>OY728162.1:1365542219-1370342219 GCA_963277665.1 Viscum album | reverse complement strand
TTGTTAGAATATTTATTTATTAAGATTACATTATAGAAATACCACTAAAACATTAGAAATAAGCTCATCCAATATTAATTGGTTTTCAAATGAATCAAATTTATATTACCCCATTTGTGTTATTCTTGGTATAATATGACACCACCGGTAAGATAATGGATTTCATCATTATAGGGATTATAAAAAAAGATCATTATACTTTTAAATAATCTATAATTTCCATGCAAACGTTGCATAACCTTATTACAACCCCAAAATAAGAGACTCGTCATTTTATGACCATGGTCACAATGTATATATTGATTTTACACTCAATACTTATAATTGGTACAATATAGATGTGTGGGAAATAATAAAAAGCACTAAAATAAAAAAGAAAATGAAAACATCCAACTGGCATCAAGGATGGAACATGTCGGCATATGGACCACACCTTCCCTTGGTAGAACCAACCGTGAATTCCTAGGGATACCAATATATTAATAGAAAATTATATTTTGATAAAAATTAAATGTTGTGTACTTTGGTAAATCATAAATTTATCTATTTTATTTTCATGTAGGTGGAATGCAGTGCTACCCATTGAATTTATTTCATTAACAATTTTTCGGTGGAAGTACACGGAATATAGAACCCCCATAAATGGAATGTAACCTTTTTATATTATACTAAATTCTTTCAAAAGTGTTTAAATAGTTTGTTTCATTAATACATAGTCTGTGGTTTCTGGTCTAACAAATGAGATTTTAGTTTTCTAGGTTGATCCAAGAATCTTGCAACCATAAACAATGTGAGTTTATGAAGTACATGCTGGTATTTCTTCTACTATTTTCTGGATTTTTTAAGATGAAAACTATCCACTAAAAACCCATATAAATCATCATTATCAAAAATAATAATTAATTCAATTTTGAAAACCATATATTTTGTAAAAGGGATTTTTATACTCAATAAAATTAAAGTATTATTATGTAAGAATGTGGATTATAATTGATCACACTTGACATGAGGGGTGGAAAATTAGTTCACTTCTAAACAAACAATCTGGGTAGCTAGTAGTTGATGTGATAATTCCCTTGGGGAAAGAGTTGAAAATTAATGGAAAATAATTGTTAGGTGGAATCAGCAGATTATCCCAAAAAGTGAATCCTATTGAATAAGGGATGAAAAACATGAAATAATTTGTGAAGAGTAGTTCAAAATAAAAGATGAAAAATTATTACATAGAAAAAAATGTATTTGGCTACAACACAATTAAGGTATATTAAAAATGCTGTTTTTTTGTTAATATAAGTAATTACAAGGTTTTACCGTGGGGTTAAATTATATTATTGTTTTTTGGTCTGATAATAGACAATTGTATATTTTAATAATCAATCCCTTAGAGTAATGGTTGATTGATCAAAATCTTGTTATAACAATACAAATAAAATAGTGGAAATTGGATCACCTAATGGTCAAGGGTTTTCTTATCGATTCCCCTTTAGTATTTTCTATCTGTAACATTCTTAGTCTGAAATGAAAAATGGGTAAGATTTGGGACTTAATCATCAATGGGGTTATAAAAAAGATATAATAAATGAAAATACACTAGCGATTCTACTACACCAAACTCATATCGTTATTAAAACCCCAAATATAGAAAATAACCCTCTTATGACCATGTTTACAGTGGGTGGATTTACTGTAAAATCAATCCATACTATAGGTATGATAGGGAAGTGAGATGAACAAGGAAAACAAACTAAAACAATAGTGGAAAATGAATATATCCTACTATATTCAGGGAAGGAACACATCAGTTGAGTTGAAACACCATCCCTTAGAACAAACCACCATGAATTTAAAGGGATGCATCTTTATTTATAGAAAATTAAAATAAATAGAAGGTAATGAAATTTATATCATGTTCATAATGGTCAATTATGAATTTCTTTGTTTTTTTCACTGATAGGTGGCCTTCTGCGCTACCTACAAAATATCATGCATCAAAGATTGGTTGGTTGATGTCCAAAACATGTGGAACCCCCATACATATCTTCTAACCTTGAATTTAACCACAAATTACTTTTGGAGGCCATAAAAATAGTGTGTCATTAATACATGGTGTGTGGTTTATAGTTGACAATAAGGGTGTGTGCTCGACCTGGATGAGTCTTGCACCTTGGAATGCTCCACGATGTGTGTTTATAATGTATATGCCAAATATTTTCCACTATATCTCTTATTTTCCTCTATGATTTATTTAAACTAGAAAATACTAAAAACAATCACCATGAACCCAAAAAGAAATCATTTTCTCAATAAAACAACAATAATCTAGGGGAAATATGTTTTTATCCTCAATAGAACATATGAATTAGTATTCAAAAATAAGGGACATCAAACTCCCCCATATTTAGTCATTGTTTTCCTTCAACAAAAATCAAAACATCAAATTAAAAGAATCAATAATTTAAAATGGGGATAATTCAATTAATTACACATTTAAATATTAAATCCATAAAATATGATATTATGAGGCACAAAAACTATTTTTATTTCAATGGTAGTCTAATAATGACTCATATACAAATTAGAGACATTCATTCTATTTTATAATTTTTTTAAAAATTTACATATATGTGCATGCCACATAGTGGTTTACCTTATCAGGAAAATGAAACACTCATCACTGAGGATCTTGAAATCAGAGTTATTCTAAATCTCATGTATATGCACTCAATCTATATTAAAGTAAGTAATCTTACTATCCACATAGAAATTAAATAAAAAATTAATTAGGTCTTTCAATAATGATATAATGATTATGATGCTAAAGGAAGGTTGGAAATGATTTGAAAATAATATCATAGGCTTGAAAAATCAGATAAATTCTTAAAGACTATATAATGGTATTCAATGAAAAATATTAATAGAAAATAATTCCTATCATAATATATGAAGGGGTAACAAAACAACTCTCCTCCCCAGCTAATGCGGGCTTGTAAACCATCTTTGAGTGTGGTTACTGAATTTAACCCTATTCTTAATTTCACTTATTCTCAATGAGGAACACTTAGTAATACAGGTAATGGTGGTTTTTGAACACTTTCTCCCTAAGGAAAAATGGATATTCACCCTTAGGCTTAATTTCATGTTTGCTCCCCAAAATAAAAAATTATTCCCCATACACCATGTTTAAAACTCATTAGAATAACCATACATTATTATCAAGGATAAATGGTAGGAAGGATAAATACTATTATAATATGGATTTATATAAAGTTATTTAATGTTTTCTAATCAATTTTATGAGTTAAAATATTTGGATGGGTCTCAAAGTAATATGGGGATGAAAATATCAATTAAATGAAACCGTTATTTTAATGTGATTAAAAATATTCATATATTTAAAAGGCTATCTTTCAAGTTCTTTTTTTATTAATATCAGAATAATCTCTTTAGAAATATGGTATAAAGAATAATATTGAAAAAGGTTAAGAATACCTCTTAGAAAAAGGATGAATGTGGATCAATCCGGTTATTCCACAAATATAAATGATTTGTATAAAAAAATTAATTTCTGAGAGTTAATATCAAAAATCATTTTAAAGAACATTAAAATTAAAATAATTATATAATTTTCAAAAATTAAAAACTATTTCTATATTAGTTAGTATTTTAATTAATCAATAATCATCTAAATTTTAAATAATTTCATCTAATTAATGATGTATCCTATATTATTCAAAAGAAAAATACTAGTGTCATTGAGATAATCTCCCTCATAATTAATATCTCATGTGGTAATCGAAGTGAAAAACCATGTTGGAGAAAAGTATGTGAAATGACATAGTTAAACCAATCAAAGAGGAAAATTAAAGAATTAATCTAAAATAAAATACTATTTTAAAATAAAAACAATACTCCCTTGGTTGCAAGATCAAAAAATTGGATGATGTTAAATGTTAAATTCCAAGGGCGCTCTATAGGACCTGAGATTATTAATGGATAAAAAAGTTTATATCCACATAATAAAAACAAAACCAAATATATATATATATATATATAATAAAAAACAATGTGGTATAATAGTCATCAGGTGGCCTTAGGATAGGAAATGTCATAGTCAGGGGGTCTTGTAAGTAGGGGTAGATGGATTTGATGAATATTTGTGGTGGACTGTGCCCAACTATGTGGGAATATAAGAAAATTCATTATTCCCAATTGTGAAACTGAAACATGGGACATCAAAGAAAAGATCCATCTATTCTTCAGCCAGGGATGATGGCTAAAAATCGAGATGAGGAGCAGGTTCCAATGGTAACAAAATTACCCTGTGATGAAAAATTGTCCCAAAATACCCCACATTTGATCAATGTGGTGTATATTGTGTAAAGATTCTGATGGAAATAGGGGATTACTAAGGGTCCTGGTGGAGGTGGGGAAGTAGATGGTTCATTATATGGAATATAAGAAATGGTTGGATCAACAGTGGTAGTGGGAAGTGATGGATAGGATGGATCTACAGGTGGAGGTGGTGGTGATGGTATCATATCAACAATAGCTTCATGTTTAGGTGGTCCTTTCTTAGTGAAGTAGGTTCTACTAGATCCTATTTAAGAACATAGATCTTTCCCAGATTCAAGAAAATTCCAATGAAAATAATCATGAGATATAATATTCATCGAGGAGAACCTAAGTGATCATCAGAGATTGATGGATACAAAACAAAAAATAATAATTTTCCAATCAGGTGGTATAGAAATCATCATTCAAGTTACCATGACAATTTTCTAACATAGAATAGTAGTAAGATGCAATAAAGTAGGGAATCATAGGTTAATTATCTCAATAGATTCAATCAACAATCTCCTTGCATTCTATATATATAACAACTATTTCATCATAGCTGGGGAGATGGATGGAAATGAAGTAGCAGTGGAGGAAGTAAAAGGGAGGGGAAATGATCGGGGTTGTCTTTTGTGGGGTGGAATCATAACAGATATTTGGTCCAATAAGATCTTGGAACACAAAGGGTATATCTGAGAAGTAAGGGAGGTTAAGGGTGGAAACAAATGGTGGGGTGGATTGATGAGAAAAGAAACCTCACCCTTAAAAGATCATGGCCTTCTTTAGTATGAAAAAAGATTCCACCCAACATAAATATAATAGGATCCTTATGGTCATTTTTCTCTCATTCTATGTCACTATATTGAAATCAAATATTATTATGAGATCCAAAAACAAAACCTTAAAATTAAGATTACTAACCTGAAGAACATAAATCAAGTTGGTGCACTACAGTAGCTCCTCAATCCCCTCCTAGAGTCTTGGTCTCTCTATGACCCTGGTTTTGAAGAACCAATTACTCAAATTGATCTTATAAATTGAATAATATCATAAATTGTTAATAATGGGATGTTTCATATAACAAAAGGAAAAAAAATTGGAGGTTGGGCTACTATGGGTGGTAGATGTGGTATTGCAGCATCCTCGGAACGGGAAGGGCTTGATGGTGAAATTTCTGATAATGGTATCTGAGTGTCCATGGGACTAGAATTAATGACTGGTGTGAGACCAAGATTTTCTATGGGGGGTGTGGAATCATGTACCATTGGAGGAAGATATTCCCTGGATGGTGGCCAGGAATGTGGTATCTATATTACAAATAAATCTCATGTGGTCTCTATACGAACTCGACATGGAGGAGACTGCTTCTTAATAGAAAGAAGCATGGACTGCTTCTCCCCCGATCAATCCCCAAATTCCATGGTCTAAAATGAAAAATAAGATAAAAAATGGAATGGAAAATTGAAATATGAGGGCAATGAGAAATTTATATTTACTTAGTTTTCATGTCTAGGGTACAAGTCATGTTGTCTATTCAGGATAAAAAACAATGTTATCTAAAAAACACACAAATTACAATGGTGTTTTCCATTATAGGTTTCACATTGTGTCAAAAATAAAAAATCCATGTGCTTGGCCATGGGAATCTTGGATATTTATAGTTATTTAATGGTCTATGCCTATTGTGTTAGATATCGGAGTACATGGATTGTATAGAACAAATTCATACTGTGATGGAACATGGGTATTCATTCCATGTGGGACCAGTGAAATGGGGTCATCTATGATGAATAAAGCCATTATAACATGATGTGTTCCTAATACACACTCTGTTTGTTTGAAAAATAGGTATAGTGAAAATTTTCCATATTGTATAATATAAAGTGTGTGTTCTTCATTAGTTCCCATGTATTGTATGTTTTTGGTCATACTATACCCAAGAATGAAACTCCAAAAATATAGAAAAAATATTGAAATATATATGAATGAATTTTATCTATATATCATAGAACATAATGAGGATGAAATCTGGCCTTGAATTTCACTAAAATATAGTATTAAGACCTGGGATCAAGAAGTGTAAAGTAGAAGATATGGGGATATGGGGATATGGGGTACGATGTCAAGATAGATTAGGGTTTTATTATTTTTAGACAATACAAATAATTGGTATAATAGTTGACATAAAATATATGTTATATATATGTGTGTGTCTGAAAATTTAATTAATGTGGTTATCATTAGAAACATTTATTAATTATTATTTACAAATATAACTATATATATACAAAAATAAAACTATTCACAAAGCATACTAGAAAAATTCAAGATGTGTGTTCTAAAAAATAAAAAATTGAATTACAAACTACATTTAACTACCTGGGGAGGGATTCAATATAGGGATGGGTTCAATCAAAGTGTTCACCCTCAACCATTGGAGAATAATTTGTGGTACCGAATTTTTTTTATTTGGAATATTTTCCAAATGTCTATTTATATAAATGGTGGGTGAAATTACACATGACATGTGGTTTTAAATATTTTATGATTGGGATGATGCAAGTAAGTTAGCTGAATTCAAACATGGGGTTTTAAGACTGTGGGATATGATTCATTGAATCTTCTAACATCTCTAATAGGTGAATTAATATATATAGAAGAGTTTTAAAAAAATAAATGAAAATATATTTTTCCTAAAACTTAATGTATACCCGTATTAAAAACATGTTGTTTTATCTCAGGGGGAAATGATGGAATTAAGGAAGATATAAGAAATCAAACATGAGACATTTGAACCATGGGCTACAACCCTACAAGAATATTCAACTACACCATTGAGTTTATTTTATTTTGAAATGATTTCAATGATTTTTTTAAACTCCACAACCGTCGTTAAATAAAATATTTGGATAAAAAATTAAATCCCAAACCAAAGGTTAGTGTTGGGGGATTTAACCTGATAATTACTTAGATACACTCCAATTACCTTTCAATTGACATATGCTTTATTCCATTTATTAACCTAATCATTTTAAAGAAAAATTATTATTATAATATGAACTAAAAATTACTAGGAACCCCTTGTATATTTATCAACACTCTGTGTAACTTCATTTTATTTATAGTTAAACATTAGCTTTGAATAATATAAGGAATGAATGTTACACAACATGTTAAAGAGAAGTACATAGCATGTATTTATTGAAGTTATAAAGAAGATACAAAGGGAGGGTGCCTGGGTTGTATCCCTATAAGAACTATTTTTTAGGACATTTACTCGACGTGAGTAAGAGACCATACCTACAATCTAAAACAGGATGTGACTTTAACTATTTTAACCACTACAAATTCCCATCTTGATCCTCTTTTTGTTGTTTTCCATAAAATTATGGTTTTCTAGGTGGTGTATTGTAGTAACCATGTTTTGAGGCCAATAATTTTTTACGGTGGACTTGTGTCCTATTTTGATCATATATGTCTTACACCCCCATGGATATTTATTATAAAA
Organism: Viscum album; assembly: GCA_963277665.1. Lineage (NCBI taxonomy): Eukaryota > Viridiplantae > Streptophyta > Magnoliopsida > Santalales > Viscaceae > Viscum > Viscum album. The sequence continues at coordinate 1,370,334,376 of OY728162.1, read as the reverse complement.
TGGTAATAAATTGATAAGAATCAAAATAATCATTAAGAGTATGTGAGATGTGAATGATGGTTCAAAAATTATGAATTGATCAATCATATTATTAACATGTCGCGCCATATTCCCATATTCAGTGTTAGTGTTTTAAACATTATATTCCTATTTTTTAATTCACAATAATTAAAACCAATTTTAAAATCGGATTCATTAGTTGAATCAAGATAAAAACATCTAGCTTCATACTTATCTAAATTATCCATATTATAATTTTTCTCAAAAAGGTGATGTATTATATTTCAAAGTGACTCCAAACTTTTATTTTGGTCTGACCAGTGTTTGGTAAAGGTTTCCATTAAAAAAATATATTAATGGAATTACCTGATAATGATTCTAAAATAGAAGAAAAAATGAGTGGGTTAAAGGATATACATGGGTAAAACATTCAATAAAACCCATCATCTATATATATATTTTATTATTCTAGATATGTTAATTACATCATGGGATTATACAGTTATAAAAAATATTCAAAATAATTAAACCACCCTCTAGTCGAATAAATATCCCTGGGGATGGAAGGTATGTGATTCCATTAAAATAATTCATAAATGAAAAAAATTGAAGCAAATAACCTTAAAAAAGAACTTATGTTGCTTCTATCCACCACTGTCCCCAACAAAAGAACAAGAATTTTACCATTTACATTGCGAGGAACAATCGATCAGTTACCTTATAATCCAACTAATTGGCTAATTAGAGGATATAAGTGCTGATCCCATAGGGAACAAGAAAAATAAATTAATTAAAAAAATCACTGGGTGTCACTCAATTATCATGAAAAATAAATCATAGTGAATAAGGTATGAAATTGAAATAATTTTCAAAAAACTGTTGAAAATAGTAGAAGATAAAGAACCATAAGGAAAAATATTTCTCAAGGATACAACTTTATTAGGGTTCATTGAAAAAGATGTTATTTACTATTACAATCACTAATATTAATTTTTTACCAGGGGGATTAAATTATATGAATGTTTCATTGTTTGATAATATCCAGTTGCATATTTTAAACATCAATCCCTTGGTTCAGTGGTTTATTTTTCAACATCATATTATAGAAATAGACCTAAAATAGTGGTAAATGGATCACCCAATGGTCACTGGTTTTCCAATTTAAGGACCTTGAGTTTTCCCTAGTTTTTCATTCTCGTTCCAGTAGGACATAAATAGTATTATTGTCGACTTCATCATTAAAACAATTATATATTAAAGATAAAAATAAATTTAAATACACAAAAATTTTAATTAAAAAACACCCATAATATTTATACGACCCCAAAAGAAGAAAATAACCCCTTATGACAATTGTTTTAGTTTATAGAATGACTGAATGTTCAATACCTACTTTAGTTAATAATGGAAGTGTGGGGAATAATAAAAAACAGTAAAACAAGAAAGAATAATAAAAAGATCTTTCTGGCATTGGGGATGTAACACATCGACAGGGAGTCATCACTTCCCCAAGGAGAATCCCAGAATGAATTCATAGTTAATCCTATCAATTTATATAAAATTATAATGCATAATGTCAACTCTATATTACATGTCAAGTAATATGGTAAACATGATTTTTTCAGTTTTATCCACCAGTAGATGTCCTACCACACATCTCATTAAATTTCATTCATCGGTGGTCAGTTGGATGAAGTACACAACATGTGGTTCCATCATACATGGTTTGTCACTTCACTATTAACTAATAACCACTTCATGATGGTTGTAAACAATGGGTATAATTAATACATAGTTTGTGGATTATGGCCCATAACATGGTAGTGTACTCAGGATAGTCGAGCGATGAACCTTGAAACTGTAAATAGTGTGTGTTCATAAAGTGAGCATCATGTATTTTCTACTTTTGATATGATTTTTTATGTCTTCATTATAGTATAAAGACTTCAAAAATCTATATGAACATCTAAATAATGAATTTCATCAATAAAAGAACTTGTATACGATTAAAAATAATTTTTATACTTGATAAAATTTATGAATTAGTATATAAAAACTTGTAACATCATACATATGGATGGATTATTTCCTAAGGAAGCTAGATTTAAAGAGTAAAACTGTTATGAAATTCTAATTAAAATTCCATATTCATAATACTAGTTTATGGTGATAATTTATGCAGATTATATTATTTATGGAGAATAAGAGTATAATTTAGTAGATAAAGTTTCTCAATAGAATAGTTTATATTTTGTGATATCATTGATTATTGAACTAAATTACATTATATGGCTTCAAATACATCAAAAAACAAAGTTTTTTATACATTTCATTGTAAAAACAATCCAATTGTAGAATAAATTCAAAATATAAGAGTTTGTGTCTATTTCAAGGTTGATAGAGGTAAAAAACTCGTTTTTCATTTAGAAAATAAGGTGGTAGACTCCACCGTATATAGAAGGTACATTATGAAATTACTCTATGATATTCCTATTAGGTTATATATGATTCAAGATTCATTCTTGGAATCATATTTCCATAGTATTATTAAGAGATATAACCTTTATGAGAAAATAATATATATAGAGAACTCCAAATTATTGTTGACTGGTCAATTCTAGATAAAATCATATATTTTTTCATATTTAGATACAGATTGGTTAGGGGACATTTCAGTTTATAAGTCTATAAGTGGAAGATAATTATACATTGGTAGAAAGTATTTTATATTCTTGATTATGAAAAATGATTTTGTTTAATGTATAAAAATAGAGTTTGAATATATTTCAATCAGTAAATCCCATACACAACTTATATTAATAATGAAATACTATGAAGGAATCAATGAAATAGTGAAACATCTAATGATGATAAATTGATACAAAAAAATATTTATTGGGTTAACGAATATATTAGTAGAATATTTTGACATGAAGAAATTTGAGATTATTTTTTCTTCTATAAAAGAAAATCCTGAGGAAAATATTATGGATCGTCAGTTTTTGGATCTCAAATAGAGGTGGTAGGTATCTTCACTAATCCATTGAAAAATCATGTGTTCAATAAGAATAGGTTGAACCTTTATGTTTATCTTATATATTAAAACAAATTACTTTTGAACTTCCCTCTAACCTTTAATTATATTATTATATTTGGTTATTTTTAATTTTTTGAGAAATTACTTTTATTAGAAGAAATCACAAATGGGAGATAATATTAAGGGGGTTTTGAAGACAAATAAAAATATTTAGAAGAAGTATGGTTTACGTTGTTACATTAGATTTTTTTTATTTCCAACACCTATATTTGATTCATTTTGTATTAGATATTAATTTAATTCTATCTACTAATATTGAAAATAATGATAAAATCTAGGAGTTAATAGAAATTTTTGAACTGGCATGAAAGAAACCATTGAATTGTATTTTTGATGGGGGGGATACATGATGGGAGAATAATTAATGGATCAAGAAATTGTATTTGAATGCAGGGATGCTTTATAATAGGATAACATAGTAGATCCTGAATCTCATTGAGATAAAAACTGTTAAGGTAGACTGTTATATTTATTTTAGATGAAATTTATCAATTTTAGTAAAACCATGTTATAACATCTTAAGGATGAAAAGTATCCAAATATATAGATTATTATAACTGTGTTTTTTTTTTAGTTTGATTTATTATAAATATAAATTTATTATTATTTTATAGTTGAGTGAAATTTCAGGACATACCATGAATTGTTATAGAATATAAATAGAGATACATTTTTAATAACATAAAAATAACAATGGATGTTTTATGAAGCCATGAGTTTTGAAATAATGGAATTTTAGGATCATAAAACTAGTAAAGTATATATTCATATGATTTATGGGTAACTTTAGAGGAGTACAGGGGAGTTATGTATAAGATAACTACATTTCATGACACAATACGCTATGCCCGGAAGAATTTGTTTAAGAGTACTTGAGAAACATTCAAAAGATGCTACTAAATGAGAAAAAAATAATTCTATAATGAGTAATATTTTGGTATGTTTCGTGGTAATTTATGTGTTATTTTTTAGATATTTTGAATTTGGTTATTTTTTGTTAGTTTTGTGACAAAATATGTCAAATTTAAAAGGATAACTAAGATTATTTCATTAAATTTTCTTATTAGAGTGTCACATATTGATGTAAATTTCATGATTGAAAGCCGATTCAAGGGGTTATCAATGGTTATGAATGTTTTTTAATCATTAATTAACTCAACAAGAAACATAATGAAGTATTTTCAGGAATATTTTAATATTTATACGAAATTTTAGCTTAATGTATATACAATGCGATGTATTAAATCCCAAAACTACCTTTTTAAAAGTTTATTTAAGTTACAGTACAAACATATCCATTATGATGTTATGTATTCCATTGTGTTGAGGTATAATAAATATATATAATTTAAATAGAAACAATGATATGGTGGAATTATTTTTGGTTATGTAGTAACAGCCCATTCAAATTTTCATAGTATATATCAATTGGGAATTGATTTGATTGAAAGTTCGTAAATAGAAGGTGATGTAAGTTAGTCTATGTCTAGCTTTGAAATTTAAATTATTATTGATATTTAAGAAAGTAAGAAATTTACAATGTAAAACACATAGTGAATAAGATATATACAAAAATATATAGGGAATATAGGATTAGAGTTAGATGTTTTTTGAATATCTATTTTTGTGAATTAAAGTGTGTGGGACTGAATTACTTTGAAATCATAGATAAAACATAGATTTTGTTTTGAATATAATTTAATATCTAGAATAATAATAACAAAAAATAAAATAAAACACACACACAATTTGTGTTAAAATACTTTTTATATATTTTAAAATAAATTTACTTATCAATTATATATTTATATCCCTCTTGAATGTAGTGGGTGGAAGCGTGGAATAGTTCACAGGCCTATGTTTAATAGATAACCCTTATTAAATATTTTAATCACATTCTAGTAAATAATTGTTTAATTTCAATCTCAACACAATTTGGATCTATTCTCATCGAATGTATCCACTTTTAGTTGAACTAAGTAAAATTAGTGTGTCCGGGCAGTTTTATATTTTGGAATTATGTTTTTTCATATTTGTGTACATCATAAAAGATTAGAGGTGTCTTTTCCAATGAGACTAAAATATATAATTTAATTTTTAAAATATAAAGGAACTACAAGACAACACAATTCACCCCTCCTATAATGCCTCAAAATAGAACCACAAGGCCCATTGGATTTTATTTTTTATTTTAAGTAAAATGTATTTTCCTTCTTAATCGATCAACAAATAGACCTAGAGTATGGAAATATGTGTATTTACAATTAAACAGTATAATAGTCACTTTAATTATTATGAAAAATAGATCACATTATAACATAGAATACCTATATAATTTAGAAAGGTTGGATCTTAAAAAACTGACAGGTACAATAGGGTTCATTATACCCACCTCACTATTTATTACATACATAAAGATGATTTATTACATGAATTTTAACTTACAAAAAACTCTTAGGATTGAGAGGTCAAGTGTATTGAGAAATTTGGAAAGTTACATGAAAACTTTGGACATAAAATAAAACATATTTATTGAAAACATCTTTTACATGACTAGAATATTCCTTTGTACTTAGCATTTCATGGGATAACCTGAGGATATACATTAGAAAAGTGTGAGCTATAAATCCCAGTAAGGGTGAAAAAAAGGCATAACATGACGAATTATTTATATTGTAAGAAATAGCCATATTTTTGGAGAACAATAGAAATATGAACATTAAGGAATTATATATCATGATTATCATAACATGGAATTGTGGCAACAACAAAAATCAGGATATTAGCATGAGCCAAGGCTCATTACACTTGAAATAACATGAGTAAACACTCATTTCACATGAATTATCATGAGTAAACCCTTATATCACTTGAATTATCTTGATTAAAATCTATTTTCACATGGCGTATCATTATAAAAAACATTACCCAATGCATTGGAGTGCTATTAAGGTGCACCCTTTTTAATCATTTCATTTCATGCATAAGTGTGCCTCATGGATCATATAACATGGAATCATTAAAAATCATTATTTATTCCACGATAAAGAATGATGAATGAATACATGAAATTATATAATCAATAATAATATGTGCATAATAGTGAATACCCATAATGGAGAAATGTGCATGGTATTCAATACATGATGATTTTGGCATATAAAATTTCAGTGTAATTTCAGAAGCCTAACAATGTGACATAAAAATTCATTAAATATTTAATGAGTTATAAAGGGGTATCTCATCATATTTACACGAAATATATAGTAATTGGGTCATATATATACATGTCCCAACATTAGGATTTTCTAAATAGAAGGCATAGCATAATAAAGAATCTTGAAGAAGGAGGAGAAATGAAATAACTCTTAAAAAAATTTAGCATGGTAATGGGTTTATATGGGAGGGATTAGTGAGATAGAAAGAGTTAAAACATAATTTAAACATAATGAGGGAAGTATGGGTGAGGTGATAAGTTATACCCCAACATTTTTAATTGAAAATAAAAGGGTATAACCACATAATAAGACTTGGACAAAAATGAGAAAGGAAGAAACCTCTTACATGAGTGGGTTACTTCAAGAGATTTAGGAGAGGATTGATGAGAGATTTGGGATCCTTAGGATATTTCTTGAAAGAGGAGGGAAAATTAGGGACCTACCATAAATTTTTTTTTGTGAATATAAGTGGGAGATTTGGTTGGTTTATAAATGAAATGAGTGGGTATTTCATAATTATTTAACAAAAATAGGTTTTGGAATCTATATAATAAAATATTAAAAACCACAGTCGATCCCATGGTTTTTACAAAAGGTTTTTGGAAAAAATTATTTTATAAGGCTATTGGATGAAAATAATAAAATATTAGGGTGGCTTATGTGGAGCCGAGTCAAACATTCAAAGAAATTATTTTAAAATCTTAATATATTCTATAGGTCTTAGAGGGTCCACTAAGGCATTATAAAATTAATAAAAATAATTAAAATCAAAATATTTTTAAGTAAAAAAATATATTTTCCGAATTTCCATTCTAAATTATTTTATTACAACACTATTGGGTCATTATGATGTCATAAAACACAATATATATTTATATGGTATTTAATTTGTACCTGAAAATTTGATTGTCTCAAAAAATTATGAAAAAATCAACGTTTCATAATTTCGAAATCCTAATTAAAAAAATAATATTCATTTAATCTAAATAATTTTAAAAATATTTGAATTTTATCTTTTAAAATAAAAACAAAAATTTATTGAAAATTCATTAGTTTTCACAAAAACAGTTTCCAAACCTTAATAAAAATTACAATTGTATTCCAAAAAATTATATGATCATTTATATTTAATAAAAATTAATTTAGTAATACAATGATGTTAAAATATAATTTAATAAAATTATCGATTAATTAATCCAAATATTTTTCTTAACTAAATTTAAATATTAACTAAAAATATTATTCCTGATTTAAAAACCATTTAAAATGTAACAATATTAAAATGAATTTATATTCATTATTCTATACAAACAAAATAATGCACATAATCATAATTCTAGGGTCTTGTTACATATCCCTTTTATTACCCCACCATATTCCCTAAGAGTATGTTGTGTGATGGTGGGTATATCTTGGGGTCGTTCGGTTAACTTGGATAGGGCCTAGATCTCAATGAGTTTGAAAGTCTCCCATAAATGTTTTTTCTCAATAAAAATTTATAGGATTTAGGCATGGGATTATTCTAAGTAAAATCCTAGAAATACTATATCCCTTGAATGATCTGATAAATGGGCTTCAAATGGAATGATCCTATTGGTCGAGGCCATCATTTATATTATCTATGTCAAAAGGATTTGTTAAAACCAATATATATACTAGTCATGTGATCATTTGTCAATGTCTATATTATACATGTCATTGATACATAACGGTTATATAAACCCAATATAAAAATGAATGTGTTTTATATATCCATAAGACATGTAATTAAATAATATAAATGCAATTTTATTCATGATTGTTCGGGTTTTTACAACATTCCCCACTTAAAAAATTCCCCCAAAAATTTCTTTTTCCCACACTAAAACAAATGAGGGTAACTCTACTCATCACTTCCTGTGGTTCCCACGTTACTTTTTCAAACATTTGGTTTATCTACAAAACTTTGACTAGGGCTATTGTCTTATTCCGTATAACTTTCTCCCTATGATCAATGATCTTCACCAGATTCACTTTATAGGAGAGGTAATTCTCCAATGGTACCACCTCCAGATTTAGTACATATGATGGGTCAGGTATGTACTCTCTCAAGAATGATTAATGGAATACAACATGTACTTGAGATAGGTTCAATGGGAGTTCCAGTCGATAGGCCACTACTCCAATGCGATTAAGGATCTCAAAAGGGTTGATGTACCTTGTACTACTCTTTCCCTTCTTCACAAATCTCAACATTATCTTCCACAGTGATATGTGGAGGAATACCATGTCCCCAACATCAAACTCTTGGTCTCATTGACTATTATCATCATATCTCTTTTCTTAACTATGAGAAGCATTAATGTGTTGTTGGATGGTCTTAGCCTTCTCCAACATTTCTTCACCAATTTTTGGACCTAAGAGTTTTCACTATCCATCATCATCCCAACATGTTGGTGTTTTGTAGCTCTACCCATAAAGGGATTCATAAGGATCTATTTGGATTCTTGATTGGAAATTGTTATTGTTAGAGTACTAAACTAGAGGAAGATGTTGATCCCATACACCTTTTAAGACCATTGATAATTCTCTCAACAAGTCCTGAAGTGTTTGGATAGTCTAATCATATTGGACATTAGTTTGGGGATGATAAGTCGTACTAAAGTTCAGCTATGTATTTAGAGTGTGTTGGAGACTATTACAGAACATATAGGTAAATCTTGGATCTCGATCAGATACAATCAATAGTGATACCTCATTCAGCCTTACCCCTTCTCTAATGTATATCCATGCCAGTTGATCCAATGAGTAATCATATCGATTTACAATGAAGTTTGCAGTCTTTGTAAGACGATAGGTAATAACCTAGATATTATTGTTTCATTTGGATGTCTTTGGAAGTCCGGTGACAATGTCCATGGTGATGTTCTACCATTTCCATGTGGGTATGAGTAATGTTTTCATCATCCACTTAAACTTAGTCTTCTCATCCTTCACATTCTGACATACCGGACATTTTGATGTATACATAGTGATCTCCTTCATCATGTTTTCCAACCAATAATGCTCGAAGAAATCTCAATACATAATTGTGTTTACAAGGTGAATGGAGAAAATCAAACTAGGTGCATCATTGAAAAAGTTATTTCTTTAACTCTTAATTTGATGGAACACATAGTATTGATCCATATATCACAATTCCTTCCTCATTAACATTGAACTCCTAGGATTTCCCTTTTTTAATATTTTTCACTTTCTTTAAAATTCCAACATCATCCTTTGGGGCATCCTTTAACCATTCCAAAAGAGATGTTTGAACAATAATTTGTGAAAGAATTGATGATGTTTCATTATTTATGATTTCCATATCCATTTCACTAAATCTAAGAATATTGATCATTTTCAATTCTCATCAATGATAGAATCACTGGTTCCTTTATAATTAGAGTGACTTCCACATTATTTTCTTTCCCTAGATTGCAGTTAATTGAGTAGTCCTAGTTTTTGATCATATCTAACCATCTTCGTTGGAGAATGTTCAAATCCTTCTTGGTGAATATATAATTGAGGATTCTGTGATCCATATATATTTCACACTTCTCCCCAAAGAGGTAATGTCCTTAAATTTTTAAAGTCAAGATTACTACAGGAAACTCTATATGATGTGTTAAATAATTTTTATCCGGAACATTCGATTTCCTTGAAGCATAGGCAATGACTTGATCATTTTTCATCAACACATAGCCTAGTTCCTTCTTTGAAGCATCACTGAATACCATGAAATGTTCTCCACTTGTGGGTAGTGTGGGCACAGGTTCAGTGATAATCTACCTTTTCAAATCCTTGAAGCTAAATTTAAATTGATAACTCCATGCTAACTTGAATCCCTTCCAAGTTATCTTGGTAAGAGGATTTGAAAATTGTGAGAAATTTATCACAAATTAGCTATAATATCTATCTAACCAAAGGAAGGTATAGATATCATTCAAATATGTTGTCCTTAGAATTCCCCCAATTGCATTTGTCTCAGAGGGATCCACAGACATCCCATTTCTTGGGAAGATATGACCCACGAATGAGACTTCCTTTAACCAGAACACACACATGTTGTACATTGCATAGATCTTCTCCTCTCACAAGGTCTCTAGTGTAGTTATTAGATGCACCTCAAGATCCTCCTTTGTTTTGGAGTATATTAGAATATCTCTTATAGACTACAACAAATTTGTCAACGTAATCTCGAAAGACCATATTCATCATGTCCATGAAGATTTATAGATCATTGGTGAATCCGAAAGGAATTATAATGAATTCATTGTTCTCATACCTTATACAAAAAGTAGCCTTTGGGATATCCTCCTTCTTCATAATTACATGGTTATATCCCAACTGCATATCCACCTTGGGGAAGTAATTTTCTTTACATAGCTAATCAAATAGGTCATAAATTCATGGAAGAGGATACTTTTTCCTTATCGTGATTTTGTGAGCTCATGATAGTCAATGCCAAGGTATGTTGACCAATGCTTATTCTTGGTGAAGTGGACTGGTGTACCCCATAGTGAATCACTTGGGCTTATAATCCCTTTATCTAGGTTCCCTAGTAGTTGTTTCTTTAGCACCTCAAGATCCATAACCACCATTATTTACATATTCTTTGATATTGGAAATGCCCCATGTATGAGATCAATTAGGAATTATACCTCTCTTATAGGAGGAAGACCAATAGAATCCTTAATAAACACATCAGTGAATTACCCCACAATTGGCATGGATTTTGGGATTTCCCCTCCCTAGATTAAATCATCTGATAAATATATGTGTTCTCATAGGGAAGTAATATCCACACTAGAGAAGATGGTTCTAAAGAAGATTCATCCTCCACTTTAAAATTATAAAAAATTGTGGGTCTATTCGGCATATGGAGTGTGATTTTTCTCTAATGGATATTTAATTTGGATTTATATAATGAAATCCATTACATTCCATGAATTTTATAAAATTTCACCAATGGGATAATGAAAAGGTTTGAAAAGAAATCCAATCCAAAAATTGTGTCAGGGGTAGAGTTATATTCCTGGGATTATCTAATTGACCTATTTTCCTTTCTCACCAACATATCTACTTCCATGATTTGTGTTGGTGTTGGGATTATTCTAATAAACATTTAGGATATAAAATAATAATTAGAAACAGAATCAAAATGTACGTTCACTATTCTTGAATGAATATCTATCGTACCTATCACCACTTGGTTATCATGATTATTTTCGGTGGTAGTGATGTAAAAATCTCTCCATTGCTGCCTTAGAGGTCGTTGGTTTCCTATTAAAACCCTTTTCTTAGGGCATTGGTTTGAAAATTCCCCTGGTTCTTTGAATTTTTTGCAATGACCAATGCTTTGAGGGTCGAATTGATCATTCCTCTCCACTGTCGCAGGAGCGAGTTTTTAGTGTTAGTAATTAATGGCCATGTTCCTTTCTCTTCCATGACTAAATCAATCCTTGTCCCCTTAAAGAAATTTCAGGGTTCTTCTTTCTGCACATTTTGAAATTGGGGTGACGAAATTTCATAGAACTGTTGGATTTATCTATTAGACTGTCAGAAATAATGTGCACTTTTTTATTCTTATCCCCATGATACCCCTTTGGTCCGCCAATATCAATTTTGACTATGATAGATCATTGAAAAATTTTCTCATAGCTATCAAATCCATGGATCTCTAGGTATTTATGTAATCTAGGATTCATCCCACCAAAGAAGAGTTCAACCTTTCATTCTGGGGTAACAACAATGATAGAGGAATATCGTGCATGACTTGTGATGTTTTCCTTTTATGATCTGATGGATTCTTCATATCTTTTCTTCAGATAAAATAATTCTATTCCCATATTATGTTGGAGAGTGAGAGGAAAATATTTATCAAAACACATTTTCATAAAATTCATCCATTAAAATGTGTATAACTCTTCCTTAGGCTTAGTATTTTTGATCAATGTATACCATTGATCAGTTTCACCCACCATATGATAAGAAACCTGGGGAACCATCCGTTTTTTTGAACACTGAAGGATGGAAAAATATTCTCAATGGAGTTTATCCATTATTTGGTGATTGAGGTATCAAATGATCCATTAAATGCAGCAGGCCTTTGTATCATGAAGATCTCGATTGTTTCTTGTTCTTTCGGGGGGGTTGGATGTTCTTCTTGACCAATGTTTCTATTCAAAACATGAGTTTATTGAAAGATTATCGTGGAAATTTTTGTTATTCCCCCTCTTATAGGATTGATAATCTCATTAGAATAGTCATCCCATTGATCTTCACATCTATTTTTAGACTGAGTCCTCCTATTACCAGTCAATGGCTGGAATAAAAGGAAATTTAGTGCTAACACATAAAGGGGAATCTAATGAAAAAAATGGATAACATATAAATCTCATTTATTTACATAACTGAAGAAATTATAGGCTTTAATCTATGTTATCCATGATCTACTTCCCAACATATAATATTACGGGTATTTTTTATTCCCTTAATAATTTTTCATACATAGATTATGAATTTACCAAAGCATATCCCCTGGGAGTGTCAACCTAAGAGTGAATCAAGGCCCATTTTCTTGCACATTTTCTCGTTTAAGTCTAGATCAAAGCAGAGTTTTTGGATTTTAAGACTAGATATATCTATTCCAAAGCCACCTCTACTTATTCATATTTAGATAGTGATGTATTTTCTTAATAAACCAATTACTCTATACTCAAGAAAAATTTAGGTACTTTTTTATTATAATTATTTTTATTGCAAGAAAATTTCACTAGGGTTTTCTAATCCTAATCCAAAAAACAACTAAGACTATCCTTTGATACCAACTATAACAACCCTGATCTTTATTACATATTTAAACATGATTTATTAGATAAACCATAAATTAAGAAAACTCTGAGGATCAAGTGGTCTAGTGTCTTGGGAAATTAGTAACTTTACATTAAAAAAAGACATAAAATACAACGTCTTTATAGAAAACATCTTTTACCTCACCACAATATTCTTTCGTACATACCATTCAATTGGATAACCTTAGGACATACATAAAAAATAGTGAACTATAAAGCCTAGTAAGGGAGTAAACAAGGCATTACATGAATAATAAAATACTTGTTAGTCAATAGGTATATCAATGGATCACAAGAGAAATATGAACAAAAAGGAATGATATATCATTATTATCATAACAATGAAATGGGGCTATGACATACTATATGATATTAGCATGAGACAAGGCTCATTCTACATGGATTAGCATGAATAATCCCTCATTGCACTTGAATTACCATAAGTAAACCCTCATTTTACATTAAATTTAATGATTTAACCATAATTTCCAAAGGTTAATCACGATTCTAAACATTACCCAATGCATTGGGGTGCTATCATGGTGCACAGTTTATAAGCATTTTTTTTCATGCATAAGTGTGCCACAGGGAACATATAACATGGAACCATTCACCATAATAATTTATTCCACGATAATGGGATGTTAAAAAAATAAATCAAATTATATAATGAATATGTATAAGTCCATTAATTTTAATACCCTTGATAGAGAAATGGGAATGGTATTAACTACACGATGATTTTTGCATGGAAAATTACTGTGCAATTCGGTAGCCAAATGTCGTGTCATACAAATTCATAAAAAAATGTTGAAGAGAGAGAAAGGGGTATCTGATCATATGTAGAAGAAATTAACATCTAGGGGTTTATATAGATACATGTCCAAAAAAATTGAATTTGTAAATAGAATGAGTGACCAAATAAAGAAGCATGAAGAAAGAGGAGAAATGAAATAAATCTTACGAAATTTCTGCATGGTAACAGGTGTACATGAGAGGGATTAATGAGAGATAAATATGAATCTCATCATTAAATAATAAGTAGGTAAGTATGGGGGAGGTGATAAAAAATACCCCAACATTGGTAATTGAAAATAAAAGGTTATAACAAGATAAAGATACTTGGAAAAAATGAGAGAGGAGGGAATACCTTACTTGAGTGTGTGAATTCAAGAGCTTAAAGAGGGGATTATTAAAAGATTGGGGTGACATGGAAGGTTCCTATAAATACAGAGGAAGATTCTAGACATTATACAATAATATTTTGTGAAGAGAAGTGGGATATGGGTGGGTTTATATAGGAAATGAGAGGGGAAATGTTTAATATTTCACAAACAATGGTTTTAGAGTCTATATAATTATATATAGAAAAAAATATTCGAATGGTTTTTCCCATGGTTTTTAAAGGATGTGTGGGAAACATTATTTTATATGGACAATAGCCAAAAATATTAAAATATTAGGATTTTTTATGTGGATGGGATTCACACTCTCAAAGAAATCATTTTAAAATGATTAAATATTTTATAAGTCTTGGAGGGTCCACTAAGGGATTGGAAAATTAGTCAAAAAAATATATAATCATATTATATTAAATTTAGAACACATATTTTCTGAATATACCTTTTCAATTATTCTATTACATCACTATTGGGTCATAGTTATGTCATAAAATATATTATATAATTATAAGGTATTTAATTTTCAGCCAAAAATTCAATTGCATTAGAAAATTATGAAGAATTTACCATTGGATAATTTCGACCTCCTAATTCGAAAAATAGTATTACTTTTATTTAAATAATTTTCAAAATATATTAATTATCACTTTTAAAATAAAAAAATCTACATTTATTGAAAATTTATGGGGTTTGACTAAAAAGGTTTTCTAACCTTAATAATAAGTAAAATTTTGTTCCAAAAAATTATATGATAATTTATATTTCATAAAATTAAGTTTAATAGTAATATTTAATAAAATATTATTTAATTAAAAAATTCATTAATTAATTAAAATAGATTTCTTAACAGAATTTAAATATTATCTAAAAATACAATTTCCGTTTTGAAAACCATTTACAAAGTAAAAATAATAAAATGAATTTATATTCATTATTATATACAAAAAAATAATGCACATAATCATAATGATATATTATTCTTACATATCCCATTATTACCCCAGTATATTCCCTAAGAGTATGGTGTGTGATGGTGGGGATTTCATGTGGTTGTTCGGTGAACATGGTTTGTGCAATGATCTCGATGATCTTGAACTTCTCCCGTAAACGGTTTTTCTCAAGATTAAGTTCATGGATATCATCTTGCAATTGGTCTACGGAAAATCCTAGAATATCAATCTCCCTCGATAAATCTGATAAATTGTATTCAAAGGCAATGATCCCAGTACTCTAGGCTATCACTTCCTTTTTCCTTGTCAAATGGATAGGTTAAAACCTTATATATATAATACTCATGTTGTCACTATTCAATGGATATATTATCAGTATAAATGATACAATATAGTTTTATAAACCCAACAAAAAAATTATGTGTTTTATATATTTGTAAGAAATTTAATTAAATAAAATATATTTAATTTTAGTCATGAATGTTCGGGTCATTACATTCATGAATGAGTTATTTATTTTTTGGGGCTAGAGGATAATCAAGACTCCCACTAAAATGTCAACCATAAAGTTACACCAATCCTATGAAATCTTATAGGACAGAAATATTATCATATTTTAATGTGAAATTTTAATGATATTAATTATATATCATTCACTAACACAAATATATATTATAAAAATATCATTTTAATCATTTTTTCATTTAGTACTTATAATTTTTAAACATTACTAAAACCCCCTTTTCACTTTTATTATAATAAAATTATTTAAAAATTAAAATATTATCCTTTAATTTTCTTTGATAGATTATTTTAGACACTTACTTATACAATATCATATCCTTTTTAACCTAATTAAAATGATGTATCAGGTCACTATGAACAATTTTGGGCTTCAACACCGAGGAATGACTATATCAATAATATATGTTTTAATCTATTGTTTTCAAATTTAATAATCAATTATTTATATTAGTTTATATTTTTTTCTAAATTATTTCAATTTTATATTATGTTTATTCCATTATTGGCATAAGAAAATCTACCACCTATCAAATCCAATACATAGTGGATTCAATGTCATTAACATTGAAACACATTGACCTACCCCTTTATAGAGAATAAAAATCAATTTATAATCTAATTATCCTCTCTTTTTATCACACTAATGTTTACATGGAAGTAAATTTAAAAATAATATATGAAAATGATATAATATTAAAATAATTAACCTCACATGATGTCATATATAAATAATCATATATCAAAATAGCTAGCTAGGTAATAATTTAAAAAAAATTAACTCATATGTTACGAAAATCAAATAGATATTATAGAAAAGTCCCACAAAAACATAGAAAATAATATTATATTGTATTCTTAACATTAAAACTATTCGAAGTGGATTAATAAATTATAGAATTAAAAAACATTCCCTTTTCCATAAAATAAATTTTATTATAGTACATTTTTTATATAAACAACCTAATTGTAGGTAGGGTGGACATTAAATAAATATTATTATTAAATTCATCACAGGATATGGAACTATATTTATGGAATAGTATAATCTCAATTGAAAATAATTTATGAAAACCTAAAAAAAATAATGGATTATATATAATATACCTTGAAAATGAAATTATTGATCAATGCATAATTTAATATTTTTATGAAGGAAAATATCAAATGAATTTGAGTATAATTAATGTGGTTAAAAGGGGTCCCCATTTGGATAATTATTTAGACGTATAAAGGGACCTCATCATAAACATGTAACAAAACACTCTACAACCTGGTTCAAGATGAACATGATTTTTGATGTTTAAGTACCCATATCTTCTAACATGAAATTTAAAATGACAAATACTATCTTTAAAATTTAATAAATCATTTTATTGAGCTTCCAATACTAATTAATCCAACCAATGAACTAAATTGAGATACCCATTAGAGAGTTTTGAATCTATATTTCTAATCTGGCTATACCAAAAAACCCATTAGGTCAAAACATACATTTCTTTTACATCTAATCTGAAGGAAAACCTATTTGTTCAAAAATGTTAAATTCTTTCAATCCATAATAGTCATGGTATCCATCACAATATATTTTTTCCCTTTCAATCATCCAGAATTCAAAAAACCTTTACAACATTTATTTTCACTTTTCCATAAAACAAGAACCTATTCTATAAGAACTAAGGAAAAAAATGGAAAAAATATTGTCACATTAAAACGAACAAAAAATATTATACAGAAGACAATAAACATTTAATAGTTAAACTCACCAACATAGTGAGGGAAATATAAATCAAGTGTCATCCCAATAAGAGCAAGTGAGTGTTTAATAATGATACCCCTGAACAAACAAATCCTCTTCATTTTCCCTAAATTTTTATCAAATAATCTAAAATAAGAAAAATGAATCTTGATAAAGAAACATTATAAATTATAAAAACCTTATATATATAATTACATTAATTAATGAGATAAATATATTCCCCAATATAATATGTTTCTAATGGATATGAGTACACACCAAATAATACCTTGATGGTATGTAAATTTAATCTTATGAATTTAATTTTATGAATTAATGCAACTATTGCTTCCACAAAAATTCATGGATTGTGGAACATTCTCATTTCCTTTCACCATAGTGGTTAATTTATTTTGAGAATTCATTAATCATTTGAGTGAATCTATTTATTTTAAGCCTTACTAAATATTATATTATTAATAAGTTGGGGAGATTAATCCTATGTGAATACACATTCAAATTTATAACTATATCACCACACACCATACTAAAATTATAGAGGATATTTTCTTGAGGGTCAAATATATTATCTTTCATACTTATTTTTATATTCTAAAAATGATTGATGATTGGAAGAATGGTAATGCCTGAATAATATTGTATAAACATTTATTGAAAAATTTGAAATATATATTTAATGTATATAATGGTATATTATCAAATAATATTGGATTGAAGTTGACTATTTTAAAAATATCTTTATTTCACTGAATAACCAATTAAAAGAATATTCTTTTTAGTTACATTATTTAATTTATGCACCTCTAAACCCCACTGAAAATATATTATATCCATAAAATCCCATTTTATATATTCATTATTTAGATTCATTGAATTTAATGACTCATTTGTTGTTTTTTGTTGATGTATCCATAGTACGAATTCCTTTTCTATAAAAAACCAAAGGGGGAGGTTAAATTACTCATTATATGAATTAGTTTTTTTTTTCAATAAGGATTAATTACTATATATTGTGGAGTTTTAAATATGTGAATGAGGAGTTAATGTTTTTTGGAATAATTTTTATGGATATATCGCCAAAATTATATTTTATTATTAGAGAATTGGTCGTAAGTTTTAAAATATTTATTGATGAATTTTTGAGAAAATTTATTTTCAATAACTTGATTCATGTGATATAGATGAGTTAAATGAAGTTGAAATTAAATTGAGTTATTATTAATGTGTTTATGTTGAATATAATTAAATGGGAATAGTATTTTATCTTGGAAATTATGATGAATTATATGGCTTCAAGTGGGTATTTTTGGTTCTGTATTATCATGAGGGTTAAAAAAATTTATCGGAAAACTAGCCATCAAAGTATCATAGCTCCAATAGGCAGAGACTAGCATAAAGTTTTCTAGAATTGTTGGCCATAGATAATATTATTTATATCCATCATGTAACTTGAGTAAGGGTGAGTCATGGTGCATGTGGGTAAGTGCACAAGGGGATAGTGTGAGTAATAAACAGATAGGCCATATGAGTTTAAAACCGATGTGGGACTCAAATTTTGAAGTATTTTTCTAATGTTAACAAGATATAAAATAAACTGGGGATGCATGGTTTTTTATATTTTACAACATTATTTAAATAGATTCACTGTATTTATTAACCATTAGTGATATGGTATTTATACGTGTGATATGTGTATGTTGAATCCACCATGATTAATCCAGTCCTAAATGGTTGAGATTTGGTTATGGATATTCCATGAAATTTCATTTATACATTCTAAGGTTAACATGAAAGGACAAAATCAAAGATTAGGTCAATACTTAGTCTATGAAAAAGGTAATGACATGGTTTTCACACACCATAATTCATGTGAGTACAATATTTGTATCATTTTTAGTTTTAATTAATGAGTATTTATTATTAGATAGATATAATCTAGAGGATGATATTTTCAATTATTAAATTGTAATATAATAATAATAAAAACTACTAGTTGGTTAGTTTTCAAAGTGGTGGTTCTATGTCTCTCAGTGTAACATAAGAGAGACCATATAGCTAAAATTTTCAGATATTCTAATTTAGTGAAAATAGTTTATAAATATTAAGACCTCAAGATGAGAAATGATTATCAGAAATAGATAGAGGGGATATCTGGGGGTCTCTTTATATTAATTTATAGTTCCATCAAGTATTTTTTCATATAATAATAATATTAAAGATATTCAACTCTGTTTTTCTTCAAGTTAAATTAATATATCTTACATGAAAACGTCTACATGAATTTAAATCGAGTTCATAAAACTCAATATTATGTGAAGAAGAGAATCACGCATCCTATGTTTAGTAAAAAAATTCATGAAAATAAAAATGAATCGTACATAATAACTTTTATAGGACATGAAGTAAAGGTACAAGAGAAAACAGATAAATATTCATACGACAATGCATGCTTGAATAGACGATGCTAAAGTGAAACTCATAATTAAATCATTATTTACGTAAAAACATTGAACATAATATCAGTACCTAATTATTATAAAATAATATGTGAAGTTTATTCCTAAAATAATATTGGATGATTAGAATAATATCATGTATTATATAATATATACATTGAGGAAATTAAAAGTATAAACTTGTAAAAAATAATTCCTTGGCAAAAGAAAATACTGAGAGAATGATACATCACAGTATTTTGGAGATATAAGAGACTAAATATGGACAATATTTGTAGGATTAGATGAATTTAATTCCATAGTATCCATTCAACTGAGGTAAAAGAGATCATGAGAATATCTAGAATACTCAAAAAGAAATATGTTCGTGTTATGAAAAAGATAGGACATGTAGAATTGAAGTTTTATTCAAGTGAAGTAGAATGTTTTTGTTTGTAGAGTAAGATCATTATAATGTGATGTAGAAGAATCTAGAATAAAAGAGAAGATATTTTATCCTTTGGATTAATAGTAATTTGAAATCAAATTTTTGCATATAACCAATCAATGGGATGTGTTGGTAGCGGGGGCATCTAACCAAACTTCATAGAATATTTAGTTTACAGGGAGTATAGTTAGACACAACTAGAGGATAAATTATTGGGGTGTATAACCAATTAATGACAATATTTTGTGTTTGAGATGTAAATAAATCATTCTATTATGAGACACAAGAGACCAATATAATTTATACAATAATTATTGTGAAGAAACCATATGTCAGGGTCTATGTCCTACATCAGAAAGGGGTGATATTTTATTATCAAAACATGTAAATACCATTTATTTGAATATCTATTTATTTATATCTCTCCTTATATTTCTAAATAATTTTTGAGGTTATAAATTATTTACATAGTGGATCTATAACATTAACTAGTGATGAAGTTTAATTAAATGTGGAATTTCAAATTAATGACAACCGATTCACATCACTATTAGTGGATCACCAAAATTGGTCTCTATAAGTTGTATTATAGAAAAGGTCCCCAGTTAATATTTGAGATTTTTTGTAGTAGAGATAACATTGATTCTATAAATAAGAAAGGTTTACCTTCATTCTAGGGAAATAATTACTACTAATGGAGGAATAATATTCATCCTTATCTACTATCACTTGGCATTGAAGTAAGTGATATAACAAGCATGGTATGTTCACCTATTATGAATAATATTATATGAAACATTAAAACAGTAAAAACATGTAAAATGGTTTTGGGGATCAAAATGATAATTTTATTTCTATTTTAGAAAATGTACACACAAATATCATGTCACATCAAATTACAAATCAATATGTGATATGTTAAGAGGAAATTATGGAAGAAATATCCAAGTGAGTGAAGGTAGGTTATATGTCTAGAAGATAATATTTTACTACATTAAAATTGTTGATGATGAGAATATTGATGACTATTTATCTGTGGTGAATGAAATAGTCCGCAAAATTTAATGATTTGGGTAGAAAAAAAAGGATTGGACCATTGTAAGGAAGATTATGAGAAATTTCCAAAAAAACTATTTTATCCAAATGTGTTAAATTTATTCTATATATATTTTCTATCCTTTAAGGAACATTATTATATTTTCAAATAAAATGTAATTTTAATGGAAATAATATTAATTAAATAATAAAAATATGTGATGACCTTTGAGTTCATGAGGAAATGAATGTTATAAATGCTAATGTTATTGAGTCAATTTATTCTGATGAGGTGTATAATGATAAATAATTTAATATTTTTGGTTCCCACATTTCAAAGAGAACTAGAAAAAACAAATTGTTAATGAAAAGTAATGAGATCCAGAAAGTGCTAGAATGGTGGTGGCGTTGGACACTTTTCCTGTGACATCCCAAAGAATAAGACTATTTATACTATGTTAGATGAGGAAGTCAAGAACTATCAAAATAGAAAAGGGATTATAAAAAAAGAGGTATTTTAGTCGAATAAATGTAAATTTGGTAAGAATTTGTGACCAAAACAGAATTTGTGACCAAAACAATTCATCATCACCTATCTCTTCATAAGGTAAATTATTTTTTCTAATGATGAAAATGACATTTCCTTTTCATGCTATTATTAGGATTGAGAATATTGGGAAGGATGAGAATACATAAAAAAATAACTTCTGTAAGAAACATATAATAAAAAGACATAATTCAATACATAATATAAAAAATTGGTAGAAAAAAATAAGTAATTGTCTTTTGAAAAGGAGGATCATAATAAAAAGGTATAATTTCCCTTCATGATACTAAGATTAGTATATTTGAAATTTATGAGTTTGAGATAATTGGAAGTGGTCTAAAGAAGAAATTGGATTGGATGAAGGAAGAACTATTGAAATCATAAAATATTTGTCTAATAACAAAAAATGGGATAAATAATAATAGATAACATTCTTTAATATCAATTATGGTTAATCATGAGTCTTCCCCAATCTAGTGAGAGTAAGTTTCAAAATATCCATGCTAAATATACACATAATATGTCTCAATATAAAACTATTATATTTATTAGCACCAGTGAATAAAAAACCTGGCCCTTCTTAGACTATGAAGATAAGTTATATATCCTCTCTTATATCATCAGAATAGAAGAATGTTTAAAGAAAATCCCTTGCACATAATAAAAAGTAGCCTTAGTTTGAAAACGTTTAGTAATAATAAGTGCTTGTACAAACTAATTATCATTGTGGGAGATTAATGATCTGAGATTTATTATAGTACTATTGAAAGAGTATGAATAAATTAATCTCTTTATAGAATAAATTTTCATTATCATGAATGTGTTATGAATGAATGGGGATTTCTGGTTGTTAGATGAGAATAATTTTCCAACGAAAGATAGTCATGAAAAGAATTTTACCAATGAAAACAACAAAAAAAGTGTGAATACTAAAAAAATATTTGTGGAATATGTGGGTAAGAGAGACACAAAGAAGAGTAATGAATTATAGATACAAATACAGTTTACATATTGTGATGATGGGAAGAAAAATTTAAAAATTAATTAAATTTATTATATGTTGATCCTGTGAATAATTATATTTAGGAAACCAACGAAGATGAGAAATTGAATAATTCATGCAAAGTTTTTTAATTATTAACCAAAACTTTTCTAATGAAATAGATTAATATCATATGTGGTCAAAAGATAATTTAGATTAACTGGTTTCATAAGATTAAATACAAGTTGTTGATATTTGTTTTGAGAGATGTAATCAAATGGGTGTGGCATGAAGAATTTCCATACCATTTTTTCAACTAAAGATGAATTATTCAAAATGATGAACAAAATAAGAAATGAAATAACCTCAATAACTGAGGTAGAGGATACTACTTTATAAAAGGAATAAGTTCATCATAATAATTTATTCATTAAATATATGAATAATATTACCACTAAGAAAAAAATCACAATATGGTATTAGAAGAAACATAGAATTGGTGGGGTGAGAGGAAAATCATGACCAAAGTGATTCTTTTATAGAATAATTAGGACCATATTTATTTCCTAATCTCTATGTATTAGTACTAATTTATATGGATTGTAAATAGATAGATAAATATCATTATATGGTGAAAATATTAGTTTATTCAATAAATAATTAACAAAAAATTATTGTTTTCTTTCAAAAATGAATAGTAATATTTTATAGATGAGTTATGGATATCACTACTGTATCCCTATTATGAATATTTAGAAAATTATTATCAATGGGTAGTTCATATAATTCTAAAATTGAAGAGCTATATGTTTTTTACTTGAACATTGTAATGTGTTTTTTTATGAGTGGATCATGTTTATATTTTCAAGAATTAAATCATGTGAAAACATTATATATATATATATATATATTGGTAAATATTTTGATTAAATATACAGTAGTATCAAAGTCGTTTTTATTTATTGAAAAAATTTATAAACATAGTTATATACTCTTATTTTTGGAAACATGTTTTTCATGTAAACATAGAGATTCCTAGTTAAAGGATCTTTCTAATAAAACATGTGATATCATTTTCATACCTAAAAATAATTATATGATTCTAAATTATTGATTTTGAAGAATATTTTTTTGATGTGTCAGAATGAGATCAGAAAACCCCATAATTTTTAATGTATTCAATTCCAATAATTTGGATAAATAAAAGAAAACATATTGATATTAAATTTGTATGGTGGTATTGGAAACAAATCTATTGAGAGAGATTAATGTTCCCATTTTATAAATTAAATTAATTTTTATTAACATAAGGTGTGGATTGAAGTGAACATTGGATGAATTATATTTAATTTTAAATAAGTTTTGTGGACTATTAATAATGTAGATAACAATAATTAAATGTTTATTTTAAGATTATTTGATGGTTCTTTTGGATAAATCCTCAAACTTTTATCCAAATATTTAAGTGTTTGTATTAATGTTCAAGAAATTTCATGTTGAATTCAATTAAAAAATTGTTTATAAGATGATTTATTTGATGTTTATTCCATGAATTAATGTGAGTTCAAAATTTATTATTCATTCATCTGTTCTTGTTTTTTATAATTAATTAGATATAATATTTTCATTTGATGATGATGTGTAATTATATTGATTGAAGGGTATATCTTTTCAATGTATTTTTTATGAGGGTAGTCTAATAATTTTTTTCTACTATATGGACACCCATGTATTCAAGAACTAAATGTTCTAGAAAATATTAAATAATGAAATTATTATTGAACCATGAATATCATAGAAGGATCCCACATGTGGAAGTCTCAAGGGTAAATCATGGTGCACATTGGTATGGATTTAGTGGGTGATTAGTGTTTAGCCTCAAATGTGTGGGATGACATAATAGATTGTGTGTTATCAACAAAACTATATAGATTTAATTTATTATGAAATGGAGAGTCCCAATTAATAAATTTATGTATCATACAAGTTAAAAACATATTTGGGGAACAATTTCACTAGGTCATGTTCACATATTAAAAATATAAGAAAAACTAGTGGGCCCACTTGTGTATTTATATCGAAATACGACTTTAAAATTTATTTAGGTTCTTTTTCAACTATTGATTCTAGATTTGTTCTATATCTTATATTTGTTTACACAATGATAAAGACAATAACAAATTGTGTAGATTTTAATATGGTGGTGCCAAAAACATCCTTTCATGCACTCTAGGGTTTAAATTGGAGAACTAATTGAAATGTTAGGGTACATACAAGTGTATGTAATGAGGTAAGTGAAGTTTTTATTGTCTACAAATGTGGGAGAGTACAAAACATGAATGAAGTTCCAATTTAATGCATGAATATATTTTTATAAAAATAAATCATATCAAGGATAGTGTTTTCATTTATGAATTTGTGAAACCATGAATATTGAAACTAAGAAGCTAACTAGTTTTTTATGAGGAGGGACCATGTTTAAAAACATCAAATCAGAATGACAACATCATAACAATTTTCAAATGACAAATGTTAGTGAATAGATTCAATAAATATGAAGACCTAGAGTAGATGACTGATTATGAAATATAAAAGTTGCAGAATTCAAGAGAACATTATTTTATCTTATAGACAAACATAATTGTTTTATTTTTTATAATAATCATATAAAAAATAGTCCTATGAATTAATTTAATGATATATCACAAAAAATAGTGTTAAAATACTTTAATTGAGTTTGGAATACTCTAAATTATGTCAACATGGTAATCTATCATACAAGGTGGGATTAAATAATATGTGAAGTAGAATTTGGAAGAGCCTAAATAATATGAATTATAATATATGAATTAAATGTGAAGTAGAGGTGGAATCCACATAATTAAGAGTACATGAGGCATAATGGGAGAAACTGAAGAGAAAACCCTACATGAATCAGTATTTTGAAAAGATTATGCCACACTGTACCTATACAAAGTCATTATAAAACTCTATATGAATTGAGCATATTCACTTCAATTATATTATTATTATAAAAATATTTATTATATATAATGAAAGTTGTTTTATGTACTAAATAACACCTACGAATCCCTTGTGATGAAAAAACATTAAGAATTTGATACACCATTGTATAAAGGTGAGTTAAGATACTAAATCCATAAAATAATGATAGAAGAAGAATAATTGAATGCAAAATTATTCATTAATGTGAGGAGACCCTAATCATTTGAATATTTATAGGATATATAATTCTTGATGATTATAGTAAAAATAATTCATTTCATATAGGATTGATGTTGTATATGATAGAACCAGATCTTGTGTTCTTATAGAGTATGATCATTATAAAGTGGTATAGAAGAAAGTAGGACTAATAAATATATATTACTACCATTGGAAAAATATTTAATTAAAGTATTATTGCAGTGTTTATCTAGCTAACGGTAAGAATTGGTAGTTGGGGAATATAACTAATCATGGTATAAGAGTTGGTGGCTGTGGAGTAGAACCTTACACAACTTGATGAATTTTTTACTAGGTTGTAAAACTAGTTTCTACCTATGATTTTTTATTTCAGTGAATAACCAATCATTATAATGTATGAATCAGAAGACCCCTATAATTCATAAAAATATTATAGTTGAGAACCCGTAGGTTGTTTTTATTTTAGAATAAGGAAATGAGTATTATTTTTCAGTAAAATGTCAAAATACTATGTGATTCTCTCTCTAAAATTATTTATATTAATGAGGTGAGGTTAATATTTTTTATTGATTGAATCAAGAACCTTACTAAGTTATAGTCATTGAACACAATTATGAATTTGTAAAAATATAATATCGATTCTGCTCACATCACTTTGTGGTTCACTATTCTTTGACACTACAGTTGTAATGGATTTCACAGAAATCATTCAAGTTAACAAAATTAGTGATTTTATGTGCAGCAATTAACCAATATCCATTATTAATAATATTTATCTTATGAAATATTATTTCTTATATAGGGATTATAGTTCTAAATATATTTATATTATTGCAGGCTTCTTAGTTTCTCATTCCCTCTCATCTATCCCAAATTCCCTAAAATTGATCTTGATCCAATACAACAAAATTTACAACATTATAATCTTAATTTTTTTATAAAATATACTTATAAATATTTGTTTTTCAATCCCTACCAAAAATAAATTATTATTTACTATCCTTTTTATTCAAACACCCGATGATTTAATATTATGTTATCTCTTCAAAGAAATTCAATAACATGCATTACACGCAATACTGAGTTCGAGTGCATCATGATTTACCAAACTAGCCATTCAAAATGCTGTTATGAATAGTATTAGACAAAAATTTAATTTTATATACTCTATATAATTTTAACATCCATATTAATATTTCATAGATTTAATATAAAAACAAATTCTATTTTTTATATAAAAGAAGTATTTTTCAAAAAAATGTAATTTTGCTGCCTTTTAATGACAAACCCTTTTTAAATAAAATATTTGACAATTTATTAAATTAAATTATGCAAAATAAACCTCTTATTTAGAACCAGGACATAAAAATATAGTCTGGTTAAATTTTTTTTATTTTTCTCATGACATTCGTATTTTGATGAATACTGAAAAATACTAAATTTTAATTAAAAACAATGTTTTTATATAATTTATAGTGATATATTGTCAATTTGAGTGTTTTTAAAGTATCATTAGATTATATTTTTATCATTTAATATTATTTAGGTCCTCGGCAGTAATTTCACATTTAAGCTGGACATAAACATTTGTTAATCTTTTGACAGTTATTATTTTTAAAAACACGATTTTTTTTACAACGAGAATTAATTTTAAATTGATTTCAAGAACTTCTGTGTTTTGAATTTGGAAAATTGGATTCCATATTTCTAATTCAGAAGTCCGAAATGTGTAAATATGATACTTATATTTTTAGAAATTATGAATATTTACTTCAGTAATGATTTTATTTACCATGGTTAAAAGGTAAATCATGTAAATATGGGTAAACGAATCTTATTATAATAATATTAAATTACCCTAACACGTGTTCTATTACTATTGGTATATAAATTTCTGACCCTGGGAATCATTTGGTTTATTTTGGAACCACTTGGAGCCACTTGAGAGAGATAAAGACACTTTATATTTATTAATTTAAAGTAAAGAAAAAAATAACATAAACATATATCTATTAGAAAAAACATTACTTGTTGTTATATAAGTTATATTTTCAAAAATAAGTATTCATTAGAAAGATAAAATTATTTCCTACATAATGGTATTTTATTGGTAATTTTTAGTCATTAAATCATTAAATTTATTTATGACACAATGATGATGCAGTAATTACCTTATTAATGAAAGAATCAAATAAATGGTATTATGAATATTAAAATACATATAATTTCAAAGTTTTTATGACATCAACTAATTTTATAGGTTAATATAACATGTTAGGATTGATTTAATGTATCATGTTTGAAGAAATCAAGTTGTGATGACATTCACAAAAACCAAATACTAAATAGTTTCATAATTGACATAAAAGAGTTTTTAAAACAAATATTATATTATTAAATTATATAATATTCCAAAAAATAACAAGTTCTTAAAAAGGGATTAACTAATATTATATATGTCATTAATGAACCACTTTAGGTTCTCTTGGATCTATACATTATGTTTATTAACCATATAGTGTAAACATACATGAAGACACGGGAAAAGTTAAATTGTTTAACTAAGAGTTAAATGTAAAAGATAAGGTTAATAGGGTGACCTAAACCTGTCTAAAACCTTTTGGATGAGTTTATTTAGACCCATAAACACCATATACAAGACTTAAGTCATTTTTTTAGCCATTATAAACTGAATATGATTTTATTATAAAATAATATCTCATGATTTTCCTAAAGTGACCCTCACCTCTCTTATAAAAGAGCTCTTCCCCTTCTATCCAAATCAGAGCTCCAAATCCATTTGAATTGGATACACCTTGCCACAATATCCTCTAAACATTTTTCACATCAACCTTGTGTCATTACATTGATCTGAAAGCCATCCAATGGATCTATTTTGAACAACTCAAAATGAAACACCTGAAGAAGAGGTAATAATTTCACCACCCACTTTCAACTTCTTTTCTTCTTTCACTTCCTCTTTATTTGTTGTTTTTATTACAAAATAATAAATCCAGTACCTCATACATAGTATGATGTTATTATAAATATGGTGCAACAATATTCATTATTCTATCCATCCTATAAATGACAAAGTCACCATATGTGCATACGTATGGCTAACCGTCTCCAAGTCGTGGTGTAGGTTGTTATTGAAACACTAAATTATTTGGATGGGTTTAATAAATAGTATAAGTGATGTAAATAATAAATATAACATGTTAATTACTATTAATATATGATATACCATCCAATTACAATCGATTTCACCATCAATATAATGATATTTTTGCTCGTGCTTATGTACGGATTACCATCTCTAAGAGGCGAAGAGATTCATTTCCACATTCACCATTCAACAATGATTATAAAAATATATATAATTAATAATTATGTAATATATGAAATAATAATTATAATTAATATATATGTAAGTATGTACATATATATATATATGTTATTCACATACTTCCATTTAATAGGATATAAAACAGAAACCACTTTTATGCGTACGTATTGATTATCGTCTCCATAAACGGTGTTTTCCATTTCATATATCTATCTATTATACATATTATATTCTAAATATATATGTTATATAAATCATGTGTCATATTCTGGAAGTATGTAAATCATGATCTAAATGATACGATCAAGATTAATAAGTTAATACACGTATGACAAAGAATGCGATTATTACCTGAAATGTTAATTTAACATTGAAATCATTATTAAATGGGTAGTATAAATTCAAAAATGAATCATGTATGATATAAAAAAATTGAATATGGTTCTGGTATAATTAAATAACATATTATGGTCATTATACATGAGTTTAAATATACCTTCAACTATAAGAAAGTGCTAGGTAAGGGTTAATTTCCCAATCTCTTTATTATTCGAGGTTGGCTTTACGTAAGTGTCTACTAGGGCATATTTATTATCCATGTCCATGTTTTATAAATGATTTTTCAAATAGATTATTTTTAAGGGAATTTTTTACAAAAAACAACATTTTAAATGTTTTATGGATTTATTCTTCTAATCCTATCTCATTAATTTCCATGTTTTCAAAATAGATTTAAGGATTTATTTATATGGACATGAATGTTTTAAAATGATAGTTCCATTCGAAAGTTTCAAAGTGTTATGGGAATAATTGATTCAAAACTACATTTTAAATGACTTCCATTATAAATTCTGTGACTTTTAAATGATTTCATGAAAATGGGATATTTCTTTAAAAGATTTTTACGGATCATTTTCAACTATGTGAACATCCTTTACAACATATCATTCTTGATCGAGGTTGATTTATTGTTATAAGAAACATCCATATTTACTTGAAGGTTTTGTAATATATTTGACTGTGGATTTGTTATTTTTATACAATTCATTGTTTAGGTTCAAAGTATTGACATTTCGTATTCTTGTTTCAATACGAATTGTTGTGTTAGGTTTCAACCTTTTCATGTGAGGAATCTATTGGAACTAGTAAGTAAAGGGTGGAGCCCGCTATAGCTCCTCGGTTCATCGGTAGGTCTCATGAGACAATTAGACATGGAATTGGCAGGTACATTTCCAATTTTTTATATAGTTTGGCCGAGGAATTAATCATTTTAAGATGTCTTGGTCGAGCCCTTGACCAAATGTTTCAGAATGTCCGACATTATACATTCACTCATTATGAAAATAATATTGATGGTTCATTTGGTAATTTTAATACTATAATACCCATTTTTATGTTTTATTATGGAATTATTTGTAACACCCCAAGCTTTTATGGTACGCTTCTCTTTCAATAATCCAATAACATGCATTGTACGCAAGTTCGAGATTCTAACACACCGCGACCAATCAAAGTAGCAGTTATGAATAGTAATTCCCAATTTTTGAAATTATATAAATTTTATATTATAAAATGGACTTCCTTTTTTTATTAGGAATATAGAAATTATCCTAAGATGAATTTTTTGTAATTTTCTGAGAACTTTCAATTTTTTATGAATAGTGATAAATACTTAAAAACAACTTTTTAATCAAAATAATTTATAGTGATAAATTATACTATTGATTTGTTTTAAAGTATAATTAGAATATATTTTTACCATTTTATCCAATGGTGTTCATTATAATTAATTTCACTTTGAAATTAGACATAAACAATTGTCAATCTTTTGATGTATATTGTTTCTTAAAAACACTCTATTTGTTGTGACAGCCGGAATTAATTATAAAATTAATTAATGCAACTTATATGTTTGGAATTTTTTAAAATAGAAATCATTTTTGATTTTGGAATATCAATTATATCTTAGGGTGAAATTTTGGCATTGTTCTGAAAATCATCAATTTTTGATGAATACTGAAACCACTAAGTGGTAGTTAAAAAACTGATTTTTCGTTTAAATGAAACATTAACACTTCTGTGATTTGATTTTAAAAAATCCTACATACATGGTTGTCATTAGGAAGTAAAATGTGGTTCAATGGGATTAAAATAATTTTTTGGTGAATAGTAACTTTTAAGTTTAATTAATCGCGATTAAAGGTAATTAGTGAAATTTAAGGTAAAAATGATATTATAAAAATATGAAAATACTTTTACACTTTTCCTACCCCTATTGGATGAGTCATGGCCGACCAAGACAATCCATGGGTCAGCTTGGGTAACCCATGGAGCCACTTTGGTAGGAAAATGACATTAAAAACTTTTTATTTAATGTTAAAATAAAAATGTCACAAACATGAGTTGTTTTACTAAAACAATTTTTTACTGGGGTTATACAAGTCATATATTTTACTATAAATATTCATTAGAAAGATAAATATATTTCCTACATCATGGTAATTTTTTTTATAATTTTTAGACATTAAATAAATTAAATATTTAATGACATCATGATGATGCAGCGATTACCTCATTAATTAACGATTTTAATAAAATGGAAGGATACTGTAAACTCTAAGAATTTAACTTGTCCAAAGCCTATTGGATGAGTATATTTCCAACCCTTATCACCTTATCCTAGAAATATATAAGTGTGGGACCTTTAAAATCCGATACTCATTATATAATAAAGTAACATTTCATTACTTTCCAAGAGTGCCCCTCCTCTCCTCTTATAAAAGGCCCCCACCAATACCACCTTACTCACACCTTCAATGCCTTTTGGCTCGTCCAAACTCTGCCCAAATACTCTCTCAACTTCCCTCTCTTACTCCTAGAATCATCAAATTGGGAAGAATTCTTCCCAAGGAAGCTTTTGGCTCAAATCAAAAAAGAGTTACCCGATTTTAAGGTAATGTCTTCTCTTATGTTATTATGTTTTATTTTACTTCTCCAACCCCTTAAACTCTGTTTATTACATTATTTTGTAACAAAAACAGTATCTTTAATATACTAGGATGTTGTTATGAGAAGTATTTGATTTAAACTTACACACACCTTCGTATAATGGTTAAAAAACATATTGTTTCTGTGGTTGGAAAATTTATGCCTCACGAAATGATGATTGTTCAATATTCTTTTAACACCTCTCATGGTGGCCATTATGATGAAAATATTTTTATATATGATATGTATTATGTTATTTTCCTCCTTATGATTCTGTATTTTTCATTTATGGAATACCTTTACGATTTCCATTATAGGTAAACGCGATAATTTCATTTTAGGAAGTGCGGACTACCGCCCCCTCAAAGTGATTTGAATCGTTAATGACATATGTGGGATGTATAAATGATGGAGTAAATGGTATTATACATTATATTATACTGGAATTATATTATAACTTTATATAATTATAACTTCATTCCATTAAATATGAAATATAAATGAAATTAGCGTTCATGTGTACGTACGGCTTACCCTCTCAATTAGCGGTGCATTTCATTTCTTACCTCTAAATGTTATGTAATATTATAAATGAATGTATATACTAGATATATATGATTTATATGATATATACATCATGAATATAATTATGGATATAATGGATATTTTACCACATGAATAAAGTGTAATTATAAGAAGTTTATTTTTAACTCAAGTACCTTAGATCGACAAAACGACCGTTATTAACATAAATAATTACATAATGTTCATAACTTGGTAATAAGTAATATAAAAGGAATAATGAACTTGAAAAAGGTTCTTAAGCAGGTAGATATTAACTCTAGTTTATTATTCAGGAGGTTAAAGAGCGGTCGAGTCAAGTCAGACACGAGGTAAGGGAACTTCTTAACCCAATTTCTATTCTTTGGGTTAACCTCCTACTTTCAAATTATGTCGTGATATTATTATGTCATGTCTTGTATTTGTACATTCTTTATGGGTACTTATAGTGAATACACATAATAGATCTATTTTATTTTAAAAATGATCTTTGTAAGGGACTTTGTCTCAATCTCCTTTCATTGAGGCATATTTGGTTTTATACAAAACATTAATTTATATGGTTTATAAACCCCTTTGACTTTTACTTTTATTCAAAAAGAATCTTTTCATACGAAGCATTTTTACTCAACGACAAAAGGAATGTTTTTTCTTACGTATGTGGCAACAACGACTTCTCCGCCGCCATGACTATTATTTGAGTTTTGGCTTCCTCTACAAGCCATAAATTTTTAAAAAAAAAATGAAAAATAAATACAATGTTTTAATTTTCCTTTATTTTGGTATTTAAAATGGTTTTGAAAGTGTTTTTATTATATCAATGTGTTGTATTGATATCTTGTGATTGAAATGTAGAAATGTTATGTTTCCTTTATGCATGTTTTATGTGATACGATTATGTTATGGTTTATGATATGTTTAATCCTATTCATATGAGGAATTCATTGGACTTAATAAGTGACGGGTGGAGACTGCTATAGATCCTCGATGCATCGGTAGGTCTCATGACACAAACTAGTGTCTTGGCACGAGGCCTTGACAAAATCTTATTTGTAGTCTTGGCACGATGCCTTGGCTACGTGGTTATGATAGTCTGACATTATGCATTCCATCATTATGAAAATGGTTTTTGATATTGCATGTGATTATTCGAATAGTAGAATATCCATTTGAGTAAGTAAACGGAATTATTTAATTTTATTTTCTCCATATTATGTTGATGTTCAAGTTTAAAAAGGCTTTTGTTTTAGTTATACATTGCCTTAAATTTTAATGTTTATTTATGAAAGCTTCCGCGATATTGTTATACTTACTGAGCATCTGAGCTCACCCCTTTCAATGTTTAAATATTTTCCAGGATGTGAAGAAGTATTTTACGAACGACCTGCAGGGATAGTCAGAAGAGGATATGAATTTGGACTATGGAGACTTTTTTAGTGTAGTTTTTCACTTTATGATGTAATGTAACATTTATGAATGTATCTAGTGTTTCCAAGGCTAATAAACTAATCGGTCTTTCGAGACTTGATCTTTCGTGATCATGCCAATGTTATGCAATAATGCACTGACTCTGGGTAACTTGGGTCGGGGTGTTACATTTGGTATCAAAGACAGTTTAGTACTAACCTTGGAAGCTAGATTTAGATAAACTTTGATTAGAGCTCATTACCCAAAGATAGACTTTGAGTATTAGTATAGAAGAACATCCTAGAATTTTGGTATTATAGATATTTTTTGAGTTTTCCGAGCAATACATCCCTGTCTAGATATGAGCAGGTAGAGGCGGCTCTGGCACAAATGTACCTAGTGGTAAAACCCGAAAACACTGCTTTGAGCTAAACTTGAATGGGAACTGGTGCACAATAAAGGGCCTTGCTTCACTCTCGGTTACGACACTCCCGAGGGATATGCTTAGGATAATTCTCATTTTCTTTACAAACCACTATGAAGGGTTATAAGTATATACTTCCTCAAAGAAATAATTTTTATGATTATGGATTATATCCATAAATAGTTCATTTTATGTTAAGTGTTTTAAAAGTATGGAATTTTGTATTTTAATTCATAAACTAATCTAGTTTATGCCATTGTTTAGAAATGGTTCCTAGTGGGAGGAATGGAAACCGTATCAATGCACGCACTCCGTGTAGGGATTTCCCTCCTCCTCCAGATAATTATTGTGGAGATAGAGATACAACTGGTACTGATCAACTTATTATCATACTGGGATAACTCACTCAGGTTATAGATAATAACCTTACTCGTATGGAGCACCCTGATCCGCAACGTGGAGGATCAATGTTAGATCGTTTCATGAGGCAACAACCTCCAACATTCAATGGAATTACAAATCCATTAGTATCTGAGCAATGGATAAACTCCTTAGAGAAAACATATTCCATGCCTTGTGGAGTAGTAAAAGTGGGAAGGTTTTCATGGAAGTCTACCACCTCACTGGAGATGTCGATCAATGGTGGTCGCTGATTCAAAACACAAAGGAAGATGAAGAAGTATCAAGTATGGAATGGAGGAGTTTAAGGAAATTTTCTTAGAAAAATACTTTCCACATGACCATCGAGCAGATATGGAAAGGAAATTTCTGAGTCTGAGGCAGAAGTAGGATGAGAATGTCGCAAAGTATGAGGCTAACTTTACAAGGTTAGTGAGGTATGATGCAGATTATATACAGAACCCAAGAAGTAAGATTGATCGTTTCTTTGATGGGTTAAAACCATTTCTCCGTCGAGCTTTAATATCACAATCCTTCCCATCATACGCAGATATTGTCTTGTGTGCTATCAAGACAGAAAAGGAATTCTCTAGGTCGTATGACAACAAAGTAATGAAAGAGAAGAAGAGAACGGTGGAACAAGAGATAGATAAAGGGAAAAGGGGAAAGAAGGATTTTCCATTATGTGATAATTGCAGGAAGAATCACCCCGGTGCTTGCCTAAACGGAATGGGAGTTTGTTATAAATGTGGAGAAAAAGGTCATCAGGCTCGTGATTGCAAGGGAAAAAAAGAGGCTATCAATGTTGAATGCTACAATTGTAGGGAAATGGGGCATTATGAAAATGAATGTCCTAAGTGACAGGGAAACATACCTCAGAAAAGGCAAAGGGATCAAGGACAATCTTATCATGTTAATACAATTGAAGTGGAATAAATAATGTATTGGTTCTTTTGGACTCAAGGATTATATTATGGTTATAAGAATAATGTGATATATATAAGGATTGTACTGCAGTACTTGTTTTTTTCATTAAGGTTTTAATATGATGAAGGTAATCATATTTTTAGTATGTGACAATAAGAGAAACATTACTTTGTTTGGGGAATCTGATGTTACAATTGATTTTGGAATTTAGAGACCTTTTATAGAAAGTCTGGACAGGGGTATTTTGGATAACTATATAGGTTGGAATGGATTAAGTTGAACCTTGTATAGTATTGTTTAAGGTTAAAACATTTCTGAAGATTATTTTTGGAATATTATAATACTATAGTTTTAGGAAAATGTCAACCTGCAGGTTGGGGGATAACCCGCCACGTCAGACAAAGCTGCAGGAATCAAACCCACAACCATAGTGCAGAATGCCTTTATTAACTACCACTAGCCTACAGGAAGTCCCTGGTTTTTACAAAATATTTTTCCTAATCTAAATGGTATGTGGTAATAATTGGGACCTTATACAATTAAGATAAATAAAATATTTTTGAGTTCTGTTACCATTTGGAGTGAAAGATGGGTTCGTGGTAAACATTTATTAAAGAATGAAAGCCTACATGACAAGTAAGTATATTTCCTTACGTTCATTGTAAATCTCTTAAATAAATTCCTAAACTTTATGAAAGGTAACTTAAAACAAAAATGTTGTCAGTTAACTTTTCCAACTGGGGATTCAATGACCGTTTAACCCATCCCAAGTTTGTGATTTTCTTGTGGTTAACTTTCTCTTAATCCTGTCTTCTAAAACTCTCCGTCATACCTTGATGGTTTGTTTCTCCTCCATATCCGTATTTTCGTATAATCCTAGTATGGTCTATCTCGGGTGACCTTTGTAATTCTCTTTCTTTCTTTTAATGTTATATTTTTATTAACCCTATTTCTGATGTGGGTTTTCTAAATAGGTATATTCTATTTTCAACCTTTTATTTTCGAAGAAAATTTTCGAATTGAGAGGACACGATTTATTGAAGGAGGGGATAATGTAACACCCCAAGATTTCACGATACGCTTCTCTTTCAAGAATGCAATAGCTTGCATTGTACGCAAGTTCGAGATTCTAACATGCTGCGACCAATCAAAGTAGAAGTTATGAATAGTAATACCCACCTTTTGAAATTAAATAAATTTTATATTTCAAAATGGACTTCATTTTTTTATTCGGAATATCTAAATTATCCTAAGTTGAATTCTTTGAAATTTTCTGAGAACTTCCAATTTTTTATGAATAGTGAAAAATACTTAAAAACAACTTTTTTAATCAAAATAATTTATAGTGATAAATTATAATATTGAGTGGTTTTAAATTATAATTAGAATATATTTTTACCATTTTATCCAATGGTTTTCATTATAATTAATTTCACTATGAAATTAGACATAAACAATTGTGAATCTTTTGATATATATTGTTTCTTAAAAACACGCTATTTGTTGTGACAGTGGGAATTAATTTTAAAATTAATTAATGAAACTTATAAGTTTTGAATTTTGTAAAATAGATATCATTTTTTAATTCAGAATATCAATTATATCTTAGGGTGAAATTTTGGCATTGTTATGAAAATCTTCAATTTTTGATAAATAGTGAAACCACTAAGTGGTAGTTAAAAAACTGATTTTTCGTTTAAATGAATCATTACCACTTCTGTGATTTGATTTTCAAAAATACGACATACATGGTTGTCATTAGGAATTAAAATGTGTTTCAATGGGATTAAAATAATTTTTTGGTGAATAGTAACTTTTAAGTTTAATTAATCGCGATTAAAGGTAATTAGTGAAATTTAAGGTAAAAATGATATTATAAAAATATGAAAATACTTTTACACTTGTTCTACCCCTATTGGATGAGTCCTGGCCGACCAAGACAATACAAGGATCAACTTGGGGACCCCATGTAGCTACTATGGTAGGAAAATGACATTAATAACTTTTTATTTAATGTTAAAATAAAAATGTCACAAACATGAGTTTTTTTACTAAAAAAAAATTAACTTGGGTTATACAAGTCATATTTTTTACTATAAATATTCATTACAAATCTAAAAATATTTACTACATCATGGTAATTTTGTTATAATTTTTAGAAATTAAATAAATTAAATATGTAATGACACCATGATGATGCAGCAATTATCTCATTAATTAACGATTTTAATAAAATTGAAGGATAATGTAAAATATAAGACTTTCACTTGTCCAAAGCCTATTGGATGAATAGAGTTAGAACCTTTATCACCTTATCCTCGAAATATATAAGTGTGGGTCCTTTAAAATCCGAAACTCATTATATAATAAAGTAACATTTCATTACTTTCCAAGAGTGCCCCTCCTCTCCTCTTATAAAGGGCCCCCACCACTACCACCTTACTCACACCTTCAAAGCCTTTTGGCTCAGACTAAATCTTCCCAAATACTCTCTCAACTTCCCTCTATTACTCCTAGAAGCCTCACTTTGGGCAGAATTCTTCCCAAATAAGCCTTTGGCTCAAATAAAAAAAGAGTTACCCGATTTTAAGGTAATGTATTCTCTTATGTTATTTTGTTTTATTTTACTTCTCCAACCCCTTAAACTCTTTTTATTACTTTATTTTGTAACAGAACCAGTATCATAAATATACTAGGATGTTGTTATGAGAAGGATTTGATTTACACTTACACACACCTTCGTCTAATTGTTAAAGAACATATTGTTTCTGTGGTTGGAAAATTTCTGCCTCAAGAAACGATGATTGTTCAATATTCTTTTAACACCTCTCATGGTGGCCATTATAATGACACTATTTTTATATATGATATATATTATGTGTTTACCTCCTTATTATTCTGTATTTTTCATTTATGTCATATCTTTATGATTTCCATTATAGGTAAACGCGATAATTTCATTTTAGGAAGTGCAGACCACCGCCCCCTCAAAGTGATTTGAATCGTTAATGACATATGTGGGACGTATAAAGGATGGATTAAATGGTATTATAAATTATGTTATACTGGAATTATATTATACCTTTATATAATTATAACTTCATTCCATTAAATATGAAATATAAATGAATGTAGCGTTTATGCGTACGTACAACTTATCGTCTCCATGAGCGGTGCATTTCATTTCTTACCTCTAAATGTCATGTAATATTATAAATTAATGTATATACTAGATATATATTATTTATATGATATCTACATCATTAAAATAATTATGGATATAATGGATATTTTACCACACGAAAAAATTGTAATTATAAGAAGTTTATTTTTGACAAGTGTACCTAAGATCGACAAAACGGCCGTTATTAACTTAAATAATTACATAATGTTCATAACATGGTAATAAGTAATATAAAAGGAATAATAAACTTGAAAAAGGTTCTTAAGAAGGTAGAGATTAACTCTAGTTTATTATTTAGGAGGTTAAAGAGCGGTCGAGTCAAGTCGGACACGAGGTAAGGGAACTTCTTAACCCAATTTCTATTCTCCGGGTTAATCTCCTACTTTCAAATTATGTCATGATATTATTATGTCATATCTTGTATTTTTACTTTATTTATAGGTACTTATAGTGAATACACATAATAGATCTATTGTATTTCAAAAATTATCTTTTTAAGGGACTTCGTCTCAATCTCCATTCATTGAGGCATATTTGGTTTTATACACAACTTTCATTTATACGGTGTATAAACCCCTTTGACTTTTACTTTTATTCAAAACGAATCTTGTTATACAAAGTGTTTTTACTAAATTAAAAAAGGAATGTTTTTTCATACGTATGCGGCGACAACAACTTCTATGCCGCCGTGACTATTATTTGAGCTTCGGCTTCCTCTACAAGCCATAACTTTTTATTAAAAAATGAAAAATAAATACAAAATTTTAATTTTCCTTTATTTTTGTATTGAAAATTGTTTTGAAAGTGTTTTTATTATATCAATGTGTTGTATTGATATCTTGCGATTGAAATGTGGAAATGTTATGTTTCTATTATGCATGTTTTATATGATACTATTATGTTATGGTTTATGATATGTTTAATCCTAATCATATGAGGAATGAATTGGACTTAATAAGTGACGGGTGGAGCCCGCTATAGCTCCTCAATGCATCCGTAGGTCTCATGAGACAAACTAGTGTCTTGGCACGAGGCCTTAACAAAATCTTATTTGTAGTCGTGGCACGAGTCCTTGGCTACGTGGTTATGATAGTCTGGAATTATGAATTCCATCATTATGAAAATGGTTATTGGTATTGTATGTGATTATTCGACTAGTAGAATATCCATGTGAGTAAGTAAATGACATTATTTAATTTTATTTTTTCCATATTATGATGAAGTTCAAGTTTAAAAAGGCTTTTTTTTAGTTATACATTGCCTAAAATGATAATGTTTTTTTATGAAAGCTTTCACAATATAGTTATCCTTACTGAGCATCTGAGCTCACCCCTTTCAATGTTTTAATATTTTCTAGGATGTGAAGAAGTATTTTATAAATGACCTGTAGGGATAGTCAGAAGAGGATATGAATGTGGACTATGGAGAAATTATTATTATATTTTTTCACTTTATTATGTAATGCAATATTTATGAATGTATCTAGTGTTTCCAAGGATACTAAACTAATCGGTCTTTCGAGACTTGATCTTTCGTGATCATGCCAATGTTACGCAATAATGCACCGACTCTGGGTAACTGGGGTCGGGGCATTACATTATTTACACATCTCATATTCCTTCAATAAAGTATTCATGTTTATTATTTTTAAAGGAATGTTTTTTTAATTATTCACCATTCCTAATATTTATGTTATATTCTACTGTATTTCTTACTCTTACTGAGAATTTGAGCTCCCCCTTTCTTATGTTACATTTTCCTAGGATATGAAGAAGTTAGTTATGAGTGAATTGTAGGAATATCTAGGAGGATTGGATGCTTATAATGGAATAAATTAGTTTTGTGTTTGTTTTCTAGTTGTAATGTTGAACTCATGTATGTGTCTTGTTTCCAAGAATACTAAACTGATCGGTCTTCCAGGACATGATTCCTTGCGATCATGCCAATGTATTAAAATAATGCAGCAACTCCTTGTAACTTGGGTTGGGGTGTTACTATTGGTATCATTGGAAGGGTAGTACAAACCTTGGAAACAAGATTTAGATAAACTCTTATTAGAGCGTGTTACCCTAAGATAGACTTCGAGGATTAGTATAGAAGAACTTCCTAGAATTTTGGTAATTTATTGACTTTGGGAATGATTCAAGCAATACATCTGTGTCTGGATACGAGAGGGTAGAGGCGGCTCTGGCACAGATGTAACTAGGAGTGAAAACTTTGACAAGGGGTTTTAGGCTTGACCTGAGGTATTGTGCTACCTAAAAATGCGTCTTACTACATTACTAGTTACGACACTCCCAGGGGATATGATTAGGATAAATCACATTTTCTTTTTAAGCCATTATGAAGGATTTAAAAGTAAATACTTCCTCAAAGAAAACATTTTGTGATTATAAATTATATAAATAACCATTTAAATTTACATTAGGTATTTTAAATGTTTTAAATTATGCATTATTATTCATAAACTAACCTGGTGTATGACATTGTTTAGAAATATTTCCTAGTAGAAGGAATGAGAACACCAGAAATTTACATGATCCCAATATTAAGAAGTATCATATCTTTCATGGTATTAAGCGAACATTTAGACAGGAAATATTCTCCCATTTATTATCATTATATGAATAAATATTATCATGTGTTAATTAGATAAATAATTAATTTTATGATCCCTATGGCATTTAAGGGAAGCATGGGATAAAAAGTATGGTGGAAAGAAAGATGGATAAAGGGAACAAGGGAAAGAAAGATTTTCCCAAATGTGATAACTAAGGAAAAATCACCCTGCTAAATTCTTGAAAGTAATGAGAGTTTGTTATATGTGTGGTGAAAAAAGACCCCAAGTACGTGATTGTAAGGGTTAGAAAAATGGGTCAAAGGTACAATGCTTCATCTGTAAAGAGTTGGGACACTACGTGATTTAATGTCCAAATCAACATAGTATACCGCAAATGCTGCTATTGGATAATAATCAAGATATGATACTGCCAAAGATGAAGAGGAATGATTATATTTCTTATGTTTTTATTAATGTATTGTGTCATTTTTTTATTGAATTAATGATGTACATATTATAAGAATTATAGAGTATGTAAGGATTGTACTAAAGTACTATTTCATTAAGAAATTGAGATTATATGGTTCTAAGAAACATGACACAATAACAAGTTAATGTGTTTGGAAAATAAATGGTTGAAGAAATGATAAACCATAATATGGTTCTAATACTGAGGTTGTGACTTTGAAAAAAGATATGATTTATTAGGATATACAATATTCTTGACTACTTTGAAATTAAATAATTGTTTTTTATTCCATTATTGTTAGAGTTTACAACATTTTTGGATATATAGAGTATATCAAGTATTCTATATTAAATAAAGAAGTTCATACCTATTTAAATATAGTTTTCTGGTAATTCAGTTAATTACCATGTCTTATGAGAATACATGATGAAGTTATTCACATGTTTGTTATGAGGCCTTTCTTGTTAATTTTGTATTGTGAGTTTGGCCATTAGTATTTTGGATAATTATAAAGGATGGGATGGATATAGTTAAACAATGGATACTCTTTTATGTAGTTAAAACACTTCTTAATATTATTTTTGGATTGTTATAAAAGGAAAACCTGGAGGTTGGGCGAGAACCCATCACGTCTGGCAAGGCCGTGAGACTTGAAACCGAAACTGAAGATCGAAAAGGGTGTATCACCTACCACTGACCTATATGATTTCCTGGTTTGTATAATGTAGTTTCTTTTAAAATGGTATAATAGATAAATTATAAATTCATTTTTTTAGAACCCTATATGATTAGGTTAAGTAGAATATTTTTTAATTTTGTTATTTATTGGTGTGAAAGAAGAGTTTGTAGTAGGAATTAGTTGAAGGATGACATTCTACTTGTCAAGTATATATATATATATATATATATATATATTCCACTTATTCTATGAATGAATTATTTCTTAAACTTTTGTGAAGGTATCATAAAACAAAAAATTTGTTATACTAATACCATATGGTTAGTTGAACCGATGATATCTGACATCATCTTAGATTAATGGCTTTGAGGACTTAAATTTTTTCACTTGTTTGTGATTTATGAACTCAATCGCTCCCTAAAAATATTTATGCTTTTCCTCCAATTATGTGTCTCTAATTTAAACTAATGTTCTCCTATTCGAGATAATAATTTGGTAGTGACTTTTTCATTTCACTTTCTCTCTTATTAAGAC
Organism: Viscum album; assembly: GCA_963277665.1. Classification (NCBI taxonomy): domain Eukaryota; kingdom Viridiplantae; phylum Streptophyta; class Magnoliopsida; order Santalales; family Viscaceae; genus Viscum; species Viscum album. The sequence continues at coordinate 1,370,290,639 of OY728162.1, read as the reverse complement.
TAAATTTCATTAAACCAATTTTTGATGTGGGTTTTCCACAACGGTATTTTTACATTTATATCCTTCTATTTTTAAAAAAAATCAAATTTTGAGGATAAAATATATTAAAGGTGGAGAGAATGTTACACTCTAAGAATTAATAGTACGTTTTCTCTTCAAAGAAATTCAACAACTTGTGTTACACGCAACATCGAGTTCGAGCGCATCACGACAAACCAATCTAGCTGTTCAAAAAGCGGTTATCAATAGTATTAACATAATGACGAATTTTAAATACTCCATATAATTTTAATAACTATATTATGTTTTTTATACCTAATATAAGAACAAGTTCAAATTTTCAGATGAAAGAATTATTTTACAAAAAAATGAAATTTTGTCTCCTTTTAACTAATTTTAAATATAATTTTTTATAATTTTTTTATATTCATTTTGATAAAATAAATGACTTATTCAAAATCATGACATAAAAATTTATTTTGGGTAAAATTTTGGTGTTTTTCTGATAACATTCCTATTTTGATGAATAGTGGAAAATAATAAATTTTAAATAAAAACTACTTTTTAAATCGAAGTAATTTATATTGATAAATTAGACATTTAAGTGGTTCTAAAGTATCATTATATTATATTTTTAACATTTAATAAAATTTAGGTCATTAGATGTAATTTCACATTTAAACTAGATATAAATATGTGTTAATCTTTCTATAGTTATTATTTCTTAAAAACACAATTTTCATTTTGAAAACGAGAATTAATTTTAAATTAATTTCTGCCACTTCTGGGTTTTAAATTTTGAAAAATGAATTTCGTATTTGGAATTATGAGGTCCAAAATGTGTAAATAGGAATCATTTATTTTTAGACATTATGAATATTTATTTCAGTAATCATTTTATTTACCATGGTTAAAGGGTAAATCTGGTAAATAAGGGTAAACAAATAAAATAGTAATAATAAATTACACTAACATGTGTCCTATTCATATTGGTAGATACATGTCCGATCATTGGCATCCTTGAAACGATTTTGGGACCACATGGAGCCACTTGAGAGTGATAATGACACTTTATATTAATTACTATAATGTAAAGACAAAAATGACATAAACATATATCTTTTAGTGAAACAAATTTTACAAGGTTTTATATAAGTTATCTTTTAGAATATAAATATTAATTTGAAATATAATATGATTTCATACATAATTTTATTTTATTTATAATTTTTAGACATTAAATAATTAAATTTATTTATGACACAATGAGGAAGCAATAATTACCTTATAAACGAAAGAATTAAATAAATGGTATTATAAATATTAAAATATATAAAATTTCAATGCTTTATGAGATACATGAATTTTATAGGTTAATGTTAAATTATAGGATTGATTAAATTTATCATGTTTGAAGTAATCAGGTTGGGATGATTTTCCCAAAAACCAAATACTTAATAGTGTCAAAATTGACATTAATGAGTTTAAAACAAATATTATGTTATTAAATAATATAATATTCCCAAAAATCAAAGAATATTCCAAAGGGATTAAATAATATTATATATGTCATTAATGAACCACTTTATGATCTCATGTATGTTTAGAGTATGTTTATTAACCATATAGAGTAAGAATACTAGAAGACCCAGTAAAAGTTAAATTATTTAACTAGGAGTTAAATCTAAATGATAAGGTTGATATGGTGACCTAAACCCGTATAAAACCTATTGTTTGATTGGTTTTAGAACCCTCCCCACATTATCTTAGAAATAAATCATTTTGGAGCCATTATAAACTGAAAAAAATTTATAATTAAATAATATTTCAAGATTTTCCTAAAGTTACCCTCACCTCTTTTAAAAAAGAATACTTCCCCCTCTCACAAAATGACACCTCAAAAGCCATTTTTCTATTCCAAAACATACCCATACATCCTCAAAACATCCCTCAAATCAACCTAGAGTCCATATGTTGATCAGAAAGGTAACCTATGGAGCCCTTTTGATAAACTCAAAACAAAACACCCGAAGAAGAGGTAATAATTTCACCACACTCTTTCATGTTCTTTTCTTCTTCCACTTCCTATTTTATTATTATTTCCATAAAAAAATTATAACTCCAGTAATCACAACATACTATGATGTTATTATAAATAATTTACAACCATATTATTTATTTAATCGATCCTATAAATGACAATGTTACAATATGTGCGTACGTACGACTTACTGTCTCCACGTCGTGGTGTAGTTTGTAATTCAAACACTTGATTATTTGGATAGGTATAATAAGGAGTATAACTTATGTAAATAATAAATATGTCATGTTAATGATACTGTATATATGATATAACATCAAATTACATTTCATTGAACCGTCATTATAATGATATTGTCCCTCGTGCGTACGTACGGATTACTGTCTCCACAACACGATGAGATTAATTTCCATATTCCCATTCTATGATTACTATAAAAATATATATTATTATTAAGTAGGTAATATATGGAATAATAATGATACATAATATATATGTATATACTTACATATATCTTATTCACTTTCTTCCATTCAATATGATATGAAAATGGAAACAGCGTTTATGCGTACGTACAGATTATCATCTTCATAGACAATGTTTTCCATTTCATATATCTATATACAATATATATTTATATTCTAAATATATATGATATATAAATCATGTGTTCTATTCCTGAAGTATGTAAATCATGATCTAAATGATACGATCAAGAATAACAAGTTAAAATTCCTACGATTATGAAAGAGATTATTTCCCTAAATGATAATTTGACATGGAAATCTTTATTAAATGGGAAGTATAAAGTCATAAATGAATCATGTATGATATTATAAATATGAATATGGTTCTTTTATAATTTAATAACATACTATGGGCATTATACAGGTGGTTAAACTTACCATTTACCAAAGAAATGTGCAAGGTAAGGGTTAATTTCACAATCTCTTTATTATCCGAGGTTGTTTTAACGTAACTATCAACTGAGTAATATTTATTATCCATATCCATGTTTCAAAAATGAGTTTTCCAAGGGGTTATTTTTATTTAAATTTTTTACTAGGACATCATTTTTAATGTTTTAAATATTTATTCTTCTAAAACATTCTCATTAATGTCCATGTTTTCAAAAATGGTTTTATTGATTTATTTATATGGACATGAATGTCATAAAATGTTAATTCCTTTAAAAAGATGAAATTTAGTATGGGGAAATTTTATTAAAAATTATCTTTTAAATGAATTCATTTATAAATTATGTGTTGTTTAAATGATTTCAAGAAAAAGGGATATTTCTCTCAAAGCTTTTTACTCATCATTTTCAACTATGTCAACATCCATTACGGGATATTATTCTTGATTGAGGTTGATTTGTTATGATACAAATAATCCATATTGTATTGATGTTTTCATGTTATATTTGATTGTGGATGTGTTCTATTTATACCATTCATGGTTTAGGGTTAGAGTATTGACATTTTGTGTGCTACTTTTAATTCATATGTTTATGTTATCTTTCAACCTTTTCATATGAGGAATGTATAAGACTCATTAAGTGATAGGTGGAGACCGATATAGCTCCTTGGGGAATCGGTAGGTCTCACGAGATGATTATATGTGGAATTGGACGAGGCCTTTCCCAATTTGATATATGGTTTTGGCAGAGGCCTTAACCATTTTTAGACGTCTTGGTCGAGGCCCTCACAAAATTTTTCAGAATGTTTAGTATTATACATTCCCCCATTATGAAAATAATATTGATGGTTCAAGTGGTTATTGGACTAGTATATTACCCATTTATTATATTTTATTATGGAATTATTTACTCACCTCATATTCTATCCATAATGTATTCATGTTTATTATTTGTAAAGGCATGTGTTTTCTATTATTCACTATGCCTAATGTTTATGTTATCTTCCACTGTATTTCTTAATCTTAATGAGCGTTTGAGCTCACCCCTTTCTTATGCTTCGTTTTCCATGGATATGAAGAAGTTAGTTATGAGTGACTTGCAGACATATCTAGGAGGCTTGGATGTTTCTAATGGAATAAATTATTGTGGTATTTATTTTCCAGTAGTAATGTTGAACTCATGTATGTATCTAGTTTCAAGGAAAACTAAAATGATCGGTCTTTCAGGACATGATTCTTTGTAATCATGCCAAAGTATTAAAATAATTCACCGACATTTGGTAACTAGCATCATGGAATTACAGTTGGTATCAGAGGATGTTTAGTACAATAATTGGAAACTAGATTTAGATAAAACCTGATTAGGGCACATTACACTAATATAGACATTGAGTATTAGTACAGAATAACTTCCAATACATTTTATAATATAGAGATTTTGTGAATTTTCCAAGAAATACATCCCTTATCTGGATACGATCAGGTAGAGGCAGCTCTATCATAGATGTACCTAGAAGTGAAACCGCTGACAAGGGGTTTCAGGCTTGACCCTGTGTATCCTGGTACACAACAACGGGCATTACTGCACTCTTGGTTAAAACATTATTGGGGGATATGCTTATGAAAATTCACATTTTTATTATAAACCATTATGGACGATTTAAGAGTAAATACATCCTCAAAGAAAACATTTTATGATTAAATATTATATGAATAATCTTTTCAATTTATGTTAGGTGTTTTAGAAGTTTGGAATTAGTTATTGTGATTCATAAACTAACCTATTTTATGCCATTGTTAAGAAATGGTGCCCAGTAGATGGAATGAGAACTCCAGAAGTACGCATGATCCAAAGATTAAGAAGCATCATATCTTTCATGGTATTAAGACAACATTTTGAAAGGATGTAGCATGCCTTGTATTATCATTATATAAAGAAATAGTATCATCTTTTAGGATGTTAAGTAGATAATTCTCTGAGTCTGATGGATTTGATCGGAAGCCAGGGACGAAAAGGATGGTAGAGAGAAATATGGATAAAGGGAATAAGGGAAAGAAGGATTTTCCCATATGTGATAACTATGGAAAAAATCACCTTGGTAAATTCATGAATGGAATGAGAGTTTTTTATATGTTTGGTGAAAAAAGACACCATGTAAGTGATTTCATGGGTAAGAAAAGGTGTTAAAGGTATAATGCTTCATCAGGAAGGAGTTGGGACACTACACGATTCAATATCGAAATCATCATAGTATACCATAAATGCTGTTATTGGATAATAATCATGTTCTGATACTATAATTGATGAAGAGGAATTATTATATTTCTTATGTTATTTTTAATGTATTGTGTAATTTGAGTATTATATTAAAGATGTACATGTTATAAAAATTATAGAGTGTATAAGGATTATACCGCAGTACTATTTCATTAACGATTTGAGATTATGTGGTTCTAAGAAAAGTGACACAGTAGCAAGTTAAAAATTTTGTAAAATATATGGTTGAAGGAAAGATAAACCTTAATATAGTTCTGATACTAAGGTAGTGATTTTTTAAAAAGATATGATAGATTTGGATATTCGACATTCTTGACTACTTTGAAATTAATTAATTGTTTTTTTATTCCATTGTTGTTGGAGTTTACAAAACATATGGATATAAGGAGTATATCATGTATTCTATATGAAATAAGGAAGTATATACCTATTCAAATATGGTTTTCTGGTAATTCAGTTTATTACGTAGTCGTATGAGAATACACGGTGAATGTATTCATATGTTTGTTATGTGACCTTCCATATTAATTTTGGACTGTGAGTTTAGAAATAATTATTTTTGATAAGTATACAGGTTGGAATGGATCAGGCTAAACAATGGATACTATTTTTTACAGTTAAATCACTTTTTAATATTTTTTTTGTATTGTTATAAAAAGGACAACGTGGTGGTTGGGCGACAACCCATCGCGTCCAGCAAGGCTGCGAGACTTGAACCCGCAACTGAAGGGTGGAAAGGGTGTATCACCTACCATTTGCCTACGTGATGTCCTGGTTTCTATAATTTATTTTTTAAAATTTCATTAAAGAGAAATTATAAATTCATTTTTTTGGAACCCTAAACGATTAAGATAAGTAGAATATTTTTGAATTCTATTATCTTTTGAGTGAAAGATGAGTTTGTGGTAATAATTAGAAGAAGGATGAAACTCTACATGTCAAGTATATATATATATATATATATATATATTTCTCTTATTCTATGAATAGATTAATTTTAAATCTTTAGATAAAGTATCATAAAACAAAAAATGTGTTTTCCTAATACATTATGTTTTGGTGAACCGATGATATTTTACATCATCTTATATTGATGCCTTTGAGGCCCTCAATTATACACTTGTTTTTGATTGATGACCTCAATCACTCCCTATAAATATTTACATTTTCCTCCAATAATGTGTCTCTAATTTCTAGCAATGCTCTCTTAATCGAGATCATAATTTTGTGGTGACTTATCATTTATCTTTCCCTCTTATTAAGAATTAATTTCATTAACCCAATATCAGATGTGGGTTTTCCACAATGGTTTTTTTATATTTTTATCCTATTATTTTCAAAGAAAAATTTCAAATTGTGAGGATGCAATTTATTGATGTTGTGGATAATCTAACACCTCATGATTTCATATTACATTATCTCTACCAAAAAATTCAATAAATTGTGATACACACAACACCGAGTTTGAGCGCATCCTGACATACCAAACTAGCCATTCAAAAGGCTTTTATTAATAGTATTAACTAAATATTAAATTTTATATACTCCATATAAATTTAACATCAATATTAGGTTTTTCATACTATATATTAGAAAAAATTCAATTTTTAAGATAAAAGGAGTATTTTTTAAAAAATGAAATTTTGCAGCCTTTCAATGGAAAACCCATATAAAATAAAGTATTTGACAATTTTTTTATATTCAATTAGACAAAATAAACTTCTTCATTAGAATCAGGACATAAAAATTTATATGGATAAATTTTTTTGTTATTCTGATAACATTCATATTTTGATGAATAGTGAAAATTCTAAATTTTAATTAAAAACAACTTTTTTAATCGAAATAATTTATAGTGATAAATTATACATTTGAGTGTTTTTGAAGCATCATTAGATTATATATTTATCATTGAATATAATTTTGTTCATTTGATGTAATTTCACATTTAAACTAGACATAAACAAGTGTTAATATTTTGATATTTATTATTTCTTAAAAACAAGATTTTTGTTTTGACAACGGGAAATAGTATTTAATTAATTACGGCCACTTATTTATTTTGAATTTTGAAAAATTGATTACATATTAGGAATCCGGAGGTCCAAATTGTGTAAATAGGAAACTTTTATTTTTAGAAATTATGAATATATACTTCAGTGAATATTTTATTTACCATGGTTAAAGGGTAACCTAGTAAATAAGGGTAAAACAATATTATTATAATAATATAAAATTACCCTAACATGTGTCATATTCCTATTGGTTGATACATGTACGACTATGGGCATCCTTGGGTTGATTTTGGGACCACTTGAGAGTGATAATTACACTTTATATCAATTAATTTAAAGTAAATACAAAAATGACACAAACATATATCTTTTAGTAAAACAATTTTTACAAGGTGTTATATAAGTTATAATTTATACTATAAATATTCATTAATACTATAAAACTATTTCCTACATAATGTTATTTTATTTATAATTTTCGGACACATAAAATTAAATTTATTTATGACACAATGATGATGCAGTAATTACCTTCATAATGAAAGAATCAAATAAATTGTATTATAAATATTAAAATAAAAATAATTTCAATTTTTTTAAGACATCCACCAATTTTATAGATGAATTTTACCTATTATAATTGTTTCAATTTATCTTGTTAGAAGTAATAATGTTCTTATAAATTTTAGAAAAACCAAATACTAAATAGTGTCAAAATTAACATAACTGTGTTTTAAAAAAAATATTATATTATTAAATTATATAATATTCATAAAAACCTAAGATTATTTGGAATAGCTTAAATAATATTTTATATGTCATTAATAAACCACTTTCAGTTATCATAGAATTTTAGATTATGTTTATTAACCATATAGTGTAAGAATACAAGAAGACACGGAAAAAGTTAAACTATTTAACTAAGAGTTAAACATAAACGATAAGGTTAAAATGGTGACCTAAACCTATATAAAACCTATTGGTTGTATGGTTCCTGACCCATCCCCACCATAGACTCTAAATAAATTATTTTTTAGCCATTATAATATTAAAAGTTTTTATTATAAAATCATATTTCAATCTTTTCCTAAAGTGACCCTCACCTCTTTTATAAAAGTGTACATCCCCTTTTCTAAAAATCAAACCTCTGAAGCCATTTGCCTCGGCCAAACCTTGCCTAAATATCATCCCAATGTCCCTAAAATCAACCTAGAGTCATTACACTGATCATAAATCCAACCTAATGAGCTCTTTTTTATCAACTAAAAAGAAACACCCGATGAAGAGGTAATAATTTCACCACCCTCTTTCATGTTCTTATATTCTTTCACTTCCTCTTTTTTATTTGTTTCCATACCAAAATAATAAATCCATTACCTCCTACAAACTATGATGTTCTTATAAATATGGTACAACCACATTTTTTATTATATCCATCCCATAAATGACAAAGTCACCATATGTGCTTACGTATGGCTTACCATCTCCACATCGTGTGTAGTTTGTTATTTAGACACTTCATTATTTAGATGGGTATAATAATGATTATTACTGATGTAAATAATAAATATAACATGTTAATTATTCTGTATATATGATATACCATCTAATTACATACAATTTCACCATCAATATAATGATATTGTTTCTCGTTCGTACGTACGGATTACAGTCTCCACGACTTGATGAGATTAATTTCCACATTATCCATTCAACGATGATTATATAAATATAAATTATTAATAAGTATGTAATATATGACATAATAACTCTAATTAATATATATATATATATATATACTTTTATATATTATATTCAATTACTACCATTCAATACGATATGAAAATGGAAACAACATTTTTGCCTACGTACAGATTACCATCTCCATAAACGATGCTTTCAATTTCATATATCTATAAATTAAACATAAATATTATCTAAATATATATGATATATAAATATTTTTTTATATTCTGGACATATTAAATAATGATCTAAATTATACGTTCAAGAATAACAAGTTAAAACACATACGATAAAAAAGCGATTATTACCCAAAATGTTAATTTAACATGGAAATCATTATTAAATAGATAGTATAAAGTCATAAAGGAATCATTAATGATTCAATAAATATTAATATGGTTCTGGTATAATTTAATAACATACTATGGTCATTATACAAGAGGTTAAATGTACCCTCGACCAGAGGAATGTGCTTGGTAAGTGTTAATTTCGCAATCTCTTTATTATCCGAGGTTGTTTTTACTTATGTATATACTGGGACATATTTATTATACATGTCCTTGTTTCATAAAAGTTTTTTTAAATGGATTATTTTTATGGGAATTTTTTACTAAAACATCATTTTCAATGTTTTAAATATTTATTATTCAATACCTTTCTCTTTAATGTCCATGTTTTCAAAATTGTTTTAAGGGTTTATTTATATGGAAAAGAATGATTTTAAATGTTAATTCCTTTCATAAGTCTCAAAGTGTTATGGGAAACATTCATTCAAAAATATAATTTAAATAAAATTCATTCGAAATAATGTGACTTTTAAATGACTTAATCAAAAAAGGATATTTCTCTCAAAGATTTGTAATTACCATTTTCAACTATGTCAACAAACATTACGGGATATTATTATTGATCGAGGTTGATTTATTATAATACAATTCATCCAAATTGTATTGAATTTGTTTTGACATATTTGACTGTGGATGTGTTATTTTTATAGTATTCATGGTTTTGGGTTAAATTATTGAAATTTCTTATGCTATTTTTAAAACGAATTTTTTTGTTAGGATTCAACAATTTCATATGAGGAATGTATAGGACATAGTATGAAAAGGTTGGAGTCCACTATATCTCCTTAGTGCATTAGTAGATCACATGATACAATTAGATGTGTAATTGTCTGAGGCCTTTCCCAAATTTGATAGATGGTTTTGGTTGAGGCCTTAATCATTTTTAGACGTCTTGGCCAAGGCCTTGAAAAAATGTTTCAGAATGTCTGAAATTATACATTCCCTCATTATGAAAATAATATTGATGGTTATTGTGGCTATTAGACTAGTAAAATACCAATTATTATGTTATATTATATCATTATATTACTCATCTCATATTCCTTCCATAATTTATTCATGTTTATTATTTGTAAAGGCATGTGTTTTCAATTATTCATCATGCCTAATGTTTTTGTTCTCTTCAGCTGTATTGCTTACTCTTACTGAGTGTTTGAGCTCACCCCTTTCATATGATTCGTTTTCCTAGGATATGATGATGTCAGTTATGTGTGACTTGACGGCATATCTTGGAGGCTTAGATGTTTTTAAGGGAATAAATTAGTTTTTTATTTATTTTCTAGTTGTAATGTTGAACTAATGTATGTATCTTGTTTCAAAGAATATTAAATAGATCAGTCCATCAGGACATGATTCCTGGTAATAATGAAAATTTATTAAAATAAATCATTGACTCCAGGTAACTAGGGTCAGGCCGTTACATTTATAAAGTATGATAACATTGGTATGGTCACATGTAAACATATTCAAAATTATTCCATCAATTTTTGAGAATAAAATATTATTAAATAATCTAGATAAACTGGTGAGATAGGCATAAATATGAATTAATAAATACCTAATTTATATAGTTAAAATATAGTAAACAAATTATGGTATATTAACACCAATTTTTTATATTATTTACAGTGGTTAATTCCATTGTATGTGGTCCTTATTAAAACTAGTATAACTATCATTAAAATTAATAATGATGAATTGGTACCATCCTACATATAATGTAGTTGACATGATTGTATGAACTATAAATGAAAAAACATTTACATTATAGAGTATCATCCCCCCATATTATTTATTAACCCAATGATATATAGTCTATAGAGAGAGTCTTAAAAGTTTTTGTGGGTAATAAAGATATTTATGCATCGTTATTTTTATAAAGGATTAGGAAAAGACATTATCCACATTCCAAATTTATACATTTACAGATAGTTGGTTTTTATTTTATCTATAATACTATTTTGGAAAATTCTAGTGACTCCTCATCTTTATTTTTTAGATTTACTAAAGAATTAATTAGATGTTTTCTTAGGGGTTTTACAATTTATGGATTCTTATTTGTTGAGTGTTTGAGTTTTTTAGTTCTATCCTCTATCATTTTATTGAAAAAAATATAGTATTAAGTTACAATAAATGTTATTTCATGATATGATATGAGATTATACATGGAAAGTTCTTCTATATGAAAGGTATATGTGTATATAATTCAATATAGAAGATAATTTCTTCTATACAAATCAATATAAGTGTTTTAGATGTTAGAATTTTGAGGTTACAAAGGATTTTATAAACTTTTTCATGATTTTATTACGATTGTTCTTCCCTTATCCACATTATTTTAAAAATAATGGTATTTTTTTGATAAAAAATATAATAATTATTTTAATAAATTTAAATGGACACTCATGTCATTGTAGATTATACAAACACCTGATTGGAATTTATGTTTTGAGTTCCTTTATGAATCTTCCAAATACACAACTAGGGAAGTATTATCAATATTCATTGATTGATCTACACAATCCATTTCATATATACCCTACACAACAAAATAATAACACTAAAATAGAATATATTGTAATTTTGTTTGACATGGAATAATTAATTTTTAATATTTAAGGGTCCATTATTAGTTTATATTCTAATGATAAACCCCTCAGTTATATTCTAGAGTATACAAGATCTAAACCATGTCTCAATAATATGATTATCCTCTTATAGGAATTTAATTTATAAAATAGTGATAATAACGAAGTAAATAATTTTCTGGTTTTATTTATAAGTAGGATTGTCCCATCCTCATATATTGACTTAACCCTCTATATTACCATAATTTATATATTTTTAGGCGTGATGTTATACTAGTTAAAATATGTTATTGCTTGGAATACAGTCATTAAACAATATTTGGAAGAATATTTGATTTCACATAATTTTAAAAAAATCAATATCTTAATGAATTTTTATGTTGGTATATTTGGGATACCAATTAGTATTCGTGCTCATGTAATAATGAATTCAAAGGTTTTTTTATTCATGAAAGGAATTTTAATTCTATTTATTGGTTTGTTTAATCTCTTTTTGGTGTTTTCCATGTCAATCCCAAATAGACTTCTATCGTGGATCTTTCTTCTAGTCTATTTGGGCCGAAAACATTGGATGACAACGATTTTTATAGATTTATTAATCATTATCAAATAATTGAGATTTATTTTAAAAGATTTAAAATTACACTAAAAATGATATTATTCCATGATATTATTTATGTTTAGGGAATTTCAATTAGGGTACAAATTCAAAATTCATTTAGAAAATATTATTTTTTTTTTATTTAAATGTGTAGAAGAATGAGTAATAATGGATGATGAACCTAAAATTTGTTGTGGTAATTATGAGGTCCCAAATTTTTTACAGGTTTTAATTTCATAGGTTCAACATTATTAATCGAGATTATAATTTTACAATAAAATAGTACATACACTTATACATATGTGTAGAGATAGATATTGGGTTTCCATAGCTTTTCACATGTACACCAAAGAGAATGTTAATGTGTATAATAGAGAGTTAAATATATCATTAAAATAAAATATATCCAAAAAGAAAATATTAGAGTCTAAAACTGAATTATGACTCATGGTCTTATCATATTATATTTTGAGCCCAAACTGGAATGCCACATTTTCATCTAGTATTCTTAAAGTATTATAATCTTTCTATTTAGATCAAGAACCAAGCCTATTGGGCCATCAAATAAGTGAAATTCTAAACATCCTAGTTTATGTTCAAAAAATGAGAATTCTGATTCAAGAGTTATATTAAACATTTTAATCCATATATGAGATAACTTGAATCTATAAACAATAAACCAAGGCTTTATATTACCACCTCATCCATCAATATCTATTATATATTGGTGAGAAGGTCCTTTTATACAAATCATGACTAATGTTTTCCCATGTTATCTCGAATATTAACAAGTCATATATCCATGACACAATCACAATGTATCAAACTTTATCTTACACCATATCTATTGTTAATTTGTTTATAATAATATAAATTTTAGTCCAGGGGTAGTTAATTCATGGGATATCTTGGAATATTCCGTGTAAAAAAGAAAACCCAATTCTAACAAAACATATTTTTTGGGTGTCATTTAAAATTTTTGGTCATTTGTGTGATGAATAGTTTATGTGATACACCTCATCATGAAATTAATTACAATTAATTAGGAATTTCACTTTTTAAAATTTTAAAAAAAATAGTTTATGTGAATTTATTTCATTATTAAGATGTGATAATGAGAAAAAAAGATAACATTGATTTTTGGTTGATATAAATTTTGATTTTTGTAAATGATGAAGGTTCCAAGAAAAGTAGATTCTTGTTGGGACCATTCCCCATGATGAACATTAATTTTATCTAATGGAAAATATATAATAACTTGAAAAATAATTTCTACGCTTAATTAATATTTCGAAATAAACTTGATGACTGAACCCCAAAAACATTGAAAATAATGTTTTCACATAAAAGTTTAATTAATTTAAGATAAAAATTATCTCATCTGAATAATTACTTATTGAAAAATGAGTTTGAACAATTTGATCACTACTAAAGTCATACTATCGCAGTAAAAAATAATTCCATTTAGGATTATATTAGAATTACACCCACATTATTCATAAATATTTGAATTTATATATTGGTGTCTCAGGTTATATCAAGGGTGAACTATGATCCTTTCATAATTAACTATTGATCATAAAAAAATTATAAGTAGTACTCTCAGTATTTTGAGGGAGCTGAATGATGATATCTATGAATCTTGACAGATTAATCTAGGTCTTTGGAGTGTTCAAGATAATTTCCTAGGGCATGAAATAATTCTTCCATGATAAAAATGGGGGTTTTCAAAACATTTCCTATCACACCAATAATTTATACAGCCTGATACTAATACTTTAGGTTAAACAAGTAGTAATTAAAAAATGTTATTTGTGTAATTATATATCCTTACAAAACACCAAGCATGCGATAACTCGAGGATATTGAAATATTCTTTTTAAAAATAAATAAAACTGTAATTATTAAAATTGAATTTAATATTCACATAATTTGCATCACATGGCCCTTAACTCGACATAACCATCATCCTTTATAATTATTTAACCTAAAATGCTAAATATTAATCCAAATACATATTATTCATTATGTTTATATATAAATATATTATTCACTAACGATTTGAATAAATTTATTTATTAAAATAAATATTATTTTCACTAATTCAAAAATAAATATTTATTTTACATTATTATTCTGAAATAAATATTTATATTGATCCATTCACTAGTTTATGATAAAATAAGAGACACATAAATATTATATTCATTACGATTACGAAAAAAATTCTTTTTTATATTCAACTCACATATATATTCTAACTCAGCTATAACTAGTGACTAAATATATGTGATCTATGAATCCTAAATAATTTTTATTCCCCATGACATGAATATCATTTACTTCTAATACAAAATTTGAATATGGTTTAACATAGTTTAATTGAAACATTTAGTGTGTGACCTTCTTGTCCTACTTATCCATGAAATTTGGCAGTCTTACCTAAAATTCATGATTTGGATTTAATAATACATAAGGAAACCCATAAATAATTATGTTAATATAACAATAAAAACAGCCCAATTATAACACTAATCTTATAATATAATCTATTTTTCATGATATCTCATCCCACGTGTTAAATAATTTTGTCATCAACCCCTTTGTTTGATTTAAAATTCATTGAATACATGAAATAAACTCTTCAATGAAGTATAATTGTAATAGATTAAATTTGATAGGTCCATGTCAATAAAAGGGCTGGAGATACCTACTTCCATCAACTCAAAATGTAAAATTCATTTATTGAATTATTCATTAATTTTATATAACATATGACACACCATTATTATATAATCAATAAAAGATCTTATATTGGAAATATTTTAATCAACACATTTAATTAAATTATTCTTGATTCATATTAATAATATTATAAATTATATTGATAGTTAACCTCGTGAACATCTAATAATATCCAATGAAACATAAACATGTAAAATTACTATTATAGGTTCTTTCATTATAACCTCCTCACATAGATATTACAATGTGTAAACTTTTGGGGATGAATCCTCAAATGATAACAAGTATCTATCACCTAATTTTAAAAGATCATATATTTTCCATTAGAGAACATTATCCTGAATATATTGAATATTATTAAGAATATTTTCATAGTACGTCAAGTTTATCTTTATAGTGGGGAACTAATATAACCTTTTTTATGAAACAAATACATTATTATAATTATAACATTGATGTTATTTATAATAATAATAATGATGATAAAATATATTTATTAATATTATGTTCTTAGAATATTTTTTTAATCCAAATATAAAATCCAATAAGTTCTAGTGTAGTAAATCCAATTGTATGCCACTTTAACTAGAGCTAACTTCTAACTGGTCTTATTCTCTATCATATGATAACCATTATTTTGTTGATATGTGTGTAATTTTTTTTCCCCTACATAATATTCTCTCGCTATTATACTTACTTTGAAATCACACATTTAATAAAATCCTTCTAGAAATGATTTTTAATATATATTTACATTTTATCCCCTATCATTAACCTAAAATCTTAGCTAATTACATAGTAAATTATTATCATAATAGTGATAAAAAATTACTATTTTTATATAACACCAAAACTAAATCAAATCACACCTAAACCACTACTTAATGTACACCAAATCCTATAAAATACTCTCTGTCTACTAATATATAAACCACTATATTTAATAATCTTCTATTTATTATTAAATTAGACATACCTATGATAAAATATATAAAATTGATATTTTTGGAAAACTATTTTTGAGTCTACAAGATAAGTATAGTTTTTTTACTTCTCTATGTAACAAAAAATTGTGCTTTCAAACTTTTTAAAGCACTTCATGAAAGTTAGAACTGAAGAAATATCTATTCTTTTAGACCCTTTTTATATTTTCCAAATATTCACTATCAATATTTAATTTAAAATATCATCACATATCATGGATTATGATATATATTACCTCCAGTTAAGGATATATAGTTCTATTAATAATAATATCCACTAATGCCTAATCACATAAAGATGAAGGGAATTAATTCCATGTTACATATGCCGCAATAGGGTATTGAATTATTTTATCCAATTTTTTAAATACATTATCAATATATATACTATTACTAACATTATGTAACCCCATTGATATCCTTTTATCGATATTTTACCATATATCTATGATGATAGTTGAGTCATTTTGGGTAAAATCATTTATCCTAAATCTTAATCAACATATAAGTCATTACAACTATTTTCTATATGTTATAAATGTATTGGACATGGAAAACTATATTTCTCACAATAAAATCTTTTATACACAAGTAAAACTTCCATTCATAATAAAACTAATCTTCTTTTTAATAGTAATTAAGTAATAGTTTTATAATTCAGATTCGTTATTAGATCCATTTATTGATTTTTTTCATTTTCATAACTTATTAAAATTACATAGTGAAAAAATCCTTTTATTTGAATCATATAGACATATTCCATAGGCTCTCTGTTTTGGAAAAATTTTTTGACATCCCTATCCAAATAATATGAACATATAAAATGACTATAAATAATAAAATTCAAATTGTTTTAGTGTGATTATTTGTGAAAAGTTATCATCATAGATCATGTCTAGCCCCAATTAATAATTTCAACAATCAGTCATGATTTATTTGTATGAAAATGAATATAGATTATTTTTTTATCTTGAACACCAACCGAATAAATTCCAATGACTTCATTAAACTATTAATATAAAAAACACATTCCTTTTTTACAAGTAATACTATATTGAATTCAATGATAATTTTTAATCATATCCTATTTCCATTTATTACATCCTTGTATGATTCATTTTTATCATTGCAAACTATATATTTTCCTTTATTTTGAATATAAATCACCTCTTTGGTTTTAACATGTTTATATCAAGAGTCTATGGAAAAAACTCATTCCACTAAACCTAGTAGTTTTTTTGTTTGAATTAGAATTCATGTGCATCTAAATACATGACTTTATAGAAGTATTAATTTCTCCATCTACCTCAAAAATAGAATTTTTTTTCATATAAAAATATTTTAAATCAGTTGAATAACACTTTTCTAATTTAGGGATAATTATGTCCTTAATTGTGATAGGGTTTCTTACTATGATTCAGATAGTTTTCTTCTTTGATGTACATTTTTTGGTGCCCATGGGGTGTTATCTGGGTGGTACCCACTGGTTTTAGCCCTCGCTCTCCATGGGAACTGGCGCAGGATTGTGTCCCACCAGGCTCAAACACTATTCGTTTATGAACATGGTGATTAAAAGTCATTTCTTAGCTAGGGAACGTGACGCACCCTTGGGCTGGTGGGGTCCCCCTCTGGGAGTCGGTGTTATAAACACACGTTTAAATAGTATAAGCACATGAGCCTCAACCAAGTTGGTGAGGTATCCTTAAGTGGATCCACGAGACCCAGGTTCAAAAATAGGTAGAGGCATATTTCTGGGTACTGTAACAGGAACAATAGCGGACACTGTATAATTATTATAGCATAATTGTACATTGTGTTGTACAGTAGCAGAACTGTACATTGTACAGGTACTATAGGAGAACTGTACATTGTGCGGGTACTATAGCAGTATTGTAGCAGGTACTGTTCTGTACTGTAGTAGCTGTAACTAATCACCTTGGGCCACCGGTTTCGGATTGGAGTCCTTAAGGCTTTAGAGCCACCTAGGCCTTTGGGTCAGTAGGGCTTTTGGGCCACCCATAAGGCTTTCGGGCCACATCAAGGCCTTTGGCCAACAAGCAGTTCCCCAGACAGATTCTACAAAAAATGAGTAGCCCTAGAAGAGGATTCAGAGTAGGTGTACTCACCTGAGTAGATCCAAATGGATTTGTCAGAATGAGAGGGTATGGAAATGCCATCGGGACTAGCATGTGCTTACATAGGAAGCCTAGCCAGACGACAATGTCAAGGTGGAGAGCTACTATGATGATACAAATGCAAGAAAGGGGCAGTTCTCTGTAGATAGTCTGGTTGAATTTCTAAAGACCTTTGGGTAATGTAATCTCTTAAGCCTATGGGCCATGTAATCATTGAGCTTACAGGCCTTATAAGGGTTCCCCTCATCCCCTGAATGGAAGGGTTATCCAATATCAATAAAAATGAAGTTCTTCGGGCCATTCGGGGGATGTATGTTTTTCAGTCCTAAAAATTATCCCAAATCAAAATATAATATGTTATAAAGAATTATTTATTTCCCTATTATCACATATATGACATCCATTATCCGACATAGAAATCATACAGTTACAAGTTTTCTACTATTCAGGAAACATGTCTTTAAGGGAATCACGTAATAAATTTAGTAATTATAGGAATAATTTATGAAACTACTTTTACTACCATCATCACATTGATTATGAACAGGGTAAAGTGAGTTTTAGAATACATTCACATTACAAATAAATTATTGATTAATACTTCCTTAATATATTATCTTTGATGACCTCCCAAATGATTTTTTATCATTTAACATGTATATTCATTACTTTTACATTGGGTTCCTAAAATATATTATTGGAATTGTGTAATATGGGTAAATTATTGTCATTATATCCCATAAAGGATCACACAATCTTATTGAACTAAATTTAGATGAATTTTTTAGTTTTTTACATTAATATCTTAATGTTTCATTATATGAAACATTATTTTAATTCCATAGGTATACCTAGTGTTTTAGATTCAATGAGACTAACCACTATTCTTGATATAATCTTATAAACTTAGGTTAATTTTATTTGAAAAGGAATCATACTCATTGAAGTAATTTTATGTATGTATTCTATGAATTATATTTTATATTAATCTGGAATTTTTAAATTTGTATATATTTTATTCTAAAAGAATTAAATATTATTAAGTATAAAATTTCATAATAACATTTATTTCAATCATTAAATAATTCATTATGGTGTAAAAAAAATAGACAGTAACATATATATTTTGGTAACATTCAATATAAAATTGTAGTTTAACTATAGTAAATCCACATAGTAATTTCAATGTCATGTGATTTTACTTTAAAATGAACCTTAGTAAATAAAATTTTTTGGTACATTCATGGAAATTTTATTTGAAAAAAATAGAGAGGAATATTTTATTTAAGTCCAAAAAAGTGTAACAAAAATAATACTTGAAATTATGAATAAATATGATGTTCGATATTGTGGTTGACTCTTGTTTGAATAATTGTAATTTCTATTCCACTAACCTTCATTATCACATGTGCTACAAATATCCTGAAATTGTTTTCCATCCCTATTAACTTCTCATCTCTTATATTTGGGGTTTAAAAGTGTCATAGTTACAAAACTAGTCATAAAACATTCTACATTGCCTTGAAATTTGTTCACTAGTAGGGGAAAATATATATTTTAACATCAATCAAATATACTTTTGGAATTATAGTAATGAGTTCCCTTAGTGTATTCTCCGTATTTTCAACCTCTAATTCTTGATGAATAAGAAAAACCTTGGTGTTATCGACTATAATATGAACTTAATGGATAATATCATATACAAATGAATGTTCAAATATGGTACCTAATCAATGCACGTTACCATTATGAAAGAATATAACTATCTTGGTGCACATAATCTAATTTACACTATTATAATATATTAGTAATCTTAATTATGTTTAGCTGTTTTTTATCCTTTTCATGTTATAGGATATGATTTATCATGAAAGATGAATCCATGTGTTTATATTTGTTGTGTAGCTCTTCCAATGTAGTAGATAACATAATATAATAGTCATATAAGTAATTATCCATCTATACATGTTGTCATACTTTAGAAACCTACTCACTAAGTAAGGTGGATAATAAAAAAATAAAGGAATCTAGAATATAATACAATTTTTATAGTAGTAACGAATCATATAAATGATTATACTAGTCATTAAAATTCATGACTATGAGGGAATTGGCTTTTTCTAGAAATAATCTCATTGTTTCTATTGAAACCCATCCTTTTATTACATTACTATTACATCATTTTAAAGATAAAAAACAAAATATTATTACACATAGAGGATCCAAATGTTTTGTGTATTGGAAAAACTAGGACCATACATAATAGTTACAATATCCTGCATAAACATTTATTTAATTCCATATTCTCTAGCATCTAACTGGCACTTGACCGCTCCTTAATACATGATCTCACCTGAGGATATAAATCAAACAGGGTGATCTAAAAGCCTAGTAAGAGGATATATAAGAAAAATATAAAAATGGGTTAGGATAACCATAACATAGGTAAAGGATAATGAACATGAGAGGATGCATTAATAAGATATTTGAAATGTGGAAATGCATAAAATTGAAACATCATGTCTTAGTAGTTAACTACATCACAAACATGTGAACAAAGATAACATCTTTTTCACTCATAATTTCAAATTTACTAATGAGATTCTTCACTTTTACCAATGCATTAGATCACTGTATAATTTTGGACTCACCTATCACATTCAAATATTCATATTGTGCTATATAATTCTCAGTGCACCTGTCACACCATCAAATTTTCATTATATTGCATGCCAAATAGAAAATATATAAAAAATGAACATAAATGAACCATGTAAAAGAATGTTTTTCACCTCATAAGAACACATTCATTAACATAGGGTTCCAAAAAAGAGTGAATAACATACATGTTACAAGAATAGTCAACTTTGAATGAGAAGTAAAAGGTGTGTTCTTAAAAAAATATTTCTTTTAGAGAGAATTTTGTTTGACATAAACACCAGTTAAAAACATGTATATCATAGAAAAGGAAATAAAATGATGAATAAATTATTTTTAATGAGTAACCATATCAAAAAAGGAGTGAAGGAGGGAGAACCTGAAGGAAGAAGGTTGGGTTCGTGAATTTCCCCTTACCTTATATCTGAACGCTTCCTTTGCATTAATTTCTAGTATAATGAAACTATATTCATTAATTAACAATTACAGAAACACATGTACATTAATATGGTTAATTATGGTTTCATTATGTTATTTTATGTACCTCTTTCTGAGTTATAGAGTTTAAAAACATTGTTCTGGAATGTTTGTTTTTATAGTTTTTCTTGAGCGGTTCACTTGTATTTATAAATTACGGTTCAGGTAGAACATGGGTAAAAACTAAAAACTGATGTTACTTGTTATTAATGACATTATAGGAGTTTAAATGAACTTATTATTGATTATATTATATACTATGGGTTTGAATCATAGGTATGAATTAAATGATGGTTGTTTGGGTTAATTTGGGAGGTTTTTCAACCACAACGATCTTGTTTTGTTTAATAATTTATTAATATGTACATAAGTTAGTTCTAGAACATCAAATTGGACATAATACATATATTATATTCTTGTTCTACCATAAAAACGGCTTCATGACCAGATCTGAAGGTACGAATGGAAAAAAGAAAAATTCCTTTCTTGAAGGTGATAGATTAACACCTTACGAATAACATTTTCTTTTATAAAATAAAAGGAAAAGTAGAAGGGGGTTGGATGGAAAAATATCACATTATTATCATAAACATCCATTATATGTATGATAATAGAGTTACCATACATAGTGGTTGAATATGGGTGTGTAGAGAATAATGAAAGAACATGAAATTGAAAGGAAATTAAAGCAAAGAGGAAGATAAATTACATCTTGAATCCTTCTATTGAGTCCCTCATTAAAAGACCTACGATTGGTATTTGGATGAGACCAGAAGCTCTTGGAAGTGGGGTAAGGTCTAGGGAAGATTCATTGGCAGAGTTAAGACATGGCTTGAAACTTGGGAGGTGTGAGGAAGTGAGGGTGTGAAGGGTGATATTTGTAGTGAAGGGGAGAGGGTTTTCCTTAATATTTAATTCGTTAGTTTATTAATTTCCCCTATGAAATGGAATAGTGAGTCTTGCATCGCCATGAATAGTAAATACGGTATGTGAATTTGATATTTGTGTGCTTACATCACTTGTGAGGTCATGAGTAATGGTTTTAAATTATTATCTATTTATGTGGTAAATTAATGTATTTTACTAATCAACAAAAATTCAAATATATCAGAAAAATCCCAAAAATTAACCTAAACCATTTTTCGATATTTAGAATCCAAAAATGAAGTTCATTTTTCAAAAATAATTTTCTAATTATTATTATTTTAATATTTAATTAAAATCATAATTTATTATCAAAAACCAGTTTTAAAACAGTCATTTACTTTTTCTAAATTATAGGTATATCATAATTTCAAGTTGAATTTTATTTATATATTATCATAACTAAGGTTATTATTCATTAGATTATATCACTATTCATAAGGGTACGCAACTATTCATAAGGGTTGGTTAATATTCCAAAAAATATGTTTTCCTTATTGGTCTCCAAATAACTCACTGATTGCAACCGTGTATGTTAGATTTTTAAAATTTCAAAACAAAAAGTGATAAAATTATGTATAAATTTCACTTTTCACGTAGTAGTTAATTATGTTGTGTTTTTAAGAGATTTTATGAAATATTTATAATAAGAGAATTTCCATTGAAAAATATTGGGTCATTACATTCTTCCTACCTTTGGAAATTTCACCCTCGAAATTTCACTTTACACAAACTAGTGAGGGTACTTCTTCTTCATCACCTCCACTAATATCCATATATCTTTGTCAAACATATGGTTCCTCCACAACACTTTGACATGGTGGGTTTTCCTACTGCATAGAACCTTATCTCTCTGGTCCAGAATCTTTATTGGCCGGTCCTCATAAGAGAGATCATCTTCAAGTTGTACTACCTCTGAGTCTAGTACATATGAGGGATCAGGTTTGTACTTACTCAGGAGTGATACGTGAATCACATCATGAACATGATCCATATTCAGTGGATGTGTAAGCCGATAATCCACAACTCATATGTGGTCAATGATCTCAAAGGGGCCAATGTACCTTAGGCTTAGCTTCCCTTTCATTCCGAACTGCACAACTCTCTTCCATGGTAATATTCAAAGGAAGACTTTATCTCCAACGTTTAACTCTAAGTCCCTTTGACTGCTATTAGAATAGCTGTTTTTCCGACTCTAAGTAGCTTTGATGTGTTTTTGGATTTCTTGAACATTCTCTTTCATCTGTTGCACATGATCGGGTCCAAGTAGCTTTCTTTCCCTAACATCATCCCAACAGGTTGGAGTTCTACATCGCTTTGCATAGAGAGCTTCATATTGAACCATATGAATACTTGCGTGGAATATAATGTTGTATGATAGCTTAACCAATGGGAGATTTTGATCCCATCCACCATTGAATTCTAGAGATCATGCTCTTAGAATACCTTCAATCTTCTGAATATTCCATTCAGATTTCCCATCAGTTTGGGGGTGATTGGCCGGGCTGAAATTTAATTCTGTACTCAAATCATGTTTAAGGATCCTCTAGAATATAGTTGTGATCCTTGGATCACAATAAAATACAATTGAGAGTGGAATTCCATGCAGTCTCACCACTTCCTTCACATATATATTTGCTAGTTGTTCAAGCGAGAGGTCTTCCCGAAGAGAGATAAAATGGGCAGTCTTGGTTAGTCAGTCAACCACAACCCGTATCACATTATTTACCTTTGATGTCATTGGGAGACCCGCGACAATGTCCATATTGAAATTATCCCATTTCCACATGGGTATAGGCAACGACTGAATCACCCCATTGGACTTTTGCCGCTCTACATTAACTTGCTGACATACCAAGAACCTTAATATAGGGTCTTTCTCAATCTGTAACATGGATAGAGTATCAGGTTCTTTTCTACTTAGAGCATCAGATACATTGTTCGCCTTTCCAGGATGATACTAAATAGATAAATCTTAATCCTTTATTAGCTCTAACCATCTCCTTTAATGCATATGTTGATCTCATTTTGTGTGAATATATATTTTAGGCTCCTTTGGTTGGTGTATATGTCACACTTCTCACCATAAAAGTAAGTGACGCTAGATTTTTAAGGCAAAAATCATGGCTATTAGCTCTAGATCATGTGTTGGGTATTTCTTCTCATGGATCTTCAACTACCGTGAGGCGTAGGTTATCACATAATCATTTTTCATGAGTACGCAACCCAGGCCATTCTTTAAAGCATCACTGTATATCAGAAATCAATCTAAACATTTTGGTAGTTTGATTATAGGTTCTAATTTAGCCTTCCTCAATCACCTTTGTATAGAAGCGTCCACATAATTTATCTCACTTGTGATCACATGTCCCATCAAAGTGACATGCTTCATCCAAAAGTCAACCTTTCAGAACATGGATTACAACTTATCCTTTATCAATATCTCCAACACAAGTCTTAGATATTCTTAATGATCTTCCTTTCTCATGGATTATATGATAATATCATCAACAAACACTACAACAAATTTGTCTAGGTATTGTATAAAGACTCTATTCATCAAATCCATGAATATTTCAAGGGCATTATTAAGTCTGAAGGGCATCACTAGAAACTCATAGTGCCCATTCCTTGTACGGAAGGCAGTCTTTTAAGTATCTTCCTTCTTCACCTTTAACTGATTATATCCAGAATGAATATCCACCTTTGAGAAGTATTGAGGTCCCCCTAACTGATTGAATAATCACTAATTCTTCGAAGAGGGTACTTTTTCTTTATGGTGATCATGTTGAGTTCTCGATAATCAATACATAGCCACATTGTTCCATCCATCTTCTTCACAAAGAGCACTAGCGAACCCCATGGTGATGCACTAGAGCATATGAACCCTTTTTTGATATGCTCTTACAGCTGCTTTTTTAACTCCTCTTGTTTGATAAGAGCCATCCTATAGGAACACATTGAGATTTGAGTTTCTTCGGGTGTATGAGTTCTATTGAGAACTCCACCTCATGATATGAGGGAATTCTGGGTAACTCTCTGGTAAATACATCATTGTATTCCGTCACAGTGGTAATTTTTGCAAGGTTTGTACTATCCATTGACTCATCCATTTGGGCAAGATATGATTATACATAGGGAATCAACACCCACACCATTGAAGGATTTCTCAAAGATGATTCAAGATCTTTTTTTCATTTTTATAGGAGCATGGGATGGTATGGAGAATGAAAAGAGGTTTTTTCCGATAGTTGATAGGTTCTCTATATAACTAGAACCAATCTATCCCAATTATTGCATCGAATTCCACCAAGGTATGTATTACGAGATTCGATGGAAGAATCTTGCAAAAAACCACAAAAGGAGAAGATTCAAACACTTAGGTTTAAATGATTGCACCACTTAGTGTTTTTACAAATATCTCTATATCATGGTTTTGGGGCTTCGGTTCTATAGTTCTAGAAAACATGCAAGATATAAAGGAATGTATATAACAAGAATAAAATAATACTTTTTCCATTATTGAGTGAATAAAAAGTTTAAATTGTATGACTTAATTTTCTTGCTCCACTTGCACAGTAATGATGGAATAAGCCTTCCCTTGTTTCATAGGATTTGGTGGCTGTTGACACTGATTACCCTCGATAACTTGAGGGTTAGGGCACTAGCTTTAATAGTTCCCTATCTCCATACAGTTGTAGTATTGAACCACATGTGGTTCTCTCATTTCATCAGCTACATTATCCTTCCTTTTTATTTCCTTCTGACACTCTTGTGCATGGTTTCTTTATTTCCCATGCCTGAAGAACTTCTCTGTCCCTTTAAGGAAGTTCTTATAGTGAAACTTCCCACATTTTTGGCATGTGGGTCATTGATCTTTCTTCGGACCTTTTTCATTAGATCCACCAGCTTCAAAACTCCATCATTCATTTCATATCCCCATAGCCATGGTACAATTCTTCAAACTCCATAACCACTTTGAGAGAATAGCGAACAACTTTTTCATAACTCCCAAAGTCTCGAACTACAAAATACTTTTGTAGGATTTGTTTTAATCCACTAAAGAATCTATCTATTTTGCTATCATTTTTTATAAAAAAACTCGAAGTTTACATTTAAATCCATGTGAAATTAGATTCATAGGTTGTGAAAGATTCTTTATCCTTTTGCTTGATCTCTATGAATTCTCTATTCATATTCGTGTGAAGCGTTCTTGGGAAATACTTGTTAAGAAACCTTATCTTAAAGTCTTACCATCCCATCTCTTCAAATTTCATCCCTTGGATTGGTGTTCTTAATTAAATCCCACTATTCCTCGTCCTCTCCACCTAGATGATAAATGGATAGATTCACCTTCTCCATCTCAAAATAGTGAAGCACAGAAAATATATACTCCATGGAGTTGACCCACTGCTCTGCAGCTAGTGGATAGGAAGATCGACTAAACGTCGGTGGTCATTGATGCATAAAACATTTGATAGATAGTTTCTACCTCTTTGGTGAATGAGGATGTTCCCCATTATTATGGTTATTATTCATAACCTGATGTAATTGCGTAAGAATCACCACAAACTTCTTAACTCCACCACCCAAATCATTGGGGATGTCATTTGGGAAATCATTTCATTGTCCTGCGCATGAGATGTTGGCATGGTTTCTCCTGGTTCCCACCATTTTCTAAAATAGAAAAGGATAGAACGTAATCAACAAGTCATTAATAACTTATTCATTTCATCAATTTTTACCAAAATCATATCTTATGGGATCCCTATGTAAAGATTCTTGTGTGCATATCTATACTTCGTCTCATGCTAGAGGTTTTCTCTAGGGTTCACTAATCCTAGTTCCAAAATTAAATAAACCTTGCCTCTGATACTAACTATAGTGACCCAGCCATTTCTAAAATTACTATTACATAATTTTAATGATAATAATCATAAGAGAATTACACATAGAGGATCTAAAGGTTTAGTGTCTTTGAAAAACATGGACCATAGATAACAATAACAACATCAAGCATAATCATTTATTTAATTCCTTATTCTCTAGATTTTTATTGGCACTTGACCTATCCTTAGAACATGTTTCCACCTAAAAATACACATCAAAAGGGGTGAGCTAATAGCCCAATAATAGGATATATAATAAAAATATGACAATGGGTGAGCATAACCATAACATAGTAAATGGATCATGAACATGAGAGGAAGCATTAATAAGAGACTAGAAATGTGGAAATGCATAAAACGTTTACATCATGTATTATTGGTTAATTACCACACATACTTGTGAAAAAAGCTATAATCTTGTTCATAAATCATTTAACATTAACTAAATAGATTCATCACTTCACCAAATGCATTGGATCACTGTATAATTCTGGGTGCACCCCTCACATTCAAACATTCATATTGCGCTATATAATTCTGGGTGCACCCGTCACACCATAACATTATCATTATCAAGCATACAATGTTGAAAATTTATCAAAAATGAACATATATGACCCATGGAATTGAATGGGTTTCACCTCATTTGGAAACATTCATTAACATTGGTT
Source organism: Viscum album (assembly GCA_963277665.1). NCBI lineage: Eukaryota > Viridiplantae > Streptophyta > Magnoliopsida > Santalales > Viscaceae > Viscum > Viscum album. The sequence goes on along the minus strand of OY728162.1, from coordinate 1,370,262,623 downwards.
TCTGAAAAGAAAGAGGGAATAGCATACATGTTATAAGAACCGTCAACCTTGAATGAGAATTAAAAGGTGTGTTCTTAAAATAAGAGTTATTTGGGAAAACAATTTGTTTGACATAAACACCAGTGAAAAACAAGTATATCCCAGAAAAGGGAAGGCAATGATGAAAAAATTATTTTTATGGAGTAACCATATCAAAAAATATGTGAAAGAGGGAGAACCCGAAGGAAGAAGGTTGGGTTTGATAATTTCCCCTTACCTTATATCTTAACGCTTCCTTCACTTTAATTTCAAGTATAACCACATTAGATTCATTAATTTTCAATTAAAAAACATTTTGAACATGAATATGGTTCATTATGGTTTTATTAAGCTATTTTATGTTCATTTAGATGAGTGATAGAGTTTAAAAACATTGTTCAGGTGTGTTTGTTTTTTTGGTTTTTCTTGAGTGCTTCACTTGTTTTAATAATTTGATGTTTGGGTAAAACATGGGTAAACACCATGAACATAATTACATGTTATTAATAATATTCTAGGTGTCTTGGGTGTCGGATTATGAGGATAGTCATGGAAATTTTCATTGTATCATGTAGCTATGATGTTGTAGATAAAAAATGAGTTTGCATGTGGCATGAACAACAAGTGTGATTTTGGAAGTCACTCTATCACAAAAAATTGATGTTTCACAAAAATAGTGGTGTGAAAAGGATATGAAATTGCATCAAGTTTTTTTCCCAAGGGATATATTTTTGTGAAAAAACATTTAGTGGAATCCCATGATTTGAGGGTATTTACTATGGTAATTCCACAAAAGTGTAGGAATTAGGGTTCATGCGAAGCCTGAAACCTCAAGTTTTGTAAGCAAGAACTCCAACACTTGAATCAAATATGTCATATTATTAAATTAGAGTTTTATTCCATATTTATAGGTATTTCATGTTTTTATGTCAAATACCCCTATGATGTTCATCGTTTGTCTATAGAATTCAACTTAACCTGTGGTGTGAAAAGATTACTTATGTAACAAAACATATAATGAGAGATAAAAAAAATTTTATATCACAATTCCTTTCATTTTATCATGCAAATTTATGGAGTTTTGTGAAAATAGATTTTATTTTAGGGGTTGGCACATGTATTTGTGGAGTTTATTCATTTATATGTATCCTTTTGCAAACAATATAGTGGTGGAACCACAAACGAGATTCACACACTTTTGGAATGTTGCATGCAGTTCAGCACATCACTTGAGAATCACCTAGGCTGGAAGTTTTTCCACAACATTGGATGTGTATGTCCATTCAGGCATGAATACCATTCCAATTGAATCCATAAAAATGATCTAAATTCATAATAAATTTGTTTTAAAATTGGATCCTTATTTGGAAACAATATTTCATCTCCTAATAACACAAAAAAAAATTACCACATAAAAAACAATGAAAAAATAATTATTTTAAAAGAAAATATAAGAATACATAGGTTTTCTAATCTAATGACTAATAAAACATACAATAACTATTATTTTAAACATTTCATCATTAATCAGAAATAAATTTTTCCTAGGATAAAGTTCTCATGAATTTAAAATTAATCAACCATTTATTTATGTAACTATATTTCTAAATAATTGATCAAAACCTTCCAAAATATAAATAAATTTTACAAGAATTATAAATATAATCAATTTAATAGATATAAATTTATTTAAATTTTAAATGTTCTTAGAGAGTACCCACATGATCTCATTAAATATAATACTGGAATTTAAGTTAAATATGACATGTACCAGAGACAACACGACATGTTAAATTTTACTTTCAGCTAAAACCATTTCCAGTTATTATAAATTACACAACATACACCATAAATCGACACCACATTAGACAAACATTATGAATATTTTTTATTTTGTATTATATACTTACTCAATATGTAATCCTACAAAATGTTTCCCAATATTTCACGGAATATTGTTATATGGGTCAAGACATGTAATTTGTTATGTTATCTTCCAACATGAGAGGAAAATAATATATGAGGCATATTCTATTAGAGTATAAAATAAAGTACATGAGATAACTACAAAATTACATGGATTATATGAGTAGAATAACATGGAAAAATAATATTCAATAATTTATCACACTAGACGATGAGATTTAATAAGTTTATACAAATGGAATAATAATACCTATTACAAAACATTTACAACAACATATATATTTTTTAGATTTTAGTTTTGAAAAATGAAACTATATTAACATAACTATAATATCTGTTTTAGTGTATACCATTCAAAAGGTTATATGAATTTTATAGTATATACAATCAACTACATGTTTTACAATTTATTTATAGACACATTACTATTCATCTTGGTATTTGACATATAACTATTATAGATAATTAATGGATACATAGTGTATACAACTAGTTACATTATTTGTGATACCTTCAAGATAATGTTTCTCACCTAAAAGTAAATATGTGTAGTCAAGGATATAAAGGGTTACAAAATGTGTAATCATAAATCAAGTCATATACTCTCTATTAATAGGATTACAGAATTTATTGTGAGACGAATCGGGCTTGATTTTAGGTATCATTTTTTACAGTTTTGAGCATACTTCATTTGAGTTTAACCTTGGGTGTGTTAGAGTGAAAGTGTGTGAAAAATAGAAGATAGAGTGTAGTGCACGGTTGAAAACAGTTATGGAAAACCGTGTACCCAAGCCCAAAAAACCATGAATCCCAATATAGTGGGGTGTTTCATAGTTGGAACATGGTTTTCCATTATGTCAAACCTATTAACGGTAGCTATGCACTCCGATAATTGATTCGCATAGTTAATTCCCATGATTAGGAAAAAAAATTCCCTTTCCAGTAAAACTGATCATGAGAATTAAATTTTCCATAAAATTGGATATTTAATTACCCAAACCCCCAAATTGACCCAAAATTGACCTCCAATCTACCCTAGGATATATTTCTTGATTTTTGAGCCCTATGAATATTCTACAAGTCTTCTTGACATCTGTTCTTTGTGATTTGATACTCGGATCGAAGATCTTCACCTGTTTGGGTAAGTTAATCCTATCTCATTTGGTTTCCAATTCCTTTTCCATTAATCTCCCATTCAATAATGGGGTTGTTCTTCTAGTTTTGATTAGACCAATATCAAGGGTTGTATCCCTAGATCTTGATTTGAAGGATCTTGATTTATTCTATATTCATTATGGTTTTTAGATTCATATCTCATTATATGTCATTGTGGTTATCAAATTTTGTGGATTTCCATTCGGTGATCACCCTTCAAGGAGTCGAGGTAGGTTTTCAATTATTGAAATATCATAGTATTGATTTAAATTTTGTGAAATTAGTTGTATAATTTCAGTTAGATGAATACAAATAGAGTTCCTAATTAGATTAATTGATTTTGTGAATTAATTATTTAAGGAGAAGTGTAATTTGATTTTTTAGAATTATAGATTAAGATAATTAATTGTATAGATAACTATGAGGTATTGACTATTTCAATTTTGTATAATTATTTTTTGGATTAATTATGAGACATTGAGGTTTCTAGTTGAGATAATTAATTGTGTAATTAAATATGGGAGATGGAGTTTTGGATATTAATTAATTAATTGATGAATTAATTAATGGAATTGAAATTATTAATTATCTTGGATGTTAATTAAAGAGATATGTGTGACTAATTAATTGTTGAATTAATGAAATAAATTTATTATTTTTTGATAATTTTTTAGTTAAATAATTTAATTGATGTTTTTATATTAGTGTTTAATTAGTAATTTAATTCATCTAGATAATTAATTGTGTAATTAAATACATGTTTTGAATGGTAACATGGTTATTTAGTTTTGAAATAATGATTAGAAACATGGTCATCATAATGTGTAAGCTGAGAATGGTAACATGGTCATTTGGTTGTGAATTAAATAATGGAAAAATGGTCATTATTTTCTGTAATTTGTGAATGGTAACAAGGGCATTAATGTATGAGTTGAATAATGGTATCAAAGTAATTATGAGATATTATACCCCCCATAAAAACATTAGTCTCCGACATGAGTTGAAGTAGATATTGAGGTATGGGTGTCTATGGAAACCTAGGGGTTCTTGCGGTTATGTAATTATTAATAGATAATATGATAACTATTTGAAGAAGAGTATTACTTATTTATTTATATAACTACAAACAAATTCATTTGGATGGTTATTATTTTAGACACTGTTGGTGGTGGCCTACTATGTTGTACTCACACCCTACTCGAGAATCCTGATTGGTACCCGAATAGACTTTCTTTTGTATTGGATTAGGGAAAAGGGCATTTTTTAGGATGATGAAATGTGATGGAGTGTGGATGAGGGTTACATAAATGATTCTAAATCCTATTGGGGGAGTTATTAGTGTTATTATTTTGGGTTTAATTTTCATAAATTGAAATGTGAATTAGAATGACATATATTATTCTTTAGTTTTGATGTTTTATTGCTATTTTAGGACATCTTGTCACACTAGTCCTTATAGGTTTTGATTACATACTATATATTAGGTTGTTGTTTATATATTTTCCAAGGGTGTTCAAATCTATAAATAACATATAATCTACCCATGAATGATATTATACCATTATTTATAGTTGGTAGCCTCATGCATACATGGAGGTGCACTAGAGTTTATGTGACTGACCTACTCAGGGCATTGGTGTGTGACACCTAGGTCGGGTTGTTACAAAGTGGTATCAAAGCCTAGTTTTATTTTCTTTTTTCTTTTTTCATACTATTTGATTATTCTATACAAGATAATAAGAATACATGGGCCTTGGTTATGATCTCATGCATGAGAGTAGCTAAACCATGAACAGGGGAGAACCCAAGTTCCCAGGGTGAGAATATTTTTATATACATCTTCTGTTACAGTTGAATATTATTTCACCTTTGGTGCCTCTCTTGTCATGTTCTATGATTATTGATGTTTGGATTGTTTGATATTTGACTCATCGACATGTATGATATGAGAGTTGAGTTCTCATGCATCATTATAGAAAATGAGGCATATTTTTTAACATGCTTCATTTTTAGGCATGCATGGGAAAACGGTTTATGAGTAAGTTGTTGAACATGATTTGTTTTCCCTTGATTAAAAAAACTGAAATGAAAATTGTGATAAAATAAAATTTAGAAATATTTTTAAATGATTCATGTTGAGAATAATTGGGTGTCTAAAAGAGAAGCATGAATAATGGGAATGAGTTACCCTTTGGGAACCAATACCTATGTGTATGATGCATAAGTTTAGTAATAACTCCTCATTTTATTACTATGTGGTAGGGTTTGGGGAAACCAATTTTTGTGTATTGTTATATTTTCTAAGAGGCTGGTCAATTTGGTTGCGTATATATTATGAATATGAGTGGTGGGGTGGTGGGATGTTCAGGAGTATACTAGACAAGTCGATGTTATATTATGGATGGACTTATTGGAGAAGTTCCTACAGAAATTTTATCTGAAGACTCTAAGGTAGGAGAGAAAACATGCATTCATGAGGCTGACTCAATGGAGTATACCCATGATGGACTTTTCTAGATGCTTTATATATTTGGAACTCTTTTCACTAGTGTTGGTTGTATATGAGACAACTACAAAAATACATTTCACGGATGGGATTAACTATGAGATTAAGTCACAAGTCAAACTTTTTCAGTTAAATAAGTTTATTAAGGAGGTGGATCAAGATCTCATAAATTTGGGGAACCTAAAGGAGTATTATTGTTCATGATATGTGGTTTAATTAAGTCAATCAAGATGTATGACTTTAGATATTATGAATCCTCACTATGACAACATCACCCAGGGTAGATGGAAAAAGAGTACCCAAAGAGAGGGATCAATTGCATATGATCTTACTCGAGTGACCAATCAACCATGTGGTAGAATGGGACACTTAAAAATACATAACCCTATAGTACTGGTTGAATTCTGATGTTTCATAAAGATGGTATATCTATTGATGTTTGGCATGACCCAAGAACTAATGAACAGTGATAGAGGAGCTAGAAAAAACTAGGACGTGGGAATAGGATCTTCTGAACCAAATTAGTATGTCCACAAGAGTTATACAAGACAAGGTGGTAGAGGAAGTAGATGGGGTGATTTTGTGAAAGAACATCCATGTTAGTAGAGTAGTGAAGCACAACATACCAATGCTATATCACAATAAATAGTGGAATGAAAGTTTCATGTACTGGTGGCTACACTTGTAGAGTACAAGGATATATCGTTGATAGTGAGAGGTAATATTCAAGTATTCTTTTCTTTATCTAGTTACTTATTTGACAGTGGTACCTCTCATTCAATTATTTCTTCCCTTCTTTTGAAAATTTTTATCTAGTTAGTAGATTTTTTTAGTGGGGTGTTGACATAGAAACACTTTTGGGGAGTACAGCAAAAAGTTGTTTTCGTGTGAAGGGGGTGTTCACTGAAAGTTTGAGACTGTCATTTTGGGATATCTATATTCTTTACATGATATGATTCAACATAATTATATGTATGTAATGGATAGTGTAATTACAATCCCACATATACAACTATCATATGGGAGTGACTTTTATGTCTCAGAAGTGTGATGGTTATGTACACTATGGAGAGTGGCATATCTAAACAGACTGAGTAGGTCCAATTACTCATCAACTAAGAGATATCATAGCCTAGTTTTTTAGACATTTTTGGATTATATAGGTGTAAAGAAAGATGTATTTCCACTCATATTAGAAAGGTTTTATAATTTATTTCCCAGCGAATTCTCAAGGCTTCCTCCAGAGAGATATGTGGAATTCCCCATTGAGCTCATGTTAAGGGTTGATCCAGTTTCTATTCCACTTTACATAATGGAACAAATAGAGCATCAACATCTCAATACTCGGTTGGATGATTTAGATGATAAGGGATTCATCCATCTGATTATGTCACCATAGGGTTCACTAGTTCTATTTTCTAATAAGGATAATAGTGTTTTCACTTATGTATTGATTACCGAATGTTGAACAAGATTACTAGGAAGAACAAAAATCCTTTTCCACACATAAATGATCATTCAAACTAGTTTAGAGTTTCCAATAATTCTTACAAGATAGATTTTATATCAGGGTATCATTTGTTGTTTGTCTGGACTTCTGATATGTCGATGACTGCTTTCAAAATATTATATGGCCTATATAAATTATTCCTAATGCCATTTCGTTTGAAAAATTCCCCATTAGTGTTTCTGGTCTTGATAAATAGTATCATCCATCTGTACGGGGATCACATTATGGTGGGTTTTGAAGAAGAAATCATAGTGTACTTCATCAATCATGACGATCAAGGAAAAATTCATTACATCTACCTAATTACAGTAGAGTGAATTATTATTATGATAAGATACCTATGATTAATTTTTACATGATTAGGTGCACTTTTGGGAACCCATCTTCTTGGAGGAAAGAATATCAGTGGGTCGAGAGAAATTTTTGGCTAAGGTATCTTGGGAGAATCCTAGGAACACATTTGATATCCATAGATTTTTTGGGAAAGAATGATATTATCCAAGATTCATTTAGGACAGTTCCCATTTAGTACCACAATTTTTAGGATTTTATTAAATGGGGACAAAATTTTATTGGTCAGAATCTTTTGAAAATTCTTTCCAAGAGTTGATGAAATTATTAACATCAACACTAATATGGATCCTAGATAATCTAGTTGAGAAGTATACAGATTGTTGTGTCACATCTGGGATCATAATAGAATCTATTTTGAATAAATGAGATTGAATTATGGAATATGTGTCTCATTAGTTGATGCAAAATGAATAGAACTACCCTACACATGTCCTTTAGTTTCATGCAGTGGTTTATGATGGAATGTGCTTAAGGAATTACTTGTTGGGGTAAATTTTTAATGTGTATAAAGGCCAAGGTAAAATTATGTATAAATTTTCATAAAAATATTTAAATATTTTCCACTGGAGATGGTTCATGTATATGCATTAATTTATTTTGAGAAGGAATATATTCCAAAAAATTAGAACACTGTTACTACTTCATTGATAAGGTAAGCTCAAACTCAAGTTGTTTAGCTGTCTAGTGTTTATTATAATATGATTGATTTTATGGCTGATACGAACATTGTTCTTTAGGAGAGTCGAGATCTGATGAGACTCATATCGATTTTAATGGATTATACACATTATAGATGGATCTGTGATGGATAGTATAAGGAATATGAATGTTTGTCTTTGTCGTTAAAACATGAAGGTGGGGAGTCACCTTCAGATTAGAACATATTTGAGGATGAGGACATCTATGTAAGTAATCAGGTTGTTGTTCATAAGAGTATAAAGGAGGAGCTAATGCATGAGTTTCATGCCTCAATATGGGTGGTACATCTGGGTGTTAAAAAAATGTACCGTGACCTATGATGGAATTTTTTGTTTCTGACCATGAAAAATAAGATATAAATATTTATGTTGTGATGCTACACCTATCAATAGTTGAAGTATGAGTACCAATGACCTAGAGGGTTTTTATGACTGTTACCCATTCTAGAGTTCAATTGGGATGACATGGACATGGAATTTTTGGTAGTTCTCCAAAGGATTACTTGAAATAATTACTCTATTTGAGTTAATGTAGAACTACTAACTAAATGGCACAATTGTTTCTTATACAAGTGACTATCTCAGTGGAGTAGTTGGGAGAACTGTATAGTCATAAGAGATTCCATCAACATATGGTACCACAATGTATTGTTTTAGAATGAGACTCTTAATTAACATCATACTTCCCATATGGAATATAAAAGGTTCTTGGTACAAAGGTTTTGTTGATTATGTCTTTCCCCCAAAAGTCAGATGGACGATCAAAGCATACTATAAAGGTGCTAGAGGATATGATGAGAGTGTTTGTTCTAGACTTTAGTGGTTCTTGGCAGAAGAACCCATATTGAGTGGATTTTTCTTATAACAATAGTTTTCATGTGATGATATAGATTTCACCATATAAAGATCATTATGCTAGGCCATGCAGGTCACCTCTATATTGGATAGAGGCGGGTGAGTGAGAGTTATTGGGATTGTGTCTTGTACAAGAGGGTGCATATGATTCAGAAATTTATGGATATGGATCAAAGTAGGTCGAGGTCATATGATGATTGACATCAAATCCCCTAGAGTTTATAGAGGTTTTTCAAATATTCTTTTGGGATTCATATATGTTGGGTCTCTATAGGATTTGAATATAGGCCAAGGTGGTGGCAATGATATTTGGATCATTTAACATTATGGAGGGAATCTGGCCAGTGGTATACTAATTAGATCATCCTATGGTATGCCTAATGTTTCTTTATTTCAAAATATCAAAAGTATCACCCTTGCCCTTTTTATGTCACCGATGTGGATGATATTGACTTTGAGATAGATGTGTCCTTTAAAGAGAATTCCCTACATGTGTTGGATCACAATGAGAATGTGTGGAAGGAAAAGGCCATGGTTATATTTCATGTATTGTAGAAACATGGACATATATGTGCGGAAACATGGAAATGAGAAGTATATATGAGGCCTCAATGGCCAATTATTTTTTACTTAGAATCATAGATATGATTGGGAATATAGCTTGAGGATGATCTATTATAAGCTATAGAGGTTTAAAGATCCCAATATTTTCTAGACATGACCCAATCTTCATTTTCGGTATACCTTCTTAATTTTTATTAGAATAATTTAGTTTGGATTAACAATGGGGTGGGTTTGGGTGAAAATTTTAGAAAAATAGAACAAAGTGGGAAGTTCATCTTTGGTACATAGTTAGGTAAAATTGTGCCCCCCCAGAACATAAAAATGTGCATCCATGGACATTTGGGTATTTCTTTTTGAATGGTTTGTCAAACTATGGGCCCTTATAGCAGTAATTTTGTTCCCATAAAAAAGAGTCACATGGTTTAGGCACACGGTTAGGGAAAACCATGTTCCCCTGACCATCAAACCATTTGGGGAATTATATTCACCAAAAAATTATATTTTTATTACATGAACACCTTAATTAAACCAAAATCATCCCCTCATCCGACCATATGCTCTCTTTCATGATTTTGGATCCCTTTAGATAGATTCAAAGCCTTCCCAACTTCCATTATTTACATTTCAATGCCTGGATTTAATATCTTCACCCCTACCAGCAAGTAAATCCTATCCGATTTGGTTTCCCATTCCTTTTATATTATTTTTTGATATATTAAATGGGATGTTCATCCTATTTTTACATGATCTAGATCTAGGGTTTTATATCTAGATCTACATTTGAATGATCTAGATTTATTCGATCTTGATGTAGAGTTCTATATTTGGATCTCATTTTATGTCATTATGCTATTCAAATTTTGGTGTTTTCTATTGCGTTATTGCTACTCAATGAATCTCGGTAGGTGTTTATAATTAAAATCCCATAGTAATCATTTAAATTAAGTGTATATAATTACAGAATACCTATTATATTCGTTTCAATTATTTTCATGATATTATAAATATATTTGGTGTATTATAAAATGAGGAGAAGAGGAAATGGTTGTTTTTTGGGAATTATAGATTTAGGTAATAAATTGTAGAATTAATTATGAGGTATTGAGTATGTTGAATTGGGATATTTAATTGATGGAATAATTAAGAGATATTAATATTAGGGGATTAATTGTGGAATTAATAATGGGATTTTTAGTTATTGATATTAATTAAGTAAATGATTAAATAATTTTTTGGATTGATATACTTAAATAACTGGGAAATTAATTTACGAAAGTTTTGTGATTAATTATTTTTTAATGAAATAATTTTATTGATATGATTATAAAAATTTTAGATAAATTGGAATTGGTTTGTTTCACAAATTGTTCAATTAGTAATGGAATTAATATAGATAATTAATTATTGAATTAATTATTTGTTATGAAGGGTAACATGGTCATTTAGTTGTGAAGTATTGAATGAGAACATGGTCATTATAATTTGTAAGGTATGAATGGTAACATGCTCATTAAAATATTAAATAAATCATGGCAACATATTCATTCTAATGTGAAAGTTTTGAATGGTAACATGTACATTAATTTGTGAATTAAATAATGGGACACTAGATATTCTACTATATAATTTTTTAATGGTAATATGGAAATTCAAGCATGAATTAAATAATTTTAATAATGTAATTTTAAGATATGATGTCCCTCCGACATTGTTCAACATCTAGCCTAACCTAATGTGTATATTGAGGTACTTGTGTCTATGGGAACCCAGAGGTTTATGTAGTTAAATAAAAAATAATTGATAATGTTATAATATTTTACTTATGAATTGTAATTATTTCTTTATAAAACTAAATACACTTTTTATTGAATTGATATTTTGTTAGATGTTGTTGTTTGTGGCCTACTGTGTTTCATTCACACCCTACATGGGCTGAATGATCGGTAACATGATTGAATTTTGATTTTTGGATAGGTTAATGGAAAATACCATGTGTTAGGTGGATGAAACGGGAGAGAACATGGATGAGGGAATCAGAAATGATCTAGGACCTACGTGGTGGAGTCTTCAGTGTATTTATTTTTGGTTTTATTTTAGACACATTGAACATATATTGGAATGGAATATTTACTTCTTTAGTTTGGATATTTTATTCTGAGTTTTGTTCATCTTATGACACTGATACTTTCTGGTTTTGATTAGTTGTTATATATCTAGATTTTATTTATTTTACACTGGTGTTTTACTCCAACCACAAGATAATATTCTTCCAATGATTGATATCATACCCCTGCTATTAGTCAGAATCCTCTTCAATACAGCGAGGAAGGCTTGAGGTCACGTGATAGACTGACTCAGGGCACTAGTGTGTGGAACAACATTGGGAGGTTACACATTCCCATTGATTACTAACTAGTGTTCAATTCTTGGGTTGTAATCAGGCCACCTAATGAACCCCAACAAGTAATGTTCGGATGGTCATGGATCATCCTTGTATGTTCAACAAAGATTACATAACATGAAATATCATTTACACACCACATAATCATTCCATACAACCATCATCCTCATCACATTTTATTGAATCTTCATGTGTTCTTCATTTGTTCCAAGCGTATTATTAGTCTTATGAATATGAAAAAATAAATTATCTTAATTTTAGAAAAAATAAAAAAACTAGAAATTAAAATATAGTAAAATTTATTTGCTATAGATCATATAATGATTAAATAATTAAAAAAAATTCTTTGGAAATTTCGTACCTCTGAAAGGATACTGGAGTAGTGAATTTAATTTATTTCAATGAAGATGATGATTTTTTATATTAAAAAACCATAAAAATATGGTTAAGAATCATCACAACAGATTAATATAACCCAAAAAAGGATAAATGGACCCAATGAACATTGACATACAATAATTTAAAATTAATCTTATAATTAATTTAAAATATGAATTACCATCTCCTGATATTTCATGTTTTGAAGAATATATTGATCAATCTGAGTGTTGATCTAGTTGTAAAATAATTTAATCAAATAATACACATTGTAAATCCACTATAGATATCCACATAGGGTACATGAATCTTATAGAATATCTCTTAGAGTTTCATGTGTTAGTACAGATGATCCAATATCCACGCATCATTCACATTGATCACACAAATGATTATCACTTGTTAACTCACTAATAAGTGGAAGGAGGTTGATGATGAATCTAATTCATGAGATTATTCTTGATAAATACATTATAATTGATAGAATTATTCATCAAGAGAAAATTTAATTTGACAACAGTTATTATTACCCTGAAAAATGTTATATAGGGATATTTATACATTGGTTTAAATAATTAGTAATTTCATTAAGTCCCATTTTATATTATTTATTCAAATCAAACCCTTTTTTAAAATAAAAATAAAAAAAATGTTATTTAATTATATAAAATTACAAAACTCAAAAAAAATAAAATCATTTTATAAAAAAAAAAATTTATATGAAATTTTTTGTTCAATCATTTTCATCACCTATCCCATAAAAAATCACATCTACCATCCTCAACATTTATTAGTACATTAATACTAAATTTTAATCTAAATAAATTCTATTAATTAAGTAAATAAAAACCAGATTTTTCCATTAATGCTGATAATAAATATTTTTGTTCTAATAAATATTTAATTAAATAACATACGAAAAAATATTTATCTCATATTTACCTAACTAAATAAATATTTATATTAATACATAAACAAATTTAGGAATGGATGAATACAGAGATATTATCTAGTGAATTTTATAAAATAGATAAATAAAATTTTGTATTTTTTATGAAATGTGAACAAATTCATCATTTTATAATCAACTAAAATATATAATATAACAAAAATATACATGGTTATTGAATATATGAAATCAATAAAAATTTTATAATAATTATTCCATGATCTATGAATAATATTAATTTTGAATATTATATTCAAATTAAATTTAACTAAGATTTGTGGATAAAGTTATTGGGTGGCCCTCTTGGCCTCTTGTATGATGGTATTTTGTGGGTTTTCCCAATGTCAAGGATTGGTATATAGTAATTCATAAATAAACCTATAGAGATAGAAGATAATTTCCCAAATACCAAAAAATCATATGAATACTTATCATATAATATAATCAATTTAAATCAATATCTTACCAAGAAGGTAGCATACATGTGTCATCAACCAATATACTTTATTTATTTTTCATTACCTACATAAAATAAAACATCAATGAACTACCATCCATGTGGATTTAATATAAAATTTCAATTTCAATAAAATTTCATGAGATATCTACCTCTATTAGCCTAGAAGGGATAAATAATTTCTTGACATATTCATCAACATCCCATCAATTATGATTCATTCAAAATATCCTACCTTGCTGAGAGAATACCATTTCATGGTTTTCCTAAATAAATTAATGTAAATTAATTATGATGGAAATTAATAATAATGTAAAGACTATGGACTATTACAGAAATCTGTAGATAAGAATATACAATGACATGTAAACATGTAGAATTTTTATTGGTTGGTCTGTCCTTGTAACCTCTTCTCTAAGAGGTTACCTACTAAGCACATCATAATAAAAAGCCTTGTTTTATTATGAGAATACAACACATAATATTCATACATCATTTAGTTCCAAAAAGACAATGTTATCCTAAACATATGAAATATGTTTTAGAATATTATCATGGAACGTCAAGGTTCTCATCATAACAAGTAATAGTTGTTCCCTTTTGATGCAAAAAAAAACTCAAAGGAAATTATAACAGTTATTTTATTCAAAATAATAATAATCATGTGATAATTTATTTTTTAATGTTATCTTATAATATTATAGTAATAAAATTATAAACATAGTTAGTTATAAGACACCAGATCCAACAAAGGATATAAATGATTATTTCATTTTAAAATCTTTGAGATACTGGTACTGTATAGGTGATAGTTTTATGAGAAATTTTTTCAAGTAATATTTCAGACATCATTACACACAATGATGAAAAATTAAAACTTTATAAATAATTAATGGAATATATTTTTTACTAGATTACCATGACATGTAAACTATTAGAGGGATTAAATTATAGGAAAAAGAAAAAATCCATATTTTTTCCATATTTTTTAATTAAACAAACAAAAAAATTCTAATAAAAAGATTAATTATTAAAACATAGTATAATAGATTAAAATTATGAAAGTGTATAAAAAATATAGATTTTATTTAATTTAGCATATTTTTTAAAAATTATCATACATAGTGAATATAAAATTGAAACATGAATTACTCATTCACAAATCATGTACCCATTAAAGGATATTATAAATTCATATTCCAAACATAATAATAAGGGGAATTGTAAACCTAATAAAAGGAATCCTTGATAATAAATTTCTAGAAAGTATATCTCCTAAAAATTTGAATTGCTTGACTTAACATGTTTGTAGGTATCTCTCTGCTTATATAAACTGGAATATGGGGCTTATATTCATCTAAAAAAGTCTTATATAATCCCAATCTATAAAAACCATGATTAATTTTTCAAAAGATATACATTCGAATTAGTTTCCATTTATATATAAGAATCTAAACTCAATGATTAAAATAATAAATGGAAATAACTTTTCATCAAAATTCTCTCTATCAAGCATTGAACAAAAACACAAAAAGAGAATGTTTAATCAAAATCATTCTCATGTAAAAAAATTGTGGTACTACTATGTGATTTAAAATAAAAAATATTTCCTCCATATATCTCTATGCATGTTCTATATGTATGTACTTGAGCCCTTTATGTTATGTTCCTATTTATATAAAATTAATGAGATTCAAGATTTTACATCCTTTTGGATCATTTGTAACGTTATTGAAAGCATACTCATCATCATCTGATGAATTATAAAACATTACTCATATTCTGATGAACATATTTGTTAGCTGACAGAGTAATCGTTAATTTTTTGAAAATATTCTAGGTATAAAAATTACATTTTTATTTTAACATTGAAATCCTCTGAAATTGGGATTACTATATTTTCATTCCATGAAACAAAAAATTTAAGAAAATATTTCAAAAACCGTCATGATATGATGAAAAAAACATGAGACTTCTGTTATTTTAAGATACTAGAATAAAATATTTCCATGATTTAATAATTTCCAACATTTTTAATATTAAAAAAGGAATTTTTTAAAATAAACACTCCTCTTTTAAAATCATGAATTTTTAAATATTGTTCAATAAAGGTTTAACTTTTTGAAATTTTTTATAATATAAAATTTTCCAAAAAATATCACTTTTTATGAAATTATATAGTCTCTCAAGGAAGAAGAATTTTTTTAGATTAATTATTCAAATTTCTCCCTCATTTTGACTTTAAAAAATGAAAAAATAAAATTATTAAAGATTAATTGGAATGAATGACCCCCTAGAAATAAAATCCATTAAGTTTAAAGAAAACTACCATTTTAGAATGATGTTATCATAATTTTAATATATAACATTATATATTCAATTTCGTAATTTAAAAAAGGAAAATAATTACCTTTCTACCTATTGGTTTTTTAATAAATATAAACATTCCTATGTTGTAAAATAAGACAATATAAAAGAAATTGAATAAAATAAAAATAGTCTTTATTAAAAAATATAAATTTATGTTATATGAATTTAACCATTAAATTAATGATATCTAATTCAAAAAAGAAACATTGTTAATTTTCTTATAATCAAAAATTTCATGTGTTAGAAAAAGAAAAAGAAATTTTAATATTTTTTACAAATATTATCCATCATGTGGTTATCATGGAGGTGATAAGATAGATAATGATGTGTCCTGATCATTCATCATCATCTACATCTATTTCCCTTCAATATTAATATTCATATAAATAAATGGATCTTTGAATATATATTCTCAAAAATTAAAAAAGTTTAAGGTGGCCTTTTCTACTTCCTTAAATCTTTATTTCCATGAGTATCTCATTTTATTCATGTCTTCAGTTAGCATCTAGAGAGTCTATCCTCTCAAATACATCTATTCTTAAATATCTAGGATGAAATAATGATTTCTTTCAATCATATTATTATTTTTCCTTTTATGTTTTCTCTTGTACTTAAATACTTTACTATTTGTGTTAACTAACTTCCATTATTCATTATGCTTTCATGTAACTCTCTACAACAAATTATTTCTCTATTTTACATTTCCTTCTCTTTGTTTCTTAATCTTTAGAGATGTGATTTTATAAATATATCCCTCATTAAATATCCCCTTCGAATTTGACTTGTTATATACCTTTTCTTCATATTTATTCTTAATTTATTTCTATGAGAACATAGTAGAAAATTTGGATTACTTCTACAAAACTTTCATGCCATTGATTTCCTACAACAAGCTCAATTTAGAAATACCTTTCAAATTGAATATATAACCATTTAACCATTAACGATGTGTCTCATTCTCATATGCATTAGCACAATGAAATATTTTTAATAATATATTCATCATTTTAAAAAACAAAATGATCATTAACCTCACAATTTCCATCCATATATCATTGGTATACCACCAAAAAGCTTCAAAATGCTAAATTTATTCATGTTGACTAGAAATTATAGTAGAGTAAAAAATTAATTTTTTTTGAAATATTTATCAATTTTCCTTTGCAAAAAATATATCAAACAAAATAAAATATAATAAATACTTATGCTGATAAGTGGTTTATTTTTTATACATTCTATTTAACCGTAATCAAACTATCCTCAACATTTATATTCATGAATGATCCAAAAAAACATTGAATCTTTTTTTGTGAAACATTCACTAAATCACCTTCCACTGGTGGTACATGAATATATGGAATCCTATTGAAGTATATACTTAATAGTTTCTAAAAAATCATAAATGTACTAAATTTTCATTCCCTAATTTTATGAATCAATTTGTTCCATAAAACACAAGTACATTTGATGAAAATTTCATCTCATAGATATCCACAGATAAGAAAATTAGCATCCCATAATTAGAATGTAATAACATACTTTAAATGAAATTGATTCATTATAAACAGATCATGACCTACTAACATTTCCCATATAATTTATCTTCCTAATATTTCTTCAGAAGATGCAACTTATGGATTAGAAAATGAACAGTACTAAAATAATTTCCAGTTATTTTTATGGTAACTATATTTTGAATGAATCCAAACAAATACGGGTATGCCCCTATGTGTAGGAATTATATGATATCTTACAAAAACCTATAATCATCCAAGATCAAGTAATTTATAATATTTCCCTCAAAAAATACATGATAGTATAATTTCTTTTAATATAATTAAATTGTCACTTTCTTATAGATTTTTATTTCAAAAATATAATTATTCTATTAAAATAACCAAAAAATACAATTCAATTCAATACCAAATAAAAAATCTAATAAAATCAATAAGGACAAAGAAAAAAAAATTATTTTACTTTCTGATAAACCAAAATGGACATCTTCTTTCAAATATTGATACATATAGATTTAACTAATAATGAAATAGTACATATATTAAATTTATACTACATGAGAAGTTCATTTAAAAAATTAAAATTATAACATCCAATAAATTAATGGAATTAAATTAAAATATCTATAAAACATTTAAATATTTATTTCATAAAAAAGTATTTTTGGAAAATATTAAAAAATTTACCAGGAACCAGATATTGGTATTGAGCTGCCAGTATAAATCCTCTTCCTTCATTTAGAAATTTAGTAACAAATAGATATACCTCATTGGTTCAAGAAGTAGTTTCAAAATGTACATTTTGAACCCAGATATAGGTCGATGATGCTCACTATTAGTCAAATCTCTGAGAATAAAATATTGTATTATTTCAAAATATGAAATTCTATTAAGTGAATAGTTAATTTTTCAATGTCCTCCTCTCTAAAACATCCTATAATATGGGAAATAGTTAGGTGTAAATTAGTTTTAGTTATTTATTGATCACCCTATGGATGTACATCCATATATAAGGATAGATACATTGATCATTGACAGATCATACATCTTATTAAAACATTTCCTTCAATTGGTAAAATCTTCTAACAATTTTTTTCTTTTAATCATTTTATATAATTTAATAAAATATTCTTTATCATATTTCTCTGTCTTCTGTAAATTTTTAATATTCTGATCATTAGTCATAAAATGTTTCTTTCATTAAAAAACATTTTTACTTTCCTATCATGATTATCAATTGTAAATTTATTCTTCAAATATTATATTCTAGAATTCATATTTTTATTCCTAATTTTTAGTTTAAAATCCTTATTTTGTGTCCTAGAGAATTATTCCATTATTTTAATTGACTCAATATAAAAATCTACATATTATTTCTAAATATAATAAATGTCACACAATCTTTATGAAATTTATTTGTTACTCTCCTTTTCCTATATTCAAGAGGTTCAACATAAAAATATATTTTATTAATTGTTGGGGAATGATATTCATCTCCACTATCACGAACAATCTCATCATATAATTATTTAGAATCGAGGGTAAATTTTGTATGTTCGTCATATATAATAATTCTCATGGAACAATTTTTGACCTTCATGGAATTATCCTAAAAGCTAGTAAATTTTAAACTATCATCTATATACTTAAATGAAGTATCTAATGTTGTATACCCTTTAATAACACTGAATTTATACCATTATTTTATATTTATATTATTTATTCTACCAGATTGATTTTTTCAAAGATTCTTAGTCATCCTTCATTAATATGGATCTACAAGGTCAAATAGGAAATGGATTTATATTCTAATATAGAATATATTTAAAATAGTATCTCAACTTTTATTTATCTTTTATATCCTTCTAATAATATATATAAAATTTAAAATTTCCCACAATGTGATTCATTCTTCAAAAGAATTTTTTATTTTCACCATCTCTAAACTCAAAAAAATTATAACCTTGAGATTTTCTTGGTTTATTATTTTACTTTTTGTAATTAAAAGCACTAAAACTTGAACAAAAGGTGACTTCATTATTATTAAATTATTTATAAAAATCTATTTTAAAGTGAAATTCATTTTACACTAGAGGCATGCTCATATTATCAAGAATTAACTTAGTGAAATGTATCACATCATAAGCCATAATCATATTTAATTCCAAAAAAATAGTTAAAATATAATTTCCATTCTCAAGAAGTTGGGAATCTTATTATTAATTATCATAATGTGATTAATATTGTTAATGATTATAATTTTTCTGTAATTAATTTGATAAACAATTTCTCTAGGTAAACGACCAGAATATTGGTAATCATCAAACAATATAGCTAACTTAGTCTCAATAAATTCATACAATTTAAAATTGAAGCATTTAATTTTTATCAAATACCAAAAAAAGTTCTATAAGATGATACATGACTACATATATTTTGATGAATTTAATAAAATAAATTATTTTGACATAAAATATTTATCTAAAATTTATATTTTTTTATATTTAAATTGAGGAATCATATTTGTCTATAATTTTTCAAAATTGTTATTGAATAATATTTTCTAAATTTATATATATAATTAATTTCCCCATAACATCTTAACTATATTCATAGTCATTACTATAAAAATAATAATCCTATTAGGATTAATGTTTTCGATACATCCAATATTTTTTCCTTCAAACAAAAAATAAACCATTTTCTACTAAATTATTAGGTATAAGGAAACTGAGATATGAGATTTTGATAATCTAAACAAACAAAAAAGAAGTAATATTTGATTTAGTCTCAAAAGTAGATACCTAATATAATTCCAAATGTTTTAATATATTACCATGATAAGTAATATATAATAGGGGAGATGAATTTTAATTAAACTCATTACTCATAATTCAAAACCGGTAATGTTATTAAACTAATAAAAAATTATAAACCTAACATTTACAATCCATAAATATATCTAACTAATATTAGGAATAGTAGAAATTAAAAATATTTTAATTTGGAAAATTTTGGGAAAATTAACATGTATAATGGAAATAAAAAACAAATTACATATTAATGATTCATAAATCAATTTCCCTTAAATGATTTGATATAGCACTATATAAATAACAATAAAAACTGGAATCCTAATAATAATTAATGTTATCCTTGAATTTAAAAATTAAATGGGTTGTTTTCTAGTTAAGTAAAATCCTTAAAGTTAATTTTTTTAGTAATTAAATTTTCACTTATAAAAACTACAATCTTGAATATATCATCTTCAATGAAGTCCCTCATTTATCCAAATCTACTATAAATTTCTTCCACTTATTTAATATATTCATTATTATCAATATACCCTAATCTCAATGGATTAGAAAGTACATGATTACAATTAAAAATTATAATATTTTTACAATGAAAACCTCTAAATAAAAAATCATAAAAGAAACACTAAAAAAGAAAATATAATCAAAAAAACTCTAATAAAAACAAGATATTGTAGACATCATAAAACTTCAAAAACAAAAGTGTCTCTATAAGTAGCCATAGGTTTAATTTTTATCAATATCTTTACAACTTTTTAGTTATGGTCATATTTATAGGAAAACCACTAGTGGTTAAATTATATGTTCATAATGATTAGTTTTTATTGCATCAGAGGAATCATCATCATCCTCTGAAGAACTAAATAATATT
Organism: Viscum album; assembly: GCA_963277665.1. Taxonomy (NCBI): domain Eukaryota; kingdom Viridiplantae; phylum Streptophyta; class Magnoliopsida; order Santalales; family Viscaceae; genus Viscum; species Viscum album. Next base: position 1,370,241,281 of record OY728162.1, on the reverse strand, counting down.
TCCCTTCCATAAATGGAGTGATTTATACACTAGTATAGTTCTCATGAATCTTCTTAAAAATAGACCTTATAAAAAAACTCAAACTCATTAATTTTTACATTAAAATTCTCTAAAATTATGGTTACCACATTTTAAATTTTTATAATAAAAACAATTCATAAAATAAATTCATGTAAAGAGAATTTAAAAGCATGAAGTTCATGTTCTTTTGAAAACAAAGAATAATGCTATTTATTAACTCAATATGTATAAGTCATGTAAATTTTAATAATACTTCAATAATTGGTTACCATTATCTTCATTTCTTAATAAATAAATTTATTAATTATACATTCTATATAAATAATATAATTTTTCATAAAAATTCCTTTAAATATATATATATATATAATAAAATATATATGATGATACTACAATATTTTTTCCCTATAATTTTTAAGCGTGTTTTTTTAGAAATATTTATTGTAAATGGTATGATTTTTCTTAATGGAAAATAATAAGGTAAAATTTATTTTTATATTGATGTGCATTTACCAATTAGAAATTAGACAGATATGTATGTTATGGATATAGCACACACATGTAGTAATTTAGTGGCATAGTTAACTTATGAATTACTTCATCATGATAAGTATTATATAACACATCAAAAAAATTCAAATAAAATTTATGAAAAAATTATTTTGATTTTTATTTAAAGAAAATCTTTATTAAGGCCCCTATTTTGTTCATATTGCTACCATAAATTTAATTAACATAGAATATAAAATATTTATCATTTAAGGAATATATACATTGAACTTTTATCAATATTTTTCAAAAAATTATGTAAATATGTATTTTATTAGGGAATGAATGTTTCAATGTGGTATGTGATTGAATTAAAATTCACATTTATATTTGAAACCACATATAAATGTTATTAACTATTTCTAGTTCAATTTCTTGTTAAAATAATGAATTTTTTTCTAATAAAATTAATATCATTCATGATAATTCATGTTAAAAGTGGGAATTTCACATTTTTCATGCATTTATTGTAGATGAAAGTTATTCTCAATGTGGAGGATGATATTGGATCACAACAAATCAACCTATGAAATTCTAAAGAACATTAGTAGAAAAATGGATATTGAATAAATTTTTTTCCACTAATGTGGTTGCTATTTTTTGGGTAAATCATTTAATGAATAGAATACATATCTCTAGAATATCATTTTCCTAGTTCAAACCCAATAGGTTTTATTATTATAAAATTTTAAACAATTTATATTTAATAATATAGCTAGGTATTTAATTATATCAACAATTCTGTAGCTTCAATAACCACCATAATTTTTAGGGGATATTAATGTGTCTATAAAAACTCTATATTATTTAATTGTTTTAATAAATCCATTTATTTATCCTAAATTTATCCCCAAGTGGTATTATGATATTTTTTATAAATAAATCTACAAACCCTATCTTATAAGTAGTTAACTTGGGTAACATATTTGAGTGTACATCCAAGGATTGATAATAAGTAATATTATAGGGTATGATAGTTTTCATATTGAAACTAAATGTTCTTGAGCTCCCTATCATCATAGGGGAATACAGATGAAAGTCAAGATCTAATAAAGACTTTAAAACTAATAAATGAATTTTTGAACATTATAAAATCACTAAAAGTGAGTTATACACCTAAAGAGTGTGTTCTAGTATACAAAATTTCACCGATTTTTCTGAATCATTATTTTTTTAAAAAATTATAAAGACCTAAATGTATTTTTCAAATACGCTGGGTTATATTTTAATAATAAATGAATTTAATTAAACTTCATAATTAATCATTTATGATATTTCTATTGGGGGATATGTGTTATTCTAAATTGATTTTTAAGGTGACACTTTCACAATTATACAATAGGGATACTATTATAACTTTAAATTACTATAACCTTGGACAAGGGATTGAAATTTTGTAAATGACAGTTATATTTAATTTTTTCCATATGTTCCTCAATTAAAATAGCTATAGGAAAAACAATATTCTCATTAATTACTCAATGAATAAACCCATAAAACACTCCCATATCCAGTACTAAAATAAAAAATTTATACATTTCAATGATGACAATTTGGATGAAGCAAAACCATATTCATATTTTTTTCATAATTGCGTATATCATCTAACTACTAAAACACACTCATAAGACCTATAAGTTTAGTTTGTTTAGAGATTATATACATAAAGTTATTATATTTCAAAAAGTATTCATAATTTCCTCAGGAATTCTCAAATCAAGATTTCTTCATAGAAATATGCATTCATATAAATTCCTAGAGAAATGGGGAAACCTAAGAAAGGAGAAAGATAGAACACTATGTAAGGGTAAAAATCAATGACTCCAAATAATTTGATCATAAACATATAAGAAAACATGAACATAAGAGAAATACATAATTGAAAAAACATTTTATAGTATGAATAAATAACAAGATATGATATAATAACAAAACCCATATAATAATAAGACAAGACCACATAAGTATTATCATAGAATCATAACTCATAAAATATGGTATGGAAACATATATTAATAATCATGAGACATAGGTAATAATATATGAATGAGGGAGAAACTGAAGAAAATAACAACATAACATATGTCAAGGTTTACCATCAAGATATTCTAGTTAAAATGTAATAGGATTACCATCTTCCCATATTGTAGAATAACAAGGTTAACTACATGTGTCACATAAAAAAATTTTATTGGTCTTGTCACCCGAGCCTTATGTTGATTTCATTTGATATAATGATTTACCCCATGAATGAGAGGTATATAAAATTTTTAGACCACCTATCACATAAATAAAAATTATATATATATATATATATACACAACATTAAATTAACTAAAAACCCATTAAAATATTATCTTTAAAACCTATTAATATAAATAAAATTATATATAGACATTCATGAGGTAAAATATATACATAGAATGAAATATAATTCCTAGGTAAACATGCATTAATTAAAATAATCAATTATATGGTATTACACCGTATATATTATAAAGGTATGGGTTCATGATAATGGATTTCCCTAGTCAATGAAAATAAATGATTCTTCAGGTGAATAAATTTAAATTAGAAAACTATGAGTAGGGTACTCACATTATAAAATCATTTATAGTAATATTATCTTTATTATATAATGACACTAAGGAGAGAAAAGTGAAATTAGAGATCATTCATCTCATATAGATTTTATTTTTTCATCTTTAATGATTCTTAGATTTTATAATCATTTTTATATATAATACCTAATATAGATGAAAAATAATATCTTATTTGATAACCCTGTGATGAAATAACCTAGTGATGGATACTCACAAGAAGGATTCATAATGGAATGATCAATTGTCTCATTATCTCTAAAATATAAGGAAATTTCCAAGGGAATCAGATATCAAACAATTATCATCATTATCTATAAAAATACATTTTAGTGTTATCATTATACCCAAAATATATATTATGTAAATCAAAATAGTTTTTACCAATATCACTATATCTAGTACATCAATCCCAATTTCACAAATCCCTATATTATTTGGATAATAAAATAAATAAACACCACTGATATCATCATTGTCACCATCTATAAAGGTATTTAAATGAGATCAACTACCAATGGACATCAAGATAATTAACAAAAATTTAATAATTAAAATCCTCATCTCAGAAAGAGAGAATATACTAGGTTACCCCCCAATTCAATCAAACTGCCAAAAAATAAAATCCACTGAATAATGTTATATTTGAATCAATTATATCATCTTGAGTTTCTTATATAACAATTTAATATCTCCTATTAATCATGAAATTTTATATTTAACACAATAATAACATTTGATAAAGTATAAAATAGATCATATAAATATGTATCCTCAAAAAACCATTATGTAAAATAGTTGTGCATCTAAATAGTTCACAAAATTCATTCATCATATTATCAAATAAAATGGTAGTTCATCGTTATTGAGGAAACCATAAGCATTTAATGTCATATTGTATCATCAATATCATGGAGTAATCATAGTTTTACTCAAGATAGTGTGTCCCCATGGATGCTCTTATAGAATAAATATTTCCAAAATATTCTCTATAATGCACTAATATGTGTCCATATCATAAATATTTTTTCAAATAAAAATTATCATACGATCCTTATATTATCATAATGGATGATTTTGATATATTCTAATCAAGAAAATAGAAAAATCAAATGCTCTATAAATTTTCACTGGAAGATTTATCATCGAATTCATTTTTTTAATATTAAGAATGACAAAAAAACCCTTCATGTGATATCAATTTACTATAGTAATATATCTAACATAATATAGGTATAAAAACAAGTAATTTTACACTGAATAGTTTTTAAAAAGAAAAAAATGTAAAATAAGTTCATAATTAAATAGTAAAGTAGATCATATTATATACTGTGTAAGGGAAATTCTGCGTGATGGGCCCAAATCAATTTCATGTGACCTAATTAGGGAAAGAGGGTGGTCGAAACATGAAATTCATTTGTTCTATGACATGGAAAATGATTCAACTCATACCATATTAATATTAGTTTATTATATGTGCATGATTTTAATAAACTCAAACATAAATTCAAAAAATTATAATTTACTTAATTTTATCACTTCTACTGATGTTCCCTTTTCTCAAAAATCAAACCCACACATTTCCACATTAAATTTTATTAAAATTATATTAAAAATACATTATTAATAGTGGATCATACAAAAAAATAAACATTCACTCACTAATAAAATCCTTCCAATTGAATAGTTCATAATGACCAATATATCGAAAATAAATGATCTTTCCATTCAATGTACATGACATACTATGCTACCTTTATAACATAATAATTTTTCCCACTTGCATAGACTCATCATATTATATTTCCTAAAAATATATATGGATTTATCCAAAGGTATACCACTCTATTTTTTTCAGCCTCTCCCACTTATAAGGGAAGGAAATCATATTTAAAACGCATTAATAATAATATAAAATAAAATACTTTTTATAGGTTTTATGTAATAGAATATTTATTTATTTATTTCAAATAATAACATAAAAGAATAATGATGGGGTCATCCCCTTCTTCATTCTATCCCCCCATTGACTAAACTAGACATATGGACACCCACTCTATCTGGCATGTGATGATGAAAAATTTCCCGTGAATTGACTCTCCATGATATTTCAAACACATTCCCAACCTCTAAATTTTATATTTTATCATGATATAGGTTTTATAACATTCAAAATTAATTTTGATTACTTTATTTCTCTTTCTGTTGGATAAACAATATGATGTCCACTTAGTTGTGGTGGTGTAGACATTTGTGAGTTGTGGTCCAACAAAGCTCAATACACATTTTCCCTCCACTGAATTTTGGAAAATAAGGGTTACTAGAATATATAATTACAATATTGAACGAATAAATGTATCCATAATAAAAAATAAAATAAATAAATAAATTTTAATAAACTAAAAAACAACATTATAGTTTAATTCAAATAAAGAACTAATCACCCAACATTAACTAACTTACTAATGATTGTAGTTATCTTAACTTAATTATTACACATAATTTCTCCTTTCATATACTTTCATCCCACTCTAATTGATATCTCTATAATTAAGGGTGTAAAATTTAAATGAGGGATTGAGATTTTTTCTACTTAAATCTAATAAATAAAAAAATAAATAGAGCCTCCATGACTCAAAAACCCAAATAAAATAACTTTTACTACTTATTAAAACATGGTGCACTGTATAATACCATATTAATTAGTTTTTTAATTTCATGTATTGTTTTTTTGATATGTCATATTTTCTTATATGTTCCCTTACTATTGAAAATTTTATTATTGATATTCCACTATGAAATTACCCAGTTAAATAGTACATACTAATAAAGGATGAATCAAATGCATATTAAATTAATTAATATTATGGAATGAAAATATTATTTAAATTATGAGTAGATGAAAATATCTTCATAATGTGAATATTGGAAATTACACATACCCTGTGATTACTCAATAAAAATGTATAGAGAAAATATATACCACCAATTTGTGTTATAGATAATATTTCAATTATTTTCCATTTTCATTAAAAGTCTATATTTTATTACATTCATCTTTATGAAAATCTATAGCTCCATGTAGACGCAATCACATAATATTGAATTTTATTAACCATTGTGAATATTTTTTCTATGTAAATGAAACTGTAAATTATAAAGAACTACCAAATCTCCCCTGTGAAATTACCATCACTATATATATTATTTATTCCAATAATTATTCTTCTCATCACAGATACTGGAATTTAAATATTAATAAATCTAATTCCCTTCTTATTTATTTTATCTCAGTAACCATTCCCTCTTAAAATCATTCATATATAGTTCAAAAACATTAATAGAATAGTATAAGTTTATTCAATATCCACTATTATGTGACATGTTCTAATTAACTATCTTTTAAATAATTTAGTCCAAATCTTAGTTTTCGATGTCTAATTTTATTTTTATTGTGGGTGACGAATATTTTTTTGTTCTAATTAACATTATACATGTTCATAAATCCTTATTTATATTTTATAATATTTTATCAATTATTAATATGTAATAAATTTTCTATGAATGTGAAAATATATATTTTTTGTTAAAATATTCTGCATATGTTTTGTAGTTATTTTGAATTTATTATAACTTAACCCATTTTAATATGTATCACACACACACAAACACTAGAATAAATTTTTAACTAAAATTTTTTATAAAGGGGACCAAAAAAATAATTTTCTATACATATAAAAAGTTTCTATAAATGATTTGACTTTGTTCTTTTTTATTACCTTTCTTGATATTCTCTATCTGTTGACATAAATCATAGACTTCTGAATAATATCTAGTATCTTTAGTGCTATTAGAATATATAACCAAATAGTCAGTATCATATCCACTGTTTAATCTAATAATTGGTGTCCTTTCATGGGAAATGAATGAATGAAATCCAATATAACTTTATCCTTATATTTGGACACATAGAGATAATTTATTCAATCCCTATAATATTAGAAAAAGATTATTATTCAAAGAAATAAGTTTTTGTTTCATGTAAGAAAATATTCTATTGCTATTCTGTATTGAATAGGTAATGTATTTTTGTTCTCAAGTGGTTTTCATAGTAACTGAACTTGCAATGTGTATGAAAATCAACATAATATAATTTCTCATCATGGAAATCATTGTATATTTCCTACTTTTTATTTTAATCTCTGGATCCCATTCATGTTATGTACCATTTGGAGGGGGTGAATCAATGTTATAATATTTAAGAATTATTCATTTTAATTAAACATTATAGTTGTATTAATTTATTAATCCTCTCACTCTTTAATTACTCAACCTCACCCAAATATAGTATAAAATAAAAACACATTGTAAATCCCATATTTACATGGTCCAAATTTAAAATACCACTCATTTATGTTTTTAATTTGTCAAAAAAATGGAGAATCTTACTTATAAAAGCATGTGGTCACACTGTGTATCATCCCAATCATATTACCATAGAGTCCAAAAATGATCCATTTCTAGAGTCTCATTAGATATAAAAGTTTCCACTACTTTAGTTTCTACACACAACTAGAAACATGTTCCTCCCATGAATAGATGAGTATGGATTTTTTTAAACCTTCTTCTTAATATATAAAATGCTGAAAATATTATTTTAATTAATATATTTTTTTAATTATCCTCATTATATGCTCAAATAAACTACGAAACTTTTTCCCTTCTTAATAAAAGAATAATCATGCTCTAAAAATGTTTTTCTACTCATTGTGAAATCTGGGATTGAAATTTTTTATCTATATCTTTCTTCCACAGTTTGAAATTTTATTCAATGGAATATAAGTGTAAATGGGATTCCAAAAAATTCCATTATTGTTTTTTACTTTTTATATTCATAAAATATACATGAATATTTTTTCCTTTAATTAAATATAACAACATTTCCCTAATTATTTACAATACAATTTTCAACTATTTTTACATTAGTCGGGTTGGAGTCACAATTTTATAATTAGTAAATATTATTTTAATGTAGTCATCAGTCTCATTTAAATTCCATAATAATTTAGATATTTCCATCATTTAATTATTATGAAATATATAATTATAAAACAATTTGAATATAGCTTTTCTATGTATATAGAGTCATGTACTATTACATGGAAGTAAATAATGTGTCATAGAATTCCCATCCCTGATTTAACTTCATCTTGATTCATGGTTGAAGCTTAGATAACAATTTATCTAATTAATTTTAATGTTTTAATCAATAAGAATAACATCAATTAATCATCTTATTTAATCTACATAATATTTTTTCTAAAATTGTATGAGTATAATTTAATTTTAATAAACATTATCCAACTAATATTTTTAAAATTATATTTTCCTTCATTATGGAATTATCTTTAAAAAATCTATTTTACGATTAATTTAATCATCTTTACAAACATGACATATTATCCTTATAATGTTGATTATTTGTCCTTACAACATTCCCTTTTAAGTATAAATTATCATTATATATAGTCAAATAATGATAATGTAGGGACACATTAATCCTTATTTAGGTTATTTATGAAACTTAATAAAGACAAATATGATCTATATGAAGTAAAAATTTTGGATTCACAAATAGAAACATTTTCTTCACTTCAACACTAAAATTAGAAACATCCTAAAATCATCTTTGAACATCTTCCAAATAAAACCAATCCTTATAAAACACTTCAATAATTATCAAACAATATTGGGAATTATAATAAAAAATAAATTCAATTTTAGAAAAATTATCAAAACATTTTATATCATTTAAACAAAACAAAGAGTATCTAAAAAATATTACACCACCTCATTTAATTCCAATATATATTTACTCTTTTTAAACATCTCAAAAATCACTTTGAAATTGTTGAAGATGACACTAAGTCATATTATACACAACTTATATTGTAAATTAATGAAAAAAACATAAATATTTACATTAAAATGTTACTATATTTATCTATCCAACCGTGATTTTCAACCAGTGGGAACACATGATCCTTTCCTTTTCTGATGAAAACATCCCATTCATCACTTTACACTCATAGCAAAAATATAATAACAACTTTTCATCCTCAAATAAACCATCCTTATTCAAAATAAACAAAATTCATGCATGGGAAATTAAATACCCACATACAATTTATTTATCAAAAACACCATACTCTGTTAATGTCAATATGACTATTTCTTTAACTTCACCACTTATTATAATAAATTTAAAGATAAAAAATAGGTGAAGGATACTATTATAATTATTCTTATTATTATTAAATGTTTTCTCAAGAAAACATCCATCCACCATGTTATTTTTAATTACATCATAATCTAATTGCGATATGGATGAAACCATTAACATAATTGACAATGATCCTTATATTATTCATCTCTAGGTCTAAATTTTCTAACCAATTGTAGAAAACAATATTCATAACCAATATATAAAGGTGATCCAAAATCCAATCATTCTATTATTAAAATAATTATTTCCTTATTTTAGGGGATGCATAATTAATTCATCATAATTTTTATGACCTTATCTTAATCTCAACACATAATAAAATTCATGATCAAGATCGATAATAACCCCTCTTGAGTTTATAATATGCCACCTTGATAATTATTTTTAAATAATTCAAAATATTTATTTGTTATTGTTTTCTATTATAACATTCAAATTTTTTATTTACTATCCAGATTTCATTTTTTTTAAATGACTTGTATTCGGGAGAACTATATCATGTATGATCTCTTTTATGTGATACCCTCACTTCCACACCCTCGTGTAATTTAGAACAATAAATACAGAGATATTTATTTTTATCCAAAAATGAAAATCTCATGTTAAACCATTAATAACATATATTTTAGTACTAAATAAAAAAATTAATAAGGGAATATCAAGGGACCTATCATTTTTTGAAACATAAATTATAATAGTTTCCCCTCACTTGATACCTCTCATTTTTTCTAATCTATCATGGGATGAATTATTTAATCTACATTTACTATCGTGAGTCTTAATATATTAAAATAATTTTTTTATATGTTTCCATATATGGAGTGTTCTTCTTAGAATCCCCCACAACAGAAAATGTATTACATAATGACCAATTCAACATTTTCATTAAATACACTTGAACCGGGTGAATGGTCAAATAATATTTTTTTCCATATAAAACCTTTTAAAATATTCCACACACATTCTATTGGATCATTAGGTTGTTGGTTTTTGATGGCCTCTCAAGAAATTATTGATGAAATTATTTTGAAACCACTTAATTCCCTTTTACAGTAAAATTTTATTCTTCCATATCAAATTTTTTCTGTTTCCGATTGTTTGGTAATAATAATTAAGAACTCATTCATAGAATACTCAACTTCTTTACGGTTTTAACATGATTTTGGGGTATAGTTAGTAGAACATTACTTCTCACTATTTATCTTCTAATATTTCATCCCTTTTAAACAATAGGGAATCTTCCCCAGTATGTTTTTCATGAACTACCCAAAATTATAATCATCTTAATCTCAATTTCTAAAAATTCCTTCTAAATATCTAAATTGTTTTTGGTTGGGATATTTTATAAAGATCATGTCATGGATTCCTTTCTCTAAGAATATATCCTCTTTTACTTAGTACACTCCCCTTGTTTTATGTATCTTCCTTTATAAGGTTACATTTAACCCAAATGAACAAGATTTATGTATAAATATTCAAAGTAATTGGTAAAACCCTAAAAACATTATTATTATATTTTGAAGGTAAATAATCCATTAGACTATTATTGATGTCCTATTTAAACTTGATAGTTACTATACTTAGGGGTAGTGGACTTATTTCTATACTCTCTCTTGATTTGACGTTTAAGAGTGTATCTCATTTATCTTCTTGATCAAAAATGTTCTAGTGTTGTTTTAAACATTTTACTATTAGAAATTATTGATTTATTTGAAACTCATTAGGTGAAAACCGGGCCTTCAAGTTGAAACCCTTTATCTCATCTACCTGAGAAGATTCATCGTTCACCTTGTTAACATTACTAAAGTCATTTCAACCCATTTGAGCTACTAGACACATTAATTGTTTCAAAAATAATTCATGATATTTTATATCCATATTTTCATTAGGATCTATTATAATATTTTTTTCTAAAACACGATAATTTTATTCTACTTGAATTCATAAACATAGGATACCTTTCTTCAAAATAGGTTACTACCCTTTTAAACAGTTCCTCAATTGTTTCATCCACCTTATTATTATTTTTCAACATCTATCACTTCTCATTATTTATCATTGTTTTCTACAAAAGGAAATTATCTAAATCATAATATAGAATTTATTATATTTCAATTATTTTTTCTCCATAATAAATACTTGAGGTATAAAAACCTCTTTCAACATGATCTATAATATTTAATTAATCTTATTATTTTCGTCATCATTAATGTTAAATTTTCAGTATTTCTAAAAAAAGTATTACATCTAGATAATTTCCACTTACTATTTTATAATTTTTACTTTTTTTGGTTTCTAATATTCTTCATCTAATGCGTACATATAAAACCTTTTAGTTGGGAAATTTATAAGAAAAAATCTGATTCCATTATAGTCATAGCACCATGGTTATTTTATTCCCTTTACATTCCACTCCCCCCTTTTGAATACTATTGATATAAGTTAAATAATTATATGGAATTCCCCATCATAAACTTCAATATTATCATAATTTTATCCTACTTTTTTTATCATCAATGTCATTATGTTTTGTCACAGCCTATATGGTCATCTCAAATTTTTTAATTTAATCTCAAAATCTAGAGCATTTAAGATTTCATAAAAATTGGAATATTATTTATTTCATCAAAATAATAATTTTTTATAATTTCTAAAGTAGAGATATTTGGATAAATTCTATCCTAAAAATATCTCTTTAGATTTTTAATAATATCAGAATTATGTTACTTCTTATAAAATCTATGGATATATTTGAAAACCAGATTGAGTTTTTTTAATGGAGTCATAAATAATTTCATCATAATCAATTTAAATATCTGAAAACATACTTATAAAAAACTAAAACATTTATTCACTAAAATTAATTTTTTATCCCAAATAATGACTATACCCTGAAGGGGGTGAATAATGGAGTGTCAGATTAAATTTTTTTCTTATTGATAGTCTTATTATATATTTACTGGGAACACCTTCCTCTTCCACATGATAAATAAGAAGTATTAAAAAATGGTGACATGAAAGATTTTAATTGGTTAACATAAATATGATAATCCACAGAGTTTATATCAAAATTCACTTATAAACTTCAAGCACTAATGCTACATAATATTTATTACAAGTTTCAGAGTTCTGAAACTAACCCTCTTAGTTTACCACCAAGAATACATGAATAATAAAATAAGATATTATTATTATTATTATTATTACTATTATTATTATACAATATTTATTTTCTTATTCTATTCCAGAAAACATTTCCTACCTTTTAAGCACATGTCATATTAAATGATTGTGGTAGTCTTTATAATAAACACTATATAAATTACCCATCCAATTAATGAAATTAATCTTTTCATAGTGCCAATTAGAAAATAAAATAGATCCATAAACACCTAATATATCTTGTATTTAAATATACACTCAAGAAATTCTAAAACACCCTCCATATCATAATATTTAATTTTCATGAAATGGCGTGCGTGGTCGGAACTAGATAAAATATCATCATAAATACTTCTTAGGTAACTAAAATAGTATTTCTTGAACAATCATTAAATTTGGGATAGATTATGTCCTACCAAATATTATAATAATTTTAAATATCCATTATTATTGAAAAATATATTTTATTTGATACTATTATTACTAGAAAAAACTTGTATAGATAATCCACCAAGGGATTGTACTTTTGTCACTAGATTCTCAAATGTTGGGCCACTGATACATGGATTCTCAATTGATCCTTACAATAGGAACCAACGCATCAAGATCACCTTCATCGGGAAGCCCTAGACCGATTTCCCAACTCCAGTCTATATAACTCATATGTGGATCGTTCATACACATTTTTAACCTATTCTATTGGATGAATATTACAAGACACTACTGAAGAGAATAAAAACAGTTACCCACTCCTACAATAGAAATTACTTATTCATATATCAATCCTACTACATAAAAATAAAATTTCCAAAAAAATATCTAAAACACATTTAACCATCTTCTAATAATTAGAATGTGAATTCCAAAATATCATAATATATTTAATTAATGATTAAATACACATTATATTCAGTATAAAATTTAAAAACCACTATACATATTTTTTTTATTATCTACATTTTTACTTTAAAATATCAAGATAAATTTTACACTTTACTATAGTAAACATTTATAAATAAAAATATTTTTTCCAAAATACAATTTGAACCTCGTTATTTTTATGATTTTATTAATGATTCACTAATACAAAACTCTAATCACACTTGTGTCATGATCACTTTGGGAATCAATATTTAAAAAAATATCCCCCTAAAAACATTTTATTTAACTTTTAAACTATTCACTAATATGCATAGATTTTTGAATTTTTGACTTATCATCTAAGAGCACTCCCCCTTTACAAGAAAACAGTAATCCCCTATATATAAACACCTTCTTACCTTTTTCAATTAACACAATGATATCCAATATCGTATGTCACAATTGAGTTTTTGAAATAAAAAATAATAATACAAGATGAAGATTATACATAACCATAAAAAGAAATTCCCAAGGGAGATTGGGGATCTCATCGCTAAATCATTTAGTTGGTGACATTATTTTGGAATATAAGAGATAACCAGTAACATTAAAAATATTCCATTGGTATTGACTCAGTTATAATATCATCCAACTAATCTTTTGTTGATATATTCTCCCACTTAACAAATTTTAACTCAACTTTCTTCATTCTGAAATAATTTTTCATTTTAAGGAGAATGGTTCAAATATAATGAAATCTATTTTTATAATATTTATAGATATCATGTTTACTCACAGGATAGGAATATGATATTTAACATTTCCCCTAATGTATTCTTGTTTTTGGATCATCCTTATCAACTGTACAAAATCTTGGGTGGTGATTATATATTTATCCTAGAAAACAATTAATGAAATAAAATACTTATTTATTGTTATTTATGATATAATAGATCTCTGATAAATATGACACCATAAGTTGTTAATATTCAATAATTTGTCAATCCAATCCAATCTATATCTGTATAGACCATGAGTTGAATCTATGAAGTTCCATAATAAAAAAACTTTAAATCCCCGATTTTATTGATATAAAAATGTATTATTCAAATAAAATTAATAAGAATTTATTTGGGAGAGACATTATAGTAGGCACATTATAATATTTAAAAATAATATTCTCTTAGTTGGATGTCATGAAAAATAATAATAATGATATGTCTATAGTTTTTCGTAACAACCTCTTTTCCTTCATAATATATAGATTATTATTTATGATTTAACACAGATATTATCACTATCCTGAAATAATCATTTTTAAACCATATTAACACCTCCTTTGTATATGTTTTTGAGAATAAAATACCATCCTTCTGTTGAGTCTCTAAAAAGATAAAGAAAATAAATTATTCCCAATTTAAATATATTTTTAAATTGACACATTAAGCATTCAAAAAAATTTATTCCTTATACAATATATAATCTTCCATAATTGATTACATAAATATAAAAAATATTCACCATAAACTATTATTTCTCTTTCATGTTATAGATGTTGTGATAAATCCCTACTCCTTAAAAAAATCCTATTTAAGTGTTTATCCATCCATGAGTATATGTCCCAATATGCATATTTTATTTTGTACAATTCCTTCTTCAAACATCATAAATTTTGTATCTTAATAAAGATAAAAACTATGCAGTTTCTATACATAAACCACTACTTCTTTGTAAACACTCAATAATTCCATTTTGATATCCATTCAATGTAATTTGAATATTCATTTCACAATACTGACTATAAGTATCCTCATATTTTCAATATGTGCAATGAGTTGAAAATTCATATCCACGTAAATTATTTATATTCTTCAATTTACCTTTTACACTTGGAATTATCTATTCAATATCATTTTCCAGTGCCCATTATGTTAATTTTTGAATACGCATTATTTACTATAACACTTCATTTTTCAATACTTCACAAGACTTACATTGTTAGGTTCATTTCCCTTTTATCAATTTACTAAGGTATAACCTTATTCAAACATTAATCAATATATGAATTCTCAAAAAATTTAGTATTTATTTGAGATTAAAAGTATTTTTTTCTACCAAGTTAATAGGAATATGATCATACACACCATCATAATAAGTAAAAAGTGTTATTATTTTTTTCAAGGAAATGTAAATGAATAATAATTCACCTCTCTTTTCAATAGTTAGGGATCATAATTACAATAATAATCACTTCATAGAATAAAAAATTGTTAATAAAGTCCAGTGGTTTTAGAATAAGTTTTCTAGATGAAATGGATCACTGGAATCACCTTGAGTCTGATAAATAAAGTTTTGATCTTAATGATTTAGCACATATGGCTCTCTATAAATCCCATATTAATATAAAAATTATTTCTTGATGTTTTTCAAATAAATTATAAGTTATTGTGAAAATTGTGGTGGATTAATTTTGAAGAAAGGTGGGTGAAAAATCATGCCAATAACACTGAGGTATGGCTATACAAAAGAAGTATTGGATAGAGGGGAAGTCGCAATACATTTCATTGTAATTCATATTATTCCACACCAATCATAAAGCTGTTCAAATACTTAAGAAATTCAGGATACAATCTACAATTTTTGGGACAATAAAATTGGAGAAGTTAAATCTTTCTAGTATCTATTCATTAGTGTGATGATAACTGGATGTAGAATTTTTTTAAGGTAGATAATATCATATTCTTTAGAATATGAAATGTCCAATATTATATTTTTTTTAGTAAAAATTATAATCTATATGATTCAAATATTAATATTTTGAAGCTAATGTGAACAGTAATCTGAAAAGGTAATAAGTTTCTTCAGTTGAAGTTGTTGATACTGGTCCATTGGATGTAGAGTGCCACCTATAATCAGAGTGATTCTAACAGCAATCATTATATTATTTCATGGTTGAAAAAGGGAATCAAATGAAGAAATGTTTTTTGAATAAGATTATTAAGTATAGATTATTGAGAAAACTAAGAAATTGGATTTTTTGAGAGCGATGTGAGTCAAAAATTTAGATACTGATAAACTAAATTCAGATAAAAAATGTTGTCATCCATTTTCATCAAGATTATTTATTGTTCATATCTAATTAGGTCCATAAAAAATAATAACTCTATTATAATTTTACCAATTTTTCCAAGATTCACCATACAAGAGATAACACTAATTATCAGAATGATGCAAAGACTTATTTAGAAGATGCAGGCTCACACTGATAACATCATCAAATACATGATCATCTATCAGAACAAAAGAAGAAAATAGATAGTTGCATAAAGTAGTGGAGGAGGTTTTTTCATGGGAAAATTGAAGTGTTAATAGAATATAGAAGAAGATTGTAATGATTTTTGAAGTTTATTTTGATGTTTTTATGAGGAAGTATAGAAATATGTAGAATTCTCCCCTATGAAAATAGAAAAATAAAAGCAACTGAATTCAAATGGTATAGAAACAATGTTTTGAAATAATTGTTTCGGTTCTTTATTGTTACCATTTAGTAAAGTGCATCAAAATTTTTATTTTATTTTCATTTAGTTCCAAGAATCATAATGATAAGATATGGAATTTTTATATCATACAATTGGTTCAGAGAAACATAATAAGTATTTTATTTATTGATCTTAAAAGAGATATCCGAATGGTAATCAAAATTGAACTAAATATTGTTAAGAAATTATGAAGTGATATGAATTTGTTTGAAGATTCAATATGGTTTGAGAAGAATCTTGAATATTTAAGAAGAATTAAATAATTCAATGATGAAGATAAAATTTAATGATAATTTGATGATTTGGAAAATATCATTTTGAGTGAATGTTTTTTAACCCAACTAATCCATATGTGGAACACCTATAAATTTAATGATGTACTTTGTACATTCTGACACATGTAATATTTATCAAATAAGAGTTAATTTGGAGTGATAAACACTTTTATATAGATATAGATTCCAGAGAGATTATCAATGAGGCAGTTTTCCAAATATAATAATAAGATGTTGGTGCTGATGATGATGAAGGAAGGTCATATTTGGTGTTTCCCAAAAATAGACTAGGTAATCTGATAGGGAAATTAAATTGAGGTTTTCGTATTGAGATAGAAGTAGTTCAAAATTGATTCAATGATATTCAAGAAGACATATATTAATTTGACTAAGAAGGATCAATTGTGAATCAGACTGGGTACTCTGACTGAGTATCATTATGAACTCTGGAGAAGTTCTCACCTAATGCAGGGTAAGAAAGTGGAGAATTTCTTTTAATATCATATTTAATAATGTTGATAAGGCATGATTGTAACATGTTTTTTATAATGTAATGAATGTTTCTTAAATTCTTGAGGAAATTAGATTACATCATTTAATTATACATGATACACATGAAATATGGTATTTAAAATCATGCTACATAATTTTAAGGGCATATAATACATGTTGTATCCACCCAAAATTATTGTTTTCTAGTGGATTGCATCGTGTTGGATTATTTTAAAACCATACCAAAGTCATATCTACCCTTGTTAAATAGTGAAACATTTAAATTCTTATATTTTTTGAATCTTTGATTGTTTTGTTTCTATAAAATTGATAAATCTTTAATAGGTGGTGATGTTTATTTCAAAAGGATGGAAACATAAGAAAATGATATCACTAAATCACCCCTCTCTAAGTAGTGACACATTGATCTTAGATCATCATTTACAATTGGTATCAAATCATGGTTCCTTTTTTTTACACTTTATTTGAGGCTTTCAAAATATATATTTTTATTGGGAATATGAATTGTGTGAATAATAAGGGGATTCGAATATTTAATAGTAAGAACTATCATAGATATAAAGACAGAATTCTACCATATCTTATGTTTATTAGGTATGATGTTCTTTAGGCTGCAACTAATTGATTTCCTCTGTTTGATGATAATTTTCCTCCTACATCTCTTGATAATAAGAATATTGATAATAATAGAAGATATGTGATTACTTTACCCTCTTAACATTATGAAGGCGAGTTTCTAAGAGTGAACAGTGATTCTATTTCCAAAGGATTCTAGGATAAGAAGAATGATATTTATTTGGTCGATACAAAATCAAAGGAGGTTGAAGTATAAAAAAGTCATGATTGGTGAGTAAGAATGTATTGGTGACATATTTACCAGGTTGAATGACATTCTCAACACTATTATATATATTGATGAAAATTTGGATGATTATTCTATTCTTTAAATTATCCTTATAAATATTTTTAATATGTTTGATTCTAAATTTTCCTAATTCGAATATAGTGATCCAAAAACTTTTTCAAGGAATGATTTTAATTTTTTCTAATAAGTTATTAAATGATAAGGGAGAAATCTATGAAAAGAAAAAATATGATATTGAAATTTCATTCAAGGATTCCATGAAAGGTATGTCTAAGAATTATCATAATGAAAAATAATCTGGTGACTAAAATTCCGAAAATAATTCATGCAAATATCCTGATGAGTTCTTATCCTTGTTTTAATAAAATGTGAAAATATGTATGGGTAAATATAAGGGAAGACATAACTTGAAGTGTGTTTTGTGTGGATTCGTTGGGCACTTTTTTGAAAATTTTCTACAAATAAAGAAAGTATAAGATAGTGATGAAGATGAAAGAAGTTATGGAAGATAATGAGAGAAACAACGTGATTAATCTAAATCCTAATCAAAATGGGAAGATAAAAAATACTTCAAATCCAAAATAAGATGTTTTTTGGCTAATGTTGATGAAGAAGAAAATAGTGATTCTCAATCCGAAATTTCAATTGTGAAAGAGAGATACAAGACTTTACTTGCAATAGTTAATAGTTTATAGTTTTGAAGAAGTTATTATAATAAATATGAAACCCAATTATAGTTTCATCTAAAATAAAAATTAATAGATTGCTTGAGAAATAATTTGAGGCCTGATAATAAAATAAAAAAATTGAAAATTGAAAATTTATTATCAAGAAATAATGAATTTTTTTCTGATGAGAATGTAAAGATATTGGAAGATATCGATGAGATGAATAAATATATTGATAAATAAAAGAATTATAATAAACACTTAGAAGTAAAGTTAATAGTACCAGAATAAGAGTTATAAAATTACCAATGAAAACATTATATATATAATAAAAGGGTTAAATATTTAAAAAATTATATATCAATAGTTGGGGAATTGTATAAAAAGGGTGAATGTTAGAAGGAAAAAATGTTTCAATGAAAGGTTGAAAAGAAAATTGAAGTTTATTCTAAGGTGATGAAATATGTAAATGTTTTGTATGTGAGGAAAATCAACAGTGGAAAATTATAAGTTCAAAAAAATCTAATGATGAAAATATTTATATTTCTATTGGTTTTGATTTGGAAGAAACAAATCATGATTAAAAATTAGATTCCATTTGATAACAAATATTTTGGTGGGGAATAATATTCTGATAAGAAAGATAAGAAGGTTTTTGAGAAACATGTTCATATATTTGGACAATATGAACGTTATAGAGGAAAAAAGTCTTTCTATAGGCACCTATTGTATTTTAGTGGATTAATGCATATGGATAATAGGGGTTTGATTAATCAAAAAGTTACTAATATTCCACAAAATATAGAAGAAAATTTTTAAGTGGGAGTAAATCCTCTCAAAGGAATAAGTCCGAGAAATATTTTCTAAAGAAACCTAAGAAGGTTTGTTTGAAAGTTTAAAATATATTCCAACCATTGGTAATTATTTCTGATATATGTGAAAAACCTGTACGTCTTGAAAAATATTTTTTGGTTTTCTTATGGGAAAAAATTGTTTTTTGTAATTATTATAGGTCTCTTATATATAAAGATAAACGGAAAAAGGATATTCTTATATAAACAACTCTAAATGTGTAAGATCCCAAACTTTTCATGAGATGTATTGGTCTCCATTTCATGTACTCCTTTTCCTTTTTTATGTTCCTTTTATTTGGGTTTTTTTGGGTATTTATTAGTGAAATTTTAGAAATCTGGAAGGTGGAGAGGTAGTCCACAGTTATTGCATAGTTTTCCCAAACCTACCACCATAGCTCCTAAAATCATGTAAACCCTAATAGCTGGAATTTTAAAATAAGTAAATATTATTTTCAACACATGTTCCCCATTAGAAGAAATACTTCACCCCTAAAAGAGGTTCATGGTAATGTTTCATGTTTTGGTAAACCCTATGCCCGTGATTAGGAAAACATTCAAGGATTTTTAATTACCCCAAAAATTATTTTAAAAAATAGAACCAATTGTATTACCTAGAAAATCAGCCCTAAATCAAAAATAAATGAATTCCCTCATTTCATGGGCTACTAGATGGATTTTAAGCCATTATGACATCTGTTCTTGATGATTCATAGTCCAGAATAATATTTTCACCCCTCTCGGTAAGAGATCCTAAACTCTTGTGGTTTCTTATAACTCTCTCATGTTCCTCTAATATTTTATAGGGTTGTTTCCTATATTTTAATGGTTATAGATCTGGGTTTGTTTGATCTTGATTCAATTGATAATTGATTTTGTTATAAGTCTATATCTGATTCCTCATCGTATTCATGATTGTCCCCATTGAATTGTGGATTTCCATTGGAGAGTGTTTTTAAATGATCTTATGGTTGGTAATATATTAGTCAAATAAAAAAGTCATGATATCAATTACCTGTATGTATTTTTAGAATTTATGTTGAATTTTTATCCATTGAGTTTCATAAATTGAATTAATTAATTTCAAAAATAAATTAATTAAGGGATTGTGAAGTTCAGGATATTTAGATTGTTGAATGGAATTGATTGATTTTTCAATTAATTATTGGAATTATTCTGTATAATTATATATTTTATTAATTTACATAATCGTTGTGATTAATTAATTATTAAATTAATTAATGGAATGATGTGAAGGTACAATTATTAAATTAGATTAATTAATTATTGAATTAATTAATATAGATTACTGTAATAATATAATTAATTGCATCCAATTAGTTAATTTTTTAATTAATTAATAAAATTATTGTCATTATTTAACAGTTCGACTAATTAATGGGATTTCTGTGATTAATTAATTATTATATTAATTAATGAAACTGATGTGATTAATTATTTATTGAATTATGTAATTGAATAAAGTGAATATTTAATTGTTTAATTGGAATAATTTCAGGGTGAATTAATTAAGGTGTTTTTGTAGTATATGTGATATTATGATACATATGAAATTTTGATATTGTGATATAAGTAAAAATCATTTTTGGGACATTATCTTCTACATCTAAATCCCATAGTGATAAATATTGATATTCGTGTGTGGGACATGGTCTGCTACAACAAAATCCCATAGTGATAAATATTTAAATTTATTTATAGGACATGAACTACAGCATCAAAATTCCATTATAAGAAATATTGATAAATGAGTGCAAGATATGGATTGTTAATTCAAAACCCCATAGTGAATACTAAGGTTTGGGATAGGGTAGAGGCTCCAAATGCCCATGAGGTGTTAGACATGACCTTTTATTCCGATGAATTCTCATTGGAACTTGGTTCCAATTGGAAAAGATATGAATTGAAATTTTGAATCACAATAATGGAATTATGAATTATGAAATCTCATAGGGATAGTTTAAAATACGACATGGATCGAAGAAGGTATTGATAGTTTGGGTGTCTATATAAACCTGAGAGTTATGTGGTCAAATAAAGAGTAGTTAAATAAATGTAAATTTTTTACTTTATTACTTTTAATTAATTCATTATATAAATACATAAACTATTATTCATTGGATATTCATTTAGACATCATTAGTGGTGGACTACTGAGTTTTAATAACACCCAACTCAGTTTTCCAAATCAGTATGTGAATAGATTTTGTGGTTGCAGGAGAGGTTAAAGTAAAAGGCCATGTGTTAGATGGATGAGTTGGGATGGATAATGAATAGTGGAACTGGACATCATTTGGTACTCACATGGGAGTTGTTAGTATCTTTATTAATATTTAGTTGTTCATATCGACACATGAAATGTAAATTAACATGGGATATCAATTGTTCATATTTGATATTGTAATTGTTTCTCAAATATTGTGATATTGGGTTTATTTATAGTTATATAATTTGATTATTTTTTATTTATTTATGCAGGTTTACAACACTTATAAAGAGGGTATAGTCTTCCCATGATGGATATTAGACCCATGCTAATAGTTTGCAGCATATCACATATGGTGAAATGATATTGAGGATGCTCTATGAATTGGATAGGGACACCAATGTGTGGTACCCAGGTCGGGACATTACAAAGTGGTTTCTGAGCCCGATTTTATTTTCTTTTTTGTTATCTTACTATTTAGGAAAGTCATATAGGAGGCTATGAAGAGCCCTACCCTGAACATTATCTCCTGAATGGGATTAGATAACCTATTTACAAGGGAAAACACAAGTACCTATAGTGGTATTGTTGTTTTTGGTATTTTCTATTATAGTTTGATGTTATTTCACAATAGTTGGTGCACTTATTGTGCCATGTGATTATTGTTTCCAATTTTTTAAAAAAATTGACCCATGGTATAAAATTGAATGAAAATTAAGTATGCATGCATAATTCTAAGAAATAGGGGTTATTTTTCAATATGAATCATTTGAGGAGGTTTCATAAAATTAGTCTTGGGGAGTTGTTGAAATTTATATTCTTTTCCTTTCATAAATAACTGAATTGAAAACGGTGCCAAATGTGAATGTGTAGTTTCTAGAATGATGAATAATATGAATAATTGGGTGTCTAATGAGGAACATTAATATTGAGAATTATTTTACCCTTGTTTACAATTACCTATATATAAGATGGTTAACGGTGGTGATAGTGCCTTGTTTTTGAACTTGTGGTAGGAAAGGGGGAATGACTATCATGAATTTGTTTGAAACCCACATTTTTGATGTGTTAATATTGAGTTATGTGTCTTATGAAGTGTATTTGTATTTGAGAGATATGCCTTCACAATGATACTTGTTGATAGGAATACTAGAGGTTATGGCTACAGATGATCCACCAATACTAAAAAATGAGGCATTGATAGCACCATGTGAGGGAGTTAGATATTAGTTCCAAGAGAGATTTTCACTCTTCATGTAGTCCGTGGAATGCTACCCATGGTGGGTTGTGAAAATCATTTCTTCCCTTACATGGTAGTTTCAGTTACATCACCCTTTTACTTTTACTATGGATATAGGATTTGTGGAAGTATAGTTCATAATAGAGTCCATCTATACTAGACATGACCATTAATATAATACATCTAAAAATTCGGGTAAGTTAGCTATTTATATGCTACAAGGATTTGTGAAGCTGTGGTGGGCATTCTGGATTGGGCTATACATGCTGATGGTTTGGTATGGACGAATTTTTTGGATATGTTCTATATAACATTCATTAATAGACATTGAGACTTGAGAGAGTATATGAGTTTATGTGGTTTAATAAGGGGACCATGCCCATGATGGACTATGCCAATCACTTTATTGACATGAAGTGCTTTACTAAAGCATAATAAGTAGATGAGACAACTACATAAAAGAAAATTTTAGGAAATAATTAAATGTGAGATTAATTCCTAGGTTCCTTTTCAATTTTTAGATGATATGGGCATGAAACAATATATATTTCCCCCCACAATGGATGAGATTTAGGATGTGTTCCCTAAAAACATCTCAGGTCTGACACCTAAGAGACATTTTTAATTTACGATTGAGCTTATGTCAAGGGTTGGGCCAATTTCTATTCCACCATACATAATGTCACCAACACAGCTTCAAGACAGAAATACTCAACTTAAGGAGTTGGAGGATAAGATATTTATCTATCCATGTACCTTTTATTATGTTTCTTTATTTTTTTACAATGAAGTCTAATGGGAACTTATACTTTCTGGTTGATTACCCAATGTTAAACAAGATTACTATGAAAACCTTGTTCCATATTCCATGAATCGAAGATATATTTGACTAGTTGACATGATATTTTGTTTTCTCAAAGATGTCCTTGAGACTAGGGTATTATCATTTGAAATTTTGATCGTCTGATATACTGAGGACTACTTTTTGAAGTAGTTATAGACTTTATGAGTTCATATTGATTCAATTTGGGTTTACTAATAAACTAGTAGTGTATATGTCTGTGTTGAATAGAATCTTTAACACATACCTAGATCATGTTTTGGTAGAATTTCCCAATGGAAACTTCATGTACTTCGTGACTCATGATGATCATGACCAACATCTTGAAATCATCCAAATTACATTTAGAGATCATATATTATACAACAATATATCTATGTGTCCTTTTTGGATTGATCAGGTACACTAATTGGGTCAAATAATCTTAGAGTAAGGTGTTCCAGTGTACATAGATATGGTGTTAACATTGGTTTATGGGAGAATCCCAAAAAAAAATTGACATCCATAGATTTTTGAGATTATCTAGATATTACTAGATATCCATTTATGACTTTTTCTACTGAAAGAAAAAAAATTAGGCCAGATAAACTTGGGTGAAATTCGAATGGTTGGAAGAATTTGAGAATGCCTTATAGTAGTTAAAGAAGAGCATTACAACAACACCAATCTTGATCCTACCCAAGACAGTGGGGAATATATGGTATCTTTTGATTTTTATAGGATGGTACATAGAGAATTGATGATATAAGTGGATTGATTTGTGACATATGAGATATTAATTTTTTAGGCCAGATGAACAGATTAACCATATGCATGACATCAAATTAGCTACAGTGGTTTAAGATTTGATGTGATTGAATCAGTATCAACTAGGTGTGAGTTTTACTAGTTATACATATCAATGAAGCTTAAATTATAACGTTTGGAAATGATATTTGAATTTTCAATAGTGTTGGTGGGTTTAGTATATGCAATCACTTGATTTTGTACTAGCATACACACTCGTAAAGTGAAATAGTGTTTCAAAAGATTTGATCAGGAAAACATAAACCCATGAAGGCTAGGAGTCTAGTGTTAAGTGGAAGATGATGAATTTACTAAATGAGATGCATGTTGTGGTTTATGAGAGTTAGGAGAATATTAATCAAATATTAGTTTTAATGGAGTTCACATTTTTGAGATGGATCGGGGATAGGATGTATAATGATCAATATTGGTTGCCTTGTGGTAAATTCTTGAAGTTGGGAAGACACCTTAAGATTAGAGCATAGATGAGGATCCTATCATTTTTTGTTAGAAATAATTTTGTAGTTCCTATGAGCATGAGGGAGGAGATGATGTTGTAATTTCATGTCTTTAAGTGGTTGGGGCACCTATGTGTTCCCAAAATGTATCATACCATTTGTCGATATTTTTGGTGGGTGGGCATAAGGAAAGAGATATAAGGGTTCATTATAGCATGATAAACCTATCAAAAGGTAATTTATATGAATCAATGACTTGGTGGTTTATTATAGAAATTTCAAATTCCTTAATTGATGTTAGATGATGTTACCATAGATTTTTTGGTGGGTCTCCCAATGAATCCTTTGAAGAATGACACTATTTGGGTGATTGAAGGACGTTTGAAAAAGGTTTCACATTTCTTACCAGTATAAGAGACATTCTTAGTGGAGTATCTTGGAGATATATATCTTTTAGTGACATTACATCTATACTTGGTTCCACAGACTATATTTTTAGACAATTACTAACATTATACTTTGTGTTTCAGGATGGGCTTCTATAAGGCACTTGGTGCATAGTTTTTTGGATTACAACATTCCTCCCATATAAAGATGGGTATTTGAGGCTAACAATGCAGGATCTTGAGTATATTCTATGATATTGTTTCATTCACTTTGGTAGATCATGGGAGAAGCACCTATCTTTGGTAGAGTTTTCCTATAACAACATTTATTAGGAAACGATTCATATAGAACCGTACATGGATATTTTGGTCGGTCATGTAGATTAGATCTATACAGGAAAGAGGCTGGTGTGTTTGAGTTTTTGGTACAATGTCTCATAAATGATACATTGAAGAATATATAGTTTATTTTTATGTTCATGGCTACAACTAAGATAAGACATAATTCATATTCTAACAAATAAAAACAACCCCTAGTGTTTGAAAAGGGGGATTATGTATTACATTAGTTGTCGCATATATTGGTCCAACACAGGATACAGAGATAGGGAAATTTTGTGATGTGGTTTTCTTAGACTATTTATGATTGTATATAGGATCATGACAGTGTAATTCCTTTTATATCTTTTACAAATTTATAGTTAGACTGGTGACATTTTTTCTTGTGTTAAAACTTTTGTCGTACCACCCAAATCCTTCTCACGTGATTTATGTAGATAATGAGGATCTTGAGATAGATGAAACCTTGTAGGAGAACTTCAAACATGTGTTAGATAATAGTTAGAATTTGTTGTCGGTAAAGATCATGCCAATGGTTAATTTTAAGTAGAATAATAACCGTTTACATGATGAAATGTGGGAGATAGAAAATATATGAGGGATTAGTGTCCTGATATTTTTTAATTGGAATCCTATAAATTATTGGGAGTGAAGATATAGAATTTTTTTTTAATATGTTGTGATATTCTAAGATCCCATCCTCTTTTATAAATTTCTTGTTCTCTCATACATGCACTATTTTTCCTTATTTTGACTTCATTTTTCATGATATTTAATGGAGATTGTTTCGGTGAAATTTCAGAAATTATGAAGGAGGAGAGGTAGTGCATGGTAAGAACATGGTTTTCCCAAACCATGTTCCCCAAACAAAGGGGATTTTTATGGAAGGTGCATTGTTTTACAAAACTTTCACCCCCTAAAGACGCGTATAGTTAAGGGAAACAATTTGGAAAATTGTGCACCCATTCCTAGGAAGTTGTGCCCATATTATAAATTATTGAAAAATATATACTAAATATACCAAAATAAATTATATTATACAAAAATTAAACCCTAATTGAGACATAAATTAATTCTCTTATATTTGGAGGATCTTAGATGGATTACAATAACATTCAACATCTGTTCATGACGATTCAAAGCCATGATTGAAGTTCTACATCCCTTATATAAATAGATGAGAATCCCTTATTGGTTTGTTTGTATCACCCATGTTTCTATCATCCTTTTCAAGGGTGTTTTCATCTATTTAAATGGATATTTATCTAGGTTTTTTAGATAATTATTTGATTGATCTTGGATCTAGGTTTCGATCTAGATCTCTTCCTTCATCCAATACATGATTTTTCTTCTTGAACTGGGGATTTCTATTGGAGATCGTTTACCAATAACCTTGATTTAGGTGATCTATTATTAAAATACAGATGAATTAAATTCCATTATGTGTATGTAATTGTATAATTGAAATAGATGGTTATAAATTATGTTTTATAAATTTAATTAATTAATTTTGAACATTAATTAATTAAAAGATTCTAAAATTGGGGATATTGAGATGGTTTAATTAGATGAATAAACTATGGAATTAATTAATGGAAAGGATGTGATTAATTAATTATCAAATTATTTAATATAAATGATGTAATTATATATTTTTAGAATTAATTAGTGGAATGATTAGTATATTCAATTGTCGAATAGGATTAATTAATTGTTGAATTAATTAATTATGATTGTTGTGATTATGTATTTTATTTATAATATTATTTAAATGTTGAATTATTTAATGGAATTGATATGACAAATTAATTTTTGAAATAATTAATGGTATTTTTGGGATTAATTAATTGTATAATTAATTAATCGAATTGATGTGAATAGTTAATTGTTAAAATAATGGGGGCAATGATGTGAATATGAAACTCTTGAAACAGATTGATTAATAGGTGAATTAATTATTCGGTTTTTTCTGGTACATGTGATATTTTTTAAATTTGAAAATTTGATAGTGTGATATATGTGAAAATCTTGTTTAGGACGTGATCTACTGCATCCAAATCCCATAGTGATAAATATTGGAATTCAAGTGTGAGATAATGTCTGATGAATCCAAAAGCTATAGTTATAATTATTTACATTCATGTGTGATATAGGGTCTACTACATCACAATCCTATATTAATAAAAATGACAATTGAGTGTGGGAAATGAACTATTGCTTCAAAATTCTATAGTGATTATTTAGGTTTTGGATGGGGACTGAGGATCAAAATAACAAAAAGGATGTTATGAATAACATTATATGTTAATGAACTATCAATGAATTATGTTTCCAATTAGTCATTATATTAATTGAGATAGAAATGTTAAAGAATGAATTTTTATATGTGAAATTTTTGGGGAATATTTCAGACTTAAACATAAGTTGAAGTAGGTACTAAGAGTTAGAGAGTCCCCAGGAACCCAAAATATTGGTTAAATAAAGTGTAAATGAAAAAATGAAAAAAATTTACTTTTTTTATTTCTCTATATTCATAATAAAACTGAATAATCTTTTATTTACTGGATATTATTTTACAATATATTGGTGGTGTCCTACTAAGTTGTAATCGCACCCTACATTGACTGAATGATTGGTACCCAAAAATATTTCATAGTTATTGGATGGTTCATAGAAAAGACCATTTTTAAAAGGATGGGTTGGGTGGAAGAGAGGAAAGGATAATCATATGTGATTTGGGACCCACATGCGAGTTGTTAGTGTTTTTATTAATTTTGGGTTTTCATATTAACACATGAAATATACTTTTATATTAGATATCTACTACTCCGATTTGATATTGTATTTCTTGTTTTGTATATCCTGTGATATTTGGTTTGGTTATGGTTCTATCTTTTGGTTATTGTTTATTTATTTATGATGGTGTATTATTTTGATAAATATAGTGTAGTCTCCCCATTGTCTAAATTAGAAACTTACAGCTTGTCAATTTCCTTAAGAATATTGGGATGCATTCTTAAGATCATGTAGTAAACCTACTTGGGGAACTGGTGCGTGGAAACCAGGTTTGGACGTTACAAAAATCTACTAAAGGATAACGAACTTGGATTCTAGATAGTTGGTTTTCTTCTCATATGAAAGGTTAATTGAAATTTGTTAAGAATATGAAATATTTCCATGAATAAAAACTGATATTTTGAAATGATGAATCTCTCGTAATTAGTGGTGTTGGATCAACCATCATTGAGGAAGAAATGTTGAAATCCAAGAAATCTTTTATTTTTAATGCGATGAACCACAAATTTCTAAGTGTTTCAAAACATTGCGATGAATGAAAAATATTTATATTCTAAAAATATTGGATTATTGTGAAAATATATTAAAATTTAAAAGACAGTTACAAGAGTAAACCATAAAAATATAATCTTATTCTATGTTGGTGCAACTCAAAAATATTATTAAAATGGTATAGTGGAAGAGGATCAGTTGTGGTAATAAATTATAGGAAACATGTGTTAGAGAAAAATGAGAAAGTTATCAAAGTGAGATAATGTGTATGGGATTCCTCAAATATAAAAAATTAGTGATTTGTGTTAGATAATTATTTATAAATTAGTGATTATAATATAGATGAATAAGAGATGAAATTTGTTTAAAATGACCCCAGTAACTACTTTATTCTGTTATTTGTTAGCTAATGGATAAACAATAAACTCATTGAGATAAGTATTTCATTACTTTTATTGATGAATTTAATCACACTACTTCTGTTATGTATATGAATCAAAATTTAGATGATCAAAAAAGGTTTAAAAGATTTAGAAGGAAAGTTGGGAAGAATTTATATATTCAATAAGTAATTGTAAAATATAAAATGCCAGATAATAAGAAAATAACAATTTTAATGATACTATGTGATGCATAGAATTCATGATGAGTTCAGTACACCATACACTCCTCCAAAAAAATATTTTTGAAAAAATAAAAAAAAATTGGGGAAATTAGGTGAACTATGTTACTTGAATAGGGTTTTTATCCTTACTTTTAGAGGCAATCCATCTAATCTACTATTTTTATTCAAAACTCATGTTTATATAGATCATGTTCTTATATGAATCGATATGAAATGTTTTATGAAAATTCACCAGGTTTGAACCACTTAAGGGTGTTTGGGAATCTATGCATCATAAATAAGAATGATGTGAACATTTTAATGTGTGAAAATAGTGGTTTTGATCAAATGTTTCAGCCTATTCTTTGAATGTAAGATGATATAGATAATTCAACAATAAGATAGGAAGATTATTTTACATATTTATGTAAAAGTTGTAGACAATTATGGGGAAGAGGATCAAAAAAACAAGCTAATAGGGAAGATAAACTTGATAAAATAATTCCAGGTAACAATTTTAATTAGGATACCAAACATGATAATCCTACGGATAAAGAAAAATCTGACATAATTATTTAACATGATAAAGAATAATCTCAGAAAAATAATCCCAAGATTAAGAAGAAATTGGATGCACAATACATAATTAGTGATCAACCTTAAAAGTTTCAAAAAGGAGGAACGACAAATAAACTTCACATACATCCCTATGATAAAAATTTTTAGTTGAAAAATGTGAATGATGATTTTGATTAACTGAAATGCCTTCTGGATATGAATAAAGAGCATGATCTAGTAGAAAATAATGAATCTTGATAACTCATACCAAAAATAAATAATTATTTTTTATTAGTACAAAATTCATTTTCAAGAAAAAGATGAATTGAGATAGTGAAGTGATAAGAAACAATGATATATTAGTGTGAAAATGTTACTCATAAATTGAAGGTATTGATTTTGATTAGAATTGTACTCAGGTGGCAAGGTTAAAAATAATCAGGTCCATTATTTCTATTTCTACACAATGAATCTACAAATATTTTCATATGGATGTGAAACCAACATTTTTTAATAGTGGTCTTGATGATAAATTTGAGATTGAAACCCCATATGGATTTTTTGTTTTGAATGATTTCAGTTATGTATGCAAGCAGAAAAAAACATTTTATGATATAAAAAACCACGAGAATTGTAATAAATATTAGGTACCCTCTAAATAATGATGTGTTTTTATAATGGAAGTATTGATAGTAATCTAGAAATCATATAATGTGTGGAGTTTTCTATCATTATAGTTTTCTATGTAACAAACCGAGTTATTAAGAACATATTTTTTTTAAAAAAAATTATTTGATGTATATAAATGCATGGTACACTAAGTCGAAATATATTTATAAGTGACACCAATTAATCCTTTTTCAATATGAAACATCGACTTAGCTTAGGTTTCTTTCAAAATGTAGTTTCTATAAAATGGAATTTTATTTTTATATTTATCTAAATAACATAATTTTAACATAGACATTAAACATAGAAATATGAATAGTAATAACTAATTTTTAAATATTATTTATAATGGTATCTTATAAATAAACCATATTAATTATAAAATATATTAATTTTTGTAATATCATTATATGTTTGAAAATACTATATTCTCAAATAATCTAATTTTTATAACCTTATGTGAACAATAATAAAATTAATTTTAAACACATTTATTAAATTAATTTCATAAAAATAAACTAATTTTTGAATTCATAATCACTAAATTAGTTTAGGGATACGTTTAGGTAATTATAAGGGAAAATCAATTTTTGGATGAATAGGAAAAAACATAGAATTCTAATTCCAAACGTCTTTTTAATATTATTTCTTTATATAGATAAATTATATTTTAATTTGGTATGAAAGTTTAATTAGATTAAATGTACATAAATTAATTCTATTTAGGTCATTGGATCCAATTTCACATTGTAATTGGATATCAAAATATTCAAATCTTTTAAAAATAGGTTCTAAAAAACCCATTATCGTGACACGTTTGTTTTATTAATTTTAATATAATTTATGCCACTTATGTTTTCCAAATTTTGAAAAGTAGGTTACATATTTAGAATAAGATAAATTTATAATTCCTACTACGATAAAATTATTTTTTTCCAAAAATATTAGTAAATGTGATTAAAATTAGTTATAACAATGAAGAGAAAAATTACATTAACAAAGGACTAAACTCTAAACTTATGGCACAAAAAGACCTAGACACTTGACCAAAAGTCATTGTCTTGCCATATTTCTACACTATCCTCCATTGGATCAATGTTTTACAATTATTGGAGCCCAATTACATATGAAAAATGTGTGTTTAATTATATTTTAAAAAATTTACAATAATGTCAATAATATTCTAATATAAAAGGAACTCGCCCCTCCAACATATCCACACCTCTCAAGCCCTTTGTCTAAAAAAATGCCACCTAAATTGCCTCCCAAATTCCTTAAATTCATTATATAATCCTCCCTTTTACTAACAACCATCCATGGAATCCCTTTAATGAAAACCAAAATCAGATATCCAAAGAAGATTAGGTTTGAATGAGTATGATGAGAGTCACGACATATGGTAAGGTGATTTCCAGTCTCACATTTATTTTTCTGATAATTACACCTTATTCAAAAACAATTTAATTTTTATGAATTATATATGTAAAACCCCAATCTTCCACGTTACTTTTTCCTTTGAATAATGCAACAGCATGTGTTGTACGCAACTTCGAGATTCTCAAACATCGAGACCAATCAAACTTGCCGTTATGAATATTAATACCCAGGTTTCGAAATTTTATAAATTTTATCTTTCAAAATGGACTTCATTTTTGGATTCGGAATGTTGAAATCAGTTTAGGGTGAATTTTTGGTATTTTTCTGAAAACATTCAATTTTTGATGAATAGTGAAAAGCACTGAGTTATAGTTTAAAACTGAATTTTTATTTAAATAATTAATTATTTTATTTAAATTTATTTTAGGTCAAAATAGTCACATAATACCTATATATGTTCAATATAATTCATTGGAGTTATTTTGTAATAACATTAGAAATATAAAAATTTATTGAACATTTCACTGCCTTTTACCAACCTCCTAGGAGCATTTGAAAGTTTACATAAAACATAATTTTATGGCTTCTTTGAGTTGAATTTCAAAACACCTAGAGATTTGGTTGATATTAGTGAGTAAAATTTGGTTCAATAAGATGAAAATAAATTTTCATGAATAGTAACTTTTTACTTTTATTTACCACGGTTAAATATAAATAGGGTAATTAAGGGTAAAAATGAAATTATTATTACCCTAACACATGTCCTAATTCAATTGAATAAGTATTATTAGACCAAAAACAACCTTAGGGATAAAATATGTACCTCTTTATTCCACTTGGATTAGATTTGACCATTTTTTTATTTAATTCAAAGAAGAGTTAAAAGAGTTAAAATCAAAGTTTACTAACTAATACATTTTTAATATAGGGTAAAAAATATGATATATTCGACTATAAATATTCATTATAAATATAAAAATATTTACTAAATTATGGTATTTTATTTATATTTTTTAGACATTAAATAATTTATTTTATTTACGACACGAGGATGATGCAATAATTATCTAATTAATGAAATATTAAAATAATTGATATTGTAAATATCCAAAAAATGTAATTTGAGACTTTATATAAAATCTACTAATTTTATAGGTAAATATAACATATTAGGGTTATTTTGATTAATTGTGTTCGATGTAATAATGTTGCTACAAATTTAGAAAAAACAAAATACCAAATAGAGTCGAAATTGTCATAAAAGTGTTTTTAAAACAAATATTATATTTTTAATTGATATACAATTCCTAAAAATCTATGGGTTGAAAAAAAGACATATATAATTATAGTTTTATCATTAATTAACCACTTGGGGTTCTCTTACTAGTTTATAGTAGGTTTTTTATTAAATATAATACAAAGTGACATGGTAAATGTCAAACTATTTAACTAATAGTTAAATCTAAAGGATAAGGTTAATATAGTAACCCAAACATGTCTAAAACCTATTTGTTGAGTGGTTTTAGACCCATCACCATCTTATCCTCTAAATAATATATTTTTGAGCCCTTATGAACATAAACTTATTTTATTATAAAATAATATTTTTAGCTTTTCTTAAGGTGGCCCTCACCACACTTAAAAAAGGGCGCCCACCCTTCTCTCTAATTCACACCTTCATATCCATTTGGATCAGCCCCCCTTCCCAAATACCCTCTAAACTATTCTCCCTTCATCCTAGAGTCCATCATTTAGTCAGAAATCTAACCTAAGGAGCCCTTCTGATCAAAGAAAAAGGAAGAACCTGAAGAAGAGGTAAATATTTCATCACCTATTTCAAGTTTCTTTCTTCTTCCACATCGTCTTTCTTTGTTGTTTCCATAATAAAATAATAACTCTATTATATTCTATATTCTTTGATATTTTTATAAATATTTTACAACCATATTCATTATTCTATCAATCCTTTTAATTACATATCACCATACATGTGTACGTACGGCTTACCGTCTCCACGTCGTGGTGTAATTGTTTTTCAATACATTATAATTTGGATGGGTATAATAATGATTCATAATTGATGTAAATAATAAATATATCATGATAATTATTCTTTATATATGATATACCATCCAATTATGTATTATATTTATACCAAAAGAATGACATTGTGGCTCGTGCGTACGTACGGATTACCGTCTCCACGAACGCGATGAGATTCATTCCACATCAGAATAATTCAAGAATAATTTTAATTTTATAATTAAAATTAATTCTTATGAAAATAATATCATTCTATATATGAATAAAATACATCCTATCTATAAAAAGCATGGCTTACGTAACCAATCATATAAAGGGAAAAAATCAGTTAACACCCAAAATGATAATACTACTAAAATATCATTAACAAAGCAATATTAAGATCTTATATTATATCATATTAATGTATATGATTCTTGTATAATTTAATAAAAATCATTTCACCGTTATATAGAAGGTTAACCTACCCTTGACCCTGTAAAAGTACAAGGTATGGGTTAATTTCAAAATCAATTTATTATCCGAGGTTGTTTTTACGTAATTATCTACTGGTAAATATTTATTATCCATGCCCATGTTACAAAAAATAGTTTTTAAAGGGATTATTTTTAATTTAAATTTTACTAAAACATTATTTTAAATGTTTTAAAGATTTATTCTTCTAAACCATTCTCATTAATGTCCATGTTTTCAAAATGGTTTTAAAGAATTATTTAAATGGACATGAATGTTTCAAAAGTATCAAAGAGTCATGGGACACTTTGATTAAAAAATGTCTTTAAATGTCTTCCTTTCTAAATTGTGTGAATTTTATATTTTTCATGAAAAATGTATATTTCTATCAAGGAGTTTTTCAAATTATTTTCATTTTTGTCAAAATCCTTTATTAGATTTTAAAATTGTTTGAAGTTGATTTATTATGATAAAGATCTTCTATACTGTATTAAGGGTTTTGTGATATGTTTGACTATGGATGTGTTATTTTTATACCATTAATGGTTTATGGGTAAAGTATTGAATTTTTGTTTTCCAGTTTTAATACGAATGTTTATGTTATGTTTAATCCTTTCCATATGAGGAATGCATTGGACTTAGTAAGTGACGGGTAGAGCCCTCTATAGCTCCTCGATGCATTGGTAGGTCTCATGAGGCAAACTTGTTTCGTGGCACAATGCCTTGAAAAAATATTATTTGTAGTCTTGGCACAAGGCCATGTCTATGTTGTTATGAAAGTCTAGAATTATCAATTCCATCATTATGAAAGTGGATATTGTTATTGCATGTGATTATTATACTAGTAGAATAACCATGTGAATAAGTAAATGACATTATTTGATTTTAACTTTTCCATGTTATGCTGAATTTCAATTTTAAAATGATTTTGTTTTAGTATTATACATTGCCTTAAATGTTTATGCATATTTATGAATGTTTCTGCTATATTGTTATCCTTACTGAGTATCCGAGCTAACCCTTTTCTACATTTTATTTTTCCATGGATGCGAAGAAATATATTATGACTGACTGAAAGATATAGTCTATGGGATCTCAGTGTTGTCTATGGAAACAATGTTGTTTTATATTTACAATTTATGATGTAATGTAGACCTTATAAATGTATCTTGTACTTCCAGGGCTACTAAAATAATCGGTCTTTCGAGACATAATCGTTTGTGATCATGCCAATGATACGTAATAATGCACCGACTCTGGGCTTCTTTAGTTGGGGTGTTATAGTTAGTAATAGAGGATTTTTTGTACCAACCATGTAAACTAGATTTAGATAAAATCTGATTAGAGAACATAGCCCTGAGATAGACATTGTGGATTAGTATAGAATAACTTCCTAGAATTTTGGTATTGTAGAGTTTTTGTGAGTTTTCTAAGCAATACATCCTTGTCTAGATACATGTAGGTAGAGGAAGCTCTCTCACAGATGTACCTATCGGTAAAACCCGAAAACACCTCTTTGATCTAGAATCAAATGGGAACTGGTGCACGATAACGGGCCTTGCTACGCTCTTGGTTACGACACTCCCATGGGATATACTTAGGATAATTCTCCTTTTCATTACAAACCATTATGAATTGTTTGTGTCTATATCCTTCCTCAAAGAAAACATTTTTTATGATTATGGATTATATCCATAAACTGTTCAATTTATGTTATGTGATTTACAAGTTTGGAATTATGTATTTTGATTCATAAACTAATCTAGTTTATGCCATTGTTTAGAAATGGCACCTAGTGGAAGAAATGGGAACTGTATCAATGCACACACTCCATGTAGGGATTTCCCTTCTACTCAATATAATTATAGTGGAGTTGGTTAAGCAACTGGTGCTGATCAGCTAATCAACATACTAGGACAACTCACTCAGTTATGAATAATAACCTTACCCGTATGGAGCAACCTAACCCATATCGTGGAAGACCAATGATAGATTGCTTCATGAGGAAACAACCACCAACATTAAATGGGTGTAAAAATCCATTAGTAGATGAGCAATGGATAAATTACTTAGATAAAATATTCCACACCTTGGGATTAGTGAAAGGGAAAAAGCTGTCATGGCTTTACCAACTCACTAGAGATGCTGATCAATGGTGGACATTGATTCAAAACACAAAGGAAGATGATGAAGTATAAAATATGGAATGGAGGGAGTATAAAAATATTTTCATATAGAAATACTTTCATCATGACCCTCGAGCATATATTGAATGAAATTTCTGAGTCTAAGGGAAAAGGAGGATGAGAATGTCGTATAGTATGGGGATAACATTACAAGGTTAGCAAGGCATACTGTAGATTATATATGTAACCCATGAACAAAGATTTACAGTTTATTTGATGGGTTAAAACAATTTCTCCATCGATCATTAGTCTCACAATCCCTCTCATCGTATGAAGCTATTGTCACATGTTCTATTAAGACAGAAACAAATTATATAAGTCTTATGAAATTAAAGAAAAACAATAGAAGAAGAGATCTAGTGAACTCTATGGAAAAGGAAATAAGGAGAAGAATGGAAAAGTTGAATATCCCTCCTCTATTAAATGTGGTAAGAAACACCCTGGTACTTGCATGAAGGGAATGGGTTTATGTTACAAGTGTGGTGAAAAAGGCCACCAAGATCATGATTGCAAGGAGAAGACAGAGGATGTCGATGTTGAATGCTACAATTGTACAGAAATAATGCATTATACAAATGAATATCCTAAGTGTTATGGGAACTTACCTAATAAAAGGTCAAGGGATCAAGACCATGCTTATGATATCACTACAGTTGAGGTTGAAGCTCCGATAGATGTAGTGGTAGGTAATTTAATGGTTTCCTAAAGTTTAGCCAATTATTTATTTTATTCTGGATCATCACATTGTTTCATATCTTCTCATTTTGCTAAGAAAATTATATATTTCCAATTCTATTTAACAAGGGAGTTGGCAATAAAAACTCCAAATGGAAGTATCATTTAAACAGTGTTTTGTGGATGAGTCCTCATTACGGCATATAAATGTTCTTTATATGCTGATCTCATCGGCATACCCATGATTGAATTTGATATAATCCTCGGTATAGATTGTCTTTCAGATCATGATGCAAATATTTATTGTAAGAAGAAAGAGGTTACTATTTTTGATGACGATGATAAATAATACCTTATCTTTAAAGAAAAATCCTCACCACATAATTCTTATCTTTATCCACCCCCAGTAGCTCAACTAAATTCAATTATTGGGGAGGTAGAGAATGAAATAATTGTGGGTGAGTAAAATAATGTTCAAATAGAGGATGTACCTATTATGAAATAATATGTTGATGTGTTTCGATAATATTTACCTGGACATCTTCGAGAATGAGAAATTTAGTTTTCCATTGATTTAATTCTTCGATCAAAGGCCCATATTGAAGACCCCTTATAGAATGGCCACTGTGGAATTATTGGAACTAAAGACACAACCATAGGAATTGAGTAATAATGGATTTATTGTCCCTAGTGTTTCTCTATGGGGATCCCCTATCCTTTTTGTAATGAATAAAGATATATCTATGAGGTTTTTCATTGAATACAGGGAGATCAATGCTTTACCAATAAATAACAAGTATCCCCTGCCTCACATTGATGATTTATTCGACCAACATCGTAGAGCTCAATACTTTCCTAAGATTTACCATCAACCTGGATATCATTAGTTGTGTGTTAAGAAGGAAGACATTCTGAAAACAACATTTTGAACCAGATACAGGCATTAAGAGTTTACTGTAATTCCTTTTGGATTGACTAATGCACCTTCTGTATTCATGGATCTAATGAATAGTGTTTTCAAGGAATATCTTGATTACTTTGTAGTGGTAGTTATCGATAATATCTTGGTATACTCTAAAAGCTTTGAATATCATGAAAATCACCGCATTATCCTAAAGACACATAGAATACATGAATTGTATGGGAACTTTAGCAAGTGTGAATTATGTCTTCAGGAGATTTATTTTCTTGGCCATATTGTATCCAATGATGGAATCTCTATTGATCCTTCTAAGACCAATGAAATACAAGATTGGCCAGCACCGATGAGTATAACTAAGGTACACAGTTTTATTGGTTTAATAGGTTATTATCGACGTTTCGTCCAAATATTTTCCCTGTTGGCTAACCCATTAAAAAATATCACATGGAAAGGGGTAAAATTTGTTTGCAAAAAAGTGTGTGAATAATGTTTCGAAGAACTGAAGAGAAGATTAGTCAATGCTCCTATCATGGATCTACCATTGGGGAATGATGGGTTTGTTATATATAGTGATTCATCGAAGAAAGGACTTTTTTGTTTCCATATGCAGAATGATAGAGTTATTTCCTATGCATCACGATAGATGAAAATTTATGATAAAAACTATCCTACTCATGATCTTGAGTTAGAAACTATAATCATTTCTTTTAAGATTCGGATACACTATCTCTATGGTGAAAAATGTGAGATTTATACTGGTCAAAAGAGTTTGAAAAATATTTTCTCATAGAAAAAAATCAACATGAGGAATAGGATATGGCTTGAACTACTCAAAGATTATGATTGCACGATAAACAACCACCTGGGGAAGGCATATAAGGTGGTAGATACTTTGATCAGAAAAGTTCATGGAGTTTGGAAAAAGATTGAGATTTGATAATGATCCTATATACATAAATCTCATAAAGATGGATATGGGAATAACCATGGAAGGTGAAACATCATTGATTTTTCAAATGGATTCCAAACCATATTTACTAGAAAGTATAAATATTTCTCAGGCTGATGATGAGGAGTTTAAAAAGAAGATTAAAGCTATCAATAACAGGAGATTAAGTGACTTCATATATGAAGATGGAATTTTGAAATTCTGGAAGAGACATTGTGTTCCTGATATACCTAATCTAAAAATAGTATTTTTGGATGATGGTCATAGATCCAATTTTTCTATACACTCTAGGATCACCAAAATTTATAGAGTTTGAAGGAACATTTTTGGTGGGACAACATGAAGACGGACATTGCATATTTTGTGTCGAGATATACGATTTTTCAAGAATTGAAATCTGGAAGGCAACAGCCTAGAGGAGTCTTGCATCCTCTTCCCATACCTGAGTGGAAATGGTATAATATTTTGATGGAATTTTTCATGGGACTACCAAGGACTCCTAGAAGAAATGATTTAATATGGGTCATTGTTGATCATCTAAATAAGTCAAAACATTTTCTTTCTATAAGGGAATTTTTACCACTTAAATGTCTAGAAATACTATATATTAATGAATTTTTGAGACTTCATGGAGTAGCCCTATCGATTATTTCTGACCGTGATGCCCATTTTACGTCTAGATTTTGGAAAAGTATTCAGAAATACATGGATACTGATCTTTGTTTGAGCACTACCTACCACCCCCAAACTGATGGAAAATCAGAATGGACTATTTAAACGTTACAAGATATTTTGAGATCATGCTCCCTTGACTTTCAAGGTATGTGGTATTAACATTTACCTCTGGTAGAATTTTCCTATAAAAATATCTTCGATTCATGTAATTCAGAAGGCACCATATAAATCATTATACAGAAAGACATGTAGGACACCAACCTATTGGGATGATGTTGGTGAAAGAAAACTAGTAGACCTAGAACTTGTGAAGGAAACGATGGAAAAGGTTAAGGTAATCCAACTCCACCTCAATGTAGCTCAATGTAGGTAGAAGAGATATTCTTATAAGTGAAGGAAGGATTTTGAATTTCAGGTAGGAGATCATGTTTTCATAAAGATATCTCCATGGAAGGGTGTTATACATTTCGGTAAGTGGGGAAAATTAAGTCCCAAGTACATCGAACATTTCAAAATTCTAGAACTAATTGGGACTCTAGATTACTGTTTGGCAATTCTGCCAAGTCTCTCCAATGTTCAGATTGTATTCCATGTATCACTATTAAGAAATTACATGCCCGACCCAATGCATGTACATACATGTGATGAATTAGAACTGGAACCCGATCAGTCTTATTGCAAAGATCTTGTCACGGTTTTTGATACAAGAGAACTAGTGTTGAGAAACTGGATGACTCGTCTGGTAAACGTTATATGGAGAATCCATAAGATGGAAGAGGCAACGTGGGA
Organism: Viscum album; assembly: GCA_963277665.1. NCBI lineage: Eukaryota > Viridiplantae > Streptophyta > Magnoliopsida > Santalales > Viscaceae > Viscum > Viscum album. The sequence continues at coordinate 1,370,199,626 of OY728162.1, read as the reverse complement.
TCCCGAGAAACTTATGATGAAGAACCACACGAGAATTTTTATTTCATAATATTCTAGAAATTTTGAGGACTAAATCATTTGAAGGAGGGGAGAATGTAACACCCCAAGCTTCCATGGTACATTTTCCTTTGAATAATGAAATAGCTTGCATTGTATGCAACATCGAAATTCTAACACTTCTCAACCAATCAAACTAGCCGTTATGAATATTAATACCCACGTTTTTAAATTTTATAAATTTTATCTTTAAAAATGGACATCATTTTTGGATTTGAAATATCTAATTTAGTTTAGGGTCAATTTTTGGTATTTTTCTGAAAACTTTCACTTTTTGATGAATAGTGAAAACAACGAGTTATAGTTTAATACCGAAGTTTTTTTTAAATTATTTGTTATTTTATTTAAATTTATTTTATTTCAAAATAGATACATTATACCTATATATGTTCAATATAATTCATTGGAGTTATTTTTGTAATACTATTATATATATATATATATATAATTTTATTGAACATTTCACCGTCTATTACTCACCTTCTTAGAGCATGTGGAAATTTACATAAAACATAATGTTACCGCTTCTGTGAGTTGAATTTTATAACTCTGAGAGACACAGTTGATATCATTAAGTAAAATGTGGTTCAATAAGATGAAAATATTTTTTGGTGAATAGTAACTTTTTACTTTTATTTACCACGGTTAAAAGTAAATATGGTAATCAAGGGTAAAAATGATACTATTATTACCCTAAAACATGTTCTAATTCTATTATATAAGTATAATTCAACCAGAAACAACCTTAGGAATAAAATATGAACCTCTGTGGTCCACTTGGATTAGATTAGCACATTTATTATTATTTAATTCAAAAAAGAGTTAAAAGAGGTAAAATCAATGTTTAATAACTAAAACATTTTTAATATAGGGTTACACTTAAGATAAATTCGACTATAAATATTCATTATAAAGATAAAAAATATTTCCTACATAATGGTATTTTATTTATATTTTTTAGACATTAAATAGTTTAATTTATTTATAACATGATAATGATGCAGTAATTATCTAATTAATGAAATATTAAAATAATTGATATTATAAATATCCAAATAAATGTAATTTGAGAATTTTTATGAATTCCAATAATTTTCTAGTTTAATATGACATATTAGGGTTTTTGAGATAAAATTGGGTTCGATGTAACAATTCTGTTATGAATTTAGGAAAAACAAAATACTAAATACTGTCGAAATTGACATAAAAGAGTTTTTAAAACAAATATTATATTATTAATTGATATTCTATTCCTAAAAATATATTGTTTGGCCAAAAGACTTATTTATTGATAGGTGTATAATTAATGAACCACTTGGGGTTCTTTTGGAAGTGTATAGTATGTTTATTAACCAAATAATACAAAGAGACATGGTATATGTCAAACTATTTAACTAAGAGTTAAATCTTAAAGATAATGTTAATATAGTGACCCAAACATGTCTAAAACATATTGGTGGAGTGGTTTTCGACCCATCCCCACCTTATCCTTTAAATAATATATTTTGGAACCACTAGAAACCAAAAATTATCTTATTATAAAGTAATATTTCTAGCTTTTCCTAAGGTGTCCCTCCCCCAACTTAAAAAGGGCACTCCCCCTTCTCTCTAATTCACACCTTGAAATCCATTTTTATCGGCCAACCCCTTCCCAAATTCTCTCTCAAATATCCTCACTTCATTCTAGAGGACTTCCTTTAGTCATAATGCCAACCTATGGAGCCCTTTTGATCAAATCAAAAGGAAGAACCCTAAGAAGAGGTAATATTTCATCACCTCTTTCAAATTCGTTTCTTCTTCCACATCCTCTTTCTTTATTGTTTCCATTCTAAAATAATAATTCTTGTATCTTATATATACTATGATGTTATTATAAATATTTTACAACCATATTCATTATTTTATCCATTCTTTGGTTGACGTGTCACCATACGTGCGTACGTACGCCTTACCGTCTCCACATCATGGTGTAATTGTTATTCAATATATTATTATTTGGTTGGTTATAACAATGATTCTTAGTTTATGTAAATAATAAGTATAAAATGATAATGATTCTGTATATATGATATACCATCGAATTATGTATTATTTCAATACCAATATAATGATATTTTTGCTCGTGCGTACGTACGGATTACCGTCTCCACAAACGGGATTAGATTAATTCCTCGTCGGAATCATTAAATAATAATTTTAATTTTATTATTAAAAATAATGATTATTAACATAATATAATTTTTTATATGAATCCAATATATCCTATCCATAACCAACATGGCTTACATAACCATTCATATATAGGAAAACGAATCTGTGAACACCATAAATGATGATACTTCTAAAATATCATTAAAAAGAAATATTTAGATCATATATGATATCATATTAAAGTATATAATTCTTTTATAATTTAATAAATATTATTTCACCATTATACAAGATATTGACCTACCCTCAACCAAAAAAAAGACATGGTAAAGGTTAATTTCAAAATTTATTTATTATCCAAGGTTGTTTTTACGTAAGTATCTACTGGGACATATTTATTATCCATGTCTATGTTCCATAAAATAGTTTTTAAAGGGATTATTTTTAAGGGACTTTGTAATAAAACATTATTTTAAATATTTTAATGATTTATTCTTCTAACCCATTCTCATTAATTTCCATGTTTTCAAAATGGTTTTAAGTATGTATTTAAATGGACTTGAATGTTTTAAAATGTTAAATACTTTCATAGGATTTAATGTGGTATGGGACACTTTGATTCAAAAATGTCTTTAAATTTATTCCTTTATAAATTGTGTAACTTTTAAATGTTTTCATGAAAGAAGGATATTTCTCTCAAGGAGTTTTACAAATCATTTTCATCTATGTCAAAATCTTTTAATGGATTTTAAACATGATTGAAGTTGATTTATTAAGATACAAATCTTCTATATTGTATTGATGGTCTTGTGATATGTTTGACTTTGGATGTGTTATTTTTATACCATTAATGGTTTATGGGTAATGTATTGACATTTCTATGCCAGGTTTAATATGAATTCTTATGTTATGTTTAAATCTTTTTCATACGAGGAATGAATTGGACTTAGTTAGTGATGGGTGGAGCCCGCTATAACACCTCGATGCATCGGTAGGTCTCATGAGACAAACAAGTTTCTTAGAACAAGGCATTGACAAAATCATATTTATAGTCTTAGCACAATGCCTTGACTATGTGGTTATGAAAGTCTATCATTATGAATTCCATCATTATCAAAGTGGCTATTGATATTCCATGAGATTATTCGACTAGTAGAATAACCATGTAAATAAGTAAATTGCATTATTTGATTTTATCTTTTCCATATTATGATGAAGTTCATGTTTAAAATGCATTTGTTTTACTCTTATAAATTTACATAAAAGTTTGTGCTTATTTATTAATGTTTCCGTTATATTGTTATCCTTACGGAGCATTTGAGCTCACCCCTTTATATGTTTTATTTTTCCCAGGATACGAAGAAGTATATTATGACTGAACTGCAGGGATAGTCTATGAGATCTCAGTGTTGTCTATGGATACAATTTTTTTTTTGTAGTTTTACATTTTATGATGTAATGTAAACCTTATGACTGTATGTAGTACTTCCAAGGATACAAAACTAACCAGTATTTCAAGACACTATCTTTTGTGATCATTCCAATGATACATAATAATACTCTGACTCTGGGCTTCTGGGGTGGGGCTTTACAATTGTCACAACCCATCGTCGGGAACCATGCCATGAATACCCCAAGCCCGCCTTCCATTGGCCTGGGGATGGAGACTAGAACCAAAGGAGTAAATCCCGATATAAGGGAAGGCATTTCCTTTAAGTATGATAACAAACACCACAGAGTATATAAGTAGAAGTAAACACTAAGTAAACTGGGTAGAAAGGTTAGTGCTGGAAAGTAAATGGGCTAGAATACAAACCCAACTGAAACTAAAGTACAAATGAAAAGAGAGTACAGCATCAGAAAAGTAAAGAAGCAACACCGATCCGTCCACTAGAAATCCCACCTAAAGGGTGGGTATAGATAGTGTCCTCTTCTCCTTGGCTCCAGCCATCTTCTCCGTGTACGTCTCGTCTCGTGATCCACCTCCACGTACCGTCCAGCTCCACGAGCTCCTACCTCGATCATTGTTGTCTTTCATCTGCATCCAACACAACGTAGTGCGGGCATAGCTCGTGTAGTGGTGAGTATACGCTACTCAGTAGGGACCCCGAGTCCCCCGAAGGTCTCCCAGAATCCACGAAGGATAATCAACAAAGGAAAGATACAATCACGATGTATCAACCAACTCAACTTAGGTATATTCCCATACATATACCTAAGTCATCAATTCCATTTCGATTCCAACATCCAAGCCCATGATCGATCTAGTCCACACAGGATAGTACAACCCAATCCAAACAGTAAAGAACAACCCAATCCACATAGGAAAGCAAGTCAATCATATCGAATATATTGATTGAAAGTCAAGACTATGCTCACACAGGTATACTACTTCATAAGATTATAGAGATGATCATATGTAGCCACTGATTCATCTAAGCTGTCGGACGAACACATGATACAAGACCAGCTAATATGTCGGACCCACAAAAGATACAAGACCAGCTACTCTGCCGGACCCACATAGAATACAAGTATAGAGTCAAATATTTCCGGACCCACATTGGATACCAGAACGGTAGTCACGTACTTCCAGACACACATAGGATACAAGAATAGTAGTCATCATCATCGAACCAATGGAGGATTTCAGTACGGTCTTCGTAGCTGCCAGACCCACGGATGATCCAAGTACAGTCGTCCTCACTGTCGAACCCACGTAGGATCCAAGTACAGTCATCATCTTCGTCGTAGTCGTAGCCAGCTCTAGGGTTCCCGCACACAGCAAGCTCGATTATGGGAGAGTTTGATCCATGAGCCATGGGGGTTGATACATCAACTGACACGAAGTACGGAGTTGATGTATCTCAAAGTTAGGTCTCGACAAAATGAAATCAATGTGACAGACAGCGCGTCAATCGGACGCCCAGTCTGAGAGTTATTGGCTTTTTCGTCCCAGGGACCCGGTTGGTTTTTAAGTCAAAACCAACCCGACCGTACTCCAACTATGTCCAATACTCGATCTGAGTAATGAAAAAAAATTCTTCTACAAAGCAGAATCCAACAAAGTCGACGGCACATCAATTGGACGTCCGGAGCTCAAGTTATAAGTGTTTTCACTCCGAGGGCCCGATTGGTTTCGTATTCGAACCAACCCGACCTTACAAAAATTTCTCCTAAACCTTGTGTGTAATATACCGAAACGACCGTCTCTATCCAAGAATCTCTACGCAACTGACGGTGTGTCGATCGGAGGTCTGTAGCCCATGTTATGGGCGTTTGAACGGATCTGTCTGAAAACAAGGGGTTTGGGCTCGGTCCGACCCGGCCCAATACCCCCTAGGTCGGTCCGAACCTGGTCGACCCGACCAGGGTCCGGGTCTGAGCCAGTTGGGCGCGGCCCGGCCCGGCGCGGGTAGCGTGTCCCTGCGTGAGCGGTCGGGTCCGGCCTGACCGGTTCAGCCCGTTCCGGGCGCCCGCGTGCTGAGCAGACGTGGAAGGGGGGGAAGCCACTGCCCCCTTTGAACCGAACGGTGGACCAATGGGGGGTCTTCCCTGCTGCGCTGGCCAGGGGTACAAACTCCCGGTTTTCCCGGATCCGGCCGGCCATAACGGCTGCCTTGTTGTGTCGCGCAGGACCCGTTCGTCCCGCCCCCTGTAGCACCAGTGGCTGGCAGTTTCGGCTTCCACCCTCTACACCGCCGCGGCCCTTGTCCAACCAACGCGGCGCGATGGCGCCGCGCCCCTCCGCTGCAGCCCACCCTGGCTGCGACACTCCATGGTTCTCCGGCGCAGCGCGACGGCGTCGTTCTCGTCCACCGCTGCCCGAATCCTACCACGGCTTCTTTCGGCCTCAACGGCGCGGCACGACGGTGCCGCGCTCCTTCGCCATGTTTTTCTTCGATCCTGCGTGGTGCCGTTACACCGCGCCGCCTTTATTCCAAACCCCGACGATGAACATCAAAAAAGGGGAGGTGGATCGGCCATGTTTGTGCTAACCGCCCTCCTCCGATTAATTTGATAACAGGAAGCTAATAAAAATCAACAATGAACACCAAAATAAGTCACGAACATAACAACAATCCCCTACCTCGAAGTTGTTGTCGGAAAAAGATTGTTTCCAGAAACATCATCTCGAGGTAAATCTCCATATGTGTTTGACGAAGAACGCCCGAGGTGGAGCGGCGTCTCACACCAGATACAGAGAGGAGAAGAAAGGAAAGACGAACACTCCTTGCGGTGATGGATTTTTCATCGAGGTATTTACGTTCTTCACATTCTTCAAGACTTAGCATAAACTCTCCCAAAATCTCCACCAAATGAAACCACCCAAAATATAATAAGGTAGGTCCTTATTTTATTAACTCATGTCAAGAAATCAAGAATTCAAAATTCAAACTCTTTATTAAATAAATTGAATAGCATTAATAAATCTATTTAATGTAAGAGTTGACATGTAATTAAAGTGGGGGAGTGGGTGAGTTACAAATTAAATTGAAAGAGGAAGGTTTAAAAGAATTGATGGGTTGGGGCTCATGTGGGCCCTACATCACTAATATCCTACCAAGTGGAGTTAGGATGTAGTGGGTCCCACTCCATCTTCCATGCATAGGTTATAACTACGTAGAATAGGAATAAAATTTGTAGCACAAATTTTTATTTCACTCTTCAGTTAACCCATTTATTTAACAACATCACCCGAGCAAACACAACTCCAGAAAAGGTCTTCCTAAGCAATTATCGGCATTTCGGTTTCATCGGTGTCATCGTATTTCGATTCTGAGCACCGGTTCAAAAGTTATAAAAACCCGCTTGTTCGTTCACAGAACGTACCAGAGCTAATCTTCAGAAATTGATTTCGGGCACACCGGGTCTCGAAATCAGGTGCCGTCAGAAATTGTGTACTCATAAAATCCCAAAGAAATTAAGAAAGAATTTTTCTTAAAATTTACGGGTCTTTACATTACTCCCACCTCATCTATTTATTTCCTCGTAAAGATACATCACATGCTAGGGGTAAAAATGAGGGTACTAAGCATGCATATGATCCTCCCACTCCCAAGTGCGCTCTTGGAGGTTCTCGTGCTGCCACCTAATACGTACTAGAGGAAGAGACCTCCCACGTAGGACCCGATACTGTCGATCCTCAATCTCCACCGAGACCTCCGCAAAAGTCTCCCCATCATCAATTTCCATCTCCCCATGGTCGATGATATGTGTCGGGTCGTGCATGTATCTCCTCAGCTGAGATACGTGGAAGACGTCGTGCACCTGGTGCCACTGAGGTGGTAGAGCCAGGCGATAATCCACCTCTCCTATCCTGCTGAGAACCTGGAATGGTCCGATGAAGCACATAGATAACTTGCCGCCCCGACCAAATCTTCATAATCTAGGTCAAGGTGAGACCCGCAAGAAAATGTGGTCGCCATCCTAAAACACTAGTTGTATCTTCCTCCTGTCAGCATAAGACTTCTGTCAGCTCTGAGCAATCCACATCTACTCCTAGATGACATAGACCTTCTCTGTCGTGGCCTTGAAAATCTCTGGTCCCACAAGTGATAACTCCCCTGGGTCTGTCCAGCATAGAGGTGATCTGCAAGGTCAGTTGTACAATTCCTCATATAGTGCCATCCTGATGGTTGAGTGGTAGTTGTTGTTGTACGCAAACTCAACCAATGTTAGGTGGTCCTCCCAGCTGTGACCAAAGTTGAGGACACATGCACAGAGCTTGTTCTTGAGAGTCTGAATGGTCCTCTCTATCTGACCATCCGTCTAAGGGTGAAAGGTGGTGCTCAAACATAGCTGCGTCCCGAATGCCTCCTGCAACCCCTTCCAAAGCCGGGAAGTAAAGCAAGAATCCCGATCAGAGACGATAGATGATAGCAAACAATGAAGCCTCATGAACGTAGAGGCTTCCCAAGCTCTCCACTGGGACCGACTCTCTAATGGGTAAGAAGTGGGCCGTCTTGGTGAGTCGGTCCACAATCACCCAAATGGAGTCATGACCTCTAGAATTACATGGAAGTCTAGTCACGAAATCCATAGATATCCCATACCACTTCCACTCCAGGACCTCCAAGGGTTGTACCAAGCTTGATGGTACCTGGTGCTCCACCTTCACCTGCTGGCAGGTGAGACATCGAGAAACGAACTCTGCCACATCTATCTTCATACCCGGCTACCAGTGCTGTCGTCTGAGATCGTGGAACAACTTCGCCACTCCTCGATATACCACTAAAGGGGAACTGTGAAACTCTCTCAGCACCTCCTCATGTAAAGAAGCGGGTACCATGGTATGTCCTATGAAAAGGATGACGTGATCTCCTCCCACATAGAATCAATCAGGTGCATGTCCTTAGGAAATCTGTGAACGCCGCGTCTCATAGTCAATGTCCCCATGATGTGCCTCTCTGACCCTCTGTAGTAGTGGAGGAGTGACTATGAGTGACTGTAGAAAGGATGCCCCATATCTATCCACGAAGGATATCTGCAAAGCGGCTAGCTACTCTGTCACCTCCCCAAGTTGCTGAATGCCCGTCCTCCTGCTGAGAGCATCGGCTACTACGTTCCCCTTTCTAGGAGTATAGACTATCTCAAAGTCATAGTCCTGGAGGAACTCGAGCCATCGCTGATGTCTCAAGTTCATGTCCTTCTACGAGAAGATGTACCTGATACTCTAGTGGTCAGAGTAGACTATAAAGTGCATGCCCATTAGATAGTGCCGCCACATCTTCAGAGCAAAGACCAATGCTGCTAACTCCAGGTCATGGGTAGCGTAGTTCTGCTCATGCTGCCTCAACTGTCATGATCCATAGGCGATCAATTCCCACTCCTTCATTAGAACACACCCGAGTCTGGTCCCTGATGCATCACAGTAGACTACGTACCCTACTCCCTCCTCTGGTAGCCTCAAGATGGGTGCGCTGGTCAACCTCTGTCTCATCTCCTGGAAGATATGCTGACATCTATCTGACCACACGAAGTTTTTCCCATTATTCATCAAATCTGAAAGTGGTGTTGCAACTCTGGACAAGTCTGGCATAAATCTCCGGTAGCACGCAGCCAGACCTAGGAAACTCCACACCTGTGTCACGCTCCTAGGTGGCTCCCAAGCTAGAACTGCCTCGATCTTCGCAGGGTCCATTGCATTTCCCACCTCAGAGATGACGTGTCCTAATAAGTGGACCTCATGTATCCAAAACTGACACTTTGATAGCTTACCATAAAGCTAGTACTCTCGGAGTGTGTCCAGTACAACCCGCAAGTGGTAGGCATGCTCCTCCTTAGTGGTCGAGTATATTAATATGTCATCGATGAAGACTATGAAAAATCGATCGAGTTAAGGCTGAAAGATCTTGTTCATGAGACTCATGAACAATGCTGGAGCATTGGTTATGCCGAAAGGCATAACCCAGAACTCATAGTGTCCATACTGACATCTGAAGGTCGTCTTCTGCACATCCTCACCCCGAACTCTGAGCAGATGATAGCTTGACCTGAGTTCTATCTTTTAGAACCACCTTGCTCCCTTGAGCTGATCGAAGAGGTCGTCAACCCTTGGTAGAGGATACCTGTTCCTCACGATCACCTGGTTCAGGCGACGGTAATCGAAACACAGTCGCAAGTTCCCGTCCGACTTCTTGGAGAACAAAATCGGGGAGCCCAGGGTGAAACACTGGGTCGTATGAATCACTTTCCCTGCAAGTCCTCTAACGGTACCTGTAGCTCACGATGCTTGGTGGGAGACATCCAATATGCTAGAGTGGATATCAGGGCTGTCCCGGGGTACAAGTAAATATAGAAGTCTATCTATCTGTGAGGAGGTAGTCCTAGGACGTCGTTAGGGAAAACATCCGCATACTGATCCACCACTACAGAAAAACTTGTACTCCGCATATCCACTGCTCCTAGGATGAGGCTAGCCAAATTATGAGTGATCGGTTGTCCTCCCCTCCGCGTGAGTCCATCCTGCACTACAAAGGCTCCCTTCTCGCTGGTGATGGTGAACCTAATCCCATCGGTGCAAACACACCACACCTTGCGCCTAATACAGTCGATCTGAGCAAGGAATGTAGATACCCAATCCATGCCCATGATGATGTCGTAAAGCCTCAACGCTGCTACAAGAAGATCTCAGCCAAAGAGCTCACCTCCTAGAGTAAGCTCACAATGCCAGCACCGGTGCGTAATCTTCGAGTCTGCTCCCGTAGGAGTCTCTAGCCGTAAGGATCGAGCCAATGGCTCTGTCGAAATCTCCGAGATCCGAACAAGGGTAGCGGCAATGAATTAATGACTCTCTCTTATGTCTATATGAACTGCAGCAAGGGTGGAGTAGACAAAGATTGTACCTTGAATCATCGCTGGTGCGCCGTGGTCATAGGCCTCCGCTGCCTGAAGCTGAGCCTGCCTCTCTCCTCCAGCACCCTATGGTCGGGGTGGACCTCCTGGTGGTGGTGGTGGTAAAGCCTCAAAGAATCACCCACCACCTGCTACTCAGCCAGCTCCTCTACCTCCTCCGCCTGCTCCCTGCAGACCTTCACGGTCGACCCTCTGCCTCTACCTAAGTGGTCCCTCAACCGTCTGCTGCCCTTCTGCATGGCGGGTCGGGCAGTGACGTGCCATGTGGCCCTACCCGCCGCATGCATAGCACATTCTGCTCATCGAAAGGCTTCCTCTACTGCGTGCTCCCCACACCTCCGAGACAGTATCATGGGGTTGTCTGCCTAATGGTTTGGTCCTCCTGGACCCCTGTGTCATCCGTCGACTTCCAGCTGCAGAAGACTCTGCTACGTTCCACCCTACGGTAGGTCTCGCTGCTGGTGTAGGCTCATTAAGAAAGATCTCTATGAGAAGGGATCGCTCTAGTACTCTTTCCAGCATCGGAATACTGAGGGAGATCATCGAAGCCCTGATCTCATGCCTCAGTCCCTACTCAAAGGTCTGGGCCTAGAAGAATGGGTCCCGTACCATGTCCGTTGAATAGCACGAGAGATCGGTAAATATCACTGAGTACTGGGCTACCGTCATGCTTCCCTCCCGCAGTTGTAGTAGCTCTTGAATGCGCACCACACGAAGGGTGGCTGGTACGAACTCTGAGCAGATAAGGCTCTCTAATTATGACCATCGAAGGGATGCCCCGTCGTGCACCTGGAGCATCAGGTTCCACCATCTGCCTACTGCCGCATGTAGGAGACTCGCGGCAAGGATCACCATGAGGTCAGCTGGTGTCCCTACTAACCTGAAAACTCATACAACAGCCTCCATCCAATCCTCGGCTGCCTGAGGGTCCATCTCCCCATGGAACCTGGGCATTCTCTAATGCTGAAACTTATACAGTGAACTAAGTAAATGTGCACTCTCAGTGGCTGGGACTGGTGGCATAGTTGGCTCGGTGGGTAGAGGTATCGCAGGTGCCTCCACTGTAACAGATCCCTGTACCGAGGCCTCATCACTCGGTGGGCTGTCGTCTCGCACAAAGCTTAGAACCCTAGTTGGCTGTCGTCGTGGGGCCATCCTGAAAAGAGACAGGTGCTCCACGGTCAATACAGTATACCTAGTGAGCTGACACAAAGTAATCACAAATAGAACTTTTGAAAAAAAAACATGCAATCAATTTCTTCGTGCACTGAGTCAGAAATTAGAAGTCAGGGCCATGGTTTATGGATACGTCGTTTGCCGCACCAACAATGGACTCCCTGGACTGGTAACCACACTCAATAACCTTAACACTATTTCTTCACAAAGAAGAAAGATCAGAGTCCTGAGTTCTGTGGTAGAACCGAACTCCTCTGATACCAATTTGTCACGACCCGCCCACAGGACTCGTGCCGTGACTACCCCAAGCCCCCCATCCATAGTTTAGGGGCTGGTGACTAGAACAAAAGTTGTAAATCTCTATATAAGGGAAGGCATTGATTTTAAGTAAGATAATAAACACCACAGAGTATGTAAGCAGAAGTAAACACTAAGTAAACTGAGTACAAAGGTGAGTGCTGGAAAGTAAATGGGCCAGAATACAAACCCAACTGGAAGTAAAGTACAACTGAAAAGAGAGTACAGCGGCAGAAAAGTAAACCAGCAACACCGATCCATCCTCTGGAAATCCTACCTGAAGGGTGGGTACAGATAGTCTCATCCGCTCCTCGACTCCAGCTGTCCGCTCTATGTACGTATGGTCTAGTGATCCCCCTCCAGGTATCGTCCTGCTCCACGAGCTCCTACCTCAATCAGTGTTGTCCTTCATCTGCATCAAACACAACATAGTGCGGGCATAGCCCATGTAGGACTGATTATACGCTACTCAGTAGGGCCCCTGAGACCCCCCGAAGATCTCCCAGAATCCATGAAGGATAATCCACAAAGGAAAGATACAATCACGAAGTATCAACCAACTCTACTTAGGTATATGCCAATACATATACCTAAGTCATCAATTCTTGTTCGGCTCCAACATCCGAGACCATGATCGATCTAGTCCACATAGGATAGTACAACCCAATACACACAGGAAAGCACAACCCAATCCACATAGGAATGCAAGTCAATCATATCAAAGATATTGATTGAAAGTAAAGACTCATATCACACAGGTATACTTCCTCATAAGATGATAGAGATGATCAGATGTAGCCACTGATTCATCTAAGCTACTGGACCCCCAAAGGATACAAGACCAGCTAAGACATCGGACCCACAAAGTATACAAGACCAGCTACTCTGTCGGACCCAAATAGGATACAAGTACAGAGTCAAATACTTCCGGACCCACATAGGATACAAGCACAGTGGTCACGTACTACCAGACCCACATAGAATACAAGAATAGTAGTCATCATCATCGAACCCACAGAGGATTTCAGTACGGTCGTCATCGCTGCCGGACACAAGGAGGATCCATGTAAAATCGTCCTCGATGCCGAACCCACGTAGGATCCAAGTACAGTCATCATCGTCATCGCAGTCGCAGCCAGCTCTAGGGTTCCCGCACATAGCAAGCTCCATTCTGGGAGGGTCCGCTCCACGATCCAAAGGGTTCGACACATCAACTAACACGAAGTCTGGAGTTGATGTATCCCAAAGTTCCATCTCGTCAAAAGGAATTCATTGTGACAGACGGCGTGTCAATCAGACTCCCGGTCTGAGAGTTATTGGCTTTTTTGTCCCAGGGGCCCGGTTGTTTTTTAAGTCAAAACCAACCTGATCATACTCCAACTACGTCCAAACCTCGAGCGGAGTAATCCAAAATAATATTCTCATTAAGAGGAATCCAACAAAGTCGACGGCACGTCAATCGGACGTTTGGAGCTCAAGTTATAAGTGTTTCTGCTCTGAGGGCCCGGTTGGTTTTGTGTTCGAACCAACCCAGCCATCCACAATGTTCTCTAAAACATTGAGTGTAAAATACCGAAACGACCGCCTCGATCCAAGAATCTCTACACAACTGATAGTGCGTCGATCGAACATTCGTAGCCCATGTTATGGGCGTTTGAACGGATCTGTCCGAAAACAGGAGGTTTGGGCCCGGTCTGACCCGACCCAATACCCCCAGGGTCGGCCCGAACCGGGTGACCCGACCCGGGTCCGGGTCCGGCCCAGTTGGGCGCGGCCCAGCCCGGCTGGCGTGGCCTGGCCTAGCCGGTGCGACCTAGCCCGGCGCGGGGGTCCGTCCCGACGCGGGCGGCCCGACCCGGCGCGGGCGGTCCGGCCCGGCCCAGCCGGTTCGGCCCGTTCCGGGCACCCCGCGTGCTGAGCAGATGCGGATGGGGGGGAAGCTGCCGCACCCTTCGAACCGATGGGCGGACCTGCTGGGGGCCTGTCCTGCTATGTTGGCCGGGGGTACAAACCACCGGTTTTCCCGGATCCGGCCAGCTGTAACGGGCGGCCGGTTATGCCGTGCGGGACCCGTTGGTCCCGCCCCCTGTAGCACCGGCACCCGGTAGTTCCGGTCGCCGCCCTCTCCACTGCCGTGGCCCTTGTTCGACCGGCACGGCATGACGGCATCACGCTCCTCCACGACGGCCTGACTCCGGCCGTGGGTTCATTTGGCCTCAACGGCGCGGCGCGACGGCTCCGTGCTCCTTCGCTGGGTTTTTCCTTGATCTCGCACGGTGTTGTTTCACCGCTTCACCTTTGTTCCAAACCCTGATGGTGAACATCAACAAAGGGAAAGAGGATCAGCCATGTTTGTGCGGTCCGACATCCTCCTGTTAATTTGATAACAGGAGGCTAAGAAAAATCAACAATGAATGCCAAAATAAGTCACGAACATAAAAACAATCCCCTACCTTGAAGTAGTTGTCGAATGAAGATTGTCACGGGAAATGCAGTAGTGATGTAAAGCTCCGTATGTGTTTGATGGAGAACGTTTGAGGTGGAGCAGCGTCTCACACCGGCTGATGAGAGGAGAAGAAAGGCATGACGATCACTCTTTGCGGTGACAGCATTCTTCCTCGAGGTCTTGACGTTCTTCGCGTTCTTCAAGACTTAGCGTAAACTCTCCCAAAATCTCCACACAACGAAACCACCCAAAATAAAATAAGTTAGGTCCTTATTTTATTAACTCATGTCATGAATTCAAGAATTCATAATTCAAACTCTTTATTAAATAAATTGAATAGCTTTAATCAATCTATTTAATCTACGAGTTGACATGTAATTAAAGTGGGGGAGTGGGTGAGTTACAAATTAATTTGCAAGAGGGTGGTTTAAAGGAATTGTAGGGGTGGGGCTCGTGTGCGCCCCACTTCACTAATATCCTACCAAGTGGAGATGTAGTGGGTCTGGTTCACGCCCAAATTTACCCAAGAGAAGAAGGGTAGAACGGTCCTTGTAGTGTAGCTTGGGTTGTCGATTCCACAGAGACCTAAGAAGATACCTAAGATACACAACCTAAGGGGTGAATTTTTGGCTATGAAGTGGCCAACTTGGATTGATTTTGGATGGGTTTTAAAGATATCTAAAAGATTTAAGTGGATTCAATTTAAAAGAATGAGTTGATCTTAGGTTATCACTCGGGGTGGATTGCATCGAGAAGGGGTATGTTCAACTTGACTTGTGAAAATATTTCCCTCAACATTTCACTCAGTTCAGGTTTGGTTTTCCCCCTCATGCGTTGAGGAAATGCTGTAGGTTGTGGGGTTGTTTGTTGAAGAGTTGTTTCTTTCACATTGTTATCAGTTTCTTCAGTTTGATCTTGTGGTTCATTTAAATTTTCATCCAAGTTTGAATCTTCAGGTGGGTTCTGAATTAGTTGTTCAGGTTTCTCAATTGATTTCCCACTTCTTAAAACAGTCACGGCTTTTAGTTGTTCATGAGTTGTTTGAGCACAACTTGACTCTCCCCTTGAAGTTGAGGATGGCACCGCCTGAGTAGGCATGGGTTCCTTTCCTGTTTTGATGGTTTGAAGTTATTGTTTTAGGGAAGATACCTCCGAGTTCATCCTCTCCATTTTTTTGCACAGTTGTTCTAGTAGGCTTTGTGGAACAGTTTGGGTTGGTGCTTGAGTAGGTTGGTTTATCCTAGGGGGATATTTTGGAGGTGGGATGGTTTGTTGAAAATGGACTGGTGGTTGTTGGTATTGGATAGGTTGGGTTTGGAACTGGTTATGGTTTTGGTAGTTCTGATGGGGGTAAGGATTTTGTCCCTGAGGTTGGCTAGGTTGTTGGTTATCTTTCCAGCGGAAGCATGGGTGGTCATTGTACCTTGGATTGAAGGTGTTTTGGTATTGGGGCTTTTCAAAGTTTAGGGCATTGACTTCCGCTGGCGGTCCTCCTAGAAGAACATCCTTGATGGATGGAATGGTTGGGCAGTTTTCTGTTTTATGGTCATGTTTGTCACAAATTGTGCAAACAAGGTCTACATTTTGGATTTCATGGACTTTCCTAAGGTCTATCTCTTCAACCTTCCTAGAGAGTGCTGCGAGTTTAGCCCTAAGGCTTTCCTCTTCTCTAAGTGTATGAATTCCAGTGGTTCTTTGTGGATTTTTAGAATAAGGTTAAGTTCCCCAAGTTTGGTTTTGTTCAGCCAGACTTTCGAGATACTCGTAAGCATCATTTGGGGCCTTGTTTTTAAAGGTTCCATTACACATCATGTCAATGAATTGTTTATTACCCGGACCCAACCATTCATAGAAAATTCTCACTTGTTCAGGTATGGAAAACCCATGGTGTGGAACCATGTTTAGGGTGTCTTTGAACCTCTCCCATGTTTCATAGAATGACTCTCCCTCTTTTTCAAAAAAGTTTTGGATGCACTTTTTAAGTGCAATTGTTTTGTGATGAGGGAAGTATTTTTTGTAGAATTCTCTTTGCAGTTGGTCCCAAGAGTGGATTGATGCAGGTCTCAAGTTTTTTAGCCAATTTTTAGCTCGATCCTTTAATGAAAAAGGAAATAGCCTCATCTTATCGGATTCTAGTTGATGTGGGGGACACATGGTTTCAACAATGTCGTTGAACTCTTTGACATGAAGGTATGGCATTTCTGACTCCATCCCATGAAAGGTTGGAAGGTGGTTTAGGACATGGGGTTTGAATATGTAGTTGGTGTCTCCTATGGAATTGTGTCTAATGCATGAGGGGGCATTGGTCCAAGCTGGAGTGAGGTAGTCGTTCATGGTTTGATCAACTACATTCCCTAAGTTTGGAGCTTCTTGGTTTTGGTTTCCCATTTGATTCCCCCCAGGGTTTACAATTTGATTTTGTGGATGACCCTCCATTGGACTTGTTTCAAGTTCTGACTTTGGGGTTTCAAGAATATTTGAATCTGATTTAAACAATCCCTTAGGTGCACTTGACTCCCCTATCCTAGGACTTTCCACCCTAACTAGTTTGTTTGAGAAATCGCGGGTGTAGGCGGACATGCGCCAAAAAAAAGCGAGAAAGGGACAAGATAAGAGATCTTGAGTGAGAGTAGAAGAATGGAGGTGAGGAAAGAAGGATTTTTTTTTGGATCTAAGGTACTTACTTGGTCCCCATAAACGGCGCCAAAATTTGGTTCACGCCCAAATTTACCCAAGAGAAGAAGGGTAGAACGGTCCTTGTAGTGTAGCTTGGGTTGTCGATTCCACAGAGACCTAAGAAGATACCTAAGATACACAACCTAAGGGGTGAATTTTTGGCTATGAAGTGGCCAACTTGGATTGATTTTGGATGGGTTTTAAATATATCTAAAAGATTTAAGTGGATTCAATTTAAAAGAATGAGTTGATCCTAGGTTATCACTCGGGGTGGATAGGATGTATTTTCTTTTTAATGATTTCAATTTCTTAAATTTGAGATGGGTTCATTTAAGGAGATAAAACAACATCATCACTTCCTGGTTTAATGCCTAAACCCTCTAACACTAATCACCTATACACTTGAAGGATCAAAGTTTTGAGCACTTCAAGGTAAAGGATCGTATTAGTACTTGAAGTGTGTGGCCTTAAATTCAACAAGGACGATGGAGTTTAAAAATCATCAAATAAAAATCCCAATTAAAGAAGTGATTATACATTAATTAGGTGATAAATAACATCCAATCCAGCCCCTTGCTACTCCATTTGATCAACCCATAAGTGGGTTAGTCCTCCATTGATCCCATGGTTTCAATGGAAGCGGAAAGTAGACTCATAAGGGAGGAAATGGAGAAGTAAAGAAAACAACAAAAATAAAATGATCACTCCACCGTTGTGTGAATAATTTCACAAGGGTTGGTGTGAATAAATTCACACCTTGATCCAACGGTATCAAAGTGATATTAAGAACAACATAATAAGAGTAGAAGAAGAACTTTTATTAAGAAACTAAAGTGAATTGAACAACTTACATGTGAAAGACAAAATTGAGGCAACAAAAATGCAGCATAACATTACAATTAAACAAAGCATCCAAGATCCTCAACTCCTTCACCACCACTGCCTTAAATAGGAATTTTGGGAGCCTTGGGTCGAACCAACAACAGTACAAAGCATCTTAATTAATTTTGTTAGGCTATAGGTGGTGGAAAGCTTGTGGAATTTGGACTTTTCCATGTTTGACCCGAGGTGGCAGCCATCTTTCCTTCACCGAACGGACGCGTCTGTAAGACCTTCTAGAAGGCCGAATCAGGGTGGTCCATAGAAGAAGAAAATGGAGCTCCAGATATCTTCTAATCGCCTGGAAATTTTGGGCCCATTTGGAGTTGTGTCTTACGATATATGATCAAAGTAGTGGGCTGTTTTTCTGGGCCGCAGAATCTGGCCCAGAATTGTATCTCTAACTTGGGCCTCCTAAATGACCACCATGGAGGACGAATTATCATTAACTCCTGAAGAGTGATTTGTTCCTATACATGTCTTATAGAATCCCACGAAATTTGGTATTAATTGGGCCTGTATTTTGGGCCCCACAGTCTCATCAGTGGGCTGGTGTCCAATCTGCCTTCTCCAGAATTGCTTCCTTTCATTGCCAAATATCTCCATCATCCTCCATGAATTCTCCATTGATCCCTGAATGAAACATTTTCATATTGGAGTATAGATCAATTATCAAATTAAAATATGTATAATAAGATGAATCATTTGGTACTTTAAATTATGTTCAAAAATGTACCACATAATAGTGCATTTTAAGAAGGTATTACAATCATAATGTGAAATGATGTTCAAAGTGTAAAATGCACTAAAATGGTGTTTATGAATAATAAAGAACATGAATATTATATATATTACCAATGAATATTAGCCTCATTTAGTGGCTAATCAGGGTCCCACTCCAACTTCCATGCATAGGTTATAACAAATTAGAATAGAAATAAAATTTTTAGCACAAATTGTTATTTCACTCTTCAGTTAACCCATTTATTTAACAACATCACCCGAGCAAACACAACTCCAGAAAAGGTCTTCATAAGCAATTACCGGTGCTGCGGTTTCATCGGTGTCCTAAGATTTCAATTCTGAGCATTGGTTCAAGAGTTAGAAAAACCAGCTCATTCGTTCACTGAATGTACCCGAGCTAAACTTTAGAAATTGATTCCGGGCACACCGGGCCTCGGAATTAGGTTCCGTCAGAAACTGCGTACTCGTAAAATCCCAAAGAAATTAAGGAAAAACATTTCTTGAAATTTACGGGTATTTAAAACAATATAATACCCATGAATATTTTTTTTATTTTTATCCTTATACATTGTTTTATTTACATTTTAAATTGATGACCTCTTCTTCATTGGGATTATGTTTCAAAAGTTACAAAATTGGTAAAGTAGTTTTCTCTCGATTTTCCTTCTTTGAGACACATTCCATGTAACAAACCATAATTCAATTAATGAATTTCACCTTATTATAAGTATTTTATATTGTATAAATCAAATAAAACCACATAGATAACAAAATAAAAACATTATTCAAGAAGAATGAATAAAATAATATGTATTTCTAAATGTTATGGATCCTATAGCAATTGAACAGTAACTTAAACTTAGGAATAATAATATGAACATTATGAATAATAAATAGGAAAAAAGAATTGTAACATAACCCCTAAATGAATAAATAAAATTGAGGCATATTATAAATGAAAGTATGATATAATTATGTCATACTAAAAGTAAGTTAATATTTTAAAAATTATTAATTTTGTGTTTTCATTTTTGTGAGTCGTAAATATTTAATAAAAATTTAACAATTAATAAAATGATTTAAATGAAAATTTATTTTCATAAAATGTATTCATAAATCAAAATTTTTTTGTCTTATGATTTTAGGATAATTTAATTAGAACTTAGTTAATTTTTTAGAGTGTTAAAAAATTATTTATATTTTTAAAAACAATATTTTTTGAGTAAAATATGGTATTAATTAAAAATTAAATTTCTCATATTTGGAAAATTATTTTTAAAAATTATATTCTGGTTTATAATTCTAAATGTCAAAAAATTATTAGGGGTAATTTTTTAATTCTTCTAAATTACTAGTGTTTTGATGAATAGTTAAATATGATAATTTATGAAAATTGATAAATACATGAATTATAGAGTCATACGTGATGTATAGACTGTATAAGTACATAATAACGAAATAAACATAATTATATTAGTATATATTTGGGATAATTCTCAAACTATTCATAGTGTTGAGCCAAAATAAGAAACATATTATTAATGTATTAAAAAACCCCTCTCCTCTATTATAAATACCACCCCTCACCATCCCTTCTCCTCAAACCTTATAATAGTTGAGCCGTATAAAATTTATTACTAATAATATTCATAGTACCCTCCCAAATTTCCATTAGATTTTCATCTCTTCAGAATAAAAAAAGTCATTTCCCTATGGTGGTTCTCAAGGAGGATAATATCTTGAAGTAAAAACCTCAATCATTTTATTTTATTTCTTTTCAGGTTATTTTATTTTCTTATACTCTCCTCATCTCCCCTCAAGTGAATATCATGAAAAATACAGTAACATAAATGTATATGAATTTTATTATACTAAATTAATAATCCATCATTAAATCCCTTATACCTTAACTTTTATTCTAAAAATTAAAATAATGTCAATTATGTGTTGTTTCATCGCCTTAAAGAATGAGAATATTTCATTTTACTTCACGAGCTTCATGGTTGTTGAAAAAACCATTTTAATGGCTCCAATGGATTTTAATTTTTTTAACTAAAAACCTTCTTATGTTTTATAATTAACATGTTTATCTATTACTAAATTATAAAACAAAACAAATTCATTGATTTGTAAAACCGCTCAATCCATCAAAACAAATATCATTTACATGTTATCTAATGATTCATCCTTATATCATGGAAAAACTATATATAAAAACAATTATATTTTTATGTTAACTAATAACATGAATTTTTAATTTTAGAGATTTATATCCATTTTACATGAACACCATTACTTACAAAACTATAAAACTGAGAAAATAAACACTCACGAATGATGAAATTGAACTCTATAACTCATCAATACTGATATATATTAAATTAATAAAAAAATAATGAATAAAATAATTATATAAAAGGTTCATATTTAATTAATTAATGGATTTAATTTTATATTCTATAACATTAAGGTTAAGTACAAAACATATTTGAAGACAAGGTAAGAGATTCTACTAGAACCATACTTTTTTTCACTTTTGTGTTATTCTTTCACTATCTTTATCCAATAAAAAGATTAATTATTTTTTTAATTCTTATATATTATATTTATAAGATCCAAACTAATATATCAAGATCATCTAATATTTTTTTAACAGAAATAGTTTTTTTACAAGGTTCCATTCTCAATTCATCCCAACACACAAGTCAAATTAAAAGGAAAATCTCGGTTTCTTACACATTTTCAAGTTCCATCCATAATCTATTTTAAGATACCATTAATTTTCTAAAATAACTAATTTTTCAAGAAAAAATATACATATTAATTTCTTTTTTTACAAAATCAATCGTGTAAAATGCAATTTATATTAATAACTCTTCTATTAATAGTAAAAGGGGTATTTCTCTAAAGAAATCCATGATGTTTTTATTACAGTATTTTAATTTATTTCAACTCCATTGTTGAGTGTTATGATTTATTTGGATTGATATCTTATTTTTATCTTCAACCATATTTTGTTAAATGGTTTATGATCACTTTGACTACGGATTTTTTATCTTTATAACATTCACCATACTACATAGAAGAGTTAGTTATTATGTTTACAACTTGGGGAATGTTATTTACATTTCATATGTATATGTTTTTTATGTTTAACATCATTCATATATGGAATTAATTAGACTTATTAAGTGATATGTGGGGCCCTTTATATCCCATCTATGCTTCAGTAAGTCTCATGAGACAAACTAGACATGGTTTTTACCTGTTATGTATGGTTTCTTTGCTGAGGCCTTGACAGTTTGTTTATGATGTCGGAGATAATGCATTCCCTAATTATTAAACATGTAATTGATAGTCCATGTAATTATTTTACTATAATAATATCTATGGTTTTGTTTTATTGTGACATAATTTATTCATATTTGATTCTTTTCATTATTTTCTCAATATTATGTTTTAATGACATGTGTTTTTAGTCATTAATTATGCCTTATTATTTAAATTAGCATCAACTATATTTCATACCCTTACTAATAATTTGATCTCACCCCATTATTATGTTTTATTTTTCTCAAGGATAGGAAGATGAATATTATGAATGAGTTGCAGAGTTAATCTATGAGTTTTTGGGTATTTCCACTGGAGTTTATATGTTGTTTTCCATTAAAATTGTAATGAAAAGTTCTTATATGTAATATAGTTTTCTGAAATTGCTAAAATAATCAGTTATTTAGGATTTCAGTCTTTTATCTATCCCAATGTATTAATATAAGGCATCAAATATGGGCTACTAGGTTCGGGGTATTTACAATTGTTATATTAAAATGTCATGTATAAAACTTGTAAAATAGATTTAAAAAATATATTAGGGAAAATATACCTAATATAGAATTTGTTTATAAGAATATAAAAACATAATAGAATTTTGGTAAGGTACATGTTATGTGGATATTTATAGAAATACATCCCTATATAGATTAAAAAATTGGATATGGTTCTAGAAAAAATGTTCCTAGGGGTAATAACTCTGACTAGGATTTCTGGGCTTGACTCAGGGTAACCCAACACACACAAAATGGGCCTTACAATGAACCTGGTTTGACACTCAAATGGAATATGCTTAGAATAATACAAATTTTATTTTCAAACCATTATAAAGGATTTAAAAGTAAAAATGTTTCCAAATAGACTACATTTATTATTATGAAACTAGGTAAGAATTAAATTTTATTTTAATTTGAGTATTTTGGTGGTTCATGATTATGCATTATGACTCATAACCTAATTTAATGTACTATATTATATAGAAATGCCACCCAATGGAAGGAATTGAAACTATATCAACATGAATATCTCATGCAATTATTACCCTCATATGCATGATAATGACGTTGTTGAAGGAGTTAAGACTGGTGTTGAGAAACTTATAACTATACTAGGACAACTGAATAATGTTAAGAACAATTACCTTATCTGTATAAAGAATCCTGATCCACAATGTAGATGAAAAATATTATGCAGCTTTTTGAGACAACAAGCTCCATCATTTAAGGGGTACCAACCTATTTGTAATGTATTTTTCAATAAGTTCCTTAAAGAAGATATTTCTTTCTTTTGGAAGTAATAAATGAGAGAAGTTTATCATGTATGTGTATCGTGACTTAGGAGATTTTGATCAATTGGGTCCATTGATTCAAAACACAAAGAAGGAGGAATTAGTTTGAAATATGGAATAGAAATATTTTAATGAAGTTTTCCTAGAAAAATATTTTCCACTCGAATAGTGATCAGGTATGGAGAGGCAATAATTGAGTCTAAACCAGAAAAAGAATGAAAAAATTATAAAGTATAAAGATTACTTTACAAGGTTATAATCGCATGTCATGAACTACATATGTAATCAAAGGAGAAATATTCATCGATTATTTGATGATTAAAAACTATTCATCTGAGGGGAACTGGTCTACCAAAATTTCCCATCATATATATATATATATTACCATTTTCTATCAATATAGAAAAATAATTCTTTATGTCTTGTTAATTTAATGGAAACTAATAGATTAAGAGGACTCCTGAAAACTCTAGAAAAGTAAATAATGAAAAAGGGAATAAGGGACTAATTTATTTTCAATCATGTGATAATTGTGGGAAGAAACACCCTGGTAGTTACATAAAGGGTATGGGTGTTTGTTACAAGTGTGGTGAAAAATAACACCAAAAACATGATTTCCCGTGAATTAATGAACCTAGCATTTTCCATTCTCTAATTTTAAAGTGATTGGATATTATTGAAAATATTTTACTAGGTGTCTAAAAAACATTACCCAAATATGGACTTGGGAGAAATGAAAAACTTATGTGGTCACATGTACTAAGGTTAATGTTTATAATGATGGTGAAGAAGGAACATTAATAATTTGATCAAACATATCCAATGCTTTATTCGATTCTGTATTACCTCATTCTTTTATATATTCTGAGTTTTCCAAGAAAAATATACATTTCCATTTTGATTTAATAAGGGATTTGGAAGTCAAAACACCAAAGGGAAGAATCATTTCCACAAATATGTTTCAATCAGTCCCCTTTATGACACATATATGGGATTTAGATTCTGACATTTTCATCATACCAATATATGAAATTTATAAAATCCTTTATATGGACAGGCTCTCAAAATATGATGTGAAAATCTATACAAAGATGAATAAAATTATGATTATTGATGAGGATGTATAATTCCATATCTAAAGAGAAGAAAACACATAATCTGAGTTATATTATGATCCACCTCTAGTAGCTATTTTAAATGAAATTCATTGGGCGGAAGAGAAAAAATCATATATGGATGAGGAAATAAATCTTCACATTGAAGATTTATATGTTCTATAATAATGAATTGATATAATTATAGGGGATTTTTCTAGTTATCCTCCAAAGTGGGATGTTGGGTTTTCTATTAACTTATTCTCTAATAGAAGTCCAATTTCAAAGACTCCTAATAGAATAGCCAATATGGAAATAGTAGAGTTGAAGAAGATACTAGAGGAATTGAGAAATAAGGGAATTATTAACCCAAGTGTTTCTCTATGGGGAGACACCAATCTCTTTGTTAACAAGAATGATGGCTCTATGATTCTATGCATTTACTATATAGAAATAAATTCTTTTACAATAATGAACAAGTATACATCGCATCGTAATAATGATTTTTTTTTGTATAACTTCATGGAGCTCATTATTTTTTAAAGATTTAACTTTGATTCGGAAATCAACAATTGAGTGTGGGGAAGGAATATATTCCAAAGAAATTATATTCAACCAAGTATAGACATTAAGAGTTCATAGTAATTCTATTTGGACTGACTAATGCACCCTCTATTTTAGTGGATCTAATGAATCGAGTTTTCAAGGAATATATTGAGGACTTTGTTATGTTATTTATTGATGATATTGTGGTATAATCCAAAATCTATGATGACAATGAGAATCACAAGATTATTTTTATGATGACTCTAAAATGAAATGAATTATATGGGATGTTTAAAAAGTGTGAATTTTGGATTCAATCAGTTTCTTTCGATGGACATATTTTCTCTATGGATGGGGTTTCTGTTCATCCCATAAAATCAAATATGCTTTGGGAATGTCCCACACCAATTAATATAACTGAGGTACATAGTTTTATTTTATTACTGGGTTATTATTAGTATTTTGTTCTAACTTTACATGATTATATAACTGATTAAGCATGATTACTTTTAATGGGGTTATGTTTGAATGTACCAAATAATGTGAAGAATATTTTAGAAGAATTGAATATATGATTAGTAAATTATCATATCTGGACTCTAACTTCAGGAAATGGTAGTTATTTGATTTACAGTGATGCATCAAAGAAAGTAAATGGTTGTTTCCTTATACAAAATATTATATTTATTTCATATTCATTAAGTAAGTTAGAAATCCTTTAAAAGAACTATCCAACTCAGGATCTTGAGTTAGTAGCTGTAATGTTAGCTTTGAAGATATGGATACACTAACTCTATGGTGAATGATGAGAGATATATACAGAATAAAAGTACTTGAAATATATCTTCTCATTGAAATAACTCAACATGATGTAAAGGAAATGGATCAAGAAACTCAAGGATTATGATTATTAATCACACAACCACCTAGCAAATGAGAATAAGGCTGTGGATTCATTGAGCAAGTAGGATCATGTAGTTCTAAAAAAAATGGGTATTGATAATGAATTTTTGTATATGGATCTTGAAAAGATGAATATGGTAATAATCAAGGAATTTGAAATTTCATTACTTTTTAAATTTGTTTCCCAATCATCTTTATTAGAAAGGATTAAATGTCATAATTATCAGGTTGAGAATCTTCAAAAAACAATTAAACAGTGAATTATGGGAAGCTGGTTGACCACGTGTATGAAGATGGAATTATGAAATTTGGGAGGAGGGTATGTGTTCCCTCTATACCAAAGATAAAAAGAGAGTTATTTGATGATTCCAATTTCTAAAATATCTCTAAATCCCCTGGTTTAACTAATATGTATAGATATTTGAAATAGAATTTCTTTTGGGATAATATGAAGCACGAAATTGATGACTATGTATCAAGATGATTTGAATGAAAATAGGTGAATTCTAAAAGACAATATACTAGAGCAGTCATTAAAACTATTCCAATTCCAACATAGGGAAGCGATACCATTAATTTGGATTTTTTAACTAGATTACCCAAAACTCATAGAAAGAATGGTGAAATATTGGTAATTTTGTATTGACTCACCAAATCTATATATTTCCTCACTATAAGGGTGGTTTTTTGACAAGGTAGACTTAAAAAATAATATATTAATTAACTTTTAAGTCTTTATGGAGAACCAATTTTAATATTTTTCTTACCATGATCCCCAATTTAAGTCAAAATTTTGAAAATGTCTTCAAAAATCATTTCATATTGTGCTTCATTTGAGAATTGGTTATCTCTCTAAAAAAACTTGTAGTCAGAAAGGACAATCCAAACATAAGAAGGAATTTTGAGATCATTCTCACTTGAATTTAAAAGGCATGTTGGAAAAATATTTACCTTTGGTAGAGTTTTCCTACAACAATAGTTTCCATTCTAGTATTCAAATGGAACCATATAAAGCATTTTATGGAAGAATATGTTGTACACTAAAATTTTGGGATGATGTTGGTGAAAGGAATCTTGCAGGAATGATCATATGGAGGTAACAACAACAAAGGTAAAGTGTTTTCAAACCCATATCAATGTTAATTAAATTAGGCAAAAGAGATTTATCATTAATTGAAGGATGTATTTGGAATTTCAAGTGAAAGATCATGTTTTCTTGAAATTATTGCCATGGAAGGGTGTTATACGATTTGGCAAAAAAGGGAAAATGAGTCCCATGTACATTGTTACTTTTGAAAACCTACAATGGATTGGAGTTATGGATTATATTTTGGATATTCATCTTATGATTTTTGAAGTACACAATGTGTTCCACATCTCTTTGTTATGAAATTATTTTCCTGACCTGCCACATTTCCTCACTTATGAAGGAATAGAATTAGAACCTGGATTTTCTTATTTTGAAGAGTGTATCCATGCTATAGAAAATAATGAATAGGTGTTGAGGAATTGGATGAATTTTTTGGAAATGATACTTTATAAAAATCATAAAATTGAAAAGGTGATGTCAGATCCTAAGTAACATATGATCGAGAACTACCAAAATCATTTTATGAGGTGACATTCTGTAAATTTCAAGGGAAAAACTTTTGTAGGAGGGGAGATAGTGATGACCAAAAATTATATTACAGAAATTTCTGTTCATATAATTATGTTATATATTATAAATCACAAAAAATAATAAACATATCATATACAAAATTTCTAAATGAACAATGCAAGAAACAATAGGTACTTCTTGAAGATAAAGATCATACCCTAATGTAATAATAACATGAACATAAGAAATGTAATATGACCCTTATGAATAGTGAAAAATACAAATGAATAGTAAGATCACCCATGATGGTTGAAATACAATTTAGGTTTTTCAAAAATAAAATTATGATACAATTATATAATAGTATATATAGTGAATATTTTAGAAATTAATTATTGGTATTTTTGTGAGTCATAAATATTAAATTATAGTTTCATAACAAATTATATAAATAAAAATATTTTGTTTATAAAATGTATTAATAAACTAATATTTTTTCCTTATTATATTAATATAAATCAATGAGTCATTAGTTAATTTTTATAGGTGTTATAAAATCAGTTATAATTTTAAAAACTATATTTTTATTGTAATTAATGATTTTAATTAAAAATTAAATTTATCATATTTAAAAAATTATTTTCATAAAATGAAATTCATTTTATAATTCTTCACAGTGAATAATGTTTATGGTTAATTTTTGAGATTTTTTAAAATTCATGAATTTTTTGTGAAGAATAAAATATTATAATTTACAAAAAAAATAAAAAATACATAAATTAATCAGACATAGGTGTTGTATGGCTAATTTAATCCCATAATCTAGAATTATCCTTAATTATTTTATTATATTTGGGGATAATTATCAAACTAATCATATTCTTGAGACAAAATAAGAACCAATTGAATAAAATATTCAAAACAAACAGCCATCTCCTCAACTATAATTACCACCCCCCGCCACCGCAATTCATCAAACATTTTATGCTTTAAGCCTTGTAAAATTTCATCAAAATACTCATCCCATACACCTTCCCCATTTCTAGGAGCTCTTTGAATCATTAAAAGACCAAAACCTTTTCCCTAAGGATGTTCCCAAGGAGGTGAAAATCAAGAGTTAAAACCCACTTCCTTTTTCTTTTATTTCTTTTCACGTTTTTTTCTTTTCTTATTATATCCTCACCAAACATAATCCAAATAGAAAGAAAACTATAGTACCCAACATATACTATAAATCTATTCTCAAAATGTAATAATCCATCATCAATCCCCTTATCCTCTCCATTTTATTCTAAAAATTGAAATGTTATCCACGAGGGGTAGTTTCATTGACATCAAAGGAGGACAAGTTTTCATTTTCCATGCACATGTGCCTCATCTAGGTTTGAGAGGACTCTTTAAGTGCATCCAGGTGACCCGGGATCAAATCCAGGTGGAGGTATAATTTCTAGGAACTATAACAGCACTGTAGCAGTACTGTAGAAAACATTATAGCAGGTGCGATTTGGAACTGTAGCAGCCAAGACTATTCCCTTTTTTGGGCCTTCGGGCCACTTATTTGGTCCCCAGGTCCTATAAGGCCTTTGAGACACCATGTACTTCAAGTCAGTAAGGCCTTCTGGTCACCTCAAGGCCTTTGAGTCAGCTTATGTGTTGATGCAAAGCAGACAAACTACATAGAACAATCTCCAGAAGGAGGATGAGCAAGGGGCCTTCACCATACAGATGCAAGATACCTATCTAGAATGAGATGGTATGGAACCTACCATTGGGACAATCTTGGGCATGCACGGGAAAGCCTAGTCGAACAACCATGCAATGGTGGAGAGATAATCTGATGATGAAGATGCTAGGGATGAGCAGTTTCCTGTATTTAGTTTAGGTTGTATGTAATGTTTGAATCCTATAGGAAATGAATTCCTATATGGCCTTAATTCATTGTAATATGTAGCCCTATGGGCCTTGTAAGGGTTCCACCTCACCCCTTGAAAGGTGGATTATCTAAAATTAATAAAACAAATTAAGGCCTTCGGGCCATTGGATAGATGAAGTTTTCATTATCCTTCACTGAAAACATCTTTGTTCATAAAACCATTTCAATGGTTGGAAAAAATTCATAATTATATATTAAAACCATTTTTATTTCTTTAATGTTGCATATTTACACTATAAAAAATGATAAAACAAAACTTGTTCATTATGTTCTAACCCCACTTAAATCAATCTAATAGAAAATAATTAACATTTTATCTAATGATTAAACTTTGTATAAGGGAAAAATTGTATATAAAACCAATAATAATTATGTTTTTTTATTAATAACATATTATTCCTATTATGGAGAATTATACCAATTTCACATGAACAGTATTAATTATAAACTAGTGAATCGATCGTGAAAACCAAAAAAATGAACACTCCTGAATAATGAAATTAAACTCTATAACTCATAAATAAGGTCATAAATGAAACTGATAAAACTATAATTAATCAAATACATGTATATAAGGTTACTAATTAATTAATGTATTTAGTTTGTCTTATAGGACATTAAGGTCAATTTCATAACACATTTGAATATAAGGTATGGAATTCTACCTGAACCTTTGTTTTTTCCATTGGGTTATTCTTTCAATATATTTAACATAATGTAGTGCTTCTTTCTTTTTATTTAATTCATCTATATTATTTTTATACATTCAAAACTCATACCTTTGTTTTTAATCTTTCCTTTTTCGACATTTATTTTTTAAAAGTCTATTATAATTGTATATTTATTGATATTCATATATTCAATTCATATATTCCCATTTATAATATATATATATAATATAAAATAAAATGTAATAAATATAATGAAATAATAAAAATATAGTAAAATAATAAAATAGATTAATAAAAAATAATACAATAATACAATAATACAATCAAATATTAACCAATTATTAAATAAAATATTGATGAAATTGGAAAATTATAGATTCAGACTTGGTTCATGTTTCTTTTATGGGAAATATTTTTTTTATAACGTTCTTTCTCAATTATTCATGATACTCAAGCCTAATTAATGTGAACATCTCCATTTCTTACCCATTTTCTTGTACCATCAATAATCTGTTTTAAGATACCATTATTTTTATAAAATCACATATCTTAACATGAAAAACAGTACTTATTCATTTTTTGTTTTAGAAAAACAATAATGAAAAATTAAATTATTTCACCAAAAGAACAATTCATTATAATGTAAAAGGATAATTGCACTCAAGAATTCCTCAAGGATTTTTTTAGAGTATAATCAATTATTTCAACACCGCAATTGGAATTTATAATTTTTTTTGATTGATATCTAATATTTGTAATCTATCATTTGTATTAAATGGATTATTATAAGTCTGACTATGGATATTCTATCTTGATTCCATTCAGTGTACTACTCAGAATGGTTAGTGATTATGTATACAGGTTGGGGAAAGATATTTACATATAATTTGTATATGTAATTTCTGTTTAACCCTATTAATATGAGGAATTCATCAGATAGATTACGATATGGGTGGGTTTCATTATAGCCCCTTGTTGGATTTGTGTGTCTCATGAGAGAAACTAGACTGTGTTTTTACGCATTATGTATGGAGCCTTTGTTGAGGACTAAAATGTATGTTTATAATGTCTAGAATTATGAATTTCCTCACTATAAAAATAATAATTGATAGTCCATGTGATTATTGAACTAGTTTAATATCCATTATTATATTTTATTTTGCATAATTTATTAATCTTTTATTCCTAAAATTTTAGGCCCAATATTTTGTTTTAATGACATCTGTTTTTAGTTATTCACCATGCCTTATTGTTTATATTAGCTTCCACTATGTTACATGCCATTACTGTGTATCTAATATCACACTTTTCTTATGTTTTAGTATTCCCTAGGATACAAATATTAATATTATGAATTTCTTGAAGTGTTAATCTAAGTGTTTCTAGATGTTACTAATATAGTTTATATGTTGTTTTTTCATTAAATTTGTAATGAAATGATTATGTATGTAATCTTGTTTTCCAAAACTACTATGCTGATTGGTCCTTGGAAATTTGAGTATTTTATCTATGTCGATGAATTAATATAAGGTTCCAACTAGGGGTTTCTAGGGTAAGAGTGATTACAAGTGATTGTACTCAAAAACAATGTTTTCAAAATAATAGAAAATTTTCTTTTCTCTCATTTCCAATGAAAAATGATGTTAAAAAAGTTTTCCAGATTAGAAAGAATCATTTAAAAAATTTAAATGTGTCTTCAAAGAAATGATTTTCAAAAAAAATCAATATCTATTTATAGTTTTTTATTTGTTTTAAATGAAATATTTTTCAAAATGATTTTAAAATTTTTTTTATAAATTTTCAATGGTTTTAAAATATAGGTTTTCAAACATTTTTAAGATTTCATTATATGTTTTCAATATGTTTTAGAAGAAATTGTTTTCCAAATAATTATATTATTTTATTATATATTTTCAAAGTGTTTTTAAAAAATTATTTTGAAAAACGTTTCATGATATCCATATATTTTTTTAATTTTTATCAAATAAATCATTTTCAAAACATTTACAATCATTCTTTATAATTTTTTATTATTATTTCAAAAAAAATTATCATCAAAATTTTTTATGTTTTATAAAAAAATCAAAAATGAAAGGATATTTTCCTCAATAATGAGTTTTAAAATTCATTTCAAAATTATTTTCCATCTAAATATAACATTTTGTTGTTACACATTCCATTGTAGTTATATTATCCCAAGGATTCATTTATATTAATTCTTATATGGTTTATGTTTTGATGGAATAGTGTTTATGAAACTTTTTTCTCTTTCACAAGATAAATTTTTATGAAATTCATAACTTATCCATGGGTTATATCTCTATTAATGACACTATATTCAAGATTTATGAAATTGATGAACTGATTATGAAACCTATAGATTTATCCACATGTTATTATATTATTATCAATTTTTGTACACATTTCACTTCATTGGTAATGATATGATTATTTATGAATTTGAGGAACATGTTTGTTTTATTTTTCAAGGATATGGGTGGGACAAGTATGTCTCTCTAATGAATTAGGTAAATATTTATATATATCAGGATATAATTATGGGAATCAATCCTATGGGATTGATCCACTTTGAAATGATGGGGAAACCCAATTCACTATGGGATGAACTAGTTGAAAAAACATTTAACACATCATCATTGTTCATGTTGGTTCTATATAACCGACGCGTGAAGCTGTAAAAATCGATTTATCATGTCGATTATACAATAACTAGTGTCATAATATCGATGAGAATCAATTTTTTACATCGGTTATTTTATAATTGTCGTAATAAAAACTGATATTAGCTTTATCACATCGGTTATTTAATAACTGATGTGGCATACTGAATCTGGGTGCTTTATCACATCGGTTATTCTATAAGTGACATGATAAATCGAATCACATAAATTTATCACATCGGTTATAAATGAAATGACGTGATAAAGAGCTATTTAAAATGGAAGTTGTAAAATAACCAATTTCATAAATACTTTTCTACGTCGGTTATTAAATAACCGACGTTATAAACATAAAAAATACTTTATGATGTTAGTTATTAAATAACCGATGTGATAAATCTTTTAAATGACTTATCATGTCATGTATTCAATCATTCTGTTTTCCTCAATCAGGAGACCTACGACTCATCTCTCTAACGTAGCCAATCATGAAAGTATTCTTCAAATTTGTGCCTCTAACCTCATTTTTCAGACATCATTCATTATCTTTATGATTAGAAGATCTATCTGGTTGGACCACTACACTCAAGTAAGCCTCACATTTCTCGGTTTAATTTTTTATTTTTTGCGATGCCCAAAACTAATGTTTTGAGATTTTATTTTTCTATCTTTGTTCATTCTATCATGGTATGTTTCATAGTGTTCATTTATACCATTCTAAATAATGTTCTGATAAATTACACAATGAAAGTGATATCATGAAAGTTTATGATGCCTGTGTGGGTATAGGGAGTGTCCAAGGGGATGGGGTTGTCCATGTGGGTGGGGGTGTCTAGGGGTGGGGGCAGTCCATGGGGTGGGGTGGTGTCTAGGGGATGGGGGGGCTGTCCATTGGCGGTGGGGGTGTCCAAGGAGGTGGGGGTTATATCTAAGGGTGAGGGGGATGTCCAATGGGGGTAGGGAGTCTAGGGGTATGGGGTGGTGTCCAAGGTGTGAGTGGGCTGTCCAAGGGGGTAGGGGGTGTCCAGGGGTTTGGTGGTGTCCCGGGGGTTGGGGGTTGTCCTAAGGGGTGGGGGTTGTCCAATAGATGGGGGGTTGTCCAGAGGGGTGGGGGTTATCCAGGGGGTGGGGTCAGTTCAGAGGGTTGGGGGGCTGTCAATGGGGTGGGTGTTGTCGAGAGGGGTGGGGGTTGTCCACGGGGGTGGGGTGTCTAGGCGATGTCCAAGTGGGTGGGGGTGGTTTCGTGGGGGTGAGGGGGATTTACAAGGGGGTAGAGGTGTTTAGGGGTTGGGGTGGTGTTGAGGGGGGTGAGGGGATGTCCCGGGGATGGGGGTGTCCAAGGGGGTAGGGGTGGGGTGGGGTCCATGGGGGTGAGTGGTCTATCCAAGGGCATAGGGGGTGTCCAAGGGGTGGGGATGTCTAGGGGGATGGGGGCAGTCTAGAGTGGTTGGGGGGTTGTCCAGGGGGTGGAAGGGTTGTCCAAGGAGGTGGTGGTGTGTAGGGGGAGTCCAAGTGGGTGGGGTGGTGTCCAGGGGTGAGGGGGATTTCCAAGGTGGTGGGGGTGACCAGGGTGTTGGAGATGGGGTATAGGGGGTCAGTAGGCTATCCAGGGGGAGGGGGTGTCCAAGGGGGTGGGCGGGCTATCCATAGGGTTTGGGGGTGCTGTCTAGGGGGTTGGGGCTATCCAAGGTGGGTGGTGGTTTCCAGGGGGTTTCCAAGGGGGGTAGGTGGTGTTCAGGGGGGGGGGGGATTTCTATGGGGGTGGGAGTGTCCATGGGGTGGGGGTGGCATCATCGGGGTTAAGGGGGATGTCCATGGGGTGGGGTGTACAAGAATTGAATTATATATTCTCATAATAAATGAATTATCCACAAGTTTCATAATAATGTTTACCTCATATATATAGGGTGAAAATAGAAGGAAATATATGAAATATAAATTCTAAAAGGTAGTTTAATGAGAGGATAACTCATAACCAAGTCACGATGAAAAAACATGCATTCAAAACTGGTGCAAGATCTTGTTCACACCTCCACTGCACACTCCAAAAGCAAAATCCAACCCAATGATACTGAAACATACCCAAAATAAATGCAATATCAAATCGAAACAAATGTAAAAACTAGAATAAAAATAAATCAAAAATCTGGTATACCAATGGTGACAAAAATTCTCGGAAGTGGAAATTCACGACCAATGGTGGTTTGTTGGAGGAGGTGTGTACTGGAGAAGAGGGGTGCTATGGGTTTTGGGTCAGCTAGAGGGCCTTCGGGTTAGCAGGAATGGTTGTTTCGCACCAAGAAGGGGGTCTAGGGTGGATATGTAGTTGGGAACAAGAGGCCGCTGAAGCAGGGTTGTGCTGCTAAACTAAGAAGGGGAGGTCGACAGCCTGGTATGCGGTGTAGAGGCATCTGGGAGGTCAGGGAGGCGGTTGTCTAGTCGGGGAAAAGGTATTGATAATTGGCACTAGTGCATGGAGGTCGAGGTACTAGGTGGGGAGGCACACCGAAGGGGGGAGTTCTCGGTGCATTTGGTCACTGAGCAAGAGGGGCCTATGAGGGGTTGTGGGATTTAGGATGGTAGGTCGAAGGTTGGTCAGACGAGGGTGTTGCACCGAACCAGCAGAGGGGGGTTGGAGCAGCTGGATGTGGTCCAACTGGGGGTTTCAAGTGAGGGGTACCTGAACAGGGAGGGGGTCACGCCGCACGAAGGGAGGGTGGGGGGAGGTCACTACTGTGAAGGAGGAGGGGGATAGGAGAAGAGGGGTCCGCCGCATACATGGGAGGAGGGAATCGAGGTTGCGCTACTGGGAGAAAGAGTCCGAATGAGGCAATTTGGAGGAGCCCTGCTCACGCCGCACACACAAAGTGGGGGGGGGGTCGTGCATGATGGGGTTTCTAAAAAGAAAATTAAACCATATAAAATAACTAAATAAAATGTGAAATAATAATAATCCTAATCATAATCATAATCATAATCATAATCATAATCATAATAATACAAATAATAATAACCTTAATGCTAAAATAAAAATAATAAATGTTTTAATATCATTTTAATAATCATAAAACTAACAATCATAGATTTCATTTAAAATAAAGATGTTAAAATTCTTAATAACCATGAAAATTATAAATGATGTAATAAATTAACATTTATTTATCCATTTTAATTTTTCAAAGACGAAAAGGCCACACAGTTGCCTGAGCAAAACCACACGGTGTCATGCTCTGCTCATGCATCCAACAACATCGAACCCAAAACACACACTTTTTATCATAAACACAGAAATTTCATCTGGGAATCCTACCAAACTCCAGTAAAAAAATTAAAAGTTAGAAAAATAATTAAATAATTTTAAACACACGGGTTGGGGTGTGACAAACATGCACGAAATATTATAGTAATATTTGGTAAATTATTATTAATGATCAATACATTACCACCAAAGGAAACTGAACAAGGTGGATGATTATTTGATTCAAAATGACCATGATATCATAAAAATGGTGAGGATAAAAAAGCTCCAATATTTCTGGATTTACAACAGATAGATATGGAAATATTGAGGGAAGGGTGAAATATTATCTTGCTTAATTAAATGTTAAACCCACTATCAATGTGAATATTAAAGATATACATAAGGAAGTTTTAGAGACACAAAATAATGTTGGAAATATTTCTATGTTTAACCATGGTCATTGTGAGATGAAATGGTTCAGGAGCTGCTTATGTG
Organism: Viscum album; assembly: GCA_963277665.1. Taxonomy (NCBI): domain Eukaryota; kingdom Viridiplantae; phylum Streptophyta; class Magnoliopsida; order Santalales; family Viscaceae; genus Viscum; species Viscum album. The sequence goes on along the minus strand of OY728162.1, from coordinate 1,370,163,060 downwards.
TTCCATCCATACTATATTTTAAGGTAGAGATGTTATAGGAAGATCAAAGATCACAATTCTTTATTCATCCTCGATGTATGAAGACGTATAGATATTTGGAGAAACACTTATGGTGTTATGGCATGAAGAGGGATAAAATAGATATTGCATCTCCTTGATTTCTACTACATTAGGTAAAGGTAGAAATTCAAAAGTCTTTGGGGATGATACATACCCATACATGAATAGAAATGGGAGAAAACACTATAGATTTTGTTGTGGGAATCCCCAAAAAAATATAAAGGGTTTAATGTTATATGGGTGGTAGTTTATCACCATACTATATCATTATACCTCATTTCAAGTATATAATACTTCTCTAAATTTTATCTTACTATTGTATACTTTAATGAAGATATATGATTTCATGATGGACTACTTCCAGTTTTATCTGATTAGGACCCATGTTTATTTCAATGTTTCAGTGAAGTGTTTAGAAACAAAATTAAATAGAATGGAGTCTCAACACTTATTATCATCCTTAGATTGATGTTCAGTCTTAAATAAAAATTCATAACCTAGAGGACATGTTGATGCCTCGTTCATGGGATTTAAATGGTGGTTTAGATCAACACCTTAATCTAGTAAAGTATTTGTACAACAATACCAATAACTCAAGAATTAATATGGCTACTAATGAAGCATATTATAGGTTGAAATTTAGGTCTCAAACTTTCTATGATTAGATAGGGGAAAGAAATATATTTGGACATGATATAGATGATGAAATGGAATTAAAGTATTGAACCGTTTTGAATCATATCAAGGAAGCTCAAAGTTGTAAGAAATGTAATGCTGATAATCTTAAATGTGACCTACAATATAAATTGGGTGAGAATGTGTTTCCCCAATTTTCACAATGGAATATTTTTTTGAGGTTCATAAAGAATAGGAAACTATACCGTATGTATTTCAGTCCCTCTGAGGTTCTTGATCTTATTATGATGGTAGCCTATCTTTTGGAACTTCTTACAAATCTCTCTCAAGTCCACATTGTGTTTCATGTATCTCTCTTGAGGAAGTAAACACATGTCCCTTCACATACACTAAACTCAAAGTTCATACCACTAGTGCATGATCTTTATTAATAGGAACTACATGTTGAAATACATGATCGAATGGAGAGAGTGATATGTAACAAGACTAGTAACCTAATATAAGTATTATGGAGAAACAACCATTTATAGGATGTTATGTGGAAATTTTAGGATATGACTATTCCTAAGAATCCCTATTTATTTTTATCAAAACAATGAAATTTGAGGATGAAATTCATTGTAAGTGGGGTAGAATGTAATACCTTGAGTTTTATGAACTTATTTCTTTTTTGATAAATTAAATTTTCATTAATGTATTACAATGACCACTACACTATGCCAATATTTTTTTATATGATACAACAGGTTAAACTTGTTCTAAATACAACAATGACTTGGCTTGCATTACATGAAACACTGAGTTTCTATGAAATTACATTTTATTATTATATTTATTGAAATAATATAGTTATAATATATCCATTAAACAAAGTAATATGAATTGTAATAAATAATTTTTAAATATTATTTATAATGGTTTAAAATAAAAAAATATATTATAAATCATATACATTTTAGTAACCTATTTATATGCCTTAAAATACTAGTTTCTCAAATGAACTGCTTTTTATGTCCTATTGTGAACAATAATAAAATTAATTTTAGATATATTTCTAAATTTAATTTGATAAATCAAATTTTATTTTTAATTCAGAATGGGAAAATTAACTTGGTGTGAATTTTAGGTATTTGTTTTGAAAAACATCATTTTTTTATGAATATTAGGAAAAACTGAATTTTAATTAAAAACTACTTTTTATTATAATTTATATATATTTTTAAATTATTTATAATTTTTTTGTTAAGTATAGTGGGATTAATTATAAATCAATGAATCCAATTTACATAATTGGAACCAATTGCACATTGAAAGTGGATATCAAAACATTCCATACATTAAAACATTTTTGCTTAAAAAGCCCCCTATCGCAACACTTCTGTGGGCTAAATTTTAAATTTATTTATGCTAAATATATGTAAGGAATTTTGAATAATGGATTTCATATATTTAATAATTATAATTTATTTTTAATATGTTAAACATAGTTTTTTTTTAAATGTATTATTGAATGTGATTAAAATTAATTACAGTGGTTAAGAGAAAACTTAGCATAACAAAGGACAAAACCTTAAACATAAGGCCTGAAATGATCTATACACATGTTCAAATTCCATTATATTGCCATATTTTGACCCTTTAATTTGATGTCTCATATTTAGATCATTATTGGAGTAACATGAAATTGGAAAAACATGGTAGGAATTATTTTTTCAAAACATTTCAAGAATGTCACTCCACATCAACTATAAAAAGGCACTCACCCCTCCCACTTATTCCCACCTCAAGATCCCTTTGGTTCAAAAAACCCCTACCTAAATCTCATTCCAAATCCCTAAATTAATCCTTGAATAATCGTTTTTAGATTAAATCCATCCAAGTAAGCCCTTTGGGGAAAATTAAAAGGAGTTACCCAAAGAATAGGTGGTTAAAATGATTACAATGAGAGTCAATACATAAGGTAAGGGGATTTCTAGTTTCACTTTTATTATTGTGAAATTGAAGCCTTATTTACCAATCAATTATTTTTATTATAGTATAAAATTCATATTAAAATATTATATGATTATTATCATTATATTTATATGTATTTTCATATCCATTTGATAATATCCCTCTTTTAGGGTATTTGTTTTGAAAGTTATCAAATCGGTAGAGTAGGTTAGTGTAGATTTTTCTTCATTGATGAAAATTCCATGGAAAAACAATATTGTGTTCAAAAATGTTTTCAAAAATGATATTTTATTCTCATTTTCAATAGAAAAGTATTTTAATAATGTTTTATGCTTTTCAAAGAATCTTTTATATGTTTTCAAAGTTTTATCAAAAAAATGATTTTCAATATATTTTTATTATTGTTTTAAAAGATTCTAAAAAAACATTCAAATATGTAGTTTTAAAAAAATTATGATTTATTTATAATTTTTCATATCATTTCAAATAAATAAATTTCAAAACTGCTTCAAGATTTCATTTTATGTTTTCAACGTGTTTTCAAAGAATAAGGTTTTATAATGTTTTCATGTTTTCTATATATGTTTCCAAAGTGTTTTTAAAGAAATTGTTTTTAAAATTTTTTCCATATTTCTTTTTTAGTGTTCCATGGGTTTTCAAAAAACATTTTTTTCAAAATATTTTCAGGCATTCATTATATTATTTCAAAAAAAATCAATGAAAATTGCTTTCAAATGTTTTTATTTTTTAAAAATCATTTTTAGAAGAATAAATGATATTTTCATAAATTAATATTTTTAATATGTATTGTAAAATTATATTCAAAATAATATTACATATTTTTATGTTACTCATTACTTTTTTTAAAATGGTGAGATGGTTCAATTCAAATTAATTCTCAGATTTGATTATGGTTTGATGGAATGGTGTTTATGATACCCAATTATCTTTAACGAGTTACATGTTCATGAATCATATTTCTTCTTCCTGGGTTATATATCTATGAAACATTCTTCTTTTAATGGGTTATGATTTAGTTAAAATGATCAAAGGACATGTCTTTTTTCTGTAGGTTGTTATATGATTACATAATTATGATACGCATTTAATTTCAAAGGCTCTGATATGATTATTTCTTAATTTGTGGCACATGTATTTATGATTTCATTATCGAATGTGTATGACCTATATCTCCCCGAAATTCAGTGGGTAAGGAATTATAAATCATGAATAATGATGGGAATGAATTCAATAGGCTCTATCCACATTGGTAATATGGGGAAGCCTGATCAACTATGGGAAGATGGGGAAACCCGAACCAATCACAAAAGATAGTGAAACCTGATCCACTATAGGAAGATAATGAAACCCTATCACATATTGGGAATGATCTATGACTGGGGATGGTGGGGTGTCTCGCCTAGTCAGTGAAGTCCCCATCATGTTCCTTATTTATTTAATACAACATGTCTTAACTTATAGGGTTTTATATTACATGTTTATATGTCTCCCACAATTCAATTCCTATTTTCTGGTTTCATGGCATATACATTTGATTCCATTATGATTCATGTATTAGTAATTGACAAAATTTATAACATGATTCATGTTTACGATCTTTGATATGAATGTTATAATCATCTAATATCATGATCACATTCTCATACCAATATTCTCATGTTTATACTTACATATATCTCTTATTTACCCTTATTGAGCATCTGAGCTCACCCGATTTTATGCTTCCAATCCCTGGGTTATGATGATATGTATTCTATGTGATTTTTCTAAGGGTGATATTACATCATAGAATTTATAGAGATGATGTATCTCACTTATGTACCAATATTTATGTTTCTATTTTTCCAATGGCATTATACTAATTCAATTATTTCGAATATATCATTTAATTTATTAAGTACTTCATAAAAATGATAGAATTTTATTGTGTCAAAATTTTGGGTTCCAATATATAATATTATCTTTATGGGGAATAATGAAAGAAATTTTGATTTATTTTCTTAAGAGTAAATTTTTTTAATTTAGATGTACATGATTTGTGAAATGAAAAACATTATTGGGTTACAAATATCACAGAACAAGAATTATATATATATTTCCCAACAACCTCCTAAAATGTTCATCATGGAAAATTTGAAACCAGATTCCACACATATATTAGTGAGAAAAAATATGAAAAATAACGGATAAGGTAAGGAAGTTGACACAAAAGAGTTTGATAGGATGAATAGATTATTTTATATTTGACTAAATCAAGACCAAAAATTATTTTTGAAGTCACCTTATGTGACAGTATTCATAGTGATCCAAAAAATTAACTTTGATTGGATAATAAAATTTAAAGTTATATCAACAGAAAAATAAATTTCAGAATCCTATATGATATCCCAACATGTATTAACTAGTTTGGGTATTTAGATGTGGATTGGTAAGGAAATGTTTATGATAGAAGTTACATATCTGGTGGAGTTTTCATTATGGATAAAATTGGTGTTAGTTAGAATACCTTGAAAAAAATAGTAACTCTTAGAATGGTTGAAGTTGGTTATTTTGATTCCACTCAAGCTGCTACCCAACTTTTGTGATTGATGACTCACTTACATGATAGATTTATTGATGTTATGATACCCTTGCTATTAGGTTGGGATAATCTTGGTTAAATCAACATTACAAGAAACTAGATACAATATTATCATTAAAAACATATTAAAATTAAAAAACACTTCATCAAAGACCATGTGGGGAGAAAAGAGTGAATCTGGGGAATTTTCTTACATTGGAACAAGTTGATGACAATTTTAGAAAAATATTATCAAATGAATATTTCTATAAACTATGATGTAACATGGGAATCCATCATCTTTCTTATCAAGGTTATGGTATTTGTTTTTTTACCTCTATCATATAGTATTTTGATATTATTGTCAGGGGGGGTTCATAAATCTATCCATTGATATGTGATAAACCTTTTAAGTAATCATCTATGTATGTGGATTTTTGGGTAATATGTGATTTTAGTATTGTAAATTTGTGATGTATTTTTACAATTTCATTGAGTGGTGGTATGAAACTTTTCCTTAAAGGAAATAGAATGATTTGAATAATGATGTGATAAAATTTTGAGAGTGTTCCATGATCCACAACTATTGTATGACATTGTTTTGATGTCAATGATTTATTTTTTCAACAATGAGTTATCCCTAATAGACTTATAATTCTTGATAATTGATCCAGTTCTTGAGATTAAAAATATCAATGATATATGAACATTATTTGAAGATAAATTTCGAAATGGGGGATTTTTGGGACTAATTTGATAAAATGTCGATCACACTCAACATCATAATTAATAAGAATTTATTGAGTTCTTTTTTTGTAAGGGAAATTTCAAAGAAGAAGAAATGACATCACATTGTAAAATATTGTGATCTGAATCATAACCATAATCAAGCCATTGGATGCCAACATGTTATGAAGGTATAGTGGTTTGAGAATAATTTTTCAAGAAGATAACACACCATAAACTCACCTTGATTCCATGAAAGAATATTCTAGTAATAATCAGGAAGTACATTAGAGTCTACATGAATTTGATATAAATTTGATGACGCTTTTTTGATGGTATATTTACTATAAATCATATGTTATCTGAAAATTTATAAGGAATGATTTATGGAATAAAGGGGGAGAATATGTATTTCCAATCGTATTAAGGGACGGCTAGAATGAAAAAACTATTAGAAGGATGAAAAGATGAAATACATCCAAATATAAGTCACATGATTCTATTCCATTCATAAATGTAATAAATGTTTTTAGGAAGTATTGATACACAATGATATTTTTGGAAGAATAATTGTTTTGAAGACAAAGATTTTGGTTCTCAACACATCGGTGTGAAGATCATCAAATGTTTAATTTTTTCAAGGCTAATATGTTTTCTGTTTGGAATGAGGGAAGTCAAAGATGAATTTTTTTATTCATACCAATAAACCGCAATATAAAAATATTATGACTTTTTATGTTAATGTGAATCATAATATGAAAAGGGAAAAAGTTTCTTAACTCAAAGGTATTGATACTGGTTTATCAGACACAGTGTTCCACCAATAATCCAAGAGATACTAGAAGAAATCATAAAATGTAGTGATGGTTGAAAAGGGTAATCATAGGTACAAATCTGTTTGAAGAATAATGGTATGTGGGTATTTTTTAGACCAATGATAAAATTTTATGTTTTTTAAACCAATACAAGTAAGAAATTCATATACTGATCAACCTGATAGAGATCAACAATGTTGTTAATCATTTTTATTAAGATTAATTTTTAGTTTTTTTAATTGGATCCTGAATAAATTTAGAACTATAATATGCTATTTCCAATTTAATAAATAATCATCAGACTAGAAATGAAACTAATTATTGTAATGATGTTGATATTTATTTATCATATATAGAATGACATTGACAACTTCATTGATTACGAGATCATCAAAGTGAAGGAAATTAAAAAAATAGATAAATGCATAAAAAATTTGCAAAATTTTTGTAATGGGGTTCTTGAAGTGTGAAGAGAATAGTGAAGATGTTTTTTAAGAGTTTGAAGACCATGCTAATGATTTTTATCAGGTTTAGGTTTCTTTTGAAGTTTCCACATTATTTAAAAAAAGGAAATTGAAGTCTAATAAAGTAGAATCAATCTTTTGGTTGAATGGTATCAATGTTTTATTTTTAACCTTTGGAATAGAGAATCTGAATGAGAAGATGGTTTTTAGTTAGTACTTGGAATTGTAATGAGAATACATGTTCTTTTCATATCATTAAATTAGTGTAAAAAATGAATTAAAGAATATTTTCATCATAATGGAAAAAATATAATGGAAATTGCAATCAAATTAAAGATTACGAAGAACATTTGAAGTGAGATGAAGTTTTGAGAAGATTTAAGAAGGGTTGATATTAATCAAGATGTGTTTAAAACCATTTAATAAATAAAATATGAAGCCAAATATTATAAAGAATTTGATGATTTTTGATTTTTTTGTTTAGTGGGAATGTTTTTCCGAATCCCACCTAAACCATATTTCGAACACCTATAAATAGAGGGTAGTTGTATTTAATTTCTAACTCAAGTAATTTTCATGGGTGAAGAGATATAATAGAGTGATGAATATTTTGAGAGAGAAAGAGATTTGGGAAGATCATTCTATGATTTTCCAAAAAAATTAAATAGAAGAAGAAGAATAATAATAAATAATATCATATATTGAGTTTCAAAGAATAGATAGGGTCATTAGAATGGGATATCTGAATGATATTTCTAGACTGAGAGAAAAGTATTTTATAATTGTTTCAGGGGTATTCAGGTAGAAAAATATTTTTCAAACTGTGTAATTAGACTTTTGAATCATATTGGGTAATTAGGTTGAGTACCATAATAATTTCTAGATAATTACTTAACTAATTCTTTGTAGGAATGAAAATAATTTTTGTGAAGATTGTATTTTTGAAAATATACTATATATCATAGTATCATTTAGTGAGGAAACTAGTGATTGTTTCTTAACATGTTAGAAAAAGTATATTACATCATTCAGTTTTACTTTATGAACTTATAATACTGTATTGATTGTAGTGATACCCCAGTTTAAGGGAATATCCCACTTATTTTATCCACAAAAAAGACATTTTTCTAGTGTATTGTGTGGTTTTTGTTTGTCTCCAAACCATAGGAAGAATGTATCTACTTTTTTGAGTAGTGAATCTTGTAAATTATTTTGTTCCTGTGGATGTGTGATTACTTTTTCACCAAATTTATAACTTCTTAATGTAATGAAAATCTTGTTTAAAAAAGGAAGGATACTTTTAAAAACATATCACTCTTTCACCCCCAGTTATTCTTAGATCCAGGTTGTGAATTTTTAGTTTTATGATACATCACCCTCTATGTATGAATCGGGGCTATCCTATTACTATCAATGCTGTTTTCAATGAATTCATTCCTACTTGATTTCCTATATCTATCTATTTAAATAGATACATTTTAGTTATAATCAGGGTAGTCATTTTATTCTTATATAGCTCCAGGAGCTCTAACTGATCCACTCAAATTAGTAAAATTTTCATCCTCAGTTTCATCATAATTTTTAAACAATATCATCTCACACATTTTTAAATATTTCTCATGATAAATTGTTTGTACATATTGGTTATTGGAAAAATTCCCAAGAAATTTATTGTATAATTTATATTACATGATTTTCAATTCATATCAAAGAAAAAGTACACCATCCCTAGAAACCATAAAAATCTAATGCTTCTCTATATAGAGAATATGACATTTACATCAAAAAATATAATATGACCTAAATTTTTTATTTTCCCATAGAACATATCATTAGGGAGACTTCTCTTAATTTAAAAATAATATATCTTTTTTAGAGATGTATATTTATGTGAGAACAACCTCTTTCTATTAGGCATTTGGTATTTTCTTTTCATTGATCATTTTACAAACCATATTTTCTATAATTTTGTTCCTCCTATTAATGACAATATTTTATTGATTTAATGTCATATTCCTTAATTTTAAGGGTAATAATTTACATGATTATTGGTAAAACATATATCAATATTATTATAAAACATTTGAATATGAATCCAAACCATTTTATCATCCAACATCTAGAAATGAGTGATGCACTAGAACACATCATTTTTGCAAAATATTATTGTAATTCATACCATCATGCTATATAATTTAAATAATAATAATTAAAACATTCTTCCATCCATGTATTTTAGTTTCATAAACCTAGATACATCCACTTTAACACTCATGAAAATATTGTTGAACTATTCAATTTTATGTTGTTAGTTGTTTTGTGAATAATCTTACATTTTTAATGAGTTTCAAAAATGATGTGGGATTTCATTAAAGTACTTGAAGGTCTCAAGGTCATAAATTTAAAATATAGTAGTCTTTTTATTGTCATCTTAAATAGATAATCCCTTTATGAAACAATTTTTTTTCTTCTTCTTTTGACATCATACACCAATCCTTTTATGTGCCTTCCTTTTAAAATTACTGTACAGTCTTTTCCATTATGAATAATTTATTTTTCTGAACTTATCTATATTTATTGAGTCACATAATTTACTCAAACTATATATAATATGACTAGGAAATTACCTTAATAAGACATCATTGTTTCTAATGTCCTTTCCACCTATCATTACAACCCAAATCCAAAGATCATTACCCCTAATCATTCTTAGATTTTACCACTCTATACATTTTATATTTTTTCACCAATATTTGGTGATTTTATCATAATATGGGAGGTGAACCCACTATCTATAATTCGGGTTTTGTATCATTCTATTTAACTCAATAAAAATTCAATAACATGGGAATTCTAAAATTTTTCATTTTTAATCAATGTTCCACGATTCACTTCTTATAGTGGTACACTATATTTTCTAACCTCAAACTTCATATAATATTCCTCTTTTTATTGGGATGAATATAAATATTTTGTTTTTAGAATTCATATGGTTGTTTAATTTTTTTGTATATGTGATAATTACGTCTCCATTAACACATGCTTTTGTAGTTTTTGATCAATAATTAATTGATTTAAATGAAAATACATCACTAAAATAAAATATCCATCTATTTAATAGTGAGAGTAAGAAATTAATCACATCTATTTTTACCTCTATTAATTATTGATATATATATTTGTAGTGGATCACACATATTGAATATTACCTATCTTCCCTCTATAATAAAAGAAGGATTTTAGTTCCTTTTGAGTGCCTTTAGTACACCCATAGTAACTTTTTGATCCAATTTTGAGAACCTTAAAATAAATTTATCAAGGTAATTAGGTTTGAGGGGTTTACCATCTATCACTTCTTATTTCTTAATGTTTTCATTCCCCACCACTTTTTTTAATTCATCTCTTATTTTCTTTAGATGATGAAATGTGATATCTTTTTTGTAGACACAACATGAATTATATTTCTTCTTCGACAACCAATTTTCTCAAACATTCAGTTGTTATTAAAGTATCTATAAGTCCCTCAAGATATTATACATTAATTTAAACAATATAGAAACACATTAATGTTCCTCTGTTAGTCTGATCTATTATTTTATAGTGTAGGTTTGGCCACTAATAATGTAGTATTGTTCTATAATTTTGAGCAAGATGTCATCTTATATTACTAAACATCTAGAATTTCATAAATTCAATTTTTCAATATTCTCATTTAGTTATGATCTACCAATTCATGTTACTAGATAAAAATTTACGATCCATGTATAACACAATTTTATTGGTTTTTTATCTCTTGGGATGTAAATTTATTCAAGAGCAGCCTTAAGTTATTCTTTAAGATTAACTATTTCCTTGATTCCATTACTATTATTATCATTATAATACAAATTAAACCTTTTTATAACATCCATAAGGAGGTATTCGTCAAGGTATCTATGGTTCCTTAACTTATACACATTTGTTTCTCCAGTTATTTGATCACCATATGATAGAAATATCACCTTATTGAAAAATTTGTATTATTCCCATTTATTGTTAAAACATTTGAAGGGATTCGTAATTTCTTTTTCATTCACAACATTAACCCAAAATTTCATAGGATTATTAGTAACATTATTCTTATCATTTCCACATGAAAATATTAGTAAAATATTTCTCTATAATTTTTTTTTTCTAGTATTAGAGTATTGAAAATGCACCTCCTCATAAACATCATCAAGATCAGTTATTCATCAATTGGGAGTTTATGCATTTTCTTTGATGTTATCACATGTGAAATTTCATTCAACTCAATATTATTATCATTTTTTCTTATTTCATATTCTATAAGACTATTCAAATTTCTATCCAACGTCACCTCAGTTGGTAGATTTTATTTAATATGTAATAAATTTTTATTGAAACATATATATAATATTACCAGGTTTCCTTTGAAACATTTTATATTATAGGTAACCTCTCTTAGTCCAAATATATCATCCCAAAATATTATCATGGCCAATTAAATAATAGAATGTCGTAATCATTCTTATTCTCAAATATATATATTTCTTCCACCAAACATGTATCATTTATTATTGAAATTTTTATTCATATTCATTAATATTGTGACTAGTTTACCAAAAACATCATTATTTTTCATGGAATTTCCTTGATGTAGAAAGGATTACCCAAAGATCTGTATTGCACATTGATTAAATTGGAATCAACTTACAACTCTTTATGATATCAATATGATATATCCCTCAGTCTCTATATCGGATATGATTCCATGAATAGAATCTATGTACCCATAAATCCTCAATGGTTTAAAATATTGTTTCTTTTGGTTTTTCTATTACTAGAAGTTAGTGATTTCAAAAATAGATATTTATTAGAGGTTTAATAATACTATTATATCTTCAATGAGAATCAACTGCACCACCAACCACGAGAATTGACACCAATTCTTGGTCCTAGAAAAGGATTATAAAAAGATATGGTGGGGTGGATTAGGATGTGTCAAATTTAATTATACAATTATCGATAATATTATTCTATTTTTATTAGGAACACATCTCAGTTCTCCAAGTTTCATTTGAATTAGTAATGTAGTAAAAATAACACATGTAATAAATTACTTTGTTTACTAGAATGATACAATCCATGGTGCATTATTGAAAATGTTCCTAAGAAATTGATGCACTAAAACATTGTGATTTTGATTAGAATTATTAGTGAAATCTCATTAAAAATTATGGTTTATAACTATTAACACATTAAATATCACTCCTCCATCTCACATTAGAATTAAACTTATCTTTTTAGTGAAATGTGGAAACTTGATCCTCACTTATTAAGACATTACATAATTAAAGATGAACATTCAACACATCTCACAAAGGATTAGTGTTAAGGGAGAATAGATAAATAATCATCTCATTTCAATAAAGATATTTGAAATCATGTAAAATTTCATTTCACGTAGTTCCTTTCTAATAAATTTCATATTTAAAACCATTATTTATAACTCCTGGAAATGGAAACATAATAAATACTAATTTCATATGCTTCATAAGGGTGAACCTGGGATATATCAATCCATGATCATAGTTGTGTTTAATATAATATTAATAGTATAAGAATGTGATCCTAATTTAGTAGATCTTACAAAACAAGTAGTGGACTATAAAACATGATTCATGGCGTAAGGAATTTTCATAATTCAATAAATGAGTCATATAAATGGGAAATCATATAGAATCAATCATGAACCATAAAATAATATCATAATCATGACTCTAATTGATATTTGTTACATGAAAAATAGAATGTTACTTTTACTAGAATAAAAAATTTTAGTGTCCCAAATTTCTCCATGTATTATTTTTGAATATTATATGGATTAATTTGGGACTGGTGGTTGAGACAGCCTTCTATTCCGAGGCCTGATGTGCCATGAATAAATGTTTGAAAAAATATTAAATAATAAAATATAATTCACCCAATGGTTTCCTAAAAAAGTATAATATCATCTAGATAGGTTCCTATATTATAAATCTAAGGTAACCATTGAAATAAAAATAGTTTTTTTACCCAAGGCAAGACTGAAAATTTGTGGTCGCAGACCATATGTAGAAAATTTGTCACAAGCTTAAATTCAAAAAAAGAAATATTTAATAAAATTAATTAAATATATTTTGAAGACATAATTACTTAACTGTTCTTTAAATTTTTCATTATTTTGGAATTCTAATGTTATTCACGTAACCCTCGAACTTATGGAGGATTTAGAAAGAGATATAGAGTTCTGAATAATCCATTATCCTAAATGATGATAGAATCACAAATCAATTATTAAAACAAACTGAATTTGAAGGATCATTATAAAAATTTCAATGCATATTTCTTCTTCATCAGGGATCAATTCAAATTGATGTAGGGCATTTTATTTTTATTTTATTTCCCATATTCTCAAATTTCCTGATGAATGTAGATCAATCAATGAATAGATAGATCCAAAATTTGATAATATTTTCATGATGGGTTATTTTTGATGTGCTTTTAATGAAGATGAATCTATGTGATTAGTTATTTATTTTATTTTTGTTATAAAAGTGATGGATCAAGATCTACATGAACATCGATCAAGTTTCGTTCCCCTCTTTGGTTCGTGTGCTTTTATCTTACCATCCATTATTCATCACATGAATTCTTTTCAGGTCCTGGGACATGACACATCCAAAAAAATAAATCATTGCAGACCTAATTCATGATTCATCAATCCAATATCATAGATTAGGGGATAAAATTACATGATGGATTTTTGAAAACGTGAAAGGAGTGATTGGGATTATGGGGAATCCCTAAATTTGCATTCTTCTTCATTCTTTAGTGAGTAATTAATAATAGAAATTTAATGGATTTTATAGTGGAGTAATAAAGTGAAATTCTGATATTTGGTGATGAAATTACTTTATGGCCATTTATAATGAGTTTCAAAGAGAAAAAACCATCATAATGGAATCTAGATGATCAACTAGCATGAGCGAGAGGAAGAAGATGTGTTCTAGAAAAAGTTGATACAGACGGTGTATAGTTCTTGACTACCATGCTTGTGGACCACATGAAACAACTCGAAATGTACCTGAAAGATTAAAATTACAAGGGGTAGAGTACATGGGTTTCCTACACAACATGTACTCCCCCACATGGAATGGCTTGGACCATGTACATGGGATACACTATGTACTGGTATAGGGGAAAAGAGACACGGGCTGACACTTATACTGGAAAAAGGCTAGAGTACATGAGTGGACCCTAGATATAGATAAATGACATATCTCCTATACACCTTTGGTGTATTCTTATAAACTATATGGTTTGTATTACATGGGCCATTTTACACAGGAAAACATGGTGTCAAGGGACATAGCGTTTACCCATACTACACATCGTGTACCCATTTCTACATGGCTTGGATCTCTTTTCATTCATATCCTAGAAAATTTTCATTAGGGTTCATCCCCTTTATCATTTACCGAAATTTTGGTGTGAATAATTTCCTACTCCTAGGACTATGATCCCTTCCGTTAGACTTTCAAGGTAGAGTTTTTTGAATCCCCCCCCCCCATCGAGAGCCACAGAGTAGGATCCTATATTCATCGGCATGCCCTAGGTGGAGTTCATTGTATTTATGTGAACAACACTATGTGGGAACCGATCCTATACTTATTAGGTTAGTCAACATTGATTTTTTGGTATCACCCCATGTCCATGGTTGTGATCCTCATCTTTGTATCACATTCTTTTCAAAACTATCATCAAATTTATATCATTTTGAGACCCGAAGAGAAGTACCTTTCTGATGGACACCATTTATGTTATTTGAAATTTTGAGTGTGTTCTCTAGGATGAGTGATTTCTAGAATCATTAAACTAAATTCTTATGTATGGAATACTATGGTTGTTTTTTACCTCTATATTTTGTGTGTTTGATTTAGTATATCTCAATATTATTGTTATATGTATTATAGACATATACCTATATAGAGATGACTATAATTTCCTTTATTAAACTGATTTTCAGTTTCAGGTGTCCTAATAGGAATCTTTATACTCACCCCTGCACAGTATTTTCCCACATGTGTCATGTCTTGTACCGATTATTGATACTTTTAAAAAGTCCTAGGTTGTCCAGGACAAGACTGTGCTTAGTGAGACTAGACAGAATGAGGTGTGTTCTCAGGCTTTCATATAGTAGTCCGAATAAATTTTTCTTACAGTTTGGACTTCTATTAAAAACACTTCTTAGTGTGATTTTTTCCCATTATTACATTTCATTACTTCTTTTTATAGTCTGGTTGTTGTGTATAGATATATCCATGCATCAGGTTCTTAGTTTTTTTAGATTTCATCTATTGTGGTCTTGGAGATGTGTTTAGGTGTATAGGTATATATGTAAGTATTCCTATGATAGTGATATTTCTACTTTATGCTAATCATCATTCCCTGGTCTATTATACGTGGGCATGGGGAGTCACAGAATGGGCCCCACCAGGATGCATCATGGTAGAGATGTATCAGAGTTTTTGGTTCAAAATTTATGACTAGGAGTCTCTGTCATTGGTTTGGGGAAACAGTGTTACATGTTTCAAGTTTTGATTTTAGGAAATGGAATCCAATACTATTGTAGTTTCTTATGTATCCATACACCAGGACTCTGTTCACTTTCATTTTGGATCGGTACATGGTAACATTGGTTGCAGGGAAAACAATGGTACATGTATCATATAAGAATGTGTTGGGGTATCCATGTATTTCTTAAGTCATATCTCTATATATAATTATTGACTATTGTACATCTTGTTTACTAAAAAAAGAATCTAAGATATATTCCTTATTTTATCTAGCATCTTGACCTTGAGGATGACCACCTTAGTGAAGAGGCTTCGACACAAGGACCTGTTCCAGAAATGTTACCTCTAGGTGGTGCACTATCCGTACCGCCACTTGTAGAGAAACATATTGTTCTCATAGTACCAAAAATAGGTTACTGAGGACTAGCTTGAGGTGGTGACTAATCTTTATATCTATTAAGGAAACCAGTGGATCAGATTTGGGTCCTAACAGCAAGCCTTATTTATAGATCACTAGGATGATAGTGGAGTTTGGTTACCTAGACATACGATGAGGTGAATCATTAATAGAAAGTGTTCAAGAACCTCTTGAGAGAGGAGTTCTCACTAGTTATGCCAAGGGATATGCATATCACAGAGATATTATAGCTCTAGTGTCAATGTATAGTTATTCATTGAGGTTTACCAACCAATACATGTACTCGATGGATATGGTTCAAGGTCATTACTTCAGGTCTTGTAACATTGATCTAGGTCAGTAATGAGATATCTGAGCCACTATTATCCCTCTATGAATTCCTACTTATTGTGGGATGCTTGGGTGGGAATTTTTTTGTAGAAGGCTTCTAGCCTTGAAGATATAGCTGGTGATAGTTAGTAGTGGGAAAGTATGAGTAGAGACCTCGACAACATGGATACGATGTTAGTATGAGGGACCTGGATATAGGAGATGATTCCAAAGGATGTACTTGGATAGAGGATATTTAGTTCATTGATCAAAGGTTTGATACAGTCTTCTTATATAGAGGAATTGCTATTAATGTGACGACATGGGAAATCTCACTCACGATTGGCTGGCCCATCATACTGCTGACAAAGAGAATATGGATGGACCACTAGGGAAGAGATATAAAAATGAGTAGGTAGGTATAGAGGGTGTAGGATGTGGTAGAGGATCTAGAAAAGTATAATGAAGGGTTTAATGTATCTACATGATACCACAGCCACCCCCAGGTGGTCTACACTAGGCTTAGGGAGCTTGAGGTCAAGGATGAGGACCGTTACAAGTTGTCGAGACTTATGACCTAGGGGCTCCATAAATGATTAAAGGTATGATCTGGGTCATTTCTAATTTAGTTACAGTTTTTATATAAATAGGATATATCCATTCCTCTATTTCCACATACCTAGTAAAACCCTTTGATATTCCGGTTAAACATTTCTCTCGCCCCTTATGCTTGGATACTCCTGCTAGAGATGACTTTGAGATCACACAATTATTCTAGTACTGTCACCTATATCTTTGAGGTTATAGTTTCTATTGTAATCTCATTGTATCAGCAGTGAGGCCTTATGATGGAATTCTTGGTATGAATATGTTATTTAGATTTCATACATAGATTGACTGTTTTTTGAGAATGGTGCAGTGTGTCTATAGTGACAGAACCATATCTTCCTTTTTCACTGAAAAGGAAAATCAGATAGTGATGGATAGAATCAAGTATTGGAGGGTGTATTCTATTACTCATTTTTTTCCCATCCAAACCCTTGGTGTAGTGGATGTTCTGTTTTCTGAGTTTCCTTCATTGATGGAGGTGTGTTAGGATGTCCTTCGTGAAGATGTTCTAGGTTTACCTCCTCTCTAAGAGGTAGACTTCTACATTGATATACATTCTAGGAAAACACTACTATATACACCAGCGTATTTTATGGCTCCTGCAGTGCTTATAGAGATAATGGAGTAGTTAGGAGACTTGCAGAGGAAGGGCCTTTGGAAACCCATTGTTTCACCTGGGGCTGCCCCAGTTCTTATTTCCAAGAAGTCAGATGGGAGAATCATTTTGTGTGTTCATTATTGATTCTTTAATTAGGTGACCATTAATAACTAGTACTCAATACCAATAATTTATTACCCCTTTGATCAATTGAGAGGGGAATGACGGTTCACTGAGGTTGAACTCAAATTGTTCTATCACCAACTATGAGTACGGGATGAGGATATACCAAAGGAATCATTCCATTGTCACTATATTCAGTATGAGTACTTATCGATTCCATTCTACATGTCGAAAAACCCTACAGTGTTCATGGGACTCATGAACTTGATATTTTGAACAAACATAGTCTGGTTCATTGTCGTATTCCAAAATGATATCCTTATGTACTCGATATCTATGAAGGAATAGAAAATAAACTTAACGTTAGTTCTAGATGTAACCAAATATAACTATCATTTTTTTAATATCTAGAAGTTCCAATTATTGGTTTAGGTGGTACAATTTCAGTCAAATTTTATCTCAATAGATGGTGTGGTAGTGGACCCATCGAAGATCGAAGTATTGTTAGCTTGGGATCCACCTAAGAGTGTGATGGAGGTGTGGAGCTTCCATGTGTTGGTAGGATATTAGAAGTTATGTATACCTTATTTCTATAGGATATTTTCACCTGGGAAATCATTGATTCAAAAGGGGTAGCCTTTTGTGAAGAAAAAAAGGTGTCAGAGGGCTTTTCAATAGTTAAGGTAGAGTTTGACTAGAATTACCATCATTAAAATATAGATAGAAGGTGTCGAGTATGTATTGTTATATGAAGCATAAACAACTAGGCTTGGTAGTTTTCTAATGTAAAGGTGAGCGGTGATTTCCTATGGTTCACACCAGTTGAGACCACATGTGTAGAACTATGAAACCAATGATATTATGTTAGAAATTGTATTGTTTTCATTGAATTTTTGGTGACACTACTAGATGGGGAAGTAGTTTATTATCTACTATAGAAACAAGAGTCTCATGTCTGTCTTCTCTCAGAAGGATATCAACTTGAGGTAGAGGGGTTGGACAGAGTTCCTCATGGATTATGAATTGAAATTTTTCTATACTCTTATGAAGGGGAATGTGGTAGCATATGATATCTACAAGAGATCTAGTTTTCAGTTGTCGAATGAGGTGTTAGATCTGTCATCCTCATTGTAGTTATCCTTTGTGGATGGATATTGAGCCGCTTTCCTCCTGTAGATGGTTTTTACCCCTCTAGTATTACCCAATGTGAGGGATGCACAAATTGGGGATATCGATTGTGAAACCCTACGTGCTCACATATCTGTGGGGAATGCTTCCTATGGATTTAAAAAATGTTAAGAGAACACCATTATTTTTAATGGATGCATGATGGTGCACATTATATTATATTTGGAGGTACTATGGGCGTTTCATATGTCTTCATTGGTGGTACATCTGTGTGATGAAAAGATGTTCAAGGACCTCTGAGGTCAGTTTTCGTGGTAGGGATGAAGACAAGAGTTGCAGATATTGTCTCTAGATGCATTTCTTATCATCAATTGAAGGTTTAGATACCCGCTTGATGTTCCAGAATAGAAGTGGGTGGTCATAACTATGAAAATCATGATAGGATTACCTCATACTTCTAGGGGACACAATGGAATCTTGGTGATTGTTTAGGTCTCACTGATTCATCCCCCTTCCTAGATATCTGAGAGTAGAGTTCGGTCGAGAGATTGGGATGCCTATATGTTATAGAGATAGTTTTACACTATGTAGTTTCTTCAACGATTATTTTTTAGCATGATGCTCACATTACATACTAGCTATAGAATGTATTGAAAGAGGTTTTTGGGACCTAGTTTTGCTTGCGAATAGTGTTTCACCCAAAAATTGATGTCCAGACTAAGCAGACCATTCAGGTTCTTCTAGACATGTTGCGATATTTAATGTTATTCTTTGGCTGTAGTTGGGAGGATCACATATAAATGGTGGGGTTTGCGTAAAACAACATGTAGCATTCCACGATCAGAATGGAACCATTCAAGGATTTCTATAGGCATCCTTACAGGTTGCCACATTTCTGGACTTCCATAGGGGAGTCATCACTCATGGGCTCGATGTTTGTACGAGCTACAATATGGACAGTTCTGATCATCCCGTATTAAATAAAGGCAACACAGATCCATCATAATGCTTATGATGATAGGAGATATAGGAATAAGAAGTTATAGGAAGGAGACCATGTATTCTTATGGGTTTCCCCTCTACATATATTATAGAGATTTAGATGAGGAGGAATGTTATATCTGAGGTTCATCTTCACATTTAAGATACTATGTAGAGATGGTTAGGTGGTGTACCACTTAACTGTATATCCATAATTATAACAAATACGTGATGTCTTCCATGTGGCATAGTTCAGGAGGTACATGGATGACTCATTGCACGTTATTGACTAGGTAAATATAGAATTCAAGGATGCATTGAATTTTTCTAAGTGCCAAGTAGAGATCGAGGATCAGAAGAAGAGGATCCTTTGTGGGATATTTGTTCATTTGGAACATGTATTGTGGTATTATGTGAATCTATAAAAGAGAACTTGGGTGTGGGAGGCTTAGATTTGTGCAGAGTACCCACATATTACTGATTTTCCTTTGTTTATTCTTTTTCAGGATATAAATCCCCAAAGAGGGGATAATTTGATGTCTCATATTTTTCCATGTATTATTTTCAAATAATATATGGATAATTTTTGATACCATACACTGGGACAGAGTGCAATTTTGAGGCCTGGTGCACCCATATTAAATTTTTGAAAACAATATTAAAATGTTATATGGAACGCACTTGTAGTGTTCTGCAAAAAGATGAATATTTTCTAGATGGGTACTCAGATAAAAAGTATGATGGCACCATTGAATTTAGAATGGTAGTTTTACCCTAGTCACAACCGAACATTGGTCGTTGTGGGTCATTTGTAAATTTTTTCGTAGGTGTAAAATGAATAAATTAAATTAATCAAATTATTTTAACTTTTTTTTGATGTAGTGAATTAATTATTATTTGAAATTTTTTTATGTATGAATTATTGTTTTAGCCTCATAAACCTTTAACTTTTAGAGTATTGAGATAGATTGTGTGCTCTGGATAATCCATTATGATTAAAAATAATAGAATCATAGATCGATGATAGATGCACACATATTTCGAAGGATATCTACAACAAATGAAATGTACCTTCTTTATTTAGCAGTGATAGATTATAATTAAAGAGGGGCATGTTATTTTGATTTTCTTTTCCCCATTTTTAAATTCTATGACAAAAATAGACCAATCAATGATCAAATTGATCAAACGTTTGATTGTATTTGCAGGATGAGTAATTTTGGAAGGGTATTGATGAGAGATAAATCTATGTGATAAATTTTTTATTCTATTATACATTTATTTTCGATGGATTAATATCTCCTTGAATCTTGATCAAGGTTCATTTATAATTTTTTTTCATTTGATTATCTCTCCCATTCATCATTTTCCATGGGTGTTCTTCGCTAGGCCCGCATCTCGACACATCCCAGTGGATTGATTGTTGTACAACTGATTCACGGTGAAATGATTCAATATCACAGATCTAAGATCAGTATGGAATGAAAAAGGTTGATGATAGGTACTGAGTGATTCAGATGATGGTGGATAACTGAATTATCATTTTTTTATGTTCTTTGGCATTGAATGGAGAAAAATGTTTTAATCAATTATCCACAAAATAGGAAGAAAAACCCATCGATTTAGAGATTCCCTGACTCACAAACCATTGATACTATGTTTCAAGGTAAACCAATCACTAGAAAATAAGATGGAAGATCATATTGAATGAGCTGGAGGAATAAGATAGGTTCTGGGAATACCTGATTCATATTGAATGTAGTCATTGACTACATAGTGTGTAATCCACTTTGAATGACTTGACATGTACCAACATGAGTAAATAGAAATGGGATGGACTAAAAGGATTTCAAAAATAGAATTTACACCCTTACACGACATGTCATAGACCATGTATATGGGCTAACCCTATACATGTACAGGTGCATAGATACACGGGTTGATTCCATGTATTGTCACATGGAAAGAGTACATGGGCGGACCCTGGATATAGAGAGCTGTTTTGTAACCCTTCAACATTTCATGTACACTTATACATGACATGGGATGAATGAAATGGGCATATTTAATTGGGTAGTACATGTGGTCAAGGGACGCAATGGGTACCCTTACTACATTTAGTGTACCCCATTCTTAATGGATGTGATCTCTTCTCCTCTGTATCATATAAAAATTTCATTAGGGTTAATTCCCTTGATCATTTTCTAGATGTTTAGTGGAACAAATTTCATACACATAAGACTACGATC
Source organism: Viscum album (assembly GCA_963277665.1). Lineage (NCBI taxonomy): Eukaryota > Viridiplantae > Streptophyta > Magnoliopsida > Santalales > Viscaceae > Viscum > Viscum album. Next base: position 1,370,140,792 of record OY728162.1, on the reverse strand, counting down.
CCTTCACCAAGAATTTATGGATAGAGTATTTGGACCCCCCCCCCCCCTCGAGAGGCCCGGATGGGGAACCCATTTTCTTGGTCATGCCCAAGGTGGAGTTCTTGGTATCGATATGACCCACCCTATGTGTGTTCAGATCCTCTAATTAGAATGGCAATGAATTTTGACTTATTGTATCACCCCATAGACCAAGCTATAATCATCATCTATGTATAAAATTCTCTTCATATCTATCAATTTAACCCTCCAATAGAGACACCTGATGAGAAATACCTCTCGAATGAAAATCATAAGTGATATCAGACACATGAGTTTGTTCTCTCAGATGAGTACTTCATGGAACCATCCATATAAAATCCATTTGCTGATATACAATTGTTTTAGTATACCTATAGATTGTGTGTCTTGGATTGATTATATATGTATATTCTTGTTATATATAATATAGAAATATACATGTATAGAGTTTACTATACATTTAATTGTTATATTTATTTTCGGTTTCAGGGTGTCCTTTTTTGTATTTTTATACACACTCATACACGGTATTTTTCCTTATGTGTCATGTATTGTATATAAACCTGACCATTTGATAGAGTCCAAGGTGGACCAGGACATGACGGTGCATAGTGATATAAGACAGAACTAGGTGTGTTCCAACAGAATGCAGACTGTGTCCTAGTAAATTGTTCTTATAGGTAGGACTTGTGTTCCGAACTCTTTATGGTGGGCTTGTTTTTGTCCTAGTTTACTTTACATTAATTCTTGTCAAACCTTGTTGTGGGATATAGATGTATTCATGTATTGGTTGCTTAGTTGTTTTTTATTTCATATTTTTGTGGGTTTGGATGTGTGTGCATATGTAAAAAATACATTAGAAAACCCTCCCATGTTAGTGATATGACTAGTCAGTTCTAGCTACAAGACCCTAGCCTATTCGAGGTGGGATTTGGGAGTTGTGGCTTGGACCCCACTGGGAAGGGTCAAGAAAACATGACTCCCTTTGATATGTGTGATTATAAAAATCCTTCAATTAAGTACTTCATGTATTTTGATATTCCTTCGTTAATAAGTATCACAAATCAGGGTTTAAGAATGACTTTTAGAAAATGTTGATGAATGTGATCTTATTAATATTTATCCAGTGGAATATTATAAAATTTCTACAATAAATGATTATATAATTTAGTTTATTACATTGATTTTAATTTCATTAATAACCCATCCACTATAACAAAATATTTTTCATATGATATAGATTTTGTAAAATAAGACAAAATGATGACTCACAAATAAGCTAATGTGATGGAATATGGAAAAAAAATACTAATATTGTATTTTTTTGATCTGGATGAGTTTTTTAATAAGGTTAGTATTGTTGGATAAAAATGTTATAAACTTTTCAAAAAATTGATTCAGAAAATAAAATTTTATATTAGGATGTTCCATTTTATTACATATGGAAATTTATATTCGATAATGAAAAATTAATTATCTCATAGGTTAAAAAACAATTATTCAAAAGTTATTGATTTTAAATAATTTATAAATTCAATGGATGAAGTGTTTGACCAAATTGAGAAAAAATAAATAGGATCTTGTTCTTTAACCAAAAGGAAAAAACTTTACAGCGAAAACATTTGTGTTCACAAATAATCTCAATGAATATGTTTTAATTTCATTGGACATAAAAATGGATAGTTTTCCATGATTACTCATATATGAAATGTTTTTGTTTTCATGAAACATATTCACATATTCCATTACATGAATATATTAGAATGTTTTTTTCAATTGATAATCATAAAAATTATAATGTCTTTCAGAGGGATTTTAATTTAATAGTCCTGAATGAATAAATGGAAGAAGAATAATTTTATACTGAGAAATCCAATGGCTTCAAACAAGATTTTGATAAACCCATTGTGTCTAAAATAATAAATCATTGTATGGACTGAAACATGCCTCTTGAACCTGGTATTCAAAACAATCTATCATCATTAAGTAGTTGAACATTTATAAATTAATATTTTATAAAACCTTTTATATAAAATGGATCAGTACAAGTACCCTGATTTTAATCATTTACATTTGTGATAAAAATATTTCTTGTGAATGGGAGAGTGATAGTGATGATTTTTCATAAAAATGAAATGGAAAATTGAGATGTCAATTCATGGAAACTGGGATTTATTTTTTAGATTATAGGTTCAATAAAAAATTAATATATATCTTAATTAGACAATAAAATTTTTCCAATGAGAAATTAATTCTTTTATCTTTTTCAATTCCAAGAATGTTTCTAGAACTATTTCTATAATAATAATAATAGGTAATGATTTCACTATAGAAAATGTTCATGATAATGAATTCAACAATTTTATTAGATGATTAATATATCATAATGTTTCAAGATAATAAATTAAATATGATTTAACTTTTTAATAATATATAAATTTTATAAAAATTAATCAAACTCACTAGAAAAAAATCATTAGTAATTTTAATGAAACCTTTCATTATGGAATGATATATAGATGTGGTAATTAGTTTTTCTTTATTCATTTCACTAATATTGGTTTGGTTAAATATTTAATTTATCAAAAATAAACATGGTGACGTACATTGTTTGTTGAAGAATATTTTAGGAAATAGAAAATTAAGAAAGAATTTTCGATTACTTTGAGTACAATGGATGAAGAATATATTTTCACAACCGTGGAATTGGTAAAAAAATGTGTGTATAGAAGTAAATAAAGGATATTTTATGTTAAATGATAAATATCCTTTTAAGATTATTTTTGATAATTAGAGTACCATTAATCTCTCTAAAATTATATACAACACTCTTTATCTAAACACATTGATATTAAATAACATCTCATAAATGAGAAGGTTCCTTTTGGGGATATAATTCTTATTTATATTTCAAAAAAACATAAAACAATTTATGTTTTTCAAAATTAATTTCCAAAGGAAAGATTTTAATAATTTAAGATGAAAATATATGTTCAACCTCCACCACTAATTTAAAAATGTAGTGGGGTAAAACACTAGGTTACTTTTGATTCAATGGGTTAAGGGGGAGAAAAGATAAAAAGAATTACTCTGTACTTTTTAATATGAAGATTGTGTTATCATAGAAAGGGGGAGTATATGTTTTTAATGTTATTATTTCAATGATGAGATGATTATAGTGGTATTTTTCAATATCCTTCCCCTAAAATTTCTTTCCACCAAGTTATGAAATTCCATTAAACACATGTCATATTAGTAATGTATGGTGGAAAGATATATCTCTATTCAAAAGGTTGTGGTTTGATAAATATATATATATATAAGGTAATTGATAATGTTTCCAATAAATCAGGATGGTGATATTGGAGATCCTTTGATTTGATTTTTTTTAGTTTTGGAATTTTATGTCAACATTTTTTCTATGAATGTTTCTTTGTTTTTTTGGTGAAATTTTTTTCTTCTTATTTGATGAATATTAAGTAATTTTCACAAAAACTATGATTATTCATTACTGATACTCCAAATTGATAACATCGTGATCAATAAAAGTTATATTGTCTTAAGATGAGTTCATATAGGATGTTCCTAGATAGAGATAGTTTATAAAAAACACATAGTTATGTTTTCATGTAGTTATAGATATAAAAATTTAGATCATTTATGTTATAATTGGACATAAATTGACTGAATGGTGGATTTTTTTCTACCATAGAAAAAGATTCTATCAGTGAACTGGAAGGTGAACTCTCTCAAATCTATTAGATGGAGGAACCTATGAACGGTCACTGAGGTGTGTTTAATTGTTCATGATTACCAGTCTAATATGAAAAGATAGAGTAAATCTTATGATTGTACCAAACAAGGATAACCATTTATTTAGATTAAAATTTTTAATTTTCACCGAGTAAGGAACGATAAAGATATTTGGATTTAGTATTGTGTCCCCATGAAACTAAGGTGAACAGACTAACTATAGAGGAAATATTTTTATTTTACTATATAAAATCATCATATTTATGGAACCTATACTGGGAACTAGATGAAAGAAACCTAAGATCACTATTCAAAGAAATGTGATCTCATTAGACAGGGCAACCATAGTGTTTATAAACTCCATTATTGAGAACATTTTATAGTTATGTTTAGATAGAGGAGATACATATAATTTGGAACTAGAGGAATAATTACCAGATAGATGAGTTCTTATAGGGAATTTATTCGAGACTCTATTATAGTATACCAGACATAATTCCCATTAATTTTATTTACATGAAACATTATTATATTACTAAGTTATAATTTCAACGATGATAAATATATTTGAGTTTTGATTATGTTTCGAACAGGTCATTGATGAATATATTTACAGATATATAAATTATGTCTATTGACTCCATATTCTAGGAGACTTTGAAGGAAGCCAAACAAAATTTTGTGGTAAGTGGGAAATTCAAATGTTTTTCTTCCTCTTGTTCCATGATTTATGAAGGAAGTATAAATATATAAAATGGAGATGGGTTATTATGATATACCTATTGAGATGGAGATTTATGATTAGTTAATATGTCATTATTAATGGTAGAATCATGATAAAATAAAAAAAAATAGGTTCCAATGAATATTTGAGAGATTTTTGAATGTATTAGATCAGATGGAGAATAACTATATAGCGAGGTCCCAGATGAAGATTTAACCGATTTAGAGCAACTAGATAAGATTTCCCAATGCAGAGGGACTATATAAATAAATTTTGGAGAGATTCCATATTGATCGGTGTATAATGTTCTTATTTTTTGGCTCAAAATTAGAAGAAAAATATATAGATGGTGGGAACTATTAATATTTCCTATCAGAAAAAAATATCTTCAAATGCATTTTCCCATTTTTAGCCACCTTAATTATATAGTGGATATCTATGGATCCATGATATTCAAAATCATAAGGACTAGGATCCCCCATTGGGTTTGGACAGTGTAAAAACTTGTGTTCCTTATATTATTTAATTATCATCACATATATTTGAGATTAGATTATAATGATCAGGGGGTCTAATCACTATCAATTTTTAGAGGTTAATTCCAAGATAAAGGTCATTATAAAATATCACATTAGATTTATTCCCCCATACTTAGTAGTTTATACATTCTTCAGAACTTTAGGATTATTAGTTTATAGATGTTGTTTGGGGAAATTAACACTTTCATTCATGCACTGGTTGGAATAATTTCTATACACCATGAACATATAGAATGTAGTATTAGTTTCACATTCAGTTGTGATTTTTCTCAAATAATTTTTTTGGTGATCCTCTTCACATAACATCAGCATTCATGTGTTTGATGTACTTATATTATACACAAGAATAATGTACCTATCAATTGAAAGAAAATTTACACTATGCTTTTTCCTATCATTGTTTCCATAAATTAATATTAATTTTAATTCATCTTCGGGTTTTATTATTTGAATATTAATTAAAATACTATTTTATCTTTTTAACCCCAAAACCATTAGAATAATGAGTGTTTAAACTTGATAATTATACCATGTCGTCACATTAGAAAACATATTCATGGATATTAATGTCTCTTAAATATAATTCTTTTAGAGGCCTAATTTCATGTCACTAAATAATTTATTAATATTTCAATAGTTTTGAATGATAATACTAGAAGCAAACTGTTCAACCATGGTGAAATTTACCTCATTTGTGCAAATGTATTCATCATATTATTTTCATTAGATCCATGAATTCCATCTCAATTTTAGTCAAAAGTGTTTGAATAAAATAATTATTTACAAATAAACTCTTAAAATTTTATGATGTAATGAAGTTATTTTCTTCTAGGTTTCTCATATTTTTGATAAATTGACATGATTGATCAGCTTCACCTTCCAAACAATACACATCCAAAAATACCCTGTTATTGATCTCGTACTAATGAATAAATAATATCATTTCTACAGTTTTTATCTATAACTCAATAACAACTTGATTAAAAGGCCCACATAAAGAAGCTGTATATTGTTTCATAAAATAATAAATTGAGTGTTTTTTACTTCCTTTGTAGATTTGGAAATTTAGTTTAACTGATATCAATTTATATATCATAGGAGAGTTGGGTGATCAAAGATACTCATTTTTTTATCACATCTACCATTCCATTTGGTTTTTTATGTATATTTTCATTACATTGGATATCATATTCATTGTTAAAATGATGGATCCTAGTTGTATCCATTGACTGAAACCAAAAAATTTAGTGCGATTTTCAATGAAAAACTCTCAAGGTATGAAATAATTTGGAAAATGATAATCAAGATAATGATATAATAAGTAATTAAACATTTTATCAACCTATTACACATTAATTTCATTTAATATCACATTGATTTAAAATATTTTTCATAGGTTCCACCCTATCCTTTCTCATAAATTGATCTTAAATAACATCCAAACCCCACCTTGATAATAACAAAGATGAAAAAAGAATAACATATAAATATATTACATCATTTTAGATGAATATTAATTATATATCATAATAACACATTCCAATAAACCATAATGGTTTTGTTTCATTTGATAATTGATTCATAATCAATTTATTTCATGAATTTTATTCAAATTCTCTAATAAATTGCTTCTCACATAGTTTCATTCCAAGAAATTTTATAAATAAAAGATTTCTAAATAACATTGGTATATAATAGAATAAGAAAGGGTGTTTTTATATACACCTTAAGAGTAAACATGGGAGATATGAAAAAATTATCGTAAGTGAACATAAGATGAGGGTAAAGTAATTAGAAGATGATTATAACACATGAGATCAGACCCAACAGGACCTAGACCACAAAACACGAGTAACTGTTTAAGTGTCTGTCATATCAAAAGAAATAATTCATAAGTGTGCGAAATAATCAATAATAAATAATGATACATGTGATAATATCATAATAATAATACATATTTTTGTGTTGTAAACATAAAATTTGAATTTAATCTCCTATGTTAAGGCTCTGTTCCAATGTATGTTGTAGAATTCAATTCCCCGTAAGAGATTGGGATCACTCCCCATTCCTATAAAAATGGTGGATAGAGTTCCATAGTAGATTGGATTCACTCCAAATTCTGATAAACATAGATATAATATTAAATGGCTACTAATCATGACATTTATTATTTATTAATCTTGAGATAACTACCCATGTACATTCATGGGAATGTTATAACAATACATGTACCTACTTGAGTATGGAATAATAACTTATATACCCTTTTCGGATTAGGATAATCTCCCATGTACCATTTGTATCTTGAGGAAACTTCACATGCACCCTTCTAAGCCATGAAATTTAAAAAAATATCATATGAATTTGTGGGATAAAAAATTCTGGGATCAGTCATCATACAATGAAAATACTACTTTTCCATATGATCGTAAAATCATTCCCCATTTCTTCATATCTTAATTAAATTTTTAGAAATAATTGGGTTTCATAAAAAAATCATATAAAAATCATTATCATTATCCCTCCAAATAAATAATGTGTATTGTGTCATTATATCATAAACATACTAAATGAAATTAGTCCTTAATGGATGTTTACATTCCAAAAAAAATAAAAAATTAGCCTTATGCATTCAAAAAAAGATAAAAATCCATTCATATTAGTATCATTGAAAAAATAAAAATAACAAAAAAATTGGGAATATGATTTTCTATTTAAAACCATGTAAACATGTAACAGAATATTTTTGATCATGGGAAAATATAATTATCCCATACTCATTTAAAATCAATATTATCGTATTTTTATTGAAATAATAAATGACATATTGAGAAAATGAAACGACGATTGTATTAAAATTTTTGAAATGATATTCAAAGTTATAAGACAAATAAATTTGTATATAATTTATAACTTTATAAAAATTTCCATAAAATAATTTTTAGACTATGCATATTGAATAGAAATATTGTTATCTAAAAAGGATAAATAATATTGTATTTCCTTAAAAAAAATATTTTAGTCTTTTTGGGTACCAAAGAGTGGAAAAATAGATAGATTGTTAGATAAAAACATAAATAACAATTATATAAGAAAATAGATTTCATTTAATAATGATATAACTTGTAATTTTATGCAATAGATATTAAAACATAAATGATCTCAATAAAAAGTGATATTTTAACACAAACCCTTACCTCAAGTCTCAAAATTATTCATATAACTATAAACTATTAGATAATAAATTTATACTTATAATAAATCAATTATAGTGAAATATTCATACTTATCATTGTATATATCAATGAATTATAATTTTTAATTACTCATTTATTTATAATTGATCATTAAAATAAATATTTGATGTCAAATGTTCTATTTTTCACATATTTTTTGGTACAAACATTCTGATACATAAATATAGTAATTTTTTAATTTAAAAAATAATGTTAATAATTTCATTAATTTCATCTTTATTGATTATATACACATTTTGATCAATCTATATAATGAATTGATCAAATTTTACCTATATCATTTCGTGGAGGTGTTACTCCACATATAGACATGAGTTATGTTTCCTGTATTCAATGGATCAAAATTAATTAATGAAAACAATAATTTTTCCCTAAAAATGATAATTATAACATAAATATGAAATATTTTCATTTAATTGATCTATATAACCATTGAAGATAGATGGTAATGAAAAATAAAACAAATATCTTCTTACAAGTGGAAGTATTAATTTATGATTAAGAAAAGTTTACATTTTCCATTAAATATAATGGTGTTATAAAATGTTTGTACCATTATGATAAAGTGTCAATATATTATGGATAATGTTTTCATTTCCTATGATTATAATAGAATATTTGGATAAGGTTTTCCCTGAATGTTAGTTGAAAATGGTCGGTAAGAATATATACCTCTTCCATGGATAATGTCTCTTAAAACCAACTTAAGGATTCCTGGATGGGGATTATGGGAACATAAGAACCAATAAGACATAGGGAGGTGATTTTAGCTGTAATTTGTTTAGGTATGCATCAATATAAGGTTCTCAAGTGGTGTAGATGTGTAACAATAGGATTTTTCCTTTTATAATTGAGGGGAGATACACCCTCGTAAATACCCTTATCATTAATGTAATGTAAACGTATATCATGGAAATTTTGAAAATTTTCCAAATTTTAGAATATTTGATAATTAATTGTCACAATATGATAAACCAATAATTATTTGATATTTTTTAGGGATATTGAAATCTTTACTGCTTGGTTTACCCCCCTCGTTAACACTTTCAACCCTTAATAAGTTGATAATATTTTTACCATGGTAATTATTCATTATTGATAAAAAATGTTGGCCATATTGCCATATATTAATTATGATGATTCTAAATTGAGAATATATTTTAAATTATATAATTCTTATAGGTGTTATAAATTATGTTCAATAACTGCGAAAAAATGTATAAAACCCATTTTCAAAAAATATGATCTTGGAGAATTAAATTATTTTTTTTTTCAAATTACTTTAGTATTAAAAACCACGAGATGGATGTCAATTTATATGAATGAGTATGTTATCAAACCATTTTATTAAAAATAGATATAAAAAAGGGATAATTGAATATATTATAACAAAAATATATAGTGAAAATGAATGTATTATTTTTGAAAAAAAATATATTTTTTTATATTCTAATGAATTTATCTTAACTCAAATAAAAATTGGTAATAAATATATGAATGCTTATCAATTATTTTACAAGTATAAATAATAATTCTCTATAAGTTTAATTGTTTTTTATGGAAAACGTAATTATATATAAATAAAGTAAAATAAAAAACCATTTTAGAATAATAGTTTTATCATATTTAATGTATAACTAGAGTTGAAATCCTTATAATTAATTAATTAATTTATAAATTATATTTAATTTAACATTATTGAATATAAATATTTTTGTACCTTAATAATGAATTATTCACTTATTTTTGGTGTTTTAGTCATCACAAGATATCAAATACATTAAATATTTAAAATACAAATATATTCTAAAATCTCTAACTGTTGCATGAATCCATTTCTAACATATAAAGTTTGTGAAAACTACACATTTTGTAGTGTACCTATAACTAGCCATGATTTTAGTTTTTAAATATTCATTAAATAAATATCATGATTAGTATATTATCTTAGATGACACCAAACTAAACAAAATGAAGAAATTTAACAAAATAAAATAATAAAATATGAGTTATATAATATATACATTAAATTGAGGTGTATCGATATATGTTTCATCCTTTTAAAAAATATGTAAAATTTATATTGATATAAAATTTAATTTCTTTTTTATAAAAACAGTTTTTGTTTTCTACATTTGTATTTTCATATTAAAATTAATTGAAATAATATTTAAAAATTTAATATAATAAAATTAACATAATTTTTTAATTAAAAATATCAAAATTACACTAATTATAATTTTGGGGATTTTTATTAAATAATTTATTGTTTGGTGAATTGTTAAAAAATTACAATTTTTACAAAAACTATAGAATTTATTAATATATCAGAAGGAATGTTTAGTTTGAAACATATAAAAACTTGTAAATGAAAATAAAATATTTTTCATTTAATCAAATGATGCATTTTAAAAATAATATGTTGACTTTAGAAAATATTTTTTTATTGTTTTTAAAATTATTCAATATTTTTCTAGTAAAAACTATTTTCATTATTTCACTACTAAATGTCATTTTTCTTGATAAAATTTAGCAATTGATATATTTTTATGAAATTTAAATATATGTTGGTTAATTATAAGATTAATAATTTCATTGTAACCAACAATAATTATAATTTTATCCTAAACGTGACATTTTTTATTTAAAATATAAATTTTCAAAAATAATTTACCCATTATATGATCGAATTCTAAAATTAATGTTTTTACAAAGAAAGCTCCATTATAAAATATATTTATTATTTTGAATGAATAGGTCTAAATTATTTAACAATTATCATTTTACTTTTAGGTATTAAAATTAAATTACACCGTCATAAATTAACTTCCATCGTAAAAACAAAAAATTGAAAACTAGAAAATATATGTGTAAAAAACAATAATCATTTTTAAAGCATGTGTGAAAATTATTTTTTTGTAATTTATGATTTAGTATAATGGTATCATTGAGAGGGGGAATGGTGAATCAAGGATAAATTTTTATTTTATATTTACTTGTCCACCAAAAAACCTTTTCCACTATTAAAGATAACTTTCGATGATGAAAAAAATTCCAAAACATGTCTATAAGAACACAATAATTTACAATGTTCACTTTTCAATAAGAATAGATATTTCCATTGTCCGGTTTGGAAATGATCTGATACCAAAAAATCAATAAGAAAAAAAATCATTTTGTGTTGATTGCAATTAGTAGGAAATAACTTTTCACTCATGTAGAACTATGTTAACAATTAAATAGTGTAAATGATCCTTCTAGAAAAAATGATGTAATATAATATTTTTACAACAAAAAATGTTATGGTGATCCATTAGAAACTTTCAAAAATGTATTTCTTTAAATCAATTCTTAATTTTCTTACCCTGAATCTTGTATTAACAACATAGAATTTCCAATAAAAGTCAGTCTGATTGCACAGTATAATTCTCTATGTATGATTCTCCCACTCCCATTACTCAATAAAAGAAATATAACTATGTAAGAATACAGTTGAGATAATTCTGAAAACTTCCTTCCTTAGGTTGGAAAAACCAATATAATATTATCAATCTGATTATACATCCAAATATGATGACCTGATGAATATGTTGACAATAAGAATATATTAGTCAACTAAATAGGATGATTATATATGTTGAAATTGTGCCTCTTATCCTTTCTCTTTTTTCAGGTATAAATTCTTCAATAAAAAATCTGGAAACATCTTCTCCCATGAAATTAAAATATTCTCTCTATTCCTTCTATGAAGATTACATGTGTTGGAAAGTAAAATTTAATTTATCCATTTATACTCTCCGGAAAAATAGTTTAGATGGGATTCTAAAATTGTTTCCTCCTCAACCAATTTTTTTAAATATGAATGTTTCCATTAATTTTGTATATATTTATGACATCATGAACACTTATAAACTCTTCACAATCCTTCTTGACTCTTATAAAGATTTCATATCTTTTTTATATTCTCATTGCAAACACGTGTCTGATTTTGATTTCCAATTTTTATTTTATTTGTATAACTTATTTTTTACATTTGTTTGTACCAAATATATATGAATAAATAGACTGCTTACATATTCATTGAAAACCTGAGTCTGATTCTCATTCTCCAATGTCATTACGATCTACCCCATTACGATGAAGATTAATATAAAACAACGTTTTCCACATTATGATGTTATGCACCAAACAAACATATTCTTTTTCAAACATGTCATGTTTCTTGACCCCCTTTGACAACATTTTAAAAAATATCTTAAACAATAATCTTCTTATTCCTCATTACTCTAGAACTATTTTTGGTATTTGCTTCACCCAAATCCTTTTTCAATCTGATGGATCTTATTCCATTTGAAATACAAAACTTCTTTTCCTTATAATTATTTTCAAACAGTTTTTTCCCACATGAATATGTTGACATACTGAATCTGATGAACTAGTATCAGTGTCTTATTTTTCTTTTTAAATATTATACCAATTATCTTTTAGAACTCATCATATTTCACAATTCTGATTAGTATTCCCATTCAACATCATTCTCCAAATATTTTTATCTCTTGGATTTTAGTCTAACTGAAAACTAGTACCTTTAGGTTATAACATTTTCCACAAACCTTTATTGTATTCAACCATTTTAGAATTCGATGAAATCATTAGGGTGATTAGAAATATAAGGCAAAACTGACAATCTTCTTTAAACATTCAGCAAGACTAACTTCATGTCTTTTAATACATTAAAAATCAGATTTAGCATTATCTCACTTACTAAGGAATGCATTGAAACTTTCTTCTCAATATGTCTCTTTCTTTCTCATCCAGAATACGATTAGCATGATTAGGATCAGACTGAATATGATTGGTAGAATCTTATCTCCACAGTTATCTCATTAAGAATGCCTCATATGTTTTACAACATATGTATGTTTTGTGAGGAAAAAAATATCAAAGAATCATAAAATTTTTATTAAAACCATACAGATTTTGATTCTTCCCCATTACTTTCTTTACTTCCATTCTAGAATATAGTGATTCTGATGAACCTTTTCATCAAGAAACCATATTCCCAATACTAGGTAATTTCATAAAACATGGTGGGTCTGATTTCATGAATATGATATCCAGTCTGAATTTCACCAAATACAAAGTGGTTTTATTTATTTTCTTCATAAGCATCCTTTGAAAACTAAAGACAATACCCTAGTAAAAACATATTTATCTTCCAAAAACATTCTCCTTCTACATGGTCCCAAATATCTACCCTATTGGAGTTTTTTTCAACCAGGATTCAAAAAATCAATGAATCTTGTATCCTCAAGATAGGGATTACTTATCAATAATTCTAATCATATATGATCTAACTCATTTTAGGAAACAAGAATTATTGATAGTAAAGAAATATTTTCCAAATGTAGTGATCATGTAAACCTTCTTCATCATCTTTCCTTAGATTTTTTTTGTCAACATTCCTAGAATACACAAATTTTGTTTACAATTACCACTCTAAAAAATGGTTAGAATAGTTCACACATATAAAATGTTAAATTCACATCTTACCCAAAACTCCAACTTTTTACACGATATAATTAAGGATAGATTTATGAAACAATTATCTCCCTTGTGAAAACTTTAAAAGGTAATATAAGAGATGGGAAACATACATAACTCAAACATGATGAGAAAGAGTATTGAAACCCATGTTCAAGATCAATTTGTAAATGGTTCCATTGGGTAATGGTTTTGTAAAAATGTTTTTATCTAGTTTCAATGATTTAACATAATCCATCTTCAACTCATTATTATCCACATTATCCTTGATGAAATTTTATTTGATATCCATATGTTTTGAATAATAATTGTAAACATAATTACTAGTTATATTTATTTAACTTTGATTATCAAAACATACGGACAAGGGTAACATGACTTCAAAAAGTAACTATTCTAATTGAGTTTTCATCCAAAAATGTTGGGTAGTGTCTTGAGGAGAAGAAACATACTCAAAATTTTCTATAATATGTTTTACTGAATTATGTTTCTTTTTATGAAATTTTATTCCAATTTACCCCTGAAAGAATAGTCCACTAAATGTGGATCTTCTATCGTCAACATTTTTTGGACAATTAGCATCTGAAAAACTAAATAAATCAATTCTTTCTGAGCTATCATATCTGATTTTGTAATTTTTTATTCTTATTATGTATTTGAGAATAATTTTTCAAAAAAGTATATGTTATTATTTAAGATAACTATTAAATATTTTACATATGGTAACATCATAAACAATATCGCAACTCGAGAAAGTCAAATATAACAAACATCCAATCATCATTAAATATTTATTCTAATCAACTTCCTTACCTAATCCATCATTAGAAAACTTTTTTCCCATTGATATCATTGGGAAAATAGATTTCATGGTTTTTAGGTAGAAATTCTTAAGAAGTTAATTAGTATAATTTTCTTGAGAAAAAAAGATATGTCTATTCATTTATAAAATTTGAAACCCAATAAAGTAGTTCATTTCATAGAGCAATATCATCTTAAACAACAATTTATTTTCTTTATAAAATCATTCAAAAGGTATTTCATTGTTCCTAGGGAAGATAATTTCATCGACATAAAAAAATTTGATGAGGGGAAACACTTAACTTTATTTGATGTAATTATTTCTATAAAATATTCCTTTCTTAAAACACATCTTCCTTAAGCAAGTATCAAATTTATAATACCATTCTCTTAGAGATAGTTTCAACCTATAAAAGGAATTAATCAATCTATATACATAGCATTCATCATTCCCAATGAAAAAACTACATATTTGATCAATGTATACTTCCTCATAAAAATCTGCATTCAAAAATTCATAATTTAAATCCATTTGAATAATGATGTAACATCATTATAAAACAATAACAAGAAAAATAATAATTATTTCTAAACTTTACACTGAAGAAAATATTTCAGAAAAAATCAACTCCTTCAATTTGTGAGTAAAGTTTTAACACTAATCATGCTTTTTTATTATCAATTCACCTTCTTCATTCACCTTGTTCTAAAAAAATCACTTTATACCCAAAAAAAATTTGGTCATCAGGATTTGGATAAAGTTCCAATGTATGATTATTTTCTATATGATATATCTCTTCATTCATTGATATAACTCATTATCTATACTCAAAATATTTATTCACATCATTCTGATCAACATTTTAATTCAAGTATGTGTAGCAGCATTTCTTGTTCTTCTTGTTTGAACCCTTTGATATTGATCACAAATAATATTATGATCTTACACTTGCATCCTCACCCAAGATGAGATTTTCAATTATCTTCTTCATCAAAAGATATATCTGGGTTGGATTCTTCTTCGGTTGGATTATAAATGTTTATATCCTTATCAAAATATTTATCAAAACATTCCTTACCCTTCTCAACTTCTTTATCTATGTAAGTATGTTTATTTTCTTGTACCTTTTTAATAACTTTCCCCTCAATATAATCATCAATTCTTCTTGTTTCATTGTTGAATTATCTATATCATAATCATTGAAGATCATATCCCAGAAATATTCCATCTTCACCTTTCTACTCAAACATTATAATATTTCCACCTTTCTTTTTTAAAATACATGGACTCCAAAAAACTCTTAATTGTATGAAACATGGATTTTTTCCATAAAACATTTCACATGGTTTCCTATATGAACCTGGCCTACTGAAACATCAATTTTTGATATATATATATATATATCTGTACTCATGGAAATATTATAATAGTACTGAGAAAGATCATGATCATATAGCATAGTTCTCCCCATTTCCACAAAACTTATATTCTTTCTATCAACAACCCCATTTCATTGAGGAGTTTTTAGGGAAAATATTTATGGAAAATTCAAGGATTCTTAATATAACATTAAAATTATTCATTCTTATACTCACTAATAATATCAGTTATCAACTTCTTCACAAAATACTCACATTCCTTATCACCGTTCCTTCTGAAACATTTAATCATTTTCAATTAATATGACTATTGTTTCATATACAGAACACATGTAATGAGAGTAAAGTCATCAATGAATGTGATGAAGTACTTATCTCCATTTTTTATTTTTTTATTGTTCACCCACATATATCAGAATGAATAATATCTTGGGGTTGTTTTGAGTGAATCTCAAATTTCATAAGCAGTGAGATTGTAATTTTTCTTTTCTTAAAAATACCAAATCACAAATATCTTCTTCTTGAAAACATAGTAATATCATAGAAACTATATGTATTTAATAAAATTAACATGTTTCGTTAACACATCTGTCATAGCCTTTTATTCCACAATTTAATCTCATCTACCATACTCTAGTAATAAGATTTTTTTATTTCCCCAACTAGAAACAATATTCCTTTTGTACGTAGGCCTCTTATAACCTTCTATCAATATAACTCACCTTTCTCTACAAACACATATTTAAAAAAAATAACTTATTTA
Source organism: Viscum album (assembly GCA_963277665.1). Classification (NCBI taxonomy): domain Eukaryota; kingdom Viridiplantae; phylum Streptophyta; class Magnoliopsida; order Santalales; family Viscaceae; genus Viscum; species Viscum album. The sequence continues at coordinate 1,370,124,013 of OY728162.1, read as the reverse complement.
TCCTTATCAATTTGTTTTGAAACACTTAAATGTTTTTTGTTTCAACCCATAAACATTTAAAGTTTTCTTAGATTTAATCTTTAGTTTCCCAATGAAGGTTGATCCAACACCTTCGATTCTCAAGGATTCATCATTTCTAAATATCACTATTCTTTATTTAATGTCACTAACATTCTTAAAAAAATTAATTATCCTATCATATGAGAAGAATAAAAATAATCATGAATACATGTTCATTCCCCTTTTGTAGATTTTAAAGCGATTTCCACATCATGAGTTATTTATTCTGCCTATTATTTCATCACATCTAGCTTTTGATAATATTTAAGAAACATTTTTTGTATTGATAAAAAACAATAAAACCCTTATCAAGATGTTAATGTTGTTAAAAACTTCTAGAAATAGATTGTAGTAGATGGAATCTTTTTTCAATTTTAACTCCAACCTCCTCAGGTTTCTTCATAACAACCTTTTTATAATTTTTTCTTGGAGGATATTATATCCCCCTAAAACTTTTCCTTCTATAAAGTATAGATTAATAGTAATGTTATTAGTTGAAACAAAAAATATTTTCCATATATATAAATCCATATCAATACAAGAAATATACATAGATAGATTATTTTCCTCCGAAGCATTCATATTGATCGATGTTGTGATTATTTTCCCAACAACTTTTGCAACAGAACTTTATTGGCCATCAACCTTTATGTTTTCTAATTGAACATTCTTCTTTAGGTAAGATTTCATTCCAGCCACTTTAGAACCAAAAGTGACATAAAGTTTTCTTGACACATGTTTTTTATGAACTTAAAAATTTTCCACATTGAATGTCTTATTCATGTACATAACTTTCCCGGCTTTCTTATCCTTAGAAACATTCCATATTTCTTCTCAAAAATTGAAGGTAACATTTTTTATCGTTATTGGGTTTATCCTTAATAGAAATTTCACCAACTTATAAGATTGATTTTTTGAAAATTTATTCCCCCTGTTTGGCTTCAAAAAAATTTCTGGAAAAGTTAAAACTCTTCTTCCTTTTCATTCATCTTTTGTTTCAAATGATAATTATGATTATTTTTTTCTCAAGAATAATTTTCCTATCGGCGATATGATTTTTCATCTTCAATTTCTCATTATAAATACATTATTATTTATTTATTTAAGATTTTTAATTATTAAATTTCTTGATTTATTTGTTTTCCCTTCAAATCATTCTCAAACACTCTTTCAATTCATATTTAAGATGAAATTATAATTGAGATTCTTCATCTTGTAATGAACTATTACTTATGAATTCTTCATTATTCACAATTATAATAAATATATTCTATACATCCTTTTAAAAATATTTTCCAATTTCAACTTCACATTATTCATGTTCATCATCCTTAGATAAGAAAATTATTTTGTTATATTAGTATAATTTTTTTATCTTTTTCTATAGAAAATGATTTCTCATTATCACTATATTTCTTTTAAGAACTTCTTTGAAATTATTTATTCATTATCATTATTCTCTTAATTCATTCTTTAAGAGTAATTAGCTTCAATGTTCCTAATACTTCAACATTCAAAAAAACATCTATGGAATATTTCCTTTATATTTGCATGTAACTCGTGCAATGTTTTTAGAAAACCAAGACAAAATATCATCATTATTTTTATATACCTAATTTTATGAGAAAGATTCAGCAAGACCATATTCATCAGGAACCTTCTTACACTTTTATTTCTTAGTATATTTGAAAGACATTTCTCTATCTACTTTTTTTATCACATAAACACCCCTTCTCATTTCATAAGAGATAAGAGTTCTATTAAAATTATATAGAGATAATGTTTTAGGGTCTCTATATTCCAATGAATAAACATTAACATAAAACTTTTTAGTAATAATTCTAAATATATTTTCAATAATTGTAGAATCCCTAAAATTTTCATCATCAAATCTTATATTGATGAAAATATCATTTAACATAGTAAAGAATTCCCCAATAGATTCAAACACACCCATTTTGGAATATTCATACATCATCCTCTAGATGTTTTATTTTTCCTTATTCACTTTTTTATTTTATTCATAGATATTTTTCATCTTATCCCAGATACCTGTAGTTATAATAACAACATCCACTCTTAAGAACTCACTATCAAAAATTGATGAAATTAAAACATTTTTAGCTCTTCCATAAATCTCAAGATTCTATTTATTGAGAGGTTTAAGAGAAACCTTTACATCAATAAGAGGTAATCCATATATTTTATCTTTTAGAACATCATAACCAGATACCTATGATAATGAATAATTTTATCTTTCATGATATGATAGTTCTTTCAATCACATATCGGAATTCCCTTACTATTCCAACAATTCAGATTCTTCATCACAAATTCTCATCAAAACATATGAAAAGGGTAATAAAAGAGAAGCTTCTTCTCTAATACTATTATTATGTTCTCAATATGGATAATTATATCCCTGAGAGGGGGAGTAGTGAATCATTGACTACTTTTCTTTAATGTTTCCTTTCCTATGAAACAACATTCACATCCTGATAAATATAAAATTACCAAGTAAAAAAATCAAACACAAATCCATAGGAATATAATAATTTTCAAGGATTATTATTAAATAAGAGTAGTTAAATCCTTGGTATAGTTTGGAAATGATCTAATTTCACAAGATAAACTGTAAAACATTCCTTTTTTATAGAATACACTGATTAGTGCATTTCCTTTCACTCATAGAGCACACTGCTAAAAATTAAATAGTGTGTGTACCCCTCCTTTAACAAATGATGTATTACAATGAATTTGAAACATAACGTGTAATGATTGTTCTTTATCAGCATTCACAAATGTGTTCCTATAAAACCAATCTTCACTTACTTATCGAGAAGATGGTAAGACATTCTGAGACTTTATAATAAAACCCAATTTGATTTCTTTGTCCAATTATTCCTATTTGATTGTCCCAATCTGATTGCTCAATATGAAAAATCTAACTCTTCCATAACATGGTTGTGAAAATTATGAAAAAATTCTTCCTTAGTATAGAAAACACAACAAAATATTCCTAACACGATAGTCAAGTCCAATAAGATAACCAGCTAAATATGATGAGAATCTGAAAACGATGATCAGATGAATATGATTATCAGATGAATATGTTACAAGATTATCCGTTCTCTATTTTTTTTTATTCGACATGAATTCTTCACAAAAAAACAATCCAAAAATTTTTTCTACATAGAAATTCTGAACTTCTTGCCCTTCCTTTTTTGAATAGTATATACGTCAAAAAGTATTAAATACATTTTTTTTATACTCGCCCCTAAAATGATTTAGGCAACATACTAAAATTTTTTCCCACTCAACCAAATTTTCTAATTATGATTGTTTCCTTGAATTCTAGATATATTTATGACTTCGAAGATGTTTCTCATCTGTTTCGAGTCCTTCTTAGATATTCTAAAAATTTTAACACTTCTTAAGACATTCTTTTCAAAAACCCGTCCAATTCTTATTTCCTATTCCAATTTTATTAGTATGATTTCTTACATACATTTATCCATACCAAATGCATGTATAAAGAAATAGTCAATTTCCTTCTTTATAGAAAACCTTAGTCTGATTTAGATTCCCCATTATCATTACGATCTTCCTTAACATGATGAAGAAAAATGTAAAAAAAAATTCATCATTGCGTTGGTTTACACCAAACAAACATATTCTTCTTTATAATTTTCATGTTTATTGATCCACTTTGATATAATATTCAATATGTCCTTAAACAATACTCTTCTAATTATTTTTTGTTATAGGAAAACGATTATTCCAGGCTTCACCCAGAGTCTTCTTCATCCAGAGGGCTCCTAACCCATTTGTAATATAAATCTTCTTTTCCTCTATATTGGTTTTAAAAAAATTCTACTGATGAATATGATGAAATATTGATTCTGATGAACTGCTATCTGAAAATTATTTTCATTTTTTAATATGATTTGAATGATCTTTGAATACTCAACTTCATTATATTTTCTTATTATGATTCCCTTCAACTTCATTATCTAAATATTTATATCTCTTGGCTTTTAGTATATCTAAAATCCAATACCTTGGGTTTCTCTCATTTTTCTAAAACACTCATAGCATTCAATATTTATAAATCTGATGTACTCATTATGATGATCAAAAATCATTGTCTCCACCAAATTTCTTCGTTATACATTAATTATGTATCATACCTCCCTTCATGTCATTGAATAAATTGAAGATTAGCTATATCATCATCTGACTTATCATGGAATGTATTGTAACTTCCCTATCTAAAGATATCAATACTTCTCATCCTAAATAAAATTTTCATGATCCAGATTAGGCTAAAATTATTGAAAGAATATTTTCTCCGCCTTTCTTTATTCAAGAATGCATCACATGTTTCACAACATAGTTATGATTTTTTTCAAATACAAAACAACAAAGCATCGTTCGATATTTATTGTATCCATAGATACATTTATTCTTCCCCATTATGATCTTCGCATCCATTCCAGACCAGAGGTCAGTTTGATGAACCTTCTCATCCAGAAACCATATTCCTAATATGATAAAATTTCTATAAACATTGTGGGTATGATTTCATGAATATGATGGTTAGTATGATTTTCTCCAAATTAAAAGTGAGGTGCTTTGTTTTATTCTTAAATATCCCCTTAAAAAAGAAAATACCCTTGAAAAACAAACTTATTTACCTTCAAGAAATCTTCTCTAACCAACATGACCCAAATATTATTGAAGGATACTATACATTAACATATATCCCAATCCATTATTTTACCGATTTAATCCATTTTCTAAGAGACACATATTATATTATTATATAAAAAAGTTGTATATAATAATATTTCATTCCCTTATATATAAAAAAGTATCTTACTTATACTAGATTTACCCACTCATTATACAAATTTATATCAACCAAATCTATTTCAAAATATTTCCTAATATCTATAACAATGTCCTAGAATCCTTTTATTTTCTAAATTTCAAGGAAATGGTTCTTTAAGGTTATAACAAAAGGAGAACATCTGAAGGGATAGATAATGTTCCTAGATAGGCCCACCAACCTATTTTCTCAGTATACATCCAAAAACATATTATATATATGATGTAACACCCCAACCCCAGATGCCCAGATCCGGTACATTATTACATTACATTGGAATTGTTACAAGTAAATCCCAAAGGACCATTCAGTTTAGTAGTCATGGAATGATAGATTACATAAATGATACCCATAATACATTTTTAAATTGGAAATACAATCATGATAGGTAATAAAATGAAATAAACTATAACCTTGAATTATTATTCAAAGATTTATCCATCATATCCTAGGGAAGGAAACATGATAATGGTGAGATCAAATGATCAGTAAGGGTAAGTGAAGAGGAAGTAGTAATGAATATATCTATATCAAAAGGTAAATAACTGATCACACATTCCATTTAGAAACTAGATAAGTCCCAAATAATATGGATAGGAAGAAACTATAACACATTGCACAAATCAATTAACTAATAAGGAAAAACATCTATTGCTATGTCGATACCAAAACTCATGGACCAAGAAAAACATAAATTAATGAGGGAAATCGATTTCTTATCAAATGTCAAGTCTCAAGAAAATGATAAACTATTACAGTCAATTGCTATCAATCTATGGATTAAAACATGGATCGAAACACATTTAATTTTTTCAACCTATTAGTTTCATTAGAACTTGTCGACACATCGAGAAGCTATATAATGTCTGGGCTCCACCTGTCATTGCCAGGCCAAAACACCCCTCGTACTAAAAAATCCAAATAACTAATATTCCTTATCAAATAACCATATTTACTATGAAATATTTATTTAAAAATAATTCACCAAATAGTCAAATAATTTTCAAAATAGACACCATATAGAAAATGGTTACCAGTTTAGGAACTACTAATACAAATTTTATGAGAATATTGATAATAAATTTAATTTCCAATGAAAATTATTACAATAATGTGATTATTTCAAGGAAATTTAACAATCAAAAAATGAAGTGAGATTAATAATATTTTAGGAGAATAATATTCAAGCATTCTGTAGTGTCACATACAATATTGATACATTTAAATCATTATCACAAGAAAGGTATGGCATTAAATGAATCTTATAATATTATGAGAATAATAGGATTCATGATATAAAATATCAAAATGTTTAGTATTTAATAACCCAAAATAAGTAAGTACTGAATATGACATTAATCTTACATATTTTAAAAGTGATATAAAAGTCTCTTACTATAACCTTCCCCTTATTTTGTGGTACTTAAACTCTTTTATAGAGGTTAAAAATATGTTAATAAATAATAATCTAACCAATAAAATTTTTATAATACCATACATTAACTTCTTATAATATTATATTTCTCCTTTGTTACCACACTCTTATTATGTTAGCTATTTCGTGTGTTGATTGTCTAGTCTTCTCAAATAAATTTTGACTTGTTATTTGTCGTTCATATTAAATATATCATGGTATAATAATCTCCATAATGTAATCCATGAATACATAATGTTATATATCCAGTACATACATATTTAGAATAGTATAAAATATTTGGATATTAGAAATTAAGTGCACTGTTAATTTAGACGACAGGTCATACGTAACCATGAATACGACATTCATTTCTTTGTAATAATATAAGAATTAAAACTCAACGATAAATATGTATCTTTTAATTTCAATTATAATATTTATTTTATATATTTTTTATAGTTTTATTATATCCATCATTTAAATGATCCATGTAAGGGATGAATGAGTCAGAATGCATTGAGGGGGTAGTAGTCCAAACTTCCTCGAACGAAATTATCATATTTACACATGTCGAAAGCATAAAGGTATGTTATAAATAAAAATTACGAAATAAAAAGATATTATAAATACAATATATATCATATACAAATATATTTTCCATCTTAATGTCCACCATGTGAGGCTTTAATGTAGATTTGAATGGTTTCATGAGGCAGTAATTCACCGTACACATAAACACAATATTCATTACACATTAAATGGATGTGTGTTTAAGTGTTGGTAGAACACATATCATAGAAAAATCATTGTAAATTGATGACACTGGATTTTTTATATAACCATATAATAAGAAGATTATAGGGAGTGGATATTGGAAATGAAATTTGAAAGCATGAGTGAAAGTTTTACATATTAATCGGGTAACATGTTTTGGTTTATAACCAAACGCTTTCATGGAAAAATGTTTTCCAAATGGATTCTTCTTGGTCTAGGGTAGGGTTTTTGGGAAACATTAGATAGGGATTGTCAGAACATAGGTTGTTACAGTGGTGTTAGGTATGTGGAGCTATAGTGGGATTTTATATGGAAGGGGAAGTGGCACTTTTGTAAATACCAAATGGTATTGAATAATGGGTGGTCTGTCATACCAAATGATCCTAAGAAATGGAAAAATAATAGATTAAATGATAATAATGGTATCAGAAAAACCTCATCCTCAAAAAAATATGTACATTTTAATAATTTGGTTTTATAACTTCTAAGATTCCCCAAATTTATCATTTTAGTTTTTATTAAAGAATCTAGTTTTCTAAACTAATTAATAAAACCATTAAGACTAAATTAAAGTAAGATTTATTATAAAATATAGATAAACTAAATTATTAATATGATATCAAATATAGAATAAAATTCAGATGTATTTTGGGAATTAATTTTTAAACAATCACTTGGGACGCGTGAAAAAACTGCTTGATCCCAGACCGTGTTAAAAAGGTATTAACATAATATGGGTAAATATGTTAATTATAAAAGATTAATTATTAAATTAATATAAAATATTTAATATATATTATATCTTACAATTATCTTGGAATAAAATAGGATATAATTTATTTTAAATCATTTTATAAGATTCATTTATATTCAAATAGAAATAATGTCAATTTTGACATTATTTATTTAATGTTAATTTAAAAATATAAATATTACATTGGAATCCAAATATTTTTTGTGTAATAGTGTGTAAAATGATATATTAATCTAAAAAAATAAATATAGACTATAATTAAATCAATTGAATTCACTTTTAATATTTACGGCATCATTTATTTTAGTTTATTATTGACTAAATAATCACTATATTGATGTTTCTTACATATTTTAAGTACATAAAACATCTAAAAAACTATCGATAATTTATTATGATAATAATAAAAAATATAAATTAAAAAATAATATTTATAACAGAAAATATTTTTCAACATATCTCAATGGTTTATAAATGTTAAAGGAATCAAGAGTTCCATTTTATCTTTTTCCATGCCATTTTATATAGGGAAATTTCATTTTACAATAACCTCATAACCATATATTTTAATACAAGTGGGTAAATTGTAAATATGTTGGCACCCAGTGACTTTTCTACAAGTTTTGATGTCAATATTTTACTTAATATTATGTTTTATTCATTTATATTGATTAATCATACATTAATCAGGGTAATTAATCTTAATCACATTCAGGAATAATTTTTTCCAAAAACTAATATGATGATATTATTAGAATAAAAATATCATTACAGTTGCATTTTTATGTATAATATTTTAAATATTCAAGCCACATAAGTGGGAAAATTATGATAAGCACTAATCCCCATGATAGGGCGAAATAACAGGTTTTTATAGTAAGAAAACATTCAAAAGTTTATTATATTTTTTTATTTAATTTGAAATTAAAATTAATTATAATGAACATAATTGTATATATAGATTTATATTTTATCTAATGTGACTCAAAAACCAATATAATTTATAATTTATCATTGATAATTATTTAAAAAAAGGCTGTTTTTAACTAAATTACAGTATTTTCACTATTCATCAAAAATGAAATATCTAAGAAAAATCCAAAAAATATACCAAAAAATAATTTGGAAATTATGAATTCCAAAATGATGTTTATTTTTAAAGTCAAAATTCATTAAAATGTCAAATTTTAGTTTTAAAATAGGATTTTCCATTAAAATAAAAAAAAAACTCGGTCTTTCTTTTAACGCAACCTAATTCAATGTCACATGTAGTGTAATTTAAACATTTTATATAAAATAGTAAAATGAAATACTATTTAATCTAAAAGTAATATATTTTAATTTCTTGGGGTGTCATATTCTCCAAACTTTATGAAATTGTATCCTTTCAATTTAAACTTAAGCTCAGTAATCTGGGGTTTTAAAATAAAATATTTTTTATAGACCCTCATCGTAAAATGGGTAGATATCATATTTTATTAATAAGAGATAAAAGAATTTAAAAATGTTGTGTATCTATGGAATCTATTTGGAGAAAAAATGTGGGAAATTGAGACATGGATATGAAAGAAAAATCTAACAATCATGTTCTAATGGTGAGTGCAAAAGAACATGTTAAGATGAAAGTTGTTGACCACAAAACCATCAACAATAGGTGTGAATAAAGGTAATTAATTTCATGAACAATGATGATAATAGGAAAATATTTTTGTTTCAAAACCATTATTTTCTATAGTTAAAGGATTTTTTCACTATATAATAATACAACTTAAAAATATGTTTATATAAAAATACATTTATCCTTATATTTTTCCTCAATCTATTTTTAATTCACCTATTTGGACATGATACAACATATAGTGAAGTAATACATTACCCTCTGAAATCTCATCCAATGATAATCATGATCTTTTTTAGAAATGATTAACTTTTCTAGCAGATTATGATCCAATCACTTCTGAATGAATGTCACTAAACTTCCATAGTTTACTTATCTGTAGTCATTACTAATCATGAAGCAAATTTTAATTTTTACATTCCAAACATGTGAATAAATTCATTGTGTATCCTTTTGAAATATAGTAATAAATAAAATTACCATAAAACCTTGTATTAATCATGAACCCTTCCTTATTCCTTAATAAAGACACGTGTTATTGTATATATTTCTTAAATCCAGTGAGTTTTAAACACAATAAATGATATGAAAGACAACTTTTCGACAAGTTATTAATCTATTCCAAGGTAATGAAGACTTATCCTAATTAATCATTACTTCATAATTTTCTCAAAATCAAGAACAAATAAAGGGATTCTTTTCCTTCAAAAATGTATTATTCAAAAAAAATTAAATTTTAACTTAATATCATTTCTTGGTACCATTCAAAACATGGTCTCAAAATATTAATTAAAAATTAATATAGTACAATCCTCATATACTCAATATTTCATAAAACAAGTATATTGATGATAAAATACGCAAATTACATAATTCTTGAAAATGAAAATAATTCATTACTCTTAATCTGTTTTAGTATCATAATTTCATCACTATACAACCTCAGCATTTGGGGCATATTCCTTTGACTTTTTGGACATTGATTTTCATAGTGTCCCATCACCTTAGAGTTGAAGCATGTGTGAATTGGAAACCTTTTTCATTCCCTTGAAATCAAAATCATGGCTTCATTTTTCTCCATACTTAACAAATTCACATTCCCTCTAATAATTTACTAGGGTGATTCTTTCAATAGTTATCAATTGTTGGAAAATCCTTCATTCCCTTCTTCCCTTTAAAATTTTTTTTATCTTCCATCCCCTTCTTCCCGTTAAATCCATAGGACTCATATAAATATTTATTTATCTAGTTAAAAATGAATTTATTTCTTCATATGATGAGAGTACATATGAGATAATCCCCTTTTGAAATGATGTCCTAAGACCCCGAATGATTTGATACTTCTTACTCATTGAATCATGCGCCTTTGTGGATCTTTCATCCCTTCGACTAAGTAAAATTTCTAAATATTAAAATATTCTATATTAGATAATTAAATTATGAACATCTTATAACTCATAACATGGTATAACACATAATATTAATTTATGCATTGTAAATCCTAGAACCATAAAATTTGATTACTGTTGGGGCATAAATCCTTAATAATGGTAGGTAATTAAAATGTGAATAATCCTAAGTGAAACCCTGTGAGTCTCAAACAAGGTCCACATTAAGGACAATTGTGATGTACTAGGTTACCCCGAGTGAAGATTGAAACACCTTGTTAGAGTTCTTACTCCTAGTTACATTTATGCAAGAACCATGTTCACTTATAGTATCCAGACAGGGGTGTATTTCAAGGAATTAACCTATAATATTTACTCTACCAAAATACTATGATGTTCTTATACACATATCTTCAATTTCTATATTATGGTTATTCTACCTAATCTATGTTTTCTAATTCTAGTTTCCATGGTTTTTTCTAAACATCCTCTGATACCAATAATAACTCCATAGCCCCAGATGCTCGGAGCTAGTTAATTATTACATTATAATGTCATTATTATAAGGAATTATATTTTGAAGATCCATTCTGTTTAGAAGCCCTGTAAAGACGGATTACATACATGATACCCATAATACTTTAAGAAATATTTTATTCCATCATGATACAAAATAAAATGAAATAAACTAGGCCCTTGAATTCATATACAATGATTTTTTCTTCATAATATGGGGAAATAAACATAACAACGGTGAGCTCAAATGCTCTGTAAGTGTAAAAAAGTTTTAGAAATATTTAATCAATTTATATGGAAAGGTAATTAACTAATCACACATTCCAATTACAAAACCGGAAAAGTCACAGATAAAATAGAAAGTCTGAAATTGAAACACAAGTAATAAATCAATTTACTAAGAATGAAATACATCCATTTATATGTTGACAAAAAAATAAAATAGATAATTAATCACTAAAACTAGATGAGAGAAATTTATTTCTCATCAGACATCATATCTATGCCACATGAAAACCTATTACCATTAAGACCTATCATAATATGGTTTACAACATGGATTAAAACCCATTTAATTAGTCTAACATATTTGTTTAATGATAACATGTCTATAAATCGAGGAGAAATATAATGTCTGTTATCCACCCATCATTTAAAATCCAAATAATTCATCATATTTAATGATTAAAACAACTAATATTCCTTATCAAATAAAAAATTTTGAATGAGAAATACGAATTTAACAATAATTCCCCAAACAATGATTTTTTTTTCAAAATAACCATTATATGGACAATGGTATACAGTTTAAGTAGTACTAATACCCATTTTATGAGAATATTTATATTCAATTAAATTTTCAATGAAAAATAATTATAATAATGTCATTGTTTCAAGATAAGTTAAAAATCACAAAATGAAGTGAGATTAATAACATTTGCGGAGATTAATCTTTAAACATTCCAATTTCTCACATAACACTTTGAAACATTTAAATCCTAATCACTATAATGGTAATATGTTTAATGAATCTTATAATATCATGATAATAATATGATTCATGATAAAATATATCAAAATTGGAATTAGGTATGATAGAAAAAAGTAGTAATTAGTCAATATTATATCTTGAATTCAAATATATTATGTTCAATGGTGTTTAAATTGATATATCAATCTAAAAAAATAAATACAACAATTCAATCATTTAGCTTCACTTTTAATATTTATAGTATCATTTATTTTAGTTGGTTATTAACTAAATAATCACTATATTGATGTTTCTTAAGCATTTTAATTACCTAAACCATCTCTAAAAATTATTGAAAATTTATTATTATAAAAATAACCCATATATATTATAAAAATATTTATAACCTAAAATATTTTTGTTTTATACATATCTCAATGTTTTGTAAATGTTAAAGGTAAGAAAATTTCCCTCTATGTCTTTTTCACTACATACCCTTTTATATAGGGAACTTTCATTTAATAATATACAAATAACCATATTTTTCATACCAAGTGGGAAATTGGACAAATTATTTGAAGTCAATGGATTTTAGAAAAGTTTCCTAGTCATTTTGGTCGTTAGTAAAATGGATTTATCCATTATTAAGCTTAATCATATATTAATCAATGTATTTAATCTTAATCATATTCATTAATCTTTATGGTCAAAAAATTAAGATGATCTTATTAGACTAGAAATATCATAATAATTACATTTGTGTATGTGAGATTTTCAAAATTAAAATCACCAAAGTGGGAAAATTAATATTTTTCCTAATCAAATAGACGAGGTGAAATAAAGTGTTTTTGTAGTTGAAAAACGTTCAAAAGTTTCTTAGGTTTTTAAATTCAATTTGAAAATAAATTAATTGTAATGAAAATAATTGTATGAATTGATGTATAATTTATCTAATGTGACTCTAAAAAATATAATATATAATTTTGAATTAATAATTTCTTAAACATTAATGTTTTTTTAACTAAATTCCAGTAATTCTCAGTTTTTATCAAAAAATGTAGTTTCTATGAAAAATTTATAAAATCACTATACACTAATTTTAAAATTTTTAACTCAAAAAAGATGTTTATTTTTAAAAATAAAATTAATAAAAGTGTCAAAATTTAGGTTTAAAATATGTTTTCCTTTAAATTTTTGTAAAACATGGTCATCCTTGTAACACAAGAAAATTCTGTGTCGTTTGTAGCATAATTTAAAATTTGTATACAAATATTTTCAACAACAAAGTTATATTTAATCTAAAAGGAAAATATTTTAATGTTTTCCAATGTTAACTATAAAATTATTATAAATTTTTATGACTAATATTTTTGAATTTTATTATACTACATTAATACTCATTTTATACATTCCTTCGAAACCATTTGAATATTCAATACACCATTATTTTAACATATGGACTACCAGCTCCATTGACAATGTTCTTCATTTTTCATCACCATGTCATAGATATGGTTATAAAATACTATTTAAGGTAATGATTTCATATTTATGACATTCTTTTGATTCAATAATTATAAACCATTTCTTATTTTCCTCCATATTTATTGAAAACAAACGCATTTCTCGTGCATACGTGCAGACTACCAACTCCTTTAAAGTTACATATTTCAGTTTTCACTATGATATTTATTTTGTATCTAAGGTTTTTACAATTTTTTAAACTAGTTTAATAAGTATAATTTATATCATTATGCTTCATTAATAATGATAATATTTCAAATTAATCATCTAATTTATCATACTCACCCATCAATTATAGTATTTTCTTTGTTTCTGTCGGTTTAACCACACAAAAATGATAAAAAAATATATTATATATAAATATGGAAATATAATTACTGATGAAATAAAACAATAATAAGAAAATGATATTTTTTATAGAATGATAATATTAATATCTTACCTATTATTATGATTACACCCCTTGTTCATTACAATTACCAAAACAACATCATCACTGACCGCGTTGGCACGAATTGTAAATAAAATACTTATTAAAAAAATTAATAATTTCTAAAAAATAGTAAAATATATATTACAGTAAATCTATTTATCTTTAAATAATTATTTTTCAATCCTTAAATAAGTATTGACACTACCGATATAATGATAGTATAAAAATAAATATCAAATCTAATAACATATTTCAATTATGATTGGTTATAACTAACCAATATATTTAAAATAAATGAGTGAAAATGAAATTTTAAAGATGTTATAGATATGAGTATTGAAGAATTTTTTTATAAAATGGTTGATAGAGAACATTCAACTAAGAAGGAATAATGGTATATGGTTTTCTTAACTCAAAACATTTCATTCGGTCACGATCATTCCCCTTTAAAAATTATCTTTTGAGATTGATATATTTTACCCTATGATGATTCTGTATTATCTTAAACATATTCATCTAAGTAATTCATGGTTAAAATAAAATTATATTATTTTATAAATCATTTTCTTAATAAAAATTTAATGGAATTAATAATGATTACCATTTTTTAAATTTATATTTTCATAAATATATTTGTTTTTTACAATTTCATAAAACTTTACCCTACATTATTTTTATTGGTAAGTATATTTTTCCTATTTTGAAATTAATATTTCTATGAAAAGAATTTAAAGTTTATTTTTTTACCATTTCAAATAATATTAGTTTCAACAATGTTATTTTTATAATACTAGAAATATTTATTTTCATAATCTTTTATTTTGTCTTCCATTCCATATTTATTAAATAATAATATTTTGTATTTCATTTCATTTATGGAGAGAATTATAAAATATTTTTAAGAATTATTATTTTCTCCTTCTTAAAAAATAAATTCATGAATAGAAACTCATAACTATTATTATTAATATATTATTACAATTTTTCTTTCCGTGAAAACTGTTTTATTAATTTTTTATTATGTTTCCTCTCTATCTATAAAATATTTATCTCTAAGGGAGTTATGTTTAATGTTTTTTAATGTATTTTCCTCTTATTATGTGATCATTTTTGGGTGTTCAATTATTATAGGTTAGTAAATTTAACTTATCATGTTATTTTAGAACTTTTGAAAATGTTATGAAACACATTTTCTTTCCATGAGTTCATTATGTTTAAAAAATGAATTATTTGAATTTTATAATTTTATACTTTAAATTATAATTACATCGATTCATTAAGATGTGAAAATTGAATGAATTTTAATTGAAACACATATGTATGAATTAATGATGAATGGGGTCCTATACCTCCCTCCAATTCATTGGATAAAAGTTTATATATCATGGGATATGAATTCAACAGCAGAATATAGTTTCTCAAAAGACTGGTTAAATGTGTGTGACTCACGAAGGTTTTGTTTCTCTATACCAATGTTTGTGCCAAAATTCTCTAGTATTCATTATTTCTATGACATGTGGGACTTCCATGATATATTTATAGGTTATGATGTATTCCTACGATATGTTTTTTCTTAAGAACCAATATTATTTTTTTATGTTTTAACTCACTCTTTATTCATTCATAATGATGTATTGATGTATTATGACATGAATGTTTTCTAATAAATTATTTTTTGGGTATGTTTCTCTAATGTATGATCTTATATTTTTATTATATTCTTATACCCTATTTTATCATATTATTCTTATTTATGTTTCCTGATTTTTATCCCCTTGTTCATCATTATTGATTATTTTAGATCACCCCTTTTTCATTTTATAGGTATTCTATAAGTTATGAAGAATATTATTTCATGTGTGATATTTATAATTTTTTTTATATTTAAAAAATTATTGATATATGTTCATGAATATTGTAAAATAAGCTACATATATAGAAAATAACCTAAGAAACTAAACCTTAAATTATTCAAATTATGTATCTATTTGTATGAAAATTGGATTATTGATGTATAATAATGAATTGAGTTATATTATTTTTCACATTTCACCTTCTTTTGATTTAGATAAAGGATTTCTTATTTTTTGGTGTTGGTTTAGATTTTTTTGGGAATTAGGATAAGAGAACATAAGTGAAATTATTATTGATAAGTATAAGGTATGCGTCTCTGTATAGGATAACATCCTAATATTTTGGTGAAGAAAATATTATTTCATTTTCATGGTAATATAATCCCTATCCAGATACTTGAAAGTGGAAGTGAGTGTGGTAAAAATTCATTTAATGGTTATCCCCTTGTAAAAGGAAGGTTGAGTGTCAACTCATTATTCTCACAGTGCTTGATGATTGGGTTATGAAATCAGACCTAGATAAACACTCATAGGGTACATTCATTGTTAAACACATAATATCTGTATAAATAATTATGAGGGATTTTAATATGTTTAGTTTAAAAAAACTAATAGAATTTTTTGTATTTATAAAATATATTAAATCCTAGATATTTAAATGTTATGGTATTTACATTATTTATAAATTATTTCTTAAAAGATTATAGTTTTCCATCAATATATTTACTAATTATGGTATTTTTATCTCAAAATTTTTTTTATTTACATAATAGTTGAATAGATGAAGAATAATGTAAATAATATATGTGAAATATAATGAGGTGATTATCCTAATTAACAACAAAATGGGATGGGAGTCATTGTATAAAAATAATTGAGATACTCACCAAATTCTTACTAGTATTGCATAATAATGCAGACCAAATTGAGCTCATGACACCACCAAGGATGGAGAAACAATATATCATGTATTTAATAACACAATTTCCATCATCCTAAGTTGATATTATAATCCAATTATTAAATGGAAATGGATCAATGTGATGGAAATCATATTTTTCATTCTTTAAATCTGAGATCACAAGAATGTTGTTTTAGTTTTTATCTTTCAAGAGGAGTGGTTTACCAAATGAGAACTCTAATTAATAATACAATGAAAAATAAGAAAGTAAAATCTTAGGAATAATAAGATTTGAATAAATTATTTTTCATTATTTATATTCCTCAATATATTTACATAAAAATGGTGTACAAATTCCCCTAGTAAAAAAATAATGAATAATTCAGAACATATAAAAACATCTTAGGAATTCAAGGTATGCATATGGTTATATATCTCAGTTTAAAATAAATATAGGCTACTTAATTGGTGGCTTAAAACCAATTCATTGAAGGAAATTACCCATTAGAAACTTTAGATAATATGAAGAGATTTCTTTATGTCTACTAAAGACAGAAATTGAAACAAGAAATGGTCATTATCATAGATATAATAATATAATGGCGGAGTATCATAGATGCTCTAATGATAATCCATATGAGGTAATGAAATCAAAACTACCTATATGTGAATAATATGGGAGAAATAACCTATTTAATTTCATTATTGGATATGGGAAGGTTCGTGTGTGTGATTATCCTAGAACACCATCTCACAACTATCAGAGTAATACACGAATTATGAATAACAACACTGAGGATACAAAACCAGAAATAATGAACCACATAAGCTTCAATGAATCTAATTAAAATAGTTTTAGAAATATTAAAATTAACTACCTAACACAATATATATTATAGTAAATATTCCATAATAGAATCCCAAACCAAGGAGAAAGGGAGAGAATATATCATCGGTAGAGCGAAGGAGCATCATTATAATGATGTAGTGAATTGTATACTCATTATTCACTCAAGAACTAAAAATTCCTTATCTGCTTCTGGTTCATCCCATTATTTTGGATTCGAATATTTTTCTAATAGTATTGATTCACCACAAAAAACATTAGATATATAACTACCTATAAAAAAATGTTGAGGATATATGATTTCTTCTATGATATATACCTATTCTCCTATTTAAATTAATGGGAAGATATTTCCTAAAAATCAAGTCCTTTTCCCACGGTATAATTTTATGTCATACTGGGTATGGATGGGATTTCTATAAATTGATCACTTATTAATAATCGGGATATAAATATCTCATTTGAAATCCCAGACCATATTATGATAAAATATCTATTCATGTATTATCCTGAACTCCTTTTAGAAGGAAAAATATTTTTTGGGTAATGATACCCTATAATGGGGCAAATATACCTAACAAGATCAAGAATGATGTCATTTTTGACAACATGTATATTTTAAAATAAATTGTGGATCTAATTCCATATTTAATTATTGGTCTAGACCTAGATTGTTAAGTTAGGTTTTCTGATAAACTCAAACATGATTACATGCATATCATAAAAGTTTGTTAAGAATAGAACCCATTAAGTATATAGAATTAATAAAGAATTTACAACAGAATATGAAAAATGGTATCATATACCCCAGTGCTCCACCGTGGAGAGAACTAGTGCTCTTATTTAAATTGAAGAAATAAATAATGTGTCATCTCGTGGATTATAATTTTATTAATAAAATCATAATCAAGAAAATTTAACCTCTACCCAACATCTATGATTTGTTTGATTAACTCATATGGGTTCAATAATTATCAAATACTGATAAACTATTCAGATATAATCGGTTAAGGATTATAAGGGAGGATATTGAAAATAAGTCATTTTGTATGAGGTATTGACACTATGTGTTTATAGAGATTCCATTTGGACTTATAAATGCTCACAATATTGTCATTGATATATTTAATAGAGTCTTTAGTGACTATGTTGATCAATTTATTTTTATGTCATTAGAGATGATATCCTCATATACAAATATATATATATATATATAATGTAATGTCATAGAGGTGTTTTTTGGATTATGTTAATGAAATTTAAAAACAGAAATCTATATGAAATGTTTTTAATGTGTTATTTTGGAAAGAAAATAATATCCTTCTTCAGTTTATGGACTCATAATAAAGGGTATATTAATAGATTTATCAATGATATAAGTTATTGATAAATTTCCCAAACATGCTATTTTAATTTTGGTCTATATATTTCAAGAGCTAACATGATACGACAAACTCCTAGGGAGAAATTTATCATTGCTATTTTAACACTATGTGATTTTATGAAATATTATATTTTAATAAATTTAATTTCATTTATATCTTCAGATGCACACAACACCAAACTCTAATGGACCACAGTATACTATTAATATTAAAATTTAACAAGACCAATATAACATAGAAGTTAAACTTGGAGGTATGAATATGAATAAACACATTTTTTAAAATTATGTATAATTTTCATATATAATGGAAACATGTTTATAAAAAAGCATATGATTTTTTGTAAAGCCTTTATATACTTTTAAAATAACTTTTTCTAAAAAAATGTTTTATTTATTCTTGTAAGAAAATACTCAATTTAAATATTCTAATATTTATAAAATTAATTAGAAAATATTAACATTAAAAATTTGGACGATATATGTGAAAATTATAATTGAGTGAGTATTTGAGTGTTTTATGAAAATATTAATTCCTCAATGAATAGTAAAAAATATAGTTTCTTATTAAAAAAAATATTTTCATTTAAAGAATTTAAATACTCAATTTATATTTAATATTTTTTTTTCAAATTATAGTTGGTTAAATAGTTTATTTATGAATCCAATTTATGTAATTTAAATCATTTTAATTTTCAGTTTTTATATTAAAACATTCAATGAAAAAGAAAATGTAGTCAATGGAAAACCACTATTTAATCCTATTAGGGATTTTAATTTTAAATTAAATCATGCCACATTAGTGAATTGAATATGGTAAAACGGGCTCCCTCCCTCCCACGGGAAACCTACCCGCGACCTTGCTGTGGTGACGGCGGCCGCCGCTGCGCCGGCTCCTCCCCCTCTAACGGGGGAGGAGGGACCTTCGGCACCCGAAAAATGGAGGTCTTCCCCATTCACCCCCTTCATGAAGCCCGAATTTCTTCCCCCTTTTCCTCAAGTCCCTCTTGGATGGAAAGTTTTAGAATTTCTTGACAGTTACCCTAATCTCCAGTTATTAGACACGGAGTTCTCGGAAACCTCGTATCTTCTGAAGAATACTTTAATTGCTAGGTTTTTTTAGCGGCGACCGTCAGTGGACGCGTTCGATAGGCATATCTTCGACACATGGGATTTGCAGGACAGGGCGACATTGGGTCTGTTGGATAATTGACACATGATGATCCGCTTCTCCTAGGAGGATGACCTCTACAAGGCGTGGTCAAGTGCTTCTCATAACATCAACGGCTTCTGATTCCTCCTATTTCGATGGTCCTTCGAGTGGAATATGAGGCACGACCCTTCAACTATAGCGGCCTGGGTAAGCTTCCCGAACCTTCCCCTTCTATTACAAAATCTTTCGGTCATGCATATGCTAGGGAATTTGCTCGGTAGGTACATGTGCTCCGATAGCCAAACTGAAGCTCTCTGTCACCCCATTAATCCACGGGTCTGTGTCGAAGTGGATGCTTCAAGGGTGCCATTTGAGTATGTATGGATAACTCTGGGTGAGGAATACCGCTGCAAAAAAGGGTTGTCTATGAGAATTGGACCGATTTTTGTTCTGGTTACAATTGTCCTTGTCACTCGCTGGACGTCTGTTGTAGGGGCTTTCAGCAAACATTGGGGAGGCGCAGTTACCACAGGAAGGAATTTCGGGATCAGGGAAAGGGTGAGACGATCATACAGAAGTCTATAGCGGAGGAAGGAACTATTGGTGGGGGAGACCTTGCTGTAGGTTTGCAAATGGAGGAGGCAATTCTTAACAGTTCAGCTACGTGCGAGGGGGCACTTATGGAAGGGTCCAGTCGGCCTTCTCAGTATCGGTCTCCTATGAAGAAGGCTTTGGTGCCTCAAATCAATCCTTCGATCGCTGATGTGTTTAAAAGGTTGAGGATGGACATATATCATTCTTCAACTTCACTTGGTGTGGAGGAGTGTAGTCAGGTTCAGCAAGACTTGGTTAGGGTGGAAATTCATGAGTCTGGAAGTCTGGATGTTGTGTTGCAGATGGCGGACAGGGGAAATTCATGAGCCTGGTCACCAGGTGACTGTGTTGCAGATGGCGGACAGAGGGGATATTACTTTGGCCAAGCCAACAGGGCCGGTCAGTGGTTTTGTGCAGCAGGGGGTGCAGGGGACTTCTTTGGAGGACTGGAAATCGGGTAAGGGGATGTCAGGGTGTCCTGCCTCCAGACCTCAGATATCAATTCCTCTGAATAACAAATATGAGAGGCTTGCTGAAGCGGACCTCAGTGCCTCCCCCAGCTACTCTCCGGAGGTAGTTAGAGGATGTGAGCATGAGTGCAAGGAAGATAAGCACAGGCATTCGGTAGATGAAACACCAAATCAGAAGACTAGGAGGAGAAAGGGGAGAAAGGACTATTCTTCTCTACCTCCTCCTATGAGGACCCGATCCGCAAAGAGGATGAGTGATAAGAGGACAGCTATGGAGTCTTTGAGCTACTTGAGGACAGGGGAGCATAATTGTCAGCCCTTGGTTCTACATTTAAGCTCTGAAGAAGAAGTGATAGAACATGTCCTATTGCTCAATGCTAATGAGGAGGAGGCTGCCAGAATGATGGGGAGGTCTCCAGAGGTTTCTCTTAATGAGGAACAATATTCTTGGATCGATTTGCAGGACTCAATTTTGGTAGGGGGTTTCAACCACGGGAAGATTAGGGTTGAGGAGTACATTCAGACCTGGGATTAACTGGTGTCTGTTTTTGAGAAGCGGATATTGGAAGAGGCAGGCTTAAACTTATCTTCATTAACATGGAAATTATTTCGGGAAGCAGAATCAGACAATATTACATTTCTGGTTTGCGACATAGCTTAAGCTGGTGGTTGTGCTTCGCTGGCGCAAGGGCTTGGGTTGTGTGTTCTTGAGTTGCTTTGGGTCACTTATCTCTTTTTCATGTATTTTTGTTTATGATGGTCTACAGCATGCTACTTGTACCTGCTCTGGAAGAGGTTTTGACCATTAAGTCTTCATTGATACAGGCCTCTTGGAATTGGATGTTTGAGAGGGTATGGCTTCACCATTGGTTCTGTGCTCGTGCTTCTGCACGGTACTGCTTGCCGAGGGAACTTGTGTCGATAAAGGCTTGTTTATGGCTTACTTTCTTGGTTGGGGCATTCCAACCATTTTCATTGGTTGTATATGGTTTCTCACTTTTCCCTTAAAAGTGTTTTATAATAAAAAAGTAATTTTCAGTCAATATGGTAAAATGGATTACATATGGTGAATAAGAATTATTAATATTATATAATATGGTGAACATAAATTTTATATATAATGAATAATACAAAATGAACTAATTATAGTTTTTATGGTGAAAATGGGGTTTAGTGCATTGCATGTGCCTGTATTAAAGTTGATTTCATCCCACATATTTGATTTTTATTTGATAAACTGGACATAAAATTTATAATAAATGTATAAATATTATATATTAAGTATCATTTTAGTCTCTAGAATAAATAATAAGTCACTCATGTATAGAAATAAAAATATAAGTTATCATAGTGAAAACTAAAATGGTAAATTTTAATAAAAAGAAAGGCTACGGAATAAAATTCATAGAAAATATGTTTTTTGGTGGATGTGTAGCTAGACCATGTATTCCCTCTAATAAATTATTTATTAATTTTTAGTCACATGGGGGGAGAGTTATTTCCCAATATTGATTAGTTTTTTGTATTTTAATAAATGAAACTCCTCCTCAATTATAGAAGGGAACATCCTCCCCTCACTTGTTCACTCCTCTTAACACATTTTAATTGTTTATACCCTTCTAAAATCTAAGACCAACTTCTTTATAAACATTCTTGAGTGTCTAGTATTACCAAAATAACAATAATTCGGCCTTTAATAAGTGATCCAATGGAGTATTTTCTTTCAGAAAGAGGATCAATAATGTGTGAAGGAAGTACATACTTAAGGTATGAGATTTTCATTTCATATTTATCTGTGTGGGACTCGTTCCATAATCACCACATGTTTCATTTATGTGGTTATTATAATACTGATGAATTTTTTTTGATTATTCTCAATAAAATTATGGGATAAACATATCCATCAAAGGGTTTTATGTTACCACCCCATTTTTATTTGGATTGTTATGGTCATGATTTTGATGATGAAATATTATGATCTACCTCTCATGAAACTAATTAATTTTCTTATACACTATTTATTTCATGATAATACATGTTATTCATTTATTTCCACTCCTTAAGACCTCAGGAGTCTATAATATTGTTTTAATGAAAAATCAATATTATTTCTTTCTTCGGTCAAAGATCATTTTGCATCAATATCCATGTTTTATAAAAATTCTTTCAAGAATGGTTTTAATATTAGTATATAAATTTTGATTGTCATTTTTACCAATGATTTATTTTCTATAAAATTGTTTTAAAATCATTCTATATTTTTATAAATTAATTACTTTTTGAATTTTTACTAAACTTTCAATGAAATGTTTAATTTTAACTTTTACGACATGAACAAAATTTTCCACAATCATGGATACTCAATGATTAAAATGTTACATTATGTGTTTCTATGAATATTTTCAAAGAAATATATTTATAAAATATTTTGTGAACATATAGATTTAAATAAGTAAAATCCAATGTTGAAGGTTTATTTTTATCAATATTGTTTTAATGATCTTTTAATGGTATTTAAATTCACCAATGACTACAAACTTTGATATTGTTTATATTTTATTAAGGATATGATCTAATTGGACAATAGTTATTCTTTTTCATGGTGGTTTATGTTTATGATTATAATGATGATATATTTATGAAACTTGTTCCTCTTCCATGGGATATGCTATGATGAATTGATGAAATTATTTTGAATCTTGCTTCTATTACATGGTTTATTCCTAGATGAAATTACTATGAAACCTAGTCCCTTAATGAGTTATGATATAGTTTATTTTTTTTAATATTGTGGCCCACAAATGATTATATTATATGATATTTGGGATCTATATTTTCATCCAATTCATTTAGTAATTATTAGTGTTCTATGAGATCAAATGGTACAGAAGCGGTTATCCTAAGACAGAAAGAGGGTACATGGGAGGTTTTCCCAAGCCTGATAGATAGTACAAGGGATGTTATTCCAACCTAAGATGTGGTTACATGGGAGACTATCCCATGATAAAATGAGGTACATGTCTAGTAATCCCAATAATAACATCTTTGGAATGTACTTTTTATGAAGACATATATTAGGTATGATAGGTTTAAGAAGGATGAAAGTTATGAGGAACATAGTGGGAGATGATGTAGTCCACTTATGAACTAGTAATTTATGTATCTATGTTTCTAAAGGCAATAGTCCAAAATGATTATTGATTGGATCATTATGTTATGTAATGAATATTTATTTATTAATATTTGTTTTTCATACTAAAATTGTGATACAATTTAGTTGGTATCAGAACAAAGGTTTATTTAAGCTATGGAAACTGGGATTATAAATATATATTTAGATCATTAAAGATATTTTTTATGATATGTAAATTGATATTTATGTGTATATTTATAACTATAAGTTATTGTATAGGAAAATTTCTGTGAATTTTATGGATGGATGGAGTGGTTCATTTCAATGAAATTGTATCCAAGTTCGTGTACTACAAGTAGTTGTGTATCTAGAATAATTGTACATAGGGGTAATATCATTGAAAAATAACCATTGGTATTTGACTTAACAATCACATATTTTATGAAAATGGTCCTTCTTGAATACCTTGTTTGACACTACCTAGAGACATTCTTTGGAAATTAAAAAATTATTTATGGGCCATCATGAGGGATTTGAATAGTTGATGACGATTAGTGACCTAGGTTAAACCTATGATGTCATTAATTAAAAAAAAATCATGACCTAGACATATTACAATTTATATTTCATTATGAATCAAAAAAATTAATTATTCTTTATTGTTGGTTTTGAAATGGGATTGAATATAGAAAAATGAAGTTGGAGTGGTGATATGTATTCTCAAATATTGGAGAATCTTATTTGAGATTATTTATATAAATTCCCTTATATCATGGAAAGTATATAATAATATTTATTGATGTCCATATTAATTATATATTTGATTATCAATGAATCTTCTTAGTGTAAAAATGATCTCATTTCAAATCTATGATTCTTATCCAATAGATCATTGTTGGAATGTTCTTCATGTAAGACTCATTATTATACCTTTGCATTAATTTGATCTTATAGTAGTCACGAACTTGATTTTTCAACATAAATTCCATATCCATTTATGAGGAAGATAAGTCATTTTTCACATTCCAAACCATCCAATAACCTTCTACCAATGAGATAGTAAATATCAACATACAATGATAATTTCACCCATTGTAGTGATCTAGATTCTTATTAAAAAATGAATTTATCTTAAATGGTTTTATAGGATCTTAGCATCGATGTTATACTAATTTAAGGGAGTTTTTAAATGTATTTTTAGAATAGTTTACTAGTATTTTTCTTAATCATGATGTTGATTTTTCTATATAACTCAAACATGTAACTTTTATTATTTCAAATACTCCATTTAGAATAGACCTTATTTACTTATAGAAATTGAAGAAGAAACTCTGAAAGGATCTTGAATTGATATTAATTTAGATAAATATGTATCTATGGGGTGAAATGTTTATTTTTTTGATATGAAAGATGGATCAATTTATATTTTGTTCATTATTAGGAACTAAACAAGATTATAATTAAAAACAATTATCCTCTACCATGTATTGTTGAATTGTCTGATTGAATACATGGATCTCAATACTTGTAAAGGATTGAAATTCATTCTATATATCATCAATTATGTTTCAATAAGAATTATATACCCAATACAATATTTCATAAAATATATGGGCATTATGAGTATATAGTGATGTAAATAGGTATTCCTAATTCCCCTCCTATTTTCATGGATTTACTGAATAGTGTATTTTTAGACTACGATGATAAGTTGGTGATTGTCTATATTTATAGAATTCTTGTATATGAAATAATAATTAAATTTTATGAAAGTAATTTTAAAATTTTAATGAATCCCCTAATAAAGGAGAATATTTATGTAACATTTACAAAGTGTGAAGTTTCTAGAAAATGTATCAATTTTTTTGGTAATATAATCCCAAGCTGACCAACCACTATGACTGATATATAATGTATTCTTAATTTTGAAGCATATTAATAATAGTATTTTAATAAATCATCATGGATATATAATCTACTCCAAATGTTATCTTATAAGGGATAAATTCTACTTTGGATATATGAATGTGAGGAAAATTTTAACAAATAAAATAGAAGGTTGTTCAGGACATATGTGCTTACATTGCCCTACTATGGAGTAGGGTTTTTAATATATAATGATGCATCAAATAACGGATTTGGATTCATTATCATGTAAAATTTTATGGTGGAAGCATATGTATCACCCTAATTATTTATTCATGAACTAAATTACCCAACTCATGGTGTGGAGTTACCTGTAGAAATTTATTCATTAATGATATAGATGATTTATCTTTTAGGATAGAAGAGTGATAAATATACTGATCAAAAAGCGTTTCAAGTATATATTCACATAGAATGAGTTAAATATGTGATATATAAAATTATTGAATCTGATTAACGATAATGATTTCTCAATAAACCACCATCATGGGTATGAAAACAAGGTGGCAGATATTCTAAGTCAAAATGATTATTATAGCTTAACCATGATAAGGTTTAAAAAATATACATTATTAATGTATTTTTAAATGATGGATCTTTAAATATTGATTGAAGGGGGGAGATATTTTTTCCTTATATAACTATACAACCATCTATCGAAGATATGATTAAAGAGAAAAAAAATTAATATAATGATTTACAAAAGAAGATAATTAATGTCCCTAAGTTTATATTTGATTGTGATGGAATGATATGGTTCAAGAACTATATGTGTGTTTCATAAACACCATTTCAGGAGAAGTATATATAATATGAGTATCCTAGTTCATCATTCACTTTTCATCCTAGATATAAAAAAGTTGTATAGTGATTTGAAAAGTGTTTTTGGTGGGATGGAATAATGTGAGATATCCCTGAGTTTGTATCTCAGTTCTTTGTATGTCGTCAAGTTATGGATGCGAGACAAATGTATAATGATATTTCATTACCATTCCCTATAACATAATGAGAGTGTGAAATATTTCCATTTATTTTTTCATTAGACACCCCAAAACATCTAAATAGTACAATTCTGAAACATTGAAATTTAAAAAGAATAATATTATACTTGATAGTGTATAAAACCTGTAACACAATTATTAAAACAAAATATAAAACCCTTAAAATTTATGATATATTTATTTTTAAATAAATTCATTTTCTTAAGTATATTTTATTATATAAAATTTTGATTTTATCATGTTTTACAGACATCAATGAGTTTAGCTTGCATTTGATTCAACACTGAGTTTAAACAAAACATGATATGTCATTAAAATATTATTATTTAATATAACATCAATAAAAAATCCTTTAAATTTTGTGGTATTAATATTATTAACTCAATTATGAAAACAATGGTTATCCATTAATTAGGAATAAAATAGAAACCATTTAAAAGAAATTCTTTATAAAAAACTATATTTTTCAAAAAAACCATTTTAATCATGTTATGCACAAAAAGAATAACATTATTTTTTACCAATTTTAGAAAAATAATTTTTTAAAACATACCCATATTTTGAAATAATCATATAAAAATTATCTTCTCTTAAATAATTTATATTTTTATGATATATTTCATTTTTTAATGAGTAGGTAAAAATGCTGAATTTTAATGAAAAAGTACATTTTTGTCTAAATAATTTATAAAATTAAATTATATTTTGAGTTAATTTAAATGTAAAACATGTAAAATTAATCATATATTAATAAAATTAATCTCATTGTAATAATTTAAATATTTACTCTTTATATAAAATCATTGTAACCTATTTACCATTTTCAACTACTTTCTCATTGCATCTATGGGATTATTTTTAAATTAACCCTTTCCAATTCAATGATTAAATTTTAGAAAAATTTATTCCATATTTTAAATAAAAGTAAACTATATAATTTAATAATGTTAAATTATTTTTTTCCAAAATGAATAGTGAAAATAGTAAACATTATTCACCACAGTTAAGGTAAAAAATGGTTTACCCAGGATTAACTAAAATGATAAGGGATAAAAAAACCTAAAACATTTTTTAACGCCTATTCTATTGAATTATTTCAACCAAATATCTTTTTGTTTTTAAAGTATCCGATTTTGTAAGATTTTTTTATGATATAAATGTGTGTATGATTGAATCATTTCAAAAAATCACATGTGTTGCAATCAACTCACTTATAGAAGGCTACCGCCTCTCCTCTCTTCTACACACCTTCAAACATCATTTGTTAATAAAATACATAACCAAATAACCTTCTAAAATCTCTCCTATCATCCTATAAGTTTTAAATTTGTCATAATATAACCTAGTAAGGCGTTGTTGCAATCCTAAGGAGGATACCTGAATAGTATGTAACTTTCATCAACGAGCATTATTATTATTTTTATTCCTCCACCAAATTCAATTAATATTACACCATGAAGAAATAATAAAATAATTATATTAAATATTCTGAGATGTTTTTATGTTAAGGTAATTACCAAAAACCATCCCTACTTCCATCAAATTTGATACGAAATCATCATTCATTTTTATGGAGGACTAGCACCTCATGAACAGAGGTCATTCATTTTTTCATTACCACCTATCACAATTAGGTATAATGATTGATATATAGTATATATAAGATATTTATAAAATAATTATGCATGTTGATTTCTTATATCATATATACCTTTTTAAATTCCATTCCTTAGTGTACATCATAATGTCGCTCGGGTGTCTGACAGATTACAACCTCACAAAGTGATGTGATTCGGTTTTAACTAATGCTTTAAAAGGAAAGTGATAAGCATACTATTAATGAATATATGATATATAAAAAAATAATTATGATATTAATGACATATTTATCATTATATATAGATAATATGTAATTTTATTTCTTAACATTTCACTCACATAATGTTGAAAACAACATTGGTGTACGTGTGGGATGCCACCATTATGAAGTGATGTGACTCTATTTTAATCACCACACCAAATTTGTTATATATATAATTATGTAACATGGTATTTATGATATTAGTAACAGTATTTAAATATAAAACTTTACATTCAACATTTACATAATGATCGATTAAAAATAGTAATGTTACTCATGCGTATGCACTACCTTTCAACTCCATAATCGTAACATACTTCATTTTTCACATCCATATTTTGATATCTATAAAATAATATAATTGATGAATACATATTATAATTATTTAATGATTATTATTTTTTATATGATCTAGCTATATGAAATTCACATGAACGTAAGTTTTCGTGACACAACTTGAATTAGAAAATAAGTCAATTAACACCCGAAATAATGAAAATAATGAATTGTTGTAAAAGAATTGGAAATAAGATGTTATAAAAGGATCATATGTGATATTATAATTGTTAACATTGTTTTTGAATAATTTATAAAAACTTTTATCCCACTATATATGTGTTTAAGTCACGTTCAACAAAAAGGAAATGTGAGGTAAGGGATTTCATCAAACATTTCATTTTATTGAGGAATGTTGTAATGTTATAAATATAATTTGTTCTATATGGTTTATATAGTAAAAAATTGTGATTTTATACCATGATTAACTAATAATTCATGGTATTTTATGTTTTAATTTGAGTTACATCATTTTAGGTAATTTGATATGAAAATTACCAATTGGTAATGAATTTCATAACTCAATTTCTTTTTATTGGGTCATATTATTTTCCTGTTATCATTGTTATTATAATATTATGTGTATAATGAATTTATTATAGGTAATGATTTATTTAGAATAATTTTAGATAAATTTGTTATATATATACATAATCTATTCCTTGATAACTCTCACTTCAACTTTTTGATCTTTGTAAGAGATAATTTCACAGCCTTTTTCTAATTAATATTATTTATTATTGAATTTTAATTGAAGGAAAATGTCAGATAATTTTCTAAATAAACCAATTTTATTTAACACTCCTCTAGTATTTCATGATATTTTAATGTAATAGTACCATTTTTCTACTCATCAGTACTTAGAATAACTGATAAAATGTGTTTAATAAAATCCAACTACATCTATCTCTTTGGATAGAATTATGTTTTCATCCAAAACCTTTTTTTTCTAAAAATGTTTTTAAGAATGAATTTAAGTTTTTAAAATGGATTAATTATTGTAATTTTTACCCAATTTATATTTTTTAATTATTTCAAAGGAATTTTCTAGTCCTTTTCCAGACAAATATTTTTCTATACTTTTTAATTTGCAAACATATTTATCTTTTTAACATGTACAACATCTATGGAATTACCCGCCAGCATGACCATCATTTATTTGAATCCTCCATTGAAAATTAACATGGTCAATTTTAATAAAAAATGTTATTATCTTAGTATTATGGAATGTCTTAGTTTTTAAAATTTATTTTCAAATGAAATGGTTTTCAAATTTTTTTATATTTTTCAAAGTTATTTTCATAATGAAATGAATAGTTTACTCATAAATGTTTTTAAATATCATTTTATGGTATGTCTATTCATTAATGAATAATCATTATATTTTTACTATATATGGTATATATTGTATTGATAAAATATTTATATTTCTATGGATGGTTTAATATCATTTTGTCCATGTAATGTATTCAAATTCACATTCTTGATTCATTCTTGTAATATTTAGCTTTCCTATGAATCATTCAGTCTTTTGTGACTATAATACAATTCATCTCTATTAAATCTAGATAATCTCTGCATCATGTTTATGATTATTTCATTAACAACATACCATATATATATATAGTGTTTACATCGAATTTTATTCAATTAACTTGGGAAATATTGATAAATCTATATTCTATACAAAATAAAGATATTTTTTCATAAGGAATATTGGTTCAAGAATTAAATATATTATTTAATAAAATAGAAATTATTTTGACTTATATATGGGTGGGGATATATATTGGACAGACCCTTGATGCATTATTAGGTCTCATGACAAAAATAAGTAGACTAGCATTAAACAGCTTTTACATGTAGTTATAAATCATATTATGAAAGGGGTATGTGATAGAGGTCTCATGATACCAAAGATCATGGTTCCGAATAATTAATCCATTCCTTATTTAAGATTTTTTTTATTCTTATACATGATGATTTCATAGTAATATTACATATATATGCATTTCATTCTTAGTTTATTATTTAAAAGGAATATGTATTTAGTTATTTACCTTTTCATATTGATTGTTCCTTATCTTGTTATGATAGTTTATTTATTTAAATGGATTTTATGTTCATTTTTCTACCTTTCCATGTTTATTATTATCAATGATATTTTTACATTGATATTATATATAAATACACTTCCTTCTCAGTTTACTGATTACGAGGAATGTTTTTTCTATTATTTACCATATCATATCAATTATACTTATTTATTTATGATTGTTTACACTGTACATTAACCTTAATGATTATTTGAGATAGACATTATTTTAATCATTTCCCATGAGTCCATGAAGAATATTACAAAAGAAATAAAATAATATTATACTGGAAATAATGATATACATGAAAAAATTATGTTGTAATTTGTGTATTCAATTTTAATATAAGAATATTGTATCTATCTAGTTTACCAAAACTACTAAACAATTAATCCCTTCAGAATGTAATTCCATTTATCTTATTCTGCAATATTAAAGTTCGCACCGACTCCGGGATACTATGTTTAGGGTATCTATTGTGGGTATTAGAAGATGTTTAGTAAAAACCATGAGAAATATATTTATTAAAACATAGATTAGGGATCATAACTCTATGATAGAACATGAGGATATGTGTAGAATAAAATCCAAATGCTTTTCTATATTTTAGAGTATGCGGTGTGTCCATTAAATACATTATTTTTCGGATATAACAAGTGGGAAAGGATCTAGAATAGATTTACCATGCGGTAATAACTCAAAAAAGAGTTCCTTGGGCCAGTCCTATTCTTCACATTCTGCATTATAATAGGCCATACATTACACATTATTGGACATCCATGGGTATATGTTTATAAAAATTCCCATTTTCCATATAAAAAATTATGAATGATTTGAATAGATAATGACAATGAATGACCTTGTTTAACCCCTAAACCAATGAAGCACTGCTGTTAATTTATGAAATATTATTTTTTTGTGTATTGGGATTAAATAATTAATTTATAGAAGTATTTTACCAATTTCATTTTGGTTATAAGAGTTGATAAATATTTAAGGATTCTGTTTAATTTTGAATCACATGTGTATTCATTAACTTATGAGTTATGGATGCCAACATGGGTTTTTGAGTTTAATATTGATCATATGTTCAAATTATAAAACATGCTTTCTTGTGTCTTATGTGATGGGATTCTAAAATATTTTTGAATATCTTGAGAGAAATTTAGCGTAACACAACCCAATTGTATAGAATTTTTTTTGCGAAAATATTATTTTGAGGAATAATGCCTTCACATTTTATAGAATAAATTTTAAAGGTATTGATAACCTTTTTGGTATATTTATGGAATTATAATAAGATTAAAATAATATTATTAGACGTTGTAAAAAAGGCGATATTGAAAACTATAGTAAAAAAATTTTAGATTAGTTTTATTTTAAGGGTGTCCACCATAATTTTTGGGAATGTTATTAGATGGATATTCCACATGTCAGCTGGCAACCCAAGTTTTCCTACAAGCCTGGGGGGATTGAACCCATAACTGATGTATAATTAATTATTAGCACCAACCACCGGTCTACATTATCTTCTGGTTAATATGACCTAGTTTGTAGTTAAAAAAATTAATTAATAAATATTAATGATGATCTAGTGGTGTTACTTTTGAGTTTTATAAATTATTTTATAATATTCAATAAATTGTTCTAACAATATTGGATTTAAAAAAAAGTTTGAGATATACGTAATGAAATTTGACTCATTTATTTCTCTTAAAATATATTAAATGTGAATTTTAGTTCTTTAGGAATAAAAAATTCATTATTTTATATTAATTTATTAGAGTATGGTATGAATAGGAAAATGAATGAAGCAAAACCACTGGATGAAATTGTGCGTCTAATATAGAAAATTAAAAAGTATGTATTTTTCATTATATTCAAAAATAGTAAAAAATAATTTCTTATATTTTTTAAAAGGATCTAAAAAAATTATATTATCATATTTAATTAATATAGGATATATCATATGGTCTTTTAAATCATTATTATTTATGGGTTTGAGGTCATTAACATTCAATTTATCATTCACATTCTAATGATCAATGACCTCAATTAAATTCTATAATTATTTACGTGATTATTCCATGTATATATCTAAACCTTCCACCATTGATCTCCTATGTAAATACCTAGTTATATGTTATTAAATATGACCTTTTTACATCCATTTCTATCTTATTAAGAGGATATTTTATTATCACTTTTTATGATGTGGGTATTTCATCAATAGAATTTAAAAATTTCAATCCCTTGATTTTTGGGATCAAGTTTATTTTTCATGTATGTAATCTATTTAAGGTTTGGTGAATATAACACCCTAAAATTCTAAAATAACAATAATACATATGATAGTGCATCTGAAAAATAACACCAAGCTTAAAATAAAATATAACACCCTAATATTTTAAGACGTACTTATTTTTAATTAAATTGAATCTCTTCCATATATTTCTTTACATGAAACTCTAATTTTAGCTTGACATACACACTACACTGAGTTTATCATGCATTGGACGCAACACCGAGTTTAAACATAACATGACATGTAATTAAAATATTGTTATTTAATATAATAGTTATAACCTAGCCATTAAATTTGAGATTATGAATCGTATTGACCAAATTTTAGAAATTATTTTTATCTATACATTAGGAGTAAAATAAAAATCATTAAAAATAAAAATAATTTTTTTTTTCTGAAAAACTATATTTTTATAAAATATGGTTTATTATCACTTTTCACACATAATATTAAATTAAAATTTAAAGATTCTATTATATGTTATTAATGATTGTTTAAAAAAAATAGATGTCAAAAATGAGTTTTGATTTTATAGACTTTAAAAGATTCTTTTTATAGTGTAAAGGTTATTCTCCTCAAATATATTTTTATGATCTTTTATGGTATGTCTATTCATTAACCACGAAAACATTTTGAGTTATTTTTTTATTGGTTATATAATCAAATGGTACAATATTTATTCCTTATCTAGAAGGTTTTTGTTTTTGATTATGATGAAATGATTTATATAAAACTCATTCCATTAATATGTGTTATGAAATAATTAATTGATGAAATTATTATAAAACCAGTTTCTTTCCCATAGTTTATGACATGATGAAATGCTTATGAAAATTGTTTAGATTAATATGTTATCATATGATAAATATTTGGTGATATTTTGGCACAGAAATGTATGGACTATGTGATAGGTGGGACATATATCTCCCTCCAATGAAGTGGGTAATAATTAATTTTATATGAGGTGAAATGGTACATGTGATGTTATCCCATTCTGAAAATATGGTATAAAAATGTTATCCCAACACTAAAAGTGTCTAAATGGGAGGTAATCGCAATACTAAAAGAGGGTATATGTGAGGTTATATGAATCCCGATGTAGGTACATAGATGGTTAGCTTCATCCTAACATGTTATGTATGTCTTGGTTATGAAGAAAGGTATTTTGTATGATATTTCAAAGGTGGGTTTTTGTAATTAAGATCGTATTGTGTGATGATGTATTTGACCTATGAATGGGTTGTTTATATATCCATGATTCCAAAGGAACATGACCCAAATAATTCCAGAATTCACATTATTTTATTTAGTTAATATTAATTTATTCAGTTGTGATATAATGTATAAAAATTATATCCCATTATAGCAATCAAATCCATTAACCATGTTAACATAGAAGGGTGTAAAGTTACCTTAGTTGGTTTAATGTCAATAATGTTTCAAGGATACAAAAATATTGTTTATCAAATGCCATCCCAATCCTTTTAATCTTATTATTATTTGATTTATAACAGAAATATCTTATAAACACAACTACATGATCGAGAATACTTGTGACATTTTCATACAATGTACATAAAACATCAATAATAAAGTAAAATAAAACATTATTATTTTAATACCCTTAATATTTTTCTAGATAAAATTCAAATTATAAAATAGCGTTGGATAACCTGGGAAATACATAATCATTAGGGGTGACATATAAATCCTAGTAAGAGAATAATACTAATAATGAAACGTAACATATGAGTGAAATGGAAGAATATTATATAATAAAAGAAATTTCAACTAAACAGTCATATTGAAACATGAGATACTGAATATGGATTAATATGATCATGACTTAATAAGAATGTGGAAGGAAGATAAAATATGATATAAGGATAAGTCATGGATCACTTATAAGTAAAATAAAAATATTGGATAGAGAGGCATCATAGATTAGGTTTACTCCATAACCCGCATATATTATATCATGAGATATAAAAAATACCCACTAAATTAGAGCACTATCTGGGTTCACCCATCATAACACTTATATTCATATTTCTTCAATAAAATGAAATAAATCATAAGGTATAAGAGTAGGGAAAACCACATGAAAAAGGAAATTGGATACAATATTTTCTCTCAGAGTATAAATAAATGAAATACTAGAAATATTCAGTTGAAAAAAATAGATTATAGAAGTATAGTTCAGGAAACTAATGTCCATGATAAGTTAATAGAAATTAAAAATTGGAGAAATGGGTTTTCTCATGGAATTATAAAGATGGGTTTTACGAAAAAGGGTAATAAGTCATTAAAGAGGGTAAGAGAATAATATCATAAATAAAATAAGAAATGAAGAAAATTTGATTATAATTTATAAATGAGTTTTTTTAGAAACCATAAAATTATAATAACATTAAATATATGGTAATTGAAATGATGTTAGAAAACTGAGAAGTACCCTTTAACCAGATCAACATAATGAATGAAATTGAGAAGGGAAACTTTAAAATATTTATATACCCATAAGGGAATTACAAATAAAAAAAGTATGTATTTATGGGAAAATATACAGAATATAGGATACATAATTAAGAATAATAGAGATAGAATGTGAGGAAAAGCGAGATAAATAATAATCAAAATAAAATATAGGGTTCAAAGAGATCCCTTTTCTCTAGATCAAATTCCCTCTATACATTCACTTAACATACTGAATAATAATGTTATATTTATTAAATTCTTTATTGATACCATTATTTTAATTTTTTTGACATTTAAAAAAAAATTTATGATATTTTAGATTCATTTTACTGGGATATAGTTTTGGTTTCTACTATCCCAAGGTCATTCCTGCCATGTGTCCAATTTAGTCTTAATTGTGGATGATTATTAGAGTTCTTTATGAAATGTTTTCACAACACTAGAATAATAATTTTATGGATTTAAGATGGTATATATATCAAAAAGTTTCTTAGTATCCAATATAATTCATAAATATATAATATTTTTGGGGTATAATAAGTATAAACTTAGTTCATTTGAGAAAGTTTTTTGAACATGAGAAAATTATTACCTTAATTTTAATATTATAGTTGTAAATTCATTATAGAATTAAAAATAACATAATATACATATTCAGTTCATTTTGAAACATTAAATATTTATTTATATCAACCATAAATGTGGTAATTTAAAACGAAACACATAATCTGTTGAGGCGGTAAACCGATAATCGTATGGACAATGTTTTTCATTTTAAAAAATAAATGAAGATAGGAAGCATGATAAGAGTTATTCCATAAATAAAATAATAGTTACTTAATTTAAAAATAACAATTTTATCATACTATAATTAATAATAGAGATATGAGAAGGTAGACTATGAAAGATTTAAAATTTAGTTTTGTTAAGAATATTAATTCCTTTGATGTCCCCTCTTAAACTTCCTATTAGGAAACATTGGTTTAGTTTTCTCATGAGACCTAGGATTTTTTGATGTGGGGGATATTGGGAATTTATTTATTATAAATTTTTTATTTTAACAATTATCAAATTTTTTAGAATAATTGGATGTGAGGGGTGTTATTTATATTGAAAGGAGAAGGGTGTTTTTGATTATAATAAACACCTAATTATAATTTTATCTCCAGACTATCATTAGTATTGATTCTGGTGAATAAATAATGTAATTATTTTATGTGAGACTAAACTAATGGTAACTTATATAGCCCATGGCTCAGTTCTGCATGTATTTTTCTTAAAAAGAAAATTACTCTATTTATTCATATTTTACTATTACGCAAATATTCTAATATTTGAGAAAATTAAAATAAATTCACCCAAAATGTCTGAAACGTGATGATTCTGAAAAGGAAATTTTTTTTAGAATATTATTATAATTATGATAAATATAATTTATTAATAATAACCTTATTTATTTATAAATAAAACATAAATATTATGATAATTTTTCCAACCCTTTGAAATATTATTTATGATTTTATAAAATTATGTTAATATTATAGTGAAACATGATGTTATTTTTTAAAAATATTCTATGAAAATAAAATTTATTTCAATGGATTGTTTTAGTTAACGAAAAAAACTGTTTCATAAAAATTAAAACACTAATTTTAAAATTATTTAATCATTTATTTACACGAATCTTTAATAAAATTATATTTTCATCTTTTAAGATATTTAAATATAAGTTTATAGTTAAATTAGATAGTTTATTATTCTAAAAGTTAGATTAAAATTTGTAAGGGTCATATTACTATTCCAATTATTTTATTTGGAAATGTATTATTTGTTCCCAACCTTATATAAATACCACATACATCATTAACTCATTTTTCATTTTTATTTTCCTTCTACATAATATGTATTTTTATTTTCAATAAATGTATCGTAATTACTAATATTATGGTTAATGTTTTCAATTTTTTGTGTAAATTCATTTTAGGGGATATAGTATATCTATATATTTATATTATAATTATCTTATTTTCTATTTTTTTTCAGATTATTAAATATTTAAATATTATGCCGTTATTTATTTCCTAAATTTAATGACCATGTCTACATAAAAAAATTATTTTTGTTCCATAATTTTTTCAACAAACCTTATATAATACTATATTACTTAATATGTCACATTTATATATTTATGAAGGGAATTTCTTTTAAAATTACAGGATATTAAAATCTACTCCCCTCCTAAATTATTAAAATAATAATATCAATTCCCTTATTATGATTAAAATTTTTGAGGGTACATCTATTTTATTCCTTCTACTAGTTCTCATTTTATCTCCTCAGACGTTGTTTTCCCCATTTTTTTATTCGGTGAGTAATATTATTGTGTGTATCTTTGTCTATGCAGTCCAATATATTCATCAATTTGTCCTCACAATAGAGATAATTCTCCAATAATAACACCTCCATATTTAGAACATGTGAGGTATCTTCTAGGAACTTCATCATATAGGAATGATGAAACGCATCAAATAGTTATGGAAATTTTATTTGCATTGCTAATCCATAGGGCACAACATGGTTGTGATCATATATATCAAGGAGGTCGATGTATCTTGGACTTTTCATTCCCTTAATTCTAAATATGAAGAATATATTCCATGGAGATATATAGAAGAAAACATTATCTCCAATATAAAACTCTTTACCTCTCTGATGGTTACCAACAAATATCTTTTTTGACTATGATTTATCCTGATGTGCTACTAAATGATATTAACCTTTTCTATAATTAATTAAACTCTTTCAAGTCCCAATATATTTTTTTCACCAACATTATTCTAGTACAATAGTTTTCTATATATTTTCATTTAAATGGATTATTATGGAACTATATTTATTCTTGAGTAGAAGCTATGATTATATGAGAAGTTTACCATAGGAATATGCTTGGCCTATCCATTTTAAATGCCTATAAATAAATATCTCAACATTTCCTATTGTTTCTGTAAATTATATTCAAATTTTCTATCATTTTGGGGTGATACATTGTACTGCTGTTCAACAGAGTCTAGAGATAATTTGGGATACTTTTACCTAACATAGAGGCAAATATTTGATCTCAATCGAATAAAATCGATAGTGATGTTCCATGTATTATTTCCACTTCTTGATTTATATCCTTGAAAATTGGTGTATTGAGAAGTCCACTCAAATTAAAATGAATTAGGTGGTCATTATAATATAATCCACTACAACCCACATGGAATTATTTTCTAGGGATGTATTTGGAAAACATAGGAAAATATCTATGGTGATGTTTTTCTATTTCCATGTAGGTATGGTTAACAATTTAATCATTCCCTTGGGATTTTTACATTCTTACTTTACATGTATACACACTATCTATTTGATGTATACTCATTGTTATCCGTATTCATATTGTCCAGCAATATTTTTATTGGATATATTAAAAATTCATTACCCTCTCTTGGGGATGAAGAATGTTGAGATATGTGTATCATTCATATAATATATTATCAAAAGATATTATATCAATGATAGTAATGAACCAAAACCTAATATTCCTATTAATCTATTTTGATCTTTTATGAATTATCTTTTTTTATAAATTTCACTTTTTTGTATATCCACATCATCCCCTTGAGAATCCATTGAAATATATATAATGGATGGTTGAGAAATTATGTTACACCCAAATATTTTAAAAGAGGTTCATCTCATTGGATAGTGTATATGAAATGAAAAACAAATATTAATAGAGAATTCAATACCCCGATACTTTATAACATGTTTATTATTAAAAAAATCCATATGATAGCTTTCAATTTACACAACACAATATTTGAAGGAAATGTAACACCATATTAGGGTCATATTATTTAAACATGACCATTATAACTGAGACATTATGTTAGAAGGTATGAATAGTACTAAACAAAATTTTTAGAATTATTTGGATTACTCATGTATGGAACAAATTCAATGGTTATATATTTATTATAAATTAAATAAGAACCCTCTGAAGGGTAAAAATATTTTATAAAAAACAATATTTTTTTAAAATGGTGGTCTAGTCCAACATTTGTTAAATAATTAAAAAATAAATATTACCACATTTAAATATATTTATTTGAAGAAAATAAAATGAATTTTCCAAACCGATAAGTCAAAATTATTTTTTTGTTACTTTTTTGAAAAGCTTGATTTGTTTGATGAATGGTGGAAAATACTTAATTTTATTTTAAAACATCCTTATAATTTAAATTATTTATAAATTTATATTATAATTTTTTTAAAGTAAAAATATATTTATTAATTTAATTCATTTAATTAGAAGATTTATCATATTTAATTTTGATATAAAATATATTTAAAATTTTAATATTTTCTCTTTGAATAATCTCATTCTCGTTGCATCCCTGAGATTAATTTTGAATCATATTTTTTCACATATTCGAATGAAATTTGTAAAAAATATGTTTCTTATACGGAATAAAAACTATTTATATTATCCTATACGGTCAAAATGATTTTTTATCATAGTTAATACTAAAAAGATAATGAATATTTACAATGGTTAATTTAAAAACAGATTTTCTTGGTGGTTAAATTAAGAAAATATGTGTTAAAATGACCCAAAACATACCCAATACCCATTTTATTTATATATTTCAACCATATCTTGTCTAAATATCATTTATACTCTATTTTTAACCCATTTAGATTGTGAAATACATGGGTATACCTTTTTCTATTCAAAAATTACAAGTGTGTCACTCACCTCACTTATAAAAGGTCGACCCTCTCCTCTCTCCACCACACCATAAAAATATTTTTTTCAACCAATACCTACCAAAATAAACCCCCAACATCCATCCCATCATCCTGAAATGATATTTTTTTATAAATACTTTCTTGGAATAATTTTTATATAATCCTAAAGTAGTCGTCTAGGAAGAAGTAAAATTTCTATCTGTGTATAATTTTTTATTTCTTCTTCCACCTCTATTAAATATTCATAATTTATGATTATATAACAACAGAAGTATATCCCATATAATAATATATTCAAATGTTAAAGGGGTCACCAATATATATATCCTCCTTCCTTAAATGGGTATTGTTAATATCACTCAATTGTACGACAGACTACATTCTCATGAGGTGATCTGACACATTTTTGATAAAAACCACTCATTATTGGGTATGATAATGGATATAAAGTATAAATGATATTTATAACAAAAATATACCTCTTTTTTAGTTAAATCATATATACCTTTTAAATTTTCATTCTATATGGGATACAATAACATAAATCATGCGTCAGTCATACTACCACCTATCAAAGCATTGTGATTCTTTTCTCACTATCAAGATACATGGAACGTAGTAAGAATAAAGTTAATGAATGTTTTGTGAAATAAATGAAATATGTAACTCCCAGACCCCAGTTACCTAGAGTCGGTATATTATTACATTACATTAGAATGATCCTAGTAGATCATGTCTTGAAAGACTGATTGGTTTAGTACCCTTAGAAGTACTAGATACATACATAAGTTTTACATTAGACCATGAAATAAAGAAAAACAACATTGTGTCCCCTTTGAAAACACTCATATCTTTTGGCCTATCCCTACAGGTTAATCATAATGTAATTTTTCCCATCCATAGAAAAAAAGAAAACATAAGAAATCGGTGAGCTCAGATGCTCAGTATGGGTAACAATATAGCGGAAACTATCCTAAATAGGCATAAACATTTAAGGCAATGGATAAGACTAAAACACAATCCTTTTAAACTTAATCTTCAGCATAATTAGGAAAAGATAAATCAAATAATTCCATTTACATATTCACATTGTAATCCACTAGTCGAATGATGACATGTAATATCAATATCTTATTTCATAATGATGGAACGCATAATTCCGTTCATCATAACCACATATTCATGGCCTAATGCCAAGACTACAAATACAGATTTTGTCAAGTCCTTGTGCCAAGAGACTAGTTTGTCTCATTAGACCTACCAATACATGGAGGAGCAATAGAGGGCTCCACCCATCACTAAT
This sequence comes from Viscum album, assembly GCA_963277665.1. Lineage (NCBI taxonomy): Eukaryota > Viridiplantae > Streptophyta > Magnoliopsida > Santalales > Viscaceae > Viscum > Viscum album. The sequence goes on along the minus strand of OY728162.1, from coordinate 1,370,081,233 downwards.
TCTAATTCATTCCACATATAAAGGGGTTGAAACATAATACAAACATTAATATTAAAACTAGCATATGAAATGTCAGTAATTTAACCACAAACCAGTAATGGTATATAATTAGTGCATCCACAGTCAAATAGAACTCATTCATTACAATATTAAAGATTGTATTATAATAAATCAACCTCAATCAAGAATAAAGTACAATGAAGGATATTTACATAGATGAAAATAAACTACAAACCTATTTGAGATAAATATCCCCTTTTGCTTGAAACATTTAAAAGTCGCACTATTTATCAAAAAAATTGTTTAAAATATATTTTTGAATAAATGTGTCCCATACCAATTTGAAAATTTGAATGGAATTTTAGTTTTAAAACATTCTGTTCTATATAAATAAATCCTTAAAATCATTTTTAAAACATTGACATTAATGAGAGAGATTAAGAAGAATAAATATTTAAAACATTTAAAATGACATTTTAGTTAAAGAGTTCCTAACCAAATTAAAGGTTCATCAATAAAACTAATTGAGGAATAAAAATAATAAAAACATTATAATATCAAGAGAATAAAGTTATTCAAGATATAATATGTAATATGACATTATATACACCATATAAAAGTTAATTTGTGCATAATAGTGAAAAAGTCTCAATGGAATGTAAATTATGACGAAATCCCTTATAAAAACCATATCCTTATATTAAGGATTAATCAATGAAATAATTTTGTGAAATAATATAAATACACTATATATGATTGTATATTCTGTGTAAATATATGATAGTAACTTCACCCATATTCTCGTAAAAACAATGCTAATGACTTTGACGATTAACTCAATGAATGGAAATTGAGTTAAGATTACCCTTATCAAGTTCATATCAATGAAATGAGAATTTATAAATGGAGTGATTATTTGTATAAAAATTTTATCCATGCGAAGGGGAGTGGAAATTAAAATCTAAATAAATAAATAGTGATATCACACATAATCTAGGTGTAAAATAATCAATGATGTATGAGTAAAAGACAGTGAGTGTAAATTGAAATTAGAATTTCCTTTACTGATTTGGTAACATACGAAACATACACCCCATGAAAGAAGAATAATAAAATGAAGAAGTAAATACCCATAAATTAAACTATATTGCATAATGAATATGATCGTGGGTAGTACATACACAACACAAAAGGAAACAGTGTCAATATAGCATGAATCTCACAAGAATAATAAGTGAGATGAAAACCCCTTACCTTGTACTTTTCCATAGTACATGGTAGGTTAACCTCCTGTATAATAGAAAAATCATTTTTTTTAAAATTTCTAAATAACCACATATATAAATATGATATCATATGTGATATTTTAATATTACTTTGTTAATGATATTTCAGTAGTATCATTATTTTGGGTGTTAAATAGTTCATTTTACTTTATATATTTTATTACATAAGTCGTGTTTTTTATGGATAGGATGTTTTTTATTAATATACATAATTTAATTATGTTCTTAAACATTATTTTTAATCATCAGATGAAAATTATTCTTGAATGGTTATGATGGGGAACAAAATCTCATCACGTCAAGGAGACAGTAAGCCATACCTACGCACAAGCGATAATATCATTCTATTAGTGGTGAAATCGTATGTAATTGGATGTTATATTATATATTCATAATAATTATAATGATATGTTTATTACTTTCATCAGTTATAATCATTATTACACTCATCCAAATAATTAACCTTTGAATAACAAACTGCACCATGACGTGGAGACGGTAAATCGTACGTACGTGCGTATGGTGACCTTGTCATTCATATGATGGATAGAATAATGAATATGGTGGTACCATATTTATAATAAAATAAATGTATGTATAAGGTAATGGAGTTTTTATTTCGGTATGGAAACTATAGTGAAAGAGTAAGTTGAAGAAGAAAAAAACTTTGAAAAACTTTATGAAATTATTACATCTTCTTCGGGTGCTTCCTTTTGATTTGATCAAAAGAGCTCCTTAGGATGGATTTATGATCAAAGTAATTCTTCTTGGTTCACGTGAGGGTAGGTTTTAAGATATTTGATCTGTTTTTGGATGAGCCAAACAGATTTGGAGGTGAGATTTGAAGATAAGGGTAAATACCCTTTTAAAGAGAGGTGATGGTCACTTTTGGAAAAGCTTGAAATATTATTTTATTAGACATTTATTTTGGGTGTATAAGGTATAAAAATGTATTTATTTCAAGGATAAGGTATTTTTTGGTAGAAATACTCTCAAATAATTTGTTTTAGACATGTTTAGGTCACCATATTGACCTTATCTTTTATATTTAATTCATAGTTAAATATTTTAACTTTTACAATGTCTTCTTGTATTTTTCTATTACAGGGTTAGTAAATATACAATAAATGTAAATAGATTCGTAGGTAGTTCATTAATGACATATATATCATTATATAGGTCGTTTTTTTGAACCTTATATTTTTAGGAATATTATATCATTTAATAATATAGTAATTTTTTTTAAATATTCATTTATGTCAATTTTGACACTATTTAGTATTTGATTTTTCTGATAGTCAAAAAAAAAATAATTACTTAGAAGAAAATACATATGATCAACCCTAACATGTCATATTAACTTATATAATTAGTGTAATTCATAAAAAGTCTCAATTTACATTTATTTGGATATTTATCATATCAATTATTTAAATATTTCATTAATAAGGTAATTACTATATCATCATTGTGTCATAAATAAATTTATATATTTAATGTCTAAAAATTATATATAAAATACCATGATATTTTCTAATATTTTTATAATTCTAATGAGTATTTATGGTCGAATTTATCTTTTTTATAAACCTATAATAAAAATTGTTTAGTTATTAATGTTTCAATTTAACACTTTTAACTCTTCTTTAAATAAAATAATAATAAATGTCCTAATATAATCAAAGTGGATAAAAAGGATCATATTTTTTTCCTAAGGTTTATTTTGATCGAAATACAATTATACAATAGAATTAGGACCTCTGTTAGGGTAATTATAATATCATTTGTACCCTTAATTACCCTATTTACTTTTAACTGTGGTAAATAAAATTCAAAAGTTACTATCCATAAATAATTATTTTCATCCTATTGAACCAAATTTTACATACTGATGTGAATATTGTCTCTCTTATTTTTTTAATTCAATTTATAGAAGCTATAATACTATGTTTTCTGTAAATTTTCTAATGTGCCAAGAGGGGGAGTAAAAGATGGTAAAAGGTTCAATAAAATTTTAAATACCTAATATTATTCTAAAATGACTTAAATGAATTTAATTGGACTAATATAAGTACTATGTATCAATTTTGACTTTAAATTAAATTTATATTAAAAATAATTATTTAAATAAAATTCAGGTTTAAATAATAATGATGTGTTCTTCACTATTCATCAAAAATTGAATGTTTTTAGAAAAATACCACAAATTCCCCCAAAGCTATTTTTTATATTCCAAATTAACAAATTATTTCTATTTTACAAAATTCAAAACATATAAGTTGTATTAATTAATTCAAAAAAATACACTAATTGTCAAAACTAGAAAGTGGGTTTCTGGGAAGTAAGAACTATCAAAATATTAATATGTGTTTATGTCTAATTAAAATGTAAAATTACTTCCAATGACCTACATTGGAGGAAATTAAAAAAATGTAATCTAGTTATAATTCAAAACTATTCAAATGTATAATTTAAAATTATAAATTATTTTGATTTAAAAAGTTGTTTTCAATTAAAATTTTGGATTTTTCACTATTTATCAAAATATGAAAGTTATTAGAAAAGAACCAAAATTTTATCCAATCTAAATTTTTATTCCCTGATTTTAAATAATAATTTTATTCTATAAATTTTAATATATAAAAGTTTCAAATTTTGATTTTAAAAAGGCTTCTCCATTAAAAGGTGATACATTTTCAATTTTTTAAAAATACGTATTTTATCTAAAATATAGAATTTTTCCTAATATTGTGTCTATGAAAAACATAATATGGATGTTAAAATTATATGGAGTATATAAAATTCAAAATTCAGTTAATATTATTCATAACCATTTTTTGAATGGATAGTTTGGTAAGTCATGGTACACTCGAACTCGGTGTTGCATGTAGTGAAAGGTATTAAATTACATTAAAGAAAATAAATTACTATAAAATCATGGGGTGTTACATTATTACCACCATTTGGAAATTGCATCCTAGAAATTTTAAAATTCTGCTTGGGAAATTCATGGAATGTCCTACATCAGAAAAGGTGTCAATAAAACAATAACTTTAAAAGAAAGAAATAGATGTACAAAGGTTGCCTCAGATAACTCATATTAGGATTCCACGTTGGAAAACATGGATATGGAAGATAAACTAAGTTTCAAGTTCTGATGGAGATTGATAGGAAGCCTAATCAGTAGAATGTTAATAACCATAAAACCACAAACTTTTGATGGTTTAAATAGTCATTAGTTTCCCAGATGGAAAAGTAAAAGAATAACATTTTTTGTTTTATTTTCCATTCCATTAAGTTGAGGAATTTATTTATTATATTGACTAAGAACATAAAGTGATATACTATCATTTTAAGCAGAGTTTCATCCGTTAATAAATTTCTACGACTAACTCATCTTTTCTCTAAATGTTGTGTATTCAATATGACTTCGACACACATGAAGTGTTATAGTCCACTTCTAATGAATAACATAATCCACAAAGGATGAAATATATATTTCCTTTGTCTTTAGAGATTAACGAAAACCAAATAGTAAGTACAAGATCAGATAATCACCAAAATTTATAGTCCTTTATAGAATGAAATACTGATCTTGATTTCCAAAATTGAACAAATAATACCCAAAGATCAATAATGACCATTCAAAAAAAATTCCATAAAATCCGTCAATATAATCCAAACTAAGATTGAAACCCAAAACATAGAAGAATTTAATCACATATTCATTCATAGTAAATCTTTGCATTTATCTCCAAATAACATCTACTACTCATAAAGTCGCATATAGAAGTGTAATTAACCAAATCACATAATATGTTATTCATTTACATTAATAAACTGAATATCTATAAACCAAACATAGATTCTTCCAAAATAAAAAAAACCATTACTCCTCAAATGAAATCCCAGAGTATTCTTTTTTTCCTTAGGCATATAGTGTTCCCAACAGAGAAAATGTCTTCCAAAATAACATTTATCACTTAATCACCAAATCATTTTTCTATACTAAGGATATCCATTTGATAAAACATAATATCCCAAATAAACTTATTATTGATCAATAAAATCGTTTATCTTAAAAATAATTAGTCACACTAACCAGGGTCTTCATGTAGTCTAGTGGTATGCAATAAATAGGATTCGCACTTTGGTTGTGGGTTCGATTCTCGTAGCTTTGTCTGACGGGGCGGGTTGTCACACAGTCTACATTTTTTCCTTCTTCAAAACATATATTTTATAACATTTCCAAAATTAGATAAATTCCTCGAAATAACCATAACATAATTTATCAACAAATTTTATCCCATACCCCGTATTTTCAACCCCAAAATTAATAATCTGTAATTGCCTCAAATTTAAGGATCATATAAATCCAAATGGTTATTTATAACTATATCCACAAAAGAAAATATAATTCTTCCTCAAATAGAATTTCCACATAACAAACTACAGGGTTACACAGACAAGGGGAAAGTCTTCCCAGGAAATCTCTTCAACAAAGAGAATTAATACTTTTAAACATTCCCCATCCATTTATTTACACACAGGATCTTTCATAACCTAGTAGTTATCATATAGAATATGTCATTGATTACAGTAATACCCAGGTCCCTAATATTTATGGAAAATTATTGTAAATGGATTCTTATGATCATTTTTATTTTCTTTCATAGTACTCTTAATTTTTTCTCGTCCATTATTTAAATTATATCCTTATGTCTCACACATAAATCATTTATTTTTATCCATTTAGACAATTTCTTGGGTGTCTCCTTCCACATTTCCAGTATGATGGAAATTTATCTTTCATTTCTCCACAGTCTCCATTATCGGAGCTCTTATCATTCTCTAATTTTCTCTTCTTTTTTATGTTTGGGAGTCAGTTAATGTATATATTGTTGATCATATTTTTAGAATCCTTCATATACATGAACATGAGATCATTTATGCCTATCAACATTCCATTTAGTTTCTCATTTCCACCATCGTTCCCACATTTTACATCATGTTCAATATTACCAGGACTTCCTGGGAATCTAGCAATTGACTAAATCCAGAAATCATACTGTGAGTAAAAATAGTCATAAAATAATTTAGAGAATATCATAACTACTTATTTTAAATCTAAAACACCTTAGGATTAACCAAGGTTATTTATTCTCATCTTATATTAAAATCATTCAAACCTATTTGTAATGAAAATGTGAATTATCCTAAGCATATCCTCCGAGTGTGTCATAACCAAGATTGGAGCAAGGCCCGTTGTCATGCACCAGTTCTTGTTCGAGTCTAGCTCAAAGCAGTGTTTTTAGGTTTTACCCCTTGGTACGTCTTTTTCAAATCCGCATCTATCTGATCGTATCTAGACAGGGATGTATTTCTTGGAAAACTGACATAATATTTACATTACCATATGTTTTGGATGTTCTTCTATATTTATCTTCAATGTCTATCTAAGGTTAGTGTTTTCTAATCATATTTTTTCTAAATCTTTTATCCAAGGATTGTGCTAAACTTCCTCTAATACCAACAGTAACACCCCAACCCTAGATACCTAGAGTCAGTGCATTATTACATAACATTAGTGTAAAAACAAGAGATCAAGTCTCGAAAGACCGATTACCTTAGAAGTACTAGATACATATATAAGTTTTACATTACATCATGAAATAACAAAAAACAACATTTTGTCCCCTTTTAAAACACTCATATCCTTTGGAATATCCCTACAGGTTAATCATAATATACCTTTTCAAATCCTGGTAAAAACATAAGGGGTGATCTCAGATGCTCTGTAAGGATAACAATATATCAGAAACTATCATAAATAAGCATATGAATTTAAGGTACTGTATAAGACTAAAGCGCAAGCCTTTTAAACATAAAATTCATCATATTATGGAAAATATAAATCAAATAAGGTGATTTTCTTATTCACATGGATATTACACTAGTCTAGTGATCACATGTAATATCTATAGCTAATTTCATAATGATAGAATGCATAATTTTGATCATCATAACCATATAGTCAAGGCCTCATGCCCAGACAACAAATAATAATTTTGTCAAGGCCTTGCGCCAAGACACTAGTTTGTCTCATGAGACCAAATGATTCATCGAGAAGCTATAGTGGGCTCCACCCATCACTATATCCATTGTGTTCCTCATATAAAGAGGATGAATCATAATCTAAACATTCTTATTAAAACTAGCATACAAAATGACAATACTTTAACCAAAAACCACGAATGGTATAAAAATTGCACATCCACAGTTAAACATAACTCAATCAATACAATACAGAAGATTATATTATAATAAATCAACCTCAATCAAGATTAAAATTCAATGAAGTATAATTACATAGATGAAAATAATCAGTAAAACTATTTGAGATAAATATCCCCTTTTGGTTTAAAATATATAAAAGTCGCACTATTTGTCAAAGAAATCATTTAAAAGATATTTTTGAATCAAACTATCCCATAAGACTTTGAAACTGTAACGCCCCGACCCTAGATACCCAGAGTCGGTTCATTATTACATAACATTGGCTTGACCACAAAGGATCAAGTCTCGAAAGACCGATTAGTTTAGTAGTCTTGGAAACACTAGATATATTCATAAGTTTTACATTACATCATAAGGTAAAAAAACTACAACAACATCTTGTCTTCATATCCCCTCATACTATCCCTGCAGGTCATTCATAAATTACTTCTTCATAATTCTAGGAAAAATGAAACATTGAAAGGGGTGAGCTCAGATGATCAGTAAGGATAACATTATAGCAGAAGCTTTCATAGATAAGCATAAACACTTAAGGCAGTTTACAACTAAAACTAAAGCCTTTTAAACATGAACTTCAGAAGAAAATGGCAAAGATAAAATAAAATAATACCATTTACTTACTCACATGAATATTCTACTAGTCAAATGATCACATGCAATATCAATAACCACTTTCATAATGATGGAATACATAATTCCAGACTATCATAACCACATATCCAAGGCCTCGTGCCAAGACTACAAATAAGATTTTTCCAAGGCCTTGTGACAAGACACTAGTTTGTCTCATGAGACCTACCGATGCATCGAGGAGCTATAGCGGGCTCCACCCATCACTTATTATGTCCAATGCATTCCTCATATGAATAGGTTTAAACATAACATAAACATTCGTATTAAAAATTGCATACGAAATGTCAATACTTTAACTACAAACCATGAATGGTATAAAAATAGCACATCCACAGTCAAACATAACTCATTTGATACAATATGGAAGATTTTATTGTATCACATTAACCTCAATTAATAATAATGAAGGATGTTGACATAGATGAAAATAATCATCAAAACTATTTGAGAGAAATATCCCCCTTTTTCTTGAAATCATTTTAAAAGTCACACTATTTGTCAAGAAGCCATTTAAAAATATATTTTTGAATCAAAGTGTCCGATACCACTTTGAAAATTTTTTAAAGGAGTTTTAATTTTAAAACTTTAATGTCGATATAAATAAATCCTTAAAACCATTTTTAAAACATGGACATTAATGAGCAATATTTAGATGAATAATTCTTTAAAACATTTAAAAATGGAATTTTAGTTAGAGATTATAACCAAAATAGAGACACTTGAATACAAATAATTGAGGTAATAAAAACATTTTAATATCATGAGAATAAAGGAATTTATGATATACTCTATCAAAGCACATTATATACACCACATAAAAGTGATTTGGTGTATAACAACAAAGAATTCTCAATGGAATGTAAATTGAGATGAAATCTCTCATAAAGGCCATATCCTTAGGTTAAGGATAAATCAACGACATAGTTATGTGTGACAAATATAAATACACTAAATATGATTGGATATTCAGTGTAAATAAATCAAAGGATATTCACACATAATCTTATAAAAACAACACCAATGAATTGGATGTTTAACTCAACAAATGGAGAGTGAGTTAAAATTACTCTTATCAAATTCATATCGATGACTTGAGAAATTATCAATTGAGTGATTATGTGTATCAAAAGTATATCCACAGAAAAGGGGAGTGGAAATCATGACATAATCAAATGAATAGTTATTCCACACATAATCTCGGAGTAAAATAATCAATGAAGTTTGCGTAAAGCCGAATAAATGGAAATTGAGATTTCAAATTCCCTTATTGATTTGGTAACATACAAAACATACACCCATGAAAGAAGGATCATACAATGATGATGTAAATATAAATGAATTAAAGTATATTACACAATGAATACAAACATGGACAGTACACACACCACATGTAATAAATAAGTGGTGAACAATGGAATTCTCACAGAATTAAAAGTGAGATAAGAAACCCCTTACCTTGTACTTTTCCTTGGTTGGGGGTAGGTTAACCTCCTTTATAATGTTGAAATAATTGTTATTAAATTATTCATGAATCATATACATTAATATGATATCATATATGATCTTTTAACATTGCTTTGTTAATAATATATTAGAATTATCGTCGTTTCGGGTGTTAGCTTACTCGTTTTCTTTTATATGTTTTGTTACATAAGCCATGTTTGTCATGAATAGGTTGTATCTTATTCATATCCAGAATGATATAAAGTTCTTAAACATTATTTTTAAATCATCAAATGATAATTATACTTGAATAGATATGATGGAAAATGAATCTCATCGCGTTCGTGGTGACGGTAGTCCGTACGTACGCACGTGCGACAAAATAATATATAATTTGATGGTATATCATATATACAAGAACATTGTCATGTTATATTTATTATTTAAATGAGTTACACATCATTATTATACCCACCCAAATAATAATATATTGAATAACAATTACACAACGACGTGGAGACGGTAAGCTGTACGTACACACGTATGGTGACACGTTATTCAAAGGGTGGATAGAATACTGAATATGGTTGTACCATATTTATAATAACATCACAGTATATCTAAGATACTAGAGTTATTATTTTAGAATGGTAATAACAAAGAAAGAAGAAGTGGAAGAAGAAAGGAACTTGAAAAGGGGTGGTGAAAACATTACCTCTTCTACGAGTTCTTCCTTTTGATTTGATCAAAATGGCTCCTTAGGTTGGATTTCTGATCAAACTAAGACCTCTAGGTTGTAGTTATGGAAGTTGAGAGAGTATTTGGGCATGGTTTTTCTGAACAAAAAGGCTTTTAAGGTGTGAAGAAATGAGAAGTAAGAGTGCCATTTTATAAGAGGGGTGAGGGGCACCTTTGGAAAAGCTATAAATATTAATTTATAATAAATTCATATTCAGTTTCTAATCGCTCCAAAGTTTATTATTCAAAGTTTAAGTTGGGTATAGGTCGCAAACCATTCAACCAATAGAATTTAGACAGGTTTGGGTTACTATATTAACCTTATCTTTTAGTTTTAACTCTTAGTTAATTAGTTTGACATTTACCATGTCACTTTGTATTTTTATTTTATATAGTTAATAAACTTAATATATACATCCAAACGACCCCCAAGTGGTCCATTAATGATATAAATATCATGATATAAGTATCTTGGCCGAACTTTAGATTTTTAGGAATTTAATAACAATTAATAATATAATATTTGTTTTAAAAACTCTTTTATGTCAATTTTGACACTATTCAATAGTTGTTTTTTGTGAAACTCATAACAGAACGATTACTTCGAAAACAGTTAATTAAATAAATCCTAATATGTCATATTATCCTATAAAATTAGTGTAATTCATTAAAAGTCTTAAATTATATTTATTTGTGTATTTATAATATCAATTATTTTAATTTTTCACTATTATGGTAATTACTACATCATCATTGTGTCATAAATATATTAAATTATTTAATGTTTAAAAATTATAAATAAAATATCATTATGTAGGAAATCGTATTAGATTTCTAATGAATATTTACAATCGAATGTATCTTATGTATAACCCTATATTAAAAATGTTTTAGTAAATAAACTTTGATTTTAACTCTTTTAACTCTTCTTTGAATTAAATAATAATAAATGTCCTAATCTAATCCAAGTGGACCTAAATGATAATATTTTATTAATAAGGTTGTTTTTGATCGAGGTACACTTCTCCAATAGAATTAGGACATGTGTTAGGGTAATATTAATATCATTTTTACCCTTAATTATCCTATTTACTTTTAACGATGGTAAATAAAAGTAAAAAGTTTCTATTCACCAAAAATTATTTTCATCTCATTGAACCACATTTTACTTCTTGATATTAACCGTTTCTCTCGGATTTTCGAAATTCCATTCACAGAAGCGGCAAAATTAAGTTTTATGAAAAATTCAGTTTTTTTTAACTACCACTTAGTAGTTTCACTATTCTTCAAAAATTGATGTTTTCCAGAACAATGCCAAAATTTCACCCTAAGCTATAATTAATATTCCAAATTCAAAAATGATGTCTATTTTACAAAATTCTAAACATATAAGTTTCATTAATTAATTTTATAATTAATTCCCGCTATCACAACAAATAACTTGTTTTTAAGAAACAATATATATCAAAAGATTGACAATTATTTAGGTCCAATTTCAAAGTGAAATAAATTATAATGAACACCATTGAATAAAATGGTAAAAATATATTCTAATTATACTTTAAAACCACTCAATAATATAATTTATCACTATAAATTATTTTGATTCAAAAAGTTTTTTTAAATTAAAATTTATTAATTTTCACTATTCATCAAAATATAAGTGTTATCCGAAAAGTTCCAAAATTTCACCCTAGGATAAATTCGATATTCCGAATCCAAAAATGAAGTCCATTTTGAGAGATAGAATTTATAAAATTTTAAAAATTAGGTATTACTATTCATAACGGCTAGTTTGATTGGTTGTGGTGTGTTAGAATCTCGAAGTTGCGTACAATGCACGCCATTGCATTATTCGAAGGGAAACGTACCATGGAAGCTTGGGGTGTTACATTATCCCCTCCTTCAATAAATTGCGTCCTCGCAATTTTTAAATTTGTTCTTGGGAATATAATGGAAAGTCCCACATCGGAAAAAGAGTCAATAAAACTATCACTTTAAAAGAAAGAAAGAGAGGTATAAAGGTCAACCAAGATAACCCATACTCAGATTCCATGTAGGAAAACATGGATATGGATGATAAACTAAGTGTTAAGTTCTGATGGAGAGGGATAGAAATCATGATCAGGAGAGAGTTAACAATAAGAAAACAAAAAACTTCTGTTGGGACAAACGACCATTAGTCTCCTAGTAGGAAAGTAAATGGACAACATTTTTTTTGTTTTAAGTTACATTACACAAGGATGAGGAATTTATTTATGATATTGACTAAGAATATAAAGATATATACTTATATTTTAAGTAGATTTTCATTCTTTAATAAATTTCCATCACTAACTAATTTTTTTTAAACGATGAGTATTCAAGAAGACTTGGTCACACTGGAAGAGCTAGAATAAACTTCTATAGAATAACATGATCCATGCAGGATGAACTATATATTTACATTTTCTTTAGAGATTAATCAAAACCAAAATGGTTAGTAGAAGATCTAATGATCCCCCAAAAGGATATTCCTTGAGAGAAAGAAACACTAATCTTAATTTCCAAAATTAAACCAACAATACCCCAAAGTTAAATAAATACCATTCAATAATCAATTGTCCTTAGAATCCTTTAATATAATCAAAACTAATATTGAAAACCAAAACTTATTAAGAATGTAGTCTTCCACGTTAAATTGTATCTCCAAATGACATTAATTACTCTTAAAGTCACATACTTAAAAGTAATTAACCTAATCATTTCCATAAATAACCCAAATCAATATAAATCCACAATAAAAACATAGATAAAAATACACCATTACTCCTCAAAATAAATCCCATACTACTCTATTTTCCTTTGGCATATAGTGTTCTCAACATAGCAAACAACTTCCAAAATAACATTTATCACTTAATCACCAAATCATTTTCCTATACTAAGGGTATTCATTTGATAAGACATAAGACCCCATATCAAATTATTATTGATCAATAAAATAATTTAACTAAAAATAATAGTCACACTAACCAGAGACTTCACGTAGTCCAGTGGTAGGCGATAAATCCCAATCGCACTTTGGTTGTGGGTTCGATTCCCACAGCTTTGTCCGATGCGACGGGTTGTCACACGGTCTACGTGTTGTCCTTTTTCAAAATCAATATTTTATAACATTACTAAAATGAGATAAATTCCTAAAAATAACCATAACATAATTAACCACAAATGTAATCTCATACCTTGCATTTTCAACCCAAATTATAATAATTTGTAATTTCCTCAAACCCAATGATCATATAAAACCAAATGGTTATTTATAACTATATCCACAAGAGAAAAGATAATTCTTCCATAAATATCATTCTCACATGGCAAATGTTAGGGTTAAAAATACAAGAGAAAATTATTCCAAAGTAAACCCTTCAACAAGGATCACTAATAATTTTTAAACATTTATCCAACCATTTATTTCCACATACCTTCTTCTCTGACCAAGAAAATATCCAATAGAATAGGACATTCACTCGGGTAATGGCCAGGTCCCCTACATTTACAACAAATGACTGTAAATGGATTCTTGGGACCATTTTTATCTTCTTCCATAGTACTCTTCATTTTTCTTTGGAAATTCTTCACTTTATGTCCTTCCTTCGTGCACGTAAAGCATTTCTTTGTCCCATTTAGAAACTTTCTTGGGTGTCTCCTTCCACATTTCCTACATGGTGGAAATTGAGGATTTCTTTCTCCATGGTCTCCACTACTAGAGCTCTTATCACTCATCACCTTTCTCTTCTTTTTTGAGTCCGATAATTGGTTAATATATATATTGTTGATCATATTTTTGGAAAATTGATTTGGCATAAAGACGATATCTTTTACGCCTATCACCATTCCATTTTGTTGCTCATTGCCACCACCGTTCCCACCTTGTACATCATTCTCAAAGTCACTATGACTTCCTTGGAATCCAGCCATTGACTAAAACCAGAAAGCATTGTGTGAGTAATAGTAGTCATACAATCATTTAGAGATTAACATGTCACCATATTCTCAATTTGAAACACATTAGGATTAAAAAAGGTCATTTACTCTCATCTTATATATATAATACTTTAAATCAGTTTGTAAAGAAAATGTAAATTATCCTAAGCATATCCCCCGGGAGTGTCGTAACCAAGAGTGCAGCAAGGCCCGTTGTCGTGCACCAGTTCCCGTTCGATTCTAGATCAAAGCGGTGTTTTTGAGTTTTACCCCTAGGTACATCTGTGCCAGAGCCGCCTCTACCTGCTCGTATCCAGACATGGATGTATTTCTCGAAAAACTCACAAAATCTCTACAATACCAAAATTCTAGGAAGTTCTTCTATACTAATCCTCAAAGTTCATCTTAGGTCAAAATACTCTAATCAGAGTTTATCTAAATCTAGCTTCCAAGGATTGTACTAAACTTCCTCTGATACCAACTGTAATGCCCCAACCCTAGATACCCAGAGTCGGTGCATTATTACATAACATTTGCATGATCACAAAGGATCAAGTCTCGAAAGACCGATTACTTTAGTAGTCTTGGAAACACTAGATATATTCATAAGTTTTACATTACATCATAAGGTAAAAAAACTACAACAATATCTTTTCTTCATATCCCCTCATACTATACCTGCAGGTCATTCATAAATTACTTCTTCATAATCCTAGAAAAAATGAAACATTGAAAGGGGTGAGCTCAGATACTCAGTAAGAATAACATTATAGCAGAAGCTTTCATAGATAAGAATAAACACTTAAGCCAGTTTATAACTAAAACTAAAGCCTTTTAAACTTGAAATTAAACATAAAATGGCAAAGATAAAATAAAATTATGCCATTTAATTACTCACATGGATATTCTACTAGTCGAATGATCACATGCAATATCAATAACCACTTTCATAATGATGGAATGCATAATGCCAGACTATCATAACCACATAGCCAAGCCCTCGTGCCAAGACTACAAATAAGATTTTTCCAAGGCCTTGTGCCAAGACACTAGTTTGTCTCATGAGACCTACCGATGCATCGAGGAGCTATAGCGGGCTCCACCCGTCACTTATTATGTCCAATGCATTCCTCATATGAACAAGTTTAAACATAACATAAACATTTGTATTAAAAATAGCATATGAAATGTCAAAACTTTAACTACAAACCATGAATGGTATAAAAATAGCACATCCACAGTAAAAAATAACTCATTTGATACAATATGGAAGATTGTATTGTATCACATTAACCACAATCAAGAATAATGAAGGATGTTGACATAGATGAAAATAATCATCAAAACTATTTGAGAGATATATCCAACTTTTTCTTGAAATCATTATAAAAGTCAAACTATTTGTCAAGAAGCCATTTAAAAATAGATTTTTGAATCAAAGTGTCCCATACCACTTTGAAAATTTTTAAAATGAGTTTTAATTTTAAAACTTTAATGTCCAAATAAATAAATCCTTAAAACCATTTTTAAAACATGGACATTAATGAGCAAGATTTAGATGAATAAGTCTTTAAAACATTTAAAAATGGTATTTGAGTTATAGATTCTAACCAAACGAGAGACACTTGAATACAAATAATTGAGGTAATCAAAACATTTTAATATCATGAGAATAAAGGAATTCATGATATACTATGTCAAATTACATTATATACACCACATAAAAGTGATTTGGTGTATAACAACAAATAAGTCTCAATGGAATGTAAATTGAGATGAAATCTCTCATAAAGGTCGTATCCTTAGGTTAAGGATAAATCAACGACATAGTTATGTGTGACAAATATAAATACACTAAATATGATTGGATATTCAGTGTAAATCAATAAAATGATATTCACACATAATCTTATAAAAACAACACCAATGAATTGGATGTTTAACTCAACAAATGGAGAGTGAGTTAAAATTACTCTTATCAAATTCATATCGATGACTTGAGAAATTATCAATTGGGTGATTATGTGTATCAAAAGTATATCCACAGAAAAGGGGAGTGGAAATTATGACATAAGAAAATTAATAGTTATTCCACACATAATCTCGGAGTAAAATAATCAATGAAGTTTACGTAAATCCGAATAAATGGAAATTGAAATTTAAAATTCCCTTATTGATTTGGTAACATACAAAACATAAACCCATGAAAGAAGGATCATACAATTATGATGTAAATATACATTAATTAAAGTATATTACACAATGAATACAAACATGGGCAGTACACACACCACATGTAATAAATAAGTGGTGAATAATGGAATTCTCAAAGAATTAAAAGTGAGATAAGAAACCCCTTACCTTGTACTTTTCCTTGGTTGGGGGTAGGTTAACCTCCTGTATAATGTTGAAATAATTTTTATTAAATTATTCATTAATCATATACATTAACATGATATCATATATGATCTTTTAACATTGCTTTGTTAATAATATCTTAGAATTATCGTCGTTTTGGGTGTTAGCTTACTCGTTTTCTTTTATATGTTTTGTTACATAAGCCATGTTTGTCATGGATAGGTTGTATCTTATTCATATCCAGAATGATATAAAGTTCTTAAACATTATTTTTAAATCATAAAATGATAATTATACTTGAATGGATATGATGGAGAATGAATCTCATCGCGTTCGTGGAGACGGTAGTCCGTACGTACGCACGAGCGACAAAATAATATATAATTGGATGGTATATCATATATAAAGAATCATTATCATGTTATATTTATTATTTAAATGAGTTACACATCATTATTATACCCACCCAAATAATAATATATTGAATAACAATTACACCACGACGTGGAGACGGTAAGTCGTACGTACGCATGTATGGTGACATGTTATTCAAAGGGTGGATAGAATACTGAATATGGTTGTACCATATTTATAATAAAATCACAGTATATATAATATACTGGAGTTATTATTTTAGAATGGTAATAACAAAGAAAGAAGAAGTGGAAGAAGAAAGGAACTTGAAAAGGGGTGGTGAAAACATTACCTCTTCTTCGGGTTCTTCCTTTTGATTTGATCAAAAGGGATCCTTAGGATGGCTTTCTGATCAAACTAAGACCTCTAGGTTGTAGTGAGGGAAGTTGAGAGAGTATTTGGGCAGGTTTTGGCCGAACCAAAATGCTTTTAAGGTGTGAAGAAATGAGAAGGAAGAGTGCCCTTTTTTAAGAGGGGTGAGGGGCACCTTTGGAAAAGCTATAAATATTAATTTATAATAAATTCATATTCGGTTTCTAATAGCTCCAAAGTTGATTATTCAAAGGTTAAGGTGGGGATAGGTCGAAAACAATTCAACCAATAGAAGTTAGACAGGTTTGGGTTACTATATTTTCTTATATTTTAGTTTTAACTCTTAGTTAATTAGTTTGACATTTACCATGTCACTTTGTATTTTTATATTATATAGTTAATAAGCATAATATATATATCCAAAATACCCCTAAGTGGTCCCTTAATGATATACCTATAATTATATAAGTCTCTTGGCGGACCCTTAGATTTTTAGGAATTTAATATCAATTAATAATATAATATTTGTTTTAAAAACTCTTTTATGTCAATTTTGACACTATTCAATAGTTGATTTTTGTGAAACCCATAACAGAACGATTACTTCGAAAAAAGTTAATTAAATCAATCCTAATACGTCATATTATCCTATAAAATTAGTTTAATTCATTAAAAGTCTTAAATTATATTTATTTGGGTATTTATAATATCAATTATTTTAATTTTTCACTATTATGGTAATTACTACATCATCATTGTGTCATAAATATATTAAATTATTTAATGTTTAAAAATTATAAATAAACTATAATTATGTATGAAATCTTATTATCTTTCTAATGAATATTTACAATCCAATTTATCTTATGTATAACCCTATATTAAAAATGTTTTAGTAAATAAACTTTGATTTTAACTCTTTTAACTCTTCTTTGAATTAAATAATAATAAATGTCCTAATCTAATCCAAGTGGACCTAAATGATAATATTTTATTCATAAGGTTTTTTTTGGTTGAGATACATTATCCAATAGAATTAGGACATGTGTTAGGGTAATATTAATATCATTTTTACCCTTAATTACCCTATTTACTTTTAACTGTGGTAAATAAAAGTAAAAAGTTTCTATTCACCAAAAATTATTTTCATCTCATTGAACCATATTTTACTTCTTGATATTAAACATGTCTCCTGAATTTTTAAAATTCTATTCACAGAAGCGGTAAAATTATGTTTTATGAAAAATTCAGTTTTTTTTAACTACCACTTAGTAGTTTCACTATTCATCAAAAATTGAAGTTTTTCAGAACAATGCCAAAATTTCACCCTAAGCTATAATTGATATTCCAAATTCAAAAATGATGTATATTTTACAAAATTCTAAACATATAAGTTTCATTAATTAATTTTATAATTAATTCCCGCAGTCACAACAAATAGCGTGTTTTTAAGAAACAATATATATCAAAAGATTGACAATTATTTAGGTCCAATTTCAAAGTGAAATAAATTCTAATGAACACCATTGGATAAAATGGTAAAAATATATTCTAATTATACTTTCAAACCACTCAATAATATAATTTATCACTATAAATTATTTTGATTCAAAAAGTTGTTTTTAATTAAAATTTAGTAATTTTCACTATTCATCAAAATATAAGTGTTATCCGAAAAGTTACAAAATTTCACCCTAGGATAAATTCGATATTCCGAATCCAAAAAATGAAGTCCATTTTGAGAGATAGAATTTATAAAATTTCAAAAAGTAGGTATTACTATTCATAACGGCTAGTTTGATTGGTTGTGGTGTGTTAGAATCTCGAAGTTGCGTACAATGCACGCCATTGCATTATTCGAAGGGAAACGTACCGTGGAAGCTTGGGGTGTTACAGAAACTGCGAAAGGAATTTTATTTTAAAAAAATTCTTGTCCATATAAATAAATCCTTAAAACCATTTTTAAAACATGGGCATTAATGAGAGATATTTAGAAGATTAAATCTTTAAAAAATTTAAAACGATATTTTAGTGAAAGAGTTCATAACAAAATGAGATACACTTGAATACAAATAATTGAAGAAGAACATTAATAAAAACTATATAATATAATGATAAAAAAGGTTTTAATGATTTAATACATCAAAGGATAATATATAATCCATATAAAAGTGAATTGTCTTATGGCAACAAAGAAGTCTTGATGGAATGTAAATCGAGACGAAATCCCTTATAAACACCATATCCTTTGATTAAGGATTATCCAAGGACATAATTATGTGTGAAAAATATAAATACACTCAATATGATTTTATATTTGGTGTAAATCAATCATAGGACATTCATAAATGTTCTTGTAAAAACAATACCAATGAGATGGATAATTAACTCAACGAATGGAAATTAAGTTAAGATTGCCCTTATCAAGATCATATTAATGACTTGAGAATTTATCAATGGAGTTATTATGGTAATAAAAATTATATCCACAAAAAGGGGAGGGTAAATTACTACATAAATAAATAAATAGTGATTTCATACATAATCTTATATTAAAATAATCAATAAAGTAAGTGTAAAACCCAATGAGTAGAAATTGAAATAAGAATTTCCCGTACCAATTTGGTATCCTATGGAACATACACCACATGAAGGAAGGATCATACAATTAAGTTATAGATACCTATAAATTAAATTATATTTCACAAAGAATACAATCATGGGATGTACAAACCCCATACAAAAGGAAATAGTGGAAATATAGAATGACTCTCACGGGAATAAGAAGTGAGATGAAAACCCCTTACCTTGTACTTTTCTTTAGTAGAGGGTAGGTTAACCTTGTTTATAATGGTTAAATTATTGTTATTAAATTATAAAATAACCGCATACATAAATATGATATCATATATGATCTTATAATATTTCTTTGTTAATGATTTTTCAGTATTATCAATTTTTTGGGTTTTAGCTGATTCATTTTCTTTATATGTCTTGTTACTTAGGACATGTTTGTTATGGATAAAATGTATTTGATTCATAAAAAAATTATATTATGTTCTTAAATTTTATTTTTAATCATCAAATGAAAATTATTTTTAAATGGTTATGATGGGGAACAAAATCTCATCGCGTCGTGGAGACGGTAAGCCCTACGTACGCCCGAGCAACAATATCATTCTATTAGTGGATAAAACGTATGTAAATGGATGTTATATTATATATAAATAATAATTAAAATGTTATATTTATTATTTTCATCAGTTATACTCATTATTATACCCATCCTAATAACGAATGTAGAATAAAAAACTACACCACGATGTGCAGACAGTAAGTCGTACGTACGCACGTATGGTGACTTTGTCATTCGTAGGATGGATAGAATAATGAATATGGTTGTAAAATATTTATAATAACATCACTATATATAAGGTATTGTATTTATTATTTTTTTAGGGATACTACATTGAAGGAGGAAGTGGAATAAGAAAAGAACTTTGAAAATGTTGATGAAATTATTAACTCTTCTTTAGGTGATTCCTTTTGATTTGATCAAAAGGGATCCATAGGTAGTCTTTATGATAAATGTAATTCCTATAGGTATAATTGAGGGTAGTTGGGAGGATATTGGAGCCGGGTTTGGATGAGTAAAAAGGCTTTGGAGGTTTGATTTTGAGAGATGGTGAATTACCCTTCTATAAGAGAGGTGTGGGTAACTTTAGGAAAGGCTTAAACTATTATTTTATTATAAAATCATTTTTGATTTATAATTGTTCCAAATGGATTTATAATTATTATAAGGAGTGGATGGGTCGAAATCCTCTCAAAAAATTTGTTTCAGACAAATTTAGGTCACCATATTAACCTTATCTTTTAGATTTAATTCTTAGTTAAATAGTTTAACTTTTACCATGTCTTCTAGTATTTGTATATTATATGGTTAATAAACTTAATATAAAATAACAAGAGAACTTCAAGTGATTAATTAATGACATATCTATAATTATATATGTCCATTGGCTGAACCTTATATTTTTATGAATATTATATCATTTAATAATATAGTATTTGTTTTAAATACTCATTTATGTCAATTTTGACTCTATTTAGAATTTGTTTTTTTAAAGTAAAAAAACCTGATTACTTAGAAATAATTACATTACAGAAACCCTAACATGTCATATTAACCAATAAATATTTTGGAATTCATCAAAAGTCTAAATTTACATTTATTTTGATATTTAGAATATCAATTATTTTAATTATTCATTAGTAAGGTAATTATTGCATCATCATTATGTCATAAATAAACTTAATTATTTAATGCCTAAAAATTATAAATAAAATACACTATTGTAGTAAATATTCTGATATTTCTAATGAATATTTATAGTCTAATTTATCTTATGTATAACCCTATATTAAAAATGGTATAGTTATTAAACTTTGAATTTAACACTTTTAACACTTCTTTAAACAAAATAATAATAAATGTACTAATCTAATCCAAGTGGATAAAAAATCATATTTTATTCATAAGGTTTATTTTAGTTCAAATACACTTATCCAATATAATTAGAACATGTCATAGGGTAATTGTAATATCATTTTTACCTTTAATTACCTAATTTACTTTTAACCATGGTAAATAAAATTCAAAAGTTATTATTCATAGAAATTTATTTTTATCCTATTGAAACAAATTTTACTTATTTATTTCAACCATTCCTCTTGGAATTTTTTGAAATAAAATTAATATAAGTGTTAATGTTATGTTTTATGCAAATTTAAAAATGTGCATAGAAGGTGAGGAAAAGAAAGTAAAAAGTTCAATAAAATTTTATATATCTAATCTTATTATAAATTCACTTAAATGAATTAAATTGGACTAATATAGGTATTATGTATCTATTTTTACATTAAAAAAATTTGAAATAATAATAATTATTTAAATAAATGTCAACTTTAAATAATAACGCAGTGTTCTCACTATTCATCAAAAATTGAATGTTTTTAGAAAAGTACCAAAAATTAATGCAAATATATTATTGATATTCCAAATTAAAAAATTATGTCTATTTTAAAAAATTCAAAACATTGAAGTTGTGTTAAATAATTTTAAAAAAATACTCCCGTTGTCAAAACCAGAAAGAGGATTTTTGAGAAGTAAAAAACTATCAAAAGATAGATATGTGTTTATGTCCAATTGAAATGTAAAATTAATTACTAAGACAAAAATTGTATGAAATGATAAAGATATAATATAATTATACTTTAAAACAATTCAAATATATAATTTAACACTATAAATTATTTTGATTTAAGAAATTGTTTCAGTTAAAATTTAGTATTTTTCACTATTCATCGAAATATAAATGTTATCATAAAAGCACCAAAATTTTATCCAAACTAAATTTTTATGTCTCCCTCCTAAATAAGAAGTTTTTTTTAAAATTTAATATATTAAAGTTTCAAAAATTGTATTTAAATTGGGTTTTCCATTAAAAGGTGGTAAAATTTCATTTTTTTTAAAAAAACTTCTTTTATCTTAAAAATTGAATTTGTTCTTATATTATGTCTAAGAAACACATAATTTGGATGTTAAAATTTTTGGGAGTATATAAAATTTAATATGTATTTAATATTATTCATAACCATTTTTTTGAACTACTTGTTTGGTAAGTCACGGTGCGCTTGAACTCGGTGTTGATGCAGCCCAAGCTGTTGAATTATTTTAAAGAAAATAACCTACAATAATATATTTGGGTGTTACAACATAACTATGGTATTAATGATATTTTTATCATTTTGAAAATATAATATATCATTTTTCCACACATTTAAACACATTGAAAGATGATAATGTGTTTCATGTATGTATGGACTACCACCTTCACAATGAAATGTGACTCTATTTTCATGAACATAGAATATGGATGTTATGTATAAATAAATAATATTTTATTTAGGATATTATGATAATTATGTAATGATATTATATTTCTTACCATATTTCCATAATGATCGTTGAAAAATGGAAACGTTGCTCATTCATACATATGACCAACCATCTTCATGAGCATAACCTAATTCGTTTCTCAAAACCATATTTCATATCTTTCATAAAAGTTTAATGGTTGTATGAATATAATAATTAATTCATGATTATTATTATGTATTCATTGAAATAATGATAACTTAGACCAATAGTGAACCAACAGAAATAATTTTTGACACATAATCCAGATATCATTGAAACACCTAACATAAAATTAATTGATTAAGTAATTGTACAAAACAAAGTAATAAGTGAAATAAGAGGAATAGTAAACATGAAATAAATTCTTAATAAATTAATTAATAAACATATGTTTATTATTTATGATTAAAAATAATTTTAGTTGTGATTCAGACTTAAGGTATGAGTTTCTCATCACACTATTACTTCTTAGAGACATATGCCATATTCACCTCTTATTTCCTATATGTGCGTGTATACAACCCATATGATATGTTTTATCATGATTATATTTATATTTATTAAATTAAATGTTTCATTTGAGGTCATTTTTTAATGGGTCTTATGATTTAAGAAGTTACCAATGTTGTAAAGGATTATTTCACAATATCATTGTTATTTAGGCTTATTTATGTTTACATCACCCATGGGGGAATTATTTTTATTTGTATCTTAAAATAAATCTAAATTTTCACCTATTATTATTAAATCACTTATTCTAGTTATAATATAATTTTATAC
Source organism: Viscum album (assembly GCA_963277665.1). Taxonomy (NCBI): domain Eukaryota; kingdom Viridiplantae; phylum Streptophyta; class Magnoliopsida; order Santalales; family Viscaceae; genus Viscum; species Viscum album. The sequence goes on along the minus strand of OY728162.1, from coordinate 1,370,057,023 downwards.
TCTTTATTTATTAAAATTATTGAGAATATATTTATAAGAAAATCCCACATTATTTCTCTCTTCAGTAGAAAATCATTTTTTTCACAAAACCAATGTTTTCAAAAAAAATCAAAAATATTTTCATCATTTTAAAAATGAATAATTATAGAATTTTTAACACATTTTTACACTCTATAAAAAAATTTAAAGGAATCATAATATATTTTTAAAAAGAAGACGTTGTTTTATTTTACTTATAATGTTTAATAAACAATTTTTATAACGTGTACAACAAGAATATAATTTTACACCATCATGACTGATCAATGTTTTAATAATTATTTTACAAGTTCTAAAAAATTAAATTAAAATAATTTAAAAAAATATCAATTTTTTAAAGGCCATTTTCAATATGTAAAGTTTCATTTTCACTAAATTGTCTTGTAGGATCTTTTCATGGAATTTATATTCATCAATGACATCAACCCTCTAATTTACTTATGATCCTTTGAGTATATGTTGTATTGATACCATCATCTTTATTTATCCAGATGGTTCATTATAAGATTAACAAGACATGTATAATTATTTTACAATCCTCCATTTTACTCGGGATGTTATATGATTTTTATTTATTTATTTGGGTGTGTATTAACATTTCATATGTTAGTTTTGAATAAAAACTTTTATGTTTATCATGTTTCATTCCATTCATATGAGGAATACATTATACTTAGTAAGTTATTGGAGGGTGTTGACCTCACCTGTTTTGATAATCCCAATCATGATTTCATATACATTTATAATTCCAATGAATGCTTGTTTATATATTAATTCTTTCAAACCTATCATATTTTATGATCAAGATGATAATAATATTATAATAATCCTTGAAATATGTTAATCATTGTTTATCTATGTTTATAAGAGTTATGAATTAATTCTAACCCAATTGGATGTGTTTTGCATAAAAACAGACAAGTGTTAAAGTCACTGATCTGTGTATATCTACTGATAAAGAGCTATCTGTACTCAGTCTACCAATATACATAGTCTATCGATAGAAAGAGTCACCGATACACAAAGTTCACCGATATGTATAGAGCTATCGACGTGCATGTCTACCAGTAGTTACCGATAGAGTAAGCCTACTGATACAAGTATAGACAAACACCGATAACCAGAGCTACCGACAGACAAACAAACTAGAGCTACTGATAGACAAAAGTCTACCCATAGGACCAGTTCACAGATAGTTACTGATACAAGTATAGTCACTGATATATCGAGCTACCGATTGAAGTCTACTGATAGTATAAGTATACCGACACGTGCAAGGAGATACCGATGGATCAAGAGCTACCGATAATAAGAGATACCGATGGAACTAAAGCCACTGGTATATAGAGCTACCGAGGCAAGATCAAAAGAGCTACCAATGGAAGGTCCTGCTACACAAAGTCTACCGTATACATCTACCAACAGAAGGCTACTAATGATTAACCAACCAGTCAAACCCTATACTCTTTATACTATTTATTTATTAAGATAATAGTTAAATTTTATTTTTTAATGCAGATAATTTTATTTAATGATCTCGGTTTCCATGTCAGGGAATCGTTCCTAGTACCCATGAAAAAAGTAATTTTTCTTTTCTGCCGAAGCTCAAAGCTATAAAGGGATGGAAAGAGAACACTGGAAACACGCGACACAGAAAGAACACACTAGACATATACTTTTATAAAAGAGAAATAATCAAGGCACTAAGAAGATACATGAATGGTGAAAGAGACGAGAGCTGAAGAGCATTCAAATGTGGAGAATTTTTCAGCAGTCTACATCCATACTCCAAGAATCCTGGACATACACGAAGAAACTTATTCCTGAGTAAAACACAATTTGCATCTTGAGAGAAGGACTATAACAAATACTTCATGCACACAAGTGGATAAGCTGAACCTAAACCTGGAACCAAGGAAAAAAATGATACTCTGTTTTCTGAACAGAAATCAGAAAAGGAATCAGAAGCTTTTCTGACCAACCAAATGAGTCCAGAGCTGCACTTCCAATCACTAAAGCTCTTCTAAACTCATCAATACTTGATTTTAGTGATTCTTTCAATTACATTTCGAGTAGTGTGTGTACCATATTTATCTTACACACACATCGTCTCCTGTACTAAGATGGAGGATTCTCAAATCCTCATTCAAACTCTTTATCTCTTTTGTTTCCCACTGAGGATAGTGGTAGAGGTCGATTAAGACCTGGACAGCTGTAAGCTGTTGTTTGTCTTCCCACGTAGAACTTTGGTAGAAGTATTTGTACTTGGACAGTGTGCTCACTATTGTTAACCCCGATCCAGGGTGTGGATAAATTTATATAAATTGTTGAGAGGACTATGTCTCTGCTTGAGACTGAACCTCTTGTTTAACTTTGATGTGCATTTTAATTTAAGACTATAGGTATACTACATATATATCTTATTACGCTGCTTACTACTTTGAAATACAAAACTATTTTAAATCTACTTCGATAGTTAAATTAGCAAGTGTTTATACTTATTTTAAACCAGTAATTTAGTTTGAAATTTTAATTTAAACATCAGATTAAGTTAAGTGAGACCTAATCAATCTTTGAGAAACTTATTGAACATTTACACTCTCTATAGATTCACTATAGTTTAACTTTGTTTTTAATTTGGTGGATTTTAAGAGAAATATTTTTAACAGAAATTTTAATTGGAACTCAATTCACCCCCACCCTCTTGAGTGTCCAATCTGACCAACATTTGGTATCAGAGGATGTGTTTTTGTTAATGGATTTTTGAAATACTCTGTTTTCAACTGTGATTTTAGTTGCATCTTTAAAGATCTTAAATTTCTGTTAGTTCTAAATTTTATCTCTTTAAAACTATTTTCTAAAATCTAGTTATGGTAAATAGACTAGAGGGTGATGATACTAACAGGACACCTTTCTTCAATGGTACAAACTATGCCCAGTGGAAGCTTAAAATGAAGATTCATTTAGAGAGTATGGGTTTTGATATTTGGACTGCTATAGAGTCTCAATATAAAATTACAAAAACTAAAAGATCAACTTGGGATGAACCTACAATGAATGATTACAATAATAATTGTAAAGCTATGAATTCCATGTACTGTGCTTTAGGAGATGAGGAATTTAACAGAATATCTTCTTGCAAAACTGCTTAATAAATTTGGGATAATTGGGTGTTTCTCATGAAGGAACAACCAATGTTAAGGAAATGTGATTGAATACTTATACTATTAAATATGACAATTTTAAAATGAAAACTGGTGACCCTATTTCTGACATGTATCTCAGCTTCAATGAGATAGTCAATATAATGAGATCACTTGGAAAGGTGGTTCGAGAAACTGAACAAATCATGAGAATCTTAAGATGTCTACCAGACCGATGGAGGGGAACCTCTGTTTCAATTAGAGAGTCATGTGACAATGGAGCACTGCCTGTAAAAGAGCTGATTGGTAAATTGATGATGTATGAGGAAGAACTCAAGGTGAATAAAGGGGAATATGATGAACCTAATAGAAAATACATACCTTTCAATTATACTGCTTTTAAGAATAAAGATAAGGAGAAAATACAAATACAAACTGAAAGTTAGACAAGTGAAGATTCAGACGCTGATAGTGATAATGAAATGGCTCAGATAGCTAGGAGATTCAAGAAGTTTTATAGGAAGAATAAATTCTTAATAAAATCTAACTACAAAAGAAAGTATGACAACAAAGTTTATTGGAAGAAGGATTGGAAACAAATCTGACAAGAATGATGAAGTAGTCTACTAGGAATGCAAAATGAAAGGACACATCAAGGCTGATTGTCCAAAATTAAAATTCAAAAAGAAATATGATTACAAGGACAAGAACTACCAGAAAGATATGAAAGCTACTTGGAGTGCTTCGGAGGATAGAACAAGTGAATCAGGGGCTACTGATTCTGAGAAAAATCATGCCATCAGGTGCTTAAGGACGAATAGCTCTATGGTACCTATTTCCCCTATGATGAATGATTATTATTCTGGAAATAAAAGTGATTTAGACAATGATGAAAATATATCTAAGGCTGATCTATTTGAATACTGTAATATGATGGAAGAGACATGCAATGAACTTAAGGATAAATTCAATTAATTGAAGAAACGTCATGATCTCACTACAACTGTTAAAACTGAACATACTATTGAAAAAGAAAATAATGCTCAACTGTTAAAGGAAAATACAGAACATAAAATGTCTAATGAGAAACTTAGAAATGAATTAGAGAAATTCAAAAAAGGAAAAGATAATATCACTAAAATGTTAGGTAAGAAAGTTTTACATAAATACACTACTGGTTTGGGATACCAACCTGGATAGAGACAGTTCACTAAAACTCGATTTATTCCTATTTCTGGACAAAATTCTGGTTATTCTGGTTCTGGAAATTCCTATGCTTCAACTAGTTATTCACATATTTATAGGTCAAATAAAGTTTATCGTTCAAAATATTTTGATTATGTAAATTATATAAGACCCATAAGACAAATATGGGTACCTAATGTTATGATTTCTAACCTTTCTGGATCCAAGAAGATCAGGGTACCAAAATCATTTTCTGTTTAAATCTATTTTGTAGGAAATCTACTTGAAGAGTTCTCACAAAAAGGTATGGTACTTGGACAGTGGATATTCGAGACACATGTCTAGATATTACTCATGCTTTAAAAGCATAATCCAGATTGATGGAGTCCATGTCACCTTTGGTGATAATTCTAATGGAAAAATCATCATCCTAGGACAGATTGGTAACAACAATTCAATTTTAATTTCTGATGTTTTACTTGTTGATGGACTTAAGTATAACCTGTTATGTATTTCTCAATTATGTGATGATGGATTTAATGTTAAGTTTTAAAATGATTCTTGTAATGTTTTTATCTCTAAGAATGTTTTAGTATTTTCTACTTTAAGAAATGAAATTGTTTATGCTGTTGATATAAATTCTTTTTCCAAACAAAATGTTACTTTTTTAAATGCTTTTCATAAAGAATCTTGGTGTTGGCATAGAAGATTAGGACACTGCAACATTTATTCACTTAGAAAATTGACTAGAAAAAACTTAGTTAGAGACATACCTAAACTTGAATTCCCAAATGACAATGTTTGTAATCCCTGTCAAAAGGGAAAGCAACATAAAGTTTCTTTTAAATCAAAGAAAGAAGTTTCAACTTCTCAACCTCTCGAGTTGGTTCACATGGACTTGTTTGGACCTTTAAGAGTATCTAGTTTAAATGTAAGCACTATGTCTATGTTCTAGTAGATGAATTTTCTAGATATACTTGGGTATACTTCTTGGCTCACAAAATTGAATCTTGTTCTTACTTTATTAAATATTACAGATCTGTAGAAAACCTTAGTGGACTTAAGATTAAAACTCTATGAAGTGATCATGGATGTGAGTTTGAAAATCAATACTTTGAATCTTATTTCTCACACAATGGCTATAATCACAACTTTTCTACTCCTATAACACCTTAGCAGAATGGTGTCGTAGAAAGAAGGAATAAAACCTTTCAATAAATACCAATAACCATGCTTAATGAGTATAACCTGCCTATTTACTTTTGGGATGAAGCTGTGAATACAACTTGTTATATTATTAATAGAGTCTTAATTAGACATGTTCTTAAGATGATCCCATATGAGTTGTGGAATAATAGAAAATCCAAAGTTATTTACTTTAGAGTCTTTGGCTGCAAAGTTTTTATTCTCATTACAAAGGATAATCTGGACAAGTTTTCTTCTAAGAGTGATGAAGGAATCTTCCTTAGTTATTCATTATCTAGAAAAGCCTATAGAGTCTTTAATAAAAGAACCAAATGTGTGGAAGAATCTGTTCACATCAAGTTTGATGAAACTGATCCACGTGATCCTAATACCTCTCTTGAAAATCTTGAAGAAGATTTGACTCTTCTGGACCTTAATGACAAATCTAAAGAACCTGCTATAAAAACATCCAGTTTTGGACCAATTCCAGAATCTGCTTCTGTTGAACCCGAACCTATAGATGAACCTAAAATTTCTAGTCCTACCTTTACTAGATCAACTAGGATTCTAAAGAATTATCCATTAGATGTTGTTGTTGGTAATATTGATAGAGGGACACAGACTAGAGCTTCACTAAGAAACCAGGTTGAACATCAAGTCTTTCTTTCATAGCTAGAACCTAAAAATGTCAATGATGCTATCAATGATGAATTTTGGGTAATGGATATGCAAGAAGAGTTAAATCAATTTGAAAGAAACAAATTCTGGGAATTAGTTGATAGACCCAAGGACACTTTAACAATAGGAACAAAATGGGTTTTTAGGAACAATGTTGATGAGTCTGGAAACATAGTTAGAAACAAAGTAGGATTAGTTGCACAAGGATATAGTCAAGAGGAAGGTATAGACTATGAGGAAACCTTTTCACCTGTAGCCAGATTAAAAGCCATTAGGATATTACTTGCATATGCTTCTCATCTGAATTTCAAGTTATATCAAATGGATGTCAAAAGTTCTTTTCTAAATGGTTTTATTGTTGAAGATTTTTTTGTTAAACAACCACCTGTATTTACTAATCCTCCTTTTCCAAATCATGTTTTTAAACATTCTAAAGCATTATATGGCTTAAAATTATCTCCAAGATCTTGGTATGATAGACTTAGTAATTTTTTTATTTCAAATATTTTTACTAAAGGGATTGTTGATCCAACTCATTTTATCAAAAAAAGTTATAAAGATGTTTTAATAGTTCAAATATCTGTTGATGATATTATTTTTGGATCTTCTAAACTTTCTTTATGTACTGAATTTTCAAAGAGTATGAAAAATGAATGTGAAATGAGTTTAATGGGATAACATAAATATTTTCTTGGATTTCATGTTTTTCAAAATGAAAATGGTATTATTTTGAATCAATGTAAATACACAAAGGATCTTCTAAAACGTTTTGGTTTTGATAGTATAAAGGAAAGTGATACTCCTATGAGTACGGTCTATAAATTGGATGCAGATGAAACTGGGAAACCAGTGGATCAAACCAATTACAGAGGTATGATTGGAAGCCTACTTTACCTTACTGCTAGTCAATTAGATATTATGTTTAGTGTGTGTATGTGTGCAAGATTTCAAGGTAACCTGAAAGAATCTCATTTACTTGATGTTAAAAGAGTTTTTAAGTACCTTCAACTCACTATAAATGTAACACCCCAAGATTTCATAGTGTGTTAGTTCTTCAAAATAATTCAACAACTTTCACTACATGCAACACAAAGTTCAAGCACACCATGACTTACCAAACAAGCCGTTCAAAAGAGGTTATGAATAGTATTAGATAAATTTTAATGTTTATATAATCCTTATAATTTTAGAATCCATATTATGAGTTTCTTAGATATAATGCAAGAACAAATTCATTTTCAGTACTGCACTTTTATCAACTTTAATAGTGAACCCTTTTTAAATACTATATTTTAAACTTTTGACTAAATGGGGACATCAAAAATTTAAAATGAAACATCCCAAGCTTCTACGGTACGCTTCTCTTTGAATAATGTGATAGCGTGTGTTGTACGCAACACCGAGTTCTAACAACCAATTAAACTAGCCGTTATGAATAGTAATAACTACTTTATAAAATTATATATATTTTATATTTCAAAATGGACTTCATTTTTGGATTCGGAATATCTAATTTAGCCTAAGGTGAAATTTTGGTACTTTTCGGATAACTTTCATATTTTGATGAATAGTGAAAATTACTAAATTTTAATTAAAAACAACTTTTTTAATCAAAATAATTAATAGTGATAAATTATGAATTTTTGTAGTTTTAAAGTATATTTAGAATATATTTTTACCATTTAATATAATGTTGGTCATTGGACATAATTTTACAATTAAACCGAACATAAACAAGTGTCAATCTTTTGATAGTTATTACCTCTTAAAAACACGCTTTTTGTTTTGACAGCGGGAATTAATTTTAAATTAATTTCTGCCACTTCTGTGTTTTGAATTTAGAAAAATGGATTCCATATTTGGAATCAGGATGTCCAAATTGTGTAAATAGGTAACTTTTATTTTTAGACATTTTGAATAATTACTGTGGTAAATATTTTATTTACCATGGTTAAGGGTAAATCCGGTAAATAAGGGTTAAAAAATAATATTATAATAATACAAAATTACCCTAAAACATGTCCTAACCTTATTGTTGGACACATACCCGACCATGATCATCCTTGGGTCAATTTGGGGACCCCTTGGAGCCACTTGTATGTGGTAGGGACACTTTATATTAATAAAGTTAAAATAAAAATAAAAATGGCATAAGATTACATCTTTTAGAAGAACAACTTTTACATAGGGTTATACATGTTGGATTTTCGATTATAAATATTAATTAGAAAGATAAAAAGATTTCCTACATAATGATATTTTATTTATAATTTTTAGACATTAAATAAGTTATTTTATTTATGACACAATGATGATGCGGTAATTACTATAATAGTGAAAAATTAAAATAATTGATATTATAAATACCAAAATAAATATAATATGAAACTTTTAATGAATTAAACTAATTTTATAGGATAATATGATATATTATGATTGATTGGATTGACTGTTTTCGAAGTAATCAATCTGTTACGAGTTTCAAAAAAATCAACTATTGAATAGTGTCAAAATTGACATAAAAGAGTTCTTAAAACAAATATTATATTATTAATTGATATTAAATTCCTAAAAGTCTAAGGTTCGGCCAAGAGACTTATATCATGATAGGTTAATCATTAATGGACCACTTGGGGGTCGCTTGGATGTATATAGTAAGTTTATTAACCATATTATATAAAACTACAAAGAGACATTGTAAAAGTGAAACTAATTAACTTAGAGTTAATACTTAAAGATAAGGTTAATATAAGTACCCAAACCTGTCTAACTTATATTGGTTGAGTTGTTTTCGACCTATCCCCACCTTAAAATTTAAATAATCAACTTTGGAGCCATTAGAAACCGAATATGAATTTATTATAAATTAATATTTCTAGCTTTTCCAAAGGTGCCCCTCACCCCTCTTATAAAAGGGCACTCCTCCTTCTCATTTCTTCACACCTATAAAGCCTTTTTGTTCGGCCAAACTCTGCCCAACTACTCTCCCAACATCCCTCACTACAACCTAGAGGACTTAGTTTGATCAGAAAGCCAACCTAAGGAGCCATTTTGATCAAATCAAAAGGAAGAACCCGAAGAAGAGGTAATGATTTCACCACCCTTTTCTAAGTTCATTTCTTCTTCCACTTCTTCTTCCTTTGTTCTTACCATTCTAAAATAATAACTCCAGTATCTCACATATACTGTGATGTTATTATAAGTATGGTACAACCATATTCAGTATTCTATCCACCCTTTGAATAACATGTCACCATACGTGCGTACGTACGGCTTACCGTCTCCACGTCGTGGTGTAATTGTTATTCAATATAATATTATTTGGATGGGTATAATAATGATGTGTAACTCATGTAAATAATAAATATAACATGTTAATGATTCTGTATATATGATATACCATTCATTTATATATTATTTTAATATCAAAAGAATGATATTGTCGCTCGTGCGTACGTACGGACTACCGTCTCCACGAACGCGATGAGATTAATTCTCCATCGTAACCATTCAAGTATAATTATCATTTGATGATTTAAAAATGATTTTTAAGGACTAGATATCATTCTGGATATGAATAAGATACAACAACCATGGATTATGTAACAAAAAATATAAATAAAATGAGTAAGTTAACACCCGAAACGACGATAATTCTAAGATATTATTAACAAATCAATGTTAAAAGATCATATATGATATCATATTAATATATATGATTCTTGTATAATTTAATAACAATTATTTCACCATTATACAGGAGGTTAAACTACCCCAACAAAGGAAAAGTACAAGGTAAGGGTTATTTCACAATCTCTTCATTATCCGAGGTTGTTTATACGTAATAATCTACTGGGATATCTTTATCATCCACATCCATGTTTCTTAAAAATGTATTTCAAAACATTTTTACTATTTAAAAGAATATGGGTTAAAGTCATTTATACCCTTGTTTGACTTTTTATAAGAGGTTTATAAAGGAATCTTTCCGTCGTTTTCAAAACAAGGTCCTTTTTAACCTTTTCGACAGAATTGAGGTAAGAATGTTTTTTTTAACTTATACGGCGGGTGCGGTTATTTTACGCCGTTATAAAATATTCAAAGATTTCCTTACAAGGTTATAAGAATATTTTCAAAGAAAATGTTTTATTTTATATTGATCTTAAATGATTTCAAAATAAAAGGAGATACTTCTTTAAAAAGAATTTTTATTTCATCTACGTCAACAACCTTTGATGGATTTTAAGATTATTTGAAGTTGATTTATTATGATACAAAACTTCTATATTGTATTGAAGGTTTTGTGATATGTTTGACTATGGATGTGCTATTTTTATACCATTCATAGTTTATGGTTAAATTATTGACATTTCGTATACTAGTTTTAATACGAATGTTTATGTTATGTTTAAACCTTTTCATATGGGAATGCATTGGACTTAATAAGTGATGGGTGGAGCCCGCTATAGCTCCTCTATTCATCGGTAGGTCTCATGAGACAAACTAGTGTCTTGGCACAAGGCCTTGACAAAATCTTATTTGTAGTCTTGGCACGAGGCCTTGGCTATGTGGTTATGATAGTCTGGCATTTTGCATTCCAACATTATGAAAGTGGTTATTGATTTTTGCATGTGATTATTCGATTAGTAGAATATCCATGTGAATAAGTAAATGGCATTATTTCATTTTATTTATGCCATACCATGTTGAAAGTTCATGTTTGAAAGGCTTTTGTTTTAGTTATACATTGCCTTAAAAGTTTATTCTTATTTATGAAAGTTTCCGCTATTTTGTTATCCTTACTGGACATTTGAGCTCACCGCTTTTATATGTTTTATTTTTCCCAGGAAGTGAAGAAGTAAATTATGAATGACCTGCAGGGATATTATGTGGGGATATGAGTGTGGATTATGGAGACATTATGTTGTTGTAGTAGTTTTTCATTTTATGATGTAATGTAAAACCTATGAATATATCTAGTGTTTCCAAGGCTACTAAACGAATCGGTCTTTCGAGATTTGATCTTTCTTGTGATCATGCCAATGTTATGTAATAATGCACCGACTCTGGTTAGCTGGGGTCAGGGCGTTACAGTTGGTATCAGAGGAAGTTTAGTACAAACCTTGGAATCTAGATTTAGATAAACTCTGATTAGAGCACGTAGACCTAAGATGAACTTTGAGGATTAGTATAGAAGAACTTCCTAGAATTTTGGTATTGTAGAGATTTTGTGAGTTTTCCGAGCAATACATCCCTGTCTGGATATGAGCAGGTAGAGGCGGCTCTGGCACAGATGTACCTAGGGGTAAAACCCGAAAACACCGCTTTGAGCTAGACTCGAACGGGAACTGGTGCACGACAACGGGCCTTGCTGCACTCTTGGTTACGACACTCCCGGGGGATATGCTTAGGATAATTCTCATTTTCTTTACAAACCATTGTGAAGGGTTTATGAGTATATACATCCTCAAATGAGACATTTTTATGATTATGGATTATATCCATAAATAGTTCAATTTATGTTAAGTGTATTATAAGTATGGGATTATGTATTTTGATTCATAAACTGATCTAGTGTATTCCATTGTTTAGAAATGGCGCCCAGTAGAAGGAATGAGAACTCCAGAAATGCACATGATCCAAAGAGAAGGAAGGATCATATCTTTCATGGTCTTAAGCTAGAATTTATAAGAGAAATAGTCTCCCATGTATTATCATCATATGAAGAAATAATATCATGTGTTGATAAGATAAGTAAAGAGTTTACGGAGTCCTATGGCTTTGAAGGGAAGCAAGAGAAGAAAAGGATAGAAGAGAGAAAGATGGATAAAGGGAAGATGGAAAAGAAGAATTTTCCCATATGTGGTGACTGTGGAAAGAAACACCCTGGAACTTTCCTGAAAGGAATGGGAGTCTGTTATAAGTGTGGAGGAAAAGGGCACAAAGTACATAACTGCAAGGGTAAGAAAATGGTTTCAAATGTACAATGCTTCATTTGCAAGGAGTTTGGACACTACGCGAACCTATGTCCCAGTCATCAGACTATGCCGCAAATGATGCTATTGGATAATAATCAAGTTATGATACTACCACAGATTAAGAGGAATGATTAGAGTTATTATGTTGATTATATCAATTGAGTGTTGTATCAACAATGTACTTGTTATAATAATTATGGAGTATATAAGGATTGTACTGCAGTACTATTTCATTAAGGACTTGAGATGGTGTGGAACAAAGAAAAGTGACTCAGTAGCAGGTTAAATGTTTGGAAAATATATGGTTGAGAGAAAGATAAACCATAATATGGTTCAGATACCGAGGTGGTGATTTTAGAATAATACATGATTGATTTGGATAAATTATATTGGATATTATTGACTACCTTGAAGCTGATTAATGATTTTTATATTCCATCATTGTTGGGTTTTAAAACATTTTTGGATTAATGAAGTATATCCAGCATTCTATATGGAATAAGGGAACATGAATGTAATCAATAAGGAATATGGTAATACATGATGAAGGTATTCATATGCTATTACGGGGTAAAAAGGATCTATATTATGTTTAACTTCCTTATAAATGTTGGACTGTGAGTTTGGATAGAAGTATTTTGGATAGTTCTAGTTTGGATTATTTTGGATTTCCATAAAAGGACAATCCGGAGGTCGGGCGGCAACCCGTCGCGTCCGGCAAGGCTGCGAGACTTGAACCCGCAACCGAAGGGCGACAAGGGTGTATCACCTACCACTAGCCCACGAGATGTCCTGGATTAAATAATGTAGTTTTTATTAAAAGATCTTTTAGATGAATTATAAATTCGTTTATTTTGGAACCCTATACGAATAGTTTAAATAGAATTTTTTTACATTCTATTATCTTTTAGAGTGAAAGATGAGTATGTGGTAGAAATTTATTAATGGATAAAACTCTAATTATAAAGTAAGTATATCTCTATATGATCTTAGCCAATCTCATAAAAAATTCCTCAATATTAAGAAAAGAAAATTAGAACAAAAATGTTTTCCTAGATGGTACCTTAAATCATCACTAATTTATGGCTTTGGGATTGTTGGCCTTTTCATAGCCATGTTCTCTACCACTCTTCATCAGGTAATTGATGGTTAGATTTTTCTTCCATATTCATATTTTACTACATGGAACCCTAGTATGTGTTATTTTCGGTAATCTTCATACTTTCGACTCTTTATTTTAAATAGAGGCCTCATTAATTCATTTTTCGATGTGGGATTTCAACTAAGATATTTTGAAACGTCAAAAATGTGTTATCCTAATACCCTATGTTTTGTTGAACCGATGGTATTTCAAATCATCATAGATTGATGAATTTAAGGACCTCAATTTTATACTTGTTTGTAATTGATGACCTCAATCACTACCTATAAATATTTACGTTTTTCCTCCAATTATATGTCTCAAATTGCCACCAATGTTCTCCTAATCGAGATCATAATTTGGTGGTGACCCTTTAATTTCTCTTTTCCTCATATTAAGACTAAATTTTAGTAACCCAATTTCTGATGTGGGGTTTCCCACAAATATATTATATATTTTCAACCTTTTATTTTCGAAGAACAATTTCAAATTGTGAGGACGCAATTTATTGAAGGAGGGGAGAATGTAACACCCCAAGATTTCATAGTGTGTTAGTTCTTCAAAATAATTCAACAACTTTCACTACATGCAACACAAAGTTCAAGCACACCATGACTTACCAAACAAGCCGTTCAAAAGAGGTTATGAATAGTATTAGATAAATTTTAATTTTTATATAATCCTTATAATTTTAGAATCCATATTATGAGTTTCTTAGATATAATGCAAGAACAAATTCATTTTCAGTATTGCACTTTTATCAACTTTAATAGTGAACCCTTTTTAAATACTATATTTTAAACTTTTTGACTAAATGGGGACATCAAAAATTTAAAATGAAACATCCCAAGCTTCTACGGTACGCTTCTCTTTGAATAATGTGATAGTGTGTGTTGTACGCAACACCGAGTTCTAACAACCAATTAAACTAGCCGTTATGAATAGTAATAACTACTTTTTAAAATTATATATATTTTATATTTCAAAATGGATTTCATTTTTGCATTCGGAATATCTAATTTAGCCTAAGGTGAAATTTTGGTACTTTTCGGATAACTTTCATATTTTGATGAATAGTGAAAATTACTAAATTTTAATTAAAAACAACTTTTTTAATCAAAATAATTAATAGTGATAAATTATGAATTTTAGTAGTTTTAAAGTATATTTAGAATATATTTTTACCATTTAATATAATGTTGGTCATTGGACATAATTTTACAATTAAACCGAACATAAACAAGTGTCAATCTTTTGATAGTTATTACCTCTTAAAAACACGCTTTTTGTTTTGACAGCGGGAATTAATTTTAAATTAATTTCTGCCACTTCTGTGTTTTGAATTTAGAAAAATGGATTCCATATTTGGAATCAGGATGTCCAAATTGTGTAAATAGGTAACTTTTATTTTTAGACATTTTGAATAATTACTGTGGTAAATATTTTATTTACCATGGTTAAGGGTAAATCCGGTAAATAAGGGTTAAAAAATAATATTATAATAATACACAATTACCCTAAAACGTGTCCTAACCTTATTGGTGGACACATACCCGACCATGATCATCCTTGGGTCAATTTGGGGACCCCTTGGAGCCACTTGTATGTGGTAGGGACACTTTATATTTATAAAGTTAAAATAAAAATAAAAATGGCATAAGCTTACATCTTTTAGAAGAACAACTTTTACATAGGGTTATACATGTTGGATTTTCGATTATAAATATTCATTATAAATTTAAAAAGATTTCCTACATAATGATATTTTATTTATAATTTTTAGACATTAAATAAGTTATTTTATTTATGACACAATGATGATGCGGTAATTACTATAATAGTGAAAAATTAAAATAATTAATATTATAAATACCAAAATAAATATAATATGATACTTTTAATGAATTAAACTAATTTTATAAGATAATATGATATATTAGGATTGATTGGATTGACTTTTTTCGAAGTAATAAATCTGTTATGAGTTTCAAAAAAATCAACTATTGAATAGTGTCAAAATTGACATAAAAGAGTTCTTAAAACAAATATTATATTATTAATTGATATTAAATTCCTAAAAATATAAGGTTCGGCCAAGAGACTTATATCATGATAGGTTAATCATTAATGGACCACTTGGGGGTCGATTGGATGTATATAGTAAGTTTATTAACCATATTATATAAAATTACAAAGAGACATTGTAAAAGTGAAACTAATTAACTTAGAGTTAATACTTAAAGATAAGGTTAATATAAGTACCCAAACCTGTCTAACTTCTATTGGTTGAGTTGTTTTCGACCTATCCCCACCTTAACATTTAAATAATCAACTTTGGAGCCATTAGAAACCGAATATGAATTTATTATAAATTAATATTTCTAGCTTTTCCAAAGGTGCCCCTCACCCCTCTTATAAAAGGGCACTCCTCCTTCTCATTTCTTCACACCTCTAAAGCCTTTTGGTTCGTCCAAACTCTGCCCAAATACTCTCCCAACATCCATCACTACAACATAGAGGCCTTAGTTTGATCAGAAAGCCAACCTAAGGAGCCCTTTTGATCAAATCAAAAGGAAGAACCCGAAGAAGAGGTAATGATTTCACCACCCTTTTCTAAGTTCATTTCTTCTTCCACTTCTTCTTCCTTTGTTCTTACCATTCTAAAATAATAACTCCAGTATCTCACATATACTGTGATGTTATTATAAGTATGGTACAACCATATTCAGTATTCTATCCACCCTTTGAATAACATGTCACCATACGTGCGTACGTACGGCTTACCGTCTCCACGTCGTGGTGTAATTGTTATTCAATATAATATTATTTGGATGGGTATAATCATGATGTGTAACTCATTTAAATAATAAATATAACATGTTAATGATTCTGTATATATGATATACCATTCATTTATATATTATTTTAATATCAAAAGAATAATATTGTCGCTCGTGCGTACGTACGGACTACCGTCTCCACGAACGTGATGAGATTCATTCTCCATCGTAACCATTCAAGTATAATTATCATTTGATGATTTAAAAATGATTTTTAAGGACTAGATATCATTCTGGATATGAATAAGATACAACAACCATGGCTTATGTAACAAAACATATAAATAAAATGAGTAAGTTAACACCCGAAACGACGATAATTCTAAGATATTATTAACAAATCAATGTTAAAAGATCATATATGATATCATATTAATATATATGATTCATGTATAATTTAATAACAATTATTTCACCATTATACAGGAGGTTAACCTACCCCAACAAAGGAAAAGTACAAGGTAAGGGTTATTTCACAATCTCTTCATTATCCGAGGTTGTTTATACGTAATAATCTACTGGGATATCTTTATCATCCACATCCATGTTTCTTAAAAATGTATTTCAAAACATTTTTACTATTTACAAGAATATTGGTTAAAGTCATTTATACCCTTGTTTGACTTTTTATAAGAGGTTTATAAAGGAATCTTTCCGTCGTTTTCAAAACAAGGTCCTTTTTAACCCTTTCGACAAAATTGAGGTAAGAATGTTTTTTTTAACTTATACGGCGGGTGCGGTTATTTTACGCCGTTATAAAATATTCAAAGCTTTCCTTACAAGGTTATAAGAATATTTTCAAAGAAAATGTTTTATTTTATATGGATCTTAAATTATTTCAAAATAAAAGGAGATACTTCTTTAAAAAGAATTTTGATTTCATCTACGTCAACAACCTTTGATGGATTTTAAGATTATTTGAAGTTGATTTATTATGATACAAAACTTCTATATTGTATTGAAGGTTTTGTGATATGTTTGACTATGGATGTACTATTTTTATACCATTCATAGTTTATGGTGAAATTATTGACATTTCGTATGCTAGTTTTAATACGAATGTTTATGTTATGTTTAAACCTTTTCATATGGGAATGCATTGGACTTAATAAGTGACGGGTGGAGCCCGCTATAGCTCCTCGATGCATCGGTAGGTCTCATGAGACAAACTAGTGTCTTGGCACAAGGCCTTGAAAAAATCTTATTTGTAGTCTTGGCACGAGGCCTTGGCTATGTGGTTATGATAGTCTGGCATTATGCATTCCAACATTATGAAAGTGGTTATTGATTTTTGCATGTGATTATTCGATTAGTAGAATATCCATGTGAATAAGTAAATGGCATTATTTCATTTTATTTATGCCATACCATGTTGAAAGTTCATGTTTGAAAGGCTTTTTTTTAGTTATATATTTCCTTAAAAGTTTATTCTTATTTATGAAAGTTTCCGCTATTTTGTTATCCTTACTGGGCATTTGAGCTCACCCCTTTTATATGTTTTATTTTTCCTAGGAAGTGAAGAAGTAAATTATGAATGACCTGCAGGGATATTATGTGGGGATATGAGTGTGGATTATGGAGACATTATGTTGTTGTAGTAGTTTTTCATTTTATGATGTAATGTAAAACCTATGAATATATCTAGTGTTTCCAAGGCTACTAAACCAATCGGTCTTTCGAGATTTGATCTTTCTTGTGATCATGCCAATGTTATGTAATAATGCACCGACTCTGGGTAGCTGGGGTCGGGGCGTTACAATAAACTTAGGCTTGTTTTACCCAAAAAGAAAATCCATTGAATTAATAAATTATTCAGATGCTGACTTAGCTGGTTGCAAGTTGGATAGAAAAAGCAGATCAGGAACATGTCATTTATTAGGAAAATCCTTAGTATCTTGGGGTAGTAAAAAGCAGAATTCTGTTGCATTATCCACTGATGAAGTAGAGTACACTACTGCTGGTAGTTACTGTGCACAAATTCTGTAGATGAAACACACTTTGTTGGACTGTGGATATGTCTTTAGGCACGTTTCTATCAACTGTGAAAACACTAGTGCAACTAACATCTCGAAGAACCCCGTGTCTCACTCTAGGACCAAACACATTGATGTAAGGCACCATTTATTTAAAGATCATTACCAAAAGGGTGATATTAATCTTGAATTTATAGGCACTGAACATCAATTAGCTGACATCTTAACTAAACCATTGAGTTCAGATAGGTTAAGTTACATTAGACACGAGTTAGGTATGTTTAATTGTCACCGATGTGAAATTATCACTGATGTAAAATTCTCACTGATGTGAAATTCTCACCGATGTGAAATTATCACCGATGTGAAATTCTCACCGATGTGAAATTCTCACCGATGTGAAATTCTCACAGATGTAAAAGTCTCACCATTGTAAAATTCTCACCGATGGACCTCACTGATAGGAATTCTCACCGATGAGGGTGCTGTTTTAAAACTTATGTCTGCCACTAGAATCTGAATTGTTTTTACTTTATTTCATTTTGTTTATTTTATTTTATGATTCATAAATCATAAAAACTATGTCCTAGCTGCGTCTCAATCCATCGAGCCTCGAACCTTTACCATCAAACTTTAGCTCCCAAATCTCTTGAGAACCCTAAATCCCTCAAAAATGAGATGGAAAAAACCCAACTTCCTACCGTCAGAGATGACACTGTTGATCCAAAAGCAATGAAGAAAAAGTTAGAGCAAGAATCAAGTGGTAGTGTTGCTCGAACTAGGTTGGGGAGGCGACCAGTGAATCCTCATCTGCAGAATAGAGTCATCGTGATTGAGAAGGAGCTGTGCGTAGAATGGTTGCTACCTAGCAAATCTTTAGTGCTCGAAGTTCTGAAAGATCAAAAGTGGATAGATTGTTTTTCGAACAACAATGTTCCTTAATATTTGATTCTTGTGAAGCAATTTTATGACTATGTATGTTTTGATAAATGTAAGGATGAAAACCGAGTGATTTCGTTTGTGAATGGAAAGGAGATTTCATTTTCATCTTAGAATGGGCTGAGTGCTTGAAAGTTCCACATGAAGGTGTATCTGGATATGTCTCGAGAGATATACCACCTACCAGTGATATTTTTGATTATGAGACTAATTTGAAAGAGCTGACTGGTGATGGAAATCAAAGACAAGCAGTAGCTGTTGAAATTGATGGAGAGAACAGATTGTTGTTCAAATTTGTTCAACATGTCTTAATACTGAGGAGAGGAGACTTTGCAAACTTAAGATATCAGGATACCTATATCCTTCATATTTTAATACATGGAGTCAAGGTGAATTTGTATAGATTTCTAATGACTCAAATAGAGGATATGACAAGGCCGAAATCAAAGACAAATGTCCTATTCTATGCGAAGGTGATCTCTATAATGATTAAGGTAAAAGTGGTTGTTGAGTCTCAAGATGAGATAGTAGTAGTTAAAAATAACTTTTGTATCACAACTACAGTTTTTAAGTAAATGAGAATAAATTGGAATACATGGAGAGGAGAATGGGTCAATGATGACCAGAAGGTGTATGACAAGTTTAATCCTATGAATCATCCTTCAAGACCTAAGGATGTGAGGGATCCAGGTCTGGGACCTGATGAATAGGAACCAGAATACAGTGATGATTCAAAAGAGGAAGAGTCCTCTGCTGATGAAGGAGGAAACCCTAACATACATCCTAGTCCAGCTCTTGAAAATCTAGATCAACATAAATTAGATAAGGAAGAAACTGCTTTAGACATTGTTGAAGTGGATGCTGTAGAAAATGAAGAATATGTTCATGAGAGTGAACCATCTCTGTCAGCTGATTTGAGCCTTAGTCCAGTGATAGGACAATATTTAGTGCCTAATGAGAATGAAAATGAAGTTGACATACCCTTTCCTACTTTGGAAGACCCTCCTGCTGCTGTAGAGATGGAAATTATAGTAGAAGATTATTCTCAGGATGAAATAACTGCTAAGAATGGTGCTGAGAATGCTGCTGAGAATGCTATTGTTTTACTTTAGGATGCTCTAGTTGAGGGGGAGCATCAAACTGGGTTTGGAAATGTTACAGTGGCTGTTGGATTTAAAGATTGGGCAGAAGACCCAGATTTTGTAGTCTGTTGTTTAGATTATCCTGATTCTGATAATGAGGCCTCTCTCAACATACCAAAAATCGTTTATGATATTGAATCTGAGTTGTTTCCTGAAAATGTGGTCAGAATGCATGACCTGGATACTTTAAAGAAAAACATTAATGACAGCTTTGTGGAATAGGTAAAGAAGATGGAAGTTTCTCTGGTATCTTCAATTCAATCGGTTATGACTGACTCTGTTGTCAGTTTAGCCTCTTAAAGAGCATCTGTTGTTGTTGCACCTGCTGATTTGGTTACCAAGACAGATCTTGATTCCCTCAAGGATGAACTGAAAGAATATTTTAATGCCTCAGTTGCTGAGATGAAGCACAGTTTTGCTGAAGAGATGAGTATGTTGGAAAGAACTTTTGAACATTCTCTTGCTTGTAATTTGTCAACCTTTATGGGTGAGATAGTGGAAGAAGTTAAAAACTACCAGACTCAAGTTTCTAGACTTGTATCAGATCTTGAAGCTCTAATGGACTTGGTTATTTAATTAGACTCTTACATGAGCTCAAAATCCTAAGAAGATAAGGACTTAGCTTATGTGAAAAGTATTGTAAGTCAGATGGTTTCAGTATTCGATGGTTTCAAAACATCTATGAAAGAAAATGCTAAAACCCAGGATTCTCAAGTTCAAAATCTTATTAGTGGATTGACCAAGAACTTCAAGGAAACAGTAACCTTCTATGTTGGTTCTGTTACTTCCAAACCCTCAGTGGATTTGAATCAAATTCAAGCTATGATGAAAGAGGAGCTTGGTTCTGCTTCATCCAGTGGCTCTGTGGACTCATCTGAGATGAGCAGATTTGTTCTTTCTACAAGAGATTAAGCCATAGAAATAATGAAGATAGTCCAATACTATATGAGAGAAGCCTTTACCTCTCAAAATTAATTGAAAGAAAATGTGGAATCATATTTCTCAAAAAAAATACACAAAGACCCAATTGACCAGTCATTTCATGCTTCTAATAGAAAATATGAAGCTCCCTCCAATCAATCAAGCCTTCAGAGAACAAGTTCGAAAACTCAGAGAGTTGACTCCTGCATTGGACAAGTTTATGGTGAACAAGGATGACTTCATATCTTCCATGGAGAGAGGAGGATTAATAATCATGGATTTCAGAAATATATTTCAACCTTTTCTGCATGTTGATGTTAGAGCGGTATTATACCTCCGGCTTTGCCTGTCACTACCTCTGCTGTTTCTCCAGTTCAAATGACTCCTGGACAAGCAATCTGAAGCCTCACTCATATGATCACTCAATGGACTACTCAATACAAGCCAGACACAGTTTCAGTTGCTCAGCCTCCTGTGGTCATTTCTAGAATTCCTAATCCTTCACCAGCATCCTCACCTCCTGAATCCTCTTCTGATCCCAAGGGAAAATCTCACATTGAGGATGTGGATTGACCAAGTGGCTAGACCTTTTGATAGGAATTCTTTGTATTTTGTTTTCTATCTGTAACTTTTTGTACCATTTAATACAATTGACTTTCTTCTATTTCCTATTGTTCCACTTCTCTGTTATTTCCCACTTTTTGATTATCACAATGGGGGAGAAATGTTCTATAGGGATATTAAGGGGGAGAATTTTTTTTCTCTAAGGAAGATCTATCATGGTTTGCCCCTTTGATATCATTGAATTTCATCCTCTGATACTAGTGATTTTACTTTCATCCTCCGATACCATTTCTTTTAATTCTCTGATAACACTAAATATTACCTATGGTATCATTTTTTTGTTTTATATCTGATACTATCACATTTAATTTTACCTTTGATAACTTATGTTCTATAACATACTGTTTTCTCTGAGAAAATTGAATTTAATTATATATCCTCTGATACAATTTCTTACTATTTTAAAACTATAATATTATAAGTTGTGATTATCAAAAAGGTGGAGATTGATTACCTCACCTGTTTTAATAATCCCAACCATGATTTCATATACTTTGATAATCCCAATTAATGCTTGATTATATATTAATTATTTCAAACCTATGAGATTATATGACCAAGATGATAATAATATTATAATAATCCTTGAAATATGCTAATCATTGTTTATCTATGTTTATAAGAGTTCTGAATTAATTCTAACCCAATCGGATGTGTTTTTTCATAAAAATAAACAAGTGTTAAAGTCACTGATCTATGTATAGCTACTGATAAAGTGCTACCAGTACTCAGTCTACCAATATACTTAGTCTATCAATAGATAGAGTCACCGATACAAAAAGTTCACTGATATGTATAGAGCTACCGATGTGCATGTCTACTAGTAGTTACCCATAGAGTAAGCCTATTGATACAAGTACAGATAGTCACTGATAACCAGAGCTACCGACAGACAAACAAACCAAAGCTACGATAGACAGAATTCTACCGATAGAACTAGTTCACAAATAGTTACCGATACAATTATAGTCACCGATATATCGAGCTACCGATAAATGTATACTGATAGTATAAGTCTACCGACAAGTGCAAGGAGCTGCCGATGGATCAAGAGCTAATGATAACAAGAGCTAAAGATGGAACTAAAGCCACCGGTATATAGAGCTATCGATGAAAGATCAAAAGAGCTACCGATGGAAGGTCCTGCTACACAAATTCTACCGTATACAACTTCCAATAGAAGGCTACTAATTATTGACCAACCAGTCAAACCATATACTCTTCATACTATTTATTTATTAAGATAAAAGTTACATTTGATGTTTTTAATGCAGTTAATGTTATTTAATGATCTCTGTTTCCATGTCAGGGAACCGTACCTAGTACCCATGAAAAAAGTAATTATTCTTTTCTGCCGAAGCTGAAAGCTATAGAGGGATGGAAAGATAACACTGGACACACGCGACACAGAAAGAACACACTGGACATATACTTTTATGAAAGAGAAATAATCAAGGCACTAAGAAGATACACGAAGGGTGAAAGAGACGAGAGCTGAAGAGCATTCAAATGTGGAGAATTTTTCACCAGTCTACATACATACTCCAAGAATCCTAGACATAAACAAAGAAACTTATTCGTAAGGAAAACACAAGCTGCATCCTGAGTGAAGGACTACAACAAATACTTCATGCACTCAAGCAGATAAACTGAACCTAAACCTGGAACCAAGGAAGAAAACGATACTCTGTTTTCTGAACAGAAATCAGAAAAGGACTCAGAAGCTTTTCTAACTAACCAAACGAGTCCAGAGATGCACTTCCAATTACAAAATCTTTTTGAAACTCATAAATACTTTCTTTTAGTGATTCTTTCATTTACATTTTGAGCAGTGTGTGTACCCTGTTTATCTTACACACACATCGTCTCCTGTGCTAAGCTAGAGGATTCTCAAATCCTCATTCTTACTCTTTATCTATTTTGTTTCCCACTGAGGATAGTGGTAGAGGTCGATTAAGACCCGGAAAACTGTAAGCTATTGTTTTTCTTCCCACGTAGAACTGTGGTAGAGGTCTTTGTGCCGGGACAGTGTGCTCACTGTTGTTAGCCCCGATCCAGGGTGTGGATAAATTTATATAAATGTTTGAGAGGACTAAGTCTCTTTTTGAGACTGAACCTCTAGGTTAACTTTGATGTACATTTTAATTTATGTCTATAAGTATACTACATATATATCTTATTCCGTTGCTTACTACTTTGAAATACAAAACTATTTTAAAGCTACTTTGATAGTTAAATTAGAATGTTTTTATACTTATTGTAAACCAGTAAGATAGTTTCAAAAGTTAATTTAATCTTTAGATTAAGTTAACTGAGACCTAATCAATCTTTTAGAAACTGATTGAACATTTACACTCTATATAGATTCACTACAGTTTAACTTTGTTTTTAATTTTGTGGATTTTAAGAGAAATATTTTTAAAAGAAATTTTAATTGGAATTCAATTCACCCCACCTCTTGAGTGTCCACTTCGACAAACAGAGGGGAATTCTCTTCCCACTCAACACATCGATATGTCTCATAAGAAAAATTAGATTTGGTTTTTCCTAAGGCCTTACACATTTAATTAGAAGTCATGGAACAAGGCCTCAAAGTTATGTTTTAGATGCTTGAAATAATTAATTTCATTATTATGAATCTAGTTATTGATATTCAATTTGATTATTAGATTATTTTTTATATACATTTTATGGTATTCATGTCAATGGGATTATTTATATGTAATAATTTGATAATCATTTATTACTCGCATATTATGATCATTTTATTGATTAAATGTCTTTTATTTCAGTTATTTAACATTCTATATTGATTATTCCTTATTTATTCATATCTTATGATGTATAATTACCCTTATGGAGCATCTTATGACACACATTTCTTATGTTTTATTTTCCTTATTATATCAAGAAGTGATATGTGATTGATGTGTAGGTATACACTATGAGTGATAATGACGTTCTCAAAGAAAATACATTGTGAATTTTATATTATCAAATTTAATAATAATTTTAAGTATGTATCTATTATAATAATAATATTAATCAATTATGTGCTACAAGAAGCGATTCATAGAATCTTATTCCAATGTAATAAAGTAGACACTGGATTTGGACTTCTGGGGTTGGAGTCACTATAGTTGGTATAAGTTTAATTTTAGTAGAAAACATGGGAACTAGATTTATGAAAACATTAATTTGGGTATATAAACATATGATATACATTGAGGATAAGTATAGATGAACATATTGATTTTTTTATAAGGTAGATATTATGTGTTATTCCAAAAAAATAAATCCATATCTAGATAATACTAGTGGATGTGGTTCTAAAACTGATGTACCTAGGGTTAATAACTTTTAAAAAGATAATTCTTGGTTGGGTTAAGAATTAAGGAGTACAAGAAAATGGTCCTGACCACACACGTAGTTTAAAATTACTTATTAATATGCTTTATATAATTCAATTTTTTTATAATCTATTATAAAGGTTTTGAAAATAAATATATCTCCCAAGGTAACATGTTTATGATTATGAGATTATCTTTGTATAAATTTTTATATTTATGCAAAGTGTTTCACTAGTTTTGGGATTAAAATTATGTTTCATAATGTTATGATCTAATCTGGTATATTTCATTACATACAAATCTTTATATTGTAAGGAATGGGAACCATATCAATTAATGTATCATGTGTAGGTATTGACCCCTGGGAATGATAGTAAAGGTGAAGTTGAGTCTAGATATAGATCTGAAAAATTTATTAACATTTTGGGGCAATTGACTCAGTTTACAATTAACAACCATTCTTGTATGTTGAATCCTATGGATCCACTACATTGTGTAATTATTATAAACCACCCTATAAATCAGAAACCCCATCATTAAATGGGACCACAAATCAATATTTAGATATAGAATAGACATGTTCTTTATAGAATATATTTATTTTTTTGGGAAGTAATATAATTGATAATGTTTTAATGGTATTTTATCGTCTCCTAGTATATGAAGATCAATGTTAGACATTAATTCTAAACACAAAGGATGATGGTGGAAATTGACAGAATGTTGAGGATGAATTTCAAGGTGATATTTTTGTAAAACTATTTTTATTATGACTAATGAGTGGATATTGAAAGATAGAATTGAATCTTGGGTAAAAATAAGAGGAAAATGTTTCTATGTATGAAGAAAACATTACAAAGTTTATATAAACTCATGTAGACTACAAATATAATCCGAATGGTGTGATTGACTATTTATTTGATGGGATTTATTGCAACCATTTATGGGCAGTAGTATCCCAAAATTTATCATCATATTATAAAATATTTTGTACTTTCAAGATCGATAAAGAATTCTCTAATTTTTTTGGACTCTAAGGGAATCAAGAGAAAAAGATGATGAAAAAGAGAAATACGGACAAATGGAAAAAGGGAAAGAAGTGTTTTTCGACATGTCCTAATTGTGTAAGAAATTTCCTTGGTAAACTCTTAAATGGAAAATGTGTTTTTTGTTAATGTGAGAAAAATAAGCTCACTATGATAATGATTATTGTGGGAAGCAATAATATTCCAATTTTCAATGATCCTACTATAAATATATGGGGCACTATGAAATTAAATGCCCCAAGAATCAAGGGAATATGCCTCAAAAGAAGTAACTAGGTCATGGTTAATCATATTAGTTTACTATAGATAAAGTGCAATGATTAATGAACATGTGTTTGGATTCGTGAATTATGTTATATGAAACTTTTAATCAATGAAATTTTGGTTAAAATAATTATGAAAAGTATAGGTATTGTAGTAAAATACTATTTCATTAATGAATTGAGAGAATATGTTGAATGGTATAGACGATAAAGGAAAGAGATCATTAAAAAGTGGCACATTATAGAAAATATTTAATTGATGGAGGATAAACCTTAATATGTGCCTGATGTTGAGATAATAAGGACAAAGGGTTTTTTACGAAGGCATTAGAAACCATTAATGTTTATAAAATCATTAATTATGTGTTGTTACTATTGAAACCCTCCAAATGAGAATCAGAAAAATCACAAAGGAATAAATACCTCAATATGGGTATTATTTTCCTAAAAAAAGTGATGGATTGAGAAGGTGGTCAAAATTCAAGAATCAAAGAATCCATCAAGAGACTTTTGATCATATGACTAGCATAGGGTCACATGAAAAAATTGAGGATAGAAAATAATCTGTGAGGAGACCCAAAATACCCCTTTTAAAAATTTTCTGATCTTAGAAACGCACCTCATACAAACAATTGACTCGTGGAGTCATCCAAGTAATCTCTTCCTAGAAACATATTTTTCCAGGAATAAGAACCTGATAAACCATCAAAAAATACTTCAACAAATTGGAGGAAATATTTCCAAATCATGGAGGCCCCAATTGGTTATAATGATCATGTGATTCATCACCGATGGGAAGAATGAATTTCCTTAAAAAAATTCTGGAAATTTTACAAGATTCCAAAGCATTGTGAAATAAAACAAATTAAATAAAAGGATAGGTGTTGGGAGTCTCTTGTGGTAGATCTACCTCAGGCAATGCACCACTGACAAATTACAAGACATCGTGGGTCCATAGCGACATTCCAGCATCATCTCGCAGAATCCCTTTGGATTGTCATCTACATCACGCAAAAGTCCTTACATATGTACCAATAACCATGAACATCACCTTTGTATCGTTAAGGACAAATGGATTGTATTATCCATGTAATGATCATGCATCTCCATAGGTCCTTATTGGTCATGTGATGCATATTCAAGAGGTAAATTAATTATCTTGGATAATACTCATGTAATTATGCTTGACCCTTTACCTTTGGAAAAAACAAAAAGGAATTAATGGAGGTGGGATCTGGATGCCTCTCGAGGTCATAAATTGTAACACCCCAAGGTTTCACGATACGTTTCTCTTTCAATAATGCAATAGCTTGCATTGTACACAAGTTCGAGATTCTAACACACCGCGACCAATCAAAGTAGCATTTATGAATAGTAATACCCACTTTTTGAATTTATATAAATTTTATATTTCAAAATGGACTTCATTTTTTGATTCAGAATATCAAAATTATCCTAAGTTGAAATTTTGGTAATTTTCTAAGAACTTCTAATTTTCTATGAATAGAAAAAAATACTTAAAAATAAATTTTTTAATAAAAAAAATTATAGTGATAAATTATACTATTATGTGGTTTAAAATTATAATTATAATATATTTTTACCATTTTATCCAATGTTGGTCATTAGAATTAATTTCACTTTGAAATTAGACATAAATGGGTGTCAATCTTTTGATATATATTGTTTCTTAAAAACACGCTATTTGTTTTGACAACGAGAATTAATTATAAAATTAATTAATGCAAATTATATGTTAGGAATTTTGTAAAATAAACCTAATTTTTGAATTCAGAATATAAATTATAGCTTAGGGTGAATTTTATGTATTTTTCTGAAAAACTTCAATTTTTGATGAATAGGGAAACCACTAAGTGGTAGTTTAAAAACTAATTTTTCATGTAAATGAAACATTAACACTTCTGTGATTTGATTTTCAAAAATAAAACATACATGGTTTTCATTAAGAAGAAAAATGTGGTTAAATGGGATTAAAATAATTGTTTGGTGAATAGTTACTTTTAAATTATATTAATCGCGATTAAAGGTAATTACTGTAACTTAAGGTAAATATAATGTTATAATAATATGAAATTACCCTTACACTTGTCCTACCCTTATTGGGTGAGTAATGGCCGACCAAGAAAATCCATGGGTCAACTTGGGGACCCCATGGAGCCACTTGGGTAAGAAAATTTCATTAATAACTTTTTATTTAAAGTAAAAATAAAATTGTCACAAACATGTGTTGTTTTACTAAAACAATTGTTACATGGGGTTATTTAAGATAAATTTTAAACTATAAATATTCATTCATAAATCTAAAAAGATTTCCTACATCATTATATTTTTTCTATAATTTTTATACATTAAATAAATTAAATTTTTTATGACACAATGATGATGCAGCGATTACCTCATTAATTAACGATTTAAATAAAATGAAAATATAATGTAAAATCTAATACTTACACTTGTCAAAAACCTATTGGATGAGTATATTTCTAACCCATATCACATTATCCTAGAAATATATAATTTTGGGACCTTTGAAATCCGAAAAGTACTTCATAATAATGTAACATTTCATTACTTTCCAAGAGTGCCCCTCCTCTCCTCTTATAAAAGGCCCCCACCTCTACCACCTTATTAACACCTTCAAAGCCATTTGGATCGGCCAACCTCTACCCAAATACTCTCTGAACATCCCTCACTTACTCCTAGAAGCCTCACCATGGGAATAATTCTTCCCAAGGAAGCCTTTGTCTCAAATCAAAAAGAGTTACCCGATTTTAAGGTAATGTCTTCTCTTGTGTTCTTTTGTTTTATTTTGCTTCTCCAACCCCCTAAAATCTTTTTATTACTTTATTTTGTAAAAAAACCAGTATCTTAAATATATTAGGATGTTTTTATGAGAATTATTTTATTTACACTTACACACAAATTCGTCTAATGGTTAATGAACATATTGTTTATGTGGGTGGCGAAATACTGCCTCACGAAACGATGATTGTTAAATATTCTTTTAACACCTCTAATGGTGACCATTATGATGAAACTATTTCTATATATGATATATATTATTTTTATGTTGTCCTTATGGTTTTTTATTTCTCATTTATAGAATACCTTTATGATTTCTATTATGGGTAAATGCAATAATTTCATTTTAGGAAGTGCGGACTACAGCCCCCTCAAAGTTATTTGAATCGTTAATGCCATATGTGGGATGTATAAAGAATGAAGTAAATGATATTATATATGATATAATACTGGAATTATAATACATATTTATATCATTATGATTTCATTCCATTAAATACGAAATAGAAATGAAAGAAGCATTCATGCATACGTACGGATTACCGTCTCCATGAACGGTGCATTTCACTTCTTACCTCAAAATGTTACGTAATATTATGAATGAATATATATACTGGATATATATGATATATATGATATCTAAATCATGAATATAATTCTGGATATAATGGATATTTAACCACATGACAACTTGTAATTATAAGAAGTTTATTTTTGACTCAAGTACCAAAGATCGACAAAACGACTGTTATTAACATAAATAATTACATAATGTTCATAACATGGTAATAAGTGATATAAAAGGAATAATAATCTTTAAAAAGGTTCTTAAGAAATTATAAATTAATTCTAGTTTATTATTCAGGAGGATAAAGAATGATCGAGTCAAGTCGGACACGAGGTAAGTGAACTTCTTAACCCAATTTCCGTTCTTTGGGTTAATCTCCTACTTTTAAATTATGTCATGATATTATTATGTCCTATCTTGTATTTATACTCTATTTATGTGTAATTATATTGAATACACATAATAGATCTATTTTATTTAAAAAATTATCTTTGTAAGGGACTGCGTCTCAATCTCCTTTCATTGAGGAATATTTGGTTTTATACACAACATTCCTTCATACTGTGTATAAACCCCTTTGACTTTTTCTTTTATTAAAAATGAATATTTTTATACGAAGTGTTTTTACTAAATGACAAAAGGAATTATTTTTCTTACGTATGGGGTGACAACGACTTCTCCGCCGCCGTGACTATTATTTGTGCTTCGGCTTCCTCTATAAGACATAACTTTTTCTAAATGAAAAATAAATACCATGTTTTACTTTTCTTTTATTTTGGTATTGAAAATGCTTTTGATAATTTTTTTAATATATTGATGTGTTGTATTGATATCTTGTGATTGAAATGGGGAAATTTTATGTTTCCTTTATGTATGTTTTATGTGATACGATTATGTTATGGTTTATGATATGTTTAAACCTGTTCATATGAGGAATGCATTGGACTTAATCAGTGACGTGTGGAGCCCGTTATAGCTCCTCGATGTATCGGTAGGTCTCATGAGACAAACTAGTATCTTGGCACGAGGCCTTGGCTATGTGGTTATGATAGTCTGGCATTATTCATTCCATCATTATGAAAGTGGTTATTGATATGGCATGTGATTATTCTATTAGTAGAATATCCGTGTGAATAAGTAAATGGAATTATTTAATTTTATTGTTGCCATATTATGATGAAGTTCAAGTTTAAAAGACTTTTGTTTTAGTTATACATTGCCTTAAATGTTAATGTTTATTTATGAAAGCTTTCGCTATATTTTTATCCTTACTGAGCATCTGAGCTCACCCCTTCCAATGTTTTAATTTTTCCAGGATGTGAAGAAGTGTATTAAGAATGACCTGAAGGGATAGTATGAGGGGATATGAATACAAGATGTTGTTGCAGTTTTGTTTTTACTTTTTGATGTAATGTAAGGCTTATGAATGTATCTAGTGTTTCCAAGGCTACTAAACTAATCGGTCTTTCGAGACTTGATCTTTTGTGATCATGCAAATGTTATGCAATAATGCACCGACTCTGGGTAACTAGGGTCGGGGCGTTACAGTTGGTATCAGAGGCAGTTTAGTACTAACCTTGGAAACTAGATTTAGATAAACTCTGATTAGAGCACATAGACCTAAGATAAAATTTGAGGATTAGAATAGAAGAACTTCCTAGAATTTTGGTATTATAGAGATTTTGTGATTTTTCCAAGAAAGACATCCCTGTATGGATACGAGAAACTAGAGGCGGATCTAGCACAAATATACCTAGGGGTAAAACCCAAAAACACCGCTTTGAGCTAGACTCGAACGGGAACTGGTGCACGACAACGGGCCTTCCTGCACTCTTGGTTACGACACTCCCGAGGGATATGCTTAGGATAATTCTCATTTTCTTTAAAAACCATTATGAAGGGTTTATGAGTATATACTTTCTCAAAGAAAACATTTATATGATTATAGTTCAATTTATGTTTTGTGTTTTACAAGTATGTAATTATGTATTTTGATTCATAAAATAAACTAGTTTATGCCACTGTTTATAAATGGCACCTAGTGGGAGGAATGGAAACCATATCAATGCACGCACTTCATATAGAGATTTCCCTCCTACTCAAGATAATTATAGTGGAGATGGAGATACAACTGGTGCTGATAAAATTATCACCATACAGGGACAACTCACTCAGGTTATGAATAATAACCTTACTCGTATGGAGCACCCTGATCCGCAACGTGGAGGGTCAATGTTAGACTGCTTCATGAGGCAACAACCACCAACATTTAATGGGGGTAAAAATCCATTAGTAGCTGAGAAATGGATAAACTCCTTAGAGAAAATATTCCACATCTTGGGGAGTAGTGAAAGGGAGAAAGTTGTCATGTCAGTTTACCGCCTCACTGGAGATGCTGATCAATGCAGGTCGCTGATTCAAAACACAAAGGAAGATGAAGAAGTATCAAGTATGCAATGGAGGGAGTTTAAGGAAATTTTCTTAGAAAAATACTTTCCACATGACCATCGAGCAGATATGGAAAGCCAATTTCCGAGTCTAAGGCATAAGGAGGATGAGAATGTCACAATGTATGAGGCCAACTTTACAAGGTTAGAAAGTCATGCTGCAGATTATATACGTAACCCAAGAAGTAAGATTGATTGTTTCTTTGATGGGTTAAAACCATTTCTACATCGAGCTTTAGTATCACAATCTCTCTCAACATACGAAGATATAGTCTCATGTGCTATCAAGACAGAAAAAGAAATTCTCCAAGTCTTATGACAACAAAGTAAAGCAAGAGAAAATGAGAACGGTGGGACAAGAGACATATAATGGTAAAAAGGGAAATAAGGATTTTCCATTATGCAATATTTGTGGAAAGAATCACTCTGGTACATTCCAAAAAGGAATGGTAGTTTGTTATAAATGTGGAGAAAAAGGTCACCAGGCTTGTGATTGCAAGGGAAACAAAGAGGCTATCAATATTGAATGCTACAATTGTAGGGACATAGGTCATTATACAAATTAATGCCCTAAGATCCAAGGAAAATTACCTCAAAAAAGGCCAAGGGATCAAGGAAAATCTTATATTGTTACTACAGTTGAAGTAGAATAATTAATGTATTGGTGCTTTTGGACCCAAGGATTATATTCTGGTTATAAGAATAATGTGATATATATAAGGATTGTACAGCTGTACTTGTTGTTTTCATTTAGGTTTTAATATGATGAAGGTAATCATATTTTTATATGTGACAATAAGAGAAGCTTTACTTTGTTTGAGGAATCTGAAGATACAATTCATTTTGGAATTTAGAGACCTTTTAGAGAAATTCTGGACGGTGGTATTTTGGATAACTATAACGGTTGGAATGGATTAAGTTGAAAATTGGATAGTATTATTTAAGGTTAAAACATTTATGAAGATTAATTTTGAAATATTATAATACTATAGTTTTAGGAAAAGGACAACCTTCAGGTTTGGGGATAACCCATCACGTCGGACAAAGCTGTAGGAATCAAACCCACAACCATAGTGCGACAGGCCCTTATTAACTACCACTAGCCTACAGGAAGTCCCTGGTTATTACAAAAAAGATTTCCTAATCTAAATGGTATGTGTTAATATTTGGAACCTTATAGAATTATGATAAATAGAATATTTTTGAGTTCTATTACCTTTTAGAGTGAAAGATGGGTTTGTGGTAAAAATTTATTAAAGAATGAAAGCCTACATGACAAATAAGTATATTTCCTTACGTTCTTAGTAAATCTCCGAAATAAATTCCTCAACTTTATAAAAGGTAACTTAAAAAAAAAATGTTGTCAGTTAACTTTTCCTACTGGGGAATCAAAGATTGTTTAACCCATCACAAGTTTGTGATTTTCTTATAGTTAACATTCTTCTAACCCTATTTTCTACAACTCTCCATCAGACCTTGATGGTCTGTTTTTCCTCTATATCCATATTTTCATAGAATCCTAGTATGGGCTATCTCGGGTGACCTTTGTACATCTCTTTCTTTCTTTTAATGTTATATTTTTATTAACCCTATTTCCGATGTGGGTTTTCCACAAAGGTATTTTCTATTTTAAACCTTTTATTTTCGATGAACATTTTCAAATTGCGAGGATGCAATTTATTGAAGGAGGGGAGAATGTAACACCCCAAGATTTCACGATACGCTTCTCTTTCAATAATGAAATATCTTGCATTGTATGCAAGTTCGAGATTCTAACACATTGTGACCAATCAAAGTATCAGTTATGAATATTAATACCCACTTTATGAAATTATATAAAATTTATATTTCAAAATGTACTTCATTTTTGGATTCAGAATATCGAAATTATCCTAAGTCGAAATTTTGGTAATTTTTTGAGAACTTCCAATTTTCTATGAATAGAAAAAAATACTTAAAAACAACTTTTTTAATCATAATAATTTACAGTGATAAATTATAATATTGGGTTATTTTAAATTATAATTATAATATATTTTTACCATCTTATCCAATGGTGGTCATTATAATTAATTTCACTTTGAAATTAGACATAAACGAGTGTCAATATTTTGATATATATTGTTTCTTAAAAACAAGAAATTTGTTTTGACAACAGGAATTAATTATAAAATTAATTAATGAAACTTATATGTTTGTAATTTTTTAAAATAGACATCATTTTTGAATTTAGAATATAAATTATATCTTAGGGTGAATTTTTGGTATTTTTCTGAAAAACTTCAATTTTGATGAATAGTGAAACCACTAAGTGGTAGTTTAAAAACTAATTTTTCATGTAAATGAATCATTATCACTTACATGATTGGATTTTCAAAAATACGACATACATGGTTGTCATTAGGAAGAAAAACGTGGTTAAATGGGATTAAAATAATTTTTTGCTGAATAGTAACTTTTAGGTTCTATTAATCGTGATTAATGGTAATTAGTGTAACTTAAGGTAAATATAATGTTATAATAATATGAAATTACCTTTAAACTTTTCCTACCCTTATTGGGTGTGTCATGGCTGACCAAGACAATCCATGGGTCAACTTGGGGACCCCATGGAGCCACTTGGGTAGAAAAATGACATTATTAACTTTTTATTTAAAGTAAAAATACAATTGTCACAAACATGTGTTGTTTTACTAAAACAATTATTACATGGGGTTATATAAGTTAAATTTTAGACTCTAAATAATAATTGGAAAGATAAAACTATTTCCTACATCATTTTATTTTTTTATAATTTTTAGACATTAAATAAATTAAATTTGTTATGACACAATGATGATGTAGCGATTACCTCATTAATTAACGATTTAAATAGAATGAAACGATAATGTAAAATATAAGACTTAAACTTGTCAAAAATATATTGGATGTATATATTTAGAACCCTTATCACCTTATCCTTGAAATATATAATTTTTGGACCTCTGAAATCCGAAATGTACTTCATAATAATGTAACATTTCATTACTTTCCAAGAGTGCCCCTCCTCTCCTTTTATAAAAGGCCCCCACCTCTACCACCTTATTCACACCATAAAAGCCATTTGGCTCGGCCAAACTCTGCCCAAATACTCTCTCAATTTCCCTCTCTTACTCTTATAAGGCTCACATTGAGCATAATGCTTCCCAAGGATGCCTTTGGCTCAAATCAAAAAGAGTTACCCGATTTTAAGGTAATCTCTTCTCTTGTGTTATTTTGTTTTATTTTTCTTCTCCAACCCCCTAAAAGTTTTTTATTACTTTATTTTTTGACAAAAACAGTATCTTAAATATACTAGGATGTTTTAATGAAAATTATTTGATTTACACTTACACACACCTTCATCTAATGTTTAATGAACATACTGTTTCTGTGGGTGGCGAAATACTGCCTCACAAAACGATGATTGTTAAATATTCTTTTAACACCTCTAATGGTGGCCATTATGATGAAAATATTTATATATATGATATATATTATGTTTATGTTTTCCTTATGCTTCTGTATTTCTCATTTATGTCATACCTTTATAATTTCCATTCCGGGTAAACGCGATAATTTCATTTTAGGAAGTGTGGACTACCGCCCCCTCAAAGTGATTTGAATCGTTAATGCCATATGTGGGATGTATAAAGGATAGAGTAAATGATATTATATATTATATTATATAGGAATTATAATACACCTTTATATCATTATGATTTAATTCCATTA
The DNA here is from genome assembly GCA_963277665.1 of Viscum album. Lineage (NCBI taxonomy): Eukaryota > Viridiplantae > Streptophyta > Magnoliopsida > Santalales > Viscaceae > Viscum > Viscum album. The sequence continues at coordinate 1,370,020,985 of OY728162.1, read as the reverse complement.
AATACGAAATAGAAATGAATGTAGCGTTCATGCGTACGTACGACTTACCGTCTCCATGAACGGTGCATTTCATTTCTTACCTCTAAATTTTATGTAATATTATGAATGATTGTATATACTGGATATATATTATATATATGATATCTACATCATGAATATAATTTTGTATATAATGGATATTTTACCACATGAACAACTTGTAATTATAAGAAGTTTATTTTTGACTCAAGTACCAAAGATCGACAAAATGACTGTTATTAACATAAATAATTACATAATGTTCATAACATGGTAATAAGTGATATAAAAGGAATAATAAACTTGAAAAATGTTCTTATGAAATAATAAATTAACTCTAGTTTATTATTCTAGGAGGCTAAATAATGATCGAGTAAATTCGGATATGAGGTAAGGGAACTTCTTAACCCAATTTCCGTTCTTTGGGTTAATCTTCTACTTTCAAATTATGTCATGATATTATTATGTCCTATCTTGTATTTGTACTTTCTTTATGTGTACTTATAGTGAATACACATAATAGAACTATTTTATTTAAAAAATGATCTTTGTAAAGGACTTCGTCTCAATCTCCTTTCATTGAGGCATATTTGGTTTTATACACAACTTTCCTTTATATGGTGTATAAAACCCTTTGAATTTTACTTTTATTCAAAAGGAATCTTTTTATATGAAACGTTTTTACTAAACGACAAAAGGAATTTTTTTTCTTACGTATACGGTGACAATGACTTCTCTGCCGTCGTGACTATTATTTGAGTTTTGGCTTCCTCTATAAGCCATAACTTTTTTTAAATGAAAAATAAATAGCATGTTTTACTTTTCTTTTATTTTGGTATTGAAAATGCTTTTGATAATGTTTTTATTATATCAATGTGTTGTATTGATATCCTGTGATTGAAATGTGGAAGTGTTATGTTTCCTTTATGCATGTTTTATGTGATATGATTATGTTATGGTTTATGATATGTTTAAACCTGTTCATATGAGGAATGCATTAGACATAATAAGTGACAGGTGGAGCCCGCTATAGCTCCTCCGTGCATCGGTAGGTCTCATGTGACAAACTAGTGTCTTGGAACTAGGTCTTGACAAAATCTTATTTGTAGTCTTGGCACGAGGCCTTGGCTACGTGGTTATGATAGTACGATATTATGAATTCTATCATTATGAATGTGGTTATTGATATGGAATGTGATTATTCGACTAGTAGAATATCTATCTTAATAAGTAAATGGCATTATTTCATTTTATTTTTGCCATATTATGCTGAAGTTCAAGTTTAAAAGGATTTTGTTTTAGTTATACATTGCCTTAAATGTTAATGTTTATTTATAAAAGCTTCTTCTATATTGTTATCCTTAATGAGCATCTGATCTCACCCCTTCCAATGTTTTAATTTTTCTGGGATGTGAAGAAGTATATTAAGAATGACCTACAGGGATAGTATGAGATGATATGAAGACAAGATGTTGTTGTAGTTTTGTTTTTACTTTTCGATTTAATGTAAGGATTATTAATGTATCTATTGTTTCCAAGGATACTAGACTAATCGGTCTTTCGAGACTTGGTCTTTTGTGATCATGCCAATGTTATGTAATAATGCACCGAATCAGGGTAACTGAGGTCGGGGCGTTACATAAATCAACTTTGACATGATAAGGTAGTCCACAACAAGGTATTTTGAGACTCCTAGACAAGCTTCCCTTTTCTCATGGAGACTCTAGGACAAGCCTCCCTTTCCTCATGAAATGTCTTAGGCATGGAATTGAGTATCTCATAAATTCCTTTCAATGGGACCTACGATATCATGAAGGCCCTAGTACATGTCAATGTTAAAATATAAAAATCCTTTGACTTTCCCATTTTTTCAAACAGGCCCCCATTGATTGAAAATAATCCCATAATGGTGGTGTTGATGGGAGGGAATTTAGGTCACTGAAAATTAGGAAAATCCCATAGAGTGATCCATGGAAAAGGCATGAAAAGTTGCATGGAACCTTCCCCCCTCACTAACTCCATCTTGAATCTGTGCTAGATATGCTGCACAAACTGGTGAACAATTGGGGTTTTGATGCCTATATATACCCAAAGCCAGCCTTAGAGAAAGGGGATGACTTTTTGCAACCATATGTATCATCACACCTAATCACCAGAATATATTTCATGGGGAAACTAATCTCATGATGGGAATGTCTTTCATCAGGTAATATGCAAGCAAAAAGATGGAGTGATCTTGCACCATGCATAAGGAACTTCATGTGATCATTCTTCGATCACGTAAATGACTTCAATCATGATGTGTTAAGAACATACCACACATATGCTAGATCACTTTAGAATCAAAATAACTATTATTGAATAAATATAAGGCATTCATAAAAAGAGCGATGGAACAAATATTAATGGTTTAATACATAATATAAAACCTTGATTTTTGACCCTCATGTGTTTCACGTGATTCATGCAAGGAATTTGACAAAACTAGGAATTCTTCTTAGACATCACGATGCTCCATATGTATGTTATTTGAGTCAAGTAAAATATTATATACATGGCACATTAAGTCAAAGGGTCACCTTGGGCGTGCAAGTTTGGTCTCAAGAAACCCTATGGGCCCATTTCCCAATCCTTTAGTTGTCCTTTTGATACATCATGTTACTCATATAATAGCACCAGATCATGTTATCAAGGTCTCAGGGTTGTATCTGGACATGAAAACTATACTCTCATGATACCATTTGGGAAATTCAGCAATGTCTCAAAATCCCCTACAGGCATGTCATCCAGATCTCATGAAGTCCTCCAAGGGTGTCATTCAAGACACATGACACCCACCAGACATGTCGTACTCACTCTCAAAACACCATCCAGGTGTATCATTCACTTTTTTCAATGATACTAGGGATTGTTAGTAGGATCATGAGACGCCCCTAGACATGTTAGTGGTGTTATGTGATTTCCTCATGAACAAACCATTTGGATCTTTCAATGTCCACTAGAAATATCAATTGATTCATACGAAGCATTCTGGAAAAGAATGAATGGTCACAAGGGAATCTTGGGAATTGATAACAATTTCTATCCTCAGTGTTTATTCCCTAATAAAAAGGGAATCCTCGGTATATAATCCATAATAGAGGGAACTATGAATACTCTGATTCCTACCATATTCATGATATTTAGGCCACCTCTCCCTATGCTTCAAGCTCCATATTGATCATCTATGGAGATTCCATCATTTACGTACCTTATTCACAAAACAATGACATTTATTACTTGTTATTGTTTGTTTTTTACAATGATCATAACTCATGTGGGAATAGAGAGTTTCAAAGGTCATATCATCAGAACCATAAACTGTCACAAAGTATTGGTAAACCCTAGTGTGTAATCCAGGATAAAATGAACTATATGAACACTCATTCCTGAAATAATAAAGATATATAAGGAGCCTTTAAAACCCCTGATATCCATATCAAATATCCAAATGGTTATCCCAATATGTTATTCCTTCACCCCATATGTGATGAAATCGATATTTTTTTCATCCCTTATTTCTCACACTAAACATGGATCACATGATCAGATGGATTTTCAATATTCATATCATTCACATCTCGAGTCTCCACGAGATAGGGAAACATAAGTATGTGAGACCTATCAAGTGACATTACATACTCACCTCAACGCAGGGGATATACCTTGGGGAGATTCCAAAGGATGAAATTAATATATGCGATCATTGATTCCTAAAATAACAAGTATATGATGGAAACCTTATTAAGGACCAATCTCAAATAAATACCCATTTCAGTGAATTTCCTTTTATAACTTTGACATCTCATTCATCAGGACCTAGTCATTCCCATGATCTGATCACTCTACCTCATCCATCATTAGATTGAGGAATATATTGAATTATAAATAACTCTTATTCTTATAATAACCAAGACACATCGTATTCCTTCTTAAGTCTCAAGCTCAAATAAACATCCATTTCTATATAATCTTAATGTTGATTCCATTTATAACATTGGGAACCAATCATTCCCATTGGTTGATTGCTCTACCTCTTCCATCAGGGAACTGAGAAATAAAATAAACAGCAAGTACTCAAATTCCTACCATAACAAGGAAAAATAAAACATCTCCTTGTGGACTAATATATGTAACGAATAATCTTAGGGATTTCCCAGTAAGTATTTCCTACATCATGAGAAATTAAAAATGAATAATTTTCAACCCTTTTTTCTCACACTGAGAATATCTCACATGGTCATAGGGAACTGTAATAATCATGTCATATTCACCATGAATCTCTTTAATGATGACGGTAACCTCAAAGTGTATTCCCTAATACACTAAACAATGAAAACTCTAATTTTCTCTATAGTAGAGACACATAGGACCTCCCTTCAGAACTATAGATTGAATAATTGGTGTCCCAGAGCACCTATATAAGTCCTTTCTGCATGACATGAAAACTCTATGGGTCTAACAAACTATGTGGTTTCTGATTCCTATAGTAACCATCATACATAGGATGCCTCAAAATGGATCAATCCCATCCTCATAATATTAACTACCACCTTTTATGGAAGAAAATTTCGAAGCACTTGGTTATATGGATTTAACACATAAGAAGACACACATTACTAGAAAACGATTGATAACCACAGATAAATATAGATGTATTTACTAAAAAACACCAACCATTTCACATGAAATATTATTAACACAAGATCATTTTCTTGGGGTAATTAGTCGCATATAGAGATTAAGAATAGATTAATGAACATATCTTAGATCTATAAGAGAGTATTGGAATATGCATGACTTTCCCTCGAAAGGGGGTGATGAGCCCGAAATCCTATCCACTTAACCAATGTGAGTCCTTAAGAGTCGTTGGGCCCAAAAAATGAGATGAACACCAGTATTTAGAAAGAAGGTATGTACCAATATACAGATGAGGGAACAATTGTGATTTTCTGATATGAGAGACAATGGAAACATGGTTCTCATGATTTTTCATGATACAACCCCCCCCCCCAATAGTCAACAATCAGGCCAAACCAACCCCATTTAAATGAGGGTTCCGAATCACACCATGAATCCCGATGAAACAAAAATGGTGAACCTAAAGTGAATCTATGTAATAATAAAACAATTGGTATATAATCCATTGATCCATTTTGGTTCACACTATACACAAAAAAAGAATGGAAAATCTAACGTGAATCTCTCAAATGATTAAATAATCATGTGTTAGGAAACTTTTATTTGGATGTCCTATAAAGTCATAGAAATACAACCTACCAGATCGTAAAGATGATTCTCTGTAACTAGGGTTCTCATTAACTATGTCCATCATATATTTGATATGTCCAACTGAGTAGAATGGATGAATCAATAATAAAAGAAAAATTATGTCAACTAAACATATCAGATTGAGCATATTATGCCTATGATATTTTTTTAACTATTCTCTTTGTCATATTCAAAACTATGGATACTTCTATTAGAATCTCAGTTAGACAATATTTCATCCCCATCCTTTTTTTCTCTCATAAAACATCTATTAATACAACCCCCATGGGTTATAGAACAATTTCACATACTAAAAAGCTCCAATGATAAGTGGAAGACATGATGATCTGGGGGTACCATCAACATGGTAAAATCACAACCATGTAATATTCCCATGATGTTCTCTAATCATGGAAACCATTGAGTCCACATTTACAAGGAAAATCTTCTACTAATCTAGTACCCCTTGTCACTACAACCAACAGCTTATGGAGATTATCTACGGAGTACGACAACTAAAACCTTTAGTAACTTATGAAGTTGGATCAATAATTCAATTAAGGCTCCATTTCGGTTCTGGTTTCATCAATGGGGGAACCATTAAGAACCCAGACCTTTTTTTCAGGTACGTTTTTCCTTTTTCTAGAGTTTTTGAGAAAAGAGGAGTTTCTGGAAAATTTTGAAGTACACGTCGTGTACTTTATGAGTACACAGCGTGTACTTTGTTGCCACTCGAGGCCGTGTGATGGTCGTTTCATGAACATTCACATGGCTATGTATGGGTGAGGTGGAGGCCGCCTAATGCAGAGTATGAAAAAATGATGGTACACACCGTGTACTTTTTTTCATTAAATGGACTGGGGTCACGTATTAACCCTAGAAACTTCTTCTTCTCTAGCTTCTTCAACCAAGGGTGTCCTTTACAGCTGCAAATCTCCTCCAAACTCCCGAGCCTTCGTCCATCCTCCGAATCAACCGCCGTCAATTGTGTTGGAACAACTGTGGTAATCTCTTCCTTCTTCTAGAGCTTTGATTTCCAATTCCTTCTCTTTTTCATGTTATCGAGGGTTAAACGCTTTGTGAGTTTTTGTAGATCTACGACGTTCTAAGGAGGTTCAACCTCGTGGTTCAAGTATATTGATCTCATAACATCGAGGTAGGTGTTTTGTGCCTTTATGTAGGAAGTCTGTGAGTATTCTGTGGAAATTCTACCAATAACATTGAACGGGGTGTTGCATGTTTCCTGTTTTTTCCTTGTTGTTTTCCTGTTTTGCTTATATGCCTTAGTAGAAGATATTGCTTGTTAATGGGGTAATTTATTGTGCTTTGGATATTTTGACTTTTCATGTTTGACTGTTTATGACCGGTTGGTCTTGTTTTTCCAGTTCCATGCCCAGTTTATATGAGGGTGTGACTCTTCTTCCGTACTGAGATACTGTAGACTACTAGCCTAGTAGTTCTTGAGGATACTTTGGCCGTTACGTGATGCGATACTTGCTGACTTTACATACATCTTAGAGAACCTAGTGTAGAAGACCATAGGTTGAATGGATGTAAGGGCTTCTCCAGAGTGTCTTTAATTTACGATGTGATGCCACATGGGGAATTGATGTTGAGTTCTTCATTAGAGTGTCTGTAATTCCTCGACGTGGGCGAAAAGGGGAATGAGATGTTGAGTGCTTCCCCAGAGAGCCTTTAGTACGATACGAGACTATAGGGGGAATTGACGGTGAGTGATTCCCTAGTGAGTCTATTTTATTCTTTAGCTGAACCAGAGGGGTGAGACTGTGTGTGCCTCCTAGAGGGTTTCTAGTACTTATAGGTTGAACCTTTGGGGTTAGGCTATGAGAACTAACTAGAGGTTACCTTTTTTTCTACTTTCTTGAGTGGATGTTTCTTGTTATAAATTATATGTTGGAACTATGGATTGTTTACTGCTGGGTATTATCATGTTTACTACTTACAGTTTACTACTTATTATACTTTACCTGCCATATATTCACTGACTGTTAGGCACAAATCATTGGGTGGTTGCCTAATGGGACTTTGTCTCACACCCTATCTGGGTCATGCTTTTTGGCCCAAACAAATTATATTGTTGCAAGTATAGATAAGGGAAAGATCCCTTCTACTTCTGGTACTTGACTTGCTGTGGAGCTAGAGAGCAAGGGACCAAGCTATGGCTTGCGACGCTGAGGAGTTATCTGTTTACTTTTATTTTGCACTTTTGTTTAGTAATATATTCAGCATTGTGACTTGTTTGGATACTTTCCTAGACATATATGTGTCATGCATCATTTCATATATATATATGTGTGTGTGTGTGTGTGCTCCAGTTATTTACTGTTTAGTCTTCCGCTGCTTACTGTTGTAGGATATTTTCTGCTTCTGCTATTGCATGTGTTATTTACATCCACTTTGTACTCTGCCAATGAGGGAATAGTTTCCCCACTATCACACCCAAGGCCCTCATTACTAGTCGGCAGCCTCTAGAATTTGGGGAAATGTGCTTGAGGCCATGTGACCAACCGGAGACGGGGCACCTTTGGGTGGATTCTGGAACCAGGACATTACAAAGTGGTATCAGAGGATTATTTTCTCTTGATGTACTGTTTGGACCCTTTAGCCAATGATAGGAAGGAATAAGTACTTGGAAATAAGTTGTGCCTAGGAGTATCTAATCTGTGTATAGGGAAAAGCCATATTACCTCGTTTATTTCAATTTTACTATTTTACAGTTTTACAGTTGATTTGATTTCACCTTGAGTGACTCAGATGAGGTGTGTTATTACTGTTTATATTATTGAGGTTCTATTTATGTTGCAACCCGATGAGATGAGGGTATTCCATCTCATGCATCATATAGGCACATGCTAATAAATCACAAGTCATGCATTTTTTCCATGACATCTAGGATGCATTAGTGATTTCATGTTGTTGTGATAGATGATGTGTAAAATATGAATGTTGTTGTGATAGTTTCCTTGATAGAAATACATGTTTTTGATATGAAATAATTTTTGTAGATATTTACTAGGATGAAAGCCAAATTTTTATTCATGAGGTGTTAAGGTCCCTCATAAATCGGAACATGGGGGATCATTGACTTGTTTCCCTTGTATATGATATGTTGGAGTTGCCACGCATTGATTCGCGGGGAGTATGGGCCCTCACAGATCTGAATATGGCACCTTCATGCTTGTTTTTTGTGTTCTCTGGGCTTTAGAGCAGTATCTGAGCTACTTCCTGGAGAAACCCAGAATACAGGGTGTGTACTTTGTCAATACACACCGTGTTGTTTTCTATACCGTGTTGCTGACTGTGTGGGTACAAACACGGTGTTGTGGAAAATCTTCATGAACACGCTGTGTATGGTAAGTTTATGTCGTGTTGTAGTAACTGTGTGACTACCCTTGTGACTAACGACACGGTTGGATAAACATAGAATTTACACATCGTGGCCTTCTTGTACACACCATGACTTGTGATCTAAGTACCCGGCCATGTCACTAAGAACATGGGTTGGGGAAAGTCCTTCAAGTACATGCCGTGTTTCCATGGAGCACACTGTGTAGAGAGAGCCATGTAGCCGACCGTGTAACTAACAACACGGGTCGTTAAAAACTTATATAGTACACACTGTTTCCTTAGTGAACACTCCATGTAGTGTAGGATTAAGAGGACCATGTGGGTTATCCATGTAAGGAGACTCATGTAGGGAAATATAGTTCAAGTACACACTGTGTGTGGGGATAACACGCTGTGTGGTTTGGGAGTTACACGACCAGTTTTGGCAGAAGTACATGCCCATGTAAATGACTTAAGAGAATATGTCGTGTAGCTTTTATACACGCCGTGTCGTCATTTTTTGGTAAATATTGAATGTTTCTTTCTCTGGTTCCCCTATTGTACTCTTATGTTATTTCTTTGTTAATATGATCTAAATTGTGCGTTGGACATTTTAGAGTCATGGCACCGAGACATCCTCTAGTTGTCCGCCAGTTGCAGGGTAGTGACCAGACACCAGATATGGATAATCAGGGACTTCCTGTAGATCATCCTGTTTCACCATCCTTGGCACCAGTAGTGATACCGGTTACGGGATCCATTGCAAAGTTCAGGGAAGGCTTTCTGAGGATGATGCAGACTTTCCTGGGAGCATCGCCTCCTACCTTGACTATGGAAAACATTACGCAGGTTTTCCAGCAACAGCATCCTCCCACCTTCTCAGGGGAATGAGGACCTCAATATGCAGATTCATGGATAGAAACCATGATGACGATGTTTGATCATCTGGATATGCCTCCAGAAATGAGGGTCAAGCTCGCTACCTACATGTTATGAGACTCTGCCAAGAGGTAGTGGGACGTGATCTCACAGGCAGGTCATCATCAGGTTATGGCATGGGAGGAGTTTCAGCATGTCTTTTACAACTACTTCTATAACCGAGCCCGGGAGTTCATGAGCCTGGAGTAGGATAATCTTTCTGTCATGGAGTATTCCTCTCATTTCCCCAAGCTTCAGTGTTTCACACCCCTTCAGACTGCAGATGGGTTGTTCTTGGCAAGGAAGTTTGGGGATGGTCAAAGACAAGAGATCTGCTCACAGGTGAACATCATCATGTTGATTTCCATTGCTTCCATTGTCAACCAGGCGCTGATTGTGGAGTAAAATATGAGAGATTCTAGATTGGAGAGCCTGGGTGGTTCTTCTTCAAAGGATAGTGCTCCAGTAGCTGACAGCCGGAAGCGCCGTAGAGAGTTTACGCGGGGTGATCCGAGTCAGCGAGACACATCTTCAGGTAACCAGGTGGTGTGCTACGAGTGTGGAAGAGATGGGAATACGAGGTCGCAGTTCTAGAGGGACCTAGTGGAGTGCTGATCTTGCAGCATGATCGGTCACCTTCAGCGTTTCTGTCAGGTTTTGTCATCAGCATCTGGTGACAGAGGTTCATACACGACTCCTCATTCAAGAGGAGCGCCACCAATTTCTCACTAGTCTGGAAACTAGAATACTTCTGGCCATTCCGTCCAAGGTGGAGGTCGTGGTCTGGGTGTTCAGTTGTCAGTCTATCGGCGACAGCAGGACAGATCAGCTCAGAGTAGTCAGGCATGGCCACAGGGCCGTGGTACAGGTTAGGCATTTGCAATGGAGCAGACCCAGCCGGAGCAGGATTCCGGACCTTCTACAGTTTGAGGTACGATCTTAGTAGCCTGAGTTTTATCTTCAGATCTTTTTTATATTGGTTCTACGCATTTCTTTATCTCTGTTACTATTGTGGAGAGCCTTGGGCTCTTCATATATTCCTCTTCCAAAACATTGACTCTAGACACACCTTTTGGGACTAGAGCGGTTAGTGTACGTCAGTATAGAGAGTTCCCTCTTGAGGTTGTGGGGTGTCACTTTTTATGGGACCTCTATGTCCTAGAGATGATAGTCTATGATGTAATTCTCGGAATGGACTAGCTAGTTCCCTTCTAGGAAGTCGTCGATTGTTATCTCCGTAGAGTGAGTTTCGTATCATCAGAGGGTGGATCCTTTCTTCATAAGGGTGAGTGGAATGTCTAGGCGAGTAGAGTAGGACCAGAGCATCATGGGATAGGCGGAGTTACATCCCAGATTTTCAGTCTGTATCTAGATGACCATGGGACTTCACAGTTATACTTTTCTCCAGTGGTGGATCATTTCAGAGATGTGTTTCCAGATGACTTTTCAGGTTTTCCTCTGGAGCGTGAGGTAGACTTTTCTATTGATCTCGTGCCTGGAGCGACCCCAGTGTCCATTCATCCATATAGGATGGCTACATGTGAGTTGCAGGAGCTCAATAAGTAGTTGGAGGAGTTCCAGGAAAAGGGTTTAATCTGACCCAGTACTTCTCCTTGGGGTTCAGCTGTCCTGTTTTTGAAGAAGGAAAAAGACACCCTTAATATTTGTGTGGATTATCGAAAGATGAACCAGTTGATGGTTAAGAACCGATATCCCTTTCCGAGGATTGATGACCTCTTTGACCAGCTTCGAGGAGCCTAGGTGTTCTCACTGATCTATTTGAGGTATGGTTATCATCAGTTGCATGTTAGACCACTTGATATACCTCTTACAGCTTTCTAGAGCAAGTACGGTCAATAGGAATATATGGTTATGTCCTTTGACCTCACGAACATGCCTGCAGGTTTCATGGAACTGATGAACCGAGTGTTGCATTCATACTTGGACTCTTTTGTGGTGGTCTTTGAGGATGATATCTTAGTTTACTCTCACACTTGACACGACCATGATACCCATCTTGAGATCATTTTGAGTACACTGAGAGAGCATCAGTTATATTCTAAGCTCTCAAAATGCCACTTATGGATGTATCAGATTCACTTTTGGGGTCATGTTATCTCAGAGACAAGAGTATTAGTAGACCTAGAGAAATTAAGAGCAATAGTTTCCTGGGAGCACCTGAAGAACATCTTAGAGGTGCAGAGTTTTCTAGGGAAGGCTGGATACTACAGATGCTTCATAAGAGACTTTTCATGCTTTGGAGCGTCGCGAACAGGTCTGAAAAATAAGTGTGTGATGTTATTATGGACAGATTCTTGTGATTTAGCCTTTCAAGAGCTGAATGGGAGTTTAACATCGGCACTGATACTAGTCTTTCTAGAGTCGGGCAAGAGATACTCTGTTTACTGTGATGCCTCAGGTATCGGGCTGGGAGCTGTGCTTATGAAAGGAGATGGAATTGTTGCATTCAGTTCTCAGCAGTTGAGGCCACTTGAGAGGAACTATCCAATGCACGATCTGGAGTTGGCAGCTATTGTTCATGACTTACTTTGTTGGAGACATAATCTTCTGGGGGAGCACTTTGTGGTATTTACCGACCACAAGAGTCTCAAGTACATCATCACTCAGCATGATCTGAATCTGAGGTAGTGTCGGTGGGTTGAGTATCTTTAGTCCATTGAATTTGAGCTTGCCTATACACCTGGGAATGGCAACGCAGTGGCTGATGCATTGAGTAAGAGGACTTAGATTCAGGCAGTTTATGAGGCCAGCAGTGAGTGGAAGCTTATGGCTCTGTTCTTTGAGATGCATCTAGAGGTGCATGACAGACAGGGACATACTTTCCTATCTTCTGTAGTAGTTACCTCTACACTTCTTGATAGGGTATGAATGAGGAAACTATCATATTTGGAAGGCCTAGTCATATGGGAAATCATGTCAGGAGAACACCCTATTCTGGGATGGACAGTGGGCAAGGATGGGATCTTGAACATCCAGGGATGCATATGGGTGCCAACAGACATACGTGGGGAGTTGATGCGATATTTTCATTCCTCAGTTTGGGAAGTTCATCCTGGAATCACCAAGATGTATCGTGATCTACACCACCATTATTGGTGGCCAGGTATGAAGAGATATGTTACTGGTTTTGTCGTTAGGTGTTCTACTTGTCCGCAGGTGAAAGCGGAGCATCAGCGACCAGCAGGTATTTTACCACAGTAACCCATTCTCGAGTGGAAGTGGAATGACGTCGTGATGGACTTCGTGACCTATTTTCTGAGATCACCTCAATGGAATGACATTGTTTGGTTTGTCATCGACAATCTCATGAAGGTTTCTCACTTCGTTCCAATCAAGGAGACATTCAGTGTTGATGACCTGGGACGGTTGTACCTGCGAGAGATTGTACATCTACATGGAGTCCCACACTTCATTGTTTTAGAAAGAGATGCACAGTTAACTTCTCGATTCTATCAAGGTCTTCAGAAGGATTTGGGTACACAGGTTCTTTTGAGTATAGTATACCATCCCCAGATAGATGGACAGTCAGAGCGCACAATTCAGGTGCTTGAGGATATTCCCCGATCTTGCATTCTAGACTTTGGAGGTTCTTGCGAGAAGCATATACCTATTGTGGAGTTTTCCTACAACAATATTTTTCAAGAAACTATTCAGATGGTACCTTATGAGGCTTTGTAAAGTAGGCCATGCTGATCACCCTTATGTTGGATTGAGGCAGGAGAGGCAGCTTTGATGGGACCTTGTCTTGTTTAGGAGACTTTAGAGTAGATAGAGTTGATTCGGAAGAGGATGGCTATGGGACAGTCTCGACTGAAGTCTTATGCTGATTAGAAGAGACAACCTCTGGAGTTCGAGGTCGGGGATCAGGTGTTCCTGTGTGCCGCACCGAGGTTGGGACACAAGAGGATTCAGAGACAGGGTAAGCTTTCACCACAGTACATCAGGCCATTTGTGGTGTTGGAGAGAGTTAGTCTGGTCTCCTATCGGTTGAAGTTACCTCATAGGTACCGGGATATGCACGACGTCTTCCACGTTTCTCAGCTCTAACATTATTTTCCAGACCTATCTCATGTCATTCAACCTGAGGAGGTTGATCTCAAAGTGGATACATTGTTTGAGGAGCATCCTGTCTGGATTGTCAATCGTAGGACAAATGTTCTCCATGGCCGGTATGTTCCTCTGGTATGGGTGCTTTGGCAGCACGGGTGAATACAAGACGATAATTAGGAAAGGGAGGCCAATGAACAATCGCAGTGGTTGGAGTTCTTCAGAGTTTCTTCTTCTACGCCTCGCTAGGGAAATTTGGGGACGAATTTCTTTAAGGGTGGAAGTTTGTAAGAAATCAGACCTTCTTTTCAGGTACATTTTTCATTTTTATGGTGTTTTTGAGAAAAGAAGAGTTTCTGGAAAATTTTGAAGTACACTCCATGTACTTTATGAGTACACACCATGTACTTTGATGCTACTCGAGGCCGTGTGCTGTCCATGTCACGACCATGAACATGGCCATGTAGGGGTGAGGTGGAGGCTTCCTAAAGATGAGTACAAAAAAGTATGGTACACTACATGTACTCTAAAAGTACACGTCGTGTACTTTCTTTTTTTTCATTAAATAGACCAAGGACGCATCTTAACCCCAGACACGTCTTCTTCTCTAGCTTATTCGACCGAGGGCATCTCGTACGGCCGCGAATCTACTCTGATCTCCCAAGCCTCTGTATTTCCTCCGAATTGACCGTCATAGATTGTGTTGGAACCGCAGCGGTAATCTCTTTCTTCTTCTAGATATTTGTTTTCCAATTCCTCCTCTTTTGTAAGTTATCGTGGGTTGATTTCATTGTGCATTTTAGTAGATCTATGAAGTTCTAAGGAGGTTCAAGCCTCTTGGTTCAAGTATATCGATCTCCAAACATCGAGGTAGGTGGTTTGTTCCTTTCTGCAGGAAGTCTATAAGTATTTTGTGCAAATTCCACTCATACCCTTGAATGGGGTGTTGCGTGTTTCTAATTTTTCCCTTGTTGTTTTCCTTCCTTGATTATATGCCTGAGTAGAGGGTATTGCTTGTGAATAGGGTAATTTACTGTGCTATGGATGTTTTTCCCTTGCATTTTTTCCTGTTTATGATAGTTTGCTCTAGTTTTCCAATTCCATGCCTAGTTTATAGGATGGTGTGATTGTTCTTCCATGATGACATACTATAGACTGCTAGCCAAGTAGTTCTTGAGGATACTTTGGCCTTTACATGATGTGATACTTGATGAATTTACAAAGGGCTGAGAGAACCTAGTGTAGCAGACCATAGGGACAATGGATGTAAGGGCTTATGCAGAGTGTCTTTAATTTAAGATGTGAAACCAAAAGGGGAATTGACATCGAGTGCTTCCCCAGAGTGTCTGTAGTTACTCGACGTGGGCCATAGGGGGAATGAGATGTTTAGTGATTCCCCAGAGAGCCATTAGTATGATATGAGACTATTGGGGGAATTGACGGAAAGTGCTTCCCCAGAGAGTCTATTCTATTATTTAGCTGAACCAGAGGGGTGAGATTGTGTGTGCCTCCTAGAGGGTTGCTAGTACATGTAGTTGGAACCTTAGGAGTTAGGTTGTGAGAACTACCCAGAGGTTAACTTTTTTTGTTCTACTTGCTTGAGTTGTAGTTTCTTGTTATAAATTATATGCTAGAACTGTTGATTGTTTAATGATGTGTATTATCCTGTTTACTGCTTACTGTTTAGTGCTTACTATACTTTACCTACCATATATTCCCTGACTATTAGGCACAGATCTTTGGGTGGTTTCCTACTGGGAATTTTTCTCACACCCTGTTTGGGTCATGCTTTTGGGCCCAAACAGATTATATTGTCGCAGTTATAGATATGGTCAAGCGCCCTTCTACTTCTGGTACATCACTTGCTGTGGATATAGAGAGCAAGGGACCATTCTATGGTTTGTGATGCTGAGGAGTTATCTGTTTACTTTTCTTTTTTACTTTGGTGTATTACTATATTCAGCATTGTGACTTGTTTGGCTGCTTTTCTAGACATATATGTATCATGCATCATTTCATATATATAAATGTGTGTGCACCAGTTGCTTACTGTTTATGCTTCCGTTGTTTACTGTTGTATATTTTCTAATTCTTCTATTTCATGTGTTATTTACATCCATTGTGTACTCTACCAATGAGGGCATAGTTTCCCCACTATCACACCCAAGGCCATCACTACTAGTCAGCAGCCTCTGGCGTTCAGGGAAATGAGCTTGAGGCCATGTGATCAACCGGGTACGGGGCACCTCTGGGTGGATTCCGGAACTGGGACGTTAATGAACCACTCAACTTCCATCACCAACACTATCCCACAGGTACCCACCATTATCCTTCATAGGGTACTAATCGAAACATTGTGGCCTATGATGCCCATGCATGGGCATCAAGGAACGATCGTTGGGAGAGGAAGGTGCTGGATATCCAAGAGAAGTATATTATACCCACTCTTACTGATGATACCTTTCGATATATTCCTGAAATAACCAGCATGTAGTCTCATATCCCTATTGACTTGAAGCATGTATGGGGCCATATTTCCATAGCAGCCATGTGGGGGCACATATCACTACCCCGTGCATGAATCCCATTGGGATATTCTAATTGAACATGGAGGAAAATGTGGGTGCATTTCCCTAATTCAATCAAATACATATTCCAATGTATAATGGATATGAAAAATGTGTAGGCTTATATCCCTACACACACTTTTCTAAAAAGACAATATATTTTAGAAATTGATGAAGAAATCCAACAGCATATTCTGGAACTATTGTAGATAAATGGATAGGAACATACTCATATCCCTACAGCAAAGAAAACTCCCCACACCAATCATTGAGAACAAGTGGTTGTACTAGAGAAATCACACATTCATGCTCTTATCTAGAAGTATTATCAGTATATTATGATAAAGGACGAGGAATCAGACCAATCCCGAACTCCCATTCTAAATGGTGCTCACCATGAGACAGTAGAACATGTATTGGGACTTGGGTAAATTCCTATCGAATATGTATGTAGGCATATTCATAAGGCCTAGTATTAGGATCATATCCACATTGTAGAAAGGGATCACTATTTCATAGGGGTACAAGCCTATGGACATGCCCAAATTCTTATCGAAGAAGTCTAGTGGCATACCACAAAGACCTAGGATCAGGCATATATCCGGGCTCTGGAAGCGGCTGATCATGAGAAAATGGTACATTCCTTGGTACGTGATCGTATTCTTATTAGTGAATCTTCTTGGAATTTTCCAGTAGATCATATAATAAGGTGTAAATTATTAATTCTGCTGACGAAAGTCGGCACCAATATCATTCCAAGGCAATATTAGAGGAGGCTCATATTCCTTATTCTATTTCAGAGGTCTGTCATCATATTCTGGTAGGTAATTAATATTTGGACCATGACCATGTTCATGTTCCCACTAGGGCTCACCTGGTGAGGGCAGAACACACCACAAAACAGGCTAAAATTCCTTCCATGAATGACTAGTGGCATACCACAAAGGCTTAGTATAGGGTTAATACACCCATCTTGACTATAGAAAACAATGTGAGAATAGAACACGCCCCAGGATAGGCTCATATTTCTAACAATAATGATAAATATCATTAGAATATTACAACATATATATATTAGTGGGATTATAATCTCATAAAATCACGAGTTTATATACAAGTTCTAAGAACCATCATAAAATAGAATCATATCCCTATATAATTTTAAAAGGTGAGTTAGCATGTTCTTACCATGATGCAGAACTTAGACCATATTCCTAATCTACTCAATGCCAGTGTCCTTGAGGTTCTTAAAGATACATTCTGAACACCAAAATGGTATATCGTCTCTTTTATTGAAGAATAAGTATAACACCCTCATTACTGTGGCAACCGGGTCCCGGTTACAGCACAGCCACCCCGCCTTAACATGGCCGTCGGGTCCTGGCCCACCAGGTACCACCAGTTGCCCCACAGACACGTGGGGCCCACCCTAGGGTCCACCCACATGCCCGAACGGGTCATCTGACTAATGATAATCCCCACAGGCCAACACATGTCCTTTCTAGTGTGCTTTGTCCTCACTCACACACACCCTGGGAAACTTCCCAGGTGGTCACCCATCCTGATCACTACTCCAAGCCAAGAACGCTTAACTGTGGAGTTCTAATCCGACAGGCTCCCGAAAAGGAAGGTGCACCTTGTTGACATGAGTCATATCATTTAGTCATTTAACCCTTTATCATTTGGGGGCGTTACAATCACCCCCCCTTTAGAGCACACCATCCTCGTTGTGGGCCATACAACTCAACCCAGGCAGTGCACCGCACTTAAGGCTAGGTTCCTCCTCTGATACCAAATGTGACAACCGGGTCCCGGTGACAGCACAGCCACCCCGCCTCAACATGGCCGTCGGGTCCTGGCCCACCAGGTACCACCAGTTTCTCCTGCAGACACGTGGGGCCCACCCCAGGGTCCACCCACGTGCCTGAACGGGCCATCTGACTAATGACAGTCCCCACAGGCCAACACTTGTCCT
Organism: Viscum album; assembly: GCA_963277665.1. NCBI lineage: Eukaryota > Viridiplantae > Streptophyta > Magnoliopsida > Santalales > Viscaceae > Viscum > Viscum album. The sequence continues at coordinate 1,370,002,781 of OY728162.1, read as the reverse complement.
TTCCAGTGTGCTTTTTCCTCACACACACACACACTGGAGAACTTCCCAGGAGGTCACCCATCCTGATCACTACTCCAGGCCAAGCACGCTTAACTATGGAGTTCTAATCAGACAGGCTCCTGAAAAGGAAGGTGCACCTTGTTGACATGAGTCATATCATTTAGTCATTTAACCCTTTATCATTTGGGGATGTTACAATCACCCCCCTTTAGAGCACAACGCCCTCGTTGTGGGCCCTACATCTCAACCCAGGCAGTGCACCACACTTAAGGCTGAGTTCCTCCTCTGATACCAAATGTGACAACCGGGTCCCGATGACAGCACAACCACCCCGCCTCAACATGGCCGTCCGGTCCTGGCCCACCAGGTACCACCAGTTGCACCTGCAGACACGTGGGGCCCACCCTAGAGTCCTCCCACATGCCCGAACGGGTCATCTGACTAATGATAATCCCCACAGGCCAACACATGTCCTTTCTAGTGTGCTTTTTCCTCACTCACACACACCCTGGGAAACTTCCCAGGTGGTCACCCATCCTGATCACTACTCCAAGCCAAGCACGCTTAACTGTGGAGTTCTAATCCGACAGGCTCCCGAAAAGGAAGGTGCACCTTGTTGACATGAGTCATATCATTTAGTCATTTAACCCTTTATCATTTGGGGGCGTTACAATTACTATGATATTCCTCCTCATAGTTGGGTAGAGATAGATCGTAGGGACTCTACTCCAGACATTTTCAGTGGTCAACCTCCCCTCAGTGGTATCTCCAACAGATAAAGAAATCATCCCCTTTCCCAGAAACCTTCATATAGAGGGGTTTCTAAAACTCAAACACCTTAATATAGATAGGTTCTCATAACATCAAGGTCTACATTACATGGTTCCCCATCAACTTCCAGTTTCACTCCACTCCCTTCAGCAGGTGACCATCATATCCATCTTATATGCTCTAGATAGATGCAAGCATATAAGTATGAAGAGGAGGAGGATGAAATTGTAATATATAGAAAGTTTTCTATAAAACCCATCTACATCATGTTTTGTACCCTCATAACATTTTACTATAAGATCCTATATGAGATATAAAAGGAGTGAATGCCTTATCTATGCAAAAATATGTTGGATACTCATTTGTTACTAAAGGCTCAACATATACCTTCTCTTGGAAGTGAGTGTCGTCTTCCAATAATAAATATAATATGTTAACACATAGACATGGATAATATCTCCATGGCCTTGGATCCATAACTAGAAAAGAGTACTGAAAATTTGGAACATGTTTGTTGTTATTGCATCATGATGTTTTAGCTGAAGTTCTTCGAAGCCACATCATTCATCCTAATTTGAGGATTTGGAATGTATGGAGAGTTACAATATTTTCACCCATGGAACAACATAAACCCTACGATTTGGCATCCTATAATGATATAGCCTCTAGTGAAATCTGGGGAACATGTAACACTTGAGAAATTTGGTCATTTCAATGAAATTACCATTTTTAAACGATGCCTAAAAATCATGAACTAGAGGAGAGGATAGCCTTATGAACATCAAAATGGGACCCTAGATGAAGTGATAACACATTTAGATTATAAATAATGAAGTAGCGATCATCGAAATAAAATGTCATAATAATGGTTCTCACCATGGGCTGCCATCTCACCCAGCACCCACATCATCATTATTGTGCCATATAGGAATGGAGTCAGCCTCTTGAGCTTGGATTATATCTACAACTGCCTCTATCCCTCATATCTTGAATTTCTAAGAGGACATATGGAATATCCTTGGAAGCTACAAGTAAACCCCAAATTATTGGGGTGGGGAATTTATATCTCAATCACCATATCTAGATTCATAATTACATAAAAGGGCCCCAGAATAATCAATGAAAATTATAGATCACCACCACACCATATGGATGGAGGGAATTCATATCTTCATGTACATATTGAGAGTCATAAAACCCCCAACTACAGTCATTAGATCCTCAACAACATGACCAATATATGCTAATTACGGCCTCAATTGACCCCAACCCATAGAGTTGTGGGAATTTTTCATCATCATTATCACCATAGAGAGAATCAATCTTTTCTAGGATGGGAGGAAAATAGTCAGTGTTCCACTTATCCCTCCCTTCATGAGAAACACCTCTGTTGGTTGGGGATCATATGAAAACCAAAACCGAAAACTCTCTCAAAGTATATTTTTAGAAATAGATGGAAGGTGTGTATGGAAATGGAGATCATATCCCACCAGGGTTGCAAGAAAATGTAGCTCAATATGGAAAAGGGTTCAAATAAAGACATTGATGAAGGCAGTTTAGAATCATCCTATTGCATTGAATGTAATGATACAAGCACCATTTCCTGATATGCCTCTATGATTATTATCACTGTAAACATGGAAAAATTGATAAATTTACAAATATAGAGGGAAGAAACATGGAAATGGTAACTCGAGAGGATGGTAATTTGGATGCACCACCTGAGACTGCATGCACCCTAATCCAAAGAATGATCTAAAATTTGGCACTTCTATATAACGCCCTTCCACCTATTAGTCAGAATGATGAAAATGAAAATGGTAATGTTGTGGCAATATCTTGATCACCACCTAGATGAGTTGATAATCCATCCATTGAGGAACAACTATCACAATATGAGAGTGAAATAAAAACACTTTGGAAACTCAATGAGAAGCTAATTAGGGGATGTATTCCAACTTGGTAGTGTCTTCAGGTAGAGAAAAACATTCTCCCTCCCCTAGATGATCTTCCATCAAGAGTGGTATCTGAGAATCATATTGTATCTAAATCTGGATAACCTATCTACATAAATTTAGAATTAGAAAATGATTGTGACTTGCATTTTTTGGGATAGATTCCACCTCATCAAGGTAATCATTCAGTCATCGGAAGAATATAGATTCATACGGAGATGATTGTGGGACCACCTAATAAGACCCCACACACTCCATGTTTATGGGAGGAAGCATAGGAAATAGTTCCCCTGGAGTTACATTACATCATCAAGTCCCATGCTACTCAAATGGAATCCATGAATGTGTCACGAGCACCTATGCAGCCTAAAAGGATGCCATATCTCGAATGGGTGGATAATAATCCACCTCCACCCTACTTTTTCAATCATACATTCTTTGTCATTGATTCAGAAAGAGAGACCCAAAAATATCTCACACAATTCAAATCACAGTGTGGGATGATGATGGACCCTCAAGATCAACATGATGCTTCAAAGATGAGGTGTTTTTGTACATAATCTAATAGGGCCAACCATTATTTGGGATAGTATCTTACTAGTATGATCCATTGTTGTATATGAAGACATTATTCATCACTTCCTTTAATAGTTCAAATCCAAATAGATAAAACTGATGATTGTTAACCAGACAAACTATAAAGAACATGATAATGAGAGGGTTTAAATTTCATAGAGTGGTGGAAAGGTTTTTTATATCCCCTCAGCATCTCACTCTCATAGGTGAAACAACTAGAACTCTATTATGAACATCTTGGAGGTGAGTTATAGACACATATGATCCCTATTAAGTATCCATTTGAATTGTATTAGTTAAAAAAATGTCACAACGTCCAAAATAACCCATTCTACGGACCCAATCCAAGTCTCAACTCATGCCCACCGCACATGGGAAAAGTCTGGTAAAAGAAGAAGCTATAGATATCACTCTCAATCCAGTGGAAGTACCCATCAAAGAACCTATGAAGGCTCTTAACTACCCTACACCTTCTTTTAAGAAGAGACGACCACATAATCACCCTCATCTCGAAGAAAAGATAAATTACGGTCAACCAGTATTTTGGGAACCTATGAAAAAGTATAATCCTTCCAAAATGAATAAGTCATGCATTATTTCTTTGTAGCCATGGAAACTAACCAGCTTAAGCTCTTAAAATCCATGGAATCCTGATGAGGCCATCCTCAACAATCATCCCTACTACTACCTCTAACATAGAAGTATGGGTCATAATATCCAAAATTACATCATTAGCAAATACATCCTTTATGGAATGGTCAACTTTGGACTGGTGGCATTAGAAAACTCGCCAGAGTACGTGGCTTGAATAACCATCATCAAGGTAGAAGAAGGGTATGGTAATCAAAATGTTATGGCAAGGTGTTCACAAATGTTTATAAATAGTATTACTTGAAAAATAAATGACTGATCTCATTCCACCTTGAAAGAATAGTTTCATAGACCCATAATAGTTCCACCACCTAATGAGGATACATCAAAACTACCTCCCAAAGGTGGGTGTGATTACTTGAAGATGGAAGAAATATAAGACAAAGAATAATATTATGCTCAAACTCAAGACCTAACTCATATATATTTTTTCCTTGAAACATCATCAATAGGGGAACTGCCCCACTAAATGGAATACACATCAGATGATGAGCTCATATTTGGTTCTTTCAATGTGATACAACTAAAATACCCCTTCTCTAATGATGAATATTCCCCTGAATATGAATTTCCTGCACATAACTTGGGAACGGGAGGCCGCATTCACTAAGATGAAGGATATATGGGACTAGGCCAATGTAGTAGGACTTTATATTCTGTTCATATCCCCTATGGGGACATATATGCATTTGCGACTCATGGGAAAGCACTTTACAAGTCCCAAAAGTGGTAGGTAGGTGCCCAATGGCCCACCAGAATTCACCTGCATCTGATTGTCTTGTGTGACCATCTTGAAGAAGGTCAATCCAATCAACCTAGACAATGGAGAAGGCTGGTGTTAACTGCCCCACTGGCATTAGATATTCCATTGACTTCTACAAAATCCCTAGTCTGGTCTACCTCAAATTTGTCAGCTTCTGAAAAACATTCCCAAAACCAGCCCTGCATCAGGAACATCCAACCTTTGGCACAAAAGTATGAAATTCCAAAATAGATAGTCATAATCCCATCCAAGATCTCAATCCTTAATATGCTCTGTATTTCAAAAGAACTCACAGTGGATCTTTTTGTAGCCCTTTGGATCCTATTGGAGTTTGATATAGAATTCGTTGTAGTCAAGGTCTATCATGTGGATACTATGTCCTTAAAATGTCATGTCACCATCTCATTCACTAATCAAGATCAAGAAGTGCCCATCCATGGGATCATCAGATACCTATATAACATGGGTAAACTCAATAATTTCAACATTTAAAGAGATGTGACTAATAATTGTTCTTGGATCAATCTCAACCATGTTAGAACCCATCAACATTTTGGATATGGTGAAGGGGTCCTATCTCCCACAAAGTAAACCATTCAATGGTATGATAAGTGTGAGTAAAGACCTGTTAGGAAGATCAATATTGAATACCATTTTTGAGTAACTACGTTCTGACATTGAGTTATTGTTAATTTAGGAATACACCACATATAATTTCTTTCTTTGTTGTCCATAGCTCCATATCCACTTTGCAGCACCATCAAAATTCCATCAATGACTGAAGTACCTCATTTGTGGAAAACGTTGGTATACTATATTGTAAAAATTCCCCCTTTGAGGCTTGGGGAGTCATATATGCTGAAGGAGATTTCTACCAGAATAGAGTCTTGTAACCAATAGAGGATGATGATATAAAAGTTGGATCCCAAATAGATTTTGAACAACCATTATGAGTCTTTTGAGTATAATTAGAAGAAACTATGCACTCCCCATAATTATAGTTGAATTAGCATATCTAATCCTAGATTTCCAAGCCCCACTTGTCCTTAGTGATAGTGTAAAATAAAATCAGATCCTCTATCTCTCTATGATAAATTATATAGAATGGGATGATGGCGTATCTTATAATATCCTCCCTTACCCCAATAGTGTTAGATAAGCCCCTAGAATTCTATCCTCACTTGAAAATGTCTCCACAGACTCAGATATAGAAGTGGATGAGGATGACCTCAGAAATGCACCTCTAACATTCTAAGAAGGATTCTACACCACCATAGATGAGGTTAGACAAATAAATTTAGGAATGGGAATAAGTCTAGAAACCTACTCTAATTATACCCAACATACCCCTCAAAGAGAAGGAGATGTACATTGAATTTCAAAATCTGCACTAATATGTGTTTTCCTGAAACTATAATGAAATTCCCTAATTGAATACAGATGTGGTTATAGACTATCTCAGACTACCCAATGAGCATCGAGGAATTAAACATGAATCTAGTAGGATGTACCCCTCCCATGCGACCAATGTAGTGATAGAAGTTGATAATTCAATCCAAACTAACTTTTTATGAGAAGTGAAATACACCAAATGGATTTCCAAAATCATCCCCATCAAGGAAAATAATGAGAATATTAGGGACTGTGTTGATTAAAAAGACTTCAATTAGCATTTCCTAAAGGATAATTTCTAATCTATGTTGAAAAAACACTTTATCAATGCGACAGATAGATTCCAAACCCTTTCCTTTATGGATGGGTACTCCGAGTAAAATCAAATCAAGAAGGCCCCGAAGATGAAGAATCCGACTCTTTCATAGTTTCTGAAGGAATCCTCTTCTATCAAGTAATTCTCTATGGATTAATGAATGGTGGGGTTACATACAAGTGTTCCATGAATCACTTCATTAAGCTATTTCTAGGAGGTATAGTTATGTGTTTTTTCGATGACCTGGTTGTTAAATACAGTCAATTATGTGATCACATAATGGACATTTGGACAATATTTGACAAGCTTTGAAAACATTTTTTGAAGATAAATCTACTGGATGTTTCCCTCGGGATAACATTAGGAATGTTCCTTATCTTTTTGGTATGTTATTGTGTCATTGAGGTTGATCCAGATATGGCATGTTCTATTTCAACAATGTCACCCCCATGAAATCTCAAAGAACTGAGGGGACCCCAAGGGAACAACACCTATATTTGATGATTTGTAGCCAGCATGGCTATAAAATCACACCCATTTTCCAAGATAATGAACAATGAAATAACATATCAATGGAATGATGACTATCAAAATATTTTCAAAAGTTTCATGTAGTACTTGTTGTGACTACCAGTTTTGATGCCTCTAGTGGAAGGGAGGGAACTCATCTTATTTTTGGCAACCGCGGAGCACTCACTGGGTTCCCTCATCACACATAAAAATAATTCAAGAAGTGAGAATTGTCACTACTCCCTCATCCAGACAATGTAAGGTACTGAGAAAATAAATTTTAATTTCAAGATGAATTTTCTTGCATTCATCTTTGCAGTGAAAAAGATGACACATTCTTTGTAGCATGGTAAATTACACTCGGTCTCTTGTATTTATCTGCTCATGTAAATCCATGGATTTCTTATGTTGACTGGGTGGATTTCTAGATGGGAGTTCAATCTATAGAAATATGACAATTATTTCATACCATAAAAGTTAGTGAATGGGAAATCCCAAGACGATTTCTTCACATCACGTCCTACAGTAGAAAATACACTGGAAGGAACTGAGCTTCCAAATGAGGATGTTTTTTATTCCCATGACACTCCCTGGACAAGAGATATATACATTGATGGTTCCTTATAAATATCGATTAATATAAATATGGAAAAACTAAATCTCAATTGAGTTGGATTAGGGATTGTATTTTTCACTCCAAACAAATCATTTTTACCCTACACTTTCTTAATATCCAAACACTGCACAAATAATGACGCAAAATACTAATCCATCATCAGTGGATTAGAACTATACCTATAGCTAGTCATAGCCTACCTAAATATCAATGGGAACTTATAATTGGTGATAAAGATGATCAATGGTGTATATAAAATTAAAAAGGAGGAACCAAACCCTCTCACTGCATGTGTTAGGGGATTAATAGTTGAATTACCTTTTGATCCCACATTGAATCTTGATGCCCAATCATATAATGGTCAAACAGACACATTGGATAATATAACCACTATCTTGGTCGACCCTAGTCAGGAAGAATAAATCTTCTATATCACACATCAATGAATGGTCTTATCAATCATCATATGTGATACGAAAGAAATAGATCAAGACAACACTGGACTAGAGCATAAAAATCAATGACCACTCGTGGATAAATGAATCCCATTATTTCTTATCTCCAAAATGGTATTTTACTTTAGACTGATCTAGTAGATAATAGATTTGGAACTTCCTAGAGAACTTCAATTTATAGTGTGGTCTAAATGAGAAAAAATACCCTAAATTGGATTAAATAGAAAACTCCTTAGGTGTATGAAAAAATAAGAAATTTTTTCATTATAGAAGATGTACATGAAATATCTTACGGTCCCATCAATTTAGAATTTGGATCTACCCCAAATTAGGATGTTGGGATATTACTTGAAAACCATTATATAATAATATATATAATTCAACATGAAATGTCATTCATGTGAGATTCTAGAAAACATAATCCATCATCACAAAAAACATTTACATACAGTTAAGTATTCCTGGTTGTTTCTTATCAAGGGAATGGAGGTTGTGAGTCCATATACCAAAGAAATATCTAATAACTTCAAGTAAATCATTAATCCTACCAACTTAGTTTCCAAATTGTCTAAGGAAATAACTCTCAAGGAATTCAGGAATAATAATATCATCAAATTTTTTATGTCCCATATAATCATGTGGTTTGGGGTCCCTCACACAATATTGGAGGAAAACGGCGCCGATTTTTATTCAATGATGTTGAAGAAGTTTTACCAGGCATACAATATGAAATAAAATCACCCATCTCACTATCATACAGTCTAAAATGGATATATAGAGGCCCTCAATAGGACTCTACCATATATACTCAATAAGATGGTGAGCATGGTTTAGTGGTCTGGTCCAGAAAACTCCTCCATGATTTATAGGACTATCATATCACCACACGTACTGCCACACATTAAACACTATACTCCTTCATGTATGGGACCTAAAAGGTGTTTCCCATATATTTTCAGCTTCTATTTATCTGAATATCCTTTTGGTAACACCTCTCAGATGTTGAAAAATCACAAAATCAATTGGATAAATTAGAATGACTAGATGTGAAAAGTTTGAAAACACTACACAACTTGTAAGTCCATAATAATTGGATTCTATGGGACATTAATAAATTGGTTGGACAATATTTATTCCTTCATTGTGAACTAGTGTTGTCTCTCATATCCATGATGAAACCAGGAATGAATCCCCTGATGCTAGAACCCAAATCGAAAGTTACTTATATCATACAAACGGTCTATAATAATGAAGCCTACTCATTAGACACAACGGATGAGAATCATGATACACCACCCACCATTGTGAGGTTTCTCATGACATACTTTTCATATTTTTCATTGAATGGGAATCCGCATAAATATAAGTCCCACAATTCATCATGACCACATGATGTTAAACTATACTGAGCTCATCCTATCCACATGATGTTCAGTAGTTCATAGATGTCCTGGAATCAAGACATTAAACTACAAATCATCTCAAATCCATTCCTGATGACTAAAAACTGCACACATTCATAACATCTATGTTCATTCACATCGAGTCACCCATGGCATGACCACATGACATTAATGTTCATGGGATTCAGAGAACTATGTATGGACTGATTCTTATTTCCAATGATATATGTATGGATTCCTTGATCCAATATCTTATTACATCCATCCCATGATACAAAATACCCTTATCTATCTCTTAAATTACTCTAAATAGTGAGATGAACCATTGTATTTCCTTATTCTTCACACTGAGCATTGCTCACATGGGCATAAGAGTCTTAGTAACGGCTTCCCCACACAAACAAGTAATAATAGATTTAGATATGCTCATCTTGGTCTTAAATCCAGGACTATAAAATAAATACCATGAGTCCTCAATGCATTATGTTAAACTGTATTGTTAATTTCCCCTACATGAAATGAAATTTCTCACCCATGTGGATGTCACCGGAGAGTACCACTGAAATTAGTTTTGGTATTTACCACATCACCATCCACTCTATCCATATTCATGTCCTGGATCCTTTATCCTTTATACATTACTTTTAATTTCATAGTTCATCAAGAACTACGTGTGGATTGATTCTCATTTTTATGATATATATAGCAACACCATGACTTTTATCCTTATTCCCAACTCAAACATCACCGTTTTCTTACATCAGTATGTCGTCTCCCTTTACGGATGATGTTAAACTAAATGGTTCCTTATGAACAACATGTGACTTGATTCATATCATCATAGGATACATAGTGACACCTGGGTATTCTATCCTAGGCCTATCTATAGTAACTAATGGAAATAATTCACACCGCCACCTATTAGTTAGAACTCCATTGAGTATTTACCACTTGCAAAATAAATGTGACTTGATTCATGTCCTCATAGGATATATAGAGACATCCAAATTTCCAACATTAGGACCAGTCATAACATATCAATATAAATATTACCCCTCTTCTCATGCGAGTCAAAACAACATAGGTAACTATATTAAGAACTTTGTCTGGCTTCAATCCCATCACCATGGGGAATTGTGTGAAACCCATAATTCCATTCATGTCCCCAGCAGCGATATAATCATTTCAAATCGGTGGATCCACATCCTCATCACATGATGTTAAACTGCATGGATCTTTAGAACTACATGTGTTTTGATTTTCAATTTACTAAGAGACATAGTGACGCTCGGACATCCACCCATGGGCCCAACCCCCAAATTTCCATTTGTTCACATCACTTCATCTCCATCATTACCACATGATTATTAAATTAATTAGAATATTTCCTTAACACATTATGTTAATCTAAATGGGAATACATCCATACCGCATGACATTAAACTACCAAGGAATATGTCCTTACCGTATAACATTAAACTCCAAGGAAAATTTCATGGTTTCATAACATTTAAACTGCACAATAAATATGTTCATACTGCATGATGAAAACATTTACAATAAGTTTCCTTAAAACATGATGTTAAATTGAATAGAAAACATCCCACTACATTACAATAAAATGTTAAAACCATTATCCAACTTTCAATCTGTATTAAAGGAATGCAAGATACTTACCGTAGTCCAATTGAGTTTTGGGTGCTTCCTCCATATTTTAAAAGAACATTAACCCATGTGCCACACATCATGTCTTAAGTACCTCATGTTTCTACAATACATTCATATCCCTTGGAAAATAAAATATATATCTCTTTTCATCCATGTTATTCATGTAAAAGGGCTTCAGACCCACCAACCGGTGACATTTTGGAAAAATATAGAGGGATTTTTAGTTCTTTTGAGCATGAAATCACCAAGGCAGAACCCAGGTGATTAGTGTAGTTTATTATTATATAATTATGATTGTATCATATCATTATTCATGACCTAAGAAACTCATTCCTGGATTTACTATGGTTTTATATCCCGCTCAAAATGATGTTGGAGTGCTCTTGAGACTGGTTATCCAGATTAGGCTCTTGTAAAAAATCTCCCATATCAATTCCATGTGTGTCTTGACATTAAAGACCCCAAAAATTGGACAAATATGTACATACATAATCTATGCCCTATGTGTTAGGACCAATTTATGTCATAAGATTGTATTTTGTCAACATTTTTCAACATTGTTTAAAGAACTTGTGTCATTGGTGGCTCATTGTTTACAACAATGAATAATGGTGAGGTATCATCCCTTTGAGGATGATTGAAGAAGGATGAGGATTTGAAGAAGATTGTGAAATTCTTCATGATTTCATTAGAACCATATAAGATCATACTTAAAGAATATAATCATATAATTTTCATGAAGTACATAATGATGTATGAGGGAGAATAGAGAATGTGGAGGGACTTGTCATTGTGAGATGTCCATGCATTTCACATGGTATCGCAAATCAGGCGATGCTTTGCTGATTTGTATTTCAAAAATATCAGAAGTTAGGAGAACATGTGATGTAAGGATTATGAAGGGAAGGGGGAGTAAAGGTGATTACATTCATATAATGTTTTGATGGGAATGAATGATGTTATTGAAAGATAGGGTTGTTTCAGTACTTCCCATTGAAAATCTGAGGATGCCAAAGTTGTTCGATCAAAGACTACAAATCATGATAGTGGTTTTTGTGAAAAAAGTTGAAGAATGGTTATGGGATGCAGTGAAAAGAGAAATGAAAAAGGAACAGATGATTTGTAGTGTAACGTCCCAGGCCCAGGTGCCACTCAAAGGGTGCCCCGAACCCGGTTCGCGACATGACCTCAAGCATATTTCCCCAAATGCCAGAGGCTGTCGACTATCAGTGAGGGCTCAGGTCTGATAGTTGGGAAACTATGCCCTCATTTTTCAAAGTGTAGCATAGCAGAAAAGATAAATAATATACAACAATAGAAGAAGCAAATAAGCATACACAATTTGAATGAACAACAGCAGTAGAAACAACCAACAATCATATATATATAATGATGATGAAACATGTCTCAAGTTCTAAGAAAACATCCAGAACATGTTACACAGCAGTACAATACAATACTGAGTACAACAAAGCAAAACAAACAGCCAGTAGCATCGTGAGCCTAAGCCCAGTCCCATGCTCCCCTACTCCTCTGTAGCAATCAAGTACCTGTATAGGGACCCATGCCCTTATCCATACTAGAAGAAATGTAATCAGTTTGGGCCAAAAAGCATGACCCAAATTGGGTATGAGAAATAAATCCCAGAAGGCACCCACCAAAGGCCCGTGCCCAACTGTGTGTAAGCATGCAACAACCATCTGCAAAAGTAAAATGCAATAAACTGAGCAGTATTGAAAAAGTAACTAACTTACGAGTTATATTGCCATTTCATTATTCATTTAATCATTTAATTTAATAACATTAACTGCTCATCAGAGCCAAGCCCTCAGGCCAATCAGAATCATGCCCTCAGGCTAGTATAGTAAAACCATGCCCTCAGGCTTTCCCTCAGGCTATACAGTACCTTTACCTCAGGCGGAATAGAATCTTTCCCTCAGGACAAATTGAAATGAAACCCTCGGGTAGTCGGAATCTTTCCCTCAGTCCTTGCCCTCAAGCGTAATATAACTACGCCATCAGGCTAATAAACCATGCCCTCAGGCTAAATATATGACTTCCCTCATGCTAAATAAGCAACTGGGCCATGACCAACATATAAACATGCAATTTACATACAATTCCTCTCAAGGAAAACATAATTCACAATATAAAAATTATATACCCTCAGGTATCCTAACAAAATGGCTAAACAGAGGAATGCACCCCCGGGGTGGTCCTAGATCCAAACAACGATCCCAAACATCAGTTTATTATAACATTTAATCACCTATACATTTCTAGGTAGTTAAAATAGCCACCGACTCAGTCACATGACACCCCAAATATGGGTCCGTAGCTCAAAAACACACAAAATGCACAATAGTTGGAAAATAAACACCAATCGACCAACCTTATATGCCCCTGAACGGTATACGCGAATGAGGATCCACGAATTGTCCAAGAACAATGGAGATCTGTGGTGAAAAAAACCTCATTCAAACTTAAATAACATCCATACGGAAAATAATTGGTAAGAACTACTCCAGGAGAAGGGAGAACTCACCTGTACGGTTTCATGGCGATTGACTGTGAAGAAAATGGATTCCCGACATGCACTCAGCTGATCTCCAAATCTTTGGCCTCCTCTCCCGATCCTTCCTTTGGTTCAAAGCCTTCCCTATGAACAGGGGAGGATACTTCCCATTTTAAGCGAAAAAAACAAAGTACACGGTGTGTATTACAAAGTACACGGCGTGTAATTTCCATTTTTTAATTGTTCCTCTGGCAGTTTCCTGCCAACGTGGCACTGTTCATCTGCCGACATGACTACACGATGTGTCTTCTTGAGTATACGGTGTGTTCTGTCGCATAGTTGGCCACCGCCTTATTATTCACCTACCGACTGACTAAAAGGCGTTTAAAGGACCACTACATGGCGTGTAGTCATTTTCTACACCCTTCATTGCCGATATGGCCACATGCCCTGTGTACTCATCTCACACGGCCAAAAGTATACAACATGTGGAAAAGTACATGGTGCGTACTTCTAAAATTTTAGGATTTTTCCCCATTTTGCTTATTTTCTAAAAAAAACTTAAGGAAAAGAGAAAAGAAGAAGCTCGTACCTCAAAACTAAGAACCGGGTTCTTACAAAATTTTCCCCTTAAATCAATTCGTCCTCGAATTTCTCTTCCAAGTGTGGTGATGATATAGCCATGAACAACTCCAGCCACAGAGCACGTACATCGGTCTCCCGCTCCTAGGTTTCATTCTACACTCGGCCATGCTACCATAGCACCCATACGAGAGGAATTGACCGGCCTCAGAGAACCTTCATGCTCCTGTCAACGATACGAATTCGATGCTTTTCAAAGTACACATCCATATGAAGCTCAACCTCCTTGGGATAAAAGACGTGAGATGGGTCTGAATGATAGCAGCGCAGCTGAGATACATGGAATACATTTTTCAAGGCTTGGTACCTCTGTGGTAACTACAACCGATAGGCAACCAGCCCGACTCTTTCCAGAATCTCAAATTTCCCCACATACCTTAGTGAAAGTTTACCCTATCTCCTGATACGCCTGTGTCCCAACCTCGGCGAAACACGCAAGAAAACCTGATCCCTGACCACAAACTCCAAGGGTCATCTACAGCGATCAAAATAAGATTTCTGATGAGACTGTGCAGTAGCCATCTTTTACCGAATCAACTGGACCTGCTCAGAAGTCTCCTGGACGGGTTGTGGTCCTAGTAAAGCTACCTCACCTACCTCTGACCAGCACAAAGGTGAACGAAATTTCCAACCATATAAAGCCTCGTATGCTGCCATCTGAAAAGTCTCCTGAAAACTATTATTATAGGAAAACTAGACCAAGGGTATGTGCTTCTCCCAAGATCCCCCAAAGTCTAGGATGCATGCACGCAGCATGTCCTCAAGCACCTGTATCATACGCTCTGACTGGCCATCGGTCTGAGTGTGATAAGCTATGCTCAGAAGCACCTGTGTACCTAGTGCCTTCTGAAAACTCTGCTAGAAATGATATTTAAAACGGGCATCCCTATCTGAAATGATAGAATGAGGGACCCCTTGAAGATGTACGATCTCTCGGATATACAACTTCCCGAGCTTGTCAACACCAAAGGTCTCCTTGATCGGAAAAAAGTGAGATACCTTCGTGAGTCTGTCCACAATAACCCAGACGACATCATTGCCTCTACGTGACCTCGGTAACACAGTCACGTAGTCCATCGCGACATTATCCCATTTCCACTCTGGGATGGCTAAATGTTGTAACAGTCTTACTGGCCTCTGATGCTCCGCCTTCACCTGCTAACAGGTGGAACACCACATAACAAAACCAGTTATCTCTCTCTTCATACCCGGCCACCAGTACTGACGTCTCAAGTCACTGTACATCATGGTAACTCCGGGATGAACTGCCCAAACTGAAGCCTGAAACTCCCACATCAGCCCCTCGTGTATATCCCCTAGAACCCACACACATCCATGAAAACACAGAATTTCATCATCGCCTGTCGTCCAACCAGGAAGAGGGTCCTCACTTGCCACCGACTCCCGTAAAACTAGGCCTTCTGAATCAGATAGCTATCTTATCCTCACTCTGCCCAAGAGGGTATAATTCACAGCTAAAGATGAAAGATAGGTCTTCTCCTGACTGTCATGCACCTCTAAATGCATCTCAGAGAACAAGGTCATGAGCTGCCACTCACCACTGGCCTCCTGCGCTGCCTGTATTTGAGTATTCCTGCTCAGTGAATCAGCTACTGCATTACCTTTACCATGTGTATAGGAAAGATCAAAATCAAAGTAATAAAGGTATTCGACCCACAATCACTGCCTCAGATTCATGACACGCTGATTAAAGATATATTTGAGTCTTTTGTGGTCGGTGAAAACAAAAAAACGTTCTCCCAATAGATAATGTCTCAAACAGCGTAACACATGCACAAATGCAGCCAACTAGAGATCATGCATCCGGTAATTCCTCTCACGTGGCCTCAACTGCCGAGACTCGTACACAACAACTTGATCTCCCTACAACAACACTTCTCCCAGTCCAATACCTGATGCATCACAGTAAACTATATAACTCTTCCCCTAGTAAGGGAGTATCGGGATTGGTGCTGACGTCAACCTTCCTTTCAGGTCCTGAAAGGTTGTCTGAAAAGCTTCCAACCAAACGAACCTCACACCCTTCTTAGTAAGACCCGTCAATAGCACTTCTTTGCGGGAGAAGTCCTGTATAAAGCGTCTGTAGTGACCAGCCATCCCCAAGAAACTTCGTATCTCAAACACGTTCTTGGGATGCTCCTAGGAAACTACTGCTCTCACCTTCTCTGGGTATACTGCAACTCCTGCCTCTAAGATAATGTGACCCTAGAAGTGAATCTAGTCCATCTAAAAGTGTAACTTTGAGAGATTAGCATATATTCGATGCTCTCTCAGTGTACTCAATATGATCAGAAGATGGGTGGCATTTTCGTGTTGAGTATGAGAGTACACCAAGATGTCATCCATGAATACTACCACAAAAGAATCCAGATAAGGATGGAACACACAATTCATCAGAGCCATGAAAACCGATGGTGCATTCATGAGTCCGAACGGCAAAACCAAGTACTCATACAGACCATATCTGCTCCGAAATGCTGTAAGCGGTATATCCGATGGTCTCACGTGGAGCTGATGATATCCTGACCTCAAGCCAATCTTCAAGAACACTAGTGCTCCACTAAGTTGATCAAAAATATCATCAATATTTGGAAAGGGATATCAGTTCTTAACCGTTAACTGGTTCAGCTTCCGATAATCCACACAGAGTCTGAGGGTACCGTACACCTTATTCTCAAAAAGGACTGGCAAAACCCAAGGTGAAGTTCTGGGTTGGATGAAACCCTTTACCTGTAACTCTTCTAACTACCTCTTGAACTCATGCAACTTAGGTGTAGCCATCCTATAAGAAGGAATGGACATCAGTGCTGCCCCTGACAGAAGCTCAATAGAGAAATCCACGTCTCTCTCTGGAGGTAGACCTGAAAAGTTGTCCGAGAACACATCCCTGAAACGATCAACCACTGGAGGGAAATATGTCTGACAAGTCCCCTGATCATCCAGATATAAACTCGCAATATGGGCTGTGACTCCACCTCACCCACGATGCTCTGGTCCAGCTCGACTTTCCTGAACATCCCATTCCCCCTTGTATAGAAACTCTCTACCCTCTGGTGATGTAAAACTCACCCTACAACGATAGAAATATACAAAGGATCAGAAGGGTACCAACCAGTCAATCCCCTAAATTACATCATAGCTCGTAATCTCTAAGACATAGAGGTCCCATAGAAAGTGAAACCCTCTAACCACAATGGGGAACTCCTTGCACTGATGAACACATTTCGTTCTAGTTCCCAACGGCGTGTCTAGCATCACAACAACAGAAGAAGAAGAAACACAGATCCCAAGGCTCCCCACAATGGGTACAAATATGAAACTATGCATAGAACCCGTATCGAAAAGTGCTAAACATAAAACAGAAGCTACTAGAATAGTACATCTGCCAGTATAATGTCTGGGATCTTTCTCCTGCTGGGTTTGTTACATTGCATATTCCTGCCCAGTGTCGTGGCCCTATGACACAGCCTGGCTACCCTGAGCTATCCAGCCCTGCTACCTCTGAGATCCTGGTGTCTGGCTACCATGGCCATGACCACCATCTCTACCTTCACGCCCTGACACATTCCAGTTCCCTGACTGGTAAGAATCAACCGGTCCTACTCCCGCACGCGGAGTATTCACATAACCCCTCTCACTAGCCACTAGTATAAACAACCTGCAAAAGCGCTATAGATGACCCATCTTGCCACAATCTCGGCACTCCATTGGGTCACATGGACACTTTGGTCTCTTGTTCCCCTCTCTACCACCCTTGTAGCACATGATCGGGCCACCTGAAGCAACTGACTGGCTAGTACTGCCACCGTGAGAGAAACTCATCTGTCTCTTCCTCTTGCTGGCAGAAATAGTACCAGAACCTGGTGCTGAACCGCCCTAGCCTACACCACTATCTTCCCAAATATTCCTAACTTTAATCAGCATCTAGTTCACAATATCACGTACCTAAGGCAACCTAAAAACATTCACCAGTGCTCAGATGTCATATCTAAGACCATCCTCAAAGCGTCTGGCTCTCAACGTCTCATAACCCACCTGAACTGGTGAAAAATGATGAACCTTAGGGAAATGAGCAGAATAATTCGTCACTAACATAGCGCCCTGCTACAGATTCATGAACTCTCTGGCTCTATATGCTCTCATGATCTCCAAAAAGAAGAATTCATAGAACACTACCTAAAAATCTCCCCACGCCATGTCTCTGTGATGCTCTGACTAGGTGGTAACATCCCACCACCTCTTGGCAGAATCACGCAACATATACGTCACGAGCTTGACCCTTTGCCCTGGAGGAATCTCAAGATTCTCTAAAATAGTCTTCATAGACCCCAACCAAGACTCTACAGCATGTGGTCCGCCATCCCCTGAGAACGTAGGTGGATGCTATTGCTGGAAGATACGAGTCAGCTCATCCATAGATATGGCCGCCGGCGGTGCTCCCTGAAAGGTCTTCATGAACTACATAAAGCCTTCATAGAACTGCGCCTCCATGCCTGTGTCCGGTATAACGGCTAGCACCACATCTGGCTCTGTTGGTGGATCCATTGGCAGCACATGGCCCACCATCTCTAGAGTATAGTCATTTCCCCTCTCCTAGAGAACAACGTGTGAACATCTAGGCGGCATGACACTACAAAGTAAAAACATTCCTTAGATTCAATATTATCAAGACTGAAAATGAAGAGACCAAAAAGGGTACAAGAGGGAGAATGCATTCAAAATTTTTCAAAACAAAACTATACGGTGCGTATACTGACTACACAACGTGTACCTGGCTACTCTTCCCCTGCTCGGGTCCTTCTACATGGCTAAGCCACACATATCCTGTTTGAACAAAACTACATGGAGTGTATATTGACTACACGACGTGTATGGTGTAAATTTCCAACTGTCCCTGTCATTTGTGACATGGCTGACTACTCGGCTTGCTACTACACGGTGTGTTACACCACCCCGTCTTCCCAGCCACACAGCTAAGTCTGCACGGTCTGTCCTCGGACAAGACTACATGGCTGTTTCCCTCGGAATTCGGGGATGAGCTCCTGGATGGGGGATTCAAACGTTCCGATCGGTTTCTAATGGGTTTGTTCGTAGAACCGGAAACATCCAATGATTCCACATCCATTTGGACCTACTTTCCAAAGGTTGGCGCTCATTAGCTTGTGGACTGATGAGGCTTAGGAATTTTCATTGGTCAAGAGGATGGGAGGTCGGACTCATCACACCTTTTTGAGGGGAATTATTGTCTATTTTGGGACTCTCTTTATAGATTTAAGTTATGTTCATGAATCCTTATTACATTACCAAGTATAAAATGAGATTTTCCTTCAGTTTTGACAATCAATGATTAAATATGTAAGAAATTTAGAGAATCTTTTATATGTATTCTAGGTTCTTCATCAATAGAGAATCATCTGTATCTATTTAGAGATTCTTGGTCAATGGTATCCTTCAAAACATTTATATAAAAGTCTCTTGGTCATTATGATGACCAAGCTGGTTTTAAAGCCACTCACTGGGGCACTTGAAGTTTATTGTCATTCAGAAGGACATGGATTATTTCAGAGTTGGGATCAAACCCGTAGATGGGCTACCTACGTATCCTTTGTTTTGGAAAAGGAATCAGAATCCACGTAGTTCGAGTAAGGGAGTATGATGTTTATTATTGACGGCTCAAAGAAGGATTTCATAATTACTTTTACTCTCTAAGCTCACGTGAGTCATGCTCGGTGTGAGAAACAAGAGGTATTGGTAATAAAATAGACAATTGGTCCATTAAATATGTAATCATAAGAAATGGTTTGGGGCTTATGTATGTATGACTGCCCAGATAAATAAAGATTAGGATTTACTTTAGGGAAAAAAATCCAAGAACAGGGTCCATAAAGGTATATGTGCTTCATGGATATTTGAATACTTTAATTTGGGACTTATTCCTGAAAAGGAAGCCCAGATTAGGAGAGGATTGATAATTGGGTTTTACTCCTGAGAAGGAATCCCAGATCAAAAGTAAATTAGGACTGGTTAAGAGAAATTAAGGGACTTGGGGCTTACTCTTGAAAAGGAAGCCCAAGTTTATGACTGGGACTTATTCCTGAAGAGGAAGCCCAGGTTAGGGGAATTGGGGCTTACTCCTGAAAAGGAAGCCCAAAATTATGACTGTGACTTATTCCTGAAAGGGAAGCCCAGGTTAAGGATTAAGGTTTGGGGTTTACTCCTGAGGAGGATTCCCAGATTTGGGAACTTTAAGAATTTGGGGCTTACTCCTGAGGAGGATGCCCAAGTTTGGAGGACTTAGGACTGGGGATTATTCCTGAAAAGGAGACCCAGGTTAAGGATTTAAAGGATGAGGTTGAATGAATGAACTCTCAATCTTTAGTGACATAAAGATATGTAAATCACTTGGTTTTGAGAGATATTCCACCGAATTCCTTTCAGATAAGAAAGTCAAATCAAGAAATCATGCCATAAATGGCTTTGAAGAGTGTCTTGAAGACTGAATCATGAATAGGAAAGGGGTAATGGTTTAAGAGGGGTAAAATGGGCAAGAAGGGCACTCAAAAAAGGCAGGGGCGCGCAAGTCTTGGAAGGCGCGCAGGTACTGCGTGGGCACGCAAGTATTGGTCGCGCAGGTAGACCTGCGCGATATATATAGGTTACTTGCGCGGTGTTCAACCAGCATTGTAATATTTGAGCGACTCTTCATTAAGACCTTTAGAATCCTCTTAAGGTTCTTCCAAAAAAGGGACGTGCAAGTTCTATTGAAGGAGTAAGGCGGCGCGCAAGTGTGGCCACTTCCCTTAAGTGCTAGCCACTCAGGCGCGCAAGTGTTGATGAGTTTCAACACTTAGTCCTTTCTCCCTCTCTTTAGATCTTCCGTTCTAGGTAAGAAATTACCTTAGAAGTGTTCCAGAAGCTTTGAGAAAAGACTGGGGTGTCGGGAACTTAGATCCGAGTTTCTGGAAAAAAATCATCCCCTCTCGGGGGGCCCACAGGGTCTATTTATAGGCAGAAGAAGACCTCAGGCGGTTATTGGGCGGTTATCACTTAGGTCGCGCAAGTCCACTTGCGCGACTATGAGGAAACTTGTGCGGCCTGTGGGCAAATTTCTCCTTGTTCATCCCTTTGTCGATTTTTTGATGTTTTCTTCAAAGGTCGAACCATTTTAATCTCAGATATTCCCCTTTTTCAATCTTTAGATTCTGTGACGAAAGGAGTGTCAACAAAAGTCCCCCCTCAGAGTTGGATCCGGAGAGAAATAGAGGATTTGACTCTGAGGAAATCGAAGACATCCAAAGGAAAGGGGGCACGCAAGCCTTGAGGGAACAAAGGGCAGCGCGCAAGTGCGCATCGCGCAAGGATACGGACCTTGAACGCACAGGGTACGATGACCAGGGTCCTTGCCATGTCTATAAATAGAGGGCCTCATTTTCGTACAAGCATCCGGATTTCCGGACTTCATACCTTCGAGCTCTCGCCGCACAGGTCACCTTAGCCGTGCAGGTTGCTCTGTTTTCCAGTGTTTTCCTTGATGTCGCGCTACTGTAAATGTATTTTGTACTTGCGCATTTTATACTTGCGTGTCAAAAAAAAACTAGCACAACACACGAATACTTGCGCGTCATGTTTAGACTTGCACGCCTTAATTCCTTAGCCATTTTTTCGATTTCTTTCACAAAATTTTATGAAAAATAAACCCATTTTAGAGTTTAGTTTATTCAACTTTTTTGCAGATTCAATGGTTCCTAAGGGAATTAAAACGTCTGATGAATTGGCTAGCAAGCAGATTGATGACATGATGAACATCATTGGCCATGATTACTATGATATCTGTGACAGCACTCTCCCAGATTTGGATAAGTACTTGAAGACATATCATCTTAATTTCCCACAGAGCATCTACCTGCCTCTATATGGTCATGGTCATCTGCAAGGAGTCAACATTCCAGATGCAAAGAACTGTACACCTGAAATGGAGCTGCACTGCTACTCCTTCATTTCGGTTATGCTGTGAATTAAGGGAAACAACAATGGTGTGAACTTTCAAATTCTACCTCCATGTCATTTCCTTGTAGATATGAAAATGGAAAACCGATGGGCTGAAATGTTTTCCACTGCCGATTGGTGGAGAGAAGACAAACATGGTATTAGAGAAATATCTGAAAAGGGTACTCTCTCTAAATGGTTCTTTACTTCCAATGCTCCATTCTCAAATCCATGTATCCATCTTCCAAGTCTCTTGGATAGAAACAGAGTCACTGTTTGATCAGTATAAAATTTTCTCAAACTGCACTCAAGAACATCCTTTTACAATTGTTCCAAGAAGAGTTGGTATCACTGCATCACTTATTGTATCTAATTGAATGATTGAATTCCAGGTGGTTGCTGATGAAGCTCGGGATGCCGTAAATCAAATGAAGAGTTATGTTGAAAGCCTTTTGTAATTCTTGAAAAAGATAAGAGGCTCCAGTCTGTGGATGTCCTTCTATCTCCTATGTATCAATGAAAAACACTTCCTGTTTCACTCATTTTTACCTGCATTCTCTTTTGTTACATGCTTTAGATTTTACCTAAGCCAATGGGCCTAGTAAGCACAGTTTGATTTTTACTAGGATTAATGTAAATAACCCTTCAAACTTTGAACCTTTTAATTGATCAATATTACCTAAATCATAAAAAATATGTATATTTAGTGAGCTGGAACTTGACTTTTATTCAGAGTTCCTTTGACTTTTGTGGGCAGTTTAAAGTCATGCATGCCGGACATAAAGGGGCTAATGTTTAAGGTCAAAATAGCTTTGACCAAAATGGATTAAAATTGATTCAATTCCTTGAAAATTTATCTGAAAAAATATTACCATACTCAAGTATGAAGGAAAATATATAAACCATGGCTTTAAGAATATTTGAATCTGAGTAATGATATGAAAAAGAGCTAAAAGGAATCAGAAGAAGTAGTTTCCAAGAATGAAGTTACTATTATTTAACAAAACCCGTTAGGGGGTTGAATTATGCAGGGCCACCTAAGGGCATTGGCTGCATGGTCAAATAAATAGAATCTTTCGGCTAACAAGTCTGTTATGTGGACTGTTTATGCAAGGCCACCTATGAGCACGTGCTGCATAGTCAGGAAAAAGAACTCTTAGAAATTTACTTTCCTAGTGCTAAAAGCCAGTGAAAGTTTATGGAGATTCAATTTTTCTAAAGTATAGAGTTTGTTGTATAGAAAGAGGTACTTGAATATGGAGAAGATATTTCCGAACAAGACAATTGAATAATTGAATAAATATCACTCCTACGAAGGTCTGACCCAAACGTAGGGAAAGAGAATATGGAGAGTATAAAACATAGACTTGAATACTTTCATATCATGAAAAAGGATATGGGACAAATATGTTAAGGATGGCTATTTTTTTGCAGATCCCTACATACCATCATTTAAGACAAATAAGGACAAAAGAGGCATTCTTCCCAATAATGAAGTTACCATTATCCAACAAACCCGTTAGGGGGTTGAATTATGCAGGTCCACCGAAGGGCATTGGCTGTATAGTCAAATAAATAGTATCCTTCGGCTGACAAGTCTGTTATGTGGACTGTTTATGCAAGGCCACCTATGGGCACGTACTGCATAGGCAGGCAAAAGAATTCTCAGAAGTTTGACATTTTTGTGACTAAAAGTCATGAAAAGGGTTATGAAGATATGAAAATATTTAAGGTTAGGATTATAACACATAAAGATGGGTATTTTCCAATGTATATAGAGATACATAGGTCAATGATAACCATAATCATGTTGTGGCTGGGTCCTGAATTGAAATTTTGGACTTCACTACGTATCTCATAAGAATTAGAATCAAGCCATACGTAGTTCTTGAAATGTAGTTTAACGTCATGCAGGACGGAAGTATGAGAGATCTTAGTTTAGGGTTATAGATCTCAGACCATAATAATGAATACACAGTGTGTGTTTTCATGGGGAATTTTTAGCTAAGGGACTGAAAGTGAAATTTGGGGTTAGGCCCAAAAGACTTGGGGCTGGATTCTAGGGATACTCGAACATTCCTACGTATCCCATAAGGATGGGAATCAAGCCCACGTAGTTCTAGTAATACCCTTTGTACAAATTTGGTTTGTACATGTGAAGGGTGAAAGGGGACTTTAGTACAATGATGGTTTAACCCGAGATAAAAAGTCTAGGCATTACCATGTATGCACGTAGTCTTTTGAAATGAAACATGATTGAAAAATCAATGTAAATAATGGTTCCCTCTCAAATGAGGAAATCAAAGAGTATCGTAGTTTATTGTCGTACCAGACAAAAGTGTTGTATAGTTTAACATCGTATAACAAGGACGAAAGTGAATCAAATGTAAAGATATTGATTCTAAGGGCGGTTTCACAAATCAACATCGTATGAGATGAAGGTGAACCGAAGTGAAGATATTTTTTTTTGGGCTTGAACCTTGGGAGGTTGCCTACGTACCCAGCCTGGAAGGCATGGATCAAAATCCACGTAGTTCAATTAAAGAATAAATTAATAATCAAATTATTCTTGGGGACACTGACCTAAAAAATGATGCTGTTGGGACTTATACATGGTTAGCGGCCCAAAGAGAGTGTTATGGTTGAGGTTTTCTCTAAGCTCACGTGATTCATACTCAGTGTGAGAAACAAGAGGTAACAACAACCTTAACGATTCATAGTTTAATGTCATGTAGGACATATAAAGGGACTATGCAGTTTAAAGTCTTGCAGTTAGGACTATTGGTGCTGCACAGTTTAGTGTCATGTAGCGGGGAAAAAATACAGTTTAATGTCATGTAGGACGTATCAAGGAATTTCTGTATAGTTTAGCATCATGTAGTTAGGACGATGGGGACAATACAGTTTAACATTATGTTGGACAAAAAGGGGGACTGTGCAGTTTAATGTCATGCAGTAAGGACAAAATAACACACCGTTTACGTCATGTTGAACGCATTGGGGATTTTTTCTACAGTTTAGTGTCATGTTGGACAAAAGGGCGAATAGTTTAAGGTCATATAAATGGACCGTGGATGGTGCAGTTTAATGTCATGCTGGACATAAGTATAGTTTAAGGTCATACAAGACCTTTGATGATTATGTAGTTTAACGTCTTTCTGGACGTAAGGGACTTTCAAATAGTTTAGGGTCATATGCATGGACCATGGATGGTGCAGTTTAATGTCATACAGGACCATGGTGTAGTTTAAGGTCATACAGGACCTTTTAGGGAACTTTTTCATAGTTTAACGTTGTGTGGGACGAATTTGCAGTTTAATGTCATACTGGACCATTGCTGTATAGTTTAATGTCGTATACCAAGGACGAACTGGTGCTACACAGTTTAATGTCATGTTGTAGGGGCAATACAGTTTAACATCATGTTGGATGAAAGGGGGAGTTTAAGGTCATACTGGACCATTGCTATATAGTTTAACGTCATATAGCAAGGACGGACTGGTGCCGCACAGTTTAGTGTCATGTTGCGGGGACATCTTGTGAATAGTTTAAGGTCATACTGGACCAAGGAGGAGTTTAAGGTCATACTGGACCATTGCTGTATAGTTTAACGTCATATAGCAAGGACAAACTGGTGCCGCACAGTTTAGTGTCATGTTGCAGGGACATTTTGTGAATACTTTGTAGTTTATACAAAATACTTCTTCAAAAATCTGGCATTAGTTGGAGTAGTAATGAGTTCTCCATCCATCGAGATTAATGAATAAACTCCATTGGAGTAGACCCTATGTATTGAATAAGGTCCTTCCCATTTTGTCTCATTCTTGGGAGGTTTATTTCCTGGTATCATTGAAGTTCTGAGAACTAATACCAATTCTCCCTGAATGAATGAACGAAGACGAACATTTTTGTTAAAAGCTCGTGTTATTCGATTCTGATAGATTTCCAAGTGGTGCAAAGTGCACAATCTTTTCTCATCTAACCATTCCAATTCATTCAATCTCTTTTGATATTTCTCATCTGTAGATAACTGATCACAAATGGATACTCTGAGTGAGGGAAATTGAAATTCAATTGGCACGACTGCTTCCGTTCCATATACCAACAAATATGGAGTTGACTGCGTTGCATTGCGGGTGGTAGTCCGATAATCCCATAAAGCATGAAATATTTTATCAGGCCATGACCTCTTATCTTTATCCACCATCTTTTTCAGTATATTTGAAAGAGTCTTGTTAAAGGCTTCTATTTGGCCATTGGCCGCCGCATTATACCGAGATGAATGGTTGGATTTAATGTTGTATTCTTGATACAATTTCTTCACCTCAGAAGAACAGAAGTTGGTGCCATTTTTCGTCAATATGGTATGAGGGACACCAAATCTAGTAATGATGATAGACTTGATGAAGCTAACAATGCATTTAGAACTAACTTCTTTAAGAGGTACTACCTCTGCCCATTTGGAAAAGAAATCAGTAGCAGTAAGAATGTACTTAAACTGCTTGGCCATAGCTGAAGGGTAAGGTCCCACCAAATCCATTCCCCATGTGGAAAATGGCCACGAGTATTTAGCTGTATGAAGAAACTCTGGAGTTTGATGAATGAAGTTGGCATGTACTTGGCATGAATGACACTTCTTTGTGAAATTAACACAATCTTGTATCATTGAAGGCCAAAAGTATCCAAGACTTCGAATTTGATCAGACAATCTATATCCAGACTGGTGGGCACCACGGACTCCTGCATGCACTTCTTTCATGACAGCCATTGTCCCTTCACCATCAATGCATCTGAAGAGAACTCCATAAAAACCACATTTGTAGAGATTTTTCTCTAGGTGGTTTGGGATATCATAAAGAGTAAAATTGACCACACCTCATCAGATTTGTTCTTTCTCGGCTATATCAGGTGGAAGTGTTCCATTTTGAAGGTATTCCCTGATAGGTGACATCCATCCTGTAGTATGACCATATGGTTCAGGAATGGGACTAATTTCATTAATTTCCTCTTTTCTGGCTTGAACATAAGGTGAAATTGCAAGACGGTGGGCAATACTGATGTTTGTCTCGTCCCGATTTGGATCTGCTAGAGCTGTGGCTATATTAGTCAGCGCATCAGCTTGAGCATTTTGTGATCTTGGGACATAAGAAAATGTCGGTTCTAAAGGGAATTCCTCCATTAACTCTCTGACGTAATCATACAAAGGGATTAATTATTCTTTTCTGATGGCATAATCCCCATTGAATTGTTTGATTACCAGGTCTGAATCACCTTTCACCTTTAAGTGATTCACTTGTGCTTGAAGCGCTAACTCCAAGCCTGTGATAAGAGCTTGGTATTCGGCTTCATTATTGGTACCACCTTCCCACAATAAAAAGGAATAAGGTAACAATGCCTTATCTGGAGAAATGAGCACAATTCCTAAAACAACTTTGTTGAATTTAGGATTTTACATTTTCTTCCCTGTTGGACTTCTCGAAGCACCATCAAAATACATTTCCCATGTTTGAGGACTCTCTTGAATAGATAAAACTTCCTCATCAGGGAGTTCAATATCTGAAGACGTGTCTTCCACTAAAGGATGTTCAGCCAGGAAATCAGCCAGAGCTTGGCCCTTTATCGCCTTTTGAGACACATACTGAATGTCGAACTGCTGCAAAATAACTGCCCACCTTTCTAGACGTCCTGTAAGTATTGGACGACTAAGGATGAATTTGAGCGGATTATTGCGAGATACCAATTGGACCTCGTGATGTTGCAGGCAGTGTCTCAATTTATGAACTGCAAAGATTAATGCCAGGCAACACTTATCAATACTTGAATACCAGGTTTCGGCTTCAAGCATAGTTCTACTGAGATAGTAGAGGCTATTTTCATTCCCAGCATCATTCTTTTGAGCAAGAAATGCACCCAATGATCGCTCTAGAGCTGTCACATAGAGGATAAGTGGTCTTCATTCAATAGGTGGCATGAGTACCGGTGGAATCAAGAGGTATTTCTCGAGAACATCAAACGCTTCTTGACATTCTTCAGTCCACTGGTAAGTGACTCCTTTTTTCATTAATTTGGTAAAGGGTAAAGTTTTTCCTGCCAAATTGGCAATGAAACGCCGAATATAGGCTAAGTGTCCTTGAAGTCCTCTCAATTCTTTCAAATTCTAAAGAGGTGACATACCAAGGATTGACTTGGTCTTTTCAGGATCGACTTCAATACCATGATGGCGCACAACAAAGCCGAGAAATTTTCCTGAGGTTACCCCAAAATCACATTTTAAGGGGTTCATCTTCAAATTATGTTGTCGAAGCTTGTGGAATATGACTTCCAAATCAGCCAAGTGATTAGAACGTTGTTTGGATTTAACCACCAAATCATCTATATAGCATTCAACAAACTTCCCTAAGAAAGGTTTGAAGATACGATGCATGGCGCGTTGATATGTTGCACCTGCATTCTTTAAACCAAAGGGCATCACCCGGTAACAAAACACACCTTGAGGGGCTCTGAAGGCTGTGGATTCCTCATCTTCTGGGGCCATTCGGATCTGATTATATCCGGAATATCCATCCATGAAGGAAAGTACTTCATAGCCAGCCGTCGCATCAATTAAGAGTTCTGTAATCGGAACTGGGAAATCATCTTTAGGACAATACCGATTAAGATCTCTGAAATCGATGCAAACCCTAATTTGTCTGTTCTTCTTATTTACAGGGACAATATTATCCAACCACTTGGGATACTGAACTTCTTTGACGAAGTTATCTTTGATCATCTTATCCACTTCAGCTTCAATTTTGGAAGCATAAGTTGGGTGTGTTCTTCTCGCGGCTTTCTTAAATCCTCGACGTTCTTTTGGTAAACCCAAATGATGAGTAGCAACATCAGGATCAAGCCCCCTCATTTCTGTATAGTTCCAAGCAAAAATATCTTTATTTTGCTTTAGAAAAGAAATATACATCTCTTTCTCTTCAAGGGTCATGGCCGCACTAATTAAAGTGGGGCGTGGATCTTTCTCTATACCCAGATTTATTTCTCTGAGTTCATCCACACTGGTAGAGATACCCTCTTCAAATGCTGGAGGAGCATCTCTAAGATCTTCCTCTTCCTCTTCATCATGTGCTATTTCTTCCATTTCTACTTTCATAGTAGATGACAAAATGAAATTTTCATGATCAGAAGAGATGTTAAAATTTTCACATTTTGAAGAAGAAGCTTCCATTTCCGACCCTATTGATGATAAAGGGACTTCTTTGGGAAATAAAGAGGAGATGATGGATTGAGAATCGACATCATTATTCAACTCCGATGTTGCTACAACTTCTTCTGGCCTGATTGGCGAAGTATAGACCTGTTAGATTTCAGCAGATGAAATGAAAATGTCACCACTTGTGCTTTCATCACTATTTGGTAGGTTACCAATTTCTCCCATGTTGTCTGGCTCGATTGACGTAATTGAAATTATGGATCTTTCTATAAGAGTATTTTGATTTGGGCCTATTTTTTCATTTTGACTGATAGGTAACACATAATCTGTACTCACAGGTGTAAATGGATTTATTGGAATCTTCTCCAAACCATATGGAGCATTAACTTTGGTAATTTCCTTTATTGTAGATTTCTCTCTTCCCTTCATGCGATAAAATTCCGCCTCAATGTACTGAGACTCACATGTCTTGAATGGGGCCTTATCACCATACAATGTTCCAACTTGACCATTGAAACAGTATTTGAGACATTGATGGTATGATGAAGGGATAGCCGCATGCTGATGTAGCCAGGGTCTTCTAAGCAAGACGTTGAAAGCTAAGTCTTGATCAACAATCATGAAATCTGAATTGGATAAAATATCTCCAAATTGAGTTCTGAGTGTAAATTCTCCCAGTGGTTCTTGTTAATTTTTATCATATCCTTGTAACATCATGGTAGAAGGAGATAAATCAGATTCCGTGAGGCCCAATCGACGAAGTGTACGAATGGGCTTGGGGTTCACTCCTGAACCATTGTCAATGAAAGCTCTTCGGATATATACACCATTGACTTTGCCAGATAAGTACAGAGGTTTTATGTGCCCATGCACAAAATAATCTTCATCTTTATCAGTAAAAGATATCACTACATGGCATTCTGCAGGATTATTCTCTATGTGATAGACTTCAACTGCAGTAATTTCAGCTTCAAACTCCTGAGGACTTTACAAAGCTTCAATGAGTGCTTCTCAAAGATCTTTTGATAGATTCAAAGCATCCAAAATTGATAACTTGGATGGTAATTGGGCCAAGTGTTTCAATATATCATACTTTTGATCTAGAGGTCTACGTTTCCCAATAAGAATATGCGGTTTAGAAGGTACCTTAGAAGCAGATTCTTTGGAAGCTGATGCATATTGTATTGGGAAAGAAGTTGGCAACATCCTTGGTTTTGGAAGATTAGACCGATTAGATCCATTTACTTGATGAGATAAAGAAGATGGAACCTTCAATCGGTCTTCCAAAATAACTGTTCCAAGACTGAGTTTGTCATTGGCAGAAGAACTTGCTTGTTCTTTTTGAGCTCGCTGAAGGGCTCTACCACGAGTTTCTACTGCATACACAGTGCTAGCAGGGGTAGAATTGGAGTAGTGGCTTCGGAAAGATCTATGTATTCCCCTGTATCTTGAACCTCTAGAACTTCCTCGGATTCCCTTATTTGATATAGGGAATTCAGGCTCATCAAAATTGAAATTATGACTGGAATACAGATCTATTAATTGAATCATATTAACAGAACCGAAGATTAACTCTTCGTCTGATAAAGACTCTGCCTGATTAGCCTGTTTAGGCTGTGCCGTTTAATGGGGCGGTGCCCGTGGCTTTGAAGTAGATGGCATAAAGTCTGCCAGAGTCAAAGACAATTTAGGCTTTGAAACATACTCATCTTCTTATTATTCTTTTTCCTTCTTTGAATCAAGCCGTTTCTTTGAGGACTTTCCCTCTAACGAAGAGGGTTTTACCACAATATTCATGGAAGAAGACACAATTGGTTTCTTTAATTGTATTCGCAAAATGGCATGAGTCCGATTGATTGTCTTTCTGACCATCCAATCATCATACTTTTGTGCATTTCTGCTTTTGACTTCTTGCCATTCACCTTCCTCCTCTGGAACTGTAGCAGTAACACATGCTACCTGAGTCGAAGAACCTTTCAACTTGACTTGTCCCAAGTCGACCATCTTTTATAGGAGGTCTTTGAAGACAAAACACTCTTGGATGGGATGCCCCAACATTTGATTAAAGGGACAATAATTGGGACGGTCTTCATCTCCTTCCTTGTTTGGCCTCTTGGGCACTGGTAATTGTACCAAATTATTTTCCAGAGTTGAAATGAAGTAACCAGGAAATTTCTCATTTCTGAAAGAGTATGTTTTACTCTTCAAATACTCAAATTGTTTTCATCGTTGATCTCTTTGATCAATTGGACGAAACGAACTTTGTTTTTGGCGTTTAGGAGGTGGATCCCATCGATAAGATGAAGGTTTTGAAGTAGAAATAGGTACAGGCGCTTGTTTAAGCATAACTGTAGCAGTTTCCGCTTTACCCATCATCCTTCCTGGAGCTGATGGAATTACATGAGATTTAGCCTTAGCCTGTATAAGGGAATCTTCAATCTGTTGAGCGATTGAAGTAAGGTCTCGAAACCCTCCTATGTATTTCCCAGGGATCAATGACGTGCGTAATTCGTCACGCAAATTTTCCACATAGATTGGCAACAGCTCCTCCTGAGGGAGTGCTAAACTCAGGGAATATGTTAATCCCTTCCAGCGAGCAATGAAATTAGAGACTCATTAATTCTCCCTTTTCTTGCAGTTTGTAAGATCGAAAACTGTCATTTTAGGCAATGTTGAGCTGAACTGAAGAAGGAATTTTTGGCGAAGATCCTCCCATCCGATGATTGACCGGGATTGCAAGCTTGTATACCAGACAAAAGCTAGTCCTTGCAAGGTTCACACGAAGCATATGAGTTTCACTTCTTCTTGCTGCTCCGGAGTTTCCATCATAGGATCACAAAAAGACACGTAATGTGTCAATTGTTGTTCAGGGTCGCCTGGTCCATTGAAAGTAGGGAAAACAGGGTTTCCAAAACTGGATGGAGGAGAAATTTAATCTACCCATTCAGGGTAAACTTTCTTTTCTGGTTGAACTTGTGCATGTTTCCCTTCCATAGTTTCTAACCTAGCTGTTAATGACTCAATAGTAGTTATTAACTTTTGAGAAACATCTGGTTGAATTTGGTCTTGGGTAGGTGCAATGAATGGAGTTTGGACAGACGTGGTGGTTGGTGCTGAAACTGATGGTAGCACTTCCAACCATTGTTGCGCTTGACCTATAGGATTATAACTCTGAGGGTGTACTGAT
This sequence comes from Viscum album, assembly GCA_963277665.1. Taxonomy (NCBI): domain Eukaryota; kingdom Viridiplantae; phylum Streptophyta; class Magnoliopsida; order Santalales; family Viscaceae; genus Viscum; species Viscum album. The sequence continues at coordinate 1,369,970,153 of OY728162.1, read as the reverse complement.
AAAGAAGGATATTCCTGATCTATCTCAGTAGCTGCAACAAATTCCTTCGGCTGTCGGACTCCAACATTCTTAAGAAGAAGACTACTCTGAAGTAGTTCTGCATTCAACCTTCTTAATTCTTTCATTTCTTCCTTCTGTTGTGCAAAATTTTGCTCTAATGAGAGCGATTGACCTTCTCTAGAGGAAGGATATGTGACCTGATTCTTTCCCCTCCCTTTGTTGGATACTTTTTGGAGAGAGGGAAGTGGATTACCTAGGTTCTTAGTAATCCTTTGACTTCGTGTATGCACACCTTCTTCATTTGTATCGGTGCGTACATTTTCTTGAGCAGGACGCTCTTCATCTGAGTCCCCTGAGTGAGCCTCCTCTGGTGGATTAGCAACAACGACATTGATGAAATTGATTGATGCATAATGCATCACATCCCTTCTATCAACATTTCTGTGATATTGTCTTCTTTCATGTCTTTGATAAGACATTGCCGTTTGTTGATTCAATCCTTTAGGAACTTCTTGACGAGATATAACTTGGATTGAATCTCCTGATAATTTGGCTCTTCATTCCTCTTGGGGATTCTTTCCCAATCGAGAAAAGACCAACATTCTCTGAGGAGGGGATTGATGATTTGAAAGAGTCCCTAGTCTCGTGAACTGGGGATGTTCCTGCTGTTTCCGCTCAACTCCTCGAATCCCATTTGTTGATTCTGAGGGTTGGGTTAAAGGAGTCCCCAGTCTGACAAGATGGGGTGGCTCTTGACATGCTATGTCTGAGATCTTCTTAAAAGCTATCTTGATCTTGCGAATCTTAGTTCGGAAATTAGCTGGATGCATTAACCTGTATCCACTATTATCACCTGGTTCAACAGACCGTTGGATGATTTCCGAAACTTCTGTCATTTGATGACGTGTTAGATCCATACAAGAGGCTTGTGCAATATTCTCGCCTGCTTGATGTAGGAGAAATTCAACAACTTGTTCTCAATATGCTTGATTTTGAGAGGAACTAGTTGAAGCCTGTTCTTGAGCAAGCTTTTGATTACAAACAAAGCCCATTGACTGTGGCCATCCATGGGCAATAACATTGCATGAGACCATTTTCGGCGTGCTTTGCTTACTGGAAAACACTGTGAAATGTAGTGCTCCGTGAACACCCCATCCTCTGATATGAACACCAGATGGGGCATTGGCAATTAACTGGCGCAATTTTCTTAGTGCGCCAAGGCATGAACGTTGAAGGGTTCTCTGCTGCGTTTCAGCCTTCAGATACTGAGAGACTGATAGAGATGCCAAATCAATCTAACGTTGTAGCCCTTCTATTATCTTAATATGATTTTCATATTCATCATAAGATAATACCTTCTTCTTCAATTGACAAAGAGTTTTCCATATGTTGAGACGAATATCATGGACTTCATCTTCCGTTAACATTTTTGGAATGTCATACTAGGAGTCAGCCAAAGTCCAAAACATGACTGGTACCTCACTTTTGGCCAGTTTTTTCCTCATGTTCATCATTTCCTCTTCATCATTAAATGAAGATTCTTCTACCTGTTTTGACCAGAGTTGGTGTGTCCTTGTTGCTTCATCAGATTCAACAAGATTGGTAGAGAGATCATTGATCAAACTAGAAGATGCATGACTTAGGGGTGGTTCAGAGAATGACCTACACCCTGGGATATCTTCTGATTGAGAAAGTATTTCACTTGCTAGTGATAAAGCATCAGACATGACTGGTTTCGCATTTGAAAATGCCTCAAGATAAGAGGGATTTCTCGGCACTACATCGTCCACTAGAGTATTTTCCAGGCAATGTGAATCACTACTGTGGAGAGGAATTTCGTAGCGAAATTCATCATCATGGGGAGGACCACCATAATGGGTTACAGCAAAAGATGAGATCTCTTGCTCCTTGGTCTTCTGACCACACAGAGGGTTCCTGTGGCTCTCATCTGAAGATGAAACTTCAAGATTGACCGAATTGTCACGAAGCAAGCCTTCATGAGGAAGTGTCTGTTAAAGAACTTCGGAATTAATGTTCCCGTTATTGGGAACTGTGGGAGTAGAATCTTGAATTCCAACAGATAGATGTCTGAGGGCTTCAAGAACTCTAGCATCGAGCAAGGCCTTGTTACAGATTGGCCTTTGATCTCCTGACTGTGCTGGGCGGATCTTTTTCTTAGATGCCTTCTTACTCACTTTGAAAACCACTTGTTGACGAAAGTGGTTTCTCTGAGCAGGTGTATGTGCCTGATCAGGAAATATGGTCAGGTTAGGCTGACGATCTTCACTCAAATCAGGTGTATGTGCCTGACTTGGTTGTCCGTATGATATAGGGGAGTATGCCCCATAACCCTCTTGGACTGGAACAGATGTGTGTGTCTATTCCGGAGTGAATTGTTGATGTGTCACTCCACTGATAGGGATAGATTTATGTGTCTTTCCCTGAGATGATGCTGAAGCTGTTATGATATCTTGGCAAGAATCCAGAATACGAGCAGGAATTTTCTTATGCTCTTTCACCATTGACAAAATATGCTTGGTGACTTCAGCTGCCGGAACGGGGATATACGTCCATTCCGGGCTTGGAGTAGGTGTATGTGCCTACTCCTGTCCTCCTTTTCCTGCCAGTGAATCCTGACAGTACTCAAGTGTGGGGGAAGAGAGTTGAGTCTGCCTCCTGTTTGTCGTCGGAGCTTTCCGACTGACTTCTCCGTGCGCTACCAAGGGAGACTGTTGGTAGGCTTGATTAGTATTAGTAGGTGTATGTGCCTGCTGATTACACTTTTCCAAACACGGTTGACGAGATCCATCATATGTAGTCAGGTGAGCCTGCTGACTAACTAATGATGTATAAGCAGCTATATGTTCCTACCTATAGTACTCCGCCGGAATTGCCTGGAGGGATTGGCGTGATGCTGTCAGACGAGTCTGCTAGACAGCGGAATAAAAACGGGTAGGTGTGTGTGCCTGATCATTGTTCGCCACCAAGTTAGGTTGGTGGACTTCTCTGGAGATGGCAGGGATGAGAACCTGCCCATTGTTAACCGGATTCCGCCTCTGGCGGTTCGTCTTGCCTTCTCGGGTTCGAGGAACCTGAGCCGTATGCCTGGAGTCTGTACCCTCATCATGTTGAGGGCGCACTGCCGCACGAGTCTGACGGCGATTGTTGATGGGAGCCCTCGGGAAGGACTCCTATCTTTTTGAATTAAGGTCCTGAGGGACCTGTTCATTCACTTCCTCAGAGTAAGGGAGCGAATGTAAATTGCATTCTGGGGATAACGACCTGAAACGGTTGGAGACGGTAGTCAGCACCACCTTCCTCTTGATCACTGGTCGTCATTGTCCAGACAACCTGTGTGAGTTGTTCACTTGGAGGGCCTGTCGGGCATCCTCTAGTGTTGGGATGGTACCGTGTTGACGGTACTCCTTAACCAGCGCGTTTGATACCCAGCGTTGAAGACGCTGAGTAGGTGATGTCATCCTCATAACAGATGACGATCCAGTAGGAATAGCAGTAGGGGTATTTGTAGTAGTAGTATTTATAGGTGTGAATTTGAGAGCAAACATTATGGAAATACAGAAGATCTTGGAAAAGAGTGCCTTTTTGATATAACAGACACAATCAATATAAATTCAGCTACTTCATCTTTTGGATGAGCACACATGTCAATGATTGTTTTTGTTATCCCTCTTATTGAGTTTAAAATAGGGGCTTAACAAATAGGTAAAACATCATTTTAACTTGGTTAAGGATTCACGTCGGGTTCACCATTTTTTGTTTCCCTCGGAATTCGGGTATGACCTCTTGGATGGGAGATTCAAACGTTCCGATCGGTTTCTAACGGGTTTGTTCGTAGAACAGGAAACTTCCAACTATTCCACATCCATTTGGACATACTTTCCAAAGGTAGGCACTCATTAGCTTGTGGACTGATGAGGCTTAGTAATTTGCATTGGTCGAGAGGATGGGAGGTCGGACTCATCACACCTTTTTTAGGGGAATTATTGTCTATTCCGGGACTCTCTTTATAGATTTAAGTTATGTTCGTGAATCCTTATTAAATTACCAAGTATAAAATGAGCTTTTCCATCAGTTTTGACAATCAATGATTAAATATGTAAGAAATTTAGAGAATATTTTATATGTATTCGAGGTTCTTCATCAAAAGAGAATAATCTGTATCTATTTAGAGATTCTTGGTCAATGGTATCCTTCAAAACATTTATATAAAAGTCTCTTGGTCATTATGATGACCAGGCTGGTTTTAAAGCCACTCACTGGGGCACTTGAAGTTTATTGTCATTCAGAAGGACAAGGATTATTTCAGAGTTGGGATCGAACCCGTAGATGGGCTACCTACGTATCCTTTGTTTTGGAAAAGGAATCAGAATCCACGTAGTTTGAGTAAGGGAGTATGATGTTTATGATTGATGGATCAAAGAAGGATTTCATAATTACTTTTACTCTCTAAGATCACGCGAGTCATGCTCGGTGTGAGAAACAAGAGGTATTAGTAATAAAATAGACAATTGGTCCATGAAATATGTAATCATAAGAAATGGCTTGGGGCTTATGTATGTATGACTGCCCAGATAAATGAATATTAGGATTTACTTTAGGGAAAAAAAATCCAGGAACAGGGTCCATAAAGGTATATGTGCTTCATGGAGATTTGAATACTTTAATTTGGGACTTATTCCTGAAAAGGAAGCCTAGATTAGGAGAGGATTGATAATTGGGTTTTACTCCTGAGAAGGAATCCCAGATCAAAAGTAAATTAGGACTGGTTAAGAGAAATTAAGGGACTTGGGGATTACTCTTGAAAAGGAAGCCCAAGTTTATGACTGGGACTTATTCCTGAAAAGGAAGCCCAGGTTAGGGGAATTGGGGCTTACTTCTGAAAAGGAAGCCCAAAATTATGACTGTGACTTATTCCTGAAAGGGAAGCCCAGGTTAAGGATTAAGGTTTGGGGATTACTCTTGAGGAGGATGCCCAGATTTGGGAACTTTAAGAATTTGGGGCTTACTCCTGAGGAGGATGCCCAAGTTTGGAGGACTTAGGACTGGGGATTATTCCTGAAAAGGAGACCCAGGTTAAATATTTAAAGGATGAGGTTGAATGAATGAACTCTCAATCTTTAGTGACATAAAGATATGTAAATCACTAGGTTTTGAGAGATATTCCACCGAATTCCTTTCAGATAAGGAAGTCAAATCAAGAAATCATGCCATAAATGGCTTTGAAGAGTGTCTTGAAGACTGAATGATGAATAGGAAAGGGGTAATGGTTTAAGAGGGGTAAAATGGGCAAGAAGGGCACTCAAAAAGGCAGGGGCGCGCAAGTCTTGGAAGGCGCATAGGTACTGCGTGGGCGCGCAAGTATTGGTCGCGCAGGTATACCTGCGCGATATGTATAGGTTACTTGCGCGGTGTTCAACTAGCATTGTAATATTTGAGCGACTCTTCATTAAGGCCTTTAGAATCCTCTTAAGGTTCTTCAAAAAAAGGGACGCGCAAGTTCTATTGAAGGAGTAAGGCGGCGCGCAAGTTTGGCCACTTCCCTTAAGGGTTAGCCACTCAGGCGCGCAAGTGTTGATGAGTTTCAACACTTAGTCCTTTCTCCCTCTCTTTAGATCTTTCGTTCTAGGTAATAAATTACCTTAGAAGTGTTCTAGAAGCTTTGAGAAAAGACTTGGGCGTCGGGAGCATAGATCCGAGTTTCTGGAAAAAAATCCTCCCCTCTCGGGGGGCCCACAGGGTCTATTCATAGGCAGAAGAAGACCCCGGGCGGTTATTGGGCGGTTATCACTTAGGTCGCGCAAGTCCACTTGCACGACTATGAGGAAACTTGTGCGGCCTATGGGCAAAGTTCTCCTTGTTCATCCCTTTGTCGATTTTTTGATGTTTTCTTCAAAGGTCGAACCATTTTACTCTCAGATATTCCCCTTTTTCAATCTTTAGATTCTGTGACGAAAGGAGCATCAACAAAAGTCCCCCCTCAGAGTTGGATCCAGAGAGAAATAGAGGATTTGACTCTGAGGAAACCGAAGACATCCAAAGGAAAGGGGGCACGCAAGCCTTGAGGGCACAGAGGGCAGCGCGCAAGTGCGCATCGCGCAAGGATACGGACCTTGAACGCACAGGGTATGATGCCCAGGGTCCCGGCCATGTCTATAAATAGAGGGCCTCGCTTTCGTACAAGAATCCAGATTTCCTGACTTCATACCTTCGAGCTCTCGCCGCGCAGGTCACCTTAGCCGCGCAGGTTGCTCTGTTTTCCAGTGTTTTCCTTGATGTCGCGCTACTGTAAACGTATTTTGTACTTGCGCATTTTATACTTGCGCGTCAAAAAAAAAAACTAGCGTGGCACACGAATACTTCCGCGTCATGTTTAGACTTGCACGCCTTAATTCCTTAGCCATTTTTTCGATTTCTTTCACAAAATTTTATGAAAATAAACCCATTTTAGAGTTTATTTTATTCAACTTTTGTGCATATTCAATGGTTCCTAAGGGAATTAAAACGTCTGATGAACTGGCTAGTAAGCAGATTGATGACATGATGAACATCATTGGCCATGATTACTATGATATCTGTGACAGCACTCTCCCAGATTTGGCTAAGTACTTGAAGAAATATCATCTTAATTTCCCACAGAGCATCTACTTGCCTCTATATGGTCATGGTCATCTGCAAGGAGTCAACGTTCCAGATGCAAAGAACTGTACACCTGAAATGCAGCTGCACTGCTACTCCTTCATTTCGGTTATGCTGTGCATTAAGGGCAACAACAATGGTGTGAACTTTCAAATTCTACCTCCATGTCATTTCCTTGTAGATATGAAAATGGAAAACCCATGGGCTGAAATTTTTTCCACTGCCGATTGGTGGAGAGAAGACAAACATGGTATTAGAGAAATATCTGAAAAGAGTACTCTCTCTAAATGGATCTTTACTTCCAATGCTCCATTCTCAAATCCATGTATCCATCTTCCAAGTCTCTTGGATAGAAACAGAGTCACTGTTTGATCAGTATAAAATTTTCTCAAACTGCACTCAAGAACATCCTTTTACAATTGTTCCAAGAAGAGCTGGTATCACTGCATCACATATTGTATCTAATCGAATGATTGAATTCCAGGTGGTTGCTGATGAAGCTCGGGATGCCGTAAATCAAATGAAGAGTTATGTTGAAAGCCTTTTGTAATTCTTGAAAAAGAGAAGAGGCTCCAGTCTGTGGATGTCCTTCTATCTCCTATGTATCAATGAAAAACACTTTCTGTTTCACTCATTTTTACCTGCATTCTCTTTTACTACATGCTTTAGATTTTACCTAAGCCAATGGGCCTAGTAAGCATAGTTTGATTTTTACTAGGATTAATGTAAATAACCCTTCAAACTTTGAACCTTTTAATTGAGGAAACTTGCGCGACTATGAGGAAGCTTGCGCGGCCTATGGGCAAAGTTCTCCTTGTTCATCCCTTTGTCGATTTTTTGATGTTTGCTTCAAAGGTCAAACCATTTTAATCTCAGATCTTCCCCTTTTTCAATCTTTAAATTCTGTGATGAAAGGAGCGTCAACAACGGCGTGTCCAACAGGTACACAGCGTGTACTAAACGAGCTCTGCTGACCCGTGTTGTTAGTTACATGGCCGAACACACTGCTCACACTACACGGCATGTTCTATATACACACGGGGTGTTATCTAAAGGATCACTCCGACCCATGTTGTTGGTTACATGGATGGATCCAAAGTCAGACTACACGTCCTGTTCCACAGTGGACATGGCGTGTATGTCTTAAGGTCTCCTTCGTCCGTGTTGTTAGTTACACGGGCGTCCTCCGGGTCAACAATACCCGGCGTGTACAAAATCTACATGGCATGTTTGCCCCAAGCTCTTTCCATCCCCCTGTCTTCGCCCACACGTTTTGTGACATGGGAAGAGACTACATGGTGTGTACGTAGGGTACAGGGCATGTACTTGAAAATTTTATTTTTCTTCCCGAATAGAAGTCCATACACGGTATGTTTAAAGTACTACACGACATGTATACTAGGTTTTCCATGCAGTATGCCTCAGAAACTTCCCTGGAACCTAGAAAATACTGAAAAACAACACCTAAGTATCAAATTCTGATCCGTGAGGTCCCATACTCCCCACAAATCAATGTTTGGCATCTTATCTGGGTTGTAACAAAATAAACAGGTAATGATCTGCCAAATTCCGTTCAATGAGGGCCCAAACATCCAAAAACCCATGTTTGGCGTCCATTTTTCAATGAGATCTCATACAACGATACCCTATCACATGGATTTTATTCTATCAAGTAGCTATCATAATAGCATGATTTTCTAGCACAACAAATATCACAACAACATGAACTTTCTAATGGACCTACATGGCATGGAACTATGCATGGCATGTGATTTCTAGCATGTGACTATATGATGCATGAGATGGAATACCCTCATCTCATTGTGTTGCAAATAAATAGAAACCATAGATAAATATAAACAGCACAATCACAAGTGCGTCACCCAACGGTGAAAATCAAATAAACCGTTAAAATTTGAAAAATCAAAAAAAAATGCTAAAATACGAGGTAGACTAGATATTTCATTTACACGAGTTAGCTATGCCCGGGCATAGCTCATTACCAACTACTATTCTTGTCCTATCCCTGACTATGACTCCAAATAGTAAGTCAAAGAAAAGAACACCCTTTGATACCACATTGTAACGTCTCGGGCCCGGGTGCTATTTAAAGGGTTCCCCGAACCCGATTCACCATGTGACCTCAAGCGCATTTCCCCAAACGCCAGAGGCTGCCGAATAGTAGTGAGGGCCTAGGTCTGATAGTGGGGGGAAATATGCCCTCATTTTTTAAAGTGTAGCACAGCGGAAAAGATAAATACCACACAACAATAGCGGAAGCAAATAAGCATACACATTTTAAATGAAAAACTATAGTACAAACAACCAATAGTCATATATATATATATATAATGATGCAATATGTCTCAATTTCTAAGAAAATAGCCAGAACATGTTACATAGTAGTACAGTACAATACAGAGTACAACAAAGCAAAAAAAATAGCCAGTAGCATCGCGAGCCTAAGCCCGATCCCATGCTCCCCTACTCCTCAACAATAATCAAGTACCTGTATAGGGACCCCTACCCTTATCCACACCTATAGAAATGTAATTTGTTTGGGCCAAAAAGAATGACCTGAAAAGGGTGTAAGAAATAAATCCCAATAGGCAGCCACCAAAGGCTCGTGCCCAACTGTGTGTAAGCATGAAACAATAGTGTGCAGAACTAAAATGCAATAAACTATGCAATACTCAAACGTAAGTTACTAGTTATATTTCCATTTCATTAGTCATTTAATCATTTAATTTAGTAACATTCACTTCTCATCAGATCCAATCCCTCAGGCCTATCAGAATCGTGCCCTCGGGCTAGTATAGTAAAACCACACCCTCAGGCTTTCCCTCAGGCTATATAGTACCTTTCCTTCAGGCCTCTCCCTCAGGCGGAATAGAATCTTGCCCTCAGGAAAAAATGAAACAAAACTGTCAGGTAGTCGGAATCTTTCCCTCAGGCCTTGCCCTCAGGCGGAATAAAACTACGCCCTCAGGCTAATCAACCATGCCCTTAGGCTAAATATATCACTAACCTCAGGCTAAATAAGCAACAGTGCCATGCCCAACATATAAACATTCAATTTACATACAATTCCTCTCAAAGAAAAAGTAATTCAAAATATAAACATGGCATACCCTCGGGTATCCTGGCCAAACGGCTAAACAGAGGAACGCACCCCCGAGGTGGTCCTGGATCCAAGCAATGATCCCAAACAGCAGTTTATTATCACATTTAATCACCTATACGTTTCTAGGTTGTTAAAATAGCTATGGCCTCAGCCACACGACACCCCAAATATGGGTTTGTAGCTCAAAAACACACAAAATGCACAACATTTGGAAAATAAACACCAAGAAACCTACCTTATACGCCCCTGAACGGTATGCATGAACGATGATCCATGAATCATCCAAGAACAACAAAGATCTGAGGTGAAAGAAAACCTCGTTAAAACTTAAATAACTTCCCTATGGAAAATAATTGGTAAGAAATACTCCAGGAGAAGGGAGAACTCACTCGTGAGGTTCCAAATAGATCGACGGTGCAAAAAACAGATTCCTGACATGCGCTCGGCGGATCTCCAAAGCTCCGGCCTCCACTCCCGCTCCTTCCTCTGGTTCTAAGACTTCCCTATGAATAGGGGAGTCTACTGTCCATTTTAAGTGAAATAAACAATGTACACTGCATGTATTTCAAAGTAAACGACATGTACTTCCCATTTTTTAACTGTTCCTCTAGCGGTTTCCCGCCAGCGTGGCACCGTTCATCTGCCGGCATGACTACACGATGTGTCTTCTTGAGTACACGGCGTGTTCTGTCGCACAGCTGGACACCGCCTTACAATTCACTTGACGACTGACTACACGGCGTGTAAAGGACCACTACATGGCTTGTAGTCAGTTTCTACACCCTTCATCATCAACATGGCCACACACCCCATGTACTCATCCCACACAGCCAAAAGTACACGACGTGTGGAAACGTACACAGCGTGTACTTATAAAATTTTAGGATTTTCCCCCATTTTGATTATTTTTTGAAAAACAATTAAGGAAAAGATGAAATAAGAAGCTCGTACCTCAAAACTAAGAACTGGGTTCTTACATGTAGTTGGCACAAAAGATCATTTTAAAGTGGTGATGTTTTCCAGTGTTTGCTAAATTTTTGGGCCTGAAAACTGTGAGATGAAGAAATGTGTTTTTGGCAATGGTTGTTGTGTGCTATTTTGAAGATGTCCTGGCATGTTGTGAAAAATTGGAGTTCCATGATCTTAATATCAAAATCTACCCAAGGATAAACTTGCATGAAAGATTTTCTTTTTGTGCTCAAGATTTATGGGAGTTTGGAATCTTGTGTGCAAGGAATGATTCAAGGAAAAAACATTGAAAAATGTAAAAGGAAGGATGTGCACAAAAAATTCAAGAAGTGTGTGAAAGATTTTTTTGGAGAAAAATAGGCTTATGCACCAAATGATGCATCAAATGGGGTTTTCGCGATGTGTTAGGATCTTGTATGACACATCGGGGCTTTTGCGCGTAGGGGTCAAAGTGGTATATAAATAAGAGGTGACCCTCTCACATGTTTTAAGCTCAAAAATTAGAAGAAATCCAAGCTCTAAAGTGGATAAGAAATATATTAAAAGGTAGTTGTGCTAAATAAGTAAGAGTTTCAGTCAATGAAAGGATGGTTGCGTGCAATAAGAGAGTTACGCGCAAGTTTGAATTTATGCATAATAAGCGAGTTGTGCGCACATTTGATGTTGTGTGAAAGAGGTATTCTATGACAAAAGTTGAATTTTGTGCACAAGTTTTTAATGATGCATGCAAGTCTACCAAAAGGGGTGTGCGAAAGATTGGGGTCCTACAGGACTTCTATAGGTGCATAACAATAACAAAGAAGATTTCGAAGAAGGAATTTCTGTAAACCATTCGGTTTCATAATGAAAAATTGCACCACACTCACATGACTGTTGTTTGTCACCCTCATTGTGCTTTGAGCAGTGAAGAAGAACTGGATGTTCCACACAGCTCACATCTACACAAAGGAAGAAAGTTGTATACCTATACTCTCATGTTTTGGTATTGAGAATTGAAAAAATATTATAAGACACTGTTGCACTATTTTTTATTATACTGTGTTAATCAGAAGTAAGAGAAAAAAAGAAGAAGAGCTTGGACAATCTATATTCAGTTATTCATACCATAACAACTGTGATGATGCTAAGATGATCTGCTCTTCATTGTTCTGATAATCACAAAGGGATTTTGTGATTCTAGAAGATAGATGTAGATGTGATCTCAGTGCAGCTAGTTTTGCACTGAAGAAGAAGGGGTTGAAGAGTGTGAAGCTTTCAGGTTTGATACAGTGAAAGAAGGGGTTGTTTACTTGTATTTTTTAGGATTGTAACAAGTTAATAAGAGAAGAATACAGTAGCATTGTGACATCCAATAGGTCTCAACGGGTGGAAGACTCTATTGGTGTTGAAATCCCTTAGCAACAGAGATAAGACTGTCTTTAGAGGCAGTATAATGAACCACCTAGAGGCTACATTAGACTATCTATAAAGGCTGTATAATGAACCAATGAGTGTAAGAGAATATCCTACTCATTTCATGTTGGAAGACGATTGATTCCCTTCCCCTCCTCCAAGTGTAAATAGAAACACTGGGAAGTGATTATCTATTTCCCTCCTCCAAGTGTAGGGAGCCACACTGACTAGAGGATTGTTTTTGTAGTCAACCCACAATAAAAGCATATAACATTATAGTGGAGAATCTAGGCACTGTTCATTCCCATGCAGGAAAAGGAAGTAGATACTCTTATTGAGTTCTGAACCTTGTAAAAATATCATGTGCATATTTGTACTACTTTCTATTATTGCTTGCGACACTAAAAATAGAATAAGGGAATCAAGATCCTAACAGGTCAAGAGGTACATGGATAAAGATTTGGAATTAGTTTCCAAAGTCCCCAACACTAATTCAACCCCTCTTAGTGTTAGGTATATCTTAATCTAGTTCTCTCACTATGGTGGCCCAAATCGCAAGACCATAAACTACATGCGAAAAAGACACAAAACCTTATTAGGTTGAAGACCCGCAAGGGGAATCCTAAGAAAACATCAAGTCTTTTATCACAAAAATATTCATATCTAGAGTTTAGAAAAAATATAGGGTTAAAATAAAGAAGAAATAAATCTTATAGGGTCTTCATTGTGTCCCTAATAGAATCCAATCTATGCTCGTTGGACCCTTTGGTCCTAGAAAATGTTAGCGAAATAATTTTTCACATTTCCTCACTATAAGAATATATTCACTAGGAAGGGACCCAACATTTAGGGTGTTCAAATCATTATTTGATATTACATTATCCATAAATCATACATCCTTGTTTGATTGAATTAGATAAATGAAAACCTCCAATATCCCTTGTAAAGGAAAAGGGATCTATCGGTTCATCCATGCTGTTAATGCAATAGGGATTAGACCAAAAATCGGTAATATATGGGCACTATAAGAAGGGTTGTCCAGTCCTTGTGATCCTGATGTCACCATGGAAGAACTCAATACCTTAGGGTGGTCTATACCTATCCCTATGTGACTATTCCATATCATTCCCATGATTTGATCACTTTGGAAAATGAATTATAATCCTCGTACCAAACTATCCGAGTGTATTTGAAATCCTAAATGTTACGTTATTGTGTTTTGTTCCCATTCCAAAGGATGGAATGTGACACTGCATTACCCAACCATCGATGGCCCACACCTCATGATTCTAAACCATAGGTAATTGAGAATGAGATTCATAATTAGGAGTTGAACTACCCAAGGGGGAATAACCCATCCTAGATAGCCTTCTCTCCGTACCCAACTTCATCATCTAGACGTTTTACATCTTCACAAATCTTTCATAACCCTTGAAAAGAAGTGGATATCATCTTTTCTTGGCCATTCTATCAACTTATATAAGTTTTGACCCACCAATTTAAGTCACCTTCTCTTTGTAAAAATGGATCGTCAATCCTTTTGATCCCCAACAATGTCATGGAAAAATATCAAACCATATAGTGTTGTGGGTCATCCTCAATATGACTGATCCATCCCATTTTCACACACTCAAAATTTTGGGTTATGATTTATATCACCCATACTCCAACTATCATGTCGGTCCTAATATCTGAAATATTCCTCCCTCAATAGATATTACATCCATAAATATTCCATGATTGTTGGAAAAGACTGAAAATCATCTTTCCAGGGCCATTATATCGATACATAAGTGATTCAACCCATCAATTAAAGGGATATCCTCTATATAAGAAAGGAATTCCAATTATTGTGATCCCTAGAAACACCATGGTAGAACCTTAGTGTGTTTTATGTTAATTCGGGAATGTCTATAACGTATTCCATGGTGATCGATATTATGTCCAAGTGAAAATACCTTAAAATACAACATATAAAATTCTTACCAAAATGACTCTAAACTACATCACATTGTGGTCCAAGATAAAAGACCATAAACTATAACACATCAGGGATTGAGCTAAAATACCATAAACTATAGCACATTTAAGTATCAGCTAAAAGACCCTAAACTATATCACACCCAGGTCTCAGCTAAAAAAAACTAATCTACAACCCATCAATGTATGATCTAAAAGACTCTAAAGTACAACACATCAATGTCCAAAAAAATTCCCTAAACTATATCCCTTCAAGGTCTGAGCTAAAAGTCCCTAAACTATAGTACATCTAGTTTTGAGCTAAAAGACCCTAAACTAATGTGATATTAGGTCTGACCTAAAACATCATGATCTATAACATCATACTTACTTAGATAGTAAATCCAAGTAAGGGTCAATACATAGCCTTGGAACAATCAAATGAATCTATCCATGCCTATCGTATTTGTTGAAAGATATATCATTCTCCCTATTGGATATGTATCATACCCAAAAAACTCTTTTTAAAATTAAGTGATCTCAAGATAACTAGAAAGTATCATTAGTAGAAAATCCCAAGTTGGGGGTTATTCCTGAGTACTTCTTTAAATGAATACATTATGATTTAAATATCTAGATCCATACAACTCGGTTTACATGATGTTATTGAAAGGATGGATAGAATTTGAAATTCTCATAGTATCAGGTCAACGATATATCATGCACATCATGAATAAATGGCTTCCATTCAACAGATATAATGTTTAAAAAACAAATTCCTTGATACCATGCAAAAGAAGGAATCCCCACATAAAGAAGCCTCTCTTTTGAATTTATGAGATAAAGAAAGATTGATATATTATGCCTCTATGACAACATATTCTCAGATGATACAATAATAGCAGCATGTCTTTGCTCTTGGGAAACCAGATATTGGTGAAGATGACCAGTATATTCATTCTCTTCCTCTGCAGCATGTTGCAGCTCCTCCTCCCTAGTAAAGTGACCATGTTTGGAATTCTCTACAACATCAAGGATTTCATTTTGATCCAATATGTTCCTTCCTAATATGTGAAATTCATATTGGAACTGAGGTTGTTATATCTAAATATGGATTATTTATGACTGAATATGATTAATATCCAACTAGTGATGATTAGTTTGAATCTTCCTGATATTGACTATGTCCCAATGAGCAACAACCTCTACCAAACATCAAGGATATTCATTCATAACTTCTTCCCAATTAATCTCTACTGAATATAAAACCTCATCAGCCGCCACCCATAATTCATGGTCCCTCTTTTTTTTCACAAAAATCACCTCCTTTAACTGAGGGTGAACAAAAGAATAATAAAAAACCATTATAATGAAGGGATAGACCTTGAATTGAAGATGACCCAATCAATCCTTTAAATCATGCAATGTTGATTTTGAGACTAAAATCTAGATCTCTCTAAACATTTTTTTCCTCGTTGACTAAGAAAGTAATACTGACCCGGGGCCTTAATCTTGATTTATCATGGGAATAGGGATATATTTTGAGACTATGTTGCTCAAAGATATGGTCATTCTCACAGTCTTACATAAGAAGGTATGTGGGTCAACCTGCAAATTTTTTGACCCAATCATAGGGTCCCTATGAATGTCTGATCCAAATTCTCTTGGTCTTGAGGCTAAGATACTACAGAAAAGGGGACGATTGTTTATTAGTTATGGGTTGAATTACACTGTACCACTAGATAATTAGTGAATATGGCCATGTTTAGAAACATACCTCTCTTGGAAGATACTTTAGAAACATAAAATACCCAAAAACCATCCTACGGTGAAGATTCCACACCTACTTGTTACGAAGGACTTCACATCACCTTCAGTGGTTTTCATGAAGATTTGATTCACTCTCCACTCTTAAGGAATGGAAGATTAGAAACTAATATCAGGCTCTATGGAACAAAAACATAAAGTATATAATCTTTAATAAGTTTTCATATTTTAAAAAACTCAATTATATTAATGCTAACACTATAGCAGAATAGCTACATATGTCGGCATCCTCCAAAAGTGTGTCTACCCATGGCAATAATATATCACAATCACTACAACATCTACAGAGGGAAACAAACATGATTGAACTGGAACCTAATCCAAATACTCTTATTGATGGCTCATGTATAATAGTGAAGTCTTTTCTAAAGTGACTGAATGCTCACCCATACCCTCAGAAGCAGACACAGGCTTTTCAAAGTGAGATTGACGGAGATCTTCACATTCTTGAAAAATCTGAATACGATGCGAGAAAAATACAAGATAAAAGGATATATAAACACTAAACAAACATGATAATTATAAAGTAGAGGAATATACATATATGCACCTATTCTTCTCCTTAATGTCTTTTGAGGAATTCATTCTATAAGGTGTCGAAGTTGAATCTTTCACTTTTGAAGAAAAAATCACTACTAGGATTTTAGCATGTCGACTTGGAGACCCTTCATCATCAATTCCTTAGTCACCACCAAATTCCTATACCATGGTAATAACATGGGGAATATATTAATTAGGAGGTATTAATAGTGTATTTATCTAATAATTCATTTATCTAGTAAATTACCATATTTTATTATTCACCAAAAATTTAGGTATTTTAGAAAAATCCCAAAAATTTACCCTAAGCATTTTTTGAGAGGTATAATTAAAAAATGAACTTCATTTTATGAAAATAATTTTCTATATATGAGTAATTTATGTATTAATTAAAATCATAATTTAATTGAAAAATAAAAAATTTAAAATTATAATGGATTTTATTACACGTTGAAAAATTTCATAAGGTCTCATAAAATTATCTCAAAATTGTAAGACATAAAAATATAAATGTATGAATAAATTTTGTGAAAATAAATTTTCTCTTGAATTAATCATATAATATTTATGACTTACAAAATTACCAACACTTAATTAATAATTTTTTAAAATATATATTTACTTATACTATGATATAATTATATCATATTGTATCTTATAAGATGGATAAATGTTTTTATACTATCACTGGTATGATTACTATTCACATGGACAATTTACTATTCATAAGGGTCATATTAATATTAATGAGGGTAACATTACTATTCATAAGGGTCGGTAACTATTCACCAAGAATTAAGTTTTCCCTATCATACTCTAAATTTCTTACTGATCGCAACTATGTATGTCATATTTTCAGAATTCGAAACATAGAAGTGGTAAAATTATGTTTAACGGCTATGCTGTAATGTTCAAATAGTATTTAGTAGTTCATTTAAGCATGATGTTTCATTGTGTTTCCTAATGTTATTTTATATAACTTAATTATCTGAAGGGAATTTCCATTTGTAAAACTTTTGGTCATTACATTCTCCCCCCTTTGGAAATTTATCCCTCGAAATATTGATTTACAAAAAAAAGTGAGGGACATTCTTCTTCATCACACCCTCTGGATCCGATGTTACTTCTTTATACTTATAGTTCCTCCACAACACTTTGATAAGGTGGGTTGTCTTGTTGCGTAGAACCTAATCTCTCTAGTCTGGAATCATTACTGGCTGCTCCTCATAAGAGATATCATCATCCAGTTGTACCAACTCTAATTGCAGTACATGCGAGGGATCTTGTGTGTACTTCCTCTATAGTGTTACATGGAAAACATCATAGACTTGGGCCATATTTAGTTGAAGTGAAAGATGATGGGCCACATATTCTATGAGATAATGGATATCAAATTGTTCAATGTACCTTGGGAATAGCTTCTATTTCTTTCCAAACCACATGACTCTCTTATATGATAATATTCAATGGAAGACTTTAAATCCAATGTGGAACTCCATGACCCTTCAACAGTTTTCAGCATTACACTTCTTCCGAATCTAAGTAGAGTTGATATGTTGTTATAGGGATTAAACTTTTTTTATCATCTCTTTTAAAATATTTGGTCAAATTATATTTATTTCTCCAACTTCATCCCAACATGTTGGAGTTCTACATCACATTACATAGAGGGATTCCTATAGAGCCATCAGAATACTTGAGTAGAAGATATTTTTTTATTGGAACAAAAATAATGGAATATATCGATCTCAAAAACCTTAAAATTCCAATAAGCATGATACTAGCATATCTTCAAGCATATTTATAGTCATTTCAGATTATCCATCATTTTGGGGATGATAGGTCATGTTGAAATTCAATTTTGTACTCAAAGCATGTTGAAGACACATCTAGAATTTAGATGTGAACCTATAATCATGATTAGAGACAATAGAGAGTGGAACCCCATGTAGTCTCACTACTTCTTTCACATGTATCGTAACGAGTTGTTTAATTGAGAGATCTTCCTAAATAGTGATAAAGTGAGAAGTCTTGGTGAGTTATTCCACTACTACCCATGTCACATTATTTCCTTTGGATGTCTTCAGAAGACCCATGAAAAAGACCATGGTGACATTCTCTCATTTCAATATGGGTATATGAAATGGTTTCATCATCCCTTTGGACCCTTTTCACACTGCTTTAACTTGTTGACATATTAATAACCTTGAGATATATTCCACAATATTCTTCTTCATGTTATCCCACTATAAGTATTCTCAGAGATAAAAGTACATCTTTGTGCTAGCGGGATTGATAGAGAAAGTTGAGATATAGGAACTGTCCAATAGCTCCTTCTTTATCTTGGTTTATGAAGAACCACATAGCCCTGTTCAAAACTGAATCACACCATCATCATCAATATTAAACTCTTGAATATTCACTTCCTTTACTGCATTCAATCTCTCTCGAAACTCAAGATCATCCCTTTGGGCCTCCATGATCATCTCTTGAATAGATTATTGAGAAATGATTTGGGAAAGGTAGGATATAATCCCTTCCATTAGGATTTCCAAATCCATCCTTTGTAAATCCATGAAGAGAGGTTCATCTCAATCCATGACATGGATAAAGTAGTAGCTCGTTTTTTATTAGAGCATCGACTATCTTTTTTTCATTACCAGGATGATAGTGAATAGAGAAATAATAGTCTTTTATTATCTCTAACCATCTCTTTTGATTCATGTTGACCTCCATTTTGTGAATATATACTTTAGTATCATGTGATCTGTATATATGTCACACATATCACCATATAGGTAATGTCGCAAGAATTTCAAGGGGAAAATCATGGATACTCGCTCTAGATCATGAATAGGGTAGTTTAGCTCATGGATTTTCAACAGTCATGAGGCGTAGGCTATCTGATTTTCATTTTTCATCAATAAACAACCCAATAATTTTTTTGAAAAATCACTGTATATCAAAAACCATTCTCCACTTTTCGGTTATGTGAATACAAGTGAAGTGATAAATCTTCTCTTTATCTACTTAAATCTTTCTTCACACTCTTCCATCCAGACAAACTTTACCCATTTCCTTGTTAACTTATTTATAAGGATTGGAAATCCTGATAAGTTTCACACGAAACACTGATTTTACCCTACTAAGACAATAAATCTATGGATTTCTATAACATTATAGGTTCTGGGCCATTCTTATTTTTCCATGGTTTTTGAAGGGTCCATATAATTTTTCTAACTTGTAATCACATGTTCTAAGATGCGACTTTCCGCATCCAAAAGTCACACTTTCTGTACTTGGCATATAACATCTGCTTCTTAAATGTCTCCAAAAAAATTCTTATATGTTCGTGATGTTCCTCATTTATCTTAGAGTAGATGAGATTATAATAAATAAAAAATAACACACATTTATCGAGGTAATGTCTGAAGACTCTATACAATAAATCCATGAATATTATAGGGGCATTGGTAAGTCCTAAGGGCATCACCAAAAACTCATAGTGCTCATACCTTGTATGGAAGTAATTATTATTAATATATTCTATATTCAGATTTAGTTCATGATGTCTAGAATGCAGATCAACCTTTTAGGAACACTAATATCCTCTCAACTGATCAAACATGTCATAAATCCCTAGAAGAGGATACATGTTCATTATGGTGATCTTGTAGAGTTCCCTATAATCGATATGCTACTGTATTGATCCCTCCTTATTCTTGAGAAAGATAATTGGTGCACCCCAAGGTGATTCCTAAGGGTCTATGAACCATTTTCCCAAATTTCCATGCAGTTGCTTCTTTAACACCTTCAGTTCAATAACTTCCTTCATACAGGGGAAATTTGAGATAGGAGTAGCTCTGGGTTTGAGTTCTATTTAGAACTCAACCTCACAGTCCGAGGGTATTCTGGGTAACTCTTCAGGAAATAAAACATTGTTTTCCTTCATGATGGTAATTTCCCCTAGGTGGATAAATTCCTTTGACTCAACCATTTGGGAGAGGTATGCCTCTTCTTAGGGAATCAACACCCACATTCTTGAAGGATATTCGAAACAAGATTCATGATCATCCTTTAATTTGTAGAGGATCATGGGATGGTTAAAAATAAGAAAAGATATTTTATTTCCCTTAATGTTTATATGTTCTCTATACAAATAGAGCCAATCCTCACCTAGTATAGCATTGAATTTCACCAAGGAAAGTATCATGAGATTTATGGGATTAATCTTCCCACATACACCAATAGGTGAAGAGACCAACACTTGGGTTGCTATGATTTAGCAAATAGGTTTTTTATGGATATCTCTACATCAAGGTTTCAGGATTCAATTCATTAGTTATAGAAAACTTGTGGGATAAAAGGAATGCGTAGAACCATAAACTAATAATACTTTTCCATTCTATGATGAATGGGAGGTGTACATTGTATGAATTAAATATCTTGATCCCCTTATCCTGTTGTGATGGAATAATTCTTCATTTTCTACCATGGTTTTGGTGGATGATGACAAAAATTACCCTCAATAATTCAAGGTTTAGTGCATTGGGTTGCATAGTTCCCTTTCTCACTATAGTTGTTGCTTTGGACCATGGGTGGTGCGCTCCTTTCCTCCAACACATTTTATATCCTTTTCATGTCTTTTAGACATTCATGAGATTGGTTTCCTTCTCTCCCACATTCGAATCATTTCCCCACCAAATTGAGGTGATTCCCATGATGATTCTTCCCATATTTTTTACATGTGGTTGGTTGAGTTTTCTTTCATCCTTTTTCATTAGATCCTCTAATTTGAAACTCCATCTTTCATTTCATATCACCAAAGACAATGGAACATTTTCAAAACTCAATGTAAACTTTGAGATCACATTGAAAAACTTCTTTAAAAATATCAATTTCTATAATGGAAAAAAAATCCTTTTGATGTTGTGGTTTTAATCCATAAATGAATATATCAATTTTCCAATCATTATTGATAATAAAACCCGATGTGTACCATGAAATACTTGTGAAATGTTAATCATAGGTCATGATAGATTCTCTATATTTTTTCTTCACCTCTATGAATTCCCTCCCCATCTTAGTTCGAATATTTCGAGTAAAAAATTATTAAAAAAATTTATCTTAATTTCTTCCCACTCCATATCTTTAATTTCAACCATTGGCTTGGTGTTATTAATCAAATATCATCATTAGTTTGCCTCTATATCTAGATAAAAAACAACAAGATTCACATTCTCAATCTCAGAACCATTAAGCATGTAAAAGATCATCTTTATTGAGTTGAACCACTATTCCATAATTAGTTGATTGTAATATCCACTAAACATTGGTTTTTTTTTCTGCCTAAAACCCTCGATATCCAGTTTCTCCATATTTAGTGAAGGATTACATTAGAATTATTTAGTTTATTGTTCATAACATGAGTTATCTATGTATTAATCACCATGAAATTTTGAACTCCACCTCCCAAAGAATGGGGTATGTCTTTCTGGAAATCACTACATTGTCCCTCACATGGGTTATTGGTCTGGTTTATCCCAGTTCCCACCATTTTCTAAAATAGAAAAGGTTTTTCAAAAACCTAGGTCATTATATCTAGAATAAATAATTTATTCAATTGTTCATTAATGTATAAATGAATATCTTGTGGGATCCCATTTCTTATAATTTTATAATGACAAAACTTATTGTGTGATCACTTATACATAGTCTCATAATAAGGGTTTTCACTAAGGTTTTATAATCCTAATTCAAAAATTAACTAAACAGTCCTTTGATACCTACTATAGTGACATTGATTTTTCTTACATTAGTATTACATCATTTTAATGATAAAAATTACAAAAACATTACAAAACGAGAATCCAAATGTTTAGTGTCATGGGAAATATGGTACCATAAATAAATTTTACAAAACAATACATTAAAATTTATTTAATTCTTTAGTCTCTAGCTTCTTATTATCCCTTGAGTTCTCCATAGTAGAAGTATTCATCTGAGGATATACATTAAAATGAGGTGAGATAAAAATCCAAGTATGTGGAAAGATAATAACATGAAACAATATTACATGGGGTGATCAAAGTCATTATCATAAAAATATTGAAATATGATCATAATCATTAGAGGAATAATTAAGGAAAGACTTGGAATGTAGAAATGCATAAAAATTAAACATCAAGTCTTAGTGGTCAACTACCACACATTGTTTTGAACAATTCTAGAATCATATTCTTTCATATTTCATTTTTAAAATTAGGTTCTGATCATTACTCAATAAATTTAAGCTCTATATAATTCAAGGCGCACACATCACATCATAACATTTTCATTGCGATATATAATTCTAGGGGCAGCCGTCAAATCGTAAAATTTACATTATCATGCATGACACATAGAACATATATCAATCAGGATCATAAATAACACATTTAAAGGAATGTGATTAATATCATAAGCATACATTTATAATATTTTGGTTCCCAAAAAAATGGGTAATAACAAACATGATATATGAATCATCAACCTTGAGTTAGAAGTAAAAGGTGTGTTTTTTTAAAGAAGATTTCTATTGGAAACCATTATGTTTCTTATAAAATATAGTAGAAAAAATTTATATCCAATAAAAGATATTATAATTATTAATAAATAAATTTTAGGAATAACCATACTGAAAATGGGGTGAAAGAGGGAAAACTAAAAGAAAGAGAGTTGGGATCATGAAATCACCTTACCTTGTGTCTGAATGCTTTCATCACCTTAATATCATTTATAATCATATTAAATTCATTAATTAAAAATTACAGAACCTTATTTACATTATTATGAGTCATTATGGTTATATTTTGTTTTTATTGTCAGTTGGATGAGTTATAGTGTTTAAATTCATTGTTTGGGAGTGTTCGTTTTATTATTTTTCATGATATGTTCACTTATGTACATGAATGGAAGTTTGTGTAAGATTTGGATGAACAAACATAATTGTTATTATATGTTGATAATGATAATACAGAAGATTAAATTATCTATTTAAATATTTATTTACATACCATGATGATGATTCATTAGTTAAAAATTTGTGTTGATCGTTTTAGGATAATTTTTGTGGTTTTTTTATCTCAATGAATTGGTTTTGTTTTATCATTTAATATTATGTTTATAAGATTGTTACAGAATATAAAAGGGTTTACATAATAAAAATTAAAATATTTTTTCAGAAATTTAATGTTTTTCTTGATATCATTGAAGGTGTTGAATTAAAATGGAAGTGTATCACCCATGTTGTCTGTAAATTGAATCATAACTGGTGACAATTTAATTTTAAGAATAAAAGAGAGGGAGGGAGGAGTTTAAGGATGGTTATTACAATATCATGGTATAATTACATTATATGTGAGGTGCTGTAGTATATCATTCTACTTGGATGGGGATAATTTAGTAGGGGATAAAAAAGGGAAACAAAGTCATAATAAATTAAAAGAAAAAGGAAGAATATTTTACCTCTTAAATATCCCCTCCTTGAGAACCTCCTCAGGGAAGTGGTCTTGGTCTTTTGATGAGAAAAAATATCCTAAACCAAGAGGAGAGACTAGGGAAGTGGTCTGGGAGTAATGTTTCATAAATTCAATATTTTGATGTGTGATGAAAAGATGGTGTGAGGGTTGGTATTTATGATGGAGGGGAGCAGAGTTTTCTCAATATTTTAATCATCAGTTTATTATTTCTCCACAGGATGAGAAATAGTGAGGAATCTTATGACCAAAAATAGTAAAGAGGTAATTTGAGTAATATAATTGGGTTCTTACATAACTCATGATGTCATGAATTGTGGATATAACTTATAATGTATTTATATAGTAAATTACAATATTTTACTATTCACCAAAAATTCATGTATTTCAGAAAGATCCCAAAAATTCACCATAAACTTTTTTCAACGTGTATAATTAAAATATAAACTCCATTTTAGGAATATTATTATATAAATATTATTAATAAATTTTTTAATTAAAATCATCATTTACATGGAAAATACAAATTTAAAAATTTGAACTGATTTTATTACACACTGAAATATTACATAAGTTCCCATAAAATTATCCTTAAATCACAAGACATAAAAATATTAATTTATGAATAAATTTCGAGAAAATATATTTTCTTTTAAATTAATCATAAAATATGTATGACTTATAAATATACCAACACTTGATAAATATTTTTTAATGTTTTTTTACCTATTGTATAATATAATTATATCATATTCTCACTTATAATATGGATAATTTTTATTTATACAATAATTGGTAGAATTAATATTCACTTAGCCAATTTACTATTCATATAAGTCATATAAATATTCATTAGAGTAACATTACTATTCATAAGGGTAAGTTACTATTCAATAATAATTATGTTTATCTTATTAGACTCCAAATATTTTACTGATTGAAACATTGTTTGTTTTATTTTTGAATTTCAAATCACAAAATTGGAAAATTAATGTTTATTAACTAAGATATAAAGGTCTCATAGTATTTAGTATTTCATTTAATCGGGATGTGGAATTTTGTTTCTTAATTTTATTTTATGTGATATAATTATAATAATGGGATTTCCATTGAAAAAACATTGGGTCTTTACATCGAGTACCTCATGGCTACCTTTCAAATGGAACTTTAATATCATGAAATCCCTTGGACATGTGAATATGAAAATTTGTAATTCCTTTGACATTCCATCATAGCCAAAATAATACCTATTAATTGTAAATAATACAATAATGGAGTCATTGATGAGTGGGATGCATGGTCACTGAAAATCAGGCAATTCCCTCGGAGTGATCAAAGACAAAGGCAGGTGCAGACTTGTGGCATTATCCCCCTTTGCCAAATCCATCCTAGATCTGCACAAGATACACCATGAAAAAACCGGTGAAAAATCATGGTGGAGAGGCAAATTAATTCCCCCCACCAGTCTTGGAGAAAGGTGTTGGATTTTTGCATCCCGAAGCATCAGCACACCTAGGTAGCAGAGAAAATTTCCCAGAGCAATGAATATCATGAACCAAAAGTCTTCCATCATGTAATATTCCTGCGAACAGATAAAGTGTTCATGTTCCATTCATAAATCACTTCACCGAATCATTCATAGATCAAATGAAGATCTTCTAGTAAGACGTGTGAAGAACATCCCACACATCTAACAGAACACTTGAGACTCCAAATAAACTGATACTGAATAGATATATGGAATTTACAATATTAGGTCTAAAAAATGATTAAAGTCTGAAGAACTAAGAGACAAATATGTTTTATTCCCCTCATGATCTTCACTTGAGTCTTCCAAGATACATGATATCTCTAGGACATGTCACCATGATCTCACGATGCTCCTTCAACATGATATTCGGGTCCTTTGAAATATTCCAGACATTATAGAGAAAGTCACATGGTCCCCCCTAGGCATGTATATTTTTTCTATTGAAACCCTCTAGGAATATCTCCATGCCTTGATATGTACTTCAAATAAATCTCTAGACTCACATAATGGAACCATCTCTTGTCTTCCATGTCTCACAGTTTCATCTGCTCATGACAACTAAGCTCTCACGATACCATCTAGGAAAGTTAGTTGAGACTCATTCTACCCTCTAGGCATATCTATCAGATCTCACGATAACCTCTAGGTGTGTCATCCAAGACATACGACTCCCACGATAAATGGAATACTAACACATGTGACACTCTTCCACCTATTATGATGATACTAGGGAAATTATATTAGATAATGAGACAACTTATGGAAAATTTTGTCAGGTTATGTGCTATCCAGTAGAATAAATGATTTGGATCTTGTGATATACTACGAAGATGTTAATCGGGTTATACAAAACCCTCTAAATAAGAATGTAATGGCACAAGGGCATCCTAGGACTTGATTACATTATTCATCCACACTGATTAATAGGGAAACCTTAGTTTTTAATCCTCAATAAATGGAACTATAATTACTCCAATTCCTAAAATATTCAAGGTATGTAGGCCTCCTGTCCCTAAGGTTCAATCTCTGTATTGATCATCTTGGGTGATAATGGAATTTATGTACCTTATTCAAAAAGAAATGTTTTTGATTACATTATATCCCTTCCTTCTCACAAGAATAATGGATCACATGGGCTTAGGGAGATTCAATGTTCATATCCTCTACTCCATAAACCTACAAAAATTATGGGGAAACCTTAGTGGGTAAAACCTGATCAAATGAACTATGATAACTCTGATTCATGACATAATAGGGATATATAGGACACCTTTCTATGTCCGGATCTCCATAACAAATTTCGGGAGGGTTGTCCCAATAGGTATGTCTCTCACCCACAAAGTGATGACATTGATCATTTTACATCCCTTGTTGATCACTCTGATCATGGATTACATGAGATTATGGAGTCACAATAGTCATATCATTAGCATCACGAATATCCACCATCCAAGGAAGCGTAAATATGTAAGCCCAAACAATTGGAAAGGACACTCACCTCAACATAAGAGAATCTAGATTGGTGTTATTACCAATGATGAAATTGAACTATGAGAACTATGATTCCTACAATAACAATGATACGTCAGATGACTTCTTTAGGCCTAATATAAAATAAATACCCCTTTCAATGAATGTACCTTTATGAATTTGACATTTCATCCATTCTGACCCAATCATTCGCATGAGCTGATCTCATTACCTCATCCATTAGCCGACTAAGAAATGGATTTAACTATATGAATATAGATTCCTAAAATAAATATTATAGATAATATGTATTTATAAGGTGTGAGCTCAAATAGAAATAAATTATGATGTAAGGATTATGTTGATTATATTTCAACCATCAATACCTAATAATTACCATGTGTTGATCAATCTACCGCATCCATCACCAGATAGAGATACAAACTTAACTATGATGACTATAATTCCTACCATAACAAGGATACATAGGACATCTCCATGAGGCCCAAAATCTATAATAAATCCTCTTAGGGGGGTCCCAATACATATGTCCCACATCATGAGAAAAGAAAAACAATCATTTTACATCCCTTGATTCTCACCCTGAGAATAGATCACATGGGATTGGGGAACAACAATAATCATGTCATCTGCACCTAGGGTCACTACAATAAAGAAGAAAACCTCCGAGTGTATACCCAGATAAACTAAACTATAAAAACTATGATTCTCTCCTTGGTTGGGAAACGTAGGAAATCCCTTCAGGACTAGAGCTTGAACACTTGGGGTCCCAGGGAATCTATATAAATCCATGTTGCATGATGTTAAAACTGCATGGGTACAATGAAATACTTGGGTATTTATTCTTTCAGTAACCAGAAAATGTAGGAAACCATATAATGGTTCAATCCCCTCCCTAGAATATTAACTTCCTCTTTCTTTAGAAGTGAATTATAAAGAACATGATTACAAAACATAAACACACAAACAACAACCCATTTCTAGAAAATTATGGAGGACCTCATATATATA
The DNA here is from genome assembly GCA_963277665.1 of Viscum album. Taxonomy (NCBI): domain Eukaryota; kingdom Viridiplantae; phylum Streptophyta; class Magnoliopsida; order Santalales; family Viscaceae; genus Viscum; species Viscum album. The sequence goes on along the minus strand of OY728162.1, from coordinate 1,369,942,135 downwards.
CATACGGATTAACAAAATAAATAAAAGTGTTTTGAAAATGAAATAGAATTAACCAATAATCATTTCGATAGGGTAACCAGTCTTGTATGATGATTAGAAAAAGATTTATGAACATATCATAAATCTATAAGAGAGTCCCAGATTAGGAAAAATACCCCCTGAGGGTATGATGAGCTCGAATTCACATCATATCGAATAATGTGAGTCCCCAAAGGTCATTGGTCCTGAAAATCCATATAACCATTGACCTTTGGATATAAGGTCTTAACCAAGATACAGATGAGGGAACCATTTGTATTTTAAGGTATGATCGATAATGGTAACCTGATGCTCATGATTGTGAATAATAAAACACCCCTCCCACCACAATCAACCATCTATATGATCAAAACTCATTTCAATTCGGATTCTCTATTGCACCACTAATATTGATGAAAAAAATTAAAATTTGGCCCCATTATATGAGTTATAAAAACATTTTTTTTAGAAAAATGAAAACATGTATGACAGGTGACAACATGTTGCATCTTGCATTGTTGTCGTTCTTGAACTCACAACTGAAGGAAAATAAGGGTGTAGTGCCTTTCCAATTACCTATGTGATGTGTTGGTTAATATGAAAATGATATTATATAGATTATTTTGCTAATATATATTTATTTTTAACATGTGGTGTTAAATTTGAGGTTTAATGATTAATTCATTGGATAACACTTGATAAATTTATTGGTTTTATAAAAAATATATAAATTTATATAAAGAATTATAACTATTTTATGGATTATATTTTTTGTTAAAATATAATTTTAATGATTCATGCATAAAAATTCATCTTACATATTCATTTATGATAGTATGAAATGAATTTTAAAATGATGGAAGAGCAACAAAAATGAAAACGTGTCTATAAAATAGAAATATATCAAGTAAGTATATTTAAATATATTGTAAGTCCATATGGTAAAGAAAATCCTCAAATCATGGAAAAAGATATTGGAAGAATATTTTATCAAAATTCCTTCATTTAAATTGAACCAATGGTCTTTTAAATCACCATAGATTTATGGTTTTGATTTCCATAACATTCTATTTACCATTCACTTTTATGTTATCAATGGTCTCCATCACTATATATAATTATCTAATGTTTTCTTTGATGTACGTATCGTTAATTGACACCAATGTTATCCTACATATAAACTTATTTATGTGACATTCCATATGAAAATTTTACATACATTTCTCTCTTATCAAGAGGATTTCCTATCAACCCTTCTCACGATGAGGTATTTTAATAAATGTATTTTAAAATTTCATACACTTAATTAATGAGATCAAAATTAAATTGTGATTATAAAATTTATTTAGGGGTGATATAATTTTAAACACCAATATTTTAAGGGAGGAACATCATGTTTGATAGAATATAAGACACACAACATGAATATTATAAGAGAATGCAACACCATAAGACTTTACAATAGATTATTTTTAAATTATTTATAAAGATATATAATATTTTAAATTGTTTTTAAAGTTAAATAAGTTAAACTATATATCTATTAATTCCGCTTATGTAATTGGAATCATTTTCATATGTAATTTTGATATAACATTTTTTTATCCTTTTAACATTTCTCTTTGAAAACGCGCTTTCTGGTCGCATATTAAGGATTAGTTTTAAATTAAATATCACTAAGTATGATAATGGAATTTGAAAAAATCAATTAAATATTTGGAATAAGAAAAATTTCCAATATAAAATAAACATATATTTTGTTTTTGACCATAATTAATAGGAAAAATATGAAAAATTATATACCATCGTTAAGCTAAAAATTGATTTAACAGGGGTAATCTAAGATGAAAAGGGATAAAAATGACACGAAACATGTCCAATACACTTTGGATGTCCATATATAGAACTTTTCATGTATAAATATTGATAATAATCCATTTCATTTCATATTGGGAAGTCAAAAACGTGGGTACACTGTTTTGATTTAAAACATTTCAATTGTACCAATCACATCACTTATAAAAGGATCCCCCCTCTCCCTTATTCATAAAATGAGAAAACTTTTTTAATTTAGAAAAGATATTTCCCAATTAGTTATGTACTTATATACCCTCATACTAGAATCCTTGGATCAATCATAAACCCAATCTATGAACACTTTATGTATAATACTAAAGTGGTGGATCGAGTAAAAGAAAACTTTCCTACACTACATTTTTGTTTATTTATTACTCCACCTCATTAAAATATTTATAATTTATGATTATATAATATAAAAGTTATATCCCTTATATTTAGGTGTTATTATATTATTTTCATCACAAATATCAATGTATTCTTCCCACCAAATGTAGCTTATAATGTCGGTCTTGTGTACGACGAACTACATCTTAACGAACTATTGTGACATGTTTTTAAACAACAGTTCTAATGGTTGGGTATTATGATGGATATGAAGTATGTATATAATAAATTTATAACCTAATTATACCTTTTTATTTATTATATCACATATACCATTTTTTACTTTCCATTTCTTAGGGGATACGATAACATCACTCGTGTATATGACGGACTACCACCTCACAAAAAATGTGATTCGGTTTCCACTAATTATTTAAATAAAATTTAGTAAGGATAAATTTAATAAATATATTTTATATAAATTACATTAATATTATATTAAATACATATTTATAATTTTCTACGGATAATATTTCATTCTTTTCTCACTCTTTGATCACTGAAAAAAGATAATGGTGTTCGTGTACCTGTGGACTACCACCTTCACGAAGTGATGTGACTCTATTTTCATCACCATGAAAAATAGATGATATATATATATATATATTTAATGAAATAGTATGATATTTATTATATATTTATCATTAATTTGAGATAAAATATTACATACCACTTTTCCATAATGATTGTTAAAAATGGAAATGTCACTCGGGCGTACGTATGTCCAACCTTCTCAATGATCATAACAAAATTAATTTATGAAATAAATATTTAATTATTTTTCATAAAAGTATAATTTATTTATAAATATGATAACTATTACAATATCACTATTCTATATATGTCTATACTTAACCTATCGAATTCATTTGAGTCAAATTTGTAAAAAATCATCCAAACACCTAATGTAAACTTAATTGATAATTTTGTTGTTTATAACATTATAATAAGTTAAATAAAAGGTATAAAAAACATGTTATATTTTCCTAGGAAAGTAAAAAATTAACACAAGTTTATTTTTTAGGAAGATAAAAATTGTACATGATGAGTTAGACTCAAGGTAAGTGTTTCTCATCTCACTTTTCCTTCCATGAGACATATACCATATTAACTAATTATTTCGTTTGTGTGGTTTATATATTTCCCATTTGATATTTTGTATCATGATTATATTTATCTTAATTGTATTAAATGTTTCATTTCTTGTTATTTATTTTATGCATATCTTGATTCTGAAGTAACCATAGTGGTAAGAGGTTATTTCACACTATTATCTTTATTTAGGATAAAATGTGGTTACACCTCCCATGGATGATTTTTTTTTATATTTATATCTTAATATAAATATATTTTCTTAAAATTAGGGTATTAATGAACTTTTTCAATTAATATAAAATAATTACACTCATTTTTACATAAACTATTTGAGAAAAAGTTTTTGTGATAATCCAATAATATTTCTATCTTCAGTTGCAAATCCTTTTTTATAAAAAAAAATTAAAAATGCTTTAAAAATAATTTCAAACCCATTCTAAATGTTTTTTAATGAAAATTTTATCAATTATAAATTTTTAATAAATATTTATAAAAAAATATTCATTCCATTTTTAAAACAATTTCTTTTTGGATTTTACCAAAAATGTAAAGGGAATTTTTTTTAACATTTATGGAATGAATGAAATTTTCTACCGCCATAAAAAATAAATATTTTCATACAAATTTTAAATGTTTTAAAATGTTCCATTACATGAAATTTCATTAAAAAAAAATTTTGAACTGTTTTTTTGATTTTTTTTATCAAAATACAAAGGTAATTTTTAACAATTTTTTTTCTACAGATCATTTCATGGTTTTTCTATTCATCAACCACAAAAACCTATATTTTAACTAGGATACATTAACAATATGTTTTATTGATATCATATTTATTATTTCTCTGGATGGTTTATTATCAGTTTGAATGGTAATGTAAAATTTTCTTACCATCTACACTTTTACAATAGATGGTTTATGATTACATTTATTTATTGGGTTTTGTATTAGAATTTCATTTGATTGTTTTTCATAAAAAATTGTTTTTGATGATTTTATTTCTCCACTTTCATACTTGTAATGCAGTGGTCATAGTATCTGATGGATGTATCCCACTATATCCCCTTGATATATCATTGGGTCTCCTTCGACAAACATTATTTGGTTTTGTCCAAATCCTTTCCCATTTATTTGGATGTCTTGGCACATATCCTTGAATATATATTTTATTTTTGAACATTATGTATTCCATAATTATGAATATTGTAATTGAAATTACGTGTGATTATATGGTTAGTTCAAAAATCCATGTGTGTGTTTTCAAGCTCATAATTTTATATATGTGTCATTATTTTATGATCATTTATTCCTTTCATATTATGCTCACATTATTGAAAAAAATGAATGGGTTTCAGATTTATAAAATTCTATATTTATTATTATTTTTTTATTCATAGCTTCTAATATACTCTTACACTTATTGAATATCTCATCTCTCCCCTTTATTATGTTATATTTTCCCCCATAATGAAAATATGTATTTTGTGATTGATATGAAGGGATACACTCTGATGAATAATGGTGTTATGAAAGAAAATAATTTGTGTATTTTATGATTCAATTTGTAATAAAAAGTTCATATATTCTTCCAATTTAGCAAGACAACATAACTATTCTGTCCTTTAGGATGTGATTACAGGTATCTTATTCCATTATTAAAAAGTAGAAACTTCTCTATGATACTAAGGTTAGGGTCTATACAATTAATTTGATAATGGTAGGATATTGTTCCTTTTTTACGAATACCATGTCCATATTTCACAGTCAACTTAAAATGGATCCATCTCAATTATCATCATTGATATGTTTTCAGGATACATAACACATACATCAAATACCATTTTAATCATCTTTATATTATGGTTATGGATTTAGTATTTATTGTCTCTAATAAGATCTAACCATATTTTTTGGAGCATATTAGGATTTAAGTTCCCAAATTAGGGTGAGATGACTAAAGGGGGGAGGGTGAATCAATGATCTATTTCATTACAATTTTTTATCAAAAACTCACCCTAAGAAACTTATAATATAATTCATATAGAAAATGATATCTCTCAACCTCAACTCATATATTGTAAATATAAATAGAGAGATCATCACATGATATTTTTAGGGTTCAATACAATGTTTGACTCCTTTCCATTTTGGTTATTCACCACATAATTCATTATTTATTAAATTCATTCATTGTTACAAATCTATAGATTTTGTTTTCTAAAACCCTTTAAGCATTCCATAGTTTTCTATAGTTATAACCCCAATAACCAACTACTCTTCCACAGTTGTTCATACCCTCAAACCATCCTTTCTTTCATCACTTCCTTCATTTTTGTTTATAACCCATGCCACAGGATTCTTCAACAACAGTTTATACCCCCAGTAATAATATCATAGTTATTCATTTTTATTCAATCGTAGAAATTCCATCTTCTTAAAATGTTCTTTTTCTACAAGAATGATGGATCCCATTTTCCTGTGGAAATGTTCATTAATATCATCAATAGATTTTTTAAAATATTTATATTCTTCAATATTTTTCCCAATCATAGAAGTTATTGGATCTTATCAATAATTAATTTCAAAAACATTTTCTATAAATATATCTCAAACAAAAATTCCAGCAATACTCCATCTGGTATACTTTTTCTACAAATCCTTTATTTAGTACTCCTCAGTTTGAGGCGCTCCATTTATTACACCTATCACTGATAATACTGAGAAATTAAAACTACATCATATACACTCCATCCTGTGTACCTCAATATATTTCTCTTATATCATAAGAAACTTGGCCTGAATCACCGCTTTGTCTGGTGCTCTATCCATCTAGTAATACTATGTCTGGAGGATGTATATAAGCATCTCTTTAATCTGATTCTTATCTTCTTCAAATAAGTAGAACATGGGTCATTAACTCACGATGTTATCTCTGAAAAAAACAACAACACTTCCCCACCCTTTTCAATATAAGAAATAACTCATTTTTAATTATCATTCATCCATTTATATAGGTATATATATTTCACAAATCAATAATTAAGATAAAGATATTGTTTAAATTTCTTGATAAATTAAAAAATCATTTAAACACCTCCAAAAAATATTAATTAATCATATTCTTTTTTATAAATCAATGATTCCACAAATTTCACCATCAACAGCCTCTTTAAAACATCCAAAAATCTTAGATAGATTTATCGATCAATAAAAGAACAACTCTACATTATCCAAATTATTAGCCCGATTTTTTATAAAAATTTTCATACCTCTATCTATTAAAAAGTATTCTATTTAGAATCCTATCTATCTGATAGATATTTTAAAAAAAATATTATTTATTGTTTACTAATCCTCACATGTTCACTCTATCTAATGAACACACAAAAGTATGTAAAATAATTTCATTATATTATCTTGGTTTTATGGAATTCATATTTATATATTTTGTGACATAATAATTATCAAAAAAAAGACATCACAATTATTTTTTCTGATTATTCATTAAAGTGTATATCTAATCTTCTCCTTCTGATGATAATTAAAGAGTCTTTCTGATTGAACTTTTCTGGATATCATCAACTCTCATAATATGGTACTCCTTATATTCATTTGTATCCCATGAAACTTCATATTTTCTCCATATATAATTAATTTATTGTTTTATCTACGTCATATTCATATCTACATAAAAAATGTCCTCAAGTCCATGAATTTAGGCCTTAAACTCTATAATGTCATAACTTAGTTTAGGAGAACTTCATACAATAGACTATTTCCATTAGACTTAGTTTGATAGTATTATATGGACTTCATAAATGTCTTTGTTTATATGAAAATAAAAAACTATAAATTTAAAAATAAAACATCATATAGTATTTATAAAATTAACTTTGTTTTTATGATAACATCAATATTGAAATCCTGTTTTTTTTCAACTTCATTATTTTCACAAACTCAACAAGATTAGTGAATTTCTCTAAGATGTTTAGTAATTTGATTATTATAAAACAATAATATGACTCTATAAGGTTGTTTTAAAATAGGAAACAACTCTTATCTCAAACTTCAACATGTTTCTCCATGTAACATCCTATGTAAACACATATTGACATATTGAAAAAAACTGTAACTAACACACTCTTGGCTAACAATATCTCCCTCTAAATTTATTGTAAATATCTATACTCATAATTGAAGCTAATTTATTTTCTCAATTATTTATTACCCATATGGTTTCTCATTTTCTTTATCCCAATTATTGAAAATAAAATTATAATGGGATCATTGGGGAAATCTTAACACACCTTCCTTCGTCTTAAAATTCTGAAATCTATTCACAAGAGAAGAATAGAATCACATGTATCTCTAAATAAAACCCTTTTAATTAGAAAACTATATGTCTACTTGGGTGAACCCATAGTAGAAAATAATAGTATATAATCAAGGTTGTCATTTTTTCATTGAAAATTGTATATGTAATATGTTCATTCATCAACATCTTTATTTTAGGAGAAATATGTGTATGTTTGATAAGTTAAAACCTATAGAGATAAATAAAATTGTATAAAACATTCCACTCGAATCTCGTCATTATATAAAATTATCACACCTCATTAAAGGTTAATTTGATAAAAATAATTAATGCATAATAGGCATACCTTTTGTTTAGATTTACTTCCCATAAAGGATAGTATACTATCCTTCATCATGTTAATCTAAATGTTCAATGACTAATGTCACTTATGGTTATAAAGCCACTATATCACTTACATTGTTACTCTACATATTATTATAAAAATCTCAACAATTTATTTCCAATAAAAAATTATAATGTAAATAAGGAGGAGCATCAATGTTCCTTAGAAGTAACATTCAGAGAGGGAATCTTCTCTCAATCTTTTCTTCTTCTTTTTTGACATATAATTTGATGTTATTTATTCTTTTTAAACAACCTTAACAGTTTTTGTAATGGATTTTTTCTCATCTATTGATTCTTTAGATGAATCTATCACCATCTATTTTATTTTCAAAATTTGTACATTCCCTTGAGTTTGTAACATAATTTTCATGCTTTTATATAAATACGGAATGATGCTCATACTATTTTTGTACCATCCCCATATTTCTCACACCTATTTCATTTTATATATCTTTAATCCAACATTATAGGTAGTTTATCACAATAATAATTCCTACCATCTGAAGAATTTTTTATCAAATTTTCTTAAGAATGATTTTCTAATTCCACATTTTTTATTTAATTGTTTACTTGACCTAGAAAAACAATTATACACACTTTCTTTCATTTTTCATCATTTTTTAGCTTCTCAAATTCCTCACATGAAACATTACCATTATTCATTTTTTATAAATATCATTATCCTTATTAATTATTGAATATTATGTTCATATATACTTATTATATCTCATATTGATTCATACATATTTCCTTGAAGAGCTATATTATACCAACATGAGTATTATTTTTTCCTGAATACTCCACAACACTAGCAATGACCCTTGAACCTTGATCATTAAAACTAAATGACTTCCTACTCTGATGTTTGTTGTTTTGTGAAATTAAAAATTGTCAGAGTCTTTGTTCATGTAAAATATTCATGACGTATTCCTATCTCTCTTTGTGGAAGATAATTTCTAAAAAATATTCTTGGTCCTAAATAATTCAACCTTTTCTTGTAAACATTAATTTTTAGTAGGGGAGATCTGCATTGAGTTTTATTTAGGATAGAATCAACCTACCTTGGTTGACCCTTATTTTTATTAGCTTGATATAATTTACATTTAACCTTAATTTATTTGTTGAATTATTCTCAATTATTTATTAAAATACTTTGTGTTAAAATATACATTTTTTGTCTCATAAATTCTACCTTTTTCTCTTCCATTTTTTTTCTAATGATATTTTACAATATTATCAAATTTGAACAACTTCAGTTTGTTTTCTATACCTTCCTCAAAAAAATTCCTTCACAACCTTATCCATTATAGATAGATATTCTTCTTCCATCTTGTTTTCAACTCAATAAATATTATTTTATTTTAAGAAATCTCTATAGCCTTCATCAGAACATTTTTTGACCTGATGATAATTATCAAATGTAATATCCTAATATTATATCATCAAACTTCTCTTCTCCTTTTTTAGTAGTCAAATTTTCACTACTCATACATCTAAATTTCCATTAGAATCCATTCATTTTTTGTTCTATATTATTCTATATCATCACTAATTCTTGAATAAATTTCAATTTTTACATAATTTATGAATATTACTTGACTATCATATTCATTTATAGATAATTAATTATCCTTATCCATTCATTAATAAATTATTCTTTGTACTATATAAATTTTTCTTTTCTTTCATCAACTTCTACTTCTAATAATTATTATATTATTTCTTTGAGTGAAAATCATAAAACATATTTTTAAAATAGACTATGAGAAAATTTACAATTTCATTACAATTTGATCAGTTAAGAGGTTGAATCTCATTTCTATTCTATTTTCCATTTTTACCTCTTAAAAATATGATACATAATCTTTTTATGTTATTATCATCCTTATTAGAATTTGAATCAGATGATTCTTATTTTATTTATTTATATTTGAATTTATATTTCAACATATCATAAAATGAACATTTATCCTTAATCATTTTTTAAAATAATATTTCATTTCTCTATTCATATGCTATGATAATATTCTGAAGTTTATACCAAGATATATCATCTCTATATTCTATTACTAATAAAATATGATCACAAATATTTACAATGTTTCTCATTAGTTTCATATAAATAGTATAATGTTTTTACTTCTCACTTGTACCACTTATATTACTACAAATATTATTGAACCTCATGTTGTATTCATAAAGGTTTCATCCTCATCAATTTTAATATCTTCAAACCAACCACTCTAGGTTTGTGACATATCCTCCATGACTTTAACATTTTCATAATAACTACTTATAAATTTATCCCACATTTAATTAGAAGTTGGAATCCCTTTATTTTTTTACACACTATCCTAGAGATATCCATAGAATTAAATTTTTTGATTTCCCATAAATGTCTAAATTTTTTTTCTTTTTAAAATTCATATAATCTCCATAATGGGAGGAAATACTACAGTATCATCATATATATCTTATTAGATAAGGGATAGAAGTTATGATAAAATAATATTCCTAAAACTATAATATTTTGTTCCTTAAAATACCAAAACAACCCAAACTTTCAATTAAAAAAAATTCTCAATCCTCAGTATATCATTAGATCAATAAGAGGAAACCATTTCTCTGATACCAACAGATGTTCCTATATCAATGTGAGATGATTGAGAGGGGAATGGGTTAAATTAATGACCCCTTTATTTTAATAATTCTTCTCATAAATCAATCATTAAAACTTTTTAGAGTTTTATCCAATGAAATATATGTCTCAACCTCACATCATATGTATTAAACATAAATTGATAGACTAACACGTGATATTTATAAATTTTAGTAAAAATCATTAGTCCTTGTCACGTTGGTTATTCTCACCAATATGGATTATTTACTAATTTAATTCCTAATTACAAAGGAACACGAAACAAGTGGTGGTATACATTATTAATCATTCCTCCAGTTGACTTTTTTTCTACCACTTATAAACTAACACTTCTATTGTAGTTGGATATACCCCAATATTAAACTTTTTATATCTTATTCTAGAATGCCTAGATATACCCCCCATCCACAAGGTTCTTTAGTTAAAATATTTACCCCCAGTCTACAATATTTTTCTTATTATTTTTTATCAGATATAGAAAGATATAGTTCATATGATTTTATTTCAGAATCAAGTTGGATAATCATTTTCATTTTAAAAATTCCTGAAGATCCTAAAAACCCTTTTGAAAATGTTGTTGGTATCAAAACAACTGGTTGATAATAAAAAATATAGATCTTATCAAACATTAAATATTGATAACTTTTTCTAGAAATATAAAAATTTAATCCAATAATACTTTTTTTCAATATTCATTTACATTACACCTTTGTCTTGTACTACTCTATTTGATGCACTCATTTTGTATCGCCTTCATCGGGTACTCCTCGATTAATTGTTATTTGTCTGATGAAATCCATTAGGTGAACCTCAGTCGTCGTGAAAATGAGAACTCGGACACGGAACCAGCTTCGTGCTGCCAGGAGAAGCCCCAACTGAGGCGAAGGGAGGCAGTGGCGGAGAAAAACCCTAGCGGCGACGCCCCTTACGGGCTCATCCTCCTCTAATCGACTCAACCTCAGTCCAATTATCATATATCTAATGTAACTTGTTCTAGATCTCCTCTTCATCAGGTACTCTATCTATCTTGTAAATCTCTATCAATTGGATCTCTATTGGGAGCTCTTCCATCCAATTCTTCTTTTCTTCAACCAAGTGGAATATTGGTCACCTAGTCATGTTGTGCTATCCATAAATGATTTCACCATATACTATTTTTTTATTAAAATAAATAAATATTTATTAATTATTCACCACCCTTTATATAGAACTAATTCTTCATAAAATTAAAGAACAAGCGTAACCTCTAAATTCAATTTCTAACTCATCTAAAACATGGTTTAGATTCCTTCAAAACATTCTGAATATTTTTAGATGAATTTATTCATCAATGCTTCATCAAATATTATTACTAATGATATCTTAATATCATTTTCAACTAATTTTTATTTTTTTTATTTTTTCAAAGAATTGGTCAACATCATCGCAATTAGTAAATTTATAATTTTTTGTAAAGATCATTCAACCATCCTTTATATATACAATGTTTTTTATCTCTCACTATATGACCAATATATATCTATTTTTAGAGCTCAATATTTAATCATTCTATGATCCTCACATGTTTCATATGTCTAATGGACCAATAAAAGTCCATCTTATATTAGTATATATTATATTCTTTCTATGGAATTTGAATTTATTTGTCCAATGATGTCACAATTATCCATATGATGACATAAACATTTTATATCTAATGAACACTTAGAGATTATATCTAATATATATTGTCAAATGGTCTTAAATAAATAAAACTAATAGATTTTTTTGGTGTTAATCAGCTTTCATCATTTGAAAAAATTCATAATCATCCCCATATGGTGGGACATACTATTTCACTCCATCATGTGAATCTTCAATGTTTTATACTTATCTGGTTCCTGTCAGTATCATGGCCTCTCAAAAATATGATTCATCAACATTCTTACAAATTTCATCTAAGAGAAATGGTTTTCATTATTTGTTACATTATTCATCTTCCTCTATCCAATAATCCTATATATGATTTATAATTTAATTGTTTATACTTTATAGAACATCAAAACAACTCCATGACATCATGTATTTAAATTTTTAATGCTTCATATTCATTTCAATGAACTTAATCTGATTGAATCATCTTGTTCACCTTTTTCTAGGATATTTATAAATACATCATAATAAACTTTGTCTAAATATATCACCAACTCTATATAGTCACAATACAAACATAAAACAATCTTTATAACCTGATCCTTGTTTCCACTAATTACATTAGTCTAAAAAACTAATGTTAATACAAATTCAACCTTTTAAAAGATCATTTAGAATAATGAATGAATCCATGATGTTTGGTACAATTAATTTGAGAAAACAATCATCATATTTAATAATGTTTCTTTAATTACGGTAAACTTTTCCTCAAAACATTTCCACATTTCCCCAAGTAATTTCATCTACCAAAACATATTCACATATTGATAAAAATGAAATCAAAACACTTTTTAAAATAAAATCAATTTCATTGTGAATATATAATTCAGGATATTATAATCAATATATATAACACACTTCTCTAGATAGAGATAAGTTTTCCATGTATTCAATGTAGAGATCACTACAACCAACTTTAGATAATGTGCAGGAAAGTTCTACTCATTTACATCAAAATTTCGTTATACATAGGCTATCACATTATCATTTTCAAGCAGTAAAAACCCCAATCCCTTCTATGAAGCATCACTTTATACTATATAATGTTCCCTACTTATTAGTAGTGTGAGCACTTATTAGTGATAATATTCATTTTCAATTACACTATGATCACATAAAACTATGTTTTCTAGATATGTTTCACTCCTTTATGAGTGTGAATGATCAATATGTTTTACAATCATGAGAAATTTCTTAAAAATACTTGATAATACCCATATTATCTTTGTAAACTATGGTTCTATATTGTATTGTTTTTGAATTGATTATAACTCAATCAAATGTTTCTTCAATGAATTTACCTTTATCACTTTTACGGTTATTACATACCCCATCAATGATACATCCTCTAATTAAAATCACATTTTTTATTCTTTTACAATATATTTTTCTTTCAAAGTGTCTTTATCTCCTTACCCAAATGCTCCAAAAGTTTATCCTCGGTTTTATATTATCTCATAACATCATCTATAAAGAGTACCATAAATTTTTTGTTTTAATATATAAAGTGTCCTTTAAATATGATTATGAATATTTTTAGAGAATTTGTGGGTCCCAAGTAAATTATTATGAACTCATAGTTTCTGTAACATGTAAGAAAAGTGTACATGGAAATATATACCCTCTAAACATTTAATTATTGATATCTTGAACTGAGGTACACCATTGAACAGAACTGGGACAACTATAGATGATCTAACTAGTCCTCAGTTCATGGTTGGGATACTTGATTTTATAATGATTTTATTGATTTCAAGATAATTAACATGGCGGTTAATTGACCCATCCTTATTCTTTATGTAGATGACCAGTATACCCTATGGTGAAGCACATTGGTGCATAAATCCCTTGTCAAAATTAACTTGTATTAATGGTGTCTATTCGTTACGAACTCTATGATATGAGTTGAGATATATGTATAAATTCAATTGATAACTGAACAACATGGTCTGGAGGATGACTAGGAAAATATTTATAGAATAAATCATTATAGTCCCTCGTAATGGGAATTTCATCAAGCATGATTATCTATTATTTCACGATCATTTAATAAATATATTCTTTATCATTGGGAAATAATATCCATGGTTTTGAATAATATTATAATGAATATTCTTCATCTACCTTACACATGAAAAAAATTGGAAGATGGCGTAGGGTATATAGTGTGATTTCCCCCTCGGAGTTATTAATGTTGGATTTTTGTAAGGATATCCAATCTATTATTAGTATAACATCAAAATCCACTAAACTATGTATGACATGATTTATATGGAGGTATAGTCCATAAAAATTTATAGAAGGGGATCTATATATTTGGGATTCAATAATTTTCTAGTTTTTTATTTTTATAAAAAACTCAACCTCCATTCTTGTATGTGATGTTTGAATAGTTATGCAAAACATGCATGAAAAGAAATAATGTGTAAAACTATAATAAAATAAATCTTTTGATTTTCATAAATACTAAATGAGTGAACTTTCCACACTTTTATTCTAGTTTTTGTTATTTTCTATATCTAAAATAATCTTACAGAATAGAATACTCATTCTACTATTAATATTAATAGTAAAACTATGAATGTATAAATAATAACTCATAAATGAAATGTATATTATAATATATGATTCTATAGAATTAAATATATTTTTTCCATGGTGATTTTATTATATGGTTTTCTAGCTAAATAATATATTAAAGTTATTTATATTATCCTGTAAAAAGTTTTTTAATTTATAAAAGAATATCCATCTAGTTTTTCAAAACATGTATGTAATTAATATTATTTTATGTTATCCAAGTATAAGTTGATTTTATATCCCAAAATCCCATTAATTGTTTTTTACTATGTATAAATGTGCTAGATCCATATAAACATGTATTATTGATACATATATTTCATTGCTTGGAAACGACCCACTCTATACATTTCCAAAATTTTAAGATATTTTCTAACACATAGACTTGTACCTGGAGTTTTAACTAATATATTATTTTACTAATATAAACCAATAACTAGAGCTTGATCTGATGACACATATAATGACCATATCTTCTTATGCATATTATTAAATTATTTTAAGCAAAAATATCCAATAAATCTAAACCCTGGATCGAGTGGCCCTGTGAGTTTGGAAGACAGCATAAATAAAACATAAAATCAAAGAAAAATGAATCTTCCTTATTTTAATCTCCATAATGCACTCCAAGATGATTTTGAGCATCAAAAGAAATATAAGAAAACCAAGGGAATACATAAAAAAGGGGTGAGATATAATGCCTAGTCAGGTAATAATCATGATAAAGAGGCATAAAATAAAAATTAAATGATGTAACATGATTTATTAAAATACAAGGCTTCAGAATAACCATATATAAGCATAGAAAAAATATGAAATAATAATTTCAAGGAATCCTATGAATGTTGTCTCAAAATAAAACATGATAAAATTAAAAGTTAAATATCACTTCAAGGACTACATAACTTTGTAGAAAAAGTTATATCATATGTTAGGATTATTTCATAATCTCATACATATCATCTCATGAGATATTAAAATTAATAAATTAAAAGGAGCTCTATTTGGACACACCCATCATAACATTTACATTAATATTTTTCCTAAAAATGAATTAAATCGTAATGTATAACCATAAGTAAAACCCATAAAAAATGGGTTATATAATATTATCATAAAAAAATGGGATATTATAAAGATTCCACCAAATTTTAGTGTTTAAAAACAATTTTGATGTTTATGAGGGATTAGAGCTGTATAAATCATTAAAATAAATTATATGTTAATTTAATTACTAAAACTAGTGCCGAAATAATTTTTATAATTTAATTAACAATTAGAGTTTTAACAAAAATGGAACTTAACCTTTAAAGAGGGTAAGAGCCTAATAAATTCCATAAAAACATAAGTGAACCAAAATTATCTTTTATATAAAAGTTATTTTTTAAATTAACTATTGATTTTTTAAGCATATTTTGTTATGTTGTTCTTGATATTATGTAAGAAAACCGAGAATTTTCCTTTAATATTCTTTAATTAACATTTTAAATTTGTAAGGTAACCATTAAAACATGTATGTCAACATCACAAGAAGGTGAATTTAACTAGATATATATGTGACGAGAATATATAAATATCATAGAAGTTGTAAATAAGATTAATATATAGAGAATGTTATGTAAAGAGAGATAATTTATAACCTAATAAAATTTGGGTATCTTAGAGTGACCCCTTTACATTGGTCTAGATTTACTATGTACAATAACATAACCTCTTGAATAATCATGTTATACTTTTAAACTCATAAAAAAACTTAAACAACTATATATGATTTATTATCAAAAATTTATATTCTTTTAGATTCATTTTATTGAGAAATCATTTATATTTCCACTCTCCCAAGGTAATTTGTGTCACGCACACAAGGTCATATTAACTGTGGATGATTATGGGAATTATTTATGATATGACTCAATAAATCCATATGTATAATGTTAGGGATTTTTTTTCATTAATTCCAAAGGGTTCTTAGAGTCCTATATTATTTATTAATAATCAATATTAATATATTTTAATCATTATACACATGGTTCATTTAGGCGGGTTTTATGACCATAGTGAACTTTTTGTATTCATTTTAGTATTATTAATATATATTTATTAGTTTATATTTAATAATATAAAATATATAAATTTAGTCCATTTTAAAAATTATAAGTTAATTTACTCAGTCCATGAACGTGGTGATGGAGAAGAGAAAACATTTTCCATGGAGGCAGTGAACCGACCATAATATGAAAAATGTTATTGTTTCGAAAAATAAAAGAAGATTCACTGTTAGATAAGTGGTATTATGTAAATAATATAACAATTTAGTATATTTTAAATAATAATGATATCATAATATCATGTAATAAATATATATATATATATATGTTAAGGAAGAATAAGAAATAATCAAAAGTTTATTTGGATATGAATATTACAACATTGGATGTCCTCTCTTATAATTCCCGTTATGGAACCTTGGTTTTTTATTTTGATGAGACCAAGGATTATAGCTACATGGTTGAGATATTGGGAGAGAATTTTTTTTATACCTGGAAAGGAAAAAATGTTATAAATTTTGAGGAGAAGATACGGTGATGTGTGGTATTTATGAGGGAAGATGTGTGGTTTTTTAAATATAAGAATCACTTTTTTGTCTTAGCTCAAGAATAAAAACATTATTTATTATTGTGAATATTTATATAAATTTATGCATTTTATTATGTGAAAATGGTCACTTATATCATCCATGACTCATTTTCACAAGTATTTTTATCAAAATCCATGTTAAAGTATTTTTTAGATTTTCTAATTAAAAAATCAACTATTTTTGAAAAATACCTAAAAACACCCAAAGAATTTTTTACATTAAATTCAAACTAAATAATCCTTTTTGTGAAAATAATTTTCTATTAAAAATAAATTTAATAATAATATAAAACCATTATTATTAGAAAAATACAATTTTGAATATTATGATAATATTTTTGACCATTTGAAAATTTATTTCAGGTCTCATAATTTTATATTATAATTAGACAAAAATATTATGTTATGTTATAAAATAGTTTTATGAAAATAATTTTATTTAAATACTCTATATTTTTTATAAAATTAAAATAAAACATAAATGTTTTACAATAGTATAAACACTTATTTTATCATTTTTAAAAAATTACTAGTATCAAGATATAAATATATCATATTTCCATCATATATACTGATAAATATTATTTAATAATTATATAGTTGAAGATACTATTCTAATAGTTATTTTACTATTCTTAATGGTGAGACTCCAATTTCAATGGTCTAACTACTATTCCCAATATTGTAATTTTAACAGTCAAATGGGTTTCCAACATTCTATAAATACCTCATATTTCATTCATTATTCATTCAATTCTATTTTTTCTAAAGGATATATATATATATATTCATTTTACAATTATACATTTAATTTCTAATAGTCTATATCATTTCTATAATTTGGTTCATGACTGAGATCATTTGACAAGATCAAGCAGTTCAAAATATTAATATTATAGTTATCTTATTTTCAATTTGTTCGCACTATAAAACTTTTAATTATTTTGGAAATATTTATTCACTAAATTTAATGTCTAAATCAATATGATAATACAATTTGTTCTATTATTTGGTTCATGTTCTTTATATAATACTACATTACTAAATAACACACATTTATATAGTTATGATGTGACATTACATTGAGAAACAATTTTTGGGTTGTCACAGATCACTTCACCTCTATATATATTACCATTTAGTGGAAAAGGTTTATAGTATACCATTATCTTTTAGAACATTTCTTGAGGAATGTATCTATTATGAATTATAGGGTAATATTTTATTCCTTGTGAAAAATAAGGACTCATGAGAAAATAACATGAAGCATGATTTAGAAAAGGTAGAATTTAAGTTTGAATTAAAGATTTATATAATTATATATAAGGTGAAATGTGTAAAATATAAACTTATAATAATATATTTAAATATATATTCACTTATAAGGTATTGAATATATTCAAATTAAAATTATTGTAATTGATAAAATATTATTACTTTTTAATATGTTACAATATTGGGAGGGAAATAACATGTATTCCACACTAAGAAAAAAACATCATGATACTCAATCCAATATATGGATTGTAAAAGACTAAATACACATGGATATACATAAGATTAATCTCAAACGCATAAGGTAATGATATAAATAATTTGTTTTCCAAATGAATTCTTAACCATCCATTCAAGTGAAGATCCAAGAATCCAGAGAGGAGGATATAGAGATTTCAAAAAATGTAGTGTGAATTTTGGAATTAAACATAAATAAATAAATAATAATATGTTATGAAAATTAGATATACATTTAATAAAACCATTAATTTAATATAAAACATTTATATTATTCTCACAACTCATTCATATCAATTTATCAATAAATCATGAAGATGTATATAAATTAAAAGAAAACCTCATTGTTGTATAAAATGAAGAGGGAGATTGTAGGGTACATATAATGATGCATGGTATTACATAAAATAAAGGATGAAAGAGATAATTATAAGGGTATGCAGTAAGAATTATCCATACTAGTATGGAAATAGAAAATCATTATAATGGATTTTACTGTCGTTCTTCCTAGGACACCTGAAGGCCATAGTTCCATTTGTGTGGTAGTCGATCACCTTATAAAGTAATCAAATTTTATAGCTATTAAAAACTATTTATCCCTTTACCAATACTCCTTGAAATTCATAAGATATTTAGTAAATATTCCTAGAGTTATACTCTCTATTGTAATTGATTAAGATCTGTGGTCCACATTGAGGTTTTAGAGAATCCTTCATCAAGCATTAGAGAAAGAGTTGAGTCCCTATAATGCACTAGGTTTTTTAGGGAGAATATTATTTTTAAAAAATATATCTATATAATTCAAAACATTTTTATCGCAATGTATTTGAAATTGAGTTAAAATAAGGCATAAAAGATATGAATTAAACTGACAACACTTTATTCATTTTTAAGACGAAAATTATAAAAAGATAACATAAAACTATTTATTTAACACTAGGTACTATTTCTCATCATAGAGGAATTAATCTATTAGAAGTGAATAAATCAATATGGGAGTATAGATATTGGAGAATACATTCTTCACAACTTGGAAATCCCCTTGATCATCTTTAATATTTATAATCACCAATAGAAAAAAAATATATTGTGGAAGAACACAAAGAAAGGAAAACCATTAAGTAAAATATATAAAATGAAATAAAAAATATGCATTGTGAAGTGAGTTTGATTGAAAAATTAACTTATTAAGACAATATATATATATATATATATATATATGAATGAAATATTTCCATTATAAATATGGTCCTTTAGAATATGGTCATTGGGTATACATCTAATAGAAAAATTAAAGTCATGTATTGTTTACAGTAAATGATGGATCGGTCTAACAACTCATTATTTTAAAAATCACAAATCACATTTATGTGTTTCTAAAAATATTTTCTATTTCATGCAAGTATGATATTACTTCTTGAAAATTTGAGAAAATTCAACTTGTCTAGGAATGAATGTAAGGGTAAAGAATCTAGACCACCATTATTGACTCTTCATAGGGATGATTTCTAAAATTACTTGAGTATATAAACTACTAATACATTTCCATTATTACAATAAGATCATCCATGATGGAATATTCAAAGAAAACACATGTAACCATATGACAAATTGAATTTAATGACATTATATCTTAGAGAATCCAAAACTATATGATTTTTTTTAAATTCTTGAATCAAATTCATGACCATGTTCATTGACCAAAATTAAAACAAAATCAACCACACAACTATTTTGGTTAATTATGATGTGTCCCAAAAACTCCATGATCAAACAATTAATAAAGTCATGTGACCATATAATTTTTTTGAGGCTATAGAAGGGACTCTGAGACAACAAGAAACCACATGTAATGTTTAATAGACCAAATGGAGAATCAGTTTTGTGACTAATTATTGATGTGATTATATTAAATTAAACAGAATTAATAGATTTTTTCACTGATTGGATTGACCACAAAGTCTGGAAATATATTATATGAGCTTTTCAAAAAATGAAATCTTGTTTTTTAAGTATCTAACCTAGTATGGATTTGATGACATGGCCTTATTAAATTAAACATGTCTTAATGTTTTTATTTGTAACACCCCAAGCTTCCACGGTACACTTCTCTTTGAATAATACAGTAGTGCTTGTGGTACGCAACTTCGAGTTCTAACACACACCACAACCAATCAAAGTAGCCGTTATGAATAGTAATACCTAATTTTTGAAATTTTATAAATTATATCTTGCCAAATGGACTTCGTTTTTGGATTCGGAATATCGAAATTAGACTATGTTGAATTTTTGGTATTTTTCTAAGAACTTCCAATTTTTTATCAATACTGAAAAATACTTAAAAACAACTTTTTTAATCAAAATAATTTATAGTGATAAATTATACTATTTAGTGGTTTTAAAGTATAATTGGAATATATTTTTACCATTATATCCAATGTTGGTCATTAAAATTAATTTCACTTTGAAATTGGACATAAAAAATTGTCAATCTTTTGATATATATTGTATCTAAGAAACACGCTATTTGTTGTGACAGCGGGAATTAATTATGAAATTAATTAATGCAACTTATATTTTTAGAATTTTGTAAAATAGACATAATTTTTGAATTTGGAATATCAATTATAGCTTAGGGTGAAATTTTGGCATTGTTCTGAAAAACTTCAATTTTTTGATGAATAGTGTAACCACTGAGTGGTAGTTAAAAAACTGATTTTTCGTTTAAATGAAACATTACCACTTCTGTGTTTTGATTTTCAAAAATCCAACATACATGGTTTTCATTAGGAGGTAAAATGTGTTTCAATGGGATTAAAATATTTTTTTGGTGAATAGTAACTTTTAAGTTTAATTAATCGCGATTAAAGGTAATTAGTTAAATTTAAGGTAAAAATGATATTATAAAAATATGAAAATACCTTTACACTTTTCTTAACCCTATTGGATGAGTCATGGCCGACCAAGAAAATCCATGGGTCAACTTGGGGACCACATGGAGCCACTTTGGTAGGAAAATTACATTAAAAACTTTTTATTTAATGTTAAAATAAAAATGTCACAAACAAGAGTTGTTTTACTAAAACAATTTTTAAATGGGGTTATACAAGTAATATTTTTTACTATAAATATTCATTAGAAATATAAAATGATTTAATACATCATTATAGTTTTTTTATAATTTTTAGACATTAAATAAATTAAATTATTTATGACACCATGATGATGCAGCGATTACCTCATTAATTAACGATTTCAATAAAATGAAAAGATAATGTAAAATCTAAGACTTAAACTTGTAAAAAAACTATTGGATGAGTATATATAGAACCCTTATCACCTTATCCTCGAAATATATAATTGTGGGACCTTTATAATCCGAAAAATCATTTCATAATAAAGTAACATTTCAATCTTTCCAAGAGTTCCCCTTCTCTCCTCTTATAAAATGCCCCCACCACTACCACCTTACTCACACATTCAAAGCCTTTTGTCTCAGCAAAACTCTGCCCAAATACTCTCTCAACTTCCTTCCCTTACTCATAGAAGCCTCACTTTTGGAATAATTCTTCCCAAGGAAGCCTTTGGCTCAAATCAAAAAAAGAGTTACCCGATTTTAAGGTAATGTCTTCTGTAATGTTGTTTTGTTTTATTTTTCTTCTCTAACCCCTTAAACTCTTTTTATTCCTTTCGTGTGTAACAACACCAGTATCTAAAATATACTATAATGTTGTTATGATAATGATTTGGTTTACACTTACACACACCTTCGTCTAATGGTTAAAGAACATACTATTTCTGTGGGTGGCGAAATACTGCCTCACGAAACGATGATTGTTCAATATTATTTTAACACCTATAATGGTGGCCATTTTGATGGCACTATTTTCATATAAGATAAATATATTATTTTTATGTTTTCCTTATGCTTCTGTATTTATCATTTGTGGCATACTTTATGATTTCCATTATGGGTAAACGTGATAATTTCATTTTAGGAAGTGCGGACTACCGCCCCCTCAAAGTGATTTGAATAATTAATGCCATATGTGGGATGTATAAAGGATGGAGTAAATGGTATTATACATTATATTATACTGGAATTATATTATACATTTATATAATTATAACTTCATTCCATTAAATACGAAATAGAAATGAAAGTAGCGTTCATGCGTATGTACGGCTTACCGTCTCCATGAACGGTGCATTTCATTTCTTACCTCTAAATGTTATGTAATATTATAAATGAATGTATATACTGGATATATATTATTTACATTATATATACATCATGAATATAATTATGGATATAATGAATATATTACCACATGAACAAAGTGTAATTATAAGAAGTTTATTTTTGACTCAAGTACCTAAGATCGTCAAAACGACCGTTATTAACATAAATAATTACATAATGTTCATAACATGGTAATAAGTGATATAAAATGAATAATAAACTTGAAAAAGGTTCTAAAAAAATTATAAATTAACTCTAGTTTATTATTTAGTAGATCAATGAACGGTCGAGTGAATTAGGACACGAGGTAAGGGAACTTCTTAAGCCAATTTCTATTCTTTGGGTTAATCTCCTACTTTCAAATTATGTCATGATATTATTATGTCCTATCTTGTATTTATACTTTATTTATGTGTACTTATAGTGAATACACATAATATATCTACTTTATTTAAAAAATGATCTTTGTAAGGGTCTTCGTCTCAATCTCCTTTCATTGAGGCATATTTTGTTTTATACACAACTTTCTTTTATACGGTGTATAAACCCCTTTGACTATGAATTTTATTCAAAAAGGAATCATTTTTTAAAAATCGTTTTACTAAACAAAAAAATAAATGTTTTTGTCTTACGTATGCAGTGACAATGACTTCTCCGCCGCCGTGACCATTATTTGTGTTTCGGATTCCTCTACAAGCCATAACTTCTTTTTAATGAAAAATAAATAAAAAGTTTTAACTTTCATTTATTTTGTTATTGAAAATGGTTTTGAATGTGTTTTTACTATATCAATGTGTTGTATTGATATCTTGTTATTGAAGTGTGGAAATCTTATGTTTCCTTTATGCATGTTTTATGTGATAAAATTATGTTATGGTTTATGATATGTTTAAACCAGTTCATATGAGGAATGCATTGGACTTAATAAGTGACGAGTGGAGCCCGCTATAGCTCCATGATGCATCGGTAGGTCTCATGAGACAAACTAGTGTCTTGGCACGAGGCCTTGACAAAATCTTATTTGTGGTCTTGCCACGAGGCCATGGCTATGTGGTTATGATAGTCTGGCATTATGCATTCCATCATTATGAAAGTGGTTATTAATATTGCATGTGATTATTCGACTAGTAGAATATCCATGCGAGTAAGTAAATGGCATTATTTAATTTTATTTTTTCCATATTATGCTGAAGTTCAAGTTTAAAAAGTTTTTTGTCTTAGTTATACATTGCCTTAAATGTTAATGTTTATTTATGAAAGCTTCTGTAATATTGTTATCCTTACTGAGCATCTGAGCTCACCCCTTTCAATGTATTAATATTTTCCAGGATGTGAAGAAGTATTTTATGAATGACCTGTAGGGATAGTCAAAATAGGATATGAGTGTGGACTATGGAGACTTTGTTATTGTAGTTTTTCACTTTATGATGTAATGTAACATTTATGAATGTATCTAGTGTTTCCAAGGCTACTAAAATAACCGGTCTTTCGAGACTTGGTCTTTTGTGATCATGACAATGTTACGCAATAATGCACCGACTCTGGGTAAATAGGTTCGGGGCATTACAGTTGGTATCAGAGGCAGTTTAGTACTAACCTTGGAAGCTAGATTTAGATAAACTCTGATTAGAGCACATAGCCCAAAGATAGACTTTGAGGATTAGTATAGAAGAACATACTAGAATTTTGGTATTATAGAGATGTTGTGAGTTTTCCGAGCAATACATCCCTGTCTGGATATGAGCAGGTAGAGGCGGCTCTGGAACAGATGTACATAGGGGTAAAACCCGAAAACACTGCTTTGAGCTAGACACGAATGGGAACTGGTGCACGACAACGGGCCTTGCTGCACTCTTGGTTATGACACTCCTGGGGGATATGCTTAGGATAATTCTCATTTTCTTTACAAACCACTATGAAGGGTTATGAGTATATACTTACTCAAAGAAAACATTTTTATGGATTATATCCAGAAATAGTTCAATTTATGTTAAGTATTTTACAAGTATGGAATTATGTATTTTGATTCATAAACTAATCTAGTTTATGCCATTGTTTAGAAATGGAGCCTAGTGGAAGGAATGGAAACTCTATCAATGCACGCACTCCATGTAGGGATTTCCCTCCAGCTCAAGATAATTATTGTGGATCTGGAGATACAACTTGTGCTGATCAACTTATTACCGTACTGGGACAACTCACTCATGTTATGAATAATAACCTTACTCGTATGGAGCACCCTGATCCGAAACGTGTAGGATCAATGTTATACCACTTCATGAGGAAACAACCACCAACATTTAATGGGGGTACAAATCCATTAGTAGCTAAGGAATGGATAAACTCCTTAGAAAAAATATTCCATGCCTTGGGGAGTAGTGAAAGGGAAAAGGTTTTCATGGTAGTCTACTGCCTCACTGGAGATGCCGATCAATGGTGGTCACTGATTAAAAACACAAAGGAAGATGAAGAAGTATAAAATATGGAATGGGGAGAGTTCAAAGATCTTTTCATAGAAAAATACTTTCCACATGACCATCGAGCAGATATGCAAAGGCAATTTCTGAGTCTGAGGCAGAAGGAGGATGAGAATGTCGCAAAGTGTGAGGCTAACTTTACAAGGTTAGCGAGGCATGCTGCAGATTATATACGTAACCCAAGAAGTAAGATTTATCATTTCTTTTATGGGTTAAAACGATTTCTCCGTCGAGCATTAGTCTCACAAACCTTCTCATCATACGAAGATATCGTCTCATGTGCTATCAAGACGGAAAATGAATTCTCTAAGTCTTATGACTTTAAAGAAAAGCAAGAAAATAAGAGATCTTCTAATAAATCTGGAAATGGAAATAAGAGGAAGAAGGAAATAGTTGAATATCAGTCCTGCAGTAAATGTGGAAAGAAACACCCCAATACTTGCTTGAATGGAATGGGAGTCTGTTACAAGTGTGGCGAAAAAGGCCACCAAGCTCATGATTGCAAGGGAAAGAAAGTTGTTGTCAATGTGGAATGCTATAATTGTAGAGAGATGGGACATTATTCAAATTAATGTCCTAAGCGTCAAGGGAACTTACCTCAGAAGAGGCCAAGCTTATGCTATCACTACTGCTGAGGTTGAAGCTCCGAAAGATGTGGTGGAAGGTAATTTAATGGTTTCCTCAAGTTTAGCAAATGCATTATTTGATTTTGGATCATCACATTGTTTCATATCTTCCCAGTTTTCTAAGAAAATTAGATATTTCCAATTTGATTTAATAAGAGAATTGTCAGTCAAAACTCCTAAGGGAAGTATTATTGCAACAACATTTTGTGAATCAGTCCCCATTAGAGCACATAACTATTCTTTATCTGCTGATCTCATTGTCATACCTATGACTGAGTTTGATATAATCCTAGGTATGGATTGTCTTTCGGACTATGATGCAATGATTTATTGTAAGAAGAAGGAGGTTACGATTTTTGATGATGATGATAAGGAACACCTTATTTTTAGAGCAGAATCGTCACCACCTAATTCTTATTTAGACCCACCCCCAGTAGCTCAACTAAATTCAATTATTGGGGAGGAAGAGAATGAAATGACTAAGGGTGAGGAAAGGAATGTTAAAATAAAGGATGTTCCTATTTTGAAAGAATATGAAGATGTGTTTCTGGAATATTTACCTGGACATCCTCCAGAATGAGAAGTTGAGTTTTCCATTAATTTAATTCTTGGATCAAGGACTATATCGAAGACCCCTTATAGGATGGCCACTATGGAATTAGTTGAAATAAATAAAAAACTAGAAGAATTGAGTAATAAGGGATTTATTTGCCCTAGTGTTTCTCTATGGGGAGCCCCTGTCCTTTTTGTTAAGAAGAAAGATGGATCTATGAGGTTGTGCGTTGACTACAGGGAGATCAATTCTATAACAATAAAGAACAAGTATCCCCTACGTCGTATTGATGATTTATTTGACAAATTGCATGGAGCTCAATAGTTTTCAAAGATTGAACTTCGATCTGGATACCATCAGTTGTGTGTGAAGAAGGAAGACATTCCGAAGACAGCATTTTGAACAAGGTATGGGGATTACGAGTTTACAGTAATGCCTTTTGGATTGACTAATGCACCCTCTATATTCATGGATCTAATGAATAGAGTTTTCAAGGAATATCTAGATGATTTTGTGGTGGTATTTATTGATGACATCTTGGTGTACTCCAAAAGCTACGAAGATCATGAAAATCACTTGCGCATTATCTTGAAGACTCTTAGAAGGCATGAATTATATGGGAAGTTTAGCAAGTATGAATTCTGGCCTCAGGAGATTTCTTTTCTTGGCCACATTGTCTCTAAGGATGGAATTTCCATTGATCCTTCTAAGACCAAGGCAATCCAAGAATGGCCAACACCGACGAGTATAACTGAGGTACACAGCTTTATTGGTTTGGCAGGTTATTATCGACATTTTGTCCAGAATTTTGCCCGATTGGCTAACCCATTAACGAAGCTCACACATAAAGGGGTTAAATTTGTCTGAAAAAAAAAGAGTGTGAAGAATGTTTTGAAGAACTGAAGAGAAGATTAGTCAACACTCCTATATTGACTCTACCATCAGGGAATGATGGGTTCGTTATTTATAGTGATGCATCAATGAAAGGACTTGGTTGTGTCCTTATGTAGAATGATTGGATTATTGCCTATGCATCACGATAGCTAAAAATTCATGAGCAAAACTATCCTACTCATGATCTCGAGTTAGCTGCTGTAATCATGGCCTTGAAGATATGGAGACATTATCTCTATGGTGAAAAATGTGAGATATATATCGATCACAAGAGTTTGAAATATATTTTCTCACAAAAAGAACTCAACATGAGTCAAAGGCGATGGCTTGAACTACTCAAGGATTAGGATTGTACGATACACTACCACCCAGGGAAGGAAAATAAGGTTGCAGATGCTTTGAGTAGAAAAGATCACAGAGTTTTGAACATGATGAGAGTAGAAAGGGATACTATTTTAATGGATCTAGTAAAGATAGATATGGGAATCACCATGGAGGGTGGAACATCAAAATTCTTTCAAATGGTTGCCAAACCATCTTTTATAGAAAGGATAAAGTGTTCTTAGGCCAATGATGAAGAGTTGAAAAAGAAGATTAAAGCTGTGAATGATGGGCGATTGAGTGACTCTGTGTATGAAGATGGAATTTTGAAATTTGGGAGGAGACTTTGTGTTCCCGAT
This sequence comes from Viscum album, assembly GCA_963277665.1. Classification (NCBI taxonomy): domain Eukaryota; kingdom Viridiplantae; phylum Streptophyta; class Magnoliopsida; order Santalales; family Viscaceae; genus Viscum; species Viscum album. The sequence goes on along the minus strand of OY728162.1, from coordinate 1,369,913,526 downwards.
ATACCTGATTTAAAGAGGGAATTGTTGGATGATTCTCATAGATCCAATTTCTCTATACACCCTGGGAGCACCAAAATGTATAGAGATTTAAAGGGACATTTTTGGTGGGACAACGTGAAGAGGGAGATTGCTGATTTTGTGTCAAGATGTATGGTTTGTCAGCAAGTGAAAGCTGGAAGGCAACTGCCTGGTGGAGTATTGCAACCTCTTCCCATACCTGAGTGGAAATGGGATAATATAATGATGGATTTTATCATGGGACTACCAAAGACTCCTAGAAGAAATGACGCAATATGGGTCATTGTTGATCGTCTCACGAAGTCAGCACATTTTCTTGCTATAAGGGAAGATCTACCACTTGAAGGTCTAGAAAAACTGTATATTAATGAAGTTATGAGACTTCATGGAGTACCCCTGTCGATTGTCTCAGATCGTGATCCTCATTTTACATCAAGATTCTGGAAAAGTCTTCAGAAGGCCTTGGATACTGAACTTCGTCTGAGCACTGCTTACCACCCTCAAACAGATGGACAATCAAAAAGAACTATTCAAACCTTAGAAGACATGTTGAGATCCTGCTCACTTGACTTTCAAGGAATGTGGGATCAATATTTACCTCTGGTAGAATTTTCTTATAATAATAGCTTCCATTCAAGTATTCAGATGGCACCATATGAAGCGTTATACGGAAAGAGATGTCGCACACCAACCTGTTGGGATGACGTTGGTGAAAGAAAACTTGTAGGCCCAGAACTGGTGGAGGAAATGATGGAAAGGGTGAAAGTAATCCAAAACCACATCAAAACAGCTCAAAGTAGGCAGAAGAGCTATGCCGATAACCGAAGGAAGGATTTGGAATTTCAGGTAGGAGATCATGTTTTCTTGAAGGTATCTCCATGGAAGGGAGTTATACGATTCGGTAAGAAGGGTAAATTGAGTCCCAGGTACATCGGACCCTTCGAAATTCTAGAACAAATTGGGGCTGTAACTTACCGCTTGGCAATGCCACCAAGTCTCTCCAAATATCATGATGTATTCCACGTATCACTGTTGAGAAAATACTTGCCTGACCCAACGCATTTACTCACCTATGAGGAATTCGAACTGGAACCTGATCTGTCTTATTGCGAAGAGCCCGTCAGGATTCTTGATACAAGAGAACAAGTGCTGAGAAACCAGACGACTCATCTAGTAAAAGTTCTATGGAGAAACCATAAGATGGAGGAGGCAACGTGGGAACCCGATGAACTTATGATGAAGAATCACCCGAGTCTTTTTATATAGTGATATTATATGAAATTTTGAGGATAAAATTATTTGAAGGAGGGGAGAATGTAACACCCCAAGCTTCCATGGTACACTTCTCTTTGAATAATACAATAGCGTGTGTTGTACGCAACTTCGAGTTCTAACACACACCACAACTAATAAAAGTAGCCGTTATGAATAGTAATACCTAATTTTTGAAATTTTATAAATTATATCTTTCCAAATGGAATTTTTTTTGGATTAGGAATATCAAAATTAGCCAATGTTGAATTTTTGGTATTTTTCTAAGAACTTCCATTTTTTTTATGAATAGTTAAAAATACTTAAAAACAACATTTTTAAACAAAATAATTTATAGTGATAAATTATACTATTCAGTGGTTTTAAAGTATAATTGGAATATATTTTTACAATTATATCCAATGGTGGTCATTAGAATTAATTTCACTTTGAAATTGGACATTAAACAATTGTCAATCTTTTGATGTATATTGTTTCTAAAAAACACGCTATTTGTTGTAACAGCGGGAATTAATTATGAAAATAATTAATGAAACTTATATGTTTTGAATTTTGTAAAATATACATCATTTTTGAATTCGGAATATCAATTATAGCTTAGGGTGAAATTTTGGCATTGTTCTGAAAAACATCAATTTTTGATGAATAGTGAAACCACTAAGTGGTAGTTAAAAAACTGATTTTTCGTTTAAATAAAACATTACCACTTATGTGTTTTGATTTTCAAAAATCCAACATACATGTTTTTCATTAGGAAGTAAAATTTGGTTCAATGGTATTAAAATAATTTTTTGGTGAATAATAACTTTTAAGTTTAATTAATCACGATTAAAGGTAATTAGTGAAGTTTGAGGTAAAAATGATATTATAAAAATATAAAAATACCTTTAGACTTGTCCTACCCCTATTGGATGAGTCATGGCCGACCAAAAAAATCCATGGGTCAACTTGGGGACCCCATTGAGCCACTTTGATAGGAAAATGACATTAAAAACGTTTTATTTAATGTTAAAATAAAAATGTCACAAACAAGAGTTGTTTTACTAAAATAATTTTTAAATGGGGTTATAAAAGTCATATTTTTGAATATAAATATTAATTATAAATATATAAAGAGTTCCTAAATAATTATAGTTTTTTTATAATTTTTAGACATTAAATAAATTAAATTATTTATGACACCATGATGATGCAGTGATTACCTCATTAATTAACGATTTAAATAAAATGAAAATATAATGTAAAATCTAAGACTTAAACTTGTAAAAAACCTATTGGATGATTATATTTAGAACCCTAAACACCTTATCCTATAAATATATAAGTGTGGGACCTTTATAATATGAAAACGCATTTCATAATAAAGTAACATTTCAATCTTTCCAAAAGTGCCCCTTCTCTCCTCTTATAAAAGGCCCCCACCACTACCACCTTACTCACACCTTCAAAGCCTTTTGTCTCGGCCAACCTATGCCCAAATACTCTCTCAAATTCCATAAATTACTCCAAGAAGCCTCACGTTTGGCATAATTCTTCCCAAGGAAGCTTTTGGCTCAAATCAAAAAAGAGTTACCCGGTTTTAAGCTAATGTCTTCTCTAATGTTGTTTTGTTTTATTTTGCTTCTCCAACCCCTTAAACTCTTTTTATTCCTTTATTTTGTAACAAAACCAGTATCTAAAATATACTAGGATTTTTTTATGATAATTATTTGGTTTACACTTACACACACCTTCGTCTAATGGTTAAAGAACATACTGTTTCTGTGGGTGGCGAAATACTGCCTCACGAAACAATGATTGTTCAAAATTCTTTTAACACCTCTAATGGTGGCCATTTTGATGAAACTATTTTCATATATGATATATATATAATTTTTATGTTTTCCTTATTCTTCTTTATTTCTCATTTGTGGCATACTTTATGATTTCCATTATGGGTAAACGTGATAATTTCATTTTAGGAAGTGCGGACTACCGCCCCCTCAAAGTGATTTGAATCATTAATTCCATATGTGGGATGTATAAAGGATGGAGTAAATGGTATTATAAATTATATTATACTAGAATTATATTATACCTTTATATAATTATAACTTCTTTCCATTAAATACTAAATAGAAATGAAAGTAGCGTTCATGCGTACGTACGGCTTACCATCTCCATGAACGGTGCATTTCATTTCTTACATCTAAATGTTATGTAATATTATAAATGAATGTATATACTGGATATATATGATGTATATACATCATGAATATAATTATGGATATAATGTATATATTACCACATTAACAAAGTGTAATTATAAGAAGTTTATTTTTGACTCATGTACCTAAGATCATCAAAACGACCGTTATTAACATAAATAATCACATAATGTTCATAACATGGTAATAAGTGATATAAAATGAATAATAAACTTTAAAATGGTTCTTAAGAAATTATAAATTAACTCTAGTTTATTATTCCAGAGATCAAAGAACGGTCGAGTGAATTCGGACACGAGGTAAGGGAACTTCTTAACCCAATTTCTATTCTTTGGGTTAATCTCCTACATTCAAATTATGTCATGATATTATTATGTCATATCTTGTATTTGTACTTTATTTATGTGTAATTATAGTAAATACACATAATAGATCTACTTTATTTAAAAAAAATTATCTTTGTAAGGGTCTTCGTCTCAATCTCCTTTCATTGAGGCATATTTTGTTTTATACACAAATTTCTTTTATATGGTGTATAAACCCCTTTGACTTTGACTTTTATTCAAAAAGAAATCATTTTTTACAAAGAGTTCTACTAAACGACAAAAGGAATGTTTTTGTCTTACGTATGTGGCGATAATGACTTCTTCGCCGCTGTGACCATTATTTGTGTTTCGGCTTCCTCTACAAGCCATAACTTTTTTTAATGAAAAATAAATACAAAGTTTTAACTTTCTTTTATTTTGGTATTGAAAATGGTTTTGAAAGTGTTTTTATTATATAAATGTGTTGTATTGATATCTTGTTATTGAAGTGTGGAAATATTATGTTTCCTTTATGCATGTTTTATGTGATACAATTATGTTATGGTTTATGATATGTTTAAACCTATTCATATGAGGAATGCATTGGACTTAATAAGTGACAGGTGGAGCCCACTATATCTCCTCGATGCATCTGTAGGTCTCATGAGACAAACTAGTTTCTTGGCACGAGGCCTTGACAAAATATTATTTGTGGTCTTGGCACGAGGCTTTGGCTATGTGGTTATGATAGTCTGGTATTATGCATTCCATCATTATGAAAGTGGTTATTGATATTGCATGTGATTATTATACTAGTAGAATATCCATGTGAGTAAGTAAATGGCATTATTTAATTTTATTTTGGCCATATTATGTTGAAGTTCATGTTTAAAAAGGATTTTGTTTTAGTTATACATTGCCTTAAATGTTAATGTTTTTTTATGAAAGCTTTCGCAATATTGTTATCCTTACTGAACATCTGAGCTCACCCCTTTCAATGTTTTAATATTTTCTAGGATGTGAAGAAGTAATTTATGAATGACCTACAGGGATAGTCAGAAGAGTATATGAGTGTGAACTATGGAGACTTTGTTATTGTAGTTTTTCACTTTATGATGTAATGTAACATTTATGAATGTATCTAGTGTTTCCAAGGCTACTAAACTAATCGGTATTTCGAGACATGATCTTTTGTGATCATGCCAATGTTACGCAATAATGCACCGACTCTGGGTAACTGGGGTCAGGGCGTTACATTATTATATTTTAATATAATACTTGATAACAACTTTTAACAAAAAAACGTGTGATGTCAAAATCACATAATGATCTTAGATTTTATGTCTTGTATAAGGATTAATAATGATAAATTTTCAATACATCTTATCATATGAAGATATCCTTATTTTATAGGTGACATAAGTCAAAGAAAACAAGTTTTATATATAAATAATTTTTGGAATATTAAAAATTAATAGTGGTTATTATCTTTTTTCTCTAGTATATCATGAAAAGTAATAGAGAATTATATAATATTAACACATTAACTATGAACTAAAATAATATAACTTTAAGAGAGGAAAAACATCTATATAATATTAGAACATAAACCATATTCTACATCAATTTCATTTCTCACTTTTTCATAGATTTATCTTACCATAGAGATTTGATTATATTACACAATATATTTATTAGAACATCCTCTTATGATATATTGGAGAGTACAAGATAATCACTTATTATTTATTCATATTTTCTATTTAATGAATATTTTGGAAGTGGTTATTTATAAGACTAGACATCCTTGTATACTATTTTCTCTAAAGCCAAATCAATGTTTTAGATCATGATTATTTTTTAAAAAATGTGAATAACAGTGGGTGAATAATGAGTGGAGAGGTCCAGGTCATGGATTAAGACTGAATATCTTGAATTCATTTAATCTATGTTTTTATGTTTTTCTTTATGTTGTTTTAAAAAATCTTTCAAAATATGTTTAAAAAACTATAATTTTATAGTTAGTTTTTTCGAATGATATTTCTACAACTAAATATGAGTTTATTAATCTCATAAAATTAGGATATTTACAATATTATTCTAATTGAGTTTTGATTAAAATATTGGGGGATTATTTAAAAGTAATAAATTAGATTTACCTACCGTATTAATTAACTAGTTTATATTTAAAACTTGTGGATTTAGTTTATATTTAAAAATAAATAAATTTGAAACTCAATTATCCCCTATAGAGTATTTCATTTTAAAAAACATTTGGTATCAGAGTTTTTATTTTTTACTTATACATTCCATACATTAACTTCGATCAAATTTTTAAAAATATATTTTTGCATTTATTTATTATTATTTTTATAATGGAATCCATGTATGAGGGATATGATACTAACATACCACTATATTTTAATGGTAAAAATTACATCTAGGGGAAAATAACAACGAAATTTATTTTAAGAGTATTATTTCTAATATTTGGGGTTCTATTGGTGATAAATATGTGAAAAATAGAAAAGCTAGAAAATAGTGTGATACTCGTACTAAATATGATTTGGATTCAAAATGTGAATCATTGAATTCATTATTTTGTGATTCAGTATAGGATTAATTTAATTGGATATCCACATGTGATACTACTTGTAAAATATGAGATTCTCTTTGTGTGTCTCCTAGAATAACTTGTAATGTTAAGGAAATGAATTTAAACACATATAATTTTGAGTATGACACATTAGAATTGAAGACTAATGAATCTATTTCTGTTATTTATCTTATATTTAATGAGATAATAAATTATTTGGTTACCCTAAGAAAAAATATGATTGAAAAAGTCCACGTGACAACAATTTTGATATATCTTCTAGATCATTAGAGAGGTACTTCAGTATTTATCTAAAAATCACATGACATTAGAAAAATACAATTCAAGGAATTAATTGTAAACCTGATGATGAATAAAAAATATTTTGAGTTTAAAAATAAATAGAATTGACTAAAATGGAAATATGTTTCTTTCAAATAACCACAATTTAATTCCAAAGGCGTTTTAAAATCAGATAGTATAATTTTTTGTGAAGATAATACATCTAATGATTGGGAGGTAACTTAGATAGTTATAAGATTTAATATTATTAATGAAAAGAATAAATTATTTCTCACGTGATATTATATAGGAAAATATGAAAATGAGGAAATTTAAATATTAAAAAATTATTATTATTATTATAGTGAGATTAACATTAATGAATGTAAGAATAATGTAAATAAAAACGTTTATTGTATTATGATCAAATATAAGAAGAGGAATGAAGATAAATAGAAAAAATAAATGAAAGGAATGAAATCCTCTTTGAGTTCATCTGAGGATAAACCAACTGACTCAAAATCAAAAAAGGAATATACAAATGAAAAATAAAATCTATGATTTATGGATACTGCTTCAATGGAAAATCCACTTCTTCTACACATAATTATGATGATTTTGAAATTAGAAGTAAAGAATTAAATTAGTATTATGCTATGTTAGAAGAAACTAAGAATTTTAAAAAATATATATTCTAAATTCTAAAAAATAGTTTCATGTTTTATGTGTTATGTGTTTTAGATTAATCAGACCTTATTATAGAAAAGGAAAATAATTTCAATCTATTAAAGTAAAATAAATATTTTAAATTTCTAAATAAACAAATTAAAAGGGATTTTAAATTATTTTTTGACATACAAATCAATTTTAATATCATTCTGGGTGAAAAAAATATCATAAATCAAAATTAGGAATGGTTTTCTGTTCTAGATAGTAATAGAATCTATAAAAAATAATTTCACCACTAATTCAAAAAAGGTCATAATTTTTAATAGAAACAACCTTTTTTGGATGTAATTCAAAAACAAATATTTGTTTAGAAAGGAATTTTCTAAATAAATTCTTTATTTAAGTGGTAAAAAGGCCTATAAAACAAATTTGGATACCTAAGGATTTATTTTGCAACTTTTCTAGGACCAAGAAAATATGACTAACAAAACTATTTATTTATTTATTTTTTTATGAAAAATATATGAAGAGATCCAAAAAAATTATGGAATCTGGAAATTGGATTATCTAGAAATTTGAATATAGGCTATTTATACTTCATGAATGTTTCAATGGTGGATGGTGGACTTATCACTTTCCGTGGTAATTAAAAATAAAAATTATTGAATTTACCTAGATTTGTAATTCTGAATCTCTCATTATTTATAATGTTTTATTTATTGATGGTTTAAATTTTAATATTTTTAGTACTTATCACTTATTTGATAATGGTTTTAATGATAAATATGAAAACAATTCTTGTAAAATTTATGATTCCAAGCATGAACCAATATTTACTACATTAATAAATAATGATGTATATTTTGCTAATTGAGATTCCTTGTTTTCTAAAAAATATTGTTTAATGATTTTCATATAGAATTGTGCTTATGGAATGGGAGTATAGTCCACTATAATAGAAACTCACTCCAAAAGATAAATAATAAATGTTTTTTCAATAATCCACCTATGCTATAATTTCCTATCGCCAATGTTTGAAATTATTATCAAATGGGAAAGCAACACAAAATATTTTTTGAACTAAAGAAATATGTCACTAGCACTAAACAACTAGAACATGTTCATATGTATTTCTATGGACAATACAGATTTTCTAATTAAAAGGAAGACATTATTCTTATGTTATTATTGTTGATTATTCATGATATACATGGGATTTTGTCCTTTCTTATAAATGTTAAGTGCCTTGCTGTTTTTTGAATTTATCAAATGTCAGAAGTGAAACATACTAGATATACCATCAAAACCCTGAGAAGTTATCCTAGATGATAATTTGATATTCAGGACCATGAATCTACCATCAATAAACATGGATATACTCATAATTTCTCTAAAATAGAAACACCTAAAAATATTTGATTTTAAAATGGAGAAATTAAAAACTTCAATAAATTTTGAGGCTATACTCCTTGAATATGAAAATCATATCTTTTCTTGGGTTCAACCTATTAAAATATATTTTTATGTTACTAAAAGGGTTATATAATTACTTGTATTGAATAAGAAACCATATATATTATTGAATGGTATAAAACCAAATATAAATTACTTATATAACTTTGGATACCAATTATACATTCTAAATAAAAAGGATAATCTGGAAAAATATTCCCCAAAAATCTATAAAGGTTATTTTATTTCTTATTCAACCACTAGAAAATATTTTATTCTCCTTAACATGAAATGAAATGTTTTGGGAGAAACTTTTCATGTTACTTCTGGTGAGATAGATACATATTGACGCCAAACTAGCATATAAAATATTTGAAGATAATATTTCAATTATGAATATCATTAATACCTCTAAAAAATATTATCCCCTTGCAGATTTACTTGATAAATATCCTAAAATGAACCTTAAAGTTTTTATAGACCTAGAAAAATACATGAATGAACCTAGTCCCACATCCCCCCAAACCATTATATCCCAAAAAACCTACCGTTATTTCTAGTTATAAAATTCCTTGATAAAATTTCTCACACCAGAGCATCACTTTGAACCCACATTCAACTTCATGCCTTTTGTCACAACCTATAATAAATAAAATCCATGAATCCATTAATGATCACCATTGGTTAATAGCTATGTTAGAAAAAACAAATCAATCCAGGAGAAACCATTTCTAGAAATTCATATATAGAAATAAACACTACTTAACTATTGGTTGGGTGTATATAAACACTGTTTCTAAATATGTTATAATAATTAGAAATAAATATAGATTGGTTATAGAAAGTATAATTTATAATAAGTGATTCACTTTGAGTAATCCATTACTCCACTATCTTTACATGAAACCGTTATAATACTACATGCTTGTAGAAAGAATCGATATTTAAAATTGTATCATATGAGTGTTAAGAGTGAATTTTTAAATGGAAATATTATTTAGTATATTTTAATTTAAAAATCCCCTAGTTTTTCATGCATTCATCTTTCTAAATAACCTTTTAAAATTATCTAAAAACTTTAATATACTTCAAAAAACCCTAGATCATGGTTTAAATGGCTCAATAATTTTCTTACTTCAAATATTTTATCAAAAGGTGATTCTGACATCAATTTATTTATTATAGTGATTTTAAAGAATGTTTTATAAGTTCAAAAATATGTTGATGAAATTATTTTTGGATCTTCAAAAAAACCTTATGTAATAAATTTTATAAAATTATGTAAAATTAATTTAAAATTTGTTTGATGGGTGAACTTGGATACTTTATTTGTTTCGAAATAAATCAAAATAAATAATGAGTTTTTAAAATAAAACTATCTATACAAAATATCTTCTAAAATATTTTGGCATGGATAAATGAAGAGGAAGTGCTACTAAAAAAAAGTACTACCTGTAAATTAGATCATAATGAAACTAATAAACTAATTATTAAAATCACTTATAAAGGCATGATAGGGTGTTCAATTTACTCAACATATCCAACCAAATATTATTTTTATTGTGTACATATTTGATCATTTCCATGAAAAAACCCCATGAATCAAATTTAAATGATTATAAAAAATTTCAAATTCCTCCAAAGAAAAGCTAATTTAGGACTTATATATTCTAGTGGACATGATTTTGATTTAATCATATACTTTGATGCTAATTTCTTTGGTTTTATGTTATATATATAAATAAATTTTGGAACATGTCAAATTTTATGAAAGTTTCTAGTTTTATGGTATAGTAAAAAATCATTATGTACTATTGAACCCGAATACATAGCTACAGATTGTTGTAGTGAACAAATTATGTGGCTGAAACACACACTACTAGATTATAGATATCAATTTATTAATTTTCTTATAAAAAGTGATAACAAATAAAATATTAACATTTGAAATATTCTTGAGTCTCACTCTAGGAAAACAATTTATAGAATTCATCACTTTTTAAGTGATCATATTCAAAATGGTGATATCACTCTTAAATTTAATGACATAGAACATCGGTTTTTTGAAAGCATTATAAAGTCTATTAGTTGTGATAAATAAATTTATAGGAGACATGATTTATGTATGATTAATTATGTCTATTTTTTTTGCCTATATGATATAATATATGTCATTGTATGTGAATAATTACAATATAATGACAAGTTCTTCAATATCCTTAAAAATACAATTTTTATTTCAATTTTTATTCTATAAAAATTTTACCATGTTACTATATAAAATATCCCAAAATGAATTTATTATTCAGAATTAGAATATGAATAATTACTTCTATTTTTAAACTCGAACCAAACCCTTTTAAAACATTATCAACTACCTAGACTTTCTTATGTTATGTCATGGTTGAGATAACCAAAGATGATGAGGTCATTTGAGGAATAAATTTTAGAATCATATAATGTTTCTATGTGATCTATGCCATGAAAAATTGGAACTCATAAGCTTTCAATACAACATCTATTTCATCATGGAGTCTCACCAGAGATAAAATTCAATTATGAATGGTTTAGAAAGAGTTTTTCTCTAATTTATGGAGCTCTGTATTGGTTCTATTAAATGGTATTTGTATGATAATCACTATTTTTATCATTTCCTAGAATTTTATTATGTGAATATTTTTTTATAAGCCATAGATGATGAGGATTTAATTAGTAACATTGTAAATAGTCAAGAATTTATGTTCTCTTACAGTTTTAGGGTTTGAATATTTGAAGATAATACATCAAGGAGAATAAGATGACTACGAGAAATCATATCCTATAAACCATCCATAGTTATAACTTGGTAATACTTTGGAGGAGATAAATAGTGATTGAACCCATCGAAGGCCTAGTGATATTTTTCCAACTAGTGATTATAGGTTATTGTTGAAATTTATATAGCACACAATATAATATAGAATGTGATATCTTCGAACCATTTGATATTAAAACCTATTCCTATCAAACTTAATGGTTAATTTAATTCAAATAAAACTATCTATGTTTATATGTGTTATTTGAAAGACCCAATAAATCCTTCCTCTATATTTAATAATAAGAAATATCCTACCTTTATTTCACCTATTCATGAAATGAAACATCTTATTCCTAATAGAGGAGAAAGGTAAATTATTTATGATGGTATTTTTTATAAATAAAAACATGGGAAAAATAATTAAAATTAGTTTGACCCATGTATGAAATTTTGTAACAAATGAATATATGATTTATGAGTGGTTCAATATAGTTCCTAATTATTATAGATCTATAAATCGCATTGATTTTGGACTAAATAATGCAAAATTGTTGAGTATAGTAATTCCACTGATGAAGATGGTTCTTAATATAAGATTTATATATATGAAAAAGTTACAATAGATTATTAGTGAAGGATTAGTGGATCATCTGATCACAAAGTTCCAGTGTATTTTGAGATAACTATTGAGCCTGAAGCTGTAAGGGGAGGATTAATTTCATGGTGGGGAATCAAATACTTTTTCCTATTTTTAATAATTCTTGCAGATTTAGAGAGAGGAAATATTGATCATGCTAGAGAGAGTCTTCTTAGTTTTTTGATAGGAGGATCCAATATCTTTGGTTCATATACTCATAGAGAATATTATTATCTATATAATAATTTCTTCAACTTTTCTCTATCTGCTCTAGCTAATTATAATTATAAGGATGATAAGTATGATAATCAAGATGAATTCGACCTAATCCAAAAAGAAATTATATTCTATTAGCTTCTAAAGTCTTATAACCAATTGTTCCAAGTACATCTTCACTAGTTCAATGGGATAAATTCATAAATGACCCCATTGAAAAACTTTTTAAACTTTTCACTACTTCTACATTTTATGTACGATTCATAGAAAACCTTTTTCATGGGGAACAATTTATGATTCTTCTCCTAAAATAGAGGTGGTCGTTATGGTGGAATTAGATTTTTCTAACAACAATTTTCAGATATCTCAGAAACCCCGCAAGGTTTTTAAAAATAAATAAAATTCATGAAACTTTGTTTTAAGTATATATTTATAACTAGCCTTTAAACATAATTTTTTTTCTTCTATGTTTTGAAATTCTAAAAACGGTCATCTACAACTGTGTTCAGTAAGTTAGTTGGAGTCTGATGGAACCAACTTGTTTTTTTGGTGAATAGTAACACACCCTTATAAACAGTCATATGAATAGTAATATGAACCTAATGAATAGTTAATTATATTATTTTTTTATTTTAAATAAGATTTAGGATAATGATATCTTGGATCATTTTTCAATTGATATAAAAATAGTTATAGAATTAAAATTGTTAATTTTTTGAATTAAGTTTGATTTTATTTACGAATTAAATTAATAATATTTAGAAAAATAATTTCAACAAATGGAGTTCATTTTTCAATTATACACATAGAAAAATGGATAGGGTTAATTTTTGGTATTTTTCTGAAATTCATGAATTTTGGATGAATAGTGAAATATGGTAAAATGCTGTATATTCAAATTTTCATTTAAACTCACTATTTAGGACATCATAAGTGATGTAAGACCACTTTTTTCGAACTCACATTCCATTATTACTATTTGGAGTCACAAGAATTAATACTATTTATACTCTAGAGAAAAAATATTATAATAATGATTTAAATAATGTTAAATGCCTCCACTCCTCCAATATAAATACCACCCTCATTCCCCTCTTCCTCACATACCTCTAAAGCCCTAAGAATTACCTAATTTATAGAAAATTATCTCCCAAATCTCTATCCCCACATCTAAGACCTTTCAGTCTCACCCAAAGGCCAAAATCAAAGGCCTAAAGAGGATCTCAAGGTGAAGAGGTCAACAGGTATGAAATCCTCTTTCTTTCCATGTTTTTTCCTTTCATTTAATTTTATTTTCTTATACTATCTTCCCATATTATTATAAAAGAAGCATGAAATATCTAGAAATATTTTATTTTAGGGATGTTCTCAAGATCATGTAAAATTCATCATCATTCTTCATCTCCTCTCCCACTTATTCAAGGAATAAAAATATTTTCTGTGACGTTTCAATTTACCAACATCATGGATGCTGTTATTTAAATTTTCTTTAATTCCATCAAGTTTTCTCATGAAACCATTTTTATGGTTGCACCTAGTTATCATATATTTATTTGGGCTTATCCATGGTTATAGAAACCTTTTTTACACATGGTTTTAATTTATAAAACCAAATGTTGTTATTATCCAAGAACCGCTAAAATGGTCTAAACGAACATCATTAAAGTTTTAAGTTATGAATCATACTCATTTAATAATTAGAAATGATAAATGTTATAATTTATAGTTCTCGAAATATGTAAATACTATTCCATTCCAATTCAGGAGTATCACTTCCAATCGATAAGAATATCCATCATAAACCAATCATAGAAACCATGTGAAAAACGTACCCGAAAACAAAAGAATTATCAATATATTATTAATGAATGGGTGGAATGATGTCATAAAATGATCATGAAACATGTTAAAAATATGAAATTTTTTCTGTAAAATATTAATAACACTTTTTAAACCTTCATACAGGATGTTTAAATACGTTTGAGGGAAGTCAACCCCGAGGTAAGGGATCCTCTCTTTCTCACTTTTTTTCAGGAATCACCCCTAAGTTATGCTCTTTAATTTTTTGATTCCTATTTATGGTGTTTGTTTTCAAACCTTATATATACATACCTTATCATATATTAATGATGATATTCTACATTTCTCTCTCATTAAGTCCCCATGTATATCCATTACCATTCCGAAATTTTGTATGAGAATTCTTAACCTATTTTCCATTCTTTGGGTTAACATAATTCTTTATTCTTTATGTGGTATTAATATTATTATTGTGTGGATTTTTTTGTAATTATTATGTTGAAATATGTGTATTTACATTTTATACACATATCCATTCCATTTGATAAATTCTAACTCCAATTATATTTTAAGGGACGTTCATTATAAAATCCTTTTAAAACTCTCTTTAATATATTTCAAAAGGATTGTTTCTTTTATATGAATAAGGAATGAGTGGTTTATTTTAATTTTATAAATACCTTATTACCATGATATATTCCATGGACATTATTTATTTTGGGTTAAGCCCATTATATCTCAATATATATTGCGTTGAGCCCATTATAGCTCAAGATATGACAGGTGAGCCCCATTATAGCTCTCCAATGCATTGGGTACTCTGGAAATGGAGGTTTAACAAAAGATTATTCTATATGTAAGGTTGAGTGAAAGATTGATATGGTAAATAATTATCAAGGAAAATACATGGTGTTTCTATGCTTATGAGTTTTTATGATTATGGGTTTTTATGGTTTTTATGTTATCATTTGACTAACATTTTCATTCATTATATACCTTAATGAGTTTTATACTCATCAAAAATTCTTAAAAAATTCACCAAATATAAGTATGGGTAGGATAAATAAGGTAGTTTTGATGACTAATATAGAGGTTTGTCAAAGAAATCATGTTTTCACCTTTAATGTTTTATATTTTGAAAAAAAAATTGAACCTGTTTTTATTAGTATCTTATTGTATGAATGTGGTATGTACGTAAGGTATCCTAATTATCTATAAATCTAAATATAAAAAGATTCTCAATGTGTAATAATTTATAATCTTGAATTAAATTCAAGATTAAGTAACATTTTAAGGTAGGGTTCTTATAGTTGGTATTAGATGATGGTTTAGATAACTTTAGATGTTGGGATGATATTAAAAGTATACCATAAATGATTTTTACTCTATTGTAATTTGAAATGTTATATAATTTATGGATTACTATGTTTCTTCATCTATGTTATGTTTGTATATAAGGGTTTTTCGTAGAAAAAAACAAGGAAACTGAAGTAGGAAGGCACCAAGAGGCAGATGTCTGCCCAAATTTGCAGCACGAAATTGTGTGAATCAGAACTGAGTAGTTTGTGACAGCAATGGCTCAGTTGACCCAAGAAATAAATGGTGGACAGAATCTATTATAGAGAGTAACATGATCTACTATAAGGAAAAATGTTTTCTGTGATGCATTTTATGAGGCAATATCCTCCAACATTTAGTGGAACTGCAGATCCTGTGATAGCCGAAGGAAGGATCAATGATCTAGAAAAGATAACTGATGTCATGGGATGTTCGAAACGCCAAATGATAATACTGGCCATTTATCATTTGGAAGGTTAATATGATCAATGGTGGTCTCTGGTTAAAAATACGAGTGAAAGTGATGATCTAGATAGTTTGGAAAGGGATTCTTTTAAGAGTATTTTTCTAGAAAAATATCTTCCCAAAACCATTCTTCTCAGAATGGAGAAACGATTCATGGAACTGAAGTAGAAAGATAATGATTTTATGGAAACCTATGAATCCAGTTTTATAAGGTTGTCCATGTATGTACCAGATTTTACATTGGATTTTGAATGTAAAATTTATAGATTTAAATCTAGTATGAAACCATTTTTCTGAAGAGATTTGGATTCAAAAGAGTTTAAAAGATGTTAGAATATTGTTCAATATGATAAAGTAGATTAGATGATGTTTTCTAATGCATACGTTCCTCGTGATGTCAAGAATAAGAAGCAGTCAGGTTGGCTGGTAATGGGGAATAACTCATCAAAGAAGTTTGGAGGCAAGAAAATGAATTTCCCTTCTTGGAAAAAGTGTGGTAAAAGGAATCCTATAGAATGTCTTGTAAATTCTAAAAAATTCTATCAATGTGTAAATTTTTTAAACATTTCTCATGAGTGTAAGGAAAATGATCCTAAAATTAATGCTAAGTTGGCACTGAGATGCTTTAAATGTATGTAATTTGGTAATTTTGTTAATTTTTTTCCAAAGCTAGTTACTAAAGCAGAGAATCAGCAATATTGGAAGTATAAGGCTTTGTTAAAATCATTTTCAACCCCTTCAGCAGATATTGGTCCATTGAATGAGGTGGTATCAGTTACATTACTTGTTTTTTCAGATTTCATAAATGTGTTGTTTGATTTAGGGTCTACACATTCCTTAATTTTTGAGAAATCTTTGGAAACATTAGGAATTTAACATAATGAAATGAAACCAAATCCCAAGGTGAAAACACCTATAGGAAATAATGTGGAAAAAATAAATTATAAGAATATGAAAATACTTTCTTGTTGAAATAGTTTACCTAATAACCTTGTTTTTTTCCTCTAGTAGAGTTAGATGTAATTCTAGGAATGGACTAACTTTCTTTTTATCATACAATGATAGATTGAGGAGAAAAATAAGTTATTTTCAAAAATAATTTCAGTTTGTGTACAATAATGAACCCATACCATTAATAACATATCAACAAGCTATGAAACCGATAAAGGATGAAAATGAAAGCTATCTTGCTCATATTTTTGAAGATAAGGGAACTTTCTAGAATAATGATGTACCTGTGTTAAATGAATACTTGGATGTTTTTTTCTATGATTTTATTAGTTTTTTTCCTAATCGATAGGTTGAGTAAACTATTGGCTTAGTTCTTAATACAAAGATAATTTCAAAACCTCCTTATAAAATGTCCCAAATAGAAAATATGGAATTAAAAAAATCTGGTGCATGAATTATTAGATAAAGGCTTCATCCATGCTAGTAAATCACCATGGGGTGCTCATATCTTGTTTGTTAATAAAAAATATGGTTTAATGAGAATTTTCATTGATAATAGATCCTTGAATAACATTACTTTTAAAAAGAAGTATAATTTGCCTCATATCTATGATTTTCTTTATCAGCTCAAAGGGAGCACAATATTTTTAAAAAGTTTAACTGAGGTCGGGGTACCATCAGTTGAACATAAAGGATGAAGAAATCCCGAATACTACACTCTGTACTAGATATGGTCATTATGAATTTGATGTTATGCCTTTTCTAATAACTAATGCACCTTTGGTATTCATGGATATTATGAATATAATATTTCATATGTTCTTGGATAAGATTGTGGTTGTGTTTATTAATGAAATTTGGGTATATTTTGGAAATAAATAAGATCATGAAAAACATCTGAGGGTTGTTTTAAAAACCATAAAAGAAATGTAACTATATGGAAAATTTAACAAGTGTGATTTTTTGTTGCAATAGATTTTTTTTCTTATGACCATTGTAAATAAGGATGGAATAACATTTTTCCTTCCAAAAAAATGGTTGATGAATGGACAAGTCCTACAAATGATATAGATATTTGTAGTTTATTTATTAGTAGGTTATTACCAACTATTTTATAAAAACATTGCATGATTATATAGATCTCTAACTAAGTTAAAATAAAAAATGGGTTAAATTTATTTGGACAGAAGAATGTGATGTTTGTTTTCAGGAACTGAAGAAGAGATTGGTGAATGCTCTTATTTTGGCCTTGCCTTCCCAAAATGGTGTGTTTTTCATCTACAGTGATGCTTCGTTAGAAGGATGTGGTTGTGTTATGATGCAGAATTATCAAGTAATTTTTTATGCATCAAGACATCTAAAACCTCCGGAGTTAAAGTATCCCACACATGATTTGGAATTGGCAACTGTGGTTTTTTTCTTTGAAAAATTGGAGGCACCATTTATACGGATCCAAATGTGAAATATATACTGACCATAAAAGTATAATGTATGTATTCAATCAGAAGGAATTATACATGAGGCAGAGAATATGGATTTAATTGATAAAGGATTATGATTTCACATTCAATTACCAACCAGGAAAATCAAAAAAAAATTGTTGGATTCCTTGAGTTGAAAACATCATGCATCATTAACCACGTTACTTTTGGAACCTGAACTATTGATTAATGATTTGATGAATTTTTTCTTAGATGTATTCAGTGCAGGGAATAAATCTGTTTTTTATGTTTATTGCAGTCATCGTTACCATACAGAATTAATAATGAACAAAAATAAGACTTTAAGGTACAGAAAATAGTATAATTGGTTAAAATGGGTAAGTTTCTAGAATTTTACATTGATAGATATTGTGTTTTAGGATTTGGAAAAAGGTTTTTTGTTCTTTTTTATTCCCAGTTAATGAAATATTTGTCGTGTGAACCTCATAGTTCTTTATTTTCAATTCATCCTGGAAGTACTAAGATGTACAGAGACCTTCGGGTGTATTACTAGTAGGACGGACTGAAAAGGGATATTGCAAAAATTATTGTGAACTGTTTGAAATTTCAACATGTTAAAGTAGAGAGGAAGTTACGGAAGGGGATGCTTCGGCCTTTTCCAGTTCCAGAGTGGAAATTGGAGAATATATCCATGGACTTCGATCTGGGAATACCTAAGCCATCTCGAGTTAAAAATGAGATTTGGGTTATTATTGATTAGATAGAAAAATATTCACATTTTCTTTCTATTCAAGTAATAATTTCATTGGATCATCTTTCATAACTATAACTCAAAGAGATTTCTAAGTTACATGGAGTTCCTCTTTCCATTGTATCTGATCGGTATCCTCATATCACTTCTATCTTTTGTAAGGGTCTTTAGAAGTAGTTCGGAACAGAATTAATTTTTGATACAACTTTTCATCCTTAATCAGATGGGCAGTCAGAATGAACGATTCAAATATTGGTGGCTATTCTTTGAGCTTATTCAAATGACTACTAAGGAATTTGGGATCTACATATTTCTTTAGTTGAGTTCTCTTATAACAACATATTTCTTTCTAGTATACATATGGAACATTTTGAGGCATTATATAAGAAGCATTGTCGAACTCTATCATTTTGGGATAAAGTCAGGAAAATGAAGTTTGTAGGACTAGAATTAGTAGAGTAAGTGGTTGAAAAAGTGAAGATGATCTAGTATCACTTGAGGAAAACTCAGATCAAGCAGAAAATTTATGATGATAATAAAAGGGAAGATTACTCTTTTTAGGTAGGTGAACATGTTTTCATCAAAATCTATTCCAGGAAATGTGTGATGCATTTTGGTAGGAAAAGAATAATAATTATGTAGTTCATGGGTCCTTATGAAATCCTAGAGAATGTTGGACCAGTTGCATACCGAGTAGCTTTGCCTCTGAGTTCATCATATGTACATAATTTTTTTTTCATGTTTTGATGTTGAGAATATATGTGCTAGATTCATCACATGTCTAGAGTCCAAAAACAGTTCATCTAGAAAATAAAATTTCTTATGAAGAGAAACTAGATAATATTTTTGATTTAAGGGAATAGGTATTGCAGAATAAAGTAATCCACCAAGTATGGGTTTTGTGCATAAACCACATTGTTGAAGAAGAAACATGTGGATCTAAAAATACTCTTAGGGAAAGGTACCCTCCCTTGTTTAATGAGTACCTAAAATTGTGAGGATGCAATTTCAACAAGGCGGGGATACTATAACACCACAAGTTTTTTGAAAATAAATGAAATGTATGAAACTTTTCTTAAGTAGATATATATAAATAGCCTTTAAACATAATTTTTCTGCTTCTATGTTTTGAATTTCCAAAAATGGTCATCTTCAATTGTGTACAGTATGTTATTTGGAGTCTGATAGAACAAACTTGTTTTTTTTGTGAATAGTAACATACCATTATAAATAGTAATATGAATAATAATATGACACTAATGAATTGTAAATTGTATTATTATATTATTTTTATAAGGCTTTAAGATATTTACATATTGGTTAATTATTCAATGTGATATAAAAACCGTTATAGAATTAAAATTGGTAATTTTTTAATTAAGTATGATTATATTTATAAATTAAATTAATAATATTTATAAAATTATTATAAAAAATGGAGGTATTTTTAAATTTCACACATAGATAGATGGTTATAGTGAATGTTTGTTATTATTCAAAAATTCTAGAATTTTTTATGAATAGTGGAATAATGTAATATACTGTATATTCAAATTATCAGTTAAATACATTATTAATGACATCATAAGTGATGTAAGACCACTTAGTTCAAACACACATGCCATTATTACTATTTGGGGTCACATGAAATAATATTATTCATAGATATGAGAAAAATATTATAATAATTATTTAAATAATGTAAAATACATATTCTCCTCTACTATAAATACCACACCCATTCCCCTCTTCCTCCCACAACTCTAAAGCCTTGAACATTGTCTATTACTAAAAAAATCCCTTTCCCATTCTCCTTTCCCACATCCAAGACCTGCTAGTATTATCCAAAATCTAAATTCAAATATCTTAAAGAGGATCTCAAGGAGAATAGGTCAATATGTAAAAAATCCTCTTCCTTTTCATGTGTTTTCCTTTCATATCCTTTTTTTCTTATACTCTCTTTCCACAATCTTATCCAAGAGGCTTGAAATATCCAAGAAAATTTTAATATTTTTGATGATCTCATGTTCATGGGAATTTCATCATCATTCTTCTTCTCCTCTCCCACTTATTCAATGATTAAAAACATTGTTCTTGACGTGTCGAATTACGAACATCGTGGATGATGTGATTTCAATTTTATTTAATTCCTTCAAGTTATGTCATAAAACAATTTTGATGATTGAAAAAGGTTATAATATATTCATTATGTCTCATACATGGTTCTATAATCCTTTTGTACACATGGTTTTAATTTATAAACCAAAATTAGGTCGTTAGTATCAATGAACGACTTAAATGATCTAAAAAAACATCATTAATGTTTTAACATATGAATTGTACACAATTCAGAATTAGAAATGATAAATTATTAATTTAGGGTTAAATAAATATTTAAATATGATTCCATTAAAATTATAGAGTTTCACTTCCAATCAACAAGAATATCCATCCTGAACCAAACATGGAAACCATGTGAAGAAGGCACCTGAAAACAATGGAATTAACAAATTATTATTAATGAATGGATGAAATTATGTTATAAATTATTATTAAATTTGTTATAAATATTAATAGTTTTCTATAAAATATTAATACCATTATTTTATCATTCATATAGTATGTTTAAACATGTTTGAGTAAAGTTGAACCCGGGGTATGGGATCCTATATTTCTCACTTTTATTCATGAATCACCCCTATGTTATGCTCTTTAATTTCTCAATTCCTATTGATGGTGTATGTTTTTAAACCTTCTATATACTACACATATGATATATTATTTAAGATATACCCCATTTATATATCATTATTTCCCCATTTATATCTATTACCATGTGGAAATTTCGCATGGAAATTTTTAACCCTATTCTCATTCTTTCGGTAAGACTTATTCTTTTTTCATTATGTAGTTTTAAGATTATTGGTGTGATGATTGTTTTGTTTAAATAATGTTAAACTACATGTATTTAAATTTTATACACATAACTATTCCATTATATTAATTCTCACTCCAATTATATTTTAAGGGACTTTCTTTTTAATATCCATTTAAAACTCACTTTAATAAATTCTAAAAGGATTGATAATTTTATATGTATATCGTATGAGTGATTTTTTCTAATATTAAAGATACTTTATTACCATGATATGTTCCTTGTAAATTATTTATGTTTGGTTGAGCCCATTATAGCTCAGGATATGTTGGGTTGAGCCCATTATAGCCCAAGAAATGATGGGTGATCCCCATTGTAGCTTTCCAATGCATTAGGTACTCTGGAGATGAAATTTTACCAAAAGATTATTACATGTGTAAGGGTGAATGTAAAATTCATATGGTAAATATTTCCCAAGGAATCTACATGGTGATTATATTCATATGAGTTTTTAGGATTATGGGTTTTTATGGTTTTTATGTTATCACATGACTAATAGTTTATTTCTTTATATCCCTTAATGAGTTTTATACTGATCCCATGTTTATAAAATGTTTTTCACAGGATATAAGGGTGGGTAGGAGAATAAAGGGAGTCATTATGAATGATATAAAGGGTATTCAATGAAATCATGTTTTAATATTTAATGTTTTTAATTTTGAAAAAAATGGATATTATTTTTAGTAGTATTCTCTTGTGTGAATGTGGTATATATGTAAGGTATCATAATTATCTAAAACTCTAAACCTGAAAAGATCCTCAATGTGTAATAATGTATATTCTTGACTAAAATTCTAGATTAAGTAATGTTTCAAGGTGGGGTCCTTATAATCTCCATGTATATTTTTAGATAATAAAGGATCTATAAAGAGACAATGAGTGTATGAGTTCAGTAACTCCATATATAACTCATATCATAAGACAATTCAGGATCCACCTACATATGATCTTCCTCAACAAGATGCTAGTTATTTTTTACCCTCTTCTGTGATCACCTCTTCTGATATAATTTGGTTAAATAATGATCAATTGTATGTTTAAAAATAATTCTTGCTGAGTATCAGTATTATAAATGGGTATGATCAAAATGATTATATTTTATATATAATTTAATGTGTGGTAGATCATATATATACTATGTTGCTTTATAATTTAGATCATATGGCTTATAATAATGGGAGTTTTTTAATTTATATGTAATTCCAAAGAGTATGGATATCAAAAATACAATATGATCATCGATATTATTGCTATAATAGGTAGAATATATAATGGTATTATTAAATGTCCTTCCATAGCATCAAATTTTGTACATGTATTGGTTTATATATATGAGGATGTTATAAGTAATGATTGTTTATTAGGATATCTAGTATATGGAACCAATGTAAAATATTTCATAAATCAATTTCAACAAGTTGTGGATACAAATAGAGAGAATATTTTTGATATGGTTAATGATGAATATATTAAATATTATAAGGAAAATTCTATAATAATCGGTGGCATAAAGAATTATCTCCATCAGATTTTCAATATGAAAATTTTTAAAACGAAGATTAAATCATTGGAAATGGAATGTATGATTATTATAATAACAAACTTCTTTCAAAGGGATTCTTCAGTTGTTTTTGACAATGGGACCCCTTTTGAGTCAATTCATGTTAAATAAGGATGAATATCTATAGATACATTATTGTGGGTCGAGATATATAATAGATATAACCTAGATTATTGATCCTTATATGTATATTGAAAATGATCTATTACTTGAACATATGACTCTACGAATTCCAATTATTTCTTATTATCATAATAAAGAAAAAACATTAGTTTCACTAGCTGCCTCTGCACTATTTTCTTCTTCTCTTCTAACAACAGCTCATATAAGACCATTTGGTCTCAAACTTCCTTTGGCTATTCGATAGATTATAAATCTTTCCAAATCCCTCACAATTCTCAAGCCTATTGTTACACCTCATCCATCAATTATTCCACCATCTCTTATCCATGTAAAATGAAAAGACCTAGTTATCTATTATTTCATACTAGACATTTATTTTGATTCAGATTTTGAATTCAGACAAGGTTGTTATACATAATTATTTTCAACTTCCCTAAATTCATTTTTCTTTACCGTTTTGTGTTCAATATTAATTTTACACTACATTACTACCATTTATATATTATTTTGGATAATCTCACTATCAGGATTAAAATATAGAATATTTATGTTAAAAAATTGGATGATTTTAATCATTAATTTTTTAATTTATGCCATTATTTTTTACCATAAAAATAGGGTAGACTGTTATCTTTTTTTAGTAATTCCTTATTTTAATAATCAAAAAATATGTTTTTGAGTTTAAAATATAATATATGTTTTATGGAAGTAACATATTTCATCTGAGAAATTTGTAAATTTCAAAAAAAAATTGGATTACAATGAATACAAAAAACCTAGACTTCCAACTGTGACTCTTCTTAGGGATAATTTCATAAAGTACTATAGTGGCTACATTACCAAAACATCACACACATGACCATGATATCGAAGAAGAATAAATATTTTCAATGGACTTAAGTGACTACAAGACCGATTAACAAAATACATGTTATATCTTAGAGTGACCATATCATTCTAACTTTTTCAACGACTTATATTGACTGTAAAACCCATTGGATTGACCACATAACCAAGTATATCAACCACATAACTATTTTTGTATAAAATTAAATATATTGAAAACTATGAAATCATCTTCTTGATGAATTAAAGAAATAGTAGGACATTTTCTATCCTTGATGTAGTTACTGTGAGACTCCAAGTGACTGCATGTTATATTGAAACGACCATGTAGAGAATAAATATTGAAATTGTGTCTTGAAATTTCCATATGGGAATTAAGTGGCCACAATATTTTTATGTATCGAATCATTTGTGAAGTTAGGAAATCAATTATATGATCTTTTTATGTAAACTAATAATTATTTTTTACTAATAATTAGATGGGATTATTTATCACTTTTAAAGTGAATATTTCTACAAGTTAGTATTGTATTTTAATATAATACTTCTAAATAACTTTCTACACTATTTAAATAACTTAATGAACCCTTATTTCGTGATGTGTTTGAGGATTTTTAATGATGTGTTTTCAATTGATATTTTTTTAGTAATATTTTTTTTAAAGAATAATGAGGTCATTGGAAATAATTGAAAGACATTGAGAATTATATCAATATGAAAAATGAAAAATGATTGATACTCTATTTTCTCATGAACATTATAAAAAATAAAATAATATTTTCCTATCATCATATATTATCTTTGCGCCTATATAAGATGACATCGATAAAAGAATAAAAATATAAAGAATATTCAATAAAAAATCATATCCTACGTCAATTTATTTTTACACCTTTTAATTAATTTATCTTATCTTTGATGTAGGATTGTATTACATTTCATATTTACTTACACATTCTAGTTACTTATATAATACAGTACTAGATACTCTCTTATTATTTCATCATATTTATATACCCAAGAAAATAATAGAATATGTTATGTATAATCCGACATATCCCTATGTGATGTTACAATTAAAACACAATCCATGTTGTGGATCAAATTTATTTGTTGAACAAATATTATTAGAAGTGAGTGACATCTATCTAGAGGTGATTAGGTATCAACATTAGTCTAAATACTTCTTTTATTCTTATGTGTTTCAAATGTATTCCATTCCATTTTTTAAAATAATTTTGAAAATCTATTTTGGAAAATTATAGATGGATAATTAGTCTTTAGAATTAATGTTTCTATAGTTTATTGTGAGTAAGGTAATCTAAAAAGAGCAGGATAGTCAAAATAATATTCTATCTATATTATTTATAAAACTTTTGATTGAAAACTAAAAAGAGAAAAATTATATTTACCTATAGTACTAATTTACTAAGCTATATTATGAATTGGATTTTTTAGTTAATAAATTATATTTAAAAAATATATTTTAACTGTGAACTCAATTATCCCCTCTTATGTTTTCAACTATTACGAATATTAAATTTAAAATAATATAACTCACAATAAAATTGAAATATGATAGTAAAATTTTATAAATATATATATTTATGTGTCACATATAACTATTAAAAATATTATTATTAATATTGAAATATGTTATGATGTATATATATAATAAAAATAAATATTTCAATATTAATGAACTAATAAAATTAAATTTTGGAATATAAATGTTTACTTTTAATGGATTTTATTAAAGAGTATTTATTATAAAATGAATATTTATTTTTAAATAACTATTTAATTTTGTAGTGTATTTTTATGCTAATAAATTAAATTTAACACTTTTATAATATTTCTACATTAGAATTATTTAAACAAAAAATTACTAGATAAAATATTAATAACACATAAATTTAAAAAAAATTATTTAATAATAGATTTTTATCCGTATAATTTTTTTCATTTTGAAGCTAAATATAACATTTTTATAATTTTAATTAGGTGAAATCAATACAATATTTTAGCATATAATTTAAAACATTTCTTACGGTTAATTTTTAGGAATTTTCTAAAAACATTCATTTTTAGGTGAATATTTCTTTTAAAAATATAATACCTTTTATGATACTATTAGTTTATAATAATGAATCGAATATAACTGAACCCATTTTCTATAAAAATTATTTATTTTAAAATTTAAATTATAAATTTATAAATATTATTTTTATTATTCAATAATATATGGGTTATTTTAAAATTTCCGTTTCTTATTCACTAAACATATATTACACTATAAATATATTATTATATTAAAGATTTTTCATTTATAGAAGTAACTATAGTAAACTCTATTTTAAATTTTGAGTTATAATGTCCTTATTATGAAATAAGGGGGGGGGGGAATTTAGGTTTAATGGGTAAATTACTTGGGTGAAAACAAGTAACCTCGATAAATATCTAAAATTATAAAAGTAGTAAATATATGGGTAAATAGATTGATACATGTTCAAAACCTGTTTATAATTGAGTGTATGGGATATTTTAAACCAGATTTCATCTTTTAGTCCACTATTTTCCATTTTGGGGATGTTTTATATTTGAAAAATGTTTATTCATTATATTAACATGAAATATTTATAAAAATTCTATTCGCACAACTTATAACTAGGGTCTCTAAACATCATTCAATACCACTCAAAAATTACGGTTTCCACTTAAAATATTCCCTTACTGTTTCCCCTATAATAATATTTCATCACCAAATTCTTATCGTAACAAAATATTGACTATATTACTCTATTTCCAAGAAGTACCTGAAGAGAAGGTTTAACATTTCAATGTACATACTTCTAACACAATAATTTAATTTCATTAATATCACTAACCTAAAATATTATATTAAAAATTATGAAATTATATCATCATTATTTCCTGTAAAATTTAATGTTGTTATTTTTATAGGATATACATTATCTGTCATTTCCTCTCATTCGTATGAAGAATGGAAACGTCTATCGTGTGTATGTGATAACTACCGCCTCCATGACACAATTTGTCTCATTTTCCTTAACCACCATACATAGATACAAATAAATAGGAATTAAACAAAAAAATATTTATAACATGATTTATATTCATAAATGATAAACCATACTACTCCTTTAACCAGTTTTATAAAAAAAATCATTATCTGTGCATACATTCAGACTACCACCTCCATGGAATGGTGTATTTCATCTTTCATTAAAAAATTGATGGATGCATCTAATATTTTGGTAAATATATGAATATTAATTGTATGAAATTTTTGAGGTTATGTTAAATAAAATTGGATAACCTATTAATGATATGAGAAACAATTGATCATTGCAAATTCAATAGTCTAAAATAAACATACTAGTTGGAAAAAAAATTATTCATATTATGTAAAATATTAGTATCCATTTAATATTTGTATAATTATGTTTAATAATTATTTATAATTCCCATAAATAATAATTAAAATAATTTTTATTCTAAATAAATTATATTATTACTAAATGACATCATTGTCATCCACTGAACCATGGTATGTTCATGTTTGGCTTAGTTTAACCATGTACCTGAACAATGGTCTACAATTGTAAAATGGATGACTATGAGAACATAACGTTTTAAAATATTTGATATAAATATTAAAATTATTATTTTATTTTAATAATTTAATGGTAATATGAATATTTATCACATAAATTCAGATTGTAATGTATGTTTGTTAAAAAATCATCAAAACATGCTCATCACAAAATCTGTCTTAAATGTTTGCAAAGAAAGTCCCCTAGAAGGAAATCATAACATTATAAATAATAATAGAAGATAAATTAAAATAAATTACATTATATTTGAATGATAAACATCATTACAAAAACAAATAACAACATCATTATTGTGAAAATAGTTCAAAATAATCTAGACTACTCACACCTGATATGGAAAAAAATAATTACTAACTAATAAATGTGATGATAATAATTTTAAATGAAGGATAAAAAATAATTTATTTGTATAATAATTTATTATATAATTTAACAAGGAGGTTATTGTTTTTATATATTATTTTAGAACACAATCAAATAAGATAGAATATAGGTTAAGCGGTTCAAGACTCAAATTTAATCTTTTTGAGAAATATTTATTATGGTGCACTATGACCCATTTAATATGTTTTGAGTATAAAATAATGAATTTATTTTAACATATTAATGTAATTAGTGAGTTTTTAAGATCTATATCATTTTTTATTTAAATGTAATTTGATTCAAAAGATACCAAAGTTGTATGGGGTTTTGAATAAAATGTTACTCCAACCATAAGGGTTTTAACTAATAATCTTATTTTCAAATCAATATTTCTTTTGAAATATAATAAATCTAGGTAATTTTTATTATTTATAAAAGTAATTATAATTTTATTTGTATATTAATGGGGTTTTTAATTTCCCCTCAAAATTTCATTCCCCCTTGACTCAAATTTTCACCTGAAGTGTTTCTTATAATTAAAACTGACCCACAAATTTTTTAGATCAAGAAGATCCTTTTTCAAGACCATATTATTTTTATTACAATGTGAATAATTCTATATATGACTAAAAAATGATTAATGTAATTTTATATTACTACAAATTATTTAAATGTTTTAATTCAATTTCTGAAATTTTTTATGTCTCATTTTCATCAAAATGTGAAATGAATCTCTTTAATATTTTACATGGGAATGTTTCTCTTATACACCTTTGTTATTTTAAATAATAGAAAAATATATGTTTTCTTTGGATATTAAAGGAATTGTGCTTACACTATATATATATGTATGTATATATATATATATATATATATATATTACTACATTTAGAATGATTTAAAAATATCAAAGATATTTATGATTTCCAATGTTTTTTTTCTAAAACTCATAAAATGTATTTTTAATCTAAGTCAATGTCCTTCTATATACTCAAAGATTGTTAAGGATATTATTTAATTGATAAAATAAATCTATTTTAATATGATATCTTATGTAATTCTATTTTATATTATATATATGGTACATCCATACATTTTTCATTCTTAATCATCCCAGGTGAATAGGCATAACTTTTATTCCAATGAATTTATTTTGAGAACACTCTAGATTTAAATCCTTTGATTGATAGGTTTTTATAATGATTACAAACAATGATTGACTAAGGAAAATTATTAACATAAACACATACCATTTATCTATATAGTTTAAATACCATATTCTTTATTATATTGATTGAGGGTATTTTCATAAAATGTTACAAAATATCATTTCATACGAATTTATGTTCCAAGTTTTTATCATGTTATGATTGATGATGGAATTTTGAATGATTTATATTATGTAAATAAATTTAAAATGATATAAAACCAATTTTAATTCCATGATTTTTCTTTTATGTGATGAAGGTACCCCAATTCTTTTGCATGGGTTGTTTATGATTTGTTAATGAAACTTATTTTCATCGCAGGGGATTTTGATGTTGTGATGAATGATTTGTTTCTGATGGAACATGTAATTATCGATGAATGTCTGATGGGGTCATATATCAACCTCAAAATCATTGTTTAAATGATTATATCTAATGAGAAAATTGATTGTATGTATAGTTTCTTTACACATAATCTTGGTCACTAATGCTGTGGATCATGAATGTAATGATCTCTGTAGTAAGGTATGCCCCATATTTAAAATATTTTATATATTTTTATCTTATTATATAACGGTGTAACTCCTGAATATTATGTTACTAATAAAAATTTGTGTGATATATTTTTATGTTAGTCTTATATTTATAACATTATCTCGTAGATCCTGTTTATTGACTCATGTTTCCACAATTTTTTTTTCTTATGTTTGGAAATGCATTACACCATATATTAAGATGTTTGTTTTCCAAGGTACGAATTTATTAAGTAAATTGATTATACCCATATTCTCATGTTCTGATAACTTATGATCATTGAATTTTAGCACATATGTTTACCCATACTAAGCGACTGAGATTACCCTTTCTTATGTTGCGGTTTTCCTATTTCATATGTAAATTTAATATATAATATGTGGGTTGAATATATTATTGTTTAGTGAATTTTTTAGATATTTTAGGTACTATTTATGGATTATGTAGTTTCATAGAGTGGAAAATTTATATTTGATACCAAAAACCTGTTTTCTTCATGTTAAACATCTTTCTTTATTATATAAGACTCTAAACCTAAAATAGATATTATTACATTAAGACTAAAATACATTATAATTAATATATTTAGAAACTTCAGTGTGTAATGTATATTGTTTTAACACCAGTTGTAGGAGTGTGTGTCTATGGTCACTAATGTTTTAGCATTTTTTATCATCCTTAGAAAGATGGCCAGTCAAACATGACCATTTATACTGTAGAAGATTTACTTTTATTTTTTTATGTATTTACAAGAATATTCAGATTGAAAATTCCTACCAGTAAATATATAATATAATAATTCATAAATAATCATATGAGGATATTTATATGAAGATATGTATGCCTCCAACGTTATGCACTGAGGATAGAAGGAGGAAATAAATTGGTTGTAATGTTGTCTAAGAAATGATAGAGAAAGTTCAAACTATCCAATGACGTATAAAAGATAAACGATGTTGATATAAGAGTTATATAGACAATTATTGACAAAATATTGAATTTTAATTTTTTCACAATCTATTCCAATGGATCACTCCAGGGAAGTGGGTAATGAGATTTGGGAAGAAGGGAGTGTTGATCCTAGATATGTTGATCCCTACAAGATCATTGATCATGTTGGGGTAGTACCTTTTCACTTAAAACTCCCTCTAAACCACTCCCACTTATGTGATGCATTCCGTGTGTTACTTTTGAGGAAGTTCAAACCCGACCATCCAATTTGGTTAAAAAAAAATCGATGCGATTGGAAAATGATTTATTATATAATGAACAACCATCAAAGATATTATATCAAAGAGATGATGTATATTAGAACATGAAAACTCATATTGTCAATGTTATATAGATGGATCATAAGTATAAAGAACATTTATAGAAACCATAGGATTTAATGATACAAAATTACCCTCAATTGGTTATCCCTTGTAAAAAAATGAACCACGATTTTAGACAATATTTTTTCCATAAATAAATATTATGCCCAGAAGCATGTTTTAGACGTATGAAAAAACTAAAATAAATTACATTGATAACTTCATAAAATAAATTTATAAATATGAGTTATATATTATTTAAGTTATATTGGTGGAAATTAATAAATGTAACCATCATATAAAAAACACATAAAAAGATATATAAATAAAGAAATCAATTATTTTACTTAAATATTATTTTTTAACATAAGCATTTTTATATGAAAATTAATCCCTACTATGTTTTGAAAATTAATTGTTTAAAATTAATATCTTATTTGAATTCTATATATCCAATGAACATATTCTGATTTTTTGGTTTTTTATGAGAAATTTAATTTTTAATTTAAAAGTAAAAAATAATTTTCTATTTAGATCATGGAATTTAGGATTATATCAAGATATATGTATAATATAAATAAAAATAAAAAAATTTCTTGATAAAATATATTTTTGGAGTAAAACAATGAATTTAAAAATATTTTGTTGAGTATATAAAACTACTTTTTAAATTCATGAATATTATGAAATTTGTTTATATTAAATATTATTTTTAGTGTTTATCTATTGATTATTTTTTCACAATGTGAAATTAGGTTATTGATTTTTTTTAAAGTTATATCAACCATCTATAATTAATAATAAAACAATAAATTTCACTAAAATAAAAAATAATAATTTAACCCAAAAGATAACATTTATGATTAAAAACACCATTTTTAGGAAAACATGTTTTTACATGATACATGATCTATTGTGTTAATTAGTTTTTATTACACATATAAATCTTATTTAATGATTTGGATTTCATATTTGCATTCAGAATATATTTTTTAAAATAATTTATATATTATTTTAATGAAATAAAAGTAAACCACTATGGTAAAAAGTATTCACCATAGAAAAAATAGAAAAAAAAAATAAAATTATAAGAGTAAATTACATGAAAACATGTATGTAACATGTGTGAAAATGAATTTTTGAGGGATGATAAATCATACCTCACCCCCACACAATTATTTTCCACTTGGGGACCACATTCCATGTGAAAAAGTACATTCTCTAAATTAAAATTTTATCTTTAAAAAAATGTATTCCCTTCACAAATAATATGATGTAACGTATACTGTATTTATTCAGTAATTATAAATATTTATATGAACAAATTTTTTTCCAATTCATAGCTCCGTTGTCCTCAATTTCCTATAATAATTTGTTATAATTATAAACTTTTTCTAAAAATATCTCCATAAATAAATATAATATTTTTAAATACAATTTGCACACACAAAACCACTAAAAGGATCCCTAAAATATATGATAAGTAACATATAATATACATAAAACCAATAATAAGAAAAATACTAATAAATTATAAATGCATAAAAAATAGAGTTAATAACACTTAAATATTAAATATATTATTTTTAAACAAAAGATTTATTTATTTCTATAATTTTTTTTTAATATTATAAAATTTCTGTTCTTTAAAAATCACTCCATTTTTTATTCCACATTACAATATTATTTTGATATGATTCCTTTTGGATTATTTTAGAAAACTTGTTTTTAAGATAAATATTTCAAAATATATTTTCTATTAGAATGGTGAATTTTTTTACTTTATCAGAATTTAAAGGAATAAAATTTTATAAAATTGTTAAATAGATGAAATATTTATTCAATTAATAATGTGATTATTTTTAAATTTATATTTTTAAAAATTTATAAATCATATGTTTAACCTTAAAAATAAAAGTTACAATTTAATTCTGAAAAACTACATTTTGCCTTCACATTTAATTAGATAGTAACTTGTAACATTTAGTATTGAATATATTTTAATTCCACACAACCTTTATTTTTTATAATAAAATTATTTGTCCCTTTAAAATTCAATCCATTAAAATTATTTTCATATTTTTATAAAATATGGGAAATTATTTTCGAATTAACATTTCAGATCATTAGAAATTATTTTGGATAAAGTTATTTTTCAAATTTAAACTTAGAACGTCTATTTTAGGTATTATTTTCAACATTAATTGTTTCATTAAAATTTATTTCTTAGGTTGAAAATTATTTACCCCGATGAAATTAAAAATTTTCATAGTTTATTTACTTAGATTATATGGCCCTTAAAATGGTAAAAATATGTTTTCAAATTGATTTTTGAGGTGTGGGTTAATTAAAACACACCACACCTTCCTATTTTGTGCCCTTTTTATCCTTTTACCCTCAAATTGTAATTCACATTATTTTAAATGTAAAGGGGGATTCAATAATTTTTCCCATATTCACCTATAAATGGTGATAATTCCATTACTTATTATTTAACCATTCCAATAGAATCTATTTTTAATAATATCCAATTATGTTCCTCCTAGGACCCTATCCCACTTCCTCATGCCTATTGTCGCCAATAGTTAGTTTTAGAAATCCATTTCCATGGATATTTATAAGAGAACACACACTTCATTGACATAAGTATTACCCTATTCTTATTGTTTTCTTTATAATATTCCTCTTTCATTCTATTTATAAAAACTAAATATAATTAAATATATATTATTACTATAACATTTAGTTATTATATTAAATGAATATATAAAGACCCAACTTTAAACATTTCATAATCTTGAATTAAATGAATAATTCACATTGAGGATCTTTTCAGGTTTATAGTTTTATAGAGTTAGGTCATAACATATACATGAAAAATTGAATATTACCTATAGACACATCCACCCAGTTTCCATTTTTTTAGAAAATAAAAACTCTTTGAAAAAATGAGTCAGGTCTAGTGCCATGTTTCAGACAGCATGAATTTTTCTTGATCCCATCCTTGACCCTATTCCACTTTATATCCCGTGAAAAAACATTTCAAAAATATGTGATGAGTATAAAAAGATCAGTAAGGGATACACAATGAAGTAAAACTATTAGTTTTTCAAAACAATAAGTAAACCACGAATACTTTATCATAAGTAATACATTTCACCTTTCAGAAGTATAAAATACTCTTCATTGAATAAAATATCAATACTTACCATTTTATAAAAAAATATTACCATAAAACCCATATAAAGAAAACATAAAATATAAAGGTAACTTGGGATATAAACATACTTAAATGGAATAACCATACGGTCGACTTCCACACATGTCACAAAAAAATAGCCATACCGCTAACTTCAATACCCAATGCATTGGATTTTATAACGTAACCACCCATCCTATATTATCACGGCACCACCCATCATTAGGTTTGTCATGGAACCACCCATCAAATGTCCATGTACGATTATAAAATCATAAAACAAAAAATATTTAAAATATAAACATTTCCCTAATAACATTTAATTTTAAATATCAGGAAATCATTTTAAGATATTGAAATAATAAATCGTTTTCAAAAACCATTTTCAATACCAAAACACCCAAAAACAGAATAAGGTATTGGTATTCCTTTTAATGAACATTAAGGCTTATAGAGGAATCCAAATAACTATTACGACGGTGGAGATGTCATTGTCGTATCAAACGTTTAAAACATTCATTTCGTCGTTTAGTAAAACACTTCATTGGAAAAAGATTCCCTTTAAATGGATGTCCAAGTCAAAGGTTTTAATACAACTTATAATGTAAAGTCATGTATTATAACAAATTATTCCTCAATGAAAGGATATTGAGATGAAGTCCCTTACCTCGTGTCCGACTTGACCTGTTCATTCTTTAATTATTGGAATAATAAACTAAAGTTAATTTATAATTTCTTAAGAACCTTTTTCAAGTTTATTAATAATTTTATATTATTTATTACCATGTTATAAACATTATGTAATCATTTAAGTTAATAACAATTGTTTTGTCAATATTTGGTACATGAGTCAAAAATGAACTTCTTATATTTACAAGTTGTTCATGTGGTAAAATATACATTATCTCCAGAATGATATTAATGATTTAGATATCCAATATTTCTTAAATATCCAGTATATATATATATATATATATATATATATATATATATAATAGTACATATCATTTGGAGGTAAGAAATTAAATGCACAGTTCATGGAGACGGTAAGCTGTATGTACGCATGAATGCTACATTCATTTCTTTTTCTTATCTTAATGGAATTAAAAAATAACAATAAAAAGGTGTATTATAAATCCAATATAATATCTTATATAATATCATTAACTCTATCATTTATAACTCCCATGTATGGCATGAACGAGTGATATCACTTTGAGGGGCGGTAGTCCCCACTTTACAAATGAAATTATTGTGTTTACCCCTAATAGAATCCATAAAGGTATGCTATAAATGAAAAATAAAAAAGCATAAAGAAAACATAAACATAATATATATCATATATTAATACAGTTCCATCTAAATGTCCACCATGATAGGTGGTAGGAGATAATCTAACAATCATCTTTTAGTGAGGCGTTAGTTTTCCATCCATAGAAACAGAATGTTTTTCACCCATTATATAGAGGTGTGTGTAAGTACAGTTCAATTCCTTATCATAACAACATCCTAGAATATTGAGGATACCGTGTTTTTATAAAAAAAATTTATAAAATGATTTTAGGGGTAGGATATGTAAAATAAAAGAAAAGAAGTTAAGAGAAATTGTTACCTTTAATTTGGGTAGCTCCCTTTGGTATGAACCAAGAGGGTTTCTCAAAGTGCCTTTTTCCTAAGGCAAGGATTCTAGAAGGAGGATAGGGATGTAGGAAGGCTAATTGGGTAGAGGTTGGACAAGACAAGGGGCTTTAGTGGCGTGAGTAATGGGTTAGAAGTGGAGTCCTTTTATAAGGGGGAGGAGGGGCTCTTTAAGAAAGTTTGAAAAAATTATTTAATTATAAACTCATCTTCGGTTTCAAAAGGTCTGAAAATCATTAAAGTTGAAGATAAGATTCCTCACAGTCGAAATAAAATCATACAATAATAAATGGATAGGTTTTGTATATTATTTTAATATTTGTAATCTGATTAATTTAAATCATTTATTAATGAGGTCAATACTGCATCATTATTCTGTCATAAATAATTTAATTTATTTTATGTCTAAAAAATATAAAAAAATACCATGATGTATGAAATATTTTTATCTTTACAATGAATATTTATAGTCAAAAATATAATTTCTATAACCCCATGTAAAAATTTATTTACTTAAAAAAATTTGTTTCTGTAATTTTTGTCTTTACTTTAAATTAATTAATCTAAAATGTCATTATCACTCTTAAGTGGCTCCATGGGGTCCTAAAATCGACCCAAGGATGCCCATGGTTGGCCAGAACTTGTCGAATATGGTTAATACAAGTTATAAGGTAATTTTGTAATATTATAATATTATTTTTAACTTGAATTACCCTATTTAACTTTAACTGCGGT
Organism: Viscum album; assembly: GCA_963277665.1. NCBI lineage: Eukaryota > Viridiplantae > Streptophyta > Magnoliopsida > Santalales > Viscaceae > Viscum > Viscum album. The sequence goes on along the minus strand of OY728162.1, from coordinate 1,369,876,235 downwards.
AAATAAAAGTTGAAAGTTACTATTCACAAAAAAATATTTTAATCTTATTGACCCACATTTTAGTTACTAATAACAACTATGTATGTCGGATTTTCGAAATTCAATTCCCATAAGAAGTAAAACCTCATTTAAATGAAAAATTTAGTTTTTGAACAACTACTATGTCGTTTCACTATTCATAAAAAATTAATGTTTTTCAGAAAAAAAACCAAAAATTCAGCCTAAGATATTTTTGATATTCCGAATTCAAAAATGATATCTATTTTACAAAATTCAATACATATAATCTGGATTAATTAATTTAAAATTAATTCCCGTTGTTAAAACAAAAAGCGTGTTTTTAAGAAACAATATCTACACAAAGATTGACACTTGTTTATGTCCAATTTCAAAGTAAAATTAATTCTAATGACCAGCATTCAATTAAATGGTAAAAATATAATCTAATTACACTTTTAAACCAATGGAAATGAAATCATACCATATAAATAAATTATTTTAAAATGTATTTTTTAATTAAAATATATTATTTTTTAATATTCATTAAAAAATAAACAATATTAAAAAAATACCAAAATCTCATCCAAAGTAAATTTTGGTGTCCTGATTCTAAAAATGAATTTTATTTTCTCAAATATAACATATAAAAGTGAAAAAAACTAGATTTAAAAATTGTTTTCTATTAAAAAGAGGATAATTGACTTTTTAATGAATATTAGAGTATTTATGCTTAAAATTAGATTCATACACATTTTAAAATTTTTAATAGATAAATGTAAAAACATTTAACAAAAATTTATAATCATATTTTAGTTAGTTTTATTCATTCCCTCTAATACAATGTCTAGGCATTAAGTACCATTTAAAAATAATATTATTATATTATTAGTGTGCAACGTAAGATTTCAAAGAAACTCATTGTTGCGTATCAGGTAAGCCATCGAATATAGAATCCTCTTTAAATTAAAATTAATATTTAATTCACAAATATTAATAAATATGAAAATATCATATTTCTTTTTTTACTTGGGATGTTACATCCTTCCCCCCTTTTGGGGATTCCATCCTCACAATTTTTATTCACATATCAAATAAGTTGGGGTATTTATCCCTCATAGAATTTTCAGATTCCTATGTTGCCTCTTCAACCATATGATTTTTCCTCAAAACCTTTTCCTGGTGAATTTCCTTATTCCAAAACACTTTCTCTCTAAATTAAAAAATATGGACTGTTTGTTCCACATAAGAGAGATTCTCTTCCAACTGAACTACCTCTGGACTCAAAACATGATATGGATCTAGCATATACTTTCTCAATATTGAAACAAGAAAGACATTGTGTACCTAGGATAAACATGGAGGTAAAGCCACTCTGTAGGAAACAGATCCAACTTTTTCCAGGATTTCATAAGTTCCAATGAACCTCAGACTCAACTTTCCCTTCTTACCAAAACACCTCACATTTTTCCATATAGAAACTTTGAGAAACACATGATCACCTACCTCGAAGGATAGATCATTTATTTGATTATCCGCAAAACTTTTTTTCTTCTCTGAGAAGTTCTCACGTTCTTCTGAATCAGCTGCACTTTTTTTGTCATCTCTTCTACCAATTCTAGTCCCATCAGCTTCCTTTCACCTACTTCATCCCCAAAATATGGAGTTCGATGCGGCTTTCCAGATAATGCCTCAAACGGGGCCATCTGTATTCTAGAATGAAAACTGTTATTATATAAGAATTCAACCAATGAATTATGTTGGTTCTAACTTCCCGGGTAATCAAGAGAAGAAGCACGTAGCATATCATCCAAGGTCTGTATTGTTTGTTTTGTCTGCCAATCTGATTTCGGATGAAAAGCTGTACTAAAATTTAATTCAATATCCAATGACATCTGAAGGCCTTTCTAAAACATAGAAGTAAACCTGGGATCACAATCAGATACAATGTAGAGGGGAAAACCATGAAACCTGAATATCTCTTTAATATACAACTGAGAAAGTTGATCTAGAGACAAAGTATCTCAAATTGGTAGGAAATGAGAAGTTTTAGTCAATCGATCAATAATGACCCAGATTGCATTGTTACCTCAATATGTCTTTGGTAATCCCACAACGAATTCCACAGATATATTTTCCCATTTTCACTATCGCACCGGTAATGACTGAAGCATCCCTTTTGGTAATTTCCGCTCTGATTTAACCTGCTGACAATTCAAACAATTCAGAGTAAAATTAGAAATATCTCTTTTCATTCCATCCCACCGGTAATAATATCGAATATCTCTGTAAATCTTAGTACTTCTAGGATAAACTAAAAACAAGGAACTATGATCTTCAAATAGAAACTCATTCTTCCACTGTGAATCAAAAGGCACACATAATCATTTCCCAATCCTCAAAACACTATCATTATCAATAATAAAATTTGGCAACTTACCCTTCTGAACCAACTATACTTTTTTTTGTAACTCACTGTATTCCTTTTGAGCTTTCTTAATTATGTCTTATAGAGATGATTCCATTGACACCTAAAAAGAAACAGAATAATTTCCGGCACCAACAACATATATTCCAATGTTCATAAAATAAAAAACCAAAGGATCTCATTCCAAATGTTGCATGGTTAATAAAGCAGTACATTTTCAACTAAAAGCATCATTAAATTTATTTGCTTTTCCCAGATGGTAATGGATCGTGCAATCATAATCCTTGATTAATTCCGACCATCTCCTCTATCTCAGGTTCAGTTATTTTTGAGTGAATATATACTTTAAACTTTTTCGATCAGTATATATTTCACACTTTACTACATTCAAATTATGCCTCCAAATTTTTAATTAAAAAACAACAACATCTAATTATAAATCATTTGTATGGTAATTTAACTCATGAGGTTTCAACTGACGTGAATCATAAGCAATTAACTGATCATTTTGTATAAGGACAAAACCAAGTCCTTTTAACAAAACATCAATGTAAATAAAAAATTCACCATTTCTGGAAGACATTTCCAAAACTAGAGGATTCACCAAATCAACTTTTCAATTCTTGGAAACAATCATCACATTATTTTTCCCAAATGATCTTAACACCTTCTCGAGTTAACTTAGTCATTGAAATAATTAACCTTGAAAAACTTTCAACAAACCGTCGATAATAACCAGCCAAACCAAGAAAACTATGGATATCAGTTATATTTTTTGGTCTTGGACATTCTTCAACAACTTTATTTTAGCAGGATCAACAGTTATTCCATCCTTAGAAACAATGTGACCAGGGAAAGAAATTTGTTGTCACCAAAACTCACACATGCAGAATTTCCCAAATAGTTTCGTTGATTTTATGGTTTTCAAGAAAACCCTTAAATTACATTCAAGACCCTCTATACTTTTAGAATAAACCAAAATATCATCAATGAACACAACAACTAACTTATCCAAGAACTCACAGAAAATTATATTCATAAGATCCATGAATACAGTAAGTGCATTGGTTAAACCAAAAAGCATAACTACACATTCATAATGGCCATATCTAGTACCAAATGCATTATTTAGAATGTCTTCTTCCTTTACTTTCAACTAATGGTACCCTAACCTCAAGTCAATCTTCGAAAAATACTAAGCTCCCAGGAGATAATCAAAAAAATCATCGATATGAGACAAAGGATAATGGTTCTTAACAGTGATTTTATTCAATGCTCTATAATAAATGAAAAGTCTCATTGAACCATATTTATTTTTAACAAAAAAGATAGGATTACCCCATGGTGATGTGCTAGGTCAAATGAAACCTTTATCTAATAACTCCTACAATTGCTTCTTACACTATAAAAGTTCAATTTGAGCCATTCGATAAGGGTGTTTTGAAATTAGATTATCATCAGAAACTAAGTCAACAGTAAATTCAACTTTACAATTAGGTATAATACTCAGCAACTCATCAGGTAAAACATCAAGGTAATAATTTACCATCGGCACATCATTAATTTGAACAGTTCCATTATTTTCAACAATATGTGAAAAGTAACATTCATTTCCATATTTTACTAGTTTCTTAGCTTCTTGATTTGTTATCAAAAACAAGGGTTCATTCTTGTATAAAAACATGAATTCATACTGAAAAGACACCTCTTTAGCTCTATAGTCAATCTTAACATGATAAACAAACAACAAATCCATGCCCAAAATAACATCAAACTCAACTAGAGGCAAAACAATAAGTTTTTAAGGTAGATTCTTTCCGCACACAAGGACATGAAGGTTATTATAATTTCTTTTTTATCTCAACTTTTCCTCTATGTGTTTTTACCATAAGATCAGTATTCATATAATGAGATGGAATTACCAATTTACTAGAAAACTTTTCAGAAATGATAGAATTTGTAGACCATGAATCAAACAACACATTGGCATAATCTGAACAAACGAACAGTGTACCTGATAATAATTCATTCGATGGCCCAACATCTGCTGAAGTAGTTGTAAAATATTTAACCACCCCTTTATACTTTTAGTTTGGTTTCTTTCCCTCAGTTGAGTTCTTCACTAGACACTCATTTTCATAATGACCCATCTCATTACTCTTAAAACATCTTACCACTGGCTTTTAATTGCCTAATTGATCATCTTCCTTACAGTTACAAGCAATATAACCAAACTTACCATACCAAAAGCACTTCCTAGACTTTGATAAACAATATATTTGATGCTTTTTACCACACTTCTCACAATATGGATATTTAGTTTTCATACCTCCAGGATTCTTTGATGAATTCCTTCTCTTTTCCTGCTAACTGGACTTCTTATTCTGTTTTTTTTCAAAGAACACCTGATCTTCGGAAAACTCCATTTCCACCTTCTCCGCACATCGAACAAGTTTTTTATAACTTTTGAACTCATGAGAGGATAATTGTCTTTGATATCATAGATTTAGTCCTCAGTAAAATTTATTTATCTTACTATCAAGATTTGGAGCATACCATGCTAGTTGATTGAACTTTCATTCGTAAACATCCACTGATTCATACTCCTTCCTCAATTCCTAGAATTGTTTTTCCATCCTATGTCAAACCACATTAACAAAATATTTCTCAAAGAAGATACCTTTTAATTTATTCCAAACAAGTGCAACAATATCCTCACTATCCATGAAATTTTTCACCATCGACCACCACTGATCAGCATCAACTTGAAAATGGTAGATAGCGAGACTAACCTTTTCAGGTTCTGAACATCTCATGACATTGAAAATTTTCCCGAGTGCTTTAATATATCCTTATGCTAGCATAGGGTCCAATAATCCTCTAAATTATGGGGGATGTTACCTCATGAAATGATTCACTACTGACATGTTCCTCTATGGTTGATCTGGCTAATCTCATGCATAGATACCACCACCATTTATATCGCGAGTCAATTGTGCCATCACTGTAACAAACGGTTCATTTTCGATACTGGCCATCTCGGGTTACTGATATTGAAGCTTTTCTTCCTCTTAATTTTATCCCAACATAGCAGCCATGTTTCCTCTGCGAAAAACAATTCTAAACATAGAAATTCTTTAGAGAGTTAGAGAGTTAGGTCATAACATATACATAACCACTTGAATATTACATGTTGACACATTTACCCTATTTCAATTTTTTTATAAAATGAAAACTCTTTGAAAAAATGAGTCATGTCTAGTTCCATGTTTTAGACTACATGAATTTTCCTTGATCCCTCCTTGACCCTATTCCAATTTATGTCCTGTGAAAAACTTTTCAAAAACATGGGATGGGCATAAAAATCTCATTAAAGGATACACAAAGAATGAAAACTGTTAGTTTTTCAAAACAACAAGTAAACCATGAATACATTATCATAAGTAATACTTTTCACCTTTAAGAATTAGTAAATACTCTTCATTGAATAAAAGATCAATACTTACCATTTTGTAACCAAAATATTACCATAAAACCCATATAAAGAACACATAACATATAAAGGTAACTTGGGACATAAACATACTTAAATGGAATAACCATACGGTCGACTTCCACACATATCACTAAATGGAATAGCCATACGACCGAATTACATACCCAATGCATTGGAGATTATAATGTAACCACCCATCCTGGTTTATCACGACACCACCCATCATTTGGTTTACCACACAACCATCCATCAAATCTCTAAGTACCATTATAAAATCATAAAAAATAAAATATTTCAAATATAAACATTTCACAAATAACATTTAACTTCATATCACAAGAAATAATTTCAAGATATTGAAATAATCAATCATTTTCAAAAACCATTTTCAATACCAAAACACCCAAAAATATAATAAGTGATTTCTTTTCCTTTTTAAAAACATAAGTCTTATAGAGGGAGCCAAATAACGATTATGGGGGCAGGGAGGTCATTGTCGCCAAAAACATCAAAAACATTCCTTTTTTCGTTTAGTAAAATGATTTGTATAAAAAATATTCCCATTGAATGGAAGTAAAATAAAATGGTTTTTATATAGCGTATAAAGGAGAGTCATATAGAAAAACAAAATATGCCTCAATGAATGGAGATTGAGACGAAGACCCTTACCTCGTGTCTGACTTGACCCGTTCGTTCTTTAATTTCCGAAATAATAAACTAAAGTTAATTTATAATTTCCCAAAAATCTTTTTCAAGTTTATTAATCCTTTTATTTCATTTATTACCATGTTATAAACATTATGTAGTCATTCAAGTTAATAACCGTCATTTTGTCGATATTTGATACTTGAGTAAAAAATAAACGTCTTATATTTAAAAGTTGTTCAGGTGGTAAAATATACATTATCTAAATAATGATATTAATGATTTAAATATAATATATATCTTATATATCTATTGTATATATATATATATTTATAACTGTACATATCATTTGGAGGTAAGAAATGAAATTCACCGTTTATGAAGACGATAAGTCGTACGTATGAATGAATGTTACTTTGATTTCTATTTCTTATTTTAATGGAATTAAAAGATAATGATACATAGTTATATTATAATTCCAGTATAATATCATATATAATATCATTAACTCCATCCTTTATATATCTCACGTATGGCATGAACGAGTCATAACACTTTGAGGGGGCGGTAGTCTGCACTTCCTCAAATGAAATTATCGTGTTTACCCATAATTGAAACCATAAATCTATGATATAAATGAAAAATAAAGAAGAATAAAGAAAAAATAAACATAATATATGTCATATATAAATGCAGTTCCATCTTAATTGCCGCCATGATAGGCGGTAGGAGACAATCGAACAATCATCATTTCGTGAGGCGTTAGCTTGCCATCCACAGAAGCAGTATGTTCTTCACCCATTAGACGGAGGAGTGTGAAATTATAGTTAGAATCCTACTAATAAGAAACATAATAGTATATTTAGTATACTGGTGGTTTTTTAAAAGAATGTAATAAAAAGATTTTAGGGGTTGGAGATGTAAAATAAAAGAAAAAAAGTTAAGAGAAACTGTTACCTTTAATTTGGGTAACTCGCTTTGGTATGAACCAAAATGGTTTCTTGAAGTGCCTTCTACCTATGCTAAGGATAATAGGATTAGTAGAGGGATGTAGGAAGCATAATTTGGCAGAGGTTAGATTATCCAAGGGGCTTGAGAGGTGTGAGGAATGGGTTAGACGTGGTGACCTTTTATAAGAGGGAAGAGGGGCTCTTTAGGAATGTTTGAAACCGTTATTTTATTATAAACATATCTTCGGTTTCAAAAGGTTAAAATATCATTAAAGTAAAATATAAGTTGAATCATGGTCGAAATAAAATCATCAAATAATAATTGAAGTGCCCAGATCAGTGTGAATCACTGAGAGGGGGAGGGGGTGAATCAGTGATCCCTTAAAACTTTTTACTAATTGATTATTTATCAATTAAACCTATATGGCTTGTTAAGGCCTCGATCCACTCTTCTTGTATCTCTCAGCCTTTCTTCGAGTGATGCAGTAAATGTAAAGGCACAGGACACAAGGATTTACAAGGTTCGGCTCCAAAGGCCTACGTCCTTGCCATGTTGGTTAAACACCCCAACATGGTTTCTTCCATTATAACTTATTAGAATTACAATGGTTGATATAGAGTCCCACTGTATCTCTCAAGAGTCCCACAGGAGGGTATTTATACTGTGTCCCACAGTGTTACCAGAGTCCCACTGGCCTGCTCCAGAATCCCACTGAAGACTTCTTCCACCCTGAGTCTCACAGGGGGCTTCTCCTGGCTCCTCGAGTCACACGAGTAGATCTTCTTCACTTTAAGCTTCTTCAAGTATCTTCAGCAGTCTGGGATAAAGACTGCTAGTCTTGCTCTTCACTTCTGATCACTTGATCAGGTCTTATCGTCTTGCTCAGGATTTATCTCTTTCTTCTCAGGATGACCTGGCCTCTCTCTTCAAGAATCTTCAACAGCCTCTGATAAGGTCTGTTGGTCTTGCTCAAAACTTCTGATCACTTCTGTTGATTAGGGTCTTCTCAATTACTGAAAACTCTGGCAGCTAATGTCTTTAACTTCAGTCTGGCTTCAGTCTCACTTCAGAACAACTTCATGCACTAAGTGCATGGAAACTCTGATTCTTCAAGATCTTCTGGTCTTGGACTTCTCAATATCTTCTTCAAGAACTTTCAGTCTTGGTCAACTCAGATGCACACCATTGATTTAAGATTTATTCATGTGTGCACGTGCATGCATGCAAGTATGTACTCCCCTTCTTCTTCTCTTGGTGCAATAAACCCACAAAGGGTGTAGTCTCTTTAAGAACACACCTTCTTTGAAATTCACACACTTAATTAAATTTTCTTACACACATAAATGTGTGTTCTTCATTGTGTGGATATCTTCTTCTTCTTCTATGTGTTTACACTTTTAGTGCACACACTAGGTTCGGCCTTGTTGATTTTGTTTTCACCCACTTTGTTCACTTTGCAAACACAAGGTGCAAGCCTTGCCTTCCACTTCTTGCACACACTTAGCTACGAGCCTCCCACTTTGTTTGTTAAGCACACACACAAATTAAGTGTGGTCTTCACTTGGTGCACACACAACACCCGTAGGTTCTTCTTCTTCACTTGGCACTCAAATCACTACGGCCCGGCCTTCCTCCTCTTTGCACACCCACTGCCCGTAGGGTGTTCTCCCACTTTCCACACAAACGGGGTGTGTTGTGGCCTTCTTCTTCTTGTACACACAAATACTAAGCTTGGGCCAACTTGTTTCTTCAAGCATGCACACACAAAAATGTCTCGGCCTTCCTCCTTCACTTTGCACACACACTGCCAATATGAAGGCGCGCAAGTGCTTGGTGCGGCCACTCCTCTACTCCATTGTCGCATAGGTGCACAAGGCACAAGAGCCGCACAAGGCCTCGGGTGCAAGGCAGCCGTGCAAGGCTCAACCAACCGCAGGGTGCGCAACTGATGCGGCCTCGGGTCATGCAAGCCTCAAGAGTGCAAGAGCACCTCGGGCACGCAAGCTACTCCTGTCGCGCAAGTATGCGGGCAGAGAGAGCTCTTCCCGATGCGCAAGTGAGGCGAACAGAGGAATCCTTTGGGACCTCGGGTGGCCCCGAGATCTTCAGCCGCGCAAGTGTGCGCGGTGGGCTTCACTTTGTGTAGCACAAGGCTCCGCAGTTCTTCGGGTTTTCAACAAAAACTCAGCAAGCGATTCAACCACCTCAGCTGCTCTTTTTATAGGTAAGGAGGTCCAAAACTTCCACGTGAGATATATCTCAAATCCCCGCAACTTTTGGGTTTTCAAGATTATGTGAATCTTGATATTTATCCTCGGTTCACCGCGGGTTCTCCTTCTTTATTTTCCTCTTCATTCATGTGCATGGAAACGTACGCATGCCTTTTTTTATCCCGATTCATGCAAAGCACAAACTCCACATGGCCTTGGACCTTCGGTTTGCTTCAGCCTCATGCAAATTTCTTCTCCCGTTGCATGCATGTGTATTTTTATGCATGAATGGGTTCGGTTTGTCCAGACGAGCACGAGGGAGCCTTCAGTTTCATTAGAGGTGGCCAGAAACTTGATTTGGTTTGCTCGGAGGGCCACTGGTTCAGGCGGCATTGCGGGAGGTGCCTCGGCCAAGCTCGAGGAAGGGGATGATGCAGTAGCCATTGGATCGGGAGTTTGAAATACATCGGACGGCCTCAATCAGAAGATCTCGCACGGGATCGATCGTGCGGTCGAGATCTGGTGCGCGATCGATCGGGCGGCCGGGATTCACTCTGCGGCAAAATCCCGCGTCCCACATCAAAACGGAGGCCGGTTTTTCCGCGGTTTATCAAACATCCGCTGCCATACATCCCACAATTGAACTTTTCCCCTCACGGTGCCGCCCCGCACCGTGTTCCCGCTGCGGGCGCGCCTGCGCCCACCACTACTGCCTGCGGGCGCGCTATGCGCCCACCATGCGCTCCTCCGGGCGTGCCCCGGGCGCCCACGCTGCACCCCTGCCTCAGGGTTTCCGCCTTGGCCTTGAGGGTTCCCCATGGGCGTGGTGACCTTGAGTCCCACAAGAGCCTTGGGTGATGACCCTCGGCTGGCCTCCTTGGTGGCTCTCTTTTTTCTTAAGTATTGAACAAATACTTTGTTTTTGTTTAAAAACAAAGTAACAAGCTCAACATGCCAAATGCCACTTCTTCTCTTCCCATTCTTCATCATCTCCTTAATAAATTCTTTCTTCTTCATTAGAATTCTACAAATCCTTTCAACATGTACCCTTGACTTAGGAATGGAATTCCTGAAGGTTCTTCATCAACCGAAGCTCCTGAATCAAATAAATCTTAAATGTTCTTCATTGATCCAATCAGAGATCAAGTTGGATCAACTTCTAATTCAAATGCACTAAGTGATAGTGCATGGACTTCATTAAACCACTTCATCCACTTAGAACTTGTGGATGGATCCCTTTCAACTCCTCATGTATTGTTAATACGATACACGACCTTCTAACACTGTTGTGACTTTGTATCATCAGGATACAAGTTCTATGAACTTAAAGATCAGCTCAACAATCGTCAGATATAATGATGCTCCATCATCATTCATTCTTCAAGTGTTGTCACTTAGTATCATCTGGATACAAGTATTGAAACATTAAGATTAGTTCTACAATCGTCTGATATTAACATGGATGAATGTTTCAACCATAATCACTTATGCCACTTAGTGAATCTCCTAAGTGACATTCATCTTAACACAATGGCCATCCTCCATTCATCACCAACACCATCATAGCCTTTGTCATTCACATATTGACTATCCTTGAAATCCATTCATTCTTTGACATCTTCTGATCAACAACATACCTATTGACAACAAATGCAACACAGTGCACTTCAATCTCCCCCTTTGTATTTGTTGTCAATACCACTAGAGCACATATTGTCAATCCAATTAGTAGAACACATATGAATGGGTCAATATGGTTCAATAAGGTATGTTGTTGATCAGAAGATGTCAAAGAATGAATGGATGTCAAGGAGAGTCAATATGTGAATGACAAAGGCTATGATGGTGTTGGTGATGAATGGAGGATGGCCGTTGTGTTAAGATGAATGTCACTTAGGAGATTCACTAAGTGGCATAAGTGATTATGGTTGAAACATTCATCCATGTTAATATCAGACGATTGTAGAACTAATCTTAATGTTTCAATACTTGTATCAAGATGATACTAAGTGACAAAACTTGAAGAATGAATGATGATGGAGCATCATTATATCTGACGATTGTTGAGATGATCTTTAAGTTCATAGAACTTGTATCCTGATGATACAAAGTCACAACAATGTTAGAAGGCCATGTATCGTATTGGCAATTCATGAGGAGATGAAAGGGATCCATCCACAAGTTCTAAGTGGATGAAGTGGTTTAATGAAGTCCATGCACTATCACTTAGTGAATGTGAATTAGAAGTTGATCCAACTTGATATCTGATTGGATCAATGAAGAACATTGAATATTTATTTGATTCAGGAGCTTCAGTTGATAAAGAACCTTCGGGAATTCCATTACTAAGTCAAGGGTACATGTTGAAAGGAGTTGTAGAATTATAATGAAGAAGAAAGAAGTTCTTAAGGAGATGATGAAGAATATTAAGAGAAGAAGTGGAATTTGGCATGTTGAGCTTGTTAGTTTGTTTTTAAACAAAAACAAAGTATTTGTTCAATACTTAAGCAAAAAGAGATCCACCAAGGAGGCCAGCCGAGGGTCATCAACCAAGGCTCTTGTGGGACTCAAGGTCACCACGCCCATGGGGAAACCTCAAGTACAAGGCGGTAACCCTGAGGTAGGGGCGCAGCGTGGGCGCCAGGGGCACGCCCGGAGGAGTGCATGGTGGGCGCATAGCGCGCCCGCAGGCAGCAGAGGTGGGCGCAGGCGCGCCCGCAGTGAGAACACGGTGCGGGGCGGCACCGTGAGGGGAGAAGTTCAATTGTGGGATGGATGGCAGCAGATGTTTGATAAACCGCGGAAAAACCGGCCTCTGTTTTGATGTGGGACGTGGGATTTTGCTGCGGAGCGAATCCTGGCCGCCCGATCGATCGCGTGCCAGATCTCGACCGCACGATCGATCCCGCGCGAGATCTTCTGATCGAGGCCGTCCGATGTATTTCAAACTCCTGATCCGACGGCTGCCGCATCATCCCCTTCCTCGAGCTTGGCTGAGGCACCTCCCGCAACGCCGCCTGAACCAGTGGCCCTCCGAGAAAGCCAAATCAAGTACCGGCCACCTCTGATGAAACTGAAGGGTCCCTCGTGCTCGTCTGGCCAAACCGAACCCATTCATGCATAAAAATACACATGCATGCAACGGGAGAAGAAATTTGCACGAGGCAGAAGCAAACCGAAGGTGCGAGGCCATGTGGAGTTTATGCTTTTCATGAATCGGGATAAACAGAGGCATGCGTACGTTTCCATGCACATGCATGAAGAGGAAAATAAAGAAGGAGAACCCATGGTGAACCGAGGAGAAATATCAAGATTCACAGAATCTTGAAAACCTGAAAGTTGCGGGGATTTGAGAGATATCTCACGTGGATGTTTTGGACCTCCACTGCCTATAAAAAGAGCGGATGAGGTGCTTGAATCGCTTGCTGAGTTTTTGTTGAAAAGCCGAAGAACTGCGGAGCCTTGTGCTACGCAAAGTGAAGCCCACCACACACACTTGCACGGCTGAAGATCTCGGGGCCACCCGAGGTCCCGAAGGAGTCCCCTGTGCGCCTCACTTGCGCATCAGGAAGAGCTCTCTCCGCCCGCATACTTGCGCGGCAGGAGTAGCTTGCGCGCCTGAGGTGCTCTTGCACTCTTGAGGCTTGCATCACCCGAGGCCGCATCAGTTGCGCACCCTGCGGTTGGTTGAGCCTTGAACGGCTGCCTTGCACCCGAGGCCTTGCGCGGCTCTTATGCCTTGTTCACCTGCGTGACAATGGAGTAGAGGAGAGGCCGCACCAAGAACTTTTGTGCCTTCATATTGGCAGTGTGTGTGCAAAGTGAAGGAGGAAGGCCGAGACATTTTTGTGTGTGCATGCTTGAAGAAAAAAGTTGGCCCAGACTTAGTATTTGTGTGTGCAAGAAGAAGAAGGCCACAACACACCCCGTGTGTGTGCAAAGTGGGAGAACACCCTACGGGCAGTGGGTGTGCAAAGAGGAGGAAGGCCGGGCCGTAGTTCTTTGAGTGCCAAGTGAAGAAGAAGAACCTACGGGTGTTGTGTGTACACCAAGTGAAGACCACACTTAAGTTGTGTGTGTGCTTAACAAACAAAGTGGGAGGCCCGTAGCTAAGTGTGTGCAAGAAGTGGAAGGCAAGGCTTGCACCTTGTGTTTGCAAAGTGAACAAAGTGGGTGAAAACAAAATCAACAAGGCCGAACCTAGTGTGTGCACTAAAAGTGTAAACACGTAGAAGAAGAAGAAGATATCCACACAAATAAGAACACACATTTATGTGTGTAAGCAAATTGAATTAAGTGTGTGAAGTTCAAAGAAGGTGTGTGCTTAAAGAGACTACACCCTTTGTGGGTTTATTGCACCAAGAGAAGAAGAAGGGGAGTACATGCTTGCATGAATGCACGTGCACACATGAATAAAGCTTAAATCAGTGGTGTGCATCTGAGTTGACCAAGACTGAAAGTTCTTGAAGAAGATATTGAGAAGTCCAAGACCAGAAGATCTTGAAGAATCAGAGTTTCCATGCACTTAGTGCATGAAGTTGTTCTGAAGTGAGACTGAAGCCAGACTGAAGTTAAAGACATTAGCTGCCTGAGTTATCAGTAATTGAGAAGACCCTGATCAACAGAAGTGATCAGAAGTTTTGAGCAAGACCAACAGACCTTATCAGAGGCTGTTGAAGAATCTTGAAGAGAGAGGCCAGGTCATCCTGAGAAGAAGGAGATAAATCCTAAGCAAGACGAGAAGACCAGATCAAGTGATCAGAAGTGAAGATCAAGGCTATCAGTCTTTATCCCAGACTGCTGAAGATACTTGAAGAAGCTTAAAGTGAAGAAGAGCTACTCGTGTGACTCGAGGAGCCAGGAGAAGCCCCCTGTGAGACTCAGGGTGGAAGAAGTCTTCAGTGGGATTCTAGAGCAGGCTAGTGGGACTCTGGTAACACTGTGGGACGCAGTATAAATACCCTCCTGTGGGACTCAGGAGAGATACAGTGGGACTCTGTATCAACCATTGTAATTCTAACAAGTTATAATGGACGAAACCATGTTGGGGTGTTTAACCAGCATGGAAAGGACGTAGGCCTTTGGAGCCGAACCTTGTAAATCCTTGTGTCATGTGCCTTTACATTTACTGCATCACTCGAGGAAAGGCTAAGAGATACAAGAAGAGTGGATCGAGGCCTTAACAAGCCATAGAGGTTTAATTGATAAATAATCAATTAGTAAAAAGTTTTAAGGGATCACTGATTCACCCCCTCCCCCTATCAGTGATTCACACTGATCTGGGAACTTCAATTGGTATTAGAGGGAAGGTTACCTCTAAAAGATCCAAGAGAGTCTATATGGAGTGAAGATTTGAGGAAATGAAAGAACAGCCTCAAATGGAGATATCTGCCAAGACTCTGAAAAACAGAATAAAGAAACAGGCAAAGAAGATGAGGAAGAAGGTTGCTGCAATCAGAGAAACTCCTTCTATGGAAAGAAATGTGAAAGTCACATCAGATGACAATTCCTTTTATCATTCTTCTGATGAAGCCTGCTCTAGCTGTGATGAAGATGGAAGAAACAATTATCTTCTAAATGCAATAAAATATCTTCAGAAGACAATCCCCAAGGAAGTGGCAATGTGTATAGCTACAGGCGTCCTTGATCTTCAAGAAGAAAAATTACAGCTAGAAGATGAATCCAATTCTATGGAAGTCCAGTTGGCTAAAAGGGTTGGCATAACCAACAGTCTCAGAAAGCTGGTGAAGGCTAAAGATGAAACAGTATCGCTTTGCAATGAAAGATATGAAGACACTACTGAAGAATTGCAAAGAATCCTTTCTGAGAAAGAATTCTTTAAGACTGTGGTCAAAGATGTTTTCCATGCACTGGAAAAGAGGCACAAAGTTTCAATGAATGTCAGAGATGCTCAACTTGAAGACAAAGTAAACAGGGTGAAGGAGCTGGACAATTCATTGCTAGAAATGAATAAGGTGCATGAAGACAAGTTAGAACAGCTGAAAGAAACTTGGTAAGGAAGGCTAAGAACTATTGAGGATGATAAGAACTCACTTAACATGAAATGCTTAGAACTAGAGGTGATATTGAAAAATCTGCAATCACCCAAAGCTGAATCCTCCCAGTCAGCTGAAAGTAGAAATGTTGCTACACAAGTGTGCTTTGAGAAGGATGATTCTAAAAGAAAGACATCCTCTAATGAAAGGGAAACATCTTCTAAAAAGAAGGTACCATCCATAGCATCTTGTACTCATTTTTCTAAATGTGTTTCCACAAAAAGTGCAGGATGTAAGAATAACACTGATCAAGTATGGATGAAGAAGATGAAGAAAGAGAGATCTCCTGAAAAAACACAGCAATTCAAGAGAAATGCCCAACAGCAAGAAGGACTCATGAGGTCAAGATTTGTGGGTCAGTGTTGGTGTTGTAACAAGTATGGGCACTGTGCAAAGGATTGTTGGTACAATCCACTGAATGTCAAAGCACAAAGCAAGCCCATGCCAAGGGGGAGTAAGCCAGAGGAAAAGAAGCAGCATCCACAGGTCCAGAGACATCTGTTTACTACAAATAGATTTGGATTACTTGACAACATCTGGGATGATTGCAAAAGTGGTCAAAAAGATACATGTCTATTTCCAACTATATCCAGAGCTAAAAAGAAGAAAATATCACTGAACCTGGCTAAAATGGAATCCTTGGGAAGCAAGCAGAAGAAAGCTAAAAAATCTCCCAATAAGATTTTGTCAAAGGAAGATAAGTCCTTGGATTTGAAATCCAAGAACGGTGATGTATCCAAAAGGACCACCAAGAAGAAAACAAGCTTTTACTGTGGAAATAAAGGACACATCATGGATCTCTATAAAGAAGCCATGAAATTCAATAGAGGCAGACTGGACTCAAACAGACAATCAATCCAGATGAAGCAGAAGGGATTGGTTGAAAACAAGTTTCCTAAGAAAGGTAGCTTGAAAGCATCAAAAGAACCATGTGTAATTTCCAAAACTGAGGCCTCACTTCCAAATGACTTGTTAGTCATATGGCCTAATCAGTTGCAACTTGACAAAGATCTGCAAAGAGCTGAAGATGAAGTTATGGCAATTTCTAAGGCAAAAGGAAAGAAAAAGATTTCACATGAAGATCAAGTTCTGTGTGAGGTGCAATCAAGCTGGACATACTAGTGATAAATGCATGATATTCATTCCAGCTCAGAAGGGATTCTTCAAAAGAATGAAGATTGCAACAAGAGACTCTATTGTTCAGAAGGCACCTAGAAATAGAGGAGTCACACACAAAGATGTTAAAGAGGTGTTGAGATCCACACCAACACAAACATCATTGAAGATCAAATGTGCAAGTGTGAAGAATGGTGAAAATGGGACATCTCGGTTGAGAGAATCTTCTCAACCTTGTTGTTCACATTGATGAACCAAGAAGGTTCCATCTTATTCCCTAATCACTTGTATTTACATGTTCTAACATTACAGGGAATTGAAGATGATGATCATTCTCATTTGGAGAGTGGTTTGGACAGAATGGAGTGCACCCCTTGAGGGGGATCCAATCTGTAGAAGATGGGATTCTGAGATTAATACCATCTTGAGAAAAGTGAAGGTATTCCAATCATACTTTCATCCCTTGTTTCTTAATTGTATTCATCATGACAATTGAGGGGGAGTATTGATTGAAGACAAATGGTTGATAGGGGGAGCTTTATCTTTGCACCTGAACTTTCTAATGAGTTTTGTGAAGTTGTGAAGGATTTAGCAAATTCATTGTTATATCTAAAAAATTTCAAGCCCCTTGAAGCATGATCTCACATGTATAGTGAATGTTGGACAGCATTGAGTACCTTGGTTAAATCACTCTTGTTTTCTACACCGGGATAGCCCAAGTAGACTTAGAGTTGATTTACTAAAGGTTATTTTCTAAAGAGAACATGTGACATCATCCCTCTCTCAGTGTTTTTCAAGAAAATACTTTTCAACGGGAGGAAGTGATATTTTGAAAAGAAACCACACCACAACTTTGAATTTGGTTGCCAATAAGGGGGGGAAAAGCTGACATATTGCCCCAGAAATGTGTGGCACACATATTGACCCATTCATATGTGTTCTACTGATTGGATTGACAATATGTGCTCTAGTGGTATTGACAAAAAATACAAAGGGGGAGATTGAAGTGCACTGTGTTGCATTTGTTGTCAATAAGGTATGTTGTTGATCAGAAGATGTCAAAGAATGAATGGATGTCAAGGAGAGTCAATATGTGAATGAAAAAGGCTATGATGGTGTTGGTGATGAATGGAGGATGGCCGTTGTGTTAAGATGAATGTCACTTAGGAGATTCACTAAGTGGCATAAGTGATTATGGTTGAAACATTCATCCATGTTAATATCAGACGATTGTAGAACTAATCTTAATGTTTCAATACCTATATCAAGATGATACTAAGTGACAACACTTGAAGAATGAATGATGATGGAGAATCATTATATCTGACGATTGTTGAGCTGATCTTTAAGTTCATAGAACTTGTATCCTGATGATACAAAGTCACAACAATGTTAGAAGGTCGTGTATCGTATTGACAATTCATGAGGAGATGAAAGGGATCCATCCACAAGTTCTAAGTGGATGAAGTGGTTTAATGAAGTCCATGCACTATCACTTAGTGCATGTGAATTAGAAGTTGATCCAACTTGATCTCTGATTGGATCAATGAAGAACATTGAAGATTTATTTGATTCAGGAGCTTCGGTTGATGAAGAACCTTCAGGAATTCCATTCCTAAGTCAAGGGTACATGTTGAAAGGAGTTGTAGAATTCTAATGAATAAGAAAGAAGTTCTTAAGGAGATGATGAAGAATAGGAAGAGAAGAAGTGGAATTTGGCATGTTGATCTTGTTACATTGTTTTTAAACAAAAACAAAGTATTTGTTCAATACTTAAGCAAAAAGAGAGCCACCAAGGAGGCCAGCCGAGGGTCATCACCAACACCATCATAGCCTTTGTCATTCACATATTGACTCTCCTCGACATCCATTCATTCTTTGACATCTTCTGATCAACAACATACCTTATTGACTACAAATGCAACACAATGCACTTCAATAGTTGCAAAAAAGTTTGGATATTATTTTAATATTTTTAATCATATTTATTTAAATCGTTTATTAATGTGGTAAATACTGCATCATTATTGTGTCATAAATTATTTAATTTATTTAATATCTACAAATTATAAAAAAACTATGAGGTAGGAAAGATTTTTATCTTTATAATTAATATTTATAGCCGAAATGATAATTTATATAACCCCATGTAAAAATTGATTTACTAAAAGATTTTTGTTTATGTTATTTTTGTCTTTACATTAAATTAATTAATCTAAAAGATCATTATCACTCTTATGTGGCTTCATGGGGTCCCAAAATAGACCCAAATATGACCATGGTCGGCCATGACTCATACAATAAGGTTAGGAAAAGTGTTAAAGTAATTTTTTATTATTATAATATTCTTTTTACCTTGAATTACACAATTTTCTTTTAACCGTGGTTAATAAAAGTCAAAAAGTTACTATTCAGTAAAAATTATATTCATCTTATTGAACCAAATATTACTTACTAATAACAACCATGTATTTAATATTTTAAAAATTCAATTGATATAAGCAATATAATTTCATTTAAATGAAAAATTTAGTTTTTGAACTACTACTAAGTGGTTTCACAATTCATCAAAAATTGAAGTTTTTTAGAAAAATACGAAAAAATCATCCTAAGATATTTTTGATATTCTGAATTCAAAAATAATTTTTTATTTTATCAAATTAATAACATATAAGTTGGATTAATTAATTTAAAATTAATTTCCATTGTTAAAACAAAAAGTGTGTTTTTAAGAAACAATATCTACCAAAAGATTGACACTTGTTTATGTCCAATTTCAAAGTGAAATTAATTCCAATGACCATCATTGGATTAAATGGAAAAAATATAATTTAATTTCACTTTGAAACCAATTTAAAAGATAATCAAAAAATATAAATAAATTAGATTAAAACATAGTTTTGTATTAAAATACAGTATTTTTCACTATTCATTAAAAAATGAACAATATCATAAAAAAACCAAAATTTCATCCTATGTAAATTTTGGTTTCCCAATTCTAAAGAAGAAATTTATTTTGTCAAAAATAACATATAAAATTAAAAAACACTATATTTAAAAACATTTCGCCATCCAAAGGCGATAAATTGACCTTTTAAAGAATATTAGAGTATTTATGCTTAAAATTTGATTCATACTCATATTAAGCCTTTTATTGGATAATTGTAAAACCATTTAACAAACATGTATAATCATATTGTAGTTAGTTCTATTCATTCCCGAAAATAAAAAATCTTGGCATTAACTACCATTTAAAAATAATAATATTATATTATTAGTGTGCAATGTTAGATTTCAAAGAAACACATTGTTGCGTATCGAGTAAGCTATTGAATATAGCATCCCCTTTAAATTAAAATTAATATATCATAAAAAATATTAATAAATATGAAAATATCATATTTCTGTATTTACGTGGGGGGTTACAGAATATCCATAATTTATTCATTTCCATCTACTGTGAAAAATAAATGAACGTTGATTGTGCGTTGTGCGGACTATCGCCTCCATGAAGCAGCGTCTTCTATTATTTATCACATTCTTTAATGATTGGTTTTAAAAAATGTAATAATGAAAAATATTATATATAAAATATAATTTGGAATCTTAAAATTTAATTTAATATCTACTGTTTACCCTTATCATTTTTTGTCAAACGAAAATGGTGACCATGTGTTGTGAGGACTACCACACCCATGAATTAATGCATTAATTCATCTAGTGTCATTATTATTTCGTAAAATATTTTAAAATATGCTTCAAAAACGTAACATTTTCAATTTATATTATTTTAATTGTATTATTCCAATATAACCAATTTTCCTAACCATAATCATCTATTAATTACTGTATATAATGTTTTGGATTGATCTAACCATCTAATTGAAAAATGATATATAATAAAATCATGGATGAATACTTAAAAGAATTATGGTTTTTATATTATTTAAATATGAAAATAAAAATTTTATTTTTTGATCTATGATGATAATGTTAACATTAAACTCATTAATTAATATACAAATTCTCATTGTTTACAAATTGTAAAAACAAGCCCATCGCTGATTTCAGCTTTATAGATCATACCGAAAAAAAAAGAATGAAATCAAAATATTATAAATAATTTTAAAAAATAAATTATTTTATTTTTTAGGATCTTGGAATGAAGAAATTTGTGAGAATAATAAATAACAACATCACAATTATAAAACTAGTTCAAAACGATCAAGATTACTCACAAAAAAATTGAAAATGGGTAAGAATTAAAAAATATACATGTAAAGAATAATTATAAATTATGTTTAAAAAGGTTATCGATATTAGTAGGGTTTTGAAAATGTTAATTATGATATTTTCCTTTTTTATACAATAGGTTAAATCACATCTATAGAATTCATGAACTAAAAGCAATGGATTTTGTAACTCAAACTTTTTTATTTGAGTTATACAACTTATTCTTGAATTTATTCACCCATATGGTTACTACATTCATTTACTTCCTTTTATAAATGATTCTTTATCTTTTATAAACTAGGGTAAAATGATTTTTATATTCAAATCTACTTCCATGAACTATTTTCTTTACACTTTTTTATGAAATCGAAGGATACTTCTAAAAAAGAGACTGATAACTAGGAATTTAACATCGATTATTTTAAAATGATTTCAAAATATATATTTTATGATTTGGTTTTCTTTTTCCCCTTTATATTGAAAAATATCTCTCCTTTATGGAGTATTGTTTCATGTTTCTCCCTTATTATTCTATTAGTATGTCAATATTTTTTTGTGATCAAATTTTCAATTCCAATTGTTTTATTTCATATTAATGTAGTATTAAAAATTGTTTGAAATAAAATTTATTTTCTTGGGGTCTTTATTTTATGTATGTATAATTATTATATATTTAATATTTTATGAAAATAATTATTACTTCCATGGGGGTTTTATGAAAAGTGAACGGTTTTCATTTAAGCATTTTATGAACACACATTTTATTTCTTGGGTCTTTATGATGTGATAATTGAATAATTTGAAAGTAGAACTTGTAATTATATATGATAATGTGTGGTTTTATATATATCAATCAAATTCATAGGTTAAATATTTAAATCTCATGAGATATGTATATACGGTAATAATTAATTTTTATTAGGTGTGGGCGAAAGTGTGTGACTAATGAAGGTGATGTATTTATGAATAAAATGAAGTTACCTCATAATCATGGTAAATGTGTATAACTCATTAATTTAATGTAACCCTATGCAAATGTCCCTACCTTATGTAAATTATGTAATGAAATCTAATCTTATACACTAATGATTCATTATTTATGTTAAATTGTTTAAATCAATGTTATAGGTATTATGATTCTATTATGATCTTTCATGGAATGATGTTCTTATTAATCTTCTTATAATGATCACCTCTGTTTTAGGAATATGACTCATGATGATATGATATTTATCTTATGAATATATCTTTCTATTATTCTTTTGTAATTATCCTTGATAAAATGTTTATTAAATCCCATACTATATGTTTTGATGTCACCCCTTTGATATGTTTTCATTCCCAAGACTATAAGGATGTATTTAACTAATGAGACAAAGATTCTATAGTGTGGTGTTCTTATGATTAAATATTTATGACTACTAAAAAACATATTTTTAATATGAATAATCATAAAATACAGTAAACCTATAATCCTCTAGTTTGTGTGACCATTTTTTATATGGAAATTTTATTAATGTAATATAATGATATAAATATTTCTATTTTTATTGAGTTTATATAGTTGTAATATGAGTGAGCTTCTATTATTCTGGATTAGTTTAGAGAACCCTAATGAAAAATCTAGGGATTATTATAAGGCATGATTGTAATTAGAGTATAATATCCTAATGTTTTGGTAATGTTTACATTATATTTTTCTTCAAGAAATAACATCACTTTGTGGATACTAAAAGTGTTTGTATTCTCTAGCACATATGTACCTTGGTGAAGTATCCCCAAAAAGGGATGTCGAGTATTAACACAATCAACACTTGGTGCATGAAAATAAGGCTTATCTACATACTTGGTTTGAGACTACTAAGGGATATGATTTTAAAAATTAACATTTCTTTATAAATCATTATGTGAGATTTGAATATTTTTAGGATAAAGAACATATTAGATCATTAAAATAAATTAACTAAATGAAATATATAATATTTAACAGTTTAGGAACATATGTATTTTTTATTTTTCCCTTATATGATTGTAGTTCTAATTTTAGATTGTGTATTCATACCCTTAACTTTTCTTTATTTAAAAAATGGATGGAGTAAAGGGAAATCAGTTTGAAATGGATTTGATGGTAAATGAAATGGTTTTATCAATTAGTTATCAAATTATATGGGGATTAGTGTATAAAATATCGTAGAACTTATCTCCTAACATCTAAAATCTTTTAATAATTACACATACCATATTGAGCTCATGAAACCACCAATAATGAAGAAACGTGATATTGATTCTCTCATGTGATTACATCCAACCACCTTTAGTGGATATTCGAACCACTTATTATTTATGAGGTGATCAATTCTAAATAAAAAAATTTATTTTTGGATACAAAGAGTAAAAAAATGTTGTACTGTTTCTTTATCCTTTTGAAGGTATTTTTGAACAATAGTGGACTCTCATTAAGAACAAAATAGATAAGTATGAAATATACACTATAACGTTAGAGGATTTCATGAAATAATTATTCATCAATATCATTCCTCTAACTCATTAGATGACATTGGATTGGGAATTTAATAGCTAATAAATTAGTATGTGTCTCATGGAACTTGTAAATAAAACATAACTGGGTTTCTAATCCATGCCTCTCGTTATATCTCTAGATATGAAAGAATGATTTAACATTTCATTGGTTTCTTAAAACAATATATCCATATGGAATTTAAAATAAATTTTTTTGGAGTTATGAAGATATATTTTTATTTATGTTAAATGTAGATATGGAAATTGGGTACTGCGAATATTTTTCGAATAGGAAATGAAAGTTATCATATCAAGAGGTCTCTAATGGTAAGTCACATGGGTTAAGAAATTTCAATAACCTACTTGTAAAATCTATGGGAACAATAACTGGGGTAATTTCAATATATTATATAGGGTTTTTTATGTATATTAAAGTTTTCCACTGATCCCAAAAAACATTAAGTATGGGTATGATTCCAATTTACACAATAGTGGAAAATATTTTCCCATTTAATGATTCACATAAAATATAATTCTTTAGGTGAAAATGGTTCGGTTATTAAGACAATAGCTTCCTTAACTCTAGATTTACTGAAGATAATAGTCCTTAGTATCCTCTTAAACTAAGGGTTTAGAAAATATCCAATTTTATAGCTAATACTGATGTGGATAATGATAATGAAGGTATATAAGGCACAATAATTCGATATTATAGATATGAAACTTCCTTATAATATTTTGGATCTTAAAATTAGTTTTTATCCCACAATTTTTTTAAGAATATTGATTCTGGATCATAAACCATATATGAAGAAATATCTATGAAAACTCAAACTAGAGAAATTATATAATATAAAATAAATTACACTCCATCAATCAATATTTGTGAGTTTTAATTTCATGTAAATCACGTTCTTCTACCCTTATTTAATATTAATTGATTTTTTGTAAGGATTCTATAACGACATGAACATTTATAAATAAAATTCATCTTTCAATTTAATTGAAGGAATTATTATATAATATGGTTATAGAAAAAAAATGATATTATTTGGTTTTATTATATCCAATCAGTTTTAACTGACCATTAATAATCATTTCGCTTGATATAATAGATATTGAACAGTGATAACATGATAATTATAAATAAAAGTTTTTAAACAATCTAATTGACATAGATAAAGGAAGTGATGACCATAAATAATAATATCATACCATTGGAAGCCTTTTTATTAGATCCTTTTATGGAGATAAAATCTCCGGTATTTTATCTTGAATTAGACCAAGCTAATATCCAACAACTTAAGGATGAGCAAAACAGTTTACGGGAGAAGTTCAAGATCATCGAGATCAAGGTGCAGACCATATACGTTGAACCGCGAAATGAAATTCTTACTATCTCACACATTATTCTTAGGGAATTTTCTCTCGTATTAAATGGATATGTATTAAGACCTTAATAATATTAATATGAAAATTTTAGTATAACAATGTTAATGTTTTCTACTTATTGTTAATTTATAAATGATTTTTATTCTTATATAATAAAACACAAATTTTATTTTTAAGTAGTTTTCAATTTCAATTAAGAAGATTATTTTTATGAATTAATGGATTTATGAAATAAATAATATCTTAGTAACATATTTTATTAAATTATTTTTATCAAATACAAATGATCATATAATATTTTTTGAATAAAATATAATTTTTAAAAGTGTTCAAAAACTGTTCTTGTAAAAAAGCCAAAAATTTATCAATAGATGTCGATTATTATTTGTATTGTGAAGATAAAAATATTTATAATTTTTTTATAAAATTAATATTATTTTTGGAATTAGCCCATATAAATTATCTAATGGTGAATTTTTAATAATATTTTTGAGATTGTTGAATTTTTTGTTACAAATTATATACTGTATAAATATACCATGAGTATTATGACATCATAATAACCCAAATGTAACTTGATAAATACAATAAATGTTATAATTTAAAAAATATATATTTTACCTTTAAAATAATGTGATTTTATTTTTATTATTTTAACCTTATAATGCCTTAATGAATCCTCCAGAGTCATTAGTATATTGTATGGATTTAAAATCATTTCTTTTAGAGAATGACTCACTTCCACATAATAAATGGTATCATATTATTATTTTCGGACCTTGAAATTATAAAATATTGAAAATTACTCCCATTTGGAAGAAAACATGGGGAAACCCATGGGAAGTATTGTGGGTTTGGATATTTTATAATATAGAATCCAAAAACTAGGTTTGAGAAATGATAATGAATTTCCCACCATTTACATATATAAAATCACCTAAACTACAATTTATCCACACTAAAAATAATTATAGAATATATCTAATCTTCCTTACCCTCTTTGAATTCCACCCATGGTTCTTCCAGGCTCTCATGAAGCACCTCACTAGAATTTGGAATCAGACAATCAAGTAATGGATACTTTCCTTCCCTTCATTATTAAAGTTTATTTATTATCTTATACCTTCTATTTCTAATTTATAATGATAGAATATTTCATCAGATATCCCTATTATAGTTCATTTTATTTTCTAATTATGATTGACCCCTTTCTCTCTCAGCAACCCAATTAATTAAATTTTAAGTGATGCCGTTATGCAAACTAAATTTCACAATAATTTTTTATGCCAAAAATAATTTTTTAATTAATATCATACTCATTTCCTATCGAGGGTTCACACCATTATACACTTAAAACTCTTTGAATTTGAAACTACATGTATTAATTTCACATTCCTTCATATTGGAATAAAATATAATGATGAATGGATCCAGGTTGTATTATCTATATGAAACACATAAGCATGAGAATGAAATGAAAGTGATGCGTGTGACCAGAATTATATAATGATGCAATGCATAGGGTAATTTTTAATTTCATGATATGTCCTTTTGGGATAGGGAGTTAACATGATTCTGTTATGATAATTTTCTCATCACTATGTCTTTGAAATTATCCTTAACCTAGGTTTATTATGTAGTGTTTCTTGTGGTGGACACAATTCCCAGGTTGCTTTTTTATTATCATGTATTATCATGTCTCGTTTTTTATGTTTATGATTCGAGATCCTTTTATTTCCAATTTATGTTCCTAAGTTCTAACATTTATTATTCTCCATATGGTATTCCATGTCTATTCATTTACGGGCCATTAAAATTCATCCCTTTATTTTATATGTCCTATGGTCATCCTATGAAGTTTTATGTATGAAGGAAAATTTCAAATATGTTAAGGAGAGTTTCAATAATAATGATGTATTCCTTATTTTAAGATTTTATTTAATGTTCCTAATTCATAGAGACACTAGACTACTCAATCTTTTAGGTTTTATTTTTTTTAATTTTATGTAAAAAATAAAGAATTAATATAAAATAAAGAGCATGGTTGTTATAGTTGGTATCAAAAGAAATAATTTATTATTTTTGAGATTAAGATTAGAAAGATCTAGATAAAGCCTTTGGGATAAGAATAAGTAAATGAAAATATCCCAAAAGTTTGGTAATCATAGTTTAATTTGTATTTCAATATAATTCATCCATTTATGGATATAATAAGTGGATGTGGCTCTGATTGAGATGCACATACGAGTAAAAATATGAAAACACCGTGTTGAGATAGACTCAACTGGGATATGGTTCATGATAGTGGGACTTACTTCACACCTATTTTGACACTCCCAGAATATATTGTTTGGTAAATTAAAAATCTCATTACAAACCATTAATAAGGGAACAAAAAATACCAATAAGAATTTGTGTTATGAAATAGATCATGGATAACATCAATTGAAGACTATAAATTAATATGTTACCGAAATAATTGAACTATATTAGATATCCCTTTAATGTCATTAGATTCCCATTTATGTGTTTAATTATTTGAAAATAATCATCCATTGTGTCACTCTTTTTAGGTGATGAAGAAAAAGAGGAGTTATCAGGTAAACATCCAATGTAATGGGAAATATGATGCCTACCCCAATGAGATGCCAAACTCGACGGGAGAAAGAATCACAAACTTTATCATGATACTCTCTCATTTGAGTTAGTTTATGACTGGAAATTTGGAGTTAGAGGGGAACCCAAAACCCTCTAATAATTAAAAACTTACAATTTATATCTTTATGTGATAAAGTCTCGTAACATTTAACATATCGTATGATCCCATATTCATAGAGAAATGGATCAACTCCACTTAGAATATCTTTTCCCTATTGAAATTTTCTTAGAAAGCTACAGTTCTAATAGATATTTATCATATGGTGGTAGAATCTAAAAAATGGTAGACATTGATCAAGAATACAAAACCATGGGAAGATAACAAAAGAATGGGGTGGAAGGAATTTTAGAAAATTATTTTTGAAAAATATTTTCCTCACACCCTCTAGCATAAAATGTAAATTGATTTCCTTTAAAATAATCCAAAAAATGAAAAATATATTAGGACATATAAGGAAAATCTAACAAGACATTCATGATACACCTCCATCATTGTTTTTTCCCATGAATGTAAGGTTTATATCTTCTTTTGTGGGATAATACCTAGTCTAACAAAAGATATAGCTATCTGTGACATTGGTTTATATATGAGAATATTTTATGTTGTTCCCTCAAATCAGAGATGGATATTAGAGAATATAATGGGTATCATGGGGTTAGGAAGTTGAAATTTGAGTTTAATTTTGGTGGTCTTATGGTAAAATATAATAGTTACAAGAAATATTAACCTCCGAAATGTGAAATGTATTGAAAGAAGAACCCTAGAAATTAACTAAGGGTAGATGAAATTATTTTGTTGAAGGAAGGAATGACACCTATCTAACGATTCCTGTCAGGGGAAACTAGTTAATTAAATGGATTAAATGAATTCTCTAATAAAATCTAGGAATATTGTAAGTTTATTCAAATGTATGGAAATATGGAACATCGAAAACCAATTCTCTATGCTATGAGTTCTTAGAGACAACCAAAAATTTACACGGAAACAAGGGTGACCTTTTTCCATTTTAACTAATAAGGCGGATCCTGACAATAAATTGGTGATTATTACAGAATTTATTTATTCAATAATAGAAAAATTACTTTGTTATTATAGTTCTATACATTTTTTTATATCGTAAATGTTTAGTATAACTATTCTAACTTCCCCACGAAGCATGGTAGTACTTTTGTTAGTGAAAAGAGAAAATATAGAAATTATTACATCCTAAGTGTTTAAATCATCCTATGTCACAATTTTTGGGTTGAAAATCACAAAGAACATTATTATACACCATTTGGTGTAATTTGATGCAAATATTTGTATGGAATGGATTTATTTATAACGAGACAACATAAATATATGGGCGAAGGAAATCACTCTTAGTATCAGGAATCATACTATGATTTTTTCAATGTATATAGAGGAGGACGAATCTTCTTTTTCACAAACATATCATGAATATATATTATTTCCCTCTAAGAAAGAATATCTAGCTCAAATGATTGAGTCTAATAACATAATAATCTTTCAAGACATACCTATTGTGATGGAATACAATGATGTGTTTCCCATGGAACTCTTTAGTCTTACTCCTAGTCGAGAGGTTGAATTTTAAATCGATATTATAACTTAGGTGTTTCCATTATCAATGAATCCATATATAATGGCTACTGTGGAACTTGGAGGGATAAAGTAAAAACTACATGAAAATATAGACAAAGGTATCATACACACATGTACTTCACTATAGGGTTCACCAATCCTCTTCGTCAAGAAGAAGGACCAGTTAATGTACCTTTTAATTGAATATCATGAGCTCAACATGATCATGATCGAGAACAAGTATCCCCTTACATGGATTGATTAATTTTTAATCATCTATGTAGAGCAGAATACTTCTCCAAGGTGGATATGTGGTTGGGATATTAACATATTAGGATGAAGAAGTATGATATTCCCAAGAGTGATTTTTTTACACGGTATGGGAACTGTGACTTCACAATAATTCCATTCAGAATCACCAATTCTCCAACAATCTTCATTGAAGTGATGAATAAAGTATTTTTAGATTACCTCAAAAAGTTTGTGGTAGTATTTATAAATTATATTCTGATATACTTCCAAAGAAATGAGGCGAATGAGGAGAATCTGATCATCAAACTAAAGACCTTATAAAATGAAAAGCATTGTGCAATGTAAAATAGATGTCTATTATGGTTTAATGATGTCTCATTATTAGGTAACACCATCATAAGAAATGGGATATCTATGGACCCTTTAAGTATAAAATTAATTTAAGGATGGTCAAGGACATCATCTGTAACAGATACATATAGTTTCTTTATATTATCTCGGTATTATAGTCGATTATTGAGAAATTTCTCATGATTTGAAAAACCCTCTAACCAATATAAATAAGAATGGAGTCAACATAACTTGGAATGATTACAGTGAGGAGAGAATCAAGGAGATAAAAATAAGTATTATCACTAAACATGTTCTCACACTACCCACATGTGGAGAAAATTTTGTGGTATTCAATGATATATAGAAGATGGGATTTGGTTTTGTGTTAATTAATAATGAAAAAGTCATATCCTATTCTCCATGGTAGTTTAATCTTCCTAAATAGAACATCCCAAAGCATGACTTGGAGTTATTCATTGTCATATTTGATCTAAAAATATGGTGACATTATCTCTTGTCAAGAAGTGTGAAATATATGGGGATCGCGAAATCCATCGGTATATATTAACAAAGATTGGGATGAATATCCACCAACTAAGATGGTTAGAGCTTATCAATGATTATGACTGCTCAATTCACTACCATATGGTGAAATATAATAAAGATGAAGATTATAATTACCCGGTCTTAAAATAAATTAACATTACATCACATTTTTAGTATTCATAACACATTATATAAATAGACGCATATATATTGTAATATTTTATTTCCCTTGGAAACAAGGAAATATAAACATCGGTTCATAAATAACATACATAATCTCCCACTAGGTTTTTATTAACTAAAAACTGTTTAAGAAAAATCATACATAATACATATCTTCATAACATGGGGAAGGAAACATAAAAATGGGTGAGCCTAGATGATAAATAAAGATAAACAAGGGAGAAATGCAAGCATAAACATTAACATGGTAGATTGACAACATTATCAAAACATTTGAAGATCATACCATGCATATCAAAGATCATAAACATGAATCACGACATGAATCCTAACAGTTCATAAGATAATAATCGCAAGGAAATAAAAAAACATAATCCACGAAAGCATAACATATTCATAAATCATGAAATTATGGAAAAACATTATCATATAATATGATATCCATAGTAGTGATGACATCACTGTTAAGGACATATTAGTGGAAAATGTCCTTTACTGAACTAAGTTTACTCCCCATTCTTCACTGTATTACTAAACCGAGTTTACTTCCTATTCGAGACATGTAATTCAGAAATGAGTTCACTCCAATTTCCATCCATGTTTATCTTAAAAGATATATATCTTTACCCAATTCATTAAAGGTAGATATAGGTTCCACAAATCTCAAAGATAATTCGTACATAATTGGGCACAAAATCATAAATAGTCATATCATAACGCATGAAGTTAAATGGGTATCATAAACATGAAATCATATCATAACATGTAGAAAAAGATATAAGTTTCATAATTATTTCATCAAATGAATAACTTGTTAATGAAGAAATTTTTTCAAAAGCATGGGACCTTGGAAAGGGAAATGAAATTCAAACACATCATTCCATCAAAACAAAAACCATTTAGAGAAACAATATAAATAGAAAAATTGAATAATTTCCCCATATAAAAAAAGAGTATCACCAACAAGTGTCATTTTATATTAAAAATAATTTTGAAATATCTTTAAAAAACACTTCATGAGATAATTATCCTTTATCATTTGAAAATTTATTCTTAAAACGTAAAACCTTTTGGAATTCTTTTTCATGAAAATAAATGTCAAAAATTATAAAAAAAGTTGAAAACGATTTGAGACCCATTTCTATGAAAATATAATTTAAAAATATTTTCTTAAAAATTCTCATTTTCAAAAAGCAAAGGAATCTTCAAAGAAATAATGGTACGTAAATTCCTATATGTCATACGAGGTCAAAAGAAAATTCATTTTCCATGGTAAAAAGGTTATGAAAAATGGCATGATAGGAAAGTAAAGATATGATTCCTTTAAAAAATTGGTAAAATAAAAAATGGTAAAATGACTTTTAATGATCATAATCGATTGGTGGAATATTCTTGTAATCCCTTTTTTCAAAGCATGGTTTTGAAGGAATACTGATTTCCAACTGAAGAGAGAGGTATATTCATATTTTCTTAAAACAAATTAATTATTTCGAGTACCAAATAGTACAAAAATTGTACTAATACATGAAGAATAAAATAATAACTAAGAGGATAATAAAAATCATGGCTTTTCTTTAAATATGGATCATAATCTTTCATTAATGAAAATGTGATAAAAAACAATCTTGATAAACAATAAGATTGTTTTAATAAACTCTTACCCATAGAAACATTAAATGATACTCCCCAAGCAAGAAGAATTAAATTACATAGTGATTTAAACTATCATTATAAGAATTATAATAATGTTATAACATTTCAACGGTAGTGTAGACACCTCATATAAAAATATAGGGGTATAATATGGCATGTGTCTCAAAGAAGGCAAACAAGGACAAAATTACTTTACTGATTTGGTAACTATTGAAATTTAAAACACATAAAAAAAATATCATAATATAGTTATTTAAAATCAATATATTTAATTATAATAAAAATATAAAATATTCATTTGAATTGTGTACTCCATTCAAAAGATGTGAGCGGTGAATAATCAATGTATCTCACAGAAATAAAGAGTGAGACGAAATTACCTTACCTTGTGTCTTGACTCTCACCATACGCATTCCATCATATTGAATAAAAAATATATATTTGTTATAAATATATCAAAAAACCATATAATTACTTGTTATACCATATATGGTTTGATTATGTCCCTCTATTACCCTATTGTTAACAATTCTATGGTAATATTTCACTTAGGGTAATATCCAGTTTCTTTTTTGCATCTGTCTTAATTTGTTAAATGTTTGGTCCTTATAATTATATCCTGATTTAAAGAATGTAAAACATTATTTAAATATAATTTAAATTATGAATATTTGTATTATAATAATCCATTTATTATATATGTATTAAATGGAATACACAGTTTATGGAGATGTAAAGCTGTACGTACTAATGAATGCTATTTTTGTTTAATTATCGTGTCGAAAAAAAGTAACTAAATGAAATATATCATTATATATATTATTCCTAAATTATCTTTATTACAGAATATATGTCATATATATTCACTAAACCCATCTTTAATACATTCCATGTAGTGTATGAGTAAATCGCATCGTTTTGAGGGTGCAGAAATCCACACTTCCTCAAACAAAATTATCATACTAGCACAAATTAGAATGTATAAATATATGTGCTATAAAAGAATTAAAAAAAGATTAAATATATAATAAATATAATATATAACATTTATAAATATAATTTTCATCATAATTTCCACCATGAGAGGAGGTAAAGGGAAAAATGAACAATCATCGTTTAGTAAGGCAATAGTTCATTGTACACGTAAACAGTATATTCGTTAACAATTAGATGTAAGTATGTAGATGTGTAGGTTGAAATATTAGAATAAAAACATAATATTATATTTACCATAATTTTTTTTATAAAATTATGTAATGACATGATTTGAGGGAGTAGAGAAAGAAAATAAAAAAAAGAGATTGAGTGTGGTTGGTACCTCTTAATCGAGTAACTCCTTTTTGTTATCACCAAAGGGATTCTTTATAAGGATTTTAGAACAAGGGAGGATTAAAGGAATAAGTGAGGTATTTTGGGGAGATATTTTTTAATATTTTGTTCAAGAAAATGTTTCTTGATAGGTGTTTGGATTTGGGAGGAGAGGAATCCTTTTATAATGGAGGAGTGACACTCTTGTAATGTTTTGGAAATGGTAATCCCACCCATGTATGTTATTGATGTTGCTCCAATAATGGTAAAATGTATATTAGAGTTATTATAGAGTCAAAATATGGTAATAAAACTATATTTTTGAAAAGTTTATATGTCATTAGGGCTCTTAATATTGAGGCTCAGTCCCTTATTATGCTTAATTTTACCTTAATCATTGTAATTAATTTTAATCACTTTCACTAATATTTTTATTAAAAGGTTAGTTGACTATATTAAATAATATTAATTGTGATTATTAAAAATAATTATTCCATTTTTCTAAATTCCAATCATATAAGTGGCATAAATTAATTTAAATTTAATCCCACAAATGGGATGACAATTCGTCTTTTTAAAGTTAAATGTCTAATGGATTGCAATGTTTTCATAGACAATTTCAATGTGAAATTGATTCCAAAGACTAAAATTGGAATAATTGATAAATATATTATCTAATTAATCTTTAGTAAAAATTAATATTATAAATTAATATTATAAATAAATGAGATGAAAAACCAGATTTGAATTAAATATTATTATTTTTCACTATTCATTAAAAAAATGAAAACTCAAAGAAAAATACTAAAAAATCACCCTAACTTAATTTTAATTTTTCTCATTAAAAAATAAATTTTATATTTACATGTAAAATTGAAAAAGGTTCTAAATTTTATATTTAATATAGGTACACCATAAAAAGGTGGTAAAAGTGTCTTAATAAAAATATATATTTTTATATACAAAATCTGGTTTATTATTATATTATACCTAGAAAATCAATTGGATAAATATAAAAAATATTTCATTTTCTATTTAAAAATAAAATTATACTAAAATTACATCCGTTTAGAATTAATTTATTTTTTTACTAAAATACCTTTCTAAGCATAAGAATAGTTTTCTCTAAAAATACTCTATTTATATTAGATTGGTTATTATATTCATTTATAAATTATTTGTAACTAATTAATTAATAATATATTTTTTGAAAACCACATATTTTATTTGGTTGGTTAATAATATTACTAAAATATAACCTAACATCTTATCTATATATTATTCTATTAAAAAATAATATTTTTAAAAATATATTATTCGTTGGTAACACTCGTTCTTGTGTGATACGCAAGCCATCGAGGAAAGTCAGTCTTGTATGTAATGTAAGCTATCCTCAAAGATATTTGTAGAGAGAAATAACATGTATATTGTGTGTAGTGCACTATTAACATGTAATTTCATATAACTCAATGAAAACAAAGTGCTCCAATATTTATATAATAATTATTTTCAGAGTTTTGTGAAATGAAAAATATAAAAATTAATAAATTATTTCGAAAAAAAATAATTCACAAAAATCTCATGGCATTAAATTTTAACACCCTTTAAATTAATTTCTTCTTCAAAACTCATCTGGGTTATTAGTAATTTAATACATTTAAGTTAATTTCTTAGAAACCAACATCATAAATATGAATACTAAAACTTCCTTTTAAAAAGGAATGTGGGAAACATAATGGTTACCCAAAGTAACATATATCTATGCTTCCATATGGGAGAACATAGGTGGAAAGTGAAAACATGGATATGGAACTAAAATATGACCATCATGCTCTAACAGAGAGTGATAGGGAACAAGGTCACCCGAAAGTTATTAATCAAAAATCTATAAATCTATGTTGGACTAAGGGACAATCTAATTAATCAAAAATGGAGGTACTATATCATATATTTTTTTCAAGATCCATTTTCCAAAATTTAATGAATTTTCATGAAATGGTATACTTGAAATATTTCATAACAACCTCACCCTTTTATTTTTATTGATCCACTTATCTTTTTCTAAAAATGATGGTGAATTTTACATTCTTCAAATACTAAGAGATCATGATATCCATGATATGTTATCTGATCTGTCATCAGTTATCCACATCAAAATATTTTTACAATTGGTTACCCATTATGCATAAATACTCATGTGGTGATAGAATACTTTATTCTCAAAAATTTCATCCAAATTTTTACTTAATATTTCGATAATTGGTTATCCTAATAACCACTCTGAAATATGAAAATCCCAAACATTGTAAATAAGGTCATAAAATCATTATAACATTGATCCAATGTATATCAAAAAGTAGTTCTTGGTTGTCCCATTTCAAACATGTGAATACCTTCATCGTATATTCTCTTGAAACATGGTAATAACCTGAATTACCATAAATCCTTACTATAAACATCAATGTCTCTTTATTTCAAAGAATATTCATAAATCCAAAAAAATTGTAAACTAGATTGTATAAACCATTTATTAACATGTCCTTTGTTAGTTCTGAGGTAATAAATATTTCCAAATTTAATTATTAGTATCCAAAATATCTTTATCCTAAAAAAATTCTAAAAATAAAGAAAATATTAATGGTTATCATACATTAGTAAGAATATCATCTTTTCATTAAATCACTTTTTCAGTCCATCAGAAACATTCAACATTATCTTCTAAATCCTTATTCAAAAACATAAACCGAATAAGTTTTTCATATTTCACTACTAATACATCATAACTCTTGAATCAAAATACATTGATACATTTATTATTAAACTTCATTCATAAGTAATAAGAAGGATACGTTTTTCAATTACTTAATACAACATTCCTTTCCTATTTCCTCTATTGCCTCATCATCATCTGTAATATAACCATTACTCATACCACCTTGCTGATTATTTATATACTCTTACTATTTAGGACCGAGATTTTCATAATGAACATTAATTCCCTATTTAAATCATTTAAACATTGATTATGACTTAGAGAGGACAATATTACCTTCTATATGTTTAGTTGAACCATTCATTTTTCATTTAAGGTAACATGCTTTGTCTCCTTCATTTCCACAGTCATAACACCTTCATGTTCATCTATGAAATTCACATAGGTGATTCTTTCCACACTCTTAAAACAAAAAACCTAATTTTCTTTCCTTTATGGTATCCATTACCCGAACTCTCAATGAAATCCTTCCTTATCTTATTTGGTGAGTCTGATAGTTGGTTCAGGTAAATGTTGTTGATCATGTTCCTTGAAAACTGATTATGCATGATCACAAAATCCTTCACTCCAGTGATCATCCCATTTGACTTATCATCAATAGATTTCCCATAAATTTCAACATTAATCTAGTTTCTTTTGGTTCCCTCCATTAACAAAAACCACAAAGAAATGAATAATAAAGGATTACCATTGTGATGATCCACATAATCGTGAAATGTCACTTATAGGATGTTTATGTTATGAAACCTTCCTGAATATAATAAATTTTTTGTTTACCCTTGGTTAGTTGTAATCATTTTATATTAAAGTCTGTCATAATTTTTTGTGAATACTTTTTTATTTCTCAAAGCATATCCTTTAAAAGTGTCCAACTAGGTGTGCATTAGAACCTTAATCATGTACTAGATTACCCTGAGTCAGGCCCGATACATCCTATTTAGAAAGATGCCTCTACATATATATATGATATATTCATATCCACTTATAGTATCCAGATATGGATTTATTTCTAGGATACCACTCACTCTATTCATTAAAATAACTCCATGAAATTTTCCTATACTTTTCCTTACTTTTAGACTTATCCTTATACATTTCTTCGGATTTATCACTATGGTTTTCTCATACTAGTTTTCAAACATTATCTAATACTAATATCAGATACCAACTATAATGACCCGGTCTTGACATACATTAATATTACATCATATTTTAGTAATATATAAAACATTATACAAACATACTCTAAATGACTGTATTAGTTTATTGCATTTAAAAAATTGTAAGCATACAACATTCTACATAAATGATGTACATACTCTCCCACTAGGTTCTTGTTGACTAGCACCCTTCTTAGACACGTCATAAAAAATAGATATCTTGATAACCAAGGCATAAA
Source organism: Viscum album (assembly GCA_963277665.1). Lineage (NCBI taxonomy): Eukaryota > Viridiplantae > Streptophyta > Magnoliopsida > Santalales > Viscaceae > Viscum > Viscum album. The sequence goes on along the minus strand of OY728162.1, from coordinate 1,369,838,501 downwards.
AACATAAAAAGGGGTGGTATCATATTATCAATAAAGGTAAACCAGGGAGACATGTATGTACAAACATGAGCATAAGAGTTTGAAAATTTTTCAAAACATTTGAAGATCATACCCTCCATATCAAATATCAAAAACATGAATCGCAATAGAAAGCTTGAAAGATCATAAGAAATGATTCATAAGGAATTAAATATCATAATCCATGAAATTATAACATATGTTTAAAACATGGAACTATATAAAACACATAAACATATAATATGATTTTGATAGTAGTTATGGCATCACTGCCAATGCCATATTAGTTGACATGGTCCTTTACTGAACATCGTTACTCCCCATTCCAACTCTGTATTACTAAACTGTGTTCACTCCACGTTCATTCCCTATAATATTACACAACATTCACTCCTCATTACATCCATGTTTATCTGATAAGATATTAATCTTTACCTAATTCATTAAAAGAAGATATAGGTCTCACCCATCTCATAGGGAAATAATAAGTACTTGTGCCAAAAAAACCACAAACAATAATATCATAACCCATGAAATTAAATGGGTATCAAAAACATTAAATAATATTAAAACCCATGGAAAAATATAATGGTTACAAAATAATTTAATAAAAATAATAAAACTAAAAATAATCATGTTTTTTAAAGAATAAACCTTGTGAAAGAGAAATGGTTTTCAAAAACATCATGCCATAAAAACATAATAATTTAAAGGAAAAAAATATGAAGGGAAACATGGAATCATTTCCCATGATAGAAATAAGTAACATAAAAGGGTATCATCCTAAATGGTAAATAATTTTAAAATAACTTTAAAACCCACTTCATGTTAAAATAAACCTTTCTCCTTTGATAAATGATTCATAAAACATAAAACATATTTAAGTACATTTTCATGAAAAACTACTTGAAAACATATAAAAGATGAAATGAAAATTATTTGAAATCATTTATTTGAAAATATCATTTTAAAAAATTGATAAAAATTATCCTTTTAAACATGGGATGTAATCTTTAAAGAAAGAAAAGTTGGTGAATTTGTACATTTTGTATGTGGTAAAACAATTCCTTTGGTGTATTGAAATGATTAGAAAAAGTTCCTTGTTCAGAAAGAGAAAAAAAATATTTCATTAAAAAAATGGTAAAAGAAAAAAATGGTAATTTTTTTTAATTCACTTTGGATATTTGTATAATATTCGTGGAATACTATTTTGTAAAACATGGTTTTGAAAGAATATATATTTCCAACCGAAGAGAGAGGTAATGTCATGTTTTCAAAAAAAATTAATTATCCTAATAAAGGAAGAGTGGAAAAAAATTTCAAATATATGAATATATCGATACTAACTAGAGGATATTAAAATTCTTGAGTGTACCTGAAATATGGATCATAATATTTCATAAAATTAAACATGATCAAAAACAACGTTGACAAATTGTGAGATTGTTTCAATAAAATCTTACCACATGGTAACATTGAATCATACTCCCCATGTAAGAAAATTAAATTTCATGGAGATTTAAAATATAATGAAAAGAATGGGATTCATTATAAAATTTAAAGAGAATATTATAGACCTGATATAAAAATATATTTGTATAACATGGCTTCTGTCTCAATGAAGGAAAATTGAGATAAAATTACATTATCGATTTGGTAACTTTGGAATCTTGAACCCCATGATATAAATATCATAATATGGTTATGTAAATACCCATTAATTTAAGTTTAAGAGGTATATAATACATTCAAGGGTATTATATACTCTATAAAAAATAAGTGAGCATTGAGTAATGCATATATCTCACAGAAATACAGAGTAAGGTGAAATTACCTAACCGTATGTCCTGATTCTCATCATAATCATTAAAAATTCTTATAAAAAATATATATATTTTTTATAAATATATCAAAAAAAACTATATTACTAATTATAATACCATATATTTTATTATTATTTCGTTATATTACCCTTTTATTAACAATTCCATGTTAAGGTTTCACTTTGGGTAATATCCTCTTTGTTTATTTTCATGTGTCTTAACTTTTTATATATTTAATCCTTATACATATAACATGATTTATGGAATGTAAACCATGATTTACATAAAATATTTATTCAGTATAATTTGATTCTAATAATATATAGATTATATTTATATGACACATAATACATCATTCATGGAGATATCAAGTCATACATATGCATGAATGCTATTTCCATTTAATTTCCTTGGAGAAAGAATGAAATTAAAAATAATATATGTATATGTATGTATAAATATCAATAATTAAATAACTATATTATATCCTATATATCATATATATTCACTAAACCCATCCTTAATACATTCCATGTAGTGTATGAATGAATCACATCTCTTTGATGGAGTGATATTCCACACTTCCTCTAACAAAATTTTCATATGAACAGAAAATGGAAAGAAGAAATATATGTGTTTTATAATAATTCCAAAATATTAATGAAAAAATATAATATTTAAAGTATATAAAGATATTGTCCACCATGATAATTAGTAAAGGAAAAAATGACTAAACATCGTTTAGTGAGGTGGTAGTTCATCATACACATAAATAGTATGTTCTTTGCCCATTAGATGGATGTGTGTATATGTGTAAAAATAAACCTTATCATTAAAACATCCTTGTATATTTTAGATAATTTGTTGTATAAAGGCAAGGAATAATTGAATTTTAGGGATTGGGTAAAGAAAATAAATGAAAAGAGTTTTAGGGAGGTTGTTTCCTCTTAATTAGGTCACTCCTTTTGGTTTCAAACAAAGGGATTCCATGGAAGGATTTATTCAAAAAGAAATCTTTGAAAAGTATTTTTGTGTTTTTGAGGACCTATATGGGTATATTTAGGTCGATCGTAATTGTCTTTATAGGTTTGAGGATGGGGGGGATATGAGGCCTTTTATAAAGGAGGGGGTGGCACTCTTGTAATATTTTGGAAAAGGGAAACCCCACCCATGTTCTATTATTGAATCTGGATCCTATAATGGTAAAATGTTGATAAAAGGGAGTATATGGTATAAATATGGGCATACAAGGTATTGTTTATAGGTTTCTAGGCCATTTGAGCCCTTAATTTTTAGGTTTACTCGCTTATTAAGCTTTATTTACCATAATCGTTGTGATTAATTTTAATTACTTTCTCTATCCTTTTGTACTAAAAACTATGTTGACCTTGTTATATATTTTAAATTATTAAGCTTCCAAACAAGGAATCCATTTTTCCAAATTCCAATCATGGAAGTGGAATAAATTAATTTAAATTTAATCCTACATATGAGATGAAATTGCGATTTTTTTAAATAAAAACATCCAAATGTTTTCTAGGTTTTACTACCAATTTCAATGTGAAATTGATTCTGATGAACTAAATTGGATTAATTGGTACACATATTAGATATATAAACTTTAAATATAATTAAAATTAAAATTAATACTTATAAGTATATTATATGAGGAAATTGTTTTTGAATAAAATTTCAGTATTTTTCACTATTTAATAATAAATAAAACTTCACAAAAAAGTACTAAATATTCAACCTAACCTAATTTTTATTTTTAAAATTAAAAATTATTTTAAATTGACATATAACATGTATAAATTTTAAATTTTTGGGATTTAAAATATGTTCTCCATCAAAAGGTAGTAAAAGTTCCTTGATAAAAATATAGATTTTTATGTGTAAAATTTGGTTTATTCTTATCTTATGCCTATAAAATCTATTACATGAAAATAAAAAAATATTTCATTTGATATATAACTTATATTTTACATTAAAATTAATTAAAAATTTTAATTAATTCAATTTTTAAGGATTAAACCATATTTGTGAGAATACAAATTGTTTTGTATAGAAATACTCTAATTATATTCAATTTGTTATTATATTAATTTCTAAATAATTTGTACCTAATTAATTGATTTGATATTTTTTGAAAAAAAATATTTTCATAAGTTAGTTAATAATGTTCATAAAGGCTAATTTAACATCTAGGTTATATATTATTCTTTTTAAAATTAATTTTCTAAAATATATATATCTATATATTTTATTATTGGGTAATACTCGGTCTTACATGTTAGGCAAGACATTGAGTAATGTTAGTATTTCATGTAACATATGATATTATCATAATTCTATATAGATAAATATAACCATTATATTATTTTTAGTTCAAAATTGACTAGGAATTATTTGTTACACAATGAAAACATAGAGCTTTAATATATATAAAATAATTATTTCCAGTGTTGTGTGAAATGAAAAATATTAAAAAGAATAAATTAAGTCGAAAATAAATAATTCAAAAACTCCTGGGGTGTTACAAATATTCTATAACTATAAAGGATACATCAATTCTACCATTTATGAGAATTTAGAGGGATCCCATTTCTTATATTTTGAATGGATGGTCATGGAAATCATAAAAGAAGGAAAATCATCAATCATTTCACAAATGAATGTTCAACAGTCCCTTTTAGAGAAGATAAATGATACTCAAAGAGATGATGTGGAATTTTAGAATAATGTGAAAACTATAAGGAAAGTGAAATCATCTGATTTCAATATTAATGAAGAAGTATTTGTACGGTTTGGGTCAAAACTATGTGTACCATTAAATCATGAGTTAAAGAATGTGGTTTTGGATGATGCAAATAATTATAACTTCTCTATACATCGTAAAAGCACAAAGATTTATCGAGATCTATGATTGAACTATTGGATGGACAATATTAAGTTGGGGAACATAGAGTATACATCATGTTGTCTTCTATGTCAACAAGTGAATGTGGAATGAAAAAATATTGGTGGATGATGAAACCATTACCCATACCTACGTGGAAATGGGAAAACATAGCTATGGACATTGTTCCTGGTCTTATGAAGGAATCAAGAGGGAATAATTCTATCTGGGTTGTGGTGGATCTTCTAACAAAGATTTCACTCTTCATTGTGATTTGAGAGTATTTCTCACTGGATCACCTTATATGGGTACACATTAGAGAATTGGTATGGCTTCATAGAGTACCAAAATCAGCTACAATTGATCAAGATCTAAGATTCAGCTCAAAATTATATAAAATTCTATAATATACATTAAAGATTTAGTTGAAATTTATCATGGATTGTCACCCAAAAAATGAGGTCCAATCTAGGAGGACTATCTTAAAACATGAGTACATATTAATAGCATGTTCATTTTATTTTAAAGGAGGATGGGATCAATGTATTCCTTTTGTTAATTTCTCATTCAATAATAGTTTCAAATCAGGCATCCATATTTCTCCATATGAATTCCTTTATGATAAGTGGTGGATAACACTTTCATTTTTGGTAAAGCTGAAGAATCAAAATGCTAGGTCCTTAAATGGATGAATAAATGGAAGAAATGGTTAAGACTATTCGGCAATACATCAAGGATTCTTAGAGTCGAAGAAAGATTTATACTGACAATTGTTGATGAGATCACGAGTTTGATGTTTGATATATGGTATTCCACCAAAAATCTCTATGGAATAATTTCATTATATTTTAGAATAATGGAATGCTTAGTCCAACATACATTTGTCCATTTGAGATTCTTTATTGCAATATAGTGGTGGCATATTGACTAGAACACCCTCTTAACAAATCTGAAGTGCATGATGTATTCTATAAATCCATCTTGAGGAATAATAGACCATACCCCTCCCATGTACTCCATAAATAGGTTATACCATTGGAGAATGATCTTTTTTAGGAAGAGTAGTCATTGAAAATAATAGATCGTAGATATGGGGTTCTACAATATAAGACAATTCACCTTTTCAAAATGTTGTGGAGAAACCATATGTTTGACGAATCGACTTCAGATCCTGAGGAAGTGATTAAACAGAGTAACCATTATCTATTTTTGAGTGGGAAATGAAAATTTTGAGGGCTAAATTTCTCATGTGGGGGGGAGATTTTAATGACCAGAACTCATATAAATAATATTCCCCATGAAATTTAATTTAATGTCTTATTATATAATATGGTTATAGAAAACACAATCACTTATTTATTTTTATTATATCCTATTATATTTTTTGACCCTTAAAAATCATTATCATTGATAATATAGTCCTTTAATAGTGATCGCATTATTATTATAAATATAGGGTTTTTGAAAATACTATTGTCATAGGAACATGAAGTAATAACCTAAAATAGTGGTATCAGATGCTATGAATGTAACACCCGAGACTTTTATGTTATATAAATCATCAAAGGAATCTTTTTCTACACAACACTTGCTTGGCTTGCTTTACACGCAATCGCAACCTTCCTCGATAGCTTGCGTCGTACGCAATACCGAGTTTCACTAAACAACAATATGCTATTAAAACTAGCCGTTATGAATAGTAATAACCACTTTTTGAAATTTTATAAATTTTATTTTTCAAAATGGACTTCATTTTTGGACTCAGAATATCAAAATTAGCCTAGGGTGAAATTTTGGTATTTTTCTGAAAACTTTCAATTTTTGATGAATAGTGAAACCACTAAGTGGTAGGTTAAAAACCGAATTTTGCATAAAACTTAATTTTACCGCTTCTGTGAATGGAATTTCAAAAATCCGAGAGACACGGTTAATATCAAGGACTAAAATGTGGTTCAATGATATGAAAATAATTTTTTTGGTGAATAGTAACTTTTTACTATTTTTACCGCGGTTAATAGTAAATAGGGTAACTAAGGGTAAATATGATATCAATATTACCCTAACACATGTCCTAATTCTATTGGACAAATGTAATTCGACCAAAAACAAACTTAGGAATAAAATATGACCATTTAGGCCCACTTGGATTAGAATAGGACATTTATTATTAATTTATTTAAAGAAGGGTTAAAATAGTTAAAATCAAAGTTTAATAAGTAAATCATTTTTAATATGGGGTTATACATAAGATAAATTCGATTGTAAATATTAATTAGAAAGCTAAAAAGATTTCCTACATGATGGTATTTTATTTGTAATTTTTAGACATCAAATAATTTAATTTATTTATGACACAAAGATGATGCAGTAATTATCTTATTAATGAAATATTGACATAATTGATGTTATAAACACCAAAATAAATGTAATTTGAGACTTGTTATGAATTCCACTAATTTTCTAGGTTACTATGATATATTAGTGTTGATTTAATCAACTTGGTTCGAACATATAATTCTGTTATGACTTTCAAACAAATCATATATCAAATAATGTCAAAATTGACACAAAATAGTTTTTAAATCAAATATTATATTATTAATTGTTATTTTATTCCTAAAAATCTAAGGTTCGGCCAAATGACTTAGATAAGGATATATATATTAATAAGAAACAATTTGGGGTTCGTTTGGCATGTTATAGTAAGTGTATTAACCATATAGTGAAAGAAAACAAAAAGACACGGTAAAAGTTAAATTAATTAACTTAGAGATAAATCTAATTGATAAGGTTAAAATAAAACCCTAAACTTGTCTAAATATTATTGGTTGATAGGATTTCGACCCTTCCCCACTTTATCTTCGAAATAAGACCCTTTGGAACCATTATAAACCGATTTTGACTTTAATATAAAATAATATTTTGAGATATTCCTAAGGTGCCCCTCTCCTCCCCTATAAAAGGACACCTCCTCCCCCTCCTCCTCACACCAAATTGAGCACTCAAGCTCGGCCAACCCCTGCCATTTTCTCCTCTCCACTTCCCTAGAATAATCCTAGAGGTCCTGGTCTTCTCCAAAGACCAATCTTAGTTCCTTAAGTAGAGGATTCAAAGAGGCGTTCCAAAGAAGAGGTAATATCCATTACCGATCTTTTCAATTTCTTTCTTCTTCAACTTCTTCTTCTTTAGTTGTTTCATGATAAAGTAATAACATCAGTATTACTTACATACTGATATGTTATTATAAATATGAAACAACCCTAATTCACCTTCTATCCATCCTACGGAAAAATGAAATCACCGCGCGTGCGTACGTACGGAATACCGTCTCCACGCCGTGGTGTAATCTATTTTCCACCATCACCTTACAAGGATGGGTATAATGGTGTAATGAGTAACTATATATGATTATTATTAAGTAATATTGATACTGAAATAATATATATATACTCCAATACAATTCCACGATCATAGGAATGATATCATCACTCGTGCGTACGTACGGAATACCGTCTCCACGATGTGATGCGACTCGTTCTACATGATCTTCATTTCATAATGATTATATAAATGAATTGAATGAATGAATATGGTATATAATACACTAATACCATTCTGGAAATGAATTATCTATAACCTAAAGATAATAATAAGAATTTATTCGACAAAACACGCATAAGAACAAAAAGTTATAAAGACTCGAGTAACAAGTAACAATGAAATATTACTAACAAGAAGCTAATAATATGACCATATATGATATCATATAAATATGTATGATTCTGGAATAAGTCAATAACATTATTTAAACCATTATACAGGAGCTTCGGACACGTACAAAGCTAATCGGACCTAAGGTAAGGGAAATATCACAATCTCACTTTTATCCGAGATTGTATTTACTTTGGTAATTACTGGGGTGTATTTTATCATCCACATCCATGTTCCCTCAACATGTAATATTATTTCCATCCTTCTACAATAGTTTATATCCAATTTTACCCTTCGGTAAGTTTTTTTGTAAAAGATATGAAAGGAATCTTTTGTCGTTTTTCATACGAGGTACTTTTTGACTTTTCCGACAAAAGTACGAAGAATGTTTTTTTTAACTTATACGGCTTGAATGGATTTTTAAAACATTATTTCCAAGAATCTTCCTTTACAAGTTTTCAAGATTATTTTTAATCAACTTCTTTTAGTTTATAATTGTATGACATGTTAAGAAAAGAAACGAGTTTTTGAAGAAGAAAGGATATTTTCCTCAAGAATGGAGTTCAAGTGTTTTATCAAAATTATTTTCCATCTAAGATAATAAAAGGTTCTGTTCCTATCCATATTTTTACATTGATTGGACTATGTTGTGATGGAATTATGTTTATGAATTCCTTTATCTTATATGAATTGATTTATGATGTCATGATGTTTCAAGAATCCCATTTTTGTTACATGTGTTATGCGATGATGTATGTTTTATGATTATGTGGCACACATAAGAAAGGATTCATTATAAGATGGGTGGGACCTACATCTCCCTCCAATGCATTGGTTAATGATTTTATATCTCATGAGATAGACATGGCTGGAACGGAAGGTTATTTCGGTTCAGTGATACAGGACTGAAACGAGGAGTGAACTCGGTTCAGAAAGGGACTTTGTCCACTAAGATAGTCTTGGCAATGAGTCATGACTAACAAGAAATGATTTTCCATGATTATGTGTGCATGCCACAAAGTTTCAAGTTTTATGTTATGATTATGGGGATCTCATTTTCACTTCTATGATTTATTCCATGTTAAGATATTATGATCTCTTTTGCAGGTTTTGATTTTCATAAAGATATGATATGATTTTTATTTCCTTTATTTTCCCTTGCTGAGCATTTGAGCTCACCCTTTTATGTTTTCTTTTCCCTAGGTCAGGAAGATGGATATTAAGTAGAATATGCTAAAAGGGACCCTAGATATGATGAAATAAATGGGAGACACTGTAGAAGATTTATGAACCAGTTTTTTATGTTTTTCCAGTTTCTAAAGACACTATACCTATACGGTCCTTTGTGGTTTTGTCATATGTTGTAATAAGTGTGCTTCAATTTTGAAGTATTAACAATGTATGTAAAGTATGGGTCGTTATAGTTGGTATCAGAGGAAAGGTATAGTCAACCTTTGGAAACTAGGATGTGAAAGGCTTAGTAAGAACCCTAAGGATAAGTCTAAGCATAGAACACAATCTTAGTGTTTTAGAAATGGCCTTGAATAACCTAGGATAAGACCTTAAGCATGAAAATTTTATTCCTGAATTATGTGGTTTCCTATTATAATTAGTGTTGCTCACACTATTCTTCTTGGTTTTAGTCAATGGCTGGAACCCGAAGGAACCGTGTTAATGCGGAATGCGATGGGCAATGCAATGATTGTCCCCCTGAGCAACCAAACGATATGGGAGCTGGAATGAAAAATCTTGTAGCCATGCTCACACAACTTTCTCAAGCTATGAATCATGCAGGATTTCCAAACGAACAAAGGAGGGAGCAACATTCTGTTGAATCCTTCATGAGGCAGCGTCCACCATCTTTCAGCGGGTCTACTGATCCATTAGTTGCTGAACAATGGATTAGTACTACTGAAAAGATATTTTCAGTTCTTCAATGTTCTGAGCATGATAAAGTCATCCTAGCAGTGTATCGTTTGGAAGGAGATGCGGATCAATGGTGGAATCTTGTTAAGAATACGAGGCAAAGGGATGAAATTGAGTCTATGGAATGGAACGAGTTCAAGAACTTATTTTTCAATAAGTACTTCCCTCGTATTCTCCGAACAAAGATGGAGAAAGAGTTCCTTGAACTGAAGCAAAGGGATGATGAATCTGTTAGTACCTATGAAGAAAATTTTACAAGACTTGCAAGGTACGCTTCTGGTATTATTATCCAACCTGAGAGTAAGATCGATCGATTCTTTAGTGGCTTAAAACCAAGTCTTCGAAGGGCGTTAGCCATAAGGGACTTTAATAGCTACGAAGAAATCGTTCGATGTGCCCTCAAAGTCGAGATGGAGATTGGAGTAACCCATCAGTCACATGGGTTTGATAAGAAGAGGAAGATGGAATTCAAAGAAAAATCTAAAGATCACACGGAAAAGAAGATGAACTTCCCCTTATGCTCAAAGTGTGGAAAGAAACATGGAGGGAGTTGTCTTAAAGGGACAAGTAAATGTTTTAAATGTGGAAAGGAAGGTCATCGGGCATTTGAATGCCGTGATAATGGGAAGAAGATGTCTAATGATGCAAACAAAGGAAGGGATACACAGAATGAACCTGCTACACTTCAATGTTTCAAGTGCAAGGAGATGGGGCATTATGCCAATCAATGCCCAAATCCAAGGGTTGATGATGATGGTCGACGTCAACAAACTCTTAAGGCTAAAGACAAAGGAAAGTCACATGCAATTTCTATCAGCGAGGTGGAGTACGATAACGATGTGGTGAAAGGTACACTTACCATCCACTCTAAAGTAGCAAATGTTTTATTTGATTCTGGATCCACCCACTCTTTTATTTATGAAAAATTTTCTAAGGGTATCACCGTACTACCTCAACAATTAGATGTTGAGTTAGCTGTGACAACACCTAATGGCACATCAATCGCATCAAAAGTTTATAATTCTTCTCCGATCGAAGTTTGTGGGAAAGTGCTTCCTGCAAATCTTGTGATCCTTCCTTTAGTGGAATTTGATGTGATTCTTGGCATGGATTGGCTTTCTCTACATGGAGCTCATATCAATTGCCAAAGAAGGGAAGTCACATTTCATATTCCAGATCAATCTACGATCGTATACCAATGCAAGGATGAACATAACCTTCCAGTGGAAATTTCTTCCATCTTATGGGTATTGATTCCACTAAATGAAGGTTATTTATCTCAAATGGTTGGTGAGAAACTCACGATTAAGAATATGCCCATTGTACGGGAGTTTGATGATGTCTTTCCGGAGGAATTACCGGGTCTTCCACCAAATCGTGAAGTTGAGTTTTCAATAGAACTCGTACCGGGTGCTTTGCCTATTTCAAAGACACCTTATAGAATGGCCCCAATTGAGTTGCAGGAATTGAAGAAGCAACTCCAAGAGAATCTTGATAAGGGATTCATACGCCCTAGTGCGTCACCTTGGGGAGCACCTGTTCTATTTGTTAAGAAGAAAGATGGATCAATGAGACTCTGCATTGATTATCGAGAACTTAACAAGATCACTATCAAGAACAAATATCCTCTCCCACGCATTGATGACTTATTTGACCAACTACGCGGAGCTCAATACTTTTCCAAGATTGATCTTCGTTCAGGGTATCATCAATTAAGGGTCAAAAGGGAGGATATACCAAAGACGGCTTTCCGTACAAGGTATGGACACTATGAATTTATAGTGATGCCATTTGGTCTTACTAATGCCCCTGCTATCTTCATGGATCTAATGAATAGAGTCTTTAGAGACTATCTTGATCAATTTGTGGTAGTCTTTATAGACGATATTCTTGTCTATTCAAAGAGCAAGGAAGAACATGAAGATCACTTGAGAATTATATTGAAGACCCTGAGAAAGGAGAAGCTTTATGCCAAATTTACCAAGTGTGAATTTTGGCTTCAAAAAGTTGCATTTTTGGGTCACATAATCTCAAAAGAGGGGATATCTGTGGATCCAGCAAAAACAGAGGTTATCGAAAGATGGTCAAGACCAACAACAGTAACTGAGATCCGAAGTTTTCTTGGTTTGGCTGGTTATTATCGACGTTTTGTAAAAGATTTTTCACGATTATCTAATCCACTCACCAAGTTGACTCGGAAAGGAGTTATGTTTGTCTGGACAGAGGAATGTGAAGAGAATTTCAAGGAGTTGAAAAGAAGGTTATCCAGTGCACCTGTGCTCACACTGCCTTGTAGTGGAGAAAGGTTTGTGATCTACAGTGATGCATCCAAGATGGGATTGGGGTGTGTTCTTATGCAAAATGATATGGTGATAGCTTATGCCTCACGACAGTTGAAAATCCATGAGCAAAATTACCCAACACATGATTTGGAGTTGGCTGCAGTAATCTTTGCATTAAAGATTTGGAGGCATTACCTTTATGGTGAAAGGTGTGATATTTATACTGATCATAAAAGTTTAAAGTATATTTTCACACAAAAGGAGTTGAATATGCGTCAAAGAAGATGGTTGGAGCTGATTAAGGATTATGACTGCTCAATCCATTACCACCCTGGGAAAGCAAACAAGGTGGCAGATGCATTAAGTCGACAAGACCATGCTAGTTTATCCATGATGAGGATCACAAAAGATCCAATATTTATGGATTTACAAAGGATGGATCTTGGAATTATAATGGAAGGGGAAAAATCTTATCTTTCTCAAATGAATGTTCAACCATCTATACATGTGAAGATTAAAGAGGCACAGAAAGAAGATGTCGAGTTACAAAAGAAGGTGAGAAATGTTCCTAAATTCAACCTTGATTGTGATGGGATAATAAAGTTCAGGAATCGGGTTTGCGTTCCTCCCATCCCCGAATTAAAGAAAGAGCTGCTGGATGAGGCTCATAGTTCTTCATTCTCTATTCATCCTGGAAGCACGAAGATGTATAGGGACCTGAAAGAGTACTTCTGGTGGGATGGCATGAAAAGAGATGTTGCTGAATATGTCTCTCGATGCTTGGTTTGTCAACAAGTTAAAGCTGAGAGACATAAGTCTAAGGGGATGTTACAACCATTACCCATACCCGAATGGAAATGGGAAAACATCACTATGGACTTTGTCACAGGACTTCCTAAAACATCCAAAGGCAATAATGCTATCTGGGTCATAGTTGATCGTCTCACAAAGTCTGCACACTTCATTCCTATTAGAGAGGATTTCTATCTAGATCAGCTTGCCAGGATATATGTAAAGGAAGTGGTAAGATTGCATGGAGTACCACTTTCTATTATATCTGATAGAGATCCGAGATTCACCTCGAAGTTCTGGCGAAGTCTTCAGCATACTCTGGATACAGAGTTGAGTTTCAGCACTGCTTATCATCCCCAGACAGACGGTCAGTCTGAGAGAACAATTCAAACCCTAGAATATATGTTGAGAGCTTGCTCTATGGATTTCAAAGGAGGTTGGGATCAACACCTACCTTTGGTGGAATTTTCTTATAATAATAGCTTTCACTCCAGTATTCAGATGGCTCCTTATGAAGCTCTCTATGGAAAGAAATGCAGGACTCCAACTTGCTGGGATGAAGTTGGGGAAAGAAAGCTATTAGGACCTGATCTTGTTGATGAAATGGCAGAAAAGGTTAGATCTATTCAACAACACATAAGAGCAGCTCAGAGTCGACAGAAAAGTTATGCCGACAACCGAAGAAAAGACCTAGAGTTTGAAGTGGGTGATAAAGTGTTCTTACGAATATCTCCCTGGAAGAGGGTTATGAGATTTGGAAAGAAGGGGAAGTTGAGCCCTAGATATATCGGTCCTTTTGAAATACTGGATCGTGTTGGGAAGGTAGCTTACCGATTGGCGCTTCCACCGAATCTCTCTCAAGTTCACGATGTGTTCCATGTATCTCTCCTGAGAAAGTACATACCAGATCCTTCACATGTACTCAGCTCAGAAGTTGTACCGCTGGAGCAAGATCTTTCTTATGAAGAACAGCCGATAGAGATTCTGGATCGTAGTGAAAAAGTCCTACGAAACAAGACCACTCGCTTGGTGAAAGTTTTATGGAGGAACCACCAACTTGAAGAAGCTACATGGGAGCTTGAGGATATGATGAGGGAGAAGTATCCTCATTTGTTTGTTACAAAGTGACGAATTTCGAGGGCGAAATTCTTTTTAAGGGGGGTAGAATGTAACACCCGAGACTTTTATGTTATATAAATCATCAAAGGAATCTTTTTCTACACAACACTTGCTTGGCTTTCTTTACACGCAATCGCAACCTTCCTCGATAGCTTGCGTCGTACGCAATACCGAGTTTCACTAAACAACAATATGCTATTAAAACTAGCCGTTATGAATAGTAATAACCACTTTTTGAAATTTTATAAATTTTATTTTTCAAAATGGACTTCATTTTTGGACTCAGAATATCGAAATTAGCCTAGGGTGAAATTTTGGTATTTTTCTGAAAACTTTCAATTTTTGATGAATAGTGAAACCACTAAGTGGTAGGTTAAAAACCGAATTTTGCATAAAACTTAATTTTACCGCTTCTGTGAATGGAATTTCAAAAATCCGAGAGACACGGTTAATATCAAGGACTAAAATGTGGTTCAATGAGATGAAAATAATTTTTTGGTGAATAGTAACTTTTTACTATTTTTACCGCGGTTAATAGTAAATAGGGTAACTAAGGGTAAATATGATATCAATATTACCCTAACACATGTCCTAATTCTATTGGACAAGTGTAATTCGACCAAAAACAAACTTAGGAATAAAATATGACCATTTAGGCCCACTTGGATTAGAATAGGACATTTATTATTAATTTATTTAAAGAAGGGTTAAAATAGTTAAAATCAAAGTTTAATAAGTAAATCATTTTTAATATGGGGTTATACATAAGATAAATTCGATTGTAAATATTAATTAGAAAGCTAAAAAGATTTCCTACATGATGGTATTTTATTTGTAATTTTTAGACATCAAATAATTTAATTTATTTATGACACAAAGATGATGCAGTAATTATCTTATTAATGAAATATTGACATAATTGATGTTATAAACACCAAAATAAATGTAATTTGAGACTTTTTATGAATTCCACTAATTTTCTAGGTTACTATGATATATTAGTGTTGATTTAATCAACTTGGTTCGAACATATAATTCTGTTATGACTTTCAAACAAATCATATATCAAATAATGTCAAAATTGACACAAAATAGTTTTTAAATCAAATATTATATTATTAATTGTTATTTTATTCCTAAAAATATAAGGTTCGGCCAAATGACTTAGATAAGGATATATATATTAATAATAAACAATTTGGGGTTCGTTTGGCATGTTATAGTAAGTGTATTAACCATATAGTGAAAGAAAACAAAAAGACACGGTAAAAGTTAAATTAATTAACTTAGAGATAAATCTAATTGATAAGGTTAAAATAAAACCCTAAACTTGTCTAAATCTTATTGGTTGATAGGATTTCGACCCTTCCCCACTTTATCTTCGAAATAAGACCCTTTGGAACCATTATAAACCGATTTTGACTTTAATATAAAATAATATTTTGAGATATTCCTAAGGTGCCCCTCTCCTCCCCTATAAAAGGACACCTCCTCCCCCTCCTCCTCACACCAAATTGAGCACTCAAGCTCGGCCAACCCCAGCCATTTTCTCCTCTACACTTCCCTAGAATAATCCTAGAGGTCCTGGTCTTCTCCAAAGACCAATCTTAGTTCCTTAAGTAGAGGATTCAAAGAGGCGTTCCAAAGAAGAGGTAATATCCATTACCGATCTTTTCAATTTCTTTCTTCTTCAACTTCTTCTTCTTTAGTTGTTTCATGATAAAGTAATAACATCAGTATTACTTACATACTTATATGTTATTATAAATATGAAACAACCCTAATTCACCTTCTATCCATCCTACGGAAAAATGAAATCACCGCGCGTGCGTACGTACGGAATACCGTCTCCACGCCGTGGTGTAATCTATTTTCCACCATCACCTTACAAGGATGGGTATAATGGTGTAATGAGTAACTATATATGATTATTATTAAGTAATATTGATACTGAAATAATATATATATACTCCAATACAATTCCACGATCATAGGAATGATATCATCACTCGTGCGTACGTACGGAATACCGTCTCCACGATGTGATGCGACTCGTTCTACATGATCTTCATTTCATAATGATTATATAAATGAATTGAATGAATGAATATGGTATATAATACACTAATACCATTCTGGAAATGAATTATCTATAACCTAAAGATAAGAATAAGAATTTATTCGACAAAACACGCATAAGAACAAAAATTTATAAAGACTCGAGTAACAAGTAACAATGAAATATTACTAACAAGAAGCTAATAATATGACCATATATGATATCATATAAATATGTATGATTCTGGAATAAGTAAATAACATTATTTAAACCATTATACAGGAGCTTCGGACACGTACAAAGCTAATCAGACCTAAGGTAAGGGAAATATCACAATCTCACTTTTATCCGAGATTGTATTTACTTTGGTAATTACTGGGGTGTATTTTATCATCCACATCCATGTTCCCTCAACATGTAATATTATTTCCATCCTTATACAATAGTTTATATCCAATTTTACCCTTCGGTAAGTTTTTTTGTAAAAGATATGAAAGGAATCTTTTGTCGTTTTTCATACGAGGTACTTTTTGACTTTTCCGACAAAAGTACGAAGAATGTTTTTTTTAACTTATACGGCTTGAATGGATTTTTAAAACATTATTTCCAAGAATCTTCCTTTACAAGTTTTCAAGATTATTTTTAATCAACTTCTTTTAGTTTATAATTGTATGACATGTTAAGAAAAGAAAAGAGTTTTTGAAGAAGAAAGGATATTTTCCTCAAGAATGGAGTTCAAGTGTTTTATCAAAATTATTTTCCATCTAAGATAATAAAAGGTTCTGTTCCTATCCATATTTTTAAATTGATTGGACTATGTTGTGATGGAATTATGTTTATGAATTCCTTTATCTTATATGAATTGATTTATGATGTCATGATGTTTCAAGAATCCCATTTTTGTTACATGTGTTATGCGATGATGTATGTTTTATGATTATGTGGCACACATAAGAAAGGATTCATTATAAGATGGGTGGGACCTACATCTCCCTCCAATGCATTGGGTAATGATTTTATATCTCATGAGATAGACATGGCTGGAACGGAAGGTTATTTCGGTTCAGTGATACAGGACTGAAACGAGGAGTGAACTCGGTTCAGAAAGGGACTTTGTCCACTAAGATAGTCTTGGCAATGAGTCATGACTAACAAGAAATGATTTTCCATGATTATGTGTGCATGCCACAAAGTTTCAAGTTTTATGTTATGATTATGGGGATCTCATTTTCACTTCTATGATTTATTCCATGTTAAGATATTATGATCTCTTTTGCAGGTTTTGATTTTCATAAAGATATGATATGATTTTTATTTCCTTTATTTGCCCTTGCTGAGCATTTGAGCTCGCCCTTTTATGTTTTCTTTTCCCCAGGTCAGGAAGATGGATATTAAGTAGAATATGCTAAAAGGGACCCTAGATATGATGAAATAAATGGGAGACACTATAGAAGATTTATGAACCAGTTGTTTATGTTTTTCCAGTTTCTAAAGACACTATACCTATACGGTCCTTTGTGGTTTTGTCATATGTTGTAATAAGTGTGCTTCAATTTTGAAGTATTAACAATGTATGTAAAGTATGGGTCGTTATAATGAATCCCATTTATCAAAGCTTATGAGGGAGATATAATCTCTAGGTTATTCATTTGACTAATCCCAAGATGAGATCCAACAACATATAAATTAATGATTCCATTTGTGGGAGAATTTCAACCACATTGAGATCACATTCTAAACCATGTACACAGAACCACCTCATGAAATTCTCATTATCGCACACCTTACTCGTAAGGAATTTTTTTGTTTATTAAAGGTTGATATATCAAAACCATAATAATATGAATACGTATGTTGTCATACAATAATTTCATATTTTCTACTTATTGTTACTATATAAATTATTTTCATTTTTATACAATAAAACACAAGTGGTATTTTTAATTATTATTCAATTTCAATTAAGATGTTTATTAAGATGAATTAATGGATTTTTTAAATAAATAATATTTTAGTAAAAAAATTATAAAATATTTTTATAAAAAGATTTTATGATTTTTTATCAAATATAAATGATCATATAATTTATATGAAGTAGAATATAATTTTTATTGGGGTTTAAAACTGTTATTTTTAAAAACCATAGCATTTACAGTAAATATCGATAATTATTTTAAAAGAAAAAATAGAAATATTTAAAAATTTATTTTGTTAAAATTAATATGTTTTTTTGAATCAAAAATTTTAACATATCTTCTGGTTATTTTTTTATAAATTTCTGATACATTGAAATTTTTTGGTAGAAATTAAATGCCATATAAAAATACATTGTGTTTTATGACATCATAATGTCCCAAAAAGAATGTAATTAATACTATATAGGGTATCCATGACCAAATATATGTTTTTAATTTAAAATAACTTGATTTTAAGTTTTTTTATTAATTTTATTAGTCCTTTACAAATACCCCAAAAACATTAATATTTTATAAGGTTCTAAAATCATCTCTTTAAGTGTATGACTCAATTCCACATAATCATGTGTATTATTTTATTATGTTATGCCCTTGGACATATAAAATATTGATAACATCTCACATTTGGTATAATCCATGGTGAAAATCATGGGAAGGTTTGTGGTCATTTTTATTTTATTATATAGAGTCTAAACCCTTAGTTTGAGAAATGATAAAGAATTCCCCAATCATTTCTGATATAAAATCTTCCATGATCACATTTAACTTCCCTAAAAATTATTTTGAAACATCCTTAGTCTTCCCTCTCTTATCTAAAGTCCTCCCATAGTGCCCCTATCTCTCTATAAGTTCCTTACAAGAATTTGGAGTCACACACTCATGTAAGGGATCCATTCCTATGCTTATTTATTAATGTTTCTTTATCATATTATTCCTACTATATGAAATTCATTATATTTGGATTTATATATTTACATTTCCCTGTTACTATCCATTTTATTTCCAAATGATGAGAGACCCATTTTTTCTTAATTATCCCATTTTATGAATTTGTAAGTGACATTTTTATGTTGTCGAATTTTCACCACGATTTTTCATGCATAAAAAACTATATAGTGAATACCATACCCATTTTTATCCTGTGTGATCACTTTTATACACATATACCTATTTAATTTATGACCTATATGTTTGTAATCAACACTCCATGGCTTTGTAATAAAATAAGATGATGAATGAATCCATGTTGAAGGATCTATGTAGCACAATTAATTATGATAATGAAATGAAAGTTACGGGTTTTCCGAGAATTATATAGAGATCTAGTGTATTGTTAAATGTTTAATCTCATGAGATTCCAAGATGTGATTGGGAGTAAACCTAATTAATAGTTTGTAATTTCTCCACCATGATTTCATGGAAGTTATCCTTTCTCAATGTTAAGTTATTGCCACATTTCCCATGTTTCCGTTTTTAATATTATTCTTAATCATGTCTCATTGTTCATATTTATAATTACTTATCCTTTTATTTTCTAGTTATGTTCCTATTTTCTGACAAGTATTATTATCCTTATGTTATTCCATTTATATTACCTTATTAGTCTTTATAGCTCACCCTTTTCTTATATATGTTCCCATGATATCCTATGCTGTTTTAAATATAAATGAATATTATGAATATGTAATGGAGGTTTTCAGTAAAGAATATTTATTCCTTATTTTAAGTTTTTATATTATAGACCTAATTACTAAATGTAACTAGAATTATCGATCTTTTAGGTTGTATTATGTGTACATTTATGTAATAAATCAAGAATTGATGTGTAATAAAGAGAAGGGTTATTATAGATTCTCTATTCCTATATAGAGTATATACTAATTTTCAATATAATATGATCTTGTTTTATATACTCAACCAACCTATGATCAAATATCTATACAATTATTATTATGAGCTCCCTTAAGAATAAAATTCTATAATATGGGTCATGATACCCACTAATGTGGGAATATGGGCTAAATGACTTGGGGTGAAGTTATAATTAATGAAATCCCTACTGTATGGTGGTAACACCACATGATTTTATTTTATTTAAATTTTTAAATAAATTCAACCTATTTGATAGGAAACGCTTAATAGAACATCGAGCTTAAGAGAACTCCAAAATATAATTATTTTAACATGACCATCATAACCAAGAATTTCAATTACTGACAAGTAATATTATTAACAACATTATAAAATTTATAATTTTCCAAATAATTGTTAATATATTATTTTATTCATATGAAAAAATACATAATTTTTAGTAAATTAATTTTTTGCTTCTAATAAATGTTTTCCCTAAAAATGTGATTTGTATTGCATTATATGAAGATAAAAAATAATTTAATAGTGAGACATTAAAAAAATTTGAAAAAATTAAAATAATTGTTTTATTGATCAATTCAAAATTATCTTAATATAAAATTTTGGGAATCCTTGGAAAAGATTAATTTTTTCGTCAATAGTGAAAAATAACAATTTTGTAAAATCGAAATTTATTTTCAATAAATTAGGAAATTTTAAAGCCTCTTAATTATTAAAATATGATTTAGATTAACATAATTATTATTAAGTTATATTTCATACACTAAAATTATTTTTAACCAACTATATAATTTATTTTAGAATTAGATTATTCTTTGTTTTAAAAAACTTATATTTCTAAAAAAATGTTATAAATTACATAGTTTTTATCCTTATAACTAATTAAATAAATCTTAAATGTTGAATATTTTTAATAAAAAAAAAAATTATATAATATTAAATATTAATTGAGTTTCAAATAATAAAAATAATTATTTATATAGTAAATAAAATTGACTTTTTCATGAAAAATATGCTTTTTGAAAACCTAATTTTTTGTCGTGCCTCTCTATTTTGTATAAAATATAATTTTTCCAATTATGTGATATTAATTTTGTAAAAAGGAATCCATATTTTTAATAATAATTTCAGAATTATTTTTTAAGCACAATGTCATTATTAGTGATAAAAAAGTTATCATGGTAGAAAAAATCCGTAGTATCGAATAATAATGATATGGGTTAAAGATAAATGGAAAAAGATTAAAATACCTAAAAACTAATACATTTAGTTGGTGATTGATTTTTTTAAATAATATTAATAATTTAAAACATTAATTATAAATTTATTTCTTTGTAATTATTTCAACCCAAATGTGTTTGCATTTAAATATAAAATAATCATTATTTAATCCCTTTAAACCATCCCTCCTCAAGTATAAATACCAATACTCACCCCACCCCATTTTTCTAATATTACTTGAAGCCCTTAAAATATCTTAAAACCCATTTAATACCCACTATCTCCCCTTAAATCCACATTGGCTCTCACCCAAAGACCAATTCCAAGTAACTTATGGGGTTCTTTAAAGAGGTGATATTGAAGAGGTAAATTTCTTAAACAACCTATGTTTATTTGATTTCATTTTATACCTAATCATCACATCATTCATCCATAAACTATTAATAACTCCATTATCTTCTATATTCAGCTATTTTATATTTCTATGGTAATATATTATATCTATCCCATTTCCAATCTCCTCTTATTCAAAGAAATGAAACCGTTGTCTAAATTATAGTAGTTTACAGTCTCTGTGGATAATGATTTTTCATTACACCTTCATGGATAATCATAAAATTATTATTATAGTTAAATTAGATTTTAATAGGTATATTATAACAAATTTCATGTTCTGTAACTAATATATACATATAATATTAAATAAAATATAACAAGTTTCTGATGTTTGTAAAACCCACACCAAATTAAACTAGACATATACCATGAACTTTTTTTGAAATGAATCATCCTCAAGTCATAAATAAAAATGATATATGGGACCATTTAAAAATATTAGATTTAATTAATTCTATTTCATTTAACTTATATAGTTTTATATCCCTTTGACATGAAAACCCTTAATTATATAAAGATGAACCGATTATGAAACCACGAAAAAACACACCAGAAACAATGAAAAGAATAAAATATTATTATTTAACAAGTGGTAATTTTTTAAAAACGTATCATACAAGTTATTATAAATGATACTACAGTTTTATAATAAATTAATAACATTATATAATCATTTATATAGGAGCTTAATGTCTGAAAAAAAAGGTATTCGTGAGGTATGGGTTTTTGTTCACACTTTAATTATTTGAGAGATATGCCTTATTCAACAATTATTTCATGTGTATGGTGTATATAATTCCATTTGATATTTAATATAATAAATATAATTATCATTATTACATTAAATTATCCAATTTCCAATTATTAATTTTATTGGGTACCTGATTCAACTTATTACAAAGTGGTAAGGAATTTCTTAACTCGTTTTCCAATCATTGGGTTAAAATTAAACTTCAATGATTATTCCAGGTTAAGATTATGTGTGAGATGAATTTTAATTATATTATGTTATATTTATACTTTTTTATGTGCTTTTACATATAATATACAGAATAAATTCCACTGATTGATTCTCACTTCCATGATATGATATTTACAGGGGCCTTTATTTTAAAACTTATATTTCTAAAATTTACCATAAAACTTTCTATTTATTCCATTTACATAATTCCAAAAATTATTTCAATATTTTATTATAATTTTGAATTAATTATTTATCAATTTTTACTTTTTATAAATTGTTGGAAAGGATTTTGTTCAAACGACGTTCTTTGTTACATTTCTAAAAACAATATGGAAGGAATTTTTTATCTTATAAAAAATGATCAGATTTTTCTTCCATCATAATGCTTTAATTCATTGTAATCTAATTTACAATATTATAGGGTTATTTTAAAATAATATATTTTTCTTTTTTAATCTATTTTCTCTTTAAAACTAAATTATTATAAAATAGAAATGTTATTTTTTAAAAGAATTATTTCAAGTGATCTTTCAAAATTATTTTCGTTCAAAGATAACATTATTTGATGTTTCTTATTATTTACATGGGATAATATTAAAGAATATTTTCAATATTCTATTAATGTTTGGTTTAGGTTTATGATGGAATTATATTTATGAAACTCATTTCTTTTCAATGGTTCAAATATGGTGAATGATTTATGTTCTTGTGGAAGTCAAATATATGGTTTTAATTATGTGACTAGAGAGAACTATATCACCTTCCAATACATTAGGTAATTTTTTTATCAAATTATATAATAATGGGAAAAATTACATGGTCTTGAAGCACTATTGTAAATAGGTGTTTCTTTATCCATTATGGGATATAAGTGTGTCATAATCCACTATGTTTATGTTCTTGGTAGTTAACATTTAAATATGAAATGTTTTATATATTTATAATGGTTAGACACTTTTATTAAATTATATTATGGATCAGGAATGATATATAATTATTTATCACTTCTATGGACCATGATTTTTGAAATGATAATGAATATTACATAAATCATATTTATGATCTATGAAATGATGGGTATGAACTTTTTAAGTTATTATTAGGATCCAAGAAACTTGTTCTTTTCTTATGATTTCATATGATCATGGATAGTTATCTCATATTTTTACCGTATTTAGAATCTCTTCTAACACATTATTATATTTTTTTTCGTATGTGATAAATAATGGTTTAGGTAGTGTATGCTTAAGAGGAGTACTATATGAACATATCTTTGGGCAGTAGTTGAAGATATATTAAGAAATAATAATATTGTATATATAATGTTCAAATAATATAAAAATTTACAGTGCTAGAATGTATAGTATTTTTTCATTTAATATTATTCTAAATAGATGTAATATTTTTGAATGAATATATTTGGATGATATAGTTGGTATCAGAGTATGGTTTAGACAATCTTTGGGGATTAGGGTTAGAAATAATTTATGATAACCATGGGGATATGAAAAATAAAATGATATAGTAATAAATTTATTTTAATGATCATGAATTACTTAGGCTAGATATAAGGTTTCATTGACAAAGAATTTGTGATTTAGAAGTTTTAGAAGTTATTATTCTTAATTATGTGGTTATAAACTATGATTATTGTTTCCCATGCTATAATTTTGGATTTTATTTTATGGAAGGAACCCTAAGGAACAATGTTAATGCTGAGTGTGATGGAAAATGTAATGATTATAATATAGGTCAACAAAATGTTATGGGATATTGAATATATAATCTTTTAGAAATGTTCACACAACATTCTAAGGCTATGAATCAGGATGAGTTAACAAATGATCAAAGGAGGGAATATTGTACTGTTGAATATTTCATGAGGCAACATGCACCTTATTCTAGTGAATATTCTTATACACTAGTGGATGTGTGATGGATTGACAACATTGAGAAAATATTTTTTGTTCTTTAAGGATTAGGACATGAAAAATTTTCCCTAGATATTTATAACATGAATGGTGAAGTAGATCAATGGTGGAACCTTATCAAAAATATGATGAAATATGGAGATATTGAATCCATCGAATATAAAGATTTAAGGGGATTATATTCAGTAATTAATTTCATGATTTTCTATGTAAAAATATAGTGAAAACATTTTTTAACATGAAGAAAATGAATGATGAATCCATTGGTAAGTGTGAGGGAAATTTTACATATATTTTAGGGTATGCCTCTGGTTTAATTATACTCCCTGAATGTAAAATTAATCAATTATTTGGTTTTATAAAATTATGTATTTAAAAGTAATTAGCTATAATATGAATTTAGTAGCTATGAAGAAATCATTTAATTTTCACTCAATGTATAAATAGAAATTGGATATGTCCACCATTCACAAGTTTTGGTAAGAAAATAAAGAACAAGCCTAATCAAAACTTGAATAAATCGCAAGGTGAAATTAAATTCGAATCATCTACATATATGGAATGTGGGAATAAATGTTAAGAGAAGTGTTTGAATTGAATTAGAAGGTGCATTAAATCTGTAAATTCAAGTCATAAAGCATGTGAATGTCAAAAAAATCCATTAATTGGAATTTTATTACAATGGAGGACTAGAGGATGACAACTAATGCACCACCCACACTCAAGTGTTTCATGAGTATGGGGTTTAAGAATAATGTGAACCAATGCACCCATTCAAATACTGATGTGGATAATAAGCCACAAAATTTCTAAAGACCAAGGAAAAGGGAAAATATTATACAATCACAGTGGTTGAAGTGAATCATGATAATTATGGAACCCTTATTATCCCCTCTTTAGATGGGAATTTCATGTTTGATTTTTTATGAATATGTTGTTTTTTATGTCAGAGAGAAATTTATTATGATTATCTAATTTTACATAGATTTTATTATAATGAAATCACAATTTATTTTTTATCGGTAAAATAATTAATATAATATTCCCTAGAAAATATATTTGTATAAGATAAGAGTATGTATAATTAATAAAGGGTGATATAACTTTTTGATGTGTATATGTCTCTATATAATATTAGCATAATATTTATGGATACCGTCATGGGTTTATGTGTTGGAAACCATATTGAGGTTTTTATGTGATGGGATTCTATCAAAATTATGTGATATTTATGGAAATAAAAACCATTTATTTTTTTATATGTGACAAATATATTCAAGGAGGAACATGTTTAACTTTGTGTACATATGATTAAAGTATTGGTGACCTTTGGCGTTTATCTTATTTCAAATATTGAGGTAATTATGGGTTATAGTTATTCACTATATGATTTCAACAAACATAATTTAGATAATATTTATCTATGTATATTTATTCTATAAAATATATTAAGTAGATAGTAAAGTTTCTTAGATTTCCATACCAGATTTTATTTGATTGGAAATGAGGTTTTCATTGATGTTTTTTTATGTCCTTAGAAATAAATTTATTCAGATTTGAGTTTCTTCATTGTGTATCATCTTTAAGAAAAAAATAAAATAGATAGAATAGTTTAAACTCTTGAGGATATAATAAAATCATCTTCTTTGTATTTGAAAAGTTATTCATATCAACACCTCCTGTAAGTTATGTTTTCTTTCATCAAAAACATTAACTCATGAATTTTTATGTATATTTATGAAACCATTTATGGAAGGAACTATAGAATTATAACATACTATAAAAAGGATTAAAAAATAAAGCTATTGGGACTTGATCTGGCTTATGGGATGAAATAGAAGTTTAGAGAAATTTAACAATAAGTAATGTCTATACAATGCTGAAAACAATATTATGACAATAATCAATAACATGATCTAAAATTTATTATAGGTGATAAGTAATTTCAATGAATCTATCTACAATATAAATAGGTAATTCCTAACCTTAGGTATATTGTGCCCTTTGAAATATTTGATAACATTGATATAGTAAATTATGATTTTTCAATTCTACCAAATCTCTCTCATGTTCATGACGTGTTCCATGTATCTCTTGTGAGGAAGTAAATAACTGGTATTTCACATGTATTAAACTCATATAGCATAAAACTCAACTGAGAACATTATTTTGAAGAATAAACAATAGAGTTTATATATCATAGAGTCAATGTTCTCTAAAACAAGTTTATTCACCTGGTTAATGTTTTTTGGTGAAACCACTATTTTTAAGAAGCCACATGGGAACCTGAATATATAATGAGGCTCTGGTATCGTCATCTTTTTGTATCCAAATGATGAATTTAAAGGGTGAAAATCATTTTAATTGGGTTAAAATGTAAACCCCAAAGATTTTAAGATATGTATCTTTTTTAAATAAATTTAATCTTTTCAGTAACTTTTGTTGTTTGGAATACTATGCTTAAGCAAACTCCAGAATATTATTATTATAGTATGACTATTAAAACATATATATTGAATTGTAATGAAATAATTGTATCAAACACATAATGAATTATATAATTTTCCAAGTCATTTTTAATATATTAATTTCTTCTTAAAATAAACACATTGTTTTTTGTAAAGTCATTTGTCTCCTCGAATATATTTTTTCTCCTCAAAATTGATTTTATTTATTTATTTTAGAGAACAAATATACATTATTTTGAAAATTGAAGAAATTTATTTTGATAAAATGAACATCATTTTTTGATTCATCATGTCAAAATTATCTTAGGATGAATTATTGAGAATCTTCTAAAAAGATAATTTTTTTAGGAATAGTGAAAAATACCAATTTTTGTAAAAATTTCATTTATTTTCAATAAATTATGCAATTTAAAAGTAAAATACTCTATTGACTATAGTTTAATGTAACAGAAGTATTATTTAGTTATATTTCATCCAATCAAATTCTTTTTTATCCACATTATTATTTATTTTATAATATGTTTTTTTCAGATTAGAAAAGGGTATTTTTCTAAAAAACAATTTTAAAGT
Source organism: Viscum album (assembly GCA_963277665.1). Lineage (NCBI taxonomy): Eukaryota > Viridiplantae > Streptophyta > Magnoliopsida > Santalales > Viscaceae > Viscum > Viscum album. The sequence continues at coordinate 1,369,810,474 of OY728162.1, read as the reverse complement.
ACAAAATGTTTCTCATTTTAATTATTAAAACAATATCTAATTACTAATTTTTTGAAATAAAATTTTATTTTTTATATCATTAAATATTAATTTTATTTCATAAAAGGATAATTATTAGTTATATAGTTAATATAAAATGATCTTTTTGTTGAAAAATAAACTTTTTAAAAACCCACTTCGTCATCGTGTCTACGATTGTTATTTTCAATATAAATTTTAGAATTATTTTAACTGTAATTTTTAAAGTGGAATATTTATTTTGAAGAATATGGTTTAAATTTGGTTTAATGGTTGTTTTAATTTTTAGGCATAAAAATTACGATTGTAAAAAAAACAAATTAGCGTAGTATAGGTAATATAATTAAACAGGTTATTGTTAAAAGGTAAAGGCGTAAAGTACATAAACAAAAAAATTTAAATTGGTGTTTGATTTTTTTTATTGACTATAAAAGGCCTTGAAAACATTAATTATCATTATAATTCTTTGTAATTAATTCCACCAAATTTGGTACTCTTGAGATATAAAACAATCATTATTTAATCACTTAAAACCACCCCTCCTCAAGTATAAATACAACTCCTCGCCAACCCCTTTCACCAACAATGACATGAATATATTCAAATATCTTCCTTACCCTCCCCACCCCACTATACCTATGTCTATGTTCGTATGGTCTCACCTAAAGACCAATTCCAAGCACCTTATGGTGTTATTCCCGGATATGATATTCATGGGGAAACTTTTTTAAACAACCTCTCTAAATTTCATTTTCATTTCTACCTTCTCTTCACATACTTAATCCATTAAAGAATAATGAATTTAGAATTATTTTTATACATTAATATTATATTTCTAAATAAATATCTTATATCCATATATTTTCTTATCTCCTCTTATTCAATGAAATGAAACCATTATCCAAATTATTACAGTTAAACATCACTGTGGATTGTGATTTTTATTACAACCATCAAGTATGGTCATAAAATTATTGTTATAGTTAAAATAAGATTTCAATATGTATTTTATATCCTATTTAATATTCAAAAACAAATATATGTACATAATATTAAATAAAATTAAACTACTTCGTAATGTTCTGAAAAAACGCAAAATTAATATTAACATTTATCTTTAAAACTTTATCAAATGAATCATATTCATTTTAGAAATAAAAATTAGGTATCCGAGCTTTAAAAATTATATAAGTTAATGAATAAAAATACATTTCACTTCAAGATATTTATTTTAATTCCACACGAAACTTCATAATTTTACACAAATGAACTGATCATGAAACCATGTAACGAACAAACCCAAGAGACGAAAATAATGAACTGTTATTAATTAATGGGTGGTAAGATGTTATAAATGTATCATATAAGGAATTATTAAATGAGAATTGTTCTATAATTAATTAATAACCTTATTTAAACCTTTATAATGTAGTTTAATGTATGAAAAGCTAGTAGGAAGTGTGAGGTAAGGGTTTTTCATCTCACTTTTACTACTGTGAGATATATTCCTTATTGTCCAATTATTTCTCATGTGCAGTGTATATACTCCCCTATATATATCATATCATGAATATTTCTATATCCATGGTATTCAATGTTTCATTTGATAATTATTACTTTTATAGTGCATATGATTCAATTGATGAAAAAGTGGTAAGGGATTTCTTAACGCAATTTCCATTCCTTGGGATAGATTCTTCTTCATTGATTATTCCATGTTAGGATTATGTGTGAGATGAATTTTAGTGGTGGAATTCAAGGATGGGGTATTGAATGTCTCAGGAGAATTTAGATTCTTTTCTTTTAGTAACCCTCTAGTTGGATCATTTATTAATGATGGTAAAGAAAAGAATTATGAACTGAGATCTTATATAGTGGAATTTAGGGATGGGGTATTATCAAATAGGATTGATAGTGAAATTTTCTATGAGGCCTATATTCCCTATAGATTTTCTCATTAGTTCAGGTGTCTTCAAAAATCAAATACTTTTCCACCCACACAGGTCATACATGAAAAACACCCAATGGTAGTGCAACAATTATGGATTCTAATGGATTTAGAGGTATCCAAATTGTTGATTACATTACCTCCATCAGATGCATCGATCAGGATAGAAGTTGGGTATTCCAAAGCTTGGGCTTCATCATATCCTCAAGGGGCATTGACAAAAGGAATATATTGAGTGGTGGATACAACGACTGTTTCATGAGGAAATCATTGTTAGAAGTCTAAAGCTAGAGATGATATTTAAGTTTCAGAGGTTTCAGAGACCTCAAAACATCTTTGCAGGAGGTATACCAGGAAGACCGGGGCTAGAGAAGCAAAACCCACAACCCCAAGGCAATCCATTCACCACCATCAAATAGAGATTCCTATTCCATCATTTGAACTTTCTGAAGAAAGGAGTCCTGGATTAGTTCTCCAATCCGAAGGTGTTGAATCTACTCCAAAATCAACCATACCAATATTGAATTATGTGCTACCATTAGCAATTCATCATTGAGAGAGTGTAACCCATGATCTTAGGGACGCATGGGCATTTCTCCGACATGGAATTTGAATACAAGATATTGCTGATATCAAGGCACCTTCTGATTGAAATCCAGACAATAACTTGGCAGAAATACAGAAGTATATTGCAGAGTTGGTGGTTTTTATATATGACACTTATGAACAAATCACATCCTATAAATGAGTATCTCATATGATAGACATAGGATTCCATGCAGGGGTAATTATCAAATCTAAGGAGGAGTGTGATATTTATTTTAATACTGAGAATGTATTTCCCTTTTTATTTTGTCTCAACTCTACTTTACCATTTACCATCATTAATATTTGTGAAAATGTATTTATATAGCTTGAATTTAGAGAAGGAAGCTCCAGACCAATTCTCAAATCACCTAAGTATGGTCCTACAGGCTCTCCTATTGATGCAATAAATGATCCTCCCAGGTCGCCAGAACTTTCTCTAGAAGCATGAATCATGACTGGGGTAATGGCGATAGATAATACTCAACCATTACCTCAGGTTTCCCCTACTAAGAGGAGTGTTTCAATATCTCCCCAGTATTTCACTACAGGGAAGTTGGGTTTTCCCAATGATTTTATACCAATGGTTCAATAGAACTGTTGGTATAAGAGTCTTTTAACAATGGTTAGAATAAACTGTTGGTAAAGGTTGAGTTATTGAAGGATTTTCCAATGGTTTGAAGAAACCGTTGGGAAATCTACAAAATTTTCTCCCTTTACAAATGGTTTGTACAAACCTTTGGAAAAGTCTAAGATTTTCCGAACGGTTTTTTAAAACCGTTGGGAAAAGTCCCCACAAATGTAGCAATATTGGGAAGAAGAAGCTAACTCTTCATTTCCACCGATTTTCAGAAGCCCCCGCGCAGGTGGACCCTAACCCAAGATCTTCCATCTGATCGGCTACAACTCCCCTGTCCAGGTTAGACTCCTTCAACCTCTTCCCAAATATAGACATAGAATCCCTTATTGAGGTAATTGACATGGTTGGTGTGTGGTCTAACAAACTCTGTGAGCTAACATGGTGAGTTGAGGTATCTTATTCATTTCTAGTATTATTCATCCCAACTATGAGCTATTTATAAGGATATCCTTCTATTCTCAACCTTTCTCCATTTATTTCACTATCTAGAAAGATCATCTCATTATTCCATATTTCTATGTATTTTGGAAAATTTTATGATTCACACTATTTGATATTCAATCAATGACTAATACATGATTGGTAGATGTCTGTGAGTATATAGAAGATGGTTTATAAAATATCCCTTAAAAGTATCACCGTTTTGTGTTCTTTATGATGTGTAGTATCATTGACATTCTTTATTATTAATCTGAAATTTAAAAATACATGTTTTTTATATACTTTATGAAATTAAACCTCATTATGATCCATGAACAACCTATGAGTGTAGAAGCCTAAACATTATCCACCCATGGGGTGTGCTCGAATTGGGGAACTAATTGGGTAATGAAAGGTATGACCATAGTGGCACCCAGAATGATTTTTTGAACATGATTGGATGATTTGGGATTCCTAAAGAACATAATGGGACCTGAGGCATGTGCCTCTTATATGAGACCTATTGAAAATGAATATAAATAAATTTTAATTTTATATTTTTGTACTTGTTCTTTGGTAAATTATTAGGAATTCCTTGAAGAAACAAACCAGGATTCATGTTAAAAACATAGATTTTAATTCCATTTGGAAACCCCCATGGATTCATGAGGATTTGGTTTAGAATACCTTGGGAAACTCTACCTTGGATTCATAGTGATTATGATTTAGGAAGCCTTGGAGAAGTCCCCCTAGGATTCTAAAATAGAGACCTCTTTCTTTACATAGGCTGGGAACTCCTTCCTCCATATAAATTCATCTGAAGTCAATCAAATTTTTAGTTCTACACTCGAAATATGTAAGGCTTAACTTAGTTTTAATGTTTTTCATCTATTATTCTTTGTTTCTATTTTAATTTGACCTAAACCCAATGGTGACGTGTGTGGCATGACATACCCAATAAGTGTAGTGTGATTTGTTTTCTATTTTTGTTTTACAATTCCAGTGTCATGATTATATGTATCAACTTCATTTTAATTCTTCACAGCCACACCTTTTATGTAGATAGTGAATCATATCTACTAATGCAGGTGCTGGTGAGATGTATCCCCACTCAAAGATAGTAAATGGGTTTTTAGTCATATTTTCTCAAGGTGGGTAATGGATATAAGGATGATACATGTGAAGGGATTGGGGACGGTTGGGGTAGTGGGGTAAGTGGTTTTCCTTTTTTTAGTGGGGTGGTTTGTTACATTCTGTGGACATTAGTTTGGGTGTTAGGAAATGTACAAACTTTTCACAATATTTCCATTTTTTAGCATCAATAACATATTTAAAAAACTATATTTACACATTCAACCTCTTTCAAAAAAATACTTAACTTTTTAATATCTTGAACAATGTTCTATCAGGTATATGGTGTCTTCTTGTATGTGATAAATGAAAAAATTACAAAACACATCTCACCCAAAATTAAGGCACACATAACTGAATTAGTATATCTATACATTGTATTAATAGTTCCCTACATGAACAGGAAAATCCTTCCTTTATTGTTTACATAAATATATTTTCGATTAAACTTCAATCTTATTGAATTTCTTATGACAAAATGACTTATAACAGTTCTTTTTACAGAATGGATTGTAGTTGGATGTATGAAACCGATCAAGTCTCAAGTGATTTTCAAAACAATATGGAGAGATTTTTAGATTTTTCATTTCATAATACTTCAGATAGTGGTCGTACACACTGCCCACGTTTCAATTGGGTTGGTAGACCTTGGTTGACCCATGAAGAAGTCATCTACCACATAACCAAATATGTTATTCCTGCAAAATACTATGTGTGGTATCAGAATGGGAAGAAAATAAAATCTCAAATTGAAAATGATGAAAATGAAAGGACTAGACTGAAGAATTTGTTAGTTGACCTGTTTCCATTTATTCAACATCAAGAAAAAGAAAGGATTTTGACTCAAGAAGACTTGGATATGAGGACATATGATGCATCTAATGAAAATGATGATGTAGTAAATGTGAAAAAATTTAATGATGTTTCCATGACTCCAGTATATCAACAATGAGATAAAATGAAAAAGATATAATTTTTAATCCAATTGATTCATGGGAAAACTATGTATGGGATTTCTAATACACCTATCGATTACATTCTTACCTTCTTGAAGGATTTACTTCCATATGATGCAGATATTACCTCAAACCACTATATGGCATGGAGGTTAGTCGAGGAATAGGGATTTTCAAGAAACAAAATTAATGCTTTACCGAAATATTGTAGTTTATTATGGTAGAAACTGCTGAAATAAATGATTGTAAAAAATGTGGCACATACCGCTAGAAGTCAAAATATGATAGAACACCATCCCGCATGCTATATAAAGTAATGTGGCAATTTCCATTGATCCCCAGACTCCAGAATCTTTTTATGAATGATGAAATATCAATAAAAATGAGATTGCATGATACCGAGAGAAAGAAGACTAATGATGATTTGGTCCACCTTGCAGATGGATTTCCATGGCCGAGATTTGATGTTCGATATCCTGATTTTGCAGCTTACATGTGTAATGTGAGGCTGCGTATTTCATTTGACGGTTTTAATCCATTGGGTAGGTGCTTACTTCACACAGCACATGGACAGTTTTTATACACAATTATAATCTTACACCATGGTTTTGTATGAAAAAACCTCACACTTTAATGGTTTTACTCATTTGTAGCCTTCTGATCCAAACATTGATATTGATGTATACATTCAACTTTTAATAAAGGTGTTGAAACTTATTTGGGATGTGGGTGTGTGTACATATGATTCATATTTGAAAGACATATTTCATAGGAGTGTTTCAATTATTTGGATGATCAATGATTTTCTGGCTTATGCAATGATGCCTAGATTGATCACGAAGAAAAAAATGTCATCTCCCATTTGTATGAAGAATACACGATCCAGAAGACTAAAACATCACTGTAGTTTCATTTTTATGAGACATCAACGTTTCTTTCCAATATCCCATCCATATAGAAATAATTATTGAAGATTTGATTATACCAAAGAGACCGATGATCCACCTTATTGTATGTCTGTAAATGATACTCTTAATGAATTGAAAGATTTCAGTTTTTCATTCAGGAAGGGTAAAATGAAATCTAGAAAGAGAAAGAATGTTTCCACTGAAACCTGTTACAACTGGAGAAGAGGAGTATCTTTTTTTATTTTCCTTATTTGTCAACCAATTTTTTACGTAATTTCTTAGACGTAATACACATTGAAAAGAATATATGTGAAATGTTACTTTCGATACTTTTAAATGTTAAGGGAAAGACAGAAGATGATTTACGATCTCAGCATGACTTGGTGGATTAGGGCATCATACTAAGACTGTATCTTGTGTGTATCAGTGAAAATAAATTGCAATTTCCATGTGATTATTTTTTGATGACACCTAGGAAAAAAATTCATGAAGTATTAGAGACTATTAGAGTTTCTGATGGCTATTCATGAAAAATATCTAAATAGGTCAACAGAAGAGAGTTAAAGCTAAAATCTTTGAGGACTCATGATTATCACGTTCTTCTGCATGAGTTGATTCCAATTGAAATCCATCATCTTTTTTACAATAATTTAAGGGTGAATGTTATTCAGTTGTGTCATTTTTTTAGAGATCATTGTGCTATGAAGTTTTCCAAATATTTCTTGCAAAAAATATTGACTGATGCCCCCATTGATTTTTTTTGAGTTGGTGAAAATATTTCCTCCATAATTTTTCACATGCATGCTGCATCTGACTATCTATACACCCCTAAAATAATTCTCGGAGGACCTGTTTCTTTTTTTTTTGATGTAGCCAACTGAAATAAATATGTACACAATAAATTCTTATGTTCAAAACAAGAATCATCCTGAAGGTTCTATCATGAATGGTTACTGGGATGAAGAATGTATGGATTTCTGCTCAATATATTTGTCTGATCTTACTACAAGAATGAAAAGACTAATGAGAAATGAATAAGAATAGTATGAGAAGATTAAACCTAGTTATCCATCACTTACTCAAACAAGAGGAATTCCTGGATCTTATACATTGAAGACATTAGGCCTTAAAGAGAGGGAGATGGCATATCGCACAGTTTTGTTCAACTTTGATTTGTTTGATGACTACATCAGGTAAATAAATTTAATATGTATATCATACATATATATCTGTTAAACTATTAATATTTTTATCTATAGTGAAAATAAAACAAGGATAAATATAATGTATTGTTCTTTATCATTGAGAAGGAGGAAGCCTTTGCATAGCAAAGAGTTTTCTACTTGGTTAAAATTGAAGGTAAAAACATTATTGTTTTAAGTAATTAAATCAATACTTATTTATGTTTAATATTAATTTATATTGCAGGTATTGAGTTTTCCTACTACTCTATCTCTGAGGAAATGAGAGCTTTGGATTTTGGTCCTAATACCATGGTTCGTGACTGTAAATCAATTATTATCAATGGGTACAAATTTATTGCCACAGAATGAGAAAAGAACACGAGGACACAAAATGATGGTGTTATGGTTACTACCACAATAGATTGTTATGCCAATTCATCAGATAGTAGACCATGATTGGAAAATGTGGGTTATTATGGAGTCGTTTAAAAATAATAATATTGGATTATTACTCTCATGGACGAGTCATGATGATAAAATGTTATTGGTTTGATTTGATTAGGAGACAAGGAACATTTATTGATGATTATATATTTCAAGTAATTATTATGACTCAGAATCTTGCTACCGAAGAACCATATATATTAGCTTTAATGGCTAAATAGGTTTTTTATATCAAATCCAACTTTGACTTGAATTTGGTGTCATAGTTGAAGTAATTCCAAGAATTTTTTTTGATGATGGTGATGATGTAATTGAATCTTTTCATACTACCATTGGAACCAATCCATTTATTTCTTTTGATGACTCTAATAGATCAATTTTCAGAGTTGATTGTGAACATGAAGTTGTGGTGGAAAATATATAGAATCTTCCATCCATGTTCTCAATTCATTTGTTTTACCTCGAGTGGGGCTGTTAAGGTTGGTACTATTCAAATTGATTTAATATTAATTAAAAATAGGTTTTATTTGAATTGAGCTTTATGTGAGTTTTCAATGTTTATTGGTTATAATTTTTATTTGAATTTCTTTTTCTAATTTGGAATTGAACTGTATTTAAACCTATGAAACCAGCATTTCTAACATGGTGAACATTTCAATTATTCAACTATGATTTGTATAAAATTTTTATGACTCTAAGACCTCTCTTTAACATTTTACTAGGTAATGAACATGATGTTTTATATTCTTCTGCGAAACATGTATTGAAACATGGATCATCTACATGAGCTAAATGAATTACAATTTCCCTTAATTTTGATAACTTCTTTACCACCTATGAATCTGGTAGAATCAATGTATCATGATTTTAATAGATATATGACACTTAATAAATAATCATTATATTAAAATGTAAATTTCTTTATTACATCTTTTACGATTTATTGACTTAATTATATATTTGTTCAAGCTCACCTAAAACAATGGTCAGTTAAATTATCCATGAATCCCCTTATTCCCTCTTATTAATTTTGTTTTTTGGGTTACACATTAGTTATACTTTTTTATTTACTTCCATATTTTTTTTCAAATGCAGGAAATGAAACTAATTGAGGAGAATCGATGAAAACTGATTATGGACAACAATCGTTTCATGACTGAGTTGGGAATTCCACCACTAGTTCCTGCAGTGAGTATTTTATTTCAAATATATTTATTTAAATAATATATAATGTCATGTGATTATTATTTTTTAAACATTATTTTAGGATCCTTATATTAGGTGACAGTTATTTGATGAGAAGCCTAGTAGTGGTCCCAGTACTCATGGTGTTCGTACGAGGGGGGTGGTACGGGAGCTGGACGATCTGGTTGGTGTACCCGATTAGACGATGCCCCTTCCACTGATGTACCATCTATCGCACATTCTGATCTCGGTGTTCCGTAAGGGACACATAGGATATTTAGGCCTCCCATGTTTTCACCACCCTTTGCATCTAAGCCTCCTCACCCATCTATACCATATCTGATGATGATTCCCACTCCCCATCCAGCATTTGGCCAGTCATCCATGTCATCTTCTTTTACTTCTTCTTCCTTCTCTCTGGGATTTTATATTCCATCTTCATCGACTCTTGTTATGCAAGAGTCTGTCCATGTGGAGCATACATTGGGATCCACTCCATCTGTATAGGGTGTTCCTTCAATTCTGTAGATCCAGTGACACCCGTTGATCAGACTACCGTAGGTATACTTATACAACCCTAATTTTGTTTACACCATTATTTATTTTCATTATAAAATTTATTGAAAAAATATTTTTTTTATCATAATAGATACATCTACTAATAGGTGGTGGGGTGGGGGCATACATAATGGCGTGCGATGTGGAACTGCCACATGCAGTTGATGGTGGACTATAATGAAGATAGTAAGATAATTGATAAATCAGCGCTGCAATGTCGGAGTTTTTTGGAGACCCTTGCCAAATACTCCGACATCATTCTCGTCAGCCCACTCTCATGGAGACAACTGCCAAATGAAGTCAAGGATATAACCTAGGCAGAGAAATGGGAAAAAAATTCTCTTGTATTTAATGCAATATATTAATTTTTTTATTTATATGAATTAATATTTTGGTGCCAGATGAGTTTTAATTTCTCCGATGGTGAGGGTGCACGGCCAGCACATCTAAAGGATTTAGGAGATCATTCGAGAGCTTATAAGCATGAGTTGTACATTTTCTGGCATGCTAGAGTGGGAATAGAGTTAGAGGTGATCTCTATCGTGGATGATTGTCTGTTAGAATAGTATCGACAGATGATTACTCATTGGATGACTATCCAATTTATGGTATTAATCAAATTAGAGATATTTAAATGAAAATTTTCATGTTTTTAGTTAATAATAATTATTGAATTTTATTCAGGATGAATCTATAAGAAATAAAAAAACATTGATACTCCGAAATACATCCACACATTGGGATGTACTACGATGTCGGATCATGAGAGACAGTAGGTATGATAGTTTATAATCTTTCTTTACGACTTGCACTTTATATTGCTTCCTCTATAATTTTTTTGATTGTTAAATTTGTTATATAATTTTAGTTATGAATTTTTTTTTTCTATCCTATTTTTAATTATTGTTTCCTACATTCAGTGTCATTGTAGAGGCATAAATCGAATATAGAAGGATGTTTCCCTTGAGAAAAACTATTTTTCTTGAGTAGAAAGAAGAAAGATGGAAGTGCGGTTATTGAACTGACCTAGCAGTAGATTGTAATATTTACTTTGTAGATTTAAAATTTAAATCTTTATTTTTTATCTTAATAATCTATTTATATTTGTAACAGGATACTTTAGAGGCCCTTGATGCCCCGAAACCTGACAATTTTTGGCCAAACGATCACTTACATCAGGTCTTGGGAGATGAGCACCTTGGTATAATACGTTGCCATCATGGGAAGAGTATAGTTCTGATGAGGTATTGGCCCTCCTCAGGTATGAGTTATAGTGCCACTGAGATGAAGTAGGTTATGGAACAGGCAGAAAAAGTTGAAAAATGGTCCACAGGGATGGGAGAATAGTTTTCTGGGGAAAACATTGCATTTACGAAACTGATGGAAGTTTTACGTCCAACACTTATAGCAGAGGCCATCACTGCTTGTAATGAATATATACCATAGATGTGTTCTATATATGGTTAAACAGGTGGTAGTTCTAGTGGTGTTCGAGACAATGGAAAGGAGGAGGCCGAGGAGGAGGAGAATGAGGGCGAGGAGGAGGCTGAGGTGAAGGAGGAGGGTGAGGAGGAGGTCGAGGCAGAGGAGAAGGGTAATGAGAAGGGTGAGTTTGAGTACGAGGGTGAGGAGGATGGTAGGGACAATGATGGGGTAGATGATGAGGATGAGGGTGAGGGTGATGATGATGGTGATGATAGTGATGGTGATGAGGGACAGATTGATCCGTTACATTTTTGACTGATATTACTGACCTTTGATGTTTACTGATTTGTTGTGCCCTAATATATATTTGGTTAGGTAGGTCACATTATCTTTATTTTTTTATCTATAAATAATGAAACATTACTTGATGATTTTCTAGGACTGATTCACCCCTCCCCTAGATAGCCCCCCACCTTCTGGACACCCCCACCCCCTAGACAACCTGTACCCCCTGAACAGCCCCTCCACCCCTGTGGATAGCCCGACCACACCCCTGGATATCCCCCCAACCCTCTGTTCATGGGTTGTCCAAATGTGTGTGTTTATTTGAACATTGATAAAAAAATTTGTGGTTCCATAATATTTTTGTCCATAAATGAAACCTTAAATTAAATGAATAATAGGAAATGAGATTCTAAATGATTTAAATGATTATTTACATAATATGAATGTTTTATTTTTTAAGAGCATGTATGTAGTGAAATCCCACTATTTTAATGAAATTGTAAATTTTTAGGGGAATTTAGAAAATTAGTGGTTTGATTTTGAAGTTGATATAATGAAATTATTTTTTAACCTTGAAGGAATTTTCTTAGAAAATATGTAAATACCATCCCATGAACCCGAGATAGCCACCCAAACATCCCCCCCACCTCCTCCCTGGACCCTAGACAACCCCCCAAATAGCCCCCGGACACGCCCCCCCACCCTCCTTCCTGGACCTCAGATAGTCCCACAGACAACCCCCCCACCCTCCTCCCAGGACCCTGGACAGACCCATGGATATTCCCCCTCCCCACCCTCCACCCTAGACCCCGGAAATCCACCCAGACATCCTCCCCACCCTTATTTCTAGACATCGGACAACCCCCCAGACAGCCCTTCAGGCAGCCCCCCAGACAGCCCCCCACCCTCCTCCCTGGACCCCAGATATCCCCCACCCGCCTCCCTGGACCCCAAACAGCCCCCCGGGAAGCTGCCCCACCCTCCTTCTTGGACCTCGAAATAGCCCCCCAGACCCCCCAGACCCTCCTCCCTGGACCCCGTACAGCCCCCCGAACACCCCCACCCTCTACCATGGATCCTGGATATCCCCCATCACTCATGGTCCCTATACAACCTCCCCACCCTCCTCCCTAAACCTCGGAAAGCCCCCCCCCCCACACCCACCTCCCTGGACCCCGAACAGCCCCCCTCCCCTCTCTCTGGACACATGTGTTTTTTATGCTATTTAAGGTGTTTTTTGTAGTGTTTGAAAAATGTTTTTATATGTTTTTTGTGCTAATTTTTATGCTGGTGTTTTCAGTGAGGTGTATGAAGTGTATTATGCAGTGTGTTATGAAGTGTGTTATACAGTGTGTCTGCTTTTTGTGCTCTTTTTATGTGTGTTTTTTATACAGGTGTTTGTAGTGTATTATGTAGGCTAGGCAGTTTTTAAGTGTCGATTTTTAATGAAAGGCTTTTTTTATGTGTCTGTGTTTTTTGCAGGTGTATCTTGATGATGTTTTCAGAGTTTTATGTGTCTGGTAACTCCCTAGACAGCCCCCCCCCACCCCTCTTCCCTGGACCCCGGACAGCCCCCCGACCTGACACCCCAACTTTGGGAGAGCGGTTATTCATCATATATAAAACATCACGACAATTCACGAAAGGATAAGGACCACCTACCTTGATTCTGGTGATAATCGCACTCCTAATTCGTGGTCTCATATCCCAATCTAATATCTCTTCAATTTTCACCCTAAATATAAATGGAAAAGAGGGTTTTAGAGCTTCATAAAAAGATGAGATAAGAGTGCAAACCCTAATCGAAAAGAAGAATCAAGGAGGGGATTAGACTCACCCGGATCTTCAATTTACACTTGACGGCACTCAAAACGCCCAAGGATCGAAGGAGATCTGCCTTTAAGAGCTCTTGGCAAGTTTGGATTGTGTTGATACTTTATAACAAGGATTCATGGGTCATTATTGATGTGTAAGAGTCAACCCCATCTCAATCTGAGGCACGTTGTGGCCAGTACCACTCAAAGTATCTCATTTTTATTTGAAATGGACAACATTTTATGTGAAAACAACAATTGGAATACGGAAAACTGGCCAAACACATTCTGATTCTGTTCGTACTTTAGGAAAACGATCCATGGGTCATTTTTGACACGTACGAGTCAACTCAGACTCAATATGAGGCACAATGTGGCTGGTACTACTCAATCTGTCTCAATTTTATTTGAAATGGACATGATTTTAAGTGAAAACAACAACTTGCATACGTAAAACCAACCAAACACAATCTGATTGTATTGAAAATTTCATACAATGATCCATAGGTCATTTGTGACCTATACGAGTCAACCCCGCCTCAATCTGAGGCATTGTGTGGCCAGTATCACTCAAAGTGTCTCTCTTTTATTTAAAATGGACACGACATTAAGTAAAAACAACAGAAATAACGAAAACTGACCAAACATATTCGGATTTTGTTTATACTTTATCAAAACAATCCATGGGTCATTTGTGATGTGTATGAGTCAACCCCACCTCAATATGAGGCACAGTGTGGTCGGTACCACTCAAAGTGGTTTTCTTTTATTTGAAATGGACAACATTTTATGTGAAAACAACAACTGGCTTATGAAAAACTAACCAAACGCATTTTGATTGTGTTTATACTTTAGTAAAATGATCCATGGGTCATATGTAATGAGTACAAGTCATCTTCTCCTCAATACAAGGCACGGTGTGGCCGATATCAATTAAAGTGTCTTTCTTTTGTTTAAAAAGGACACCCTTTTAAGTAAAAACAACTTACATATAGAAAACTAACCAAACATAATTGGATTGTGATGATACTTTAGCACAAGGATCCATGGTTTATTTTTGACAGGTACAAGTCAACCCCGCCTTAATATAAGGAACGGTGTGCCCGGTACCAATCAATGTGTCTCACTTTAAATTGAAATGGACAAAATTTTAATTGAGAGCAACAACTGGCATACGAAAAGCTGACCAAATGCATTTGGATTGTGTTGATACTTTAAAAAAACGATCCATGGGTCATATGTGACATGTACGAGTCAACCCTACCTCAATCTGAGGCACAGTGTGGCCGGTATTACTCTAAGTGTCTATCTTTTTTTAAAGGACTCTCTTTTAAGAAAAAACAACCGGCTAATGAAAAATGGACCAAACATATTCAGATTGTGTTTATATTTTCGCACAAGGATCAATGGGTCATTTTTGACATGTACGAGTTAACCTCGCCTCAATATGCGTCATGTTGTGGCCAATATCACTCAAAGTGTCTGTCTTTTGTTTAAAATAGACATCATTTTAAGTAAAAACAACTAGCATACAGAAAACTAACCATATGTATTTGGATTGTGTTGATACTTTATAAAAAGGTTCCATCGATCATTTTTGATGTATACGAGTCAACCCTGCCTCAATCTAAGGGACAGTTTGGCTGGTACTACTCAAAGAGTATAACTTTTATTTTAAATGGACAACATTTTAATTGAAAACAACAACTGGCATACGAGAAACCGACCAATTGCATTTGGATTGTGTTGATACTTTTTTATAATGATCTATGGGTCATATGTGACTTTTACGAGTCAAACCCACCCCAATCCGAGGCATGGTGTGTCCGATATCACTCAAAGTGTCATTATTTTGTTTAAAATGGACACCCTTTTAAGTAAAAACAACCCGCATATGGAAAAATGACCCAACATAATCGGATTGTGTTGATACTTTAGCACAATGATCCATGGGTAATATGTGATGTGTACGAGTCAACCCAGCCTCAATATGAGGCACGGTGTGGCCGGTACCACTCAAAGTGTCTCACTTTTATTTGAAATGGACAACATTTTAAGTGAAAACAACAACTGGCATACGGAAAACTGACCAAATGCATTCGGATTCTGTTGATACTTTAATAAAACGATCCATCGGTAATTTGGGAGGTGTAAGAGTCAACTCCGCCTTAATCTAAGGCACAGTGTGGTCGGTACCACTCAAATTGTCTCACTTTTATTTGAAATGGACATGATTTTAAGTGAAAACAACAACTTTCATATGGAAAACTGACCAAATTCTTTCTGATTGTATTGATGCTTCATGAAAACAGTCCATGGGTCATTTATGACGTTTACGAGTCAACCTCACCTCAATCTGAGGCACGATGTGGCCGGTATCACTCAAAGTGTCTCTCTTTTGTTTAAAATGGACACTGTTTTAAGTAAAAACAACTGGCATACCGAAACTGACCAAATGTATTCTGATTGTGTTGATCTTTAAGAACAATGATCCATGGGTCATTTGTGACATGTACAAGTTAACTTCACCTCAATCTCAGGCATGGTGTGGTAGGTACCACTCAAAGTGTTTCACCTTTATTTGAAATGGACAACATTATAAGTGAAAACAACAACTGGAATTTAGAAAACCTATCAAACGCATATTTATTATGTTGATACTTTTGGAAAACAATACATGGGTCATATGTGACGTATAAAAGTCAACCCCGACTCAACTTGAGGCACAGTGTGGTTGGTATCACTAGAAGTGTCTTTATTTTGTTTAAAATGGGAACCATTTTAAGTAGAAACAACTGGCATATGGAAAACTGACCAAACATATTCGGATTGTGTTGATACTTTAGCACAAGTATCCTGGGGTCATTTTTGCTATGTAAGAGTCTACCCCGCCTCAATCTGAGGCACGGTGTTTCCGGTAACACTCAAAGTTTCTCACATTTATTGGCAATGGACAACATTTTAAGTGAAAACAACAACTGGCATACAGTAAACTAACCAAACACAGTCGGATTCTATTGATACGTTAGGAAAACGATCCATGGGTCATTTGTGACATGTAATAGTCAATGATTCCTCAATAAGAGGCACAGTGTGGCCAGTACCAGTCAAGCATTCTCACTTTTATTTGAAATGGAAATAATTTTAAGTGAAAACACCAACTTACATATGGAAAACTGACCGAACACTTTCTGATTGTATTGGTACTTCAAGAAAATGATACATGGGTCATTTTTAACATGTACAAGTCAACCCTTCCTCAATATGAGGAATGGTGTGGCCGGTATCACTTAAAGTGTCTCTCTTTCATCTAAAATGGACACTATTCTGATTAAAAACAACTGGAGTACAGAAAACTGACCAAACATTTTCTGATTGTGTTGATACTTTGGAAAAACGATCCATGGGTTACTTTGGATGTGTACGAGTCAACCCCGCCTCAATCCAAGGCACGATGTGGCTGGTATCACTCAAAGTGTCCCATCTTTATTTGAAATGGTCAACATTTTAACTAAAAAACAACTAGTATTTGTAAAACTAACCAAACACGTTCGGATTGTGTTGATACTTTATGAAAACGATCCATGGGTCATATGTGAAGTGTATGAGTCAACACTGCATCAATGTGAAGCACGGTGTGGCTGGTATCACTCGAAATTTATTTCTTTTTTTTTAAAATGGACACCCTTTTAAGTAAAAATAACTAGCATACGTAAAACCTATGAAACATATTCAGATTGTGTTGATACTTTAGAAAAAGGATCCATGGTTCATTTTTGACATGTACGAGTCTACCCTGCCTCAATCTGAGGAAGGTTATGGCCGGTACCACTCAAAGTGTCTCACTTTTATGTGAAATGGACAACATTTTAAGTGAAAACAACCACTGGCATACAGAAAACCGACCAAACGAATTTGGATTCTTTTGATACTTTCTGAAAACAATCCATGGGTCATTTGTAACATGTATGAGTAAACCTCACCTCAATATAAGGCACAATGTGGTTGGTACCCCTTGAAGTGTCTTTATTTTGTTTAAAATGGACACTCTTTTATGTAAAAACAACTGGCTTATGGAAAACCAACCAAACTTATTTAGACTGTGTTGATACATTAGAATAAGGATCCATGGGTCATTTTTGACGTATACGAGTCAACCCCGCCTCAATCTGAGGCATGGTGTGGCTGGTATCACTTGATGTGTCTATCTTTTGTTTAAAATGGACATCATTTTAGGTAAAAACAACTTACATACAGAAAACCAGACAAACATATTTGGATTGTGTTGATACATTCGCACAAGGATCCATGGGTTGTTTGTAAATTATACGAGTCAACCCCACCTCATTATGAGGAACGGTGTGGCCGATACAACTCAAAGTCTCTCACTATTATTTGTAATAGACAACATTTTAAGTGAAAACAACAACTGGCATACGGAAAATTGACCAAAAGCATTCTGATTCCGTTGACACTTTAATACAATGATCCATGGGTCATTTTTGATGTGTACGTGTCAACCCCAATTCAATACAAGTCATGGTGCGGCCGGTACCACTCAAACTGTCTCACTTTTATTGGAAATGGACATGATTTTAAGTAAAAACAACAACTTCCATATGGAAAACCGACCAAATGGTTTCAGATTGTATTGATACTTCCATAAAGCGATTCATGAGTCATTTGTGATGAGTAAGAGTCAACTATGGTTCAATCCGAGGCACGGTGTGGCCAGTATCACTCTAAGTGTCTCTCTTTTGTATAAAATGGACATAATTTTAAGTAAAAATAAATGGAATATAGAAAACCAACCAAAAGTATTCGCATTTTATTGAATCTTTAGCATAATTATCCATGGGTCACTTGTGACGTGTAGGAGTCCAAACAGCCTCAATCTGAGGCACGGTGTGGTCGGTACATTTATTTGAAATCGACTGCATTTTAAGTGAAAACATCAATTGGCATACGGAAAACCAACCAAACGCATTCAGATTGTGTTGATACTTTTGGAAAATGATCCATGGGTTATATATGACATGTGCGAGTCAACCCCACCTCAATCCGAGGCATGGTGTGGCTAGAATCACTTGAAGTGTCTGTCTTTTATTTAAAATGGACATCATTTTAAGTAAAAACAACTAGAATATAGAAAATCGACAAAACATATTTTTATTGTGTTGATACTTTAGCACAAATATCCATGGTCTAGCCTCACACAATCGACATCTCATGCGAGGAACTCCTACCCCTATGCTAAAACACATGACATTTAATAAGGAAAGGAGAACTACATTCCCTATGTCACACAAGCTCATTTATAAACAACAATTATCATCCTCAATTTGTTCAAATACACCTTCCCCAAACCCTGGGACATTATATTTGTGTTTTGTTGAATTCATTTATCCATTTACTTATTTTGGGGTTATTAGCTTCTAATTTCTAAATCCAGTCATGTATGTGTTATAAAAAATGAAATTTTGTATGTATTATTAATTCCGTATAACACATATAATTATGTATTCAGTTTTTTATGTATTGTATTCATAATTGATAATTAAATTATGTATGTATTCAATTTAGTATTCAATTATGAATTGATTTCTTGATTGCACATGTAATTATCATCTCAATTCTGAATTGAATTCCAAATCAATTATGTATGTTTGTAATTAAATTAAGAATTATGTTTTAATTTTGTATGTGTATAGTTAGATGGTACATTATGTGTTAAATCAGATGAACTAATTGTGTATATGTGTGTGTTATAGTTGTTTATTTAATGTAATTGGAGTTCAGGAAGTTAGAAATGCAGAAGGCGAAGCCTGCTCATGGAAATCACAGAGCAGCATAATAGAGCAGTAGGCTGCTGCCTGAATTTCCCATTAAATCCTATGAAAACGGTTTAAAACCATTGTCCTTGGGCTGTGAAGGTGTTTTATACCAACGGTGCTTAGAGAACCGTTGGTAAAAACACTTTCCAAATGGCTTACAAACTGTTGGGATATAGGTCAAATGTTTAGATATACCAACAGTTTGTGTAAACCGTTTGTAAAAATCTTTTCAAAACAATATTAAAATGGTTTGAAATCATTGGAATAATATGTTTACCCATGGTTTCAAGCCATTGGTGAAGAGTTATACAAACGGTTTGACCTAACCGTTGGATTAATGTAGATTTTCTAACATATAGAAACGATTTTCTAGAAACCATTAGCATATGTTTTTTCCAACGGTTTACTTCCCTTTGGTTTGGATAACCATTGGTATATATTATACTAATGATTATCTAGCCTTTACAAATGGGTTGAGACCGTTGGTAAAGGGTTCATTTCCAATAGTGTTTGGAACAAAAATGAAAGAGATCAATGAGATTGATTCGAAGTGTTCACCGAATGAGTAAGTATGTATATGATCCTTAGCGCATACAACATGCTCAATATATTTTTGTAACCACATTTTATCCTCTTATAGGATCTATGTATCTATCCTCTCACAAGGGATTAAGATATGATTCTTCAAGACATAAAAAAGAATCCCTGAGGGGAAACCTAGGTTCATGATGACGAATCTGCAATTTTAGTAGATAAATCGTCAAAAGATTCAGCTATACCAGCTCCTGGCACTACTGAGAGAGAGGAAATCCATGGTAAGATTAAATACATTCCTCGGTTTCTTTTTTCAAAGGATCCTGAAATAGTCAACACTTATATTCTAATTGATTCATAGGAAAGGAACAAAGATCTAGGGCAATCTAAGACAAATACTGATGTTGACCCTGTAACGCCCCGACCCTAGTTTCCTAGAGTCGGTGCATTATTACATAACATTGGCATGATCACAAGAAAGATCAAATCTCGATAGACCGATTGGTTTAGTAGCCTTGGAAACACTAGATATATTCATAAGTTTTACATTACATCATAAAATGAAAAACTACTACAACAACATAATTTTTCCATAGTCCACACTATAATCCCCTCATAATATCCCTGTAGGTCATTCATAACTTACATCTTCACTTCCTGGGAAAAATAAAACATAGAAAAGGGGTGAGCTCAAATGCCCAGTAAGGATAACAATATAGCGGAAACTTTCATCAATAAGAATAAACATTTAAGGCAATGTATAACTAAAACAAAAGCCTTTTAAACATGAACTTTCAACATGGTAAGACATAAATAAAATGAAATAATTCCATTTAATTATTCACATGGATATTCTACTAATCGAATAATCACATGCAAAAATCAATAACCACTTTCATAATGTTGGAATGCATAATGCCAGACTATCATAACCACACAGCCAAGGCCTCATGCCAAGACTACAAATAAGATTTTGTCAAGGCCTTGTGCCAAGACACTAGTTTGTCTCATGAGACCTACCGATGCATCGAGGAGCTATAGCGGGCTCCACCCGTCACATATTAAGTCCAATGCATTCCCATATGAAAAGGTTTAAACATAACATAAACATTCGTATTAAAACTAGCATACGAAATGTCAATACTTTCACCATAAACTATGAATGGTATAAAAATAGCACATCCACAGTCAAACATATCACAAAACCTTCAATACAATATAGAAGTTTTGTATCATAATAAATCAACTTCAAATAATCTTAAAATCCATCAAAGGATGTTGACATAGATGAAATCAAAATTCTTTTTAAAGAAATATCTCCTTTTATTTTGAAATAATTTAAGATCCATATAAAATAAAACATTTTCTTTGAAAATATTTTTATAAGCTTGTAAGGTAAGCTTTGAAGATTTTATAACGGCGGAAAATAGCCGCACCCGCCGTATAAGTTAAAAAAACATTCTTACCTTAATTCTGTCGAAAAGGTTAAAAAGGACCTTGTTTTGAAAAAGACCGAAATATTCCTTTATAAACCACTTATAAAAGTCAAAAAGGGTATAAATGAATTTAACTCATATTCTAGTAAATAGTAAAAATGTTTTGAAATGCATTTTTAAGAAACATGGATGTGGATGATAAAGAGATCCCAGTAGATTATTACGTATAAGCAACCTTGGATAATGAAGAGGTTGTAAAGTAAAACCTTACCTTGTACTTTTCCTTGGTTGGGGTAGGTTAACCTCCTGTATAATGGTGAAATAGTTGTTATTAAATTATACAAGAATCATATATATTAATATGATATCATATATGATCTTTTAACATTGATTTGTTAATAATATCTTAGAATTATCGTCGTTTCGGGAGTTAACTTACTCATTTTCTTTTATATGTTTTGTTACATAAGCCAGGGTTGTTGTATCTTATTCATATCCATAATGATATCCAGTCCTTAAACATCATTTTTAAGTCATCAAATGATAATTATACTTGAATGGATACGATGGAGAATGAATCTCATCGCGTTCGTGGAGACGGTAGTCCGTACGTACGCACGAGCGACAATATCATTATTTTGATATTAAAATAATATATAAATTGATGGTATATCATATATACAGAATCATTAACATGTTATATTTATTATTTACATGAGTTACACATCATTAGTATACCCATACAAATAATATTATATTGAATAACAATTACACCACGACGTGGAGACGGTAAGCCGTACGTACGCACGTATGGTGACATGTTATTCAAAGGGTGGATAGAATACTGAATATGATTGTACCATATTTATAATAACATCACAGTATATGTGAGATACTGGAGTTATTATTTTATAATGGTAAGAACAAAGGAAGAAGAAGTGGAAGAAGAAATGAACTTGGAGAAGGGTGGTGAAATCATTACCTCTTCTTCGGGTTCTTCCTTTTGATTTGATCAAAAGGGCTCCTTAGGTTGGCTTTCTGATCAAACTAAGGCCTCTAGGTTGTAGTGAGGGATGTGGTGAGAGTATTTGGGCAGAGTTTGGCCGAACCAAAAGGCTTTGAAGGTGTGAAGAAATGAGAAGGAGGAGTGCCCTTTTATAAGAGGGGTGAGGGGCACCTTTGGAAAAGCTAGAAATATTAATTTATATTAAATTCATATTCGGTTTCTAAAGGCTCCAAAGTTGATTATTCAAAGGTTAAGGTGGGTATAGGTCGAAAACCACTCAACCAATAGAATTTAGACAGGTTTGGGTACTTATATTAACCTTATCTTTAAGTATTAACTCTAAGTTAATTAGTTTCACTTTTACAATGTCTCTTTGTATTTTTATATAATATGGTTAATAAACTTACTATATACATCCAAGCGACCCCCAAGTGGTACATTAATGATGAAACTATCATGATATAAGTCTCTTGGCCGAACCTTGGATTTTTAGGAATTTAATATCAATTAATAATATAATATTTGTTTAAGAACTCTTTTATGTCAATTTTGACACTATTCAATAGTTGATTTTTGTGAAACTCATAACAGATTGATTACTTCGAAAAAAGTCAATTAAATCAATCCTAATATATCATATTATCCTAGAAAATTAGTTTAATTCATTAAAAGTTTCATATTATATTTATTTGGGTATTTATAATATCAATTATTTTAATTTTTCACTATTATAGTAATTACTGCATCATCATTGTGTCATATATAAAATACATTATTTAATGTCTAAAAATTATAAATAAAATATCATTATGTAGGAAATCTTTTTAGATTTCTAATTAATATTTATAATCTAAAATCCAACATATATAACTCTATGTAACAATTGTTGTTCTAAAAGATATATGCTTGTGTCATTTTTGTATTCATTTCAACTAAATTAAAATAAAGTGTCATTATCACTTACAAGTGGATCCATGGGGTCCCAAAATAGACCCAAAGATTCCCATGGTCGACCATGTATAAACCAATAGGGTTAAGACACGTTTTAGGGTAATTTAGTATTATTATAATATTATTTTTTAACCCTTATTTACCGGATTTACCCTTAACCATGGTAAATAAAATATTTACCGCAGTAATTATTCAAAATGTCTAAAAATAAAAGTTACCTATTTACACAATTTGAACATACTGATTCCAAATATGGAATCCATTTTCCTAAATTCAAAACACAGAAGTGGCAGAAATTAATTTAAAATTAATTCCCGCTGTCAAAACAAAAAGCGTGTTTTTAAGAGATAATAACTTTCAAAAGATTGACACTTGTTTATGTTCGGTTTAATTGTAAAATTATGTCCAATGACCAACATTATATTAAATGGTAAAAATATATTCTAAATATACTTTAAAACCACTCAAATTCATAATTTATCACTATTAATTATTTTGATTAAAAAAGTTGTTTTTAATTAAAATTTAGTAATTTTCACTATTCATCAAAATATGAAAGTTATCCGAAATGTACCAAAATATCACCTTAGGCTAAATTCGATATTCCGAATCCAAAAATGAAGTCCATTTTCAAATATAAAATATATATAATTTCAAAAAGTAGGTATTACTATTCATAACGGCTAGTTTGATCGGTTGTGGTGTGTGTTAAAACTCGAAGTTGCGTACAACACACGCTACTGTTTTATTCAAAGGAAAGCGTACCGTGGAAGCTTGGGATGTTTCATTTTAAATTTTTTGATGTCTCCATTTAGTCAAAAAGTTTAAAATATTGTATTTAAAAAAGGATTCACTATCAAAAGTTGATAAAAGTGCAATACTGAAAATGAATCTGTTCTTGCATTATGACTAAGAAACTCATAATATGGATTCTAAAATTATAAGGATTATATAAAGTTTAAAATTTAGTTAATACTATTCATGACCTCTTGTAATGGATTTTTTTTTGGTAATTCATGGTGCAATTGAACTCGGTGTTGCGTGTAGTGCAAGTTATTGAATTATTTTGAAGAAATAACACACTATGAAATCTTGGGGTGTTACATTCTCCCCTCCTTCAATAAATTGCGTCCTCGCAATTTGAAATTGTTCTTCGAAAATAAAAGGTTGAAAATAGAAAATATATTTGTGGGAAAACCCACATCGGAAATTGGGTTACTAAAATTTAGTCTTAATATGTGGAAAAGAGAAATGAAACGGTCACCACCAAATTATGATCTTGATTAGGAGAACATTGGTGGCAATTAGAGACATATAATTGGAGGAAAAACGTAAATATTTATAGGTAGTGATTGAGGTCATCAATCACAAACAAGTATAAAATTGAGGTCCTTAAACTCATCAATCTATGATGATTTGAAGTACCATCGGTTCAACAAAATATAGGGTATTGGGATAACACATTTTTGACGTTTCAAAATATCTTAGTTGAAATCCCACATCGAAAAATGAATTAACGAGGCCTCTATTTAAAATAAAGAGTGGAAAGTATGAAGATTACCGAAAATAACACATACTAGGGTTCCATGTAGGAAAATATGGATATGGAAGAGAAATATAACCATCAATTATCTGATGGAGAGTGGTAGAGAACATGTCTATGAAAAGGCCAACAATCCCAAAGCCATGAATTAGTGATGATTTAAGGTACCATCTAGGAAAACATTTTTGTTCTAAGTTTCTTTTCTTAATATTGAGGAAGTTATTTATGAGATTGGCTAAGATCATAAAGAGATATACTTACTTTATAATTAGAGTTTTATCCATTAATAAATTTCTACCACAAACTCATCTTTCACTCTAAAAGATAATAGAATGTAAAAAAAATTCTATTTACACTATTCGTATAGGGTTCCAAATTAACGAATTTATAATTCATCTATATGATATTTTAATAAAAACAACATTATTTAATCCAGGACATCTCATGGGCCAGTGGTAGGTGATACACTCTTGTCGCCCTTCGGTTGCGGGTTCAAGTCTTGCGGCCTTGCCGGACGCGACGGGTTGCCGCCCGACCTCCGGGTTGTCCTTTTATGGAAATCCAAAATAATAAAAACTAGAACTATCCAAAATACTTCTATCCAAACTCACAGTCCAACATTTATAAGAAAGGTAAACATAATGTAGATCCTTTTTACCCCGTAATAGCATATGAATACCTTCATCTTGTATTCTTCTAATACACTGAAACATCCTGAATTACCATATTCCTTATTGATTACATTCATGCTCCCTTATGCCATATAGAATTCTAGATATACTTCATCAATCAAAAAAAATGTTTTAAACCCCAAAAATGATGGAATATACAAATCATTAATCGGTTTCAAGGTAGTCAAGAATATCCAATATAATTTATCCAAATCAATCATGTATTATTCTAAAGTCACTACCTCGGTATCAGAACCATATTATGGTTTATCTTTCTCTCAACCATATATTTTCCAAAAATTTAACCTGCTATTGAGTCACTTTTCTTTTTTCCACACAATCTCAAGTCCTTAATGAAATAGTACTGCAGTACAATCCTTATATACTCCATAATTATTATAACAAGTACATTGTTGATACAACACTCAATTGACATAATCAACATAATAACTCTAATCATTCCTCTTCATCTGTGGTAGTATCATAACTTGATTATTATCCAATAGCATCATTTGCGTCATAGACTGATGACTGGGACATAGGTTCGCGTAGTGTCCAAACTCCTTGCAAATGAAGCATTGTACATTTGAAACCATTTTCTTACCCTTGCAGTCACGTACTTTGTGCCCTTTTCCTCCACACTTATAACAAACTCTCATTCCTTTCAGGCAAGTTCCAGGGTGTTTCTTTCAACAGTTACCACATATGGGAAAATTCTTCTTTTCCCTCTTCCCTTTATCCATATTTCTCTCTTCCATCCTTTTCTTCTCTTGCTTCCCTTCAAAGCCATAGGACTCAGTAAACTCTTTACTTATCTTATCAATACATGATATTATTTCTTCATATGATGATAATACATGGGAGACTATTTCTCTTATAAATTCTAGCTTAAGACCATGAAAGATATGATCCTTCCTTCTCTTTGGATCATGTGCATTTCTGGAGTTCTCATTCCTTCTACTGGGCGCCATTTCTAAACAATGGCATAAACTAGATCAGTTTATGAATCAAAATACATAATCCCATACTTATAAAACACCTAACATAAATTGAACTATTTATGGATATAATCCATAATCATAAGAATGTTTTCTTTGAGGAAGTATATACTCATAATCCCTTCAAAATTATTTGTAAAGAAAATGAGAGTTATCCTAAGCATATCCCCCGGGAGTGTCGTAACCAAGAGTGCAGCAAGGCCCGTTGTCGTGCACCAGTTCCCGTTCGAGTCTAGCTCAAAGCGGTGTTTTCGGGTTTTACCCCTAGGTACATCTGTGCCAGAGCCACCTCTACCTGCTCGTATCCAGACAGGGATGTATTGCTCGGAAAACTCACAAAATCTCTACAATACCAAAATTCTAGGAAGTTCTTCTATACTAATCCCCAAAGTTCATCTTAGGTCTACGTGCTCTAATCAGAGTTTATCTAAATCTAGCTTCCAAGGTTTGTACTAAACTTCCTCTGATACCAACTGTAACGCCCCGACCCTAGTTGCCTAGAGTCAGTGCATTATTACATAACATTGGCATGATCACAAGAAAGATCAAATCTCGAAAGACCGATTGGTTTAGTAGCCTTGGAAACACTAGATATATTCATAAGTTTTACATTACATCATAAAATGAAAAACTACTACAACAAAATAATGTTTCCACAGTCCACATATAATCCCCTCATAATATCCCTGTAGGTCATTCATAACTTACATCTTCACTTCCTGGGAAAAATAAAACATAGAAAAGGGGTGAGCTCAAATGCCCAGTAAGGATAACAATATAGCGGAAACTTTCATCAATAAGAATAAACATTTAAGGCAATGTATAACTAAAACAAAAGACTTTTAAACATGAACTTTCAACATGGTAAGGCGGAAATAAAATGAAATAATGCCATTTAATTATTCACATGGATATTCTACTAATCGAATAATCACATGAAAAAATCAATAACCACTTTCATAATGTTGGAATGCATAATGCCAGACTATCATAACCACATAGCCAAGGTCTCATGCCAAGACTACAAATAAGATTTTTTCAAGGCCTTGTGCCAAGACACTAGTTTGTCTCATGAGACCTACCTATGCATCGAGGAGCTATAGCGGGCTCCACCCATCACATATTAAGTCCAATGCATTCCCATATGAAAAGGTTTAAACATAACATAAACATTCGTATTAAAACTAGCATACGAAATGTCAATACTTTCACCATAAACTATGAATGGTATAAAAATAGCACATCCATAGTCAAACATATCACAAAACCTTCAATACAATATAGAAGTTTTGTATCATAATAAATCAACTTCAAATAATCTTAAAATCCATCAAAGGATGTTGACATAGATGAAATCAAAATTCTTTTTAAAGAAATATATCCTTTTATTTTGAAATAATTTAAGATCCATATAAAATAAAACATTTTCTTTGAAAATATTCTTATAAGCTTGTAAGGGAAGCTTTGAAGATTTTATAACGGCGGAAAATAGCCGCACCCGCCGTATAAGTTAAAAAAACATTCTTACCTTAATTCTGTCGAAAAGGTTAAAAAGGACCTTGTTTTGAAAACGACCGAAAGATTCCTTTATAAACCACTTATAAAAGTAAAAAAGGGTATAAATGACTTTAACTCATATTCTAGTAAATAGTAAAAATGTTTTGAAATGCATTTTTAAGAAACATGGATGTGGATGATAAAGAGATCCCAGTAGATTATTACGTATAAACGACCTTGGATAATGAAGAGGTTGTAAAGTAAACCCTTACCTTGTACTTTTCCTTGGTTGGGGTAGGTTAACCTCCTGTATAATGGTGAAATAGTTGTTATTAAATTATACAAGAATCATATATATTAATATGATATCATATATGATCTTTTAACATTGATTTGTTAATAATATCTTAGAATTATCGTCGTTTCGGGAGTTAAATTACTCATTTTCTTTTATATGTTTTGTTAAATAAGCCATGGTTGTTGTATCTTATTCATATCCAGAATGATATACAGTCCTTAAACATAATTTTTAAATCATCAAATGATAATTATACTTGAATGGATACGATGGAGAATGAATCTCATCGCGTTCGTGGAGACGGTAGTCCGTACGTACGCACGAGCGACAATATCATTCTTTTGATATTAAAATAATATATAAATAGATGGTATATCATATATACAGAATCATTAACATGTTATATTTATTATTTACATGAGTTACACATCATTATTATACCCATCCAAATAATATTATATTGAATAACAACTACACCACGACGTGGAGACGGTAAGCCGTACGTACGCACGTATGGTGACATGTTATTCAAAGGGTGGATAGAATACTGAATATGATTGTACCATATTTATAATAACATCACAGTATATGTGATATACTGGATTTATTATTTTATAATGGTAAGAATAAAGGAAGAAGAAGTGGAAGAAGAAATGAACTTGGAGAAGGGTGGTGAAATCATTACCTCTTCTTCGGGTTCTTCCTTTTGATTTGATCAAAAGGGGTCCTTAGGTTGGCTTTCTGATCAAACTAAGGCCTCTAGGTTGTAGTGAGGGATTTTTTGAGAGTATGTGGGCAGAGTTTGGCCGAACCAAAAGGCTTTGAAGTTGTGAAGAAATGAGAAGGAGGAGTGCCCTTTTATAAGAGGGGTGAGGGGCACCTTTGGAAAAGCTAGAAATATTAATTTATATTAAATTCATATTCGGTTTATAAAGGCTCCAAAGTTGATTATTCAAAGGTTAAGGTGGTGATAGGTCGAAAAACACTCAACCAATAGAATTTAGACAGGTTTGGGTACTTATATTAACCTTATCTTTAAGTATTAACTCTAAGTTAATTAGTTTCACTTTTACAATGTCTCTTTGTATTTTTATATAATATGGTTAATAAAATTACTATATACATCCAAGAGACCCCCAAGTGGTACATTAATGATGAACCTATCATGATATAAGTCTCTTGGCCGAACCTTAGATTTTTAGGAATTTAATATCAATTAATAATATAATATTTGTTTAAGAACTCTTTTATGTCAATTTTGACACTATTCAATAGTTGATTTTTGTGAAACTCATAACAGATTGATTACTTCTAAAAAAGTCAATTAAATAAATCCTAATATATCATATTATCCTAGAAAATTAGTTTAATTCATTAAAAGTTTCATATTATATTTATTTGGGTATTTATAATATCAATTATTTTAATTTTTCACTATTATAGTAATTAATGCATCATCATTGTGTCATATATAAAATACATTATTTAATGTCTAAAAATTATATATAAAATATCATTATGTAGGAAATCTCTTTATCGTTCTAATGAATATTTATAATCTAAAATCCAACATATATAACCCTATGTAACAATTGTTGTTCTAAAAGATATATGCTTGTGTCATTTTTGTATTCATTTTAACTAAATTAAAATAAAGTGTCATTATCACTTACAAGTGGATCCATGGGGTCCCAAAATAGACCCAAAGATTCCCATGGTCGACCATGTATCAACCAATAGGGTTAAGACACGTTTTAGGGTAATTTAGTATTATTATAATATTATTTTTTAACCCTTATTTACCGGATTTACCCTTAACCATGGTAAATAAAATATTTACCGCAGTAATTATTCAAAATGTCTAAAAATAAAAGTTACCTATTTACACAATTTGAACATCCTGATTCCAAATATGGAATCCATTTTCCTAAATTCAAAACACAGAAGTGGCAGAAATTAATTTAAAATTAATTCCCGCTGTCAAAACAAAAAGCGTGTTTTTAAGAGATAATAACTTTCAAAAGATTGACACTTGTTTATGTTCGGTTTAATTGTAAAATTATGTCCAATGACCAACATTATATTAAATGGTAAAAATATATTCTAAATATACTTTAAAACCACTCAAATTCATAATTTATCACTATTAATTATTTTGATTAAAAAAGTTGTTTTTAATTAAAATTTAGTAATTTTCACTATTCATCAAAATATGAAAGTTATCCGAAATGTACCAAAATTTCACCTTAGGCTAAATTCGATATTCCGAATCCAAAAATGAAGTCCATTTTCAAATATAAAATATATATAATTTCAAAAAGTAGTTATTACTATTCATAACGGCTAGTTTGATCGGTTGTGGTGTGTGTTAAAACTCGAAGTTGCGTACAACACACGCTACTGTTTTATTCAAAGGAAAGCGTACCGTGGAAGCTTGGGATGTTTCATTTTAAATTTTTTGATGTCTCAATTTAGTCAAAAAGTTTAAAATATTGTATTTAAAAAAGGATTCACTATCAAAAGTTGATAAAAGTGCAATACTGAAAATGAATCTGTTCTTGCATTATGAATAAGAAACTCATAATATGGATTCTAAAATTATAAGGATTATATAAAGTTTAAAATTTAGTTAATACTATTCATGACCTCTTTTAATGGATTTTTTTTTGGTAAGTCATGGTGCAATTGAACTCGGTGTTGCGTGTAGTGAAAGTTATTGAATTATTTTGAAGAAATAACACACTATGAAATCTTGGGGTGTTACAGACCCAAACAAGGAAAGACCTAATTCTGCCATACCAATTGAGGAGACAACGGAACAAAATTTTAGTGGAGCCAATTTGGGCTTGAACAAATGTTTGTTGGATACCTTAAATGGTGAGGATGTTGTAACATTTCAATATTTATACAATGAAATGATGGACACCCTTACTCCAAATATTGATATTGTAGGTTCCATTAATGAGTTTGGGGATTTCCATGAGTAATTGAAAGGGCGTAAGTCCTTGTTCGTTCATTTTCCTTACATAATTTGTTCTTTAACTTGATTCTTTACATTAAGGTTTACCTTATGTAGCTTTATATACAGAAAATGTTGCAAAGGCTCTTCAAGAATAGGGTGTTCTAATTTATCATTCCTCTAGGGCTAGAGAAGTACCTACAGAGGATCCTTCATCAAGAG
This sequence comes from Viscum album, assembly GCA_963277665.1. Lineage (NCBI taxonomy): Eukaryota > Viridiplantae > Streptophyta > Magnoliopsida > Santalales > Viscaceae > Viscum > Viscum album. The sequence goes on along the minus strand of OY728162.1, from coordinate 1,369,779,024 downwards.
ATGTTCATGAGAATTCAAATTTCATAACTGAGAAAATTCAAGAAAATGGCCTTATCAAGAAACACAACTTTGTAGTGACTCAGATTCAGACTTAGGGATTCAATTTTCACTTAGCATGGCACGTAATAAGACATGGTGACATATCTGGAGCATAATTGCCGAAAAGCCTTTAGATGAATTGTTTTCACATTTTTTAAAACTCCCATCATTATTTTGCATATTGGTATTTGGTGGATTTAATTATCAGCCAGTCTATGATTGCATGAAAGTGACTATTCTCCAATAGGATCATGTTCATAAGCTGTGATAAGATTTTGAAGAGGCTAAAAAACTCACAAATATTGAGGGATTTTAAACTGAAGTAGTTGAGGCGGAGGAAAATCATAACAATAAATCACTCGAAATTAGTCAACAAATCAAAGAGACCATGAAGGAGTTGTTATATATTCAATAAAAATTGGATTTTGTTCATACCAATCTTGAGCAATTGAATCAGACATCGGGAGAAACCCAATTAGAGGGAAAACAACCATTTTAGCCGCTAAGGAAGCACTTCGTCAGGCTGAGGAGACTGGATTTTCTCAATTATCTCAACTTCAATAGGCAGTTGATATAGCTTATAAAGCACTCCAAAAAATGAAAATTCATGTTGAGATTTTATTCTAAAACATGATAGAGAGGCTCCATTTTGTGGATGGATCTCTATTTTCATATGAAATAAAGAAATTTGTTTTCAATCATATAAATATCCATTCCTTCTTTTTAGGATTGCAATATGAAAGTTAAAGGCTGATAATGATTCCTTGTGTTAAACAATCATTATTATAATAACAAGAATGAAGTGCTCAAAATTTTCTTATTATACCAAGGGACCTAATGAGCATAATTTTATTGTTTCTAGGGTTATATGGATAATCTAACAAATTTTTTATCTTTTGACCACTTTTTTTTTATATCTCAATATTACCTAAATCATAAAAAATGTATGTTTAGTGATCTAGGAAAAGACTTATGTTCAGAGTCCCCTTCAAGGGTTATCAATCTCATGAGTACCAAGTCTTTTTTTGTTTGAAAGTTTAGAGGCATGAATGTTGGACTATAAAGGGCTAATATTTTGGGTCAAATAGCTCTGACCATGAACTTTGAATTAAATTCCAAACAAAAAACTATGACTATGAATTGATTTAATATTATTTAACATTTCCATGGGGAATCTTGAGTGATGATTTTTTTATGGATACCAAATTTAAATCATGTATCAACATAATTGGTGTATTTTCTCGAAACAAAATTACCAGTATTTTACAAACCCGTTATGAGGGATGTATTATGTTGGGCCAGCTGGGGCATATTCTACATAACCAAATAGTGGAATCTTTTGATTAATAGGACTGTTATGTTGGAAACTTATGCCAAATCACCTAAGGGAGTGTGCTACATAGTCAAGTAAAAGAATTCATTAGGAATTTAATGTTTTTCTATTGATAGACAGGGGAAATAAAATTTGGGTGACCCAAGACCACAATGGGTGGTTTTTCCAAGGAAATAAATTTTAATAATAAAAGAGATATTTTATACCGTCATATATCGTGAGTAAGAAAACCATTTCTATAAAAATTTGGGGTATTAGAAATATCTAAAAAAATTATCTGAAAGGGGGAGATTTCTGATATCATACTGTGCAATTTTAAGTCATGCAGTGAGGACATTTCTACTATACTGTTTTATGTAATGCAGTGGGGACATTGGTACTATGAAATTTTAAGTCATGTAGTGAGGACATTGTGTGGATTTAAATTAAGTTCCTTTGCTCTGATTAATGGTATGAGAAAACTCTCCTAATTTCTTGATAATTTGTTTGAAAACATACTATCATATTTAGGTATGGAAGGGAATACTATAAACTGTGATTTAGGAATTTCTGGAACCGTGGAATGATATGGGAAAAGGGATAAAAGAATTAGAGGAAGACTTTTCTAAGAACAAAGTTACCATTACTTGAAAAACCTGTTTTGGGGGCTGTATTATGCAGGAACAACTAGGGAATATGTTCCATAGCCAAATAATTGCATCTTTTGGCTGACAAGCCTGTTATGTAGGAAACTTTTCCAAGTCCACCTATGGGCACATGCTGCATAGTCAGGCAAAAGAGCTCTCAGAAATTTGATGTTCTATTGCTAAAATTCGAAGAAAGTTTATGGATATTTAGATTTTCTGAAGCATAGAGTTTGGTTTATGGAGAAAGGTACATGAATATGGAAATGGTATTTTAATCAAGATATCCAAATAATCAAAGGAATAAGTCTTTTATAAAGGTCTTACCTAAACATAAGAGATATGTTGTCTATAGTTTTATGTCATACAACTGGGATCAGAAATAGAAACAATATATAACATGTGGCCAAGTGATTTCAAGGTTATTCCCTTGTACATATAACACATGGTGAATGAAATTTGTAAACCATGGTTTTTAAAGATTTTCAGATTGTGTGAAAGATAATGAGACAAATATACTTGAATGACTATTTTAAAATACATATTATTGTATATTTTCATCAAATATTAAAGGGGAAAAAGATATTATAACTTAGAACGAAGTTACCATTACTTGACAAACAGGTTATGGGGGTTATATTATGTAGAACCAACTAGGGAATATGCAACATAGCTAAATAATGGAATCTTTTGGTTGAAAGGCATGTTAAGTAGGCAACTTAAGCAAGGCCGCCTAAGGGAACATGCTTCATAGTAAGGAAAAAAGAGCACTCAGGTATTATAAATCTTGTCACCAAAAACTGTAAGAAAGATTATGAGGATCTAGAAATATTCAAGATTAAGAGTGTGAAATATGGACGAGGTTTTATGTTCAATGTTTATGAGAAATATTTGAATCAATATTTACCATGAGTTTGATGTCCTTTACATAGATATGACTCATATGCAAAATGGAGACTTTCTTTGTTTCCTTATAATGTATATGGTGGTGTGCAATTTTAAGTCATGCAATGAAGACATTATACAGTGAATTTTTAAGTCATTTAGTGAGAACATTATACTATGAAATTTTAAGTCATATAGTGAGGATATTATTAACCCCATAAGAAATTAAAGCACCTTATATAAAGAATCCATATTCTTAATTCCTAAGCTCACGTGAGCTATGCTCGGTGTGAGAAACAAGGAGGAGTAAGGGTTTCTTTTAAAATGCAAAGGAGATGCAAATGAAGAATATGGGTATTAGATTTCAATGTAGTTTAACATCGTGCGGTAAGGACGAATATGAACCTATGGTAAAGGAAAAGACATATTGTAACTTGGTTAAGGGATAACACACAAGTGTCACTATATGTCTTTCTGGGGAAAGGATCAAGTCTTACATAATTATTAAAACATTTCCTATGAAGATTTGATTCTTATAAAAGAAATAAAGGGATTTTATTTATCGTGGTTGGGCCCTATATTGGAGATCTAGGCATCTCTACATGTCTCTAAATAAATGAGAATCAATACATTTGTAGTTATTTAAACAATCATTCCTCGCGCTAAGTTTGACTAGAAGAATGGAGGATTTTAACAAGTTTTGAGAGAACACTAAATCTTTAAGGCATAAAATGGTATATGGACCAAATCATATATCTTCAGAAAACTTTCTATACAAGTATGATTAATACATAAGAGGAGAAAAGAAAATAAGAAGATTTTTTAATTGTGGCTGGGCTGAAAATTGGATAATTAGGTGTCTCTACATATCTCATTGAAAATGAGAATCAAGCCATACGTAGTTCTGGAAACATGGTCTCTATGGAGATATGACTCTGACATTAGAAAGAGTGGGACTCATGTACAAATAAAGAGTAGTGACGACATCAATGACATTTTCTTATGGAAAATTCTAATGTCTTATAGAGAAAATGTTATTTGTACCAATGATGTCATGCAGTTTAACGTCATGCAACAAGGAAGAATATGCTACACAAGTTAGCATTATGTATCATTGATGCTAATGGTTGTTATCTAGTTTAATGTCTCACAACTAGGACATGGGGGATGTGAATTTTTAAGTCTTCCAGTGAGGACTATTGTACTGTACAATTTAAAGTCTTGTAGTGAGAACTATGGTATATAATTAAACAAAATATTTCTTCAAGAATCATGCTTGGGTTGGAGTTGTAATGAGCTCTCCATCCATTGAGATTAAATCATAGGCTCCATTTCAATAGATCTTATGTATGGAATAAGGTCCTTCCCACTTTGGTTCAGGTATTGGAGGTTTCTTCCCTGGTTTCATTGGATTCCTAAGGACCAATACCAATTCTCCTTGAAGGAATGAACGAAGGTGAACTTTCTTATTAAAATCTCGCATGATTCCATTCTGATAGACTTCTAAATTATGAAAAGTATTCAATCTTCTCTCGTATAATCTTTCCAATTCATCGAACTATTTTTGAGATATTTCATCTGTAGACAACTGATCATAGATTTTAACTATATTTAAAGGAAATTTTATTTCAATTAGAAAAATTACTTCCGTTCTATATACCAATGAATTAGGAGTTTCTTAGGTAGCAGTATGGTATATTGTCCGATAATACCATAAAGCATTCAAAAGTTTATCAGGGAATGAATTCCTATCTTTATCCATCATCTATTGGAGTATATTTGATATGGTTTTGTTAAAAGCCTCTATCTGTCTATTTTTCATCGCATGATAGCTATATGAATGGTTGGATTTGATATTATATTCCTGATATAACTTTTTTACCTCATCAGAACAAAAATTGGTGCCATTTTCCATCAAAATAGTATGAGGGACACCAAATCTAGTGATGATATTAGTTTTAACAAAACTAACAATGCTTTAGGATTCGACTTCCTTGAGAGGTATATCCTCATCCCATTTAGAGAAGAATTCAGTAGCAGTGAGAATATACTTGAACAGTTTAGCTGTGGCTAGAGGATAAGGCCCTACTACATTCATTCCCCATATGGAAAATGGCTAGGAGTATTTAGCTGTCTGTAGAAACTCTAGGGGTTGATGAATGAAGTTGGCATGCACTAGACATGGATGACAGTTTTTAGTGAAATCTATACAATTTTGGGTCATTCGAGTCCAAAATAATCCAATCCTTCGGATCTGATCATAGATTCTATGCCTAGATTGATGGGCACCACTAGCTCCCGAATGTATTTGTTTCATGAAAGAGGCGATATCTTCTCCATCAATAAATCGGAAGAGAAATTCATCAAACCCTTTATTGTAAAGAATCTTTTGGTTGTATGGACTATCATAAAGAGTAAAATTGGCTGCTCATCAACGGATCTTCTCCTTCAGAGTCATATTTAGTGAAATTATCCTATTTTGAAGATATTCTATGATGGATGTTATCCATCTCGTGGTATGACCATACGGTTAATAAATAGGGCTAATTTCTTTAATTTCCACCCTTCTGGTTTGGAAAAAGGTGAAACCACATGGCGATGGGTTATGCTGATAATTATCTCATCCTGATTTGGATCTTCCAAGGCTGTAGCTGCATTAGCCAGTGCATCTGCTTGGAAATTCTGTGATCGTGGGACATAAGACAATGTCAGCTCTGAGGGAAATTTAGCCATTAAATCTCTGATGTAATCACACAGAGGTATTAACTCTTCTTTTCTGATAGAGTATTCCCCATTGATTTGTTTGATTACCAATTATGAATCACCTTTTACCCTTAATGATTCATTTTCACTTGAAGTGCCAATTCCAAACCTGCGATGAGAGCTTGATATTTTTCTTCATTATTGGTACCACCATCTGATAATAGGAAAGAATAAGGCAATACTGCCATTTCCAGGGAAATAAGGAAAATTCCTAATCATACCTTGTTGAGTTTAGAGTTTTCCAGTCTCTTCCCATTGGGACTTCTGGAAGAACCATCAAAATACACTTCCCATGTTTGGGAATTATCTTGAATAGAGAAGACCTCCTCATCAGGAAGTTTGGTATTAAAAGATATATCTTCCACAGATGGATTATCAGTAAGGAAATTAGCCAGAGAATGTCCATTTATTGACTTTTGAGGCACAAAATGGATATCAAAATGTTTCAGAATAACCGCCCACTGTGTCAGATGCTCTGTAAGTATAGGACGGCTGAGGATAAATTTGACTGGGTTATTACGAGACACCAATTAGACCTCATGATGTTACAGGTATTTCCTTGATTTTTGAACTACAAATATTAATTCCACGAGGCACTTATCAATACTTGAATACTAATTTTACACATCTATCATAGTTCGACTGAGATAATAAAGGTTATTTTCATTCCCTACATCATTCTTTTAGGTGAGGAAGGCACCTAGTGATCGCTATAAAGCTGTCACATAAGGAATAAGTGGTATTCCTTCAATAGGTGGCATCAATACTGGTGGAATCAAGAGATATTTCTTGAGAGTATTAAATGATTCTTAGTAATATTCTATCCATTGGTAAGTGAATCCCTTATTCATTAATCTAGTGAAGGGTAAACACTTGCTTTCCAAATTGGCAATAAAGTGTCGAATATAGGCCAAGTTTCCTTGGGGTCCTCTTAATTATTTTAAATTTTGAGGAGGTGACATACCAAATATTAATTTTGTTTTCTTAGGATCCACTTTGATACCATGATGGCATATAATGAAGCCAAGGAATTTTTCTGAGGTTACCCCAAAATCACATTTCAAGGGGTTGATCATCAAACTTTGTTGCTGAAGTTTATTGAATATGATATCCAAATTAGCCCAGTGATTGGAACATTGTCTAGATTTGACTACCAAATCATCCAAATAACATTCAAAAAACTTCTCTAAGAAGGGTTTGAATATATTTTGCATGGCACATTGGTATGTTGCGCATGCATTCTTTAAGCCAAAGGGCATTACCTGATAGAAAAACACACCTTGAGGGGCTCTAAAGGCTTTAGATTATTCATCCTCTGGGGCCATATGGATTTTATTACACCCATAATACCTATCCATGAAGGAAAGAGCTTCATAGCTAGTTGTTTCATCAATTAGAAGTTCTGTAATCGATACTTGAATATAATATTTAAAACAATGCCGATTAAGATATCTGAAATCAATACATACTCTAATTTTCCCATTATTCTTTATCCCTAGGACAATATTGGACATCCATTTGGGATATTGAACTACCCTGACAATGTTAGCTTTTATATGCTTATAAAATTCAGCTTCAATTTTAGAGGCACGAGTTGGGTGTCTCCTCCTTGCTACTTAAATCCACAATGTTCTTCTGGAAAACCCAAATGATGAGTGGCTATATCAGGATTAAGACCAAGAATTTATGTCTAATTAAGAAAAAATTTGTCGATGTTTCATTAGAAAAGAAGTATAAACTTCTTGTTCTTCATAGTTCATGGCCGCACTAATTAGAGTGAGGTGTGGATCTTCTTTTGTACCCAGATTTATTTCTCTGAGTTCATCCACAGTGGTAGAGACACCTTCTTCAAATGATGGAGGAGCATCAGTGAGATCATCCTCTTCTTCTTCATTATGTGTTACCTCTTCTATTTCCATTTTCATTGTAAATGACAAGGCAAAACTCCCAGAGTTCGGGGAGGAGTCAGTATTTGAACATTTCGAAGAAGACGCCACCATATCTGACCCTACTGATGATGAAGGGTCTTCCTATGGTAGTAAAGAGGGATTTATGGATTCAGAATCAACATCATTGTCTTCCCCTAGCATTGCTACAATTTCTTGTACTCTGATTGATGAAGTAGAGGCTTGTTGTAGTTTAACAGATGAAATGAAAACATCTCCATTCAGGCTTCCATCATTTCTTGGTGTATCAATAATTTCTCTCTAGTCGTCAGGCTCAATTGACACAATTGACATTATGGAAATTAATAGATAAGTGCAAGGATTTTGTTTTACCCATTCAATTTCATTTATGGGTAGCACATAATATGTACTCAAATTCATGAATGGATTTGCTGGAATAGTTTTCGATCCATTTAGAGCATTAAATTTGGTTATTTTCTTCATCATGGGCTTCATTCCTTTTGTGTGATAAAAATCTACCTCAATGTATTGAGAATCACAAGTTCTGAATGGATCCTTGTCACCATACAATGTTCTGATTTAACCATTGAAATATTATTTCAGACATTAGTGGTATGATGAAGGTATGGCTGCATGTTGATGCAACCAAGGCCTTGCAAGAAAAATTTTGAAGGTTGTGTCTTGATGAACACCCATGAAATTTGAATTAGACACAAGATCTCCAAACTGAGTTCTAGGTGTAATTTCACCCAGAGGATCTTGTTCATTCTTGTCATATCCTTGAAACATTAAAGTGGAAGGATATAAGTCAAATTTAGTAAGGCCTGATCAATGAAGTGTAAGAACGAGAATGAGGTTGACCTCGGAGCCATTATCAATGAAGGCTTGTAAGATATATATGTCATTGACCTTTCTAGATAGATTCAAAGGTCTAATATTCTCATGTACCATATGGTCTTCATCTTCATCAATAAAAGATATGACGGCATGACATTCTGCAGGACCATTCTCTATATGATAAACATCAGCAGTAGAAACATCAGTTTCAAACTATTAAGGACTTGAAAAAGCCTCAATGAGCACATCTCTAAGATATTTTGATAGATTAAAAGAATCCAGAATTGAAATCTTGGCCGCTACTTGTGCCAATTTATTCAAGATGTCATTATTTTGGTCCAAAGGTGTACATTTCCCAGCATGGAGATGCGGTTTTTTAGGTTCTTTAGAAGTTGATTCATCTGATGCAGTCGTATTCTATGTTGAATCAGAAGTGGGGGATTTTCCGGACTTTGGATGATTAGATTGACTAGGTCTATTCACTTACTGAGAGGAATGTGGCCATAATTCTAAACGGTCCTCCAAAATAATTATGTCAGAACCAATCCTTTCTTTCATAAAAGAAACTCTTTAATAATGTTGAGCATGTTGAAGGTATCTTCCACATTTTCTATAGCATATATGGTTCAAGAATGTGTAGAATTAAAATGGTGGTTTCTAAAACTCCCACGTCTTCCCCTGTATCCTCAACCTTGGCCCCTTCCTCTCATTCCTTAATTAGGAAAAATGAATTCTGGTTCACTACAATCAAAATCAAAATTGGCATAAGGATATATTAAATGGATAACACTAACAGAACCAAAGATGAATTCTTTATCTAACGAAGATTATTCTGGACAGGTTATTTCTGGTTGTACCATTTGGTGGGGGCGGTGCCCGTGATTTTAAAATAGATGGCTTAAAATCTTCCTGGGTTAAGGACAACTTTGGCCTTGACAAAAGATCATATTTTTCAGACCTCTCTTTGTATTTATCATCACTTTGCTTCTTTGAGGAATGGCCTTTTGATGAAGATGTTTTTACTGTTGCAGGAGTGGTAAAAGACACAATTGGATGTTTCAACTGTGTTTGTAAAATAGCATGAGTCTGGTTGATTATTTTCCTAATCATCCAATCATCATATTTTTGCACACATTTATTTTTAACCTCTTGACATTTTCCCTCTTCCTCAGGGTTGGTAGAAATAATTCATGCTACTTGAGCTGATTAACATTTCAATTTTTCATTTCTAGAGTCTCCCATATATTGCAGAAGGCCGTTGAAAAACAAAGCACTCCAGAATGGGGTGTCCCAACATCTGATGAAAGGGAAAATAATTCAGACGATCTTCAACTTCATCTTTATTTGGCTTATTCGGCCTTGGAAACTAAACCAAATTTTTTTCTAGGGATGAGATGAAGTAGCTAGGAACATGCTCACTCCTGAAAGAATAAACATTATTCTTTATTTCCTCAAACAGTTACGTCCTTTGATCTCTTTGATCATCTTGATGGGGAGGCCGTTGCTGCTGACTCTCAGGAAGCAGAGCCCTTTGGTATGATGAAGGTATCTAAGTATAAGTTGGTATCGGCGCCTGTTTGATTGTGACTATAGTAGCTTCTGCCATTCTTATTCTCCTTCCTGGAACTAATTTAATTACATGAGTTTTAGTCTTAGTTTCTGTAACAGGGTCATATATCTATTGAGCGATTGAAATAAGTTCTCGAAACCCTCCTATGTATTTCACAGGTATAAATGGTGTGCGTAATTCATCACGTAGATTTTCCACACAGATTGGTAGAAACTTTTTTTAAGGGAGTACTAAACTTAAGGAAGATGTCAATCCCTTCTACCGAGTAATGAAATCGGAAACTCTTTAATTCTCCCTTTTTTGAAATTGGTATGATCAAAAACTTTCGTCTTCAGAAGCATTGAGATAAATTGAAGATGAAATTTTTGATGGAGATCATTCCACATAGTAATTAATCGAGATTTCAAACTTGTACTAGACAAAAGATGGTCCTTGTAATGACTGTAGAAAACACCCGAGCTTAACAGATTCTTGTTGTTGAGATGTTCCCATCATAGGATCACAATGAGAAACAAAATTTGTTAAATGTTCTTCAGGATCTCCCAAACCATTAAATATTGGGAATGTGGTATTCACAAAATTTTGTGGGAAAGGAATTGTATCCACCCATTCAGGGTAAGATCTCTTTTCTGGATGAAATGGTACACATCGTTCCTTCATAGCATCCAATCGAGTCGTTAATTCCTTAATTGTGTTCATAAGCATTTGGGGAATATCTAGATGAGCTGGATTCTGTGCAGGTTTAGAAACTAAAGCTTGAGCTAGTGCAGTGACTTTAAAACCCCCTAATGGTGGTACTAATACCTTCCTTGGTTGTATACCCAATAGAGGGAATTCATTATCCACATCTGTAGATACTACAAATCCTCTTTTCTAATAATCTCCCATAGTATTTACAAGTTGATGACTTGTTTGGGGATACAGTCTAGTAGAAATGCTATTTTGAAGTAACTCTACTTTGAGTATTTTCAACTCCTTCATTTCTTCCTCTTACTATTAAAATCTATCTTCACGTGAAAGAGATTGACCTTATCCAGTGGAAAATTGAGATACAATATGACTTTTTTCATTTCCCCATGTTAGATGTATTTCGGAGAGGTGGGAGTTGGTTGTTTAAAGGCATACCTGAATTCTGGGTAAGCCTCTGATTTCGGTTACGCACACCTTCTTCATTTTCCTCGATGTGTTCCATATTATAGACAAGAACTTCATCTACTGATTCCCCTAAACTGGACTTATTTTTTGGAGGATGTTCTACAATGGTGTTAATAACATTCACTAACGTGTAATGCATTGATGACATTTTTCTCAGCATTTCTGCTCGATCATCTCCCTTTTTGTCTATCACGAGACTCTGTTATCCAAAATGAAGAATTTCCTAAAACTTTTTGGAAGATAGTAACATGAAGGGAATCACTGGATAGTTTAGTTGTACGCCTTCCCTGTGTATTCTTCCCTAATTAAAAGAAAACTGACTTCCGTTGAGGAGAGGATTGTAGATGTGAAAAAAATCTCATCCTTACAGCCTGGGGTTGATCATGTTCTTCTTCTTCAAATCATTTAAAATTGTTTAATGAATTTGATGGTTGAATTAAATGATCTTCTAGCCTAGCAAGATGGGGTGATTCTTGAACTGCTACAGCTGAAATTCATGCAACTACTCTTCTAATTCTATAGATTTTGGTTTAGATATTTGTTGGGTGCATCATCCGACAATCACTCAAATCATATGTTTCAGAATATCGTTGTTATATTTCAGAAATTTTCTTCCTCTGACGCATGGAATCCTCTAAATGGGATGTCTGCTCAATATTCTCAGAGGCTTGATGTAAAAGTATCTCAATAAGTTCTTTTCATTGGGGCTGATCTTGATGAGAACTAGTTGAGTCCAGTTCTTGAGCGTACATTTAGTTACATACCAAACCTATTGATTGTGGACGTCTATGGGAAATAACATTGCATTAAACCACTTTTGGTGGAATTTGCTGATTTTGGAGTTCATTGAAATGCAATTATCCTTATGAACCCCATCCTCTGATGCGAACACTAGATGGGTAATCAGAAATTAATTGGCATAGCCTCTTTAGTGCATTGAGACATGAGTGCTGAAGGGTTCATTGTTGTTTTTCAACCCTTTGATGTTGGGAATCTGAAAGAGATGCCAAGTAAATTTGGCATCATAACCATTCTATTACCTTTAAATGATTTTGATATTCATCATATGGTAAGACTTTAGTTTTCAAATGACGAAGACTGTTACATAAGTTGAGGTGATTTTCATGAATTCAATCTTCTGTCATCAATTCAGGAATATCAAAATGAGAATTTTCTGAAGGCCAAAACAAGACTGATATTTTCTCCTTTATAAATTTGTTTCCTCATGTTTATCACATCTTCATCATCTTTCATAAGAGGTTTCTCCACTTGATGTAACCAGAGTGGATACTCTGTATTAGAAGATAAATGACCTAAAGAAGGTTCGGATAATGACTGTTACCTTAAGATGCCTTCTGGTAGAGAAATTGTTTCACCTATCAATGATAAGGCATCAGACATGAATGGCCTTTTGTTTTCAAGTGCCTCAATATAGAAGGGCTTTCTCATCACTACATCGTCAATTATGAAATCATATTGACAATGAGAAATACTACTGTATAGAGGACAATCATAGAAAATTCCATCATGGGGAGGATCACCATGGTAGAGTACAATAAGGGATAAATCTTTTTACTCCTTGGTCTTCTGAACACATGGAGAGTTATTGTGGCTCTCATCCAAAGATAGACACTCTTGATTGACTGAATTTTCATGAATTAAACCTTCATGATAATGTTTCTGAAGATGAACTTATGAATTACAACTACCACTCCCAAAATTTTTTAATGAGAGGGTGGGATATTGAGATACAACAGATAAATGTCTGAGGGCTTCAAGAAATCCAGCATTAAGAGTTTTTAAATCACAGGTTGACTCTTGATTTTCCAATGGTGTTTGGAAAGATTTCTTTTTGGATGTTCTCTTATACTTAGTTGGGGAAACTTTCTTGGTGAAGTCTTTATAATGGGTAGGTGTATGTACCTACCTTGGAGTACTTACCGGAATAGACCGATTAACTTCAATTGGAAGGGGTGTATGTTACCGATCCTGTTGTCTGTATGATATGGGGGAATATGTCCCATGACCCTCCTGGACTAGAACAGATTTGTGTATCTACTTTGGGATGGCATGTCGATGTATTATACCATGTGTGGGGATAGATTTATATGTCTGTTCCCCTGATACTACTGAAGTAGTTGTTAAAATATCTGGGCATGCTTCCAGAATATGCACAAGGATATGTGTCTACCCTTTCACCATTGATAAGATATGATTGGTGAATTCAGTAGCCAGAAAGGGAATATACGTCCATTACATATTTGGAGTCGGTGTATGTGCCTACTATTTTTCTCCTTTTCCTGACAATGGATATAGATAGTACTCACGCTTAAGGGTAGAGAGTTGGGTCTGCCCCAAATTTGTCATCAGAGCTTTCTGACAGACTTCTCTGGGTGATACCAAATGAGACTGTTGGTAGGCTTGATGAACATTGGCCAGTGAATGTTCCTACTGGCTGTTTTCCATCATGTATGGTTGACAGACTTCCTTCAATACAGGCAGACGAGACTAAAAATAGAATTGGTTATTTTAAATAGGTGTTTGTTCCTGCTTACCAGTTTCCACCATATTTGATTGGTGGGCCTCTTTAAATGCAGTCAGATGATCCTGTTGACTGGCTGATAACATATGAGAAGGTGTATGTGCATTTTCATGGTACTCCATTGGGTTTAACTAGTTTGATTGGTGGGTTTATATCAGACAAGACCACTCAGCAACAAAATTAGGGCGGACTGGTTTATGTTCATGCTAGTTGTTTTCCATCATGTTAGGTCGATGGACTTCTCTAAAAGGGGTGGAGGTAAGAACCTTCTCCCTGTTGAACGGACGTTGTCCCTGGAGGTTCTTCTTGTGTGCCAGAGTCTAAGAGACCTGGGCTAAACTTCCAGAGGCAACACCCCTATCATGTTGGGGGTGCACTACCGCATGAGTCTTCTGGTGGCGATTGTTGATGGGGGTCCTCAATAAAGACTCCTGCATTATTGAATTGAGTCCTTGAGTGACCTCTTGATCCACCTCCCTATAGTACTGGAGGGATTAGTTATTTAGTTCTAGGGAAAATAACTCAAAACCGTTGGAGATGGTGGTTTTCATCATTTACTTTTTGATCATTGGTCATCGTTGGCAAGATGATCTAAGATTATTGTTAACCTGGAGGGCCTGTCGAGAAGCCTCCAAAGTCGGGATTGTACCGTGCTCGAAATATTCCTTCACCATCACATTAGAGACCCATTGTTGAAGATTTTGGGTTGGTGATGACGTCCTTCCCATGGATGAAGATCCATCTTGAGTAGTGGTCAGTAAGTTCACAGTTGTTGTCTAGGAGAAATCCATTCTTGGGATTAAAGGGAGTTCTATGAATAAAAACTGATAAAAAACAAACTCCATTAAAGAAAAATCATTTTAGATAGATACATGCGTGATTTATTCCTTGTTTTGTCCTTCCTTTATCTATTGATTAGGGCATAATAGGTGCGTAAAATTATTAACCTGGTTAAGGATTCACGTCGGGTTCAACATTTTTGTTTCGTAGTTCCTTGATACACGTGTTCTAGTTTTAAGAATCACTATTTCCTGGTAGTTTCCATTGGATTTATTTATGGAACCGGAAACTCCCAACAGTTCTTTATCCAAAGGGTACCGACGTTCTAAAGGATGGTGTTCGTTATGTTTGAACATTACGATTCTTAAAAACATGCATTGGGGGAGAGAATTGGATGTCAGACTCATCACACCCTTTTGGGGGGAATTATTGTCTACTCTGGGACTCTCTTTGAAAATTTATGATATTTTCATGAATACTTATTAATTCCACATGTATATCATAAGTATCCCCTGGAATTTACAATCACTTGTTAACATGTATAAAATTTAGAATCACCAATATGCATTCATGGTTCTTCATCAATGGAAAATCTATATGTATTCTAGGTTTTCCATCAATGGTATCCTCTAATATACTTATTAGAGATTATTTTAATAATAATTTTGATGATACCAGTTTTTTAAGCCACTCTGTAATTTATTTCCATCTCGGGAGAAGAAGGTTTTTTTGGATCTTAGGATTTTGCCCGTAAAATGGGCTACCTACGTATCCTTGTCAATGGAATCAGAACCCTCGTAGTTCCCAGTAGCTTAATAGGACACCTCATTCCTTTTAAGGTCATGTGATTAAGTAAATGTAAGTAGAAGGTTCTTAGTAAAAACTTAGTGTGGGACTTATGCTGAAGCAGCCCAAGGAACTTTGGAAAGGATATAGGTTTCCATGTATGATCAGACCCTATTGGGAATATCTCCCAAGGGGAACAGGGTAGATTTGAAGTGTTGGGTTTGAACCTCAATAAGGATTCCTACATATCCCATATTAATGGAAACAAAATCCCACAAAGTTTGATAAATCATATAAGAGAATATGGTCCTCTGAGAAAGATGAGTTTGGGCTTACATCCTGAAAAGGATGCCTCGATGTTTTAAAGATTTAATTTGGGGGTTATTTCCTAAGGAGGATGCCCAGTGAGGTTGGGCCTTGAGACGGCTTCCTATACTGAACAGGAATTAGAGTTCATGTATCTCTAAGCCCATTTGATTAATGCTTGGTGTGCGAAACAAGAGGATGTGAAAGATTCAACAATGAAACATCACTCTTTTCCTCCTCCACTGATGGAAGAGGGCCCATCAACCATGGAAGAGGTCGAGGTGATGAGATTTATCTCTATTATCTTCACATTGGACAAGTGTCCAAATGGATGGAGGAAGGGGTTAAGGTTAGGGGATAATACCAGGATAGCTGCCCTGAAATTGGTTCTGGTAGGAAAGGGAGACTTCTCCGTTTCTTGTGCTGAAATGTAAGTGTGAACTGTACCTTCTCAACTAGAGACCTGAGGTTCTGGGTCACCTCTTTGAGAAAGTAAAGGCCAGGACCCAACCCTCCTCTAAACTGGGATCTTCCCAACACTTTTTTTGGGAGAAATGTCCTTGTGACTGTAGATATACAAACCCACAGATGTTTCATGAATCCTAACCCCAATACAAAACAAATTTGGGAAACCTCTGATTGCGGAAATATAAACCCAAATAGGAGACACATTGATGAGCCTTTCCCAAAGGTTTTATATTCCATGAGGTTTTGGTAGAGGCTTCAACTTAGTCCCCCTCAGATAATGGAACCATGTAAGGAGATACCAATCCATGGATGTCTTTTCAAAAAAGTGTACTTGAGTTGGCCGCGTAGGTCCCTTTAGCAGGTATGCTACGCAGGTATGACATGCAGGTATGTGGTGTAGGTATACCACGCTGGTATGAATGATGACTGAAGAATGTGAATACTTTAAAAACATTATTATCCCATTCAATTATCTCTTTTATCATGGTTTAGATAGCTAATTGAGACAATTTGAGGGATCTAGGTGAAAGAGCTATGCAATGGGAGCATCAGAGTGTCTTATAATTTTTTTAGACCCGAAATGGGGAGCCCAAGAGATCTATTTATAGGCATGGATGGCCCTGGTCGAAGAGATATTTCCCGCGTAATTATTTCATGTAGCTTCTCTTAGAAGGGATTCTGCATAGGTGCACAAATCATCCTCTGGTGCAG
This sequence comes from Viscum album, assembly GCA_963277665.1. Classification (NCBI taxonomy): domain Eukaryota; kingdom Viridiplantae; phylum Streptophyta; class Magnoliopsida; order Santalales; family Viscaceae; genus Viscum; species Viscum album. The sequence continues at coordinate 1,369,762,319 of OY728162.1, read as the reverse complement.
AGCTTTGCCCTGTATGTTAGTCACGTAGATCTGCCACATAGGTCAGTTGTGCAGCTCTGCTGCATAGGTCAGTCACGCAGCTCTTTGGGAAAATATTGATTTTTTATTTTTTTACTCTTCAAAACTTGTTTTGGGTTACTTTCTCAGGTAGTGTGAATAGTTTCATTGCTTGATTTGTTTCATAAACCATGTGAAGCACTAGTTTAGGAAGATAGAACTCGACCTTTTCCCATGGTTCCCATTGTGGGTTTTTATCCATGAGTGTATTGTGTAAATTTTTTGGTACGTTTAAATACATTAAATCCAAACAAGTGAAACTAGTTTTTTAGGTCAAACTACATTGACCATAAATTATGGTTTGATAACTCGTGCAGAGATTTTTGGATGATAGTGTCCCAATATTTCATAAATATGAAGGGGATTTGCATGCCCAGATTTATTTTTGAATCCAATTCATTATATGGGAAATGTATGCAAGGTGAAAACATAGATCACATTCAATATTTTGTTTATAGCTTGAAATTGTTTTGGTGTGATGAGATAATATATGTAACTCCTAAGGAATAATTTTCCATTGGTTAACATGACTTTTTGTTGGTGATTTATATAGATCCAACTAGGAAATAATTTTGGTAGTAAAACAAAGGATTCCTCTAGACACTGAACATCCATTTATAATGGTGAGGTGGTTTCTTAAAATTAAAACTTTTCAAGACCAGGAAGTGTGTATTATAAAGGGAATTATTTTTTAAGGTTATGATGGCATGCGTATCGGCACATGACATAAATGAGAAACCACTCCTATAAGAATTTGGCTGGTGTGAAGGAGAGTTGAGTCATAGTGTAGTTTAATATCATGTGACTAGGAAATTTACTATGAAATTTAACATCTCATTTTGAGTTTTTTCGAATGATAGGATTTATGTTCACTTATCTTTGACAGAAAAATCAGTGAATTTTCCTTTTCATGGTAATCTGTCAAAAAATACTCCATCATCTTTAGGAATCAAGGGGAAATGATAAAAGTTATAATATAAGGGTTTTCTAATATGAGGAGTGATAAGGGGAAAACATAACTGGGATTATAGATATAGAAAATGTATCTCCTGAATATGAATTTAGCATTGGTTGACATGTATTTTTTTGGGAGACTTAGGGAGATCCAATCAAGTCATATAATTTATAGTTAACCAAAGGTGTTTTGAGGACACAAACCCTCCATTTTCAATGTCTGGAAAAGTATTATGGAGATTCATACTTCCCCAGAAATATAGTTCAGTTAGTGAAATGAACATGAATGAATATGATTGGAGCATTTAATGTCAAACTTTCATGAGAATGGGGAGAAATACTTCCCTCACATAGGTATGAAACATGTTGAAGAAAGATTTATTTTTTCATTATGGAAGGGTCCGAGATGTAGGTATCACGCATCACTACATATCTCTTCAAAGTTATAAAAAATACATATATTGTTCAGATAATGTGTCCCCACACATTGATTGATGTATTGTGTGGGGAAGGGGTATTTTGCTTTGAATACGGGCTCAATAATAGGCTGATATAGGTATTAGACACTTATATATAGTAATATATCATATATAAGAGTGTGGTGGGATGTTTTGTTATGGTTAGACTAGGGTATTGGATCTCCGAATTATTATGTATCTTGTCAAAATGATAATAGGGTCCGACGTGGTTCTTGTGTGAAATTTAAAAATGAAGGTATGACCCACATATAGGAAAATGGGGAACATTATTATGTTCTGGATGGATGTAGATTTTATGATCAGGTGTCACTACATATCCAATGACAATCGGAATCAAGATATATGTAGTTATTGTAAATCGTCATGATTTTTTTCATGCAAGGAGGATATCATTCATACAGTTTAGAGTCATTTGGTAAGGATAACATGGGGTATTGGAGTTTTAGGTCAAATGGTTAGGAACATATGTCACAGAAAATATGAGTAATTAAATTAGCATCATGATAGAATGTTTTGACATGCCTGGACATGAGGGTGAAAATGTAAACTATGATTTTAGGGATATTAGATAAGGAGATATTATATATGACATAAATTCCATCAGGGTTTACAAAGATAGGACATTCCTCTCCTATGGATGAATTTTTCTTTGGTTTAAAGGTCTTTTTTATGAATGATTCATATAGAGACAACTAAGGAATATTATGCACATCCAATCAATAGTTCCCTCACGATATTGACCCTCCCTTTAAAATGGAAAAAGAAAGGTCTTCGAGATACTAAATTTCCTAGAACATAGAGTTTGAAAAGTGTATGGGATATGTTTAGGTATGTAAGAAGCTTTCAAAATGATATTTCCCATAGATCGTGAATTTTTCCACATAGATCAAACTCGAATGTAGGATGGAAAATTTCTATTTAATTGATGTACCCTTGAGTAAGGGAAAAATTAAGATCTCATGAAAATGTCATTGTTTATATGTAGAAGTGGGGTATATATTTGGTTTCCTTTACCCTATGGATGGGACTATGACATGAAGCCGAGTTCTCACCTAATCTCTCGTTAAAGAGAGAATCAATCCACATGTAGTTCTTATGGAATCCTCAAGATTAATATCTTGTTTCCAAGAAAACATCCATTCAGTCTAATATCATTCCGTAAAGATGTAGGTTATATTATGTGATGAGAAAATATTCTAGCTGGATCCAATAATATGTACATTAATGTCACTATGTATCATGTGATTATAAGAGACAAGCTAGATTTAGTTCTTTGACTTGCATTGAATTTGTAGTTTAACATAATGTGGTAATGACATTCAGTGTGACTTTTAAGGTCTTGAAACCAAGGAAATAGTAATCCTAATGTGAATTTATATGACATGACCATGTAGGTAATCCTTTACTAAAACTCCTAAGCCCTCATGATCTATTCTCTGCGTTAGAAACAAGGGGTTTCAAAGTTTAATTCTACCAAATAAAATTTTATAAAAATTAAGGATTGTGGAATTTGGATTTTTTGGAGGATGGACAAATATGTAATATCAGGGAGTCACTACATATCTCATTAATTTGAGAAATAATCCATACATAGTTCTATAACTGGATCCCTATATAGGTCTCACCCATATAAGGGGAGGGTGTCATTTTCCCTAGTTGAGTTAACTATTGTGGATGGAATCTGTATTGGAGATCACGATGTCACTACCTATCCTACATGGATACGATTCAAGCCACATGTAGTTCTGAAAATGATTTCTTGAATGGATTTGACTTATGTGCAAAGAGCTTGCATTTTACTTAAATTGACCTTTAAATGAAAGGACCCACATTAGAGTCCCCTGCATTTATTTTTTTGAATGTAGAGATGCATAATTTCCATATCTTATAGTTTTCATAGTAAATAAGGTTTTAGTGTCACGTTTTATCCAATTTGATTGAGAACGAATCCACACATAGTTTTGGACAAGAAACTCTCAGCACATTCATGATCTGTATACAGATGGGCCATTTATTTGTTGATTTTCATGGTTGAACCTAAGATGGGATATTCGAGTGTTAATATGTATCCTATTATGATAGGAATCAATCCAAACATAGTTCATGATCTGAAAATCTCAATGCTTGTCTGATCCATAAGCAATGTGGGTAATATTTCCCATTGATTATTGTAGTAGGATCCATGATTGGAGTTATAGTTGTCACTATGTATCCTGTGAGGACATGAATCAAGACATATGTAGTTCTCAAGATATGGAATGTTAGAATTTCGATGTTAGGGGTGTTTCCCTCTCTGGTGAGGACATTGAAATATCTTTTATTTCGGATAAGAGGTATCCCGATTTTATTTCCTAGGGAATGTTTAATGTTTAACATCATGTGGACCCACATTAACTATAATATTTATCATCATGCAGAAAGGACTTATACTTTTTATCTTATCTTTATGAGATCAAGATGAATATAATATGAGTTTTCACATCCTACAGTGGGGACATTGGCTCCATGAAGTGTATTATCTTGTGACATAGATGATATATCACACTTTTAAGGTCATGTGACAAAGATCAGCTACACAGTTTAATGTCATGTTGCATATATGAGTGTTATTTTGTCACACAATGTGTTTCTTGATAAATATTGCATTGGTGGGTGGTTTAGTGATATTTTAATGCATCGAGATCAAGGAATAAGATCCATTGGATGAGACCTTGTGTATGACATATGTTCCCTCTAACATTGGCTATTGATTTGAAGGTTTCTTTTAAAGTGTCGTCAGAGTCCTAGGGACCAACACCTTCTCTATTTATCAGAATGACTAGATGTGAAACTTTTTGTTAATGGATCATGCAATATGATTTTGGTGAAATTCCTAATGTGGAAAGGGTATTCAATTTCTTCTCATCTAGTCAATCCAATTCACCAATCTGTTTCTAGGATTTCTCATTTATGGATAATGGATCATATATGTGAATGCAGAGTAAGGGAAATATAAATATTATGGGTAGGATTTCTTCTATACCATATACCAGTGGGTACAAGATCCCCTTTTTTTATTGTGGGTTATAGTTCAGTAAACTCACAATGAATTTTGGAGCTTTTCTTTCCAATAACGTTTTTAATTATCTACCAGCATTTGATGTATATTTGGTAGTTTCTTGTTTAAGGCCTATATCTATCCATTAGACACTAAATGGTAGTAAGAATAATGGTACGATTTGATATTTTACTTCTCATATATCTTTACTAATTCATCATAACAGAAGTTTTTGTCATTTTTTATCAATATTTTATAAGGGAAACCAAATTTGGTGATGATTTTAGCTTTTATGAAGATGATAATATTTCTTTCCCCAACCACATTGACGGTTACAGATTCATCCCACATAGAGAAGAAGTCGAAATCAATGATAATTTACTTGAACTTCTTTCTTATGGTCAAAAGATATGGTCCCATGATTTCTATTCCAGATTTGGAAAATGGATAGTGGTATTTGGTTGTGTGCAACAACTTCAGGGTTATGAAAATATGTTGGTAGGAAACTGGCATGAATTGAAATTTTTAATTAATCGTGGGAATTAATACGTGGCAATGGTATAGTCATACCCAAACCTATATATTTTTATGGGAAAGAATGAACTCTAACTGGTGGGAAAAACAATCTCCCTTGTACACATCTATAGCGATAGCAGTAGTCTCTTCTCTACATTTCTCACTTAATGGATCTCCTTAAAAATCCATTTTTAGATGACCTTTTGATGAATTTCTTCATCATATAGAACAAATTTAATTTCAAAACGTGGCATTTCATATTTTCTAGCTATTTCCAATTGGTGTAATCAATGTTGATGGTATTCTATAATGGGTGTTATCAAGCTGGTGGTAGGAATATATAGTTTAGGGATGAGAATAATTTTATTGAATTATTCTATGTTCTCTCATTAAAAAGGTGATACAATATGGTGATGTGTAGTGCTAATGAATGATTCATCCTGGTTTGGATCTTCTAGAGTCATAGATGTATTTTCTAGGGAATATTTCTTATAACGTTTTGATAATGGGACGTGAGCCAATGTCATCTACCTAGGTAATTATATCATTAGTCCATAGAAGTTGTTTAATAGGGGAATTAACACTAATTTTTTATAGAAAAATCACCATTTACATACTTGATGACCAATTCAGAATATCCATGTATCTTTATGTCTATAAACATGCAATGAGATCTTTATATCCTAATTTATTTTTCATGATCACTTTTTTAGTAAGAAGTATTATGGTATGAAAATTTTTTTTATGGAAATGAGAAGGACCCCCAAACCAGGATTGTTGAGCTTGGGATCTTCCATACTCTTCCATTTTAGGCTTTAGGATCCACCATCAAAATACATCTCCAGCATCTGGGGGAACTATTGAGCATAGAAGATCTCTTAATCAGGTAATTTTTTATCTGGTGACATAATATATGTTGAGGGAATCACTTCCTAAAATTCTTCAAATTCATAGTCTTTCTCCACTTTCTGAGACACATACATGATTCCAACTATGGTAGGTTTACCACCCACCATGACATATTCCCAATCAACATCAGAGAGTTGATAAAATATCTGAGTTGGATATAACAAGAGACCAAATCGACATTTTGATGATGTAGGTTGTGCCTTAATCTTTAAACTATAATGATTAGCACCAGAAAACTATTCCTGATACCATAAAAATGAGTCATAGTATCAAGCATATTTTTACTAAGGTTGAAAAGGGATCTTCACACTTCCAAAATATATATTTGTTTCATGGAACCTACCCAGTGACTGGTATGGGGTTTTTACATATAAAATTGGTTTTCTTCCCTCAACAGGTTTCATTAGCACTGTTGGGATCAATATATATTTTATAATACTACCAAATTATTCCTAACAATCATTAGTCAACTAAAATGTAACCCAATGTTTTATCAACCAGGTGAATGGAAATACATTTCCCGCATTGTTGGCAATAAAGTACTAAATTTTGGATATATTTCTTTATAGGCATCTAACCACTTTAGTTTTTTTGGTAGGTTTAATGTTGAGGATAACCATTTTCTTCTCATGGTCTACTCTGATGTCACGATGGAATATGATGAAGACTATAAATTTCTATAAGGAAACACCAAAATCACATTTCAAGGGGTTCATTTTATGGATATGTTGTTGTATTTTTTATATGATAGTTTCAACATGTGCTAGGTGGTCATATCACTATCAATATTTGACCACATGATCATTAGCGTACGATTCGAAAAACTACCCTAGGATTGGTTTGAAGATGTGATGCATGGAACATTAGAATATAGTGATGGAATTCTTCATGTGAGAGGGAATTCCCAGATATACAAATACTTATTTGGGACTAAAGGTGGTGGATTATTGATTATATTGGGAAATTAATATTTGATTATATCCAAAATATCCATCCATGAATTAGAGGGCCTAATATCTTGTTATCACATCAATTGGTAGTTCATGATCGGTACTAGGAATTCATCCTATGGAAAGTGGTGGTAGAGATAATTTAAATTGATGAAGGATGTGAATTTTTCTTTCTTATTATTGATATGAACTATATTTTATTTCAATTTTGTATATTGGACATCTCAAATTATGTTGTTCCTAATGATCTTGTCAACTTCTGTATTAATTGTGGTTGTGTGTGTGTTAGATGGGTCCTTCTAGCTACCTGCATATAACGTCGGGGATCCTCTGGGAAGCCCAGGTGGTGAGTGGCTACCTTAGGATCGAGGGAAAAAACAACTATGTACTTCCTGGAAAAAAAGTCCTGATTCTTCTTAAAAAATGATGTACATTCCTTTTATTCTTTAGATTACATGGTTTCAATTATCGAAGTGTGTCATCAGTCATCTTATGTAGTGAAATTTATTTCTATGAACTCATCAATTGTAGTAGAGTAACCCTTCTAATATTTTTAGGGTAGTCCCTAAGGACCTATTTCTCTTCTTCGTCCTACTATTTATATTCATACTCCTATTCTATAGGGGTGAGAGTAATAAAAAAAGCCCCAGATAGTTATTTTAGGACCTTATTTTCTGACATTCATATGATGAGGTTTCTTCCTCTTACCCAACTTGCAATTTGGGGTCTATTCGACGTTTCATAGCTAATAAGAGGGGTAGATAATGAGTATATTCACTCTCTCCTAGTGACATGATAACCTATTCTGAATTAGCAGATGAGGTAGGAAAATATTAAAGATCTGAGGTTGAATAAGGGAATTTTCATCCATGCCTTCACCATTTTCTAGAGAGTCAGTGACCTTTTCAACACTATTTGATTTAGTTTCCATAAATGATATCTTGAAGCTCATTGAATATGTCCCTAAATTTATACACATATACTCAAACTGATTTATGGGAAACACAGACTTTTCACTATGATATTTGAAGGGGTAGGGTGGGATCATTTTCTATTCATTCTGTGCAGTGATCCAACAAACACAATAAAAAATGGGGTGTTTCCATTCCATCTGCTAAAATCCTATATTGATATAATGCGAATTATAGGATTCAAAATAGACCTTATCTATGTGAAATTTTATGATTCATCCATTAATGAAATATTTGAAACATTAGTGTTATGATAAAGGAATGTTCACCAGTTCATTCAAAAAAGGCCTTCCAAGAAATACATTCAAGATCATATCCTGCCGAACAACCAGAAATGTGGACTTGTAAATGAGGTCTTCAAATTCATCCTTGAGCTTGATTTGGCCAAGTGGTTTTTTATCTCTTTCTTAATATTCTTATAGTGTTAGTGTGGAATGTTCTTGGTTATCCTCACTATACTTTATCTAGAGAAGTTTCCATATTGGAATGAGGTTAACTACATAGGCATTTTCAATCAATTCCCTATGGACATAAAAAACATATATCCTACCAAAACATAAAAGGGTTTGATGTGTACCTCTATAAATACATATTTATATTAATCCATAATGTAGATAGATTAATAAAATTCTACTAGAGAAATATCTATCTAATAGACCTCATCAACATCAACCTCAGCTTCAAACTCCTAGGGTCCTAGAAGAGCCTCTACAAGTGCTTCCCTAATGTATTTAAAAAAATACAATGCATCCATGATTGATATATTTGACGTTACCAAGTCTAACTGTTTCAATATTTCATACTTATGGGATAAATTTCTAAAAATCCCAGCATGGTGATGTACTTTAACATGATCTTTAGAGTCCAGTGTACTTGATGTGGATGGATTAGCCCTCAAATAAGGAGTTGAAGTCACTGTCATTGTTGGTTAGTCAGACTAAAAATGCCTCCCTAGGAGCAGAGGGCGATCAGACCCTTCAACACCTTCTAATTGATTCTTCATTATGATTAGCTTATGGTGGATTTTTTCATATGTAGGGGAATTTTATTGCTCCATTTGTAATCACTGAAGGGCTCTTCCAAGATTTTCTATAACATTGAAAATCTGATTATGGACATGTCTAGAATTATGGTTTCTTCTAAAACTAAATCTACCCCTATATCATCGACCCCTTTGGGCCCTTCCTCTAGATACCCAATTGGACATGGGGAACTTGAGTTCATAGCTATATTTTTCATTGGAAAATGGATCCATTAACCGAATGACGGAAATATATCTAAAAATTAATCCCTCATCCAATTGTGATTTTTTCTAACTTACCATTTCTGGTGGTACCATTTTGTGGGGTAGTTCAAGTTGTTTCAAGCATGATGGAATAAAGTAGGGGATGATCAAAGATAAATTTTTCCTAGATTCATGATCATATTCATTCATTTTCTAGATTTATTTCTAATCAATTCACTTTTATAGAGGCTGGATTTTAAAGTATTCTGGTGTTAAATGCGTCATATGTTTTGTAGAAGTATTATTAAGTGGTGTAGTGTGTTTCTTCAATTATAATGGGAGAATACCATGAAAAAGGATGATTGACTTCTAAGTCATCCAATCATCAAACTTCTATTCCATTTTTATAGAAACTACTTTCAAATCATCTCCTTCTTCAAGGGTAGTTTGTGGAAACATATTCTACTTATGGTGTTAGTTTTCCTAGTTTCACATTCCAAGATTTTAGGATTTTTTTTGTTTTTTCTTTGAAAAATATAATTTTTTGAATGGTGTGCAGATGTAACACCCGAGACTTTTATGAGAAATATTTTGTTTTTATGTTATATAAATCATCAAAGGAATATTTCACCACATACAAAACTAGCTTGGCTTGATTTACATGCAACTGCGGCCTTCCTCTATAGCTTGCGTCGTACGCAATACCGAGTTTCACTAAACAATGATATGCTATTAAAATATTATTAAAACTAGCCTTTATGAATAGTAATAACCACTTTTTGAAATTTTTAAATTTTATTTTTCAAAATGTACTTCATTTTTTGATTCAGAATATTGAAATTGGCTTAGGGTGAAATTTTGGAACTTTTCGGATAACTTTCATATTCTGATGAATAGTGAAAATTATTAAATTTTAATTAAAAACAACTTTTTTTAATCGAAATAATTAATAGTGATAAATTATTAATTTGAGTGGTTTTAAAGTATATTTAGAATATATATTTACAATTTAATACAATGTTGTTCATTGGATGTAATTTCACATTTAAACTAGACATAAACAAGTGTCAATCTTTTGATAGTTATTATCTTTTAAAAACACGCTATTTGTCTTGACGACGAGAATTAATTTTTAAATTAGTTAATGTAACTGATATGTTTTTAACTTCATAAAATAAACATCATTTTTGAATTCATAATATCAAATATAGATTAGGCCTAATTTTTGGTATTTTTCTGGAAACTTTCATTTTTTGATGAATAGTGAAACCACTAAGTGGTATTTAAAAAACTGAATTTGTTCATAAAACTTAATTTTACAGCTTCTGTGAGTGGAATTTCAAAAATCCGAGAGACACGGTTAATATCAAGGACTAAAATGTAGTTCAATGAGATGAAAATAATTTTTGGTGAATAGTAACTTTTTACTTTTTTTTACCACGGTTAAAAGTAAATAGGGTAGTTAAGGGAAAAAATGATATTATTATTACCCTAACACATGTCCTAATTCTATTGGATAAGTGTAATTCGACCAAAAACAACCTTAGGAATAAAATATGACCATTTAGGTGCACTTGGATTAGATTAGGACATTTATTATCAATTTATTTAAAGGGTTAAAATAGTTAAAATCAAAGTTTAATAATTAAAGAATTTTTAATATAGGGTTATACATAAGATAAATTCGACTATAAATATTCATTAGAAAGCTAAAAAAGATTTCCAACATAATGGTATTTTATTTGTAATTTTTAGACTTAAAATATTTTATTTTATTTATTATACAACGATGATGCAGTAATTATCTTATTAATGAAATATTGACATAATTGATGTTATAAATACCCATATAAATGTAATTTGAGACTTTTTATGAATTTCAATAATTTTATATGTTAATTTGACATGTTAGTATTGATTTAATTAAAATTTTTTGAACTAATAATTCTTTTATGATTTTCAAAAAAATCAATTACCAAATAGTGTCAAAATTGACCTAAAATTGTTTTTAAAACAAATACTATATTATTAATTGTTATTTTATTCCTAAAAATATAAGGTTAGTCCAAATGACTTATATAAGGTTATATATATTAATAATAAACAAATTGGGGTTCGTTTGTCTTGATATACTAAGTTTATTAACCTTATAGTGTAAGAAAACAAGAAGACAGGGTAAAAGTTAAATTATCTAACTTAAAGTTAAATCTAAATGAAAAGGTTAAACTTGATAACTAAACTTGTCTAAATTCTATTGGATGAGAGTATTTCTACCCATCACCACCTTAGCTTCGAAATATATCAATTTGGAGCTATTAAAACACGAATTTGACTTTATAATAAAATAATATTTTTAGTTATTCCAAAGGTGCCCCTCTCCTCCATTATAAAAGGGCACCTCCTCCCTCTCTTCCTCACACCACTTTAACCATTCAAGCTCAGACAAATCCTGAAAATATCTCCTCTCCACTTCCCTAGAAACATACTAGAGGTTCTGGTCTTCTTAAAAAACCAATTTTAGTGCTCTAAGAGGAGGTCTCAAAGAGGCGCTTTAAAGAAGAGGTAATGCCCGTTACCAATTCTTTCATCTTTATTTCTTCTTCCACTTCTTCTTATTTAGTTGTTTCATTATGAAGTAATAACATCAGTATCACTCATATACTGATATGTTATTATAAGTATGAAACAACCCTATTTCACCATCTATCCATCCTACGGAAAACAAAATCACCACGCGTGCGTACGTACGGAATACCGTCTCCACGCCGTGGTGTAATCTATTTTCCACCACCACCTTACTTGGATGGGTATAATGGTGTAAATAATAACTATATATGATTATTGAAAAGTGATATTGATTATTAAATATTATATATACACTCCAATACAATTCCACGATCATGGGAACGATATCATCGCTCGTGCGTACGTACGGAATACCATATCCACGATGTGATGCGACTCATTCTACATGATATTCATTGCATAATGATTATATAAATGAATTTAATGAATGAATATGATATATATTACACTAATACCATTCTGGAAATGAGGTATCTACAACCTCAAAAAATATGAATTTATTCGACAAAACGCGCATAAGAACAAAAAGTAATAAACACCCGAATAACAAGTAGTAATGAAATATTACTAATAAGAAGCTAAGAATATGACCATATATGATATCATAAAAATAATTATGATTCTGGAATAAGTCAATAAAATTATTTAAATCATTATACAGGAGGTTCGGACACTTACGAAGCAAATCAGACCTAAGGTAAGGGAAAATATCACAATCTCATTTTATCCGAGATTGTTTATACTTTGGTATTTACTGGGGTGTATTTTATCACCCACATCTATGTTTCCTCAATATGTAAATTTGTTTCCATCCACCTACAATTGTTTAAATCCAATTTTACCCTTCGGTGAGTTTTTAGAAAAAGATATGAAAGAAATCTTTTGTCGTTTTTCGTACGAGGTACCTTTTTACTTCTCTGACAAAAGTACGAGAAGAATGCTTCTTTTTAACTTATACGGCATGAATGGATTTTTAAAACATTATTTTCAAGAATCTTCCTTTAAAAGTTTTCAAGTTTATTTTTAATTAACATCATTTATTTTAAAATTGTAAGACATGTTAAGAAAGGAAAATTTTTTTGAAGTAGAAAGGATATTTTCTTCAACAATGGAGTTCAAGTGTTTTATCAAAATTATTTTCCATATAAGATAATATAGGGTTCTGTTTCTATCCCTATTATTACATTGAGTTTATTATGTTGTGATGGAATTATTTTTATGAATTCCTTTATCTTATATGAATTGTTTTATGATGTCATGATGTTTAAAAATCTCATTTTTATTACATGGGTTATGCTACGATGTATGGTTTATGATTTTGTGGCACACATAAGAATGGTATCATTATGAGATGGGTGGGACCTATATCTCCCTCCAATGCAGTGGGTAAAGATTTTATATCTCATGAGATAGACATGGCTGGAACGGCAGGTTAAACCGGTTCAGTGAAACACGACTGAAACGAGGATTGAACTCGGTTCAGAAATGGACTTTGTCCACTAAGATAGTCTTGGAAATGAGTCTTGACTAATAAGAAATGATTCTCTATGATTATGTGTGTATGCCACAAAGTTTCATGTTTTATGTTATGATTATTGGGATTTCATTTCACTACTACGATTTATCCCATGTTATGAAATTATGCTCTCTTTTGTAGGTTAAGATTTCCAAAATGTTATGTTCTTATGAATATGATGTGATTGATATTTCTTTTGTTTACCATTACTGAGCATTTGAGCTCACCATTTTTTATGTTTTATTTCCCCAGGCCAGGAAGAAGGTTATTAAGTAGGATATGCAAAAAAGGGACTCCAGATATGATGAAATAAATGGGAGGCAAAGTAGACGTTTTATGAACCAGTTGTTTATGATTCCCAGTTTCTAAAGACACTATACCTATACGGTCCTTTAATGGTTTTTTATATGTTGTAATAAGTATGCTTCAATTTTGACGTAATAAAAATGTATGTAATGTATGGGTCGTTATAGTTGGTATCAGAGGAAAGGTATAGTCAACCTTTGGAAACTAGGATGTGAAAGCCTTAGTAAGAACCCTAAGGATAATTCTAAGCATAGAACATAATCTCAGTGCTTTAGAAATGACCATGAATAACCTAGGATAAGACCTTAAGTTTGAAATTTTATTTTTGATTATGTGGTTTTCCTATTATAATTAGTGTTGCTCACACTATTCTTCTTGGTTTTAGTCAATGGATGGAACCCGAAGGAACTATGTTAATGCGGAATGTGATGGGCAATGCAATGATTGTCCCCTGAGCAACCAAATGTTATGGGAGATGGAATGCAAAATCTTGTAGCCATGCTCACACAACTTTCTCAAGCTATGAATCATACAGGACTTCCAAACGAGCAATGGAAGGAGAAACATTCTATTGAAACCTTCATGAGGCAGCGTCCACCTTCTTTCAGCGGGTCTACTGATCCATTAGTTGTTGAACAATGGATTAGTACTACTGAAAAGATATTTTCAGTTCTTCAATGTTCTGAACATGATAAATTCATCCTAGCAGTGTGTCGTTTGGAAGGAGATGCTGATCAATGGTGGAATCTTATTAAGAATACGAGGCAAAGGGATGAAATTGAGTCCATGGAATGGGACGAGTTCAAGAACTTATTTTTCAATAATTACTTCCCTCGTATTCTCCGAACAAAGATGGATAAAGAGTTTCTTGAACTGAAGCAAAAGGATAATGAATCTGTTGGTACCTATGAAGAAAATTTTACAAGACTTGCAAGGTACGCTTCTGGTATTATTATCCAACCTGAGAGTAAGATCGATCGATTCTTTAGTGGCTTAAAACCAAGTCTTCGAAGGGCCTTATCCATAAGGGACTTCAATAGCTACGAGGAAATCGTTTGATGTGCTCTCAAAGTTGAGATGGAGATTGGAGTAACCCATCAGTCATATGGGTTTAATAAGAAGAGGAAAATGGAATTCAAAGGAAAATCTAAAGAGAACACTGAAAAGAAGATGAGCTTTCCCTTATACTCAAAGTGTGGAAAGAAACATGGAGGGAGTTGTCTTAAAGGGACAAGTAAATGTTTCAAATGTGTAAAGGAAGGTCATCGGGCATTTGAATGCCGCAATGATAGGAATAATATGTCTAATTATGAAAACAAAGGAAGGGACACACAGAATGAACCTACTACAATTCAATGTTTCAAGTGAAAGGAGATGGGGCATTATGCCAATAAATTCCCTAATCCAAGGGTTGATGCTGATGATCGACGTCAACAAAATCATAAGGCTAAAGACAAAGGAAAGTCACATGAAATTTCTATCAGCGATGTGTAGTACGATAACGATGTGGTGAAAGGTACACTTACCATCCACTCTAAAGTAGAAAATGTTTTATTTGATTCTGGATCCACCCACTCTTTTATTTATTAAGATTTTTCTAAGGGTATCACTGTATTACCTCAACAATTAGATATTGAGTTAGTTGTGACAACACCTAATGGCACAGCAGTCGCATCAAAAGTTTATAATTCTTCCCCGATTGAAGTTTGTGGGAAAGTGCTTCCTTCAAATCTTATGATCCTTCCTATAGTGGAATTTTATGTGATTCTTGACATGGATTGGCTTTCTTTATATGGATCTCATATAAATTTCCAAATAAGGGAAGTCACATTTCATATTCCAGATCAATCTATGATCGTCTATCGATGCAAGGATGAACATAACCTTCCAGTGGAAATTTCTTCCATCCTATGGGTCTTGATTCCACTAAATGAGGGTTATTTATCTCAAATGTTTGGTGAGAAACTCACGATTAAGAATATGACCATTGTACGGGAGTTTTATGATGTCTTTTCGGAGGAATTTTCGGGTCTTCCACTAAATCGTGAAGTTGAGTTTTCAATAGAACTCGTACCGGGTGCTTTGCCTATTTCAAAGACACCTTATAGAATGGCCCCAATTGAGTTAAAGGAATTGAAGAAGCAACTCCAAGAGAATATTGATAAGGGATTCATACGCCCTAGTGTGTCACCTTGGGGAGAACCTATTGTATTTGTTAAGAAAAATATGGATCAATGAGACTCTGCATTGATTATCGATAACTTAACAAGATCACTATCAAGAACAAATATCCTCTCCCGCGCATTGATGACTTATTTGACCAACTACGCGGAGCTCAATACTTTTCCAAGATTGATCTTCGTTCAGGGTATCATCAATTAAGGGTCAAAAGGTAGGATATACCGAAGACGGCTTTCCGTACAAGGTATGGACACTATGAATTTATAGTGATGCCATTTGGTCTTACTAATGCTCCTGCTATCTTCATTGATTTGATGAATAGAGTCCTTAAGGACTATCTTGATCAATTTGTGGTAGTCTTTATAAACGATATTCTTGTCTATTCAAAGATCAAGGAAGAACATGAAGATCACTTGAGAATTATATTGAAGACCCTAAGAAAGTATAATCTTTATGACAAATTTACCAAGTGTGAATTTGGGCTTCAAAAAGTCGCATTTTTGGGTCACATAATCTCAAAAGAGGGGATATCTGTGGATCCAGCAAAAACAGAGATTATCAAAAAATGGTCGAGACCAACAACAGTAACTGAGATCCGATGTTTTCTTGGTTTGGATAGATATTATCGATGTTTTGTGAAAGATTTTTCACGATTATCTAATCCACTCACCAGGTTGACTCGAAAGGAGTTAAGTTTGTTTGGACGGAGGAATGTGAAGATAATTTCAAGGAGTTGAAAAGAAGGTTATCCAGTGCACCTGTGCTCACACTACCTTGTAGTGGATAAAGGTTTGTGATCTATAGTGATGCATCCAAGAAGGGACTGGGGTGTTTTCTTATGCAAAATGATATGGTGATAGCTTATGCCTCATGACAGTTGAAAATCCATGAGAAAAATTACCCAACACATAATTTGGAGTTAGCTTTGGTAATCTTTGTATTAATGATTTGGAGGCATTATCTTTATGGAGAATGGTGTGACATTTATACTGATCATAAAAGTTTAAAGTATATCTTCACACAAAAGGATCTGAATATGCACCAAAGAAGATGGTTGGAATTGATTAAGGATTACGAATGCTCAATTCATTACCACCCTGGGAAAGCAAACAAGGTGGCAGATGCATTAAGTCGACAAGACCATGCTAGCTTATCCATGATGAGGATAAAAAAAGATCCAATATTTATGGATTTACAAAGGATGGATCTTGGAATTTTAATGGAAGGGGGAAAATTGTATCTTTCTCAAATGAATGTTCAACCATCTATACATGTGAATATTAAAGAGGCACAGAAAGAAGATGTAGAGTTACAAAAGAAGGTGAGAAATATTCCTGAATTCAACCTTGATTGTGATGGGATAATAAAGTTGAGGAATCGGGTTTGTGTTCCTCTCATCCCAGAATTAAAGGAGCTGTTGGATGAGGCTCATAGTTCTGCATTCTCTATTCATCCTGGAAGCATGAAGATGTAT
Organism: Viscum album; assembly: GCA_963277665.1. Taxonomy (NCBI): domain Eukaryota; kingdom Viridiplantae; phylum Streptophyta; class Magnoliopsida; order Santalales; family Viscaceae; genus Viscum; species Viscum album. The sequence goes on along the minus strand of OY728162.1, from coordinate 1,369,745,158 downwards.
AGGGACCTGAAAGAGTACTTCTGGTGGGATGACATGAAAAGATATGTTGCTGAATATGTCTCTCGATGATTGGTTTGTCAGCAAGTTAAATCTGAGAGACATAAGTCTAAGGGGATGTTACAACCATTAACCATACCCGAATGGAAATGGGAAAACATCACTATGGACTTTGTCACAGGACTTCCTAAAACATCCAAAGGCAATAATGCTATCTGGGTCATAGTTGATCGTCTTACAATGTCTACACACTTCATTGCTATTAGAGAGGATTTCTCTCTGGATCATCTTTCCAGGATATATGTAAAGGAAGTGGTAAGATTGCATGGAGTACCACATTCTATTATATCTGATCGGGATCCGAGATTTACCTCAAAGTTCTGGCGAAGTCTTCAGCATACTCTAGATACAGAGTTGAGTTTCATCACTGCTTATCCTCCTCAAACAGACGGTCAGTCTGATAGAACAATTCAAACTCTAGAAGATATGTTGAGAGCTTGCTCTATGGATTTCAAAGGAGGTTGGGATCAACACATACCTTTGGTGGAATTTTCTTATAATAATAGCTTTCACTCCAGTATTCAGATGGCTCCTTATGAAGATCTCTATGGAAAGAAATGCAGGACTCCAACTTGCTGGGATGAAGTTGGGGAAAGAAAGCTATTAGGACCTGATCTTGTTGATGAGATGGCAGAAAAGGTCCGATCTATTCAACAACACATAAGAGCATCTCAGAGTTGATAGAGAAGTTATGCCGACAACTGAAGAAAATACCTAGAGTTTGAAGTGGGTCATAAAGTGTTCTTACGAATATCTCCCTCGAAGAGGGTCATGAGATTTGGAAAGAAGGGGAAGTTGAGCCCTAGATATATCGGTCCTTTCGAAATACTAGGTCGTGTTGGAAAGGTAGCTTACCAATTGGCGCTTCCACTGAATCTCTCTCAAGTTCACGATGTGTTACATGTATCTCTCCTGAGAAAGTACATACCTGATCCTTCACATGTACTCAGCTTAGAAGTTGTACCGCTGGAGCAAGATCTTTCTTATGAAGAATAGCCGATAAAGATTCTGGATCGTAGTGAAAAAGTCCTATGGAACAAGACCACTCGCTTGGTGAAAATTTTATGGAGGAACCACCAATTAGAAGAAGCTACATGGGAGCTTGAGGATATTATGACGGAGAGGTATCCTCATCTTTTTGTTACAAAGTGACGAATTTCGAGGGCAAAATTCATTTTAAGGGGGGTAGAATGTAACACCCGAGACTTTTATGAGAAATATTTTGTTTTTATGTTATATAAATCATCAAAGGAATCTTTCACTACACACAACACTAGCTTGGCTTTCTTTGCATGCAACCGCGGCCTTCCTCGATAGCCTGTGTCGTACGCAATACTGAGTTTCACTAAACAATGATATCCTATTAAAATATTTTTAAAACTAGCCGTTATGAATAGTAATAACCACTCTTTGAATTTTTTTTAAATTTTATTTTTCAAAATTGACTTCATTTTTGGATTCGGAATATCGAAATTAGCTTAGGGTGAAATTTTGGTACTTTTCGAATAACTTTCATATTCCGATGAATAGTGAAAATTATTAAATTTTAATTAAAAACAACTTTTTTTAATCGAAATAATTAATAGTGATAAATTATTAATTTGAGTGGTTTTAAAGTATATTTAGAATATATTTTTACAATTTAATACAATGTTGTTCATTGGATGTAATTTCACATTTAAACCAGACATAAACAATTGTTAATCTTTTGATAGTTATTATCTCTTAAAACACGTTATTTGTCTTGACGACGAGAATTAATTTTTTAATTAGTTAATGTGACTGATATGTTTTGAACTTGGTAAAATAAACATCATTTTTGAATTCATAATATCAAATATATCTTAGGCCTAATTTTTGGTATTTTTCTGGAAACTTTCATTTTTTGATGAATAGTGAAACCACTAAGTGGTAGTTAAAAAACTGAATTTTTTCATAAAACATAATTTTACCGCTTCTCTGAGTGGAATTTCGAAAATCCAAGAGACACGGTTAATATCATGGACTAAAATGTGGTTCAATGAGATGAAAATAATTTTTGGTGAATAGTAACTTTTTACTTTTTTTACCATGGTTAAAAGTAAATAGGGTAGTTAAGGGTAAAAATGATATTATTATTACCCTAACACATGTCCTAATTCTATTGGATAAGTGTAATTCGACCAAAAAAAACCTTAGGAATAAAATATGACCATTTAGGCCCACTTGGATTAGATTAGGCATTTATTATCAATTTATTTAAAGGGTTAAAATATTTAAAATCAAAGTTTAATAACTAAAGAATTTTTCATATAGGGTTATACATAAGATAAATTAGACTATAAATATTCATTATAAAGATAAAAATATTTCCTACATAATGGTACATTATTTGTAATTTTTAGACTTAATATAATTTAATTTATTTATTATACAATGATGATGAAGTAATTGTCTTATTAATGAAATATTGACATAATTGATGTTATAAATACCCAAATAAATGTAATTTGAGACTTTTTATGAATATCAATAATTTTATATGTTAATATGACATGTTATTATTTATTTAATTAAATATTTTCGAATTAAACATTCTGTTATAGGTTTCAAAAAAATCAATTACCAAATAGTGTCAAAATTGACATAAAATTGTTTTTAAAACAAATACTATATTGTTAATTGTTATTTTATTCCTAAAAATATAAGGTTCGGCCAAATGACTTATATAAGGTTATATATATTAATAATAAACAACTTGGGGTTCTTTTGTCTTGATATAGTAATTTTATTAACCTTATAGTGTAAGAAAACAAAAAGACACGATAAAAGTTAAATTATCTAACTTAAAGTTAAATCTAAATGACAAGGTTAAAATTGATACCTAAACTTGTCTAAATTCTATTGTATGAGATTATTTCGACCCATACCGACCTTAGCTTCGAAATATATCAATTTGGAGCTATTAATAACCGAATTTGACTTTATAATAAAATAATATTTTTAGTTATTCCAAAGGTGCCCCTCTCCGCCATTATAAAAGGGCACCTCCTCCCTCTATTCCTCACACCACTTTGAGCCTTCCAACTCGGCCAACCCCTGAAAATATCTCCTCTCCACTTCCCTAGAAACATCCTAGAGGTTCATGTCTTCTTCAAAGACCAATTTTAGTGCCCCAAGAGGAGGTCTCAAAGAGGCGCTTTAAAGAAGAGGTAATGCCCATTACCTATTCTTTCATCTTTATTTCTTCTTCCACTTATTCTTATTTAGTTGTTTCATTATGAAGTAATAACATCAGTATCACTCATATACTGATATGTTATTATAAGTATGAAACAACCCTATTTCACCATTTATCCATCCTACGGAAAACGAAATCACCACGCGTGCGTACGTACGAAATATCGTCTCCACGCCGTGGTGTAATATATTTTCCACCACCACCTTACTTGGATGGGTATAATGTTGTAAATAATAACTATATATGATTATTGTAAAGTGATATTGATTCTGAAATAGTATATTTACACTCCAATACAATTCCACAATCATGGGAACGATATCATCGCTCGTGCGTACGTACGGAATACTGTCTCCATGATGTGATGTGACTAGTTCTACATGATCTTCATTGCATAATGATTATATAAATGAATTGAATGAATGGATATGATATATATTACACTATTAACATTCTGGAAATGAGGTATCTATAACCTAAAATGAAAAATAAGAATTTATTCGACAAAACGCGCATAAGAACAAAAAGTAATAAACACCCGAATAACAAGTAGTAATGAAATATTACTAATAATAAGCTAAGAATATGATCATATATGATATCATAAAAGTAATTATGATTCTGGAAGAACTCAATAACATTATTTAAATCATTATACAGGAGGTTCGGACACTTACGAAGCAAATCAGACCTAAGGTAAGGGAAAATATAACAATCTCATTTTATCCGAGATTGTTTATACTTTGGTATTTACTGGGGTGTATTTTATCATCCACATCCATGTTTCCTCCATATGTAAATTTTTTTCCATCCACCTACAATTGTTTAAATCCAATTTTACCCTTCGGTGAGTTTTTAGTAAAAGATATGAAAGGAATATTTTGTCGTTTTTCGTACGAGGTACTTTTTGACTTCTCTGAAAAAAGTACGAGAAGAATGTTTTTTAACTTATACGGCATGAATGGATTTTTAAAACATTATTTCCAAGAAGATTACTTTACAAGTTTTCAAGTTTATTTTTAATTAACTTCTTTTAGTTTAAAATTGTAAGACATGTTAATAAAGGAAAATTTTTTTGAAGTAGAAAGGATATTTTCCTCAAGAATGGAGTTCAAGTGTTTTATCAAAATTATTTTCCATATAAGATAATATAGGGTTCTGTTTCTATCCCTATTATTACATTGATTTGATTATGTTGTGATGGAATTTTTTTTTATGAATTCCTTTATCTTATATGAATTGTTTTATGATGTCATGATGTTTAAGAATCCCATTTTTATTACATGGGTTATGCTATGATGTATGGTTTATGATTTTGTGGAACATATAAGAATGGTATCATTATGAGATGGGTGGGACCTATATCTCCCTCAAATGCATTGGGTAAATATTTTATATCTCCTGAGATAGACATGGCTGGAACGGCAGGTTAAACCGGTTCAGTGAAACAGGACTGAAACGAGGAGTGAACTCGGTTCAGAAATGGAATTTGTCCACTAAGATAGTCTTGTCAATGAGTCTTGAATAATAAGAAATGATTCTCTATGATTATGTGTGTATGTCACAATGTTTCATGTTTTAAGTTATGATTTTTGGGATTTCATTTCACTACTACGATTTATCCCATGTTATGAAATTATGCTCTCTTTTGCAGGTTAAGATTTCCAAAATGTTATGTTCTTATGAATATGATGTGATTGATATTTATTTTTTTACCCTTACTGAGCATTTGAGCTCACCATTTTGTATGTTTTATTTCCCCAAGTCAGGAAGAAGGTTATTAAGTAGGATATTCCAAAAAGGGACTCTAGATATGATGAAATAAATGGGAGGCAAAGTAGACGCTTTATGAACCAGTTGTTTATGATTCCCTGTTTCTAAAGACACTATACCTATACGGTCCTTTCATGGTTTTGTTATATGTTGTAATAAGTATGCTTCAATTTTGAAGTAATAAAAATGTACGTAAAGTATGCGTCGTTATATCAGAAACATTATATTCATGTAGAAATAATATAGAAGATCATAAAGACGTACCCAGTTAGTCCTCTTGGGCTTTAGCAGATAGATTAGATCATATTCCATAGTAGGTATAAATTTTTCACGGACATGATCATCTTGGAAGGAGTAAAATTTTATCTTTCACTAAATGAATTGATTTTTCCTAGGTCTCCTCCACTCATATTGATGAGTAGGTGTTGATTTTTATTTTCAGGGGGTTTCACATGATATATTGTGGGCTCTAGGGCTAGAGTTAGTGTAGATGATAGCATATGTGTGACAGGTATGACCCCATCCTTTCCCATTCTCTTCCCCTTGGTTGATAGAATCATTCAAGATTTGATCATAGTTCATTGTATGGAATACTCCATTATTTGAATGATCATATTAAGAACTGGAATCTTGGAAGTATATTTTATTAGGATGATAGATGTTAATAATTCTTCATGAAGGCTCTCTATGAAAAGAGAAATCAAATATTCTTGTAGAAGTGGTTGGACCAAAAAATAGGATATCCATTTTAATATAGAAATGAAATCCAATACCCTATAATTCTACATTTTTTGAAATTGGATAGGTCAAGAATCATTTTATTTTTTAGAAATGAGTTGAACTAAAAGATAAACTGCCAAAAGAGGTCTTCCCATCACATCATTGATCGAAATGTAAAACTGTTGTACAATATGAAGGATAGCCCTTGCATTTTCTTCATGAAGCATATGAATTTCACTATATCTTATTTCTTGGTATTTCCAATCATGGGATCAAAAATGGGCAGAAATTGTTTCAAATATTGTTCTAGGTATCCTGATCCATTTAATATTGGAAGCATGGGATGTCAAATATTTGGTGGGGGAGGGATGTCTATAACCCATTTATGGTATGTTTTTCATTCTTGATGTACTAGTTCACGTCATTCCCCCACAAAATCCAATAGTGTTTCCAATTACTCATTGTTGTCAATAGTACCTTGATAAATATTTATAAGAATAGGAACTTGGAAATGGGAAACACTATTTATGGTTTGATGTGTTGGATCTGAAAATATTTACCACAGATATCTAAGGGGAGCATTTTTTAGGGTTTTCTCAAATTTGTTCTAGATGTTTCCTAATTAGAGGGAAATCTTGATATCAATACATAATAATGTCCAAGTAAACTGAAGGTTCATGTATCAGGTTTGGTGGATGACCATTCCCTTCTATAGTCATTGGGTTGAACCCTTTTTGTTAAGGTATACCTATTCTATGTTCTTGTTGTGGATCTTCACATGAATTATATTAAAGAAAAATGATTACTCGGAGAAATTTTTCATTGAGTCATACCAACTCTTTAATTTATAATTCATGCTGAGTGAGTCTATCCTCAAGTGTTAGGCGTTCATCCTGTTCAATATGAGGAGGTAGGTTGTATTCAACCTTTATTTTACCCTTTTCTTTGTTGTAGGTTTACTGAAGGGGAAGTGAGGGATTGGTCATGGTAATAAACAAATTCAAGGAAAGTCGTTGGTTCTGGGTACACAAACATACTTCACTTGTCTCGGTGTGGACCACATTCCTGATGACCATCCTCTAATTCCTTCTGTGTATCAATTTAAGTTTTATTTCATCTGTAAGATTTACATTCATGGATTTTAATGATGCCTAGTGCAATTAAGGTGTTGTATTGGCCGCTGGATAATAAGAGGTATGTTTGTTCCCTATACTAGACTGTTTACTTCCTCCACAGGATCCTCTTAGGTTTTCTTGGAAAACAGTGCCTCTGAGGTAACCACAATAAAACCTTGTCATAGGAATCATTTATAGGGGAAACGATTTGCAGGACATTAAAATCCATGAGGCCTTAATTATTTTTTTCCCAAAATAAGAAATGGCTGATTTTTGTTGGAGTGGCAATTGGGGTAAAAAATTTCCCCTATCATGTGGCTTGGGGTGCTCCTGCTTATTCCTTAACCTACTTTAAAAATAATTTTTTTCCTTAGAGGCGTACTTTGTGTTAAAAATTCCCCCAACCCTTTGGGCTGGGGTTGATCCAATATTATGGTTGTAGTTTCTAATATAACTAATCTCTTTATCTCATGCATCCTTGTTCAAGTGTGGGTCAAGTTAAATTCATGCTATTTATGAAAAATGCCTAAATATAAGGACATAAGTAGTGTCTAATGACTAGCATCCCTTAATAATGAGTCTTGTTTAATGTTCTCAGTATTTTGGTTTAGTTGTTTTTGATATCTTTCTCTCATCAGCCTTGATTTAGTTGAGTCTTATTCAGAGCAGATTACTTTTTAGTGCACCATATTTCTTGACCATGGGTATTTCTTTACAACCTACTTGGAATGATTACATTATAGGATGTGGTTTCTAGTGGGATTATCTAACATGGGTGTGAGGTGAGATGGAATTATCCATGCTCCCCCATCATCAGATATAAACACTAGGGGGAATTGATTATTAGATAATTTCATTCATGCAATGAATTGTAAAATTTCAATTAGATATATTTTGGCCAATTCTTTGATTGTGGCAGCCATGAAAATAGAATGGTTCTAATTCTTCCTGAAAAAGTAGATCTCCCAATACATTAACATGGTCTGCATACTTTTTTTAAAGCATGAACATCACTTTCAATTGTCAAAGTGTTGTCCACAGATTTTAATGGATGTTGTGTATGAACTCTTCTGAAAACACCATTGTAATTTTGATCTATGTAGTGGCTATGTTCCAAACCATTATAGGATATATTCCATTTCCAATTGCCTTCTCAGGAGAAAAGTATTCTTTTATTCTTCTACCAGAGACTCCTTCAAATGGTCATCCCAATTGAAGAGATTATTGGCTATTTTATCACAAGAATTAGGGATACTGGGGATCACATTGGCATAGATTATTCCCAAAACAAAATTCATCATGGTAATAATTTTGGGGTAGACCTCCAGATCTACTGGTATTCGTACTATGGGGATGGATTTCTCAACTAATACTACAACTACTATAATTTTTTTAATGGATTAACAGGATCATGGGCCACCATTTCTAGATGTTTGATAGCCTCAAGAACCCCATCATTCAACTAAGTTGGGTCATAATCCTATTTCGTGATTTTGAACTACCTCGTATGAGATTTATTTTTCGATATTATTCTATTGGAAGCTAGAACCATGTGATGTGACTGGATATTCCCATGGACAAGAGTGGGTTCAGACGACTCCCATGTTTCTATTTGAGCATTCATGTGATCTTCAATAATTTCAGTAGGGTTTTATGCTTTCCCTTGAGTGGGATATGAAATATAATAGTAATCCTTAGTTAGACCATGTATTTGGGCCTGATCTAGTTATCCATTTATCATAGAATATTGATGAAGACCATCTTAGACATGATCTGAGATGGATGTATCCTCTTTTGTGACCATTATTTTCTGTTGACGATTCACTGCACTTGAGAAGGTGGGGACATGGATCCAAATCCTAATTAGTATCATTGAAGTGATTATATCATGGATATTTTTCATAATGTGTCCAAGAATTGATATTTGATATTCCATCATTACTATAACATGTTAAGAAATATCCTATCCATGAATAGGAATATACACCAATTCTAATTCTGGTGAAGGAATATTAGCCATACCCAAATTAATAGATTATATATGTTTAATAGGTCCTCCAATTGTCGTAGTATTTTCAAGTTGGTCTTTATATACCAGAGCATGTATTTTTTTCTTTTTTCTTACCATTCTATTTGACTAGTGGGCATGATATGAATTAACATGGATTTTTTTCTACCCATAGATTTTTGTCATATTTTCATGGCATGCTTGATATTAAAGATCATGTATTTATACCTACTCATAGTTTGATTCTATATTTTTATAATAGGCTTAAAATTCATCAACAGAGATTTTTACCTTCCAATAGTTTTTTTCCTGATTTTCCTGGTGGGAAATATATATGTTAAAATGTTTTTGCATCTTCTCATAGTTCACTACTGTATTTTATTGGTGGTATTCTTCAGAAATAATAATAAATATGGACTTGTATGGATTTCTTGATTATTTTCCTCTATAGGTCTACCATAGGACCCAAGTTCCCCTGACTTTAGACTGGGACCATGTGGTAGTTTCCACTTCATAAGGAGGATACTCGACCATATGATGTTGGAGGCGATGATTTCAGGATGGATCCATTGGGAAGAACTCATATTTCCTTGATATAAAGTTGATAATGACCACTTAATCTATGCCCATAAGGTTAGAGAATAACTTCTTATCATATACTAGGGACATGCTCCTATAATGGTTTGATATATTTATTAGAGCCTTCTACATCTAAACTACAAATAATCATTGAGTGGGAGGGTGGTGGGTCTTCATAAGATGGAGGTCCTGTGGAGCTACCTCCATGGTTTGGAGAGTACCATTTTTGTGGTACTCACAGACTAATACATTTGAGACCCATCATTGATGACTCTATATGGGTAATGGCATCCTGCATTTGGGAAAGGACCCAACTTGTGTAGTATATGATGAACACATCTGTGAGAAATGGTTTTATTCCATTGGATTCAAAAGAGTTCTAATGATAAGTGTCTTTCAAATATCTGAAAAACAAAAAAAATAATACCACATCAAATTAGAATCCTCATAGATGAACAAATGGTCAAAAATAGTTTGGTTTATCCCTCATTAATTTTGAGAGCTAAAGAGGATGGATGGATGGGTGACACCATCACTGTGTTTAAGTATTCAAATTTGGTTCCCTATTTTTATTTCTAATAAAAATAAAAATTATTTTTGTCCAGAACGAAATGGTCTGACAAAAACTAGTCAGTTTACCATTTTTTGAATGTAAATATTTTGTGGTTAAATGATTTAAATCAGGTTTAATATTTTTGTTTCTAATGAAAATTGTGGTGTCCCATGTATGATTGATTTTTGGGGGTTTGAATACTTCAAAATAATTAAATTAAATATATCTATTTTCAATCAACATCCAATGGGTTGTTCATGGAGCTAAAAACACCCAATGGTTCACTTATTCAATATTTTTCATGAATCTCATTTGTAAAGGTAGTTGGGCATTAGAAAATGTCTCCAATGATTCTTAGGGACTCACATTGGTTGAGAGGATGAGAGGTTAGGCTCATCATAACCTTTTTAAGAGACCGGTTTCTATTATAGGACTCTCTAATATCTTTGATACATGTTCATGAATCCTTTTTTCATCCCCATCAATAACATTGTTCACCCATGAAATAAAGATTAATTATTCTCATGTGTGATTTTAGAATCATTTGAATATATCCAAGGATCACCATAATTGTAGGGATATTTATATATCTGAGGTTCTCCACTGATGGTACCTTATTATACATGGATCAGAAATTCTTGTATTATTCATCATTAAGAAGCTGGGTTTAAGCCACAAAATGGGGAACTCAAGATTTTACCATTATCTAGTGAGACAAGAGTTGTCTTGATGTTGGGATCAAACCCTTAAAATAATATTACTACATAGCCTCATGAATGGAATCATAACCCATGTAGTTTTTTGCAACATAATAAGAAATATCATATTTTAAGGTTGTGTGATGAGGACCAAACCATGTAGTTTAACATCATGTGGCAAGGATATATAGGGAAAATGTGTCTGACCAAGGATTTTGTAGGGAATACACCAAAGTGGCCCAATGGCCCTTGAAGGGATGTGTTCGCCCAGTTGTGATATGTCCTCATTAGAAATATGAACAAATAATGATTGAAATAAAAGGGAGTATGAAGAAATATGTCCCTTTGAGATGGATATTCCCCTATTATGGATATATCCTAAAACACATTATGGTGATTTTTTTGTTGTTTTTGGAACTCATGAAAGATTATTATGTATCTTATTTAGTTGGGAATCAAATCCCATAATGTTTGGAAAGGTTGAGGATTAAACTAATGCTATAGTCCCCTGGGTGCTTCATCAGGAATATGTATTTTTTAATGTTTGTAGCATGGTATTGGGGATTACACTATATATGAGGGTCATAAGTGATTTATCAAAAATATGACCCATTAAATGTTTTAATAGTGGTTTTGGGTTCTACACCATTTGGGATTCCCATATATATGAGTATAGTTGGTGATTATACCCAAAACGAGGCTCGTAGTTTCTTTCATATTATTGGGGATTACAACGAATAGGAGGCCCATTTTAGTTAGTATGGTTAGGGATTACACTGAAAAGGATTCCCATAACTTATTGGGTTTGTGTTGGTGTCATGATCACCATTAACCTCTTATCCCACATGATTCATGATCGATGTATGAAACAAGAGTAATTGGTAGATCTCAAGATCACACTATTCCATTTTACTACTAGTGAACAAATGATAGAGCCCAATGGGAGAGGTAGAGGGAGAGAACTGGTGTTTGTCTTCTGTATTAATTTTCTAACTAGTGTATTCACTTCGACTCTTGTATATGAATTGGGTAGGTGAAGAGGATAAAGATTTCCACCTCCCACAAGAATGACCATGGCCTTACTTCAGGATGGATTCCATTTCTCCCAATTCTGTTGAAGATAATATGATACAACATTAATCCTAATAGGGAAATGAAAGCATGATCCACCCTAAAATCCCTAAAATAATGAGTTCCACAAGAGTACCTCCAAGGTTGGGACCCTCATTACCTTGGCAAGGTATTAATAAATTCATTTTTAGGATCCCCCATGTGAAGTAGGATTCTAGTTCAACCTCATATTACATGGTTATGTTTGCATGACAGGCACGTTGTTGGGCCCAATGATTAATTTGTATATATCTGTCATTTTTGGGAGAGGTCATGGCATGAGGGCTCTCATGGGGGCCCAATCCGGGAATAGAGCTTCGTAGAAAAAGGGATCGTGAAAAAATCCATTAGGAAAGGTCATGGAGAGGCCAATGTGGGGCCCAAAACTACATTAAAGTAAGTTTATGAGAGTGCAAGGTTGGATCACCTGAGGATTCTCCATTATGCATAATTTTTCTACATAGGGTGGGGTTACCTCTATATAGTATTTTTCTATACATATTTGGGAATCATCTGCATACCACTTTATAGTGTGGGTGTTCGTTCTGTCTGTGTAGTGCTTTGATACTCAGATTTGAGTTCCTCTCACATTGAATCTTTTAATTCAGGTTAGGGATTCCTCATTTAAGTAATTTTCTATTCGGGGTGACCAACCAGAAAAGGGACATCCTTTTTTGCTCTGTGGAATGTATTCATTGACATGTTTTAAGTTTTTGGATGATTGGGAAAATTATATTTCTGCCTTAATGTTATGAGGTTTGTTTACCTATTCAGAATCAGTGTATATGACACTTTATCCCATTTTTTATATTTCTATGTCTCTTAATAATCTCCTTAGTTTCTTCATTTTTCCGTTCCTCATTCAGTTTCCCATCATGGGTTTTATAGAGGAATTGGGGAAACTGAATATCGAGATGGTCAGTCATCTATGGTGGGATGCATGGATTCCATTTGCAAGATCCTAATTATGGACTTCCCAATATGAAAATAATTTATTATGTATGGTATAGAAATTACCATTCAAGAAAAAAACATTTATCATTTGTAGGGGATGGTACTTTTTAGGGTAAAAAAATTTCCATCTAGCCTCGCAAATGATTTAGTTTTGTTTACCATTGCTAGTGGACTGCTCCACATTACTCATAGGATTTCGTTCATGGGCCACCATGTGGTGTGGTAGTCCACATATAGATTATTTATATGTATACCCTAGCCATCCTTTATGACACCATATCCTTTGAGTATTTCATCAAACACTTCTTTAGGGGTTTTTACACTTCAAAGTCATAAATATATTCTCACCATCCATGTGGAGTTTTTAGGACCCAAGACTTATAAAATATTACCCTTCCCCAACATCATATTAAACCACTAAATTAAAATTTATTTCTAAAAATATTAAATTTTATTCCTCCTAGAACCTTGTACCACAAACATTATTCTCTAGTCACCAATATATAGATTAGGGCCTCTATATTCAAGGATATTTTTAAAAGAAAGCTCAATCTATCAATGTAAGTATTACTCATTTATAATATTTTCATATTAATATCCCTATTCTACTACTAAAAAAACATTTTAGTATACAATAATCAATATAATTAGTATATCAATATATTACTATTTAAAATTATCAACTATTACTTTTTCAATTCCATCCACTAAGAAAAATAAAATAACATCACCTATGCCTTGTGAAGAATACCACCTCGACTAAGAAACATCATATGTTTTTATTTCCCATAACTCAAGAATGGGTTTAATAATGGTAATGATCGAAAAATAAATTAAATATAATATAATTATGATTCAGAAAATATAGTTTATTATCTACCTTTATTGCCTATCACTCGTTGAGAAATGAAAATGTTAACCATGCATTGTGCGGACTACCTCCTCTATGAAGTAACATATCTCGTTTTTTATCTCTATTTTTTTATTTTTTTATTGCTATTAAAATATTATTCACTCCAAAAAATATATAAATAAAATCATTATTCTTATTTCATAATTATATTATTTTAAAATAGACTACATTTCTAACCATATTCATCTTAATTATGTTATCTTCTTACTTGCCCCAGTCAAACATCATACTTGAAAATGGATATGAGAAGTTAATTAATGATCAAATATGATTTATATAATATAATACATATTTTTTTGGATCTGAAAATTTATAGATAATATTAAACTATTAATTAACATACCAATTAACATTCATTAAAAATCAATGAAATGAGATCGTCGTCAATTTCATATATAAGGATCGTAACTAAAAATCCATCAAAAATAAATTCCAACCAAAAAAATAATTAAAATTAATTAATTCCAAAATATTTAATGATATATGGATGATTAAAGTTTGTATAATATCGAATAAAAACACTGTGATTACAAAACTAGTTCAAAACGATCATGATTACGCACACAAAAAATTGATAATGAATTAGATATAACTAATATGAATATAGAAAATAGTAGTAAATTATGTTTATAAAATGGTATGTATATTAATCTTATCCAAAAATTGGTGATTGAAATAATTAATTTTTTGTAATACATGAGGTTATAAAACTTTTGGTAAATTAATAACAAAAGGTAATGTATTTTCTATCTATTACTTATTTCTTTGTGTTATACAACTTATTATATAATTTCATTGCCCTATGTTCACTAAATTCATTTATTTTAAATTTTAAATGATATCATGTCATATATCTCTCTGGGAAAGGATATGTTGATTCAAAACCACTTCCATGTACTATTTTCTTTTCAATTGTTTTTATGAAAATGATTATGACTTATTAAAAATGGAATCATAGCAATGACTTTTAAATAAATTAATTCAAAATGTTTTCATGAATGATCTTTTTAAATGGTTTTAATTTTTGCCACTATATTCAAAAATATCTATCTCCAAAGGATTTATGTTTCACATTTTAGCATCCATTCTCCTATTATTATGTCGTTATTTTTAGATGAGCATGTTTTTAATGTCATTTGATTTATTTCATGTTGTCATACTATTTATAAATATTATGAGATGATTTTTTTACTTCCATATGTTCTTTATTTTATAAAAGGTGAATGATTTTCATTTGAATGTCTATGTTGCCCATATTTTATTTTCAAGGATTATTTATTAAAAGTGATCTATTATCTTTATAATGGATAATAAAAACCATTTTACTTAATGGGTTCTTTATGATGTGATAATTGAGTTTTTTGAAAGCGAAACTCTTGTATGTAGATAATGATGGGGGGGTTCTATATCACCCCAAAATCCTTTGTTAAAATTTTAAATTTGATATATATATTGTCTAAAATTACATTTTTTAAAGTATAGGTGAATGTGAAATACTCATGATGTTGTTTTATAAATTAGTACAATTATGATGTCTTGGGAACATGGGTAAACATGTATAAACCAAGAATGTAATGTTTCCTTATGAAAGTATTATGACACAATTAATCTATTTCATGCATTTTGATATCATATTATCATTATTAAAAGTCTATTATAAAATTTTCTAAGCCATTTTATCTCCATTATATTTCCATGTTGATCATTTGTGTCTTTATGTTCTTATTCCATGTCCCATAAAGCTCAATTATTTTTCTTATTATCACATATGATGATATGAAATTTATCTTATGTTAATGTATATTTGTTACACTTATAAACATGATTAATTGTATATTCACCCCTTACATAGAATTAGATAATATCATTATCATAAATTTTCATTCCCTAGGTTGTGATGTTGTTTTTTAGTAATATGATGTAGATAACCAAAAGATTGACATACATGGGCATTACATTACTTTTTCGGAATACATAATGTATAACAAAAATCAAACACACAAGGACCGTAATAGTTTAGTGTCTTTGGAAACTCGGAACATAATCTTCTTATCATGGTGAAAGATCTTCAACATCTCCCATAATGATCGTACCCTTTTGTTTTCTTACCTATAACATTTCTTTATATCCTGGGGAAAATAAAACATATAAAGGGTGAGCTCAAATTCTTATTATTGGTAAACATAGAGAACATAAAAAATCCATAGACATTTGATTATAAAAACATGAGCATAAAATCTAAACATCAAAATCTTGATCAATGACATAAAACATTGCAGTACATAAGGAATAGATCATAAAATAACATTACTAATGATAAAATATCATGGTAATAAAACTTGTAATTGTGGAATAACATTAATCACATGATATGATTTCCATAGTAGCCAAGGCATTGCTTCCAAGACCATATTAGTGGACCAAGTCCCTTACTGAACTGGGTTTACTTGCCGTTCCAGCCCTGTATTACTGAACTGGATTTACTTGTCGTTCCAGAAATGTCTATCTCATGAGATATAAATATTTACCCAATGAATTGGAAGGATATATAGGTCCCACCCATCTCATAATTAAATCATTATTACATGTGTCAAAACATAAACATACATCATTCATCATAACCCAAAGAATAAAATGGTTTTCATAAACATCATCCCATCTTAACATAATCCATATAAAACAAATGGATATAATTTCATCATAAGAAAAGTGAAACCATATAAATCATAGAGACATTATACTTGAAACATACACATAATAAATATTGTCATCTTAGATGGAAAATGGTTTTGATAAAACAATTGAAATGAATTTTTGAGGAAAATATCCGTTCTTCTTCAAAATAATTTTATTTTCACACAATGCCATGAAATTTTAAAACAAAATGATTTTGTTGAAAATAGTCATGAAATATTGTGGATTAATCTTTATGAAAATAGGGTTTTATAAAACCGTAAAAATCTGTTCATTCCGTATAAGTTAAAAAACATTCTCCTCTTACTTTTGTCAGAAAAGTCAAAAAGTTCCCCGTATGGTAAAAAAATATTCCATTCATAACATGTGGTAAAAGTCAAAAATGGGTTTAAATGTCTTTAGACATATATAAAAACACTTTTAGAAAACATGGACATGTATGATAATAACAACCCCAGTAAATACTTACAAATAAACAATCTCGGATAAGAACGAGATTGGAATAATTTTCCCTTATCTTAGGTCCGATATGCTTCGTACGTATCCGAACCTCCTGTATAATGATTTAAATAATTTCATTGACTTATTAAAGAATCATATTCATTCTTATTATTTCATATATGGTTCACTTATGACTTTATATTACCTGTCCTTTTGTAAATTCCATGTTAAAGCAGCGTTTTGGGTAAAATCGTTTTATTTATCGTGCATGTTTGGACTTGTTGTTCATGATATTATTATTACTTATATCATGATTTAATTACTACCATAATTTAAAAAATGATTTATATATCATATATATTAAGTATATATATATATATAATAGATAGATAAATAAAATTAAAGACACCGTTCATGGAGACGGTAGGCCGTACGTGCGCATGAACGTTGTTTTCCTTTCCTTATAGACTTGAATGGAAGTAAGTAAATGAAATATATATATACATAAATAAAGTAGCTTTATCATGTCATATATTTCATTATTATTCATTTTATATACTTTATAATCATTCTTGAGTGGTTAACATGGAGAATGAATCTCATCGCGTCGTGGAAACGGTAATCCGTACATACGCACGAGCGATGATATCAATCCCATAATTATTAAATTGAATTTTAGTGGATGATATAATATCTAAGAATCAGTATGATGTTATAATAACTATATATAGTTATTCTTTACACCATTATACATGTCCAAGTAAGGTGGTGGTGGAAAAAGAGATTACACCACAGTGTGGAGACGGTATTCCGTACTTACGCACGCACGGTGATTTCATTTTTCATAGGATTGATAGAAGGTTAAATGGGGTTGTTTCATATTTATAATAACATATCAGTATATTATTTATACTTATGTCATTAACTTATAATGAAACAACTAATGAAGAAGAATTTGAAGAAGAAAGAAAATGTGAAAGAATCAGTAGAAGAGATTACCTCTTCTTCAACGCACCTCTTTTAAGCTTCCTCTTAAGGCACTCGAGTTGGTCTTTTGAGGAGACCAGAACCTCTATAATGTTTCTATGGAAGTTGATAAGGGAAATGGTCAGGGTTTTTCTGAGCTTGAAAGTGAAAAATTGTGTAAACAGAAGATGGAGGAGGTGCCCTTTTATAAGGGAGGAGAGGGGCACTTTAGGAAAAAAACATAAAATATTATTTTATAATAAAGTCATATTCGGTTTATAATGGCTCCAAAGTGACTTATTTCGAAGATAAAGTGGGTATGGGACTAAATACTCTCAAAAAATAGGTTTTAGCGAAGTTTTGGTTACTATTTTTACCTTATCATTTAGATTTAACTTTAAGTAAAATAATTTAACTTTTACCATGTCTTCTTGTTTTCTTACACTATATGGTTAATAAACATACTATAACAAGCCAAAAGAACCCCAAGTGGTTAATTATTAATATATATAACCTTATATAATTCATTTTTTCGAACCTTATATTTTTAGGAATATAATAACAATTAATAATATAATACTTTTTTTAAAAAACTATTTTATGTCAATTTTGACACTATTTGGTAATTGATTTTTGTGAAAATCATAACAACAGGTTTAGTTTGAAAAAATTTAAATGAATCAATACTAACATGTCATGTTAAATGAAAAAAATAGTTGAATTTATAAAAAGTCTCAAATTACATTTATTTGGGTATTTATAACATCAATTATGTTAATATTTCATTAATAATGTAATTACTGTATCTTCATTGTGTCATTAATAAATTAAATTATTTAACATATAAAAATTATAAATAAAATTCCATTATGTAGGAAATCCTTTTAGATTTATAATTAATATTTATAGTCAAATTTATCTTATGTATAACCCTATATTAAAAATGTTTTAGTTATTAATCATTGATTTTAACACTTTTAACTCTTCTTTAAATAAAATAATAATAAATATCTTAATCTAATCCAAGTGGAATTAAACGATAATATTATATTCCTAAGGTTGTTTTGGTCTAATTTTACTTATCCAATAGAATTAGGACATGTTTTAGTGTAATAATATTATTATTTTTACCCTTAATTACCCTATTTATTTTTAACCGTGGTAAATAAAAGTAAAAAGTTACTATTCACCAAAAATTATTTTTATCTTATTGAACCACATTTTAATCCATTATATTAACCGTGTCTCTCGGATTTTCAAAATTCCACTCACAGAAGTGGTAAATTTATATTTTGTGTAAATTTGCAAATTCTCCTAGGAGGTGGGTAAAAGACGGTGAAAAGATCAATAAAATTTTTATATATCTCAAATTATTATAAAATGAATCCAATGAATTACATTTAACTTATATAGGTATTATGTATCAATTTTGACCTAAAATAAATTTAAATAAAATAAATAATTATTTAAATAAAAATTCTGTTTTTAAATAGTATCCCAGTGTTTTCACTATTGATCAAAGTTTGAAAGTTTTCAGAAAAATAAAATAAATTCACCCTATGCTAACTTTGATATTACCAATCCAAAAATGAAGTCCATTTTTAAATATAAAATTAATGAAATTTCAAAAATTGGGTATAACTATTCATAACGGCTAGTTCATAACAATATTATAATAATATCTCATTTAGTGAAACTCGGTCTTGCGTACTACACACGCTAACAAAGAAGGTCTTGATTGTGTGTAATTGAAGCCATGTCAAGGCTGCATGTAGTGAAAGCTCTGTTTGGTGTTTTGTATAACATAATCAAAACTTATTTCATTTATACATTTAACAAAATCTCTATTTAATTTTTCATAGAATAATTTCTACAAAACGAACTAGAAATTGTGTGTAACACGAGCCAAGAATAGTGTTGCGTATACTGCAAGCTAATACGGTGTTGCTTATAGTAAAATATAATCTTGGTGTAGTTTATAATAGAAGATATCAAAGAGATTAAAAATAATATATCTCATAAAATCTCGGGGTCTTACATTCTACCCCCCTTAAAATGAATTTCGTCCTCGAAATTCGTCGGGGTTATAAATCTTTTACTACTTGAAAGATTCGTTCATAAAAACCCACATCGTAAAAGGATTACTAAATCTTACTTTTAAAAAGTGAAGTAAGAAATGTAACGGTTACCTAGATTAACTCATCACTGGGTTTCCACATATGGGAACATAGGTGGAAATATGGATATGGAAAAAAAATCCAGCCATCATGTTCTGATGGAGAGTGGTAGAGAACATGGATGTGAAAAAACCAACAATCACAAAGCCATAAATTTGTGATGATCTAAGGTACCATCTGATTCAGCGGATATGAGGGTACTTAGACAACGTTTTTAGTTCTCAATATCATTTCCATAATGTTGAAATTTTTTTGAATTAAAATAAATACTTACTTGATTTTGGAACAATCTCACCGTTGTTCGTGCCTTGAACAATTTTCAGTTCATATCTTAAAGAAATTAAGTTGAATTTTTTATTCGTGAAGTGTTAGCAGATCATGGGATATAATGATAAGTCATTCCATCTATTTCTATCGCAAACCGTTTAGCACAATTTATTAAATATACATAAGTCCATCTATGATGAGATTAATCATATATGGTTGCTAAAATGGACTTATACTTCATCTATCATGGCTCTTAATAAATTAAAACTAGTTTCTACTAACTAGGGACTTCCTGTAGGCCACTGGTAGGTGATGAATGCCTGTCTCAATTCGGTTTTTGGTTCGATTCCCATAGCCTTGTCCGACGTGACGGGTTATCGCCCATCCTGCAGGTTGTCCTTTTTCTAAAACTACATTATTATAACATCCCATCAATAATATCAAAAAAAGTTCTATCCTTAAAAGATACAATATGATGTCTAAAGTAATCCATTCCAATCTTTAGGCTTATCCAAAATACATCCGTCCAATCTCATAGTATAAAGAAAATGATTACTTGAAAGGTCACATAACAAGCACATGAATACCATCATTTATCCCAGATATATCTTGTTGATCGCATTCCAAACATGTGAATAACTTTATCATGTATTCTCTTCAAACATAAATTACCATAGAACCTTAGTGAAAACATGAATGCTGTCAAAAGTTATCTCTTTCCACAAACCAAAATCCCTAAAATTCTTTATACTCAAACCATGAAATCACTTTGTCCTTATATTAGTCATGAGCTCATGAATACTATCAAACATATTATTTTCTCTTTATCCCTTCATTATGCACACATCATCAGCTTTACAAAAATATTTCAATCACTTTTTATGGTTACCGATACCATATTCTTATGGAAAACCACAATGGACCAATACAAAGATATTCCAATATACCATAAAATTACCTCAACTACATTAATCTTGAATAACAATACATAAACACTTTAATCCATCCTCTTAAATGATTTCTATGGAATAAGTACTTCCTTTATTTAGAAGTAACCTCTTAGGTCGGGGCATTGATTTGGGTAATGCCCATGTTCTCCACAAATAATACATTGAACTTCATAACAGTCTGTCACTCTATGACCCTTTTCTCTACACAGATAACATCTTCCCCTCCATTTGAGGTATTCCTCAAGGTTATTCTTCCCTTCTTCTTGATACGTAGAAAGCTTCTTCTTCCTTCCTCTATGTTCCTCTCCATGGGAACATGTATAAAAGTTTATCTTCCTCTTATTTGATGTCTTAGGAATACCACCAAAGTTCACTTTTTGATCATATATTGTGATGAATGATTCGGAATAATTAAATATCATTCTCTCTATGCATTACACGATTTTGTTGATCACAGTCACCAATTTTTCCATCGGAATCAACTTTAACTGAATTCCTTCTCATTTCCTCCATTGACTAAAATGAGAAACCATAGTGTAAGAAACAATTAAAATAACGAGGAACCACATTCCCATTAAAATTCACTTATGGGATGTCTGACTTATCACACATTCTTTAATCCATGATACCTTAGGTCCACCCTTGGTTATGCATGATCGTCAACATAACTCTAGGACTGTAACCTATATTTATACTAAACCTTAGGGACATCCCTAGACATACCTTAGAAATATCTCTATAGATCTCACTAAAGTTTTCGCATCCTAGTTTCCAAAGGTTGACTAAGATTTTCCTATGATACCAAATGTAGCGGTCTGGAATTACTTCTAGTGGACTATAATTGATACCTATCAGGGCACTCAATTGGTGTCTACACCCCCTGGTCGGGACACACCACCATCCCCAGTGGCAGAAATTTCCTCATGAAGCCCTTGGGCGGAGATCCATGCTTCATCCAACGCTCACATGTGAGAGTTCCCAAGGATCAAATTCATTCCTACCTCCTTTTCCTCTGATACCAACTGTAGAGGCCCAAATCTTGATGTACATGGACATTAAATTACTTTTGTGGAATACATAATAGATAACAAAAAACTAACACAGAAGGACCGTAATAGTTTAGTGTCTTTGGAAACTCGGAACATAATCTTCTAATCATGGTGAAAGATCTTCAACATCTCCTATAATGATCTTCCCATTTTGTTTTCTTACCTAAAACCTTTCTCTATATCCTGGGGAAAGAAAACATATAAAGGGTGAGCTCAAATTCTCAGTAAGGGTAAACATAGAGAACATAAAACAATCCATAGACATTTGAATGTACAAACATGAGCATAAAATCTAAACATAAAAATCATGAGCAATGACATAAAATGTTGCAGTACATAAGGCATAGATCATAAAAGAACATGAATCATTATAAAATATCATGGGAATAAAACTTTTAATTGTGGGAAAAAATTAAGCATGTGATATGATTTCCATAGTAGCCAAGGCATTGCTGCCAAGACCATCTTAGTGGACAAAGTCCCTTGCTGAACCGAGTTTACATGCTGTTCTAGCCCTGTATTACTGAACCAGATTTACTTTCCATTCCAACCATGTCTATCTCATGAGATATAAATCTTTACCCAATGAATTGGAGGGAGATATACGTCCCACACATCTCATAATAAAATCATTCTTATGTATGCCACAACATAAACATACATCATTCATCACAACCCAAAGAATAAAATGGTTTTTATAAACATCATCCCATGTTAACTTAATCCATATAAAAAAACGGATATAATTTCATCATAAGAAAATTAAAACCATGTAAATCAAAGAGACATTATACTTGAAACATACACATATAAAATATTTTCATCTTAGATGGAAAATGGTTTTGATAAAATACATGAAATGAATTCTTGAAGAAAATATCCTTTCTTCTTCAAAATAATTTTCTTTTCATAAAATGCCATGAAATTTTAATAGAAACATATTTTGTTGAAAATAGTCTTGAAATATTTTAGAGTAATATTTATGAAAATAGGGCGTTATGAAACCGTAAAAATCTGTTCATGCCGTATAAGTTAAAAAAACATTCTCCTCGTACTTTTTTTCGGAAAAGTCAAAAAGTTCCTCGTATGGTAAAAAAAAGAAATATTCATTTCATAACAAGTGGTAAAAGTAAAAAATGGGTATAAATTAATTTAAACATACATAAAAACACTTTTATAAAACATGGAAATGATGATAATAATAACCCCAGTAAATACTTACGAATAAACACTCTCGGATAAGAACAAGGATGGAATAATTATCCCTTACATTTGGTCCGATATGCTTTGTATGTATCCGAACCTCCTTTATAATGATTTAAATAATATCCTTGACTTATTACAGAATCATATTCATTATTATTATATCATATATGGTTCACTTATGACTTTATATTACCCGTTCTTTTGTAAATTCCATGTTAAAGTAGCGTTTTGGGAAAAATCGTTTTACTTATCGTACGTTTTTGGACTTGTTGTTATTGATATTATTATTACTTATATAATAATTTAATTACTTCTAGAATCTAAATCATGATTTATATATCATATATATTCAGTATATATATACATAATAGATAGAAAAATTAAATGAAATACACCGTTCATGGAGACGGTAGGTCGTACGTACGCATGAACGTTGTTTTCCTATCCTTATTGACTTTAATGGAAGTAAGTAGATGAAATATATATATATATATATATATATTTATATATATATATATATCCATTAGATTTATCATGTCATTTATTTCATTATTATTCGTTATATATACTTTATAATCATTTTTCATTGGTTAACATGGAGAATGAATCTCATCGCGTCGTGGAGACGGTAATCTGTACGTACACACGAGCAATGATATCATTCCCATAATTATTGAATTGAATTTGAGTGGATGATATAACATCTCAGAATAAGTATGATGTTATAATAACTATATATATTTATTCTTTACACCATTATACCCATCCAAGTAAGGTGGTGGTGGAAAAACAGATTACACCACAGTGTGGAGATGGTATTTTGTACGTACGCACGCGTGGTGATTTCATTTTCCGTAGGATGGATAGAAGGTGAAATGGGTTTGTTTCATATTTATAATAACATATAATTATATTAGTGATACTGATGTTATTACTTTATAATGAAATAACTAAATAAGAAGAAGTTGAAGAAGAATGAAAACGTGAAAGAATCGGTAGAAGAGATTACCTCTTCTTCGACGCACCTCTTTTAAGCTTCCTCTTAAGGAACTAGCGTTGGTCCTTTGAGGAGACCATAACCTATATAATGATTATAAGGAAGTTGAGAATGGAAATGGGCAGGGGTTTTCTGATCTTGAAATCTCAAAATTGTGTAAATAAAAGAGGGAGGAGGTGCCCTTTTATAAGGGAGGAGAGGGGCACTTTAGGGAAAAACTTAAAATATTATTTTATAATACAGTCATATTAGGTTTATAATGGCTCCAAAGTGACTTATTTCGAATCTAAAGTGGGTATGGGCCGAAATCCTCTAAACCAATAGGTTTTAAACAAGATTTGGTTACTATTGTAACCTTATCATTTAGATTTAACACTAAGTTAAATAATTTAACTTTTACCGTGTCTTCTTTTTTCTTACACTATATGGTTAATAAACATACTATAACAAGCCAAAATAACCCCAAGTGGTTCATTATTAATATATATAACCTTATATAAGTCATTTGGACGAAACATAGATTTTTAGAAATAGAATAACAATTAATAATATAATATTTGTTTTTAAAAACTATTTTTCGTCAATTTTGACACTGTTTGGTAATTGATTTTTGTGAAAATCATAACAGCATGATTAGTACGAAGAAAGTAAATTGAATCAATAATAACATGTCATTTTAACTTAAAAAAATAGTAAAACTTATAAAAAGTCTCAAATTACATTAATTTGGTTATTTATAACATCAATTATGTTAATATTTCATAAATAAGGTAATTACTGCGTCATCATTGTGTCATTAATAAATTAAATTATTTAATGTCTAAAATTTATAAATTAAATTAAATTATGTAGGAAATATGTTTATCTTTATAATGAATATTTATAGTCTAATTTATCTTATGTATAACCCTATATTAAAAATGTTTTAGTTATTAAACATTGATTTTAACTCTTTTAACATTTCTTTAAATAAAATAATAATAAATGTTCTAATCTAATCCAAGTGGACTTAAATGATAATATTATATTCCTGAGGATTTTATGGTCAAATTATACTTATCCAATATAATTATGACATGTGTTAGGATAATAATAATATATTTTTTACCCTTAATTACCCTATTTACTTTTAACCGTGGTAAATAAAAGTAAAAAGTTACTATTCATCAAGAATAATTTTTATCTTATTGAACCAAATTTTACTCTTTGATATTAACCATGTCTCTCGGAGTTTCGAAATTCCACTCACAGATGTAGTAAAATTAAGTTTTATGTAAATTTTTAAATTCTCCAAGGAGGCGAGTAAAAGACGGTGAAAAGTTCATTAAAGTTTTTATATATCTGAAATTATTATAAAATGACTCTAATGAATTAAATTGAACTTATATAGGTATTATGTATCAATTTTGACCTGAAATAAATTTAAATCAAATAAATAATTAATTAAATAAAAAAGTCTGTTTTTAAATAGTAACCTAGTGTTTTCACTATTCACCGAAAATTAAAAGTTTTCAGAAAAATACCATAAATTCACCCTAGGCTAATTTAATTATTCTGAATCCAAAAAAGAAGTCCATTTTAAAAGATAAAATTTATAAAATTTCAACAAGTGGGTATCGCTATTCATAACGGCTAGTTCATAATAATATTATAATAATATCTCGTTTAGTGAAACTCGGTCTTGCGTACTACACACGCTATCGAAGAAGGTCTTGATTGCATGTAATGAAATCCAAGTCAGGGTTGCGTGTAGTGAAATATCCATTTGGTGTAGTGTATAACATAATCAAAGCTTATTTCATTTATACATTAAACAAAATCTATATTTAATTTTATGTAGAATAATTTCTACAAAGCGAACTTGAAATTTTGTTTAACACGAGCCAAGAATAGTGTTGCGTATAATGCAAGCTAATACGGTGTTGCGTATAGTAAAATATAATCTTGGTGTACTTTATAATAGAAGACATCAAATGAATTAAAAATAATATAACTCATAAAATCGCGGGGTGTTATATGTGATGTTTATATGGTTGTCTAGTAAAGTGAATTATGAAGATATGTTTATGAGCATTGAAAAAAAATTTATTGTATATATAATTCTGCAAGACCATAAAATTTTGGACCGATAGTTTTTATGACCCTTAGTGAGATAGAATTTTTATTGATTTAAATTAATTATATATATTGGGTAAATGTATTGGATTTTCCAAAAGTTTGAGCGAAATATCTTTAATGTGTTACCCAAGGGAGAATATCCACTGGGAGATGTAATGTTCTCAATCAAGCTCTCTTAATTCCTTTCTTCTTCTACCCCCTCATACCTATTATATTTATTAATGTATGTAAACATCAGTATATCTAATAATGTAGAATCTTATTATAATAATTGAATATCTATTTTATACCTTCCTCCAAAAGTACTCAAAAAATGAGGATGTCAGCATGCGAACATGAGGACATACACCTCCATGAATGGAATGTCTCTTGTTTAATCACCCACCTTACATGGATTTTTATAAGTGAATATTTAAAGGATTAATTGGATATTAAAAACATTATTAAGATTTAGGAATTATAGACCATTATTTTTCTTGTTCCCAATATATAGAAAATAAATATGCCACACATGAGTACGTGCGAACTACATCCTCCACGAAAGTGATATCTTTCAATTTTCACTATGGTAT
This sequence comes from Viscum album, assembly GCA_963277665.1. Lineage (NCBI taxonomy): Eukaryota > Viridiplantae > Streptophyta > Magnoliopsida > Santalales > Viscaceae > Viscum > Viscum album. Next base: position 1,369,718,021 of record OY728162.1, on the reverse strand, counting down.
TTGATATTTATCAATATCTATTCAAATGTGGTTATCCAATTTAATAACATATAAATAAAAAAATTATTATTTTCAATAATTATTTTAGGCTAAAAAATCACATTCCTAACCGTACTCACTCATTTATTATTACATGTTATTGTTTGGGTTGGTTTAACAACCTACACGAAGAATGATATAAATTTTTATCATGGATAAATAAAATATGATTATTGATGGTGTTATTAGAAAAATAAGTAATTTTTTTTATTTTTCTCTATTTAATTATAAAAACAATATTTAACCTCTTTTGAGGATACCCTACCTCATTCATTAAAATTAAAGAAATAAGCTCGTCACCGACCTCATCATAATGAATCATAACTATAATATAGAAGAAATGAAATTATAAAATCTTAAATAATTATTAAAAATTTATTATTGTACATATAATGATCTCAAAATGAAAAAAATATCACTATGTAAATATAAATCGACACTACCTCTCCAAGGCTTGAACAAAAAATCTATTGAAACTAATATCATCGGATGATGAAAATATGTTATGAATAGCGAATATATTTTTATTAAAATATTATAAATTATCTTTATGAAAGGATAATTGAATGAAAAAGGATCTAAAAATTTAATTATGATTCGTTTTTTTCTATACAAGTGGTTAGAGTGCATTTGACTATGCCGGAGTCAATATATGGTGTTCTGTTGACTCAAATAGTTTCCTTAGATCATTTTCTTTCCTCTTTGTATATAATCATTCAAGATTGGAATATTCTACCCTATGATGATACTATATTTTATACCAAAATTTCCAGTGGTGAATTTCTATTTCTCATTTATGTCATTCCGATGATAAATCTATTATCTCAAAACAATTTAATCTTATTATGAAGGATTTTCATCCTTTTAATGAATATTTTCTTCTATATCAATATTTTTACTTTCCACTAATGATATCCATTATTTCTGTATATGTAAATATGTTTAGTATATGTTGATCATCATATTTCTCTTAATAAGGTTTTAATTATATATATTTTTATCTTTTTTAATAATGTGGGTTTCAAAAAATGTCTTCTAGAAATATAAATAAAGTATGTCTTTAGACAATGTTCTTTTATTATAATCCATAATAGATTAATTGAATGCAATTAATTTTATTTATTTTATCTTCTTGGGGTCTATTTTTAGTGTTGTATTTGTTTTGAATTAATCTTTTCACATTGTTAATAAATAATACTTCTTTAAAAGTGACTCATAACTATGAATTTTATGTTGATGATTACAAAACTCTTTTCAAGAAAACTCTTTTCATGCTTTGGATTTTATTTACCTATCTATATCCATAATATATATCATAAATAAAGTTTTGATCCATGTTTACCCATGTATTTTTCACTTATTATGTTGTCAAATTTGGATATTCATGTTTTGTTTCAATTGATTTAATTTATGTTTTTATTTGAATCAATTTGGAAATTTTATGAAACCAATTTTTATTTCAGGGGTTCATTATTCTAAAAAAATTGAATGATTATGATTTCAAATTTTTAAGAAACCTATTTGATTTATATGGGTTATTTATGATGTAGTAATTTAATTATTTTTATGTAGTACACATTAGTATGCATGAATGATGGTTGGGGTCCAATATCTTTTTCTAATGCATTGGTGAAAATATTATATTTCATGAGAAATGTATACATTGAGAATGGGTGAAATTGCATTACTCATGAAGGTTATTTTTCCCTACACATATAATTATGCCAAAATTTTATATAAATATTTGTTTCTATGATATGGGGCATTTCTGTTAGATATTTGGATATTATGCCAGATGCCTATATTATTTTTCCATAGGTCCTAAGGATTATTGGTTTTTGTTTTCAATACTTTATTATTAATAATTTATGTTATATCAATCTTTTATACCACAATGAATTTATAATATATTATTTTCTAGATATTCTTCTATTATTTATGATCATTTAATATTATTTTGTTCAAATTGACACCTTTTCTCATATTATGCTCAGTTATGTTCTCAGGTTGTTATCTAGATTTTTTACCATTAATTTTAATTTGATCTTACCCACTTCAAATGTTTTTTTCTTTACTAATTCTATAAGTATTAGTATTTCTAATGATATGTTTCAAAAGGTTTTATATATTTGTATAATTATGGGAAAATGTTCTTAAGTATTATATGATAATCTATTTATTTCGCTAATATCCCAAGACATTAAACCTCTAGTTTTTGGGATTGTGTGTCTATTTGTATAATAAAATTATTATTGATATAAAATAATGAATTTAGTGTCTTTATTTGTACTAGTTTATTTTAGAACCACTATGATCAGTCTTCTTAGGATTAAATTGTTTCACACAAACCTCATATTTAGTGACATCATGGAACACCTTTCTCTCCTGTTTTTTCTTTCAATTATGGGAACTTGAATATGTATATGCTATTTACTCCATATTTTTTCATCACTTTCAATAATAAATTTCTCTACATTTTTCAATCAATATTTTTTTTATATCTCTACCTCTAAATCCAAATAACAAATTATATTTATTTTATATATTTTATTCCTTACTTTTGTCCAAAAATAGTAACTTTCCTTTTCCATGAAAACTCAGTTTAAAAGAATGATGGAGGGTCTATAATTTCCATGATAGATAAATATCCCTTCTATGTATAGATATTTATATTTTCTAGATATAATAAATTATCCATAAAGGATCAATAAACACATGAAAAATTTTGAATTTAAAGAAACACTGAACCTACATTGTAACACCCTCCACGTCGCTGCCTTTTCATTCCATAACTCGTTGTGAAAAGTCGAAATAAAATCATTAATCAGAATTAATATCTCCAAAATAAATGAAATATTATGTAATGATGCACTATTAAACTTTGGTGTAATTATATCTACTCAATGTTGGACATAATAAGAATTATATTTTATCATTATTAAAATATATCATTTTTCAGTTGTTAATTTCTATATTTTTTATTATAATGATCCCAAAAGTGACCCACCTAAATTTTTAAGGAATTATAATTTAGTCCAATAATACAATGGTCCAAGAATAGAGTTTATATATGAAACCCCAATATTAGGAACCCCTACTTCAATAACCCCTACATTTAGAACCCCTACTTCGGAAACCCCTACATCTGGAACACCAACATCAGGAACCCCTACATCAAGAACCCTACTATCAATATTCCCTATATTGAAATAACATTTAATGTAATTACTATATCAATTTCTATTCTCTAGTATGATTAAATCATTCATTTTTCCCGCATACATGGGCTAATCATACTTATTTATACCATTTTCCACTAATTGACTTGCACATGCCATTATTGTGAAGTACTCATATGTTAACCTACTTCTACTAGGTAAATGAATTGGTACGTTTTCATACAAATTTCAAAAAAAAAGTACTTCTCATAAATCAACCTCATCATCTACAAAATATTCTATCCTTCAAAATTTTAAATCCAAAATACTGAAAGAAACAACATTAAAGATTCCTTCTACTTTATTGTCATAAAACTCAACACACAAACCACTCTATTGGAATTTTTTTGACATTAATATTTACTACATAACTTATCTTTAATTTTTCTGAAATATTGTTTTTGGTGTATAATCCCATGAATTTCTAGAAAGTTTTTTAAAAGAGAAATCAAAATGAAATTTGGGTCTTTTCTGTGAACCTGGTTATTTATACTATTAGAACAAAATATATAATCATTATTAATAATTGATGAAAATTCAAATATAATATCATATATCATATATAGAAAAGAATGTAGGTGGTAGGAAAATATAATATTCCTCTAATAGTGATATTTGTTTCTATAAAAATAATAAATTCATTTTTATCCATAGAAATTAATTATCCATACTCAGAATTAGATTGGATATTTTAAAGGAAAACATCATTATCTATGATAACACTTGTAATTCATAGGACTTCTAGGTACTACTGATGGGGTGGGGTGTTAATTAGTTTTATATATTTTATAAATTATTTATTTTAATTCATTTTATTAAACCGATTAAAGAACCAATATTATCACTATTGAATTACATAAACATAATAAAATTCAACAATAAATAAAGAATGAAAGAACACCATTATTTACATTGTTTTCAATAAAATACTACACAATTCCATAAATGGTTAGTTACCCCATTTTTTGGATTCTACATTGTATTCATAAGTTATTACCCTAGGGATATTCCCAATATAATAAGAACAATGTACCACTATTTTTTTATCCTATAATACCACTTGAAATATAGTTTCTCGTTGACTTGTCTACCTGCAATATTTTATGAATGGATCTTCCCTCAAACTGATGAGTAGTAATTTCGCTACTTACTATTCCTCGTATAGAACACACTGACCTTTCTCTTATTCCTCAATCTGCTTTGACACTCACCTCATAATCTCTTTAACATAGTATGAACATGGTTGATATTATGAATTACTGAATAATTAGGCTATGAAGTTGTTCTTATCCTCATTGAGACCACTAATTGTTATTCTCGATATTTCTCTCTATCACATTCTTCAATAGTTCCTTCTTTTCTTCAAGTTCAAATATGTATTCAACGGTATCTTCCACACAATTATTCTAATTCCTACCATTTGGTATTAAAATAATAATCATGAATATTTTTTTCTATAATGAAATATGGAAACATTTCCTCAATTACAACAAATGAAATCTTTTCATATTTTTAAATTAGCCAAAACAAATTAGATTTTATTCTTTCGTTTAATCTCAATCAAATCCTTGTCACAATTCTTAGTTAAATCATATAAGACTTGAGATATTTATATTATTAAATTTCCATGAACTGTATAAAATTTTATCCATAATAAAATCGTTTTCCTCATGTTCACCGAACAATGCACTATGAAATGGTAGGGAGAGATACAACATGTAACTCTTATCCTTGATATAGATTTTTATTGATTCATTTTCCACATTTGGGATGAACATTTATCTAATTAATTATGATATATTAATAATGAAGAAAAAAATTAAAAGTATAATTTTAATTAATCCTCATAATATTTATTATCAAATTATATTTTTATAATTTATTCTAAAAGACACATCCAACAGGTATTTCACAATGTATATTTTATATGAGGGTATGACAGTACTTAAGATGATCATCCTTACGTAAACTTAAATAAAACTTACACACCTGATAGATGATTCTTACTTACATGATAACTCATAATTTTGATGTTCCATTATAATGATATTGGTTCCTTATATATAATCAAATAATTGTTACAATATAACAACACCATATTTTAAAACATAAATATTATAACATTTTAGATAAATATCCAATACTTTTTTCAAATACATTACCACTAATTGTAAAGGTTTAGTGTCTATGTATACTTGTTTTACTGTATTATTATATCATGAAATATCATCAACATATACTTTAAAGATCCTAAAATTTAATATACTTTATATAAATACCCTTATTAAAACTACCATTATAACCCAGGGAAAAGAATCATAAAAAAGGGTGAGATAAGAAGCATAGTAAGGTTAAACATAGAATATAATAATTGATGATCATATGAATCATAAGATAAGCATAAGGCATGGGATAGTTAATATAACTTAAAAATATCATACCTAATCTATCATGGATTTTAATCACAATAGATGGAATAAAAATTTATTATTTAAAATGACATGAACGATAATAGTGAAAAATCATCAAAAATAAATCTAGAACCATATGTTCATGTCATATAAGTGTGACACCATCATGAATACGAAAACCATTTAACATTTCATGGTTAATGTATAAGACCATAAAACATAAATGATTAGACATAAACACTTATTTACCATTTCATAATTGATCAGGATTGATCACCTATTTCCCTAAGTAAATCAAGAACATTGCCTGTTTCCCATAGCGGATCAAGCACAATGGTTTTTCTCCAACATCATCTCATGTGGTAAAATTAATTTCCCAATACATTATAGGGAGATATAGATCCCAATAATCATTTAATAAAATTAAATCATAGAAGTTCAACTAAGTTATAGAACATCAATCATATCAGACCCAATGAAAATAAATGGGTTTCATGATAATTTTTTAATATCATAACCCATTTAAAATAAGCTGGATCGAAACACATTACATCATTTAATCATAACATGACCTCAAGAAAAAGAATGAGTTTAATAAAAATCTTGTCAAAATAATCATAATTCATCCAAAGAAAGAAGATTAATCGTATCATTGGATCATATACCCAATAAAGTATAATTAATATTGAAATATTTTATCTTATAATTAAATTATGTTGAATGGTCACAAGGAACATTTCTTGTGTGAAATAAACTTCTCAACATGAAATTATTTATTTAAAATCTGAACAAATACCAATTTTTTAAGACAAAAATTTCCATGAAAATAATCATGTAGGCATTTAAAATATTCTTTAAATAATTTATGGGTCATGATAGTGAAATATACCATTCATGTTGTGTATGTTAAAATAATAATTTGATTCACATTTTTTGGTAAAATTTCAAATGATTCTTATTAATAGAATGATAAGAATATTCAATTTAAATAAATTTTTAAAAATTTAATCATGGGTAAAAATGTATTTAATTAATCATTGTATAAAATTAAAATATTTATTTATAAAATTACTAGAAAACATTGATATAGAAGAAAAAGGGTTTTTGACTGAAGATAGAAATAAATTTGTTTCTTCTGTAAAACAATATTTCATAAAATTTAATACATAAATATTGTAAAATGAAGAGAAAATTTATTATCAATAAATAGATATAGGATAATAAATTAATGAGCTTCTTTATTGATATATCATTATAATTTTTTGAGGCAAACATAATCATAAACAATCCCAATAAACAAGCCATTGTAACATAAAACATTTACCACGTTTGAATCATAAGATCCATTAAAGAAATTAAGTTATATAGAAATGAATATTCCATAATTATATTGATAACTATCATAAAAATAATTTATAGACAATATATATGCCACATAAAATAATCAAGTGGTGTATAAGGCATGTGTCCCCCAGAAATAGAATTGAGACTAAAATCCCATACATGCTTCGGTAAAATCTGAATTATAAACCCAAATAAGTAATAAAATTAAATGAAACATTAAATATCACAACAATAAATAAATTCATGATATAACATGTATAATTTGATTTATATACACCCTATAAAATAATATAGGTTCATAACATGACATATGTCCCCAAGAAGCCAATTTTAGACAAAATCTATTACCTTAAGTATCAACCTTTTTTACACATTCGAAGGAACTATATAATACAAATAAGATTTTTAAACATATATTAAATATCTATAATCATATTTATCATGAATTATGTTATTTTATAAATATTTTTTATTATTTATTTATTAGTAAAACCTTCTTAAAATTATGTTTGAGGTAGTAAATGTTATCTTTTTTGTGGGTGTTTTTGGGGTATTTTTGATCTGTTAGTATTGATACGGTTCCATAATCCATATAATTATACCCATGATATATATATCATATATATTCACTATATATTTATTTATAGTAGTTTATTTATTTTAGATATAGAAAATTAATTACACCATTCATGGATACATAGGTCATTTGTACCCATGAATGCCATTTCCATTTTCTCAAAGGATGAAATGAAAGAAAGATAACCAATATATTAATTTTAAATAATATGTATTTTTAAATATACAAAAATATTTTAATTAATCCAATATTTATTTCCTTCCACATAAAGTGTAAGTTACGAACAAATCACATTAACTCATGAGGCGGTAGTCCGCCATACACATGAGTGACATGATCATATTCCCAAGAATGGAAAGAAATAAGATATATGTGATATTATAATTGAAAAATTATAATTATTTCATAAATATCATATAGATATGTTAAATACAACTTTATATCCATATTTCAAGGGTGGATAGGGAAACAATTACATCGATTTGCGAGGCGGTAGTCTAGAGTAGACACGATAGATGTTTTTTCCCACTTTATGGAAGACTAATATAAAAACATCTATATAGATAAGATATACATATGATATTATATAAAAATTGTTCAATAATATTTTAATGAGTTATAAGAATAAATAAAATGAAAATACATGGTTAATGACTATACCTCTTATTTGGAGAACCCCTTTATGTTTATGGATAAAGCCTTAATGGGAGTGTTTCCCAATAAAAATAAAGAATCTAAAAGGTATTTATGGAAATATATAATGATTTTTGGGTAGTTATTGTATGAATCAAAGGGTTTTGGATGTATTAATAGGATAGGAGAGTTGGTGGCCATTTACAGGTGAGAGAAAAGACAATATTGAAAAGATTTAGAAGAAAAATTTGTGACCATGTTTTAAACATTCAAAAATGCTCAAAAATAAATCATTATAAAACCTTAGCTGAGATAAGTTCTAAATGGGGTCATAAAATTTTATTTTTTAAATATTATAGTTCATTTTATCCCTTAACATTTTTAGTTTAACCCTTGTTAAAATCATTTTATCATTAAACATTATAAATAATATATAACATTTTTACTATTAATTTTGACCATTGATTAAGTTGAAATTGTTATATATTGTTAGTTATAAGGATTTAAAATATTGAGTATATTTTTCCAAATTACATTCACAAAAGTTATAAAAATTAATTTAAAATTTATCTAGAGGAGACATTGAAAAATATGTTTTAAAAGAAGAAAACTTTTATTAAGATATAATGTTATATTTAAACCATATTAAATTAAAATAGATAATTTAAATTCTATAAATAGAAATATAATGTTTCATAAAAATCAATAATTTTTCCTTATTAATCAAAAAATTATTCTTGTTAGAAAATTCATTGGCATTTTAAAAAACATAAGACTAAAATTTTTATTTGAAAATGAAAAATATTTTGTGAAATAAATTTTTGAAAATTGGGGAAAATTAATTTATTATTTTTTAATTAAACATTTTGAATTCCTATTCAAACATATAATTATAATGGCTAGATTATTATGGTAATTTTATATAATAATATTAATAGTATATCCTGGTTTGTTAAAACATTATGTTTTGTGTAATACAAGCTATTGATAAATTTATATTTATTTTTTAAAACAAATGAATAACATATCTAGGTTTTATATTCAAAAAATATTAATTTTAATTTCACCATCAATATTAAATCAGTTTTGTAAAATCAACTAAGGAAACTTATGCCTCCTTACATCCTAAATTTCCAACGAATCTTTTTCCAACAAGTGGATTTACTGAAAAAAATTTACCAATCAAGTTTTATTATTTAATATCACATATTATTAATGATCCCGAATATACATAGGTTTTTCCACAAATTAAATATCATGATCTAGTGTTATAATCTCTAATATTAGTACATGTGATGGATTTGGTATGTACTTCCTCATTATAGATACATGGAACACATTGTAAACTTTACATATAATTAGTGCAAAAATCATTTAATAACCATACATCAATACTCGATTAAGAATCTCATAATGGAAAATATAACATAAGATCTTTTTTTAATTCTTCCTACATATCATCACGTTCTTCCTTGGATAAATTTTCAAAAACACCATCTCACCAAATTCAAATTTCTGATGACTTCATTGATTTTAATTATAAATTTTATTTGAACTTTATATATCTCTTATGTGTTGTTAAATGTATCTAACCATCTCAATAATTTATTGAGATAGCTCTTGTACCAATAGACTTATTTCTATAATATCATCATAGTATATTTTATTTATACACATCTTCGCATAAATGGATTCTCAAAGAGCCATATAAATTCTCATTTCGAATCTATTCTTGTATGAAAACTAACCTAGAGGAAGTTATTTATCCCAAACATAATTTAAATCCATAGAAAAAGATCTCAATATTCCTTCAAAGGTTTGAAATTTTCTTTAATATTGACCATATATCTAAGGATGATACAAAATGATGAATCTAAACTCTATACCTAGACCATTTGGTAGAATTCTAAAGAACCTCAAAGAAAACCTTAGATACCAATCGAACATAATAGAATTTGGAAATCCATGAAACCTTATCACATCTATAATGTCTATCTTTTAAAGATATACTATATAGAAATCTCTTCTTATAGTGATAATGTGTGCTAACCTTTTAAGGTGATCGATTTTAACCCCTATGAAATTATTCCCTTTATATTTTTTAGGGAGTCTAATGAAAACAAATCATGTTGGTGTTTTCCCATTTCCATTCTAGTATTGGTAATGGTTGTAACATCCCCTTATACTATTGTCTCCCAGCATTAACATGTTGACATACCATGTATTAAGATACAAAATATCTGATATCTCTTATCATACCATCCCTATAGAAATACTCTTTCAAATGTTTATACATCATTTTAAATTCGGGATGAATAAAGAATGATAAACTATAAGACTCTCCAAACAAATCTTTCTTGATTAATGGAATGGATGGAACCAATACAGTATTCTAAAACCTTATTACTCTATCCTAATCAAGATTAAACTAAGGAAAATTTCGGACCTTATTTTATAGACCCTTATCATCCATATTCACCTCTTTAATTGTCACTTGTATTTATGGTAGAACACTCTTTTTAGAAATATATATGATCTCACCTTCTACCTCACGATTTCTAGATCTATCCATTAAAAGTCTGAAAATATGTGATCTTTTTTACCCTCATAATGGATAAGATATAATGAGAGTTTTGACTCAAATCATCAACCACCTTGTTTTCATAGTGTGGTAATGTATTGAGAATTCATAATCATTAATCTGCTCTAACCATCTCCTCTGATGCATGTTCAAATCTTACTATGTGAATATATACTTTAAACTTTTATCATAATTATATATATCAAACTTTTCTCCCTAAACATAATGCATCCATATAATTAATTCATAAATTACCACAGCTAACCCCAAATCGTGATTTGGGTAACTTTTCATACAAATATTCAATAATCCAAAGGCATTAGTTATAATACTATCATTATGAATGAGAAATCATCCCAATACCATCTTGGATGAATAATTATAGACTAAAAACCCTTATCCTAGGAATGGTAATATAATCATTGGTGCACTAACTAATCTTCTCTTTAGTTCAATGAAATTTTTCTTGCATTCTTTCTACCAATAAACTCGGATCTATTTAAGTTAACATTCTGTGTGTACTATATTCTCATGAGATATTTTATAGAACCCATAAATAATACACAACCAAACCAATAAAACATTTTATCTTAATGACTATGGTTATTCTTGGAAAATTTTCATTACCCTTTATCTTCGATGGATCCACCGATGTCCCATCACTTGAGATCACAAGACCAATATATGAAAAATTTTGTAGCCAAAATTAATACATTTTAAATTTTACATAAAGTTTCTCATCCCTTATGGAATTCAGTCCAATTATAAGGTGATATTCATGATCTTCTTTAATCATTGAATATATAAAAATAATGTCTATAAATATTATAAAGACCAGATCAAGGTTATCTATAAAGACAATATTAATATTACCTTTTGAATGGGAATAAAAACCCATAAAATGGATGTGATCTCCATAAAAAGTTCATATATATCATCTCATTGATATATAATCAAGGTTGGTTTGGAATATCAAATGTTAATTCCATTCATAGGAAATTCATGTCTAATTTATTTAGAGAATGTTTACCCATGCCTAAAATAACATGACATTCAACTTAAGGGAGAATAATAGGGTTTGTAGGAATCACATTCCCACAAACGTCAACCATAGTTGAATCATAAAAATCTAATTTGATCAATGTTGAATTGGTTTTTTTCACTAAAAATTAAAAATATATTCTTCAAGATAGGAAATAAAATTCCTCAAAATATCCCATTATATATGGTAATTCATATATCTAATTTAAAATAATATAATCCAACATTTTATAATAATTATCACCACCCCCACTTCATCATTCTATCTATATTAACTGTTAAAAATGAAATGGTTAGCATGATTATTATGCATCTTTGATCAAAGTGATCAATCAAGATAAATCATTTATAGTTTTTAAAAATAATGAAATATTATTTTCAATCTCTGAATACTTTGGATTAACCTATGTTATTCAGGGTCATTATTTATTCAAGTCCATCATAATGGTTTTTAAAGAGTTTGAAAATATCTAAAGCATATCCATTGGCAGTGTCAAATCACCTATGAATCAAGGACCATTTTCATCCAAGATGTGATAATTGAGTCAAGTTATATGCTCCATTTTCAATCTTATTACCCCAAGGTACACTAGTTCTAGATTAATATGGACTTTTATTATCCAAGAAGATATTTTTTTTCAAGTATACCCACATTTTTTGTACCACAACTTTGTTCATTCTCTTATAAGATGGATTATACTATGGGTTCTCACTAAATTTTACTGATCTATGATTCCAAAGGTTAACTAATCCTATTATAAGATACTAACTATAATTAACCAAGGTTTTAATATATTAATATTATTTCTTTTTAGTTGATTATTAAGTACATTTCAAAAGTACATGCTTATAGGTCATAAAGGATTATTGGCTTTAAAGACTTATTACAAATACATTTTACTTCATAAAATATCTTAAATATCTCTCATAATTATTTTCACATTATTCCCTCTACAAAGAAATATTCTATATTAAACTTTATTCATAACATGGGGAAGTAAATATTAGAATGGGTGAGCTCAAATGAACAGTAAGTGTAAACATGGAATATATTGATCGATGATCATATTAAATATTAATAAAATCATAAGTGCATGAGATGATTAATATAACATAAAAATTTCATATACAATCTATCAGGGATTTGAAGCATGATACCTTGAATGAATCATTATCACATCAAAATACATGTATAATAAGTGTGAACAATAACATGTAAAATGGTTTAAAAGGAACCATTTCAAATAGATCGTGATTCTGATCCATGATATAAGTGTGGCACCATTAAAAGTATAGATAAAATTTTAAATTCCAAGGTTACCATTTGATAAAATTAAATCATAACAAATTAGATATCAACACATATTTCTTATTGCATAATTGATCAGGACTCATCACCTATTTCCCAATAAGTATCAACAAAATAAATCTATTTTTAAATTTGGATGAATCACATCAACTTATTTTCTAACATGATTTCACGATAAATTAAACTATTCCCAATTTATTGGTGGGAGATATAGGTCCCACCCATCATATAGTTAAAATAAATCATGCATGTTCCATAAAGTCATAAAACATTAATCATATCATAAACTGGTAAATGAAATGTGTTTTAAAAACATTTTATCATAGCATAATCACAAGAAATGAAACTGTTTCAACAAAAATTACAACATATTACCCTAACATAACATGTGGAAAAGAAATGGGTTTCATAAAAATATTGTAATTTTAATCATAAAACATATAGATAAATGATGATAATAATGTTATTATTGGATCATATCCACAATAAATATTATGTGACATCAATGTATTTTATCTTGGAGGGAAAAATATTTTAAAATATCACTTGGAACATTTCTTGAAGAAAATGAAATTTTCAAATTGAAATCATTTATTTAAAAATTGAAAACATCGAAAATTTTAAAGAAACAAATTATTTCGAAATAACAATAGAAACATGTTAACGAAACATTAAATTGATATGGGGAATGATGGTGGAAAAGATCAACTGTTTTGTACTATTTTAAATGAATATTCCTTTCACATTTTCAGTAAAAATTCAAAAGGGACCTGTTTAGAAAATCTCAAGTAGATTCCTTTTAAACCATTTTATAAAAATTAAAATATTGGTAATATTTTATTTATAATCTCATTTTAGAAATGTATAAAAATAAATTAATATATTATTTGAAAACATGGACATAGAATAAAAAAAAATTTCGATCTAACAAAAACATTAATTTGGGTTTTCTATAAAAACATGATTTTGGACCACTAAGTACATAAATATGGGGGAATATAGAAAAATATATATTTTCATGAACTAACTAAAGGTTAGAAAAATTAAATAGTTTCTTGATATATATGTCATAATATTTTATCATCATAAACATAATAATAAACAATCCCAAAAAAATAATTATATTTTAACAGAAAAACATTACCACTATCGAATAAAAATAACAATGAAAGAAAGAACAGTATAAGGATATTTATATCACATAATTATGATGATAAATATATTATCTTAAATTTTTGGGTATAATATTCACCACACCAAAGAAATGAGTAGTGTATAAGGAATGTGTACTATAAATATTGAAATGAGAAGAAAATCCATTACATTATTTTGTAACTTTTGAATCGTAAGCCACATGAAAGAATAGAATTAATTGAAAAATTAATATAAATTAAAATAATTTTATTCATGGAAAAAAATTAAAATTGGATGTATATACTCATAAAATATTATAGATGCATAACATAACCTATGTCCCAAAGAAGATAATTTGAGATAAAATTCCTTAACATAAATCTCAACTTCCTTCATAAATAATTGAATATCCTTTATAATAAATACATGTTTGTTATAAATATATTAAATTACCATAATCATAAGTTTCATTCAATATATTATTTACTTATGACCATTTATTACCTTTTTATTAATAACACCATATTAAAATCATGATTCAGGTAATAACTGCTTCTCTTTTCTTGTATGTTTTTGTTTGGTATTTTTTACATTTAACATTTATCATGGATAAATTATCTATATAGTGTTAAAATTGATATAAATATATTATATTTCCATTATAAATCAATTTATAGTAATCCATTATAATTATAGATAGATAATTAATTGCACCATCAATGGAGATGGTAGACCTTACAAACACAAGAACGTTATTTTCATTTTATCGATGGATGAATCAAATGAAAGATAAATATTATAATAAAATTATACATAAATTTTTATTATATATATATAAATATTATTTATTTCAATTAAACCAATCAATATTACCTTCCCTGTAAATTTTATGTGAAGAATGAATCACATCGCTTCATGAAGTGGTAGTCTGTCGTACAGACGAGATACATTATCACATTCCCAAGGAATGAAAACTAACCAAATATATGTGTTATTATTATTAAAAAAGTAATATAATTTAATAAATATCATATAAATATTCTAAATTCATAATTTTATTTTTCTGTTATTGGTAGTGATGGGAACTGAATGGCATCAGTTCACAAGGTGGTAGTCCACCATACACACAATTGATGATTTCATTTCCTAGTTGATGGAAGAGTAGATAGATATTTTTAATTCCAATTTCATAAAAACAACTAATTATATTGAATATAAATATCTTATTATATCATCATGGTTGAAGGATATTTGATGGAGTGAGTGGAGAAAATAAATTAAAAAATTATTATTATGAACTATACACTTTCTTTGGAGAACGTGTTTATGTTTACAAATAATGACTTATTGGAAGAGTTTTAAAAATAAAATGAGGTCTCTAAGACATGGGGTGTGACAAAAGGATTTTATTTATTTAGTAATATTCTAATCCAATGGTTTTTTGAAGTGTGAAGAGGAGAGGAGAGTAGTTTGCATTTTATAAGTGGGGGAGAGGACACTCTTGGGATTTTGGAAAAGAAAAAGTTGTACATGGTTTTGAAACATTCCAAAGGACCCATAGTGGATAATTATAAAAAATTATATTATAAAAGGTCCAAATATGGGCATAAAATGGTTTTTGGGAAATTTTTCTAGCTAATTATACCCATTAATGTTTTCAATTATCCCACTGGTGGACTCATTTTAACCTTAACAATGGTAATTAATTTTTATTGTTTCAACTATTTATTTTTTACTCAATAATAATTTACCATATCATATAATATTAATTGTGAAGATAAAAAAAAATTAGCCTATTTTTCCAAATTCCATTTCTAGAGTTGAAAATTTTAAAATTTAAATTTAGCCCCCATATGTGATGAAAATATGGGTTTCCCAATACAAACTTTCCATAAGTATAAACAGTTTTAGTAATAAAAATAAATTTAAAGTTATTAAAAAGAAAAAAATGGATTGTGTTGATACTTTAGAACAAGTATCCAGGGGTCATTATTCCTGTGTAAGAGTCTACCCCGCCTCAATCTGAGGCACGGTGTGGCCGGTACCACTAAAAGTTTCTCAGTTTTTATTTGAAATGGACAACATTTTAAGTGAAAACAACTACTGGCATACGGAAAACTGACCAAATGCATTCAGATTCTGTTTATACATTAGGAAAATTATCCATGGGTCATTTTTGACATGTACGAGTCGATGCGGCCTCAATACGAGGCACAGTGTGGCCAGCACCACTCAAACATTCTCACTTTTCTTTGAAATGGAAAGGATTTTAAGTGAAAACAACAACTTGCATATGGAAAACTGACTGAACGCTTTTTGATTGTATTGATACTTCCGGAAAATGATCCATGGGTCATTTTTAACGTGTAAAAGTCAACCCTGCCTCAATCTGAAGCATTGTGTGGCCGGTATCACATAAAGTTTCTCTCTTTCGTTTAAAATGGACACTATTTTGAGTAAAAACAAATGGCATACAGAAAACTATCCAAATGTATTCTAATTGTGTTGATAATTTAGAAAAATGGTCCATGTGTTACATTGGACATGTACGAGTCAACCCCACCTCAATCCAAGGCACGGTGTGGCTGTTATCACTCAAAGTGTCTGACCTTTATTTGAAATGGACAACATTTTATGTGAAAAAAACAACTAGAATACAGAAAACTGACCAAACATGTTTATATTGTGTTTATAGTTTAGGAAAAAGATCCATGAATCATATCTGATGTTTACGAGTCAAACCCGTATCAATAAAATTCATGGTGTGGCTGGTATCACTCGAAATGTCTTTCTTTTATTTTTAAATGGACACCCTTTTAATTAAAAACAACTGGCATACGGAAAACCAACCAAACATATTCAGATTGTGTTGATACTTTAGCACAAGGATCCATGGTTTATTTTTGACATGTACGAGTCTAACCTACCTCAATCTGAGGCACGGTTTGGCCGGTACCACTCAAAGTGTCTCACTTTTATGTGGAATGGACACCATTTTAAGTGAAAACAACCGCTGGCATACAGAAAACTGACCAAAAAAATTTGGATTCTGTTGATACTTTAGGAAAACGGTCCATGGGTCATTTGTAACATGTATGAGTCAACCTTGCCTCAATCTGAGGCACGGTGTGGTTGGAATCCCTTGAAGTGTGATTATTTTGTTTAAAATGGTCACTTTTTTAAGTAAAAACAACTGGCATACGGAAAACCTACCAAACTTATTCAGATTGAGTTGATACTTTATAACTAGGATCCATGGGTTATTTTTGACGTATACGAGTCAACCCCGCCTAAATTAGAGGCATTGTATGGCTAGTTTCACTCGAAGTGTCTGTCTTTTGTTTAAAATGGACATCATTTTACATAAAAACAACTTGCATGTGGAAAACTAACCAAACTTATGGGGATTGTGTTGATACTTTCACACACGGACCCATAGGTAATTTATGATGTGTACGAGTCAAACCCACCTCAATCTGAGGAATGGTGTGCTCGGTATCACTCAAAGTGTCTAACTTTTATTTTTAATAGAAAACATTTAAAGTGAAAACAACAACTGGCATATGGAAAACTCACCAAACGCATTCTGATTTCATTGATACTTTAGGAAAATGATCCATGGGTCATTTTTGACATGTAAAAGTCAACCCCACTTCAATACAAGGCATGGTGGGGCCGGTACCACTCAAACTGTCTCACTTTTATTGGAAATGGACATGAATTTAAGTGAAAATAATAACTTCTATATGGAAAACCGACAAAACTCTTTCATATTGTATTGACACTTCCGGAAAACGATCCATGAGTCATTTGTGACATGGACGAGTCAACCCTGGCTCAATATGAGGAACATTGTGGCCTATATCACTCTAAGTGTCTCTCTTTTGTTTAAAATGAACATCATTTTATGTAAAAATAAATGGCATATAGAAAACTGACCAGAAGTATTAGGATTGTGTTGATACTTTACCATAATGATACATGGGTCATTTGTGACGTGTACGAGTCTAACCCACCTCAATCTGAGGTACGGTGTGGCCGGTACCACTCAAAGGGTCTCACTTTTATTTGAAATGGTCTACATTTTAAGTGAAAACATTAATTGGAATACGGAAAACAAACCAAACGGATTCAGATTGTGTTAATACTTTAGGAAAAAGATCCATGGGTTATATATGAAGTGTGAGAGTCAACCCCACCTTAATCGGAGGCGTGGTGTGGCTGGTATCACTCGAAGTGTCTATCTATTATTTAAAATGGACATCATTTTAAGTAAAAACAACTGGCATACAGAAAATTGAAAAAACATATTTGTATTGTGTTGATACTTTAGGACAAAGATCCATGGTCTAGCCTCACACAATCCACTTCTCATGTGAGGAACTCCTACCCCTATGATAAAACACATGACATTTAATACCGCAAGGACAACTGCATTCCCTATGTCACACAAGCTCATTGATACACAACAATTATCATCATCACTAAGTTCAAAGACACCTACCACAAACCATGGGACATTATATATGTGTTTGGTTGATGTCATTTATCTATGTCCTTATTTTGAAGTTATTAGCTTCTAATTTCTAAATTAAATCTTGTATGTGTTATACAAAATGAAATTTTGTATGTATACTTAATTCTGTATTACAGATAAAATTACGTATTCAGTTTTTTATGTATTATATTCAAAACTGATAATTAAATTATGTATGTATTCAATTTAGTAGTCAATTATGAATGTAATTCCTGATTGCACATGTAATTATCATCTCAATTCTAAATTGAATTCAAAATCAGTTATGTATGTTTATAATTACTTTATGAATTGTGTTTTAATTATGTATCTGTATAGTTATATGGTGCATTATGTGATAAATCAGTATGAATTAATTGTGTATATGTATGTGTTATAGTTGTTTATTGCAAGTAATTGGAGTTGGGGAAACTAGAAATTCAGAAAGGGAAGCTTGGTCATGGAAGTCACAGAGCCGCACAACAGAGTAGTAGGTTGATGCCTGAATTGCCCAGCAAAGCCTATGCCAATAGTTTACAACCATTGTCATTGGGATTTGAATGTGTTTTATACCAACAGTTCTAAGAGAACCATTGGTAAAAACAATTTCCCAATTTCTTACAAACCGTTGGGATATAGGTCAAATTTTTAGATATAACAACACTTTGTGTAAACCGTTGGTAAAAAGATTTAAAAAACTATATTCTAACGGTTTGAAATCATTGGAATAATATTTTTACCCACGGTTTCAAACCTTTGGTGAAGATTTATACCAACGGTTTCACGTAACCATTGGTTTAATGTAGATTTCCTAACATATACCAAAACTTTTCTAGAAACCGTTGGCATATGTTCTTCCCTACAGTTTACTTCCCTAAGGTTTGGATAACCATTGGTATATATTATACTAATGATTATCTATCCTTTACCAATGGTTTGGAACCATTGGTAAAGGGTTCATTTCCAATAGTGTTTGGAACAAAAATGAAAGAGAGAAATGAGATTTATTTGAAGTGTTCGCCGAATGAGTAAGTATTTATATGATCCTTAGGGCATACAATGTGCTCAATATATTTTGGTAAACATGTTTTATCCTCTTATAGGATCTATGTCTCTATCATCTCGCAAGGGATTAGGAGATGGTTCTTCAAGTTTATAAAAAGAAGCCCCCAGGGGAAACATAGGTTCTTACTGACGAATCTGCAATTTTAGTAGATAAATCATCAAAATATTCAACTATACCTGCTCCTAGATCTGCTGAGAGAGAGAAAATCCATTGTAAGATTAAATACATTCCTAAGTTGCTTTTGTCAAAGGATTCTGAAATAGTTAACACTGATATTCCTATTTCTTTAGAGGAAAGGAACGAAGATCTAGGGAAATCTAAGACAAATACTGATGTTGACCCAAACATGGAAAAACTTAATTCTGTCATACCAATTGAGGAGAGAACGGAAAAAAATTATTGGAGAAAATTTTGGAATCAACCAACATTTGTTGGATACCTTTAATTGTGAGGATTCTGTAACATTTCATGCTGTATAAAATGAAATGATGGACACCCTTAATCCAAATATTGATATTCCAGGTTCCATTAAGCAGTTTGGGGATTTTTATGAGGAATTAAAAGGGCGTAATTCCTTGTTCTTTTATTTTCCATACATAATTTGTTCTTTAACATGATTATTTACATTAAAGTCTACCTTATGCAGCTTTATCTACAGAGAATGTTGCAAAGGATCTTCAGGAATAGGGTGTTCCACTTCAACCTTCCACTAGGGCTTGATAAATACCTACAGAGGATCCTTCATCAAGAGATTTTCAAGAGCCTTCAAATGTCATAACTGAGAAAATTCAAGGAAATTCCCCTTCTCAAGAAACATCTCTTGGTAGTGAATCAGATTCAGACTTAGAGATGCAATATTCTCTTGGCATGGCATGTAAGAAGACATGGTGACATATCTGGAGCATAGTTCTCGAAAATCATTTAGATGAATTGTTGTCACATTTTTCAAAAATCCCAGTACAATTCTGCATATTGGGATTTGGTGGATTTAATTATCATCCAGTCTATGATTCCATGAAAGATATTGTTCGCCAATAAGAGCAAGTTCATAAGCTGCGATATGATTTTGAAGAGGCTAAACAACTCATCAATATTGAGGTATTTTAAACTACAGTAGTTGAGGTGGAGGAAAATCATAACAAGAAATCACTTGAAATTAGTCAAAAAATCAAAGAGAGCACGAAGGAGTTGTTATATATTCAATAATAATTGGATGTTTTTCATACCAATCTTGAGCAGTTGAATCAGACATCGGGAGAAACCCAATTAGAAGGAAAAATAGTCATTTCAACCACTAAGGAAGCACTTCGTCACGATGAGGATACTGGAGTTTCTCAATTATCTCAACTTCAATAGGCAGCAAATATAGCTTATGAAGCAGTCTGACAAATGAAAATTCATGTTGAGATTTTATTCTAAAACATGATAGAGAGGCTCTATTTTGTGGATGGCCCTCTATTTTCATATGAAAGAAAGAAATTCGGTTTCAATCATATAAATCTCCATTCCAACTTTTCATGATTTTAATATGAAAGTTAAATGATGATAATGATTCCATATGTTAAACAATCATTATTATAATAACAAGAATGAAGTGCTCAAAATTTTCTTATTATGCCAAGGGACCTAATGAGCATAATTTTATTGTTCCTAGGGTTATATGGATAGTCCAAAAAATTTTGTTTCCTTTAAACTATTTTTTTATTGCTCAGTATTAACTAAATCATACAAAAAATGTATGTTTAGTGGGATAGGACTCGACTTTTATTCGGAGTCCCCTTAATGGGTTCTCAATCTAATGAGTATCGAGTCTTTTTTTGTTTGGATGTTTAGAGTGATGCATGTTGGACTATAAAGGGATAATATTTAGGGTCAAATATCTCTGATCATAAACATTGAATTAAATCCCAAATAAAAAACTATGGCTATGAATTTCTTTAATATTATTTTACATTTCCAAGGGAAATCTTGAGTGATGATTTTTTTTATGGATACCAAATTTAAATACTGTATCAACACAATGGGTGTATTTTCTCGAAAAAAATTACCATTATTTGACAAACCCATTATGAGGTATGTATTATGCAGGGCCAACTGGGGCATATTCTGCATAACCAAATAGTGGAATCTTTTTATTAATAGGCATGTTATGTTGGAAACTTATGCCAGGCCACCTAAGGGATTTTTCTACATAGTCAAGTAAAATAATTCATTTGGAATTTTACATTTTTTTATTGATTGATAGGGGAAATAAAATTTGGGTGACCCAAGACCACAATGGGTGGTTTTTCCAAGGAAATGAATTTTAAAAATAAAAGAGCTATTTTATACCGACATATATCGTGAATTAGAAAACTATTTCTATTCAAATTTTGGGTATTAGAAATAGCTAAAAAATTATCAAAAAAGGGATGATTTCTGATATCATACTGTGCAATTTTAAGTCATGCAGTGAGGACATTGGTAATAAGCATTTTTAAGTAATACAGTGAGGACATTGGTACTGTTCAGTTTTAACTCATGTAGTGATGACATTGTGTGGATTTAAATTAAGGTCCTTTGCTCTGATTAATAGTATGAGAAAACTCTCCCAATTTGTTGATAATTTTTTTGAAAACAGACTATCATATTCAGGTATGTAAGGGAAAACTATAAACTGTGATTTAGGAATTTTTGGAACTATGGAATGATATGGGAGAAGGGATAAAATCATTAAAGGAAGACTTTTATAAGAACAAAGTTACTATTACTTGAAAAACATGTTATGGGGGTTGTATTATGTAGGACCAACTAGGTCATATGTTGCATAGCCAAATAATTGCATCTTTTGGATCACAGGCCTGTTATGTAGGCAACTTATGCAAGTCCACATAAGGGAACATGCTGAATAGTCAGGAAAAAGAGCTCTCAGAAATTTTCTATTCTATTTCCAAAAGTCGAAGAAAGTTTATTGATATTTAGATTTTCTAAAGCATAGAGTTTGGTTTATGTAGAAAGGTACCTGAATATGGGAAGTGTGTTTTAATCAAGATATCCAAAGAATCGATGGAATAATACTTTTAAAAATGTATGACCTAAATGTAAGAGATATGTTGTCTATAGTTTTATGACATACAACTAGGACCATAAATAGAAACAATATATAACATGTTTCCAAGTGATTTCAAGGTTATTCCCTAGTACATCGAACACATGGTGAAAGAAATGTGTAAACCATGGTCTTAAAGATTTTCATATTGTGAGAAAGATAATGAGACAAAAATACTTGAATGGCTATTTTAAAATACATATTGTTGTATATTTTCATCAAAGATTAAAGGGTACAAAGATATTATAACTAAGAATGAAGTTACCATTACTTGAAAAACATGTTATGGGGGTTGTATTATGCAGAACCAACTAGGGCATATACAGCATAGGTAAATAATGGCATCTTATGGTTGACAGGCCTGTTATGTAGGAAACTTATGCATGGTCGCCTAAGGGCACATGCTACATTGTAAAGAAAAAGATCTCTCAGGTATTAGAAATCTTGTCACCAAAAACTGTAAGAAATATTACGAGGATATGGAAATATTCAAGATTACGAGTGTGAAATATGGATGAGGTTTTATGTTCAATTTTTATGAGAAATATTTTAATCAATATTTACCACGAGTTTGATGTCCTTTACATAGATCTGACTCATATGTAAAATGGTGACTTTCTATGTTTCCTTAGAATGAATATGGTGGTGTGCAGTTTTAATTCATGCAATGACGACATTATACAATGTAGTTTTAATTCATGTAGTGAGGACATTATACTATGCAATTTTATGTCATCCAGTGAGGAAATTATTAACCCCATAAGAAATTAAAACACCTTATATAAATAATCCATATTCCTAATTTCTAAGCTCACGTGAGCTATGCTCGGTGTGAGAAATAAGGAGGAGTAAGGGTTTCTTTTAAAATGCAAAGGTGATGCAAATTAAGAGTAGAGGTATTAGATTTCCATGAAGTTTAAAAACATGCGGTAATGATGAAGATGAATAGATGTGAAAGGAAAAGACATATTTTATCTAGGTTAAGGAATAACACCAAAGTTTCAATATATATCTTGCTGGGGAAAGGATCAAGTCATACATAATTATTAAAACATTTCCTATGCAGATTGGATTCTTATAAAAGAAATAAATAAATTTTATTTATCTTGGCTAGGCCCTAGATTGGAGATCTAGGCGTCTCTACATATCTCAAAAATAAATGAGAATCAATCTATACATAGTCCTTTAAACAATCATTCCTCACGCTAAGTTTGACAAGAATAATGGAGGTTTTTAACACGTTTTGAGAGAACGCTAAATCTTTAAGAAATAAAATGGTATAAGGACCAAATCATATATCATTAGAAAAATCTTTGTACAAATATGATTCATACAGAAGAGGCGAAAAGAAAATTAGAATATTTTGTGATTGTTTCTGAGCCTAAAATTGGATATTTAGGCATATCTACGTATCTCATTGAAAATGAGAATCAATCCATGCGTAGTTCTTGAAACAGGGTCTCTATGCAGATCTGACTCTAACATTGGAAATAGAGGGAGTCATGTTCTACAAAGGAGTAGTGATGACATCAATTACATTTTATTATGGAAACTCCTATTGTATTATAGAAAAAACTTTAGTTGTACCAATGATGTCATGCAGTTTAACATCATGCGACAAGGAAAAAGATGCTACACAAGTTAGCGTCATGTAGCATGGACACTTATGGTTGTTATGCAGTTTAATGTCTTGCAACTAGGACATGGGGGCTGTGTATTTTTAAGTCTTTCAGTGAGGACTACGGTATTGTGCAGTTTAAAGTCTTGTAGTGAGGATTATGGTGTATAATTACACAAATTATTTCTTCAAGAATCTCGCATGGGTTGAAGTTGTAATGAGCTCTCCATCAATTGAGATTAAAGCATAGACTCCATTTGAATAGATCTTATGTATGGAATAATGTCCTTCCAACTTTGGTTCATATTTTGGAGGTTTCTTCCTTGGTTTCATTGGAGTCCTAAGGACTAATACTAATTCTCCTTGAAGGAATGAATGAAGGAGAACTTTCTTATTAAAAGCTTCCGCTATTCTGTTCTGAGAGACTTTTAAATGATGCAATGTATTCAATATTCTCTCATCTAATCTTTCCAATTCATTGAACTATTTTTGAGATATTTCAACTGTATAAAACTGATCATGAATTTTATCTATATGTGAGGGCAATTGTATTTCAATTGGAAAAATTGCTTCAATTCCATATACCAATGAATAAGGAGTTTCTTAGGTAGTAGTATGGGTTATTGTCCAATAATCCCATAAATCATTAAAAATTCTATCAAGCCATGACTTCCTATATTTATCCATCATCTTCAAATATATATTTGATAGGGTTTTGTTGAAGGCCTCTATCTATCCATTGGTCGTCGTGTGATAGTGAGATGAATGGTTGGATTTGATATTATATTCCTAATATAACTTTTTCACCTCAGCATAACAAAAAATAGTGCCATTGTCCATCAAAATAGTATGAGGGATACCAAATCTAGTGATGATATTAGTTTTGACAAAACTAACAATTCTTTTGGCTCTTACTTCCTTGAGAGGTATTGCCTCAGCCTATTTAGAGAAGAAGTCAGTAACAGTGAGAATATACTTGAACAGTTTAATTGGGGCTAGAGGATAAGGCCCTAAAACATCCATTCCCAATATGGAAAATGGCCAGGAGTATTTAGCTATTTGTAGAACCTCTGGGGGTTGATGAATGAAGTTGGAATGCACCAGAAATGGATGACAGTTTTTGGTGAAATCGTTATAATTTTTTGTCATTGAAGGCCAAAAGTATCCAATCCTTCAGATCAGATCATAGATTCTGTGCCCAGATTGATGGGTACCACAAGCTCCTAAATGTATTTATTTCATGACAGTGGCGGTATCTTCTCCATCAATAGATCATAAGATAAATTCATCAAAGACTTCATTATTAAGAATATTTTGGTTGTCTGGACTATCATAAAGAGAAAAATTGGATGCTCGTCGCCAGATTTGATCCTTCTGAGTAATATTTAGTGAAAGTATCCCATTTTAAAGATATTCTATGATGGATGTTCTCCATCCCGTGGTATGACAATATGGTTAAGAAATAGGGTAAATTTCATTAATTTCCTCCCTTATGGTATGAAAAAATGTGAAACCACATAGCGATGGGTTATGCTGATAATTGTCTCATCCTGATTTGGATATGCCAAGGTTGTAGCTGCATTAGCCTGTGAATTTTCTTGGGAATTTTGTGATCGCGGGACATAAGACAATGTCAGATATGAGGGAAATTCAGCCATTAACTCTCTTATGTAATCACACAAAGGGATTAACTCTTTTTTCTGATAGAGTATTCCCCATTGATTTTTTTGATTACCAATTATGAATCACCTTTTACCCTTAATGATTCATTTTAACTTGAAGTGCCAATTCCAAACATATCATGAGAGCTTGATATTCTGCTTCATTATTGGTACCAACTTCCGATAATAAAGATGATAAGGCAATACTTCCATTTCCAGAGAAATTAGGAAAATTCTGAATCAAACCTTGTTGAGTTTAGGGTTTTCCAGTCTCTTCCCATTTAGACTTCTAAAATAACCATCAAAATACACTTCCCATGTTTGGGAATTATCTTGAATAGAGAAGACCTCTTCATCATGAAGTTCGATATTAAAAGATGAATCTTCCACAGATGGATGCTCAGTAAGGAAATCAGCCAGACCTTGTCTATTTATTGCCTTTTGAGGCACAAAATGGATATCAAAATGTTGCAGAATAACCACCCACTATTCCAGATGCCCTGTAAGCATAGGACGATGGCGGATAAATTTGAGTGGGTTGTTACGAGACACCAATTGGACCTCATGATGTTACAGGTATTGCCTTGAATTTTGAACTATAAAGATTAATGCCACGAGGCACTTCTCAATACTTGAACACCGTGTTTCCATGTCTATCATAGTTAGACTAAGATAATTAAGGTTATTTTCATTCCCAGCATCATTATTTTAGGCGAGGAAATCACCTAGTGATCGCTCTAAAGATGTCACATAAAGAATAAGTGGTCTTCCTTCAATAGGTGGAATCAATACTAGTGGACTCAAGAGATATTTCTTGAGGGTATTAAATGCTTCTTTTTAATCTTCAGTCCATTTGTAAGTGACTCCCTTATTCATTAATCTAGTGAAGGGTAAACACTTTCTTGCCAAATTGGCGATAAAGTGCCGAATATAGGCTAAGTGTCCTTGGGGTCCTATTAAATTTTTTAAATTTCGAGGAGGTGACATACCAAATATTGATTTTGTTTTCTTAGGATCCACTTCGATACCATGATGGCATACAACGAAGCCAAGGAATTTTTCTGAGGTTACCCCAAAATCACATTTTAAGGGGTTCATCTTCAAACTTTGTTGCTGAAGTTTATTGAATGTGGTTTTCAAATTATCCAAGTGATTGGAATGTTGTCTCGATTTGACTACCAAATCATCCACATAACATTCAACAAATTTCTCTAAGAAGGGTTTGAAGATATTGTGCATAGAACGTTGGTATGTTGCGCATGCATTCTTTAAGCCAAATGGAATTACCTGATAGAAAAACACACCTTGAGGGCTCTAAAGGCTATAGATTTTTCATCCTCTGGGGCCATATGGATTTTATTACACCCATAATATCAATCCATGAAGGAATGAGCTTCATAGCTAGTTTTTTCATCAATTAGAAGTTCTGTAATCGAGACATGAATATAATATTTAGGAAAATGCCGGTTAAGATCTCTGAAATCAATACATACTCTAATTTTCCCATTATTCTTTATCACTATGACAATATTGGACAACCATTTGGGATACTGAACTTCCTTAACAAAGTTATCTTTTATATGCTTATCAACTTCGACTTCAATTTTAGAGGCATGAGTTGGGTGTGTCCTCCTTGCTACTTACTTAAATCCACAATTTTCTTCTAGAAAACCCAAATGATGAGTGGGTATATCAGGATTATGACCTAGAATTTCTATATAAATCTGAGAAAATATGTCCATGTTCAATTAGAAAGTAATTATACACCTCTGGTTCTTCATAGTTCATGGCCACACTAATTTGAGTGGGTCGTGGATCTTCTTCTGTACCCAGATTTATTTCTCTGAGTTCATCCACAGTGGTGGAGACACCTTCTTCAAATACTGGATGATCACCCCCAAGATCTTCCTCTTCTTCTTCATTATGTGTTACCTCTTCTGTTTCCATTTTCATTGTAGATGAGAAGGAAAAACTCCCAGAGTTAGTGGAGGAGTCGGTATTTGAACATTTCGAAGAAGTGGCCACCATATCTGACCCTACAGATGATGAAGGGTCTTCCTTTGGTAGTAAAGAGGGATTGATGGATTGGGAATCGACATCTTTGTCTTCCCCTAGCATTGCTACAATTTCTTCTACCCAGATTAACGAAGTAGAGGCTTGTTGTAGTTTAACAAATGAAATGAAAACATCTCTATTCAGGCTTCTATCATTGCATGGTGTATCAATAATTTATCTCTGGTTGTTAGGCTCAATTTCCATAGTTGACATTATGGAAATTAATGGATAAGTGCATGGATTTTGTTTTAACCGTTCAATTTGATTGATGGGTAGCACATAATATGTACTCAAATGCATGAATAAATTTGCTGGAATAGTTTCTGGTCTATTTAGAGCATTAACTATAGTTATTTCCTTCATCATGGTATTCATTCCTTTTGTGTGATAAAACCCTACCTCAATGTATTGAGAGTCACATGTTCTGAACAGATCCTTGTCCCCATACAATGTTCTGATTTAACCACTGAAATAGTATTTCAGACATTGGTTGTATTAAGAAGGTATGGATGTATGTTGATGCAACCAAGGCCTTGCAAGAAGAATATTGAAGGTTGTGTCCTAATAAACAACCATTAAATTTGAATTAGACAGAAGATCTCCAAACTGAGTCTTGACTGTAATTTCTCCCAGAGGAACATGTTCATTCTTGTCATATCCATGCAACATTAAAGTGGAAGGAGATAAGTCCGATTTAGTAAGGCCCAATCGATGAAGTGTATGAACAGTAATGAGGTTGACCCCAGAGCCATTATCAATGAAATCATTTGGGTATCTATGTCATTGACATTTCTAGATAGATACAAAGGTCTGATATGCCCATGTACCACATGGTCTTCATCTTCGTCAATAAAAGATATGACTGCATGACATTCTGTAGGCCCATTATTTATATGATAAACATCAGTAGCAACAACATCAGTTTCAAACTATTAAGGACTTGAAAAAGCCTCAATGAGCATCTCTCTAAGATATTTTGGCAGATTCAAAGCATCCAGAATTGACATCTTGGCCGGTACTTGTGCCAATTTTTTCAAGACATCATACTTTTGGTCTAAAGCTCTACATTTTCCAGCAAGGAGATGTGGGTTTTTAGGTTCTTTAGAATTTGATGCATCTGATGTAGTTGTATTTTATGTTGAATATGAAGTGGGGTATATTACTGACTTTGGAATATTAGACTGACTAGGTCTATTCACTTGCTGAGAGGAATACAGACTTAATTCTAATATGTCCTCCAAAATAATTATGTCAAAACTGAGCATATCTTTCATAAAATAAACTCCGTGTTCATGTTGATCCTGTTAATGGGCTCTTCCACATTTTCTACCGTATATATGGTTCAAGCAGGTGTAGAATTAAAATGGTGGTTTCTAAAATTCCCATGTATTCCCCTGTATCCTCAACCTTGGCCCCTTCCTCTCATTCCCTAATTAGGCACAAGGAATTATGGTTCACTATAATTAGAATCACCCTTTGCATAAAGATATATTAAATAGATAAAATTAATATAACCAAAGATGAATTCATTATCGAACAAAGACTCTTCTTGACAGGTTAGTTCTAGTTGTACCATTTGGTGGGGCAGTGCCTGTGATTTTGAAACATATGGCATAAAATCTGCCAGGGTTAAGGACAACTTTGGCCTTGACACAAGATCATCTTCTTCATACTGCTCTTTGTCTTTATCATCACTTTTCTTCATTGAGGAATTTCCTTTTGAGAAAGATTTTTTTGTTGTTGCAGGAGTGGTAGAAGACACAATTGGTTGTTTCAACTGTGTTCGTAAAGTATCATTAGTTCGGCTGATCGTTTTCCTGATCATCCAATCATTATATTTTTTCATACTTTTACTTTTAACCCCTTGTCATTCTCCCTCTTCCTCAGGATTGGTATCAGTTACCCATGCTACTTGAGCTGATTAACTTTTCAATTTTTCATGTCTAGAGTCTAACATCTTTTTCAAAAGTCCTTTGAAAACAAAGAACTCTGGAATGGGGTGTCCCAACATCTGATAAACGGGAAAATAATTCAGACAATCTTCATCTTCGTCTTTATCTGGTTTCTTCGACATTGGAAACTGAACCAAATTGTTTTCTAGGGTTGAGATGAAGTATCTTGGAACATGATCATTCCTGAAATAATAAACTTTATTCTTTAGTTCCTAAAAATATTTCCACCTTTTATCTCATTGATCATCTTGACAGGGCGGTTGATGCTGCTGATGCTCAAGAAGTGGAGCCCTTCGGTATGATGAAGGTCTTGAAGTAGAAGCAGGTACAGGTTCCTATTTGATTGTGATTGTAACAACTTCTGCCTTTCTTATTCTCCTTCCTGGAACTAATGGAATTACATGATTTTTAGCCTTAGTTTCTATAATAGAGTCATCTATCTACTGAGCGATTGAAGTAAGGTCTCGAAACTCTCCTGTGTATTTCATGGGGATCAATGGTGTGCGTAATTCATCATGCAGATATTCCACACAGATTGGTAGAAACTTTTCTTGAGGGAGTGCTAAACTTAAGGAATATGTTAATCCCTTACACCGTGAAATGAAATATGAAACTCTTTCATTCTCCCTTTTTATAAAATTGGTATGATAAAAAACTATCATCTTTGGTAGCATTGATCTAAATTGAAGAATAAATTTCTGACAGAGATCTTCCAACATAGTAATTGATCAAGATTACAAACTTGTATACCAGACAAAAGCTGGCCCTTGTAATGACTGCACAAAACACCTAAGCTTAACATATTCTTTTTTTTAGATGTTCTCATCATAGGATCAAAACAAGAAACAAAATGTGTTAAGTGTTCTTCAGGATCTCTCGAACCATTAAATATTGGGAATGTGGTATTCACAAAATTTTGTGGGAAAGGAATTACATCCACCCATTACGAGTAAGATCTCTTTTCTAGCTAAACTGGTGCACTTCATTCCTCCATAGCATCCAATCGAGTCGTTAATGCCTTAATTGTGTTCATAAGCATTTGGGGAATATCTAGATGAGATGGATTCTATACAGGTTTAGTAACTGGAGCTTGAGCTGGTGCAGCGACTCGAACATCCACTAATGGTGGTACTAATACTTACCTTGGTTGTATACCCAATAGAGGTTATTCATTTTCTGCATCTTTAGTTACTACAAATCCTCTTTTCTGAGTAGCTTCTATAGGATTTTCAAGCTGAGGACTTGTCTAGGGATACTATCTAACAGAAATGCTTTTTTGAAGTAACTTTGTTTTGAGTTTTTTCAACTCCTTCATTTCCTCCTCTTACTATTAAAATATATCTTCAAGCGAACGAGATCGACCTTATCCAGTGGAAAAGTGAGATACAATCTGACTTTTTTCATTTCCCCATGTTAGATGCATTTCAGAGAGGGGGGAGTTGGTTATTTGAAGGCATACCTAAATTCTGGGTAAGCCTCTGATTTCGGGTACGTACACCTTCTTCATTTTCTTCAGTGTGTTCTGTATTATAAACGAGAACTTCATCTACTTATTCCCCTAATTTGGACTTATTTTCTGGAGGATCTTCTACAATGGTGTTAATAACATTCACTAACACATAATGCATTGATGACATTCGGTCATCATTTCTTCTTGATCATCTCCCTTTTTGTCTATCACGAGACTCCGTTCTCCTAAATGAAGAATTTCCTAGAATGTTTTGGCAGAGATTAACATGAAGGGAATCTCTAGATAGTTTATTTGTATGCTTTTCTTGTGTCTTCTTCCCTAATCTAGAGAAAACTGACTTCTGTTGAAGAGGGTATTGTAGATGTGAAAAAACCCTCAACCTTGCAGGCTGGGGTTGATCATGTTCTTCTTATTCAAATCATTGAAACTTTTTTAATGAATTTGAAGGTTGAATTAAATAAGTCCCTTGCCTAGCAAGTTGGGGTGATTCTTGAACTACTACAGCTGAAATCCAGGCAACTGCTCTTCTGATTCTGCAGATTTTGGTTCGGATATTTGCTGGGTACATCATCCGAAAATAACTCAAATCATCTGTTTCAGAAGATAGTTGTACTATTTTAGAAATTTTCATCCTCTGATGCCTGACAGACTCTAAATGGGATGCATGTTCAAGATTCTCAGAGTCTTGATGTAAAATTAGCTCAACAAGTTCTTTTCTTTGGGCCTGATTCTGATGAGAACTGGTTGAGGCCAATTCTTGAACGTATATTTAATTACATACCAAACCTATTGATTGTGGTCTTCTATGGGAAATAACATTTCATTAAACCACATTTGGGGGACTTTGCTGATTTTTGAATACAGTGAAATGCAATGCTCCCTATACACCCCATCCTCTAGACACTAGATGGGTAATCATAAATTAATTGGTGTAGCCTCTTTAGAGCATTGTGACATGTGTGCTGAAGGGTTCCTTATTGTTCTTCAACCCTTTGATGTTTGGAATCTGAAATAGATGCCATGTCAATTTGGCATCGTAACTTTCTATTACCATTACATGATATTGATATTCATCATATGGTAAGACTTTAGTTTTTAAATGAAGAAGAGTGTTACATAAGTTGAGGCGAATGTCATAAATGCAATCTTCTATCATCAATTCGAGAATATCAAAAAGAGAATTTGCTGAAGGACAGAACATGATTGAGATTTTCTACTTTAGCTAATTATTTCCTCATGTTTAACACATATTCATCATATTTCATAAGAGGATTACCCACTTGATCTGACCAGAGTGGATGCTCTATATTATAAGATAAATGACCTAAAAGAGTTTCGGAGAATGAATATTCCCTTAAGATACCTGTTGTTAGAGAAATTGTTTCACCTGTCAATGATAAGGCATCAGACATGACTGATAATTTGTTTTCAAGTTCCACAAGATAGGAGGGATTTCTCGTCGCTACATCATCAATTATCGAATCATATTGACAAAGAGAAATACTACTACGGAGATGACAGTCATAGAAAATTACATCATGGGGAGGATCACCATGGTGGATTACAAAAAGTGATCAATCTTCTTACTCCTTGGTCTTCTCGAAACATGGAGGGTTATTGTGGATCTCATCCAGAGATAGACACTCTGGATTGACTGAATTTTCATGATGAAAACCTTCATCATTATGTTTCTGATGAGAAACTTAATAATTACAACAACCAATCCAAAAATTATGTAATGATAGGGTGGGATATTGAGATACAACAGATAATTGTCTGAGGGCTTCAATAACTCCAACATTAAGAGTTTCTAATCACAGCCTGACTCATGATATTCCAATGGTGTTTGGAAGGATTTATTTTTGTATGTTCTCTTATACCTAGTTGGGGCCACTTGTTGGGAGAAGTGGTTATAATGGGTAGGTGTATGTGCATGCCTTAGAGTAGTTACCAAAATGGACCGATTAACTTCAATTGGAAAGGGTGTATGTTCCTGATCCTGTTGTCTGTATTATATGGGGGAATATGTCCCCTGTCCCACCTGGACAGGAACAAAGGTGTGTATCTACTTTGGGATGGCATGTCGATGTATCATCCCATGTGTGGGGATAGATTTATATGTTTGATCCCCTAATACTACTGAAGTAGTTGTTAAAATATCCAGGCATGATTCTAGAATATGAATAGGGATATGTGTCTGCCCTTTCACCATTGATAAGATGTGTTTGTTGACTTTAGTGTCCAGAACGGTAAAATACTTTAATTCCATATTTGGAGTAGGTGTATGTGTCTACTCTTTTCCTCCTTTTCCTGTGAATGGATATTGACAGTACTCACGCGTAAGGGAAGAGAGTTAAGTCTTCCCCAAATTTGTCATCGGAGCTTTCTAACATACTTCTCCAGGTGCCACCAAATGAGATTTTTGGCGCGCTTGATGAACATTAGCAGGTGTATGTTCCTGCTGGCTGTTTTCCATCATGTA
This sequence comes from Viscum album, assembly GCA_963277665.1. Taxonomy (NCBI): domain Eukaryota; kingdom Viridiplantae; phylum Streptophyta; class Magnoliopsida; order Santalales; family Viscaceae; genus Viscum; species Viscum album. The sequence goes on along the minus strand of OY728162.1, from coordinate 1,369,683,825 downwards.
TGGTTGACAAACTTCCTTCAATATTGGTAGACGAGACTACAAACATAATTGGTGATTGTAAATAGATGTATGTTCCTGCTTACCATTTGCCACCATATTTGATTGGAGGGCCTCTTTAAATGCAGTTAGACGAGCCTGCTGACTGGCTGATAACTTGTGAGCATGTGTATGTGCATGTTCATGGTACTCCACCAGGTTTATCTGGTGGGATAGGTGGGTTTTTTCCAGACGAGACCACTCAACAACAAAATTAGGGCAGACTGGTGTATGTTCCTGCTCGTTGTTTTCCATCATGTTAGGTCGATGGACTTCTCTGAAAGGGGTGGATGTAAGAACCATCACCCTATTGAACGGACGTTGTCCCTGGCAGTTCGCCTAGTGGGCTCGAGTCTGAGAGACCTGGGCCAAACTTCCATAGGCAACACCCCTATCATGTTAGGGGTTCCCTACTACATGATTATTCTCGCGGTGATTGTTTATGGGAATCCTCAATAAAGACTCACGAATTCTTGAATTGAGGCCTTGAGTGACCTCTTGATCCACCTTCCTATAGTACGGGAGGGATTGGATATTCTATTATGGGTATAAGAACTCAAAAATGTGGGAGACAGTGGTTTTCATCATCTACTTTTTGATCATTGGTCATCATTGGCCAGATGATCGAGGATTATTGTTGACTCGGAGGGCCTATTGAGCAGCCTACAAAGTCAGGATTGTACTGTGCTGGCAATATTCCTTCACTAGCACATTAGAGACCCATTTTTAAAGACGTTGGGTTGGTGATGACATCCTTCCCATGGAAGAAGACCCATCTTGAGTAGCGGTCAGGAAGTTCACAGATGTGGTCTTGGAGAAATCCATTCTTGGGATTTAAGGGAGTTATAATAATAAAAATTGATACAATACAAACTCCATTAAAGTAACATCATTTTAGATAGATACATGCATGATTGATTCCTTTGTCTGGCCTTCTATTATCTATTGATTGGGGCATAACAGGTGGTAACATGATTAACCTGGTTAAGGATTCACGTTGGGTCCACCATTTTTGTTTCATAGTTCCTTGAAACATGTGTTCTAGTTTTAAGAATCACTATTTCTTGGTAGTTTCCATTGGATTTGTTTATGGAACCAGAAACCCCCAACAGTTATTTATCCAAAGGGGACCTTCTTTCTAAAGGATGGTGTTACTTAAGTTTTAACTTTACGATTCTTAAGAATGTGAATTGGTGGAGAGGATGGGAGGTCAGACTCATCACACCCTTTTGGGGGGGGGATTATTATCTACTCTGGGACTCTCTTTGAAAATTTAGGATATTTTCACGAATCCGTATTAATTCACCAATTATATCACAAATATCCCGTGTAATTTACAATCACTTATTAATATGTGTAAAATTTAGAATCACTAATATGCATTCATGGTCCTTCAACAATGGAAAAATCTGTATGTATTCGAGGTTTTCCATCAATGGTATCCTCTAATATACTGATTAAAGAATCTTTTAATCATCATTGTAATGATACTGGGTTTTTAAGAAACTTAGTGGAGAAATCTGTAATTTATTGTCATCCATGGAGATGAAGGTCTGTTTTGATCTTGGGATTGTGCCAGTAAAATGGGCTACCTACGTATCCTTGTAAAAGGAATCAAAACCATCGTAGTTCGGTGTCTCTTAATAGGAATCATCATACCTTTTAAGGTCATGTGATTAAGGACCTCTATGAAAAAAGTGCTTAGTCAAAACTTAGTGTGGGACTTATGTTGAAGCAGCACAAAGAACTTTGGAAAAGATATAGGTTTCCATGTTGGATCAGACCCTATTGGTAATATCACCCATGGAGGACAGGGTTGATTTGAAGTGTTGGGTTTGAATCTTAAGGAGGATTCCTACATATCCCATATTAATGGAAATCAAATCCCACATAGTTCGATAAATATCATAGGGTAATATGGTCCTCTGAGAAATATGAGTTTGGGCTTAATTTTTGAAAAGGATTCCTCGATGTTTTGAAGATTGAATTTGGGGCTTATTTCCTAAGGAGGATTCCCAGTGAGGTTGGGCCTTGAGACGACTTCCTATGTATCCTGAACATAAATCAGAGTTCACATATCTCTAAGCCTATATGATTAATTCTTGGTGTGAGAAATAAGAGGATTTGAAAGATTAAACAATGAAACTTCACACTTTTCTTCCTCCGCTAATGGAAGAGGGCACATCAACCATGGAAGAGGGTGAGGTGATGAGCTTTCTCTCTATTCTATTCACATTGTACAGGGGTCCAAATAGATGGAGGAAGTGGTGATGGTTAGGGGCTTATTCCAGGATGGTTTCCATGATATTGGTTCTGGTAGGAAAGGGAGACTTATCCTTTTCTTGTGCGGAAATGTAAGTGTGAATTGTACCTTCCCAACTAGAGGCTTGAGGTTCCAGGTAATCTCTTTGAGAAAGGAGAGGCCAGGACCCAAGACTCTTCTAAACTAGGAACTTCCCAACACTTTTTCTAGGAGAAAGGCCCCTGTGACTGTACATACACAAACCCACAGACGTATCATGAATCCTAACCCCAATACGAAACAAATGTGGGAAACCTCTAACTTTGGAAATACAAACCCAAATAAAAGACACACTGATGAGCCTTTCCCAAAGGTTTGATAAGTAATGAGGTTCTGGTGGAGGCTTTAACTTAGTACCTTTCAGATAATGTAACCATGTATGGAGATACCCATCCATGAATGGCTTCTCAAAAAAGGGTACTTGAGTTGGTCGCATAGGTCCCATGCGCAGGTATGTTGCATAGGTATGACGTGCAGGTATGAGGTGCAGGTATACCAACCTGGTATGAATGATGACTGAAGAATGTGAATACCTTAAAAACATTCTTATCCCATTTAATTATCTCTTTTCTCATGGTTTAGAGAGCTACCTGAGACAATTTTTGGGATCTAGCTGAAAGATCTATACAATGGGAGCTTCAGAGTGTCTTACAATTTTTTTCAGAACCGAAATGGGGAGACCAAGGGATCTATTTATAGGCATTGATGGCCTTGGTTGAAGAGATATTTCCTGCGTAATTATTTCTTGTAGCTTCTCTTGGTAGGTATTCCATGTAGGTGCACAAAGTATCCTCTGGCACGGAGCTACACCCCGTAGGTCAGTCACGTAGATCTGTCGCGTAGGTCAGTCATGCAGCTCTGCCACATAGGTCAGTCACGCAGCTCTTTGGGAAAATTTTTATTTTCTCTTTTTTACTCTTCAAAAAAAATTTTGGGTTACTTTCTCAAGTTGTGTGAACAGTTTTATTGCTTGATTTTTTTCATAAACCATGTGAAGCACAAGTTTAGGAAGATATGACTCGACCTTTTCCCATGGTTCCCATTGTGGGTTTTTAGCCTCAAGTGTATTGTGTAATTTTTTTTGTAAGTTTAAATACATTAAAACCAAACAAGTGAAACTAGTTTTTTAGGTTGAACAACATTGACCATAAATTATGGTTTGATAACTCGTGCAGAGTTTGTTGGATGATAGTGTCCCAATATTTTCTACACATGAAGGGGATTTCCATGCCCAATTTTTTTTTGAATCCAAGTCATTATATGGAAAATTTATGTAAGGTAAGACCATATATCATGTTTAATAGTTTGTTTATAGCATGAAATTGTTTAGGTTTGATGATATAGGATATGTAACTCTTAAGGAATAATTTTCCATTGGTTAACATGCCTTTTTTGTTGGTGATTTATACAGATCCAACTAGGGAATATTTTTGGTAGTAAAACAAAGGATTCCTCTAGAAACTGAACATCCATTTATAATGGTGATTTAGTTTTTTAAAATTAAAACTTCTCAAGACCATGAAGTGTGCATTGAAAAGGGAATTATTTTTTAAAGTTATGAGGGCATGCGTATCGACACATGACATAAATGAGAAACCACTCCAACAAGAATTTGGCTTGTGTGAAGGAGAGTTGAGTCATAGTGTAGTTTAATATCATGTGACTAGCACATTTACTACGTAATTTAACATCTCATTATGAGTTTTTTTGAATGATAGGATTTATGTTCACTTATCTTTGACAGAAAAATCAGTGAATTTTTCTTTTCATGGTAATCTGTCCAAGAATACTCCATTATCTTTAGGAATCAAGGGGAAATTATAAAAGTTATAATATAAGGGTTTCCTAATATGAGGAGTGATAAGAGGAAAACATAACTGGGATTATATATATAGAAAAGGTATCTCCTGAAGATGAATTTACCATTGGTTGACCTGTATTTTTTGTGGGAGACTTAGGGAGATCCAATCAGGTCATATAATCTATAGTCAACCAATGGTTTTTTGAGGACATTAACCCTCAATTTTAAATGTCTGGGGATGTATAAGGGAGATTCATACTTCCCCAGAAATATACTTCAGTTAGTGAATGAAACATGCATGAATATGATTGGAGCATTTCATTTCAAAATTTCATGAGAATGGGGAGAAATGCATCCCTCGCATAGGTATGAAACATATAGAAGAAAGATGGATTTTTTCCATTATGGAAGGGTATGAGATGTATGTATGAATAATCACTACATATCTCTTAAAAATGATAAAAAATACATATATTGTTCTGATAATATGCCCCCACACATTGATCAGACTCTTGTGTGGGGAAGGGGTATTTTTATTTGAATAGAGGCTCAATAATAGGGTGATATAGGTATTAGACACTTATATATAGTTATATATCATATATAAGAGTGTGGTGGGATTTTTTGTTATTGATAGACTAGGGGATAGGATCTCAGAATTAGTATGTATCTCGTCAAAATGATAATAGGGTCCTACATGGTTCTTGTTTGAAATTTAAAAATGAAGGTCTGACCCATAGATAAGAAAATGGGGAACATTGTTATGTTTTGGATGGACGTAGATTTTAGGATCAGGTGTCACTATATATCCAATGACAATAGAAATCAAGATATATGTAGTTCTTGTAAATCTTCATGATTTTTGTCTTGCAATGAGGATATAATTCATGCAGTTTAGAGTCATTTGGTAAGGATAACATGGGGTATTGGAGTTTTAGGTCATATGGCTAGGAACATATGTCACAGAAAAGATGAGTAATAAAAGTAACATCTTTCTAGAATGTTTTAACATGCCTGGACATGAGGGTGAAAATGTAAACTAGTATTTTAAGGATATTAGATAAGGATAAATTATATATGACATAAATTCTATCAGGGATTACAGAGATAGGAGATTCCTCACCTATGAATGAATTTGGCTTTGGTTTAAAGGTCTTTTTTATGAATGATTCATATAGATACAACTATGGAATAATATACACATCCAATCAATGGTTCCCTCATGACATTGTCCCTCCTTTTCCAATGGACAAAGAAAGACCTTAGAGATACGAAATTTACTAGAACATAGAGTTTGAAAAGTGTAAGGGATATGTTTAAGTATGTAAGAAGCATTCAAAATGATATTTCCCATGGAGCATGAATTTCAATACATAGATAAAACTTGAATATAGGATGGAAAATTTCTATTTCCTTGATGTACCCATGAACAAGGGAAAAATTAAGATCTCATGAAAATGTCTTAGTTTATATGTAGAAGTGGGGTATATATTTGTTTTCTTTTACCCTATGGATGGGACTCTGACATGAAGTCCAGTTGTCACTATATCTCTCATTAAATATAGAATCAATCCACATGCAGTTCTAATGGAATCCTGAAGTTAATATCATGTTTCCAAGACAACATCCATTCAGTCTAACATCGTGCCGTAAAGTTGTAGGTTATATGATGTGAAGTGAAAATATTCTAGCTTGATCCAATAATATGGACATTAATGTCACTATGTATCATGTCATTATAAGACTCAAGCTAGATATAGTTCTTTGACTTGCATTGAATTTTTAGGAACCTAGACAGCAGTTGGATCGGGAGTGGGAGCTCGACGCGGCGATGGCTTAACCCTAATGGGGTCCACGACGCTTCCCCCTCTGTCACTTGTTGGCGTGAGGGGGGAGGATTCCTGACATCCTCATCATGTCCTGAGTCGCGATTTCTATCCCTTCACAGATCCATATACGATTCCGGGCTTTCCTGTGATTAACCTCGACCCAAAGGTCCCTGGTATTCGGGAAGGCGACCCTGTGATTCCATTGTCGGTTCGGGAGTTTACGGAGGTAGAGAGATTACTGAATCTAACACTAGTCGCCCGATTTAGAAACAAGAGGTCTTCAGTTGATGAATTCGATAGGTTTTTCTCTGATAATTGGGGTCTAAAAGAACAAGCAGTTGTTGGTTTTCTGGATAAAATGCATTTGATGGTGCGGTGTGCTTCATCGGAGGACTTTGTGCTTACTCTGTTGCGTGTGCCCAGGAAATGTAGTGGATATGGCTACTATCTATTTCTGTAGAGCTACGACCTATACCTGAATCGTGATTCTCCAACAATTACGGTTTGGGTTAGTCTTCCCCAACTTCCTCTACCATTTCAGAATCCCTCAATTCTATGTATGCTATGAAATCTTGTGGGTCATTTCCACTGTGTGGATTCACGTACTACTTCATTTTTTCATCCGATCAACCTGCACATGTGTGTGGAGGTGGATGTGTCGAGGCTGCGAGTTGAATCGGTGTGGATTGAAGCTGTGGAGTATGTTCGGTGCAAAAAACCAGTGGTTTTTTATCATTGGGTGGAGTTTTTCTCGACTTGCAAGAAGATTGGGCCACTCAACTGTTGTTTGCAGATGGGATGGTCATCAGGGGAAATTGACATTGCAGGGGAGGAAGGAGAATGATGCTATACAGCACAACCATTCGGTGGGAAGGACAGTGCAGAATAGTATTATGGTAAATCAATTCTAGGAACCCGCAGTATTGGAGAATTTTGATCGGCCTAAGGAGGATTTGAGAGACCGAGACCAGGGTATTTCAGTTCGGACTGTTGAATCCCCTCCGCAGGTGTCTCAACATGAAGGTAGGAGTTTACCTGGGAAGGAAATTGAGGTTTGGTCAGAAGGGGGGGAAGAACCTCAAAGAAAGAAGAGTATTTCGGGGGTCAACTTTCAAACAGCGGGGAAAGCTACAGTTCAAAGTGTTGTTCAGACTCAAAACTACTTTGAGTGTTTGGAAACCAATGAGCCTATTCAGGATACACCCAATGACCCGGATGGAGGAATTAAAGAAGGTGTGGAGTCAGAGGAGGAGACTAAGTCTTTTGAGGATAAGCAAACACCTATGAAGAATAAGGGGAAAGGGCGCAAGGACTTCTCCAATTTTCCAAAACCTATGGAAACAATATCAGGTAAAAAATCGAAATCATGTGATAAGGATATGTATTTGGCCCTCATGGTTTTTTTTCAGGAGAAGCCTCGAGTTTCAGACCATGAAAACAAAAATAAGTATAAATTCACTGGAAGGACAAATGATTCTAAAGAACCTATCCTCCATTCTAAGGAGGAGATAGTTGAGGAATTTCTTTATGTCAACATACCACATGAAGAGGCAGAGATGATGGGGAGACCTATTCAAGTGGTGGTCGACAGCAAGCATGCGAATTGGATCGAAAAACAAATATGATCCTGATGAGTGGTTTCAATGATGGGAAAATCAGAAAAGAAGAATATGTTCGATCCTGGGATAAAATGGAATGTCATCTCAGAGATGATATTGGCAACGACCCGACAGTGAAGGTATGGCTTATGAACTGGAATCTTTACAGAGAGGAAAGCACTAATAGGCTGAGGCTATGATTTTATGGCTTTGCTTTCTCCTATGAGGCTTCACCTCTGGATTAACTGGGACTAGTTTCTCACTTTTCCTAAAAAGTGATTTTATTATAAAAAGTTAATTTTAAATCATTGAATTTTTAGTTTAACTTAATGTGGTAATGACATTCAGTGTGACTTTTAAGGTCTTTCGACCAAGAACATAGTAATCCCAATGTGAATTTATATGACATGATAATGTAAGTATTCCTTTACTAAAACTCTTAATCCCTCGTGATCTATTCTCTGTGTTAGAATCAAGGGGTTTCAAAGTTTAATTCTACCACATAAAAATTTATAAAAACTAAGGATAGTGGAATTTTTATTTTTTGTTGGATGGAAAAATATGTAATATCTATGAGTCACTACATATCTCATTAATGTGAGAAAAAATCCATACATAGTTATATAACTGTATCCCTATATAGTTCTGACCCATATATAGAGAGGGTTTCATTTTCCGTAGTTGAGTAAACTATTGTGGATGGAATCAGTATTTGAGATCTAGGTGTCACTACCTATCCTACATGTATAGGATTCAAGACACATGTAGTTCTGAAAATGATTTCTTGAATAGATTTAAATTATGTGCAGAGAGCTTGCATTTTACTTAAATAGACCTGTAAATGAAAGGACCCACATTAGAGTCCACTACATTGATTTTTTTGTATGTAGAGATGCATAATTTCCATATCTTATAATTTTCCTAGTAAATAGGGTTTGGGTGTCACGTTTTATCCAATTGGACTGAGAACGAATCCACACATAGTTTTGGACAGGAAACACTCAACACATGCTTGATCTGTATATAGAGGGGCCATTTATTTTTTGGTTTTCATGGTTGAACCAGAGATGGGATATTCTGGTGTTAATATGTATCCTATTATGATAGAAATCAATCCAAACATAGTTCATTATCTGAAAATATCTATGCATGTCTGATCCATAAGCAAAGTGGGGAATTTTTTCCATTGATTATTGTAGCAGGACCCATTATTGGAGTTCTTGTTGTCACTATGTATCATGTGATGTCATGAATCAAGACATACATAGTTCTAGAGACATGGAATGTTAGAATACCGATGTTAGTGGTGGTTCCCTCTCTGGTGAGGACATTGAAATATCTTTTATTTGGGATAAGTGGTATCCTGATTTTATTTCCTAGGGAATGCTTAATGTTTAATGTCATGTGGACCCACATTAACTATACTATTTATCATCATGTGGAAAGGACTTATAATTTTTATCTTATCTTTGTGAGATCAAGATGAATATAATGGCCATTTTCACATCCTACAGTGGGGACATTGCTTCCATGAAGTGTATTATCTTTCGACATAGATGATATATCACACTTTTAAGGTCATGTGACAAAGATCAGCTACACAGTTTAATGTCATGTTGCAGATATGAGTGTTATTTTATCACACAATGAGTTTCTTGCAAAACTTTGCATTTTTGGGTGGTTTAGTGAGATTTTAATGCATCGATATCAAGGAATAATCTTCATTGGATGATACCTTGTGTATGATATATGCTCCCTCTAACATTGGCTATTGATTTGAAGGTTTCTTTTAGAGTGTTGTCAGAGTCCTATAGACCAACACCTTTTATCTTTATCAGAATGACAGGACATGAATCTTTTTGTTAATGGATCATGCAATATGATTTTGGTGGAATTTCAAATGTGGAAAGGGTATTCAATTTCTTCTCATCCAGTCAATCCAATTCATCAATCTGTTTCAAGGATTTCTCATTTACAAATAATTGATCATATATGTGAATGCAGAGTAAGGTAAATATAAATATGATGGGTAGGATTTCCTCTATACCATATATCAATGGGTACAAGATCACCTTTTGGTAGTGTGGGTTATAGTTCAGGAAAATCGCAATGAATTTTGGAGCTTTTCTTTCCAATAATTCTTTTAATTATCTACCATCATTTGATGTATATTTTATAGGGTCTTGTTTAAGGCCTATATCTATCCATTAGACACTACATGGTAGTAAGAAGAATGGTAAGATTTGATATTTTACTTCTCATATAGCTTTACTAATTCATCATAATTGAAGTTTGTGTGATTTTTTATCAATATTTTATAAGGGACACCAAATTTGGTGATGATTTTAGCTTTTACAATGGTGATAATATTTCTTTCCCCAACCACATTGAGGGTTACAGATTCGGACCACATGGAGAATAAGTCGAAATCAATGATAATTTACACAATCTTCTTGCTTGTGGTCAAAAGATATGGTCCCATGATTTCCATTCCAGATTTGGAAAATGGCTAGTGGTATTTGGTTGTGTGCAACAACTTTAGGGTTATTAAAATAAGATTGTAGGAACCTGGCATGAATTTCACTTTTTGGTCAATCTTGGGAATTAATATTTCACAATGGTATAGTCATACCAAAACCAATATATTTTTATGGGAAAGAATGAACCCTAACTGGTGGGCAACATAATCTCCCTTGTACACTTCTGTCGTGATAGCAGTAGTCTCTTCTCTATCATTTCTCACTTAATGGATATCCTTAAGGATCCAGTTTTAGAGGACATTTTAATGATTTTTTCCATCATATAGAACAAATTTAATTTCAAAACATTGTATTTCATATTTTCTAGCTATTTCTAATTGGAGTAATCAATTTTTATGGTATTCTATAATGGGTGTTATCAACCTAGTGGTAGGAATATATAGTTTAGTGATGGGACTAATTTTATTGAATTATTCTATGTTATCTCATTAAAAAGGTGATACAATATGGTGATGTGTAGTGCTAATGAATGATTCAACCTGGTTTGGATCTTCTAGAGTCATAGATTTTTTTCTAGTGAATATTTCTAATCATTTTGTGATCATGGGATGTGAGCCAATGTTATCTCCCTAGGTAATTCTATCATTAGTCCTTAGAAGTGGTTTAGTAGAGGAATTAACTCTTCTTTGTTATGGAAAAACCACCATTTACATACTTGATGACCAATTCAGAATATCCCTGTATCTTTAAGACTATAAACATGCAATGAGATCTTTATATCCTAATTTATTTTTCATGAACCCTTTTTTAGTATGAAGTATTATGGTATGAAATCATTTTCTGTGGAAATGAGAAGCACCCCCAACCCTGGATTGTTGATCTTGGGATCTTCCGTAATCTTCCCATTTAGGTTTCTGGATGCACCATCAAAATACATCTCCCGCATTTGGGGTAACTATTGATCATATAATATCTCTTCATCATGTAATTTTCTATCTGGGTACATAATTTATGTTGAGGGAATCACTTCCTAAAATTATTCAAATTCATAGTCTTTCTCCACTTTCTGAGGCACATTCATGATGCCAACTATGGCAGGATGACCACCCACCATGATATATGACCAATCAGCATCAGAGAATTGATAAAATATTTGAGTTGGATACAACACGAGACCAAATAGACCTTTTGAGGATGTAGGTTGTGCCTTAGTCTTTAAACTATAATGATTAGCACCACAAAACTATTCTCGATACCTGAAAAATTAATCATAGCATTAGGAATATTTTTTCTAAAGTGAAAAAGGGATGTTCACACTTCCAAAATCAATATTTTTTTCATGGAACCTACCCAGTGACTGGTATGGGGTTTTTACATAAAAAATGGGTGGTCTTCCCTCAACAGGTGTCATTAGCACTGGTGGGATCAAGATATATTTTATAATACTATCAAATTATTCCTATCAATCACTAGTCAACTGGCATGTAACCCAATTTTTTATCAACCAGGTGAATGGAAAAATATTTCCCGCATTTTTTTCAATAAAGTACTAAATTATGGATATATTCCTTTATAGGAATCTAACCACTTTAGGTTTTTTGGTAGGTTTCATATTGAGGATAACCATTTTCTTCTCATGGTCTACTCTGATGTCACGATGGAATATGATGAAGACTATAAATTTCTCTAAGGAAACACAAAAATTACATTTAGAGGGGTTAATTTTAAAGATATGTTGTTGTATTTTGTTGAAGATAGTTTCAATATGTGTTAGGTGGTCATATCACTATCAATATTTGACCACATGATCATTAGTGTATGATTCGAACAATTACCCTAGGATGGGTTTGAAGATGTGATGCATGGAACATTGGAATTTAGTGATGGAATTCTTCATGTGAGAGGGAATTTCATGATATACAAATACTTATTTGGGACTAAAGGTGGTGGATTATTGATTATATTGGGCCATTCATATTTGATTTTATCCAAAATATCCGTCCATGAATTAGAGAGCCTAATATCTTCTTATCACATCAATTGGTAATTCTATGATTGGTACTAGGAATTCATCCTATGGAAAGTGGCCGTTGATATAATTTAAAGTGATTAAAGATATGATTGTTTCATTATTATTATTGATATGCACTATATTTTCTTTCAATTTTGTATATTGTACATCTCTAATGATGTTGTACCTGATGATCTTGTCAACTTCTATATTAATTCTGGTTGTGTGTGTTAGATGGGTCCTTCTAGCTACCTGCATATAACATTAGGGATCCTCTGGAATGCCCAGGTGGTGAGTGGATACCTCAGGATCGAGGGACAAAACATCTATATACTTCCTGTAAAAAAGTCCTCTTTCTTCTTAAAAAATGATGTATATTCCTTTTATTCTTTTGAATACATGGTTTCACTTATCGAAGTGTGTCATTAGTATTCTTATGTAATGAAATTTATTTCTATAAACTCATCAATTGTAGTAGAGTAACCCTTCTCATATTTTTAGCAGAGTCCCTAATGACCTATTTCTATTCTCTGTCTTACTATTTATCTTCATCCTCCTATTATATAGGGGTTAGAGTAATTAATTTAGCTCCAAATAGTTATTTTAGGACCTTTTTTTTGACATTCATATGATTATATTTCTTCCTCTTACCCAACATGCAATGTGGGGTCTATTTGACGTTTCATAACTAAGAAGAGGGGTAGATAATGAGTATATTCACTTTCTCCTAGTGACATGACAACCTATTCTGAATTAGCTGATGATGTAGGAAAATCTTAAGCTCTGAGGTTGAATAAAGGAATTTTCATCCATTCCTTCACCCTTGTCTAGAGAGCCAGTGGCCTTTTTGACACTATTTGATTTAGTTTCCATAACTGATATCTTGAAGCTCATTGAATATGTCCCTAAATTCAGACTCATATACTCAAACTGATTGATGGGAAACATATACTATTCATTAAGATATTTGAAGGGGTTGGGTGGGATCATTTTCTAATCATTCTGGGTAGTGATCCAAAAAACACAATCAATAATTGGGCGTTTCAATTCCATCTGGTAAAATCCTATATTGATATAATTCAACTTATAGGATTAAAATGAGACCCTATCTATGTGAAATTTTATAATTCATACACTAATGAAATATTTGATACATTAGTGTTATGATAAGGAGATTTTCACCAATTAATTCAAGCAATTCCTTCCTAGAAATACATTCAAGATCATATCCCACCGAACAACTAGAAATTTGGACTTGTAAATGAGGTCTTCAAATTCATCCTTGAGCTTCATTTGTCCAAGTGGTTTTTTATCTCTTTCTTCATATCCTTATATTGTTAGTGTAGAAAGTTCTAGTTTAGCCTCACTGTACTCTATCTAGTGAATTTTCCATATTGGAATGAGGTTAACTACATAGGCATTGTCAATCAATTCCCTATGGACATCAAAAACATATATCCTACCAAAAACATAAAAGGGTTTTATGTGTAACCTTATAAATACATATTTATATTAATCAATAATATAGATAGATTCATAAAATTCTACTAGAGAAATATCTATCTAATATACCTCAGCAACATTAACCTCAGCTTCAAACTCCTAGGGTCCTAGAAAAGCCTCTACAAGTGCTTCCCTGAGGTATTTTAAAAAATACAATTCATCCATGATTGATAGCTTTGTCGATACCAAGCCAAACTGTTTCAATATGTCATACTTATGGGATACATTTCTACAAATCCTAGCATGGTGATGCACTTTCACATGAACTTTAGGGTATGACGTACTTCATGTGGATGGATTGGTCCCCAAATATGGAGTTGAAGTCACGATCATTGTTGGTTAGTCAGACTAAACATTCCTCCCTAGCTACTAAGGGAGATCAGACCCTTCTACACCTTCTAATTGATTTTCCATGATGATTGGGTTATGGTGGATTTTTTCATATGTAGGGGAATTTTCCTGCTCCTTTTGGATTCATTAAAGGGCTCTCCCAAGAGTTTCCATAACATTGAAAATCGACTTATGGACATGTCTATAATTATGGTTTCTTCTAAAACTACATCTACCCCTATATCATCAACCCCTTTGGGCCCTTCCTCTAGTTACCCAATTGGACATGGGTAACTTGAGTTCATAGCTATATTCTTCATTGGAAAATGGATCCATTAAGTGAATGACTGTAATATATCTGAAAATTAATTCCTCATCCAATTAGGGTTTTTTCTAACTTACATTTTTGGTGGTACCGTTTGGGGGGGGGGGGGTAGTTCATGTTGTTTCAAACACGAAGGAATGAATTGGGGAAGGATCAAAGATAACTTTTTCCTAGATTCAGGATTGTATTCCTTCATTTTCTAGATTTCTTTCTAGTCAATCCACTTTTAGAAAGGCTGGATTTTAAAGGAATGTGGTGTTAAATGCATCATATGTTTTGTAGAAGTATTATTAAGTGGTGTAGTGTGTTTCTTCAATTATGATGAGAGAATACCATAACCAAGGATGATTGACGTCTACGTCATCCAATCATCAAACTTATATTCCATTTTTATAAAAACTACTTTCAACGCATCTCCTTCTTCAAGGGTAGTTGTGGAAACATATTCTACTTATGGAGATAGTTTTCCTAGTTTCACATTCCATGATTTCAGGGTTTTTTCATGCTTTATTTGAAAAATATAATTTTCTAAATGGTGTGAGGATGCATTATATTCATGTAGAAATAATATAAAAGATCATCAAGACATACCCAGTTACTTCTCTTGGGCTTTAGCAGATAGATTAGATCATTGTCCATAGTAGGTATAAATTTTTCACGGACATGATCATATTGGAAAGAGTAAAATTTTATCTTTCACTAAATGAATTGATTTTTCCTAGGTCTCCTCCACTCATATTGATGAGTAGGGGTTTATTTTTATTTTTCAGGGGGTTTCACATGATATGTTGTGGGCTCTAGAGCTATATTAAGTGTAGAGGCAAGAATATGTGTGATAGGTATGACCCCATCCATTCCCATTCTCTTCCCCATGGTTGATAGAATCATTCAAGATTTGATCATAGTTCACTGTATGGAATATTCCATTATTTGACAGAGCATATAGAGAACTGGAATCTTGGAAGTATATTCTATTATGATGATAGTTGTTTATAATTCGTCATGAAGGCTCTTTATGAAAAGAGAAGTCAAATATTCTTGTAGAAGTGGTTGTCTCAAAAAGTAGGATATCCCTTTTCATATAGAAATGAATTCCAAGACCCTCTAATTCTACATTTTTTTTAAATTGTATAGGTCAAGAATCATTTTACTTTTTAGAGTCGAGTTAAACTAAAAGGTAATCTTCCCAAAGAGGTCTTCCCATATCATGATTGATCGAAATGTAAAACTATTGTACAATATGAATGATAGCCCTTGAATGTTTTTCATGAATCATATGCATTTCACTACATCTTATTTCTTCGTATTTCCATTCATGGGATCAAAAATGGGCAGAAAGTGTGTCAAATATTTTTCTAGCTCTCCTGATCCATTTGATATTGGAAGAATGGGATGTCAAATATTTGGTGGGGGAGGGATTTCTATCACCCATTTAGGGTATGTTTTTCATTCTGGATGTACAAGTTCACGTCATTCCTCCACAACATCCAATAGAGTTTCCAATTATACATTAGTGTCAATAGTACCTTGATGAATATTTATATGAATAGGAACTTTGAAATGGGAAACAATATTTATGGTTTGATGTGTTGGATCTGAAAATATTTACCACAGATATCTAAGAGGGCCATTTTTTAGGGTTTTCTCAAATTTATTCTAGTTTTTTCCCAATTAGAGGGAAATCTTGATATCAATCCATAATAATGTCCATGTAAAATGAAGGTTAATGTATCAATTTTGGTGGATGACCATTCTATTTCTATAGTCATTGGGTTGAACCCTTTTTGTTGAGTTATACCTATTGGATGTGCTTGTTGAGGCTCTTCGCATGGAGCGTATTAAATAATAATGATCACTCGAAGAATTTTTTCATTGAGTCATACCAACTCTTTAATTTCTACTTCATACTGAGTGATTCTATCCTCATGTGTGAGGCGTTCAGCCTGTTCAAGATGAGGAGGTAGGTTGTATGAAACCTTTATTTTACCCTTTTCTTTGGAGGATTTTTACTGAAGGGGAAGTGAGGGATTGGTCATGGTAATAACCAAATTCAAGGAAAGTATCCGGTTCTGGGTACACAAACGTCCTTCACTTGTCTTGGAGTGGACCGCTTTCCTGATGACCATCCTCTCATTCTTTTTGTGTATCAATGTAATTTTTATGTCATCTGTAATATTTAAATTCATGGATTTTAATGATGCATAGTTCATTTAAGGTGTTGTATTGGATGATTGATAATAAGAGGTATGTTTGTGCCCTATACTAGACTGTTTCCTTCCTCCATAGGATCCTCTTATGGTTTCTTGGAAAAGAGTGCCTCTGAGGTAACCACAATAGAACCTTGTCATATGAATCATTTATAGGGGAAACGATTTTCTGGACTTTAAAATCCATGATACCTTAATTAATTTTTTTCCCAAATAATAAAAGGCTTATTTATGTTGGAGTGGAAATTGAGGTAAAAATCTCCCCTGTCCTGTGGGTTGGGGTGCTCTTACTCCTTCATTATCCTGCCTTAAAAATAAGTTTTGTCCTTAGAGGGGTACTTTTTGTTAAAAATTCCCCCAACCCTGTGGGATAGGGTTGATCTAATATTATTGTTGTAATTTCTACTATAACTACTCTCTTTATCTCATGAATCCTTGTTCAATTTTGAGTCAAGTTCGATTCATGATCTTTATGCAAACTACCTACATCTAAGGACATCAATAGTGTCTAATGATTCTCATCCATTAATAATGAGTCTTGTTTAAAGTTCTTAGTTTCCTTGTTTAGTTGTTTTTTGATATATTTCTCTCATCGGCCTTGATTTAGTTGAGTCTTATTCAGAGAAGATTCTTTTTTGGTGCACCATATTTCTTGACCATGGATATTTTTTTACAACCTCCTTGGAATGATTACATTATAGGATGTGGTTTTTAGTGGGATTTTCTAACATGGGTGTGAGGTGATATGGAATTATCCATGCTCCCCCCATCATCGGATATAAACACTAGGGGGAATTGATTATTAGATAATGTCATTCATGCAATGAAATGTAGAAATTAAATTAGATGTCTTTTGGCCAATTATTTTATTGTATCAGCCATGAAAATTGAATGGATTCCAATTCGACCTGACAAAGAAGATCTCCCAATACATTAACATGGTCTGCATACTTTTTTTAAATCATGAACATCACTTTTAATTTTCAAAGTGTTGTCCACAGATTCTGATGGATGTTGTGTATGAACTCTTCTAAAAACACCTTTGGAATTTTGATCTATGTAGTGGCTATGTTCCAAACCATTATGGGATATCATCCAGTTCCAATTGTATTCTCAGGATAAAAGTATTATTTTATTCTTCTACCAGAGACTCCTTCAAATGATCAGCCCAATCGAAGAGATTATTGGATATTTTATCACAAGAATTAGGTCCACTGGGGATCACATTGGCATATATTATTCCAAAAAAGAAATTCATCATGGTAATAATTTTGGGGTAGACATCCATATCTACTGGTATTCGTACTATGGGGATGGATTTCTCAACTAATACTACAACTACTTTAATTTTCTAGTGGATTAACAGGATCATGGTCCACCATTTAAAGATGTTTGATAGCCTCAAGAACCCCATCATTCAACTAAGTTGGGTCATAATCCTATTTTGGGATTTTGAACTGCCCTGGGTGAGATTTTTTTCGATATTATTCTATTGGAAGCTAGAACCATGTGATGTTAATGAAGATTCCCATCAACAAGTGTGGGTTCACATGACTCCCATGTTGCTATTAGAGCATGCATGTTAGCTTCAATAATTTCATTAGGGTTTTATGCATTCCCATGAGTGCCATATGAAATATAATAGTAATCATTAGTTAGACCATGTATTTGGGCATGATCTAGTTGTCCATTTATCATATACTATTGATGACGACCATCTCAGACATGATCTGAGATGGATGTATCCTCTTCTGGGACCATCATTTTGTGTGGATGATTCACTGCACTTGAGTAGGTGGAGTCATGGATCCAAATCATAATTAGTGTCGTTGATGTGATTATATCATGGATGTTTTTTTTGGATGTGTAAAAGATTTGATATTCGATATTCCATCATTACTATAACATTTTAAGAAATATCCTTTCCATGAATAAGAATATACACCAATTGTAATTTTGGTGAAAGAATATGAGCCATACCCAAATTAATGGATTATATATGCTTAATATGTCATCCAATTGCCATCATATTTTCAAGGTGGTCTTTATATACCAAAGTAGGTATTTTCTTTCTCTTTTTTCTTACCATTGTATTTGAATAGCGGGCTTGAAATGAATTAACATGGATTTATTTCTACCCATATATTGTTGTCATATTTTTAGGACATGCTTGATATGAACGATCATGTATTTATACCTACTCATAGTTTGATGCTGTATTTTTATAACATGCTTAATATTCATCAATAGGGATTTTCATCTGCCAATAGTTTTCTTCCATACTTTCTTGGTGGGAAAGATATATGTTAATATGTTTTTTCATATTCTCGTAGTTCACTGCCGTATTTTATTGGTGGGATTCATTAGAAAGAATAAGAACGATGGAATTTTATGGATTTCATGATAGTTTCCCTCTATAGGTCGACCATAGGACCTAGGCCCCCCTAACTTTAGATAGGGCCCATGTGGTAGTTTCCACTTCTTGATGAGGATACTCGACCATATGAGGTTGGAGGAAATGATTGGAGGATGGATCCATTGGGAAGAACTCATATTTACTTGATATAAAGTTGATCGTAACCATTTCATCTACGCCCATAAGGTTAGAGAATAACTCTGCATCACAGGCTAGGGACATGATCCTATAATAGTTTGATATGGTTATTAGATCCTTCTACATCTGAACTGCCAATAATCATTGAGTGGGCGGGTGGTGGGTCTTCATAAGATGAAGGTCATGTGGAGCTACCTCAATGGTTTGGAGAGTTCCATTTTGGTGTTACTCCCAGACCAATACATTTGAGACCCAGCATTGAAGACTCTATGTGGGTAATGGCATCCTGCATTTGGTCAAGGACCCAAATTGTATAGCATATGATGAACATGTCTGTGAAAAATGGTTTGATCCCATTGGATTCAAAATAGTTCGATGATAAGTGTCTTTCATATATGTGACAAACAATAACAAGAATACCACATCAAATTATAATCCCAATAGATAAACAAATGGTCATAAATAGTTTTGTTTATCCCTCATTAATTTTGAGAGCTAGAGAAGCCTTATGGATGGGTGACACCATCACTATGTTTAAGTACTCACATTGGGTTCACTATTTTTATTTCTAATGAAAATAAAAAATTATTTTTGGCCGAAACAAAATGGTCTGAAAAAAACCAGTCACTTTACCATTTTTTGAATGTGAATATTATGTGGTTAAATGATTTACATCAGGTTTAATATTTTTGTTTCTATTGACGATTCTGTTTTCCCATGTATGATTGATTGTTGGGGGTTTGAGTACTACAAAATAATTCAATTAAATATAATTTTTTTCAAAAAACATCCAATGGGTTTTTCATGGAGCAAAAAACACCAAATGGTTCACTTATTCAATATTTTTTATGAATCACATTTTTAAAGGTAGGTGGGCATTAGAAAATGGCTCCAATGATTCTTAGGGACTCACATTGGTTGAGAGGATGAGAGGTCAGGCTCATCATAACCTTTTTGGAAGGCCATTTCCTATTATAGGACTCTCTAATATCTTTTGATACATGTTCATGAATCCTTTCTTCATCCCCATCTATAACATTGTTCACCCATGAATTAATGCTTAATTATTATCATGTGTGATTTCAGAATCATTTTAACATATCCAAGGATCACCATAATTGTAGGGATCTTTATACATATGAGGTTCTCCACCGATGGTAACTTATTATACTTGGATCATAAATTATTGTATTATTCATCATTAAGAAGCTGGTTTTAAGCCACACAATGGAGAAATTAGGAATTTACCATTATCTAGTGAGACAAGAGTTGTCTTGATATTGAGATAAAACCCTTAAAATAATATTACTACATATCCTCATGAATGGAATCATAACCCATGTAGTTTTTTGGAACATAATAGGAAATATAATATTTTAAGGTTGTGTGATGAGAACAAAACCATGTAGTTTAACATCATGTGGCAGGAATATATATGGAAAATGTGTCTGACCAAGGATTTTGAAGGAATTACACCAAATTGGCCTAATGGACATTGAAGAGATATGTTCTCCTAGTTGTGATATGTCCTCATTAGGAATATGAACAAATACTGATTGAAATGAAAGGGACTAAGAAGAAATATGTCCCTTTGAGATGGATATGCCCCTATTATGGATATAAACTAAAACACATTAGGGTGAATTTTTTTTGTTGTGTTTGGAACTCACGAAGGATTCCTATGTATCTTATTTAGTTGGGAATCAAATCCCACAATGTTGGGAAAGGTTGGGGATTACACCAATGGTATAGTCCCATGGGTGCTTCATCAAAAATGTGTATTTTTTAATGTTTGTAGCATGGTATTGGGGATTACACTATATATGAGGGTTATAGGTGCTTCATCAGGAATATGGCCCTTTAAAGGTTTTAAGAGTGGTTTTGGGGTTTACACCATTTGGGAGTCCCATATATATGAGTATAGTTTTTTATTATACCCAAAAGGAGGCTCGTAGTTTCTTGCATATTATTGGGGATTACACCAAATAGGAAGCCCATTTGAGTTAGTAAGGTTAGGGATTACAATAAAAAGGATTCCCATAACTGATTGAGGTTGTGTTGGTGTGATGATCACCATTAACCTCTTAGAACACATGATTCATGATCGATGTAAGAAACAAGAGTAATTGGTAGATCTGAAGATCACACAATTCCATTTTTCTGCTAGTGAACAAATGATAGAGCCCAAGGGGAGAGGGAGAGGGAGTGAAATGCTATTTGTCTTATCTATTAATTTTCTAACTGGTGTATTCACTTCGACTCTTGTATATGACTTGGGTAGGTGAAGAGGATAAAGATTTACACCTCCCATAAGAATGATCATGGCCTTACTGTAGGATGGATTCCATTTCTCCCAATTCTATAGAAGATAATATGATACAACATTAATCCTAATAGGGAAATAAAAGCATGATCCACCTCTAAATCCATAAAATAATGAGTTCCACAAGAGTACCTCCAAGTTTGGGACCCTCATTACCTTGGGTAGGTATTAATAAAATCATTTTGAGGATCCCCCATGTGAAGGAGGATGCTCGTTCAACCTCGTATTACATGGTTATGTTTTCCTGAGAGGCACGTTGTTGCGCCTAGGGACTAATTTGTGTATATCTGTCATTTTTGGGAGAGGTCATTGCATGAGGGCTCTCATGGGGGCCCAATCAAAGCATAGAGCTTCGTAGAAAAAGGGTTCATGAAACATTCCATTAGGGAAGGTCATAGAGAGGCCAATGTGGGGCCAAACACTACATCGAAGGATGTTTATGAGAGTGGGAGGTTGGATCACCTGAGGATTCTCCATTACACATAATGTTTCTACATAGGATGGGGTTCCCTCTATATAGTATTTTTCTATACATATATGGGCATCATCCGCATACCACTTTATAGTGTGGGTGTTCGTTCTATCTGTGTAGTTCTTTGCTTCTTAGATTCGAGTTCCTCTCATATTGAATCTTCCAATGTGGGGTAGGGATTTCTCATTGAATTAATTTTCTATTCAGGGTGACCAACCAAAAAAGGGACATCCTTTTTTTCTCTATGGAATGTCTTCAATGACATGTTTTAGGTTTGGGGATTTTTGGGAAAATTATTTGTTTGCATTAATGTTATGCGATTTGTTTACATATTCAGAATCAGTGTATCTGAAATTTTTTCCCATTTTTTATATTTCTATGTCTCTTAATAATCTCCTTAGGTTCTTCATGTGTTTGTTCCTCATTCAGTTTCCCATCAGGGGTTTTATAGAGGAATTAGGGAATCTGGATATCGAGATGGTCCTTCATCCATGGTGGGATGCATGGATTCCATTTGCAGGATCCTAATTATGGACTTCCCAATATGGAAATAATTTCATAAGTAGGGGATAGAAATTACCATTCAAGAAAAAAAAATTATCATTTGTAGGAGATGGTCATTTTTAGGGTACAAAAATCACCATCTAGCCCCGTAAATGATTTAGTTTTTTTTACGAGTGCCAGGGGACTACTCCACATCACACATAGGATTTCGTTCATGGGCCACCATGTGGTGTGGTAGTCCACATATCAAGTATTTATATGTAGACCCTATCCATCATTCATGACTCCATGTCCTTTGAGTATTTCATCAAACACTTCTTTAGGGGTTTTTAAACTTAAAAACCATAAATATATTCTCACCATCCATGTGGAGTTTTTAGGACCCAGGACTTATAAAATATTATCCTTCCCCAACATAATGTTAAACCACTAAATTATGATTTATTTATAAAAATATTAAATTTTATTCCTCCTAGAACCCTTTACCACAAACATTATTCTCTATTAACCATTATATAGATTAGGGCCTCTATATTCAAGGATATATTTAAGAGAAAGCTCAAGCTCTCAATGTAAGTATTACTCCTTTATAATATTTTCTTCTTAATATCCCTATTCTACTACTAAAAAACTATTTAATATACACAAATAATTATAATTTATATATCAATATATTACTATTTAAAATTAACAACTATTATTTTTTCAATTCCATCCACTAAGAAAAATAAAATAACATCAATTATGCATTGTGAAGACTACCACCTCGACAAAGAAACATCATATTTTTTTCTTCCCCATAACTCAAGAATGGGTTTAATAATGGTAATTATCAAAAAATAAATTATACATAATTTCATTATGATTCAAAAAATCTAGTTTATTATCTACCTTTATCACCTATCACTCTTTGAGAAATGAAAATTTTAACCATGCATTGTGCGGACTACCTCCTCTATGAAGTAAAATATCTCGTTTTTTATCTCTATTTTTTATTATTTTTTAATCACTATTAAAATATTATTCACCCCAAAAAATATATAAATAATATCATTATTATTCTATCATAATTATATTATTTTAAAATAGACCACATTCCTAACCATATTCATCTTAATGATGTTATGTTCTTGCTTGGCCTAGTCTAACAACAAACTTGAAAAAATGGATATGAGAAGTTAATTAATGATAAAATATGATTTATATAATATAATACATATTTTTTGGATCTGAAAATGTATAGATAATATTAAACCCATTAATTAAGATACCAATTCACATTCATTACAAATCAATGAAATGAGATCATCGTCAATTTCATATATAAGGATCGTAACCAAAAATACAACAAAAATAAATTCCAAACGTATAAATAATTAAAACATTTGTCATACAATTTATAAATTTTATGAAATGATTCTTTACTTCCATATGTTCTTTATTTTATAAAAGGTGAATAATTTTCATTTGAATGTTTATGTAGCCCATTTTTTATTTTCATGGATTTTTTTATTAAAAGTGATCTATTATCTTTAAAATGGATAATAAAAAACCATTTTAATTCCTGGGTTCTTTATGATGAGATAATTGAGTTATTTGAATGTGAAAATCCTGTGTATAGATAATGATAGGTTGGTTCTATATCACCCCCAAAGCCTTTGTTAAAATATTAAATATATTATATATATTGTTTAACATTACTTTTTCATAAGTATAGGTGATTGTGAAATAATCATGATGTTGTTTTATAAATGAGTACAATTATGATGTCTTGAAAACATGGGTAAACATGTATAAACCTAGAAAGTAATGTTTCCTTATGAAATTATTATGACATAGTTAATCTATTTCATGCATTTTGATATCATATTATCATGATTAAAAATCCTTGATAAATTTTTCCAATACATTTTATCTCCATTATGTTTTCATGCTGATCATTTGTGTCTTTAAGTTCTTATTCCATGTCCCATGAAGCTCACTTATTTTTATTATTATCACATATGATGATATGAAATTTCTCTTATTCTAATATATATTTATTACACTTATAAACATGATGAATTGTATATTCACCCCATACATAGAATTATATAATATCAGTTTTGTAAATTTTCATTCCCTAGGTTGTGATGTTGTTTTTTAGTAATGTGATGTCTATAAGGTTATCTAGTACAGTAAAATTATGAAGATATGTTTATGATCATTGAAAAAAAAATTGATTGTATATATAATTCTACAAGCCCATAAAATTTTGGTCCGATAGTTTTTATGACCATTAGTGAGATGGAGTTTTTATTTATTTAAATTAATTATATATATTTGATTATATATATTGGGTTAATATATTGGATTTTCTAAAAGTTTGAGCAAAATATCTTTAATGTGTTACCTAAGGGAGAATATCCACTGGGAGATGTAATGTTCTCAATCAATCTCTCTTAATTCCTTTCTTCTTCTACCCCCTCATACCTATTATATTTATTAATTTATGTTAACATCAGTATATCTAATACTGTAGAAGATTATTATAATTATTGAATATCTACTTTATACCTTTCTCCCAAAGCACTCAAAAAATGGGGATGTCATCATCCGTACATGAGGACTAACGCCTACATGAATGGCATGTCTCTTGTTTAATCACCCGCCTTACATGTATTGTTATAAGTGAATATTTAAAGTATTAATAGGATATTAATAACAATATTAAGATTCAGGAATTATAAACCATTCTTTTTCTTCTTCCTGATATATAGAAAATAAATATGTCACACATGAGTACGTGTGAACTACCTCCTCCATGAAAGTGATGTCTTTCAATTTTCACTCTGGTTTTTGATATTTATCAATATCTATTCAAACGTGGTTATCCAATTTAATAACATATAAATAAATAAATTATTGTTTTCAATAATGATTTTACGCTAAAAAATCACTTTCCTAACTGTACTCACTCATTTATTATAACATGTTATTTTTTGGGTTGGTTTAAAAACCTACATGAATAATGATATAAATTTTTATTATGGATAACTAAGGTATGATTATCGATGGTTTTATTAGAAAAATAATTAAATAATTTTTTAATTTTCTTTATTTAATTATAAAAACAATATTTAAACTCTTTTGATGATACCCTACCTCATTCATTAAAATTAAAGAAAGAAGCTCGTCACCGACCTCATCATCATGAATCATAACTACAATACAGAATAAATGAAATTAAACAATCATAAATAATCTTTTCACATTCTTTAATAATAATACTTCTTTAAAAGTGACTCATAACTATGAATTTTAGATGATTACAAAACTCTTTTCAAGAAAACTCTTTTCATGCATTGGATTTTATTTACCTATCTATATCCATAATATATATCATCAATAATGTTTTGATCCATGTTTCCCCGTGTATGTTTCACTTATTAAATTATCAAATTTGTATATTCATGTTTTGTTTTAATTGATCTAATTTATCTTGTTATTTGAATCATTTTGGAAATTTTATGAAACCAATTTTTATTCTAGGGGTTCATTTTTCTAAAAAAACTGTATGATTACAATTTCAAATTTTTATGAAACCTATTTGATTTATATTGGTTATTTATGATGTCATAATTTAATTATTTTTATGTAGTACACATTAGTATGCTTGAATGATGGTTGGGGTCTAGTATCTCCTTCTAATGCATTGGTTAAAAGATTATATTTCATGAGAAATGTATACATTGAGAATGGGAGAAATTATATTACTCATAAAGGTTATTTTTTCATTCACATATAATTATGCCAAAAGTTTATATAATTATTAGTTTCTATGATATGGGGAATTTATGTGAGATATTTGGATATTATGCCTCATGCCTATATTATTTTTCCATAGGTCCTAATGATTATTGGTTTTTGTATTCAATCCTTTATTATTAATAATTTATGTTACATTAATATTTTATACCACAATTAATTTATAATATATTATTTTCTAGATATTCTTCCATTATTTATGATCATTTAATCTTATTATGTTTAAATAGACCCCTTTTCTCATATTATGCTCAGTTATGTTCTCTGGTTGTTATCTAGATTGTCTACCTTTAATTTGAATTTGATCTTACCCCCTTCAAATGTTTTTTTCTTTACTAATTCTATAAGGATTAGTATTTCTAATGATTTGTTTCAAAAGTATTTTTATATTTGTATAATTAGGGAAAAATGTTCATAAGTATTGTATGATAATCTATTTATTTCGCTAATATCCCAAGACATTAAACCTCTAGTTATTGGGATTGTGTGTCTATTTGTATAATAAAATAATTACTGATGTAAAATAATGAATTAAGTGTCTTTATTTTTATTGGTTTATTTCAGAACCACGAGGATCAGTATTTCTAGGGTTAAATAGTTTCACACAAAACACATTTTTAGTGTCATCATGGAACACCTTTCTCTCCTATTTTTTTCTTTCAATTATGAGAATTTGAATCTATATATGCTCTTTACTGCATCTTTTTTCATCACATTCAATAATAAATTTCTTTACACTTTTCAATCAATATTTTGTTTTTTATATCTCTACCTCTAAATCCAAACAATAAATTAAATTTATTTTTTAATGTTTTTTCCTTACTTTTTTCCAAAAATAGTAACTTTCATTTTCCATGAAAATTTATTTTAAATGAATGATGGAGGGTCTCTAATTTCCATGATAGATAAATCTCCCATATATGTATAGATAGTTATACTTTCTGGATACAATAAATTATCCATAAAGGATCAATAAACACATGAACATTTTTGAATTTAAAGAAACACCAAACCTGGATTGTAACACCCTCCACGTTGCTGCCTTTTCATTCCATAACTAATTGTGAAAAGTCAAAATAAAATCACTAATCAGAATTTATATCTCAAAAATAAATGAAATATTATGTAATGATGCACTATTAAACTTTGGTGTGATTATATCTACTCAATGTTGGACATAATATGAATTATATTTTATCATTATTAAAATATATCATTTTTTAGTTGTTAATTTATATCTTTGTTATTGTAATGTTCCCAAAAGTTACCCACTTAAATTGTTAAGGAATTATAATTTAGTCCAATAATACATGGGTCTATGAATAACATTTATATATGAAACCCCAATATTAGGAACCCCTAATTCAATAACCCCTATATTTAGAACCCCTACTTTGGGAACCTCTATATCTAAAACACCAACATCAGGAACCCCTACATCAAGAACCCCACTATCAAGATTCCCTATTTAGAAATACAATTTAAAGTAATTACTATTTCAATTTCTATTCTCTTGTATGATTAAATCATACATTTTTCCCCCATACATGGACTAATCATACTTAGTTATACCATTTTCCACTAATTGACTCGCACATGCCATTGTTGTGAAGTACTCATATGTTAACCTACTTATTCTAGGTAAATGAATTAGAAATTTTTCATAAAAATTTCAAAAGAAAAAGTACTTCTCATAAATCAACCTCATCATCTAAAAAATCTTCTATCCTTCAAAATTTGAAATCCAAAATATTGAAAGAAACAACATTAATGATTCCTTCCACTTTATTGTCATCAAACTCAACCCACAAACCACTCTATTGGAATTTTTTTGACATTAATATTTAATACATAACTTATATTTAATTTTTCTGAAATATTGTTTTTGTTTTATAATCCCATGAATTTCTAGAAAGTTTTTTTAAAGAGGCATCAAAAATGAAATTTGGGTCTTTTCTATGAACCTTGTTATTTATAATGTTAGAAAAAAATAGAAAATAATTATTAATAATGGATGAAAATTCAAATATTATATCATATACCACATATAGGAAAGAATTTAGGTGGTAGGAAAATATCATATTCCTCTAAGAGTGATATTTGTTTCTATAAAAATAATAAATTCATTTTTCTTCATAAAAATTAATTGTCCATACTCAGAAATAGATTGGATATTTTAAAAAGAGAACTTGATTACCTATGATACCACTTATAATTCATAGGTCTTCTTGGTACTTCTGATGGTGTGGGGTGTGAATTAGTTTTATATATTTTATAAATTATTTATTTTAATTCTTTTTATTAAATCGATTAAAGTCCTAATAATATCACTATTTAATTACATAAACATAATAAATTTCAACAATAAATAAATAACGAAATAACACCATTATTTACATTATTTTCAATCAAATACTACACAATTCTATAATTGGTTAGTTACCCCATTTTTTGGATTCTCCATTATATTCATAAGTTATTACACTAGGTATATTCCCAATATAATAAGAATAATGTACCACTATTTATTTATTCTATAATCCCACTTGAAATATAGTTTCTCGTTGACTTGTCTACCTGCAATATATTATGAATGGATCCTCCCTCAAACCGATGAGTAGTAGTTCAGCTACTTATTATTCCTTGTATTGAACACACTAACCTTTCTCTTCTTTCTCAATCGGCTTTCACACTCACCTCAGAATCTTTTTAACATAGTATAAATGTGGTTGATATTCTCAATTACTGAATACTCAGGCTATGAAGTTGTTCTTATCCTCATTGGGACCACTAATTTTCAATCTTGATATTTATATCAATCCCATTCTCCAATAATTCCTTCTTTTCTTCAAGTTCACATATGTATTCAACGGTATCTTCCACACAATTATTCTAATTCCTAAAATTTTTCATTCAATTAATAATCATGAATATTTGTTTCTATAATGAAATATGGAAACATTTCCTCAATTACAATAAATGAAATATTTACCTATTTTTAAATTAGCCAAAACAAATTTGATTTTATTATCTCATTTAAACTCAATAAAATCCTTGTCATAATTCTCATTTAAATCCTATAAGACTTGAGATATTTATATTATTAAATTTCCATAAAATGTATAAAATTTGAACCATAATAAAGAAAAATTTCCCATTTTCACTGAACAATGCACTATAACATGCTAGGGAGAGATACAACATGTAACTCTTATCCTTGATTTAGATTTTTCTTGATTCATTTTCCTCATCTAGGATGACCATTTATCTAGTTAATTATGATATATTAATAATAAAGAAAAAATTAAAATAATAATTTGATTTAATCCTCATAATATTTATTATCAAATTATATTTTTATAATTTATTATAAAACACACATCCAATTGGTATTTCAGATTGTATATTTTATATGAGGGTAGAATATTACTTAAGATGATGATCCTTGCATAAACTTAAATAATACTTACACACCAGATAGATGATTTTTACTTATAAGTTAACTCATAATTTTGATGTTCCACTATAATGATAATTGTTCCTTATATAGAATCAAATAATTATTACAATATAACAACACCATCAATTCAAACATAAATATTATAACATTTTAGATAAATATCCAATACTGTTTCAAAATAAATTCCCACTAATTTAAAAGGTTTATTCTCTTTGGATCCTAGTTTCACAGTATTATTATATCATGAAATATTATCAACATATACTATAATGATCCTAAAATTTAATATACTTTATATAAATAACCTTATTAAAACTACCATTATAACCCAGGGAAAAGAATCATAAAAAAAGGTGATCTCAGAAGCATAGTAGGTTAGACATAGAATATAAAAATTGATGATCATATGAATCATAAGATAAGAATCAGGTATGGGATGGTTAATATAACTTAAAAATATAATACCTTATCTATCATGGATTTTAATCACAATATATGGAATAAAAATTTATTGTTTAAAATGACATAAACGATAATAGTGAAAATTCATCAAAAATAAATCATGAACCATATGTTCATGTCATATAAGTGTGACACCATCAAGAATACTGAAACCATTTAACATTTCATGGTTAATGTATAAGACCATAAAACATAAATGATTAGACATAAACACTTATTTACAATTTCATAATTGATCAGGATTGATCACTTATTTTCCAAAGTAAATCAAGAACATTTCCTGTTTCCCATAGCGGATCAAGCACATTGGTTTTTCCCATCATCATCTCATGTGATACAATTCATTTCCCAATACATTATAGGGAGATATAGATCCCACTAATCATATAAGAAAATTAAATCATAGAAGTTACACTAAGTTATAAAACATCAATCATATCAGACTCAATGAAAATAAATGGGTTTTATGGGATTTTTTTAATAGCATTACCCATTTAAAATAAGCTGGATAAAAATACATTACATCATTTAATCATAACATGACCTCAAGAAAAAGAATGAGTTTAATTAAAATCTTGTCAAAATAATCATAATTCATCCAAATAAAGAATATGAATAGTATCATTGGATAATATCCCCAATAAATTATAAGTAATATTTAAATATTTTATCCTATAATTAATTTATTTTGAATAGTCATGAGGAACATTTCTTGTGTGAAATAAACTTCTCAACATGAAATTATTTATTTAAAATCTGAAAAAATATCAATTTTTTAAGACAAAAATTTCCATGAAAATAATCATGTAGGCATTTAAAGGATTATTTAAATAATTTATAGGTAATGATAGTGAAATATACCATTCATGTTGTGAATGTTAAAATAATTATTTGATTCACATTTTTTCTTAAAATGTCAAATGATTCTTATTCATACAATGATAATAATATTCAATATAAAGAAATTTTTAAAAATTCAATCATGGGTAAAATTTGATTTAATGAATCATTGTATAAATTTAAAATATTTATTTATAACATTATGAGAAAACATTGATATAGAAGAAAAAGGGTTTTTGATTGAAGATTGAAATAAATTTGTTTCTTCTGTAAAATAATATTTCAGAAAATTTAGTACATATATATTGTAAAATGAAGGGAAAATTTGTTATCAAGAAATAGATATAGGATAATAAATTAATGAGATTATTGATTGATATATCATTATACATTATTGAGGCAAACATAATCATAAACAATCCCCATAAACAACACATTGTAACATTAAATATTTACCAGGTTTGAATCCTAAGATCCATTAAAGATATTAAGTTATACAAGAATGAATATTCCATAATTATATTTATAACTATCATAAAAATAATTTATAGACAATATATACACCATATAAAAGAAATTAGTGGTGTATAAGGCATGTGTCCTCTAGAAATAGAATTGAAACTAAAATCCCTTACATGCCTTGGTAACTTCTGAATTGTAAACCCACAGAAGTAATAAAATATAATGAAATATTAAATATCACTAAAATAAATAAATTCATGATATAACATGTATAATTTGATTTATATACACCTTAAAAAATAATATAGGTTTATAACATAACATATGTCCCAAAAAATCCAATTTTAGACAAAATCCATTACCTTAAGTATCAACTTTTTTTTACACATTCGAAGGAACTATATAATAAAAATTAGATTTTTAAACATATATTAAATATCTATAATCATATTTATCCTGAAGTTTATTATTTTATTATTATTTTTTATTATTTATTTATTAGTAATACCTTCTTAAAATTATGTTTGAGGAAGTAAATACTGTCTTTTTCATGTGTGTTTTTGGGGTATTTTTGTTCCATTAGTATTGATACAGTTCCATAATCCATATAATTATACCCATGATATATATATCATATATATTCACAACATATTTATTTATAGTAGTTTATTGATTTTAGATATAGAAAATTAATTACACCATTCATGGAGACATAGGTCATTTGTACCCATGAATGCCATTTCCATTTTCACAATGGATGAAATGAAAGAAAGATAAACAATATATTAATTTTAAAGAATAGGTATTTTTAAATAAAAAAATATTTTAATTAATCCTATCTTTATTTCCTTCCACGTAAAGTGTAAGTGACGAACAAATCACATTGCTTCACGAGGCGGTAGTCCGCCATACACATGAGTGACATGATCATATTCCCAAGAATGAAATTTAATAAGATATGTGTGATATTATAATTAAAAAATTATAATTATTTCATAAATATCATATAGATATGTTAAATCCAACGTTATATCCATATTTCAAGGGTGGATAGGGAAACAATTACATCGATTTCCGAGGCAGTAGTCTAGAGTAGATACAATAGATGATTTTTTCCCACTTGATGGAAGACTAATAAAAAAACATCTTAGTAGATATGAGATACATATGATATTATATAGAAATTGTTGAATAATATTTTAATGAGTTATAAGAATAAATAAAATGAAAATACATGGTTAATAACTATACCTCTTCTTTGGATAACCCCTTTATGTTTATGGATAAAGCCTTAATGGGAAGGTTTCCTAATAAACATAAGGAATATAATATGTGGTTATGGAAATATGTAATAATTTTGGGGTAGTGATTGTATGAATCAAAGGGTTTTGGATGTATTAATAGGATAGGAGAGTTGGTGGCCTTTTACAGGTGAGAGAAAGGACAATATTGAAAATATTTAGAAGAAAAAGTTGTGACCAAGTTTTAAACATTCAAAAATGCTCCCAAATAAATAATTATCAAGCCTTAGTAGAGATAAGTTCTAAATAGGGTCATAAAATGTTATTTTTAAAATATAATAGTTCATTTTATCCCATAACCATTTTAGTTTAACCCTTGTTAATATCATTTTATCAATAAACACTATAATTAATATTTAACATTTTTACTATTAATTTTGACCAATGATTAAGTTGAAATTTTTATATATTGTTATTTATAATGATTTAAAATAATGTGTATATTTTTCCAAATTACATTCAAAAAATTTCTAAAAATTAATTTAAAATTTATCTCGAAGAGACATTGAAAAATATGTTTTAAAAAAATAAATTTTTTTATTAAGATATGATGTTATATTTAAACCATATTAAAATAAAATAGATCATTTAAACTGTATAAATAGAAATATATTATTTAATAAAAATCAATACTTTTTCCTTATTAATCAAAAAATTATTCTTGTCAAAAAATTCGCCGACATTTTATAAAATATAAGACTAAAAGTTTTATTTGAAAATGAAAAATATTTTGTGAAATAAATTTTTGAAAATTGGTGAAAATTAATTTATTATTTTTTAACTAGACATTTTTTATTCCTATTCATACATAAAATTATAACGGTTAACTTATTAGGGTCATTTTAAATAATAATATTAATAGCATATCATGGTTTGGTAAAACATTATGTTTTGTGTAACACAAGCTATTGATAAATTCATCTTTATCTTTAGAAAAAAATGAATAAAATATCTAGGTTTTATATTCAAACACACTTAATTTTAATTTCACCCTTAATATTAAATCAGTTTTGTACAATCAACTTAGGAAACTTATGCCTCATTACATCCTAAATTTCCAGCAAATCTTTTTCCAACAAGTGGATTCACTAAAAAAAATTACCTGTTGTGTTTTTTATTTAATATCACATCTTCATTATGATACCGAATATACATAGGTTTTTCCTCAAATTAAATATCATGATCTAGTGGTGTAATCTCTAATATTATTACATGTGATGGATCTGGTATGTACTTCCTCATGATAGATACATGGAACACATTGTAAATTTTAAAAATAATTAGTGGAAGAATAATTTAATAACCATCCATCAATAATTGATTAAAAATATCATAATGGATAATATAACATGGTATCTTCTTTTAATTCATCCTAAATATCATCACATTCTTCCTTGGATAAATTTTCAGAAACACCATCTCACCAAATTCAAATTCCCGATGACATCATTCATTTTAATTATAAATTTTCTTTTAACATTATATATCTCTTATGTGTTTCTAAATGGATCTAACCATATCTATAATTTACTAAGGTAGCTCATGTCCCAATAGACTTATTTCTATAATATCATCATAGTAAATTTTATTTATACACATCTTCCCATAAAGTGATTTACAAAGAGCCATCAAAATTCTCATTTAGAATCTATTCTTGTGTGAAAACTCACCTAGAGGAAGGTATTTATCCCAAACATCATTGAAATCCATAGAACAAGATCTCAATATTTCTTCCAGGGTTTGAATTTTTCTTTAATATTGACCATATATCTAAGGATGATACAAAATGATGAATCTAAACTCTATACCTACACCATGCAGTATAATTCTCAAGAACCTCAAGGAAAACTTTAGATCCCAATCGAACATAATAGAATTTGGAACTCCATGAAACCTTATCACATTTATAATGTCTATCTTGTAAAGATACACTATATAGAAATCTATTCTTATAATGATAAAGTCTGCAAAATGTTTAAGGTGATCGATTTTAACCCCTATGAAATTATTCCCTTTAGATTTTTTGGGGATTCTAAAAAAAAATCATGTTGATGTTTTCCCATTTCCATTATGGTATTGGTAATGGTTGTAACATCCCCTTATACTTTTGTCTGCCTGCATTAACATGTTGACATACCATGTATTAAGATACAAAATCTGTGATATCTCTCATCATACCATCCCACTAGAAATACTCTTTCAAATGTTTATACATCATTATACATTTGGGAATAATAAAGAATGATAGACTATAAGACTCTCCTAACAAATCCTTCTTTAATAATGGAATCGATGGAACCAATAGAGGATTCCAAAACCTTATTACTCCATCCTAATTGAGATTAAACTAAGGAAAATTTCTGACCTTATTTTATAGATCCTCATCATCCATATTCACCTCTTTAATCATCACTTGTATTTATGGTTGAACACTCTTTTCATAAAGATATATGATGTCACCTATTACCTCATGATTTCTAGATCTATCCATTAAAAATCCGAAAATATGGGATATTTTTTACCCTCATCATCGATAAAATATAATGATAATTTTGACCCAAATCATCGACCACATTGTTTTCATAGTGTAGTAATGTATTGAGAATTCATAATCATTCATCTGCTCTAACCATCTCCTCCAATGCATGTTCAACTCTTACTATGTGAATATATACTTTAAACTTTTATAATAATTATATATATCAAACTTTTCTCCCTAAACATAATACATCCATATAATTAATTCATAAATTACCACAGTTAACCCCAAATCATGATTTGGGTAACTTTTCATAAAAATATTCAATAATCCTGAGGCATAAGCAATAACCCTATCGTTATGAATTAGAACACATCCCAATACCTTCTTGGATGAATAATTATAGACTAAAAACCCTTATCCTAGGCATGGTAATGTAATCATTGGTGCCCTAACTAATCTTATCCTTAGTTCATTGAAATTTTTCTTGCATTCATTCTACCAATAAACTCATATCTATTTGAGTTAACATGGTGTGTGTATTTTATTATCATGGGATATTTTCTAGAACCCATAAATAATATACAACCAAACCAATAAAACTTTGTATCTCAATGACCGTGGTTATTCTAGGAAAATTTTCATTACCCTCTATCTTCGATGGATCCACCGATGTCCTATCACTTGAGATCACAAGACCAATATATGAAACATTTTATAGCCAAAATTAATACATTTTAAATTTTACATAAAGTTTCTCATCCCTTATGGAATTCAGTCCAATTATAAAGTGATATTCACAATCTTCCTTAATCATTGAATATATAACAATAATGTCTATAAATATTATCAAAACCTGATCAAGGATATCTATAAATACAATATTAAAATAACCTTTTTAATGGGAATAAAAACCCATAAAATGGATGTGATCTCCATCATAAGTTCAGATATATCATCTCATTGATATATAATCAAGGTTGGTTTGGAATATCAAATGATAATTCTATTCATAGGAAATTATTGTCTGATTTATATAGAGAATGTTGATCCATGGCTAATATAACATGACATTCAACTTAAGGAAGAATAATAAGGTTTGTAGGAATCACATTCCCACAAACATCAATGATATTTTAATTATAAACATCTAATGTGATCAATGTTGCATTTTTTTCACTAAAAATTAAAAATCTAATCTTCAGGATAAGAAATAAAATTTCTCAAAATATCTCATGATATAAGGTAATTCATATATCTAATTTCAAATAATATAATCCAATATTTTATAATAATTATCACCACCACAACTTCATCATTCTATCTATATTGTCTTTTAAAAAGGAAATGGTTATCATGATTATTATGAATCTTTGATCAAATTGATCAATCACGATAAATCATTCATAGTTTTTCAAAATAATGAAACCTTATTTTCAATATCTGAATCCTTTGGATTAACCTATGTCATTCAGGTTCATTATCTATTCAGTTCCTTCATAATGGTTTTTAAAGAGTTTGAAAATTTACAAAGCGTATCCATTGGGAGTTTCAAACCACATATTAAGAAAGGACAGTTTTCAACCAAGATGTGATAATTGATTCAAGTTATATGCTCTATTTTCAATGTTATTACCCCAAGGTACAACAGTTATAGATCCATATGGACTTTTATTATCCTAGAAGAGATTTTCTTCAAGTAAACCCACATTTTTTATACCACAACTTTGTTCATTATCTTATAAGCTGGATTATACTATGGATTCTCACTAAATTTTTCTAATCCATGATTCAAAAGGTTAACTATTCCTTTTATCAGATACCAACTATAATTACCCAGGGATTTAATATATTAATATTAATTCTTTTTAGTTGATTATTCAGTAAATTTCAAAATTACATGCTTATGGATCATAAAGGTTTATTGGCTTTGAATACTTCTTACAAAAACATTTTACTTCATAAAATATCTTCAATATCTCTCATAATGATTTTCTCATTATTCCCACTCCACAGAAATATTCTATATTAAACATTATTCATAACATGGGGAAGTAAATATTAGAAAGGGTGAGCTCAAATGAACAGTAAGTGTAAACATGGAATATATTGATCGATGATCATATTAAATATTAATAAAATCATAAGTGCATGAGATGATTAATATAACATGCAAATTTCATATACAATATATCAGGGATTAGAATCATGATCCCTTGAATGAAGCATTATCGCATCAAAATACATGAATAATAAGTGTGAACAATAACATGTCAAATGGTTTAAAAGGTACCATTTCAACTGGATCGTGATTTTGATCCATGATATAAGTGTGGAACCATTAAAAGTATAGATAAAATTTCAAATTCCAAGGTTACCATTTGATAAAATCAAATCATAACACATTAGACATCAACACTTATTTCATATTTCATAATTGATCATGCATCATCACCTATTTCCCAAAGAGGATCAACAACATAAATCTATTTTAAAATTTGTATGAATCACATAAACTTATTTTCAATCATCATTTCAGGATTTATAAAACTATTCCCAATTAATTGGTGGGAGATATAGGTCACGCCCATCATATAGTTAAAATAAATCATACATGTTCCATAAAGTCATAAAACATTCATCATATCATAAACTAGTAAATGAAATGTGTTTTATAAACATTTTATCATAGCATAATCACAAGAAATTAAACTGTTTCAACAAAAATTACAACATATTATCCGAACATAACATGTGGAAAAGAAATGTGTTTTATAAAAATATTATAATTTTAATCATAAAACATATAGATAAATAATAATAATTTTATTCTTGGATCATATCCTCAATAAATATTATGTAACATCAAATGATTTTATCTTGGAGGGAAAAATATTCTAAAATATCACTTGGAACATTTCTTGAAGAAAATAAAATTTTCAAATTGAAATCATTTATTTAAAAATTTAAAACTTTGATAATTTTAAAGTAACAAATTATTTCGATATAGCCATAGAAACATGTTAATGAATATTTAAATTGATATTGGGAATGATGGTGGAAAATATCTACTGTTTTGTACTATTTCAATTGAATATTCCTTTCACATTTTTAATAAAAAGTCAAAAGGGCCCTGTTTAGAAAATCACAAGTAGATTCCTTTTAATCAATTTTATAAAAATTAAAATATTGGTAAAATTTTATTTAAAATTTCATTGTAGGAATGTATAACTTTTATTAATATATTATTTGAAAACATGGTCATAGAATAAAAATGTTTTTTGATCCAACAAAAACATTAATTTGGGTTTTCTAAAAAAACATGATTTTGGACCCTTGAGTACATAAATATAGGGGATTATGGGAAAATAAGTATTTTCATGAACTAACTAAAGGTTAAAAAATAAAATAGTTTCTAAATATATATGTAATAATATTTTCTCATCGTAAACATAATAAAAAACAATTCCAAAAAAATTATTATATTGTCACAAAAAAATATTACCACTATTGAATAAAAATAACAATGAAAGAAAGAACAGTATATGGATTTTTATATCACATAATTATGATTATAAATATATTATGTTAAATTTTGGGGTATAATATTCACCACACCAAAGAAATGAGTAGTGTATAAGGAATGTGTACCACAAAAATTGAAATGAGAAGAAAATCCCTTACACGATTTTGTAGCTTTTGAATCGTAAGCCACATGAAGGAATAGAATTAATTGAAAATTTATTTTAAAATAAAATAATTTTATTCATGGGAAAAAATTAAAATTGGATGTATATACTCATAAAATATTATATATGTATAACATAACCTATGTCCCAAAGAAGACAATTTGAGACAAAATTCCTTAACTAAAATATCAACTTCCTTCATAAATAATTCAATATCATTTATAATAAATACATGTTTGTTATAAATATATTAAATTACCATAATCATATGTTTCATTCAATATATTATTTACTTATGACCATTTATTACCTTTTTATTAATAACACCATATTAGAATCATGATTCAGGTAATAACTACTTCTCTTTTCTTATATGTTTTTGTTTGGTATTTTTTACATTTTACATTGATCATGGATAAATTATCTATATAGTGTTAAAATTGATATAAATATATTATATTTTCATTGTAAATCAATTTATAGTAATCCATTATAATTATAGATAGATAATTAATTGCACCATCAATGGAGATGGTAGACCTTATATACACATGAACATTATTTTCATTTTCTCGATGGATGAATCAAATGAAATATAAATAAAATTATAAAATTATAAATTAATTTTTATTATATATATATTAAATATTTCAATTAAACCAATCATTATTACCTTCCCTATAAATTTTATGTGAATAATGAATCACATCGCTTCACGAGGTTGTAGTCTGTCGTACAGACGAGCGACATTATCACATTTCCAAAGAATGAACACTAACCAAATAGATGTGATATTATAATTAAAAAAGTAATATAATGTAATAAATATCATATAAATATTCTAAATTCATACTTTTATCTTGCTGTTATTGGTAGTGATGGGAACTGAATGGCATCAGTTCGCAAGGTGGTAGTCCACCATACACACAATTGACGATTTCATTTCCTAGTTGATGGAAGAGTGGATAGATATTTTGAATTACAATATAATAAAAATGACTAATTATATTGAATATAAATATATTATTATATAATCATGTTTGAAGGATATTTGATGGAGTGAGTGGAAAAAATAAAATAAAAATGTATTATTATGCACTATACACTTTCTTTGGCGAACGCGTTTATGTTTACAAATAATGATTAATTTGAAGAGTTTTAAAAATAAAATGAGGTCTCTATGACATGGGGTGGTAATTAAGGAATTTATTTTTTTAGTAATATTCTAATCTAATCTTTTTTATAAGTGCGAAGATGAGAGGAGAGTGGTTGGTATTTTATAAGTTCAGGAGAGGACACTCTTGGGATTTTGGAAAAGAAAAAGTTGTACACTATTTTGAAACATTCCAAAGGATCCATAGTGGATTATTATAAAACATTAGATTATAAAGGGTCAAAATATGGTCATAAAATGGTTTTTGGGAAAATTTTCTAGTTAATTATACCCCTTAGTGTTTGAGATTATCCCATTGTTGGACTCATTTTAACCATAACCATGGTAATTAAATTTTATTGTTTTAACTATTCATTTTTTAATCAATAATCATTTACCATATTATATAATATTAATTATTAAGATACAAAAATTTTATCATATTTCTCCAAATTCCATTTCTAGAGTTGAAAATTTTAAATTTATAATTGAGCTGCCATATGTGATGAAAATATGGGTTCCCCAATACAAACATTTCATAAGTATAAACAGTTTTAATAATAAAAATAAATTTGAAGTTATTAAAAAGAAAAAAATGGATTGATAAATATATATTTTATATAATTTTAAATTTAATAAAATATTAATATAAAATTTATATTTTAAGTTCTTTAAACGAAAAAGTAAATTTTTATTAAAAATCTGTAATATTTATTATTCATTGAAAATTTATTCATTTTTGAAAAATATAAGAAATTCACTCAAAGATTATTTCAAAATGTATAATTCAAAATTAAAGTTTATTTTTTAATATAAATTTTCTATAATTTGAATAAATTAATCTTATTTTTTCATAAAACGAAATAAAAAGATTTTTGGGAAAATAGTATTTCTAAAATTTTTAAAAACATTAATAAATGTTATGTACATTTCAATAAATATGTTTTATTTATATAAGACCATAATAATTATATTTAAAATTTTGTTAATAATATTCATTAAACTATCTTTAATGGATTGGTTATAATGTTCATGATTTAATAATACTATTAAGAATATATCATGATTCATTAATCCTTTGTGTTTTGTGTTACATAAGATATTATTGAAATTTAATTTAACTGGAAGTTTAAATAAACCATTAGGTTGTTACATATATAGTGGCCAAAAATTCCTTATTACATTTATGGATGATACTTATTATGATATTTTATTATCCATATGAACTAAAATGTAAGAAGAAACACTTAGACTATTTTTCTACATCGCAACACTAAAATGTGAGACTTCCTCAAATCCACTAAGAACCTATTATAACCAAAATTTATCCTTATAAAACACAAAAAAAATATCAATAAACTTTTTCAATTATCATAAACATTCCATAATTTTTTATCAAAATTACTAAAGTATTTTTTGAATCATGTATACTCAACTTATACTATCACAACAAACTCATCTACATCATTCATTTCTTATATCAACATCCTTTTTTTCTAAATACTTAAAATTATCTGTAATTAAATTTTATAATGTAGTACTTATTAATTACCAACACATTAAATTTTACTTGAATAAAAACACATCAATCATCTCATTTAAAGGAACTACTTGAATATATCTGAGAATGTTCTGTAAGTAATAATAACACAGAATCCTCTCCCTTTTCTGATGGTATACTCTCAATACTATTCTCAAACACAAACTAATACATATTAATATATTATTATACACATATAATAATTCCTAATTGAAAATAAATTAAATTCATGCATGGTAATTTCATTAATTTATAATCATTGTATTTTTGGATGATATTTTAATTTTTGTCAACTAATAGTAAGCACATTAATTTTCTTGATTTTTGAACAAATCATAAATTCAAATGTCTTGTGATAATTTCACATAGAGATTCCACATTATCTAAAACATTTAAAAGGGTTAATATAATAGAAATAATTATTTTCATGAAGAAAATTTGAAGTATATTTATGATAATTGATAGTAATTAAGTATTCTATATTTAGAATCATTCTACGTATTGTTTTCCTATGGGACATAAAAAAAATTACCACCTATAAGACAAATAAGGACCCACCCAAAACTCCTATGGGACATTTTGGAAATCATATTGTAGGTGGGTTGACCTAGACTTCCATGAGGAGTAGCTAAATATGTTAGATTTCATATATCCCATGGGGTGAACGCAAATAGGGTATTGTGTGGGAACACAGCACACAATTGAGGTCCAAGTGGATTACATAGTGGTGTGGCGTATTCCATGAAGTGTGTGTGTAGGTGTATCCTGGTTCTAACACCAGTGCTATCTAGAGAGGCTCTTGAAGTGGATATTGTAAAAAAGCGATGCAGATAAAAACTGGAATGATATATGGGTTGAGGGTCGATAATGACACTATTTTTTCAATTATAATGATATGTATGGAAGGATGGCCATCCAATAATTATAGTATTCAAAATATGAATGAAAATGTAGATTCTCTTCAACATCATGAAGTTTTAAGGGTTTATATATATCAATTTTTTTCCATACCGTGACTTCCATTATCTATCCAAGATTGAATCATTTATATTTTGAGGTTATGAGTCCACAAACATTTACACAAGCATCATAAACTTTTCATGAATTAGTTGGGTCAAATATTCTGAAACATTCAACCTATAAAAATTGATACAACCTTACATTCATGAATTAATGAGTTTTCTATTTAAAAATGATGAGGAACATTATTATTTTCACATGCACATTCACTTCATCATAGAAGAATAAGTTGACCTAATTAAGATTCCATTTTTTCAACATCATGTAAGTCACGTGAAGTTTACTATTACTAACTATTATATGGTAAAAAATTTTGAGATATTCCAATATATTCAACTCTTTGATGATGAATCTTGACTCATTATTTATCATTATTTTAAAAAGGTAGTGATTCGTAGAATTAAAATTCCTTCATATATAGTGAATTTCAAGGGGAGAGTTGGTAAGACATCATCTATAAATACTAAGGAAAGGATAAGGGTTTACATATAGTAAATAGGGGACCATGAACTCTATAGTTTTTCAAATAATTAATGAGATCCTAGGTATACAATATGATAAGCGAATAATAGTGTTTAGGTGTACTCTTACGTGTTCATAGAATACTCTATGATTTTTGTGAAGACCTTTAGGTAATATGTATGCTCCATTTCTATCAAAGTCTTTAACCTTTGAGGTCAATATGAATTTTAACAGTGATATATTTAAATTTTTTTGTTTCAACAGAAATGGATTGGACACAAGGTTAGTGAAAACCATGCATTAAATATGTTGAATGAAAATGTGGTATTAAGTGATGTTGTTCATAGTTATGGAATGGGTTTTTAAACTGTGAGACTTTCCTAGTAAAGAATGTTGGTTTGAGGGTTTTTTTATAGTGGATTAAACTCGTCATTATTGTATAATGTAAAAACATTTGGATTCTCTATGTTTATCAAGAAGCTTTATTCAGAATGGATAGTGGATACCAAATGGTTAGTGACTAATTTTCTAATTGTATTGAAAACCATGGGGTCTGATCTAATCCTCTTAATTTTGAAACATTACCTTCCAAAACATAATAATTTTTAAGTCGAAAAACCTCACAATCATTATTTATCTCAATGTAACATCTCCTAAACTCCCCAGAGGACTCTTCCAATTTATGTTTAGTGAATCTTC
The DNA here is from genome assembly GCA_963277665.1 of Viscum album. Lineage (NCBI taxonomy): Eukaryota > Viridiplantae > Streptophyta > Magnoliopsida > Santalales > Viscaceae > Viscum > Viscum album. The sequence goes on along the minus strand of OY728162.1, from coordinate 1,369,640,176 downwards.
TTTATGTTTTGAGGATTTTCTCAAGTTATGTTACATTTTCCACATTTTTTATTATATTCTCATTAAAAATATTCCAAATACTTTTTATCCTTATTCTATTGTAACTCGATATAGATGTGATTAAGGTTATTTAATGCTTTTATATGTAATTGATTTTATTTATTATAGATCTGGGATTTTGAATACCATATTTCGTTATTTCTAATATCATTTCTCAAATGCGATTAGTTTTCCATCATTATTGAGGTAGGTGTCTCAATAATATTTTTATATATCATGAATTACATGATTTTATTTTGTAAATTCCAATGATTTGATTTATGAAATTAGTTTATTTAATGAAATTTCATCTCAGTTGACATAAAAATGTTTTCTTCATTAAAAATAGTTATTGAACATAATATTTTCAACTAAATTCCTCAATGAATATTTTTATCTTAAAATGAATTTTCAATCATGGTGGTGGTGATTATTTTGAATAAAAATATTTTATTAATTTTGAATATATTTTATTCAATTGTTTAAAAAAAGAACATTGGGGTCCTTGGGTGAATTAGGTTATAGACATATGCTCATTTCTAGTTGGTGTGGCACCACAAGGGATTATTTATTCTGATAATGATAAATAATAGAAGTAATTAATATCATTAGGTTTTAAATTATTCTGAATAGTGTTACATTAATATATTAGTAATATATTCCTAAAGGATATATCCCAATTGTACTTGGATTTATAGAAAATGGTATTGTCTCCATCCTGATGATCAGATGGTTCTATTATATAATTTTCAGGTATGATTATATATTTTCATTATTTTCTATATGTTATTTACTTTTAAAATCCTTGGATTATATGAGTAATAAATTACTTATAAGATTATAAATATGGATTTACAGAATATAATTTATTTTTATATTTATTTATAAAATAATTTATTTTTAATGTTATACATAATGGTTACTTGGTGATATAAATTGTATAAATTCGTTGGTGGAATCCTACTAGGATTTGGGATCACAACAAAATATTTTTTGGGTATTTTTAGGTTTATTATTACAATGCTAAGGTAAATGTAAATGAATCATTTATATTTAAGGTTTTTGTTGGGTGTTTTCCCCTTATTTTTAAAATAGGTTGGTGGTGATGGTTTTTCACATGGTAATTGTGTTTTGTTCCATTTGGTTTTGATTCTAGTTCGGCTATTTTGGCATCAAATACTTGACCATCCAACTTCTATGTTTGAACTCAAGTTATCAAGGGTGGCCATTGGTTTTTATCAATCATGAGCTTGTTATTGAGGTTATTATATATGATTTCTATAAAATTTATTTATATTTATTATTTTATTTTTTAATGTTATTTTCTAATACATTAAATTTGTGTTTTCTTTAAAGATTTATTTTTTATGTATTTAATATGAATTCTTGAAATTTTTATTTTTTTATTTAGGAAAACTCTCTTAAGATAATCGGATATTTGATTTTGTTTTTATTAAAAAATACCTCCAAAAAGATAACTTTTAAACCCAGGAAGGATGCTATGAGAAAGTATAATCCCCTTGTATACCATTCATTGGTGGATGTCATTGTCTATAGTATTCAAAATCTAGTTAAGGTGGGAGATAAAAACTATGGATGAATTGTAGATCATGTATAAAAAATTACCAACTATAATCTACCCATAATTAATGGTGAAGAGGAAATATTGGAATATGAAGAGTGTCTCAATCAGATTGAGTCGATCATCAACATGTTTTAAGCTACAAAGGACTCGATGGTCATTTTTCTGATTACACTCTCTAATGTTTGGGAATTAAATGGAGGGACTCCACAATGAATTTTTTTTTTCTGAGGATCAAACATGTACATGACTCAAGAATGGCTTCAACTAACAATAGTACTCTAAAACATTCTATGTGGAAAAAACCACACAATTTTTTACCTTAGATAAAGGGGAGCATTAAGTAATGGAGTATGTCACTAATTTTTTTGGGATGATTCGACTATCACTTGATATTATTTATATTGAATAAAATATGTTTTTAAGGTTTCATATATGTTTTAGGGCCAATATTTATTCAATGGTTATTCTCTTATGCATTTTACCCTTGCTAAGGTTGTTAAAATAAGGTAGACATGGCTGGTAAAACATGATTAATTGGATTGTTAGTTACTGTAGGTGGTAGTCAAAGTGTGTTATCTGGAAAAAAGGAAGGGTAACAGTGATCAGTTTATATTTGAACCTATTTTAGGTTCCTCATCGTGAACAAACTTGGTTGTTTTCTATTATAGAGGGAGTCTTTTTCATACTAAGGAATACTGTAAGGAATCACCAATGATTTGTTATCATTATGGATATCCTAATCATGTTAAGTGTTTTTGAGAAACTTTCCCAATGTACTAGAGTTTTTATAACCCTTATAAAGGGATATAAAGTTCATTATGGGACATAAAACGGTGGGTAGTTTCCTTCTTATGATAAGGAGATACTCAAGATAGGAAGAAATCTCTGGTAGGGGCCGATCTGAATGACTTAATTCCATGAAATATGAATCATGAGAATATAAAGATGGTCAGGCTATAGTTAAATGTAAAATGTTAATTTTATCCTATATGTATCTATATTTTTTCATATTTCTGTGACTCACTGTTTTATTTCATCAATATTTATTGAAGTGTTGTGATTACACTCGGAGATTATGTAAATAATTTGGGATCTTTTCACTCCCTTGGGAAGGATTCCTGAATAAGTTTTTAAATGTCCCCCATGTATAGTAGTGATTGTCGACTATGAATTGATTTGGTATTTCATAGTTCTTATTCTTGATATCTTTTACCATATTATTAAAATGGATTCTTGGATCAATGTTATGTCCCAAATAGAACATTATCCTTTCCATGTTTAATTTCTATCTCCTGGTTGATTCTCTCATGTCTTTCATGGTGAGTGGGAATCTATATTAGGAAGAGGGGAATATTGTACCTTATGTTGGAATTCTATCATACTAGTATTTGGATATGTTTCATGATCTTGATGATTGTTTTTTTGAGATGTCTACTTCCTACAGTGGTGACTGTGTACCCTGAGGATATTCCTACTGTATTTTGGATACTTCCATAGAGAGAGGTCGAGTTTATTACTTACTCGCCTCCTGGAATGATGATTATTTCTATTAAATAATATTTATTTTCACATAATGAGTTAGATTAGATAAAATTTCATCAATATCTTATTTCCAATGGATTTATCCATCTTATCATGTCATTATAGTATTCACTAGTTATATTATAACATATTGATAACAGAAGCCTCAAACATTGTGTTAAATATAGAAAGTTTAATCAGGTAAGAATTAAAAATAAATACCCCTTTACTAGGATTGGTGATATCATTTATCTCCTCAGATGAGCCTCATAGTTTTCTAACATTAACAAATGGTCAAAGTACAAATTCTTGAGAGTACAAGAATACGATATACCTATGATATCATTTAAGATATTTTAATATAATTTTTAGTTCTAAGTTATGAAATTTGATCTCACTAAAAGTAATTTGATATGTTGGTCATTGATAAACCATATATTTCATTATTTATTGGAATCCTTCATTGTCATTTGTTTTGGATGATATTTTTCTATATTATATTTTAGAGGATAAACCCAAGGATTTTTTTATACCATCCTTGTAATCTTAATGAAACGTTTTCTTCCTAAAAATCATTTTTAAATGTGATTTGTGAATCAAAGATGTGAATTTTATCTGGATATTTATTTTTTATAGTGGTATCATTATAGTGCCTAAAATTATTTTGGTGATAATTTAATGGTAGAAACCTAGAATTGTTTTTGAATTTTGACCTTCTTGGGTGTATATGGTCACTACATGAAGTTTGTTCATGATTTCTATAAGATTTAATATTCAATTATAGAAACAACCAATAAGGGTGTTATATTTTATTGAAATGATAAATTTCAGAGATCATATGAGGAGCTAAAGATAGGTTTGAAAGCAAATAAATTTCTACTTCTTTCAAAATCTGTTTTGGGTTATGATGTTTTCTGTATTTTAATATTTAAGGGTTTTATTTTTTTATTGATGTAGGGAAAGGAGGTGATGGCTTATGGAATATAAAAATTACACCACCGTTGTAATAAATATCCTACCCAATACATTTAGTTGACATCCATGGTGAAATATCTCACAAAATGGCACAACTCTCACTTTGGGGAATAGTTTATAGAATATTTAGATCATAAGAGAATGAATCATGTTTTTACATAGAAGTATGAAATCATGTGATAGAGATGTTGGGTTGTGTAACATTAGAAATTTTATTTATATTTTTATTATATTCTATGAAAATGGAATGTGGTCACCAATTCATTGAGTAGAATGTTTGAAACTCTTGACTTTAAGGAATCAGTTGTGTAACTTTCTCTAATGAGTTTGTTCACTAAGATGGGATTGGTAGTGTAAGTGGTTAGAATAAAATAGTTCATAGATTTTGTGAAGGATCTCTCATTGTATAATTATCATACTCTTTTCAAAATATCTATTATACATAGATTGAAAGTGTTTTTTTATAAATAATCGTGGGTATACCATGGGTGATTTGTCCCTAAATCCTATTGGAGATTTGTGTTTTTGAGGAATGTTGGTAATTCAAATAGCTATGAGGCAAGAGTATATGGACATTGTACATTGGTATTGTTAGCTTGTACATCCAAGGATTACAAAGATTCATCATGATATGAGTTATAGGTATTTTTTATTAGGGTTGATGTGGTTAATTTAAGATTTTATATCATAACTCTAGAATTTTCAAATGATTAGGATGGAAAAATGTAGGCCTTCTTGTTTGTTACATCCTTTTATCATTATAGAAAAAAAATGGGGTGGGATATCAATGTCTTTAATCATTATTTTTACACCAAAAACTAGTATTAGAGATGAAATTTGTATTATCTTTGATTAACTAACGAAATCATCTCATTTCCTACCGACTTGATTTAAATTAAGGTGGATGACCTCAAAAACTTATACATTCGAGCGATCATGAAGAATAAAATATTTCCTTATGAAATTATTTTTGATAGCAATCCAATAGTTCAATTATGTTTTTGTAAAGGATTTTGATAGGTTATGGGTACCCAAATGATATTAATCATGGAATACCACAATCAAATTAATGGGAAGATTGAGTGAGGCATCTAGATTCATGGTGATCTTCTACTCGTGTGTGTGCTTGATTTTGGTGCATTAGGTGATAAGAATATTATTTTTTTAAAAAAAAATTCATATAGTAATAGTTATCATATATTTATTAAAATGGATCCTTTTGTAGAATATTATTAGTGACCATGTATATCTCCTTTTTTTGAGAGAAAATGGGAGAACAATCCTTAGTTTGTCAGAACCTTATTTAAGAGGTGAGAGAAAAATGTATAGTTGATCTAGAAGTGGATTGAGATTGATCATGGAAGTCATAAACCCTATGTGTAACATCATCATCACTAGTTAACTTTTTTTTGGTGATTGGTTATTTCACAAATTTTCACCTCACTTGAGACATGATTGATTTTGAAATAAAGGTATGTTGACCCCAATATTCAATGGATATTTCGATTTCACTAAATTAATATGAAATATAGGTTATTTTTGGATATTAAAACTTTCTGGACAATAATTAATGATGTTTACCATGTTTTCCATTTGAGGAGGCATCATCTAGACCCTTCCCATTTGATAAAATGGGATTTTATTGATCCTAAACTTAACACCTATATGGTTGAGTAGCCAATTTAGAATATTTATCGATAGGATAGGGTGTTTCATGCCTAAAATGATTCTCTTAGTTCATATATGATGGAAGTGTGGATGGGATAACAATGAGACGTGGGATTCTGAGAAAATAATAAGGCAATAGTGGCCTTCTGTTTTTTAAGTCAATAATCTTGAACACTATTAGGGAAACAAATTTATTTGTGAGGGGAATTGTGACAGCATTCAGGTCACATGTATCATTTTGTTTATCTTATTCTTTCACTTTTGGGGTTTGGGAATTTTTTTCGAGTAGTAGGTTAACAATTTATAGTTTTAATTGAAATAGACTAGGTGCATATTGTTTTAATGGTTAGTAGAAATTGTGCAGTAACAATGTAGAATGAAACATTGAGATCTTATGGTGATTTTCAATATTTTATCATGGTTTTTTAAACATGTGACTCGCCTAGAAAATAGTGTCAGTGTTTGGTGGGTTTTCTTATTGATTTAAAATTTCTTGAGCATTGTATTTTAACCTATGTGGATATTTTAAGGTAGCATTACTATTTAATTATCAAGGTATTGTGGATACCATATGGTTAGTGCACAATTTTTCTGACTTCATTTCCTAACCATGTGTCCCAATCCAAACCTCTTATAATGGAAAAAAATCAGTTACCTTAATCATTTTTAATTCCAAACACATTCTAATATCTATTAGTCTTGAACGAACATCTCCTCAGGGGTATAGGTTAAATACGTTAATATTGGGTGAAACTCCTTAATTTTTAGTCCATATTCTTGAGGTAAATTCCTATTTACACCATTTTTTATCCCATCTCTATAAATCTCCCTAATCAATTTTTCTACTGTTATATTGGAACATGATGAGGCTATGATTTCTAAATCAATTGGGTTAATGGGTAATTTATGATTTCATTATTGATTTAGTCTTGTGAATACTAGATCTCCTTAGCTCCAAACTATTTTATCGAAGGTGATGTGTTTTCATCCACTCATATGATATGTGTCTCTATACAATTGTGATATCTCATAAATTAATTGAATTTCTTGAAAACTCATTTGGTTTGGTCTATGAAATTCATTGGATATATGAAATTGAATCATGGATGTGATGAAAATGGTGTTATAATTTAATAAAATTTTATACACATTATGTGTCTGATGAAATGAATCAAATATGATTTTGATTCTAAAATGGATTTTCAAGAATGAGTGTGGTGAATATTTTATATGATAAGTTTTTATATATTAGAAGAACATATTATTTAAATATTTTGAAAAAAATCACATTGGAAACCTTGGGCACATCCGATTATGCAAAAATGGGAATTTCATGTTACCATGACACTATTTGGGATTTTTAGATGTGATACCAATATATTGTAGGGGGACTCGATAACAATAATATTCACATTATATTGACTATTTTTCCTTTGTTGTCTTAGATACATATCATCATAGGCAAAATCCAATGTGTCTTAGGTTTCATACATAATAATATTATTTTATTATTGATTTCACAATTGGTTATATTATGGAATTTACAAGGATGATTCTTTATATTACTTTATTTTAGTCTCTTATAACTTTTTTATATTCATTGTTTTTATGAATATGAAATGATTTATAAAAAAACCAATGGATGATTTATAAAAAAATTCTTTAAAAATTTATTTATATTTTTTCCATTAAAGTTATAATTAGTGGTTTCATGGTCATATATGTTCTATAGATTCATTTTACAGAACCCCAGAACACCCTGGGAGGCGAGGGATAAATCAGGGGGCCAAATGTTTCTTTTAATACGACATATCTTATTCCATTGTTTGAAGGAACTTGTTAAACATTTCTAATGTAATTGTTAAGTAATCATACATTCACATGTAGATAGAAAACTTATCAGTGTTATATAGTTCACCAATAAAGGATTCTCCAAGGAGTATACAATAACAATGTGTTGGTCATACCTAAATCAACTAATCCCCACTAGTTGTTGAATACAAATTTTTTGACATGGTCACTCTATGTAAGGCACACTGACATTACCAGATTTTAGGGATACCACAGTACCACCCTTGTAACACTTCCTTTGACTCCATTTAGCTCACTACATTTGGTGATGTTTTACTCAGTTTAATGATGTGAAGGTCACATTAGTATATTGTAATTAATGTATTTTTCATTTACTAGCATGAGACTATACATGCACTATTTACCTGAGTTGGTTCACTTGAAAATATAATTCACTTAAAATAGATGTAAACAAATTCTATTCACGAATATCCATCACAAAGCATAATATGTTCATGAAGAAAACTACCTTCATGGAACACTTAATAATAAAAAACTAATTCTTCATAACATAAGATATTATTCTAATATACCTAATTATTTGTCAAGACAAAGACAATATTTTCACAATGATGAGGCTCACAATGATTACTTGATTCATGAATCTCTTAACCTTCACAAATTCAGAATGATTCAAACTTTTCTCCAATTTTTTTCATGTCAAGTGAAGTGGGGGTAGAATACTTTTTATATTCTCTTCCTTTTTATAATATCTGATGCATCGATTATATTTTTCATGAAACTTCAAAACAAATCATGAAGATCTCTCATTCTTGAGGCTCCATTGAAATTCAACTCATTCATGAATCATTCTCTTAGTTATGAAAAACACTATCATCTCATCATGCAGTCATGATGTTTTTTGAAGTTGAGGAGAACATTTGCATTCTATTTCGCTCTCATGAAGATCTATACCTTTGTGATTCTCAAAAAAAATCAAAAAATTGTCTTCATAAAACTTATTCCTTCACTATATTTGAGAAGAGTCAATTCTAGAGAACTTACTTTTGGGAATATTTCTCTATCCTCCAATTTTTTTTGCCCAAATTATGGAAAGAACTGGGAAATGAGACAACATTAAACACCACAGTCAGCTTATACTATGAGATAACCTACCTTTCTAACTCCCTGATTATCCTGGTATGGGTTTACAAAAAAACAAAAAAAGAAACTTTTTCCAACAGTTAAAGGTCTTTGTTAAAACACGTTAATGGTATCATATGGGTTATTTCTAACTATCTTCTTTATAAATTGAGTGTTTGTAGATCTAGTTTTGTAGGAATCAAGTAAAGGGAATGGTGGCATATCATTTTATGATTTAATGTGGATGGTGTCACTGTCTTTGTGAGATGGGTTTGTGGAAAAAGTTTTTCAAATAGAGATAGTTTTTTTCCTCTTTTGGTTTATTTCTCATTCATTCATTTTGTCTTGATATTTCATGTCTCATGTTTGTGATATATTTTATTACAAACATTAAGCTGATTTTTATCTCACTTGATTATTTATGAGACTTGAATTTTAGTCTTTCTATTTGATCTCTACCTTATCTAGGGCTGTTATAGGTGATGGGTCATATCGACCTCTGTTTCATCATTACAGTTACATGAAAAAGAAACATTATCGTATTTTATATACATGAATAAAATATTATATCATTGTTATATGAATCCCCCCCTAATTTTACACAATTGGAAGATTTACCTAGTAGATTGATACTTAAAAGGGAAAGAATGATATTGTTTGCCTCAAGTTTGTGAATGAGAAACTATGAATTACATAACTATTTGGGTTAGTGTAAGGAAGATATTGCATGCATGAATGCATGAAATTAATGTATTCATAAGAATAATAAATTCATGAATCAAATTTTTGGTTTTTATAGATGAAATTGTTTTTTATAATCCACATTGAGGATATATAAGATCTCACGAAGAGGGATAATGAATTAATTAAAAAATTCACATCTAATGATAATTATTCTAATTTTTTCATCATTTATAGATTTAGGAATCCCATAAAACATTTGAATGAAGTTTAATGGAGTGATAATATTCCATTATATTTATCTTAAATTATCGAAAATAAATATCTTCATCAATAGGTGTTGGAGAACTCATTATTCAGAAGTGATCTTTTCGGATTTATTCAAATTAATTTTTTATCAGACATTTTTAAGCTATTATTCCAATAGAACTCTGGATTTAAGAGTGTGACTCTATTCTATTAAATTTTGTATGGTGTAACAAATTTTGATTATAGTGTTGAATCTATTATTGGGGAGGCTATCTAAAAACTTTTATTATCTATAAATTGAGGTTGAACCGTTTTAAAATATTATGTACTTTGCCTATTTCTTTTGCTGCATTTAGGTAATCATAAATCTAGATTAGATCTAAATAGATAAACTAAGGTTAATTTCAAAAGAACGAGAAATTATAAAAGGTGACCAACGGTTCAACTACCACTTCTCAGTTGTGAAATACCTCCCAAGGCTACCCAATTTGTATCAAATTATAGTTTCCCACTTTCAAGGACCACTAAATATTAATGTTGGTTAATATAAATACTATCAATTGTATTGGTGTCCCAATATTCATTGGAAATAACTTTCACAGTTTTAAGAACATTATGGTTCCCTATCACCTCTCTCTTAACATTGAATTTAACGATAAACAGACAATAGGATTACAAACATTTACTAAGGATTCACCTATAAATTTTTTTTATTAAATAAAAAATGATGTTTATAGAAAAGATTGAAATTATATATTTATGTATATCTTAGAAAAGAGTTATAAAAAGGTTGTGGTAAAAAATTTCAAGAATATATGGGATAAATTTGAAAGAAGTTATAAAGGAAATGTGAATCTCTAGGAGGCCAAATTAGATATTTGGAGAAAAAATATTAGATGATATCAAGAATGATGAAGATGAATGAATTTAAGAATGATTCATAAGATTCACATTGATTTTTAATACAATTTTATTTTTTGAAGATGCCAAAAGGATAATTGTAAATTTTCCAACCAGTTTTGATCTTAAAGTTCATCTTTGGAAGATATAGAAGATCTTACTCTTGATGAATTTCATAAAATACCCATTTCTTATGAAATTAAGAAGATCCCAAATTTTAAGTGGAATATCAAATATGAGATGTCTTTTGGGGAGATGAGAAATCATAAAATCATAGATTATTAAATTTTAAAATCAGGTGAATCAGATGATGATGATGAATATTAGTATTATAAAGAATCATTACTCACATATCAAATAAATTCAAGAAGGTAAATTTTAAGGATAAATTTATAATACCAAAAATGTAATAAAATTTTAAGGACCTTGTACACTTTATCATAAATTATCTAAAAATAGTAATTTTCAACCTGAAACAAATGATGGGAAAAATAAAAATAAGTAATGGGTAAAATATAATAGGATTCAACAAAATTTTGTAGAATGTATAAGAAGTTATTTAAAATTAAAAGAAGAAGATTTTCAAAAGATAAGATGAAAGTGACTACATATTAAAAATCCAATAAGAAGTTAAAACTAATTTCAGGGATATTTTAGAAAATGTGTTTGATACATAATTCTAGGAAGATGTTGAAAGTGAATGAATATAGAAATATAACATGTTGAAAAACTAATTAGAATATTTTCTTGAGAAAAAACAAAATCTCATGAAGGTGAAGATATTATTTTTGAAACAAAAAAGAATATGCAGATAGAATAATGTATGAATGTGAGAAGAAATATATTTTTCTCTTATATGAGGTCAAGATATTCAAACATAATGTAACTAAAATATATAAGATGGTAAAATACATAAAAAAATTCTCTCAATAAATAAGAATAGTTTAAGATAGTATAAGAATGTATTCTATATTAGAATTATTTGATGTATATAAGGGAATATTTTAGTAAATGTTATAAGATCAAGGTTGATCATCACAATATATTTAATAGAGGAGTAAAAAGATGTATTTTAACCCATCACTTTATAAATTTATAAATAAAAATTTTACCTCTAACATTACAAGTTCTAAAATTAATTCAGAACATTTTGAAAAAGAAGAAAACTGAGAAATCCTCTTCTAAATTAAATGATGAATAAGATTCATTAAGAAAATAATTTCCAAAAGAAGATACGACCATAATATATATAAGGTAAAAATAAAAAATCTATAGTATAGTACTATTTTCAATATTGATGATCAATGTTTACAGGATATTGCTAGTGTTATGGAGTGTTTGGGTGTAAATCCTAATCAGGTTGTTATAACATGTCTATAAGATACCAAACATCATAGAGGTATTTACTTGTTAAATTGTTTGGTTTTAATATCTTATTTTGTATCAATGGAATGTTTATCTGGTGTATGGGGATGATCATGGGTGTTTTGGAGGTTCAGGACACAAAAGAAAGGGAAATCATGCCATCAAGTGCATGTTGCATGGTTGGTGCACAGTTACTAAATAGTGTTACATTGGGAAGAGGCATTTTTCACCATTAGTTCATTGTTTTTTAAAAAATGTGAGTATTAATAGGTAACCATGTGACCCAGCCCCTCTTTAATAGAGTTTTTCTCATGGTTGATGCATGGTTTGGAAAACTATGTGGATGAACCAAGAGCCTTATTAAAAAGTGTGAAATTACCTTTTTTACCCCTTGGTATTTTAAGTTCCTTGCCTGATTTTCCTTCTCGTTATTCCTCCCCCAACCCTAGTGATGAATCAAACTACACCAATCTACCCAGTGGTCAAAATCCTTCGATTATATTCTGTTTATAGTGTCATTGGTTATAGATCGAAGCTCTAGGTAAGTCAAATTCTCCTCTTACTTCATTATTTCAGATTATGGCTTGTGGATTTGTTCTTCTTCTTTTGAATCCCTAAAACTCTAATTTTACAATGGATATTAGGTTGGGGATAAAAAGGGTTATTGAATCCATATCTATGACAAAGGTTAAGGTTGAGTTCATCTTCATATTTTAGGTAAGTGGTATACATGTTATATTCTACAGTCTTGATGTTTATTTTTGCATGTATGGTTATGTTCTTTTTCATCTCTTGTAGTGCATTTGAATCCTATTACATCTTGGATCCATATTCCACTCAGTTCTTCCTCATACTAGGTTGTCCACATGGCCTCAAGCACATTTCCCCAAATGCTAGAGGCTTTCGACTTGAAGCAAAGGTCTGGGTGTGATAGTGGAGAAACTATGCCCTCGTTAGGAGAGTATAACCTACAGAAATACAATAATTAAACAATAGAGGAAGCAATAATACCATAAAATAGAAGTAAATAATGTAAGAATAATAATATAAATAACCTGATGTCATAGTATACAAATCATGATGTTACATGTCACATGTTCTAGGAAAACAACCACGAATAGTTAAATTGCAGTAATACATGATATAAGTTCCCACAGTACTAAAGGAAAAACAAGTCCTTGAAGCATTGGAACCCTCAACTTGGTCCCATGCTCTCCTTATCCTTAATAGAATATCATATACATGTAGAAGTGTGCTTTCCCATATCAACACCTACAAAAATATAATAATTCTTACCCACAAACAGGAACCAAATCGGGTGTGAGACTAAACCCTAGTAGGCATCCACCCATGGTATGTACCAATCTTTCAGTTAATATATATATATACATAGAAGGTTGTGTACAATAATGAACATAGTAAACTAGGAAGTACTCAAAATTAAACATCCTTACAAGCACTGGTATTCATTTACCATCCTTTCATGTCCTTTAACAGTTCAATTATATTGAATTATATAAGACTTGAAATCTAGCATAAGCCCAACAACCCCTGTGTAAAAGTATAAACAACACATAACTTGGAATGCTATCTAAACAACAATAGTGAAGACTGTATCCAAGATTTTTTTTTCTTTGAAGATGCATCATAATTCATTCCATTTAAATATTCAATTCATTAATGTTAGCTCGAACATGACATTCATAACTTGGAATTCTAGTATCAATCTAGATGGAAATTCCACCAACATCCTACAAGCCTTCCCATTCGATCCTCTTAGGAATCCGGATTCACTCTTGGTTTGGGGTAGTATATGTCCATTGATCCATCTTTGGGTCCTATAAATAAGCTCAATGTATCTCCAATTATATATAAGCAGTTCCAATAGAACATATCCATAGAATCCCTCCTTCTATGATTTATCCTAAATTTAAATAAATCCTCAATGATCCGAACAACTACATTTGTGGATCGCTCACAAATTAACATAATAACCTCCCATTTGATCCATCCATCACATCCCTCTATAGATTCATCTATCCCCCGAGGAATAAGGTGCAATAGTCATATAAACCCATCCATTCCATTAAAATCTGAATCCATGGTTCACCCATTTCTAATTAACTTTCTATCACATGATATCCAATTAAACATTTCATTAGGAATGAAAAGGTCAAAAACAAAATCATCTAATACAATCTCAATAAAAGACTAATATTTTGAGGCTTTCCCTTCCAAATACTCACATGGGCACCATTCCCATAACAAGAGACATGTAAAATAAACAATTACATGGTTTATCCATTAATAAACTCACTTGAGAACATATTTTATAACAAGAAACGCATGTGAATTAAACTATTAAATGGTTTAGAATTAATAAAATAACTTGGGAAGGCCATTATAATAATAAATTCAAACCAATATGCTTAAGAATGGATATGAAAACAATGTTCAAGGGGAAATCCATCCATCCATATCCCATTAACCAATTTGATTAAAATTAAACAAACATGTAATTCGTTAGTGATATAGATTCATTTTTAACAACCCATGAATGGGAAAAAAATCCATGCCTCATAATCATTATAATCCAAACGTCCATAAATGACCATTCAAAGAAACTCACCATTGGGGTGTCCCTTAATCAAGGTGTACAACACTAATCTTTCTTAAAAACACTTAATTAATTACCTAAAAAATGTCCAATGACAATAGGAAGAGACCATTCAAGGCTCCACCCCAAAAATGGGCACACATCACTCTGGAATATAAAATAAACATTAAAATTTGAGAAAGGCATGAGACCACATACATCTTACTCGTACGACTCTCCTAGTCTAATTCTAGCATATAATTTTTCCTAGAATAGAGTAGATCAAAAAACTAAGTTGAAACAATCAACCCTTTATAACTAGGTAGAGATAAAAAATCATGAATAATGGATCGAGAGGAATCGAGAACTCACCGAAGGGGTTCAAACACATGTGACGGTGTTGGAATGAAAGTTTGGATGACGAACAGGGAGGGAAATCTTCATTTGGTGCTACTATTCATGAACTCAGAGTGAGCCCTCTCTCCATCTAACAAAACATGAGGCTACTACCCATTTTATCAAAATAAATACATGGATTTTAAGGGAATGTACAAGCCATGTATATGGATTAACCTATTCTTATATTGACTACCACTTAAATGTCATACATAGGACTTTTGACTTGACAAACATGTCTGTTGGGATTACAAGACATGTAGACCCTAGTCATGTTGTGTAATTGTCTTGAAACTAGTAAATTTCCTCTTTTTCTAATCATTCTTAAGTACAATCTGAAAAGAAAAGATTTATACCTCGAAAGATGAACTGTTTTCTTACAAACTTTCCCCCTTAAATAAACTTTTCCCTAAATTTCCTTTCCAAGGGTGGTGCAGAATAATCTAAGAACAACTCCAGCCACTGTGATCATACATCAGCATCTCTCTCCCAGAACTCGTTCTGTACTTGGTCATTTATCTATAGAACCAATACTAATGGAAAATACTATCCATGGAGAATATTTTTTCTACAATCCAAAATTTGAATAGGATGCTCCTAAAAGGACGCATTTGACTATAATTCAACCTCTATTGGCTGAAAAGTGTGATATGGGTCCGTAATGTAACTTCGCAACTAAGAAACATGGAATAAACCTGTAACACCCAAAGCTTCCACGGTACGATTCTCTTTCAATAATGCAATAGCTTGCATTGTACGCAAGTTCGAGATTCTAACACACCACGACCAATCAAAGTAGTTGTTATGAATAGTAATACCCACTTTTTAAAATTATATTAATTTTATAATTCAAAATGGACTTCAATTTTGGATTCGGAATATCTAAATTAGCCTATGTTGAATTTTTAGTATTTTTCCGAAACTTCCAATTTTTGATGAAAAGTGAAAAATACTTAAAAATAATTTTTTTAATAAAAATAATTTATAGTGATAAATTATACTATAGAGTGGTTTTAATGTATAATTAGAATATATTTTTACCATTTTATCTAATGGTGATCATTAGAATTAATTTCACTTTGAAATTGGACATAAACAATTGTCAATCTTTTGATATATATTGTTTCTTAAAAACATGCTATTTGTTGTGACAGAGGGTATTAATTATAAAATTAATTAATGAAACTTATATGTTTTCAATTTTTTAAAATAAACATAATTTTTGTATTCGGAATATCAAATGTAGCTTAGGGTGAATTTTTGGTATTTTTCTGAAAAACATCGATTTTTTACGAATAGTGAAACCACTAAGTGGTAGTTAAAATACTGATTTTTCGTTTAAATGAAAATTTTCCACCTCTGTGATTTTAATTTCAAAAATCCAACATACATCATTGTCATTCGGAAGTAAAATATGGTTCAATGGGATTAAAATAATTTTTGGTGAATAGTAACTTCTAAGTTATATTAATCGCGATTAAAATTAATTAGTGTAATTTAACGTAAATATAATGATATAATAACATGAAACCACCTTTACACTTGTCTTAACCTTATTGGATTAGTCATGGCCGACCACGACAATCCATGGGTCAACTTGGGGACCCCATGGAGCCACTTGGGTAAGAAAATGACCTTAATAACTTTTTATTTAAAGTAAAAATAAAATTGTCACAAACATGTGTTGTTTTACTAAAACAATTATTACATGGGGTTATATAAGTTATATTTTAGACTATAAATATTAATTGGAAATCTAAAAGGTTTTCTTACATCATGATATTTTTTTTATAATTTTTAGGCATTAAATAAATTAAATTTTTTATGACACCATGATGATGCAGCGATTACCTCATTAATTAACGATTTAATTAAAACGAAAAGATAATGTAAAATATAGGACATAAACTTGTCAAAAACCTATTGGATGAGTATATTTCTAACCCTTATCACCTTATCCTCGAAATATATAATTGTTGGACCTTTAAAATCAGAAACTCAATATATAATAAAGTAACATTTCTTGACTTTCCAAGAGTGCCCCTCCTCTCCTCTTATAAAAGGCCCCCACCTCTACCACCTTATTCACACCTTCAAGCCATTTGTCTCGGCCAACCTCGGCCCAAATACTCTTCGAGAATCTCTCTCTTACTCCTAGAAGCCTCACTTTGGGCAGAAGTCTTCCCAAGGAAACCTTTGGCTCAAATCAAAAAGAGTTACCCGATTTTAAAGGTAATGTTTTCCATTGTGTTCTTTTGTTTTATTTTTCTTCTCCAACCCCTTAAACTCTTTTTATTCCATTATTTTGTAACAACACAAGTATCTTAAATATACTAGGATTTTTTTATGAAAATTATTTTATTTACACTTACACACACCTTAGTCTAATGGTTAAAGAACATATTGTTTCTGTGGGTGGCGAATTACTGCCTCACGAAATGATGATTGTTAAATCGTTTTTTAACACCTCTCATGGTGTCAATTATGATGACACTATTTATATATATGATATATATTATTTTTATGTTTTCTATATGCTTCTGTACTTTTCATTTATGGCATACCTTTATCATTTGCATTATGGGTAAATGCGATAATTTCATTTTAGGAAGTGCGGACAACCGCCCCCTCAAAGTGATTTGAATTCATAATGTCATATGTGGGACATATAAAGGATGGAGTTTATTATGTTATATATTATATTATACTGTAATTATAATATACCATTATATCATTATGATTTCATTCCATTAAATAGAAAGTATAATTGAAAGTAGCATTCATGCGTACGTACGGCTTACCGTCTCCATGAACGGTTCATTTCATTTCTTACATCCAAATGTTACGTAATATTATGATTGAATGTATATATTGTATATATATGATATATATAATATCGATATCATGAATATAATTCTGAATATAATGGATATTTTACTACATGAACAACTTGTAATTATAAGAAGTTTATTTTTGACTCAACTGCCAAAGATCGACAAAATGACCGTTATTAACTTAAATAATTACATAATGTTCATAACATGATAATAAGTGATATAAAAGTAATAATTAACTTGTAAAATGTTCTCAATCAAGTATAAATTAACTCTAGTTTATTATTCAGGAGGTTAAAGAACGATCGAGTCAAGTCGGACACGAGGTAAGGGAACTTCTTAACCCAATTTCAATTCTTTGGGATAATCTCCTACTTTCAAATAATGTCATGATATTATTTTTTCCTATCTTGTATTTGTACTTTCTTTATGTTTACTTATAGTGAATACACATAATAGATCTATTTTATTTAAAAAATGATCTTTATAAGGGACTTCGTCTCAATCTCCTTTCATTGAGGCATATTTGGTTTTGTACACAACTTTCTTTTATATAGTGTATAAACCCCTTTGAATTTTATGTTTATTCAAAAGGAATATTTTTTTTACGAAGCGTTTTACTAAATGAAAAAAGGGATTTTTTTTGTCGTACGTATGCAGCGGAAATGACTTCTCTGTCGTCGTGACCATTATTCGAGTTTCGGCTTTCTCTACAAGCCATAACTTTTTTTTTAAATGAAAAATAAATACCAAGTTTTACTTTTCTTTTAATTGGTATTAAAAATGGTTTTATTATATCAATTTGTTGTATTGATATCTTGTGATTGAAATGTGGAAATGATATGTTTCTTTATGCATGTTTTATGTGATACGATTATGTTATGGTTTATGATATGTTTAAACCTTTTCATATAAAGAATGCATTGGACTTAATAAGTGATGGGTGGAGCCTGCTATAGCTCCTCGATGCATCGGTAGGTCTCATGAGACAAACTAGTGTCTTGGAACGAGGCCTTGACAAAATCTTCTTTGTAGTATTGGAATGAGGCCTTGGCTACGTGGTTATGATAGTCTGGCATTATGCATTCCATCATTATGAAAGTGGTTGTTGATATTGCATGTGATTATTCGACTAGTAGAATATCCATGTGAATAAGTAAATGGAATTATTTCATTTTATTTTGCCATATTATGATGAATTTCAAGTTTAAAATGCTTTTGTTTTAGTTATACATTTCCTTAAATGTTTATTTCTATTTATGAAAGTTTTCTCTATATTGTTATCCTTACTGAGAACCTGAGCTCACCCCTTTCAATGTTTTAATTTTTCCAAGATGTGATGAAGTATTTTATGAATGACCTGCAGGGATTTTCGGAAGGGGATATGATTGTGGACTATGGAAACCATGTTATTGTAGTTTTTCACTTTATGATGTAATGTAACGTTTATGAATGTATCTAGTGTTTCCAAGGCTACTAAACTAATCGGTCTTTCGAGACATGATCTTTTGTGATCATGCCAATGTTACGTAATAATGCACCAACTCTGGGTAACTTGGGTTGGGGTGTTATAGTTGGTATCAGAGGTAGTTTAGTACTAACCTTGGAACCTAGATTTAGATAAACTTCGATTAGAGCACATATCCCTACGATAGACTTTGAAAATTAGTATAGAATAACTTCCTAGAATTTTGGTATTATAGATATTTTGTGAGTTTTCTGAGAAATACATCCCTTTCTGGATACGAGCAGGTAAAGGCGGCTCTAGCACAGATGTACCTAGGGGTAAAACCCGAAAACACCACTTTGAGCTACTCAAACGGGAACTGGTGCACGACAACAGGCCTTGCTGTACTCTTGGTTACAACACTCCTGGGGGGGATATGCTTAAGATAATTCTCATTTTCTTTACAAACCACTATGAAGGGTTTATGAGTATATAATTCCTCAAAAAAACATTTTTATGATTATGGATTATATCCATAAATAGTTCAATTTATCTTAAGTGTTTTGGAAGTTTGTTATTATGTATTTTGATTCATAAACTAATCTAGTTTATTCCATTTTTTAGAAATGGTGCCTAGTGGAAGGAATGGAAACCATATCAATGCACGCACTCCATGTAGGGATTTCCCTCTGGCTCATAGTAATTAATGTGGAGCTGGTGATACAACTGGTGCTGATCAACTTATCACCATACTAGGAAAACTCACTTAGGTGAATAATAACCTTACTCGTATAGAGAACCCTGATCCGCAACGTGGAGGATCAATATTAGATCATTTAATGAGGCAAAAACTACAAAAATTTAATGGGGTACAAATCCATTAGTAGCTGAGAAATGGATAAACTCCTTAGAGAAAATATTCCATGCCTTGGGGAGTAGTGAAAGGGAAAAGGTTATCATGGAAGTTTACCGCCTCACTAGAGATGCTGATCAGTGGTGGTCATTGGTTCAAAATACAAAGGAAGATAAAGAAGTATCAAATATGGAATGGAAGGAGTTCAAAGAGCTTTTCTTATAAAAATACTTTCCTCGTGACCATCGAGCAGATATGGAAAGGCAATTTCTAGGTTTGAGACAAAAGGAGGATGAGAATGTCGCAAAGTATGAGGTCAACTTTACAAGCTTAGTGAGGTATGCTATAGATTATATACGTAACCCAAGAAGTAATATTAATCATTTCTTTGATGGTTTAAAACCATTTCTCCATCGAGCATTGGTCTCACAATCCTTCTCATTATACGAAGATATTTTCTCATGTGCTATTAAGACAGAAAAGGAATTCTCTAAAACTTATGACAATAAAGTGAAGAAAGAGAAGAAGAGAACGGTGGAACAAGAGACAGATAAAGGGAAAAATGTAAAGAAGGATTTTCCATTATGTGATAATTGTGGGAAGAATCACTTCAGTACTTGCCTAAAAGGAATGGGATTTTGTTATAAATGTGGAGAAAAAGGTCATCAGGCTCGTGATTGCAAGGGAAAGAAAGAGGCTATCAATGTTGAATGATACAATTGTAGTGAAATGGGGCATTACGCAAATTAATGTCCTAAGTTTCATGGAAACTTACCTCAGAAAAGGCTAAGGGATCAAGGCCAATCTTATGTTGTTGTTACAGTTGAAGTGGAATAATTAATGTATTGGTTCTTTTGGACTCAAGGATTATACTCGGGTTATAAGAACAATGTGACATATATAAGGATTGTACTACAGTAATTGTTTTTTTCATTATGGTTTTAATATGATTAAGGTAATCATATTTTTAGTATGTGACAGTAAGATAATCTTTAATTTGTTTAGGGAATCGGATGTTACAATTGATTTTGGAATTTAGAGACCTTTTAGAGAAAGTATGGACAGAGGTACTTTGGATAAATATAAAGGTTGGAATGGATTAATATTAACTTTTGATAGTATTGTTTAAGGTTAAACCATTTCTGAAAAAAATTTTGGAATATTATAATACTATAGTTTTAGGAAAAGGACAACCTACAGGTTGTGGGATAACCCGTCGCATCGGAAAAAGTTGTAGGAATCGAACCCACAACCATAGTGCGACAGGCCTTTATTACCTACCACTAGCCTATAGAAAGTCCATGGTTATTACAAAATATTTTTCCTAATCTAAATGGTATTTTTTAATATTTGGAACCTTGTACAATTAAGATAAATATAATATTTTTGAGTTCTATTATCTTTTTGAGAGAAAGATGAGTTTGTGGTAGAAATTAGTTGAAGGTTGAAACTCTACTTTTCAATTATGTATATATATACAACTCTCTATTATTCTATGAATAAATCAATACTTAAAATTTAGGAAAAGTATATTAAAAAAATGTTTTATCCTAATACCTTATGTTTTGTTGAACTGATGATATTTTAAATCACCATATATTGAAGGCTTTGAGGCCCTCAATTTTAGACTTGTTTGTGATTGATGACCTCAATCACTCCCTAAAAATATTTACATTTTCCCTCCAATTATTTGTCTCTAATTTCCACCAATGTTCTCCTAATCGAGATCATAATTTGGTGGTGACTTTTTCATTTCCCTTTCCCACTTATTAAGGCAAAAAGTTATTAACCTTATTTCTGATGTGGGTTTTCCACAAAGGTATTTTCTATTTTCAACCATTTATTTTCGAAGAACATTTTCAAATTGTGAGGACACAATTTATCGAATGAGGGTAGAATGTAACACCCCAAGCTTCCACGGTACGATTCTCTTTCAATAATGCAATAGCTTGCATTGTACAGAAGTTTGAGATTCTAACACACTGCGACCAATCAAAGTAGTTGTTATGAATAGTAATACCCACTTTTTGAAATTATATTAATTTTATAATTCAAAATGGACTTCAATTTTGGATTCGGAATATCGAAATTAGCCTATGTTGAATTTTTAGTATTTTTCCGAGAACTTCCAATTCTCGATGAATAGTGGAAAATACTTAAAAACAACTTTTTTAATAAAAATAATTTATAGTGATAAATTATACTATTGAGTGGTTTTAAAGTATAATTAGAATATATTTTTACCATTTTATCCAATAGTGGTCATTATAATTAATTCCACATTGAAATTGGACAAAAACAATTATCAATCTTTTGATATATATTATTTCTTAAAAACACGCTATTTGTTGTGACAGTGGGAATTAATTATAAAATTAATTAATTCAACTTATATGTTTTCAATTTTTTAAAATAAAAAACATTTTTTATTCAGAATATCAAATATAGCTTAGGGTTAATTTTTGGTATTTTTCTGAAAAACATCGATTTTTGATGAATAGTGAAACCACTAAGTGGTAGTTAAAAAACAGATTTTTCGTTTAAATGAAATTTTACCACCTCTGTGATTTGAATTTCAAAAATCCTTCATACATCATTGTCATTAGGAATTAAAATGTTTTTCAATGGGATTAAAATAATTTTTGGTGAATAGTAACTTTTAAGTTCTATTAATCGTGATTAAAGGTAATTAGTGTAATTTAAGGTAAATATAATGATATAATAATATGAAACCACATTTACACTTGTCCTACCCTTATTGAATGAGTCATGGACGACCAAGAAAATCCATGGGTCAACTTGGGGACCCCATGGAGCCACATGGGTAAGAAAATGACATTAATAACTTTTTATTTAAAGTAAAAAGAAAATTGTCACAAACATGTGTTGTTTTACTAAAATAATTATTACATGGGGTTATATAAGTTAACTTTTAGACTATAAATATTCATTATAAATATATAAAGATTTATTACATCATGATATTTTTTTTTATAATTTTTAGACATTAAATAAATTAAATTTTTTATGACACCATGATGATACAGCGATTACCTCATTAATTAACGATTTAAATAAAATGAAACGATAATGTAAAATATAAGACTTAAACGTGTCAAAAACCTATAGTATGAGTATATTTAGAACCCTTATAACCTTATCCTCTAAATATATAATTATGGGACCTTTAAAATCCGAAACTCAATATATAATAAAGTAGCATTTCTTGACTTTCCAAGAGTGCCCCTCCTCTCCTCTTATAAAACACCCACACCTATACCACCTTATTCACACCATCAAGACATTTGGCTTGGCCAAAATCTACCCAAATACTCTCCCAACTTCCCTCTATTACTCCTAGAAGCCTCACTTTGGGCATAATCCTTCCCAAGGAAGCCTTTGGCTCAAATCAAAAAGAGTTACCTGATTTTAAAGGTCAAGTCTTCACTTGTGTTCTTTTGTTTTATTTTGCTTCTCCAACCCCTTAAACTCTTTTATTACTTTATATTGTAACAAAAACAGTATCTTCAATATACTAGGATGTTTTTATGAAAATTATTTGATTTAAACTTACACACACCTTCGTCTAATGGTTAAAGAACATACTTTTTCTGTGGGTGGATAATTACTGCCTCACGAAACGATGATTGTTCAATATTCTTTTAACACCTCTCATGGTGGCCATTATGATGAAACTATTTCTATATATGATATATATTATGTTTATGTTTTCTTTATTCTTCTGTACTTTTCATTTATGGCATACCTTTATGATTTCCATTATGGGTAAACGTGATAATTTCATTTTAGGAAGTGCGGACTACCGCCCCCTCAAAGTGATTTGAATTGTTATTTCCATATGTGGGACGTATAAAGGATAGAGTTTATGATGTTATATATGATATTATTCTGGAATTATAATATACCTTTATATAATTATTATTTCATTCCATTAAATGCAAAATAGAAATGAAAGTAGCGTTCAAGCATACGTACGGCTTACCGTCTCCATGAACGGTGCATTTCATTTCTTACATCTAAATGTTACGTAATATTATGAATGAATGTATATACTGGATATATATGATATATATGATATCTAAATCATGAATATAATTCTTTATATAATGGATATTTTACCACATGAACAACTTGTAATTATAAGAAGTTTATTTTTGACTCAAGTACCAAAGATCGACAAAACAACCGTTATTAACTTAAATAATTAAATAATGTTCATAACATGGTAATAAGTGATATAAAAGGAATAATGAACTTGAAAAAGGTTCTTAATCAAGTAGAAATTAACTCTAGTTTATTATTGAGGAGGGTAAAGAATGATCGAGTCAAGTCAGACACGAGGTAAGGGAACTTCTTAACCCAATTTCCGTTCTTTGGGTTAATCTCCTACTTTCAAATTATGTCATGATATTATTATGTCCTATCTTGTATTTGTACTTTATTTATGTGTACTTATAGTTAATACACATAATAGATCTATTTTATTTAGAAATGATCTTTGTAAGTGGCATCGTCTCAATCTCCTTTCATTGAGGTATATTTGGTTTTATACACAACTTTCTTTTATACGGTGTATGAACCCCTTTGAATTTTACGTTTATTCAAAAGGAATATTTTTTATATGAAGCGTTTTACTAAACAACAAAAGGGAATGTTTTTTTTCGTACATATACGGCGACAATGACTTCTCTTCCTCTATTACCATTATTTGAGTTTCAGATTTCTCTACAAACCATAACATTTTTTTAAAATGAAAAATAAATACCAAGTTTTACTTTTCTTTTATTTGATATTGAAAATGGTTTTATTATATTAATTTGTTGTATTGATATCATGTGATTGAAATGTGGGAATTTTATGTTTCCTTTATGCATGTTTTATGTGATACGATTATTTTATGGTTTATGATATGTTTAAACATTTTCATATAAGGAATGCATTGGACTTAATAAGTGACGGGTGGAGCCCACTATAGCTCCTCGATGCATCGGTAGGTCTCATGAGACAAACTAGTTTCTTGGCACGAGGCCTTGACAAAATCTTATTTTTAGTATTGGTACGAGGGCTTGGCTACGTGGTTATGATAGTCTGGAATTATGCATTCCATCATTATGAAAGTGGTTATTGATATTGCATGTGATTATTCGACTAGTAGAATATCCATGTGAATAAGTAAATGGCATTATTTCATTTTATTTTGCCATATTATACTGAAGTTCAAGTTTAAAAGTCTTTTGTTTCAGTTATACATTGCCTTAAATTTTTATGTTTATTTATGAATGTTTCTGCTATATTTTTATCCTTACTGAGCACCTGAGCTCACCCCTTTCAGTGTTTTAATTTTTCTAGGATGTGATGAAGTATTTTATGAATGACCTGCAGGGATAGTCAGAAGGGGATATGAGTGTGGACTATGGAAACCACGTTATTGTAGTTTTTCACTTTATGATGTAATGTAACGTTTATGAATGTATATAGTGTTTCCAAGGCTACTAAACTAATCGGTCTTTAGAGAGATGATCTTTTGGGATCATGCCAATGTTACGTAATAATGCACCGACTCTGGGTAACTTGGGTCGGGGTGTTACAAAATCATTCCTAGCCTGATACCTTTAAGGTAACTACAACAAATTGTCAATTGGACTGACCCTATCTAGAACCATGAACAGCCTGACATATCTCGGTGAAATCTTATCCTATCTCATGATCTTCTTGTGTCCCAACATTAGTGAAACATGGAGGAAAACTTGATCCCTGACCTCAAACTCCAAATTCTATATGCTCCGATTGGAGTATGCTTTTTTATGAGATAGAACATTAACCATCCACTACTGAATCAACTGTTACTGTACAGTCATCTTCTAGACAAGATTAGGTCTCAGTACAGTTGCCTCTCTGGCATCCAGCCAACATAGGGGTATTTAACATGGTCTAACATAAAAAACTCATATGGTTCCTTGTGAATGGTAGCCTAAAATCTATTGTTATTTGAGAACTAAACCATGGGTATGTGTCTCTCCTAATAACCCCTGAAATACAAGATGCTTTCCTGAATCATTTCATCCATCACCTAAATCATGCGTTTTGACTGGCCATCTGTCTGTGGGTGCTATGTAATGCTTAGTAGCACCTGTATAACCATCACCTGCCATAGACCTATACAAAAAAAAAAATTAAACTAGGTGTTCGTATATAAAACAATTGAATGTGGGACCCCATCTTGTTGTAAAATCTCATGGATATACAACCTCCCAAGATCATCAACACTAACGGTTTCCTTGATTGGTACAAAATGTGAAATATTTGTGATCTTGTTTGGAACAACCCAAATGGAATTATTTCTACAAGATGGCCTTGGTAACCCCATCACAAAATCCATCACGACCTAAGTCCATTTCAACTCAGTAATGGGTATCTTCTATAAAAGTATAACTTGTCTCTAGAGTTATGCCTTAACATTCCGATAGGTGGAGCACCTAAAAAAAGAAGATACATCCCTTTTCACAGTCAGCTACCAATAATGATGATGTAATTCCTGAAATATCTTTGTAACACCAGGATGCACTAATCATACAGAGGGAATAAAATCTTATATCATCTCCTTGCGCATGTCAACAAAAACCCATACATGACCATATAAACACGTGACTTCATCCTCGCATATCATATAACCAGGAGGTTCCACACCTGCAACACTCTCCCATAGAACTATGCATTTTGAATCTGATATCTTCCTTATCCTAACTATTCCCAGTATGGTTGGGGTAACATGTAAGGATGAATGAAAAAAATATACCTAACATTCATGAACCTCCAAATTCATCTTAGAGAATGAATACATAAGCTGCCACTCACTACTGGCCTACTACATGACTTGCAACTGAGTCCTTCTGATCAATACATCAGCCACAACATTATATTTTACATGTGTGTAGGAAAGCTCAATGTCAAAATACTAAAGCTATTCCACCCATGTTTTCTACATCAAATTCAAATCACACTAATTAAATATGTACTTGAGTATTTTTTGTTCTGTTTACACCACCAAATTTTATCCCAAAAAGTAATGTATCCAACATTTTAAAGAATAAACAATTGTAGCTAACTCGAGATAGTGTGTAGGGTAGCTCCTCCCATGTGGCCTCAACTACAAAGTCTCATACACAATGACTCATCCCTTGCATAAGATCTCCTCTTATCTAGATACCTAATTCTTCATTATACACAGTGTAACTCCTTCCTGACTCTATAAAAATTAGTATTAGTAATGAAGTCAATCTCCCTTTTATCTCTTGAAAGTCTATCTCGCTGGAAACTGTCCACACATACTTCACACCATTTTTATTTAGGCTTTTCAATGGTGCTGAAAAACATGAGAATTCATGTATAAAATTCCTATAGTAACCATCCATCCCTAGAAAACTCGGCACCTCAAAGTTGTTCTTGGAAAGATCCTTGGAAACTACTTCCCTCACCTTATTTAGTTCCACTAATAATCATGTCTCTGAGATGATGTGACCTAGGAAGTCAATCAAATCCATCAAGGAACTTTTGGAGGTTAGCATATAACTGATGCTCTCTTATTGTACAAAAAATTATCTCATGTTGTGAGGCATGGTCATGTCTATTATGAGAATACACCAAGATATCATCAATAAAAACCACAAAAAAATGAATCAATATAATAATGGAAAACTCAGTTCATTTGTTCCATAAGTATGGTAAGGTATTCATGAGACTGAACATAATTACCAAATACTCAACAAAACATACCTACTTCATATGGTTGTGTGATGTATGTCTGATGATATAACATACACCTGATGATAACTAGATCTCCAATCAATGTTTGAGAAAACCTAAGCTCTTTATAGCAGATCAATGAGATCATCTATTCATAGAAAAGGATACCATTTCTTAACCACCAACTAGTTCAATTTATGATAATATGTGTATAGCCTAAAGGTACCATTGGCCTTTTTTGAAAAAATTACTGGCTAACCCCATGATGATGTACTAGGTTAGATTAAACTCTTAGCTTCCAAATCCTCTAGCTATCTATTGAGCTATTGTAGTTATATTGTAGCCATCCTATAAGGAGAAATGGATACCAATACATATCTAAGAACTAGCTCGATAGGGAACTATGCCTCTCTCATTAAAGATTACCCTGAAAAGTAGTCCAGGAACACATCCCTGAAATGATCAACTACGAGAGGGAAATATTCCTTACAAGGTCTCTAGTCATATAGAAAAAAACTCTCAATCTAGGATGTCATCCCTCCAAACCCACAATGCATGAGTTCAACTCAGCTTGCCTGGACATCCAATTCTCTTTTGTGCAGAAACTCTCTACCCTCTGATGATGTGAAACTCACCCTGTGGTGATAGAAATCAACAAAGGCTCAGAATAGAACCAATCATTCCATTTTGAGAATGAAATCAAAGCCTATAATCTTGAGAACATAGAGGTCCCTTTAGAATTGACACTACCTACCTCAAGGGTGAACTCCTTACACTAACGCACACATGCCATTCTAATCCCTAATAGAGTTTCTAACATCATAACATCATCAGATCTAAAAACATGGATCCCAAGGCTCTCCAAAATGGGAAAAAATATGAAACTATGTGAATACCTAATATCAAAAAGTGTAGAAGCTAAAATGGAGGTGACTAGAATTTTACCTATGATAGTATAGGTTCTAAGATCCTTCTCATGCTGGGTCTGTTTCACTACATAACTTTGACTTGTACTATAGACCTATGACACTCCCTAGATACCCTGAACTGATCTGCCCTATTTTTGCTGAGAAACTAGGGTCTGGATACCATGGCCACGTCCAGCACCTTGGCCTGAATGGTCTGACAAACCCCAGCTCCCTACCTGACAAGAGGTTATTGACCCTGCTCCTGAATGTGGATTCGATGTAGATCCTCTCTCACTAGTTGTGGGTGGAAAAGTCATGTAGAAGTGCTATAGATGACCCATCTTGTCGTAAGGTCGACACATTACTGGTTCCTTCAAACATTGTGGCATTGTATGCCCAATCCTATAAAAGTGGTGTCACCTCACATAGCTACCCGAAGAAATGTTCTTACTGCTCACATCACCATGAGAAATCTCTTAATGACTGTTCTTTCTACTGGTCGAAATAATATCAAATCTCGGTGTCGAACTGCCCTGGATCGCACCACCAGGTTCTCTTAGATTACACGTAATCATTAGTTCATGATTCAATAAAATAGATATATTAGTCAACCATAAAACATTTACCAATGATCAAATGTCCTACCTAAGGCTATCCTTAAATCACCTAGAATTCGTTTCATCATCACCCATCAGAGTATGTGTCAAATGCTGAAGCTCAATAAAATAGGTAGACTCATCTATAAATGATAGTTTTATATGCTCTAGATTTATAAACTCTAGAGATCTACCAGCCCCCAACATCCCAATAAAATAATTATCATAGGATTCTATCGGGAAATCACTCCATTCTATACCCTGATGATGCTCCGACTGAGTGATAAAATCCCACCATCTATAGGAATAATCACACTAAATATACATCATGAGATTTACCCTTCTATGAGGAGGCATATCTATATTCTCAAAGAATGAGATTATGGCCTCTATCCATGAATCTGTAGCCTATGGTCCACCATCCCTCGAAAGCATGGGAGGATATTGCTACAGGAAAACATGTGTCAACTCTTCCATAGACACGGTAGACTGTGGAGCTCCCTAAAAGGTTTGCATGAACCTCATAGTGTCTGCACAGAACTATGGACCAGCACCTACATCTGGTATAACAATTGGTGCCACAATTGGAACAATTGGAGGATCCACTAGTAGTCCATTCCCAACAACCTCTGGGGTATGATCATCACCATCTTCCTAGCATACAACTTGTGGTCTTCATGGTGGAATGAATCTGCAAGGTCAAGCACATACCATATTTCTAGATCATTTTCAAGGTTCATAGTTAAAGAGTGAAAGAAGTAAACAAAACAAGAATACCCTCAATGGTTACCAGAAGAGGATTACACAGCGTGTAGACATTATACAATGTGTGTACACTCAACCTCTAACATAGGCGTGTACTTACTCTATCATGGGTGTGTAATAGCCCTATCTACATGACGTGTTAGGATAGTACATAGATCATACTCAAGTCTCCCCTCCTAAACATGTACAATTACATTGCCAAATACCCCTGGGGTCTTCATATGTAAAACTACAAAGTGTGAACCAAAATTTCACGACGTGCACTGTCATAAACCATCATTCAGTGTTCCTCTTCACACGAATGGACACACTTTCTTTTATCACACAATATGTACACATAGTACACAGTATGTACCTAATAGAATTCTTTCTTCCTAAACAAAAGAATAAATGGAATGTGTTCATAGAACCACACACTCTGCTGTTTAGTTTTCCCAAAGAAATACCTATAACATCCTTGGAACACGCCCCCCCCCCCCCCCCCAATTTTTGAAAAGTAAACCAATGGTATTATAAATTATGATTTGTGGGGTCCCATTATCCTTGTGAATCAAATCTTGGAATCCACATAATGCACATCATATAAAATTTTATTTGGAAACCTGATCCTCCAAATTCCAATTCAACAGGTCACACAAACCGTAGGGACCAAAGGATGGCATTCATCAAATTCCAACCATAACACATACCAATACACCAATCACAACAGTAGAAATATCTATCATGGTACCTATCCCAACATCATGCATATCAAGAATGGCATCTATAATAACAACATAAAATTTTTAATTCTCTCTAAATGGCATGGAAAGAAGGCATGGAATGTGATTTATAACATGTTTCTATATTTTTCATGAGATGGAACACCTTCATCTCATTGTGTTTCAAAAAATTAGAACCACAATAATATCAATAATAGAAACACAATATCAATTTTTCACCCAAAGGTAAAATTAAATCAACTGTATCTACTCAAAATCCAAAACTCACATGCCAATTCTAGGAAATTTGGATTTTCCTTGTATGCGGGGTAGCTACTCCCATGAATAATTTATTACCAAACTCTATTTCCTTCCTATCCCTATCTAATTTCACCAAATATTAAGGAAAACCAGAAAAAAATCCCTCATATACCAATTTGTAACATCCTGGATCCATATGCCACTTAAAGGTGCCCCATACCTAGTTGTCCATAGGGCCGTAAGTGTATTTCACCAAACACAAAAGGCTACCAACTGGTAGAAAGGTCCTGGGTGTGATAGTGGAGAAACTATTACATCATTGGAAGAGTATAACACAGCATAATACCATAATGAAACAAATGAAAAAGCAATAATACCATACAATAAAATTAAACATCGGAAGACTAATAATATAAATAACTAGATGTCATAGCATACAAAGGATGATGTTGCATGTCACATGTTCTAGGAAAACATCCACAACATGTTTCACTGTAGTAATACATGATATAAGTGACAACAGTACTAAAAAGGACAAAATAAACTCATAAGCATCGTAAGTCTCATCTGGATCTCAAGATCTCCTGCTCTTAAATTGCATATCATGTACCTAGATAATAGCGCTTTCCCTTATCGACACCTGCAATAATATAATCTGTTTGGGCCAAAACCTTGACCAAAATGGGGTGTAAGACTAAATTCCAGTAGGCAACCACCCATGGTATGTTCTAATATATCAGTGAATATATATATATACCTATATATATATAATACAGTGTATAATAATGAAAGTAGTAAATTAAGAAGTACTCGAAAGTAAATAGTCCTACAAGCACTGGTTTTCATTTATAATAATTTCATGTTCTTTAATAATTCAATTACATTGAATTATATAAGTCTTCGAATCTTTCATAAGCTCGACAATCCCTGTGTAAAATTAATCACAACAAATACCTCATAAGGTTATCTAAATAGGTATAATAAAGAATGAATCCATGCTTGTGATTTGGCTTGGAAGACGCGTCATAATTCATTCAATTTATATATTCAATTTATAACATGAGCTTGGCCTTGAAATTCTATCATGGAATACAAGTATCACTCTAGGTGAAAATTCTACCTACATCCTTTAATCATGGTCCTACGATCCTCTCAGGAACCCAATCTCACTCATTGTGTGGGGGGAGCATGTGTCCACTGATCCATCCTTGGATACAATAAATAAGCTCCAATTATCTACCATGACATATAAACAATTCCAAAAGAACACATCCATGGAATCCCTCATTTCATGATTCATTTGGTATTTAAATAAATCCTCCATGAGCTCAACCACTACATATGTGTCTCACTCATGGATTAACATAATAACATCCCTTTTGGTCTATCCATTAAATCCCTAAATGTATAACGACCCATACTTTAGATACATGGTTATTACATCAAAATTGAAGCATACTTATTACAACATATAACAAAACCATGGTAGGACCGTATAGGTATAGTGTCTTTAGAAACTTGTAAACATAAATAACTGGTTCATAAATCATCTACATTGTCTCCCGCTTATTTAATCATATCTAGAGTCCCTTTTTTCATATCCTTCTTAATAGCATTCTTCCTGACCTGGGGAAAATAAAACATACAAAAGGATAAATTGAAATGCTTAGAAAGGGTAAACAAAATAAATATCAATCATATCATATTCATAAGAACATAACATTTTGAATATATTAACCTGCAAAAGAGATCATAATATCATAACATGGGATAAATAATAGTAGTGAAATGTAATCCCAATAATCATAACTTAAAACATGAAACTTTGTGTCATACACACATAATCATAGAAAATAATTTCATTTTATTCAAGACTCATTTCCAATACTATCATAACGGACAAAGTCCATTACTGAACCGAGTTCACCCCCTGTTCTAGTCCAGTATCACTGAATTGGATTAACTTTTCATTCCAGCCATGTCTATATCATGAGATATAAATCTTTACCCAATGCATTGGAGGGAGATATAGGTCACACCCATCTCATAATGAAACCATTTTTATGTGTGCCAAAAATTCATAAATCATACATCATAGCATAACCCATGTAATAAAAATGGGATTCTTAAACATCATGACATCATAAAATAATTCATATAAGATAAAGGACTTCATAAAAATAATTTCATCACAAAATAATCAAATCAATGTAATAATTGGGATAGAAACAGAACCCTATATTATCTTAGATGGAAAATAATTTTGATAAAACACTTGAACTCCATTCTTGAGGAAAATATCCTTTCTACTTCAAAAACATTTTTCATTTATTAACATGTCATAAAATTTTAAACTTAAAGATGTTTATTAAAAATAAACATGAAAATTTGTAAAGGAATATTCATGGAAATAATGTTCTTTGGAAATCATAAAAATCCATTCATACCTTATAAATTAAAAAAACATTCTTCTCGTACTTTGGCCGAAAAAAGTCAAAAAGTATCTCGTACTAAAAATGAAAAAAGATTCCTTCCATATATTTTACAAAAAATTCAAAAATATGTAAAATTGGATTTAAAAAACATTAGGAGGATATAAATAATATTAAATATTTAGGAAACATGGATGTGGATGATAAATATTCCCCAGTAAATTCTAAAGTATAGACAATCTCATATAAAAATGAGATTGCGAGATTTTCCATTACCTTAAGTATGATATGATTTGTACATATCTGAACCTCCTGTATAATGATTTAAATAATGTCATTGACTTATTATGGAATCATTTTCATTGTTATGATATCATACATAGTCATATTCTTATCTTCTTATTAGTAATATTTCATTGATACTTGTTATTTGGGTATTCATTGCTTTATGATCGTATGCATGTCTTTTCGAATAAATTATTATTCCTCTTTTTAGGTTATAGATACCTTATTTACAGAATGGTATTAGTGTAATATATATCATATTTATTCATTCAATTCATTTATATAATCATTATTCAATTAAGATCATGTAGAACGAGTCGCATCACAACGTGGCGACGGTAGGTCGTACGTACGCACTAGCAATGACATCGTTCCCATAACTATTGAATGGTATTGGAGTGGATTATGGAATGTCTCAGAATTAGTATCATGTTATAATAATCATATATATTTATTCTTTACACCATTATAACCATCAATGTATGGTGGTGGTGGAAAACGGATTACACCACGGCGTGGAGATGGTATTCCGTACATACGCACGTGCGGTGATTTCATTTTTTGTATGATGGATAGAAGGTGAAATAGGGTTGTTTCATATTTATAATAAAATATAAGTATATTAGTGATACTTATGTCATTAATTTATGATGAAAAAAATAATGAAGAATAAGTAGAATAAGAAATAAAATGGAAAGAATCGGTAAAGGATATTACCTCTTCTTTGACGCGCCTCTTCTTAACCTCCTCTTAGGGCACTAAAGTTGGTCTTTAAAGAAGACCAGGACCTCTAGTATGTTTCTAGGGAAGTGTAGAAGATAAATTTGAAGGGTTTGGTCGAGCTTGAAGGCTCAAAGTTGTGTGAGGAGGAGATGGAGGAGGTGCCCTTTTATAATGGAGGAGAGGGGCACCTTTGGAATTATTAAAAATATTAATTTATAATAAATTCCAAACCCACTTAAAAACCTCCAAAAATGACTCAAATATGAATACTAGATGATATAGGGTTGTAATATTATCAACCAATAAAATTTATACATGTTTTGAATTTATTTTAAACCTTATAAAATTGATTTGTCCTTAATGAATTTATTTAAGTTTATTTGTGGTGATAATATTTTAAATTTTAAATTGATATAAATAATTACATATGTGCTGTGAATTATACATAATTAGATACTTTATGACATTATAGACCATATAAATATAAATTTATAATTTTTAAATATTTTTTTTTTATTTTTAAACAATTATATAATATGTTATTTTTATAAAATAACAATAGTGTCAATTTTGACACTATTTATTTATTTGAATTTTAATAAAATCTAAATAGAGGATATATTAGAAATAAAAACTTTAATATATTGATAACATGTCATAGATATCTAGAAAATTAGTGGATCACATTAAATAGTTAATATAATATTTATTTTAATATTTGTAAAACCATTTATTTGATATTTCAATCAATAAAATAATTTCAACATCACTATTGTGTCACCTTTAATGATAATTATATAATCCATAAAAATTCTGAATAAATTCACATGATGTAGATAATTTTATTATCCTTCTTGAGACTATTAAGGTTATAAGTTTCATGAAGTTTATCACTAAATTAAAATTATTATACTTATAAGATTTAAGAGAGTGACATGTTGTCACTTTCTTTGGTTTTAATAATAATTAAATTATTTTAATGGTCTAAAGTCCATAAAATGAATTTATTCCCACATATAGGTGATAAGGGTCTACTTTTAGTCATACAATAGATTTTTGGCAGGTGTTAGGGTAATTTTATAATCTTATTTTTACCCTTAATTACTCGATTTACCTTTAACTGCTGTAAATAAAAATTACTGTAGTTACTATTCATAATATCAAAAAAATTAAAGTAACCTATTAACATAATTTGGACCCACTAAATTAAAATATGGAATCTATTTTTCAAAATTCAAAACACAGAATTTTCAGTGATAAATTTAAAATTAATCCTGTTGTTAAGAAAATGGGTTTTAAAAGTTAAAACATTGCCAAAGATTGAAATGTTTTTACCTATGAATTCAATGTAAAATTAATGGTAATGAAATACACAATATTAAATGGTGAAATTATATTCTATTTATACTTTAAAACCATTAAATATTATAATTTAATGATATAAATTATTGTGATGAAAAAATTTGTTTTTAATTAAAATATAGCGTGTTTTTACTATTCATTAAAATATGGAAGTTATCAGAATAATATGAAAATTTTATCCAAAGTAAATTTTTATATCCTGATTCCAAAGAAGAATTTTATTTTGTCAAATTGAACTTATAAACATGTCAAAAACTAGATTTAATGTTGGTGCGCCATCAAAAGGCGGCAAAACTACATTTTTTGAAAAATACTTATTTTACTTGAAAAATTTATTTTGTTCACATACCATGTTTTAGAAAATTAGTAAGATGAATAATAATTTTATAAAATTAAAAATGTAGTTAATACTATTCATAATAGCTAGTCCATAATAATATTATAACAATATATCATTGTTCAGTGAAACTCGATATTGTGTACCACACACGGTATCGAGGATGGTTGCTCTTGCGTATAACGCTAGCCAAACTAGTGTTGTGTGTAGTGAAAGATTACTTTGATGTTTCATATAACATAAGACATAAAAAAATATAATTCTCATAAAATATTAGGGTGTTACATTCTACCCCCCTTAAAATAAATTTCGCCCTCAAAATTCGTCACTTCTTATCAAACAGATGAGGATACTTCTCCCTCATCATATCCTCAAGCTCCCATGCATCTTCTTCTAATTGGTGGTTCCTCCATAAAACTTTCACCAAGTGAGTGGTCTTGTTCCGTAGAACTTTTTTGCTATGATCCAGAATCTCTATTGGCTGTTCTTCATAAGAAATATATTGCTCCAACGGTATAACTTCTGAGCTTATTACATTTGAAGGATCGGGTATGTACTCTCTCAGGAGAGATAATGGAACACATCGTGAACTTGAGAGAGGTTCGGTGGAACCGCCAATCGGTAAGCTACCTTTCCAACATGATCCAGTATTTCAAAAGGACCGATATACATAGGGCTCAACTTTCCCTTCTTTCCAAATCTCATTACTCTCTTCCGTGGACATATTCATAAGAACACTTTATCATCCACTTCAAACTCTTGGTTTTTTATTCGGTTGTCAGCATAACTTTTTTGTTGACTCTGAGCTGCTATTATGTGTTGTTGAATAGATCTGACCTTTTTTTCCATCTCATTGACAAGATCAGGTCCTAATAGCATTCTTTCCCCAACTTCATCCCAGAAAGTTGGAGTTCTACATTTCTTTCCATAGAGAGCTTCATAAGGAGACATCTGAATACTAGAGGGAAAGCTATTATTATAAGAAAATTCTACCCAAGGTAGGTGTTGATCCCAACCACCTTTGAAATCCATAGATAAATCTCTTAACATGTCTTCTAGAGTTTGAATTGTTCTCTCAGACTGACCGTCTGTCCAAGGATGATAACCAGTGCTGAAACTCAACTCTGTGTCTAGAGTATGTTGAAGACTTCACCAGAACTTCGAGGTAAACCTCGGATCCCAATCAGATATAATGTAAAGTGGTACTCCATGAAATCTTACCACTTCCTTTACATATATCCTCGCAAGATGATCTAGAGAGAAATCTTCTCTAATAGCAATGAAGTGTGCCAACTTTGTAAGATGATCAACTATGACCCAGATAGCATTATTTCCTTTGGATGTTTTAGGAAGTCCGGTGAAAAACTCTGTAGTGATGTTTTCCCATTTCCATTCAGGTATGGGTAATGGTTGTAACATTCCTTTGGACTTCTGTCTCTTAGCTTTAACTTTCTGACAAACCAAGCATCGAGAGACATATTCAACAACATCTCTTTTCATGCCATCCCACCCGAAGTACTCTTTCAGGTCCCTATACAGCTTCATGCATCCAGAATAAATAGAGAATTAAGAACTATGAGCCTCATCCACCAGCTCCTTCTTTAATTCTGGGATGGGAGGAGCACAAACCCGATTCCTAAACCTTTTTATTTCATCACAATCAATTTGAAATTAAGGAACATCTCTCACCATATTTTCTAACTCTACATCTTCTTTATGTGCCTCTTTAATCTTCATATGTATAGATGGTTGAAGATTCATTTGAGAAAGATAAGATTTTTCCCCTTCCATTATAATTCCAATATCCATCCTTTTTAAATCCATAAATATTGGATCTTTTGTGATCCTTATCATGGATAAGCTAGCATGGTCTTGTCGACATAATGGGTTTGCCACCTTGTTTTCTTTCCCACCCATATTTTTTGGCACATATTCATCTCCTTTTGTGTGAAAATATACTTTAAACTTTTATGATCAGTATAAATATCACACCTTTCACCATAAAGGTAATTCCTCCAAATCTTTAATGCAAAGATTACCGCAGTTAACTCCAAATCATGAGTTGGGTAATTTTTCTCATGGATTTTCAACTTTCATGAGGCATAAGCTATCACTATATCATTTTGTATGAGAATACACCCCAATCCCTTCTTGGATGCATCACTATAGACCACAAACCTTTCTCCACTACAAGGCAGTGTGAGCATAGGTTCACTGGATAACCTTTGTTTTAACTCCTTCAAATTTTCTTCACACTCCTCCATCCAAATGAACTTAACACCATTTCGAGTCAACCTGGTGAGTGGATTAGATAACCTTGAAAAAACATTCACAAAACGTCAATAATATCCAGCCAAGCTAAGAAAGCTTCGAACCTCAGTTACTGTTGTAGGTCTCGACAATCTTTCGATAACCACTTTTTTTGCTGGATCCACAGATATCCCCTCTTTTGAGATTATGTGACCCAAAAAATGAAACTTTTTTATGCTAAAATTCACACTTGGTAAATTTGGAATAATGCTTCTCCTTTCTTAGGGTCTTTAATATAATTCTCAAGTGACCTTCATGTTCTTCCATGTTCTTTGAATATACAAGATTATCATCTATAAAGACTACCAAAAACTGATCAAGATAGTCTCTAAAGAATCTATTCATTAGATCCATAAAGATACCAGGGGCATTAGTAAGACCAAATGGCATAACTATAAATTCATAGTGTCCATACCTTGTACGGAAAGCCGTCTTTGGTATATCCTTCCTTTTTAACCTTAATTGATGATACCCTGAACGAAGATCAATCTTGGAAAAGTATTGAGCTTCGTGTAGTTGGTCAAATAAGTCATCAATGCGTGGGAGAGGGTATTTTTTCTTGATAGTGATCTTGTTACGTTCTTGATAATCAATGCAGAGTCTCACTGATCCATCTTTCTTCTTAACAAACAGAACAGGTGCTCCCCAAGGTGACTCACTAGGGCGTATAAATCCTTTATCAAGATTCTCTTAGTGTTTCTTCTTCAATTACTGCAACTCAATTGGGACCATTCTATAAGGTGTCTTTGAAATAGACATAGCACCCAGTATGAGTTCTATTGAAAACTCAACTTCTCGATTTGGTGGAAGACCTAGCAATTCCTCTAGAAATACATCATCAGACTCTCGTACAATAGGCATATTCTTAATCGTGAGTATCTCGCCAACCATTTGAGATAAATAACCTTCATTTAGTGGAATCAAGACGCATAATATGGAAGAAATTTCCACTGGAAGGTTATGTTCATCCTTGCATCGATAGATGTTCATAGATTGATCGGGAATATTAAATGTGATTTCCCTTCTTTGGCAATTGATATGAGCTCCGTATAAAGAAAGCCAAACAATGCCAAGAATCACATCAAATTCCACTATAGGAAGGATCACAGGATTTGTAGGAAGTACTTTCCCACAAACGTCAATTGGGGAAGAATTATAAACTTTTGATGTGACTGTTGTTCCATTAGGAGTTGTCACAGCTAACTCAACATCTAATTGTTGAGGTAATACGACGATACCCTTAGAAAATTCATCATAAATAAACAAGTGGGTGGATCCTGGATCAAATAAAACATTTTCTACTTTAGAGTGGATGGTAAGTGTACCTTTCACCACTTCTTTATCGTACTCCACATCACCGATTGTAATTGCGTGTGACTTTCCTTTGTCTTTGGCCTTAAGAGTTTGTTGACGTCAATCTTCATCAACAACCCTTGGATTTGGGAATTGATTGGCATAATTCCCCATCTCCTTGCACTTGAAACATTGAATTGTTGGAGGTTCATTCTGTGTATCCCTTTATTTGTTCTCATCATTAGACATCTTCTTCCCATTATTTCAACATTCAATTGCACAATGACCTTCTTTTCCACACTTAAAACATTTTCTTGTCCCTTTAAAACAATTCCCTCTATGTTTCTTTCCACAATTTGTGCATAAAGGAAAACTTATCTTCTTTTCAGTGTGGTATTTATATTTTCCTTTAACTTCCATTTTCCTCCTTTTATCAAACCCATATGATTGACGGGTTACTCCAATATCCATCTCAACCTTGAGAGCACATCGAACAATTTCCTCATAGCTATTTAAGTCCCTTATGGATAACACCCTTCGAAGACTTGGATTTAGGCCACTAAAGAATCGATCGATCTTACTCTCAAGTTGGATAATAATTCCAGAAGCGTACCTTGCAAGTATTGTAAAATTTTCTTCGTAGGTACCTACGGATTCATCATCCTTTTTCTTTAGTTCAAGAAACTCCTTCTCCATCTTTTTTCGAAGAATACGAGGGAAGTACTTATTGAAAAATAAGTTCTTGAACTCATCCCATTCCATGGACTCAATTTCATCCCATTTTCTCGTATTCTTGATAAGATTCCACCATTGATCAGCTTCACCTTCCAAACAATACACCACTAAGATGACTTTTTCATGTTCAGAACATTGTAGAACTGAAAATATCTTTTCAATGGTACTGATCCATTTTTCAGCCACTAATGGATCAGAAGACCCTCTGAATGATGGTGGACGTTTCCTCCTGAAGGATTCAACATAATTTTACTCCTTCCTTTTCTCGTTTGGAATTCCTGCATGATTCATAGCTTGAAAAAGTTGTGTGAGCATGGCTAAAATATTTTTCATTCCAGCTCCCATAATGTTTGGTTGCTCAGCGGGACAATAATTGCATTGTCTGTCGCATTCAACATTAACACGGTTCTTTAGTGTTCCAGCCATTTACTAAAACCAAGAAGCATAATGTGAGAAACACTAATTACAATAGGAAAACCACCTAATCAGTAATAAAAGTTCACACTTTAGGTATTATCATAGGTTATTCATGGAGATTTCTAAAATAATAATATTATGTTCTATGCTTATACATATCCTTAGGGTTCTTACTAAGGCTTTCACATCCTAGTTTCCAAAGGTTGACTATAACCTCCCTCTAATTCCAACTATAACAACCCATACTTTAGATACATGTTTATTACATCAGAATTGAAGCATACTTATTACAACATATAACAAAACAATGGTAGGACCATATAGGTATAATTTCTTTAGAAACTGGGAAACATAAACAACTGGTTCATAAATCATCTACATTGTCTCCCGCTTCTTTCATTATATCAAGAGTCCCTTTTTGGCATATCCTACTTAATACCTTCTCCCTGACCTGGGGAAAAGAAAACATACAAAAGGGTGAGCTCAAATTCTCAGTAAGGGTAAACAAAAGAAATATCAATCATATCATATTCATAAAAACAAAACATTTTGAATATCTTAACCTGCAAAAGAGATCATAATATCATAACATGGGATAAATCATAGTAGTATAATGAAATCCCAATAATAATAACATAAAACATGAAACTTTGTAAAATAAACACATAATCATAGAAAATCATTTCATTTTAGTCAAGACTCATTGCCAAGACTATCATAGCAGACAAAGTCCATTATTGAACCAAGTTCACTCCTCATTCCAATCCTGTATCACTGAACTGGATTAACTTTCCATTCCAGCCATGTCTATCTCATGAGATATAAACCTTTACCCAATTCATTGGAGGGAGATATAGGTCCCACCCATCTCATAATGAAACCATTCTTATGTGTTCCACAAAATCATAAATCATACATCATAGCATAACCCATGTAATGAAAATGGGATTCTAAAACCTCATGACATCATAAAACAACTCATATAAGATAAAGAACTTCATAAAAATAATTCCATCACAACATAATCAAATCAATGTAATAATAGGGATAGAAACAGAACCCTATATTATCTTAGATGGAAAATAATTTTGATAAAACACTTTAACTCCATTCTTGAGGAAAATATC
The DNA here is from genome assembly GCA_963277665.1 of Viscum album. Taxonomy (NCBI): domain Eukaryota; kingdom Viridiplantae; phylum Streptophyta; class Magnoliopsida; order Santalales; family Viscaceae; genus Viscum; species Viscum album. The sequence goes on along the minus strand of OY728162.1, from coordinate 1,369,598,117 downwards.
CTTTCTACTTCAAAAACATTTTTCCGTTCTTAACATGTCATAACAATTTAAACTAAAAGAATTTAACTAAAAATAAAAATGAAAATTTGTAAAAGAAGATTAATGTAAATAATGTTCTATGGAAATCATAAAAATCCATTCATGCCATATAAGTTAAAAACATTCTTCCCGTACTTTGGCCAAAAAAGTCATAAAGTATCTCGTACTGAAAATGACAAAAGATTCTTTTAATTTATTTTACTAAAAATTCACCAATAGGTAAAATTGGATTTAAGAAATTATAGGAGGATTGAAATAATATTACATATTGAGGAAACATGGATGTGGATGATAGATATTCCCTAGTAAATTCTAAAGTATAAACAATCTCGGATAAAAATGAGATTGTGAGATTTTCCCTTACCTTTGGTCTGATATGCATCGTACATATCCGAACCAAATGTATATTGATTTAAATAATGTCACTGACTTATTATGAAATAATATTCACTGTTATGATATCATACATGGCCATATTATTATCTTTTTAATAGTAATATTTCATTGCTACGTGTTATTCAGGTGTTCATTGCTTTATGTTCTTATGCATGTCTTGTCGAATAAATTCTTATTCCTCTTTTTATGTTATAGATAAATTATTTAAAGAATTTTATTAGTGTAATATATATCATATTTATTAATTCGATTCATTTATATAATCCTTATTCAATGAAGATCATGTAGAACGAGTCACATTACATCGTAGAGACGGTAGGTCGTACGTACGCACGAGCGATGATATTGTTCCCATAACTATTGAATGGTATTGGAGTGGAATATGGAAGGTCTCAGAATTAGTATCATGTTATAATAGTCTTATATAGTTATTATTTATACCATTATACCCATCCATGTAAGGTGGTGGTAGAAAATAGATTACACCACGGCGTGGAGACGGTATTCCGTACGTACGCACGCGCGGTGATTTCATTTTTCGTTGGATGGATAGATGGTGAAATAGGGTTGTTTCATATTTATAATAACATATCACTATATGAGTGATACTGATGTTATTAATTTATGATGAAACAAACAAATAAGAATAAGTAAAAGAAGAGATAAAATAGAAATAATCGGTAAAGAATATTACCTCTTCTTTGACGCACCTCTTCTTAACCTCCTCTTAAGGCACTAAAGATGGTCTTTGATGAAGACCAGGACCTCTAGTATGTTTCTAGGGAATTGTAGAAGATAAATTTTCATGGTTCGGCCAAGCTTGAAGGATCAATGTGGTGTGAGGAGGAGAGGAAGGAGGTGCCCTTTATAAGGGAGGATAGGGGCACCTTTGGAACTATAAGAAATATTAATTTATAATAAATTCTAACCCCATATAAAAACCTCCAAAAATGACTCAACTTCGAATATTAGATGAGATAGGGTTGTAATCTCATCAACCAATAAAATTTATACATGTTGTAAATTTAATTTAAACCTTATCAAATTAATTTATGGTTATTTAATCTATTTAATTTTATTTGTGGTAATAATATTCTAAATTTTAAATTGATATAAATAATTACTTATGTGATGTGAATTATACATAATTAGATAATTTATGACATTTTAGAAAATATAAATATAAATTTATAATTTTTAAATATTTTTATGATTTTTAAACAATTTTATAATATGTTATTTTTATAAAATAACAATAGTGTCAATTTTGACACTATTGATTTATTTGAATTTAAATAAAATCTACATAGAGGATATATTTGAAATAAAAACATTAATAGACTCATAACATGTCAAATTTATCTAGAAAATTAGTGTATCACATTAAATAGTTCATATAATATTTAGTTCAATATTTTTAGAACCATTTATTTGATGTTTCAATCAATAAAATAATTTCAACATCACTATTGTGTAACCTTTAATTATAATTATTTAATCCCTAAAAATTATAAATAAATTTACATGATGAAAAAAATATTATTATATTTCTGAATAATATTCATTTTAAAAGTTTCATGAAGTTTATCACTAAATTAAAATTATTATACTTATAAGATTTAAGAGAGTGACATGTTGTCACTTTCTTTGGTTTTAATAATAATTAAATTATTTTAATGGTAAAAAGTTTATAAAATGAATTTATTCTGACCCTTAGGTGCTAAGGGTTTACCTTTAGTCATCAAATACAATTTTTGAAGGTGTTAGGGTAATTTTATAATCTTATTTTTACCCTTAATTACCTGATTTACCTTTAACTGCAGTAAATAAAAATTATCGTAGTTACTATTCATAATATCAAAAAAATAAAAGTAACTTATTAACATAATTTAGACCCACTAAATCCAAATATGGATTCCAGTTTTAAAAATTTAAAACACAGAATTTGCAGTAATTAATTTAAAATTAATCCTGTTGTTAAGAAAACAGATTTTAAAAGTTAAAACATTGTCAAAGATTGAAATGTTTTTACCTATGAATTCAATGTAAAATTAATTGTAATGACATAAATTATATTAAATAGTAAAAATATATTATATTTATACTTTAAAACCATTAAATACTTTAATTTAACGATATAAATTATTGTGATGAAAAAAGTTGTTTTTAATTAATATATAGCGTGTTTTTACTATTCATTAAAATATGAAAGTTATCCGAATAATATGAAATTTTTATCCGAAGTAAATTTTTATATCCTGATTACAAATAAGAATTTTATTTTTTCTAATTGAACTTATAAACATGTCAAAAACTAGATTTAATGTTGGTGCGCCATCAAAAGGCGGCAAAACTGCATTTTTTTAAAAATACTTATTTTACCGGCAAAATTTATTTTGTTCACATACCATGTTTTAGAAAATGTGTAAGATGAATAATAATGTTATAAAATTAAAAATGTATTTAATACAATTCATAATGGCTGATCCATAATAATATTATAACAATATATCATTTTTTACTGAAACTCGATATTGCGTACCACACACGCTATCGAGGAAGGTTGCTCCTGCGTATAACACAAGCCAAGCTAGTGTTGTATGTAGTGAAAGATTCCTTTGATGTTTCATATAACATAAGACATAAAAATATATAATTCTCTTAAAATATCAGGTTTTTACACAATAGATCATTGAGTCACCCAAGGTATAATATACAATATTCATATGAACTCGTCCATGCCATTCAAATCTGAATCCATGGTCCTCCCATTGTTCATTAACCTTTTATTATATGAGATCCAATTAAAAATTTCATCCTGCATGAAATGGTCAAAACCAAAAGAATCCAATGCAATCTCAATTAAGGACCAACCTCATAAGGCTTGGCCTTTAAAATACTAACATGGGCACAATTCACATAACCATAAACACAAGTAAATTAAACTATTACATGGTTTATCAATTAATAAACTCATGTGGTCACATTTTTTATAACAAGAAACATGTGTAAATTAAACTATTACATGGTTTAAAATTAATAAACTCGCATGGGAAGGACATTGTAATAATAAATTCAAACTGACATGCTTAACATGGCATAGGCAAACAAAGGTCAAGGGTAAATCCAACCATCCATATCCCCATATCCAATTTAATTAAAAATTAACAATCTTATAATTCATTAGTGATATCAATTCATTTTTAACAACCTATGAATTGGAAACCAAGGCATGCTTCATAATCATCCTAGTCCAAATGGAAATAAACATTCATTCATGGAAACTTACCCATGAGGTGGCCCTTAATCAATCTAAACAACTTTAAACATGATTCAAAACACTTAACCACTTACATAAACGAAAATAGGAAATAACAATAAGAAATTATCATTCAAGGAAACTACCCAAAAATGGGTGTGCGGCACTCCAGAATATATAATAAACATGAAAATTTGCAAGGCATGAGACCACCTACCTCATACTCGTACGACTCTCCTTTTCCAATATCAACATATAATTCATCCTGTAACACCCCAAGATTTCATAGTGTGTTATTTCTTCAAAATAATTCAATAACTTTCACTACATGCAACACCATTTTCAAGCACACCATGACTTACCAAACAAGCCGTTCAAAAGAGGTTATGAATAGTATTAGATAAATTTTAATGTTTATATAATCCTTATAATTTTAGAATCCATATTATGAGTTTCTTAGATATAATGCAAGAACAAATTCATTTTCAGTATTGCACTTTTATCAACTTTAATAGTGAACCCTTTTTAAATACTATATTTTAAACTTTTTGACTAAATGGGGACATCAAAAATTTAAAATGAAACATCCCAAGCTTCCACGGTACGCTTTCTTTGAATAAAACAGTAGCGTGTGTTGTACGCAACCTTGAGTTTTAACACACACCACAACCAATCAAACTAGCCGTTATGAATAGTAATACCTAATTTTTGAAATTATATATATTTTATATTTAAAAATGGACTTCATTTTTGGATTCGGAATATCGAAATTATCCTAGGGTGAAATTTTGGTACTTTTCGGATAACTTTTATATTTTGATGAATAGTGAAAATTACTAAATTTTAATTAAAAACAACTTTTTTAATCAAAATAATTAATAGTGATAAATTATGAATTTGAGTGGTTTTAAAGTATATTTAGAATATATTTTTACCATTTAATATAATGTTGGTCATTGGACATAATTTTACAATTAAACCGAACATAAACGAGTGTCAATCTTTTGATAGTTATTATCTCTTAAAAACACGCTTTTTGTTTTGACAGCGGGATTTAATTTTAAATTAATTTCTGCCACTTCTGTGTTTTGAATTTAGGAAAATGGATTCCATATTTGGAATCAGGATGTTAAAATTGTGTAAATAGGTAACTTTTATTTTTAGACATTTTGAATAATTACTGCGGTAAATATTTTATTTACCATGGTTAAGGGTAAATCCGGTAAATAAGGGTTAAAAAAAATAATATTATAATAATACTAAATTACCCTAAAACGTGTCTTAACCCTATTGGTTGATACATGGTCGACCATGGGAATCTTTGGGTCTATTTTGGGACCCCATGGATCCACTTGTAAGTGATAATGACACTTTATTTTAATTTAGTTAAAATTAATACAAAAATGACACAAGCATATATCCTTTAGAACAACAATTGTTACATAGGGTTATATATGTTGGATTTTAGATTATAAATATTCATTAGAAAGCTAAAAAGATTTTCTACATAATGATATTTTATTTATAATTTTTAGACATTAAATAATTTATTTTATTTATGACACAATGATGATGAAGTAATTACTATAATAGTGAAAAATTAAAATAATTGATATTATAAACACCCAAATAAATATAATATGAAACTTTTAATGAATTAAACTAATTTTCTAGGATAATATGATATATTAGGATTGATTTAATTGACTTTTTTCGAAGTAATCAATCTGTTATGAGTTTCACAAAAATCAACTATTGAATAGTGTCAAAATTGACATAAAAGAGTTCTTAAAACAAATATTATATTATTAATTGATATTAAATTCCTAAAAATCTAAGGTTCGGCCAATAGACTTATATTATGATATGTTAATCATTAATGGACCACTTGGGGGTCGCTTGGATGTATATAGTAAGTTTATTAACCATATTATATAAAAATACAAAGAGACATTGTAAAAGTGAAACTAATTAACTTAGAGTTAATACTTAAAGATAAGGTTAATATAAGTACCCAAACCTGTCTAAATTCTATTGGATGAGTTGTTTTCGACCTATCCCCACCTCAACATTTTAATAGTCAACTTTGGAGCCTTTGGAAACCGAATATGAATTTATTATAAATTAATATTTCTAGCTTTTCCAAAGGTGCCCCTCACCCCTCTTATAAAAGGGCACTCCTCCTTCTCATTTCCTCACACCTCTCAAGCCACTTGGCTCGTCCAAACTCTGCCCAACTAAGCTCCCCACATCCCTCTCATCCTCCTTGAAGCTTACCCTTAGGCATAAAGCATTTCAAGAAGTCCTTTGGTTCCAACCAAAGTGAGTTACCTAAATTAAAGGTAACAATTTCTCTTAAAGTATTTTCATTTATTTTGCTTCTCCAACCCCCAAAATCTTTTTATTTCCTTTATTTTATAACAACACCAGTATCCTCAATATACTTGGATGTTGTTATAAGAAGGATTCAAACTACACATTCACACAACTCCATCTAATGGATGATGAACATAATGTTTCTGTGGATGGCAAACTAACGCCTCACGAAACGATGATTGTTCAAATACATCTTACCGCCTCTCATGGTGGCCATTAGGATGGCACTGTAATTAAATATGATATTAATGATATATATTCTATATATAAGCTTCTGTAATTCCATTTTATTTCATACCATTATTCGTTTCATGTTGTATATACATACGATAATTTCATTTGAGGAAGTGCGGACTACCGCCCCCTTAAAATGATATGACTCGTTCATACCACACATGGAACGTATAAAGGATGGTGTAAATGAACTTAAGTAACATATATAAAATATTATATTATACTGGAATAGTAATATACCTATGTATAATTTGGATTCGATTCTTTTAAAATAAAAATTAAATGGAAGTAGCGTTCGTGCGTACGTACGGACTACCGTCTCCACGAACGCGATGAGATTCATTCTCCATCGTATAATTTGATGATTTAAAAATGATGTTTAAGAACTTGATACCATTCTGGATATGAATAATATACATCCCATTAATAAAAAATATGTCTCACATAACAAAGAATATAAAGTAAAATGAACCCGTTAACACCCGAAATGACGATAATTCTAAAATATTATTAACAAATCATTGATAAAAGATCATATATGATGTCATATTAAAGTAAATGATTCTTTTATTATTCAATAACAATTATTTCACCATTATACAGGAGGTAAACCTACCATCGACCAAGGAAAAAGTACAATGTAAGGGATTTTCTTATCTCACTTTTAATTCCGTGAGAATTCCATTGATCACCACTTAATTATTGCATGTGGTGTATGTGTACTGCCCATGATTGTATTCATTGTGTTATATACTTTTATTTATGGGTATTTACATCATCATGGTATGATAATTCTTTCATGGGTGTATGTTTCTTAAGTTACCTAATCAATAAGGGAATTTGAGATTTCAACTTCCACTCATTTGGCTTTACGCATATTTCATTGATTATATTACCCCAAGATTATGTGTGGAATCACTATTCATTTGATTATGTCATAATTTCCACTCCCATTCCTGTGGATATAAGTTTGATACACATAATCACTCCATTGATAATTCTCAAGTCATTGATATGAATTTGATAAGAGTAATTTTAACTCATTCTCCATTTATTGAGTTAAACATCCGATTCGTTGGTATTGTTTTTACAAGAATATGTGTGAATATACATTGATTGATTTACACTGAATATCCAATCATATTTAGTGTATTTATATTTGTCACACATAATTATGTCGTTGATTTATCCTTAACAAAAGGATACAACCTTTATGAGAGATTTCATCTCAATTTACATTCCATTGAGACTTCTTTGATGATATACACCAAATCACTTCTATGTGGTGTATATAATGTACTTTGACATAGTATATCATGAATTCCTTTATTCTCATGATATTACAATGTTTTGATTACCTCAATTATTTGTATTCAAGTGTCTCTCTTTTGGTTAGAAACTCTAACCAAAATACCATTTTAAAATGTTTTAAAGAATTATTCTTCTAAATCATGCTCATTAATGTCCATATTTTAAAAATGGTTTTAAGGATTTATTTATATGGACATTAAAGTTTTAAAATTAAAACTCCTTTTAAAAGTTTCAAAGTGGTATGGGACACTTTGATTCAAAAATATACTTTTAAATGGCTTCTTGACAAATAGTGTGACTTTTAAATGTTTTCAAGAAAAGGGGGATATTTCTCTCAAATAGTTTTGATGATTATTTTCATCTATGTCAACATCCTTCATTATTATTGATTGAGGTTAATGTGATACAATACAATCTTCCATATTGTATCTAATGAATTATGTTTTACTGTGGATGTGCTATTTTTATACCATTCATGGTTTGTGGTGAAAGTATTGACATTTCGTATGCTAGTTTAATACGAATGTTTACATTATGTTTAAACCTTTTCATATGGGAATGCATTGGACTTAATAAGTGACGGGTGGAGCCCGATATAGCTCCTCGATGCATCGGTAGGTCTCATGAGACAAACTAGTGTCTTGGCACAAGGCCTTGGCAAAATCTTATTTGTAGTCTTGGCACGAGGCCTTGGCTATGTGGTTATGATAGTCTGGCATTATGCATTCCATCATTATGAAAGTGGTTATTGATATTGCATGTGATCATTCGACTAGTAGAATATCCATGTGAGTAAGTAAATGGCATTATTTCATTTTACCTTTTCCATTTTATGCTGAAGTTCAAGTTTAAAAGGCTTTTGTTTTAGTTATAAATTGCCTTAAGTGTTTATGCTCATTTATGAAAGCTTCTGCTATAATGTTATCCTTACTGAGCATCCGAGCTCACCCCTTTCATTGTTTTATTTTTTTTTTCCCAGGATTATGAAGAAGTAATTTATGAATGACCTGCAGGGATAGTATGAGGGGATATGAAGACAAGATGTTTTTTTTTATGATGTAATGTAAAAATTTATGGATGTATCTAGTTATTCCAAGGCTACTAAACTAATCGGTCTTTCGAGACTTGATCTTTCTCGTGATCATGCCAATGTTATGTAATTAATGCACCGACTCTGGGTAGCTGGGGTCGGGGCGTTACAGTTGGTATCAGAGGAAGTTTAGTACAAACCTTGGTAGCTAGATTTAGATAAACTCTGATTAGAGCACGTAGACCTAAGATGAACTTTGAGGATTAGTATAAAAAAAACTTCCTAGAATTTTGGTATTGTAAAGATTTTGTGAGTTTTCCGAGCAATACATCCCTGTCTGGATACGAGCAGGTAGAGGCGGCTCTGGCACAGATGTACCTAGGGATAAAACCCGAAAACACCGCTTTGAGCTAGACTCGAACGGGAACTGGTGCACGACAACGGGCCTTGCTGCACTCTTGGTTACGACACTCCCGGGGGATATGCCTAGGATAATTTACATTTTCTTTACGAACCGATTTAAGTAATATATACATAAGATGAGAGAAAATGACCTTGGTTAATCCTAATATGTTTCAAATTGAGAATATGGTGACATTTTAATCTCTAAATGATTTTACGACTACTATTACTCACACAATGCCTTCTGGTTTTAGTCAATGGCTGGATTCCAAGGAAGTCATAGTGACTTTGAGAATGATGTACAAGTTGGGAACAGTGGTGGCAATGAGCAACAAAATGGAATGTTGATAGGCGTGAAAGATATCGTCTTTATGCCAAATCAGTTTTCCAAAAATATGATCAACAACATATATATTAACCAACTCCCAGACTCAACAAGGAAGAGAAAGGTGACAAATGATAAGATCTCCAGCAATGGAGACCATGGAGAAAAGAAACCTCAATTTTCATCATGCAGGAATTGTGGAAAGAGACACCCAGGAAAGTGTCTCAATGGGACAACGAAATGTTTTACGTGCGGGAAGGAAGGACATAAAGTGAAGAATTGCCGAAGAAAAATGAAGAGTACTATGGAAGAAGATAAAAATGGTCCAAAGAGTCCATTTACAGTCATTTGTCGTAAATGTAGGGGACCTGGCCATTACCCGAGTGAATGTCCTATTTTATAGGATATTTTCTTGGTCAAAGAAGAAGCTATGTGGAAATAAATGGCTGGAGAAAAATTTAAAAAGTATTAGCACTCCTTGTTGATGGGTTTGCTTTGGAATAATTTTCTCTTGTATTTGTAACCCCGCAGTTTGCCATGTGAGAATGATATTTGAGGAAGAATTGTCTCTTCTCTTGTGGATATAGGTATAAATAACCATTTGGTTTTATATGATCATTGGGGTTTGAGAAAATGATAAGTTATTATAATTTGGGATGAAAATGCAAAGTATGATATAAAATTTGTGGTTAAATTATGTTATTTTGAGGAATTTATCTCATTTTGGTAATATTATAAAATATAGTTTTTGAAAAAGGACAACACGTAGACCGTGTGACAACCCATCGCGTCGGACAAAGCCGTGGGAATCGAACCCACAACCAAAGTGCGATTGGGATTTATCGCCTACCACTGGACTACGTGAAGTCCCTGGTTAGTGTGACTATTTTTTTTAAATGATTTTATTGATCAATAATAAGATGATTTGGGTTCTTATGTCTTATCAAATTAATACCCTTGGTATAGGAAAATGATTTGGTGATTAAGTGATAAATGTTATTTTGGAAGATGTTCGTTTTGTTAGGAACACTATATGCCCAAGGAAAATAGAATACAATGAGGTTTCATTTGTAGAGTAATGGTGGATTTTTATCAACATTTTTATTGTTGATTTATAGTGATTCGGGTTATTTATGGAAATGATTAACCTATAACAGAGAATATGTGATGATTACTTTTAAGTATGCGACTTTAAGAGTATTTGATGTAATTTGGAGATACAATGTAACATGGGAGACTACATAATCAAATTCTTCTATGTTTTGGGTTTCAATATTAGTTTGGATTATATTAAAGGATTTTAAGGACAATTGGTTATTGAATGGTATCTATTTAACTTTGGGGTATTGTTGGTTTAATTTTAGAAATTAAGATTAGTGCATATTTATCTCAATGAATATCCTTTTGGGGGATCATTAGATCATTCAATAACCATTTTGGTTTTGATTAATATATGGTTTATCCTGCATGGATCATGTGATTCTATAGAAGTTTATTCTAGCTCTTCCAGTGTGACCAAGTCTTCTTGAATACTCATCGTTTATAAAAAAATTGAGTTAGTGGTGGAAATTTATTAAAGAATGAAAATCTACTTAAAATTTAAGTATATCTCATAATTTTCTTAGCCAATCTCATAAATAAAATCCCCAACATTAATAAAAGAAACATAGAACAAAAATGTTGTCCTAGATGGTACCTTAAATCATCACAAATTTATGGCTTTGGGATTTTTGGCCTTTTCATAGCCATGTTCTCTACCACTCTCCATCAGATAATTGATGGTTAGATTTCTCCTCCATATCCATATTTTCCTTCATGGAACCCTAGTATGTGTTATTTTCGGTAATCTTCATACTTTCGACTCTTTATTTTAAATAGAGGCCTCATTAATTCATTTTTCGATGTGGGATTTCAACTAAGATATTTTGAAACGTCAAAAATGTGTTATCCTAATACCCTATGTTTTGTTGAACCGATGGTATTTCAAATCATCATAGATTGATGATTATAAGGACCTCAATTTTACACTTGTTTGTGATTGATGACCTCAATCACCACCTATAAATATTTACGTTTTTCCTCCAATTATATGTCTCTAGTTGCCACCAATGTTCTCCTAATCGAGATCATAATTTGGTGGTGACCCTTTGATTTCTCTTTTTCTCATATTAAGACTAAATTTTAGTAACCCAAATTCTGATGTGGGTTTTCCCACAAATATATTATCTATTTTCAACCTTTTTTTTTCGAAGAACAATTTCAAATTGCGAGGACGCAATTTATTGAAGGAGGGGAGAATGTAACACCCCAATATTTCATAGTGTGTTATTTCTTCAAAATAATTCAATAACTTTCACTACATGCAACACCATGTTCAAGCACACCATGACTTACCAAACAAGCCGTTCAAAAGAGGTTATGAATAGTATTAGATAAATTTTAATGTTTATATAATCCTTATAATTTTAGAATCCATATTATGAGTTTCTTAGATATAATGCAAGAACAAATTCATTTTCAGTATTGCACTTTTATCAACTTTAATAGTGAACCCTTTTTAAATACTATATTTTAAACTTTTTGACTAAATGGGGACATCAAAAATTTAAAATGAAACATCCCAAGCTTCCACGGTACGCTTTCTTTGAATAAAACAGTAGCGTGTGTTGTATGCAACCTTGAGTTTTAACACACACCACAACCAATCAAACTAGCCATTATGAATAGTAATACCTAATTTTTGAAATTATATATATTTTATATTTAAAAATGGACTTCATTTTTGGATTCGGAATATCGAAATTATCCTAGGGTGAAATTTTGGTACTTTTCGGATAACTTTTATATTTTGATGAATAGTGAAAATTACTAAATTTTAATTAAAAACAACTTTTTTAATCAAAATAATTAATAGTGATAAATTATGAATTTGAGTGGTTTTAAAGTATATTTAGAATATATTTTTACCATTTAATATAATGTTGGTCATTGGACATAATTTTACAATTAAACCGAACATAAACGAGTGTCAATCTTTTGATAGTTATTATCTCTTAAAAACACGCTTTTTGTTTTGACAGCGGGATTTAATTTTAAATTAATTTCTGCCAATTCTGTGTTTTGAATTTAGGAAAATGGATTCCATATTTGGAATCAGGATGTTAAAATTGTGTAAATAGGTAACTTTTATTTTTAGACATTTTGAATAATTACTGCGGTAAATATTTTATTTACCATGGTTAAGGGTAAATCCGGTAAATAAGGGTTAAAAAAAATAATATTATAATAATACTAAATTACCCTAAAACGTGTCTTAACCCTATTGGTTGATACATGGTCAACCATGGGAATCTTTGGGTCTATTTTGGGACCCCATGGATCCACTTGTTAGTGATAATGACACTTTATTTTAATTTAGTTAAAATTAATACAAAAATGACACAAGCATATATCTTTTAGAACAACAATTGTTACATAGGGTTATATATGTTGGATTTTAGATTATAAATATTCATTAGAAAGCTAAAAAGATTTTCTACATAATGATATTTTATTTATAATTTTTAGACATTAAATAATTTATTTTATTTATGACACAATGATGATGAAGTAATTACTATAATAGTAAAAAATTAAAATAATTGATATTATAAACACCCAAATAAATATAATATGAAACTTTTAATGAATTAAACTAATTTTCTAGGATAATATGATATATTAGGATTGATTTAATTGACTTTGTTCGAAGTAATCAATCTGTTATGAGTTTCACAAAAATCAACTATTGAATAGTGTCAAAATTGACATAAAAGAGTTCTTAAAACAAATATTATATTATTAATTGATATTAAATTCCTAAAAATCTAAGGTTCGGCCAAGAGACTTATATTATGATATGTTAATCATTAATGGACCACTTGGGGGTCGCTTGGATGTATATAGTAAGTTTATTAACCATATTATATAAAAATACAAAGAGACATTGTAAAAGTGAAACTAATTAACTTAGAGTTAATACTTAAAGATAAGGTTAATATAAGTACCCAAACCTGTCTAAATTCTATTGGATGAGTTGTTTTCGACCTATACCCACCTCAACCTTTTAATAGTCAACTTTGGAGCCTTTGGAAACCGAATATGAATTTATTATAAATTAATATTTCTAGCTTTTCCAAAGGTGCCCCTCACCCCTCTTATAAAAGGGAACTCCTCCTTCTCATTTCCTCACACCTCTCAAGCCACTTGGCTCGTCCAAACTCTGCCCAACTAAGCTCCCCACATCCCTCTCCTCCTCCTTGAAGCTTCCCCTTAGGCATAAAGCATTTCAAGAAGTCCTTTGGTTCCAACCAAAGTGAGTTACCTAAATTAAAGGTAACAATTTCTCTTAAAGTATTTTCATTTATTTTGCTTCTCCAACCCCCAAAATCTTTTTATTTCCTTTATTTTATAACAACACCAGTATCCTCAATATACTAGGATGTTGTTATAAGAAGGATTCAAACTACACATTCACACAACTCCATCTAATGGATGATGAACATAATGTTTCTGTGGATGGCAAACTAACGCCTCACGAAACGATGATTGTTCAAATACATCTTACCGCCTCTCATGGTGGCCATTAGGATGGCACTATAATTAAATATGATATTAATGATATATATTCTATATATAAGCTTCTGTAATTCCATTTTATTTCATACCATTATTTGTTTCATGTTGTATATACATACGATAATTTCATTTGAGGAAGTGCGGACTACCGCCCCCTTAAAATGATATGACTCGTTCATACCACACATGGAACGTATAAAGGATGGTGTAAATGAACTTAAGTAACATATATAAAATATTATATTATACTGGAATAGTAATATACCTATGTATAATTTGGATTCGATTCTTTTAAAATAAAAATTAAATGGAAGTAGCGTTCGTGCGTACGTACGGACTACCGTCTCCACGAACGCGATGAGATTCATTCTCCATCGTATAATTTGATGATTTAAAAATGATGTTTAAGAACTTGATACCATTCTGGATATGAATAATATACATCCCATTAATAACAAATATGTCTCACATAACAAAGAATATAAAGTAAAATGAACCCGTTAACACCCGAAATGACGATAATTCTAAAATATTATTAACAAATCAATGATAAAAGATCATATATGATGTCATATTAAAGTAAATGATTCTTTTATTATTCAATAACAATTATTTCACCATTATACAGGAGGTAAACCTACCATCGACCAAGGAAAAAGTACAATGTAAGGGATTTTCTTATCTCACTTTTAATTCCGTGAGAATTCCATTGATCACCACTTAATTATTGCATGTGGTGTATGTGTACTGCCCATGATTGTATTCATTGTGTTATATACTTTTATTTATGGGTATTTACATCATCATGGTATGATAATTCTTTCATGGGTGTATGTTTCTTAAGTTACCTAATCAATAAGGGAATTTGAGATTTCAACTTCCACTCATTTGGCTTTACGCATATTTCATTGATTATATTACCCCAAGATTATGTGTGGAATCACTATTCATTTGATTATGTCATAATTTCCACTCCCATTCCTGTGGATATAAGTTTGATACACATAATCACTCCATTGATAATTCTCAAGTCATTGATATGAATTTGATAAGAGTAATTTTAACTCATTCTCCATTTATTGAGTTAAACATCCGATTCGTTGGTATTGTTTTTACAAGAATATGTGTGAATATACTTTGATTGATTTACACTGAATATCCAATCATATTTAGTGTATTTATATTTGTCACACATAATTATGTCGTTGACTTATCCTTAACAAAAGGATACAACCTTTATGAGAGATTTCATCTCAATTTACATTCCATTGAGACTTCTTTGATGATATACACCAAATCACTTCTATGTGGTGTATATAATGTACTTTGACATAGTATATCATGAATTCCTTTATTCTCATGATATTACAATGTTTTGATTACCTCAATTATTTGTATTCAAGTGTCTCTCTTTTGGTTAGAAACTCTAACCAAAATACCATTTTAAAATGTTTTAAAGAATTATTCTTCTAAATCATGCTCATTAATGTCCATATTTTAAAAATGGTTTTAAGGATTTATTTATATGGACATTAAAGTTTTAAAATTAAAACTCCTTTTAAAAGTTTCAAAGTGGTATGGGACACTTTGATTCAAAAATATACTTTTAAATGGCTTCTTGACAAATAGTGTGACTTTTAAATGTTTTCATGAAAAGGGGGATATTTCTCTCAAATAGTTTTGATGATTATTTTCATCTATGTCAACATCCTTCATTATTATTGATTGAGGTTAATGTGATACAATACAATCTTCCATATTGTATCGAATGAATTATGTTTTACTGTGGATGTGCTATTTTTATACCATTCATGGTTTGTGGTGAAAGTATTGACATTTCGTATGCTAGTTTAATACGAATGTTTACATTATGTTTAAACCTTTTCATATGGGAATGCATTGGACTTAATAAGTGACGGGTGGAGCCCGCTATAGCTCCTCGATGCATCGGTAGGTCTCATGAGACAAACTAGTGTCTTGGCACAAGGCCTTGGCAAAATCTTATTTGTAGTCTTGGCACGAGGCCTTGGCTATGTGGTTATGATAGTCTGGCATTATGCATTCCATCATTATGAAAGTGGTTATTGATATTGCATGTGATCATTCGACTAGTAGAATATCCATGTGAGTAAGTAAATGGCATTATTTCATTTTACCTTTGCCATTTTATGCTGAAGTTCAAGTTTAAAAGGCTTTTGTTTTAGTTATAAATTGCCTTAAGTGTTTATGCTCATTTATGAAAGCTTCTGCTATAATGTTATCCTTACTGAGCATCCGAGCTCACCCCTTTCAATGTTTTATTTTTTTTTTCCCAGGATTATGAAGAAGTAATTTATGAATGACCTGCAGGGATAGTATGAGGGGATATGAAGACAAGATGTTTTTTTTTATGATGTAATGTAAAAATTTATGGATGTATCTAGTTATTCCAAGGCTACTAAACTAATCGGTCTTTCGAGACTTGATCTTTCTCGTGATCATGCCAATGTTATGTAATTAATGCACCGACTCTGGGTAGCTGGGGTCGGGGCGTTACACATCCTATAATGGAGTATATTTAAAAAATGTTTATAAAAACGCATCCCTCGATAACTAGATTGAGAGATGAAATCACGAATAATGGCTCAATTGGAATCGAGAACTCATCGAAGGGGTTCCAATACAATTGATAGAGTTTGAATCAGAGTTCAGATGAAGAATCGGGAGGGAAATCATCCTTCAGTGCTGTTTTTTGTGAACCTAGAGTAAACCCTCTATCCCTCTGAAAAAACATGACGCTACTTCCCATTTTAGAAAAAAAGAAAGAAAATACATGACATGTTAGGTAAAGTACACATTGTGTATATGTCTTAACCTCATTTTCTACCAACTTCCACTTACAAATCATACCCTAGTTTTCCAACTTGACTTACACAATTTGTACTGAGATTCCATGGTGTGTAACCCCTAGTCACATCGGGTAATAGATCTGCATCCAAGACTAGGCCTCTTTTTCCCCTATTTCCTAAATACAACCTGAAAATAAAATATTTTTACCTCAAAGAAGAATCGGGTTCTTACAAATCCTTTGAGAGGGTTTCATAAAATGGATGGAAAATAATAAAATGAACCCCTCATGATCTACACGGAATGTGTTGAGGATGATTTGACTGGTTTAGGGCCACCCTTCTGTGCGCCAACATTCTCTAATAAGGAAGATAGAAATTTTAAGCATGAAATTGACATATATTGAAATAGATGACATGATTAATGTGTTCACATTTTGGCTCAATTTATAAATAGGCACTAATGGTAGTGTGTCCAGTTATTGGCAGTGGAATAAGAGACAGTTTAGAGTAATTTGAAAATGGGTTTAATTGGCCAATTTCATTTTTTCAAAGGGTTTATGAACATGTAATGAAAATTCATTAATGGATTAATTCATATGGAATTATAAATTGGTTAAATGGGATATATAACATAATTGGTAAATGTATTATTGGGTTAAGTCCTGATGTTGAATTTCTGTTTTGATTAATTATATGATGTGAATGTTATGTTTATTGATTGGGAATGGTTTGTGATATGGTATATGTGGTAATTGAATAAATATGAATTTTCAGATGGATTGGTAGTTTTGGGGTATTGGGCTTGAGGATTTATGCCCAAAGGTTTGGTTAGACTAAGGCTCTAATCCACACCCCATAATTCATGAGTTAGGTAAAGGGACTGAGGCACTATGACCCTAATGGTTTCATTTTATGAGGCTACCTGGACTAAGGCTCCAAGGTAAGATTGATGTAATTATTATTGAAATATTTATTTCTAGTAAGATAAGAAATTTGACTTATGTGTTTATGAAAAGTAATTGATCAAAATAGGACATAGTGGAAATTATTTAAATACCTAACCAATGGATTTAATGATGAAATTAATTAATTTAAGAAAATGGAACAAATTGTGGAATTATAAAAGGTGAGAATTGTTAACTAATGAATCCTAAGGCATCTTTTGTTTATCTTGTCATTTATTTAGTACATTCATGCACTATCTATTTAGATAGTATAATTTTTAGACACCATTGGTGGTGACCTAATGAGTTAAACTCTCACATTTCTCAGGCCACAATTGGATACCCGATAAGATTTCATGGTTAATCGTTAGGAAAATGCAAAAAGCCCTATGTTAGGGAGTCTAGTTGGGATTGGGACGTGCACAGTTGAGGATCCATACTTGGATTCAAGACCATTTTCAGTTTTTGGTTGTTTTTCATTATTTTGTGCTCTCTTCACTTTTTTCACTGTTAGAATGACATGGTATATTTATCATCAGTTGTAATTTACACTATGTTGGGGAAATAGTGGGTAATTCAAGTTTTTGGTTATTTTCTTATAGTTTCCTTTATTTCACATGTTATATTTTCCATATTACTATGGTAAATAGGGAATAGTGTCCCCACATGATGTATTATACCCTCGCTACTGGTCATAAACCTCTAGCATATGGGGAGGAGTGCTTGAGGTCAAGTGGCAACCAAGCTCAGGGCACCAGTTTAGTGGATTTCAGGTCAAAGATGTTGCAAAGTGGTATCAGAGTGGTTCTTTTCTATGATGTTACTATTGGGGATGGTTGATGGGAGGTTAGGAAGTGTCATGCCATAAAAATGTGCTCATTTATGGGAGTATCTAACCTATGTATGAGGGAAAACACAAGTGTTAATGGTGGTAATTTTTGTTCTTTGTGTGTGTTGTTACAGTTGAATGCTATTTAACCATTGGGTGATGCACTTTTAGTATGATGTGATAGTTTTATGATATTTTTTACATGTCTAGAATAGAAAAAGGTTGTTCATAAATTAATAATTATAGGAACCTTGAGATATAGTTGGAATGCATCATGATAGGCACACAATAGATGGGTGTGTTGGACATGAAGGGTATGTTGTATTTTTCTTCGTGAAATTTTAAAGAAAGTATTGTCTAGTTATGATGATGTTAATGTTTAAATATAAAGGATGTTAAGGGATGGTTAAAGAATTTTTCTTAATTAAAGTGACATAAATGAAATAAAATTATGGTTATAATGAGTTTTGAATAAGTTAAAACATTATCAGTAAACAATGTTAAGGATACAAATTTACTCTAGGTAGAATGTTTTGCATTGGGTGAGTAGAAAAGGATTAAAAAATAGTGTCTAGTTAAATACTTTTGACTATGTAGGTTATTCTACAAAATTTTGACCATGACCTATAGTAGGGATCGTATAAGTTAGTGTTTTAGATGTGATGATGTATAATGGGATAACATATATGAGATGGGTTTTTATGGTTACTAGAGAGAATTATTTTATGTAAATTGTTGAAGACTTATGTTTAGTGTTTTAGACTTTTGTTTGTAATTCTAGAGAAATTCTACCATGGAAAGGTGTACTATTTTAGTGATAAGACGACATCACCAAGAATGCTACAGCATCAGAAGAGCAAGAAAATATGTTGGTTCAAGATAATTTAAGAGAAGAGATGTTCCATGAGAACATTGCTAATTTTATACAGATGATAGATTGGGACCTATGGTTGGTTGGGTTGAGTACGTTTGATCTGACCAAAGACTTTTAGTTTCAGCACCATCCAACGTTAACTGGAGAGGGTGGGCACAATGAAAAATATTTGTGAATAGTTTTCATCCAAAAAACATTGGATAATGAGGAGACTTATACAAAAAATCGGATTAATATGTCCACATTAATGTTATGGGGACCAGAAAATCACTGGTGGGATGTCCCTTTTTAGAATATGTAGACTGACGGTATGCTATGGAAAGAATTTCGGGAATATTTTCTAGAAAATTTCAATCCAGAGACCTTGATATAGGAGTGGGATGTAAAATTTGTGATGTTGACCTAGGGTATGATGTTAATGATGGATTATGCGGACTTTCTCATAGACTTGAAACAATTTTTTCTATTATTTCTATGGTATGAGGCCTCTATGGAAAGATGTTTCTTAGACAGGCTCCATCATGAGATTAATTCTCACGTGAAAATCATTCATTTAAAGAGGTTTGCAGGAGTCTTGGATCTGGCCCTTATTTTAGAAGGGAACTTAAAGGAGTCTTTAGGCTGTGTGTTTGTGGTTCCAGTTGGATGGATGAGTGGTATGATTTTATGGGGTAGGAAACATCATTTTTTGAATCTCCATTGTGGTGAAAGTGTGTCTGGTAGTCGTAATAGAGGATCAGCCACTCAATGTGGCGACCATTTTTGTAACACCCTAGGATTTCATAGTATCTTATCTCATTAAAGTAATTCAATAGCTTGTGGTACACATAACACCGAGTTCGAGCACACCACAACTTACCAAACTAGCTGTTCAAAAAGTGGATATGACTAGTATTAACAGCATTTTGAATCTTATATACTCTATATAATTTTAACATCCATATTATGTGTTTCATAGACATTATATAAGAACAAATTCATTTTTTTAGATAAAATAAGTATTTTTCAAAAAAAATGTAATTTTACAGCCTTTTAATGGAGAACTATTTTTAAAACCAATATTTGACACCTTTATATATTCAATTGAATGAAATTAAATTCTTCTTTAGAAGCAGGACATAAAAATATAGTTTAGATAAATTTTTTGTACTATTCTGATAACTTTCATATTTTGACAAATAATAAAAAAATACTATGTTTTAATTGAAAACAACTTTTTTAATAGAAATAAATTATAGGGTTAAATTATTCATTTGAATGGTTTTGAAGTATAATTAGATTATATTTTTATCACTTAATTCAATTTATGTCATTATAACTAATTTTACATTTAAATTTGACATAAACACATGCCAATCATTTGATAGTTTTTACTTTTTAAAAACCCACTTTTTTGTTTTGACAATGGGAATTAATTTTAAATTAATAAATGAAACTTATATGTTTTGAATTTGGTAAAATATACTTCATTTTTGTTTTTAGAATATCAAAATTATCTTAGGGGGAATTTTTGGTATTTTTCTGAAAACATTCAATTTTTAATGAATAGTGAAAAACACTACGTTATAATTTAAACCCGGATTTTTATTTAATTAACTATTTATTTTATTTAAATTTATTTTAAGTTAAAATATATATACAATACATATATATGTTCAATGAATTTCATAGGATTCATTTTATAAAAAAATTATAAACTTTTATTGAACTTTTTTACTGTCTTTTACCCGCCTTTTCAGAACATTTACAAATTTGCATAAAACACATTTCTCTACTTCTGTGAGTTTAATTTCAAAAATAAAGATACACGGTTGACATCAGTAAGTAAAATGGGGTTCAATAAGATGAAAATATTTTTTGGTGAATAGTAACTTTTCACTTTTATTTACCACGATTCAAAGTAAATTGGGTAATTAAGGGTAAAAATGATATTATAATTACCCTAGCACATG
The DNA here is from genome assembly GCA_963277665.1 of Viscum album. NCBI lineage: Eukaryota > Viridiplantae > Streptophyta > Magnoliopsida > Santalales > Viscaceae > Viscum > Viscum album. The sequence continues at coordinate 1,369,576,701 of OY728162.1, read as the reverse complement.
TCCTAATTCTATTTTATATGTGTAATTAGTCCAAAAACAACCTTAGGAATAAAATATGATCCTATTTGGTTCACCTGGATTAGATTAGGACATTTATTTTTATTTTATTTAAAGAAGAGTTAAAAGTGTTAAATTCCAAGTTTATTAACAAAGACATTTTTAATATGGGGTTATACATAAGATAAATTCGAATATAAATATTAATTAGATATATAAAAAAATTTAATACCTAATGGTATTTTATTTATAATTTTTAGAGATTAAATGATTAAATTTATTTATGACACAATGATGATGCAGTAATTACCTTCTTAATGAAATATTAAAATAATTGATATTATAAATATCCAAATAAATATAATTTGAGACTTTTGATGCATTCTGCTAATTTTTCAGGTTATTATGACATGTTAGGGTTGATTAGATAAATTTTTTCGAAGTGATAAGGTTGTTATAACTTTCAGAAAAACAAGATACCAAATAGTGTCAAAATTGACAAAAATTTATTTTTAAAACAAATACAATATTATTGGTTGATATAATATTCCTTAAAATATAAGGTTTAGCCAATGTGCATAACTAATATTATATATTTCATTAATTAACCACTTGAGGTACTATTTAATGTATAGATTATGTTTATTAACCGTATTGTGTAAGAATACAAGAAGACACAGTAAAAGTTAAACTATTTAACTAAGAGTTAAATATAAAATATAAGGTTAATATGGTGACCTAAACCTGTCTTAAACCTATTGGTTGAGTGGTTTTTGACACATCCCCACCTTATACTAGAAAAAATTATTTTTTATCCATTAGAAACCGAAAATTATTTTATTATAAAATAATATTTCAATCTTTTCCTAAAGTGACCATCACCTCTCTCTTAAAAGGTTACTTCCCCTTCTCATAATTTCACACCTCCAAAGCCATTTGTCTCAGCCATCCCCTACCCAAATACCTTCTCAATTATCCTTCCTTCAACCTGGAGGCCTTACTTTGATCAGAAAGCCAACCTCAGGAGCCATTTTGATCAACTCAAAAGGAAACACCCGAAAAAGAGGAGGTTAAACGTACCCTCGACCAAAGGAAAGTGCAATGTAAGGGTTAATTATATAATATATTGATTATCTGAGGTTCTTTTTACATGAGTATCTAGTGGGATCTCTTTACCATCCACATCTGTGTTACATAAAAATATTTTCAAAAGTAATATTTTAAGGTTTTATGGAAGGGACTCTTTAACTGGATCATCATTTTAAAGGGTTTAAATATTTATTCTCCAAATAATTCTCATTAATGTCCATGTTTTCAAAATGATTTTTAAGGATTTATTTATATGGACATGAATATTTTTAAAATTTTAATTCATTTCAAAAGTTTCAAAGTGGCATGGGACACTTTTATTAAAAAATCTCTTTAAATGTTTTCCTTTCAAAATTGTGTGACTTTTAAATGTTTTCATGAAAAATGGATATTTCTTTCAAAGATTTTTACAAATAATTTTCATCTTTTTCAATATACTTTGATAGATTTTAAACTTGTTTGAAGTTTATTTATTATGATACAAATCTTCCATATTATATTGATGGTTTTTTGATATGTTTGAATGTGGATGTATTATTTTTATACCATTCATGGTTTTTGGATAAAGTACTGACATTTTGTATGCTAGTTTTAATACGAATGTTTATATTATGTTTCAACCTTTTCATATGAAGAATGTATTGGACTTAGTACGTGATGGGTGGAGCCCTCTATAGTTCCTCGATGCATCGGTAGATCTTATGAGACAATTAGACATGGAATTGGCTGAGGCCTTTCCTGATTTTGATATATGGTTTTGGTCGAGGACTTAATCATTTTTAGACGTCTTGGATGAGGCCTTGACAGAATGTTTTAGAATGTATGGAATTATACATTACCTCAATATGAAAATATTATTGATGGTTCATGTGGTTATTTGACTAGTAGAATACCCATGACTATGATTTTCTATGGAATTATTTACTCATCTTGTATTCCTTCCATAAAGTGTTCATTTTTATTATTTGTAAAGTCATGTGTCTTAAATTATTCACCATGTATAATGTTTATGTTATCTTCTGTTGTGTTTCTTACCCTTACTGAGCGTTTGAGCTGACCCCTTTCTTATATTTTATTTTCCCGGGATTTGAAGAAGTGTATTATGATTGATAATAAAGGTTAAGCTAGGAAATTAATGGAATTCTCAAAGGATAATTTATATTGTGTTTTATTTTCTAATGTGTAATATAACATTCATGTATGTAATATATTTTCCAAGACAACTAAACTATCAGTATTTCGGGACTTCATTCATTGTAATCCTGATAATGTATTAAAATAATACACCAACTATGGGATTCTGGGTTTAGGTTGTTACAGTTGGTATCAGAGGAAGTTTAGAAACAACCTTGAAAATAGATTTAGATAAACTCTTATTTGAGAACATTACACTAAGACATGCTTTGAGTATTAGTATAGAATAACTTTTTATAATTTTGGTAATGTAGTGATTTTGTGTATTTTCCAATAAATACATCCCTATCTGGATACATGCAGGTAGAGACGGCTCTAGCACATATGTACCTAGGAGTGAAAACTCTGACAAGGAGTTTCAGGAATGAACAGGGGTATCCCAGTACACTAAAATGGGGCCTTGCAACACTCTTGGTTACGACACTCCTGAGGGATATGCTTAGTATAATTTACATTTTCATTATAAGATACTATGAAGGATTTGGAAGTAATACTTCCTCAAAGAAAACATTTTATGATAATAGATTATATGCATAATATTTCCAATTTATGTTAGGTATTTTACTAGTTTGGAATTATGCATTGCGATTCATAAACTATCCTAGTCTATGCCACTGTTTGGAAATGGCACCTATTTGAAGGAATGATAATTCAGCAATATGCATGATCAAAATATTAAGAAGTATCATATCTTTTAGGGTATTAAGGTGAAATTCAAAAGAAAAATAGTCTCCCATGTATTCTCATCAAATAAAGAAATGGTATCATGTGTTAGTAAGATAAGTAAACATTTCTCTGCGTCATATGGCATTGAAGGGAAGTAAGAGAAGAAAATTATAGAAGGGAGAAATATGGATAAAGGGAAGAGGGGAAAGAATGATTTTCCCATATGTGATAACTGTGGAAAGAATCAACTTGGTAAATGATTGAAGGGGATGAGTGTTTGTTATAAGTATGGAGAAAAGGGACACCAAGTACGTGATTGAAAGGGTAAGAAAAAGGTTTCAAATGTTCAATTCTTCATCTACAAGGAGTTGGGACACTACACGAATCAATGTCCAAATCATCAAAGTATACCCCAAATGACGATATTGGATAATAATTAATTTATGATAATGCCAAAGATGAAGAGGGATGATTTGATTTCTTATATTTTTATTAAAGTATTGTATCATTTGAGTATTGTATTACATGTTATTAGAATTATAGAGTATATAAGGATTGTTCTGTACTACTATTTCATTATGTAATTGAGATTTTGAGGAACCAAGAACAGTGACTCAATGACCGGTAAATTGATCTGGAAAATATATGGTTGAGAGAATGATAAACCATAATATGGTTCTGATACTGATGTAGTGATTTTGGAATAATAAATGATTGATTTGGGTAAATTATGTTGGATATTCTTTACTACCTTGAAACTGATTTGTATATTCCATCATTGTTGGAGTTTACAACATTTATTGATATAAGGAGTATATCATGTATTCTATAAGAAATAAGAAAGAATTAATGTAATCAATAAGGTTTTATGGTAATTCAGGGTGTTATAGTGTTTTAAAAGAATACGTAATGAAGGTATTCACATTCTATTATGTGGAAAAAAGGATCTTCATTATGTTTTACTTACTTATAAATTTTGGACTATGAGTTTGGAAAAATATTATTTTGGATAAGTCTAAAGGTTGGAATCGATTAAGTTTGACATTGGATACTATTGTTAAGGTTAAAACATTTCTTGAGATTTTTTTTGGATTGTCATAAAAATTACAACCCGGAGGTCGGGCGACAACCTGTCACGTTTGGAAAGGCCGTGAGACTTGAACCTACAACCGAAAGGTGACAAGGGTGAATCACCTACCACTGGCCTATGTGATGTCCTTGTTTTGATAATGAATTTTTTTTAAATAGTCTGACAAATGAATTATAAATTCACTATTTTTAGAAACCTATATGATTAGGATAAATAGAATATTTTTGAATTCTATTATCTTTTGGAGTGAAAGATTAGTTTGTGGTAGAAATTAGTTGAAGGATGATAATCTACTTGTCAAGTATATTTTTTATTCTAATTCAATGAATAGATTAATTTTTAAACTTTAGGGAAGGGATCTTAATACAAAAAATATTTTATCCTAATACCTTATGTTTTATTGAACCGATGATATTTTAAATCATCATAGATTTATGGATTTGAGGCCCTCAATTTTGAACTTGTTTTGGATAGATTACCTCAATCACTTCATATAAATATTTGTGTTTTTCCTCCAATTATGTGTCTTTAATTTCCAACAATGATCTCTTAATCAAGATCATAATTTGGTGGTGACTTTTTTATTTCCCTTTCCCTCTTATTAAGACAAAATTTTATTAACCAAATTTTCAATGTGGGATTTCCACAAAGGTACTTTCTATTTTTTACCTTTTATTTTTGAAGAAAAATTTCAAATTGGGTGGATGAAATTTATTGAATGAGGGGAGAATGTAACCTCCCAAGATTTCATAGTACGTTATCTCATTAAAGTAATTCAATAGCTTGTGCTACACACAACACCGAGCTCGAGCGCACCACAACTTAACAAACTAGCTGTTCAAAAAGAGGTTATGAATAGTATTAACTAAATTTTGAATCTTATATACTCTATAAAATTATAACATCCATATTATGTGTTTCATTAAGATAAATAAGAAAAAATTCATTTTTTCTGATAAAAGAAGTATTTTTCAAAAAATGTAATTTTACCGCCTTTTAATGGAAAACTATTTTTAAAACCAATTCTTGAAACTTTTAAATATTCAATTTAATGAGACAAAATTATTCTTTAGAATAGGGACATAAAAATTTAGTTTGGATAAATTTTTGGTACTTTTATGATAACTTTCATATTTTGATGAATAGTGAAAAATACTATTTTTTTAAAAGGTTGGAGCTGAAGCCTCAATTTATTATTTGAAGAAAATGCCTCTTCTGTGTGGGTAGAGGGAGACCCATTACATATCTCTAAGGCCCAAGGCCATGTGTCCTGAATACATGGCTTGAAATCCCATGTTTTTTTCCCAAAGGACCCATAAGTGAATAGTACTACTACAGTACCCACATTGCTACAGTCCCGCCCCCGGTACAGTTCCTCTGCCACTGCAACAGTACCCCCAGAATTTTTTCCCTGCCTGGATTTGATCCCGGGTCTTTTGGATGCCAAGCAGGAGCATGTACTACTTGGGTACAAGCTCGTTGGCATAGTGAAAAATACTATGTTTTAATTAAAAACAACTTTTTTAATCGAAATAATTTATTGTGTTAAATTATGCATTTGAATGGTTTTGAAGTATAATTAGATTATATTTTAAATCATTTAATACAATATAGGTCAATATAACTAATTTCTCATTTAAATTTGACATAAACACAAGTCAATCTTTTGATTGTTTTTACTTTTTAAAAACCTGCTTTTTAGTTTTGACAAGTGGAATTAATTTTAAATTAATAAATGAAACACCTATGTTTTGAATTTGGTAAAATATACTTCATTTTTTAATTCACAATATCAAAATTATCCTAGTGTGAATATTTGGTATTTTGTTTAATACATTCAATTTTTTTATGAATAGTGAAAAACAATGCGTTATTATTTAAAACCGACTTTTTATTTAAATAATTATTTATTTTATTTAAATTTATTTTTAGTCAAAATAGATATATAATACCTATATAAATTCAATGTAATTCATTGAGTCATTTTATAATAAAATTATATGTATAAAGTTTTATTTAACTTTTTACTGTCTTTTACTCACCTTCTAGGAGCATTGGCAAATTTGCATAAAACCTAATTTTATCGCTTCTGTGAGTTGAATTTCAAAAATACGAGATAAACGATTTCCATCAGTATGTAAAATTTGGTTCAATAAGATGAAAATAATTTTTGGTGAATAGTAACTTTTGACTTTTATTTACCACGGTAAAAAGTAAATAGGGTAATTAAGGGTAAAAATGATATTATAATTTCCATAACACATGTCATAATTCTATTGGATAAGTATAATTTGACCAAAAACAACCTTAGGAAAAAAAAAACTATGATCCTCTTTGTTCCACTTGGATTAGATTATTACATTTATTATTATTTTATTTAAAGAAGAGTTAAAAGTGTTAAATTCAATGTTTATCAAGTAAACCATTATTAATATGGGTTATACATAAGATAAATTCAAATATAAATATTCATTATAAAGATAAAAATATTTCCTACATAATGGTAACTTATTTAGAATTTTTATAGATTTACTAATTAAATTTATTTATGACACAATGATGATTCATTAATTACCTTCTTAATGAAATATTAAAATAATTGATATTATAAATATCCAAATAAATATAATTTGAGACTTTTGATGAATTACACTAATTTTCTAGGTTCATGTGACATATTAGGGTTTATTTTATAAATTTTTATTGAATTTATAAGGTTTTCATGACTTTTAAAAAAACAAGATACCAAATAGTGTCAAAATTGACATATATTAGTTTTTAAAACAAATACTATATTATTGGTAGGTATAATATTCCTAAAACTCTAAGGTTCAGCCAAAGGGCTTAAATAATATTATATATGTCATTAATGAACCACTTTAGGTTCTCTTGTAAGTTTAGAGTATGTTTATTAACCATATAGTGTAAGAATACAAGAAGACACAGTAAAAGTTAAACTATTTAACTAAGAGTTAAATATAAAAGATAAGTTTAATATTGTGACCTAAACCTATCTCAGACCTATTGGTTGAGTGTTTTTTCTTCCAATCCCTATCTCATCCTAGAAATAAATCGTTTTTGTGCCATTAGAAACCAAAAAAGATTTTATTATAAAATAATATTTCAATCTTTTCCTAAAGTGACCCTCGCCCCTCTCATAAAAGGGTACTTCCCCTTCTCTTAATTTCACACCTCCAATGCCATTTGGATCAGCCAAACCCTAACCAAATACCTTCTCAACTATCCTCCCCTCAACCTAGAGGCCTTACTTTGATCATAAATCCAACCTAAGGATCCCTTTTGATCAACTCAAAAGGAAACACCAGAAGAAGAGAAGGTTAAACGTACCCTCGACCAAAGGAAAGTTCAAGGTAAGTGTTAATTCTACAATATCTTCATTATCCAAGGTTGTTTTTACGTGAGTATCTACTGGGACCTCTTTATCATCCACATATGTGTTTCATAAAAATATTTTCAAATGGAATATTTTAAGGTTTTATGGAAGGGACTCTTAAACTAGATCTTTATTTTAAATGGTTTAAATATTTATTCTTCTAAATCATTCTCATTAATGTCCATATTTTCAAAATTATTTTTAAGGTTCTATTTATATGGACATTAATGTTTTTAAAATTTTAATTCCTTTTAAAAGTTTCAAAGTGTTATGGGACACTTTTATTCCAAAATTTCTTCAAATGTCTTACTTTCTAAATTGTGTGACTTTTAAATTTTTTCATGAAAAAGGGATATTTCTTTCAAAGAGTTTTACAAATCATTTTCATCTTTTTCAAATTAATTTGATGGATTTTAAAATTGTTTGAAGTTGATTTATTTTGATAAAAATATTCCATATTTTATTTATGGTTTTGTGACATGTTTGACTGTGGATGTGTTATTTTTATACCATTCATGGTTTATGGATAAAGTATTGACATTTGGTAAGCTAGTTTTAATACGAAGGTTTATGTTATGTTTCAACATTTTCATATAAAGAATGTATTGGACATATTAAGTGACAGGAGGAGCTCTCTATAGCTCCTCGATGCATCGGTATGTCTCCTTAGACAATTATATGTGGAATTGGCCAAGGCCTTTTCCAAATTTGATATATGGTTTTGGATGAGACCTTAATCATTTTTAGACGTCTTGTCTAAGTCCTTTACAAAATGTTTTAGAATGTCTAGCATTATAAATTCCCTCATTTTGAAAATATTATTGATGGTTCATGTGGTTATTCGACTAGTATAATACTCATGACTATGTTTTATTATGGTATTATTTACTCATCTAATATTCCTTCCATAAATTGTTCATTTTTATAATTTTTAAAGGCATGTGTTTTAAATTATTCCACATGCCTATTTTTTATGTTATCTTTCTTTGTAGTGCTTACCCCTTACTGAGGGTTTGAGATCAACCCTTTCTAATGTTTTATTTTTCCAGGATTTCAAGAGGTGTATTATGATTGATAATAAAGGTTAAACTTGGTGATTAATGTCATTATCAAAGGATCATTTATGTTCTATTTTATTTTCTAATGTGTAATGTAACGTTCATGTATGTAATCTATTTTACAAGACTGCTAAACTATCAGTAATTCGAGACTTGATTCCATGGAATCATGCCAATGTATTAAAATAATGCACCAACCCCAGGCTTCTGGGGTCAGGGCGTTACAATGTGTTTTGATATCAGTATGGTAGGTCGGCCACATTCCTGAATAGTGTCCCCAATCACCAATTGAGTGCATAGAATGAGGTATAATGGTTCATGTACAGAGGTTATGTAGGATCCCTCAAAATCTAGTATTTGATGTAGGATTGAGGCCAATGATGAGTATAGGTAGGGGTCAGTTTCCCCATGCCTGGAAGGTATTTGGAGCTCAACTAGACATACCGGTCGAATTGGAGGACATAGTACTCGGGGGAAAGAGAGATTATATCATTAGGGGGATGTAGCATGAGGAACTTAGACTGGAGCCAGGGTATAGGGTAATTTTATATTCATGTTGTTTAGTAAACTCATGGATGTGGTGAGGCTAGTCCATTGATTGTTCGATGTACAATACTTACAGCTTCCATGTTTTACAATGCTTTGTTTGATATAGGTGTTTTTCATTGTTTTCTCTCTTCTCAGTTTTTGAGTTTTTTAGTCCAAGTGGTGGAATATGTGCTTGGTGTTAGGTCAATTGATAAAATTTTAGGGGAGCAACTGGAAATTATCAGGCAATGTAAGGGTGGTTCTCTTGAGGTTAGTGGGTATCGTTACCTATGGAACTTATTTTTGCTTGATAGTTTGGGTTTGGTTTTGATTTTGGGTCTAAAATGGATAGTGTTATACCAATACCATATTCAATGTTACCATCAAAGGGTAACATTCATGTCTTGTGAGGGATATACATACATTCATCTTGGAGAATGGGACATTTGAGCATGCCATATAGGGCCATTTTTCAGCAGTAGTGGGTGCTCATAGCTCAATTGAATTGTCTCATGATTGATATTAGGGGAGTATATAAGATTTTATTTGATACTATGGTTGATCATTTTCATGATGTGTTTCATGAGGAATTCTTGGGGTTTCCACCCAAGAGAGATGTTGAGTTCATGATAAAGTTGATTCCATGAGAAGAACCTGTTTCCATTCCTCTATACAGAATAGAACTCGCACAGCTCTAGGAACATAAGACTTGGTTGGAGGAACTAGAGAACAAGGTGATCCTTTATCCTAGTACGTCACCTTGGGGATCTATAGTTCTTTTCTCTAATAATTTAAATGGATCAATATAGTTTTGTGTTGATTTTCGGATGATAAATCAGAAGTAATTTGTGAATAGATACCCTCTTCCTCAAATTTTAGAACTTTACGACCATCTAAGTGGTGATTTAGTGTTATCCAATATTTATTTTAGTTCAATATATCATTAGATATGGGTCATACCTTCTAATATACTACATATTTATTTAGATGTAGGTACTGGTTGTTTGAGTTTTTTGTAATGTCATTCAGGTAGATGAGTAATCTTGTAGTGTTTATGGATCTAATGAATGGAATATTTCACCCATATAAAGATCAATTTGAAGTTTTCTTTGATGACGAAATATTAATCTACTCTAAAACTCATGACGATCATGGAAAACATTTTGATATTATAGTGAGTAAACTAACAGCACATATGCTATATAAAAAGTTTTCCAAGTGTCATTTATGGAACGATAGGGTGAATTTCATGGGTAAAATCTTCTCCATGAAAGGTTTGTTAGTGCACCTAGAGAAACTGTAGGTATTTGTGTCACTGGAGAATTGCAAGAATGTTTCTGATGTTCAGAATTTTCTAGGCTTGGCTGGAAATTACCGAATGTTCATTAAATTAATTTCCAATTTTGAAGCACCGATTTCTATCTTAACCAAGAAGGGAGTCAGTTATAAATGGTTTGGGGAATGTGGGAATTATTTTCAAGAGTTAATGAAGGTGTTGACTACCACAGTGATTCTAACCTTACCTGAGATAGGTAAGAAATATACCTTCTTTTGTCATGCTTCAGGTGTTGGGCATGGATGTGTGTTGATGAAGGAGGATCTGGTTGTGCTTAATGGGTCATGGTATTTAAGGCCTCATGAAATAAATTACCCAATTAAATATCTCTAGTTGGATGTGGTGGTTCATTCCTTAAAATTTCTTTGGCATTACTTATTAAAAAGATGGTTTACAGTGTATAGTGATCATTAAATCCTTACATTCAGCTTCTCTCAGTGTCAGTTGAACCTTCTCCAATGAATGTGGGTTGAAAAGATGAAATAATATGACTTAGATATGGTTTACACACATGGATTGGGAAATAGTGATTCATATTATTTGAGTTGGAAGACTCAAAATAAAACATTTTAAGAATCATGTTCAGAGTGGAATATGATGGTGTTTCTTTCTTAGATGCATCTAGAGGTGGAGCATGGTCAATGGAATATGACTGATGCATCCTTCGTTGTTGATTTTTTACTTCTGAGCTAGATTAAGGGGAAATAATATAAGGATTCAGAATTTTTGGCTTTAAGGTAATTTCATAATGGATGGGAGTCACCTTCTGGTGGGACCATTGGTGATTATGGGAGTATTTAATTTAATGACCATGTGGTTCTGCCAATGTGTGTGTGATAAGGGTTGATGTGTGAGTTTCATGAATAAAAGTGGTAATTTCATCCTAGTTTGAAAAAATGTATTGGGATCTTCATATACAATTGTGGTGGCTATGAATGAAGAAAAAGGTTTAATGTTTATTGGTGTGATGCATTACATTTCAGTAGATGAGGGCTGAGAATCATTGATCTGGAGGTTTGTTGTAGCCACTACCCATTCCGGAATAGAAATGACATAACATGGTGATGGATTTTCTGGTAGGTCTTCCAAGGATTCCTTAGAAGAATGAGGTGATCTGGGTAGTTGTTTATCGGTTGTATAATGTGTCTCACTTCTTATCTATTCATAATACTTTCACAGTTGATCAGTTGGGTGAGTTTTATGTTCAAGAGGTATTATTGTTGTACGGGGTTCCATGTAGCATAGTTTGAGACTATATTCTATGTTTCACATTGTAAATTTGGTAGTGATTATAGAAGGAACTTGGTACTCTGGTGTTTTGTGTATGGAATTCCACCAATAGAAGAACATGAAGTCTAAGAGTACTATTCAAGTACAATAGGACTTGTTGAGGGCTTCTGTCCTAGATTTTTTTGGATCATGAGAAATTCATTTGGATAATGTTGTTTTTTCCTACAATAATAGTCACTAGGATATGTTTAATATGGTAATGTATGAGGTTCTCTATGGTAGACTTTATATATCCCCTTTATGCTGGATGGAATCTAGGGTAATAAAGTTGTTAAGACCGAGTCTTGAGCATGAGACATCAGAACATGTTCAGTTGATTCAAAAATATATGGAAATGAATTAGAGTTGGTATAATTAAAAGTCATGTCATTTTTGTAGACCTATTTAATTTTTGGTGGGTGATCGTGTGTTTCTTCATGTGTTTCCATGGTTGGGACACCATCGAATTTAGAAATATAGTAAGTTGGGACCCATATATATGGGATCATTTGATTTTATGGAGAGGATCAGACCAGTGGCATACATATTGGATCTTCTATATTATTGTTTTATGCATGATTATTTTCATGTGTCTCATCTTCGGTATTTTGACCTTGACCCATATCGTGTTATTGATGTTGAGGATGTTGATCTTGAGGCTGATGTGACCTTTAAGAAGCGTCTAATTTGTATTTTGGATCATAGTGATAATGTCTTGTTGAGAATGATTGTACCTTTAATTTGAGTTTTATGTAATCATGAAAATTTTCAATAAAAAACTTGGGAAAGGGAGTTGGATATGCGAGCCTAGTGGCTCGACCACTTTTCTATAGAAACTTAGTGATTATTGTATGGGTGTCTTAAGGATAATCCATTGTAAAGTGGGGAGTTAATAAGATCCCAGAATTCATAGATGTATGTTCTTGTTTAAATTTTTGTTTTAATGTCTTGTTTTTTTACAATGTAATGTTTACCTAGTGTATAAGGAAGCTCGAGGGTGTTCTAGTGGGGTTGGGACATGAAAGAAAGGGAAATCGGTCCATCCAGTGCATATCGTATGATTCATGAAAGTTTTGAGTAAACCATGCAAGGGGGAAGCTAAAACCATGTGACCATAGATATAGTAATCTCAAATGATTGGAACATGGTTTTTGGAACCATGTGAGAATTTCCAGGTAATCGTGTGACCTAGAATCTTTTGGATTGAGGTTGGTACATGATTGGTGCAGGGTTTGGAAAACCGTGAAGCCAAACCATGTGCCCCATTAAAAAGTGGGAAATTAAATTTCCCCACCCCCCTGGAATTTTAATTTCCTCACCCAATTTTCCACCCCTTTCTTTGTCTTACAACCCATGTGATGAACCAACTCTCCCAATATCCCCAAGTTTTATAATCTAGGACATTTGGAGTGTAATTGGTTGTAGATAGAAGCTCTGGGTATGTCTAATGCTCCTCTTGATTCAATTTTCTAGATTAGGGATTGTGGATTTTTTTTCTTCTAAATCCCTAAAACCCACTATTCTTGGTTGATTGTAGGTTGGGACATCAAAGGGTGTTTTACTCTGGTTCTAAGGCTATGGTTAAGGGTTTGTTCATCATTAAATTTGAGGTAAGTGGTCAATAATATATATCCTATAGTATTGACATTGATTTGTGCATGTGTGGTTGTGTTCTTTGTTCTCACTTATTGTACATTTTATTCCATTGATAGGGTTAGGTAAAATGGTTGGATAAATGATAAAATTGAACCCCATGTCCCCTATGGGATTCATTGAGGATTATTTTACAGGTTTAGGTCCACCATGGGGTGCATAAATATTCACAAACATAGAACATGAAATAGTTAAGAATTAAATTGACATATATTGAAATATATCCCAGGATTAATGTGTTGAAAGGTTGTTTCAATTTATAAAGAGTAACTAATGTTAGTATGACTAGTAGTGGTAAATGGAATAAGGTATTGTTTAGGATAATGTGAAAATGTGTTAAATGGGTTAATGTGAATGTGTCAAATGGATTATGAACTTGTAATGGAAATTATTTAATGGATTATGGAATATAAAATGATTAAAGGGGTAAATGGGCTATGTAGTGTAATTGGTAAATGAACTAATGAGTTAAGGATTGATGTTAAATTCACATGTAGAATAATTATTGGATTTGAATGTTATGTTTATTTATTTTTTATTGTTTTTGATATGGTATATATGGTAAATGGATATATAATAATGTGCACATGGAATGGTAGTTGTGGTGTATTAGACTTTAGGATCTATTATCATGGGTCAGGTAAGACTAAGGCTCCAAACCCCACCCCATAATGCTTGGGTTTGGGAAGGGGACTAAAGATCTATTCCCCTAAAGGTTTCATTTTTTGAGACTACCTAAACTGAGGATCCAAGATATGTGTGATGTAATTTATTTTGAAATGTTTATTCCTAGTGAGTTAGGAAATAGGAATTAATCCCTTATGCATAGTAATTGACTATCTTAGAATGTAGTGGAAATGATTTAATTTCCTAAACCATGGATTTGATGATTAAATTGATTAATTAAAGATAATGGAATTAATTTATAAATTGGAAAAAGTGAATATTTTTAACTAATGGATCCCAAAATTTCTTTTGTTTGTATTGTGGTTTATTTAGTACATTCATTAACTATATATTTCGACTAGATATTTTGTAGACACTATTAGTGGTGGCCTACAGAGTTGTACCCACACCCTTCTCTGGTTTCCATTGGGTACCCAATAAGATTTCATTGTTGCTTTTTAGGACAATGGAAAATGAAATATGCTAGTGGGTGGAGTTGGGATTGGGATGTGCACAGTTGAGGATCATAACGTGGTGTCGGAACCATTTTGGGGTTTCATTTGTTTTTACTTATTTTATTATCTCTTCACTTTTAGCATTTTAAGAAAGACATGGAATATTTATCATTGGTTGTGGTTTGTACCCTATTTGGTAAATGGTTGGTAAGGATTTTTTCTATTTATTGGTTTATTGCTTCCTTTATTTCACATGTTATCTACAATGGCTTAATTCGGTAAAGAATGTATTGTCTATCCACATAACTTATTAGACCCCCACTGCTTGTCAGCAACCTGTGTTGTACGAGGAATCATGATTGAGGTAATGTGGGGACCCTGATCATGGAACCAGTTTAGTGGCTTTTTCATTATGGATGTTATAATGTCACTACTAGAAAAGATAAATAAACATCAAGGAATATATTATAAAAAATTATAACATAATTTCAAATAAAGAATAAAGATAACAAAAATTTATGTTATCATTCAACAAAGAAAATATTAATTATTATAAAAAATCTATTTTAGTTGTTATTAACTGGTTCATATTGTTAAAAGTTCATGACTAGTCCTCCTAGTAAAATTCTTAATATTGTTAATGGTAAGGAAATTCAGAATACAAAAGAAGAAAAATCATTTTTATGAGGTCTCATTAAATATTGTTGGAAAACCAATTCATTCTTTATTTTTATAGGTTATTACCTTACCATGACTAGTGACACGTTATTCGGAGAAATAATGAGAAGTGTGATAGGGGAGAAGTGAATTTTTAAAATGATTGTTTATTAAAAATCAAAGGCATTGACTCCGAATAGATTTTGGCCTGAAATGAGAAGTTTAATGATGTATTATTTATTTAAGGGATGAAGTACAATTTACTTTATTTCAGTAAACTTTTTTACGATGGACCTATGGTGGTTTTAAATAAATATACATGTACCATCAAGTTCATAATGGATTGAAGGATCATTACTCAAGGGAGAACAACCTTTGATAATATATTCCAAATTAGTGATCCTAAAAATTTTATTTACCTTTGTACGAAATATGAAAACAATATATGGAATATAAGGTTTTTTCATCCTAGAAAAAGAAGTGTGGGTAAACATTTAAATCATTCTATTTTTTTATATCTTCCCAAGGTGAAGAGACAAAGTTATGAAATCTGTTAAACATGTCCAAAGGACAAAATATCCCAAGTTTCACATAAAGGATGTAAATTATATCTTACAGAAAACTTGATCTTATTTATACTAAATTATGTTTCCCCTTTAGAAAAAAATATATGGGAGGTTATCTATATTTCGTTAATTTCATTTATGATTATAATAGGTTCTATAATTATATGTTTATCAAACACAGGTCAGACAAAATCAATGTGATTAAAATTTTTATAAGGAATAATTAAATGGAGGTAGATCTCTAAGTCAAAAAAAATTAGATCAGCTGATGGAAATGAGTATACATGTATTCCATTTTAAATAATATGTTTCTAAACATTGAATCAAGCATATGTATAGAACAATATATACTCCATAGATAAATACTGTAGCCAAGAGTCTAAAAATGATCATAGTAGAGATACGTAGGACTATATTTTTTGAACACAATATATCAAAGTACTTATAGAGAGAAGTTGTATGTACTAAAATACAGATACAGAAAAGGTTTATATTAATAATATAGAAAAAAATAAACCCATTTAAATTTGTCATAAGAGTATGTAAATTGTTAAATACTTTAGAGTTTTTTAAGTCCTTTCATTACAAAAATAAATAAAAGAAATATTTTAATATTTGAAGTAAAATATAAGGAAGTATTATCATGGGAATCCTATCAAATTTTAGTGGATATAGATGTTGAAAATATAATTCCACGATCTAGTTTCGAGTAGTGATGTAAAAATTATTGAAAATAAGAATAAGTCTGATATAAAAGTGGTTTTAGATTTTGAATATTAAATAGAAAATGGATTTTTTTGGTTAGAATAAAATAATAATGATGTTACTGAGAATGATAAGATCATTATTAATACTAATTCTCAATATATAGCATTGAAGATGAAGATTCAGGAAATGTGTTAAAATAGTAAAATAGATTGAAGAAGCATATTTATGTTTAAAATGCTATTATACATCAATATCATCAAGTGTAAACAAGAATTAGAATGATATTTGAAGATCAAAAAAAATTCTTAAATTGAACCTCACACAATGAAAGTATTTAATGAAAATGATGGGTGGATAGAAGCTTTAAATGAAGAAAAAGATCATATTGAGAATAAGACCACATGAGATCTTATGGCATGACCTGAATTAAAAAATAAAATTGGCACCAGGTGGGTGTTTAGAAATAATCTTAACGGAAAATGTAAGGAATCAATGAAAAATACTTAGTTGGTGTGAAAAGAGTATCCTCAATTAGTATGAATTGACTTTAAATATATTTTTTCAACTATAGAATGACTGGAAACTACCATAATGATCTTGGAAGTGGAAACACTTTAATATTTAAAGGTTTTTAAAACACATGTGAATTATTCCTTTATTAATCATGATCTTGGGGAAGAATCCTATATTGAAAAAAATAGATGGTTTTATCTTAAAAATTATCGCAGCACGGTATGCATATTAAATAAATATTTCTACGGTTTGAAATCCTACCCTAGATAATGATATTGAATGGTCAATAAATATTATGTGATATTATGTGTAAAAGGGTAAATATGATAATAAAATTTATATAAAGTAAAATTAGAAATTCAATCTCATTGAAATTGTGTATGTGGGTGAAATCATATTTACAGTGATAATGATTGTCAATTTGAATAGTTTTCTAAGAAGATGAAAAAAAATTAGATATTTCTATTCTTAATGAGATAAAAATATTTCTTGTATTTTAGATTGAGTAGATGTTTAATTGCAGATTTTTATATTGTAAAAATAATTAAATAGAATGTTCAAAAATGTTTTCATTTGAAAATGTGAAATACGTTTCATCTTAAATTTAGTTTATAACAATATTTTGTATGGATGAAGTGAGAAGAAATGTTAACTAGAAGAAATTCATAAGATTCATTAGAAACATAATTTATCTAGAAAAATAAAATAAAGATATAACATATGAAGTGACTCTTTAATAATTGTTTCATATTGATCATAAAGTTTCTTACATGTTGGTTTAAATTAAAATCTTGATATATGTGAAAGGAACATTAAATTATAGGCATCTAGACAGACACAATGAATATTTATAGTTGTTGGGATTTATATATATACATTGGGAAGGTGATTGTAGTTCAAGAAGATCAAATATAGGTGTATCATTATTTTTCATAGAGATGTTATAGAAAGAAGAATAATTCATTAAAACTGAATAAATCTAAGGAAGAGTATGTTTTAGCTACACATGTTGGTAAATATATGTTATGGATGCATGCGAAACTTCCATATTTGAAGATTGAGACTGAGACACCATTGAAATTTTTTTTTCATAATAATTTTTCTATAATGTTTTTAAAAAACCATGTGGAACATTAAAGATCCATGAATAGTGATAATTTATATCATTTATTTATAGAAAAGTGTAAGGGGAATAAATTAAGATGAATTACATTTCTACAAATTATAAGGTTTCATATATGTTCAAAAATTCAATTACAAGAGGAAGGATTGTGGAATTGAGGTTGAAACTTTCCGTTCAACATTCTCCCTAAATTTAATGACAAAAAAATTCATCCACCACTTGGATTTGGATTCTGTTGTCAAAGGGGGAGATAAAATATACACTTATTTTTATAACACGGTTGGTTCTTTATATTTTTATGAAACTATGGTTATGGTTACCATATGAATGGAGAGAAAACTGAAATATAATTGAGGGGGCTCATCTAATACAAATAGAAAAAAAATATTTTCACTCAGGGGAATATTTTTTTAAAAACATTACCTTAATAAGTAGTGGGGTGTCAAGGAATTTCTCATTGAGGAACGATGTTCTTTGTTGAAAAATGATGATTTGTATTAAAATCAGTGTATCTATTGAAAAAATATAATGGAGGAGACTGAATAACCATTGGATTTATTAATGATATAGTAAACTTTAAACTAATAGTTGTGAGATTAATTTTGATCATTTTTTAACATTAATTAAATTCCAATGACATCTCCCATTTATACTAAGATAGTGAACATTATCAAAAATGTTGACCAAGGTGAATACCATAAAAATATTTATTTTCATAAATATAATTTAAAGACTGAATCTGAGAATCCAATTATATTATATATTTCATAATTATAATTATTCAATGTATTTTTTTGACTCGTCCATAAAAAAAAATTCCCAACCCATAAGCCAACCAATTCCCCAACTTTATCCACACATAGGACCTTTTTCAATACATGAGGGATATAGGTCAAACTTACTGTCCATGGGAGATAGGTGAATAAGAGGTTTTTTATTGGGATCTTAGGGAGTACACGGGAGCTGTATAGCATGTACACAAGGTTCATAGTTGAATTCCTTATGGGCCACACAATGGGTTGGCATGGCCCATGAAGTGAGTGTGTATAGGGGTATCAAGGTTCCAACCCCAGATCCAAGTTCAGAGGATTATTAAATGAATATTATTATTAAATGGTGTGTTTTTGAATGAATAAGTAATGTGATAAGATTACTAGGAATGAAATTGTTCATATATTTAACAATATTTGCATTGAATGATAACAATCTGATCAATCGTATATATATAGTCTGATTGAAACACTGTATCACCTTTAAACTCCTAAAATTAAAAGAGTTATTTATGATGGATTTATTTCATTTTAACACTATCATCATTGATCCAATTTTGAATTTTTGTTATTTTGAAGAAGTTAGGTGACTAAGTTTTGTGAATGAATGCTACACATTACATGAATTCATCAAAAAAAGATGTTGAATGTATATAGTTATAATTAGAGTTACCATGTACCATTTATGCATTCATGATTTTTAAGATTTAAATATTGCTGTGTGTGATTATTTACACATTCCCATGCACCTCATCATTGAATAAAAATCCAATCATGTGAAGCTAATATGTTATCATTTTTTGGAACCATATAAGTTGTAAGTAGTTTAGAATTCTCAATGAGTCGTTGTTCAAATTTTGTTGATATATAGGTAATTTGGGTTCTTTTATTATTCATATTGGCTTCATATTTATGATAGTTTTAAAATATAGTTAATCTCATAATTGAAAGGGGATTATACATAGTGAATGTAGGGGGAGGGGGAGTCTTTGAAAAATCATCCATAAATATAAAATAAATGTCATGGGTTTTAGTTATTACATTTTAAGATTTTTTAGAGGCCCTCATTTTCCTTGAAGTAATTAGAGTAGTGAAAATAATATTCTTATATAAATAAACTAAACCCAAAAAATAATCTTTGATATGTGAAGGATATATTTTACACACTCTCTTTCATGTTTGAAGAATATTTGTGGGTTACACGAAGAAGAATCATTTTCTAAGTGTATATACAAGAAGAAAATATTATATCAGAGCTTGAGAATAACTCTATGTTTTAATGAAGTACTAAGACACTACATACTTTTTAATGTGAATTTTAAGGATCAAGATCTCATAACAAACTTTTTTGAAAGAGAAGTTTTGATATCAATACCTATTTGGTTTAGTGAAAGGAACATGGTGTATGAATTCAAGTAATGATATACATCTATGCATAAGAATAATTTATTCAAGAAATATATTTTATTTTAGTATAGATGAATGTTTTGAAGAGAAACCAACTTGATAATATAAAAAATATCTTGAAGAGTAACAGTAAATGAATTAATAAGTGAACATATAGTAATAAGTATTTTAAATTATTATGTGTTTGGATTTATAGATTTGATAAGGCTATAAAATTCATGCATGAAGTGAAATTGAGTGACCACATGTTATTATGTTTTTCTTTCAGGCTCAAAAAGAATCATCGTTATCAACAAGTGTAGGGGAATCCAATATTTAAAATTGATTTATCATGTTTTATTCAAATTTAGTTATTATTAGTAATTTTAAACATGTTGTTATAATGGGACCCTAGAAAAGATTTTGTGACTCTATCCTAATGAATATTGTATTATATAACCACTTTTGATTATATTGGATAATATTTGATTGGGTTTTATAACCAATCACAGTAAATTGTATGAACACATTGAGAATGAACCTTGTAAATATATTTTTTCCATCTCTTATTTAATTTACTATATTCAGGTAATAATAAAAGATATTTGGATCCTAAATTATCAATACATATAAATTTTAAAAAAAATGGAAATTTTCAAAAGTCTCCACTGATTGAAGTACCATTATAGATGTTGTAATACCTTACTTGTATATTTAATTATCATTATTAGGAAGCTCTAATGTAGAAAAGGGAAGAACAACCATATACTTTAAACAATTATTTTTTTAAATTTCAACTTTAAATTGTGTTAATGAAAAATTTCATTAGATCATCATTTGATTCATAACGAATATATAATATTTTATTTAAGGTATAAATGATACATGTAGACCAAAATATTGTATATTACATGATATAGTCTAAAATTCTAAAAATAAGAGGTTCCCACTTTGTGTCCATTCTATATAGAGTTGGAATTTATTTATAAATTATTAAAATTGCCAAAATTATAATAGTTAGGATGAATGACCCATTAAATTATATATCTATGTAAAAAACCCATTTTATAATTAAAATATTCAATAATCATTTCATAATGTAATTATAAATTTGAATGAATCATGACAAGAGTACTCAAAAATATTTCTTCAATAACTGGAAGGATTAACTACATGATTCATTGAATAAGAATTAAACTTATTTCCATTATATATGGGAATGAATCCTGTAAATATAGGTGATTTCCATTAAAAATATTATATAATATCCTATATGACCTTTAAAAAATAGGAACCAATGTAATGATATGGACTCAAAAAATTACCTAATAACATTTTTATAGAAACAATGTATTCCTTACCTATTTATTAATTATCCCCAAATGATCCATTTTATCACCATGAAGTGGCATTATTTTTTTATTCAACCAAACATTTTACTTCATACTAGTCAAATACCATATAATGATTATTCAAAATAACTCAAATTACTATCAATAAAATGGAAAATAATCCAAAAATATATCTCAACTATACCAAAAAGATATGTTCCATTCACCACTAATAATGTATAAGTTCATTTAATGTAATGGTTAGATGACATGGATCATTTAAATATATAATAAATTTATTTTAGAATAAATATGCAACCAATACATTATAGTATTATTTCCCCATCTTTTCTCTATAAATTTGTTGATGAAATTTAATGGTAAATTTACATTTCATATTACATCAACGATATTTGTTTATTCAACAAATACTATAGAAATAATAAATAAAATAAAATAGATAATTTAATGACTTTGATTCCATATTTTATTATCATGATTAAAATTGGATTACCTATTCATTATCGATAATTGGGTAAATAATACCAGATTTTGAAGTTTCTATTACCTGATTCTTCATCAATTCATTCACAGGAGGAATTAATTACCTATATTATTTTTCTATTATTTCATTACAATCTTATAATAGTATCTTATGGGTGATCAATGTAGGAATTATTCCCTTAATTTCAATGATACTAAAAGTTATGAAAATATATCAAAAACTCATAACCATACACTAGTGAATTTTTTTGATTTAAAAACAAATATTTATTAATTTAATTAAAAATTAAACATTTACAAATAATAAAAACATTAATGTTTTTTGAAGGCATTTATATTCCTGATTCAATAGTTTAATATTACAATGGATGAATTCTGTTTAAGATTATATTGATATATTTTCATCTTATTTTCTCTTTAGTTCATTCTTATACATCAAAATTTTATTTGTCCTTTGATAGTTCATTATTTCATAAACAATTTCCTTAATTTTTTTTTATCAATTCAATTTCCTTATTTATATTCATTTTAAGGAGTTAAATTTTGTATTAAAAACATTAGAATCTATTTTATGCTTCACATATTTGATGATCTCAAATGCAACCCAATCTTCACCCATTGGGAATATCAAACTTTCTTAACCCACAATGATTAATTAATTACCATAGGCATGGAAGGGTCTTCCATACATAATAAAAACATGTCCATTCCCTTTCATATATAATATCAGTAAATAAATGGAAAAAAAATAAAATGAATAATTTTTTAAAATATTTCCTTCAAAACATTACATTGCCTTTGAATTTTATATGCCTGGATTAATAAAACCACTCAAGATAAGTAAATTTTTTTTCACCCCATGTTATATATTTACTTAACAAAATTGAATAAATCAATAGTGAATGAGTTTTAAAATATAATCTGATATCTTAATTTAGAATTAATTTTATTGTAAATCAAAAATAAACACTCCTCACTCAAGTAAATCACTTCTAAATATTTATAACTATTCTGGTTGAAAAATCATTTAATATAATTATTACTATGATAAAAATTATGGAATTAAATCGACAAAATAATTGTTTATATGAGTTTTTATGATGGTTTCTATTTGACACATGTATTTTTATTTCACTTTTCCTTACTTCATAATCATTGATATTGAGAGATAAGGATTTTATGGTATTTCCTATCATTTAACCACTTATAATCTTCTAAATTTCTTCAATACTATTATCTTCTCTCATTCCATACATAAAAGTATTAGATTTTTTATTCATTATTATTATATTATACTAGTCATGATTTTCTTTGATATTATTCATAATATATTTCAACCCCTTTCCACTCCAAATATTTACTAATATAGCAAATTATCATATTTTATTATCTTTTATACATAATATTAATTTTTTTGTCTTTCCAATTTTTGTATAAATTATATTCCAATACAGTGATCATATCTTGAATATTATATTTCTATTTCATAAATATTATGAAATTATTTTTCATTCATTGGTTAGTTGAGTGAGATACATTATAATACAATAATCTAATACTTAATGTTTTTCTTGTTATCATTCTACGTAATATTAAGTATGATTATAGTATATAATAATTTGCTGGATAAATTAATGGAAGGGTCTTGAAAAAATCTATAATTTGTTGAGAACTGTCAACATATATTACTATTTATTTTTTAAATTATATATTTCGTTCTAGAAAATTTTTTTAAAACCTCTATTACTAATCGTAAAAATTATGAAATTAATTTAAAGATAGACTATATGAAAAAATACCTTATGAAGTTTCTATATAATTGGTTCTAACCTAAAACTCATGGTATAGATTTATTCATCCTTATATCTCACATAATTTAAGTGGAAATTAATTGTATTATATTGGGTGGATTTACTACATTGAAATTCTTTAAACATCAATTTATGCTCATTTACATGGGAGGCTAATTTTATTTTTTTTACCTCATTATGGTTTCTTATTATTATTTTACCCAATATATTTTTTACAAAATAATATGTTCTATAACGTTGTTAACATGTTAGTGAGATACTTTTTATTCTTTAATCACTATTCTTACATTGATTTAAGCATTAAAAATAACTCTTGTAATGTGTTATAATCCATAATGAAAATTTTGGATTTTAATCCTAACAATTCATAATAGGGGAACAAAAAAAGAAATTAATTTAAGTGTTTCCATTCCATGAAGGTTTATAATAAATCTTATCAAGATAAATTTTGAATATTTCTTCTCCACTTGAATATGTTCAAATGTGTAATGTAATTGTGAAAAATATTCTTTTAATACTAAATTCCATGTATCAATTAAATTTTATGGAATAATTTTTAGCCAATTGTTTCAGTAATTACTATAGTATAATGGAAAAGGAATCAATATGATAACATCATTGGAGAATTGTAAAACACTTTTGAAAATTTTATGGATAAGAATGAAGTAATGAGAAAATAATATGAAAATATATCAAAATGTGATCATTCTTTACTAATTATGGAGTTCTAATAAATATTAATTTATAAAACATTTCATTCGATTTTCATAAATGAAAGGGGGATAAAAGGAGTTTGAAATTATATTTAGTCTGGTTGTAATTATGCCAATCGTATTCGGGATGAGAAGGAAATAAATATATTGATAGGGATTTGACAATACTTTCTATGGTAAGTTAGAAAATGATAAAGATGATATTCAAGATATTCAATGTCATGAAGGATATCATGATACTTGTTGAATGTTAGAATAATAAAAACATTGGTATAGCTGAAGATTTTTGTTCATCATAATGAGTTCATCATATTCAATTTTTATGAATTCAAAGATGTTTTGTGGAAAATGTGAGAAACTGAAGGTACTGGTTTTCAGTACGACCAAAATTTGTGAGGATATAAATCTCGAGAGAATGAATTTTATGGTTTTCGTAATCAATAAAGTTAAAGAAGGTGACTATTGAAATATCATTGGAATATTATTAAAAAATAATCACATCAACTGATACTGGTTCATCATATTCAGAATGGAATCATATTCAACAGAGGCAGAATTTTTTGAAAATAATGAACAGGAAAATATTTTTTTTATTACAATGGTTAGCTATCCATCAATGAAGACACTAGGGGAAGCTAAGACCATTCATTGGTCTGGAGGAAAGAATCATAATGATCTATCTTAGATATATTTGGACGTGTGGTTAAAGGGGGAACGTGAAATTTTAAGAAGAATATGTTAGTTTCATGCAGAGTTACATAATAGGGAAACTGTTGTTTTAACTTTTTCTTTGTCGTAATGAGGTAAATCATATTGAAAATGTAGAATCAGAATAGTAATGAGTTTTTCATAGAATATGAAAGCTATCTATTTTTTTATATAAACATTTGGTATTGATCCTCGTAATGAATAAATCGTACTGAGCAAATGGAAATGGAAAATCAGAATCACACTGATGACTTTGAAGACATTTGGAACAAAATAAAAAGTTCTTAAAATATTCGAGAATGGTTAAGAAGAGTCGAGAAGCATTGATGAAGTCATAAATGTATCTGAAATTCATGGAATGATTCAAATTCCTAAAATTTGGTTGTCGGGGAAACAATTTCAAAATCTAGCCATAACCATTTTTCTGGTGTGTTTAAAAGGTTAGAAGTACATTTTAATTTCTTGATAGATGTAATGATTAGAATAGAAGAGAGAGAAGCTATGAATTTATAGGGAAATGAAGTTTTCTCTTTGATCATTATTGAAGAATTCATTCCGAATAGAAGTGAAAGAAGAAGATGAAAGATTGTAATGTATTCAGTAGATCTTCGTATTTAGTGGATGATTGTATTCATTGGATCATCATATTTAGATGATTATCATATTCTTATTGTCATCATATTCATCTGTTTATCATATCGGGCTGGATAATCGGACAGAGAGTATCATTTCGTAATTTCTAGACTGTGGAAGAAAGTGTTCAGAATTGTCTCAACAGTATTTTGACAGAGTCATTTCTTTGTACTAGGAAATTGGACTAGAAAAGTCTGATTGGGAATATCAGACAGAGTACTATTACAATTTCTAGGATGTTCTTTCTATATTTTGGGTTAAAAAGTGACGATTTTTTTTGTAGTAATAAATTTTTGAAAGTTGATAAGCAAGCATAGTAACATTGTTTTTTTAAAAAATATGTTATTATAATATTTTTTCTAGGAAGAGAACACACACTATTAGATTGTTTACATAGTGTTGCATGAGTGAAAAGTCATATCATAATTATTGTATTATAAATAAAGGGATTTTTTTCTATTGGATTGTGTGGTATTGGAACATTTCCAAAGCATACCAACGATGTATCTATTCTTATTGAAAAGTGAACCTTATAAACACTTGTGTTCTAGTGGATTTGTGTTTGAATTATTTTCACTAGGTAAATACATATTTAATATTAGGAAAATGTTGTCATATTTTCAATGAAAATTAAAAGAAAAAGATATCATTGATTCACCCCCTCCCCCTCTTAGATATATAATTATCCTAACTGGGAAATTATAATCAGTATTAGAGACAAAAGTTCTCTTATCTTATTCTTTGCTAATGTTTTGAAGAGAATTTGATAGATAATCAGAATTGTGTGAATATTAAAGGAATTCTAGTTTTTTATGGTAATAATTGTCATATCTGGAATGATATAATGTTTCCTTATCTCATGTCCATTAGATATGATGTTATTGAAGATGAAGTATATGAGTTTCCTCCTCTTGATGAAAAAGTTCCTCTTATATCTATTGATAAAATATACCTTGAGAATGATGGAAGATCCATGAATTATTTACTATCATAACATTATAAAAGTGGATTCAAAAGAGTGAAAGGTGTTTCCACAACCAAAGGTATATGGGACAATTCAAAAAATTTATACAAAGGAAATAAAAAATATAGAATACAATATTAGAAATCGGGAGGTTGAATTATAAAGATTTGAAAATGGGTTAGTATGAATCTTTTGGAGACTTCTTTACCATGTATAATGATATTTTCAGCACTACCATATGTCTTGTTGAAATGTTATAAGATTCTACAATTATTTAAAAACAATTAATAATCCTTCCCAATAGGTTGGATGAAAAGCATTACATGGGAAGATAGAGATCCTAAAACCTTATCTCTAGATTATTTTCATTACACACTCATTACATTGAAAATGATAAGTGAGAATGTGATGAAAATAAAAAACAAAAGTTTATATGAAAATGTATTTCAATGCTTCCAAGAAAGAAAAATCAATGAATAATATTATTTAAGAAAAACTTAGTGATTCTGATTCTAAAACATAGGTGTGTAAAAAATATGATATATTTTATCCTTGTTTTATAAATGTGTGAAAAGTGGTAAAGGTAAATATAAATGGAAAATTTCCACTAAATTCATTGAAAGTGGATATTTTATTCACTTTACAGCTAATTTTCCTCAAAGAATGAAAGAAGAGGATAGTGGTGAAGAAGAAAGAAAACCAAGAAGATCAATGACGAAACAGCTTGATAAAGATAAATATTTTTCCATAGGTAAGGATATGAATTTCGTTAAATCCAAAAGATTAATTTTATTATCTAAATATGAAGAAGATGAAGATGATAGTTATTGTGAATCAGAAAAATATTTTGAGTAAGTAGGTGAGAAAACTTTTCCTGAAATAGTGAATAATTAAGAATTCAAAATCAGTGGTTTTGAAGAAGAAGAAACTCAAATATAATATAATCTGAAATAATAATTGAAACAATACCTAAGAAATATTGGAAGTAAAGAGATATAAATCAGGAAGTTAAGGAATTAATGTTCCTTAACCGAAAAAATCATGAATTTTTTGTTGATGAGAAAGTAAACCTGGTGAAAGAAATTGATGATTTAAATAAATATCTTGAGGAAGAAAATAATCATATTGAACATCAATAATTAAATGTATAGGAAAAAAATAAGTGTTGGAAATTATCTAATAAAACATTCTAAACCTGAATAG
Organism: Viscum album; assembly: GCA_963277665.1. Lineage (NCBI taxonomy): Eukaryota > Viridiplantae > Streptophyta > Magnoliopsida > Santalales > Viscaceae > Viscum > Viscum album. Next base: position 1,369,548,716 of record OY728162.1, on the reverse strand, counting down.
AAAAGTTCATGCTTCAAAAACTATATCACTAAATTTAGTGAAAGTTCTCATAATGAGAAACTAGAGAAGTTTCAATAAAATTTAACTTCAAAGGGGAAGAATAATGATGGAATTTATTTTGAATAAAAGAAAGATTGTGAAATAATGTATGTGGACAAGGTTAAAAAAGCAGAGGATTTAGATGTTTCAAAATACCCCAAGTTAGAAATGTTTCTAATACTTCTGATTCTAATAAATATTGAAATAAAATCAAGTAAAAAAGGATATTTTTATTGATAATAGAATGGTTCATTATTCAAATAAAAAAAGTAATAGGATTTCAAAGAAGAACATTCACAACTCCAGATAGTGTAGAAGTTTTAGAGGCATATATTCTTTCTAAGGATACTGCTAGTTTTGTGGTGGATTCAGACATAAGGAAAATATGTGTTGGTTCGACCAACATAATTACTATTATTACATAGGTTAAGGAAGAAAATGTTTTCTAGAGGGTTAATCACCTCAAAGAATAAAGAATGAGAAGGTTGTTTTCAAGAAACCTGATAATTTTGGAGTAAAGACTAGAAATATGTTTCTAAAACTGGAAAATATTTGAGAAAGGGGTAACCAACTTTAACACCTTGAAAAGGTTGTCTTTTTTTGTTACGGTCACAAAAAAAATTGTTTGAAATTCTCTAAATCCGGAAATAAAGAAATAAAAATCTATTGTTTTTGAAACTCTGCAAATAGATAACATCCTTTAATTCTTAATAGTGGGTGTTATTCTTATTTTATAGTTTATTTAAAGTTGTTTATGTATTTCAAATATATTAAATAAGGAATAATGATGATTGGTAATGATGATTGCTTGAGAATCAAAGCTATTAGATCAGCCATCATTAGGAATGAACAGTTAAATTCAAAGAAAACGTTGTATGTTGATGGGATAAAACACAACATGCTAAGTGTTTCATAAATTTGTTTCGAGGGTAACAAAGTTATTTATAAAAAATATGGATTTTTTGGAAAAATCAAGTAATATACAAAAATAGTTACAAGAGGCCAATATATAAAATAAAACTTGTTTCAAGTTGGTGAAATAAAAACTCTTGTTCCTTGAGTACAGTGAAAGATAATAAATTAGGGCATAAAATAATAGGACACATGTGTCCAAGAAATAAGAAAATGTTTTCAAATAAATATTATGTATGTCTTATTTAAGATTTTCCGAGAAGAATATATTGTTGTTCCACTATTATTAAAAAAGTAAAATTTACAAACTCAGTGCATAAGAACATTAATATTTTTTCATAACAACCCCTGGAGATTTTTCATTATGATATGTATGGACTAATGAGAAAATAATCAACATATTGAGATAAGTACTTCAACACTTTCATTGATTAATTTACTCAAATTAATTTTTTTAGGAACATGAAGCATACATCTGATGCTTTTAAAAGTTTTAAAATTTTTAGAGAAAAAGCTAAGAAGGAATGTGAATATTTAGTGAAGAAGTTGAAACATTATAATGGTGGTGAGAATAAGAATAAATAATTGGAAACTTATCCTGAGAATCATGGAATTTTTCAAGAGTATAGTTCCCAGCACACTAATCTACAAAATGGGGTAGCTGAAATAATGAATATAAGTTTTGTGGAAATGGGGAGAACTATGTTATATGAACATGGTATTTCACATTACTATTGGAGGAAAACCATGAGTATTATTGTGTATATTAAAACTGATGTTTCTATATGCCTGTTCGGATATGAATCTATACATATTTTATTATTAAAAATATCTATTTTTTAAATGCATAAAAGCTTTCTGGGGTCTTTATATTATAAATAAGAAATGTGAAACCTTTGTAAAGTCTGAACATAAAGGTGAAAATAGAATTTTTATTGGAAATTATTCAGAAGGAATAGGATATAGATTTTTTAACAAATAAATATGAATATTTTTTTCTAATGATGTGATAGTTATTGAATTTAAAAATGAAGATAAACATACTCATACATATAAAGAAGTTGCACAGAATAAGGGAAACATTTCTTATTATGATACATAAAATTGTAATCCTACTCAAGAAGAAGATTCATACTCAACTATTTTTAGTGATGAGGAAGAAACTCAAAAATATCAACCTAGGATAAGGAAGTAAGTGGATTCTTATAATATTATTTCTGATCAACATTAAATAGATCAAACAGGAATAAAAATAAATTGTATTACACATACTTCCTTATATTCAAAAGTAAAGTTGAATGATATGACTAGATCTCTTGAGTATTCTAAATGGGTTCATTCCATGATTAATGATCTAGATCAGATAGAAAATTATGATACATGGGAAATGTTTCCTAATCTAGATAACAAAAACGTTATTGGTACAAAGTGAGTTTTCAGAAACAAGCTAAATGAAAAATGTGATGTGATAATAATCAACGAAATATTAGTGTGAAAAGGTTACTCACAAGTTGAATGTATTGATTTTGATGAAATTTTTCTCTGATTGAAAGCTTAAAAACAATCATAATTTTTTTCTCTTAATATATAATTAAGATAAAAAAATTCAAATGGATGTAAACTCCATATTTTGGAATGGGGATCTTGATGAATAAGTTTATATTGAACAACCATATGGAATTATTATTAGGATTGATGAAATTTATGTGTTCATGTAATAGAAAGCCATTTATGGGCTACAATAATCTCTAGGATAATTGTACTCTAAATTGGATACTTTCCTAAAGAAGATTTTTTTTAAGAAAGTAAGCTTCAGTAACAATATTTATATCAAATAAATTCAAGAGTTTTACCTCATGGTAATTGTTTATTTTGATAAAATTATCTTCAATGGGAATGATAAAAAATCTTATGAAAGATTTACTACAAAATTGAATTTTTTTTAATGTCCATAATGGGGGAAATGAAATACTTTCTTGGGTAACAAATTTTACAAAAAAAGAAACACACTTTTCTTTCTCAATAAAAGTATGCTAAAGAACTTCTTAATAAGTTCAGCATGGATAACTCAGTACCTATTTCCAAAATAATTTTGTGGGAAAAAGGTTGTCTAAATATGGATAAGTCAAAGAAGTTGATTTAAAATATGTTTGAAAGATAATTAGAATTTTGTTGTATTTAACTACCTAAAGACCTAATATTGTTTATCTTGAAACCTTATGTTCATGATTTCAAGGTTATCCAAAAGAATCACAGTTACTTACTGTAAAAAGAATTATCATATTCATCAAAGGCACAAAAAATTATGAATTGGGAATGATAGCTAAGAAAGTATTGATCATTTTGGTCATTAAAATGCTGATTGTGTAGGATATGTTGATGATTGAGGATCCACATCTAGTAGAGTATTATTTTTGTGGAAAGTTTATATTAGTTTTCATATAAAGAAATTGAAATTTTTACCTCTTTGTGCAACTAAATCCAGGTATGATTCTATTACTCAATCCACTACCCAAATAATGTAGATGAAAACACAAATAGAATATCTACATATTGAAGTGAAGTTACCGTTACTCTTGGGTTGTGATAATCAAATTCTAATCAATCTCACTAGGAATCTAGTTCATCATTCTTATTAAAAGAATATTAATATAAAATATCATTTCATCAAAGATAATTTTGATAAAAATGAATTGAAGCTGAAGTATGTTCCTATATGAGAACATGTTTTTGACATTTTCAAAAAAACTCATTTATCAAAGGAATACATTTCTAAATTGAGGTATAAAATTGGTTCCTAACCTATTTATCATTAAGGTTTTAGGTATTTGTACCCCCTATATCATATTACCTTTGGATAGTGTTGTAAAGGGGGAGAATTTTTTCATAAATCTATCCTTATGGAATCGTATAAAAATTTGGAGTTGTGGGTAAGCAATGAATCCATCATTGTATTTTTTTTGAATCATTATAACTATTTGTTGGAGTGGTTGTATGAAAAAAAACTTATTTCCTTAAAATTTAAGAGATAATAAAGAAATGATGTAGAAGAAAGTTAAAGAAGGGTTTTATGGTCACTAATTTTGGATAACATGGCTTTGCTTCCAATAACTCTTATTCTTACAAAGAGTTCGCTCATGTATTTTGAGAGTTGTTGATAAGTAATACATGCTTCAAAATACAAATTTCAATGATTTATGAATCTTATATGACATAAAAATACTAAGGGGGATTATTGGGACCATGTTGGTGGGATAAGGATTCTAAATGTTGAAGAATTTTTTTCACGAGTATTCTCTTTTATTATCAAGTAAGTTCAGAGGAAAGAAAATCACATCACTCTTCCTTTTGGTAAAAATTGGACTGGACATCATATTTATGAAATCAATCTTACAATTCATGAAACTTTCCACTATATTCAAGAGAATATGGCTGGAAGAGAAGGCTCATTAGATTCATACTGAATCTAGAATGAAAGAATTAATCGTAAGGGGATGAATTTGATTCTGTATGACTACGATAAAAAATGTGATGACTCTTTTAGGATAATTGAGTTCTCACAAATCATAATTAATTTTTATTAATTGTGGTGTAATCTTTATAATATAAAGGGGAATAATAGGTGTTGGAAATCATATTCAGTCTGATTGTAATCATGCTAATCGTATTCAGGATGAGAAAGAAAGAATTATATTGATAGGGAAGTTACAATACTTTCTTTTTTAAGTCATAAGATTCTAAAGTTGATCCTCAAATGTCATGAAGGAAGTCATGATACTTCTTCAAAGTTGTAATAAAAATAAATTTGGTGATAGTGATTATTTCCAGTCATCGTGATGATTTCATTAGATTCATATCTATTTTAAATAATGGGATGGTTTGGGAAAAATTTAAGAACCGAAAGGTGTTGGTTTTCAGTTAGAAAAAAGCCAAAAAAATTATAAATCATCATAGAATGAATTTTATGGGCATCATAATCATAAAAGAGAAATAATTTGAGTATTAAAAGTTAATTATTATCATATTCAAAAGGAGAATATGTCTTTAATAGTAGTTCATTTGATTTACTATGTCATCATTTCATCAGAGGTATAATTTTTTGAAACCAATGAAGAGGAAAATATCTTTTGTATTATAAATGGGTCTAGGGCCATCTGATCAATGAAGATAGGTGAATCCAAGACCATTCATCAGTATAGAGGAAAGAAGAAGAATAATCACACTTAGGGATAGTTGGATTTGTTTTCAAAGGGGGATTGAAATTTTAAGAATAATATGTTTTTTTGTGGAGAGAAAAGTAATGGGTAATTTTTTGTTTTCTATTTAAATTCATCAGAATGAGGCAGATCATAATAACACTTGAGAATCAGAATCAGAATATGGTCTTCTAAGATGATCATAGCTATTTATTTCTTCATAAAAAAAGTGAGTACTGGGCCTCATAATGATTAAAATATACTGAGCTAATCTGAATGGATAATCCGAATCAAACTGATTTTTGTGAAGAAAAATTGAAGAAAAGATAAAGTTGTTAAAGAAATCAAGATGGGTTGAGAAAAGTGGTTAAGTGTTGGAGAAGTCATAAGTTTATCTGAAATTCAAGGAATCATTCAAATTCCAAAAACTTTTTTGAGTAGAAAACAATTACATAATCCCTTCAAAATCATTTTTTGGGGTGGATATAAAAGGATAGAAGTGCATTAAATTTTTATGATAGAAGTACTATTCATAAAGGAAGAGAGAGAAGATCCTCATTTATAGGGAGAAAAAGATTCTTCTTGGATATTTTTTAAATAAGTAATGTTAGAATAAATTGAAATGAGAAGATAAAATATTGAAACATATTCAGATAATCATCATATTTAGTGGATCATCATATTCATCTTATTATCATTTTTTCATCATATTCAGTTGTTCATCATATTGGGATTGATAATCTGGCCGATATTATCATATTGGGTATTCCAAAATGAGGAATAATGTGTTTAGAATTGACTCAACCATATTATGACATAGTTATTTTTTATATTGGTCAAAAGAAGTTGGGAAATCAGACAAGTAAAATCAGACGGTATTCATTTAAAAAGCATAGGAGGTTCTTACCAGCTTCTGGGTAAGAAAGTGAAGAATTTCTTGGAATGAATTCCTTTTTAAAAGTCAATAAATAATTACATTAACATTTTTTGTTACAAAAATATTTTATTACATCATTTTTTCTAGGAAGATCACACTCATTGTTGGATTTTATTCATAATTCTATACAATGAAAAGTCATATCCTACTCATTGTGTTCCACACAAAATTATATTTTTCTACTAGATTGTGTGGTATTGGATCATTCCCAAACCATTCTAAGGATTTATTTATTCTTATTAAAGAGTGAAACCTATAAATACATGTGTTCTTGTGGATGTGTATTTGATTTATCTTCATAAAGGAAACAAATATTTAACATCAAAAAAATCTTGTTTCATTTTCAAGGAAACATAAAAGAAAAATATATCACTAATGCACCACCTCCCCCTCTCAGTGATTCAATTATCCTGACTGGGTAATTACATCATTTTTAGCCATTTTTATGAAATTCACAATAAAAATACATAGTTGTGCGATCACATAAACTAGAACATAACCTATATATATTAATGGAGAGATGGTTCTAATTCGGAGATGGATTTTATGTCAAAATGGGATATGATTCTTCTTTCAAAACAATTTCAATAATTCCTAGTGATTTTATAATTAAACCATTAGAGTTTTTGAAATGTTTGTCTATAAATTAAACCAATTAATTGAGGATAATAAGATAAGGATCTCAAACCATTTACACCAGTATGTAGCTATTATGCATCATCTCATTACTTTTTGGGAGATTACTCTTGTAATATTATCTTAGTGTAGGATAAGAGACATCGTTTTGTGAGGATTTTTAAGGATCGTATGATTTCTTTCTATTTTTTATTTATTTTATGATCCCTTGAGATAAAACGTTTTTGGGATATGAAAACTATGTTGTTTTAAATCATGTTGATTGAAAATATTTCTGGGATAGTAAACTTTGAATCTTCAAAAAACATTTTTTGAAATATTCCTTGGGCAGACATTGTACTTGTTTTTTGATCAAATAATATCTTGAAGATAAGCTTCCCATTACCTACCATTAGTTTTATATAAAATAATTTTTAGTTTTAAAATAGATATTTTTATTATTTTTAAAAACTACCTATAATTTTTTTATAAAATAAAATTGTTCCTTTACTGTATTTTTTGTGGTAATAATATCCATTTTAAAATTTGGATTATTATCCATTAACTATTGTTTTCCCATATTCCATTTTATTATGTTTTATTACATTTTATTTTAGTTAAAATTATTTATATTATGATCTTCTTAATTACTATTTATTTAGTATATATATATGAAATTTCAATAAATTCAAATCATCTAATTTCCACTACATTATATTCATTGTTACTTTGAAATTGATAAAGGTTTATAAATTTTGAACAACATAAAAATTTAGGGGCATAGATATTCTGGGTCTTGTTAGATCTACAATTCAAACTCATCTTCTTGTAGTACCATATCAATTATCTATAACCAACATTTGCTATCTGAGCCTTTCTTTACTAAGACTAGGCCTGAACATATCTTTTTTGTGTTATTTGAAATTATCTCAATTTCATTACACTAATTTTATAGTATAGGAAATATAATGTATGTTATTCTGTAGTCGATATTCTTTATATTGTAAAATTGGATAACTTAAATCAAAACATACTTCCCATATTTTATGGAAATTAGTATGAGTATTGGTGATATTGAATGGAATCCTTTTTGTTAATAACATGAGTTGATTACTACATAATGCTTACTCGTAATATAAAATTCTTGAAAATATGTTAATAGTTTTACTTAGGATGAGAATGCTAAATTTACAATAAAATTTTGATCCATGAATACTCCCATTTATGATATTAAATGAAATATTCATCTCCAGGTTTCCTCTTGTAATACTACAAATATAATTGGGACTAAGTTATAAGATACACATTTTTAATCCTTTAAGATTCATATAACTAAGTGAGCTATGTTAAGAAAATATTATCAAATTTTTTATTTTATAAATGGTGGAAATTTTTGTGAAATGTATCACTGGATCCTGACAATTGGTAACTATTTACAGTTTCTTAGGGACAAAGTGTTACTCTATCTTCATCTTGTTGTGAAATTTATACCTAATTAATGGGAATAAAACATCGCTTGTATTGATGATACCAAACATATTATAAAGTTTACGTTAGATGACCTTATTTAATCTATATTCTAGTATTAAAAAAGATTAAAAAATCATGATGATAAGGAAATAAATAAGAACAATGTATCATTTTCACAAATTTACATACATTTACCATTATGATTCAATACCTCAGCGATGGGTGTGTCAAAGAGAAATTATAGTAGAATTTGAAATGATCCTGATCAAGTACTTATAGATATTGAACATGGAAATATTGAAAGGATAATATTTATAAATAATAATATTTATTTGAATGAAAATAATGAATAAAAAGGTATGAATAAAAATTATGAAAGTAAATATTATTCAAATAATATATGATATAGGTGTAAGAAACTAAGAAAGTTTGGATCCTATTCCCCTAGGTTGATGAGAATAAAACAAAATGGAAAATTTTAATAGAAGAATAAGAAGAAATAATTATAATAAATTAATAATATGAAGATTCCTTTAGAGGATCCATAAAATTTTGATTGAAACAGTTATTTATATAGTAATGATAGAATGATTTTCAAATGTTACTTAAATATTCCTTAAAATAATTTTTTTAATGTGTGTAGTAAATCATAATACTTTGGGAGAAGTGTATATTGATCATTATTTTTTTGTTTTTATTAAATGTGTAATCCCAATTATATGATGATGAGGGAGTTCCAAAAATGTCTATTTAAAATAGCATGTATTCTTTAGAATGTGATGTTAGGTATTAAATACATTACAAAAGTTACAATATAATCACATAATAGGTTTCTATAAAAAACGTTTTCCCTTGTTATGTCATCAAAAGAATTAGCTAAGGTTAAGTTTGAAAATATTTAACATTGTTAATATATTGAGAAAACAAAGAGTTAAATATAAAATTATCTTCTGAGAGGAATAGAAAACAATGTATTTTGTAATCGATAATAATAAATTTCTAAAATTAAATTTATTTCAATCATTAAAATATAACAATTAATTTTTAAGGTTGTGGTTAGAGGATGGTATTTTAAATAATTTATTAAATAATTCTAATACTTGAATAAAATCATTCTATAATCTATACAAATAGTTTAGAAGAAAGAGAATATATTCCATACTCAATATTAAAAATGTTGGAAATAGATAGTTTTAATCTAATTACTTTTATATAAGTCAATCTCCCTTATCATGAAAATGGTATCATGGAGGATATTGGAGGAAATATTTCTCATTGAATAAATGATAACACTTTACAACACATAAATAATATATCTCTAAGTAAATGGATGACCTATAAGACAAAATAGTAGGAATAATATTGTTACCAAATGTACTATTTTTAAATATTAATGGATATAATAAAATTCAACTTTTGAAGACATAACATCTAAAAACATTTGAAATCCCCATGTACCAATAGTTATATAACTATCACTAATTCAATAGTAGAAGTTATTTAGTCTATCAAAAATTAGTATCATTAAAAGTCTTAATTTACATGTTAATGTCCCTTATTATTGGCGAGTTTTTTTATTTGAATTTTTCACTAGTCATTCCTATAAAATATTTCTACACAAAATTCCAAGTAATCATTTATGGTCTTGATTTTTTATTCAATGACTGATGATGAAATCCAATAATATAATTTAATAACCACACTAAAAGACATAAGGTTCAGGTTTTTCATAGTTACAATCAACTTACATGTCAAATTTCTCTAATATTTATCCAGTGAGTTGTTTTTTAAAATATTCTTTCACATATTCCTCTAATGACGTCTACAATTTTGTGTGTCTATATTTTTCTTTCACATATTCATCATTTTAATTATTTTTTTGAGATCTAAAAATTATGTTTCATCCTTTATATAAAATGTGGGGTAATGAAAGTATATTTGGGTGTTTATTATCCTAGGATTGACCCTTATACTTAATAATAGATACTTAGTTTATTTTTTGTTGGATCCTAAAAATCATTTTCATAATCTTTCCCATGATCCACCAATACCATGATTTTCAATCTAATCTATTAATCATATTAATAGTTAATCTTGAGTAGTCATTTCATCTTCTTCCATTAATTTATAGATTTATTGAGTATCCCTTGATGTCCATTGATTTCATTTTGAATTTATTTGAATCTAATAAAAATATTATCTTTCATGGGTATCCTCATAGTTTTCTAATGATGGTTAAGAAACATCATCTTCATCTATTCCATATTTTGAGGAGATATTATTAATGACATTTTGAGTACCCTAGGATATATAACCTTTTATTTTTATTGAGGTTTGAATCATTTTATTCTATATTCTAAAACTATCCATTTTCAATCCCTTATCCTTATCCCCAATTATAGTATCCTACATCCCATTAAATTGATTCATTATCTCTATACACGATAGGTGGATTTTCTAACTAAAATAAAGAATCTTATACTACCATTAAAATTATCGATTCAAGAGTTCTGCTAGGACATGATAATTTAGAACATGTTTGGAAATTATGTCATGTTCAATGGACCATTCCCCTGAACTACAATGACTACTGATAGGGAAATCAATTCATATCCTTATATATGGGATTAGGGTCAAACTAAGACTCACAATATCAATATATGTCTCTAAATTACTCATGAATAAAAATATAATATAGTGTTTAAATCCTTTCAACACCAATAAACCCAGATGTTAGATCTTGGGAAAATAATTTAATCCTCTTTCACTATCTCATGGTAGTGATATCTTCTTAAATCACGGAATTATTCCTCTTAAAATGGTTCGGAGAATGCATTATCCTTGCACAAATTATACTATCTGAATATAATTTTTAACTAAGATCTATATCAACCCTAGATTCATGCTTATAGTGACATGAATCATCTATAGGACCATGATGGAATGCCTATTCTACATTCCACCTCCATTTAGAAAAGCTAAAGCATTCTTAATAGGACTTGATGATAACCAATTTCTTACAATGATACTCCTATTCAATTTAAATATATATATAATCTATTAGATGTAGTAAAATACCCACATTAATGAAAATGTGGGACATAATTAGGAAGCATATGTATTTGGACCCACTCATAAACACAAGAATTAAAAAATCATTTTTAAATAGTTCTTAAGATTCCATTATTAAAAAAATATTTTCATAGAACCTTGAATATATTGAGTAATTTTAATAAAATAATTTGAATTGTTTTCCATGGTTTTATAATAATAGTACAAAGGGTAATTGTTTAGGATGGGAAAATCAAGTTATTGTTGTACCAAATTTTTAACATGGGCCATTGAATCCTAAAGAATGAAATCCAATAAAAAGAGAATTTTTTAATTTTATAAAGGATAACTAGTAGAGAATTATGTCTACAATACATCATGAATAAGATAAAGCTTAGTAGAGATTATACTTCATGTATTTATATTATATAAATTTATTTCCGTATTTATAATATGGTATGAAATTATTTTGGTACATTTTATATTAATAAATTATTAAGGACTTAAAAAATTGGATTGTGAATTTTTTATTTTGGTGATGTAGTAAGATTCATTATATCAAAGAACTTAAATGAAATTACTACTTTAAGATTAATAGATTTTTAAATTTTAAACAAGGATGCATATTTTTATTATTAAATAATTATTTTAGGATATATGATAATTATTTGGGTGGTTATTATTAAATAAAATATTTTTTATAAACATTTTTTATATGTTCACACATTATATTGAAAATTTTGAAAAACAAATTATTATAATAATTTTTTTTAATAAAAAAGTTATTTATTCAAGATCTTTGTTAATGTGTGAGGTATGGGATCCCACCACCCAATAGTGGAATACATTTAAAATATATCAATTTTTTTGGAAATTATGTCTAATAAATAAAACTGCATACGAGTTACAATTATTTGAATTAGTTTTTGAATATCTAAAAAATGGGGAAATGTTTTTTATATAAAACTTTATATCATAGAAGTATTTTTTGAAAACAAATTAACTTCAAAGATACTAGTGGGAGTATTTTTTAAATTTTTGAAGTTAAAAATAATAAAAATCAATGATGATATCACTGAAATTTGTTGTGAAGGTAATATTAAATCCAAATTTTTTGAATTTTTTTAAGATATATTTGTTAAAGAATAACTTATATAAGAGTTACTTTTGTGAATTTTACTAAATTAAACTATCTTAATGAAATGTTTAAATTTTATGAAAAGCATATAAAAATGAAAATGATGATACAATAAATCATAAAAGGGTTCTAAGAATTTTTTTATTTAAATAAACAGATTTTATTTTCATCATAACGTTAGATTCTATAGAAATTTTTTTTGGATTTGTTATTAAAGTGTTGAATATAAGGATTTTGAATTCTAATATCATAATTATTCAAAATAATTTAATTAAAAATATATTCTCTTAAATGAGTTTAGTGTGAATAATTATCTAATATTCATATGGTGATGTGTTATGCGTTAATTTATATGATTCATGCTTATTAAAACACAATAATGCACCAAGTATGATTTCATTGAATTCCTTATTTATTAAGATAAAAAAAATACTGATTCTTTTATATCGTTTTGTAAACCGGTTTGCTAAATTTGAAGAACCTGAAACTCTTCAGGTTATATAGAAGTATTATTTAATTTTATTCCTTTAAATAAGATATATTTCAAGAATAATAGTCTAAAGAAAAATAATTAGCTTATAGATAAACATAGTTTTTAACCATAATTTATAATAACTCTGGAAATAAATCAATTGTGAAAATTAGGTAATATTTTCATGAGTAGGGTCTTATAAGTTGATATAGAGTTTACTCTTGAGATTTAGATAATAATTTTTATCCAGATTTGTAATATTGAGTAATCATTTTGGGGTTTCATATACATTTACATTGGTATATTTAGGGTGTTTATTTTATTGTTATATTCATTACCTAAGATAAAAAGGTAAATTCATTAAATCTACATAATATTATATCGTTCCTATATTATCATTGAGATCCGTCTAATCAAGGGGTAGTTGGGAATGTTTTTAATCATGTATTATGTTTTTATATACCAGGATATAATTTGTTCTCTTGTATGGTGGTTATCACATCTAAGACCTCAATGTGTATCTCTATTAAATTATGTGGATTAACCATGATTAGTTTCATGTGATGCATAATTTTACATGAATGAATTAAATATGATTTATTCATATGAATTATTTACTCTCCCATCATGAATTCTGGAATATATGTTTTGGGTATGATATATTCACAGTTTTCAACTTGTAATAATACTCGAATCCATGATAAGGGTATTAGAGAGTTTTGAAAGATATATAAGATACCATTTGTGAATAATTGTATATAGACACATGTGTTTGATGCAGATGATATAATATTCATTTATTTCTTTAGTAATAATAATTCACTTCTAGATTTCAATCTTTTCTTGTAATTATGGATGATAAATTCCTATTTTATTTCAATGGTATAATATCCATGGGTTTACAAAAAAATGTTATGTAAATGAGGATGAGATTTGTAAAAAAGTGATTGTATGAAGCATTGAGATTATATTTTTAGCTTCTCCATAAGTGTTTTGAACAGGATTTCACAAATGATTACATGATATGTGATATAAAGTGAAAGTGTACAAAGACTTAGAGGCTCTAGAAAAAATGGTATGTTTTAATATATGAGTACTATTAAATCCTATAACACTAGAAATGATATGGGAATTTTACTTACTACATTAATCTCTGATATGAGATTATTAATTTCATTATATTAATGGAAACATTTGGGGCATTTCTCTTAATAAATAATAGATTATATTTAATATCATCATCATTTAATATTTCATCAAAGTATGTTGTCAAATATTCAACCATTATTCAGTTTTATGGTTTAATAAAAATGGATTTCATAATGGTATCATTGATAATTTAATTTTTAAATGATCCATTCAAGGATAATTCAAAATCTAATATAATTAGTAATATTAAAAAAAATTAATGAAATTTAGAAAATTATGGTATGTAAGTTTAGGAACCTTCATGGACAATAAAATGATTCTTAAACCATGAAAGTGATGTATAGGATTTGATATATCATTATACTCAAATTTGAAACTCACATTTTATTCTCTTTCATTTAGAAAATTTTCTAGAATGTCAATGAATTTGAGAAGAATCAAAGATCGAATATTTCAAAACCCATGCGGTGCAGGTACTGTAACAATTCTGTAGCGTACTATAGCAGCGGCGAGTACTGTAGCAACGATGGGCACTGTAGAGGCGGTAGGTCACTGTAGCAGTGGCAGGGTACTGTAGTAGCACTCGGTACTGTGCAGTACATTAACAGCACGGGTACTGTAGCAGTATTATTCACAGAATGGGCCTTGGCCAAATATTTGGGCCTATGGGCCATGTAATGGGCTAAATGCCCACGGGGCCTTCGGGCTATGTAATGGGTCTTCCTCTACCCAATTAAAAAGAGGTATTTTCTTTGATTTAATAATAAATGAGGCCTCGGCCCCAACCTTTAAAAAATATATATAATTTTTCAATGTGATTCTTCTTATTATGGATACCTTTGGAGTTTAGAGTATATTGTATACCTCTTAGGGATATCCCTTAATCATGTGTGAATAAAATCATCAATTTCATTAAACTATGTGGCATTTTATTTTAAATATTTCCATTCCATTAAAATATAAATTTTCAGGAGTGGTATAGGGGATTTCACATCATACTATGATAATAAAGTATGTATTTTGAACTAAAATGTACCCTACTCACAGATCCTCTTTATGAAACTAGTGAACATTAGCAATAAGTCTACTATAAATACTTAAATGATTCTCTATACATATAATGCATTAATCAATCATCAATGTCAAGTGATCAATAAGATAATCATGAATAAAAATATTTATACTTTATATTATCTCATCTTTAAAAGTTAATCCCAAAGAGATCTAGGTAAGATAGATACTAATTCTCAAAATAACTCTTCATGTATAAGTGTAGAGTGGGACTTCCTATAGGTCCTGATGTACCAAAAACGACTAGGAATATTGAGAATTTGGAAATATTTAAATTGAATCAATTAAATTAGTTATCCATTTATCTCATTTTTCATATATATGTCCTTTTTTCATGAGTTTTATTTTGAATTTTTACATGAAAAGGGGGAAATAAATTAAAAATATTTTTATGTCCTATAAGATGATAAAGACATGGGGGTAGGCAGGTCTTCAATATTTATTTTAAAGAAGAATTATTTTCATTCTATGAGGATAATGACATCACCAAATCCTATAAAATCTATATAAAATTCATCAAGGAAAAAAATTATTCATAGTGAAATAAATGAATAGGTCCTACTTTATTTTACTTGCAGAAAGAAATAAGAACTCCAAATTGATAAAGAATAAAGTGGAATATTCATGTATATTCCTCACTAAATGAATAATTTTAGTTATCATCTATGTAAACTATTATTTTTTATTTATTAAAACAAGTAAAATATTTAATTTTCATGATTATAAAAAAAATTAATCTATGTTACTGTTGGTCAGAGTGGACACTCAAGAGGGGGGGTGATTTGAGTTCCAATTAAAATTTCTGTTTAAAAATCTTTCACTAAAATCGCCAAATTTAAAATACTAATTGAATTGTAGTGAATTTGAACTAAAGAAAACTCTCAGTTAGGTTCTCAAGGGATTGATTAATTCCCAGTTAATCTAATCATAATATTAGATTAGGTTTTGAAACAAACCTAATGATTTAAAAATAATGCAAACACTTGCTAATTCAATTATCAGAGTAACTTTGAAAAACAGTTTAAGTTTTAAAGAACTTAGCAGCGGAATAAAATGGTTTTAGATAAAACTAAATAAATCATAGCAAATATAACCAAGAGGTTCAGTCTCAAGCCGAGACTTAGTCCTCTCAACAATTTATGTAAATTGGATCCACACCCTGGATCGGGGTTCACAACAGTTTACAACTATCCAGGACAAAGACCTCTACCACAGTTCTATGTGGGAAACAAAAACAATAGCAAATACAACTATCCAGGTCACACACGACCTCTACCACTATCCACAGTGGGAAATAAAAGATGTAAGGAGTTTGAGTGAGGATTTACAGATCCTCTAGTTAAGGTTCAGGAGACAGTGTGTGTAATAATTAATACAGATGATACACACTGCTCGTAATGTAAATAATAAATCATAGAGGCAAAGATGTAGAGTTTAGAATGGCTCTACTGATTGAAGTGTAGCTCTGGACTCCTTTGGATTGATCAAAATTGGTTCTGAGTCCTCTTCTGGTGTTTGTCTGGAAAACAGTGTCGTCTGCTTCCTTGACTTCCAGGTGTAGAGACAGAGGAGAGAGTAGTCGATGAAGTTCTTATGTTGATGTTCTCTTTTTTGTTCTTGGCTCTTCACAGGTATGCAGGAATGTATGAGCTCTTCGTGTAAGTTCAGTTGTCTCTTCTCATGCACACTTTTCAGCACCTTCTTAGTTTTTTGAACATCTACTTTCAACAGCAGGAGCATCTCATATTTAAAGCACGAGCTCCGGCAAAAAACATGATTTCCTTTTCGCAGGTACGAGGTACGGTTCCCTGACATCCAACAACACAGATTAAATAAATGTTAGTGTATTAAAATATACCTGATATGACCGTTGGTTAGATTAAATAATGATAAATAAATTAAAGCAGCATCGGGTTCTTTCTCTGGAACGGTAGCTTTTGATATCGGTAGCCTTGTGTATAACAGTAGCCTTTCTATCGATAGACTTCATGTATGTTGGTAGATTTGATCAGTAGTGGTAGACTTAGTGTACCGGTGACCTTTCATGTAACGGTATCCATCATGTACCGGTAGCTTCCTTGGTGTATCAGTAGACTTTCATAACGGTGACTTGTCTATATCGGTGATGTATCGGTGACCTTCACGTATCGGTAGGCTTTGTTGTAACGGTGACCTTCACGTATCGGTAGACTTGATGTAACAGTGACCTTCACGTATCGGTAGGCTTTTCTGTAACGGTGACCTTCACGTATCGGTAGACTTGATGTAATGGTGACCTTCACGTATCGGTAGACTTGATGTAACGGTGACACTACTAGAAAAGGGGGCATTGGAGCCCCCCAGACTCGGGCGACCGCCATTGGCGGTCGCTATAGGTCAGCATTAGCGACCGCCAATGGCGGTCGCTAAGCTGAATAAAAAATTTCGGGGGGTTTCTGCGCCCCCCCCCCCCCCCCCCCCCCGCGCACTCTCCTCTCCCTCGATCCCTCGCCCTAACCCTCCCTCGCCGCCCTCCCTCGCGCCGCCCTCCCCTCCCCCGCCGCCCGGCCTCCCCCGCCGCCCGGCCTCCCCCGCCGCCCGGCCTCCCCCGCCGCCCGCCCTCCCCCGCCGCCCGCCCTCCCCCGCCGCCCGCCCTCCCCCGCCGCCCGCCCTCCCCGGCCACCTGGCCTCCCCCGCCGCCTGCCATCCGCCCTCCGGCCGCCGCCCTCCGCCCTCGGGCCTCCGGCCGCCGCCCTCCGGCCTCTCGGCCCTCCCCCCCACCCCGGACGGCACCCGCACCCCGGACAGCCCCCGGCGCGCACTCCGGACCGCCCCCCGCACCCCGGACGCCTCCCCGCACCGCGGACAGCACCCCCCCCCCCCCCCGCGCACTCCGGACCGCCCCCCGCACCCCGGACGCCTCCCCGCACCCCGGACAGCACCCCCCCGCGCACTCCGGACCGCCCCCCGCACCCCGGACGCCTCCCCGCACCCCGGACAGCACCCCCTCGCGCACTCCGGACCGCCCCCCGCACCCCGGACGCCTCCCCGCACCCCGGACAGCCCCCCCCTGCACTCGGACACCCCCCTCCGAACCCGGACAGCCCCCCCGCACCCCGGACAGCCCCCCCCCCCCCCCCCCCCGCACTCGGACACCCCCCCTCCGAACCCGGACAGCCCCCCCGCACCCCGGACAGGCCCCCCGCACCCCGGACACCCCACCCCGCACCCCCGACAGCCCCCCTGCACCCCAGACAGCCCCCCCTCCCCCGCACCCCGGACACCCCCGCACCCCGAACACCCCTGCCCGCACCCCTGACAGGCCCCCGACACCCCAGACACCCCTCCCCGCACCTCGGAAGGCCCCCTCCGACCCCGGACACCCCCCCCCCCTCGCTGCGCGTCCCCCGTCCCCTCACCGCCTCCTCTCCTCCAGCTCCCCGCCGCCGCCGCCGCCCGTCCCCTCCCTTGCCGCACCGCCTTTGGCTCCGGCTCCCCTTCGCTGCCTCCTCTCCCTCGCAGCACAGCCTTCGGCTCCCCTCCCTTTCAGGTTTGTAGCTCAATCAGGTAACATGAGCTTTCAGTTACATTATTATTTTATCAATGGTTCATAAAATGGTTAATATTTATTTTGAATATAGTTGATTTGAAAAATGTAAATTTAATAAGTATTGTGTAAATGTTTGTTATACAGATATTATTATGGATAAGAGTTGGATTGATCTTCCAAATCGAACGTCTAGAGAATATTTCAATGGCATTATGCAGTTTATTGAGTTCACGAGAGGATTTGAAAGTGACTATATTAGTTGTCCATGTAGAAAATGTGCTAACAGATATCAATTCACACGAGATACTGTGAGGGAGCACCTTTTCTTTAATGGATTTCTGAAAAATTATAAGAGTTGGACTCGTCATGGAGAAGAATATGTTCGTTGTCAAAATACAGATGCAGCTCAGATGGATGTTGATGCAAGGATGACTGATCCAATGCATGAAATGCTTACTGAAATGGTACGTGGGTTTGATCCTGAAGGCATTGACATCCAGAATCTTGAGACCGGTGAGATAAATCTTCGCTCTGGTGCAGATCGTGATTCGAGGAGGTTTTATGAAGTACTTGATGATGCGAAAACAGAATTATATCCTGGATGTACTTCTTACAATAAACTGTCGTTTATCGTGGAGTTGTTGCATTTGAAGACTTTGAATAATTGGTCAGACACATCATTCGACATGCTTTTGGTTTTATTGAAAAAAGTTCTTCCTGTCGACGCTAAGATTCCTGAGTCGTATTACTATGCTCGTAAGTTGACAGAGAACTTAGGTTTTACATATGAGACTATAGATGCATGTGCAAACAACTGTATGTTGTTTAGAAATGAAACTGCTCATTTGGATATTTGTACGGTTTGTGGCGCTTCCAGGTGGAAAGAGAACAGGGGAAATAAGACTCATCAAAGTCAGATTGCGATACAGGGGAAACCGATTGCCGTAAAGCAAATGCGTTACTTTCCCCTTAAACCGAGGTTGAAAAGATTTTTTATGTCATCTAAAGTTTCTAATTTAATGAGATGGCATGCAGAAAGAGTTCATGAAAGTGACATGTTAACCCACCCGGCAGACTCTCATGCATGGAAGGATTTTGATAAGAGACATCCCGACTTTGCTAAAGATGTTCGTAATGTCCGATTGGGATTGGCAGCAGATGGTTTCAATCCATTCAAGTCTATGGTTGGTGCAACTCATAGCACATGGCCCGTGGTGTTGGTTCCATATAATCTTCCTCCGTGGCTTTGTATGAAGCAACAATTTATATTACTTTCCACTCTTATTGATGGACCTAAAAGTCCGGGGGATAAGATTGATGTTTACCTTCAGCCATTGATTGATGAGTTGAATGAATTTTGGGGCGATGGTGTGATGACTTATGACTGCGAAACGAATGAAATGTTCAAACTGCATGCAGCTTTATTGTGGACAATCAATGACTTCCCAGCTTATGCAAATTTATCAGGCTGGAGTACGAAAGGGGAATTTGCTTGCCCTTGTTGCAATAAAAGTAAAAAATCTGTATGGCTTAAACATTCCAAAAAATGGGCGTACATGGGTCACAGGCGTTTTCTCCCTCCCCAGCACAGGTTCAGAAAGGACAGAGTGGCATTTGATGGTTCTAGAGAGTTCAGCCCAGCACCAAAGATCATGACAGGAGTCGAAATGTTATCGCAGATTGAGGAAGAAAACATTCGCACGGTATATGAAATTCAGGATTTGGTGGCTCCTCCAGTACGTAATATTCGTGCTGCGGGTAGGCAGCGCAGTCACAATTGGAAAAAGAAAAGTATTTTTTATAGTCTTCCGTATTGGAAAACTAACATGTTGAGGCATAATTTGGATGTCATGCACATTGAAAAAAATGTTTGTGATAACATATTGTGGACCATTTTAGGTGTCAGTGGAAAGTCAAAGGACCATGTTAATGCACGCCGTGATTTGGAAGAAATGGGTTTAAGGAAACAGTTGCATTTACAGTTAGCTGAGGGAAACAAGGCATATATGCCTGCTGCACAGTATTCGATGACTACAGAGGAGAAAAAGACATTTCTTTCCATTTTGAAGATGGTCAAGGTGCCTGATGGTTACTCTTCTAATATTTCAAAGTGTGTGAATCTGACGAGCAAGACATTGCAAGGGTTGAAAAGTCATGACAATCACATATTACTTCAGCAGTTGATTCCAATCGCAATTTGTGATTGTTTATCCCCCAATGTTGTTCAGCCCTTGATTGAGATGAGTAATTTTTTTAGACAGCTTTGTTTAAGAAATCAACGAATGAGTGATTTAAAAAGTTTGCAGGACCGAATTGTACTTACGCTTTGTCACTTTGAGAAACTTTTCCCCCCCTCATTTTTCGATGTTATGGTCCACTTGACAGTGCACCTAACTGATGAAGTAATGGCTGCTGGTCCAGTGCAATTCAGGTGGATGTATCCTATTGAACGGTATTTGAGTACATTGAAAAGATTTGTACGCAACAGAGCTCGTCCAGAGGCATCAATAGCCAATGGTTATTTGATGGATGAGTGTACTACCTTTTGTGCAGAATATCTTACGGATGTTGAAACAAAATTAGATAAGCCCTCTCGGATTCATGATGGTCCAGTTGGAGAAGGAACCACATTTGATATGGACAACATCGAGTGGATACAAGCACATCGATATATCTTGTTCAATACTCCATCAGTTGCACCATTAATGCAGTAAGTATCTTATCAATGTGCTTGTATAACTTTTACATGTTTTCTTTGCATAAGTTGATCTTTTAAACATCGCGTAATCATTTGCAGGAAACACATTAATGAGATAAAAGAAGAGATGCATCGTGCGACTGAGTTGCAAATTCAACAATCTCATTATGCGACATTTCATGATTGGTTCAAGGATTATGTATGTATAAATTGATTTTCATTATGAGTGAAGTATTAAACTAATTCTTTCTGCATATATCAGTATTGATTTTTATAAATTATGTAGGTTCGTAAGCTGAGGGAGTTAGGGGACCCCACGCTACCTGAAGTATTTATCCAACTGGCTGAGGGTCCATCTATAACGGCTCGTCGTTATAAAGCTATTGATGCTAATGGTTTTCGATTTCGCATTAAAGATGTTGACGACAAACGAGCAACACAAAACAGTGGCATCGGTTGTCCCTTTGTCGATTCTGGTTATTACTATGGTCAATTGATAGACATCATTGAAGTTGTATATACACACGGTTTGAAGTACATATTGTTAAAGTGTAATTGGGTTGATCCAGTGCGTGGATGTAAAGTCGATCAATATCAGTTTTCATTGGTGAATTTTAACTATATGTTATACAGAAATAATGAACGAGTTGAGAATGAACCTTTCATTTTGACATCACAAGCGGAACAAGTATTCTTCGTTACTTTGCCTTCGGATCCAAGTTGGCAAGTTGTTGTCAAAATGTCTCGGCGAGGAGTGTTTTTATTTGAAGAAGATGAACCCGAGACTGTTCCGTTTGTTTACCAACAACTTGATCAACATACCGTAGTTCAACGTGAAGAAGATATTTATTGGGTCAGAGCGGCTGTTGAAGGAGAAACGGTCGATTTGCATGCTTAATGAAAGGTATAATTGTTTTCCCGCTATTCAGTAGAATGTCCTAGGATATCATAAATTATCTAATCATTTTATAAATCCTTATAAGTTTTAATCCTCACTTTTGTAAGTTAATTCAGTCATAAATATTTAGGTTGATTAACTTTCTGATTTTTTAAAATTCATTCACAACTAATTATTCAATCCATTTTTTGTTTGATTAACAGTTGTACAAGTTTGATTTATTAAGAACAATCCAATTTATCTTTTAAACACTTTGGACTCATTACTGATATTTTGTATGACTGCAGACATGTCAGGGGAAGAGGCAGAAAATCCACATCATCCATCTGAGGCATCTACGTCTCAGGGTCGAGGTATGTTTGAATGTCATTGTCTATATTTTTTATGTAATTGACATATATATATATATATATAACATTTGTCAATTTATATATAAAATTGTTTTCAACAGGATCAGACTCGGCTGCTTCTTCCTCTCGCAGGAGAGGCCCTGGTCGTGGCATATTATCATGGAATTCCGACACGACGACAGATGTTTCATTTGATGAGGTATTTCATCCCGTGGGACCGAATGCCCCGGCATTTATTCGTCAGCTGGGTCATATCATACGTGACCCACATCGATTTCCATTGACCACGCGTGATTGGGCTTCTATCCCTCAGGACACATTAGATCGTCTATGGAGGGAGGTTCAGGTAAGAAAATAATTTTACTTTATTTTCTATTTATAAATAATACTAATATGTTTGATTATTTTCATTATAGCAAAATTTGAAAGTATGCCCTGAAGAGTTTCGGCCGGTGTGTATGAGCAAATGTCGTAAGCTGTGGAAAGATTATAAAGGCAAAGTGAAGAGGGACCACTGGATACCAAATGTGGGTGCCCTTGACATTTTGGAAAAGGTCCCGAGAGGTGTCCTCCCAGCTCAGTGGCGTGACTTGGTTGCATATTGGTCTACTGAGGGTGTTGCGGTTAGTATATTAATTATTTTTCTGTATATATATTTTCAAGAATATGTGATTTGTTTGAAATTTGAATGAATTGAATGTAGGAGGTGTCAACACGCCATTCGGAGAATCGAGCGTTGCAGGGACCAGCTCACAGGCTCGGGACTCGTCACGTGTCTCAGATCCGACATGAGGTATATATTATTCATTTTTTAATTTATTAATTAATATGGTTTTGTGTTTATATTCTTTTAATATACAGTTGCGAGGGCAAGGTGCAGCAACTGATAAAATGTCGGTGTGGATAAGGACTCGTGATCGCAATGATCCAGAGGTTGCAGCATTGATAGTAAGTGTCTGTACTTACCAATAATTACATAAATCTATATATTAACATATATATATTTAAATATTTCACAGGATCAATTTGAAGCTGAGTTAGAACAGCTGCCAGAGGACCAGCGACAGCTTCCCATGCGACGGGATGAGATCTTTCATCGCATTATTGGTCGGGACGGGCATGGCTATAGTTTGACCTATGGAGCAGGGATTCCTCGTTCTGTAGTGTCACGCGCTGCGGTTGTCGGTCCTGCTGTTGCTCATATGACACAGCAGATGTCAGATTTTGAGGCACGGCTGCGCGCTTCCGAGGAGACAAATGCGCAATTGACAGCTGAGGTTAGAGCACTGCGGGAATATGTGCGTCGAGCTGATGGTACAGGGGATCATACGACGCAGGTATATACTGTATTTATTTATTTAATTTAAATTATTTTTGTTATTAAAATATTTATAATGTTTATTTGTTGTAGGCACCTGGCCCACCAGAAGGAGGTAGCAGTGATGGCAACACGTGACGCACCATATATTCACGAGATATGTTTTTTGTTTTTACTGGTAGGGTTGACATTGATGTACTGTATTTATTCATTTAAGTAATGCATTATTACCATCCATGGTGGTCTTTTAAATATTTTATAGATTATGTATTATTAATATATTTTTTATAAATTTCTGTATGGTATCGATAAAAGAAATATGTATTAATTAGATATTATCACTTTTATTTTTCACTTTTGTAATCAATGGGATGGCCTTTGCACCCCCGGAGAACCCCCCGCACCCCCGTACACCCCCCCGCCACCCCCGTACAGCCCCCCGCCACCCCCGTACAGCCCCCCGCCACCCCCGTACAGCCCCCCGCCACCCCCGTACAGCCCCCCGCCACCCCCGTACAGCCCCCCGCCACCCCCGTACAGCCCCCCGCACCCCCGTACAGCCCCCCGCACCCCCGTACAGCCCCCCGCCACCCCCGTACAGCCCCCGCCACCCCCGTACAGCCCCCCGCCACCCCCGTACAGCCCCCCGCCACCCCCGTACAGCCCCCCGCCACCCCCGTACAGCCCCCCGCCACCCCCGTACAGCACCCCGCCACCCCCGTACAGCCCCCCGCACCCCCGTACAGCCCCCCGCCACCCCCGTACAGCCCCCCGCCACCCCCGTACAGCCCCCCGCACCCCCGTACAGCCCCCCGCACCCCCGTACAGCCCCCCGCCACCCCCGTACAGCCCCCCGCCACCCCCGTACAGCCCCCCGCCACCCCCGTACAGCCCCCCGCCACCCCCGTACAGCCCCCCGCCACCCCCGTACAGCCCCCCGCACCCCCGTACAGCCCCCCGCACCCCCGTACAGCCCCCCGCCACCCCCGTACAGCCCCCCGCCACCCCCGTACAGCCCCCCGCCACCCCCGTACAGCCCCCCGCACCCCCGTACAGCCCCCCGCCACCCCCGTACAGCCCCCCGCACCCCCGTACAGCCCCCCGCACCCCCGTACAGCCCCCCGCCACCCCCGTACAGCCCCCCGCCACCCCCGTACAGCCCCCCGCCACCCCCGTACAGCCCCCCGCACCCCCGTACAGCCCCCCGCCACCCCCGTACAGCCCCCCGCCACCCCCGTACAGCCCCCCGCACCCCCGTACAGCCCCCCGCCACCCCCGTACAGCCCCCCGCCACCCCCGTACAGCCCCCCGCCACCCCCGTACAGCCCCCCGCCACCCCCGTACAGCCCCCCGCCACCCCCGTACAGCCCCCCCGCCACCCCCGTACAGCCCCCCGCCACCCCCGTACAGACGGCACCTCATTCGGAGGTGCCGTGTGACCGCGGCGGCCGGAAACGCGTTTCCGGCGCCTTTAAACACCAAAACGGCGTGCGGCGGTCCGATTCGGAGCAAACGTGCTCCGAACGACCTGAAACCGCACGGGAACATCCGGGGCGTGAATTGTGAAATGGTCGGCTAGACGGCACCTCATTCGGAGGTGCCGTGTGACCGTGGCGGCCGGAAACGCGTTTCCGGCGCCATTAAACACCAAAACGGCGTGCGGCGGTCCGATTCGGAGCAAACGTGTTCCGAACGACCTGAAACCGCACGGGAACGATAGAAATATTATTCCTGAGATGCAGGAGGAGGCCGCACGTCCATCGGACGTGCGGTTCGCGCGGCACGTCCGATTGTGCCGTTTTCAGCAGCGCGGCGCGCGCTGAAATGGCGCGTTGGGGGGTCAAAACCACCCGAACGACCTCCGAATGCCACGAAACCGTACGACAACATCCGGGGCGTGAATTGTGAAATGGTCGGCCAGACGGCACCTCATTCGGAGGTGCCGTGTGACCGCGGCGGCCGGAAACGCGTTTCCGGCGCCATTAAACACCAAAACGGCGTGCGGCGGTCCCGTTCGGAGCAAACGTGCTCCGAACGACCTGAAACCGCACGGGAACGATAGAAATATTATTCCTGAGATGCAGGAGGAGGCCGCACGTCCATCGGACGTGCGGTTCGCGCGGCACGTCCGATTGTGCCGTTTTCAGCAGCGCGGCGCGCGCTGAAATGGCGCGTTGGGGGGTCAAAACCACCCGAACGACCTCCGAATGCCACGAAACCGTACGACAACATCCGGGGCGTGAATTGTGAAATGGTCGGCCAGACGGAACCTCATTCGGAGGTGCCGTGTGACCGCGGCGGCCGGAAACGCGTTTCCGGCGCCATTAAACACCAAAACGGCGTGCGGCGGTCCGATTCGGAGCAAACGTGCTCCGAACGACCTGAAACTGCACGGGAACGATAGAAATATTATTCCTGAGATGCAGGAGGAGGCCGCACGTCCATCGGACGTGCGGTTCGCGCGGCACGTCCGATTGTGCCGTTTTCAGCAGCGCGGCGCGCGCTGAAATGGCGCGTTGGGGGGTCAAAACCACCCGAACGACCTCCGAATTCCACGAAACCGTACGACAACATCCGGTGCGTGAATTGTGAAATGGTCGGCCAGACGGCACCTCATTCGGAGGTGCCGTGTGACCGTGGCGGCCGGAAACGCGTTTCCGGCGCCATTAAACACCAAAACGGCGTTCGGCGGTCCGATTCGGAGCAAACGTGTTCCGAACGACCTGAAACCGCACGGGAACGATAGAAATATTATTCCTGAGATGCAGGAGGAGGCCGCACGTCCATCGGACGTGCGGTTCGCGCGGCACGTCCGATTGTGCCGTTTTCAGCAGCGCGGCGCGCGCTGAAATGGCGCGTTGGGGGGTCAAAACCACCCGAACGACCTCCGAATGCCACGAAACCGTACGACAACATCCGGGGCGTGAATTGTGAAATGGTCGGCCAGACGGCACCTCATTCGGAGGTGCCGTGTGACCGCGGCGGCCGGAAACGCGTTTCCGGCGCCATTAAACACCAAAACGGCGTGCGGCGGTCCGATTCGGAGCAAACGTGCTCCGAACGACCTGAAACCGCACGGGAACGATAGAAATATTATTCCTGAGATGCAGGAGGAGGCCGCACGTCCATCGGACGTGCGGTTCGCGCGGCACGTCCGATTGTGCCGTTTTCAGCAGCGCGGCGCGCGCTGAAATGGCGCGTTGGGGGGTCAAAACCACCCGAACGACCTCCGAATGCCACGAAACCGTACGACAACATCCGGTGCGTGAATTGTGAAATGGTCGGCCAGACGGCACCTCATTCGGAGGTGCCGTGTGACCGCGGCGGCCGGAAACGCGTTTCCGGCGCCATTAAACACCAAAACGGCGTGCGGCGGTCCCGTTCGGAGCAAACGTGCTCCGAACGACCTGAAACCGCACGGGAACGATAGAAATATTATTCCTGAGATGCAGGAGGAGGCCGCACGTCCATCGGACGTGCGGTTCGCCCGGCACGTCCGATTGTGCCGTTTTCAGCAGCGCGGCGCGCGCTGAAATGGCGCGTTGGGGGGTCAAAACCACCCGAACGACCTCCGAACGACCTGAAACCGCACGACAACATCCGGTGCGTGAATTGTGAAATGGTCGGCCAGACGGCACCTCATTCGGAGGTGCCGTGTGACCGCGGCGGCCGGAAACGCGTTTCCGGCGCCATTAAACACCAAAACGGCGTGCGGCGGTCCGATTCGGAGCAAACGTGCTCCGAACGACCTGAAACCGCACGGGAACGATAGAAATATTATTCCTGAGATGCAGGAGGAGGCCGCACGTCCATCGGACGTGCGGTTCGCGCGGCACGTCCGATTGTGCCGTTTTCAGCAGCGCGGCGCGCGCTGAAATGGCGCGTTGGGGGGTCAAAACCACCCGAACGACCTCCGAATGCCACGAAACCGTACGACAACATCCGGTGCGTGAATTGTGAAATGGTCGGCCAGACGGCACCTCATTCGGAGGTGCCGTGTGACCGCGGCGGCCGGAAACGCGTTTCTGGCGCCATTAAACACCAAAACGGCGTGCGGCGGTCCGATTCGGAGCAAACGTGCTCCGAACGACCTGAAACCGCACGGGAACGATAGAAATATTATTCCTGAGATGCAGGAGGAGGCCGCACGTCCATCGGACGTGCGGTTCACGCGGCACGTCCGATTGTGCCGTTTTCAGCAGCGCGGCGCGCGCTGAAATGGGGCGTTGGGGGGTCAAAACCACCCGAACGACCTCCGAATGCCACGAAACCGTACGACAACATCCGGGGCGTGAATTGTGAAATGGTCGGCCAGACGGCACCTCATTCGGAGGTGCCGTGTGACCGCGGCGGCCGGAAACGCGTTTCCGGCGCCATTAAACACCAAAACGGCGTGCGGCGGTCCGATTCGGAGCAAACGTGCTCCGAACGACCTGAAACCGCACGGGAACGATAGAAATATTATTCCTGAGATGCAGGAGGAGGCCGCACGTCCATCGGACGTGCGGTTCGCGCGGCACGTCCGATTGTGCCGTTTTCAGCAGCGCGGCGCGCGCTGAAATGGCACGTTGGGGGGTCAAAACCACCCGAACGACCTCCGAATGCCACGAAACCGTACGACAACATCCGGGGCGTGAATTGTGAAATGGTCGGCCAGACGGCACCTCATTCGGAGGTGCCGTGTGACCGTGTCGGCCGGAAACGCGTTTCCGGCGCCATTAAACACCAAAACGGCGTGCGGCGGTCCGATTCGGAGCAAACGTGTTCCGAACGACCTGAAACCGCACGGGAACGATAGAAATATTATTCCTGAGATGCAGGAGGAGGCCGCACGTCCATCGGACGTGCGGTTCGCGCGGCACGTCCGATTGTGCCGTTTTCAGCAGCGCGGCGCGCGCTGAAATGGCGCGTTGGGGGGTCAAAACCACCCGAACGACCTCCGAAGGCCACGAAACCGTACGACAACATCCGGGGCGTGAATTGTGAAATGGTCGGCCAGACGGCACCTCATTCGGAGGTGCCGTGTGACCGCGGCGGCCGGAAACGCGTTTCCGGCGCCATTAAACACCAAAACGGCGTGCGGCGGTCCGATTCGGAGCAAACGTGCTCCGAACGACCTGAAACCGCACGGGAACGATAGAAATATTATTCCTGAGATGCAGGAGGAGGCCGCACGTCCATCGGACGTGCGGTTCGCGCGGCACGTCCGATTGTGCCGTTTTCAGCAGCGCGGCGCGCGCTGAAATGGCGCGTTGGGGGGTCAAAACCACCCGAACGACCTCCGAATGCCACGAAACCGTACGACAACATCCGGTGCGTGAATTGTGAAATGGTCGGCCAGACGGCACCTCATTCGGAGGTGCCGTGTGACCGCGGCGGCCGGAAACGCGTTTCCGGCGCCATTAAACACCAAAACGGCGTGCGGCGGTCCCGTTCGGAGCAAACGTGCTCCGAACGACCTGAAACCGCACGGGAACGATAGAAATATTATTCCTGAGATGCAGGAGGAGGCCGCACGTCCATCGGACGTGCGGTTCGCGCGGCACGTCCGATTGTGCCGTTTTCAGCAGCGCGGCGCGCGCTGAAATGGCGCGTTGGGGGGTCAAAACCACCCGAACGACCTCCGAACGACCTGAAACCGCACGACAACATCCGGTGCGTGAATTGTGAAATGGTCGGCCAGACGGCACCTCATTCGGAGGTGCCGTGTGACCGCGGCGGCCGGAAACGCGTTTCCGGCGCCATTAAACACCAAAACGGCGTGCGGCGGTCCGATTCGGAGCAAACGTGCTCCGAACGACCTGAAACCGCACGGGAATGATAGAAATATTATTCCTGAGATGCAGGAGGAGGCCGCACGTCCATCGGACGTGCGGTTCGCGCGGCACGTCCGATTGTGCCGTTTTCAGCAGCGCGGCGCGCGCTGAAATGGCGCGTTGGGGGGTCAAAACCACCCGAACGACCTCCGAATGCCACGAAACCGTACGACAACATCCGGTGCGTGAATTGTGAAATGGTCGGCCAGACGGCACCTCATTCGGAGGTGCCGTGTGACCGCGGCGGCCGGAAACGCGTTTCCGGCGCCATTAAACACCAAAACGGCGTGCGGCGGTCCGATTCGGAGCAAACGTGCTCCGAACGACCTGAAACCGCACGGGAACGATAGAAATATTATTCCTGAGATGCAGGAGGAGGCCGCACGTCCATCGGACGTGCGGTTCACGCGGCACGTCCGATTGTGCCGTTTTCAGCAGCGCGGCGCGCGCTGAAATGGGGCGTTGGGGGGTCAAAACCACCCGAACGACCTCCGAATGCCACGAAACCGTACGACAACATCCGGGGCGTGAATTGTGAAATGGTCGGCCAGACGGCACCTCATTCGGAGGTGCCGTGTGACCGCGGCGGCCGGAAACGCGTTTCCGGCGCCATTAAACACCAAAACGGCGTGCGGCGGTCCGATTCGGAGCAAACGTGCTCCGAACGACCTGAAACCGCACGGGAACGATAGAAATATTATTCCTGAGATGCAGGAGGAGGCCGCACGTCCATCGGACGTGCGGTTCGCGCGGCACGTCCGATTGTGCCGTTTTCAGCAGCGCGGCGCGCGCTGAAATGGCACGTTGGGGGGTCAAAACCACCCGAACGACCTCCGAATGCCACGAAACCGTACGACAACATCCGGGGCGTGAATTGTGAAATGGTCGGCCAGACGGCACCTCATTCGGAGGTGCCGTGTGACCGTGTCGGCCGGAAACGCGTTTCCGGCGCCATTAAACACCAAAACGGCGTGCGGCGGTCCGATTCGGAGCAAACGTGTTCCGAACGACCTGAAACCGCACGGGAACGATAGAAATATTATTCCTGAGATGCAGGAGGAGGCCGCACGTCCATCGGACGTGCGGTTCGCGCGGCACGTCCGATTGTGCCGTTTTCAGCAGCGCGGCGCGCGCTGAAATGGCGCGTTGGGGGGTCAAAACCACCCGAACGACCTCCGAAGGCCACGAAACCGTACGACAACATCCGGGGCGTGAATTGTGAAATGGTCGGCTAGACGGCACCTCATTCGGAGGTGCCGTGTGACCGCGGCGGCCGGAAACGCGTTTCCGGCGCCATTAAACACCAAAACGGCGTGCGGCGGTCCGATTCGGAGCAAACGTGCTCCGAACGACCTGAAACCGCACGGGAACGATAGAAATATTATTCCTGAGATGTAGGAGGAGGCCGCACGTCCATCGGACGTGCGGTTCGCGCGGCACGTCCGATTGTGCCGTATTCAGCAGCGCGGCGCGCGCTGAAAGGGCGCGTTGGGGGGTCAAAACCACCCGAACGACCTCCGAATGCCACGAAACCGGACGACAACATCCGGGGCGTGAATTGTGAAATGGTCGGCCAGACGGCACCTCATTCGGAGGTGCCGTGTGACCGCGGCGGCCGGAAACAAAACGGCGTGCGGCGGTCCGATTCGGAGCAAACGTGCTCCGAACGACCTGAAATATATTATATATATATAATATTTAAAATATATTATATAGAGAATATTTAAATTATTATAACACAATGATTTGATATTATATATGTATTAAATATGTATTAAAACATTTCAAATATATAATATATATATATATATATATATATATATATATTTAAAATATTGTATTTAATAGTATATATATGAATATTTTTACATAAATATATATATATATTTATATTGAATTCAATAAAAATTTTTTAAAAAATTTTTTTTTTTTTGAATAGCGACCGCCATAGGCGGTCGCTATAGGGTGCCATGCCGGCCCACTATAGCGACCGCCATTGGCGGTCGCTATAGGGTGCCCGGCAGGGGGCCTTCAGCGACCGCCAAGCGGTCGCTGAAGGCCGAACTGACGGCCTTCTATAGCGACCGCCATTGGCGGTCGCTAAAGCCCTCTAGCGACGGGGCAACAGCGACCGCCAATGGCGGTCGCTGCGCGGCCGCTAAAGACCTTTAGCGACCGCCAATGGCGGTCGCTAATTGTCTTATTTTTAGTAGTGTGACCTTCACGTATCGGTATCCTTTTCATAACGGTAGCCTTGTTCTGTAACAGTGACCACTTGTTTGTTTAAGCATTCTATTGGCAGAATGGGTCAAGTTAGAATATATATCCATTTAGTAACCGGATTATCTAAAGATAATATAAATATTGTAATATATGAATATGTACATGGTGTACATAAATAATGAAATAAGTAATTAATCATTAATTAATATAGGAACTATCGAACTATACTTGAACATAATTGATATTATCAAAATATAATTGAGCATAGTTAAAATTTGATTGAGCATAGTTGGTATCATCAAAATATAAGTTCAACTAATTTTCCTAGAGGGCTCAACAATCTCCCCCTTTTTGATAATTGCAACCTATCACAACTTATGCTAAACTATGTAAGAAAATTAACTTAATATCAGAGGAAAAAATTTCCTAAGAAAAACTTTTTAAAACAAAGTTCTCATTTTTCTCCCCCTCTCAATGGCACTCCCAGTTCTCATTTGGTGCATCTTCTCTCCCATTTTTTTCCTTTGGGAAATTTTCTCCCCCTTTGTGATTAACAAAAATAAGGGCAGAATTAGAGAAATGTAGAGAACAGATGGAAAGAAAACAAAAACATTATAAAGTGGATAATGTAAGAGTAAATTTCCATTATGGTACAAAATGTACAAACTGAGAAATCCAATATTACAAAAATAAATACAAGTGAATCCTATCAAAAACATCCAGAAACACTCAATCATCCTCTTGAACAGAAGTCTTTCCCTTAGGATTAGAAGAGGGTGTAGGTTCAGATGGAGTAGATGGATTGGGAATAGCTGAAAGAACAACTAGAGGGTCAGCCACTGAAACTGTTCCGGATCTGAAATATGTGCTCTTCTGAGGGATCATAGGTGTCAAGCTTCGAATAGCCTGAGCTGGAGTTAACTAAGGTGTACTCCTAGAGGCAGAGGTAGGAAGGGCAGGAGGAACAATCACAGGTCTGGCATCTACATGCAATAATGGTAGCAACATGTTCCTAAAATCCATAATAATACTGCCTCCTCTCTCTATTGTTGACACAAAATCATCTCGATTTTCAATAAATTTATCCAAGGCAGGAGTAAGCTCCCTGATCTTACTAACCTTTTCTTTGAAAGCTTGAGTCACTAGAGGCAACTTCATATTCTCCAACAAAAGCTTGAAATGGTTGGCCATTTGATGCTTGGTGTAGACTTTCTCAAAATAAGTATCCACTTGATTTTTAATTGCCTTTTGAGAAGCAGTAGCTGCTAGTAGATGATCAGGAACAAAACTACTAACTTCCCTAGTGGTAGAAAGGATCTGAGTATCCGAGGAGACATTGGTACTGGCCTTAGCCAACTCTTCCTGAATAACAGATCTGATCTGGTCAAGGTTCACAGTGGAGCTGGATGAGGGAAGAGGTTTCACTGAAAAAGCTATTGTCTCCTTGAAAGATTGTGTCAGATTACTAACCACCTTCTGAAAAAGTTCATCTTTACTGTGTAGATGTTCTTTGACTTATTTCTTAAAAGCTTCAAAAACGTCCACAAACTGTTTGACTACCTCTTTGATATATCTGATATCAGTGTTCACTTGGGTTTGAGAGCTGTTCATTGCAGTCAATGAAGAAATTGATTGTCTAAGAGCAACTACAGCTCCTTTCCAACTCTCAATTTGAGTATAGCACACCTTGACTTCATCCATCATTTCCTTTACTGGGCTAGAAACAGCACATCCCGGAGATAGCTCCAGGGATTGCTTCACACTTCTCATCTCTTCAACCAGACTTGTCTTCAAATCTTCCACTGATTCTCTTAGTGATTATTTCAATTCATCCTTTAAGGACTCAAGGTCCTCCTTAGTTTCCAAATTCTTAGCTACAACAGGTAGGATAAAGGATTCCCTTTGGGGCCGGTCTTCCTCATCTGAATCTCTATAGGAAATTCCAAGTACCATATATCCTGGATCTGATGTCCAACCTTCAATGTCATACAAAAGAGATACTGAACCAAGATGTTCCCCCTCACTTAGAACATTCTCCTAAGGAATCTCCTCCAACTCTTCTTCTTGATGTAGTTCTACAACTTCTTCTACAACTGCAGCAGATTCAATAGACATTTGCTCTAAGTCTTCAATGACTCTCTCATCAATAGATGCTGCTTCTGCTTCCTGATCTGGCACTGTCCTAACTGTACTAACTATCATAGGGCTCAGATTGAGCTCTTCTTCTTCATTTTCCTCATCATTTGCTTCACCAGCAGCCTCCTTTTCATCATTAAAAACATGATCGGATTCGGTTTCCTTATCCTCTTCAGAGGTGTCCTTAACAACATTATAACTTGCTTCTTCTTCTTCTTTTGTAGTTTCAGTGTCATTGTCCTTCAAAACAGCTTCTCTCCTTGGTAGTTCTTTTGGAGGGCTATCTGCTCCATAAGAAATGGTTTGAGGAAAAGGACTAGGAGGTAAATTAGGGTCTCCTCCTTTCTCAACTGATGTCTCTTCCTCCTCCGCATCATCATCACTGTAGACTGGTTTTGGCTCATCTAGTCCAAGACCAGGGTCCCTCACATCCTTTGGTCTAGAAGGATGATCCACGGGAGTATACTTGTCATAGATTTTTCCATCATCATTAATCCATGATTTCTTCCAAGGGTTCCAACTGACTTTCATAAACTTACACATAGTCCTGGTGAGGCAAAAATTATTCTTAACTACAACAGTTTCATCTTGAGGTCCAGCTACCACCTTTTCCTTCAACATAATAGAAATTAACTTAGAAAAGAAAAGTGCATTGGACTTAGACTTCGGTCTAGTCATCTCCTCAATCTGAATCATAAGAAATCTGCATAAATTCACCATTACTCCATGCTTTAACAGGTACAAAAAATAAATATCTTAAAATCTAATAGTAGCAAAATGTCCTCTCCTTGGGCTAATCACATGATGAATAAACTTGAAAAGTAGTTTATCCTCCCCTGTCATCTCTGCAGCAATGGCCTTTCTAGGAGTTCCATTCCCTGTAAACTCCAAAAAGGCATCCTCATAATTGAAAAAGTCACTAGAAGTAGGTTGGATTTTTAATAAAATCCATAATCACCTTCATGAGGAACTTTAAGGTTCTCAGCCCATTCAACTGATGAAAACGAAAACATTTGACTATTTACAAAGAAAATCATCCTATTTTCCTCCTCTGATGTCGCAAAACAAACAAACTCAGAAAACTCTTTTACCAGTGTTGGATAGTACGGTCCATTATTGTTCATGAAGCATTCGATCCATCCTTGTTCTTGTAGAACCTTCAGAATCAAGGACTTGATTTCCAGTAGCCATTCAGCACAAAATTCCTTTTCCACTACAATTTCTCGCTTCAATAAATTTGAATTCACGGGATTCCTTCGAATAGAATCTCTACTGTTTCCACTGCCACCAGCATTCATTACTTTCTACTTTTTATATTGTGGCGCATCACTACCTTCATCTACTGAGGGTCGCTTCACATGAGCCATTTCAGATTCTAAGTCTTAGGGTTTTGTGAGCTTGATAGGTTTAGGTAGGAGGGATTCGAACAGTCAGGTTTGCGGTGATTGAATGATGTCTAGATTCGGGTTTAATATCATTTAGGATTCAAATATAAAGTAAATCTTATATTAAAAATAAATGTAAAGTCTCGGCCTTAATACAGAAATTTAAAATAGCGCGAGATATGTACTGGTGAGGTGTCCTAACGGTGAGGTCTCTCTTAACGGTGAGGTCTCCTAATGGTGAGGTTTCTCCTAACGGTGAGGTTTCTCCTAATGGTGAGGTTTCTCCTAATGGTGAGGTTTCTCTAACGGTGAGGTTTCTCTAACGGTGAGGTTTCTCCTAAAAGTGAGGTTTTTCCTAACAGTGAGGTTTTTCCTAACAGTGAGGTTTCTCCTAATGGTTTAAGAGTAAGTTATCATTCTTAATTCAGGTCTAATGAAACTTAATCTTTCTGAACATAAAGGCTTAGTGAATATATCAGCTAATTGGAGTTCAGTGCCTATAAATTCAAGAGTTATATCACCTCTTTGATAATGATCACTTAAAAAGTGGTGTCTAACATCAATGTGTTTGGTTCTAGAATGAGACACAGGGTTCTTTGAGATGTTGATCACACTAGTGTTGTCACAGTTAATTGAAACAAGTTAAAATTCAAATCCATATTCCAATAGAGTGTGTTTCATCCACATAATCTGTGCACAGCAACTACCAGCAGCTATATACTCTGCTTCAATAGTAAATAATGCAACTGAGTTCTATTTCGTACTACACCATGATACTAGGGACTTTCCAAGTAAATGACATGTTCCAGATGTGCTCTTTCTATCTAACTTGCATCTAGAAAAGTCAGCATCCGAATAACTTATTAAATCAAATGATTGTCCTTTTGGGTAAAACAGTCCCAAATTAGCAGTATTTTTAAGATATTTGTAAATCCTTTTAACAGCAAGTAAGTGTGACTCTTTAGGATCAGCTTGAAATCTAGCAAACATACATACACTAAACATAATATCAGGTTGACTAGCAGTAAGATAAAGTAAACTCCCAATCATACCTCTGTAATTGGTTTGATCCACCAGTTTCCTAGTTTCATCAATATCCAATTTACAGGTCGTACTCATAGGTGTATCACTTCCCTTAATACTATCCAAACCAAAACGTTTTAATAAATCCTTATTATATTTACTCTGATTTAAAATAATACCATCTTTGGTTTGAAAGATTTGAAATCCAAGAAAGTACTTAAGCTCTCCCATTAAGCTCATTTCAAATTCATTTTGCATAACCTTTGAAAAATCAGTACATAAAGAATTTTTAGAAGATCCAAAGATAATATCATCAACATAAATTTGTACTACTAAAACATCTTTTGAAATTCTTTTTATAAAAAGAGTGGGATCAGCAATTCCTTTTGTAAATCCTTTTGAGATAAGAAAATTTGTAATTCTTTCATACCAAGCTCTTGGAGCTTGTTTTAAACCATATAATGCTTTAGAAAGTTTAAAAACATGACTTTGAAAGTGAGGATTTGAAAAACCAGGTGGTTGTTCTATAAAAACATCTTCAACAATAAAACCATTTAGAAAATCACTTTTCACGACCATTTGATATAACTTGAAATTCAAATGTGATACAAAGTCAAGTAAGATCCTAATTGCCTCTAATCTAGCTACAGGTGAAAAGGTTTCCTCATATTCAATTCCTTCTTCTTGATTGTAACCTTGTGCAACTAGTCTAGCTTTGTTTCTAATGATATTTCCAGATTCATCAACTTTGTTTCTAAACACACACTTAGTGCCTATGGTTAAAGTGTCCTTAGGTCTTTCTACTAATTTCTAGACTATATTTATTTCAAATTGATTTAGTTCTTCTTGCATAGCTATTACCCAAAATTCATCATTGATAGCATCATCGATATTTTTAGGTTCTAACTGTGAAAGAAAATCTTGATGTTCAACCTGATTTCTTAGAGAAGCTATAGTCTGTGTTCCTCTATCTAGATTACCTACAACAGAATATAAAGGATGGTTCTTTAAGATCCTAGTTAGTCTTGAAAAGGTAGGGCTAGAGATTTCAGGTTCATCAATAGGTTGGGAGTCAATAGAAGCAAGTTCTGGAAAATTTCCAGAACTGGATGTTTTAACTATAGGTCCACAGTCTTTATCATTAAGGTTTAAAATAGAGAGATCATCTTCAAGATTTTCAAGAGAGGTGTTAGGTTCATGTGGATCAGTTTCATCAAATTTTATGTGAACAGATTCCTCCACACATTTTGTTCTCTTATTGAAAACTCTATAGGCTTTACTAGAAATAGAGTAACCTAGGAAAATTCCTTCATCACTCTTGGATGAAAACTTGTCAAGATTATCTTTGGTATTAAGAATAAAGACTTTGCAACCAAA
This sequence comes from Viscum album, assembly GCA_963277665.1. Classification (NCBI taxonomy): domain Eukaryota; kingdom Viridiplantae; phylum Streptophyta; class Magnoliopsida; order Santalales; family Viscaceae; genus Viscum; species Viscum album. Next base: position 1,369,510,913 of record OY728162.1, on the reverse strand, counting down.
AACTCTGAAGTAGTTAACCTTAGGTTTCCTATGGTTCCACAACTCATAAGGGGTCTTCTTAAGAACAGGTCTGATCAAGACTCTATTGATAATATAACAAGCTATATTAACAGCTTCAGCCCAAAAATAAATAGGCAGGTCATACTCATTGAGAATAGTTCTGGGAATTTCCTGAAGGGTTCTATTCCTCCTCTCTACTACACCATTTTGCTGAGGGGTTCTAGGGGCATAGAAATTGTGACTATAGCCATTGTCTGAGCAGTAGGATCCAAACTCATGATTTTCAAACTCACGACCATGATCACTTCTCAAGATTTTAATCTTAAGTCCACTAAGGTTCTCTTCAAACTTGGAATATTTAACAAAGTAAGATCAAGATTCACTTTTGTGAGCTAGAAAATATACCCAAGTATACCTAGAATAGTCATCTACTAGAACATAGACATAGTGCTTCCCATTTAAACTAGAAACTCTGGAAGGTCCAAACAAATCCATGTGAACCAACTCGAGAGGTTAATAAGTTAACACTTCTTTCTTTGATTTGAAAGAAACTTTATGTTGCTTTCCCTTTTGATAGGGATTACAAACTTTATCTGCTGGGAATTCAAGTTTTGGTAGGTCTCTAACTAAGTCTTTCCTAGTAATTTTTCTAAGTGAATGTACATTGAAGTGTCCTAATATTCTATTCCCAATCCAATAATGTTTATGAAAAGCATTTAAATAAGTAATATTTTGCATAGCTAAAGAATTTAAGTCAACAGCATAGACATTTTCATTTCGCAGAGCAGAAAATACTAAAGCATTTTTAGAATTAAAAACGTTGCAAGAATCATTTTCAAATTTAACATTAAAACCATCATCACATAACTGATAAATACATAACAGATTATATTTTAGTCCATCAATGAATAAAACTTTAGAAATTAATACTGATTCAGTGTTACCAATCTGGCCTAAGCTGATGATTTTCCCTTTAGAATTATCACCAAAGGTGACAAAACCTCCATCAATTCTGACTAAGATTTTAAAGCATGAGAAGTCTCCTGACATATGTCTTGAACATCCACTTTCCAAGTACCAGGTCTTTCTACAGGAGCTCTTTAAGTAGGTTCCCTATAAAACAGATTTAGATAGGAAATGATTTTGGTACCTAGATTTTCTTGGGTCCAGACAAGTTAGCCAATAAAACTTTAGGTACCCAAAGTTGTCTTGTGGGTTTCATAAGGTTTGCAGAATCAATAGATTTAGATAGATAAACCTTATTAGATCCGTAACTATGAATATAACTAGTTGAAGCATATGAACTTCCAAAACTATAACTATCTACATTCTGTCCAGATTTAGGAATAAATCTAGTTTTGGTAATTTTTCATTGTCCAGGTTGGTATCCTATACCATCAGTATATCTAGGTGCAATTTTCTTACCTAGAATTTGAGTAAGAGTGTCTTTTCCATTTGTGAACTTTTCTAAATCCTTCCTAAGTTTCTCATTTGAAAATTTCAGTTCAGTGTTTTATTTAAGCAACTGATCATTCTTTTCTATTTCAATTTCAAGATCAGATTTATGTTTAACAGTTAAAGCATACTGTTTCTTTAAACCTTTGTATTTGTCTTTCATCTCATTATAGGTTTCTTCTAACATATCACAGTATTCAAATAGTTCATATTTTGACAAATTTTCAGATTCAGAATCATCTCTAGAATAATATGTATTTAAAGTAGGAGTTTCAGATGTTACCTCAGAAGTGTTTGTCATAAAACACATGTTTGCCTTATTTCTGATTTCAGTTTCAGAATCTTAATATTCACTGGAGCTATCCTCAGGAGCACTCCAAGTATCCTTCATGGATTTCTTGTACTTACTATCCTTGTAATCATATTTTTTCTTGAATTTGAGCTTTGGGCAGTTTGCTTTAATATGTCCTTTTATTTTGCACTCATAACAGACAACTCCATCACTTTTATCTGGCTTTTTCCAATCCTTCTTCCAATTTCCCTCATTGTCATACATTCCTTTGTAATTTGATTTTCTGAAGAATTTCTTTTTCCTATAAAATTTCTTAAACCTTCTGGCTATGTGAGCCATTTATGCATCACTGTCAGATGCACCTTCACTTTCTTCATAGCTTGAGCTATCACTTATAGCTTGAAGTTTCTCCTTATCCTTATTCTTTGAAGTAGAAGTATTGAAGGCAACTGACTTCCTTTTTGGTTCATCTTCTTCTTCTTTGTTTACCTTGAGTTCTTCTTCATACATCATCAACTTACCGATAAGTTCCTTGACTGGCATTTGACCAATATCACAAGATTCTCTGATTGAAACAGAAGTGCCCCTCCATCTTTCAGGTAGGAATCTCAAAATTCTCATGATCTACTCCTTTGATGAAACGTCCTTTCCCAGTGAGATCATTGTATTGACAATTTCGTTAAAACTGAAATACATATTAGAAATGGGTTCATCAGGCTTCATCTTAAAATTATTATATTTAATAGTATAGGTGTTCATTCTCATTTCCTTAATATTAGTTGTTCCTTCATGAGAAACACTTAATGTATCCAAAATTTCATATGAAGTCTTCCAAGAAGATATTATATTAAATTCCTCATCTCCTAGAGCACAATACAGAGCATTCATAGCTTTGCAATTATTATTGTAGGTTGTCTTAGTAGTTTTGTTCCAAGTAGATTTAACAGTAGTAGGAATTTTATATTCGGATTCTATGGCAGACCAAATATCAAAACACATGCTTTCTAAATGAATTTTCATCTTAATCTTCCACTAAGCATAGTTGTTTCCATTGAAAAATGGTGGTCTATTAGTAGCAACACCTTCAAGTCTGTTATCCATGATAACTAGGTTGAAACAGAAATTTTAAAGAGATAAAAATTTAGAAATAACAGAAATTTTAAGAACTTTAAAATACAACTTAAATCACAGTTGAGAAACAGAGTACTTCAGAAAATATTTTAATCCCTCTGATACCAAATGATGGTCGGACTGCACACTCAAGAGGGGGGGGAGTGAATTGAGTTCCAATTAAAATTTCTGTTTAAAAATCTTTCACTAAAATCCCCCAATTTAAATTACTAATTGAATTGTAGTGAATTTTAACTAAATAAAACTTTCAGTTAGGTTATCAAGGTATTGATTAATTCCCAGTTAATCTAATCAGAAGATTATATTAGCTTTTGAAACTAACCTAATGATTTACAAAAAATGCAAACACTTGCTAATTCAATTATCAGAGCAACTTTGAAAAACAGTTTAAGTTTTCAAGCACTTAGCAGCGGAATAAAAAGGTTTTAGATAAAACTAAATAAAGCATAGCATATATAACCAAGAGGTTCGGACTCAAGACGAGACTTAGTCCTCTCAAAAATTTATATAAATTGGATCTACACCCTGGATCGGGGTTCACAACAGTTTACAACTGTCCAGGTGAAATACCTCTACCACAGTTTTACGTGGGAAACAAAAACAATAGCAAATACATCTATCCAGGTCAAACACGACCTCTAACACTATCCATAGTGGGAAATAAAAGATGTAAGGAGTTTGAGTGAGGATTTACAGATCCTCCAGTTAAGGTTCAGGAGACAGTGTGTGTAAAAATTAATACAGATGATACACACTGCTCGTAATGTAAATAATAAATCACAGAGGCAAAGATTTAGAGTTTAGAATGGCTCTAGTGATTGCAGTGCAGCTCTGGACTCCTTTGGATTCATCAAAATTGGTTCTGAGTCCTCTTCTGGTGTTTGTCTGGAAAACAGAGTGTTGTCTGCTTCCTTGACTTCCAGGTGTAGAGACAGAGGAGAGAGTAGTCGATGAAGTTCTTGTGTTGATGTTATCTTTTTCGTTCTTGGCTCTTCACAGGTATGTAGGAATGTATGAGCTCTTCGTGTAAGTTCAGTCGTCTCTTCTCATGCACACTTTTCAGAACCTTCTTAGTTTTTTCAACATCTACTTTCAGTAGTAAGAGCATCTCTTATTTAAAGCACGAGCTCTGGCAGTAGAAGTGATTTCCTTTTTGCAGGTACGAGGTACGGTTCCCTGAAATCCAACAACACACATTAAATAAATGTCAGTGTATTAAAATATACCTGATATGACCGTTGGTTAGATTAAATAATGATAAAGAAATTAAAGCATCATCGGGTTCTGTCTCTGGAATGGTAGCTTTGGATATCAGTAGCCTTGTATATAACGGTAGCCTTTCTATCTGTAGACTTCATGTCTGTCGGTAGATTTGATCAGTAGCGATAGACTTACTGTACCGGTGACGTTTCATGTAACGGTAGCCATCATGTACCGGTAGCTTCCTTAGTGTATCGGTAGACTTGAATAATGGTGACTTGTCTGTATCGGTGATGTATCAGTGACCTTCATGTATCGGTAGGCTTTGTTGTAACGTTGACCTTCACGTATCGGTAGACTTGATGTAACGGTGACCTTCACGTATCGGTAGGCTTTTTTGTAATGGTGACCTTCACGTATCGGTAGACTTGATGTAACGGTGTCCTTCACGTATCGGTAGACTTGATGTAACAGTGACCTTCATGTATTGGTATCCTTTTCATAACGGTAGCCTTGATCTGTAATGGTCACCACTTGTCTTTTTAAGCATTCTATTGGCAGAATGGGTCAAGTTAGAATATATATCCATTTAGTAACCGGATTATCTGAAGTTAATATAAATATTGTAATATATGAATATGTACATGGTGTATATAAATAATGAAATAAGTAATTAACCATTAATTAATATAGGAACTATCAAACTATACCTGAAGATAATTGAGATTATCAAAATATAATTGAGCATAGTTAAAATATGATTGAGCATAGTGGGGATTATCAAAATATAAGTTCAACTAATTGTCCCAGAGGGCTCAACAGTTACATTAAAATGTAAAAATACATCATAGATCGAGGAATGGCATGTTTAAATAATAGTTTAACATATACTTGAATAGGCCAATCATATTATTTAACTAAATGACTATTTAAATTGACATTACACATATTACAAATAGTTGTGGCATGAATAACTAGTGTATGTAAACTAGAATAATTATACAATGTTAAATCATGAAGGTTATTTATTATTTTATGAATTTAAAGAAACATGTCTATATTTTATCCATGTTTATAGAGAAAATGACTGAAATATAATTTTTATTTATATTTAAAAGAGACAAATATATTCTATAATTAGTTCAGATAGGTCCATGTCATAACTATGGTTGATATTCATATTTCAATAAACATTTTATGTAAAGAATAGACATGGATAAATTTACATGTTATATAATAAATCAAATTCTTTTGATATATTTTATGAACATAAATGTATTTTAGATAATCAACATGGATATAATATAATTAAACTTTGATTATAGTGATGTGAGAACGTATTAAAAAATAATTCACTAATTATTTATGAAATATGGGATAATATGCTATCTTTTTGCATATCTTATTAGACTTGATGATATTATTGTTGAGTTAAATTTTTTCCATGATAATTTTATGAATATGAATTGAAAAATATTTCAAACATAACCATAGTTTTCTAAAAAATTTGATAAATGGGATCACTAATTTTTTACAGTATATAAATAAAACTAGGAAAATTATATATATAGGTATAATGATGAAATGTTTTTGTAAATGTTATTTTGGGTAATAAACATGATTCATAAAGAATAGAATTTATCATTATAAATTCTTATAGATAAAAGAGTAATTATTAAAATACCATAAGTTAATATATAGTGGATAATATCTCAAACAGTGGTTGTGGGAAAATGATAGACTTCAATGAATTAACTGATCAAGATGAAAATGAGTTTAAACATAAACAAAAACTCTACAAGACTTGGTCGGTTGTGTTTTTCTAGTGAAATGTTTTTTTAGTTTAACTAAGGATGTTATAGAACAAAATATATTTAATTTTCATTTTGTTGATGAATGTGAATGTTATACTTGGATAATAATAAACCATTATACTATAGTAGATAGTATGTAAAAAATTACCATGATTATAATGTTTTTTTAAATAAATCCATCTATAGTTTACAACATGCATTAAAATCATGGAATGATCATTTATATATAGCCATAAAATATTTTTTTTCTATTTGAAATGAAAGTAAGTTATATGTATAAAAAAATTACTAAGAGTGAAATATTTTTCTTAGTAATATATGTTAAAGGTATATTACTAATGAAACCTAGAAAATAGTCATATTATCAATTAAGGATTGATTAAAAATGATTCTCTATAAATGATTTGGACAATAAAACCCATAATCTTGGGATCAAGATCCACACATTTAGATCCATGAGGATTTTTAAACTATCATAATGTAAATATAATGGTAAGGTATTGAAATTTACACAATGGATCAATAATGAGTAGATTGTTTCATATATTTCATGTCATAAACATGAGTATAATTCCTCTCAATTTGATGATATAATATTTAATTTATGTTAAGTTATGTAATAGAAAATTTTGGATAATAATATTGAGTATCAGTTGAAAAATTCATTTTTTTTTATTGGAGATATATAGAGGATACATTCATAGTATATAGAGGATAATGTGAAATACTCATTAAGGGATACATATAAACTATTTTTCATAGTGATTATTTTCATTCAGTATCATAATTATGATAATGATAATGAAAAGAGTAAGATAAGATTAAATTAGTTCATAGTTTTTGATCCTATAAAATCCATGTATATAATAGATTCTGATTTAACTAAAGAATCAATACAAATATATTTTGTAAAAACAATCCTTCTATAAGTGATTCTCAAGGATATGAAGCCATAGTTAGCAACAGGGTCATAAAATGAAATATTGTGGTCTCTGTTATACACTCCACAGCTAAAAAGATGCATGAGTATCATGTGAGCGATAATTAGATGTGAAATTTTAGTAATTTTCTACTGTTAAAGTGGGAGTTTATTAAAGTTGGTTACCGAGAAAAAAATTCATTCAGTTTTGAAATACAGATTATGTATTCAGGTAAGGCATGTTATAAAAATGTCAAATATTTAGGTTATGTTTACATTATTTATGTGAAAATTCATTAGTGTAGTTATTACATAAATTAGTTATAATTATTTTCTACTATATTGAAAACCTATTTATGGAAAAATTATATTTATCTATCATGTGTTAGGACCTCATATGTATTAATAAATCTTCTCATAATGATCAGACATGGTGATCTCCATGAAGGGAGGTCATGAGAACACAAATTCCATTAGGAACACAATATGATTAATATTTCATTGGATGTTCTTATCTATGAGTCTATGAATTTTTCATGAGAATTGATATCAGTATTAATGTGTAACACCATTCACTTACATTAATACTTGAGGAAAATTCTGATATATTTACTTATAGCTTAATAGTTTTCATCATATACATCATTAATTTTATGCCATTGATTAAATGGTTGTTATAGAAATAAATATTTCAAGATAATTGATTAAGATAGAAATATCTAACTAAAACCAATGGTTGAGGTGTTTTATAAAAATGATAAAATCTTTGGGTGAAAAAAAAAGATAAACCAAGTATTAAATAATGATGGAATAATTATACACATTTTTTATAAAATTTCATTTAATAAAGGGACTATATTTCATTGTACTGTTCATCAAAAATGTTTTTGTTTTTATATGCCTTATCCTACCCTAAATGGTTGATATTATGTGCTTCTAGATACCAGTTATAAAATATATATAATACCTAACACCTTTGATAAATGATACTAGAGAGATACACACTAACCATATCTAATAACCCTTTCGATTTAGTTGAGTATAGGTCTTAAAAATTATTCTAAATTTGTGGAAGGATATTTTTTCATGTTAAATTGATCATAAATTTAATCAAAGAATTATTCAAGTCAAAAGTAAGTTATTGGAAAACTTTCCTTAATTTAATCAAAATATAAATAAAAACAATATTAATAAACATCTAGTATATTTAAATTCCTCTTCAATTGATATGAATTTTTAATTCAATGATATTAAAAACTAATTTTTAGTTGGGGAGATACATTATTGGTAGACATCCTATTCCAGAATTTAAAATACATAGGCTCAAAATCAGGTTGGTTAAATTTCTTGAGTCAATATAGTAGTACTATATAATGGTACTACAGTAGTAATGTAGTAGAAGTTGTCACTACATTAGCAATGGGTAATATAGAAAGTACAGTAGCAATAGAAGTATTGTAAATAGTACTATTGAATCCTAGATATTATAGTAATATTAATAACTAGAGGTGACTTTGGCCAAAAAAATGTTTTGGTCCTAGAAATAGGGCTTTAATCACAAGAAACATCAACCTATTAAAATTTTTAAAGGGTTGGGTGGATGGGATACCCCTTATGGTTATGGGGATATGAAAAATCCACCATATCCCATGCGTGTGTGTGTTTCTATGTGTTTAGTTGTATTATTCCACTAATAAATAATATATATTCATAAGAAAAAATTTATTAATTTTTTTACAATAATGAAGGATATTTCATTCATGTTTTTATGGATTTTTTTATTTATTTAAATTTAATCAATTCAGAGTATATATTTATAATAATTTTGGGAAATTATATGTATCAACCCTATATTAAATTCAATAAAATTATGCATTCCAATATTTTAGTAATAAAGTTAATTACTTCTACTTGATATCCCTTTGTTATAGAGATATGTAGAGAATAATTTCGTGTGTTACAAACAATACATTGATCTAATAATTAATTCATTCGACCTCAATTCAAGGTTGTACGAGGATACAGTATACAACACCCCTTACCTGTAGAATTAGTGGATCCGGGATTAGAGGACCACAATATTCATGAAATTCTAATAGTGGTATATGTGAAGTTTCATCAAAATTTTCATTCGAAACTTAGATTAATAAATTCTAGTTCTACATGGGGATGAAAAAAATCACATGGGATATATATATAGATTTTTAAGATGATATTCATATTGTTTGTGCATATGTAAGAGGTTACAATTATTTCACAAGGATTTTAGTTTCAAATCATAAATTTTTTACCTTGTTATTTTACAATCAGTAAATATATACATGGATATTGTAAAGTTATGTTTATTGTTATTATATTTTTTTAATTACCTCAAGGTTGATAATTATTATGACCCAATATGGATGTAAGGTATTATACCCAAACCCAATAAATCATTATGTATTATTTTCCATTCTACTTCATTTTTTTATTTAATTTTTATAATCCTCACATACTTGTGAGTATGGAATTATAAAGAAGATGATTTCCCTTCCTGAAAGATGATGAGAATAATTTAAGTTACTACTAAACAAAGGTTAATCATGTGAGAATAAGGGATGTTGCAACTACAGTCAAACCATACATGAAGAGTTGTCCCATCTAGGTCTAGGTTGGATTATTATCATTTGATAAAATAACCAGTATTTTAAATCATGTAACCAAATTACATGAGTTTAAATCATTATATTTTATTTTTGTAATCATATAGTTTATAATAATTAAAAATATTTATCATCTAATCATGGAACATTTCTTGTAAAAAAAAATTATAGTGAACGGTTAATTATTTTGGTAAGTGTTTCACATAATATTTAATGAACATTATTTGTAAAAATGGATATTATAAACAAATTAATTAAAATCTATCAAAATAAAATATTTATTAATTAAACTTATTCCATTGTTTGATTTGGATTATAACCCTTGAATGAAGTTCTTATCTATCCATTTCTAGGAAATATTCTTTTTACATTGCTATATTAATAATAGTTACTAGTTAAATTCACAAAAACCACTTTAAAAAAAGTGTTGATAGCCTTTTATGGTAAATTGAAGTTATATGTTTCTATAAATATGAGTATAGAACATAAGGATTGTTGAATCTACATAGTAGATGGAGTTTTAGTAAATATAATTGATAGGGGTGATTTCTACCTAAACTCATTTGATTGGTATGTAAAGGTCATAGTTTGTGATATGATAAGTAAAATATAGATCATTTCCACTATAATATCCTAGTGACTAGATATTATTTTTCCAATGGTGATAGTTATTGGTATTTGATAAAGTATTTTATTATATTAATGATTCATTGATCAATGATGTCTTAATTGGTAATCAATAAAAATTACTAAATAGTTATTTTATTTATATGAAAAATTAAAAAATACCATAAAATTAATATCACAACAATCGATTTTAGATAATTAGGATATCCTTATTAATTAAAATATCCATTAGTAGTAAAATATCATATACACCATACATTATCAAGAAATAAAGTATTATCTACTAGAATCCAAACTTTTTCTAATACACCTTAATAAGGTAATGAATATGAGAAATATATATTATGAGGTAATTTGGATTATTTGTTGGTTGTATAAAGAATTATGTTATCGTTAATGTAGTGGAAGCTTCAGAATAATAATGAAAACAGTGAGGAATGATTTTTTTCATTTATCTAGGTGTTATTTCTGAAAAGGGTTTAAAATGGATAAACAAATATCCAAATAAATATTTATGTGAATTTTCGAAGAGGGAGTTCCTAATGGACCTCAAGTACTCAAGATTATGGTTTATATTAATAGTGGGGAAATTTAATAACTTCGGTCAGATAAGGATCTGTGCATAAATATCATTATGTTGTCTCCTTCACTTGGTTTTTTGAATTTTATTACAAATATTTACATAAATAGATTTCAAATGTCACTTCCAGATATTCTAATAATGATTCAGCAAGTATATGAATACTTGAATATAGTTAATTTATTAGAATATATGGGGAAAAGGAAGAATAGTAAGGTTATGATACCAAGGGAAGGATCAACGATAAATGTATTTATATAATATTCTAATTGAAAAAATGTTTATAGAGAAAGTACTGAGTGGAAGGCTACTTCAATTTCAGAAAGGTAGAAGGTTTACTCAAAGAACAACTACAATGAAATAAACAATGGATGGGAAGCTTGAGTAATATTCATTATTAAATAAAACAACTTAGTTTCTATAATTAGGGTAATAGATATAGTTTTTGAGTTATAAATTTGTATCTATTTATATGAACCAATTTTATTTTAAAAGATTGTGAGATGTGAAGTGGATTTTCAAGATATTAATAGAATGTGGATTTGTAAATTAATTAAAGATGTTTACTATTAAATATTGGTTAATGAAATTATTAACTTATTTATGAATTGTTATTATTTGTTTATTAATTTGATAACACTATTTATATATCAAGTTTATATTCATGTGAATTTAATTTAGTTTTAGAAATAAATTTTCAGAATATTTTATTGTATAACGCATCAATGTAATGGTGTATTATATAATGTAATTATTAAATTTTATTTTTTTTAACAAATGGTGAATGAAATTCACATTAAACATACTCCACCCTATTTTGGAATGTTAAACTTATTTATGTAAAGTAAAAGCATTAAAAAATAAAACCTATAATGGTATTTAGAATTTTTTTATTGAAGAGGAATTTGAAATTTGATATCCACTCTTAAAAAAAATGAATATAGAATGATTTAGAGTTAGATATAAAAAAATATAGTGATTCTTGAATTAATTCATATAGATCCATGTAATTTTATAGGAATATTCTAATAATTGATTTCCTTTCTGGTGGAATCAATATATCTACATGATGAAGCATAATTTCAATTACTTTAGGAAATTTATGGAATATAAAATCAATGTAGTTAATAGAATTGGTATGAAACAATGACTCATATCAAAGTGTTTTGAATAATATATTAACCATTATTTCATTGATAATTTAATTAATGTGATATAATATCCCAAATTAATCCATATCATATTATACATTATTCAATTCATCCATATTCTTATTTTGAATTTGTATTGGAAAACGTTTCACGCATACTTAACCATATATAGAATGCAAAGTGTTAAATAGGATCTCATATTAGTTATTATATGGAAAGATAATCTGAGTTAATTTTTGAACATGTATTGTTACAAAACATGTATATAAAGGCTATTAAAAGAAAAAACATTTATTATAAGAAATAATTTATGACTTTATAAGATTTTATAGTGAGAATAAATATTATTCAAACATAATATATATAACTATAATGGGATAATAACTCTAAAATATATTGTTGGGTTAATATTTTATTCAATAAGGTTGAGGCTCTAGATGCACAAGTGTTGTCATATACATATAATATATACAAGAATATGTCTGAGTAATTGTTCAGAAGGAAAAATACCTATGTATACTAATTGATGAAGATGGAGAAACAATGGGATATGTTTTTATAATTATTGAAAAATATAAAATATTATTTATTTGTAATAATGAACCCCAATCATATATGAGGATATAAATAACTACTTATCATGATTATTATAATTGGATGTTAAATAAATTTTCGATTTAATCGATATATCAAAATCGTGGAAAATTAATTTTTAGGAATCAATAAGAGAATTTGGTTTCATTACATAAAAAGAGATTTTTGTTTATATAAAATGATACTGGGAGGGATGGATTTATCATAGTAATATATTTCAATGACATATTATTAATTAAAATATGTGAAAATTATTACAGGAAGTTAAGAAATACATAAAATAATGTTACTCCATAAAACACGTTAATAAATTTTCCCATATTTTAGAGATTAAGATATATGTATATAAATAAAATAAGTAATTTAAAAATATTAAAAATTTATACATTGACATTGTATTGAATGATACAAGAGGGATAAATACATATATTTTTCTTATAAATCTCACATGGCATAAAATCAAGAATAATTTCATTAATTTGATGATAAGGTCTATTTTGTGTATTGGTCTATGTAATAATGAATCTAGAAGTGTTCCATTGAGTAATTGTTAATATTTTCCTAATATAATATATTTTTATAGTATAAATATTATAGATATATGGAGAATATAAGAAACATTTTATTAGGGGATACAATTAGACTATTTTCCAAAATATACATTTTGATTTGATATCCAAATTATGATATTAATTGTAAAATGGGTATAAGAGGCTCAAAGTATCCTGTGTTTGTTGATCCAATAAAATCCATCTATATTTCATCTTCTAATAAAACTATTAAATATGTATATATATATATATTTGGAAATTATATCAGTTGAGATATTTTACATAGGTATATGAGGTGATCACTACCATTATATATAAAAATAAAAATTTGGATGAACAAGTTACAAAAGTTACAGCTCAGTTGAATCTTTTAAATCGTCTAAGAGGTAACTATTTCATATATTTTTTTAGTTATTACAAGTTAGTCCTTATTGGAATTTATACCCCATAGCCTACTTTTACTTATAATTTTGATTAATATACAATTTATTTTATCAATATACATTGTATAATTACCACATATTAACTTTAATTTTTTATTATTTATATGATAATTTTCATAGATTCTTTTTTCATTAATATGTTATAATAGTTCTCTATAGTATTGATAACGAGGATATTAAATAAAGATATTCTAAAATCCATATCATATGATCTAGATAAATCATTTTTATGGGACATGGATAATTCTTGACTTATCAGGTTTTAAGGACTCATAAGCATTCATAATTTTTAATCATAATGGTTTCATATGAAAATTTACCAGAAGAGAGGTTGTGAGGAAAGATATTCCAATACCAATATCTTATAATTAATGTGTTGTTGGATTTTTCTATCTGTGAGTGGTTATATTTTCCTTTGAACATAATATCATTATCAATTATTGTCATGATTTAGTTACTTGGATGCATTTTGAAAACTATGATGTATTTAAAAGTAGTGAAGTAGCTTGTATCAGGAATAAAATTATTGGAATGGAATTGATTAAATGTTCAATAATTTAATTTTCACATCTTAGTTATGAAAGAAGGTATCATAATCCATTTTACTAATATTTATGTCTCCAACTAAAATCCATTTCCACAATAGTATTTGTATAGGTTTATCTTAGTAGTAAAATAAAAGATAAATGATGTATAAAATGATGATGTCAGGAGAATGCATCATTATCGAAGAGAAATTGATTGATAAATGGATTTTATTATATAATAGTGGTCATAAAATATATTTTATATAACTTATAATTTTCTATATTGGTATCATGTTATTTTTATAGATATTATTTATAATCCAGGGGTCATACTTTCTACCACTTTGAAAACGGGGACTAAATTAAAGACAAGGGAGAGACCTTATCTTCCATGATATAAAGCACATGGGGTGGATCAACCATAAGTTGGTTTGAATTCTGGCTTTAAGAGGATCAGTGATCATGTGGGATTTCACAATTCAGATGGAATCTATGGTGTGGGGTAACAACTATGATAGATTTATTTAGCTAAAGATGTAGCCACATATATTTGGTGGCCTCTATACATTAAAACATCTGATGTGTGACTGTCTCATGTGTTGAACTATGCATCATTGTATGAAACTTTAACACCATGTTACCATGACTACATTATTTCACTAATATATATGTCCATCGCCAGCATTCTATCTTGTTTATATGATCGTCATACCTAGATATTGTTGAACTACCATTTCTATCCTTCATGATCTCATCATGAGATAGATATCCATAACTGAGGCTGGATAACACCATAAATGATGTTGGGAATCATGGAAAACCACCATGAACCCATTTTATAAAGAAATTATCCCTTTATGAAATTGAGAAGACCACAACCACTTCAACACTATAGTTTGTGATCTCGAGTTGTGAAAGGAGGATTTTAGAATGTCACACCTAGTGAAATTTCACTATAGCTATGTTTGATGCCATGGTATAAGGAAAAGGATTAAGAAGAATTTATAAACCATAGAAAATAGGTCATGGTGGACAAAATACCTTGAGTGTGAAACACCATCAGCTGCAGCATGGTTTTTCCAATGGTATGATTTCATATGTAGGAATAAACATGTGAAATGGAAACACCCAAGGCCACACCCATAGTTTTTTTATGTGTTTATTTTTGAAATGGTATGTGGCTACTTTTTAATTTTTGTGATATGGAAATTCTAAAATGGGATTTATTCCAAAATATATTTTAGGATGATAAGACTATATATTCAAATAGATTTTTAAATTAGATCACATACATGGAATATATACATTTTGGATAGATAATTGTGTGAGAAACTGAAGATATTTATTTTTTACTTTACTCACCCACCCACTACTATATTTTATTGAATTTATAAAATCAATACCTAATAGATTTTGATTTATTTAATGTTTTAAAATAAATGAATCTTTGATCGATTTGAAGGGAAGAAAATGTGGGAAAATTTAAAAGGTGAGATTTTAAGAGATGAATCCAAAAATATTTAGGATTATTTTTCTTAAAAACAATAGATGTTATGCACACACTGAGGGATTAGGAGGTACAATGGGATAAAGATTTCTTCGTAGGAGATATGATTGATGCTATAATTTAAATTTTTATTTTCCTACCCCCTTGTGGCTATCATGAGAGATGATAATTTTTGTAAGTTGATTAAATTAAGGGGAATTGGATATATTAATGTATTTTTATGTTTGAATAAAATTCCTATTAGGTATTTTTTTAACACTTAAATTATATGTTCTCTGTTTTCTTTAATCATGAATGGATATTGTGTGACCAGTTTGGAAGTAGTAATTATAATTCATTAACTAGTAGATTTATTCTTCCATTACCACAGGATTGTCAATCTTATATTTTTAAAACTGGTTTTAGGATACCCACCTCTTATTAATATAATGTACCATGACCATTGATAAAATGAAATGAAATATGAATAAGAGTTTCTACCAAGAACATTGGACATACTATGATTCGAATCCAATAACATAATAATTTAAAAGTCATAATTTAATGACTCAATACTCCTTGAACATAACATTGGAATTTCCTATCACTTTTCCCTTTTTTCTTGAACATCCATAAACAACACCTTTTTATCTCTTTCTCATTCATTGGTTTATTTATTTTTATTTATCATATTTTAGATCTTTTCTATTAAATTATTATATTATCAACATTTTCCCTATTGTTTAAACTTTGAATTTCACATTAATATTCTTTTAAGGTCAGTGATTTTGGGGGAAAAAATAAAATTTAAATTTAAGTATTCCTAAAGTAACTAATGATTACGTTGGGAGGTACTATATTTTTGGTGTAATTTTTAAGGACAAGGGGTCAGATTTCATTAATTTAATAGTTAGGAAAAATTAATTTCATTCCCACTTTTAAATTTTCTTGCTTTATAAATTTTTTTTCTTTTATTCAATTTATATTCTTAGTTTTTTTAGTAGACTGTGTATGACTAAGAAAAGATGAACCCATGTATACAAATGGTTCTATAAATGTATAACTTATCACAAAACATTGGGCTACATAAAAATAATTTTTAATAAAACTAATTATTTGAGAAAAAATTAAAGCAAATATTCAATACCCACATCCAAATATATAGGAGATGGTCTACCAAGGTGTTTAAGTGATATTCCATGATGGGAAAAAAATTTAGTGACCAATGTAATAGAATTAGAGAAACTGAAGAAAGAGACCATAGAGGAAGATTTTATAATAGTTTAAATTGATAATCTGTCAAAAATATATAAACATAAAGATAACTCTGAGGTAATTAATACTTTTGATTATAAAACTAAAACTATGTTTACAATTTTCATTAAAGTATTCATCTTATTTACTAAGATGGGTGATAAAGTGGAAAATGAGAAAATATCCACATATAATGAAAAATAGAAGGAATTTACAATTACTTTAGCACATATAATGGATGTTTTTAATTATTTTGAAGAATAAAAATCTATAAAAGAAATATAATATAATGATATGTCTACCGAAACTAAAGATATCATGGAAGGAATTGAACAAAAATAACCACAATTATAGGAAAAAGTGGAGTGGTATCAAGTGTGGATTTTTGCGGATTTACCTTTCAAATATATTGATGCATAATGAGGTAACCTAATCAATAAATAATTAAATATTATCCCTTATTAAATAAATATTAATTACATATTATTATAATCCGTGTAGAATCATTAATGGAATAGTGTATTTAAAAACATGGATACATAAATAACTAGTACGTAAAAGATCAGTATCATCTCCCACTAAATTTTTATGACTAACATTGTTTTTATACATATCATACCTAAAATTTTTCTTCATGTCCTGGGGAAAAGGAAAAATACTAAATTGTGAGATCAAATTCCTAGTAAGGGTATACAAGAGATATATCAATTAATGATAATTTTAATCATACAAGGAGAATTATGGTATGATAAAATGATCATAACATATGAAAATCATACCATTAAATTCATATATCATAAGCATATGTTATGGAATAATGCTTGGTAGCTCATTAGATGTGAATCATAAATGAATCAAAAAACATGATCCATCAGAGAAACAAACAATGATAAAATCTATCATAAAACTATGAAAAAGGAGGAATAATCATAATCATAGAAATAATATGTCATGGATACCCACTAATACATTCACCACATGTTTGTATTGGGCTCACCACCCAAGTACCTTCATTGGGATAGGGATAACCTCTCGTGTATCATCTTTTAGAATTAGGATAATCTTCCATGTAACCTCATTTGGGATTGAGATAACCTATAGTGTACCATTTGATCTCATATAACATTATTTTTTTCCAAATTAATAGATGGGATAAAATAGACTCACCTAATATATTATCTAAGTCAATTAATTTTCACGCCAAAAGATCATTGAATCATTTATCATTTCACGAGGGATTCACCCATGGAAAAGAAACATAGTTTCATCGATATTTAATCATCATAATTTTAAAATATTTAGAGAGAAAATTTGGATGGTATTATATAATAATATCCTTAGTTAAGAAAAAGTAACAACAATGTATTTTATAATGTTTGAAAAATGTATTTTAGTGCTTGTTGAAATATGTTTTGAGGGAAATACTCTTTTTATTTTGAAGTACCATATTTTAAAACTAAAAATTTCAAAAATATTTGAAAGGACCAGTTTGGAATATACCTAACACTGAGAGGGGGGGTGAATCAGTGTTGGGGACTTTTTAAACCAATTCTATCTTTTATCCCTATACCTCTAGACCTATTAGGATCTTGATTCTCTTATTCTATTTTCCCTGTCGCATGAAATAATAGAAAGCGGTAAAGATATGCACACGATATTTTTACAAGGTTCACCACTCAATAAGAGTATCTACATCCTTTCCATGCATGGGGATGACCAGTGCATGGATTCTCCATTATAATGTAAAATGCTGTTACAATGGAGTTGTTAGGAAAACAATCCTCTAGCTAGTGTGAGTCCCTACACTTTGGAGGGGGGTGGGAAAAAATCCTCTTCCCTGGACTGGTGAAATCCTAGTCCAACTTGCAGCCTCTAGATGGTTCTTTATACTGCCTATGAAGACAGTCTCTTGCATCCTCTAGCTGGTTCTTTATACTGCCAATGAAGATAGTCTTCTCTATGTTAAAAGAGTTTGCAACACCAAAAGAATCTTTCACCTGTTGAGACCTATTGGATGTCACAGTGCTACCTTGTTCTTCCTCTAGTAAGTTAATACATGCCTAGAAGCATGCAGGTAAACAACCACTTCTTTCTCTACAGGAAACCTGAAAGCTGCACAATCTTCTTCCCCTTCTTCTTCAGTGCAAAACCAGCTACACTGAGATCGTTTTTTCTTCAATCTGGTGGAATCACAAACTCCCAATGTGATTATCAGAACAATGAAGACCAGCTCATCTTAGCATCATCAGAATTAAATTCCCCTGAATAATTTTCAGCCTTCAGTTGGTAATACTCTGTTCTTCTTATTCTCTTCATTCTCTTTGACACAGTATAATTACAGTGTTCTAATCTCTTTCTTCAATTCTCAATACCAACACAAGAGTGTGTTGGTATACTACCTTTTTCCATGGTGCATATATGAATTTAGTTTCACATCTTGTTCTTCCTAACTTCACAATGCACAATTATAGTGTTAAACACCAGTCGTGTGAGTGCAGTTCAACTTCTCTTTGTGAAACCGAATGGTTCACAGTTCTTTCTTCTTCGCAAAGATTATTCTAGAGTTCTATGCACCTATTGAAGGCATACGAGAACCTCAAAATTTTTGCACAACCTTCTAGGTGGCTTGCGCGTAAAAACACCTTTTGGCGCGAAAAACCCTTTACGCGTAACCCTTCTATTTCGCGCAGAACTTCCCTTTTTCGCGCAACACTTTCTTTTTCGCGCAACAATTCTTCTTTTCGTGCAATACTTTATACTTCACTTTTTCTGTGTGTCAGAGCTCGAGATTTTTCTATTTATTGAGTCACTTTTAAATGAGAGGGGTTCACCTCATATTTATAGGCATTTTTGACCTTGCGCCTAAAACCCCTTCCTGCGCGTAAAATTGTCTCTCACTTCTTCAGATTACGCGCACCTTGCTAGATTTTTCACGCACCTCATGACATTGCCATTTTTCATCATTCTAATCATGAATACACTCTTGCGCGTAAAACATCAAACCAAAATTTTGCGCACAACCAATTTTTCCACGCACAAGTCTAATGTTCGGCGCACCTAGCGCAAACATCTCCAATTTTTCACGCACCTCTTACCTTTGTCATTTTTCTACTTTCTAATCACAATGCACCAATTGCGCGCAAAATTCCGCACCACGTTCCAAATTTCATGCAAACCCAATCTTTCCTGCAACATCATATTTCACGCACTGCTCCAATCTTTCACGCATTTCATGCCTTTGCCAATTTTTGAGCTTCTGATCTCGAAACACCTTTTGCGTGAAAACTTCATTCCTCTATTTCGCGCACCATGCGAATATTTCACGCAAACTTCATTTTTCGCACAGCCCACTAATATTATGCGCACAACTTTCATTTTCGAGAATCCCACTAAGATTTCGCGCAATGATCCAATTTTTTGCGCAACCTGCTACTATTTCACGCAACCCGCATATATTGCGCGCACCACTTTATTTTTGCGCGCAACATGCCTAAATTTCGGCGCACTCCATGACTTTTTCATTTTTCGATGTTCTGATCTTGAATCATGCCTTTCACGCAAAAATCAAAACCATATTCAATCTTTCATCACGAACTCCACTATCGTGATATATATCCTTTGATATATTAGCTTAAGCATCGTCAGAGTTACAATGGGAAGTACAGAAACTTCCCTATCTTCCAGCAGCATCACTCCTTCCAATCAAAACTGTATATGACTAGCATCATCCTTTCTCCCCCTTTATATCATAAGGCATGCATCACAAGTTCTCCTGACTTATGATATTTGAGAAATACATATCAGCAAAGCATTGTCTGGTTTGGATACAATGTGAAATGTCGGGCTACCTCAGAAAGTCAAGCCCTTCCACATTTTCTCTTCTTCATAACCATCATTCTCCAAATCATATGATTCTATTCTTCAAGTAAGCTCTTGCATGGTTCACATGCAATCATAAATCATTTCATTTTCTTCTTCAAATCCTCATTCTTCTTCAACCATCCTTAGATAGATGATACTTCACCATTCGGCTCCAATCATCCTCAAATGGATGATACTTCTCCATTATTCATTGTTGTAAACAATGTGTCACCATTGACACACGTTCTTTGAACTTAGGATTAGATCAAAAAATGTCTGAATTTATCGTCTAAGAGAATTTCTCAAGTATGAAATCCAATGCTATGATTCCATAACAATTCTCCGGGCAACCTCACTTCAGCCGATCTCCATTAACTTTGGAGTTCTTCATCATATCCTTCTTCATTTTGACCAGCATTGACAACTGGTGACAAAAAATACAATCTTCAAACACAAAGTGGTCCCAACAATCTCCCCCTTTGTATTTTGTTGTCAATACCTTAAAGTCTCTTCAAATGAATGTGTCAATGCCAAAATGAGAATCTTATCTCTCCCCTTTACTTCTGTCTCTCCCCAAGACATTCATTTCATTTCTCTCCCCCTTATTGACAAGAAATACAAAGTTCATGGTAGAGAGGGTATCATACCATACTTAAATAAAGTGCCATCAATCATTTCACTCTAAGTCTACTTGAGCAATGCTCGGTGTATAAAACAAGAGGATTTGATTTAGATAAAAAAGTTGTCCATTACCCACTGAATATGACACCTCAAGAAATGAGAACTTATACACTTTTCTTCAAGGGTTATCCACTTTAATTCTAGGCCGAATATATTTAATGTTATAAGAAATAATCAACCTGAAATTCCTGCACTCACTATAAAAAATAGATCAAAAACATTCAAGTGCAATTGGCAGGATAAGTGGCCTTGGAGCACTTTCACTCTTCTTATGTCATTGATTATTTTCATTACTCCCCCTTTGTAGAATGATATTTATTTTAAGTAACCAAAGATGGGAGATTTAGAAATAACATACCATTTACAATGACGTGATCTTCAGAAAATCTTCAGAGTAGTAGAATTTAGTACCAACTGAAGTTGATACTTATTGAGATAAAGACTCTGGCAACTTATTCACGTGTATCCCTGTAACACCCCGAAATTTTATGAAAAATATTCTTTTTTTTCACTAATGTCTTGTGTTGTACGCTACACCAAAAGGAGATTGCACAACACGCATCCTTGATTTTCCTTGCATTACAAGAAATCGTGACCTTCCTCGATAGCTTGTGTCGTACGCAATACCGAGTTTCACTAAACAACGATATGTTATTAAAATATTATTAAAACTAGCCGTTATGAATAGTAATAACCACTTTTTGAAATTTTATAAATTTTATTTTTCAAAATGGAATTCATTTTTTGATTCGGAATATCGAAATTAGCCTACGGTAAAATTTTGGTATTTTTCTGAAAACTTTCAATTTTTGATGAATAGTGAAACCACTAAGTGGTAGGTTAAAAACTGAATTTTTCAGAAAACTTAATTTTACCGCTTCCGTGAATGAAATTTCGAAAATCCGAGAGACATGGTTAATATCAAGGACTAAAATTTGGTTCAATGAGATGAAAATAATTTTTGGTGAACAGTAACTTTTTACTTTTTTTACCACGGTTAAAAGTAAATAGGGTAATTAAGGGTAAAGATGATATTATTATTACCCTAACACATGTCCTAATTCTATTGGATAAGTGAAATTCGACCAAAAACGAACTTAGGAATAAAATATGACCATTTAGGCCCACTTGGATTAGATTAGGACATTTATTATTAATTTATTTAAAGAAGGGTTAAAATAGTTAAAATCAAAGTTTAATAAGTAAATAATTTTTAATATGGGGTTATACATAAGATAAATTCGACTATAAATATTCCTTAGA
This sequence comes from Viscum album, assembly GCA_963277665.1. Taxonomy (NCBI): domain Eukaryota; kingdom Viridiplantae; phylum Streptophyta; class Magnoliopsida; order Santalales; family Viscaceae; genus Viscum; species Viscum album. The sequence goes on along the minus strand of OY728162.1, from coordinate 1,369,488,442 downwards.
AATCTAAAAAAAGTTCCTACATAATGGTATTTTATTTATAATTTTTAGACATTAAATAATTTAATTTATTTATGACACAATGATGATACCGTAATTATCTTATTAATGAAAATTGACATAATTGATGTTATAAACACCAAAATAAATGAAATTTGAGAATTTTTATGAATTCCACTAATTTTCTAGGTTACTATGATATATTAGTGTTGATTTAATCAACTTGTTTAGAACATATAATTTTGTTATGACTTTCACAAAAATCATATATCAAATAGTGTCAAAATTGACACAAAATAGTTTTTAAATCAAATATTATATTATTAATTGTTATTTTATTCCTAAAAATATAAGGCTTGGCCTAATGACTTAGATAAGGATATATATATTAATAATAAACAACTTTGGGTTCATTTGGCATGTTATAGTAAGTGTATTAACCATATAGTGTAAGAAAACAAAAAGTCAAGGTAAAAGTTAAATTATTTAACTTAGAGTTAAATATAATTGATAAGGTTAAAATAATACCCTAAACTTGTCTAAATCCTATTTGTTGATAGGATTTCGACCCATCACCACTTTACCTTCGAAATAAGGCCCTTTGGAACCATTATAAACCGATTTTTACTATAATATAAAATAATATTTTGAGATACTCCTAAGGTGCCCCTATCCTCCCTTATAAAAGGGCACCTCATCCCTCTCTTCCTCACACAACTTTGAGCCTTCAAGATCGGCCAAAACCTGACAAAATCCCTTATCCACTTCCCTAGAATAATCCTAGAGGTCCTGGTCTTCTTCAAAGACCAATCTTAGTTCCCTAAGTGGAGGATTCAAAGAGGTGTTTCAAAGAAGAGGTAATATCCATTACCGATCTTTTCAATTTATTTCTTCTTCAACTTCTTCTTCTTTAGTTGTTTCATGATAAAGTAATAAAATAAGTATTACTTACATACTGATATGTTATTATGAAACAACCCTAATTCACCTTCTATCCATCCTACTGAAAAATGAAATCACCGCGCGTGTGTACGTACGGAATATCGTCTCCACGCCGTGGTGTAATCTATTTTCCACCATCACCTTAAAAGGATGGGTATAATGGTGTAATGAGAAACTATATATGATTATTATAAAGTGATATTGATTCTGAAATAGTATACATATACTCCAATACAATTCCATGAACATAGGAACGATATCATCACTCGTGCGTACGTACGGAATACCGTCTCCACGATGTGATGCGACTCGTTCTACATGATCTTCATTTCATAATGATTATATAAATGAATTGAATGAATTAATATGATATATATTACACTAATACCATTCTGGATATAAGTTATCTATAACCTTAAAAGAAGAATAAGAATTTATTCGGCAAAACACGCATAAGAACAAAAGGCAATAAAGACCCGAGTAACAAGTAACAATGAAATATTACTAATAAGAACCTAAGAATATGACCATATATGATATCATATAAATATTTATGATTCTGTAATAAGTCAATAACATTATTTAAACCATTATACAAGAGCTTCGGACACGTACAAAGCAAATCGGACCTAAGGTAAGGGAAATATCACAATCTCATTTTTATCCGAGATTGTTTATACATTGGCATTTACTGGGGTGCATTTTATCATCCACATTCATGTTTCCTCGATATGACATATTATTTACATCAACCTACAATGGTTTAAATCCAATTTTACCCTTCGGTGTGTTTTTATTAAAAGATATGAAAGTAATCTTTTGTCGTTTTTCGTACGAGGTACTTTTTTGACTTTTCCGACAAAAGTACGAGAAGAATGTTTTTTTAACTTATACGGCATGAATGGATTTTTAAAACATTATTTCCAAGAAGCTTCCTTTACAAGTTTTCAAGTTTATTTTTAATCAACTTCTTTTAGTTTAAAGTTGTATGACATGTTAAGAAAGGAAAAATGTTTTTGAAGTAGAAAGGATATTTTCCTCAAGAATGGAGTTCAAGTGTTTTATCAAAATTATTTTCCATATAAGATAATAAAGGGTTATATTTCTATCCCTATTATTACATGGATTTGATTATGTTGTGATGGAAATATTTTTATGAATTCATTTATCCTATATTAATTGTTTTATGATGTCATGATGATGTTTAAGATTCCCATTTTTATTACATGGGTTATGCAATAATGTATGATTTATGATTTTGTGGCACACATAAGAATGGTATCATTATGAGATGGGTGGGACCTATATCTCCCTCCAATGCATTGGGTAAAGATTTTATATCTCATGAGATAGACATGGCTGGAACGGTAGGTTATACCGGTTCAGTGAAACGGGACTGAAACGAGGGTGACTCGGTTCAGAAAGGGACTTTGTCCACTAAGATAGTCTTGGCAATGAGTCTTGACAAACAAGAAATGATTCTCTATGATTATGTGTGTACCCCACAAAGTTTCATGTTTTATGTTATGATTATTGTGATTACATTTCACTGCCATGATTTATCCGATGTTATGAAATTATGATCTCTTTTGCGGGTTAAGATTTCCAAAAGTTATGTGCTTATGTATATGATGTGATTGATATTTCTTTTGTTTACCCTTACTGAGCATTTGAGCTCACCCTTTTATGTTTTCTTTTCCCCAGGATATAAAGAAATGGTTTAGGTAAAAAAAAGGAAGATCTTTATGGGAGATGTTGAAGATCCTTCACCACGATTAGAAGATTATATTCTGAGTTTCCAAAGACACTAAACTATTACGATCCTTGTGTGTGTGTTTTTGTTATGTACTAAGTATTCCGAAAATTTAATGTAATGTCAATGTACGTCAAGATACGGGTCTCTACAGTTGGTATCAAAGGAAAGGTTTAGTCAACCTTTGGAAACTAGGATGCGAGAACTTTAGTGAGATCCCTAGAGATATTTCTAAGGTATGTCTAGGGATGTCTCTAAGATTAAGTATATGTATAGGTTATAGTCCTAGAATTGCGCTAACGATCTTAGAATTTAACCTAAGATGTTAGATATTGAGGGTACTCCCCCTTTATTATGTTGTTTTCCCTATCATGATTTTTGCCTCTCACACTATTCTTTTTGGGTTTTAGACGATTGCTGGAACCCGAAGGAACCGTGTTGATCAATGCAATGGACAATGCAATGATTGTCCTCCTGAACAAACAAATGTTATGGGAGATGGAGTGCAAAATCTTATTGTTATACTTACACAAGCTATGAATCATTCTGGACATCCAAATGAGCAGAGAAGGGAACAATATTCTATTGAGTCCTTCATGAGGCGACGTACACCTTCTTTCAGTGGGACTTTCGATCCACTAGTTGCTGAACAATGGATCAGTACCACTGAAAAGATATTTTCAGTTCTTCAATGTTCTGAACATGATAAAGTCATCTTAGCAGTATATCGTTTGGAAGGTGAAGCTGATCAATGGTGGAATCTTATCAAGAATACGAGGAAAAGAAATGAAATTGAGTCCATGGAATGGGATGAGTTCAAAAATTTATTTTTCAATAAGTACTTCCCTCGTATTCTTAGAAAAAAGATAGAGAAGGAGTTTCTTGAACTAAAGCAAAAGGATGATGAATCTGTTGGTATATACGAAGCGAATTTTACAAGGCTTGCAAGGTATGCATCTGGATTTATCATGCAACCTGAAAGTAAAGTTGATCAATTTTTCAGTGGCTTAAAACCAAGTCTTCGAAGGGCATTAGCTATAAGAGACTTCAGTAGCTATGAAGAAATTGTGTATTGTGCTATCAAGGTAGAAATGGAAGTTGGTGTTACATATCCATCTCATGGTTTTTACAAGAAACGAAAGATGGAGTTCAAGGAGAAATCTCATAATAATGGTGAAAAGAAGATGAATGTTTCCTTATGCTCAAAGTGTGGAAAAAAGCATGGTGGAGATTTTCTTAAAGGGACTAGAAAATGTTTGAAGTGTGGAAAAGAAGGTCATCGAGCAGCTGAGTGTCGAGGTAATGGAAAAAGGGTTTCTAATGATGTGAATAAAGCAAACACTGTAGAGAACGCACCACCAACACTTCAATTCTTCATGTGCAAGGAAATGGGGAATTATGCTAATAAATGCCCTAATCCAAGGGTTAGTGATGATCAACAAGAGAAAACATTTAACGCAAATGACAAAGGGAAGTCACATGCGATCACTATTGGCGATGTTGAATATGACAACGATGTGGTGGAATGATTAAGTGTTTATGTAATGGGATTCCAAAAAATAATGTTGTATATAGTATCGTGGAATATTGGAATATTTATGTTTTGGATTTCAATAATTTTATGGTACCGGTAACCATGAAAAGTGATTGAGACATTTTTGGTAAACAGATGATATGAGCATAATGAAGGGATAAGAAGATAATGAGATGTTTGATTGTATTCATGAGCTCATGATTGATATAAGGACTAAGTGATATAATGGTTTGATTATATAGAATTTTGAGGATTTTGGTATGTGGAAAGTGTTAACTTTTAACTACATTCATGTTTTCACTAAGGCTCAATGGGTATTCAAGAGAATACAAGATTAATGACTTTGAATGTTTGGAATGTGACCAACAAAACATATCTTATGATATATGGGGATCAACGATGGTATTAAATATCTGGTAATCATTTTCACTATGTTATGAGAGTGGAATGCAGTATTATGGATAAGCCTAAAGATTGAAATGGATTATGTTGGACATAAGTTAGTATTATTTAAGGATAGAAGTTTTTTCGATATTATTGATGGGATGTTATAGTTTTAGAAAAAGGACAACCTTCAGGACAGGCGACAGCCCATCGCGTCGGACAAGGCTGTGGGAATCGAACACACAACCGAAGTGCGACTGGCCTTTATCGCCTACCACTGGCCTACAGGAAGTCCCTGTTTAGTAGAAACTAGTTTTATTATATTAAGCAGTATGATATATGAAGTATAAGTCCATTTTAGGTACCATATATGATAAATCTCACTATAGAATGACTTATGTATATTTAATAACTTTTGCTAACCTTTTGATGGAATGACCCGTCATTCTATCACATGATCTGCTAACACTTCACGAATAACAAATTCAACTTCATTTATTTAAGAGATGAAGTGGAAATTGTTCAAGGCATGAACAACAGTGAGATTGTACCAAAATAAAGTAAGTATTTATTCTAATTCAAATTCTTCATCTTTAGGGAAATGATCTTGAAAACCAAAAATGTTGTCCTAGTGCTCTTATATCTGATTAATCAGATGGTACCTTAGATCGTCACAAATTTATGGATTTTTGATTGTTGTCTTTTCTATATCCATGTTCTCTACCACTCTCTATCAGAACAAGATGGTTAGATTTTTCTTCCATATCCATATTTTCACCTATGTGGAAACCCAGTGATTAGTTTATTTGGGTAACCGTTACGTTTCATACTTTCGTTTTTAAAGATTGGTTTTGGTATTCCTTTTTACTATGTGGGTTTCTATTAAATAAACTTTCGAATAGTAAACCATTTATAACCCCAACGAATTTCGAGGGCGAAACTCATTTTAAGGGGGGTAGAATGTAACACCCCGAGATTTTATGAAAAATATTCTTTTTTTTCACTAATGTCTTGTGTTGTACGCTACACCAAAAGGTGCTTGCACAACACGCATCCTTGATTTGCCTTGCATTACACGAAATCTTGACCTTCCTCGATAGCTTGCGTCGTACGCAATACCGAGTTTCACTAAACAACGATATGCTATTAAAATATTATTAAAACTAGCCGTCATGAATAGTAATAACCAATTTTTGAAATTTTATAAATTTTATTTTTCAAAATGGACTTCATTTTTGGATTCGGAATATCGAAATTAGCCTACGGTAAAATTTTGGTATTTTTCTGAAAACTTTCAATTTTTGATGAATAGTGAAACCACTAAGTGGTAGGTTAAAAACTGAATTTTGAATAAAACTTTATTTTACCGCTTCTGTGAATGGAATTTCTAAAATCCGAGAGACACGGTTAATATCAAGGACTAAAATGTGGTTCAATGAGATGAAAATAATTTTTGGTGAATAGTAACTTTTTACTTTTTTTTACCACGGTTAAAAGTAAATAGGGTAATTAAGGGTAAAGATGATATTATTATTACCCTAAAACATGTCCTAATTCTATTGGATAAGTTAAATTCGACCAAAAACAAACTTATGAATAAAATATGACCATTTAGACCCACTTGGATTAGATTAGGACATTTATTATTAATTTATTTAAAGAAGGGTTAAAATAGTTAAAATCAAAGTTTAATAAGTAAATAATTTTTAATATGGGGTTATACATAAGATAAATTCGACTATAAATATTCCTTAGAAAGCTAAAATGATTTCCTACATAATGGTATTTTATTTGTAATTTTTAGACATTAAATAATTTAATTTATTTATGACACAATGATGATGCAGTAATTATCTTATTAATGAAATATTGACATAATTGATGTTCTAAACACCAAAATAAATGTAATTTTAGACTTTTTATGAATTCCACTAATTTTATAGGTTACTATGATATATTAGTGTTTATTTAATCAACTTGGTTCGAACATATAATTCTGTTATGACTTTCACAAAAATCATATATCAAATAGTGTCAAAATTGACACAAAATAGTTTTTAAATAAAGTATTATATTATTAATTGTTCTTTTATTCCTAAAAATCTAAGTTTCGGCCAAATTACTTATATAAGGATATATATATTAATAATAAACAACTTGGGGTTCGTTTGTCATGTTATAGTAAGTGTATTAACCATATAGTGTAAGAAAACAAAAAGTCACGGTAAAAGTTAAATTATTTAACTTAGAGTTAAATCTAATTGATAAGGCTAAAATAATAACCTAAACTTGTCTAAATTCTATTGGTTGATAGTATTTCGACCCATCCCCACTTTACCTTCTAAATAAGGCCCTTTGGAACCATTATAAACCTATTTTGACTTTAATATAAAATAATATTTTGAGATATTCCTAAGGTGCCCCTATCCTCCCTTATAAAAGGGCACCTCCTCCCTCTCTTATTCACACAACTTTGAGCCTTAAAACTCGGCCAACCCCTCCCAAAATCCCTTCTCCACTTCCCTAGAATAATCCTATAGGTCCTGGTCTTCTTCAAAGACCAATCTTAGTTCCCTAAGTGGAGGATTCAAAGAGGCGTTTCGAAGAAGAGGTAATATCCATTACCGATCTTTTCAATTTATTTCTTCTTCAACTTCTTCTTCTTTAGTTGTTTCATGATAAAGTAATAACATCAGTATTACTTAAATACTGATATGTTATTATGAAACAACCCTAATTCACCTTCTATCCATCCTACGGAAAAATGAAATCACTGCGCGTGCGTACGTACGGAATACCGTCTCCACGCCGTGGTGTAATCTATTTTCCACCATCACCTTACAAGGATGGGTATAATGGTTTAATGAGTAACTATATATGATTATTATAAAGTGATATTGATTCTGAAATAGTATACATATACTCCAATACAATTCCATGATCATAGGAGCGATATCATCACTCGTGCGTACGTACGGAATACCGTCTCCACAATGTGATGCGACTCATTCTACATGATCTTCATTTCATAATGATTATATAAATGAATTGAATGAATGAATATGATATATATTACACTAATACCATTCTGGATATAAGGTATCTATAACCTTAAAATAAGAATAATAATTTATTCGGCAAAACACGCATAAGAACAAAAGGCAATAAAGACCCGAGTAACAAGTAATAATGAAATATTACTAATAAGAAGCTAAGAATATGACCATATATGATATCATATCAATATGTATGATTATGTAATAAGTCAATAAAAATATTTAAACCATTATACAGGAGCTTCGGACACGTACAAAGCAAATCGGACCTAAGGTAAGGGAAATATCATAATCTCATTTTTATCCGAGATTGTTTATACATTGGCATTTACTCGGGTGCATTTTATCATCCACATTCATGTTTCCTTGATATGACATATTATTTACATCCACCTACAATGGTTTAAATCCAATTTTATCCTTCGGTGTGTTTTTAGTAAAAGATATGAAAGGAATCTTTTGTCGTTTTTCGTACGAGGTACTTTTTTGACTTTTCCGACAAAAGTACGAGAAGAATGTTTTTTTAACTTATACGGCATGAATGGATTTTTAAAACATTATTTCCAAGAAGCTTCCTTTACAAGTTTTCAAGTTTATTTTTAATCAACTTATTTTAGTTTAAATTTGTATGACATGTTAAGAAAGGAAAAATGTTTTTGAAGTAGAAAGGATATTTTCCTCAAGAATGGAGTTCAAGTGTTTTATCAAAATTATTTTCCATCTAAGATAATAAAGGGTTCTATTTCTATCCCTATTATTACATGGATTTTATTAGGTTGTGATGGAAATATTTTTATGAATTCATTTATCCTATATGAATTGTTTTATGATGTCATGATGATTTTTAAGATTCCCATTTTTATTACATGGGTTATGCAATAATGTATGATTTATGATTTTGTGGCACACATAAGAATGGTATCATTATGAGATGGGTGGGACCTATATCTCCCTCCAATTCATTGGGTAAAGATTTTATATCTCATGAGATAGACATGGCTGGAACGGTAGGTTATACCGGTTCAGTGAAACGGGACTTAAACGAGGGTGACTCGGTTCAGAAAGGGACTTTTTCCACTAAGATAGTCTTGGAAATGAGTCTTGACTAACAAGAAATGATTCTCTATGATTATGTGTGTATGCCACAAAGTTTCATGTTTTAAGTTATGGTTATTGTGATTACATTTCACTGCCATGATTTATCCGATGTTATGAAATTATGATCTCTTTGGTAGGTTAAGATTTCCAAAAGTTATGTGCTTATGTATATGATGTGATTGATATTTCTTTTGTTTACCCTTACTGAGAATTTGAGCTCACCCTTTTATGTTTTCTTTTCCCCAGGATATAAAGAAAGGGTTTAGGTAAAAAAAAAAGGAAGATCTTTATGGGAGATGTTGAAGATCTTTCACCACGATTAGAATATTATATTCCGAGTTTCCAAAGACACTAAACTATTACGATCCTTGTGTGTGTGTGTTTGTTATGTACTAAGTATTCCGCAAATGTAATGTAATGTCAATGTACGTCAAGATACGGGTCTCTACAATCCCCCTCAAGAAAACACTTCTTGTCACTGAATCTCAGGTCCCCCCCCTAAGATCTTGCTTCACCTTCAATTCCATATATAATTAGAAAAAATACAATACACAAAGATTTAAGGGAATAAGGTGGATCCTCCATGCTTCATCAATGTGAGATGGATGGCTGAGAAGATTTTCTCAACCAAGATGATCCATTTTCTCCACTCCTCACACTTTCACATTTGATCTTTAATTTTGAATGTGGCTATGTGGATCTTAATACTTCTTCTATCTCTTTTTGTGTGAATCTCCTTTGTTCAAGAGATTTCAAAGCACTAGAATATCCTGGTGAAACTTTCATCTTTTTGAGCAATTATTTTTGAGATGGAGTAAATTCAAATCACTTTCTGACAGTATGGCCAGCCTTGTTGCACCTCACACACAGAACTTCTTTGTCTTCATGTAGAATCTTCTTTTTGGTTTTAGTACTAGCCTTAGCCTGTGCGTCTTCTATTTTCCTCATTCTTTCCAAATCTTCTGGCCAAACCACCAGTATATCATTAGGGACTAAGGAATTAAGATTGGATCTTCTACATGGATTCTTCTGAGTGGATTATTTCTTAGTAGTTCTTTTGTGTGCACCACTCTTCAACTTCTTGGATTTAGAATCCAAGGTCTTCTCAACTTTACTTATTGAAATATTCTTGGGAGAATTTATTTTCACATTGTTCATCTTATTTCGTCCCAAGGATGATTATTCATTCTTGCCCAGCTGTTGTGGTCTTCTTTTCTTATATGAACATGCACCATTCATATGACCACTCTGATTGCATACATCACAGATGTTATCTAACATTCCAAATATGTTTGCAGTATACAGATGTTTCTAGATCTGTGGATGTTGCTTCTTCTTCTCTGGATTTCTCCCCCTTGAGATGGAATTTCTCTGTGCTTTTACATCTGAGGGGTTGTACCAACAATCCAGTGCACAATGTCCAAATCTATTATAGCACTAGCATTGACCAACAAACCTTGGCTTCTTGTCATCTCCTTGATAAGGTTTCTGAGTCTTATTCTTGGTAGGATGTGCTTTATGTGGGGATCTATCTTCTACACTCTTTCCCCTATCCACCGTAGCCATGGTGGTAGGTTTCTTCTCACCTTTCCTCATCCATACTTGTTTAGAATTTTTCTTCCAACCTGCACTTTTTGTAGAAACAATTTTAGAAACATTAGTACAAGTTGGTATGGATGGTACCTTTACTTTCACAGCTTCTTGTGATAGATCAATGAGTGAAGCCATGATATTCTTATCACATTTTAGAGGACTTTTGACAGTAGAATCCTCCGGTGAACATTGGGTACTAGAAGCAACTGTTTCCTTATTTTGTGAAGACTCAATATATGTCTTCTCAAGATTGGTCAACTGATATTCCAACACTAGACATCTCATATTGAGGATGACCTTTTGGTCTTCAATCAAAGTCATCTTATCTTCACAATCCTTATTCAATCTTTCAACTTCATCTTCATGCATCTTTACTTTGTTTTGTAACAAAGAGTCATGTTCATTGATCTTCTTCGAGTTATCTTCCAAATATAACTTATTGACTTCAATGCCTATTTTCAGCTCATCATCAACTGCATGGATCTTCTCTTCCATAGTCTTGTTGACTCCCTCCTTTTCTTCATCATCTTTGAGACACTTTGAAGACCTTTCTTCAAATCCCCTCTTTGTTGCTTCAAAGGCTCCAACCTTCCTGGAGAGCTTTAGACATTCAACAATTTTTTCTTGTAAGACTTTCTCCAAAACATCAGTTTATTCTTCCAGCTGAGTGATATTTTCTTGCATGCATTAAAATACCCCACAAACCAAGGATGCACTCTCTTCAAGAATACCATGCAGAATCATTCTTAATCTATCAACTGATATTTCTTGAGATGTTGTATATTGTTCATCACCACTTGTGCTAGAATTTTCATCATGAGGGTAATTTCAAAATGTACTAACACATACCTCTTGATCAGTTGAGGTAGGAAGGTTGTCCATATTTTTGGTGGCAACTTGAGCCACCTTCTCATTACTTTCCAAATCTGGTGTGTCTTCAATGTCAGCCAGATATGGAGAACCAGATGCTTCCTCTTATTTATATAAGAGGTAATTCTTCTTCAACTTTCTCTTCTCCTTCTATTTCTTATTCATCATGGTCTTGGTAGATATAGCCTTCTGATCAAAGGTAACTAATTCTTCACCAACACTGCTCTTCATTGTTGACTCAGGAATGGAACTCAAGTTTTCAAAAGAGAATAACATCACTTTAGAGAATCCAACAGAGGTTAACCTCCCTCTGATACCAATTGAAAGGACTAGTTTGTAATATACCTAACACTGAGAGGGGGGTGAATCAGTGTTGGGGAATTTTTAAACCAATTCCAACTTTTATCCCTGTACCTATAGACCTATTAGGATCTTGATTCTCTTATTCTCTTTTCCCTGTCGCATGCAATAATAGAAAGCGGTAAAGATATGCACACGATATTTTTACAAGGTTCGCCACTAAATAAGAGTAGCTACATCCTTTCCATGCACGGGGATGACCAGTTCATGGATTCTCCATTATAATGTAAAATGTTGTTACAATGGAGTGGCTGGGAAAACAATCCTCTAGCCAGTGTGATTCCCTACACTTTGGAGGGGGGTGGGAAACAATCCTCTTCCCTAGAATGGTGAAAGCCTAGTCCAACTTGTAGCCTCTAGATGGTTCTTTATACTTCCTATGAAGACAGTCTCTTGCAGCCTCTAGCTGGTTCTTTATACTGCCTATGAAGATAGTTTTCTCTCTGTTAAAAGAGTTTGCAACACCAAAAGAATATTTCACCTGTTAGACCTATTGGATTTCACAGTGCTACCTTGTTCTTCCTCTATTCAATTATTAAATGCCTAGCAGCATGCAGGTAAACAACCACTTCTTTCTCTGCAGCAAACCCGAAAGCTGCACAATCTTCTTCCCCTTCTTCTTCAGTGCAAAACCAGCTACACTGAGATCGCTTCTGCTTCAATCTGCTGGAATCACAAACTCCAGTTTTGATTATCAGAACAATGAAGACCAGATCATCTTAGCATCATCAGAATTAAATTGCCCTGAATAATTTTCAGCCTTTAGTTGGGCATACTCTGTTCTTCTTCTTCTCTTCGTTCTCTTTGACACAGTATAATTGCAGTGTTCTAATCTCTTTCTTCAATTCTCAATACCAACACAAGAGTGTGTTGGTATACTACCTTCTTTCGTGGTGCAGATATGAATTTAGTTTCACATCTTGTTCTACCTCACTTCACAATGCACAACGATAGTGTTAAACACCAGTCGTGTGAGTGCGGTTCAACTTCTCTTTGTGAAACCGAATGGTTCACCGTTCTTTCTTCTTCGCAAAGCTGCCTCGAGAGTGCTATGCACCTATCGAAGGCATACGAGAACCTCAAAATTTTCGCGCAACCTTCTTGGTGGCTTGCGCGTAAAATTCTAGCCTTGCGTATAAAAACACATTTTGGCGTGAAAAACCCTTTACGCGCAACCCTTTTATTTCGTGCAGAACTTCCCTTTTTCGCGCAACACTTTCTTTTTCGTGCAACAATTCTTCTTTTCGCACAATACTGTATACTTCACTTTTTCCGCGTGTTAGAGCTCGGTATTTTTCTATGTGTTGAGTCACTTTTAAATGAGAGGGGTTCACCTCATATTTATAGGCATTTTTGACCTTGCACGTAAAACCCCTTCCTGTGCGTAAAACTGTATCTCACTTCTTCAGATTACACGCACCTTGCTGGATTTTTCGCGCACCTCATGACTTTGCCATTTTTCATCATTCTAATCATGAATACACTCTTGCGCGTAAAACATCAAACCAAAATTTTCCACACAACCAATTTTTCCACGCACAAGTCTAATGTTCCGCGCACCTAGCACAAACATCTCCAATTTTTTCTGCACCTCTTACTTTGTCATTTTTCGACTTTCTAATCACAACGCACCAATTGCGCGTAAAATTCCGCAACGCGTTTCATATTGCGCGCAAACCCAATCTTTCTTGCGACATCATATTTCACGCACTACTCTAATCTTTCGCGCATTTCATGCCTTTTCCAATTTTCGAGCTTCTAATCTCGAAACACCTTTTGCACGAAAACTCCATTCCTCTATTTTGCGCACCATGCCAATATTTCGCGCAAACTTCATTTTTCGCGTAGCCTACTGATATTACGCGCACAACTTTCTTTTTTATGCATCTCGCTGATATTTCACGCAATGATCCAATTTTTCGCACAACCTGCTACTATTTCGCGCAACCCGCATATATTGCACGCACCACTTTATTTTTGCGCGCAACATGCCTAAATTTCCGCACACTCCATGCCTTTTTCTTTTTTCGATGTTCTGATCTTGAATCATGCCTTTAACGCAAAAATCTAATCCATATTCAATCTTTCATCATGAACTCCACTATCGTGATATATATCCTTTGATAGATCAGCTTAAGCATCGTCAGAGTTACAATGGGAAGTACAGAAACTTCCCTATTTTCCAGCAGCATCACTCCTTCCAATCAAAACTGTATATGACTGGAATCATCATTTCTCCCCCTTTCTATCATAAGTCTTGCATCACAAGTTCTCTTGACTTATGATATTTTAGAAATACATATCAGCAAAGCATCGTTTGGTTTGGATACAATGTGAAATGCCTAGCTACCTCATAATGTCAAGCCCTTCCACATTTTCTCTTCTTCATAACCATCATTCTCCAAATCATATGATTCTATTCTTCAAGTAAGCTCTTGTATGGTTCACATGCAATCATAAATCATTACATTGTCTTCTTCAAATCCTCATTCTTCTTCAACCATCCTTAGATAGATGATACTTCACCATTTGGCTCCAATCATCCTCAAATGGATGATACTTCTCCATTCTTCATTGTTGTAAACAATGTGTCACCATTGACACATGTTCTTTGAACATAGGATTAGCTCAACAAATGTCTGAATTTATTGTCTAAGAGAATTTCTCAAGTATGAAATCCAGTGCTATGATTCCATAACAATTCTCCAGGCAACCTCACTTTAGCCGATCTCCATTAACTTTGGAGTTCTTCATCATATCCTTCTTCATTTTGACCAGCACTGACAACTGGTGACAACAAATACAATCTTTAAACACAAAGTGGTCCCAACAATATTAATGCATAAAATGAGTTCAATAAATCATTTAAAAATATAAAAAATATTATTTAAAATAATTTAAAGAAAATATTATCATTGAAGAAAAATATTCTTGACCAAATAGAAACAAGAAGTAAAATTTCTTTAAAAACATTCATTCATGATTTTGATTAAACAGAAAGATGAAAATGAAATGAAAATGTGTAATTTCAGAAATAACCAGAGGATAAAAAATACATAATATTTAGGATACAAATATTTTATAATTTTATCATCATAAATTTATGTATCAATTTTCCTAATAAAAATGATATTACAACGTTAAAATATTACCTATGTGGTAACTTTCGAATCAGAACCCCTTGGATGAAATAATTTTAAATTTAAATTTAAAAAACATCAATTTATAAGAACTAATTTTATATTTTATAAAGGGGAAATTATATAAATGTTATAAACATATATAGATATATAATATCAAACATGTTTCAATGAAACAATATTGAGATGAAAAGGCCTTACCTCTAAGTCTATCTCCCTTTGTAAGACTCCATAATATTGTATAATAAATTTAAATTTATTAAAATTATATAAAAAAATATTGAAACCTATAATACCATATATTTTACGATTATAATATTTCAAAAACCCATATATTAATAATTCTTTATTAAAATCGTCATTCTTGAGTGTAAATTGTTCCCTTTTTCATGTATGTTTCAGTTTTCCAGTTTCATTACATGTACACTAATCATTGTTGGATAATCAAAATAATGATAGTAATTTTATAAATATAAGATTTATACATTATATAATTATTTATAACTATCCATAAAAGGTAATTATAAAAACATTAATTAAAAAATTCTTGGTGATGGTAGTACATACCTACGCCTGAACGGTATTTTCATTTTATATTGTAAATAATGAAAGAAAGATCAATAATATTTTATTTATAATAAATAATTATTATATCTTAAATATCATATAAATTTAACTAATAAATTATTATATAAATCGATGTGATATGGTTGTTTATAATGAATCATATCGCTATGTGGAGGCAGTAGTCCACACACACACACAACCAATACTTTAATTTCTCTTTTGAATAGAATGAGGTGGGAAATGATTGTGACATATTAATAATAACATACTTTTTTATTTATTATAATTTAATCATAATTTTATAATATATAAAATTGATTTATATATTATTTAATAATAAATAAAATCTAAAGATCTCGTTTGAGATTTATACCACTTATTTGAGAGACATCCTTTGGTTCACACATTAAGCATTTAATAATGGGACTTATAAGAATAATAAAATCTCTAGGAGTAATGTTATGAATATTTTAATGAATAAGGGTAGGTATTTTATTATCTATTAAACTCAAAATTTGTGAACCATAGAGGAAAGGAGGTACCCTTTTATAAAAAAAAGGAGAAGACATGCATGGAATCACTTAAATGATTTAAAAAATATAATTTCATTTTCTTTTGAAAATAGATCCAAATGGAAAATAGTTGAAATTTACTATATTAAATGGTTTAAATATATCCAAATAATAATAATTATAAAATTTTATATGTCAATATTACCCTTATATGTTACTTTAACCCTCAGTAAAACTGTTTTAACCCTAACCGTGATAGATTGTTTTACTATTTTTACTATTAATTATTAACAAAAAAGAAATTTCTATAACTAAAAATAAATAAATTATTATTAATAATTAAAAATATTTTTTATTAAATTCACTTTCTATAAGTTTTATAAATTAATTTTAAACGAATCATGAAAAAACACAATGATAACCCATTTTCAGGAAAACACTTTTTTAAGCATCAAACAAAATCTACATTCATTCCATTACCTAGTAAAGACTATAAAATGGAAGATAAAATATTTCATTCAATATATAATCCATAAATTCATTAAAAAATTATTACATTTTATTTATTTAATTTATTATAAAAACAAAACATTGCACACATGAAAACAAATTTATGAAAAAAAACTCTATTTAACTTTAAATAAATTTATCTTCATTACATAACTTTATATAACTAAGCTATGGGTTTTTATTCATAAATTACCAATAAATTTCATTAAAATAATTTCTTAATAGTTATTGATGTAATTTTTTTTCTAATAATACATATGATGTAGAAAAATGTATTTATATGAAAAATAGTAATTTTTTTCATTATGCAATTTGTATAAAAATTTTAACGATTATTTTAGGGGAATTGATCCATATACATGAATTTATGAAACAAAATATATATATATATCATAGTTTTATTAATTCTATTAATTACCAACTATCTAAAAACTATGTTATAATGTTTTACAATATCTTTAGTTTATTTAAACTTGGGGTTACATATAATTAAAGTTATCAAATACTTTATGCTTATTTCAAATGAAATAACTATAAAATACCAAGTTGTTACATTCTACCCCCCTTAAAATGAATTTCACCTTGAAAATAACATCACATCGATTCAATAAATTAGTATATTTCTACTTCATTACATCCTTGGGTAACCATGTAGCTTCCATTAATTTTTTATTCCTCCTAAAAACATTAACCAAGTGAGTATTCTTATTCCATAAAAATGATCTCTATGATATGATATTTTTAATGGTTTCTATTCATAAAATAGATAAGGATATAGTGGTAAAACCATTGGGTTTATTTCATGGGGAAAATCAGGTAATTATTTCCTCAAAATTGATATATAGAATAAAACATGAACTTAAGTGTGGTTCGGTGGATGATCCAAGTGATAAACAACCATCCTAATCTGATCATAAATCTAAAAGTGACTAATATATCTAGGTCACAACATCCCATTCATTATAAATCACATAATCATATTCTATTTATAAATTCATAGAAATACGTTCTCATCAACATCAAATTCCAGATCTCATGCTCTGTTGAAGTCTCATAATCACCCATAGATGTAATTTATTTTCATGTACACTGATATGTTATAGAAATTAATTTTGCTAACTAATTTGGTTAATTTTCAGGCTTCCTTGGGTGTCCCACGTACTACTTATGTTTCCATGTAACGCTCTTGTTTTCAAGTACCATCCAACTCCTCCACATACTATCCATCTCCTCCATGAACTACCCTTCTAGGCATACTTCCCTACTTCACGTACTACTCTAATCCTCTGTGTACCATCCTACTTCGCATACTACCTTGCACCGCCATGTACAATGAGAGCAACCTGCACAAACCGCACTCTCTTCCGCATACTGTTTCATTCCGTAGATGATTCTCTCCATGTACTATCTTCACCACCACATACCATTTAGGACTTCACCGAATTTCTTCCCAAAATTTTAATCTCCAATCTCATTCCTCAATTAAGGGGGTTATTGTTCCTTAAATAGGCACATAACTCCTCAAATTTTGGTAATCCAATTTACCCAAATTTTTAATGTCGGAAAATCTTCGCTGTAAACTGAACTCCATCTACGTACAGTTAGGATTCCCTACGCAACACTCCTATTTTGTGAACCGAAACAATCCTTTCAAACATCAAAATCTCGTGTTCCACATGTCTTCACAGCATACCATCACTATAAACCATTTTCAACAGCATTCCACATACTACATGCCTTCACCATGTACCATTTCTACAAAATATTTTCGGTTTTGTGCACCGTTCTGTGTACTGTATACATTCACTACGTATCGTACACCTTCACCAAGTACTGCACGCCTTCATCACGTACTGCATGTCTTCACTAGGGAACCGTGCCACCTTCAATACAACTTTTAGCCTCAAATGTATGACTTCATTTCTTGCGACATCCCTAGTCATTTATGTGCAGATTAACAACAAACACAAACCAAACTCTAGTATAACCAATGAACATCCTTGGTTCCAACAATCTCTCTCATTGAGTTTTTTGGTAATCTCTAGATAAATTCACTGATGTGCCATACATGATCAAAACATGAACCTTCAAAAAGTAACTCATCCATCACTCTAAGTCTATGTGATTAGTTCTCGGTATTGAAAACTAGAGATATGACATGAATTGAGTTTTCATTATTTTATTTTCTCCCCCATAGTTGTAGTTCTGCCTTTTTCATGATCCACCCTCTCCATTGAATCCATTGAATTTATCCATTATCCCCCATTGTCAATAAATACCAAAGACCGGTATGTTGACATTTTAGAGCTCAGATCATACTCCCCCTAGATCGTATCTCCCCTATAAACATGAAACACTTCCATGAACAAATTATCACAGTTAAAACAATTGGGAGAGGGGAATATAGTAACCTCCTTATGCACTAGGAGGTGGTTGAACACCGAGGTTCAACCGATGTTTCTCAAACACAGCCGCTAACAGTGGCTTGGTCATAATGTCATCCACTTGCTCATCAGTTCCCACATGGTCCACTTTGATCACGGCTTTTTCAGATTTTTCCTTGATGAAGTGATATCTGATATCAATATGTTTCATACAAGAATTAAGAACATGATTCTTCATAAGATCAATTGTGATATTGTTATCACAGTAAATTTCCATAGGTTGTTTCACCTCATCACCTATGTCAATCAGTTGCTACTTCATCCAGAGTAACTGAGTGCTAGCCTTGGTAGTAGATATATATTTAGCTTCGGAAGTACTAAGAGAAGTACATTACTATTTCTTGCTTTACCAGCCCACACATTTCCTCCCAATATAGAATGCTTCACCACTAGTATACTTTATATCCACTACATCTCCAACCTAGTAAGCATCCAAAAAAGTGAACAGTTCACAACCTCTTCCTGTAGCAAATTATAACCTATAATTATGTGCACCATGAATGTATCTCAAGAATCTTTTCAACATCACTACATGTTCTTCCATCGGGTTACTCTAAAAGAGGGCTTTAAGGAATGTTGCAAAGACAATATCTGGTCATGTCTTCATTAGGTATAGTATGCTTCCAATGATTCTTATATACATTGCGGAACCCATATAAGTCTCGTCCTAAAGTTTCTTGAGATTTGTTCCAACCGCAATCGGAGTTGACAATGGTTTCAAATCGTGCATATTGAATTTCTTCAGCAGCTCTCTTGCATACTTTTTTTTGTGAAATGAAAGTGTAATCCTTCTTCAGAATCACCTGAAACCCTAAAAAGTATGTGAGTTCACCAATCATGGACATTTCAAATTCTGATTTCATGTGATTGGAAAATTCATCCACTGATCTATTCCTGCTTCCACTAAAAATTATATCATCCACATATACTAATACCATGAATTGATCCTTTTTTGAATTTATCACGTAGATATTGTGATCTACTCCTCCTCTTTTAAACTCAATCTTTCTCAGATAGGAGTCTAACTTCAAGTACCACACCCATGGTTCTTATTTCAATCCATATATAGCTTTCTTTAATTTTCAAACCTCCAGTTCATCATTTCCAAGTAGAAACCCTACAGATTGTTCATTGTATACTTCTTTTTCTAATACCCCATTTAAGAATGTTGTCTTCACATCCATTTGACACACTTTATAACCTCATTGGATTTCCATTGAAAGAAATGTCTTGATTGACTTCAGTATCACAATGAGAGTAAATATATCCCCAATATCAACACCATCGATTTTTGAATATCCTTTACAGAACAAGCATGCCTTATTTCTGATTGCATTTCCAGGCCCATAAAAATTGTTCTTGAAAATACACTTTGTACCAATCACATTATGACTTTCAAGCCTTTTGGAAAGATCCCAAGTTTGATTTTTGTCAATATGATCTAATTCTTCATTCATTGATTTTACCCCTGACTCATCCTTTTCAGCCTCTACAAAATTGGATGGTTCCACAACTGATATAAATTTAGATTGTTCATTATTCCCCATTCGTCATGTCTATGTAGGTTCATTCCGATCCTCGATAATGTTGGGCTAATTAATATTTTCTCTTTGATTTTTCCTTTTCAGTTAAACTAAATTCTATCAATTTATCGCTTCCTCTTCTAATTCTTCTTCATATTCGACATTATGATGTGACTCTTGAGAGTTTTTCATACCTTTCTCTACCTCTATATTAACATTTGTTCCTTGTTCACATTCTTCCTCATCTTCAATCATATCAACATAAGAATTCCTTGAATCATTCATGTTTTTCTTTTCAATGATCTTTACATCACTAAATTCCACAATTCTTCCAAAGATTTTATTGAAACATTTTTAGGCTTTGCTGTTCATTGAGTATCCAAGAAATATTCCATCATCTGCATTGTCTCTATACTTCCATTGATTTACTTCATTATTTCAGATAAAAAATTATCTTCTAAAAACATGAGAAAATTTCAAAGAGGGATTCCTTCCTTACCACAATTCATAGGGTGTCTTTGTCTCAACTATATATATCCCTATTGTGTTTTGAATAGACACTACTACTTGTTCTACCTCTTTCTAGTGATGTTGAGGAATATGACTCTCAATCGGCATAGTTCTGTCTATATTGTTTACCTATCGATTCCTACACTCAAGAAATCCATTTTGTTGTGGAGTTCTCACAGAAGCCACCCTATGTTGTATCCCATTCTTATCTAGGTAATTTTCAAATTCAATGGATGTGTATCCCCCTCTATTGTTAGACCTCAGGACATTGATCTTCAGTCTAGTATCATTCTTGATGATTTGATGATAGGTTTTCTTACAATCAAGAACTTGTCACTTCCTTTGTATAACCATCACACATAGAATTCTACTGTAATCATCTATGAAAACAAAAAAAAATACCTTTCACCATGTGTTCCAGATATATTTATCAATTCATATACATCTGAATGGATGAGGTCAAAACGATTTGATGCTCTTTTCGTCTTTGGCTAGTAGGAACTGTAGACTAGTTTCCCTCACTTGCACGCATCACAGGTCTTTTCTCATTCACGCTTTAGATTAAGGATATCCATGACTATATTTAGTGTAGATATATTTTCCATGTATTTCTAATTTATGTTCCCCAATAATCGATTCCATAAGTTGTTTTCCGCTTTAACAGTTAAGTAGAAAATGTTCTATTTGCTGTCAACTTGATATAAGTTGTCATCTGTTCTACATCATTTTATTAGTGAATTATATGAAATCCTCTTATAGTATATCCATTCTTATTGAATTTCACAATAATAACTAAGTAAGAGAGTTGATTCACACTAAGAATATTGTGATGCAAACCATCCACATAAAGGACATCAGTTTTCTTAAGATCTTTATTAGCTAGCTCCGTATTTCTACTTCCTTTTATCTTCAAATAATCATCGTTATCGAACCTCACTGTTCCATTGACCTTTTTCTGGAAATTCTTTAATATGTATGTGTTACCCATCATGTGGGATGAAAATCCACTATCAAGAATCTAGGTTCTTTTGTTCTTTGTAACTTTGAGGGATACTTCTACAAAATTGGACATTTCAATTTTCCTCTTTTCTTTCTATGAGATATTTGATTGAGTTGTTAATGGTCTTTCAATTATCTCTTCCATGTACATGGTTTCTTCATATTCATATTCTTCTTCAAAAAGAGAGAACCTATTTGAAATAGAAACACTATTTGGTTGATGTGTTTTTACTTGTCTCTGAGCATTGAAAGAATTTCTCCTGTCATACCTCTACCAGCAATACACAATTTTATGGCCAAAGTGAGAATAGTGAAAACGATATACAAAGAAATTATTTCTTCTATAAGAAGTAGGATATGAATATGTTCTCATTTTTTGAACTCTAAACTCTTCCTCATTCATATTGATCCTTTCCTCTTCACAGTATAACATGGTATGTCCTAGATAGCCACAAAACTGACACATCATAAAAGGAAATGTCTTATCACTTTTATTTCTCTTCATGCCCTCTTATTTAGGAAAATAGTTTGACAGCCTATCATTTCTGTAAACTCAAGGATAGTATTCAGTTATTCATTCAGTTTTATTTAAGGGTTTATTTTTTAGCACTTCTGGTGGCTTTTCAACATGGTCAACTTTCATCTTGCCTTTATTCTAGTTCACTTTATTTATAGCGTTTGATATTTCGGCATCACAACCGATTCCACTATTTTCCATGAATGTGGGTATTTGATCACTCAAGATATTTTCAACTCCATCATAACCACGTTTTTCTTTCTCTAACAGCTCAGTATCTAAGAACCTTCCAAATTTTATTATATTCTTTGCATCTTTTGAAATTGATTCACTTTCGAGTTTACTTCTCATAGTAACAACTTCTATTTGGAGTCCATTAATGGTATTGGACTTCTCCTCTAGTCTTGAGTTCATTTTATTGATGAACTTTTCTTGTTCTTCAATTATGAGTCCTAGTTTCTCAACATCATCAGGTTTTTCAAGGATTTATGATTGAACTTTCTCCATTTCTTCCAATTGTTCAATTTCCACTTCCAACTGGTCAATATATTCTGATGATTCCTCCACTATTTCATTCCACTTATTACATCTCTTACATTTAATCTCAAGCTTACCAAAAGCATCCTTAAGTTGCTACATTGGATTGGAATTAATAGTCAACTGATTATCTCCAGCTTTATCTACCAATGGTTGTGACCATTCAATGGTATCTATCATGGTGGCATGGTATCCAGTCTTAAATTTTGGTTCATCTTCCTCACAAAATTCATTATCATCATATTTCTCCTAACAGACAAAACCCTTCTTCAATAATTTCTTTGAAAATTTTAAATTTCCATTTTTGAAGAATCTTGGTTGAGGCTTCTCCATGTTTTCAACTTCGCTTTCTTCATTATCAATTTTTCTTAATCACTAAGAGGAAATGTTCCCAACTCTTCCACAATGAAAAAAAGCCATAGGTAGCTTGCCTTCAAATTTCCATTTTCCCTTATTGAGCTTCTTGGAAATGAGAGAAAGAATTTTGTTTTCCTCATCATTTGCATCCCTCATATTGCTTAAAAGTTTTAGTTTATCAATGGCTTTGAATTCCATTTCCTTTCTCACACAAGTTTTATATTCTTTTGGTTTGATTCTCATTACATTAGCTGATAGATTGCTCAGAATATCATCCCCTGAGAGTTTAGATATATATCTTTACTCAACGGATGACACATTTTTCTTATAAAGGGGTGTAAGTCTTCTCAATATTTTCTTCACTATGCCAATTTCTTTGATTTCTTTTTGCAGAACTCGGATTGCTCCAACAAATTCAGTAATTTGATTGAAAAAATGATTTTTCTTTCTCATCAGGGTGAATATTCAGATCATCAAACCTGTTGTGTAGAATTTCATGTTTTTCCTCCTTCACTTTTCTATCTCCTTCATAAATATTTTTCAGTTTATCTCACAATGACTTGGTAGATGTGAAACTCCTTACCTTTAGATAAATCATATCAAAATGGGCTACAGTAAGATCATTTTGTGCTTTTGCATCTATATCATGTAATATCCTATCTATATCTTTCATCGACTGTTGTGTAGGATCAGTGACTTGTATTCCTTTCGCAGTAGAAAATAAGTCTTACAATCCAATAGATCTTAGGTGATATCTCATATTGTTCTTCCATATTTGAAAATTACTTCTATCTAAGTGGGGAACTCCCCTAAAATTAACTAGATTTTCCATGATAGAAGAAGACAGATTCAACACCAGCAACCTTTACCCTCTGATACCACTTAAAGGACCTTGGAACACACTGAGAGTGGAGGGGTGTATCAGGGTATCAACATTTTCTTTTAAACTGATGGATCTTGTTCTCATATAGGTAGAAACATGTTAAAACCATCTGAAGAGAATGTGTAGAAAATATAAAATCACATGAAAAGAAACAACACATCAATTTTACTTGGTTCACGACTAAGGGCTGCATCTAAGGAGAATACGTTGACAATGTGTCAGTTATACCAAGACCACTAATCTTTACTAGTTGTGGATTGAAAGTGTTTTGCACAGTCACTCTATGCCAAGCGCACTGCCTTTACAAGGTTCTATGGATATCATACTACGTCCCTTAGATCACTTCTGCTGACTCACCCTTTCTCACTACGTTGGAAGAATAATCATGCAGTTTAATGATTTGAAGGTTGCTTCAATGGATTATCATCAGATCATGCATCCTCAACTATAAATGGATGCTCTGTTGAAGTCTCGTAATGACCCACAGTTGTAATTTATTTTCACATACACTGATATGTTATGGAAATTAATTTCGTAAACTGATTTGGTCAATTTTCAAACTTCCTTCGGTGTTTTGTGTACTACTAATGTTTCCGCGTACTGTTGTTGTTTTTGTGTACCGTCCAACTCCTCTGTGTACTATCCAGCTCCTTCGCAAACTACCCTTCTTGGTGTTCTTCCCTACTCCACGTACTTCTCTACTCCTATGCATATCTTCATGCTCCGCGTAATGTCTTTCTCCACCACATACATTGAGAGCTACCCATGTGAACCACACTCTATTTTGTGTACTGTGTTCCTTTCGTGGACTATTCTCTCTGCGTACCATCTTCTCCACCACTTACAATTTCAGACATCAACGAATTTCTTCCCAAAATTTTAATCTCTAATCTCATTCCTCAACAAAGGGGATTATTGTTCCTTAAATAGGCATGTAACTCCTCAAATTTTGGTAATCTGATTTACCCAAAATTTTAATGTGGGAAAATCATCAAAGTAAACTAAACTCCATCCGCATATTGTTAGGCTCCACCACATACCTCTCCTATTTTGTGAACCGCAATAATCCTGTCAAAATTTAACATCCCGTGTACATCATGTCTTCACCGCATACCATCATTGTGTACTGTTTTCAGCAGTATTCCACATACCACATTCCTTCACCGTGTACTGTTGTTGTGAACTATTCTTGGTTCTGCACACTGTTCTTCATACCGTACGCCTTCACCGTGTACCGCACACCTTCACCGCGTACTGCATGCCTTCACCACGTATTGTGTTCCTTCACCACATACCTCTATCCTTCACCACGTACTTTTGCTGCAAACCATTTCCAAACACCCAATTTTTTGAGGCCCAAAAAATTAGGAAACACTATGAAGCTACACCACCTTCAACATAACATTCATCCTCAAAAATATGACCTCATTCTTTGCAGCCTCCCTAGTCATATATGTGAAGATTAACAACAAACACAAACCAAAATCCAGTATTAGCAACAGAAATCCTTGCTTCCAATAAAATCAAATACTGAAGAGATGAGTTTACTATAGATAAATTCATTATATTGAATTTTTATTCCATTCTTGGTATTTCATTATAACATAATTTGTGGTTTTCGGAAGCTTCCAAATGAGAATGAAAAGTTTTCCTATCTCGAGCTTAAAAAAGTATACCAAAAATTTTGGGAAGCTGTTATTGTGATAAAGATGAAAAATTAAAGAATGTATGGTCTACTTGTGAAACAAATTTTGATATTATTTTGGATCTAATTTACTATTATGGGAAGTGAATAGGAGACCATACATCAGTGAAAAATGGAATCATGCATTTTTTCTTCAAAAAGAGCCAATACCACCTTATTTGGCCTCATATTTTTGACATATTAATCTTTCAAAAATAAATCCTCAGAACAACCCTCGAATTCCTCATGATATTCATATGTTATTCACTCATATTGTGTTGATATGCAGGAATTTTCCATGACTACGATGACTCTTCCATGGTTCGGATAATAAATGTGTTGTGGAATAACTGAAATTTGTGAGATGATAGAAAATTCGTATCAGGTTGGTATTTTGTGTGAATGGGATGAAAAATTAAGTGAAAATATATTGAATTGTAATAATTGTGAACATTAAGTAATTTTATTTTAGGAGGCATGATTTTTTATTTCTTGTTAAAAAAAATAAATTGATCAATCTCATGGGTATTTGTTTCTATTTTTCTTTGGTTTGAAGAACTCATATCATGGGGCATGGTAAAAAATTTATATACCAAAGTATATTTTAGTGATTAAACTTATATATTATCCAGAAGATGAGTTCACTTAAAATAGTTTTTCAATATTAATTAGGGGGAAAACGTAGTATTTTTTAAATTGTTTTATTTTAAAAAAATGAAAGAAATAAAAAAATGAATGAAGTAAAGAAAATGAATAAAAAATGGAAAATAAAGTGATTTAAAATTGTTATATGAGAAGGGTGGTCAGATTAGGGTCATTTTTTCAATTTCAATACTATTGCAGTGCAATTTTATCCAATCCTCTTCTGCTAAGTTTATTAAAGTGAGATTCCATGATCACTTCTGGTCACTCTGTTGGTAAAAAAGTAAAGATGAGAGAAAAACATACCAAGATCATATTTTAGTCTAATATTATTCCATGTGAGGGAGATTTGTATAAAATATCCTCAATTGAATTAGGAAACGTTGGATGAGGTCTTGTTTAACCCAATTAATCAAGAATATCCAATGCCCCCCGACGCATACTAACAATTGTCAATTACTTAACCTCTAAAGATAGGTCTATTCCATCAAATATAAACCAGAACCTAGTGGAGAAAGATATTAATAATTTAACAAATAAAAATAATTAATAGAATCAAAAACCAAATAAAATCATACTTGATGATAAAAACCATTGTATGAAATTGAAAGGAATTTTATAGAATAAAGAATGATTTTTTATTCTATATAGCATAATAACTCATGCATCAAAAAATAGAAAACATACCCTTCAGTAATAACTCATAATTTTACCCCCACCAAGGCAATGGTAAGAAAGAATAATGGGAAATAACATGTATTACAAAACTAAGAAGATTAAACGAGAAAAAACTAAACGTAGAAAAGTTCTCCAGAGTATGATCACTAAAGGTTTTCCCATGTTTCATCAACCAGATGGACGAATCTCTTTAAGTGGAATTATATAATATTATTAAAATTATGTTTTTTATTGATCCTTCAAATTAAAAATGTAATTAGACACATATAGAGGAGTTTTTCACATAATTAATGATTCACACTATTTATGGTCGAACATTTCCTAAATCTTCTCCCAGAGAATCAAATGGATATATTAATGAGATAATATCTCTACGTTGTTTAATGGTAAAATGAGGGTTTGAAATATATTTCAAATCCAGTTGTAATCATTTCAATTGGTGGTATGTAGCCATAATTATTCTACATTTTCTAAGGTGGGGTACACTCTGTCATCCAGAATCAAATTTCATCTTGATTCATTTTTTCATCTAGTGGATGTTCAAATCAAATCCTTCTCTAGAAGAATAAGTTTAACACCACAAATTAAAGAATACTAAAAAACAGATCAATAAAATTAGATCAATATTTTAAATTTTATACTGAAAATATGAAACTGATTGAAATATTTTAAAATGCATGAATTAATAAATTATGGAAATTTTTCCCAAAACACACCATAAATCCAAAATTGATGAAAATGAGATCAAATTGATAAATTATTTGGGATTCAATAATTTAAAATGTATGAAAAAAATATGAAAAAATATATCTCTATAAATATATAAAAAATTTCCTAATAAAGATGATTTCATCATATCATTAATGCAAAGATTACCATTATACTTGAGTCGAATAATATTTTTGATGAACATTAAATTGATGACAGGAATAATCTATCACAGTTAAATTCTTAATAAGAACAAATCCAAACCCATTTCTAGATGAAAAAATATAAATCTAAAACCCTTCTCTATAATAGGGTAGTATGATCACATGCGCACTTAGCAAAGAACACTTTAGCTTCATGCTATTTTACACACATCCAACTTTACAAAACACTATTACTACCATCAGAGTTATCATTGAGAGTGGAATAAATAACCATGATAAGTGTTTGGAAAAGGGTTATCAATATCTATAAAATCCCAGAAATCTAATTACCTCAATCATAGTGGTTGGTCTGGTCCAATATTCAATATCTTCTATATTTCATGGATCCACCAATATACCCTTCTTCCATATTCTATGGCCTAAAAATGAAACATTATACATATTGAATTCTCACTTGGAAATTTTTTTATTAAGAAATATCCTTCCATGGGGTATTTAGTAAAATCCTAAAGTGATCTTCATTCTCTTCCTTTCTCTTAGAAAATATAATTACATCAACTGTAAGAAGTACCACCAACTGATCAAAGAAATTTATAAAGAAATTATTCAATAAATCTGTGAAGATATCATAGGACTTTGTAAGACCAAATGGAATCATTATAAATTCATAATGTCAATTTCTCATACGGATGGTTGTATTGGGTATTTCTTCACATTTTATACTCAAGTTATTATATCTATAGTGAAGGTAAATATTTGAGATGTATTGTTCCCATCCTTGATAATCAAATAAATCATCATTATGGAGAATATGATACTTATTATTGATCATGATTTTCTTAAGTTTTTTATAATTAGTTTAGAGTCACATTGAACTATATTTATTCTTAAAAAAAGAATAGATTCAACCTATAGTAATACACTTGGAAAAATGAATTTTTACAAATATTCCCATGGAGTTTTATATTAAATTACTACAACTTAATCAAGTCTATTATTTATAGATTCTTTTAAAAAAGTGTAGCACTATGTATGAGTTCTCCTTAAAATATAACTTTGTGATTTACAGGAATACTAGGGAACTATTATTGAAATTCATCAACAAACACTGGTGCTAAAGAATATCTTCAATGTTAAATTTATCCCTTGACATATGAGATATGAAACCAAATTTAATATGAATCAATCCAAATAAAAATTAAATAATTTACATTGTAATTATTTATATATCTATTCACTAATTGAAAATCCTAGGTTAGTTCAGAATATAAAATGCGACTCCCCTTCATTTGAAACTGATATGGGATATATATATATATATATATATATATATATATATATATATATATATATCCAATCCCCGCAAAAAATAAAATCAAATTCAACTAGAGGGACAATATCATAATTTTTAAATCATATTCCCATGAACATAAATAACTAATCATTTAGATGGTAATTTGATACTGTTATCAAATTCTTTAGATATAATATATTTGGTAGATCCCAAATGAATTAATATACAAGCAGATGTATAGTTGATATTAAGTATACCTTTCACAAATTTGTTATCATACACCACATCTGAAATAGAGGTCACATGAGATTATATATGAATATGTGTTTAAGATATTGTTGACATTGAGAATCGTTATTAACCATTAGATTTGATCACTAGTTATCTTAATTACTAAACATCATGCATTTAAAACACTAAAGTTTGTGTGGTTCATTCATTGAATATTTCTCTCCATCCTCATTGTTAGCTAATATATTCCCATTACTTAGACATTTAATGGCCTGATGACATTACATTACAAACATAAATAATTTACTAGTATAATTAATACAACTTCGTTTATGTTTTACTACAAACACAAGGCATATAAGAGTATCATATTCTTATATACATGGTTTTTATTTTCAGAATATCCATTGAATTGCATATTTCATTTCATATGAAAATAATGAGATTGATGGGTGACTCCAATATCACTTTCTTCTTAGATTGTATATTGAATTATTTCTCCATATCCACTGATTTCTCTTATTTCTAACAACCTTAAGAGAGATTGATTTATGCCAATTAATAATTGATCAATCTTAAATTTTGGTTCAATGGTATTATAGAACTGTACCTTGCATATATTGTTAAAGTTTCCTCATTTGTACTAATAGATTCCCTATCCATATATTTTAGCTCAATTAATTAATTCCTATTTTTATAAAAAGAAAATTAGGAAAATAATTTTATTAAAAACCCTTATAAACACATACCACTATATAAAGTCAATTTTTTCATATTTCCTTGTGTTCTTAAAAAGATTTCACCTTTGATATACTTATATGAGCATAATATAAATTATAATATATTTTTAGTGTCACTAATATGTTTCTTAGTAATTAGTGGATCAGTTGACCCACTAAAAAAAGTTGAATGATTCTTTATGGAGGAAACAACAAAATTTTAATTCTTTTTTTGGGTTGTTTGGATTCTAAATATGGTTAATGTCTTGAAAAGTTTTCTAAAAAAAGAGACCATAATTTCCATTCATGATTCCATAAAATTTGACTTCTCAGGAGAAAACTCATTTCATTGTCTATCACGTTATTTGTTAATAAAATTCCTTTAGTTTTCATCCATTGACTAAAATAAAAAATCATAGTTTGATTAAAAATTATCATATTGAGAAACCACATACTCATGAAAAATAATTCCTAGGATTTATAAATCTTAACACTTTCTTTTTCAATATGTGACACCATACATTTGTACTTTATAATCCATTTAACCAAACAAAATTTTTATTAAGGTAATTTCCCTTATGGTTATAAAATTGGGATATGATTAGTAATATAATATTATATAGAGCACATAACCAAAAAAATATTATATTATTTTTAATATTATATTTAGAGAATAAATACTACCAAAAGATTTTCAAATATTACAATGTTATAAAAAATTAAAATAAGATGACTATAATTTGAATATTTGGATCATCATAATTCAATAAAATAACCACACTCACGAACAACGCTATAGAAATTAAAAAATGTAATAAATAAAATGTTATTCATGGAAATGAATTTTTAGATAAACTTGGGGAGTAAATAAAATTGAATGAATATTTAATTCAATAAGAAGTATTTATAGGATGTTAGCAACCCATATGTTACTCACAAATCTAGTTATTTGAATAGTAATCTGGCCTTTTGAAAATTAATTAGACCATTTGAATAGTAACATGTTCATTAAGAATAGTAATGCTACTTTTGGAATAATATCCTCACATGTGGAACCATAAAATAATATTTTTATCTTATAAATTAAAAATATGAAATATTTATAATATGATATAAGTAAGATAATGTATTAAAATTATAAAATAAGTGATTGTATTTTTATAAATAATAAATGTTTTATTTTCATTTGTATGAAAAATATAAAGAATTAAAATTAATTTTTTTCTTATAAAATTGGTTTATAAATTAATATAATTTTTTATTATATTGATAATATAATATTATGATACTATAATTAATTGTTAAATATGTTACAAAATTTTATCATAAAATAAAATTCATTTCATTCAAATAAATAATGATTTTAATAAAAAGGTAAATTTATCATAATTATAAAATAATTTTCATAAAATGGATTTCATTTTTATAATTTGGATATCCAAAATGGTTATGTTGATTTTTCCATATTTTTCAAAAATATTGGAATTTTTTAGAGAATAGTGTAATACAAAAAAAAATATGATATTGCACATTATAAGTTAAACACATAATTTATTACATATGGGATGGCGTAATCACCCATTAGTTAAAAATAACATCCACTGTTTACTATATATGGTAACAAGATTCATCATTAATGGTAGTATTCAACCAACATAATAAATTAATTTATTTAATATTCGTAAAAGATCCATCTCCCCCCCCCCTTATAAATATCAATCCTTCCTATCATTACTTTTATGGATTGGAGATTACCCCGACACTACCCAACTGTTCTCTCATCTCCTCATCATTCATATAGTGTTGGACTCACCAAAAGGTAAAACCAAAGTTCTATACGGTGTATTTCAATATATTAAATTTAATAAGTAATATTATATATAGAACACTTTTAAAAATCTTTTTTTCCTTCTGCCTCCACCTCAAACTGCCATACGACATGAAATTATGAATACAATATTATTAATAAATGATAATGTAATTATGTCAATTTAATATCCATTATCCAACGTATACACTTCTAAAAATTAAAACATTGTTCATATTATGGTGGGTTCACTACCTCTATGAACAACACATATCATTTTTCTCCACCGCCATCATGGATGTCGAATTGAAATATTATAGTGTGTAAATTTAATGATAATAAAAATAGTTTTACTTATTTAATGGTTTTAAAAAAATTAATAATAATTGAATTAAATAAAACTAATGTAGTTTTTGATATTCAGTAAAACCACCTAAATAAACTAACCATATAACAGTAATGTTTATATTTAATGAATCATCCTCATATTGGATAAAATATGAGCATTTGATTTCATTTCAATTTCTGTAAGGACATAAATATCATTGTATTTCACTTTTGGAGTTATAGTGCAATATTTCACGAAATTAAATAATTATCAAAAAGGGATCCAACCTTGTTACCAAGAAACCAATTCCCTCAGACCAACCGAATTAGACATTTTTTCGCATCAAAATTGTTTTAAATTACCATAGTATAATTATTAAAAATAATATATGGACGTAAAAGGTACTAAATTAAGTATTTAATCAATATAATTTTTTTATTCGGTATGTTAAGTGAAAGTGAATAACTATTTTGGAACCCATGTTGAAGGATTACTCCAAAAATCTTATTTTATTTCGGATATGTCCTCTTTCACTTTTGCACGCTTTTTATATCTATTATTATTATTTAATTATTTTATAATATATATATATATTTCCCACACATATATATCTATTTTATTTACCATTTCTTTTATTGGGATTTACATTTTCAAAAGGTTCCCCTCTCAATTTCATTGGATTAGAAAACATGCTTAAACAGAACTTCTATATTTCTTACCCCATTTCAAGTACCCTTCAATATAATGTATTCCACTAATCCATTGTTTATAAAATTTTTCACTAAATTGTGGATAAAATTCAACATTTTTTTATTTTATTTCAATTAGTATGCTCGTTTCCCTTTCTAAATACATTTTACCCATTTCCCTACAACCCTGCATAAGTGGTACATTTCCAAAGTTAACTATCCACTCATTTTCACATATTCACTTTATTTAGAAATAATTTATCATTATATACAAATATTTTTTACCTATGAATTTAAAATATTTATTTGATCCCTTCTTTATGGAAACCATTATGGTACGCCATCTGTTAATTCTCTAAGACCTGATTATGCCACCCATTTTTTCTATGGGTAATTCTTGTGTTTATAATTTATGTAGGATTTCAATTTCTAGAACATATAATAATGTACATGTTTTTAAGGGTTTCCAACATTGTTTTCTAATTCATGATTAATTTTTTATGTATCCTGAAACTATATGTATGGGAATGGGGATTAAACATAATCCATGATGGGACTCTATCCGCGATGTGATTTTATCTTGGTAGTTAGCCTTGAATTATGATTATGTTAGGTTTTATATTACTTTCACATTCATATATTATCATAATGTATAGATAATATGTAATTTATTCAAATACCTTATTTTATTATTCATGAACCTTGTCTTTTATGATATCATGTTGTATCTTTTAATTCAAATGTTATTCATCATTAACATGCGTATTCCTTTAACATAGCTTCATAGCTCACACTTTTTGTTTATTTATTCCCCAAGTTAACCAATGTAGTTTTTAGAGAATAATGGGATTTAAGAGATAATTATGGTGATTTAAAAAATAATTTTTCTTTTAGTTTCGATTTTATGCATTATAAACATAGTTATCAAAAGAAACTAGGATTCTCGATTTGTGGGCTATCCTTATTTGTTATTTATATTAAAAATCATGTAATTATATATGTAAAAGTAATGGGTCACTATAGTTGGTATAAATTAATGGCCAATTCATTTTATTGGAATAGAAGAAGAATATATTGTTAAAAACACTTAGGATAATTCTAAGTATAGAAAAATATAATGAAATATCAGTGATGTATAGAGTGAGTGGTTTCCAAAAAATTACTTCTCTATCCAGATAATACAAGTGGATATGGATCTGGAACATATGTACCTAGGGGTAATATCTTAAAAAGGTATTTATGGATATTAATTATACCTATATATGGTTTATGAAAAATAATACCTTGTAAAAACCTTGTTTGACTATCATGGGGGATATTATTTGACTAATTCAAAAAATATTTATGATCCAATATGAAGTACATGAATAAAGTTTTGTGTTAAAACACCTGATAGGAAAACTACCATGTATAAGCATGATTTAGAACTATAAAACAAAATATTTTGATATGAGTTCCATTTATAAGTTATCTCTAATATGTCCATTGTTTTCCTTTTTATATATTTTATTTAAAGTATTCTTATATCTAACCAAATTATGGTATTAGTAAATGATTAGAACCAGAATTAATTGGTGATTGGTATGATTAATATATATTAATTATATTCAAAAATCTTATATGATTATAGTTATATTAATTATTTTTTATCATGAATTTTTTGTATAATTTTTCTAACACTGCCTCTAAATATAGAGGTTGAGATTTTTATGAAAACAACAATCATGGAAATTATAGCCTCCCAAGTATATAATCCCTCCCAATTCAATTTTCCAGACTAAATCTCTAAGAAAATATTTTCATACTTTATTTACTATAACTATTTTCTATATTGTTAATGGATTATATGTCCATATATAATGATAATATTAACTATTGGATGGGGGTTATAACTATTGACATACTGAGTCGTCCTCCAATTTTGTACAAGTTTAAAGAGGATAATGAATCTCTTTTGGAATTCCCTTTTCAATAATGGATAGTATTTCCTTATGATCAATAATATCATTCTTAAATGCTAACAAAAAAGTAAATAATCATTCTTGAAAACAAACTCATTGTGAGGTACAATACAAATGTTTTCTTGGAAGTTTTTCTTTTTCTCCCTCTAGATAGAGAGGTTGAGTTCTCAACTTAACAGATATCTAGATATCTACCCATTTTCAAGAAACCAAATAGAATAGCCAAAAATGAGTTGGTATAAATGAATAAAAATTTACCAGATAATTTTTACAAGGTTTTTATATTATTGAATACATAAAAATAGGGTTCAATAGTTCTCATTTTCAAAGAGTATGATGGTCAACGCGCCTCTATAATATCTATTGAGAACTCAACAAAATAATGATAAAGAACTATTACACCCTACTACAGACTGGTGATTTGTTGCATCAAATATGTGGGGAACATTAAATCCATTAGGTTAAATTGAAGTAAGGATATCACTAATTAATGTGAATGGTAAAGATATTTCCATGTTTGGATTTAGAACAAGGTATAGACACAATGAGATTCTAGTGATGAC
Source organism: Viscum album (assembly GCA_963277665.1). Taxonomy (NCBI): domain Eukaryota; kingdom Viridiplantae; phylum Streptophyta; class Magnoliopsida; order Santalales; family Viscaceae; genus Viscum; species Viscum album. The sequence continues at coordinate 1,369,452,888 of OY728162.1, read as the reverse complement.
CTACAGACTCAATAATTCACTAGAAATATTGATAGAATTATTGAATATATTCGATAGATATTACCTTGAAAAATATATGTTAGTATTTATAGATAATATTTTAATATAAAAAAATAAGGATGATAATGAGGATCATTTGATTATCATACTAATGGTTTTTTAAAAGACAATATATATGAAAATTATAATAAATGTGTGATTTAGATGGAGGATATATCATTTAGTTTTCATGTTACGACCAAAAAAGTGATATACTTAGAACCTTATAATATATAGGTGGTTTTGGAGTGTCCCATTCCAACATTTGTAATAGAGATATGTAGTTTCCTTGGACTAGTTGGGTATTATTGATGTTTTGTTAGAAAGTTATTGCGTTTTTAAAACCCAAAAACCAAGGTGAATGAAAAGGGAGTAATGTTTTTCTACACCAATGATGAGAAGGAATCTTCCAGGAGTTTAAAAGGAGGATGATCACTACACAATTCCTTGCACTACCCCACCACCCCCAAGTTGTAAATTATTAATGGTATATAGTGTTTTTTTAATAAAGGTAATGGTTAGTTACTATTGTAGAATGAAGAAATGATAGCCTATGACTCAAGGAAGTTGAAAGTTAGGGAGAAAAACAATTCAACACATGATCTAGAGATGGATATATTAATCTTTACACTTAAAAGATGGATACATTATCTCATTAAGTAGAATTGTGAAATATATACAAATCATAATAGATTCAGATATTTTTTCACAAAGATGGATCATAATAAGTACCATTAAAGATAGTTATAAATGATCAAAGACTATGAATTATCGATCCATTACCATCATGGGAATAAAATAAATCAACATATTCTCTAATTATAATGGATCTTGAAATCATATCAATGAGTAGAATTGAGAAGTGTTTAATATTCTTCGACATTTAAATGATTTACATGAGAATCATTAAGGAATGAACATTATCATTAATTTTATAAGTGTTTGATCGACAATAACTTTATAAAAATACAAATGATTCTTAGATGGGTGATATTGAAATACAGAAGAAGATGGAATATATAGATAAAGTTAAATCCTCAAGGATTAAAATTTATAAAGAAGTACTTGTAAGATTTTGGTCATGACTATGTGTACCATTAAATAATAAGACAAAGGATTTATTGAATGATTCACATAGTGAGACCTTCTACATCCACCTTGGGTGTATAAATATTTTTCAAGTGATTTGCGAGAACTATAGGTGGGAAAATATTAAGAATTGGTTCATAAAATATACATCAAAATGCCTTGTATGTCTGAAAGTGAAGGTAGAGAGGAAAAATCCAAGGGGATGATTCAGGCATTACTCATACCTATAAAAATTGGGAAACATTATAATGGATGTAAAATTCCCATATTTTAAGATATATTTATCTTTAAGTTTTTTTTAAATTTATTTCTTTGTAATCGTTCTTCACAAGTAGCACTAATTTTAAGATAATCACAATATAATATTAAAATATTATGATTCAATATGATAGTTATCACAGGGATGTTGGACTAGATTTTATTAATATTAATAAAAAAATTATAAAAAAACATACGGTTTACATATTTATAAAATTAATTCATTAGTGATCAATTATTTAGAAATAAAAATAAAAAACATTTTAAAATAAAGAAGTAGCTATTCTGAGAAACTATTCTATGCACACAATATGATTTTTATCTTACTAAATTAAATTTATAACTATTTGAGAACTATTTTTAATATAATTTATACATTATATATTGAATAAAAAAAATTAACATTCATTTATTGTTTATTCTCGTCTTGTGATAGGAATAAATCCATTTTTATTCCTAAAAATGTATCTTTTTAAAATAAAATATTCATTAAATTTTGCGATCTTATATTAAAAGGACTTTATGAATAAAAAATAATGTTATTTGTGATAAATTTATTTTATATTTGGAATTAGAAGGTTCAAATTTGGTAAATGGGTCCCTTTAATGTTTTTGCACTATGAATATTAACCATGGTAAAATTTATTGGCTCAGTAAAGGGTAAATCGTGTTAACATATTTTAAAAATAAATTTTATGGTCACCATTTTTTCATCATAATTATTATTGGATTAAAAAATCAATATCATTATTACCTTAGTGTTTAATGTTAATTGTTTTTAGAAAACATGGCCCAAAAACTGACCCATATAATATTTAAAGGAAATAAAAATATAAAATGTCACTCCCTTAATTTTAAACATCTCTTATGAGTTTACATATAGAAAAAAGAGTTTTGTGAAAAAATATTAACGGTTATTTTGAGAATAATGAATTTTTATTAAAGATAATTAATTTCTAATTTTGTTTATTTATATAATTACCTTACAGTCTTATACAATGTCGTGATGTTATTTCTTAAATTAGTATAAAAATAAAAAATGATATTAAAAATATTAAATTTATTATAATTTAAGTTTTTTATATTGTTGTAATGACTTTATATATGAATATAAAATATTAGTGTTGTTTTAAATTAATATATTTTAATTACAACCTTTTTTTGTGTCTTTAGTGTTATATTAATTGAACAATGTCAAAAATTAAATTAATGATGTTATATGAAAATAATATTTTATTAAAGTATTTAAAAAATTAATAATTTTGAAATAGTACTAGGTTGATAATAAACAGTCAAAAATTTATTCTATTCGAAATTTATGAGCCAATTTTCACCTAATAATTAATATTATAACCCATTAATAGTGGAAAAGATGTTACCATGGTTAATGTTAAAATATATTAACAAATGGGTTAATCCCGAGGATAAGTTTTATAAAACCAATTAAACAAGAAAATATTTTATTAGTATATTATATTTAAAAATAATATTACCTTATATTCAAATATCATTTCATTTTGAATAATTTTTAATGAGAATTAATTTTTAATATTCTTATCTTTTATGAAATTTCAAGTTCCCTCCCCACACTTATGAAATTGAGCCCCTCCTTTCCCTTCATTACACTAATTTGAGCTATAAATATTGGCCATAACCTAAATAATAATATTCTAAACATACTTATACACATTATATTGGTTCTCTTCATCCTAAAATACTATCTCTAATATCCTCAAGAGAAGATCTAAAGGATTTCATTCAAAGTAGAGGTAATCACCTTAACTGATCAATTTCTTTTATTACTTCAAATTTTAACTCCCCAAAATATTTGGTTTTTATCACAAAGTGATAACATCAGTATCCTAATACTACATCAATTTTAATATTATTATTATTATTAAACAACCATTATCCACCCTATTTCCCATCAAATGTGAAGTGAAAGTATCACTCATGCATGTATTCGACTTAACATCTCCACATAGAAATAAAATTCATTTTGCATCACCATCATTTAAAGATAGGTATTATGATGGTATTACTATTTATATATTAAATTTATGATATAATTATTCTTATATAATTATAATATCATATCTAGCCTCTAACCTTACAATCCGTTAAAAATTGATATCATCACTCATGCATAGGTGTGGACTATCGACGTCATAAAGCGATGTAATTAATTTTTCATTTCATAATTTCATGGATTTTAATAATGATGGATTGAATGAATATACATGATTTATATGATATTATAATTAAAAAAAATAAACAACTATTTATCTTTATTTCCTTTAATTCATCAAAAAGTGTAAACAATGTCCCTGCCTATGTATGACCCGCCATCTCCATAAAAAGTGTAATTCATTTTTTTCATTCGCTATATTTTATGTATGTCTAAAAATAAATATATAATTAAAATATATGATATTTATTTTTGGTCGGAGTGGATACTCAAGGGGGGTTGAATTGAGTTCCAATTAAAATTTCTGTTAAAAATATTTCTCTTAAAATCCCCCTATTTAAAAACAAGTTAAACTGTATTGAATTTATACAGATTGTAAATGTTCAACTAGTTTCTCAAAGATTGATTAGGTCTCAGTTAGTTTAATCAGAAGATTAAATTAACTTTTGAAACTAACATACTGGTTCAAAATAAGTATAAACAATTTCTAATTTAACTATCAAAGTAACCTTAAAACAATTTGTATTTCAAAGTAATTAGCAGCGGAATATAAAATATGTAGAATACTTTAGACTTAAACTAATATGGTCAGTAGATGTAACAAAGTGGTACAGTCTCAAGATGAGACTTAGTCCTCTCAAACAATTTATATAAATATGATCCACACCCTGGATTGGGGTAAACAACAGTGAAAACATTGTCCAGGTTCAGAGACCTCTACCACAGTTATACGTGGGAAAACAAACCATTGCTCACAGGTTGTCCAAGTCTTACGTGACCTCTACCACTATCCATAGTGGGGTTTAAAGAAGTTATAGAGTTTGAATGAGGGTTTAGAAATCCTCCAGCTTAGCATAGGAGACAGTGTGTGTAATAAATATACAGAGTATACACACTGCTCAAAATGTAAATAAAAGAATCACTAAAAGAATTGATAAGAGTTTAGAATGCTCTAGTGATGTGAAGTGCAGCTCTGGACTCTTTTGATTTATCAGAAATGCTTCTGAGTCCTTCTCTGGTTTTTGTCTGAGAAACAGAGTGTCCTTTTCTTCCTTGGTTTTCAGGTTCTACTTTTATCAACTTCAGTGCATGAAGAGTTCGTTGTAGTTCTTCACTCAAGATGCATCTTGTGTTATCCTCTAGAGTGAATAGATTGGTGTATGTCTAGTGCTCATATAGTATGAATGTGGCTATTTTTGTGTAAATTCACCACGTTTCAATGTTATTCAAGCCTTTCCTTTTTCACCCTTCACGTGTCTTCTTTTTCTTTCTTCTATTGTTTGGTCTTTGTCCTTCCTTTTATAGCTTTCAGCTCTGGTAAAAAGTTTGATTACCTTTTTCATGGGTACTAGGTACGGTTCCCTGACATGCCAAAAAATATCAATAAATAACATTAATTACATTAAAATCATCAAATATAACCGTTTCTTTAATAAATAAATAATAATGAGAGAAATAGAGTTTGACTGGTCAGCCTTTCATTAGTATCCTTCTCTAGGTAGCGGTTGACTTTATGTTGCAGTGACATTCTACTGGTAGCTCATTGATCATGTATCGGTATCTCCTTATATCGGTATCTCTTCCTCGGTGCATCAGCAGCTCTATATACCGGTGACCTTTTCTATCGGTATCTCTTGGTCTATCGGTAGCTCGCTTTGTATTGGTAGCTTGAAGTATCGGTGACTGTCTGTATCGGTAGACTTATGTATTGGTAACTGTCTATATCTGTAGCTTTATGTATCGGTAGCTAGTGCATACCGGTAGCTCCATTCCATACCAGTAAAGTGTATATCAGTAAACTTATGCATACCAGTAGACTTGTTCTATAGGTAGCTAAATTTCTGTCGGTATCTCTATGTATCGGTGACTCTGTCTATCTGTAGACTAAGTACCAGTAGATCTGTATCAATAGATATAAGCATATCAGTGGCTTATTCTTGTCTGTTTTATGAAGAACATATCTGATTGGGTTATAATTACTTCAAGACTCATATAAACATAGATAACATTGAGTAACATATTTTAAAGATTATTTTACTATTATTGGAAAATAGAATGTCACAGATTGAACGAGTTTGAATATAGATAAACATTAATTGGGATTATCAAAGTATGTGAAAGAATAATTGGGATTATCAAAATTGGTGAGGTCAAAAATCTCGCCCTTTTTGATAATCACAACTTATGATGTTATAGTCTCAAAATAATGAGTAATTGGATCAGAGGATATATCATTAAATCCAATTGTAGCAGAGAAAACAACACACCATAGGTAAAAATAAAATATGTGACATGTGAAATGTATCATAGGTAGAATTAAATGCAATGGTATCAAAGGTACAAATCTTAGAAAATAGTTCTCCCCCTTACATAATATTTCTCCCCCTTACATAATATTTCTCCCCCTTTGTGATAATCAAAAAGTGGAAAACAACAGAGAGATAAAAATGGAAAAGAAAGATCTATTTGTATTTCATGTTGCAAAAAAACGATATAGGGAAATAAAAAAAATACAATGTATTCCTATCAAATATCTTAGCCACCTATTCAATCCACGTCCTCAATGTGAGATTTTCCCTTGGGATCAGAAGAGGATTCAGGCTGTGTGGATGCAGGTGTAGTCTTAGGAACACCAAAAATGATCACAGGAGGCTGAGCCACTGAAACTGTTCCTAGCCTATACTGAGTAGGTCTTTGAGTGATCATAGGGGTAAGGCTTCGGATGGATTGGGTAGGAGTCATCTGAACAGGAGAAGTAGTAGATGTAGAGGCAGGTAAGGCTGGAGGTACAATCACTGGCCTAGCATCGACATGCAAGAAAGGAAATAAGAGATTTATGAAATCCATAATTATGCCTCCTCCTCTCTCCATAGAAGATATGAAATCATCCTTGTTTTCCATGAATTTGTCCAGGGCTGGAGTCAATTCCCTTAGCTTGCTGACTTTATCTCTGAAGGCTTGATTGAAAGGAGGTAACTTCAGGTTTTGTAACAGAATTTTGAAGTTATTATTGAGTTGATTTTCGGTATAAATCCTATCAAAATAGTAGTCTACCTTTTCTTTCACTTCTTTCTGAGAGGCAGAATCTTCTCTCATATAGTCTTGAACAATCTTCATTATCTCCCTAGTGGTATATCTAGTAGATATCACCAATTTTCTCAGATCAGATGTGTCCACAGAGCCACTGGTTGATGCTGAACCAAGATCCTCTTTCATCACAGCTTGAATCTGGTTTAGTTCGAGTGAGGGTCTGGAGGCAAGAGAACCAACAGATAAGGTTATTGTTTCCTTGAAGTTTTTGGTCAACCCAATGATAAGAGTTTTGACTTGGGAATCCTGAGTGCTAACATGACCTTTCATGGAGGTTTTGAATCCTTCAAACACTGATACCATCTAGATCACAACACCTTTTACATAAGCTAAATCTTTATCTGCTTGGGATTTAAAACTCATATAAGATTCTAAAGAGATAACATATTTCTTTAGAGCTTCAACATCCTCTTCCTCTCTAGACAACTGATTCTGGAAAGCTGTAATTTCATCCACTATTTCTGCCACAAAGGTAGAGACATTACAGCCGAGAGTGAGTTCAAAAGACTTTTCCAAATTGCTCATCTATTCAACAAATAATCACTTTAATTCAGCAACATAGTCACTAAAATACTCTTTCATCACACTCTTTAAGGATTCAAGATCAACCATTGTGATCATATCAGTAGGGGAAATCAAAACAGGTGCTCTTTAAAATACTATATTGGTCACTAAGTCATTCATAATTGACTGAATGGATGACACCAGTGAGGCTTCCATTTTCCTTATTTCTTCCACAAAACTGATTTTGAGATCAGACTTGAGCTTATCCAGATTATGCATTCTAACAACATCTTCAGGTGACAACTCAGTCTGAAGATCATAATTGATTTTTGGTCTATTAAGGGATGCCTAATTATCAAAATCTGGATAGTCCAATCCAAAAACCACAAAACCTGGGTCTTCTGTCCAATCCTCAATTTTAACAGCCACTGAAACACTGCCAAATCTGGTTTGATACTCCCCCTCAATGGGTGCATTCTCTTGGAAATCAATAGCATTCTCAACAGGTCTTTCTTCCTCAGAATAATTTTATACAATCAACTCCATCTCTGCAATAGCAATAGGCTCCTTTGGATTAGGCACAGGACCTTCCATCTCTCCCACTACATCCTTAATAGGCACAACTGAGCTTCCAATAAATGGGATCGGACATAAGCAAACAGAATCAGATGCTTCAGATTCATTCTCTCTTTCTTGTTCATGCTCAAGGGCTAGCTGGTCTTCCTTATCAGCAGGTGTCTCTTCTTCTACTAAAGTCTCCTTTCTAGATGATACAATTTCAGCAACAGGACTTGGGGGAAAATCCGGATCTCTTCCATCAGCCATAGAGGTCTCCTCTTCATCAGTCTCATCACAGTACTCAGGTTCTTCTTCATCAGGTCCTAGACCTGGATCCCTCACATCCTTAGGCCTTAAAGGATGATCCACATGACTGAATTAATCATAAACCTTTTTATCATCATTAACCCACTCTCCTATCCATGGGTTTTAGTTCATCTTCATATATTTGAAAATTGTTCTTGTGATACAGAAGTTGTTCCTTACTACCACAGTCTCATCTTGAGACTCAGATACCCCTTTCACTTTGATCATCATTGAGATCAACTTGTAAAAGAATAAGGCATTAGTCTTTGATTTTGTCCTGGTCATGTCCTCCATTTGAAACATTAGCAATCTGCACAGATTCACTTTCACACAATGTCTCAAGAGATATAAGAGATAGATATCTTGATATCTTAAATTCACAAAGTCCCCTCTCCTTGGTATTAAGACATTCTGAACAAACATAAACAGCAATCTGTTCTCTCCATCCATTTCAGCATCCACCACTTGTCTTTGATTACCATTACCGGTGAGCTCCTCCAAGGCAGTCTCATAATCAAATATATCACTTTTAGTTTGTATTTCTTTCGAGACATATCCTGAAACACCTTCATGTGGAACCTTCAGGCATTCATCCCACTCAATGGATGAAAAAGATATCTCCTTTCCATTCACAAAAGAAATCACTCGGTTCTCATCTTATGACTTCTCAAAACTCAAAAACTCATAAAATTGTTTTACTAGCTTCGGATAGTAGGGACCATTGTTGTTTGAATAGAAATCTACCCACTTATGATCTTCCAGCACCTCGAGAACTAACGATTTTCTAGCCAACAACCATTCCACGCATAGCTCTTTTTCGATCACAATAACTCTATTTTGAAAATGAGGGTTCACCAGTCACCTCCCTGACCTTGTTCTACCAACACTACCACTTGCTTACGGCTCAGACTTCTGCTTCTTCGCATTCATCTCATCAGTGTCATCTCTGATGGTAGGGAGTTTGGTTTTTTTCATCTCTCATTTGAGGAAATTAGGGTTTCGAGAAGTTTGGGAGCTAAGGATTTAGGGTAAAGTGTTTTAGGCTCGGTGGATTTAGAAGTAACTAGAACTTTGTTTTATGATTTAGGAATCATAAAATAAATAATTAAAATAAAAGTAAAGCATAGACGATAAAAATTCTGGCAGCAGACAGAAGATTAAACAATGCTGAGAATTCCAATCAGAGAGGTCATCGGCGAGGTATTTACGTCAGTGAGGTTTTTACATCAGTGGGGTTTTTACATCAGTGAGGTTTTTACATCGGTGAGGTTTTTACATAGGTGAGGTTTTTACATCAGTGAGGTTTTTACATCGGTGAGGTTTTTACATCAGTGAGGTTTTTACATATTAAGGTTGATCATTCCTAACTCATGTCTAATGTAACTTAACCTATCCGAACTTAATGGTTTGGTGAAGATGTCAGCTAATTGATGTTCAGTACCTATAAATTCAAGAGTAATATCACCTTTTTGGTAATGATATCTCAAAAATTGGTGCCTTACATCAATGTGTTTGGTCCTAGAGTAAGATACAGGGTTCTTTGAAATATTTATTTCACTAGTGTTATCACAGTTAATTGAAACATTCTTAAAATCATATCCATAGTCCAAAAGAGTGTGTTTCATCCACAGAATTTGTGCACAGCAACTACCAGCAGCTATATACTTTGCTTCGGCAGTGGAAAAAGCTACAAAATTCTTCTTTTTACTACACCAAGATACTAAGGATTTTCCCAAGAAATGACATGTTCCAGATGTTCTTTTTCTATCAAACTTGAAACCAGCAAATTCAGTATCTTAATAACTCATTAATTCAAAAGATTTTCCTTTTGGGTAATACAAACCTAAATTTATAGTGTGTTTAAGATACTTAAAAATTATTTTAACTACAAGTAAGTGAGATTCTTTTGGATTAGCTTGAAATCTTTCACACATACACACACTAAACATAATATCTGGTCAACTATTAGTAAGGTAAAGTAAGCTTCCAATCATACCTTTGTAATTGGTTTGATCCACTGGTTTCCCAGTTTCATCTGCATCCAATTTATAGAAAATACTCATAGGCATATCATTTTCTTTAATACTATCCAAACCAAAATGTTTTAAAAGATCCTTTTTATATTTACTTTGATTGAAAATAATACCATTTTTATCTTGAAAAACTTGAAATCCAAGAAAATAGTTTAGTTATCACATTAAACTCATTTCAAATTCATTTTTAATAATTTTTAAAAAATCAGTACATAAAGAATGTTTAGAAGATCCAAAAATAATATAATCAACATAAATTTGTACTATCAAAACATCTTTAGAAATTATTTTAATAAAAAGAGTTGGATCAGTAATCCCCTTAGTAAAACTTTTTGAAATAAGAAAATTGCTAAGTCTATCATACCAAGCTCTTGGAGCTTGTTTTAAACCATATAAATCCTTAGATAGCTTGAAAACACAATTTGGAAAATGAGGATTAGTAAACCCAGGTGGTTGTTCAACAAAAACATCTTCAATTATAAAACCATTTAGAAAAACACTTTTGACATCCATTTCATATAACTTGAAATTCAGATGAGCAGTATAGGCAAGTAAGATCCTAATAGATTCTAATATAGCTAAAGGTGAAAAGTTTTCCTCATAGTCTATACCTTCCTCTTGACTATATCTATGTTCATTTAGCCTTGCTTTGTTTCCAACTATATTTCTGGACTCATCAACTTTGTTTCTAAAAACCCATTTAGTGCCTATTGTTAATGTGTCCTTGGGTCTGTCAACTAATTCCAAGACTTTGTTTCTTTCAAATTTATTTAACTCTCCTTGTATAGCCATTACCCAAAATTCATCATTGATTGAATAATTGACATTTTTAGGTTCTAACTGTGAAAGAAAGGCTTGATGTTCAACCTGATTTCTTAGAGAAGCTCTAGTATGTCTCCCTTTATCAAGATTACTAACAACAGCATCCAGAGGATGATTCTTTAGAATCCTAGTTGATCTAGTAAATGTAGAGCTAGAAATTTCAGGTTCATCTATAGGTTTGGGTTCAACAGAAGAAGATTATGGAATATGTCCAGAACTGGATTTTTTTAGAGCAGGTTCTTTAGTTTTATCATTAATGTCATGACCCGACCCTACCCGGGCTCAAGACGCAACTACCCCAAGCCCGCCTCCATAGGCCAGGGGCTGGTGACCAGTGCCGAAGGAACAACAACTCAGGGAAGCCTTTGCCTAAGTACCTATACACACACACGCAGTACACTCAAAGAAAAAGTGAAGAGTAAAACGAAGAGAAAAATACCAACTTCTATAAATAAACCAAAAATGTGCATCAACCTCTAAACAGTACAAGAAAGTGCTGAGGTAAACTGAAAAGAAAAGAGGAAAAACACGTGCCCAACTAGAAAAGTGTCACAACCCGGCAACAGGTAAACAAAAGAAAAACAGCTGGAAGGGTCCCCCACCTGGAACCCGACTCCGAACACTGCACGCGGTCCAAGCTCTCGAACTACTAAACTCCACTGAATTCATGACCAACCTGTCCATTGTCTACAAGGGCACACCAAGTGCGGGCAAAGCCCAAGTAGGGGTGAGTATAAAAATACTCAGTAGGATACCTCGAAGGCTCGAGGGAGAAACAAAGGAGGTACCAAAGGGTGATCAGTAGATCGAAAAGGGGAAAGTAAAGGAGTGCAACCGAGAGTGAAGTAAGGAGTAAAATAAAGAGTCCAGCTCAACCCAACAAGAGGAAAGAATTTAGAATCTTCCAGACACAAGGAGCTGGAAACAGTGAGAAGATGAACTTCCCGTTGAGTATTCTCTACCTATAGCAGGAAAGTAGACTCGTCCAACCATGAGAAGCTAGACACGGAAATCACATGGCATACCCAGCGCGTCTTCGCCTCTCCTGGAAGGAGAGTAACCAAACCCAAGAAGTGGGTACTGGAACAATGTATATACCAATACATATGATCAAAAAAAGCCCGAACAAGGTTGTAAGGGGATCTCCATCCCGTAGCTCAGCCCAAGAAAAGTGAGTAGCCAACAGTCCCAGAAATAAACACCATCGATGCCTAGCATCCCGCACGTCTGCCCCAAACTACAAGTCAAGGGGCTTGAACCACTGTACCTCGACACTATCCGCGTTGGGCGGCACTGACTCGCCCGCACGGTTTTAGGTCGCATCACAACGAAATGTCTCAGTGGGGGAAAGTGCCCCCCGTACTTGAGAGTTCTGGGGGAACGTCAAGCCACACCTTGTCACTGCCCCTCAATCGAGAGATCTCCTCAAAGTCAAGGTCGTTCCATCACTGACCCATAAAACCAAGGGTCTCGCTCCAGTAATCACGGAGAAAAGCCACACAATAGACTAGTACAAAGGACTGAGTCTGAAATGTCAACGGGTAACCCACTTCCAATCCCTTCTGGAGGGTAATTTATAATAAGATATCGGGTGACCCACTACCCAGCCCTGCTGGAGGGTAATTCAAATTAAGATATCGGGTGACCCACTACCCAGCCCTGCTGGAGGGTAATTCATAATAAGATATCGGGTGACCCACTTCTCATCCCTACTGGAGGGTAGACCCTAATACATCATCAGGCAACCCACTGTCGAGCCCTACTGGAGGGTAAACCTGGAATAAGTCATCAGGCGACCCACTGCCCAGCCCTACTGGAGGGTAGGCCTGGAAGGAGTCGAAGGGTGACCCACTGCCCAGCCCTGCTGGAGGGTAAACCCAGAACTATAACGACCCATACTTTACATACATTGTTAATACTTCAAAATTGAAGCACACTTATTACAACATATGACAAAACCACAAAGGACCGTATAGGTATAGTGTCTTTAGAAACTGGAAAAACATAAACAACTGGTTCATAAATCTTCTACAGTGTCTCCCATTTATTTCATCATACCTAGGGTCCCTTTTAGCATATTCTACTTAATATCCATCTTCCTGACCTGGGGAAAAGAAAACATAAAAGGGTGAGCTCAAATGCTCAGCAAGGGCAAATAAAGGAAATAAAAATCATATCATATCTTTATGAAAATCAAAACCTGCAAAAGAGATCATAATATCTTAACATGGAATAAATCATAGAAGTGAAAATGAGATCCCCATAATCATAACATAAAACTTGAAACTTTGTGGCATGCACACATAATCATGGAAAATCATTTCTTGTTAGTCATGACTCATTGCCAAGACTATCTTAGTGGACAAAGTCCCTTTCTGAACCGAGTTCACTCCTCGTTTCAGTCCTGTATCACTGAACCGAAATAACCTTCCGTTCCAGCCATGTCTATCTCATGAGATATAAAATCATTACCCAATGCATTGGAGGGAGATGTAGGTCCCACCCATCTTATAATGAATCCTTTCTTATGTGTGCCACATAATCATAAAACATACATCATCGCATAACACATGTAACAAAAATGGGATTCTTGAAACATCATGACATCATAAATCAATTCATATAAGATAAAGGAATTCATAAACATAATTCCATCACAACATAGTCCAATAAATGTAAAAATATGGATAGGAACAGAACCTTTTATTATCTTAGATGGAAAATAATTTTGATAAAACACTTGAACTCCATTCTTGAGGAAAATATCCTTTCTTCTTCAAAAACTCTTTTCTTTTCTTAAAATGTCATACAATTATAAACTAAAAGAAGTTGATTAAAAATAATCTTGAAAACTTGTAAAGGAAGATTCTTGGAAATAATGTTTTAAAAATCCATTCAAGCCGTATAAGTTAAAAAAAACATTCTTCGTACTTTTGTCGGAAAAGTCAAAAAGTACCTCGTATGAAAAACGACAAAAGATTCCTTTCATATCTTTTACAAAAAAACTTACCGAAGGGTAAAATTGGATATAAACTATTGTAGAAGGATGGAAATAATATTACATGTTGAGGGAACATGGATGTGGATGATAAAATACACCCCAGTAATTACCAAAGTAAATACAATCTCGGATAAAAGTGAGATTGTGATATTTCCCTTACCTTAGGTCCGATTAGCTTTGTACGTGTCTGAATGTAACACCTCGAGCTTCCACGATACGCTTCTCATTCAATAATGAAATAGCTTGCATTGAACGCAACTTCGAGTTCTAAAACACCGCAACTAATCAAAATAGCCGTTATGAATAGTAATAACCACTTTTTAAAATTATAGAAATTTTATATTTCAAAATGGACTTCATTTTTGTATTCGTAATATCGAAATTAGCCTATGTTGAATTTTTGGTATTTTTCTGAGAACTTCTAATTTTTTATGAATAGTGAAAAATACATAAAAACAACTTTTTTAGTCAAAATAATTTATACAGATAAATTATACTATTTAGTGGTTTTAAGGTATAATTAGAAAATATTTTTACCATTTTATCCAATGGTGGTCATTAGAATTAATTTGACATTGAAATTGGACATAAACAATTGCCAATCTTTTGATATAAATTGTTTCTTAAAAACACGCTATTTGTTGTAACAATGGGAATTAATTATAAAATTAATTAATACAACTTATATGTTTGGAATTTTTTTAAAATAGACATCATTTTTGAATTCGGAATATCAATTATATCTTAGGGTGAAATTTTGGCCTTATTCTGAAAAACTTCAATTTTTGATGAATAGTGAAACCACTAAGTGGTAGTTAAATAACTGATTTTTCGTTTAAATGAAATATTACCACTTCTGTGATTTGATTTTCAAAAATCCGACATACATGGTTGTCATTAAGAAGTAAAATGTGGTTCAATGAGATTAAAATAATTTTTTGGTGAATAGTAACTTTTAAGTTCTTAATCGCGATTAGAGGTAATTAGTGTAGTTTAAGGTACAAATAATGTTTTTATAATATGAGATGAGCATGACACTTGTCCTACTCCTATTGGATGAGTAATGGCCGACCAAGACAACCCATGGGTCAACTTGGGGACCCCATGGAGCCACTTTAGTTAGAAAAGGACATAAATACCTTTTATTTAATGTTAAAGTAAAAAATGACACAAACATAAAATGTTTTACTAAAACAATTTTTACGTGGGGTTACACAAGTCCAAATTTTGATTATAAATATTCATTAGAAAGATAAAAAGATTTCCTACATCATAGTATTTTTTTTATAATTTTTAGACATTAAATAAATTAAATTATTTATGACATCATTATGATGTGGCGATGACCTCATTATTTAACGATTTAAATAAAATGAGAAGATAATGCAAAATCCGAGGCTTACACTTGTCCAAAGCCTATTGGATGAAGATATTTCGAAACCTTATCACCTTAGCCTCGAATTATATAGATGTGGGACCTTTAGAATCCGAAAAGCATTTTGAAATAATGTAACATTTCATTACTTTCCAAAAGTGCCCCTCCTCTCCACTTATAAAAGGCCCCCACCTCTCCCACCTTATTCACACCATCAAGCCATTTGGCTCGGCCAACCTCTGCCCAAATACTCTCCCAACATTCCTTCCTTACTCCTAGAAACCTCACTTTGGGCAGAACTCTTCCCAAGGAAGCCTTTAGCTCAAATCAAAAAGAGTTACCCGATTTTGAGGTAATGTCTTTTCTAATGTTGTTTTGTTTTATTTTTCTTCTCCAACCCCCTAAACTCTTTTTATTCATTTCTTTTGTAACAACACCAGTATCCTCAATATACTAGGATGTTGTTATAAGAAGGATTCGAGCTACACTTACACACACCTACATCTAATGGTTAAAGAACATATGGTTTCTGTGGATGGCGAATTTCTGCCTCACGAAACGATGATTGTTCAACACTCATATAACACCTCCAAAGGTGGCCATTAAGATGTCACTATTTTTATATATGATATATAATATGTTTTTGTTTTACTTATGCTTCTGTATTTCTCATTTATGGCTTACTTTATGATTTCCATTATGGGTAAAACGCGATAATTTCATTTTAGGAAGTGCGGACTACCGCCCCCTCAAAGTGATTTGAATCGTTAATGCCATATGTGGGATGTATAAAGGATGGAGTAAATGGTATTATACACTATATTATACTGGAATTATATTATACATTTATATCATTATGATTTAGTTCCATTAAATATGAAATTGAAATGAAAGTAGCGTTCATGCGTACGTACGGCTTACCGTCTCCATGAACGGTGCATTTCATTTCTTACCTCTAAATGTTACGTAATATTATAAATGAATGTATATACTGTATATATATGATATATATGATATCTATATCATTAATATAATTCTGGATATAATGGATATTTCACCACATGAACAACTTGTAATTATAAGAAGTTTATTTTTGACTCAAGTACCAAAGATCGACAAAACGACCGTTATTAACTTAAATAATTACATAATGTTCATAACATTGTAATAAGTGATATAAAAAGGATAATGAAAATGAAAATGGTTCTTAATAAGGTAGATATTAACTCTAGTTTATTATTCAGGAGGTTAAAGAACGGTTGAGTCAAGTCGGACACAAGGTAAGGGAACTTCTTAACCCAACTTCCATTCTTTGGGTTAATCTCCTACTTTCAAATTATGTCATGATATTATTATGTCCTATCTTGCATTTTTACATTCTTTATGTGTACCTATAGTGAATACACATAATAGATATATTTTATTTAAAAATTATCTTTTAAAATACTTCGTCTCAATCTCCTTTCATTGAGGCATATTTGGTTTTATACACAATTTTCATTTATACGGTGTATAAACACCTTTGACTTTTATGTTTGTACAAAAGGAATCTTTTTATACGAAGCGTTTTTCTAAACGACAAAAGGGAATGTTTTTCTTTCCGTACTTATGCGGCGACAACGACTTCTCCGCCGCCGTGACTATTATTTGAGTTTCGGCTTCCTCTACAAGCCATCATTTTCTTTTTTAATGAAAAATAAATACAAAGTTTTAACATTCTTTTATTTTGGTATTGAAAATGGTTTTGAAAGAATTTTTATTATATCAATGTGTTGTATTGATATCTTGTGATTGAAATGTGGAAATGTTATGTTTCCTTTATGCATGTTTTATGTGATACAATTATGTTATGGTTTATGATATGTTTAAACCTATTCATATGAGGAATGCATTGGACTTAATAAGTGACGGGTGGAGCCCGCTATAGCTCCTCGATGCATCGGCAGGTCTCATGGGACAAACTAGTGTCTTGGCACAAGGCCTTGACAAAATCTTATTTGTAGTCTTGGCACGAGGCCTTGGCTATGTGGTTATGATAGTCTGGCATTATGCATTCCATCATTATGAAAGTGGTTATTGATATTGCATGTGATTATTCGACCAGTAGAATATCCATGTGAAGAAGTAAATGGCATTATCTCATTTTACTTTTGCCATATTATGTTGATGTTCAAGTTTAAAAGGCTTTTGTTTTAGTTATACATTGCCTTAAATGTTTATGTTTATTTATGAAAGCTTCCGCAATATTGTTATCCTTACTGAGCATCTGAGCTCACCCCTTTCAATGTTTTAATATTTTCCAGGATGTGAAGAAGTATTTTATGAATGACCTGCAGGGATAGTCAGAAGAGGATATGAGTGTGGACTATGGAGACTTTATTATTGTAGTTTTTCACTTTATGATGTAATGTAACGTTTACGAATGTATCTAGTGTTTCCAAGGCTACTAAACTAATCGGTCTTTCGAGACTTGATCTTTTGTGATCATGCCAATGTTACGAAGTAATGCACCGACTCTGGGTAGCTGGGGTCGGGGCGCTACAGTTGGTATCAGAGGCAGTTTAGTACTAACCTTGGAAGCTAGATTTAGATAAACTCTGATTAGAGCACATAGCCCAAAGATAGACTTTGAGGATTAGTATAGAAGAACTTCCTAGAATTTTAGTATTGTAGAGATGTTGTGAGTTTTCCGAGCAATACATCCCTGTCTGGATACGAGCAGGTAGAGGTGGCTCTGGCACAGATGTACCTAGGGGTAAAACCCGAAAACACCGCTTTGAGCTAGACTCAAACGGGAACTGGTGCACGACAACGGGCCTTGCTGCACTCTTGGTTATGACACTCCCGGGGGATATGCTTAGGATAATTCTCATTTTCTTTACAAACCATTATGTAAGGTTTATGAGTACATACTTCCTCAAAGGAAACATTTCTTTTTATGATTATGGATTATATCCATAAATAGTTCAATTTATGTTAAGTATTATACAAGTATGGAATTATGTATTTTGATTCATAAACTAATCTGGATTATGCCATTGTTTAGAAATGGCGCCTAGTAGAAGGAATGGAAACTGTATCAATGCACGAACTCCGTGTAGGTATTGCCCTCCTGCTCAAGATAATTATTGTGGACCTGGAGATACAACTGGTGCTGATCAACTTATTACCATACTGGGACAACTCACGCAGGTTATGAATAACAACCTTACTCGTATGGAGCACCCTGATTCGCAACGTGGAGGATCAATGCTAGACCGTTTCATGAGGCAACAACCGCCAACCTTCAATGGGAGTACAAATCCTACAGTAGCTGAGCAATGGATAAATTCCTTAGAGAAAATATTCCATGCCTTGGGGAGTAGTGAAAGGGAGAAGGTTGTCATGGCAGTTTACCGCCTCACTGGAGATGCCGATCAGTGGTGGTCACTGATTCAAAACACAAAGGAAGATGATGACGTATCGAATATGGAATGGAGGGAGTTCAAAGAGCTTTTCTTAGAAAAATACTTTCCTCGTGACCATCGAGCAGATATGGAAAGGCAATTTCTGAGTCTGAGGCAGAAGGAGGATGAGAATGTCGCAAAGTATGAGGCTAACTTTACAAGGTTAGCGAGGCATGCTGCCGATTATATACGTAACCCAAGGAGTAAGATTGATCGTTTCTTTGATGGGTTAAAACCATTTCTCCGTCGAGCTTTAGTATCACAATCTTTCTCAACATACGAAGATATAGTCTCATGTGCTATCAAGACAGAAAAGGAATTCTCTAAGTCTTATGACAACAAAGTAAAGCAAGAGAAGAAGAGAACGGTGGAACAAGAGACAGATAAAGGGAAAAAGGGAAAGAAGGATTTTCCATTATGTGATAATTGTGGGAAGAATCACCCTGGTACTTGCCTAAAAGGAATGGGAGTCTGTTATAAATGTGGAGAAAAAGGTCACCAGGCACGTGATTGCAAGGGAAAGAAAGAGGCTGTCAAAGTTGAATGCTACAATTGTAGAGAAATGGGTCATTACGCAAATGAATGTCCTAAGCGTCAAGGAATCTTACCTCAGAAAAGGACAAGGGATCAAGGACAATCTTATGCTATTACTACAGTTGAAGCAGAATAACTAATGTATTGGTGCTTTTGGACTCAAGGATTATATTCTGGTTATAAGAATAATGTAATATATATATATGGATTGTACTGCATTACTTTTTGATTTCAGTAAGGTTTTAATATGATTAAGGTAATCATATTTTTGGTATGTGACAATAAGAGAAACATTTCTTTGTTTGGGGAATCTGATAAATTGATTTTGGAATTAAGAGACCTTTTAGAGAAAGTCTGGACAGAGGTATTTTGGATAACTATAAAGGTTGGAGTGGATTAAGTTGATTTTTGGATAGTATGGTTTAAGGTTAAAAAATTTATGAAGATTATTTTTGGAGTATTATAATACTATAGTTTTAGGAAAAGGACAACCTGCAGGGTGGGGCATAAACCGTCGCGTCAGACAAAGCTGTAGGAATCGAACCCACAATCAAAGTGCGACAGGCCTTTATTTCCTACCACTAGCCTACAGGAAGTCCCTGGTTATTACAAAATAAGTTTACTGATCTAAATGGTATGTGTTAACATTTGGAACCTTATACAATTAGGATAAATAGAATATTTTTGAGTTCCGTTACCATTTGGAGTAAAAGTTGGGTTGGTGGTAAAAATTTATTAACGAATGAAAGTATACATAACAAGTATGTATATTCCCTTACGTTCTTAGTAAATCTCATAAATAAATTCCTCAACATTATAAAAGGTAACTTAAAACAAAAATGTTGTCGGTTAACTTTTCCAACTGGGGATTCAATGACCGTTTAACCAATCACAAGTTTGTGATTTTCTTATGGTTAAACATTCTCCTAATCCTGTTTTCTATAACTCTCCATCAGACCTTGATGGTTTGTTTTTCTTCCATATCCATATTTTCATAGAATCCTAGAATGGGCTATATCGGGTGACCTTTGTACTTATCCTGCTTTCTTTTAATGTTATATATTTATTAACCTTATTTCCGATGTGGGTTTTCCACAAAGGTATTTTCTATTTTCAGCCTTTTATTATCAAAGAAAAATTTCAAATTGCGAGGACGCAATTTATTGAAGGAGGGGAGAATGTAACACCCCGAGCTTCCACGATACGCTTCTCATTCAATAATGAAATAGCTTGCATTGAACGCAACTTCGAGTTCTAAAACACCGCAACTAATCAAAATAGCCGTTATGAATAGTAATAACCACTTTTTAAAATTATAGAAATTTTATATTTCAAAATGGACTTCATTTTTGTATTCGTAATATCGAAATTAGCCTATGTTGAATTTTTGGTATTTTTCTGAGAACTTCTAATTTTTTATGAATAGTGAAAAATACATAAAAACAACTTTTTTAGTCAAAATAATTTATACAGATAAATTATACTATTTAGTGGTTTTAAGGTATAATTAGAAAATATTTTTACCATTTTATCCAATGGTGGTCATTAGAATTAATTTGACATTGAAATTGGACATAAACAATTGCCAATCTTTTGATATAAATTGTTTCTTAAAAACACGCTATTTGTTGTAACAATGGGAATTAATTATAAAATTAATTAATACAACTTATATGTTTGGAATTTTTTTAAAATAGACATCATTTTTGAATTCGGAATATCAATTATATCTTAGGGTGAAATTTTGGCCTTATTCTGAAAAACTTCAATTTTTGATGAATAGTGAAACCACTAAGTGGTAGTTAAATAACTGATTTTTCGTTTAAATGAAATATTACCACTTCTGTGATTTGATTTTCAAAAATCCGACATACATGGTTGTCATTAAGAAGTAAAATGTGGTTCAATGAGATTAAAATAATTTTTTGGTGAATAGTAACTTTTAAGTTCTTAATCGCGATTAGAGGTAATTAGTGTAGTTTAAGGTACAAATAATGTTTTTATAATATGAGATGAGCATGACACTTGTCCTACTCCTATTGGATGAGTAATGGCCGACCAAGACAACCCATGGGTCAACTTGGGGACCCCATGGAGCCACTTTAGTTAGAAAAGGACATAAATACCTTTTATTTAATGTTAAAGTAAAAAATGACACAAACATAAAATGTTTTACTAAAACAATTTTTACGTGGGGTTACACAAGTCCAAATTTTGATTATAAATATTCATTAGAAAGATAAAAAGATTTCCTACATCATAGTATTTTTTTTATAATTTTTAGACATTAAATAAATTAAATTATTTATGACATCATTATGATGTGGCGATGACCTCATTATTTAACGATTTAAATAAAATGAGAAGATAATGCAAAATCCGAGGCTTACACTTGTCCAAAGCCTATTGGATGAAGATATTTCGAAACCTTATCACCTTAGCCTCGAATTATATAGATGTGGGACCTTTAGAATCCGAAAAGCATTTTGAAATAATGTAACATTTCATTACTTTCCAAAAGTGCCCCTCCTCTCCACTTATAAAAGGCCCCCACCTCTCCCACCTTATTCACACCATCAAGCCATTTGGCTCGGCCAACCTCTGCCCAAATACTCTCCCAACATTCCTTCCTTACTCCTAGAAACCTCACTTTGGGCAGAACTCTTCCCAAGGAAGCCTTTAGCTCAAATCAAAAAGAGTTACCCGATTTTGAGGTAATGTCTTTTCTAATGTTGTTTTGTTTTATTTTTCTTCTCCAACCCCCTAAACTCTTTTTATTCATTTCTTTTGTAACAACACCAGTATCCTCAATATACTAGGATGTTGTTATAAGAAGGATTCGAGCTACACTTACACACACCTACATCTAATGGTTAAAGAACATATGGTTTCTGTGGATGGCGAATTTCTGCCTCACGAAACGATGATTGTTCAACACTCATATAACACCTCCAAAGGTGGCCATTAAGATGTCACTATTTTTATATATGATATATAATATGTTTTTGTTTTACTTATGCTTCTGTATTTCTCATTTATGGCTTACTTTATGATTTCCATTATGGGTAAAACGCGATAATTTCATTTTAGGAAGTGCGGACTACCGCCCCCTCAAAGTGATTTGAATCGTTAATGCCATATGTGGGATGTATAAAGGATGGAGTAAATGGTATTATACACTATATTATACTGGAATTATATTATACATTTATATCATTATGATTTAGTTCCATTAAATATGAAATTGAAATGAAAGTAGCGTTCATGCGTACGTACGGCTTACCGTCTCCATGAACGGTGCATTTCATTTCTTACCTCTAAATGTTACGTAATATTATAAATGAATGTATATACTGTATATATATGATATATATGATATCTATATCATTAATATAATTCTGGATATAATGGATATTTCACCACATGAACAACTTGTAATTATAAGAAGTTTATTTTTGACTCAAGTACCAAAGATCGACAAAACGACCGTTATTAACTTAAATAATTACATAATGTTCATAACATTGTAATAAGTGATATAAAAAGGATAATGAAAATGAAAATGGTTCTTAATAAGGTAGATATTAAATCTAGTTTATTATTCAGGAGGTTAAAGAACGGTTGAGTCAAGTCGGACACAAGGTAAGGGAACTTCTTAACCCAACTTCCATTCTTTGGGTTAATCTCCTACTTTCAAATTATGTCATGATATTATTATGTCCTATCTTGCATTTTTACATTCTTTATGTGTACCTATAGTGAATACACATAATAGATATATTTTATTTAAAAATTATCTTTTAAAATACTTCGTCTCAATCTCCTTTCATTGAGGCATATTTGGTTTTATACACAATTTTCATTTATACGGTGTATAAACCCCTTTGACTTTTATGTTTGTACAAAAGGAATCTTTTTATACGAAGCGTTTTTCTAAACGACAAAAGGGAATGTTTTTCTTTCCGTACTTATGCGGCGACAACGACTTCTCCGCCGCCGTGACTATTATTTGAGTTTCGGCTTCCTCTACAAGCCATCATTTTCTTTTTTAATGAAAAATAAATACAAAGTTTTAACATTCTTTTATTTTGGTATTGAAAATGGTTTTGAAAGAATTTTTATTATATCAATGTGTTGTATTGATATCTTGTGATTGAAATGTGGAAATGTTATGTTTCCTTTATGCATGTTTTATGTGATACAATTATGTTATGGTTTATGATATGTTTAAACCTATTCATATGAGGAATGCATTGGACTTAATAAGTGACGGGTGGAGCCCGCTATAGCTCCTCGATGCATCGGCAGGTCTCATGGGACAAACTAGTGTCTTGGCACAAGGCCTTGACAAAATCTTATTTGTAGTCTTGGCACGAGGCCTTGGCTATGTGGTTATGATAGTCTGGCATTATGCATTCCATCATTATGAAAGTGGTTATTGATATTGCATGTGATTATTCGACCAGTAGAATATCCATGTGAAGAAGTAAATGGCATTATCTCATTTTACTTTTGCCATATTATGTTGATGTTCAAGTTTAAAAGGCTTTTGTTTTAGTTATACATTGCCTTAAATGTTTATGTTTATTTATGAAAGCTTCCGCAATATTGTTATCCTTACTGAGCATCTGAGCTCACCCCTTTCAATGTTTTAATATTTTCCAGGATGTGAAGAAGTATTTTATGAATGACCTGCAGGGATAGTCAGAAGAGGATATGAGTGTGGACTATGGAGACTTTGTTATTGTAGTTTTTCACTTTATGATGTAATGTAACGTTTACGAATGTATCTAGTGTTTCCAAGGCTACTAAACTAATCGGTCTTTCGAGACTTGATCTTTTGTGATCATGCCAATGTTACGAAGTAATGCACCGACTCTGGGTAGCTGGGGTCGGGGTGCTACACTGAAGCTCCTGTATAATGGTTTAAATAATGTTATTGACTTATTCCAGAATCATACATATTTATATGATATCATATATGGTCATATTATTAGCTTCTTGTTAGTAATATTTCATTGTTACTTGTTACTCGAGTCTTTATAACTTTTTGTTCTTATGCGTGTTTTGTCGAATAAATTCTTATTCTTATCTTTAGGTTATAGATAATTCATTTCCAGAATGGTATTAGTGTATTATATACCATATTCATTCATTCAATTCATTTATATAATCATTATGAAATGAAGATCATGTAGAACGAGTCGCATCACATCGTGGAGACGGTATTCCGTACGTACGCACGAGTGATGATATCATTCCTATGATCGTGGAATTGTATTGGAGTATATATATATTATTTCAGTATCAATATTACTTAATAATAATCATATATAGTTACTCATTACACCATTATACCCATCCTTGTAAGGTGATGGTGGAAAATAGATTACACCACGGCGTGGAGACGGTATTTCGTACGTACGCACGCGCGGTGATTTCATTTTTCCATAGGATGGATAGAAGGTGAATTAGGGTTGTTTCATATTTATAATAACATATCAGTATGTAAGTAATACTGATGTTATTACTTTATCATGAAACAACTAAAGAAGAAGAAGTTGAAGAAGAAAGAAATTGAAAAGATCGGTAATGGATATTACCTCTTCTTTGGAACGCCTCTTTGAATCCTCTACTTAAGGAACTAAGATTGGTCTTTGGAGAAGACCAGGACCTCTAGTATTATTCTAGGGAAGTGGAGAGGAGAAAATGGCAGGGGTTGGCCGAGCTTGAGTGCTCAATTTGGTGTGAGGAGGAGGGGGAGGAGGTGTCCTTTTATAGGGGAGGAGAGGGGCACCTTAGGAATATCTCAAAATATTATTTTATATTAAAGTCAAAATCGGTTTATAATGGTTCCAAAGGGTATTATTTCGAAGATAAAGTGGGGAAGGGTCGAAATCCTATCAACCAATAAGATTTAGACAAGTTTAGGGTTTTATTTTAACCTTATCAATTAGATTTATCTCTAAGTTAATTAATTTAACTTTTACCGTGTCTTTTTGTTTTCTTTCACTATATGGTTAATACACTTACTATAACATGCCAAACGAACCCCAAATTGTTTATTATTAATATATATATCCTTATCTAAGTCATTTGGCCGAACCTTAGATTTTTAGGAATAAAATAACAATTAATAATATAATATTTGATTTAAAAACTATTTTGTGTCAATTTTGACATTATTTGATATATGATTTGTTTGAAAGTCATAACAGAATTATATGTTCGAACCAAGTTGATTAAATCAACACTAATATATCATAGTAACCTAGAAAATTAGTGGAATTCATAAAAAGTCTCAAATTACATTTATTTTGGTGTTTATAACATCAATTATGTCAATATTTCATTAATAAGATAATTACTGCATCATCTTTGTGTCATAAATAAATTAAATTATTTGATGTCTAAAAATTACAAATAAAATACCATCATGTAGGAAATCTTTTTAGCTTTCTAATTAATATTTAAAATCGAATTTATCTTATGTATAACCCCATATTAAAAATGATTTACTTATTAAACTTTGATTTTAACTATTTTAACCCTTCTTTAAATAAATTAATAATAAATGTCCTATTCTAATCCAAGTGGGCCTAAATGGTCATATTTTATTCCTAAGTTTGTTTTTGGTCGAATTAAACTTGTCCAATAGAATTAGGACATGTGTTAGGGTAATATTGATATCATATTTACCCTTAGTTACCCTATTTACTATTAATCGCGGTAAAAATAGTAAAAAGTTACTATTCACCAAAAAATTATTTTCATCTCATTGAACCACATTTTAGTCCTTGATATTAACCGTGTCTCTCGGATTTTTGAAATTCCATTCACAGAAGCGGTAAAATTAAGTTTTATGCAAAATTCGGTTTTTAACCTACCACTTAGTGGTTTCACTATTCATCAAAAATTGAAAGTTTTCAGAAAAATACCAAAATTTCACCCTAGGCTAATTTCGATATTCTGAGTCCAAAAATGAAGTCCATTTTGAAAAATAAAATTTATAAAATTTCAAAAAGTGGTTATTACTATTCATAACGGCTAGTTTTAATAGCATATTGTTGTTTAGTGAAACTCGGTATTGCGTACGACGCAAGCTATCGAGGAAGGTTGCGATTGCGTGTAAAGCAAGCCAAGCAAGTGTTGTGTAGAAAAAGATTCCTTTGATGATTTATATAACATAAAAGTCTCGGGTGTTACATTCTACCCCCCTTAAAAAGAATTTCGCCCTCAAAATTCGTCACTTTGTAACAAACAAATGAGGATACTTCTCCCTCATCATATCCTCAAGCTCCCATGTAGCTTCTTCAAGTTGGTGGTTCCTCCATAAAACTTTCACCAAGCGAGTGGTCTTGTTTCGTAGGACTTTTTCGCTACGATCCAGAATCTCTATCGGCTGTTCTTAATAAGAAAGATCTTGCTCCAGCGGTACAACTTCTGAGCTGAGTACATGTGAAGGATCTGGTATGTACTTTCTCAGGAGAGATACATGGAACACATCGTGAACTTGAGAGAGATTCGGTGGAAGCGCCAATCGGTAAGCTACCTTCCCAACACGATCCAGTATTTCAAAAGGACCGATATATCTAGGGCTCAACTTCCCCTTCTTTCCAAATCTCATAACCCTCTTCCAGGGAGATATTCGTAAGAACACTTTATCACCCACTTCAAACTCTAGGTCTTTTCTTCGGTTGTCGGCATAACTTTTATGTCGACTCTGAGCTGCTCTTATGTGTTGTTGAATAGATCTAACCTTTTCTGCCATTTCATCAACAAGATCAGGTCCTAATAGCTTTCTTTCCCCAACTTCATCCCAGCAAGTTGGAGTCCTGCATTTCTTTCCATAGAGAGCTTCATAAGGAGCCATCTGAATACTGGAGTGAAAGCTATTATTATAAGAAAATTCCACCAAAGGTAGGTGTTGATCCCAACCTCCTTTGAAATCCATAGAGCAAGCTCTCAACATATCTTCTAGGGTTTGAATTGTTCTCTCAGACTGACCGTCTGTCTGGGGATGATAAGCAGTGCTGAAACTCAACTCTGTATCCAGAGTATGCTGAAGACTTCGCCAGAACTTCGAGGTGAATCTCGGATCTCTATCAGATATAATAGAAAGTGGTACTCCATGCAATCTTACCACTTCCATTACATATATCCTGGCAAGCTGATCTAGATAGAAATCCTCTCTAATAGGAATGAAGTGTGCAGACTTTGTGAGACGATCAACTATGACCCAGATAGCATTATTGCCTTTGGATGTTTTAGGAAGTCCTGTGACAAAGTCCATAGTGATGTTTTCCCATTTCCATTCGGGTATGGGTAATGGTTGTAACATCCCCTTAGACTTCTGTCTCTCAGCTTTAACTTGTTGACAAACCAAGCATCGAGAGACATATTCAGCAACATCTCTTTTCATGCCATCCCACCAGAAGTACTCTTTCAGGTCCCTATACATCTTCGTGCTTCCAGGATGAATAGAGAATGAAGAACTATGAGCCTCATCCAGCAGCTCTTTCTTTAATTCGGGGATGGGAGGAACGCAAACCCGATTCCTGAACTTTATTATCCCATCACAATCAAGGTTGAATTCAGGAACATTTCTCACCTTCTTTTGTAACTCGACATCTTCTTTCTGTGCCTCTTTAATCTTCACATGTATAGATGGTTGAACATTCATTTGAGAAAGATAAGATTTTTCCCCTTCCATTATAATTCCAAGATCCATCCTTTGTAAATCCATAAATATTGGATCTTTTGTGATCCTCATCATGGATAAACTAGCATGGTCTTGTCGACTTAATGCATCTGCCACCTTGTTTGCTTTCCCAGGGTGGTAATGGATTGAGCAGTCATAATCCTTAATCAGCTCCAACCATCTTCTTTGACGCATATTCAACTCCTTTTGTGTGAAAATATACTTTAAACTTTTATGATCAGTATAAATATCACACCTTTCACCATAAAGGTAATGCCTCCAAATCTTTAATGCAAAGATTACTGCAGCCAACTCCAAATCATGTGTTGGGTAATTTTGCTCATGGATTTTCAACTGTCGTGAGGCATAAGCTATCACCATATCATTTTGCATAAGAACACACCCCAATCCCTTCTTGGATGCATCACTGTAGATCACAAACCTTTCTCCACTACAAGGCAGTGTGAGCACAGGTGCACTGGATAACCTTCTTTTCAACTCCTTGAAATTCTCTTCAAATTCCTCTGTCCAGACAAACTTAACTCCTTTCCGAGTCAACTTGGTGAGTGGATTAGATAATCGTGAAAAATATTTTACAAAACGTCGATAATAACCAGCCAAACCAAGAAAACTTCGGATCTCAGTTACGGTTGTTGGTCTTGACCATCTTTCGATAACCTCTGTTTTTGCTGGATCCACAGATATCCCCTCTTTTGAGATTATGTGACCCAAAAATGCAACTTTTTGAAGCCAAAATTCACACTTGGTAAATTTGGCATAAAGCTTCTCCTTTCTCAGGGTCTTCAATATAATTCTCAAGTGATCTTCATGTTCTTCCTTGCTCTTTGAATAGACAAGAATATCGTCTATAAAGACTACCACAAATTGATCAAGATAGTCTCTAAAGACTCTATTCATTAGATCCATGAAGATAGCAGGGGCATTAGTAAGACCAAATGGCATCACTATAAATTCATAGTGTCCATACCTTGTACGGAAAGCCGTCTTTGGTATATCCTCCCTTTTGACCCTTAATTGATGATACCCTGAACGAAGATCAATCTTGGAAAAGTATTGAGCTCCGCGTAGTTGGTCAAATAAGTCATCAATGCGTGGGAGAGGATATTTGTTCTTGATAGTGATCTTGTTAAGTTCTCGATAATCAATGCAGAGTCTCATTGATCCATCTTTCTTCTTAACAAATAGAACAGGTGCTCCCCAAGGTGACGCACTAGGGCGTATGAATCCCTTATCAAGATTCTCTTGGAGTTGCTTCTTCAATTCCTGCAACTCAATTGGGGCCATTCTATAAGGTGTCTTTGAAATAGGCAAAGCACCCGGTACGAGTTCTATTGAAAACTCAACTTCACGATTTGGTGGAAGACCCGGTAATTCCTCCGGAAAGACATCATCAAACTCCCGTACAATGGGCATATTCTTAATCGTGAGTTTCTCACCAACCATTTGAGATAAATAACCTTCATTTAGTGGAATCAATACCCATAAGATGGAAGAAATTTCCACTGGAAGGTTATGTTCATCCTTGCATTGGTATACGATCGTAGATTGATCTGGAATATGAAATGTGACTTCCCTTCTTTGGCAATTGATATGAGCTCCATGTAGAGAAAGCCAATCCATGCCAAGAATCACATCAAATTCCACTAAAGGAAGGATCACAAGATTTGCAGGAAGCACTTTCCCACAAACTTCGATCGGAGAAGAATTATAAACTTTTGATGCGATTGATGTGCCATTAGGTGTTGTCACAGCTAACTCAACATCTAATTGTTGAGGTAGTACGGTGATACCCTTAGAAAATTTTTCAGAAATAAAAGAGTGGGTGGATCCAGAATCAAATAAAACATTTGCTACTTTAGAGTGGATGGTAAGTGTACCTTTCACCACATCGTTATCGTACTCCACCTCGCTGATAGAAATTTCATGTGACTTTCCTTTGTCTTTAGCCTTAAGAGTTTGTTGACGTCGACCATCATCATCAACCCTTGGATTTGGGCATTGATTGGCATAATGCCCCATCTCCTTGCACTTGAAACATTGAAGTGTAGCAGGTTCATTCTGTGTATCCCTTCCTTTGTTTGCATCATTAGACATCTTCTTCCCATTATCACGGCATTCAAATGCCCGATGACCTTCCTTTCCACATTTAAAACATTTACTTGTCCCTTTAAGACAACTCCCTCCATGTTTCTTTCCACACTTTGAGCATAAGGGGAAGTTCATCTTCTTTTCCGTGTGATCTTTAGATTTTTCTTTGAATTCCATCTTCCTCTTCTTATCAAACCCATGTGACTGATGGGTTACTCCAATCTCCATCTCGACTTTGAGGGCACATCGAACGATTTCTTCGTAGCTATTAAAGTCCCTTATGGCTAACGCCCTTCGAAGACTTGGTTTTAAGCCACTAAAGAATCGATCGATCTTACTCTCAGGTTGGATAATAATACCAGAAGCGTACCTTGCAAGTCTTGTAAAATTTGCTTCATAGGTACTAACAGATTCATCATCCCTTTGCTTCAGTTCAAGGAACTCTTTCTCCATCTTTGTTCGGAGAATACGAGGGAAGTACTTATTGAAAAATAAGTTCTTGAACTCGTTCCATTCCATAGACTCAATTTCATCCCTTTGCCTCGTATTCTTAACAAGATTCCACCATTGATCCGCATCTCCTTCCAAACGATACACTGCTAGGATGACTTTATCATGCTCAGAACATTGAAGAACTGAAAATATCTTTTCAGTAGTACTAATCCATTGTTCAGCAACTAATGGATCAGTAGACCCGCTGAAAGATGGTGGACGCTGCCTCATGAAGGATTCAACAGAATGTTGCTCCCTCCTTTGTTCGTTTGGAAATCCTGCATGATTCATAGCTTGAGAAAGTTGTGTGAGCATGGCTACAAGATTTTGCATTCCAGCTCCCATATCGTTTGGTTGCTCAGGGGGACAATCATTGCATTGCCCATCGCATTCCGCATTAACACGGTTCCTTCGGGTTCCAGCCATTGACTAAAACCAAGAAGAATAGTGTGAGCAACACTAATTATAATAGGAAACCACATAATTCAGGAATAAAATTTTCATGCTTAAGGTCTTATCCTAGGTTATTCAAGGCCATTTCTAAAACACTAAGATTGTGTTCTATGCTTAGACTTATCCTTAGGGTTCTTACTAAGGCTTTCACATCCTAGTTTCCAAAGGTTGACTATACCTTTCCTCTGATACCAACTATAACGACCCATACTTTACATACATTGTTAATACTTCAAAATTGAAGCACACTTATTACAACATATGACAAAACCACAAAGGACCGTATAGGTATAGTGTCTTTAGAAACTGGAAAAACATAAACAACTGGTTCATAAATCTTCTACAGTGTCTCCCATTTATTTCATCATACCTAGGGTCCCTTTTAGCATATTCTACTTAATATCCATCTTCCTGACCTGGGGAAAAGAAAACATAAAAGGGTGAGCTCAAATGCTCAGCAAGGGCAAATAAAGGAAATAAAAATCATATCATATCTTTATGAAAATCAAAACCTGCAAAAGAGATCATAATATCTTAACATGGAATAAATCATAGAAGTGAAAATGAGATCCCCATAATCATAACATAAAACTTGAAACTTTGTGGCATGCACACATAATCATGGAAAATCATTTCTTGTTAGTCATGACTCATTGCCAAGACTATCTTAGTGGACAAAGTCCCTTTCTGAACCGAGTTCACTCCTCGTTTCAGTCCTGTATCACTGAACCGAAATAACCTTCCGTTCCAGCCATGTCTATCTCATGAGATATAAAATCATTACCCAATGCATTGGAGGGAGATGTAGGTCCCACCCATCTTATAATGAATCCTTTCTTATGTGTGCCACATAATCATAAAACATACATCATCGCATAACACATGTAACAAAAATGGGATTCTTGAAACATCATGACATCATAAATCAATTCATATAAGATAAAGGAATTCATAAACATAATTACATCACAACATAGTCCAATCAATGTAAAAATATGGATAGGAACAGAACCTTTTATTATCTTAGATGGAAAATAATTTTGATAAAACACTTGAACTCCATTCTTGAGGAAAATATCCTTTCTTCTTCAAAAACTCTTTTCTTTTCTTAACATGTCATACAATTATAAACTAAAAGAAGTTGATTAAAAATAATCTTGAAAACTTGTAAAGGAAGATTCTTGGAAATAATGTTTTAAAAATCCATTCAAGCCGTATAAGTTAAAAAAAACATTCTTCGTACTTTTGTCGGAAAAGTCAAAAAGTACCTCGTATGAAAAACGACAAAAGATTCCTTTCATATCTTTTACAAAAAAACTTACCGAAGGGTAAAATTGGATATAAAATATTGTATAAGGATGGAAATAATATTACATGTTGAGGGAACATGGATGTGGATGATAAAATACACCCCAGTAATTACCAAAGTAAATACAATCTCGGATAAAAGTGAGATTGTGATATTTCCCTTACCTTAGGTCCGATTAGCTTTGTACGTGTCCGAAGCTCCTGTATAATGGTTTAAATAATGTTATTGACTTATTCCAGAATCATACATATTTATATGATATCATATATGGTCATATTATTAGCTTCTTGTTAGTAATATTTCATTGTTACTTGTTACTCGAGTCTTTATAACTTTTTGTTCTTATGCGTGTTTTGTCAAATAAATTCTTATTCTTATCTTTAGGTTATAGATAATTCATTTCCAGAATGGTATTAGTGTATTATATACCATATTCATTCATTCAATTCATTTATATAATCATTATGAAATGAAGATCATGTAGAACGAGTCGCATCACATCGTGGAGACGGTATTCCGTACGTACGCACGAGTGATGATATCATTCCTATGATCGTGGAATTGTATTGGAGTATATATATATTATTTCAGTATCAATATTACTTAATAATAATCATATATAGTTACTCATTACACCATTATACCCATCCTTGTAAGGTGATGGTGGAAAATAGATTACACCACGGCGTGGAGACGGTATTCCGTACGTACGCACGCGCGGTGATTTCATTTTTCCGTAGGATGGATAGAAGGTGAATTAGGGTTGTTTCATATTTATAATAACATATCAGTATGTAATTAATACTGATGTTATTACTTTATCATGAAACAACTAAAGAAGAAGAAGTTGAAGAAGAAAGAAATTGAAAAGATCGGTAATGGATATTACCTCTTCTTGGGAACGCCTCTTTGAATCCTCTACTTAAGGAACTAAGATTGGTCTTTGGAGAAGACCAGGACCTCTAGGATTATTCTAGGGAAGTGGAGAGGAGAAAATGGCAGGGGTTGGCCGAGCTTGAGTGCTCAATTTGGTGTGAGGAGGAGGGGGAGGAGGTGTCCTTTTATAGGGGAGGAGAGGGGCACCTTAGGAATATCTCAAAATATTATTTTATATTAAAGTCAAAATCGGTTTATAATGGTTCCAAAGGGTCTTATTTCGAAGATAAAGTGGGGAAGGGTCGAAATCCTATCAACCAATAAGATTTAGACAAGTTTAGGGTTTTATTTTAACCTTATCAATTAGATTTATCTCTAAGTTAATTAATTTAACTTTTACCGTGTCTTTTTGTTTTCTTTCACTATATGGTTAATACACTTACTATAACATGCCAAACGAACCCCAAATTGTTTATTATTAATATATATATCCTTATCTAAGTCATTTGGCCGAACCTTAGATTTTTAGGAATAAAATAACAATTAATAATATAATATTTGATTTAAAAACTATTTTGTGTCAATTTTGAAATTATTTGATATATGATTTGTTTGAAAGTCATAACAGAATTATATGTTCGAACCAAGTTGATTAAATCAACACTAATATATCATAGTAACCTAGAAAATTAGTGGAATTCATAAAAAGTCTCAAATTACATTTATTTTGGTGTTTATAACATCAGTTATGTCAATATTTCATTAATAAGATAATTACTGCATCATCTTTGTGTCATAAATAAATTAAATTATTTGATGTCTAAAAATTACAAATAAAATACCATCATGTAGGAAATCTTTTTAGCTTTCTAATTAATATTTACAATCGAATTTATCTTATGTATAACCCCATATTAAAAATGATTTACTTATTAAACTTTGATTTTAACTATTTTAACCCTTCTTTAAATAAATTAATAATAAATGTCCTATTCTAATCCAAGTGGGCCTAAATGGTCATATTTTATTCCTAAGTTTGTTTTTGGTCGAATTACACTTGTCCAATAGAATTAGGACATGTGTTAGGGTAATATTGATATCATATTTACCCTTAGTTACCCTATTTACTATTAACCGCGGTAAAAATAGTAAAAAGTTACTATTCACCAAAAAATTATTTTCATCTCATTGAACCACATTTTAGTCCTTGATATTAACCGTGTCTCTCGGATTTTTGAAATTCCATTCACAGAAGCGGTAAAATTAAGTTTTATGCAAAATTCGGTTTTTAACCTACCACTTAGTGGTTTCACTATTCATCAAAAATTGAAAGTTTTCAGAAAAATACCAAAATTTCACCCTAGGCTAATTTCGATATTCTGAGTCCAAAAATGAAGTCCATTTTGAAAAATAAAATTTATAAAATTTCAAAAAGTGGTTATTACTATTCATAACGGCTAGTTTTAATAGCATATTGTTGTTTAGTGAAACTCGGTATTGCGTACGACGCAAGCTATCGAGGAAGGTTGCGATTGCGTGTAAAGCAAGCCAAGCAAGTGTTGTGTAGAAAAAGATTCCTTTGATGATTTATATAACATAAAAGTCTCGGGTGTTACAAGAACAAATCAGCAGGCGACCCACTGCCCAGCCCTGCTAGAGGGTAGACGTGAAACAAGACGAAGGGCGACCCACTGCCCATCCCTGCTAGAGGGTATACCTGAAACAATACGACGGGCGACCCACATCCCATCCCTCCAGGAGGGTAAACCTGAAACAAGATGACGGGAGACCCACTGCCCAGCCCTAATGGAGGGTAGACCTGAAACAAGACGACGAGTGACCCACTGCCCAGCCCTGCTGGAGGGTAGACCCTCAAGATTCATCGAGTGACCCACTGCCTAGGCTCTGCTAGAGGTTAAACCCTGAGAAGTCCATGAGAAACCCACTACCCAGCCCTGTTGGAGGGTAAACACGAAGAAGTCGATGAGTAAACCACTACCCAGCCCCGCTGGAGTGTAAACCCAGAACGGATCTGGCCATCTCTACTGGATGGTACAACTATGGCCAACCGAACACGGAGTGGGTATCGCGCAACCATCCGAATCCGGAAAAAAACAAGGGAAAACCACTCAACCCTGGTGGTCTAAACCATCGAGAACAGAGGGACCCTCTACGTCGCAAGAGGTCAAAAGTACACAAAGCATAACACGGCATGCTCATGGGGCCCACACTACGTGTGGCCCCAAGTCAACCCCAACGAAGCGCATAGACGTTCTCGGGTACAAACAACCACATGTACCTCCAAGCATTCCCATATACTCCCAGAGTATACCACGTTTCCAGCCCAAAGGCTAGCATGCACACGACACCCAACATCAAAGCGAAGGCAAAACATAACAACTCCAACCTTCCACCTCAACGATTGAGGCACAGCCAACCACATCTCTTTAAACACCAACCTCACTCTCCCAGGAGTGAACGCGATCACATGTCAAAGGTCCTCTACAAACACAGTAGAAGAACTGCCACCGGGGCACCTTTCATATTTCACATTTAATAAGATCATGTATGAGGCCTCACTCACCTGAACATATTACACCGTTGTAATCCCTGCGGAAAAACACGCGAGATAGACTACTTACTCACCCGAAACGGTCAACTGGTCAAAAAGGTATTATTCACCATAACCTGGTCAGGTGGGACCCACACCACGTCCCCAAAAAAAGGTCGGGTGAACTGATCCATTGCAATACTCTCAGAAAAAACGTAAAATTGACTGCTTACTTGCGTGGAATGGATGTTCGGAGAAAAAGATACATTTCGCCATACCTTACACGAGTGGTGCTATATGGGACTAGCATACCGGTCTGAAGCACAACGAACAGGTCGCACCGCTACGATCCTCTCGAAAAAGTATACAAGATTTACTATTCACTTCTCCAAAACGGACACCCATTGATAAAGCTGGGAATCACCGTCAACACCCGAAACCGCCCTTGCGGGGCCCACACCATCAAGCGGAATTACAGCGGGTAGATTGCACCAAATCAATGCCCTCTGAAAAACACCCAGAAACGACTGCTTGTACGCCCCGAACAGATGTCCGATGAAAGAGTTTCTAAACGCTTCCCGCAGCTTAAAAGCTGGGGCGTGGGACCCATGCCTCAACTCTGGTCTCTATGCCCAAAATTGCTCTGGGAAACTTTGCCTCGGTGCCAAGGTCGCAACGCCACTGACGGCGCCCAAAACGAACTCTGGATGTGTCTGCGCCGCTCAAAACAAGAATTCTCGGGAATCCTGCTAAGCTTCTTTATGCATGTGTCGTGCCCCCAAGCCCCTCTTCTTGAAATTTAAAACTCCCAAAACCACCTCAAAAAGTTCACCTCGACGTCAGGTCCGCGCAGCCGCAGACGGCGTTCAAAACGGACACCCATAGCTCAAAATACGGGCGTCCAAAATTCTAAGGGGTATTACCCCTTGGCTGGACCGACCCGGTCCGGCCGGTCCGCCCCGCTCAGGCCGGCCCGCTCTGACCGGCCCACTGAACTGCGGCCCAGCCGCTAGGCCCGGTCCAGCCGGACCCGCGGGCCGCCATACCGTGGCACGCCGCCTCCCGTGAGGCATGCGCGTCTGTGCGGCCTCCTCAACCGACCGGCCAGCTGGCCGGTCGCGTCCACACGGTGACCCGCCAACGGAGGGTCATGGTCTCACCACGGGGTCGCATGCCTGTGACCCCGGTTGTCCCCTCACTGGCACCCTCGGTCGGCACCCTCGGCCAGTCCGCCTACGCCGCCCCACACCGACGAGGTGCCGCCCGGCCAGCCGGATGGTCGGCCGTCTTTCCGTCACGCCCGCTGCCGCGCCGTCGTCCGTCGTGGTCCGTCGCCGCTCCGTCGCCCCGCCGAGGGGCTGCAGCACTGCCGGACCTCCTTGCCAACCGCCGGTCTGGCCAGAAAACCCCCAAAACGTACATATCTTCGTTGGACCGCTGCGGACGCCTCTGAGCTTGGAATTCAATTCCGGAAGAAGCATCGGAAATCTCAGAACATACTCTATGCAAATATGTGATTGGATCGAATATCAGGCAATAATTCAACACTAATATCCTAGTTCAATTTAGGTGCGGTAATTTAAAATGGAACAAAACCTCCTACCTTGAAGGGCGTAACTCGAAGTTCACGCGGGGTTCGCCGGAGCTGCCTCACCGGAGCCGCCTCGCCGAAGATGGAGGAGAGGGGAGGATTTGAGGAAGAAGAAGAAGAAGAGGGGGTGGGGGTGTGTTTGAGTAAAAATCACTTAAACGCCCGCCCGACAGCCCTGAACCCGAAATTTCGGCGGGGTCAGGATTAAGCCTCCCCTAGGCTAAAACCTATGCTCTGAGCGTACCGACGGTCTCGGAATTTTACTCCGAGGCGCCGTTCAAAAGTTTCAACAACTGTGCCCATGGCCGCCAAATTACAAAAAAGTCCCTGGCCGCGCTTTTTCAGAGACGGCTGGCGCCCGTAAAACTTATACTCCTCCTAGGGTAAACGGCACAATCCGAACTCAATGGTGCCCTCGGTTTCCCCATCCAAGACAACGTTTAAGAGATACTGAGTTTAACCATTAAACAGATAAATTAAATAATTAATTTATCTGTTTCACGTTCCGAAAGCGAGCATGGGATCCAAATGTCCCGCGCCGACATGTTTTATGTCGTTCCTAGGATAAACACCCCATTCCGGACCCATCTGTTCACTCAGAGTTCTGATCTGGAACACCATTTAGGAGTTATCTCATTTATTTGGCGTTCCTAGTGTGAACGCACTGAAAATTTAATTTCGACCACACCGGGGCTCGAAATCAAACACCGTCTAAAGCCTCTGCTCTGGAATAACATCAAGAATGTACCAAAGTCTTTTGAAGCAAAAACCGGGTTCTTACATCATTCCCTCCTTCAAGAT
This sequence comes from Viscum album, assembly GCA_963277665.1. Lineage (NCBI taxonomy): Eukaryota > Viridiplantae > Streptophyta > Magnoliopsida > Santalales > Viscaceae > Viscum > Viscum album. The sequence continues at coordinate 1,369,414,762 of OY728162.1, read as the reverse complement.
TTTCATCCCCAAAAATCAAAACCAGGGAAAAAATTAGGGTACTAATCCCACACCTGGCTCTCCCATACCCAGAAGAACTTTTGCACAGCTCTGCGCCACCGCACACAGACCAAAGGATTGATCCGTTCACGTGAGGTCTACCCTAACTGATGTCGTGCATAGGAGCACGCACACCTCTTCTCAGGTGAGTCGTGTGGGAGACTTCATGCACCCAAACCAGCCTTTGGGGTTAGGGCAAGGCGGTAGGGAACCTCTCCATCCCTCTACACGGTCTCAAACAGTCTGAAGGACCTCGGGGGTAGATCACGTCCCTGACCAAACCTCTACGTCGAATACCGTGACTAGAATCACTGCCCGCACCTGGAACAAGGCCTGGTGATTCCCTCCTTCAGAATATCCATATGGTGAAGCACTCGAGGATATCTAGTCATGAAAGGTTTCATAGTCGATGTCCCACAACCAAGGCCCTCTTACACGCTCGAAAGGAGAAGGAGTTGACACCATAGACTAGAGAAAAAGGTCCCATGCCTTTTACCTTTCCAACACAGGGTTACACCGATGCCCCGCACCACCCTGGTCACAACTCAAACAAGGAGCTGGGAGAAAATCATTCCACACATAGAGTCTAACAATTTTACTGCATGAAGTAGAAGATCTGAAGAGCATACCTCTTATCACCTCATTCTCTACAAGATCGTAGACATCCAAAGCTTGTGGCTGTTCGCGGTCCCAACTGTCAACTCCCAGAGCCTGACGTGGACCGCCTAGTGGTGATGAGAAGACCTTATAAAGTCATCCCCCACTACTGGCTCCTCCCGCTCCTCTGCTAGCACCACCTCTCTGGGCGCTACTCTGATCACGAAGCTGCCTCCATCGTGGTAGTGCACTTGTTGCCTTCCCGAATCTCTCTACATGCCTGGTCAGGCAGCCCCGTGCCAGGTGACCACGCCCATCGCAAGCATAGCACTGACTCTCTTCGGGATGAACTGGTTCTCTTTGGTGCCACTGTGGTGTACGACCACGCCCCTGAGTCCAGTTGTCAGAAATCCACTTGCGTTGAGGTTCTGCTTGCCGACGCCCGCTAGCTGCAGCAGACGTCTCGACTCTAACGTGCCTGCGGCTACCACCAACTCTACAACATGACAGAAATCCCAATGTCACCAGCGTCTGCTCTAGCACCCCGGCATATGTGGAAATGCCCAAGGGTACTATGATAGCACAAATCTCTCAGTGGAGACCCTGTTCAAACTTCCGCGCTCGGATGTTGTCGTCATGGACCAAGTCCGGGTAAAAGCGTGTACGGTCTGCGAAACTAGCCGCGTACTCGGCCACTGTCATCCCCCCCTGTTGAAACTGCAGGACCTCTTGAATCCGAATAGAGCATAAGGAGAAGGGGAGAAACTCCTCACGAAACAAAAACTGAAAGTCGCCCCATAAAAGCGACGACTCGTCAAGAAACTGAGTCACCAAACTCCACCAACGCCAAGCTGCTCCACGAAAAAGGTTGGCGGCCAAAGCCACCATAAGATCTGTCGGCGTCTGTACAATCCTGAAAAGGTGAACCACTGTCTCTAGCCAAACCTCCGCTGCCTGAGGGTCTGGCTTACCACTGAACCTCAGTAGTCTCTCCCGCAGGAACTCACAGAGCGTGCTCAATCTGCACTCAAGCTCAGCCTACTCTACAGAAGTTGTCTGCTGGTCAATAGGTGGGGGTCCTCTGATACCACTTTGTCAAAACCCGAACCTACTCGGGCTCGAGCCGCAACTACCCCAAGCCCGCCTCCATAGGCCAGGGTATGGAGACCAGCGCCGAAGGCACAACAACTCAGGGAGGCCTCGTAGCTCACAGGGTCGTCGTCAAGAAACCCAAGCTGGTATCCTGGCTGGCTGTCTTCGCGGAGACATCCTAAATATTATCAAGGAGTGTCGTGATCAAATGAGGATATATGTATATACCAATAACAACAACGATGGGGAGCTGACTCAAGAAGGACATTCAAAGTCTCAATCCTCTGTGATGCACAAACCAATTTTCCCTGCAACAAGTGTCTCAGCATGCCGAGTCGACAAGCGGATTATCAGGGTCCTGGTGAATAGATACGTCGGTCGTCGCACCATCACTGGACTCCCTGGCCTGAGAGTCGCTCTTGATACACGTTAACACTATTTCCCTAAATACCAACCAATTCCTTTTTAGGGACGTCCAAACAACGTCCCAAGGAATGAACCACCTCTGATACCACTTTATCATGACCCGACCCTACCTGGGCTCGATCCGCAACTACCCCAAGCCTGCCTCCATAGGCCAGGGTCTAGTGACCAGCGCCGAAGGCACAAAAACTCGGGGAGGCCTTTTCCTAAGTACCTGTGCAGTCACACGTAGCACACTCAAAGCAAAAGTGCAGAGTAAAAATAAGAGCAAAATACCAACTGCTATAAATAAACCACAAATGTGCATTGACCTCTAAATAGTACAAGCAAGTGCTGAGGTAAACTGAAAAGAAAAGGGGAAAAACATGCGCCCATCCAGAAAAGTGCCAAAACCCGGCAACAGGTAAACAAAGGAAAAACAGTTGGAAGGGTCCCCCATCTGGAACCCGACTCCGACCACCGCATGTGGTCCAAGCTCTCAAACTCCTAAGCTCCAGAGAAGTCACGACCAACTTGTCCGGCGTCTGCAAGGGCACACCAAGTGTGGGCAAAGCCCAAGAAGGGGTGAGTATAAAAATACTCAGTAGGATACCCCGATGGCTCGAGGGAGCAACAAAAGAGGTACCAAAGGGTGAGAAGTAGATCGAACAAGGGAAAGTAAAGGAGTACAACCGAGAGTGCAGTAAGGAGTAAAATAAAGAGCCCAGATCAACCCAACAAGAGGAAAGAAGGTAGAATCTACCAGACACAAGGAGCTGGAAATGGTGAGAAGGTGAACTTCCTATCGAGTCTTCACTACCTATAGCAGGAGAGTAGACTCTTCCAACCAGGAGAAGCTAGACACGGAAAGCATGTGGCATACCTCGTGCGTCTTCACCTCTCCTAGAAGGAGAGTAACCAAACCCAAGAAGTTGGTACTGGAACAAGGTATATACAAACACATATGCTCCAAAAGAAGTCTGAACAAGGTCGTAAGGGGATCTCCATCCCGTAGCTCAGCCCAAGAAAAGTGAGTATCCAACAATCCTAGAAATAAACACCATCGATGCCCATCATCCTGCACGTCTGCCCTGAACTACAAGTCAAGGGGATCAAACCACCGCACCTCGACACTATCTTCTTTGGGAGGCACTGACTCACCCACACGGTTTTAGGTCGCGTCACAAGGATGCCTCTCGGTGGGGGAAAGAGCCCCCCGTACTTGAGAGTTCTGGAGGAACTTTAAGCCACACCTCGTCACTGACCCGCAGTCAAGAGATCCCATCAAAGTCAAGGTCGTTGCATCACTGACCCGTACAACCAAGGGTCCCGCTCTGGTAATCACGGAGAAAAGACATAGACTAGCCTAGTAGAAAGGACTGAGTCTAAAATGTCAACGGGTAACCCATTTCCCAGCCCTGCTGGAGAGTAATTCATAATAAGATATCGGGTGACCCACTGTCCAACCCTGGTGGAGGGTAATTCATAATAAGATATCGGGTGACCGACTGCCCAGCCTTACTGGAGGGTAATTCATAATAAGATATCGGGTGACCCACTGCCCAGCACTGCTGAAGGGTAGACCTGTAAGGAGTCAATGGGTGACCCACTACCCAGCCCGGCTGGAGGGTAAACCCAGAACAAATCAACAGGCGACCCACTGCCCAGCCCTGCTGGAGGGTAGACCTGAAACTAGACGACGGGTGACCCACTGCCCAGCCCTGCTGAAGGGTAGAACTGAAACAAGATGACAGGAGACTCAATGCCCACTCCTCCAGAAGGGTAGACCTGAAACAAGACGACGGGCGACCCACTACCCAGCCCTACTGGAGGGTAGACCTGAAACAAGACGACAGGCAACCAACTGCCCATCCCTACTGGATGGTAGACCCTCAAGAGTCATCAGGTGACCCACTGCCTAGTCTCTGCTATAGGGTATACCCTGAGAAGTCCATGAGCAACCCACTACCCAGCCCTGATGGAGGGTAAACCCTAAGAAGTCGATGAGTAACCCACTGCCCAGCCTCGCTGGAGGGTAAACCAAGAACTGATCTGGCCTTCTCTACTGGATGGTACAACACTAGCCAACCAAACATGGAGTGGGTATCGTGCAACCATCTGACTCCGGAACAAAACCCGGGGAAACCACTCAACCCTGGTGGTCTAAACCATCAAGAACATAGGGACCCTCTACGTCGCGAGAGGTCAAAAGTACGCAAAGCAGAACACGACACACTCATGGGGCCCACACGACATGTGGCCCCAAGTCAACCCCAACCAAGCGCACAGACGTTCTCGGGTACAAACAAACACATGTACCTCCAAGCATTTCCGTATACTCCCAGAGTATACCACATTTCCATCCTAAAGGCTAACGTGCACACGGCACCCAACATCAACACAAAGGCGTAACGTAACAACTCCAACCTGCCACCTCAACAGCTAAGGCACAGCCAACCACATCTCTTTAAACACCAACCTCACTCTCCCATAAGTTCACGCTATCACACGCCAAAGGTCCTCCACAAACACGGTAGAAGAACCGCCATTGGGGCACCTTTCATATTCCACATTTAATAAGATCGCGTATGAGGCCCGGCTCACCTGAACAGATTACACCGTTGTAATCCCCGTGAAAAAACACGCAAGATAGACTACTTACTCACCCGAAACGGTCAACCGGTGAAAAAGGTACTATTCACCATAACCTGGTCGGGTGGGACCCACACCACGTCCCCGAAAAAAGGTCGGGCAAACTGCGCCATCGCAATACTCTCAGAAAACACATCAAATTAACTGCTTACTTGCGTGGAACGGATGTCTGGAGAAAAAGATGCATTTTGCCGAACCGCACACGAGCGGTGCTCTGTGGGACCCGCATCCCAGTCCTGAAGCACAATGAACGGATCACACCGCTGCGATCCTCTCGAAAAAGTACACAAGATGTACTATTCACTTGTCCAAAACGGACACCCGGTGATAAAGCTGGGAATCACCGTCAACACCCGAAATGGCCCTTGTGGGGCCCGCACCATCGTGCGAAATTACTGCGGGCAGATTGTGCCAAAGCAATGCCCTCTGAAAAACACCCAGAAATGATTGCTCGCACGCCCCAAATGAACATCTGAGGAAAGAGTTTCTAAAAGCCGCTCGCAGCTTAAAGGACGGGCCGTGGGGCCCACGCCTCAACTCCGATCTCAACACCCGAAATCGCCTTGGAAAACTCCGCCTCGTTGCCAGGGTCGCAACGCCACTGATGGCGCCCAAAACAGACTCCGGATGTGTCTGTGCCGCTCAAAACAAGAATTCCTGGGAAGCCCGCTAGGCTGCTTTATGCACGTGTCGTGCCCCCGATCCCCTCGTCTCGAAAGTGAAAACTCCCAAAACCACCACAAAAAGTCTGCCTCGACGTCAGGTCCATGCCGTCGTAGACGGCGCGCAAAACGGACGCCTGTAGCTCAAAATACGGGCGTCCAAAATTCTAAGGGGGATTACCCCTGGGCCGGACCGGCCCGGTCCACCCTGCTCGGGCCGGCCCGCTCCGGCCGACCCGCTGAACCGCAGCACAGCCGCTGGGCCCGGTCTAGCCGGACCCGCAGGCCGCCGCCTCATGTGAGGCATGCGCGTCCGAGAGGCCTCCTCCACCGACCGGCCAACTGGCCGATCGCGTCCACGCGGAGACCCGCCAACATTGGGTCCTGGTCTCCCCGCGGGGTCGCGCGACTGCGACCCCGGTTGTCCCCTCGCCGGCACCCTCGAACGGTCCGCCTCCGCCACCCCGCACCGGCGAGGTGCCACCCGGCCGGCCGGATGGCCGGCCATCCTTCCACTGCGCTCACTGTTGTGTCATCATCCATCGTGGTCCGCCGCTGCACCGAGGGGCCGCTGCACCGCCGGACCACCTTATCGACCGTTGGAAACTGTCGGTCCGACCAGAAAACCCCCAAAACCCGCGTATCTTTGCCGGACCACTGTGAATGTCTCGAAGCTCGGAATTCAATTCTGGAAGAAGCGTCGGAAATCTCATAACATACTCTACGCGACTATGGGCTTATATCGAAGATAGGGAAACAATTAAACACTAAAATCCCAGTTCAAAGTAGGTGCGAGAATTTAAAATGGAACAAAACCTCCTACCTCGAAGGGCGTAGCCCAAAGCTTCACACGGGGTTCACCGGAGTTGCCTCGTCGGAGCCTCCTCGCCGGAGATGGAGGAGAGGGGAGGATTTGAGGAAGAAGAAGAAGAAGAAGAAGAAGAAGAAGTAGAAGAAGAAGAAGAAGAAGAAGAAGAAGAAGAAGAAGACGAGGGGGGTAGGGGAGTGTTTAAGTAAAAATCACTTAAACGCCCACCCAGTAGCCCCAAACCTGAAATTTCGGTGGGGTCGGGATTAAGCCTCCCTTAGGATAAAACCCGCGCTCTGAGCGCACCAACGGTCTTGGGATTTTACTCCGAGGCCCCGTTCAAAAGTTGCAACAACCGCGCTCGTGGCCACCAAATTACGAAAACGCCCCTGGTCGAGCTTTTTCACAGACGGCCCACGCCCGTAAAACTTATACTCCTCCTAGGGTAAATGGCACTCTCTGAACTCAACGGTGCCCTCGGTTTCCCCATCCGATCCACTGTTTAAGATATACTGAGTTTAACCATTAAACGGATAAATTAAATAATTAATTTATCTGTTTCACGTTCTGAAAGCGAGCGAGGGGTCCAAACGTCCCGCGCCGACATGTTTTATGTCATTCCTAGGGTAAAAACCCCATTCCGGACCAATCTGTTCACTCATATATTTGATCCGGATCACCGTTTAGGAGTTATATCATTTATTTGGCATTCCCAGTTTGAACGCACTGAAAATTTAATTCCGGCCACACCGGGGCTCGGAATCGAACGCCGTCTGAAGGCGCTGCTCTGGAATAACATAAAGAATATTAAAAAGTCTTTCGCAGAAAAAACTGGGTTCTTACAATTAAGGTCAATAGCAGTCAAATCTTCTTCATGATTTTCAAGAGAAGGCTTAGGTTCATGTGTATTAGTTTCATCAAACTTGATGTGAACAGATTCTTCCACACATTTGGTTCTTTTATTAAAGACTCTATAGGATTTTCTATTTATAGAATAACCAAGAAAAATTCCTTTATCACTTTTATAAGCAAACTTTTCAAGATTATACTTGGTATTGAGAATAAAAACTTTGCATCCAAAAACTCTGAAGTAATTAACCTTAGATTTTCTATTATTCCACAATTCTTATGGGGTCTTCTTATTAACTGGTCTAATCAAGACTCTATTAATAGTATTGAAAGATGTATTTACAGCTTCAGCCCAAAAATAAGTAGGTAGGTCAAACTCATTGAGTATGGTTCTTGCAATTTCTTGAAGGGTTCTATTTCTTCTTTCTACTACACCATTCTGTTGAGGTGTCCTAGGGGCAGAGAAATTGTGACTATATCCATTGTGTGAGCAATAAGATTCAAACTCATGATTTTAAAACTCATGGCCATGATAACTTCTTAGGTTTTTAATCTTAAGTCCACTAAGGTTTTCTATAGAATTGGAGTATTTAATAAATTAAGAACAGGCTTCACTTTTGTGAGCTAAGAAGTATACCCAAGTATATCTAGAAAAGTCATCTACTAAGACATAGACATAGTTCTTCCCATTTAAACTAGAAACTCTAGAAGGTCCAAACAAGTCCATGTGAACCAACTCGAGAGGTTGAGATGTTGAAACTTCTTTCTTTGATTTAAAAGACACTTTATGTTGCATTCCCTTTTGACAGGGATTACAAACTTCATATGATGGGAATTCAAGCTTAGGTAGGGCTTTAACTAAGTTTTTTCTAGTCAGTTTTCTATGTGAATAAATGATGTATTTTCCTAATCTTCTTTGGAAAAGCCAGGATTCTTTATGAAAATCATTTAAACAGGTAATATTTTGTTTAGCTAAAGAATTTAAATTAACTACATATATATTTTCATTTCGTAAAGCAGAAAATACTAAAACATTTTTTGAGATAAAAAAATTACAAGAATCATTTTCAAAATTAATATTGAAACCATCATCACATAATTGAGAAATACTTAACAGATTATATTAAATTCTATCAACATATAAAACTTTAGAAATTAAAACTGAATTAGTGTTACCAATCTAGCCTATACCGATGATTTTTCCTTTAGAATTATCACCAAAGGTGACATAGCCTCCATCAAACTTTATTAAGATTTTAAAGCAAGAATAATCTCCAAAAATGTGCATTGATTATCCACTATCCAAGTACCATATCTTCTTGTGAGAAATCTTCAAGTAGGTCTCCTACAAAATAGGTTTAAATAGGAAATGATTTTGATACCCAGATTTTCTTGGGTCTAGACAGGTTAGCAATCAAAGCTTTAGGTACCCAAATTTGTCTTATGGGTCTCAAATAATTTAAAGAATCAATAAATTTTGAAAGATAAACTTTATTTGATCTATAAAACTTTGAATAATTAGTTAAGGCATATGAATTTCCAAAACTGGAACTCACAGAATTTTATCCAGATTTAGGAATAAATCTATTTTTGGTGAACTATCTCTGTCCAGGATGATAGCCTATTCTAGTGGTATATTTTGGTTCCACTTGTTTACCTAGAATTTTTTTAAGTGTATATTTTACATTTGTGAATTTTTCCAAGTCCTTCCTTAATTTCTCATTAGAAAATTTTAGTTCAGTATTTTCCTTCAACAGTTGAGCATTCTTTTCCATTTCTATATCAAAGGAAGATTTAACATTGCTAGTGAGAGCATGCTATTTATTTAAGGTTTTATACTTGTCCTTTAATTCATTACATGTATCTTCTAGAATATTACAATATTAAAATAATTATTCACTGGACATATTTTCAGATTCAGAATCAAGATCAGAATCAACTCCAGAATAGTATGAATTTAAAGTAGGAGTGTCCAGTGTTACCTCATATGTGTCTGTCATAAAACACATGTTAGCCTTGTGGGAGTCTTCATCCTTAGAATAATAAGAATCACTTAAAGTGTCTTCTAAATAACTCCAAGTTTCTTTCATTACTTTCTTATACTTGTTGTCCTTATAGTCGTGTTTCTTCTTGAACTTCAATTTTGGGCAGTCTGCTTTAATGTGACTTTTTCTTTTACATTCATAGCAAACAACCTCATCACTCTTATCAGCTTTCTTCCAATATTTCTTCCAGTGTCCTTTGTTGTCATATTTACCTTTTTAGTTTGATTTTATGAAGAATTTATTCTTTCTATAGAATTTCTTAAATATTCTAGCTATTTGATCCATCTTAGCGTCTCTGTCAGAATCTGAACTTTCACTTGTTGAACTTTCAGGTGAGTGTGTGAATTTTATCCTTTTCCTTGATCCTTGAGGTAGTAGACTTAAAATCCAATGACTTTATTTTTGTTCCATCATCTTCTTCCTTATTCACCTTGAGTTCTTCCTAATACATCATAATCTTACATATTAATTATTTAACAGGCAGTGTGTTGATGTCGCAAGATTATCTAATGGAAACAAATGTGCCTCTCCATCTTTCTGGTAGACATCTTAATATTCTCATGATCTGTTCTTTTTGCAGGAACAACTTTACTAAGAGAGCTCATGGTTTTGAAAGTCTCATTGAACCTGAGATACATGTCAGAAATGAGTTCATCAGGCTTCATTTTAAAATTATCATATTTAACAATATAGGTATTTAGCCTCATTTCTTTGACATTGGTTGTTCTCTCATGGGAAATAGCCAAAGTGTACCATATTTCATTAGTAGTTTTACAAGCATAAATGCGATTGAATTCTTCATCTCCTAAAGCACAGTACAGGGCATTCATAGATTTACAGTTATTATTGTAAGTTGTTTTAGTAGGTTCATCCCAAGTAATTCTTTCAGTTTGTGGAATCTTATATTGAGTCTCTATAGCAGTCCATATATCAAATCCCATACTTTCCAAGTGAATTTTCATTTTAATCTTCCACTGGGAATAGTTTGTTCTGTTAAAGAAAGATGGTCGGTTGGTAGCAGCACCTTCTTGTCTATTGTCCATAACTAGATTTTAGAAAATATATTTAAAGAGAAAAAATTTAGAACTAACAGAAATTTAAGATATTTAAATATGCAACTAAAATCACAGTTGAAAAATAGAGTGTTTTGAAATCCTGTATAAAAACAACCCCTCTGATACCAAATGTTGGTCGAAGTGGATACTCAAGGGGGTTGAATTTAGATCCAATTAAAATTTCTATTAAAAACATTTCTCTTAAAATCCCTCTATTTAAAATCAAGTTAAACTGTAGTGAATTTATACAGATTTTAAATGTTCAATTAGTTTCTCAATGATTGATTAGGGATCAGTTATTTTAATCATAAGACTAAATTAACTTTTGAAACTAACTTACTGGTTCACAATAAGTATAAACATTTGCTAATTTAACTATCTAAGTAACCTTAAAACAATTTTTATTTCAAAGTAATTAGCAGCAGAATATAAAATATGTAGAATACTTTAGACTTAAACTAATATGCTCAGTAGATTTAACCAATAGGTACAGTCTCAAGCCAAGACTTAGTCCTCTCATACAATTTATATAAATACGATCCACACCCTGGATCAGGGTAAACAATAGTGAAAACACTATCCAGGTACAAAGACATCTACCACAGTTATATGTGGGAAAACAAACCACTACTCACAGGCTGTCCAGGTCTTACTTGACCTCTACCACTATCCACAGTGGGGTTCAAAGAAGTTATAGAGTTTTGATGAGGGTTTCTAAATCCTCCAACTTAGCAAATGAGAAAGTGTGTGTAATAAATATAAAGAGTATACACACTTCTCGAAATGTAAATAAAGGAATCACTAAAAGAATAGATAAGAGTTTAGAATGCTCTAGTGATGTGAAGTGCAGTTTTAGACTCTTTTGATTTATCATAAATTCTTCTGATTCCTTCTCTGGTTTTTTTTCTGAAAAACCGAGTGTCGTTGTCTTCCTTGGTTTTCAGGTTCATCTTTTATCAGCTTGAGTGCATGAAGAGTTCGTTGTAGTTCATCACTCAAGATGCAGCTTGTGTTCTCCTCTAGAGTGAATGGCTTGGTGTATGTCTAGTGCTCTTCCAGTATGAATGTGGCTATTTTTTGTGTAAATGAACCATGATTCAATGTTGTTCATCCCTTGCCTTTTTCACCCTTCACGTGCCTACTTTTTCTTTCTTCTACTGTTCGGTCTTTGTCTTTCCTTTTATATCTTCGAGCTCTGGTAAAAAGAATGATTACCTTTTTCATGGATAATATGTACAGTTCCCTGATATGCCAAAAACTATCATTAAATAACATTAATTTAATTAAAATCATCAAATATAACCATTGCTTTAATAAATTAATAATAATGAGAGAAGTAGAGTTTGACTAATCAGCCTTTCATTAGTAGCCTTCTCTAGGTAGCGGTTGACTTTATGTAGCAGTGACCTTCTAACGGTAGCTCTTTGATCATGTATCGATAGCTCATTGTATCGGTAGCTCTTCCTCGGTGCATCATCAGCTATATATACTGGTGACCTTTTCTATCGGTAGCTCTTGGTCTATCGGTATCTCGCTTTGTATCGGTAGCGTGAAGTATCGGTGACTGTCTGTATCAGTAGCTTTATGTATTGGTAATTGTCTGTATCGGTAGCTTTATGTATCGGTAGCTAGTGCATACCTGTAGCTCCGTTCTTTACCAGTGAAGTGTATATCAGTAAACTTATGCATACCGGTAAACTTGTTCTATCGGTAGCTCAGTTTCTATCAGTAACTCTGTGTATCGGTGACTCTGTCTATAGGTATACTAAGTACTGGTAGATCTGTATTAATATATATAAGCATATCAGTGGCTTATACTTATCTGTTTTATGCATAACATATCCGACTGAGTTAGAATTACTTCAATACTCAAATAAACATAGATAAACATTGAGTAACATATTTCAAAGATTATTTTACTATTATTGGAAAATAGAATGTCACATATTGAACGAGTTAGAATATAGATAAACATTAATTGGGATTATCAAAGTATGTGAAACCATAATTGGTATTATCAAAACAGGTGAGGTCAACATTTATATTATGATTAACATTAAATATATTATCTAACCATGGTAAATGTACAATGATCGTACTTACCAAATCGAAAGTCTTACATAAAAACGAACTAATTACAACCCAAAAATGACAAAGTAAATAAAGAATTATTAATAAATGGATATTAAAATTTAATTATGGGATAATATAAGATATTAATATTATGTACATTATTATTTTATAATTATAATAAATTTAAATTTTTTAAACTGTAGTTTAGAGAACTTTCGAGGAAAATGGTACTCGAGGTAAGGGTTTTACACTATAATATCATTATTTATTAAGATTTGTTATGATTATGTTTAAAAGTATAAAAATTGATGAAATAAATATAAATAAAATAATTATTTTTTAATCCTTTTATCATTTGAATATATTCCATGGTTTTCTTCTATTTTACAATCATGAATTACTTAGGGGACCAAATGAATTGTTTTAAGGAAAAATTATTTTATTCCTCATTTAGGTTGATAATCATTTTACATCTATGTAAATGTTATCTGAAAAATAATTAAATGGTGTTTTTAGTATTTTACATTTATGTTTTAAAGTCATTTTTTTAATATTTACAATTTCAAAAAATGGTTGAAAATTAATCTTTTTTTCATTTTTCGAATAATGTAATTTTTGAAAATTTTCCCAAAAATGTTTAAGGAATCTTTTATTTTTTAATTATACATCATGAATTAAACATACCACATTAATGAAAACTCAATGATTTGAATATTCCATAAGATTTTTACAATGTTATTTTTAAAAAATTATTCCTTAATATTTTGTAATTTTTCAGATTTAAAATAAATTATTTTAATGTTATGAGGCTATTTTTATTCAAGAAATGTTTCCCATAATATTTTAAGTTTATTTTTTATTTATATGATATCCTTTTATGTTACTTATTATTTACTAGGGATATGATTCAATGATATTATCTTTATTATTCTGGTAGATTGTTTAAGATTATGGTGACAAGATGTTTTTGAAACCCATTCATTTTCCATGGATTATGATATGATGAAATGATGAAATTATTATGAATTATATTTCTTTTCAATGGGTTTTACATGATGAAATATTTATGAAAAAAAATTATTATTCATGGGGTATTATATAGTTAAAATTTTATTAACCTGTGGAACACATATATATGATTTTTATTATGTGATGAGTGGTCCCAGAGTTATATTTCCCTCTAATGTATTGTGAAACTATAGATATCTCATGAGATAAACTAGACTGGAATGGGGAGTAAAACTAGTTCATTAAGGCTGTAACAACATCATATTTTAGTAATTCATTTCTTAATATATTTAATTTCTTCTATCGCTTGTGTTACATACAACATAGATTTTAAACAAACTCTAATACACTATAAAAATATTATCAATTTAGGTCATAGTTACAACCTAGATGTTGAATGTTATTGTATAAGTAGGAATAATTAAATTATAAAAACTGCATTTTTTACACATGATTAAAACAACATTGTTGGTTATCAATTTATTATAAATTAAAATAAGTATCATTTGAATGTAAAAGAAATGTTTTTATAGAAAAAAAAATTATTCAAAGAGTTTTTTTTATATTAATAAATTAAATTAATCAACATTGGTGAATTATGTTAAATAAATAAATATATTATTTAATCAATAATGTTTTTTTAACATTCACCAAATATTTTTCTTGGCATGATATATGAGTAAATATAATTTTATGTTAAAGAAAATGTTTATCTAAAAATCTATTCCATCGCATTTTGTGCACTTATTTGAGAATTAAATTTTACAAATTTAAGAAACATTATTTGAAATAATTAACATAATTCTAGGAATAAAAAATTAGAAATTATCTTAGATTTAACTTTTTATAATTTTCTAATCGGGTTATTTTTTTAATGAACATAGTAAAATATTGAATTTTGTTAAAAATGATTCTTCATTAAAAATATATTATATTGTTTAATTTTGATTTAAAATGGTTTTAAAATTAAAAATAGTTCAATTATATTATTTATAGTATAATTTATATCATTTGACTCAATTTTGTGTTGAATTTTTTTATAAAAACGTTTTGTACTTATGAAAACATTTTCTTTGGAAAACCATTTCTTCATCCCACCTTATTGTTTAATTTATATTAAATACTAACATTATTGTGAACTTAATTTTTAAATATGGATTCAATAATTGTAATAAGAATAATTATTATTCTATAAAAAGGTAAACCTAATTATTGGTTATAATGAACAATAAAAATAGTAAAAATTAATTACAATGGTTAAGTTTAAAATGGGTTTACCGGGGCTTAAACTAAAATTATAACGGTTAAAATGATGTACAACCTTTTTAAATTCATATTTTGTGGATATATTTAGACCTTATGTCATATAAAGTTTTATAATAAGACATTTTGGATCCTTGTGAGCATGAAAGTAACATGTAATTATTAGAAAACATTGAAATATTAAAAGTGTGTCTGTCAAATGAAATATAAAAGGGAACTTTCTCTCTTATCCACATTACACATTATAATACTTTAATATCATAAAATAACTATCCAAATCCATTCCTTGTATCCCTAAATATTATCAATATTCCCTAGTCTAATCCAAAACCCTTCTATTGTGGTTAATTATTTATTACATCATTATGACATAATTATGATCTCATTAAACGTACCGAAAAACACAAAATGTATTTTTACTATTCAGGAAAAAATAAATGTATTTTATAAAATTCTCATAAATTCACCCTAACCAAATTTTGACAAGATGATTTCAAAAATTATTTTTATTTTATCATAATAATTATTATATATATAATAATTTTAACTTTAAAATATAAAAAACTATATTTATTAAAAATAATAGCGGATTGAAAATGCATAGTGAAATTTATGACACTTGAAAAAAATATTGTATCATTTATCATTAAATAAGAGTGTTTTTATCATAATATTTCATTAAAATAAATATTATTTATATTATATTCATTTATTTTAAATATTTAAATCTTTTTGGGAAAGTGCAATTACTTTTCAAAAAATGTATTTATCAAATTCCATCAAAATTAATTAAGAAAAACTATTCTTAAAACAAAATTAATGGAAAAAAAATTATTTATACAAATGAATTTCACTTTAAGTAACTAGGGCTTCAAAACATAACCCCTTATAGAACCTATATATTACCTAAGGGTGAGGTGTGCGATAGTGATAGACTTATGGGGCGGATCAGCTAACATCGCCCGAGTGGTAATTTCAACTAACTTGAACTTCTCCTGTTGGTGATTTCATTTAAGATTAACTTATTGAAGCTCAGCATGGGCTTGGTCAAGAGTGATTCCTAGTGATGCTACCTCCATCCCAAGTTCTGAAAAATGGGATTTTTACGGAATGACTCTATTGGTTTAGTCCATCGTTACTCTTTTCTACATTAATAATCCTTTTTCATTTCTACTTATGAACACTAATTATAACGTTAAAATTGTTTTTCAAGAGTATCTTTCAACAATCATATTAACCAATGGTCATAATTGACCAACATTCATATAATGGTCAAAACCTAATGGTCACATTTCAAATTATACTCACTTAATTATTAATAAGATATAGTTTTTCTAGTACAAAAAATATTAAACACATTTTTTAAGGAAAAAAATATCATTCAAAAATTTTGGTTCACTACATTCTTCCCCTCATAATAAATTTCATCCTTTAAATTTCAACTCATTCCCTTAGTTGAGAAAATTTTTGGGCACTTCTATCTCATTGTTTCCTCTAGTTCTCATATTGCTTCTTCATATTTATGGTTCCTCTATAACACTTGGATGAGGTGGGAGGTCTTTTTCATAGAGCCTTGTCTCTACGGTCCAAGATATCCACCAACTTCTCCCCATAAGAGAGGTTATGTTCCATTTATACCACATCTATATTTAGTACATGTGAAGGGTTAGGTATATACTTCCTCAACAGAGATACATGGAATACATCATTAACTTGAGCTATATTTAGAGTAAGTTCAAAATGATATTCTACTACTCCTATGCGATCAAGGATTTCAAAGGGACTAATTTACCTAGGGAAAAGCTTCCCTTTCTTTCCAAATTACATGACTCTCTTCCATGGTGAAATTTTAAGGAATACTTTATCTCAAACATCAAACTCTAATTCCCTTCGATGGTTGTCTGTATAGCTCTTCTGCCAACTCTAAGCAGCCTTTATGTGTTGTTGGATGGAATGAACCCTTTCTGTCATCTCTTACACAATATCAGGTCCAAAAATATTTCTCACACCAAATTCATCCCAAAATGTTGGATTTATACATTGTTTCCCATATAGATCTCCATAGGGTGCTATTTGAATGGTCAAATAGAAGATATTTTCATATGACAACTCAGCTAATAAGATATGTTGATCCCATATACCGTTAAATTCTATTGAGCATGTTTTCAACATGTCCTTGAGTGTCTAAATAGTCCTTTTATATTGTCCATCAGTTTAGGGGTGATAGGTCGTACTGAAATTCAATTCGGTACTTAGAGGATGTTGAAGAATTATCTAGAATTTGGATGTGATCCTTGGATCATGATTAGATATGATAAAGAGTGATACCTGATATAGCCTTACCACTTCCTTCACATATCTCTTGGAAGATAGTTCAAGATATAAATCTTCTCAAATTGTGATGAAATGGGCAGTCTTGGTGAGATGATCCACTATAACCCATATCACATTGTTTCCTTTAGATTTTTTCTGGAGACTAATGACAAAGTCCATAATGATATTGTCCCACTTCCATTCTAGTATGAGTAGTGGTTGTAATACCCCTTTAGGAAGATTTATTTCTGCCTTCACTTGTTGAAATACCAAGTACCTTATAGTGGAATCATAAATCTACCTTTTCATGTAAACCTGCTAATAATGATCACGAAGGTCCCTATACATTTTAGTGATTATGGGATGTAAAGAGAATGTAGATCTATGAGGTTTATCCATCAACTCCATAATTTTTGGAATATATGGAACTCATATCCTTGTAAGAAATTTTTAGTACACCTTCTTGATAAATATTAAACTCAGGAAACTTCCCATTATTCACAACCTCTATCTTCTTCTGAAACAAAGGATCTTCTCTTTTAGATTTCAGGATATTCTTTAGTAATAATGGTTGAGAAATACTTTGGGATAGGGTTGATGATTTACCTTCCTTTATGATTCCCAGATCCATTTTTATCAGTCTTTGATCAAAGGATCTCCTTGAATCCCCATCATTTCCAGCACAATAGGGTCTTTCCTAACTAATGCATCGGCAACTTTGTGTTCTCTTTTGGGATGACAATGAATTGAATAATCATAGAATTTAATAAGTTCTAACCATCTCCTCTTTCTAATTTTCAATGCATTTTGTTTGAAAATATACTTAAAACTATGGTGGTCAGTTTAGATATCATATTTCTCCCCATGACGTTATTGCCTCTATATATTCATAGAAAAAATAACTGCATCCTGTTCCAGTTCATACATAGAATAATTTTTTTCATGAGACTTTAATCATAGATATGTATAATCAATCACCTAGTAATTTTACATAATGAAATACCCAATCCCTTTCGAAGATATATCCCTAAAAAGGATGAATCCTTCTCCGATAGAGGGTAGAGTTAACATAGGTGTAGTAACCAATCTCTTCTTCACCTCATGGAATATTTCTTCACACTCCTTCATCTAGATAAACTTAAACCCTTTTCTAGTTAACTTTTTTAGTGGATTATAAATTCATGAAACTTTTTTCACAAACCTCATAAAATATCCTATTAATACCAGGAAAATATGAATCTTAGTTACTATCCTAGGATGAGTCTACTCTTCCACAACCTTTATCTTGGCAGGGACAACTGATATTTCCTTAATTGGTTATGACGTGCCCCTAGTACGAAACCTTTGGTAAACAAAATAAAAATTATCTAAACATTCCAAATATCCAATCCTTCTTCAGAGAATTCAATATAACACTTATATTATCATCATGCTCCTCATGAATTTTTGAATATATCATAATATCATCAATAAAAACTACCACAAAGTTATCAATGTATCCCTTAAATACTTTATTTATCAAATCTATAAAAATAGAGTGAGAATTAGTCAAAAATAAGGGAATAACAAAAAACTCATAAATCTAATATCTTTATTCGAAGGCATTCTTTGGAATATCTTATTTATTCACCCTCAATTGATGATAACTAGATTGAAGATCAATCTTGCAAAAGAATGGATCCCCACGAAGCTGGTCAAATAAATCATCAATCCTTGTAAGAGTTTACTTTTTCCTCATTTTCATCCTGTTTGGTTCTTTTTAATCAATGCATAGACACATTGATTCATCCATCCTCTTTATAAATAGAATGGGTGCTCTCCAAGTTGGCACACTTGGTCGGATAAACCCCTTCTCCAAAAGATCTTGAAGTTGTTTATTTAATTATTCAATCTCCACATTTTCCATTCTATATAGGGTCTTGTATATCATCTTGGATCCATGCATGAGTTCAATAGAGAACTCTACCTTTCTTTCTAGGGGTGTTCTGGGTAATTATTTTGGAAATACTTCAATGTATTCTAAAATAATGGGGACATTTTCTATAAATCCTTCATAATGGTTCATAAAAATATTATTATTAACCAAACATATCCCTGGGGAGTTTCAAACCAAGAGTGTGGAAAAGTCATATTATTGTTCTCTAATTACTCTTCGAGTCTAACTCAAAGAGTTGTTTTTGGTTTTTCCCATAGATACATATGTGCCATATCTACATCCACTTGTTCATATCCATATATGTATTTCATTCCTTAGAAACCACTATCTTAATACTTCACCAAAATACCAAGTTGTTTTACTATATATTAACTTTTCACTAAGGTTATTTTTAAAGTTTTCAAATAAAAATTTTCACAAATAAAAAACCATCCATTCATAACAACTATGGGATCACGCCTTTTTATTATATAACTTTTCATTTTAATGGTACAAACATATGATCTTTTAAAGTTTAGTTTCTTAGAAAAAATTTACAAAATACGTGAAAATATAAAAAATTATTCTGATCCACTTGAAAGTATTCATCATTGGTTCATCCTAAATAAATTCACTACATCTCATAACCTTGGTACATACATCAAAGTAAAGGGTGAGAATAAGGCCCAGTAAGGGAAAGTAAGGGAAATAGTTTACATGTGATCTTGAGAAATATCAATAAGAACTTGAGGAATATAATAAAGGTGTGAGAAAAATAAAAAGGGGAATATCATAAGAAAAATAACTTGAATCATAACATGGAAATGTGGCTACAAAATTTAAATGATACATTCACAAACATATCATAATGTTTTTCCACCAAGGTGTTGTAAAAATCACCAAGGTTATTCACCAAGGTATCGTTAAACTTTTCATCTCTAGAGATTAAATTATTTACCCAATTCGTTGGAGTGATATTAGGGTGCACCCTTCATATTTATTAATTAAATTGATTGACATATCTTATAATCAAAAAATTCATAAATAACATAAGGAGAATAAAAGAAACGAGTGTTGTATCAAAATCATGGAATTTTAAAAATTACTTAATGAACATGATCATTATGTCATTTTTAACCCACATAAAGGGAATGTGGTTTTTATGTATGTCAAACCCAGAATAAAATAAATAATTTAATAATATTGGTGAATACCTCTAGAAAATAAAGATTTTTGGTATTTATAAAAATAAAATATAATATAATTTATTGAGGAGAAGAGAGAAATTTTGAGAAGTAAAATCGGCAGCATAACGGTTTAAAACATGGATTTTTAAAAGGGTGAAAAGATAGGAGACATAGATATACCATTAATAAAATAATCTTAATATATTAAAGGTATAAAATAAATTGGATAGAATAACTTAGTTTTTAAATTTGATTTATATACCAGATAAAGAGGAAACCCGAATAGAAAAGAGAAGTGGATATTTCCCTTACCGTGAAGAGTAGTTCCTAAACCATCGGAATTAGGAACTTGGGTGATTTTAGACACATTGGTATGATTACTTGGTAGGTAAAACTATCATATATTCCTGTATTAATAACTATTAGTGAAATTAAATGGATAAATGGGTGGGTATTTATGGAAAAAAGTGTGGTATTTGTTTATTAATTTCTAAATTTAGGCCTTGGACACCTAGGTGGTGGTAAATGAAAACCTGTGGGCTTTCCAATGGTATTGGACACTTGGGACATCTTTTATGTTATTTTAATCCACAATATTCATCCATTATATTTTATTACTTTTTTTGGCAAGTAAAATTATATTTTTCACAAAATAATATTTTTAAAGTTAAAGTTTCCATTTTTGAATTTGGAAAGTAAATTATATATTTTAGAAATTGATTAAAATATATTAAAATACATTATGTTAATAAAATAAAATATTTTGAAGTTTTTTATTGTGTTTAATTATTTATTAAATAATTATGGCAAAATTATGATTTCATTACAAATACTGAAAAACTCAAACTGTATTTTTACTATTCATCAAAAAATAAAGTATGTTAGAAAATTATTATAAATTCAACCTAACCTAATTTAAACATGTTGAATTCAAAAATTATATTTATTTTATCATAATAATTCTATAAATATTATATTTTTAACTTTTAAATATAAAAATCCTTATTTATTAAAAATAATAACAGATTGAAAATGCATAGTGAAATTTCTAACACTCGGAAAAAATAAAAAATATTTTATCATTTATAATTAAATAATAGTGTTTTTATCATAATATTTCATTAAAATAAGCATTATTCATAATAAATTAGTTTATTATATATATTTATATCTTTTTGGAAAAGAAAAATTTCTTTTCAATAAATCGATTTATCTGATTCCATTTAATTTATTAAGAAAAACTATTCTTAAAAAAATTGATGGAAACTTTTTTTATTAATAGAAAGGAATTACACTTTATGTAACTAGGGACTTGAAACATAACCCCTTATAATACCCACATGTGATATAAGGATGAGGTGTGTGATGGTGATACACTCATGAGGTGGCTCGGCTAACATCATATGAGTGGTGATTTCCACTAACTTGAACTTCTCTCATAGGCAATTTCATTCAAGCTTCACTTGTTGAATATTATCTTAGGATTGGTCAAGAGTGAAACCCAGTGACATTACCTCCCTCCCATGTTCCAAAAAATGGGATTCATACAACATGACTCTACTGGTTGACGACATCGTTACTCCTTTCTTCATTAATTATTCTTTTTCATTTCTACTTATAAAAACTAAATATAATGTTAAATGTTTTATTAAGAGTATTATTTCCAATGGTCATATTGATAAACAGTCATATTGACCAATGGTTATATAACATTAAAAACGTAATGGTCAAATTTCAAATTATACTCACTTCATTATTAATAAGATATAGTTTTGTTGAGTACAAAATAATATAAAACACATTTTCTCAGGAAACAAATATCATTAAAAAATTCTAGGTTGTTACATTTATCCCCCTTAAGAAATTTCTTCCAAAAAACATCTTCCCATTCACTCTATTGAGAATAGGTGTGGGTAATTCTATCTCATTTTTTCTTCTAGTTCTCACGTCACTTATTCATATTTATGGTTCATCCATAAAACTTTAATTAGGTGGGTAGTCTTGTTTCGTATAACCTTATCACTATGGTTCAATATCTCCATTGGATTATTCTTATAAGAGAGTTCATGTTCCAATTATATCACCTCTATATTCAGTACGTCTGAAGGTTGGGTATGTACTTTCTCAAAAGGTATAAGAGGAATACATCATGAATTTATGCTAGATTTCGAAGAATTTCAAGTCGATATGCCATTATTCCTATGTGATCAAAGATTTTATAGGGGCTAATGTAATTTGGGCTAGGCTTCCCTTTCTTTCCAATCAATATGACCCTTTTGAAGGTGAAATTTAACAGAATAATTTTTCACCAACATCAAATTCCAAGTCCCTTTGACAGTTTTCGCCATTTCTATTCTACCAACTCTAATCAGCCTTTATGAATTGTTGGATGGAATAAATGGTTTCTCTCATCTCTTACACAAGATAAAGTCCAAAAATAATTCTCTCACTAACTTCATCCCAAAATGTAGGAGTTCTACATGTCTTCCCATATATAGATTCATAGGGTACCATTTGAATGCTCAAATGGAATCTGTTATTATATGAGAACTCAACTAATTATAGATGTTGATCTCATCCACCTGTAAATTCCACTAAACATGTTCTCAACATGTGATTGAGTGTCTGGATAGTCCTTTTATATTTTTCATTATTTTGGGGGTGATATACCATACTAAAATTAAATTTGGTACTCCTTGCATGTTTAATAATTTTCTAAAATTTTGATGTGAACATTATATCATGATCAAATATAATAGAGAGTGGTAGCCCATGTAGTCTTACCAATTCTTTCATGTATATCTTGGAAATTTGGTCAAGAGATAAATCTTATGGAATAGTGAGAAATAGGTTGTCTTGGTGAGATGATCCACTTAACTCATATCACATTGTTCCATTTAGATGTTTTCGAGAGACTAGGGAAAAATTTTATAATTATATTATCCAACTTCCTTGCTAGTATGGGTAGTGGTTGTAATACCCCTTTAGTAAGTTGTCTCTTTACCTTTACTTATTGACACAACAAGCACCTTATAGTGTATTTTTAAATATCTCTTTTTAAATTATCCCACCAATAATGATCACGAAGGTCCCTATATATTTTAGTTCTTCTATGATGTATAGAGAATTTAGATCTATTAGATTCATCCATCAGCTTCTTATTTATTTCTAGAATATATTGAACACATATCCTTGAAAAAAAAATTCAATACACCTTCCTGATTAGTATTGAACCCAATAAACTTCTCAATATTTATATCCTCTATCTTCTTCTGAAAAAAATTATTTTATATTTGATATTTCTTGATCTTCTCTAATGATGATGGTTGATAAATAATTTGGGATAGGATTGATGATTTACCTTCCCTTACGATTCCCATTTCCATTTTTACCATGTCTTTAATCAAAGTATGTCCTTGAATCCTCATTATTTCCAGCACAACTCAGTATTTCCTACTTAATTTATCAGTGACTTTTTTTGATCTTCTGGGATGATAACAAATTAAACAGTAATAGTCTTTAAGAATTTATAACCATATCCTCTTCCTCACGTTAAATTCCTTTTGTGTTAAAATATACTTGAATTGTTGGTGGTCTATGTGTATATCACATTTCTCCTCCATAAAGATAGTACCTCCATATCTTCAGAGCAAAATAAATTTTAGCCATCTCTAGGTCATGCATAGGATAATTCAATCCATGATTCTTTAAATATCAAGATGCATAATAAATCACCTTGTCATTTTTCATGAGTACTCACTCAATACCTTTCATAGATTCAACGATAAAATTAAAAAAAAAATCTCCTATAGAGGGTAGAATTAGAACAGGTGCAGTAACCAATCTCATTTTCAGCTCCTAGAAAATTACTTCATACTCCTTTATCCAGATGAACATAGACCCTTTTCAAGTTAACTTTGTTAGTGGATTATAATGTCATGAAAAAATTTCACAAACCTCTTATAATACCCTACTAGTCTAATGAAACTATGAATCTTATTTACTATTTTAGGATGATTCCACACCTCCACAATCTATGTCTTGGCATGGTAAACTGAGATTCTTTCATTGGTTACAATGTGTCCCAGGAAAGAAAATTTTGATAAAAAAAATTCACATTTTATGAACTTTTCAAAAAGCCACTCCTTCATCAGAGTTTTCAATATAACCATTAGATGATCCCCATTCTCCTCTCAACTTTTAGAATCTATCATAATATCATTAATGAAAACTACCACAAAGTTATCAACATAGTCCTTAAAGAATAAATTCATCAAATATATAAAAATATATGGAGCATTATTCAAATAGAAGGGCATAAAAACAAACTCATAATTCCCTTATCTTGATCGGAAGGCAGTCTTTGAAATATATTCTTTCTTCACCCTCAATTGATGATAACCAGATCAAAGATCAATATTGGATAATAATTGAGCCCCATGAAGCTTTTCAAATAAATCATCAATCCTTGTAAAATGGTACTTGTTCTTCACAGTGATCTCTTTAAGTTCTCTATAATCAATGCATAGTCACATTGATCCATCTTTCTTCTTCACAAAGATAATAGGTGATCTCCAAGGATACACACTTGGTCAAATAAACCCCTTATATAAAATATCTTGAAGATATTTCTTTAATTCATTCAGCTCTACATTTTCCATTCTATACATGGTGTTTGATTTTATCTTGGATCCAGACATGAGTTTAATGGATAAATCTACCTCTATTTCTAGGTGAGGTCTAAGTAAATCCTCAGAAAATAAATTAATTTATTCCTTAATTATGGGGACATTTTCTATAAATCCTTCATAATGGTTCATAAAAAGCTTGTGATTAACCAAATATATCCCCCAGGAGTGTCAAACCATGAGTGAAGCAAGACCCATTTTCATGCACAAGTTCCCATTTGAGTCTAGATCAAAGTGGTGTTTTTAGGTATTACCCTTAGATATATTTGTGCTAGAGAAACATCAAATTGTTCATATCCAGAAAAGGGATTTCTTTGCTCGGAAACTACTTACTTAATCATTCACTAAAATACTTGTATGTTTTTATATATTTTAACATGTACCTAAGGTTATTACTAAAGTTTTCAAATACTAATTTCCACAAATAACTAAACCATATATTGATACAAATTATGTCATCATTCCTTTTTATTAAATAACTTTTCATTTACAAGGTACAAACAGAGTGTCTTTTAATGTTTAGTTTCTTGGAAAAAAGGTATATAATACGTGAAAATATAAGGAATTCTTATAATAATCTTTAAATTCTTAATCATAGGTTAATCCTAAGTAAATTTATTTCATCTCATAACCTTAGGACATATATCAAAGGAAAGGGTGATAATAAGGCCTGGTAAGGGAAAGAAAGGGAAACAGATTACATGTGAACATGAGAAATATAAATAAGAACTTATGGAATATAATAAAGGTGTGAGAAAAGGAAAATTGGGCATATCATAATAAAAATAACTTGAATCAAAACAAATAAATGTTTCTAAATCATTTAAATGATACATTACTAAACATATCATCAAGGTTTTTCACTGAGGTGTTGTAATAATTACAAAGGTTATTCACCAAGGTATCGTAAAACATGTCATATTTATAGATTAAATTATACATTGAGTGATATCAGGAAACACCATTCAGATTTATGAATTACTTTTATCCACATATTTCATAATCAAACATTTCACAAATAACCTATGGAGAATAAAATAAATGGGTTTTGTATCAAAATCAAGGCGTTTTAAAAAGTGCTTAAAGAATATATCATTATGTCATTTGTAACCCATTTAAAGGGAATGAGGGTATTATGTATGTCAAACCCATAATAAAATAAATAATTTAAACATATTTTTTAATACCCCTAGAAAAGAAAGATTTGGGGTATTCAGAAAATTAAAATAAAAGCAAATTTCAAGAGGAGAAGAGAGAAATTTTGAGATATAAAATTGGTAGCATAATGGGTATAAAATATGGTTTTAGAAATGGGTAAAAAGATAGTATAAATGGGTATAAAATTAATAAAATAATATTAATATAGTAAATGGATAAAATAAATTGTATATAAGAACTTATTTGTTAAATATTAAATACATACCAAATAAATAGGAAACCCGAATGGATAAGAGAAGTGGAGATTTCCCTTACATTGAAGAGTAATTCCTAAAACATAAGGATCATGACCTTGGGAGATTTAGGACACCTTGGTATGACTAATTGGGAGGTAAAACTATAATAACTTTATCTATTAATAATTTGGAGTGAAAGGAAATGAAGAAATTGGTGGGTATTTATAGCAAAAGTGGGGGATTTGATTATTAATTACTAAATTTAGGCCTTGGACACCTAGGTGGTGGTAAATGTAAAACCATGGGCTTGCCCATGGTATGTTCCCATGGTATTGGAAAATTGGGACAAATTTTATGTTATTTTAATCCAAAATAGTCTAAAATAATTTTATATTACTTATTTTGGAAAGGAAAATTAGTTTTTTCATAAAATAATATTTTTAATGTTAAAGTTTCCATTTTCGAATTTGGAAAGTAAATTGTAAATTTGTAAATTTGTTAAAATATATTAAAATAGTTGATATTAATAAAATAAAATATTTTGAGTATTTAATTGTGTTTAATTAGTTAGTAAATAATTATGAAATAATTATGATTTCATTAAACATATTGAAAACTCAAACTGTATTTTTACTATTCACAAAAAAAATTATTTTAGAAAATTATCATAAATTAACCCGAACCTAATTTCGAAATAATTATTTAAAAATTATGTTTATTTTATCTTTATAATTCTATAAATATTATAATTTTATATTTTAAATATAAAAATTCCAATTTACTAAAAATAATAACGGATTGAAAATGTGTAGTGAAATCTTTCAAACTTGAAAAAAATAAAAATAAAATGTTATCATTTATAATTAAATAAGAGTTTAGTTATCATAATATTTTACTAAAATAAGTAGTATTCATAATACATTATTTTATTATAAATATTTATATCTTTTCTTGAAAGTATAATTTCTGTTTGAGAAATCAATTTATCAAATTCCATCTAAATTCATTATGAAAAACTATTCTTAAAACAGAATTGATGGGAAAAAATTGTATTTATACAATGGAATTATACTTTAAGTAAATATATCTTTGACACATAACCTCTTATAACTCCCACATATGACCTAAAGGTGAGGTTTTCGTTGGTTATAGACTCATGAGGTGGCTCGGCTAACATCGCCCAAGTTGTAATTTCTATTAACTTGAACTTCTCCCATATGCCATTTTATTCAGGCTTCACATGTTGAAGCTCGGATTGGGATTGGTCCAGAGAAAATCCTAGTGACAATACCTCTATCACAAGTTCTAAAAAATGGGCTTCATATAGCATAACTCTACTGGTTGAGGTAATTGTTACTCATTTATGCATTAATTATTCTTTGTCATTTCTACTTATAAACACAAATTATAACATTAAAATTTTTATCAAGAGTATTGTTTCCAAAGGCCATATTGACCAATGGTAATAATTAACCAACAATCATATAATTCTCAAAACCTTATAGTCACATTTAAATTTATATTCACATTTTTATTAAGAAGATATAGTTTTGTTGAGTACAAAATAATATAAAACATAATTTATTAGGAACAAAATATCATTCAAAAAGTATGGGTCATTATATATCTTGAACATAATCTAAAATATTATATTCTCTACTTCTATACCCACATTTTAGAGGACTTATTTTAGGAATAATACCATATTTTTTGTTCTTAAGATGTTAATTAATGTGATTTTCCATAGAAGAGGAAGATAAAGAAATGTATGTGACGAGTCAGACTCAAGGTAAGGGAATTGTTTTAAAGCATTTATTATTTTATATAATATTATATTTTCAAGGAAAATATTTTATTTTCATTCATTATTGTAGATATGGCCATAATCTATAATTTTTATTGAAATTTTATGCATTTTTTAAATGCTTTTGATTTTATTTCAAAGTGTTTATGTTCATATATTTTAAATGTTAGTAAATCTTTTCTAGAAAATGGATTTCTCCAAAAAATGAGATTATTTTCTAGATTAGAGGTTATTAAATTATTTTATTAAATTAAAATAATATATATAATAATTCTATATGTTTTAATGGGTTATGAATGAGAAATGAAGATCTTCTAAAAATGTTTTTTAATTCAGCACTGGGGTTTCGAATGAGATGATGATGAGGTATGGGGAGTGAACCCATAACCTCAAAATGGGATATTTTCCTACAATTGACACTCTTAGTGTACACATGGGTTTCCTAGTATCTTCCAAATATAATTTTAATCCATAAAAGTATTATTATTTTCAAATGGATTTTAACAAGAAACTGAATAATTTTTTAAACTGTATTTAGGAATGGATTTCAAAATAATAAGTATGTTTAAAAGGTTTGGAGAAGTATTTTATTAGGAAATTTTATGAAAAAACATACCTTATTATTTTGGATATTTATATATAATATTAAATATTCTATATTTGATATAAAATGTTTTCCAAGTATTTTAAAATTTTTTGTCTAATTCCTCAAAACCTATACCAGAAAAGGTCATGGAGTGTAAATTATTCTGTGTATTTTTTAGTTGTGTTTATAAAAAAATACACTGCATTTTTATGTAATGAATCTATATTCATGGGTTTTGGGAATTACATAAAATCATTATAGTTTCAAATATATCCTCATTATAAATGATAACACATAAATAAAATTTTCAATGTTTTAAATTTTAACAATAATACAATTCAGATATGAAAAATAATATAATGAACATTGTTTCAAAAAGTAAATAGTGAATAATGTAGTTAGTAAAAATCATAACTTCAATTAGAAGAGGTAGTAGAAAGTAATGAAGTTTTTTGGTTTATAGGATTACCTATAGAAAGAAAATAATTATTCAATAATAGTATTACCTATAGATGTATGATTGAAACATCAGAGAGACAACCACATAATGAGTAAATTCCCCAGAAGGTTACAATAATTTGGAAGAGATGAAGCTGAATATGGTTATGGTTAATGAAGATGAAACAAAAATTGTAATGAAATAAATAAAACCTATTATAATGTAGAAGAGATGGTATTTTTATATGGATGAGATATTGATTCATGAATTTCAACCACCAAAAGATAATGGTAGAAGGAAGAAGAAATATTCAAAAGAGGCACTGATTCTGAAGTGGGGTGCAATGGAAGGGAGGTGAATCAATTAGTGTAAGAAGTAGATTTAATCATTAGGTGGTTAAAAATGGGGTAATGTGGCCTTAATTAAGTGGATAATTATGGAGTGATGTGTAAGGGTTTTGAGAGATAATAGGGTGAGGGAAGTAGAATATCAATGAATGCTAGCAGATAAAATAGAAAGAGGTGGTCCATCTATAGGGAAATTTTAGAGGTTTCGAGAAGAGGGAAATAAACTTGTATGAAACATTAATTATACCAATTTTTATAACTATGGATTTTAATAAAAAAATTGTGATTAGAAATAATAATTATAAATATTTTTTTCATATTTTTAACATGATTTGTAAATAATTTCGATAATTTTTATCTAAATAATTTTCATATAAATAATTTACATTTTTATCTAAATATTTATTGTATTTGATGATATATAATGGTTTAAAACTTAATTTATGATGATGATTGTGTATAAATATAAAATAAAATCACCTTAAATATTTAAATATATTTATTTTATAAATTATTGTATTTAATATATGAAATCACTTTTTAAAAACCATTTTATAAATTTTTTATAATTTTTATTAAAATATTTTTTATAGTTTTGTATTTTTTTTAATAGTTGTCTCGTGAATGTATAAGGTTATTTCAAAATAAAAATCAAAATTATTTATTTTTAAGTAAAAAGGGTAATGAAAATTTATATTTTTAATAAATTTTATCTATTTCAATTAACAAAAAATTCTATATTTTCTTTTTAAATACTTTTTTATCCAAACAAACCTGAGTGAAATCCAAATTTTCTCATGTATTTTCTTTTTTTTAATAAATTATCATATCATTTGTTTTATTTCATAAAAGTTTCTCAAAACGTAGTATAATGATGTAAATAAATGAAATCATGTGGTTCTGTATGGGAGAGATTATAGGAATTCATATGTGGTATTCTAAAAGAAACCCTAATAGAATTGGTTTTTATACGAGCATAAAACTAGGATCCTCCTGTAATTAGATAAAAATGGTAATTAGATGTCGTGTAATGGGCATTGTACACTACCTAGTACAATTAAATGCATGATTTAGTTAAATAATATTACAATAATGATTAATGGGATTTTATATAATTATGATAGTATGTCACATTCTAGGGGAGGTATAACCATTTTTTAAATTTTAAGAGGTTATATTTCAGTTTTAGGAAGTGGTAGAGGAAACTTGATGGCTCTTGGGGGTGGCTTAGCCTTGGTGGTATCGATAGAAGTCTATTGGTCATCCTATCATTTCAGGAATAACAATCATAAGTCTATATAAGCCACCTAATAGCTAAAGGGGAACCTAGGATAAAGGCATTCATCCTATATCCATCATCAAGTCAATTGGTCACCACCATCCATCCAGTGGAGCTACTAGCTAGCCAGTGTAATTCACTTGATTGTGATAATGAATGGATATTTTTTAATTGTGTTAAATCACCTTATTAACCTCTTAATTCCAATTTTCATTCCCTAATTCAACTAGGGATCTTGGAGTGGATGATATTTGGCATTCTTGGCTTCCTCAATATCTTATTGGCATTTTGATGCCAGATTAGTCTATTGTGTTCTAATTAGAATGTTTATTATATATTCTTTAATTTATCCTTCATCTCCTGGATCGATAGATGATCTATATTGATTTTATAGGATTTATCAATCATGTGATCTCTCATTCTTTGTTTCTCATATATCTATTTTTTGTTTGGTTAATGGAGGCTAGATGTTGTTTGGTTGTGGTTTAGATCTCCTATTTAATGATTTATGAGTACTCATTTCTTCTCATCCAACCATGTGACCACCAACCCAGATTTAAATGATACAAAATTGAATTTAAGGTCTTTATATTTCATTATCTAATGAACCCTTTCCATTTGGAGTTTTGATCCCATTTTTCTCATTATGTGAACAGACTATTAGTTTAGGGGGTTTCATATGAAGTATTTAGTTAATAAATTGAACATGCTCATTTTTTTATAGAAATACTTTCTAAATGTTTAGTTTCATGATATTTTATTTATTAAATTCATGTGTAATGTATTTTGATATAAAATTTTTTTCCCTTGAAATGTGTCAAAGAAATGGTAATTTCAAATCACCAATGTTTTGATTATGGAAATTGGTTTTTGAAGCATGGTTATAATGATATTTAAGGGGTTATGGAATTTTTTGTTAAATTTAGATAATCCCTTTTAAAAATTTTTGATATAAAAATAATATGGTATCCTTACATTATTAGGTGGGGGTTTTATACTAGTACTTTACTTTGGTTTATTTGGGGTTCAAACTTCGGGGTTTCCCTTTACTCCTTATGTCAGCACACTGGGGAAATGTTTGCATGACATCTTCATGTAAAATTACACATTAATATATTCTTATTCTCCTTTGGGAATCATTCCAATGATATGTTTAGTATGAACTTTTCATAAATGATCATTGTTTGAGAAACCTAGAAACTCGTACCTATGATATCCTATGACTACCATTCATTTTTTCATAGTTATGATTTATATTTTGATGAATTCTTCAATAAATGTGAAATGATTTGTATAAAGTTTTTGGAGATGTATTTTCATGTAATTGTTTTGTAACTGCATAAAGGGGGTGATTTTCTATATAAAATATGAAGTTTTTTATAATTCCATGATTCCAATAAATTAAACCATATTTGGATTTATCTAAAATATAGTTATATGTAACACATGGTGGGATCATACTAGGATTATTTTAGTCTCTCCCTATACAAACCATCATGTGTGAGTGTATAGAACTTTTTTCTAAATTAGGAAAGCTAAATTCACTAGAGTTAGGTAGTGGTTTTCATGATTAGCTTGGCATGGGTATCCGGTGATGAGATAGTGGGATGTTTCCTATATATCACATAAAGTCATTATTATCATTTTTGTTCACTCTGGTTTTTTCATATGTGTTATGTATATAAGGATTGGATCTCTTATCCCTTGATATATATCTACCTCTATTTGAGTCTGTTTATAGAATACTTCATTATTCTTTTTATCCTCCCTTGTATATCTATACCGTGGATGATTTTTTGGTTAGGAATAAATTATTCTTAAATGTTGTTCTTGATACTCGAGTACCTAATTTGATGGTTGATCTAAGTTCATTCATGACTATTAAATTTTATTAACTATATATTTTAAATAATAATAATATAAATTATATTTATTTATATTAAAATCCATTATTTTTAAATTTAGGAATAAATTTTAAAAATCAAAAGTTATGATTGGATTTTTAAATGTATTATAGAAATTAAAAAATATTTCAAAACATAATATTTTGGGATAAAACTATGTATTTTGAAAATAAAATAATTATAAATGGATTCAAATTTCTTAAAACAAAGTGGATTCTTAACTAGGGTGTCCCAAATTTTTTGAGTACTTAATACACAATAATATTTTAATTTTGTTTTAGAATATTTATTTTGTGTTTTATTTTTAATTAAATAATATAGGATTACAACCCCACATAAAAAAATGAGAGCAAAGGGGGTTTCTTTTAAAATTGGTTAATTCATTATTATT
Organism: Viscum album; assembly: GCA_963277665.1. NCBI lineage: Eukaryota > Viridiplantae > Streptophyta > Magnoliopsida > Santalales > Viscaceae > Viscum > Viscum album. The sequence continues at coordinate 1,369,381,970 of OY728162.1, read as the reverse complement.
CAAAAAATATAAAACAATGGGTTAAATGTGTATTTAATTTTCCAAAAAAAATAGTTTTTCCACATAGATTTTAGCTTATTCCCAAACATATGCTTCTGATTTGATGACCAAGTTTAAATGTATAGAATGGCGTGGACCACTAATTCAACCAGGTGTGATATGATGAATATTATTAAATATAAATAGAACTGCACTTTGAGGATTTTTTATCTAATCTGAAATGGGTGATCTATGTTATCTGAATGGGTATCTCCATGGGATAAAAATACAGACTCAATTCAATTCATAAATCTAATTCAATAAATATTTTTATAAGGTACTCTCGGTCTACACTCCTGGATTCAGTGATTGAAATAGATTCTTTAATTTCTAGTTTTAATACAAAGTGAGATGACTTAAGCCAAAAAAAACATGTATTTCCATAATTTAAACATTACCACTCACTATAATCACACAATCACAAAACCCAAAGTTTTAGTGTATTTAGAGATCAGATATATTGTAATTTCCCTGACTCAGAAACCACTAAACTAGTTCCCCAATATGAGTCAACTCATGACCTCAAGCGTTCCTCCTCGTGCACTATAGATTGTCGAATATCAGTGAGGGTATAATGGTTCACTTTGAAAGACTTTACCCTTTTTACGAAATTAATCCACAATAGATAACACAATAAATAATGGAAATGATAACAATAAACTAGAGACATTAATTACAAATCATTTCCCAAACAGGGTAAAAATCCCAACCAATAATGATTATGAAATGTCATGCTAATAGTTCCAAAAGTAAAGGAAACCCAAAATAAATACAAAAGGCCAAAAAAATCCACAAATGGGTCCTAAATATAGGTCTAGATCCTCATCCATTCACATCAAAATCCCAAATCAACTCCCTAAAATAGAGACTTTTCCCTTGTCCTAACTTGCAACCATGAAATATACTCAGGTACCCAATGGTGGTCTGAGCAGGGTGTGAGTAAAACCTTGTAGGCCACCACCAACGGTGTCTAAAAAATGTCCAATCCAAAAGGAATGTGCGTGAAAGTATGAAATGAATGATAAGATAAGTAAAAGAAAACTTTGGTTCCATTAGTTATGAATATTCACATTAACCATTTCTATCATTATTTACATTTTCATCACTTATACCACCTTCATTACTAAGTTCATTTTCATCACATGTTCCATGGGTTAGGATTTATATCATTTACACAATGGCCAAAGTTGGTAAGTTATCATGCATAATTAGATAAGTCAGGTTCCCTATCTAACTAGGGTTAAAAATTTGATAAAACAATACAACACACTTACCTTGGAACCTCATTCCAATTAGTATCATCAAATGTATCTATTAGGGGTATAGAGCCTCAGTCCCCTTCCTTGACCCATGCATTATGGGATGGGATTTAGTGTCTTAGTTTAACTCAACCCATGGGAATATATCCTCAAGTCTAATATCCCACAACTACCAATCCATGTGAAGATTATTATTTATCCATTAACCACATATACCGTATCGTAAAACATTATCAAAGAATACACATAACATTTACAATTCATATTTAATTCAACACATGAATTATCATCAAGGCTTAACCCATTATTAAATTTACTATTTATTTAGAATAGCCCATTTAACCCATTTAACTTTTTATTCCTTAACCCATTTATTATATTCAACAATTTTCATATATTAACCCATTTCACATGGTTTATCAATTCACATGCATTATCCCATTTACAAAATTCGATTAAAAACTCATAAGTCATTTAAAACATTCAAATGTATTCCATTTAACCCTGTTCACATTTTTTCAAACAATAACTTATGCCATTTTTCAAAAACTAGACACAACTACCATTAATGCCTATTTATAATTTGAACCAACAAGTCAACACATTTATCATGGGCTCTATTTTAATACAAGTGAACTTTGAGATTCATAATACAATTTTCTATGTTCAAGAATATTTTCACACCCCATGGGTGGCCCTAAATCAGTCTATTCATCCTCAATGCATCCCATAGGGATCATTAGAGGTTCAATTCATCATTTAGACAACCATTCTACCAAATCATGTTAAATTTTTCAAATTCACATCAAAAGGGAAGCAATATCAAAACTACACATGCAAAAATCAACAATAAAACTATGGTATATAAATTTTAGACCAGCTATCTTGAATTCAAAGATGAATGCACCATTAACCCCTTATATCTAGATGCATCTAACCTTTGAATCCCAAACCTAATATCCTCTAGTGATAGAGGGTTTTATATATTCAAAATAAGAATAATGAAACCAAAATCCCTAATCTAGAAAAGTGAATCATGAGAAGTGTTAGACTCACCTAGAGCTTCGATTCGCACCCAACGACACTCCAAATGGAATAGAATCAAAGTAGATAGATCCTTGATAAGTCTTGGTTGAAATGGCTCGTCACTAGGGATACTAGAAGAGTATTGTGGGAATAAATTGGGTTAAAACATTTAAATCTCAAGGGGTAAATATAGTAAAATCCAACTTTTAATGGGACGCATTGTTTGGCTGGATAGTTTTCCAAACCACACACCGACCATGTGTCATACTCTATCTAAGAGGGTCCAAGTTTCATGGTTACTTGGGAATCTCGCATGGTTTGAAAAAATGTGCCCGAACCATGTGAAATTATTATGTCCAAGTTTTCATGGTTTGGCTCTCTCGCTTGCACAGTTTACACTGATTGTGCGCCAAATGTTCGACATGCACAAGATGACCCAATTTCCCTTTCATTCATGTCTGAACTCCCTGAACACCCCTGAGTATCCTCACACACTATGTAAACAATTATTTATCCAAAATTAATGGATTAAAATTAAAATTTAAACAATAATATACCTCCATGATGTTTGGGATATTATAACCTTCCCACCTTATAATAGATCATCCTCAAACTTCACTCCCAAGCATCACTGAGCTTCTCAATCATAAATATTGGGCCACTGGCCCACATATCCAACTCTCTCTACCAAGTTTCTTCCTAAATATTACTATTTTACCACAAAACTCAAACCAAAGGTATAGTATTTCCCCATAATACGTTATCACTATGATCCACAATACGAATCGAGTGCTCCTCAAATGATGCATCAACCTCAAGCTCAACATCCTTAACATCAATCACATGATATGGGCCTGGGTGATACTGATAAATCTATAATACATGAAAAAAATAATGCATACCACTATATCATTTTGTAAGATCCAATCGGTATTCCACCAGTCTGATCCTCCCTATAATCTCAAATATCCCCCACATACCTAGTTTCCAACTTACTCTATCTCTAAATCCGACAGTGACCCAACCTTAGAGACACTAGAATAAACACACAATATCCCACCCTAAAATCAAGAGGTCAAATATTTATATACTCATGTGAATTATACCTACTCTAATATGTATCTATGAAATTTTGAATCAATAAAATCTACTCTGACGTCTCCTACATGAGACTCGATCCAAACAACTTGAATTCCCCAGCCTCCATCCAACACAACAGATATCTACACAGTCTACCATATAGTTCCTTAAATAGTGCCACCTAAATCTTATCCTTATAATAGTTGTTATTGGAAAACTCAACAATAGATAATTTTTTTTCCTATAATCTTTAAAAATCTAGGATGCATGCCCTCAATATATACTCTAGTACCAAAATTACAAGCTCCAACTTTTCATACAACTATTTGTGAAATGATATACTCAAAAGCTCTTGGTTACCAAGAACCTTTTTGTAATCCCTCCTATAAGCATGATGTAAAATGTGAATCATGATCTGAAACTATTTTCTGAGTTACCCCATCCAACCATACAAACACCCGAACATATAACTCACCCAACTGGTCTACATTGAAAGTCTCTAAAATCGGCAAGAAGTGATCCACCTTAGTAAATTGATCTGAAAATACCCAAATTGCATCATTCTTCCATGGTGTACTCTAGATACCAACCATGAAATCCATCATCATGCCATCCCATTTCTACTCTGAAATTTGAAATGGATGTAACAAACCACTCAAACACTAATTCTCATCCATTACCTTCTGACAGGTAAGGCATCATGCCACAAAACCTGCAAATTATTTCTTTATCCCTGGCCACCAATACTGAATATGAAGATCATGATACATTTTAGTCAAACTAGGATGCACTTACCATTTTGATGCATGAAACCCATTCATAAAATCTTCCCACAAACATGTTGGCACAACAACATGACCACAAATATAAATGATCCCATCATTACCAATGGTCCATCCAGAATGCGACTCCCCACCTTTAAGATGTTATCTTAAATACAGAACTTATAGATCTTCATGTTGTTTCATCTTGATCCAACATAGAATCATGTAATTAAATGCCAAGGATGCAAGGGTCATTAACCCTTGGCCATCCTGCACCTCTAGATGCATATCAATGAACAACGTCATCATCCTCTACTCTGAAATACATTCCTGAACCACCTGATTTTAAGTCTTCTAACTTAAATAAACTGCAACATTGTTCCCCATTCATGGTGTGTAAACCAGATCTAAGTCAAATGACTTCATGTATTCAACCCATTTTCACTTGTGAATAATTAAATCACATTGATAGAATATGTGATTAAGGATTTTATGATCAGTATACACTTTGAACCACTCTCCGAACAAGTAGTGCCTTCATGACATTAAAAAATAAACCATCATAGCTAATTCAATATCATGTGTAGGGTAGTTTATTTCATGAGGAATAAAATTTCATGACCCATACATGACAACCAGATCTTCCTACATCAACACTTCCTCAATACCAATGTCAGAGTCATCACAAGATAAGTTATACCCCTTACTTGGATTGGTTAATATCAGAATTGGTGATGTATTCAACCTATTATTTAACTCTCAGAAGGCATCCTCACATGCCCCAGACTACTCAGACCTCATGACTTTCTTAGTAAAGCCTGAAAATGGCACTACTAAATAGAATAAGTCTTTAATGAACCTTTAATAATAGTCTTCCAACCAAGAAATATTCATAAATCATAAAAATTCATGGGATTTTCTCAAGACACAACTGCTTGTACTTTTTCTGAGACTACTAACACACCATCCTCAGAGATGATGTCGCCTAAGAAAAGCACTCTATCGATCCAGAAATGACATTTGGATAGCTTGGATTATATCCTATTCTATATTAGTGTACTCAGGATGATGTCAAGATGTTTTTCAAGATCATCATGAGTATTAGAGTACACCAAGATGTCATCAATAAAGACAACTAAAAATTGGTCTAGGTATGGGTGAAAGATTTGATTCATTAGGGCTATAAACACTGCTAGAACATTGGTCAACCCGAATTGCTTCACAATAAACTGATACATCCCGAACCTATTTATAAAGGTAGTTCATGATACATCATAAGGTATCAACCTTCGCTGATGATACCCTAATCTTGGATGAATCCTATAGAACACTGAAGTACCCCTTAGCTGGTGAAAAATAACATTGATTTGAGGTAGATGGTATCAGTTCTTAACCATCATTTGGTTCAGCCTCCTATAATCAACACATAACTATAACTATCCCCCAAATATCTTGGAAAATAATATTGTAGATACCTAAGGTGATGTACTAGGGAGAATAAATCCTTTATGCTCCAACTCATCCAACTAACTTCTAATTTCCTGGAGTTCTTTTGGTGCAATTCTATATGGTGGAATTGAAATCGGTTCTTCTCTTGGAAGTAATTATATCTTTAATTCAAAATCCTTATGACAGAGCAAATTTACGTGCATATTTTTGACCAAATAATGAGTATTTTTTTACTGTTTTTCAATGATAAAACCCATATATTTCATTATTTTATTAAAATAATGGGTAATTTGAATTTTATAATGCAAATGGTCATAATTGAAGAAAAGTGCATAATTCTGGATTTTGGACAGATTTTGACCACAAGGGTATTTTTGTCATTTAGCATAAAATATGTGTCCAAATTTTGTGATTAAATTTTTTTTATAATCCTTATTTTATTTCCTTCATTTTTGTCGTCTGGAACAGGAGCTAATTCGGTCATATAGAGGTCTTGGAAATTCATTGAAGTTGGACAATTGTTTCGGGCGGACAATGTGGACACCAGCAAAGTAACAGAACCAAAACACCGCCTACACACATCCAACTGAGGTGTTTCCACCTGGGATGTGACGAGGACATCTAGATCCGACTATAACATAAATTTGGTGGATTTTGGAGGTCATTAAGGAGGCCATTGAACGACATACTTTTGGAGAAACCTTTCTGGAAGCTTCGTCCAGAAACAGAAGCCTTCAATGACAAATTCATAACTTCTACATCCGGATTCCAAATGTGCTGAAATTTTGAGGGGAGACAGACAACACATTTATGAACATCCTTTATGAAGGAGGAAACGCGTGAATCGACCATTTATGGTTCCCACAACGCGCAAGCTTTCGGGGGACGGAAATATACCTATAAAAGGAGGCCCTCTCCTTCCAAAATCATCAGTTCGGCACCCAAATCCAAGGAGGGATCCCATCGGGGAATGGGGCGTTGCTGCTCCTCTCTTCCCCCCTCATTTCTTCTTTTTATTTTATTCTTATTTTATTTTTATTTTAGTTTTAATTTTCATTTGTAATTTGAATTTCTTTTCAATTTATCCATGCATTTTTATTTTGGTTTCCACCATTTAATTTCTCCTATAATTATAATAATAATAATAATAATTAAAAACTATTATTATTATTATTATTATTATTATAATCAGTATTTACAATATCTCAATCTTAATTTCAAATTATTTTACTTTCTTTCTCTCTCCTTTTTCGAAAACTATTTTCTTAAGTAATAATAATAATAATAAGTTATATTATTATTATTATTATTATTTTCACTTTCATTATAAATTATTTAATCTTCCTCTTTACCTCTCTCCTCTCTCTCTTTCTCTCTCTCTCCTCATCCATCCACCATTGTGATCTCCAACTCTCAGAAATGAGAGGCTGACTCCGAGGCTTGGCTCGGGGGGAGGTCAAGAAGTTCATGAGTTTTCTTTAAGGTTTATTCTAAATTTGTGATAGACTTGAGTTGTATTCTTGGGCGAGGCGAATGTCCCCGATTGGGTGATGGTCCCCAACGACATGCAACTCAAGATATTTCTATTTTGGAAAAGAATAGTAATTCAAACATGATATTTCATGTTTGAGTTATCAAATTAGAATCAAATATATAAAGGAAAATAATGATTGAATCCCCGTCCAAACCCCAAACCAAATACTTTCTTCCTAACTTCATTCTGTTTAGACTTGCATCTAAGTATAAATTTAGAATTCTTACTTTTCATTTCATTATTTTAAATAATTAAAAAACCACAAAAAGATATATATTAGGTGATATAGAATAAAGTAAGTAAACCAAATTGAGAAGGCTCCTCAAGAGAGACGACCCTGGTCAGCCACTGTGCTGCACTAGGAAAAAAAATATAATTGTTTTTGTCCACGCCCCGCGACAGGCGTGCGTCAAAACTGGCGCTGTTTACAGGGATCCAATCAGTTATTCATTTACGTTTTCTATTTTCACATCTTAGTTATATTTCATTTCTTTTTATAAAATTAAAAAAAAAATCTTTCCATGATGAATTCAAATGATTATTATTTGACATGGACTGAAAATTACTCACAGGTGCAAGAACATGAGTACACTGAGGATGCCCTCCAACCAAGAGCTGATGCGCTGATGATAATGGTCAAGCAGATGGAAAGAGTCATTACAACATGGATCTCACCTAAAGACTTGATGTCTATGGTCGATGAACTTCAAACAGACTTAAAAAGATTCGAGGCCAAGAAGGAAGTGCCACTAGTCTTCCCGGATTTCACAGAAGACATCCATGAACTTGAGGCCAAACTCGAGGTGGAGGAGCCTGACTACCTGCCTTCACCTTCCACCATCATACTCCAAGAGGCACTTACCACTGAGGCGGAGATTGAAGCTGAACCAACTCCGGGAGTGAAACCTTTCTTTGACCCCATCTCTTCTGATTTTTTTGAAACAGATTTGTATATCACTCCCTCTTGTTTTGATTATACAGAATCAGACATTCTTTGCTATGCCTTGGAGAAAGATGAAGAATATAGTGGACACGCACCTGTTGAGGAACACATGGAGCTCCTTGATTTCAATGAACATGCATTGGAGGATCCCCATCAAGATATCCAGGTAGCTGAGCCTAAGAAAATCAGACAAGAGGCTTCTCTTCATGCAGCCCCCATGAAGCCAGCACTGGAAGATAAGAAGGTTGCACAAGTCGCAACCAAGGAAGATGATGTTCCATACTTCATCCTACCCCCACCTTCCAAGGTGTACCATATCGCGAATGGGGAGGATCTGGCATACTCTATCCTTGGAGTCCTCCTCAAAAATAAAGAAGAAGTGGATGCTGGGAAAAATCACATGTGGTGGTTCATGTCAAAGAAGCCCCAACCACCATCAAACCTTGGATAACAGCTGGTACTGCCCTCTGGAGGCAGTAAAAGAAGCCAGAGCCCACTTGGGGGATCGTACCAAGATTTATCTTTAAATTCTTTGTAGGAATTTATATTTCAATTTCTTTTCTTTTCCTAGATGTAATGCAGCATGCAGCCCCCTCCCTTCTATATTTTTTGAGCTTAAATGACATGATCCTTTCGTTTAATTGGGTTGTTTTCTTTTATAGGTTCATAATGGTGGAAGGCAGCCCCAGACATTGAAGGGGAAGGACCAAGTTTCATGGAAAAAAGGGAGTTCAATTTTAGTGTTTTATCTTTTAAACTCTCCACATTTTAGTCCAAAACATGTTTTGTGCTTTAAAGATAAAATTGCATGCCCACACTTGAATTAATTTTTTACTCGACTTATCTTGGAGACATGAGTTTCTTAGGAACCCAATGATGCCATGTTTTAGATTTCAAGGTTGATATGATTAAATGATTGAAATGTAGAATTGAATTTTTAAATATGAAGCATAGATATTGAAATGATGACTCATGATTCTAAGGAACTAATTAATTCATGTAAATAAAATTTCCCAACCATCTTTCATGCATTGAATTTCTGAAATTTCTATGAATTGATTTATTATTATTAGTCATGCCATGAGTGATTGTCCAATGTTATATTTCTTATTCCCGAGAGGATTTCTAGACCAAGTACTTCCTATTTATTCTTGAGCGTATTTCTTGAGTGATCTTGGGACATGTAACTGACCAGAACTTGTATTGAAACTTGTCAAAGTTATGATTGTACAAGAACACATTTAAAATTATTGAGGCATCCTTTGAAAAGCCACTTATCCTTAAAATACCACCTTTACATGAATCTTTCTTTTAGCCCATAGAGACCATTAATGACCTTTATAGGAATGAACCATGTTTCAAGCCATTTTTATCCATTCCTACCCTACTCTTGGTATTTGCATGATATTTAAAGTTGAAGTGTGGGGGTAAAGGAAATCATGGTGGACGGGATGATACACATTGTAAGGAAGAATTGTGGGGGTGTTATTGTGGAAATTATAAAAGGTTGTGAAATCATTCATGATACTCTATTTTTTTCCCCTCTTGAATAAAAAAAATGACAAAAATGAAAAAAAAAATCCAAAAAAATAGAAAAATGGGTTGTGATTTGGGAAAACCAAAAATCACCATTTTCCAGACCAACGATCTTCTGATCGTATGTGGTTAGGTTATAGATGTGAGGATTGATCAAATCATAATTTTCGAAAAAAAAATGAAAAAAAAAGTACAAAAGTAAAAAAAATATTCAAGAGGGTGCACAAATCATTCATTATGCATAATTTGATCACAACCTTTACTTTGAGTTTTGGGAAGTGGGTGTTGCTACTTTGAAGGGGAGAAGTTCATTACACTTTTACATTTGATATCATGCATTGTACTTAAGAGATTATCCTCCTCCTTGAGCCTTAATTTTTAAAGCGTCAAATCCTACCAACCTTAAGCCTCAGAGTCATTTGAACCTTAATTGAAAGTCCTCGTGATTTTATGTGTCTTTTGTCTTTACAAAGTGGAGAAAGTAGTTCATTTACAAGCCTATGGATAAGAAGCATGTTTTCATGATATGAGCATAACTCTACTTGAATTATATCATGAGTGATGAGAGAAAAAAAATCAAAAGTGAGGTAAATCATGACATGGAATGTTTAATAATGATGAATCAAGGAGCTTAAATGAATGAAATGAAAAGTTCCATCAATTTTCAAAGGGGAAAAGTAAAATATGTGAATTATTTGTTTCGTTGAAAAATGGGAAATTAAATTGATATTTTATGCAGATTATTGAATTTTTGATTTTACATGGAAAATTGTTTGATTTTATTGCATTGAAATTTGAATATTGGTAACATTGGTGTCCTCTGATTTCCATGTTGAGATTTTATGCTTGAGGACAAGCATGGTTTAAGTGTGGGGGTATTTGATAGAGCAAATTTACGTGCATATTTTTGACCAAATAATGAGTATTTTTTTACTATTTTTCAATGATAAAACTCATATATTTCATTGTTTTATTAAAATAATGGGTAATTTGAATTTTATAATGAAAATGGTCATAATTGAAGAAAAGTGCATAATTCTAGATTTTGGACAGATTTTGACCACAAGGGTATTTTTGTCATTTAGCATAAAATATATGTCCAAATTTTTTGATTAAATTTCTTTTATAATCCTTATTTTATTTCCTTCATTTTTGTCTTATGGACTAGGAGCTAATTCGGTCATATAGAGGGCTTGAAAATTCATTGAAGTTGGACAATTGTTTCGGGCGGACAGCGTGGACACCAGCAAAGTAACGGAACCAAAATGTGGCCTACACACGTCCAACTGAGGTGTTTACACCTGGGATGTGACGAGGAAATCTAGAGCCGACTATAACATAAATGTGGTGGATGTTGGAGGTCATTAAGTAGGCCATTGAATGACATGCTTTTGGAGGAACCTTCCTGGAAGCTTCGTCCAGAAACAGAAGCCTTCAATGAAAAATTCATAACTTCTACATCCGGAGTCCAAATGTGTTTCAATTTTGAGGGGAGACAGACAACGCATTTATGAACATCTTTTATGAAGGAGGAAACGCGTGAATCGACCATTTATGGGTCCAACAACTCGCAAACTTTCGGGGGACGGAAATCTGCCTATAAAAGGAGGCCCTCTCCTCCTTCCAAAATCATCAGTTCGGCACCCAAATCCAAGGAGGGATCCCACTGGGGCATGGGCCGCTGCTGCTCCTCTCTTCCCCCCTCATTTCTTCTTTTTATTTTATTCTTATTTTGTTTTTATTTTAGTTTTAATTTTCATTTGTAATTTGAATTTCTTTTCAATTTATCCATGCATTTTTATTTTGGTTTCCACCATTTAATTTCTCCTATAATTATAATAATAATAATAATAATTAAAAACTATTATTATTATTAATAATATTATTATAATCAGTATTTACAATATCTCAATCTTAATTTCAAATTATTTTACTTTCTTTCTCTCTCCTTTTTCGAAAACTATTTTCTTAAGTAATAATAATAATAATAAGTTATATTATTATTATTATTATTATTATTATTATTTTCACTTTTATTATAAATTATTTAATCTTCCTCTTTACCTCTCTCCTCTCTCTCTTTCTCTCTCTCTCCTCATCCATCCACCATTGTGATCTCCAACTCTCGGAAATGAGAGGCTGACCCCGAGGCTTGGCTCGGGGGGAGGTCAAGAAGTTCATGAGTTTTCTTTAATGTTTATTCTAAATTTGTGATAGACTTGAGTTGTATTCTTGGGCGAGGCGAATGTACCCAATTGGGTGACGGTCCCCAACGACATGAAACTCAAGCTATTTTTATTCTGGAAAAGAATAGTAATTTAAACATGAGATTTCATGTTTGAGTTATCAAATTAGAGTCAAACATATAAAGGAAAATATTGATTGAATCCCTGGCCAAACCCCAAACCAAATACTTTCTTCCTAACATTATTATGTTTAGACTTGCATCTAAGTATAAATTTAGAATTCTTACTTTTCATTTCATTATTTTAAATAATTAAAAAAACCACAAAAAGAGATAGATTAGGTGATATAGAATAAAGTAAGTGAACCAAATTGAGAAGGCTCCTCAAGAGAGACAACCCTGGTCAGCCACTGTGCTGCACTAGGAAAAAAAATATAATTGTTTTTGTCCATGCCCCGCGACAGGCATGCGTCACCTTATCAGGAGATATCCCTGACAAGTCTTCAGGAAACACATCCTAAAACCTATCCATCATAAGAGGACAAACAGGTGGCTCTACTCCCCCATAATCAAGCACAAAACAAGGCACTTGGGCTAGGATTTCACCCAACTGCTGAAAAACTAGCCATGCATAGCCTATTTGAACATCCCATTCCCCATGATAGACATAAGTGTCTCCCTTAATTGATTTGAACGTTACACTATAGTGGTAAAAGTCAATATGGTCTTGGTACATTACTAGTCAATCCATTCCCAAAATCAAATCAAAACCTAACATCTCAAGCACAAACAAGTCTCATAGAAAATGGTACTCACTAATATCAAGAGAAAACCACTTATACTACTGTATATTTTCAACCCACGACCATAACTTGGTAACAATTGACATTACCCCACACACATGTTCCACTTATAGTCCCAAAATGATCACAAACTGATTATATATAAAATAATTTAAAGAACTGATATCAAATAGAGCACTAGAAAGAGTATAATCCACAAGAATAATACCTAGAATATCCAATGGTTCATCCTAGACACCTCCAATTGTAGAATGAATTTTATTAAGATGACCTACACCTATAGCATGGGTCCTGGTCTGAGTTCTTGGTGCTACACTACCTTGCTGATATGGACACTCTCTCCCTGGAGTACTACATCCACTGCCTCGACCAGTACGACCAGTTGAGCTCCAAATGCCTACCAAATATGAGGTAACTGACCCCATGCCTACACTATACACTAATCTTAGTCCCCCATCCATGCCCAGCAGTTGAGGGTTCCTACAGAACCTCTACACATGACCCATTTTTTCAAATGCTCGGCACTCAATTGGTGGATGGGGGCATTGACCACGCATGCTCCCTAGTCTACCACACTAATATCAAAACACTTGCTCACCACCATAAGAGTTTGATCCTCTATTCTAACTACTTTGTATACTATAAACCTAGTGTATATTTCCAAAAATGATTATTCCTTCCCTCATAAGTTACACCACTGGACCATCTAATTAGAACCAAAAACCCACTACCTAAAACCTCCTTTAAGTTCCCTTATGAAATAAGGGCATGATCAACCACTTCTAAGAACCAATTTAGATAGAAGATGTTCACCTGGTACATAATATCATGTCTCATTCCATCCTAAAAATGTCTTTTCATAGTGACCTCATCACCTTCCAATGCTAGAACAAAGCATTGTAAGTCTGTGAAGTGGCCCGAATAATTCATCATGAACATAGTTCCCTATGTCAACCTCATAAACTTTGCAACCTACTCCTACCTCAAGTCGTATAGATATAAATTCTCCAGAAACTTCTTTTCAAATTATTTCCATAACATATCATCAACCTTATGAGTATGAACTAGGATATCCCTCCAACACTTTGTTGGTCTCCACAACATATATGACTCCAACTTGGCTCTCTTCTCTATCTGAGTCTCTAAGTGATCCAAAATTGTCTAAATGGACTCTATCCAGAATTGTGGATCCTTGGGTCCACCCTCTCCAACAAACATTGGAGAGTGCTTCAAATTAAACTCTCTATTCAGGTCAAACATACTCTGTACAACCCACCTTGGGTCATATTACATCATCTTCATAAAATGAGAAAAGTTATCTCGGAACTACTCTTATCCTTGGTTATCTTGGGCCAATGGTTTTTCTTACTCTGCTACTGGGGGAGAATTATTAGCAATATCCTCTCATCTCCCAACCAACAGACATCATCATGGTGTAATTTCTCTATAATTCTAAACATGAGTATTAGATCACATCACATAAAGCATTCACAGTTTACATAAAAGAAATCTCTCCACTTGTTATAAACAACCCATTTCAAATAAATTATCCCAACAGACATCGTCACATCTAGAACACTACCCACGACTATCCCTACCATAGGACATGGATAATATTGGGTAAACCAACTTATATAGTCACAATCCTTTCATTATATACCTTTTTAAAACTATTTCCATACCCACAATGTAAATATTTCCTATTAGGAACATTTCCCATTTCATAACTTATTACAACCAACATTTTAACTCATTTACAACTATTCATTAAGCACAATTATTTAACCAAACTTTAACATTATTTACATTTACCAATTTTCACCATCTGTATTAGAAAGAATTTTCTTTATTTTTTTTAAGGAATGTGAAATGCATTCTACCCTTGAAGTGTCACACATCCATCCCATGTGTTCCTACCATGATGCATGCAACCTATTTCCCTAGGTTCCTATAATTATGCATGAATTCACAACCCCATTCCATTTCATCCATAATAAAAATACTAAAAACAATCACATCACACAACAAGTGCATCACCCAATAGTGAAATATCATTCAATTATAACAACACATATCAACAATAATGATCCCTACCCTGTGCACTTGGGTTTTTCCTCATATATATGTTAGATAATCCTATGTGTGGGATAATTTACAAGGCCCAGAATTTCCTAATATCCCTTCTACCATAAAAAATAATAAGACCATTGAAAAAAATATTCTAATACCACTTTGTAATGTCCCAGACCCAGAATACACTAAACCAATTCCCTAAGTCGGGTCGCCACATGACCTCAAGCATTTTTCCTTGTATATCAGAGGTTTCTAACTAGCAGTGAGGGTCTAATGGTTCACTTGGGGAGAATATAACCTCTTTAATAGAGTAATCCACAATAAATAACACAGGAAAAAAAGGAAACAATGAAAATAAACCAGATACATGAATTACTAATCATTTCCCAAATAGTGTACAAAGCATAACCAATAATGAATGTTTCATTTCATGCTAACAGTGCCAAAAGTGAAGGAAGCACAAAATAAAGGCAAACAGCCAAAAATTACCCAAAATGAGTCCTGAATCCATGTACAGATCCTCATCTATGCACATCTCAAGCCAAACTCAACTCCCTAGCATAGGGCCTTTTCTATTATCCTGACCTGCAATAATTAATGGTGGCCTGAACATGGTGTGAGTACAACTCATTAGGCCACCAAGAACGATGTCTACAAAATATCCAGTCCAAAAGGAAAGTGCATGAAAGTATGAATTGAATGATAAGATAATAAAAAGACAACTCAAGTTCCATTATCTAATAATATTCACTTAAACCATTCCCATAATTATTTCCAGTTTTGTCACATATACCACCTTCATTACTAAGTTCATTTTCATCACATGTTCCATAGGCTATGAAATTAGATCATTTACACAATGGCCTAATCTAATAAATTATCTTACATAAGGAGATAAGTGAATTTCCCTATCTCACTAGAGATAAACATTATATAAACAAATTCATCACCCTTATCTTGGAACCTTTGTCCAAGTAGTCTCATCAAATGCATTCGTCAGGGGTATAAATCCTCAGTCCCCTTCCCTAACCTATGCATTATGGGTTGGGGTTTAGAGCCTCAATATAACCTGGTCCATGGGCGTAGTGTTGGAGTTGGTGGTCTAGAACCAACTACTTTGTACTTTATTAATTAATAAAATCCTTATCACATATTGATTGTTCTTCTACGTGACAATGCATGTGATAATGTCCTAAGGACAACTGTTTCATTAAAGGGTCATAGCGGATCCCTACTATGATGAGAACCCAGAAGTGCCATAACACTGTTCTTGAATATATGTTTAATGGACGGATGATATTATTTGAGGGACACAAATAATACAGGTCATTAGGGGTGAGGACTCATAAAACTTGGAGGCACCTTCTCATAGTGGGCGCCCTTGGTAATATCCAAGAGGATATTATGAGAACGAGACCTTCCAGTAGGAAATCAACATTTCATAGTTTCATTGGATGTTCCTATCTGCGGACGTGTGTATTGGTCCTTAGACTTTAAGATTATTATTAATGGGTATTACCACTCGCACACTTAGATGTATTGACGAAAACTATGACGACACATTGTTCACAGTGAGGTAGGATACGTTGGGTGTGTCACGAGTAATACTACATTAAAAGATAATGCGAGAAAGGATTTGTCCCTTCTATTCCATAACGGAAGTAGATATCTCAGGACCTTTGATGTAATTGATATAGCCTAAATAAATCCATGGCCATGGTAAGGTATGGGTGAGTTCAATTCTGGGAATTCAAAGAAAGAATAATCGAGCACATGGGTTGATGGCACTAGCATGAAACCCGCTTGATTAGAGATATCGAGATAAAGGGATTATATTACATGGTAAGTGTTCATAGGAGGTGACACGTCATTGCAGCGTTAACTTCTTTCTCTATGGGTGCCTTGGAGTGTTGCTAGATGCTAACCTTGGACTTTAGGAAGGCTTCTCCTAATGCCACTGAGAAAGAGGCCTATAGGGTCACACACTAAGTGTGTCCATGTATCTCAATTAAATATTAATTTAACAAGTTAAATAAACATTATTCCCGACTGTGGTTTAATAATTATTTAAGGATGTCTGATCGCATTTATTTTGACACTAGTTATTCGAGAGAATATATTGAAGGGTAAATAATATATTTATTAGCGAGTAATGCAGTTACATTTATTTAAGAAATAAATATCCATTACTCAAGGTCTAATAAATATGGTGTAGAAAAATGGAAAATAAAAGTACACGTCGTGTATTAATTATTACACGCCGTGTAGTTTTCCAGTCGGGATTTTGAGGATATAATATTGTTTTATTAAATGATATTTATTATAATCAGTGTGGTTGCATGTCAAGGAATTAATAATTCAACATGGGGGTTTTCAATAAGAGTTAATGAAATAAATAAAACGCGTAACGCGTTTATTTATTGTCATAACTCTATTAACCTCAAAACTGATTATAAATATCCTCACAAACCCCAACACTTTTAAAAGAGATCCATTTTTGTGCACAACGGATTTGGAAATACTCTCAAGCCAAAAGATAATTCCCTTTCCACCAAGAACACCCTCAAGTTACGAGAGCGAGATCCTCCACTGGATCAAGGTGGTCAAAGCCGGACATCGCAAGCGAAGGTTCTTCTGTGCTAGCACCGGATATCCCTTCGTCGATGTCCAGAGATACGTGGATCACATGTGGATCACCACTAGAGGAATCCTATACTTGGATTATACGACACAATGATGGATCAAAGGATCGTGACCAGAGACATCGACGAATAAATAATTCCACTGAGGTAATTCTTGTGAATTAATTAAATTAATTATAACCAGTATATGATGATCCTATCTCAATGGTTTTGGGACTCTTCTTTTCTTTTTTGTTCTTCGTTCCATTCTGAAGATCCGGCGTTTTATATAATGATGGATCTCGAATTAAACGTTGTTTAACGCTAAAATTAAAGTTGGGCAATCCCACCAACGCACTTCCACTGTGTCTGGAACCTATAAGTGGTATCAGAGGGGTCATATTGTTGATTATAATTATTTAGTTTTTCATTGGTGATTTAAACATTTTATAATTTAATAATTTCAATTCATGTTTAATCGTTCTGAAAATATGAATCTCGAGATCTGTTCCTCCTCCCTCGTTTCTCGTTCACCTCACAGAAACAAATTTTTCTTTTAATTTTGATTAAAATAAAATAGATGAACTCATCCGGAGGAGAAAAATGTTTCTGGTCGTACAACACCAGAATACACGGCGTGTATTCGGAAGTACACATCGTGTAGTCTAGGTTCAATTCATTGACTGATCCGCCAAATCAGGCCATGTATTGGGTTCTTTCTAAGAATTTAAGACACCATGTGTTGACCAGAAACAAGTGGCACACGGTTTCCGGATTACATGCCGTGTCGTCCAATGAACATGGCGTGTGGTCCCTTCATGTTAGGGTTGAGTCATGTACCCCGTACACAGCTCGCTCGGTTAGAAACCGTGTAACGCGGAAACTACACGGCGTGTGTCCAAAAGAACACACTGTGTATTCCGAAAATTTCCGAAGTACATTTACACGCCATGTCCTTGGACGTGTACTTAGGATGGACGGTGAATAAAAGTACATGCCGTGTAGTCGGAACTACACATCGTGTACTCATTCAAGTTACGCATATTTATTAAAATTTATTATTTATATTATACAAACCCCTGAGACGTGTACCATAGTGCAGGCGTAAAGCTGAGGTACAAAACGTGATAGGTGTTTTATATATGTGTGTTTAATTTAACATCTGTGTAATGAACGAGAATTCACCGGGTTGCCTCTAAGGTACAAGTTACGTACAAGGATAATTTAAAATTAATTTATTTGTTTAAAATTATTATGAGAATCACAAGGAAGTTCAGAAAAGGGTTTAAGATAAAAGGATTTATTAATTAAAGATAATTAATTGATTCGAGAGTGATTTATCTTAAACAAGAATGATTAATGAATTGAATGATAGTTTTATTTATGTGTAAATATCATTGCATGTATGGATGGTCATGAGCTAGACCGAGACGTTTTTATGTGAATGGTTTCTTTTAATTTATTTATTTAAATTAAATTTGTTGGCCTGCAAGCCATCTCCTCATTAATATGTAGGGCCTATGTGCCCAAGGATTCTTTTATGTAAAAACCTCTTTTTACCCCTCACCTGCGTGTGAGATAAATTCATATGTAATGGATGGAGATCCCAAGCTAGTGGAGGCAGCTCAAGTCAGAAGCCAAGGTGAAACCAATCCAAGGAGATACAAAGGTGGACAGGTGGAAAGCTATAAACACGAACCCGAAAGGTTCAAGGTGTTTTTCCCCTAGGTATTGGGTTAGTTTATCAACCTCTGGATAAACTAAACAATATAAAAAGCTCATGATCATACCATTTATTTTATTTCTGTCATTTTCATGGTTTATTTATTGTGGTTGTGTTGTCACGATCACACAATTAATGAATTAAACGAGTATGCAAGATGGAACTAAAATAAAAAATGGCTTATATGTAAATATTATCTTAAACATGGTTAATCACTTAAGTATATCCCACTTAATATTAACAAGCATGTAATCAAAGACAATAAAATGGAAATTTACGTATAAGGATAAAATCCCTCAAAAGAAATATTAAGTCGGTATTTCCTTCCATAATCTTGGTTAGAATCGAACCATAGTTCAAAGTGCTTGATCAAACCTAGTTGGGGTGCTTTCAATTATCGGGGAATTATAATACAAGGTTTTGGGTTGACTTGACTCGGTTCGCATCAAGGGTTGACTTACACAGCAGTACATGGTGTGACCAAGAGGCAGAGGTTGAGGAAATCCAAAATAAAAGGATTTCAGGATTGGAGATTCCACTCAGCGGATCAAGGAGCTGCGAGTTAATGCAGTTGGAATTTGGAATGCTTACCTAAAACCCTTCAAGTTGCTTGACCAACCCTAGTTGGGGTAATGCGAAGGGAAATATGGATCCTTGCCACTAGAATATTTAGGCAACAGAATATTCTGAAATCAATGGTGAGGGCTACTAGATTTCGATAAAATAGTGGGAGACTAATAAGTATTAATTTATTTATTTGTCTCAGTTTTGTAATAAAGTACTAAACCTTTTCTCATCTTAATTTTTAGAAACGATAAGAAAATGACTTTAAACATATCATTGTGAACCATACTCGAGAAGGAAAACCTTATCACCGGCACCAATTTCCAAGAGTGGCAGAGGCGTTTAAGCATCATCCTTCGCCATGAAAGGAAATTGTATGTGATGGAAGAGCCTATTCTAGTTGCACCTGGGAAAGAGGCCAGTAATGAGGAATTATCTCTCTATATGAAACACATGGATGATGACACAGATTTCCAGTGTTTCATGCTATCGGCCATGTCCAATGAGCTCTTGAAGCAACATGAAAACATGGACGCTTATATCCTGATGTCTCACCTTAAGGATATCTACCAAGAGAAGGCAAGACAGGAGAGGTATGAGATCTCCAATGCTTTGTTTACAACTAATCTTGGAGAGTTTGTGCTAGCTGGGCCTCATGTAGTCAAGCTTATTGGCTACATTGAACGCCTGGAAATCTTAGGGATTAAATTCCCAGATGATTTGCGTATAGATATCATCCTGTCATCACTGCCCAAGACCTTCTCTAGCTTCATTGTCAACTATAATATGATCGGCAATGAGAAGATTCTATCAGAGCTTCTGACCTTGATTCTCCAGGTAGATAAGGACATGGGGCGTGAAAAACCCACGGTCCTTGTGGTGAACAAGAGAAAGAAGGACAAGGTAAAGGGGCCAAAGACTTATAAATAGTCTGAAGCACCCGAGAATTGTCCCTCCAAGAAGGGGAAGATCCAAAGGTAGGGCAAGTAATGGGAGGCAGTGTGTTTTGAATGTGGAAAGTAGGGTCACTGGAAGAGGAACTGCACCCAGAAGCATGGGGACACTAAAGGTGCATTTGTTATCGAGTGTAATTTTCTATTTCTACACATTGGGTATTAGATACAGCTTGTGGGGCTCACATATGTATTCAAATGCAGGAACCAAGTAGATTTAGAATGATTGCCAGAGGAGAGGTGGATCTTAGAGCTGCCAATGGCACAAGGCTGGCTGCATTGGATATTGGTGACCATCACCTCTCATTTCCAACTGGCGTGATTTTGGTTTTACAAAACTATAATTTTGTGCCTAGTGTTACCAAGAACATAATTTCTATATCTTGTTTGGATATGGATGGATTTTTTTCAAGTTTGTAAATAAGGTTTGTCTCTTTTATAAGAACAACATATGTTATGGTATGGCACATTTGAATAATGGTTTGTATGTATTAAATTATGAAAACCAAGTGTTGGAAATCGATAATGAAACAAACTCACATGACTCATACATCACCGAGTTGTGGCATCACCGTCTCGGTTATGTAAATGAGAAGCGCTTGACAAAGCTTTGCCAAGATGGATATTTAGACTCTACTGAGCTAAAACCACTTGATAGATGTCACTCTTGTTTACAAGGTAAAGTGAACAAGCCACCTTTCGGTGGACAGGGTGAAAGGGCCACAGAGCTTCTAGGATTGGTACACACAAATGTATGTGGACCATTTCCAGTAGAAGATAGAGGTGGATATTCTTACTTCATTACTTTTATAGATGATTTGATTAGATACGGATTTGTCTACCTAATGAGGTATAAGTCGTAATCCTTAGATAAATTTAAGGAATTCAAGAATGAAGTAGAGAATCATATTGGTAAGAAGATAAAGAAACTTCGATTGGATCGAGGTGGAAAATATCTGAACCAAGAGTTCATAGATATTCTACGGGAGTCTGGGATTCTATCTCAGATCACTCCTCCATATACACCACAGTGGAACAGTGTTAGTGAAAGGAGGAACCGCACCTTGTTAGACATAGTGATGTCGATGATGAGTCATGTGGATCTTCCATTATCCTTTTTAAGATTTTCATTACAAATAGTATCATACACATTAAACTGAGTGCCAACTAAGGTGGAAAATGGAATTCCCTCCGAGTTATGGAATGGAAAGAAACCCATTTTGTCGCATAAACATGTATGGGGATGCGAGGCGTTTGTTAAGGTCTTCTCAGGCAACAAACTAGCACACCGGGGTACGAAGTGTATCTTTATAGGATGTCCTAAGGAAACGAAAGGATATTACCTATATAACATTCAGGAAAAGAAAGTGATTGTCGCCAGACAAGCCGTCTTTCTTGAGAGGGAGAACATCATCAAAAAGGATAGTGGGAGAAAGATTCACTTCAACGAAGTTGATGCTCAAGATACACAGGAGTTGGTACAGGAACAAGTTCTATAGGTCCTCGTGGAAGAGGTTCCAGAAACACAAGTATTGCGTAAGAGCTCAAGAGAGGTAAGGGAACCAGAGATATTTGGTTTCCTAGTCACCGAGGATGGTGAACCATTATTGTTGGACAATGATGAACCTCTCTCCTTCAAGGAAGCAGTATAAATCTCAGAAGATGCAAGATGGCTAGAAGCTATGAATTTTGAGATGGATTCCATGTATCAAAACCAAGTATGGGTTCTGGTCGATGAGCCAGTTGATGTAAAGCATGTTGGATGCAAATCGGTATTCAAGAGAAAACTAGACATGGAAGGTCAAGTTAGCACCTATAATGTAAGGCTAATGGCTAAAGGATTCAGACAGCGTCAAGGAATTGACTATGATGAAACCTTATCACCATTTTCCATGTTTAAATCCATAAGAATAATACTTGCCATAGCATCTTACCATGACTACGAGATTTGGAAAATGGATGTCAAAACAACATTCCTTAACGGGAACCTTCAGGAAGATGTCTATATGACACAACCAGAAGGTTTTGTGACACCAGGTGAAGCCAAACGGGTTTGCAAGTTGCAGAAATCCATTTATGGATTGAAGCAAGCATCCAGGTCATGGAACATTCGATTTTATGAAGCCATAACAGAATTTGGTTTCATTAAGAATGAATGTGAGCCATGTGTTTATAATAGGTTTAATGGGAATGCGATCATTATCCTAGTAGTATATGTTGATGACATATTACTTATTGGAAACAATGTACCAGTCTTACAGTTAGTTAAGGACTAGTTGAACAAGTGTTTCTCCATGAAGGACTTAGGAAAAGAAGCCTACATTCTAGGGATCAAGTTCATTCGTGATAGATCCAAGAGGCTGCTTGGACTAAGTCAGGGTACGCACATTGACCAGATACTAAAGAGATTTAGTATGGAACAATCCAAGAGGGGATTGGTTCTAGTGTCACATGGCCTACATCTTTCTAAGAAAATTTTTCCTCATACATAATAAGAGAAAGATAGAATGAGTAATATCCCATACGCTTTAGCTATGGGATCCATCATGTATGCCATGTTATGTACTAGGCTTGATGTTGCTTATGCACTGATCATGGTAGGAAGATATCAAGAAGATCTAGGTGAACAGCATTGGACTACTATTAAGACTATCCTTAAGTATCTGAGAAGAACTAAGGATATGTTCCTGGTGTAAGGAGGAGACGAGGAGCTTGTCATCAGAGGGTATGTTGATGCTGGTTTTCAGACATATCAGAATGATTTGAAGTCTCAATCTGGATATGTTTTATGTCTCAATGGATGAGCTGTGAGCTGGAAGAGTTCAAAGCAGCCATTTGTCGCCAATTCTACAGTGGAGTCCGAATATATAGCAGCTTCTGATGCAGCCAAGGAAGCCGTATGGATTTGGAACTTTTTCTAGGAGCTTGATGTGGTTCCTAGCAGTAAATATACCATTACATTGTATTGTGATAATACTGCAGCGGTGGCTTTTGCAAAAGAACCAAGGTCACATAAACGGACAAAGCACATACTCTGGAAGTATCACCTCTTGAGGGATTTCTATTAGAGGGGTGAAGTTACTTTGAGCAGAGTGTCCACGGAAGAGAACGTGGAGGACCCCATGACTAAAGGATTATCTCAGCAGAAGCATGAATATCATGTGAGAGCTAGCGGGTTAAAGGTTGTTAGTAGTTGGCTCTAGTCCAAGTGGGAGTCTGTTGGATTTGGTGGTCTATAACCAACTAATTTGTAGTTTATTCATTAATAAAAGCCTTATCACATCTTGATTGTTCTTCTGCGTGACAATGCATGTGATAATGTCCTAAGGACAGCTGTTGCATTAAAGGGTTATAGAGGATCCCTACTATGATGAGAACCCAGAAGTGTCATAACACTATTCTTGAATATATGTTCTATGGCCGGATGATATTATTTGAGGGACACAAATAATACAGGTAATTAGGGGTGAGGACTCATAAAACTTTGAGGCACCTTCTCATGGTGTGCACCCTTGGTAATATTTAGGAGGATATTATGAGAACAAGACCCGCCAGTAAGAAATACACATTTCATAGTGTCATTGGATATTTCTATCTGCGGATGTGTGTATTGGTCCTTAGACTTTAAGATTATTATTAATGGGTATTACAACTCACGCACTTAGATGTATTGATGAAAACACTGATGACACACTATTCACATCGAGGTTGGATACGTTGGGTGTGTCACGATTAATACTACATTAATAGATAATGCAAGAACGGATTTGTCCCTTCTGTTCCATAATGGAAGTAGATATCTCAGGCCCTTTGATGGAATTGATATAGCCTAAATAAATCCATGGCCATGGTATGGTATGGGCGAGTTCAATTCCGGGAATTCAAAGAAAGAATAATCGAGCACATGGGTTGATGGCACTAGCATGCAACCCGTTTGATTAGAGATATCGAGACAAAGGGATTATATTACACGGTAATCATTTGTAGGAGGTGACACATCATTTCGGCGTTTACTTCGTTCTTTATGGGTGCCTTGGCATGTCGCTAGACACTAACCTTGGACTTTAGGCAGGATCCGCCTAATGCCACTGAGAAAGAGTCCTAGAGGGTCACACACTAAGTGTGTCCATGTATCTCAGTTAAATATTAATTTAACAAGTTTAACAAATAATATTCATGACTGTTGTTTAATAATTATTTAAGGATGCATGATCGTATTTATTTCGACATTAGTTATTCGAGAGAATATATTGAAGGCGAAATAATATATTTATTAGTGAGTAAGGTAGTTACATTTATTTAAGAAATAAATAGCCATTACTCAAGGTCCAATAAATGTGGTGGAGAAAAATGGAAAATAAAAGTACACACCGTGTATATTAAATATACACGCCGTGTAGTTTTATGGAAAACAAGTACACATCGTGTATTAATTATTACACGCCATGTAGTTTTCCAGTCGGGATTTTGAGGAAATAATATTGTTTTATTAAATAATATTTATTATAATCAGTGTGGGCGCATGTCAAAGAATTAATAATTAGACGTGGGGGTTTTCAATAAGAGTTAATGAAATAAATAAAACACGTAACGCGTTTATTTATTGTCATTACTCTATTAACCTCAAACCCGGTTATAAATATCCTGACAAACCCCACCACTTTTAAAAGAGATCCATTGTTGTGCACAAAGGATTTTGAAATACTCTCAAGCAAAGAGAGAATTCCCTTTCCACCAAGAACGCACTCAAGTTACGAGAGCGAGATCCTCCACCGGATCAAGGCGGTCGAAGGCGGACATCGCAAGCAAAGGTTCTTCCGTGCTAGCACTCAGATATCCCTTCAGCGATGTCTAGAGATACGTGGAGCACGTGTGGATCACCGCTAGAGGAATCCTATACATGGATAGTACGATGAAATGATGGATCACAGGATCATGACCGGAGACATCGACGAAGAAAGAATTCCACCGAGGTAATTCTTGTGAATTAATTAAATTAATTATAACCAACATATGATGATCCTATCTCAATGGTTCTGGGACTCTTATTTTCTTTTTCGTTCTTCGTTCTATTCTGAAGATCTGGCATTTTATATCGTTACGGATCTCGGATTGAACGTTGTTTAATGCTAAAATTAAAGTTAGGAAATCACACCAACGCGCTTCTGCTGTGCCCGGAACCTACATGTAGATCCTCACGTCCAACTAACTACAACCACCAAGCCTTGTGCACATTTTTATTTATCCAATAACCACATATACCATATCACAAACCATGCTCAAACAATATACATGACATTTAAAATTCACATTTAATTCAACACATGAATCATCATTAAGACTTATAGCATTTACCATTTACTTAGCATATTCCAATCAACCCATTTCCCTTTTTATACCTTAACCCATTTATCATATTCAAAAATTTCCATACATTAACCCATTTCCCATGGTTCGTCAATTCACATGCATTATCACATTTATGTAATTCCATTACAAACTCATAAGTAATTTGACACATTCACATTATTCCATTTAAACCATTTCAAATTTTTCAAAAAAAACCATTATCTCATTGCCAATAACTAGAAACAACTACCATTAGTGTTTATTTATAATTTTAACCAACATGTCAAAAAAAATTCAGGGAATCTATTTCAATACAAGTGAACTTTTGGCTGCACAATAAAATTTTCTATTTTTGGGAATATTGGCACACCCCATGGGTGGCCCTAAATCAGTCTAGTCAATATAAATGTATCCAATGGGGATCATTAGTGGTTCAATTAATCATTTATACAACCATTCTACCAAATCCTACCAAATTTTTCAAATAAACATTAAGAGGGATGAAATTTCACAACCACATATGAACAAATTGACAATAAAACTATGGGATATAACTTGTAAACCACCTACCTAGAATCTGAAGATGAATGCACTCTTAACCTTAGCCTTAGATCCTGGTTCAATCACCCTTTGAATACCCAACATAATATCTTATAGAAAAGAGGGTTTTAGGTATTCAGAAGAAGAAGAATGAAACATAAATCCCTAATTTGTAAAAGAGAAGAAAGAGAAGCATTAGACTCACCTAGAGCTTTAATACGCACCCAAAAACACTATAAATAGCCTATAATCGAAGGTGATCAACCCTTGTAAATTCTTGGTTGAAATAGATCAACACAAGGGATGCTGGAGGAGAAATGGAGGAAGAAATAGGGTAAGAAACACTAAAATCCTAAGGGGGAAATTTGCTAAAATCCCACTTTTAATGGGGCACACAATTTGGACGCACAGTTTATCAAGCCCTACAGAAATAGTGCACCATCCTCTATCAAAGAGGGTCCAAGTCACATAGTTACTTGGGAATCTCACATAGTTTGACAAACCATGTTCTAATCATGTGAAATTATTATGTCCAAGGTTGTATGATTTATCTCTCCCACTTGCATGGTTTACACTAACCATGCACCAACCGTGCAACATGCACAGGATGTCCTGATTTCTCTTTATTTTGTGTCCCAAACCCCTAAAACACCCCAAAGCTTCCTCACACACCTGGTAAAAATTTATTTATCCAAAATTAGGGGATTCAAACTAGAATTTAAACAATAAGATACCTCCACGAATTCCATAATCTTATATATATATAAAAATATTTTTGTGAAAATTTCTACATAATTGCACTATAATAGACAACCTTATAAAAATAAAATATGTTATAATATTCTTCGAAAAATGGGTAAAAGAAAACATAATAAAACTATGGGTTAAAAATCTCGCTAAAGTAAAACCTTGTCATATATATATTATGAGGTTAGACCATAAACATATCAGAAATCATGGGAGAAATATAAAACTATAAGAATTATCCATAAGGCATGAAAAAAGAGCATGAAACCTCAAATTATTGAACATATTCCATGGATTAAGACTAGGGAAACATGAAACAATATACATGACCCATATATCATGGTATAGAAGTATAAGATAGAAAATTTTTTTAATCATGGGAATAATAAATCAAAATAAAATAGAGAAGGTGTCACGACCCGTCCTCGGGGCCCGTGCCGTGACTACCCCAAGCCCGCCTTCCATAGGCCAGGGGCTGGTGACTAGCACCAAGGCGTAAATCCCAGAAAAAGGGAAGGCATTGCCTTTGTAAAGTAAACCACAAACACCACAGAGCAAGCAGGCAGAAGTAAACACTAAGTAAAAACTGGTACAACAGTAAGTGCGGAAAAGTAAGTGGGCTAGTATACAAACCCAAACTGTAAGTAAAGTACAACTGGAAAGGGAAAACAACAACTGAAAAGTAAAGCCGAAACGTCGAGATGTCCACTGGAGATCCCACCTGAAGGGTGGGTACAGATAGTCTCCACTGCTCCTCGGGTCCAGCTGACCACTCCAAGTACGTCCCACCCAGTGGTCCACCTCCTGGTACCGTCCTGCTCCGCAAGCCTCAACCACGATCAATGATGTCCGTCATCTGCAACCAACACAACGTAGTGCGGGCATAGCCCGTGCAGGGGTGAGTATAAGATACTCAGTAGGGACCCTGAGACCCCCAAAGGTCTCCCAGAATCCACAAAGGATAATCCACAAAGGAAAGATACAATCCCGAAGTAACATTCGACACTTCTTAGGTATATGCCCATACATATACCTAAGTCTTCAATTCTCATTCGTATCCAACATCCGAGCCCGAGTACAACCCAGTCCACACAGGAAAGAAAAACGTAAATCCACACAGGATAGCACAACACAATCCACAAAGGAAAGAAAAACAGGATTTCAGCTCACACAGGTATACTTCTTCATATGACGATAAAGATGACCAGATATTTCCACTGATTCATCTAAGTCGTCGGACCCACAAAGGATCGATAGGTACTAACCCCTGCAATGACCCACAAAGGATTTGACCCACAAAGTATTGATAGGTAACTAACCCCCGCAATGACCCACAAAGGATCTGACCCACAAAGGATCGATAGGTAACTAACCCCCGCAAAGACCCACACAGGATATGTAGGCGCTGGCCCACATAGGACCGCTGAGTGCTGACCCACACAGGATCGGACCCACAAAGGATCGGTAGCACTGGCCCACAAAGGATCGCTGAGTGCTGTAGTCGTCGCCGTCGAATCCACTGAGGATCTCTGTATAGTCGTTGCTGTCACAGTAGCGGTCGCAGCCAGCTCTAGGGTTCCCGCACACAGCAAGTTCGTTCGGGAGGGTCCGCTCCATGAGCCGAGATGCTGATACATCAACTGACACCTAGTCCAGATCTGATGTATCAAAAAGTTCTGTATCTTCAACAGGAACTCAATGCCGCAGACGGCGCGTCAATCGGACGCCCGGTCTGAGAGTTATTGGCTTTTTCGTCCCAGGGCGCCGGTTGGTTTTTATAGAAAAACCAACCTGAATGTACTCCACATGTGTCAAAACCTCAGGTGGAGTAAGCCAAAAGATCCGTCTCACTTAGAGGAATCCATCAAAGTCAACGGTAAGTCAATCGGACGTCCGGAACTCAAGTTATAAGTGTTTCCATTCTGAGGGCCCAGTTGGTTTCGTGTACGAACCAACCCGGCCGAACCCAAAGTATTCTGAAACCTCAAGTGTGATA
This sequence comes from Viscum album, assembly GCA_963277665.1. NCBI lineage: Eukaryota > Viridiplantae > Streptophyta > Magnoliopsida > Santalales > Viscaceae > Viscum > Viscum album. The sequence continues at coordinate 1,369,352,786 of OY728162.1, read as the reverse complement.
TACTGAATCGACCATCTCTATCCAAGGATCGCATCGCCGCTAAAGGCGCGTCGATCAAAGGACCATAGCTCAAGATATGGGCAAAAGTCCGAAAAGGTCCGAAAACGGGGTGTCTGGGCCCGGACTGACCCGGCCCAACCCCCCCCCCCCCCCCCCGGGTCAGCCCGAACCGGGTCGACCCGACCCAGTTCTGACCCGACCGGCATGGCCCGGCCTGGTCCGGCGGTCCGGCCGGGCAGCTCAGCCAGCACGCTGGCGCTGGCCAGGCGCTGCGCAAGGCAACCACACCCCCCCCCCCCTCGCGCGGGGGCCGCACCGTGACACCCGGACGCGGCTTAAGTCGCGTCCCTCCTCCGCGGTCCCGCGCGGCCGCAGGACCGGCCAGCGCCGCTACGGCTTCAGCCGCGGCGGGTCTTCCCGGCAGCGCACCGTGCGCCGCCGAATCCTGGCAGCTGGCCGCTACCTCCGGCCGCCGGCGGGGGCTTCCGCGGACCACCGGACGCGCTCCGGTGGTCCGATTTGCGCGCGGTCTTCTCCATTGCTCGTCCCGGGACTCGTTCTTCACTGAAAAGCCTTTAAAATTAACTTGCAGCCCCGTTTATCGTCGCCCGCCAATCTGCACATAACAAACAAAAAGGGAAGTGGGTTCGGACTTGTTCATTGGTCTGCACCCACCGTGTTAGCGGTTTTTAAAGTCTCAAAATAATCATATTTAACAACTGGGGATATAAATCACAAAGATTTCAAAGGAACAACCCCTACCTCGTAGTTGTTGTCGGACGAGAGTTCTTCGCGGAATTGACCGTCGCGTCGATGATCTCTGAGGGTTAAAGAAAACACACAGATTTAATTTCACGAATTAAATCCATGTTAAGGATAAAATCCACAAAGGAAATTTAAAAGATCCGTAATCTCCTACCTCAAGCAGTTCATGATCAGAGATTGTTGTGGGGAAGAACGTCGCGGAAGAAGCGTCGTGGAAGGAGAATCATCGGCGTCGCGGAACACAGCATCGCGTCTTCGATCTACGAGGGTTCGGCGTTCTTCACGTTCTTCGCGTTCTTCACAAAGGAGGATGAAGATATTGTTTCTCCAAATCCTCTCAACAAACCACACCCAAGAAGAAAGTGTGTTGGTCTTATTTTATTATTATGCCAACAGTTTGAAAACATGTTAACAAACGAACCATTAATTCGGTGAATTAATGGTAACGTCTTAACTGTCCAATTAATAGGAGCGTTAAGAGTTTAGGAAATGCACCAGTTGACTTTCATTTAAAAGGGGTTTTTGCGGGTGCGTTACTTAGAGGAAAAGAAACGGTGGGGCTCGTGCGGGCCCAGCTCACAAATATCCTACCAAGAGAGTAGGATATTTTGGGTTCCACCCTATCTACTTAAACCTAGCTTAAGTGGATTTTAAGTGGCTTTAAGTGGCTTTAAGTAAAATAAAATAAAGTTGTCGCACCACTTTATTTTATTTTCTTCACTTAACCCCAAAAAAATTAAAAACCACACCCGAGAAAACGCAACTCCGGAAGAGGCGTTTCTAAGAAAGTACTGGCGCTGCGATTCCATCGGTGCCCTCGGAATTCGATTCCGAGCACCGGTTCAAAAGTTAGAAAAACTCGCTCGTTCGTTCACTGAACCTACCCAAGCCAAACTTCGGAAAATGATTCTGGGCACACCGGGCCTCAGAATCACGTGCCGTCAGAAACTGCGTTCTTGTAAAATTCCAAAGAAAATTAAGAAAAAAAATTCCTTGAAATTTACGGGTCTTTACATCACTCCCACCTCAGGTCTTTATGTCCTCATAAAGATACATCATAAACTAGGGAAACAAATGCGGGTACTGAGCACGCATCTGAGCCTCCCGCTCCCAAGTGCTCTCCTGGAGGTTCCTATGCTGCCATCTGATGCGCACTAGAGGAATCGACCGTCCACGTAGGACCCGCTCCTATCGATCCTTGACCTCCACTGGGACCTCTGCAAAAGTCTCCCCATCATCAACGTCTAGCTCCCCATGGTCAATGATATGCATCGGGTCATGCATGTATCTCCTCAGGTGAGATACGTGGAAGACGTCGTGCACCCGGTGCAACTGAGGTGGTAGAGCCAGGTGATAGGCCACCTCGCCAATCCTGCTGAGAACCTGGAATGGTCCGATGAAGCATGGAGACAACTTGCCACCTCGGCCAAATCTCTGCAAACCACGTCGAGGTGAGACACTCAAGAAAACGTGGTCGCCATCCTCGAACTCTAGTGGCCTCCGCCTCCTGTCAGCGTAAGACTTCTGCCGGCTCTGAGTTGTTCTCATCCACTCCTGGATGACCTGGACCTTCTCTATCGTGGCCCAGACCATCTCTGGTCCCACAAGTGCTGACTCCCCAGGGTCTGTCCAGCATAAAGGAGATCTGCAAGGCCTGTCGTACAACTCCTCGTATGGTGCCATCCCGATGGTGGATTGGTAGCTTTGTTGTACGCAAACTCCACCAAGGGTAGGTGGTCCTCCCAGCTGCGACCAAAGTCAAGGACACATGCGCAGATCATGTCCTCGAGAGTCTAAATGGTCCTCTCCATCTGACCATCTGTTTGAGGGTGAAAGGCGGTGCTCAGACGTAGCTGCGTCCCGAATTTCTCCTGCAACCCCTTCCAAAGCCGGGAAGTAAAGCGAGCATCTCGATCGGAGACGATAGATGATGGCACACCGTGAATCCGTACAATCTCCTGAACATAGAGACGTCCCAAGCTCTCCATTGAGCCCTGCTCTCTGATGGGTAAGAAGTGAGCCGACTTGGTGAGTCGGTCAACAATCACCCAAATGGAGTCGTGACCTCTGGAAGTGCGTGGAAGTCCAGTCACGAAGTCCATAGATATCCCGTCCCACTTCCACTCCGGGACCTCCATGGGCTATACCAAGCCTGCTGGTACCTGATGCTCCGCCTTCACCTGCTGGCAGGTGAGGCATCGAGAAACAAACTCTACCATAGCCTTCTTCATGATCGGCCACCAGTGCTGTCGTCTGAGGTCCTGGTACATCTTTGTCACTCCAGGATGTACCGCCAAAGGAGAAGTGTGAAACTCTCTCAGCACCTCCTCCCGTAAGGAAACTGGTACCAAGGTACATCCTCTGAAAAGGACATCGTGCTCTGCTCCAAGGGAGAAACCATCAGGTGCCTGACCTGAGGATATCTGTGCATGCCGCGTCTCACAGTCAGCGTCCCTACGTTGTGCCTCTCTGACCCGCTGCAGTAGTGGAGGAGAGACTGTGAGAGACTGAAGGAAGGCTGCTCCATCCCTATCCACAAAGGATATCTGCAAGGCGGCTAGCTGCTCTGTCGCCTCCTCAAGTAGCTGAATGCTCGTCCTCCTGCTGAGAGCATCAGCTACCACGTTCCCCTTCCCAGGAGTATAGACTATCTCAAAGTCATAGTCCTGGAGGAACTCGAGCCATCGCCAATGTCTCAGGTTCAGGTCCTTCTGAGAAAATATGTACCTGAGACTCTGATGGTCAGAAAAGACTGTAAAGCGCTCTCCCATCAGATAGTGTCTCCATGTCTTCAGAGCGAAGACCACTACTGCTAACTCCAGGTCATGGGTAGCGTAGTTCTGCTCATGCGGCCTCAAATGACATGATCCATAGGCAATAACTGCCCGTTCTTGCATCAGGACACATCTGAGTCCGGTCCCTGATGCATCGTAGTAGACTACGTACCCTACTCCCTCCTTAGGAAACCTCAAGATAGGGGCGCTGGTCAATCTCTGTCTCAGCTCCTGGAAGCTATGCTGACATCTGTCTGACCACACAAAGGGTTTCCCCTTCTTCGTAAGAGCTGAGAGTGGTTCCCTAACTTCGGAGAAGTCTGGAACAAATCTCCTATAGTATCCAACTAGTCCCAAGAAACTCCGCACCTCCGTCACGCTCCTGGGTGGATCCCAGGCTAGCACTGCCTCGATCTTCGCAGGATCCACTGCAACTCCCACCTTAGAGATGACGTTCCCCAAGAAGTGGACCTCACATAACCAGAACTGACACTTCGAGAGCTTTCCATAAAGCTGGTGCTCTCGGAGTGTGTCCAGTACGACTCACAAGTGGTAGGCGTGCTCCTCCTCAGTCGTCGAGTATACCAAAATGTCATTGATGAAGACCACGAAAAATAGATTAAGGAATGGTTGAAATATCCTGTTCATGAGGCCCGTGAACACTTCTGGAGCATTGGTTATACCGAATGGCATAACCAAGAACTCATAGTGGCCATACCGACATCTGAAGGTCGTCTTCTGCACGTCCTCATCCCGAACTCTGAGCTGATGATAGCCTGACCTGAGGTCTATCTTCGAGAACCACCATGCTCCCTTGAGCTGATCGAAGAGGTCATCAATCCTCAGTAGCGGATACTTGTTCCTCACTGTCACCTGGTTCAGGCGATGATAGTTGACACAAAGTCACAAGCTCCCGTCCGCCTTCTTGGCGAACAATATCTGGGAAGCCCAGGGTGAAACACTGGGTCGGATGAATCCCTTGCCCTGAAAGTCCTCCAACTGTACCCGTAGCTCTCGAAGCTCGGCGGGGGACATCGGATATGCTGGAGTTGATATCAGGATTGTCCCGGGGTACATTTCAAAATAAAATTCTACCTCTCTGCGAGAAGGTAGTCCTGGAACGTCGTCGGGAAAGACATCCGCATACTGATCCACCACTGCAGGAAAACTAGGACTCTGCACGTCAACTGCTCCTAGGATGAGGCTATCCAACTGATGAGTGATGGACTATCCTCTCCTATGCGGAAGTCCATCCTGTGCTGCGAAGGTTCCCTTCTCACCGGTGAAGGTGAACCTGCTCCCGTCGGTGAGTACACGTCGCACCTTGCGCCTAATACAGTCGATCTGAGCATGGATGGTAGATAACCAATCCATGCCCAAGATGACGTCGTAAGGACTCGACGCCGCTACAAGAAGATCCCAACCGAAGATCTCACCTCCTAGAGTAAGCTCACACTGCCGGCACCAGTGCGTAATCGTCGAGTCTGCTCCTGTAGGAGTCTCTAGCCATAAGGATCAATCCAACGGCTCTATCGGAATCTCCGAGCTCCGAACAAGGGCAGCGGCTATGAAAGAGTGACTCGCTCCTGTGTATATAAGAACTGCAGCAAGGGTGGAATAGACACATATAGTACCTCAAATCATCTCGGGTGCGCCTTGGTCGTAGGCCTCCGCTGCCTGGAGCTGTGCCTGCCTCTGCCTTTCAGCTCCCTGTGGCGGGGGTGGACCTCCCGGTGGTGGTGGTGGTAGAGCCTCAAAGCGTCGCCCACCACCTGTTGCTCATCCATCTCCTCTGCCTAATCTGCCTCCTCCCTGCGGACCGCCACGGTCAACCCTCTGCCTCTGTCTGGGTAGCCCCTCAACCGTCTGCTGCTCCTCGGCACGGTGGGTCGGGCAGTCACGATCCATGTGACCACGTTCGCCGCATGTGTAGCACTGCCTGCCTCTCGAAAGACTGGCTCCACGATATGTGTCTCGCACTTCTAAGCCAGTGTCTTGATGTCTTCTACGTGAGGGTTTGGTCTGCTTGGACCCTTGAGTCATCCGTCGACTGCCTGCCGCAGAAGACTCTACTACGTGCCACCCCGCGGTAGGTCTCGCTACTGATGAAGGCTCAGCAAGGAAGCTCTCGATCAAAAGGGCTCGCTCCAGTACTCCTGCCTGAGTCGAAATGCTGAGGGAGATCAGCGATGCCCTGATCTCATGTCTCAAACCCTGCTCAAAGGTCCGGGCCCAGAAGAATGGGTCTCGTACCATGTCTGTCGAGTAACGCGAGAGATCGGTAAATCTCGCCAAGTATTGGGCGACCGTCAAGCTGCCCTGCCGTAGCTGAAGAAGCTCCTGGATGTGCACCGCACGGAGGTTGGCCGGGACGAACTCTGAGTATAAGAGGCCCTCAAATTCTATCCAGAGAAGATATGCCTCATTGTGCACCTGGAGCATCAAGCTCCACCATCGGCCTGCTGCCGCGTGCAGTAGGCTCGCCGCGAGGATCACCATGAGGTCTGCTGGTGTCCTCACTAACCGGAAAACTCGTACCACTGCCTCCATCCAGTCCTCGGCTACCTGGGGGTCCATCTCCCCATGGAACCTGGGCAGTCGTTGGCACTGTAACTCATTCAGTGCACTAAGGCGACGTGCATCGTCAATGGCTGGGGCTGGAGGCATCGGTGGCTCGGCGGGTAGAGGTACCGCCGGTGCCTCAGCTGTCAAAGGGCCCTACACCGAGGCCTCGTCGCTCGGTGGGTTGTCGTCACGCTCAGCTCTCGAAAACCTAGCTGGCTGCCATCGTGGAGCCATCTTGAAAAGAAACAGGTGCGCCACGGTCAGAACAGTATACCTGGTGAGCTGACAAATACTAATCACAAAGAAAACATGAAACACACATGCAATCAAAGTTTTCGTGCATTAATTTGGAAATCAGAATTCAGGGTCCTGGTGTACGGATACGTCGGCCGCCGCACCAACACTGGACTCCCTGGACTGATAACCACACCCAATACGCTTAAAATTATTGCTTCACATAGAAAAAAAAGATCAGAGTCTGCGGTAGAACCGAACTCCTCTGACACCAATTTTTCACGACCCGTCCTCGGGGCCCGTGTCGTGACTACCCCAAGCCCGCCTTCCATAGGCCAGGGGCTGCCGACTAGAACCAGGGCATAAATCGTGGAAAAAGGGAAGGCATTGCCTTTGTAAAGTAAACCACAAACACCATAGAGAAAGTAGGCAGAAGTAAACACTAAGTAAAAACTGATACAACAGTAAGTGCGGAAAAGTAAGTGGGCCAGTATACAAACCCAAACTGAAAGTAATGTACAACTGGAAAGGGAAAACAGCAACTGAAAAGTAAAGCCGCAACGTCGAGCTATCCACTGGAAATCCCACCTGAAGGGTGGGTACAGATATCCTCCACTGCTCCTCGGGTCCAGCCGACCGCTCTGAGTACGTCCCGCCCAGTGGTCCACCTCCAGGTATCGTCCTACTCCGCAAGCCTCAACCACGAACAACGATGTCCGTCGTCTGCAACCAACACAACGTAGTGCGGGCATAGCCCATGTAGGGGTGAGTATAATCTACTCAGTAGGGACCCCGAGACCCCCTAAGGTCTCCCAGAATCCACAAAGGATAATCCACAAAGGAAAGATACAATCACGAAGTAACATCTGACACTGCTTAGGTATATGCCCATACATATACCTAAGTCTTCAATTCTCGTTTAGCTCCAACATCTGATCCCAAGTACAACCCAGTCCACACAGGAAAGCAAAACGTAAATACACACAGGATAGCACAACACAATCCACAAAGGAAAGCAAAACAGGATTTCAGCTCACACAGGTATACTTCTTCATATGACGATAAAGATGACCAGATATTGCCACTGATTCATCTAAGCCGTCGGACCCACAAAGGATCGATAGGTACTAACCCCCGCAATGACCCACAAAGGATCTGACCCACAAAGGATCAATAGGTAACTAACCTCCGCAATGACCCACAAAGGATCTGACCCACAAAGGATCGATAGGTAACTAACCCCCGCAAAGACCCACACAGGATCGGACCCACACAGGATCTGTAGGCGCTGGCCCATACAGGACCGCTGAGCGCTGACCCACACAGGATCAGACCCACACAGGATCGGTAGCACTAACCCACAAAGGATCGCTAAGTGTTGTAGTCATCGTCGTCGAATCCACTGAGGATCTCTGTACAGTTGTCGCCGTCACAGTAGCGGTCGCAGCCAGCTCTAGGGTTCCCGCACACAGCAAGCTCGTTCGGGAGGGTCCGCTCCACGAGCCGAGAGGCTTATACATCAACTGACACCTAGTCCAGAACTGGTGTATCCAAAAGTTCCGTATCGTCAACGGGAACTCAACGTCGTAGACGGCGCGTCAATCGGACGCCCGGTTTGAGAGTTATTGGCTTTTTCGTCCCAGGGGTCCGGTTGGTTTTTAAGGAAAAACCAACCCGACCATACTCCACCTGCGTCCAAACCTTGGGCGGAGTAAGCCAAAAGATCCATCTCACTTAGAGGAATCCATCAAAGTCAACGGTACGTCAATAGGACGTCCGGAGCTCAAGTTATAAGCGTTTCCGTTCCGAGGGCCCGGTTGGTTTCGTGTACGAACCAACCTGGCCAAACCCAAAGTATTCCAAAACCTCGAGTGTGATATACCGAATCGACCGTCTCGATCCAAGGATCACATCGCCGCTAACGGCGCGTCGATCGGAGGCTCGTATCTCAAGATACGGGCAAAAGTCCGAAAAGGTTTGAAAACGGGGGGTCTGGGCCCCGACCGACCCGGCCCAACCCCCTGGGTCGGCCCGAACCGGGTTGACCCGACCCGGGTCCGGGTCCGACCCGACCGTCGCGGCCCGGCCCGGCGGGGCACAGCCCGGTCCGGCGGTCCGACCGAGCGACTCGGCCGGCGCGCTGGCACTGGCCAGGCGCCTTGCAAGGCAGCCCCCACCCCCCCCCCCCTTCCCCCACGTGGGGGGTGCTCCGTGACACCCGGACGCGGCTTAATCCGCGTCCCTCCTCCGTGGTCCCGCATGACCGCGGGACCGGCCAGCGCAGCCGCGTCTTCATCCGCGGTGGGTCTTTCCAGCGGCGCATCGGACGCCGCCGCATCCTGGCGGCCGGCCGCCGGTGTGGCGCGCCGGCGGGGGCTTCCGAGGACCATCGGACGCGCTCCGGTGGTCCGATTTGTGCGCGGTCTTTTCTAGTGCTCGTCCCATAACTCGTTCTTCACTGCAAAGCCTTTAAAATTAACTTGCGGCCCCATTTGTCGTCGCCCGCCAATCCGCTCATAACAAACAAAAAGGGCAGTGGGTTCGGACTTGTTCGTTGGTCCACACCCACCACGTTAGCGGTTTTTAATGTCTCACAACAATCATATTTAACTACTGGGGATATAAATCACAAATATTTCAAAGGAACAACCCCTACCTCGTAGTTGTCGTCGGACGAGAGTTCTTCGCGGAATTGACCGTCGCGTCGACGATCTCCGAGGGTTAAAGAAAACGCACAGATTTAATTTCACGAATTAAATCCATGTTAAGGATAAAATCCACAAAGGAAATTTAAAAGATCTGTAATATCCTAGCTCAAGCAGTTGATGATCGGAGATTATTGCGGGGAAGAAAGTCGTAGAAGAAGCATCGCGGAAGGAGAATCGTCGGCGTCGCGGAACACAGCGTCACGTCGTCAATCTCCGAGGGTTCGGCGTTCTTCGCGTTCTTCGCCTTCTTCGCGAAGGAGGATGAAGATACTGTTTCTCCAAATCCTCTCAACAAACCACACCCAAGAAGAAAGTGTGTTGGTATTATTTTATTATTATGCCAACAGTTTGAAAACATGTTAAGAAACAAACCATTAATTCGGTGAATTAATGGTAACGTCTTAATTGTCCAATTAATAGGAGCGTTAAGAGTTTAGGAAATGCACCAGTTTACTTTCATTTAAAAGGGGTTTTCGCGGGTGCGTTACTTAGATGAAAAGAAACGGTGGGGCTCATGCGGGCCCACCTCACAAATATCCTACCAAGAGGGTAGGATATTTTGGGTTCCACCCTATCTACTTCAACCTATCTTAAGTGGCTTTTAAGTGGATTTAAGTGGCTTTAAGTGAAATAAAATAAAGTTGTCGCACCACTTTATTTTATTTTCTTCACTTAACCCCAAAAAAATTAAAAACCACACCCGAGCAAATGCAACTCCGGAAGAGGAGTTTCTAAGCAAGTACCGGCGCTGCGATTCCATCGGTGCCCTCGGAATTCGATTCCAAGCACCAGTTCAAAATTTAGAAAAACCCGCTCGTTCGTTCACTGAATGTACCTGAGCCAAACTTCGGAAAATGATTTCGGGCACACCGGGCCTCAGAATCACGTGCCGTCAGAAATTACATTCTTGTAAAATTCCAAAGAAAATTAATAAAAAAATTTCCTTGAAATTTACGGGTCTTTACAGAAGGCATCACTGTTTTATTCCCTTAATGGTTTGGAGTAGTGATAGCCCCATGGGTGTCATTAATTCCTATAGGGTTATCAAATTTATAAATTTATAAATATGAAACAAACAAACCACTAAACTATAGGGTAGTATAGGATATGCAAGACCAAGTTCGAGCCTATAGAGACAGGGTTGGAAAAAATATTAATTAAATAACAAAGACCTAAACTAACAATGAATTTCAGAAATTAAATCTAGATTACTCATAATTTGATTAGTATGGAAAGTGGGAGAAGAAAATATAAAATGGTTTTGGGGTAGCAATGAATCTAGGTTCATGGGTTGACAAGGTATGAAATAATTTATTAACAATCATGCAGTCATTAGAATCATATCTTAATGAGTACAATGGTCATATAAAACACCCTCCATCTTAAGTTCTCTTTTTCTCATGGTCAGGTACATCATATTGCAAAGTATGGGTTACCCAAAACCTTATTTAAACATAGGAAAGATACAAACATGATGTTTATAGAGTAAATCTAAACCATATACATTGCATTAAAAAATGTAATTCAATCAACTCAAGTAATGGTCTGGCTCAATGAAAGAAAGTAAGTAAACCCATTCCTCAACCCTGCAGAAATGGTCATGCAAGAGGAATCGAGAAATATATTAAAATGAAAAAAAAATATGAAATCCCAACATGAATTTATATAAAAAATAAAATAATTTATACATTCAATTCTCTTTTATCACATATGAAATGATACAAAGAAATCACTTTCCCATGCTAACCATGAGCCGGTGTATAAAATAATGAAAGAAAATCCTGCATAAAGTGGAAACAGTAAGGCTATATCGTGGTGTTCCTTGATCTAGAAGGCATCCAAATCATTTATCCTCATCCCTAGTAATCCTAGATCATTCAAAGTGGTGGCTGATGGCTTATTTTTGTAATCCATGTGTCAAACCCTTGTGGTTGGCATATTTATTTTTCTGCTTCCCGACACCATCATGACATGTAAACTTTACATGATGCGTAATATTCTAATTTTCACTGTGAGAGGAGGTGTCATGAATTTCAATGTCTATATTAAAAATAACATCTACTAAAAAAATCATGTTATTTAATGTAATTAAATGTTGTGTAAATTGTTCTGCTTCAGTTCCGTAGCTTTGTTGTATCCTCAAAAATTTGGTGTTGTGCTGTGAGCTTCCAAGTATCTATTATTTCTTACCATAAAACAAAAAACAAATAAAAAATTTCAAAATTTTTAAAGATTCATAAATTAAACATGTTAATCAATACAATAAATTACCATAAAATATATACATGAAATACAGTCATGAAGTACGAATCATTAATTGATTCCCTTAACATAGTGGAACATGAATCACTTCTAAATTCTAAAAACATAGTAGAGCTAGCATCACTACCTAATTCCCATTACATATTGGAGTAGTTATTAGTACCTTCTTTCTATAATATATAGTATCATGCATCACTTTCTGATTCCTATAGTGGAGTGAGTATAAATACTTTATTTACATAATTATCTTATGAGACATAAAACCTTAACCAATGTTTTGGAGGGGGATATCGGAACCCAGTAATTAAAATTAATACATATGTGGGCCATATTAAATCAATAAAATATCATATCATGAAAAATATAAGGAAAAATGGGTTTCATAACATTTCTAAATGGTATATCATAAAATAACTTCATGAATTAGATCGGTTGATACCAAAAAATAGACCACCCAAAAAAATTATTTCATAAAGGAATTTATAGGGTTATTAAAAAAATGAAACTCTATATAGATATATCCTTTTGATAAAAATATGAAAATTAAAGTCAAACCATAAATCAAATTTTTTACAAATAATTTTTAACATATCTTTAAAATACAATGTTATGAGTCACTTTGTGAAGTAACATTCGAGTAGTTTACTTGAATATATTCTTAAAAATTATTTATAAATAAATTTCAAAAATGGAACCTTTAATATAAATAAACTTAAAATCATCAAATTTGGAGTGAATGATTAAATATTTGATCATGAATGGAAAATCTATTTTTATATTTGAAAAAATTACCTTTATTGAATCTCACATAATTAAAAGAGTATTATTGAACACTTTGATAAGAGATGAAGATAAATATGAATATCACAATAATTAATAAATATTTAAAATACAAAATAATAAATTGAAACATTAGTGTGAATAAATAATATGGATGTATAAGATAAAATGATTAATGTAAATGATGTGAGTTATTCTTAACATTGTCATGATTTTATGACAAAGAAATTCATCATAGAAAGATATTTTAAATAAATGTTAATTTTCTTAGGATTGGAAAAAAATTAATATATAATGAAATATTATTATGTAATTAAACTTTATTAGAAGAAAAATGTTGTAAAATACTCATTATAACTCAAAGAAAAGAGATTTTCGTTGACAAAATCCCTTATGAATTTAGTAACACTTAAATAAAAAACTCACAAAAAAAGATAGATTTTTATGTATTCTAAATCCACTAAATTTCATGAATGTTATGATAAAAAGCATAAATAGGGAGTCATATACATCACAAAAAATTAAACAAGGGACAGATATGGCATATCTCTTAAAGAAAGAAAATCGAGAAGAGAAAAAAACCATTTCTTTTGAATCCTAACATATAATAAATCTCTTTAACAACTTGTATAATAAAAATAACTATCATAATAAATAAAATTAGAATGATATTCATATATAATAAAAAAAATTGATCTTTATTTATAGTTATTTATTATATATTTCTTAGTAATTTATAGTTTTTCGTCATCAAATGTAAGAGATTTTGATTGTTTTGTGCATACATTAATATTTCAATATTGATTTTTATTCATTGATAAATATATAATCATTCCTATATCATCCAATAAAATGTAATATATAATTTAAAATTACTTATCGTATTCTAATTTTATTAAACATGAGTTTTATCAATGATTTATGAAGATGAAATTGGTGACGATCTAGTTTTGATAATTTTTTATGAATGATATTTTTATATTAATAAGAAGTTAAATATTAATATAAAATCTCAAGAACATTAATAATTCCATAATCATCATTTTAATTCATTATATATATTTTTATAAGAATCCAAATGGGTTGATTATGAAAAATGAAGTACATCATTTCATTGAGGTGGTAGTACGAATGTACAGATGAACGAAGTTTTCATTTCCCATAAAATGAAAAAAAAAGGTAGAAACTAATTTTTAGTTTTATAATAATAATCATTTTATAATTTTAATATTTATTTATTAAATACCCCTTTTAACCCACCATGTAAGGTGGTTATGAAAAATAAAACATGTCATTAATGGAGTTGGTATTTGGTACATACGAATTGATGACATTTTTAATTTTTTAAGACGGATAGAGGAAGGTAGATATTGATTATTCCATCAATATCATAATAATTTAGTATTATAATTATATATATATATATATATATATATATATATATTAATACTTTTAGGCATAAAAATAATACTTAAAAAAATATAAATATAAAGGAGTAATTTGGGAAATTTTACCTTAATCCTTGAAATACCTCTATTCAAAATTAAATTAGGCCTTTGAGGGTGGTGTTTTGATGATATAAATACTTATAGAATTTTAATAAGATTTTTGGGGAGTAATTTTCATATATTTTTGTCTTACAAAATTACTTAATGTTTTTAAAACTTTAGGGTGGTGAAGGACTCCATTTTAAATAAGGGGAGTGGAATTTTTTTAATAAGAGGTACACTATTCAATTAATGTGGCTCCAAAATAGAAATATAATTGATAGGGGTGAAGTAAGGTGTTAAAAGGCCTCAGAAACTCATTTAGAGACTTGCTGTTAAAAAAAATAGGCCTTTTATAATTTGATTTAACCATTTTTTTCATTTTTCCTTTTACCGCGGTGACTAATTTTTACCAATATAATTTATTTTTATGGCTTAAAATAAAATATACCTCATTATATAATTTATACCTCAAGATAAAAAAAAATATAAAATCTATTTAGTTAGATGAAATTTCATAAAATAATAAAAATTATGTCTCGAATAATAAATATTGAACATATAAAAAACAATTTTATATAATGATATAATTTAAGTTATAAAATGTTAAATATATCTTAATAAATTAAAAATAATACTTTAAAGTGTATAATTTTATATATAAATAACATATTTGATAAGGAAAAATGTTTAATAAAAATTATGATATAATTATACCCTAATGATGTCAAAAAATAAATGATATTTTTAAAATGATATTTTTCACTATTCAACTAAAAATAAATCATTTTATAAAAATCCAAAAAAATCACCCTAAGATAATTTTGACAAGATTATGTAACACCTAAATATTTTATGATATATTTCTTTAAATTTAATCACTTTGATAGCTTAAGATACATGCAATACTAATTCTAAATGAACTATAATGTTGTATACCATTATAACCTAGCCATTAAATCAGTGTGTATTAATAGGACTATTTAAATAATTAAAATTTATGGTTTACACATATAAAATAAATTCATTGGTCAAAAATTGAGAACAAATAAATACCATTTGAAAGTAAAATATATGTTTTTATGGGAACAATGTGTTTTATCACAATAAATTTAATTTATAAATATTGATTAATTTAAGTAATGAAATTTATATATTATATATTCAATAAAATATTTTATAATTCACCAAATTTTTTCTAAGCATGAGATTATAATAAATCAGGTTTTAATATTAGAAACTGTATTTTATTCTAAAAAGTGGTTCCATAATTTTTTTCAAACTTATTTTAAAGTTAATTTTTTAACTTTTATAAAATTTATCTAACCATGTTAGCTTAATTTTTTAAATAATCATGTAAAAATTATCTTAGACTAAATTTTTTATGATGTTTCTAAAATGATTAATTTTTTCTATGAATAACGAAAAATAGTGATATTAATTGAAAACTACCTTTTCATTTAAAGCATTTATAAAAATACATTTGGTTTTAAAATTGATTTAAAATTATAATTAATATATTTGTGTAATTGGAATCGATTTTATGTTGAGTTTTGATATAAAAAAATATAATCAAGAAAACATTTTCTTTGGAAAACTATTTTTCATCGCTCTTGATAGTTTAATATTAAATTTAATGTTTTCACTTCTATTAATTACATTTTTAATATTTATTACATATTTTGAATCATAATAATTAATATTTTGTATTAATTTCAGCTTATTTTTTATAATAAATTTTAAAAGAGTAAAAATTTGTTACCACTATTAAGGTTAAAAAAAGGTTTACTGGGTTTTATACCAAATGATAAGGGTGAGGTTTCCAGTATAAATTGTGAAAATCCAATTTAATATACATATTTCAATGTTATCATATCCCACTAACTAATTTATGGCCATTTGGAAGCATTTTTTATCCGAAATGAATTTAATACTTTGTATTCATTTAGGAAATTTCCAAGTGAGTCTCCTCCTCCACTTATAAAAGGACACCCCCTCCCTCATCCAATCCACACATCATGAGCCTTTTTTTGGAAAATAATTGACCTAATACCTTACTCAAATCCCTAATAATCACATATTTTCCTTGGTTTGATCAAAAAACAATCCTATTAAGGCTTTAAGTATCAAGCTAAAGAGGTTTTTTGAAGAAAAGATATAGTTATTAACCATGCATCTATGTATAATTTCTTCCTATAAAAAAATTAAATATTATAAAACAATACTAAAATAATAACACAATTATCATAATTATACTAAAATGATATTAAGTTAATGGTATAACCATATCCATCATCCCTTCCATCAAATGGGAAATGAAACCATTGATCGTGTGTGTGGAGGACTACGACCTCATGAAATGATATAATTCATTTTCTATCACCCCATCTAAAATATGGATATAATGATAGATATAATGTTTATATATTATATTTCTGAAATATTTTTACTTATATAGTTATAATATCATATCTAACTTCTTACATTCCAATCCATTGTAAAATGACAACTTCGCTCATGCGTACGTGTGAACTATCACCTCTATGAAGAGATGTGATATGTTTTTCATTTAATTTGGAAATAAAAAGTAATGGGTATATAGTTAATAATTATATATTATATATATGATATAATAATTAATAGGTAAGGTGAATTATTATTTACCTTTCATTTCTTCCATCTACTGAAAAATGGAAACAACATTCATGTATGTACGGACTGTAGTCTCCATGAACGGTGTAATTTAATTTTCTATATCAAAAATTTATGGACTAATATAAATATATATATATATATAATGAAATTATATATTATATTTATATCATGATTATAATTATTAATATAATTTAACCATGATCAATTTTCAAGGACTGAACCTACCGAATCAAAAACATAAATAAAAAATGAATTTGTTATTACCCAAAATAATAATTTTAATAATGAATTGATAATAAAATAGTGGTAGAATATTATAAGTAAATAATATAAGGTATGATATATATGAGTATTGTTTTGGAATATATTTATAACAAATATATAATTATTAAACAGGATATTCATACACATACAATGGATGTCAACCCAGAGGTAAGGGTTTATTTAACGATCTCATCATTATATAGGATTGTTTATGTTTAAGTCTCTGCTGGGGGAATTATTTGATCATTATATATTAAAATAAATCTATTTTATTCCCATATAGATATTCCTATATATTAAAAAACCCCTTTCAATTTCCTCTTTTTAGGTACTCATGATATCAAAATATTTTTTTATGGAAAACCGACATTGTTTTTCTACTCGGTTGGGGATATTTCTCTTCCATGTCCACATTTTCAATAAAATTATTGAAATTATTTTTTTCCATTATCATATAATTTATTATTTAAATTTTGAAACCTGATTTACTTCTTAAAAAATTGTTTAAATGGAATCTTCTTGTCATTTTCAGAATGAGGTTTTTTTTTAACTTTTTACAATAGTGTGAAAGGAATGTTTTTTAATGGCATGTACAAAAATAACCACCATCATGACCACTCATTTATTTGAAGCTTCAATTACATGTTTATAAGTTTATTTTGAATTATAAATTTTTCCTTGATATTTTGGATGTATTTAAAGATCCAAATAAGTGATTTCAAATTGAAAATGTTATTTTCGTCAAGAAACATTCAAGTGATCATTTTAAAGTACATTCATTCATTTCAAAATTAATTGTTGAATATTATTATATAATAGTGATTTAATATTTTTATAATATTCTCTATGTTACTCTGGATGGATTATTTTATGTATATTGACTATATAAAATTATTAACATTTCTATTATAGTTTTTTAATATGAATGATTATATTGAATATGTTTGAACATTTTAAAATGATGAAATAATTGGACTTAATAAGTGAGGGGAAGGGCCTAATATAGATCCTAAATTCATCAATAGTTGTCATTAGACAAACCGGTTTGGGTATCTGGCTGAGGATGTACCCATTTATTATGATGTCTTGGAATGAGGCTTTGATGGTATATCTATGATTTCAAGCATTATGTATTAATTCATTATGAAACTAGTTTTTAATATCCATATGATTATTTATTTTGTTATGTTATCCATGTATTTAGATCCCTTTTATGTTATTTTTTATGTGGAATATTTGGTTGTTTTATATCTTGTCCATATTACTCATGTCTTATTAACTTGATTCAATATTATACTATACTCATACCCTTGCTAAGCATATGATCTCACAAATTTCTTTTTTCTACTTTCCCTAGGTTTCTAGGATGTGTATTATGATGGATATGAATGGATATACTAAAGGGAATAAAGTTGTTCTCAAAGAAAATAATATATTGTATCTTATGTTTTCATTTGTATTGTGGTATGTATCTAGTTTCTTAGGATTACTGAACTATTTGTTCCTTCAGGATGAAATTATTTGCATCTAGTGGAAATGTAATAATTTGACCACAAAATATAGCATACTAGGTTTGGGGTCTTTATAGTTGGTATTAAAGGAATTTTAGTAGAAACCTTGGGAATTATATTTATGAAATCATAGATTATGGAATATAACCTTATGACTGACTTTGAGGATAAGTCAAAGTATAGGATAATACCCTAATGTTTTTTAAGGTATATATTATATGGTTTTATAATAAATACATCCCTTTCTTGATACTAAGGTGGACATGGTTTTATAATAGATGTATCTTGGAGTAACAACTCCAAAAGGAGTTGGTTTGAGGATATTTTATCAATCATCCTAGTGCACGGTGAGTGTTCCCTTACTGAACACCTAGTTTGACACTCTTGGTGGATACAGTTTGTTTAATTCACATTTTCATTACAAACCATGGCGATATATTTGAAAATATTTTTACTATTTTAAAGTGTTCCAAAATAAACCAAGTTTATGATTTTGATATTAGCTAGAAAATATTGTTTCTATTTATATAAAGTGTTTCACTAGTTTTGGAACTATAAATTATGTTTTATAATGTTATAATCTACTGTATTCTATTATTTATAGATGAATACTAGAATAAGTAATGGGAACCATATTAATTTATAAAAACCATGTAGGTATTTACCTCATAGGAATGATAATGAATACGGAGTTAGATCAATATTTGGAGATGAAAATTTATTAAATATATTAGGGAAACTAACCCTAGATATGACCAATAACCATTCCCATTTGGGGAAAACTACTAATCCACAATACGGTGTTCCAATTTTATACTACTTTATACATAATCATCATTTAGGAGATACAGATCAATGGTGGTGATTGATTCGAAACACTAAGGATGAGTAGTAAATAGAGAGAATGGAATGGAAGGATTTAAGGTAACTTTCTTAAGAAAATATTTTCCTCTCGAGAAAAGATAATATTT
The DNA here is from genome assembly GCA_963277665.1 of Viscum album. NCBI lineage: Eukaryota > Viridiplantae > Streptophyta > Magnoliopsida > Santalales > Viscaceae > Viscum > Viscum album. Next base: position 1,369,333,810 of record OY728162.1, on the reverse strand, counting down.
GGACAGAAAATTCCTGAGTTTAATAAAAATGGAAGATGAAAATTTTTCTATCTATGAAGCCTAATTTACAAGGTTAGAAAGGTAGGATACGGACTATGTATGTAATATAAGGAGTAATATTGATTATTTATTTAATGGGAGAAAGAAAATATTTTAAAGTGGACTAGTCTCTCAAACCTTCTCATCATAATATTACATAGTATCATGTTCTATCAAGAGAGAGAAATAACTCTCTATGTATTATGAATTATAAGTAAATAAAGATAAGAAGAGTGTGGTTGAGAACTATAGAAAAGGTGATATGATAAAAGGGAATAAGGGAATGGTGTAATTTCCATATTATAATAAATATGTAAAGAAACACCATGGAATATGATTTCTAGGAATTTGAGTTTTTTTTAATTGTGGATAGAAAGGCCACTAGGCTCGTGATTTCAAGTGAATGAAAGAAGGTACCAATGTTCAATTCTTCGACAATAAAGATTTGGTGCAGTTTGAAAATAATTTTCCTATGAATCATGGGAATTTTCCCAATAAAATTAAATGGAGAAATTCTATTATTATGATATCACAACAACTAACATTGATGTTCCTAAATTTTTTGTGGTAGTTACATTAATCATATCCTCAAATTTAGCTAATTCTTTATTTGATTCTGGATCTATGCACTCATTTATATCTTCCATGTTTTCAAATAAAATTAGATATTTATAAAGCATGGTAAGAAGGGATTTATTATTAAAGACTGTATGTGGAAGTCACACCAAAATAAAGATTTCTCAATCAGTTTCCATTATGACACATAAACATGACCAATTTCCTGATGTCATTATTATACTAATAGTTGATGTTGATATTATCCTTGTTATAGAATGGCTTTCAAAATATGATGCAAAATATTTTTTCAAATATAAGGAAATTACTATTCGTGATAATGATATTGAATTATTTATATTTATATAGGACACTTCATCATCTGAGTAATGTCTAGATCCACCCCTAGTAGCTCATCTTAATGAGATCCTTGGGGAAGAAGAACATACACAATCTATTCATAGAAAAGGAAATATTAAAATTGAGTAAGTTCCTATTATACAATAATACATTAATGTATTAACTAAGGAAATACTTATACATATAACAAATCATGAAATTGATTTTTCCATTAATTTAATCCCTAATTCAATACTAATATCATTGAATCTCTATAGAATTTATATTGTTTAATTAGTGTAATTAAAGAAACAAATAGATATGTATTGTAATAAGGGATTTATAAACCCTAGTGTTTCACCTTCAGGAGACCTTATTCATTTTGATAATAAGAAATATGGATCTATGAGGATGTGCATTTATTATAGTGAAATAAATGATATTATGATAAATAAAAAGTATCATCTAACTCACATTGATGAATTATTCATCCAAATTTATAAAGCTCAATATTTTTCAAATATTTTCCTTTGTTCTGTATATCATCAATTGAAAGTAATAATGGAAATTATTCTAAAGAGATCATTTTGAATAAGGTATATGAATTATGAGTTTATAATAATTCCATTTTTATTAACTAATTGACCCTCTATCTATTAGATCTAATGAATAGATTATTCGAGGAATATATTGATAATTGTTTTTTTGGTTTGTATTGATGATATATTTTTTTACTTAAAGAGCTATATGGACCATGAGAATCACTTAAGGATCATTCTTAAGACTCTTAGAAGAAAATATTTCTATGGTAAATTTAAAAATTATGAATCATGGAAACATATTGATTCTTCCCTTATGCATATTTTCTCCAAGGATAGAATATCATATGTTCAAGTGGAGAAAAAGGAAGTCCAATAATGTATTACACTAACAAACATAATTTAGGTATGTATTGTCATTGGTGTGAAAGGTTAATATAGATGAAATATTCAAAAAAATTACATATTGGATAACTTGTTAACCATGAATACTCATAAAGGGGTTACATTCCAATGGGAAAAGGAATATGAATAATGTTTTGAAGAATTTATGAAAATACTATTGAATTATTATATTTTTATCTACCATCAAGAAATTATGGATTAGTGATATATATTGATGTATCAAATAAGAGAAATGGTTTTGTACTTATGAAGAATGGTAAATTTTTCTCCTATGAATCAATGTACTTAAATACTCATGAACAAAACTATCCACCCATGATCTTGAGTTGGTAGTCGTAATAATTACATTGAAGATATGGATACATTATCTCTAAGAAAAAAAGATATGATATATACACTGATTATAAGAGTCTAAAATACATATTTTCATAGAAAAATCTCAACTTTAAGAAAATTAAATGGCTTCAGCTACTCAAGGATTATCATTGTTCAGTAAACTACCTCATTGGGAATGCAAAAAATGTAGTTGATGCACTGAGAAATAAATATTGTGGTGTTATAACTAAAATTAGGATCAGAAGGGATCCTATAATCATGGATCTAGTATATATGGATAGGATAATTATTAAAGATGGGGTGATATCACCCTTCAAATAATTTCCAAACAATCATTGTTGGAAATGATAAAATCTTATCAACCAGATTATGGGAATTTTTAAAAGGAAACTAAAGTAGAAAATGATGGTAAATTGGAAGACTTCATTTTTTATTATGGAATTATGAAATTTGGAAATAAAAAATATTTTCCATATATACATGAGTTAATAAGGTAATTTTTGGATAATTTTCAAATCTCATATTTCTATGTACACTCTCATTGCACCAATATGTATAGAAACATTAGGGAATAATTTCAGTGAGATATTATGAAGAGTTAAATTTCTAATAATGTGTCAAGATGTTTGGTTTTTCAACATTTAAAGGATGGGAGACAATATCTAAGAGGATTCACACAAATATTACCTATTACCTTTTGAAAATGGGATGACATTACTATATAATGTTTAACTAGATTATCGAATAATCAATTAAAAATGATGAAATAAGTGTTATTGTTGATCACCTCAACAAGTATTCACATTTCCTTTATATAAGAAAATATTTACCTCTTGATAACCTTTCACGACTCAATATTAATTAATTTATAAGAAATAATGGATCACCTCCTTCAATTTTTTCTGATCATGATCCATGATTTACATCAAAGTTTTGGAATAATCATTAGAAGGATCTTAATAATTCACTTCATTGGAGAACCACTTATCACTCTCAAAATGGTGTATGGTCCAAAAGGAATATTAAAACATTATAATACATGTTGAAGTCTTCCTATCTTGACTTTATAGGTATTTTTTATTAGTATTAACCTTTGTTAGAGTTCTCTAATAATAATTACTTCCATTCAATTATTCACATGGCACCATATGAGTCATTGTATGGAAATATATTTCATACTCCAACTTGTTGGAATGAAGTTGGTGAATAGAAACTTATAGGCCTAAAAATTTTGGAGCAGACAAAAACAAATTTAAATACTATTCATACCCATATCAAAGCATCTCAAAGTATCAAAAAAAGTTATAATGATAAGCAAATTAAATATTTGGTATTTTAAGTGGGATATCACTATTTATTGAAAGTATATACTTAGAAGGGTGTTATATGGTATGATAAGAAATGGATATTGATCCCCTGGTACATCAAACATTTTGAAACCATTGAAATAATTGGTGATGTGGATTACCATTTTTAAATTTCACTAAGTATCTCTAAATTACATGATGTGTTTCATATATCATTTTCAATGAAAGATATGCTAGAACCAATCCATGAAATATCATTTGAAGAAATTGAATTGGAACCAGATTTATCTAACTGTGAAGAGCCCATCAAGATTCTAGACACTAGAGAACAAGTGTTGATTAATTAGATTACTCGACTATTAAAGGTACTTGGGAGAAATAAAAATATAAAAGAGGAAACATGGGAATAAAAAGATATTTTGATGAATAAGTACCCAAATATTTTCATGAGGTGAAATTCTAGAAATTTTAAAGAAAAAATTCTTTTGAATGAGAGAAGGATGTAAAACCCTGAGATTTTATGATATATTTCTTTAAACATAATATCTGCAATAGCTTATGATACATGAAACTTTGAGTCTAAATAAACTGTAATATAGTATATATTTATAACCTTGCCGTTAAATTGAAGGGTATTAATAGGTTTAACTAAATTAAAAAAATTAATTATTTTACAAATTTATAAAATAAATTCATTGGTTAGTAATTGAAAAAATAAATAAAATTTGAATGTAAAATAAATTTTTTTATAAGAGAAAATTATTTTTATCTTAATAAATTAAATTAATCAATATTTTGGAATTATTTTAATGAAATTTATATATTATATATTTAATAAAATATTTTATAATTCATATAATATTTTTTCTAAGCATGATAAAAGTATAAATCCACTTTTTATCTTAAAACTATATTTTTTCTAAAAGAGGTTTCATCAATATTTTCACTCTTATTTCAAAGTTAATGTTTTTAAATTTTAGAAAATATATTTGAAGAATTGATCACAATTTTTGAAATAATAATTTTAAAATTATCTAAGAGTTAATTTTTTAGAATTTTTAGAAAAGACCACTTTTTCTATGAGTAGTAAAGGGTATCGATTTTTATTGAAAACTTTATTTTTCCTTTCAAAATTTTTCAGAGGTCCATTTTGTTTTAAAATTATTTTAAAAGTAAAATTAGTTCAATTATAATATAATTAATCAATTTTATTTTATTGAAAAAAAAATTATGTATATTTTTTATATAAAAACTATTTATACTTAAGAAAACTTTTTCTTTGGAAAATAGATTTTCATCATGTTTTAAGATTTAAATTTGAATTAAATTCTTCCACTTTTGTGAATTGAATTATGTAAAATGGAATTATATTTTTAATAATCAAAATTATTAATAGGTTATAACTTCAATTTAACTTTTTTTATATTGAATATAAAAAACAATAAAAATTAATTACCATGGTGAAAGTTAAAATTGTTTTACTGAGGGGTTAACCCAAAAGATAAGGATAAGTTTTCCAATTTAACATGTCGAAATTATACACTTAATGTGTGACCCTATAAGCCTCTTTCTTAGTGGAATTATGCATAACTACCTAAATTATAAGGTTATAATCTAAAAACATTCAAAGAAATCCATATATAAATAAGTTAACATCACAGTAATTTATAACCTCTTACAAACATTTACCGTGTAATATAATCCTTTGTCATGATATCTCTAATCAAGCAGGTTGAACACTGATTCCATCAACCTTTATGTATGATGTCTATTTTTATGACTTTCCAAAAATAAAATCCCACTCCAAATACCATGTACATGGTTTTATATAAGAAATTTCATTACCATCAAAGGTCCTGAGATATAAACTTTTTTCTAGGGACTGGATGGATAAATCATTTCTCATATTATCCATTAATGCAATATCACTCATGACACACCCAATGTATCCTACTTTTCCATGAAAATATGTCATCGTAGTCTTTATAAATTCGTAAAATTATGCAATTCATGATATCTGTTAATGAAAACCTTAATGTTTAAGGATCAATACACAAATATGTAGATATGAATCTTCAATTAAACATAGAAATGTGGATTTCCTATTAACAGGTTTGTTTGTATAATCTTCTATCTTGGAGATTACCAAGGGATAACACCATGAGAAGGTGTATCAATAGATTATGACACTTATTCCCTAGATAGCATGTATTTTCTATGTCCCATCATACAATATCATCCAGAAATATAACAAGGTTTATGAATAATATTGTGGCACCTCTAGGTTCTCATCATAGTGGGGAAGTTCTATAACCTTTCCATATGATATATATTCTTAGGTCATTATCACATAAAAATATCATGCATCTGAACAATAATAATTTGATAATATAACTTCATTAAAAAATGAAAAAACACATAATCAAGTAATAAGTAAGTTAGTTCTAGGGAACCAACTCCAACAGACTCCCACTTTCACTAGAGATAACTTACAACAACTTTCATTCCACTAGATGTCTCATGATACTCATGCCTCTACTGAAATAAAGCCTTTATCAAGAGGTCCACCATATTTTCTTTCATGGATACTCTACTCACCGCAACTTCACCTCATGGAGAAAAATCTATCAAGAGATGAAACCTCTTATGTTCATTGTCCTTTAGTATGACTTTGATTCTTTGGATAGAGACTTTGTTAGAGTGTTATCATTGTAAAATGTGATAGGGTCTTTAATGATAGGAACCGAATAATGATCTTGGGAAAATTTATGAATCCAAACTACTTACTTGGATATATCAAAAGATGTAATATACTTCCAATCTGTTATATAATCGATGAAAACTTACTTCTTTTAACTCTTCCATCTCACATCTCATCTGTTTAAAAAAATATATATGTTTAGAATGTAACTTCAGATCATTTGTATTTTTCTAAAAACTAGAATTTATATAATCCCTAATAACTATCTCATCATATTCTCCATATACTAGGATCATATCCTTAGTTCACCTGAGATACTTAAGGATATCCCTAACAGCACTCCAATTTTATTCACCAAGATCTACTTGATATCTACCTACCATGTTCAAAGCATAGGAAACATCAAGCCTCATACAAAACGTGTCATATATGATAGATCCTATCAGACAAGTGTATGGGATCTTACTCATTATCTATATTTCCTCTTGTGACTAAGGACACACTTTATTGGAAATATGTACACCATGTGATACTAGAATAAATATTCTTGTGTATTGTTCCATACTGATCCCCTTTAGTATCTATTCAATGTATATACCTTGACTTCCCAAGAAACATCTTGGATCTATCATGAATGATCTTGATCACTAGAATTTAGAATGATTCACTTAATTAATTCTTAGATAATCACTTTATCAACCATGTCTTAAACTCTTTTAAGGTTGGGATATTTTTCCAATTAGTAATATTTTATCTACATATACTAATATGAAAACAATTTTACTACCACTAAAGTGTTTGTAAACACATCGCTCACATTCGTTCTTAAAGAAACCAAATTCTTTTATAGCTTTATCAAACCTAATGTTCCATAACCTAAGTGTTTTATTTAATCCATAAATTGATATATAGAAATTTTATACCTTTTGAAAATTTTATGGAGTCACAAACCCCTATGATTGTTTTATATACACATCCTATTGATGGTTCCCATTAATAAAAGGAGTTTCGACTTCCATTTTCCAAATATAATAGTTATGGTAAGATTTTATGGAAATTAATATTCTAATGGATTTAAACATAGAAAATGAATAAAATGTTTTTTCATAGTCAATTCCTTAACATTTTCTAAACTATTTATCCTCTAGTCGTTATTTATGGGTATTTAGTTTACCTATCATGTCCAACTTTCTCTTGAATACCCATATACACCCAAAAAAATTTACATCAACTATAAGAATGATCAAAACCCATACTTGGTTTTGATACATGGAATTCATCATAGAATTTATGGATTCTTTCCATATTTCATCTTTATATATCTCAATTTCCTCTTTGTAGGAGATAGGATCATCATTTTCAACCAATATTGAGTCACCATCATCAGTTACAAGAAAACTTGTATTTAAAGAACTTCTTCCATGGGGACCTATGGAATCAGTTCTTATACCAACTCCTATGTATATTTAGAATCATCTTTATTGAAGTTAATCTTACTCCCACTATCCTCATGTAGAATGTTCTACCTATCAAGACAGAGGGTATGTCTTGAAACAATCACTTTCTTATCTAAAGGGTTGTCTAGATAGCATCCCCTGTTTTCCTTGGGATACCCTATAAAGATATACTTTATGAATCAGGGTCTTAGTCTGTTGCTTGATAAATCCTAAATAAAAACCTCTCAACCTCATGCATCAACATGTTACAAAATATGTTGCTTTCCACTTCATAACTTGAAGGGATATAGTTTTACACTTTGGTTGGTACTCAGTTTAGTAAGTATAATGATTTCTATGATGCATATACCCAAAAGTATAATGGAAGTATTGAATGAATCATCATAAACCTTACCATATCCAAAAAGGTATGTTTCCTCCTTTCACTAACTCCATTCCACTATGGTGTATATGTTAGAGTGGGTTGAGATGAAATCCCATACTCTTGTAGAAATATAATAAAATCTTGGTTAAGATATTCACCACCTTATTCTGATTAAAGTTTCTTTATCTTTTTACCAAGATAATTCTCAACTTCATTCTTGAAGTCTTTTAACATCATAAAGGATTCGTACTTATACATCATCAAGTATATATAACCATATCTACTCAATTCATTAGTAAAATTAATAAAGTATGAGAATCCACCTCCATCTTCTATGTGAAAATGTCCACACATATCGAAATTTACCAATTCTAGAAGATCTATAGACCTTTCACCTTGACCACTGAATTTTATTTTGGACACATTTCCTTGTAAACAATCCTGAAATCATTCAAGTGTATTTATCTCAAAGTATTTTAAATAACCATCTTGATATAGCTTTGTCAAATGCTTCCTATTTATGTAACCAAGATGGTAATGCCATAATTTTGTGTCATATGAGTCATTAATTTTAGTTTAATTATCAATTTACATTATTTTTATTTCATAATTTAATACATAAATTCCATTATTCAATTGTTCCATACCATAAGATATGATATTTAAATAAAATTAGAAACCTTTATTTCTAAATATGAAAATAAATCCTTCCATATCTACGAAATAAATGGAAATAATATTCTTGGTAACACTAGGAACATAATAAAAATTATTTAAAACCAAAATTAATCCTATTGGAAGCATAATATGGTAGTTTCCAATGGATATAGTAGCCAACCTTGCTCTATTGGTATCCTGAAGATCCACTTTTCCTCTCACAACCTTTTGAAATCTACTTGGTTCTTGTATTTGGATACAAATGTGAGCACCACATGTAGTATCTAATACCAAAATTGTATGTATAAAAATATTACACTCAATAAAAAATAAACCTAAAGCTTCCCCTTTCTTCTTTGGCTCAGTGAAATTTCTTTTCCAGTGGCCCTTCTTACAACATGTAAAAAATACCTTATCTTGTTCCTTTCCTTCCTTTTGGATCTTATTCTTCTTATAAGGATGGTGTTATGTATCCTTAGACATGGAATGATTCTTTTGTGCCTATTCATTTTTCTAACTCTTCTTATTTACCATAAGTATGATGTTTTTTCATGCCCCATTTCTTTATCAACTTGGAAAATAAGTGTAAGAAGTTCCAAAAGTTTCTTCTCTCTATTTCTCATATTATAATTCACAATGAAACTGGAGAAGATTTTTGGTAGTGAGGATAGAATGAGATCTATTCACAGCTCATTAATGATCTTAAAACCCAATATGTCCAGGCACTCAATGTAGCTAATCATCTTGACTACATGTTCCTCAGCTGGCGTCAACTCTCCAAGCTTTCACATGAATAGTGAATTGTAAAAAATATGTTATATTCATATATATCCTCATATTACTTTAAAATTTCATTATGCATGGAGGATAGCATGAAACATTGAACATTAGTAGTGTTATCCACATGATTCAAATAGAGAGAGACTTCTTCTTCATTATCCTCTTTATAAATGAACTTGGAAAGTGGGGTCTCTGACATGTATAATTTCCTTACATGGCATATTATAATGCACAAGCACTTATACCATTCCTGTAAATTCATGTCAGTGAGAAGGTAATCCTTCTATAGTATAGATCATAGTGATATTTTACATGTTGTTTGATTTTCCATTTAAAAAAATTAATATCATATAATTGGTAGTTTTTTATTATAACATAAATTAATAAATTTAAAATTAATTAAATTACATTAATCACTCACTATTTTTAGAAACCCAATATTCCTCACCATCATTTTCAAATTATCTTCCCTTTGATATTATATTTTAAAGTATCCATATTCCCCTTCTCATAACCTATATTTGGTACTACCAAGCTATTCAAAAGGTTTGTGGAAGGCATAACTTTCCAACTACATTAACTCATAGTTCTTTGATCTATTAAGTAGACTCTCTAATCCTGAAATCTTGTTTTTAAGATTTCCTCAACCTTTGCCTCTTAGTTACACTAAGTATTTCTTGGGCAGTCGGCCCTTGATATGAACTCAGTTAAGTCAACCCAAAACATAAATCTAAAAGATCAACAATAATTGAAAGCACCCTAACTTGGGTTGATTAATCACTTTGAAATATTAAGTCATTTCTAATATAAGTAGAGGAAGTCTATATTGAATGGATATTTCAATTGAGAGATTTTTATACTTATGGATAAATCCCATTTTATCCTTTTCACTTTTCTTATTAATATTAAGGGTATTTTACATAAGTGATTAACCTTGTATGATAAAACATTTATTCATAATTCGGGTATGTTTTATTCCATCATTCATGCTTGTTAATACATTTATTAAGTGACCGCATAAAATTTACAGACATGAATAATTAACAATGAAACTCATATAAAATAAAATATAAGTGTAATGATCATGATATTATATCATGTTTAGTTTATCTAGTGAAAGATAAAATAACCCTTAACCCTGGGGGAAAACACACCATGAACCATAGCTTGGTTTGTGTTGTAACATTCAGTCTTTGATCCTATGTATCATATCGATTGATTTCACCTCAACTCTTAGACTTAGACCACCTCAAATAATGTGGGAGCTCTATCCTTGCATAATCTTTTACTCACATTATGTTTAGGGGATCCAATAGATTTGATAAAATGGTTTTTTGTAAATGAAACTACAAGCACATAGTCCCTTATATAATATGAGGGAGGAGATGAATCACAAACCATCAATAGAAATTTAACCATAATAAATAAAAATAAACCAATCACATAAAAGGACTGGTCTAATCTCATGATCATCCACACATAAATCAATGAGCATACATTTTAAATTCAGTTATCAATTACTTTGATTCTTTTTTTAAATTAAAATAATGCACTATGAATTTATCCAATTAATTCAACTTATCTGAATTCCATCTAAACAATCTTAACTCACCATCATATATAATTTTAAAAAAAAAATCGTTTAAAATTAATGCATTACACAAGTTTACTTGGAGGTAACCTCAAGTGTTCGTCAAAATTTTAACACTGAAATTAATTTAATATATAATTTTTAATCCAATTAAATTGTAAAGACCTGAAAATACCATGTAAAGTTTTTTTAAATTAAATGGAAATTTTACGAGTCCATGAAAATTGACGGCGCGTGATTCCAAGGCCCGGAGTGCCCTGAGTGAATTTCTTAACTTTTATTTGGGTACGTTCAGTAAACATACCAGTGGGTTTTTCTAACTTTTGGACCGGTGCTCGGAATTGAAATCTGAGAACACTATTGAACTCTCAACGCCGGTATTCGCTTAAGGAGACTTTCACCTTGACAGTAGTTGGTCGAGGGTAAAAGTTAGTATTTGGTTTTTCCATGGGAATAGAAATAAAATAAAATAATCTTTTATTTTATTTTTGTTGAAACCTCCCATGTGGATGTTTCACAGGTGGGGAACACCTGAACTAAAACCTCCCACATGGGTTATGGTGGTAAGTACCACTTGAGATTAAAACCCCAAATTTTGAATTTAATAGTGGGGACCACCCGAACCCTTATATTGGGAGAAACCCTTAAACTCCCTCTTAAATGTGGGGAAGCCTATTGAACTTCCCCCACTTTAATGGTGCCACCCCCTTTGATTAATTATACCAACTCAATTAATTAATTAAGCCAATTTGAAATTATTCCAACAAACTAAATAGACAACATATTCTATTATGTTGTCTATTCTTTTGTTGGGAAGAGGGTTGGAAAAGTGCTTGGGAGATCTTGAAGAACATCACCTCCCAATGAAGAACGACCACTGGAGATCGTAGAATGAGGAAACTGACCCTGAGCCAGATCGGAAGCACCTTGTCAAGGAAACCAATGTAAAACGTCTTCGACGACAACGAACCGATGATCGAGGAAACCCCAATGCTACCAACGTCCTTTCTTCCCTCCTATTAGATGTCACCAAAGAAATCAAGGAAGGGGTGTGTTTTATTTTGATCAATGATAATTTTCCTCTCACATTGAATCATCCCCCTTGAGCTGCTTGCTACCGATATAACGTGGAGAGTGTGAGCCAAACAAACATGGCCTGACCCCTCTGCTTCTCTTCTTTAATGGTGTGTTCTTTACGATGGAAGAAAGAAGATTTGTGCCACGACGACGAATGAGAACGGCAGCCAGCACCACCTCCGGTAATGATGAACGCGACAAACGGAGGGTGGTCGGTCACGCCAGCCGCCGACGAAGGCACGGCACACGACCACGCCACATAGCTACCACGGCGGACTGCCACCCCGCGGCCTCTGCCGCCCATGGCCACCACCACCCAGCGCCTTCCACGCCGCCCTGTGGCCTCATCGACCCGCGGCCTACCATGCCTCCATGCAGCCTTCCGCGCTGCCCTATGGCCACCGGTGGCCCCTGCAGTCCCCCCTTGTGGCCTCCGTGGATCTCGCAACCTCCACGCCGCCCCATTCCGCCCAGTGCAGACCGAGCTGGACCCAGTAGACCGGGCCGGACCCAGTAGTTCGGGCCGGGTTGACCCAAATCGGGTCGGGCCGGGTCAGACCGGACTCGGACCCAATTCAACCCATTTATGCTCTTTTGGCCATAAATTTGGCACCAGACGTCCGTTTGATGAACCTTATATGGCACCTGAAACCCTGGAGCAAGACTGTCCCTTTGGTATACCCCACTGGAGATTTGGATAAAGTTAGAGTATGGTCGGGTTGGAGCGAGCACGAATCTAACGGGGCCCTCAGGACTAAAATACTAATAACTTATAGACCGGGCATCTGATTGAAACACCGTCTATTGAATTGAGACCCCTATGACATGGTGGTCCTTTAGGATACTTCTTTATAGAACTTCGTGGAACTTGGAGTATCGACCAATGGCTTAATGAGTGGACCCTCACGGAGATGATCAGGCCTAGTGCGGGAACCCAGTAGTTGGCTATGACGTGAAGAATGAAAAGTGATCATGTGTGGGTCAGCACCTAGCAATCCTATGTGGGTCATCACCGAGAGATCCTGTATAGGTCAGCACCTAGAGATCCTCTATGGGTCAGCACCGAGCGATCTTGTGTGGGTCTACACCGAGTAATCTTGTGTGGGTCAGCACCTAGCAATCCTGTGTGGGTCAGCACTGAGTGATCCTGTGTGGGTCAGCACCGAGCGATCCTATGTGGATCAACACCGAGAAATCCTGTGTGGGTCAGCATCAGAGCCTCTTAACAGAGTAAGTTGATTCAGTAGTTACATCTAATCACCTCTACTACTGTACCTAAGAAATATCTGGTGTGATCTGAGTTAGTACCTTTGTGGTATTCTTCTGTGTGGCGTACATGTGTGATACTTACCTTCGTGGTATTCCTTCCTTTGTGGAACAGTTGAGCTTTGGACTTTTGAGTTGGACTTTGTGTTTCTTCATGATTGAGATGGGTATACTTGATAAGTTAGGTATATGTATGGGCATATACCTAAGTAGGGTGGTCACTTGTTTACATGCTTTTTGGTTTATCCTTTGTGTATTTTGTGTGACATTGAGGGTCTCGGGGTCCCTAATGAGTATCATTATACTCACTCCTGTATAGGTTATGCACGTACCTTGTTGTGGTTGGTGCAGATGATGGATGGTGCTGATCGAGGCTGAGGGTACCAGGGAAAGACGGGGCCTGGAGGTGGACCATACGGCATGACGGTACGTAGAGGAGTGGTCGGACATGGAGTGCTGAGGAGGCGATCTGTACCTACCTTTCAGGTAGGAACCTCGGAGGATGACCTAGTAGCTGCCTTTATTTTTCTTCAGTTGTATTATATTTCAATTGTACTTGTACCATTACTGTTGGGCTTTTATTTCGGCCCCTTTTTACTTTCATCACTCTTTTTACTATACAGTTAACTTGTTTTTGTATCTTTCTATTAGTTTGGTTGCATGTATTTATAGGTTATAAAGGCAATGCCTTCTTGGTTATAGGTAATATGCCTTTCAGTGCTAGTCTCCAGCCACTGGCCTATAGAAGGCAGGCTTGGAGTTGTCACGGCATGGGCCCCAGGGGACAGGTCATGAAAAATTGGTATCAAAGGAGTCAGTTCTATCGTATAACATAGAACTCTGGTATTTTTTTAACAACAATAGTGTTAAGTGTAGTGAGTGTGGTTATCAGTTTAGGGAATCTAGTGTTGGTGTGACGGCCAACGTATCAATACACCAGGACCCCAACTTCTAATTTCTGACTCAGTGCACGAAAACACAGATTTCGTGTGGGTTTTCAAGAGTTTTCTTTGTGATCTCTTGATTCAGATCACCATGTATAACTTTTTGACCATGGAGCACCTGTTTCTTTTCAGGATGCCTCCACGCAGACAGTCATCTAGGCTTTCGAGAGTAGTACACACTGACAGCCCACCGACTGACAAGGCCTCGGTGCAGGGCCCTCATCTAGTGGAGGCACCAGCAGTACCATTACCCATTGGGCCACTGATGCCACCAGCCCTAGCAGTAGAGGGTGCATGCTTCTTGAGTGTGTTTTATGAGTTCCATCACCAGAGGTCACCCTGGTTTAGGGGAGAGACAAACCCACAGACAGCTTAGGATTGGATGGAGGCCGTAGTGATAGTCTTCTGATTAGTAGGGACACCAGTTGATCTCAGGGTGATCCTTGTCGCCAACCTTATATAGGAAACAACAGGAAGATGGTGGAGCATGATGCTCTAGATTCATGGTGAGGTGACCATTCTCTGGGCAGACTTCGAGAGCCTATTTCGATGGAAACATGGTCAGGTAAAAAATATAAGCCAGGTGAGAAGGTAATTACATCCTCCATGGTTATCATGCAGGAGGATCTCAGGTTTCATCCAAGGAGAACAATAATTAAATGGGAAAATCTACTAAAATGGAAAAGAACATAAAAGAACCTATCATTTTCTCCGACGAGGACATGGTAGAGGAATTTCTGTATGTTAACATCCCACATGAATAGGCTAATATGATGGGAAGACCTATCAAAGTGGATGTCAACAGCGAGTAGGCTAAATGGATTGAAAAACAAGATTTAATCCTATTCAATGATCGAAAAATCAGCAAAGAAGAATATATTCGAACATGGGACAAAATGGCGGACCGATTTGAAGACGTAATTGGGGAAGATCCTGATGTTAAGGTATGGATAATGAATTGGAATCTATATAGGTAGGAAATCACTAATAGGATAAGGCTATGCTTTGGTAACTTTTCATTTTCTTATGAGGCTTCACCTCCAGACTGATTGGGTTTGTTTCTCACGTTGCTTTTAAAGTGTTTTAGTGGGTCTTTTGAGTTGTCTGCAGGTCAGGGTGCTAATGATGTTAGGATATGGTCATCTTCATTCTGGTTTTCTTTGACATCCTTGGGGGTGGATCCTGGAGGTCCATTTCATCACTTAAAGTCTGGGTGAATTCCTTTGGAGTTTACCAATGGGAGGATTTGGGTTGGTGTCGATGGTCACGCCGGGGGACACTCAAGGTAATCCTTGGTGGATTTAGCCAACCTTTCTGATGTTCTTGTTCCCTATTTCGTGGTTCCTTAATCATGGTTTGTGGTTTTTGGTGTTCTTTTGTTTTGATGAATGTGGTTGTTCTGGTCTCATGTAACAGGGTACCGGGAACCCATAAACCGACTTCTGAAAATGAAAAAAACTGATTGGCGCATACAGGAGCTTCTTCATCCGTAGCAGGGAAGTATGACTGTGGCTTAGTACTCAGCGAGGTTCACTGAACTCTCATGCTACTCCACAGATATGGTGCGGGACCCATTCTTCAAGGCTTGGACCTTTGAGTAGGGGCTCAAGTGAGAGATTAGGGCTTCGATGATTTATCTTAGCATCTCGACGTAGGAGGGGTGTTAGAGAGATCCCTCTTAGTGGAGAGTTTCCTTGCTGAGAAGTCACCAGCAGTGAGACCCACCACTGGATGTCACATAGCGGAGTCTTCTGTAGCTAGCAGCAGACAGATGTCGCATAGGCCCAAGAGGACGAGACATACAGGTGGACAACCACATGATTCAGAGTCGGTTGTGCGGGGAGCCCGAGGCAGAACCAGTCATACCAGGAGTGGGCAGTGTTATGCATGTGGCGGGCAGGGTCACATGGCTCATGACTGTCCAACCCACCGTACGGATGATCAGTAGACAATCGAAGGACCACCCAGGTAGAGATAGATATTCAACCGAGGAGGTCTACAGGGAGTAGGCATATGTGGAAGAGGAGCTGGTCATATAGCTGGCGATGGGAAACGATTCGAAATGTTACCGCCACCACCACCAGGTGGTCCACCCCAACCACATGGAGCATGAGGATAGAGGCGAGCTCAGCTCCAGGTAGCTGAGGCTTACGATCATGGTGCTCCGGAGATGATACGAGGTATGATCTGTGTTTACTCCACCTTAGCTGCAGTACTTATAGACACATGTGTCAGTCATTATTTTATTTTCAATGCCCTCGTTTGGATCTTGTAGATTCCAATGGAGTTGTTGGCTCGATCCTTATGACTAGAGACTCCTACGGGAGCAGATTTTACAATTATGCCCTGGTGATGATAGTGTGAGCTTACTCTAGGAGGTGAGACCTTCGGCTGGGATCTCCTAGTAGCGGTGTCGAGGCCTTACGATGTCTTCTTGGGTATGGAATGGTTATCTATAGTCCATGTTCATATTGACTGTATTAGGCGCAAAGTGTTGTGTTTCTGCATGGATGGGCCCAGGTTTACCTTCAATAGCAAGAAGGGAGCCCTTGTAGCACAGGATGGACTTACCCGAAAGAGAGTGCAGCTGATCACTCATCAGTTGGCTAGTCTTAACCTCAAAACAGTTGATGTGGAGAGTCTAAGTTATCCTGTAGTGGTGCACCAGTACATGATTGTCTTCCCTAATGATGTTGTGGGTCTACCTCCTCACAGAGAGGTGGAATTTTACATTGAATTGTACCCTAGGACGGCATTGATATCTACACCAGCATATCGTATGGCTCTTGTAGAGCTTCATGAGCTTTGGGTACAACTAGAGCACTTACAGGGGAAGGGGTTCATTCAGCCCAGTGTTTCTCCTTGGGTAGCCCTGATTTTGTTCTCTAAGAAGGTGGATGGTAGTTTGAGGCTTTGTGTTGACTATCGGCGCCTAAATTAGGTGATCGTGAAGAACAAGTACCCACTTCTGAGGAATGATGACCTCTTTGATCAGCTGAAGGGAGCACGGTGGTTCTTGAAGATAGACCTCGGATTAGGCCATCGCCATCTTAGAGTACGAGACGAGGATGTGTAGAATACGGCTTTCAGATGTTGGTACGGCCATTAAGAGTTCTTGCTTATGCCATTCGGTGTAAAAAATTCTCCAGCAGTGTTCATGGGACTCATGAATAGGATATTTCATTCATACCTTGATCGCTTTGTAGTAGTCTTCATCAATGACATTCTGATCTACTCAGCTACTGATGAGGAGCATGTCTATCATTTGCAGATAGTTCTAGACACACTCCGAGAGCACCATCTTTATGGTAAGCTATTGAAGTGCCTATTCTGGATTTGAGAGGTTTACTTTCTGGGACATGTCATATTGGAGGCTGGAGTTGTAGTGGATCCAGTGAAGATTGAGGTGGTACTTTCTTGGGATCCACCCAGGAGTGTGAAGGAGGTATGGAGTTTCCTGGGTTTGGCTGGATACTACCGGAGATTTGTACCAGATTTCTCCAAAGTTGCAGCACCACTATCAGCATTGAAGAAGAAGGGGAAACCCTTCGTGTGGTCAGAGAGATGCTAGTAGAGTTATCAAGAGCTAAGGCAGAGTCTGATTAGTGACCCCATCTTGAGGATACTGGGGGAGGGCATAGGGTATGTAGTCTTCTGCGACGTATCAGGGACCAGGCTCGGATGTTTCCTAATGCAGGAGCAAGCTGTGATCGCATATTGTTATCAACAGCTAAGACAGCATGAGGAGAACTATTCTACACATGACCTGGAGTTAGCAGTAGTGGTCTTCACCATGAATAAGTTGTGACATTACTTGATGGGAAATCATTTTACAGTGTACTCTGATCACAAGAGCATCAGGTATATCTTCTCTCAGAAGGACCTAAACCTGAGACAACAACGTTTGCTTGAGTTTCTCCAGGACTATAACTTTGAGATATTCTATACTCCTAGGAAGGGGAACGTTGTAGCAGATGCACTCAGCCGAAGATCTGTTATACAGGTAAAAGGTGAGGTAACAGAGCAGTTGGCCTCTTTGAAGATATCCTTCGTGGAATGTGATGGAGAAGCTTTCCTTCAGTCTCTTACAGTCACTCCCCCATTTCTTCAATGAGTCAGGGAGGCACAGTGTGGGGAGACTGACTACGAGACTCGACGGGCTAAGATATCCATAGGACAGGGAATATGTACCAGGATCTCCGATGATAGCACTGGTGGTCGGGAATGAACAAAGCAGTAGCAGACTTTGTCTCTTGGTGCCTCACTTTTCAGCAAGTGAAGGCATAGCATTAGGTACCAGCAGATTGGGTCCATCCATTAGAGGTTCCAGGGTAGAAATGGTATGTGATATCCATGGACTTCATGATAGGACTTCCATGTACATCCATGGGTCATGACTCGATTTGGTTGATCGTTGACTGACTCACCAAGTTGGCCCACTTCCTACCAATCAGAGAGAAGGGATCAGTAGAGAGCTTGGGACGCTTCTATGTGCAAGAGATTGTGTGGTTACATGGAGTACCCTCGACGATTGTCTCTTATCGTGATGCACGTTTTACTTCCCAGATATAGAAGGGGTTGTAGGAGGCTTTTGGGATGCAGCATCATTTAAGCACTACCTTCCATCCTCATACGTATGGATAGACTGAGTGGACCATTCAGACCCTCGGGGACATGCTGCGTGCTTGCATCCTTGACTTCGGTCGCAGATGGGAGGATCACTTGCCTTTGGTGGAGTTTGATTACAACAACAGCTATCACTCCACTAATGGGATGGAACCTTTTGAGGCATTGTACAGGCGACCTTGCAGATCACCTTTATGCTAGACTGACCCAGGAGAGTCCGCACTCGTGGGACCAGAGATGGTTTGGGCAACCGCAGAGAAGGTACAGATCATCCAAGAGCAGATGAAGACTACACAGAGCAGGCAAAAGTCATATGATGACAGGAGACAAAGACCTCTGGAGTTCGAGGATAGCGACCACGTCTTTCAATGGGTATCACCTCGATGAGGTTTGCAGATATTTGGTTGAGGCGAAAAGTTATCTATGAGGTTCATCAGACCTTTTTAGGTCCTCAGCAAAGTTGTCGAGGTGGATTACCGCTTATCTCTTCCACCTCAGTTGCACCAGGTGCACGACATCTTCCATGTATCCCAGCTGAGGAGATACATGCGCGACCCTTCTCACGTCATCGACCACGGCGAGCTGGACATTGATGATGGGGTGATGTTTTCAGAGGTTCTAGTTGAGATTGAGGATCATAATGAGTGGTTCCTTCGTGGGTTTTTGATACCTCTGGTGCGCGTTCACTGGCAGCATGGGAACCTCCAGAAGAGCACATGGGAGCAATAGTCTCAGATGCATGCTTCGCACCCCCACTTGTTTTCTTAGTTTGAGTTGTAGCTAATGGGGATGCAAAACCCTGAGGTGGGTAGAATTTAAAGACCTGAAAATACCATGTAAATTTTTTTTAAATTAAATGGGAATTTTATGAGTCTGCAAAAATTGATGGTACGTGATTCCGAGGCCCGGAGTGCCTGGATTAAATTTCTGAACTTTTATTCGGGTACATTCAATAAACGTACCAGTGGGTTTTTCTAAATTTTGAACCGGTGCTCGGAATTAAAATTCAAGGACATCGTTGAACTCGCAGCGCTGGTATTCTCTTAAGGAGACTTTCACCTCGATGGCAGTTGGTCGAGGGTGAAAGTTAGTATTTGGGTTTTTTGTGGGGATAGAAATAAAATAAAATAATCTTTTATTTTATTTTTGTTGAAACCAACCATGTGGATGTTTCACATGTGGGGACTAGGTGAACTAAAACCTCCCACATGGGTTGTGGTTGTGGGGACCACCTGAGATTAAAACCCCCAATTTTGAATTTAACGGCGGGGACAACCTGAACCCTCATAATGGGAGAAACCCTTAAACTCCCTCTTAAATAAGGGGAAGCCTCTTGAACTTCCCCCACTTTAATGGTGCCGCCCCCTTTGATTAATTATACCATCCCAATTAATTAATTAATCCAATTTGAAATTATGCCAACAAACTAAATAGACAACATATTCTACTATGTTGGCTATTCTTTTTTTGGGAAGAGGGTTGGCAAAGAGATTGGGAGAGCTTGAAGAACATCACCTCCCAACGAAGAACGACCATCAGATATCGTAGAACGAGGAAACCAACCCCGAGCCAGATCGAAAGCACCTTGTGGAGGCAACAAACGTAGGACATCTTCGATGACAATGAACTGACGATCGAGGAAATTCCAACGCTACCGACGCCCGTTCTTCCCTCCTCTTTGATGTCAACAAATAAATCAAGGTAGGGGTGTGTTTTATTTTGATCAATGTTAATTTTCCTCTCACATTTAATCATCCCCCTTGATTCACTTGCTACCGCACTGATGCGGAGGGTGCGGGCCAAACAAACATGGCCTGACCCCTCCACTGTTCTTCTTGAATGGTGTGTTCTTTGCGATGGAAGAAGGCGGCTTTGTGGCATGGCGATGAACGAGAACGGCGGTCGGTACCACCGTCAGCCTGCCTCACCGCCCCACGGCATCACCGACCCGCAGCCTACCGCACTACCCCACGGCCTAGCCAACCTGTGGCCTACCGCACCACCCTGTGGCCCTCGCCGCACCATGGACTGTCACGCCACCCTATGGCATCGCCGCCCCGCGGCCTCGTCGACCTGCAACCTGCAGTGCCGCCCCGTGACCTCACCGCACCATGGCCAACCCCCCCCCCCCCCCCCCTCTAGACCTCCGCGGCTCTCGCGGCCTCCGCGCTGCCCCACGCTGCCCAGCGTGGGCCGGGCCACCCAGTGCGGACCGAGTCGGACCTAGTGGGTGAGGCCACCCAGCGGGCCAGGCCGGACCCAGCGGGTTGGGCCATACAACGGGCAAGACCGGACCCAATTTTTTGATCCGGGTTGACCCAAATTGGGTCAGCCCATGTCGATCCGACCGGGTCGGACCGGACCCGGACCCACTTCGACCCATTTACGCTCTTTTGGCCATAACTTTGGCATCGGACGTCCGTTTGACGAACCGTGTGCAGCACCGGAAAACCTAGAGTGATACGGTCCCTTTTGTATACCCCATTGGATATTTGGATAAAGTTAGAGTACAGTTGGGTTGGATCTATCATGAATCCAACAGGGCCCTTGGGACTAAAAGGCTAATAACTTACAGATCAAGCGTCCGATTGATGCACCGTCTATTGCGTTGAGACCCCTATGATGTGGCGGTCCTTTGGGATACTTATTTGTGGGACTTCGTGTTAGTTAGAGTATCGACCAGTGACTTGAGGAGCGGACCCTCCCGGAGATGAGCAATCCTAGTGCGGGAACCCAGTAGCTAGTTGTGATGTGAAGAGTGAAAAGTTATCCTTTGTAGGTTAGCACCTAGCGATCCTGTGTGAGTCAGCACCGAACAATCATATGTGGGTCAGCACCTAGCGATCCTGTGTGGGTCAGTACCGAGCGATCCTGTGTGGGTCATCACCAAGAGATCATGTGTGGGTCAGCAGTAGAGCCTCTTAACAGAGTAAGATGATTCAGTAGTTACATCTAATCATCTCTATTATTGTACCTAAGAAATACCTTGTGTGAGATGAGTCAGGACCTTTGTGGTATTCCTCTGTGTGGCGTACCTATGTGGTACTTACCTTCATGGTATTCTATCCTTAAAGGAACAGTTGATCTTTGATCTTTTGAGTTTTACTCTGTGTTTCCTCATGATTTAGACAGGTATACTTGATAACTTAGGTATATGTATGGGCATATACCTAAGTAGGGTTGTCACTGGTTTACATGCTATGTGGTTTATCCTTTGTGGATTTGGTGAGACCTTGAGGGTCTCGGGGTCCCTACTGAGTATTTTTATACTCACCCCTGCATGGGTTATGCTCACACCTTGTTGTGTTTGGTGCAGACGACAGACATCATTGATCGAGGCTGAGGGTACCAGGGATAGACAGGGCCCAAAGGTGGACCATATGGCATGATGGTACGCAGAGGAGACGGTCAGACATGGAGTGCTGAGGAGGCGATTTGTACCTACCCTTCAAGTAGGAACCTCGGAGGATGAGCCAGTAGATACCTTTCTTTTTCTTCAGTTATATTGTATTTCAGTTGTACTTGTACCATTACTGTTGGGCTTGTATTCCGGCCCCTTTTAACTTTCTGCGCTCTTTTTCCTATACATTTGACTTGTGTTTGTATCTTTCTGTGTGTTTGGTTGCGTGTGTTTAGAGGTTATAAAGACAATGCCTTCTCGGTTATAGGCTATACGCCTTTCGGTGCTAGTCGTCATCCCCTGGCCTATGGATGGCGGGCTTGGGGTAGTCACGGCATGGGCCCCAGGGGACAAGTCGTGACATACATGGCATGTACTATCAAATTAATGACACATGGAACAAATAATAAATAGGTTTAATTATACATTTAATTATTCTTTAATGAAAATTTGAGAATACTGCAAGCATCAAACTTCATGGCATGTATAAAAGTACAGAGAGTGTGCTTTTCTTCTACCCATGTTTGCAGTACACACCTTGGGATTGGGCATGTTCCCTACCACATACAACCTTAAGGTATACGTTGTGTATTCCACCTTACCTGGTGTATAACCTCAGATTTTCATGGCATGTATATCCTAATATCATGTATCTAATACATGTATTTCTGGGAGACCCCATGTTCTAGGTTGTGATAAGATAGGAAATACATAGCGTGTAAGGTACTTACTTGATGTGTACTTATGCATGTCGTGTGATCATCTGTCAGGATCCACTTTTTGATCCACTTTTTTAGATCTTAGATCTGATTGGATAAGATCTGTCCAACTTTGTTGTGTGATATGAATGTGAAAACAAAAGTATGGAATATATGCATAAGTACACATTGTGTACTTTGGTTTTATCTAAGAAGAGACTTTGGTACCTCTACATGGTATGAATTGAATACTTATTAATTTTTATTCATTAACAGATTACTAGTTAGGTTATCAAGAATGAAGAAAAATAATAGAAGACTATGTCAGATATTAAAATGAATCATTTTTTGTAAAATAAAACACAAATTCATGCGAACATTTAATGAATAATAAATAATTATAAATTAAACATGTGAATACTTTGATAACACTTGTACATTTTGGGTGTAGTGGAATCATCCTCGTATGGTATGGCCATCTTAGCTTTTAGTTTAGAATAATTTTTCATCATTACTTCACCTGACCAAAACATCATGTCCAATTAAAATAGTATATTACTTTACTAGATTAAAATATAATAACTAGAATATAAGGATCTTCACATATAATTTATAATTAATTTATTAGAAGATATAGAATTACCTTAACTCATAATTATGCTTTCATTGATGATCTAGTGGAATATATCTCATCACACCATTATTTCATTGTAGGATCCAAGTAAAAAATTACTCTAGCAGTGATCCACACATGCACCAGAATATTATAACATCATCAAAGAATCGTTGAGTGCTAGCATAGCCAATTCTAATCACATGAGTTAGTCATGGTTGATCATAGCAGAATTCTTCTAGAGAAAGAAAAAACTCTTGATGATATATCATTTTCTTGAGAGGAGAGGGTAGGAGGGAACTATAGATATATTTATATCTCTCTAGGGATTAATATAATCTCACTCTATTTATTGTGCACACTAATCGTACCACAATTCACTGTTTTATATCACCCTTATACTAATGTATTAAGGTGGTTTTGTATTGAAAATCCCATGTATAATAAGAATTTTCACTTCATTTTTGGTTTAAAATTTTAATTATTATCATTTTTAAAAAGTGATATTTCACTTGTTTTGATGTTTTAGTTATAGGTGGATGTGATTTGGAGGGCCTCGGATGAAGTTGAAGAAAAATAGGCCAAACTGCGCATGAATCCAAGCACACCCATAAAATGAACCGCATACTTTTACTGATCTGTAAGTCCAAATGGGATGAATTTTGTAGGATAATCTAAAATTCATTAAGATACAACTTTCATGAAGGAACCCCAGATTAATTTGGAAATTAATTGTCCCAACTGACCTGATCTGTCCAGTACATCGAATCTGCACGAAGTCAAAAGTGGTGTGTTGTGATCTGTCCATATATTGAGTTGTATGTGTACAAATGAATCCAAAATTTTAGTAGAGATATTAAATATTTAAGGAAACATCTGTTTGGTTCTACCCAAATCAATATAAGTCTTTCTATCTATCAAAAACTATGGGCCAAGTAGTTTTGAGAAATCTATGTGCCCAAAACCACCTCCCACTTTTCCTATAAAATGGATCCTTGGGCACCCCATTTGTAAGTTCTGCCAAGAGGAAAATCTCTAGTATTTTGGATACCCAAATGATTATTATATTTATCCAGGAGGTTCTAGAGTCCCATATCCTCATATGGGGGTCAAGGATTAAGGAGAAGTACTACCTAATCCTCCTCATCCTCTCGATGGTGTGCTAAACGGTGGACGATCATTTCGAGGGAGCTACACATACACGGGAGGGAGTTTTGGAATTTTTTATTGTACTAGTTTTTTGTAATTTGTGTGTTAAATGTTTCACTTATGTTTAATTTGGATACGATTCTCCTATTAATATATTTCTTTTGTTATAATTAAGTGAAACATTTTTATTTCAATACTGATTGGGTTGAGATTTCAAGTGGGAATCTTGGGTTGTTCTGATTAGAAAATACAATAATCCTCTTTATCTCACAGATACTTAATATTTTATTATGATTTGGTATCCCTTTTTCTATTTTTTAGAACCAAACCTTGACAACATGGTTTTTGTGTCAAGGGGTGATTCTTTGAGCATCATTTTAAGAGGTAAGAGGGAAGTTGAGATCTTAACAACCCTCAACCAATGGATTACATTAAACCATATAAAATTTTCTGAACAATGATTTATCAAATATGTGTAGAGAACTTGAAATGATCTCCTTATCTCATAATTATAAAACACCACCTTTATTTATCAATTATTAAACTCTTTAAATCAAGTCATTTTCTTAAAATGGTTTTCAAAACCACCCCACTGTTTTGTTCCTTTTTATTAAAAATTCATACTATAAACCACCAACACTCCTTGAGAGATGACCTAGGGTATTCCCTGTACTATAAATAAACCTTAAAACCATAATAAATTTGATGTGTCACAACAACTCATTCACAAACTAATTATTTGTTATGAATATGATATAATTAGATGTTTATTATGGTAGGTTTAAGTTTGGAAAATCACACAAAAGTCCTCTCCCAATTCCATAATTCTTAGTTAACCCCATGACCAATAATAATAATATAAATATTACTCCTAAACCTTTGACATGTGAAAAACATAAATAATATAAATAAATATCATTTATATCATTTCCAATCAGACCATCAAACTCAGTTTTCCATCCCTCTTCAACATTTATTAATCCTTGAATAATTACTATTTAATACATAAATGTCACTACATTATTCTATAATAAATATAATATATATTATATTCACCAAAATTACAAATAAATATTTATTATTATTATTTAAATCACTTATTATTTTGAATAACTTGTGATTAAATTATGTCAATCAGCCAAACCTGAATAAATATTATTTATTCTAATCGGTTAAATTCAATACTATAATTTAACTAAAATTGCGGATACACTTAGTGTGTGACCCTCTAGGCCTATTTCTCAGTGTCATTAGGTACAACACCCTAAATTCAAAGGTTAGCATCTAGAAACATGTCAAGGAATCCATAGAGAAATAAGTTAACATCATAATGATGTCCAACCTCCTGTGAATTGTTACCACATTATATAATCCATTATCCTGATATAAGGGATAAATACTTTCTCACATTATCAATTAATTAAATATCACTTGTGATTCACCCAACATATCCTACTTCACAATGAATATATGTCACCATAGTTTTTTCAATACATCAATGTATGTGAGTCGTGATATCTCTTAATGATAATATTAAAGTATAAGGATCAATAAACACATCCATATATAGAAAAACTCAATGTCACATGGAAATATGTATTTCCTATTAATGGGTTTGTTCTTATAACCTCTTATATTAGATATTTCCAAGGGAGAACACCATGAGAAGTTGTCTCAATGTCTTATGATCCTCCTACCCCCAATGGCATGTATTGTCTATGTCTTTTCAGACAATATCATATGGCCATGGAACAAGGTTCAATAATAATTTCATTGAACCACTAGGTTATCATTATTATGGGGAACTGTTATGACCTTTCAGCATGACATATATTTTCAGGTCAATATCACATAAAAATTTCATTCAAAGGAACAACAATAATGTGATTAAAAAATATCATTAAAAATTTTTAAAAACACATAATAAAGTACTAAGTAAGTTGGTTTTAGAGAATAAACTAAAAAAAGTTCATCCTAAGTGGAAAGAGAGAATTGGGCTAGAATGGATGGAACATACCAAGCGTGGGTTGCTGGATTGATGAATGGTTAAAAAGGCCAAGAATCGGGAGTAAAGAATCCAAAATCACTGAGAGGAGATCCTTAGGGTTTTCAAGGTTGATTTAGGGTTCAGGGGGTAGTATAGAAAAATTAAAATAAGATTTTAAAAAATTGAAATATGGACCATGACCTCATCTTGCCGGCTACGATGCCATGGGCAAGTGGGTGGCTACCACCAACTTGCCTATAGCCTTGGATAGGACCAAGGTTTCCCATAAATTCCACTAAATAACTAGTGTATTGTAACTATTTATCTAGTGTCTCTAAGGAAGTGCCTAGGCTACATAAGATCCCACTATTTGGCTGGTGTACTCTATATTTTTCCTACAACACTTCCCTTCACCATTTTCTAATCAGTCACCATGTTGTTTCCTTAGTGCTACAACCTCAAGCCACCTCTTGTGAATTTTCAAACTATGAATTCTCAAACATCACTAACATGCCTCTATTTATTTAATTAAAATTTCAAAATATACTTCAAATTTTAAAACAGGGTATATATTAAAATCTAGGTTGTTACATGTTGATCAGTGATTCTTATAAAAACATTCTCTCACATAGAAGTTAATTAGATTTCTCAAAGGGCAAGAGAAATTCTATGGATAGAAGATGTTTTAATTTCATGTTGAAGAATATTTAACCCATGTATTTCATTTGGAATCATTTTTAAACCTCAAATGGTATCTTTTTTCAAGTGGTATTATATCTCAAGTGATATCATATATTGGTTGGGGTGATGAGGCTAAAAGTAGAGGAAGTCCTCCCAATACCTACCTCGATTATTAGGGGGAGAAGAAAGTGACCCATACATTAAAGGGCAGAATCATTTCTACCCCTTTTTAATTATCATCAATTATGTGATGATGAATGACATTGAATATTAGAGTAAATGTGGAATTAAAAAAATCTAAAGGGAAAGATTATAGTGTTATAGGTTACTGGATAAATTTTTTTTCACCTATTATTGTTTAATTTTCATTGTCATTATGAAAGGTTGATGAGATGGGTGATGGATTTTTGTATCAACCCATTAAGAAAAACATGAATCTCCCTTAATGGATACATGATAAAGGTGATTAAGAAACTATTTTCCATAAATTGGGAAAATAGAAAAGTGGACATGACAACCCTTGAATACCTAGCTAGAAATATTCAAGTGGGAATCCCATGCTAAATTGGGTGATTAAAAGAGTTTATAATCATGTATATGATATTTTTTAAAGTTAAAGATAATTTTAATCGATAGGTTGAGTGTAATATGCTACTACCTATAGAGATCTGGATGGATAGCTTCTAGGTAGCGGAAAAACTAGTTAAAAGAGGAGAAACCATCCATGGATAAAAAAAGAATATTGGTTGCTAAAATAAATGTTATACTACTATTGGATAATGGTTGAAGTCAATTAACATGACTCAAGATTGATTTAAGAGGATATTCATCAGAGCTGGCATAAATATTCACTGAAATACTCTTATTTGAGTATTCTATACATTGTAACATCTTATAGTTGATCAAGGAGTTTGGAATTATTTTAATCATTCTAAAAAATCATTTGAATAAGTTATGATATTTTTTAAATAGGTTCCCTATAAGTAATTGTAATTAATTTTGAATCTTACTGTAGAAATCAACATTGTGGATTTCATGCAAAAATGACTAAATCCTAAGTGTAATACTTTCCTGGTGATCTTAAGACTTCGCTTTGAACATAATATTTTATGAGTTTAACTTATGGCTTTTAATTACAGTGAATATTAAAAAAGGTATGATCATATGACTTCCATCAAAGCATAAGTCATGATCATGATACTTCGCAATAAGTCTTTGAGGTCATTGTATGACTTTTCTGAAATGTAATAATTTGAGCTAATATATATCCATTATTCGAAATTCTGATCGTAAGTATCCAATTTAATACTTCTTGAATATGAGACTATGAATTCCCAAGCATAAATCTTCGGCTGAGCAAAACAATTTCAACACTTAGTGAAATTTTTAGAATGATACTAGATGAAAATAAGTACTCAAATAAGAACATAAAAATACATCATAAGGGTTTTTGAAAATAATTCTTTAAATTCTCCAACATGTGGATTTTAACACTTATAAAAAATTAAGTTTCTAATGGATGAAAAATTGAGATTCCACATTTTAGATCTAAAGAATAAGAAATAATTTGGGATGATGTAAGAGTTGTTTGTTCATGGTATAAAAATTATGAACACCTAGATTAGTGTGTGATCCAAGTATGATAAGAAATAGGATCCAATATTCATCCATGGAAAGGGAAGATCAAGGATTGATGAAAAGAGGAGTTTCTAGAATTCATTGATTCTAAGGAAATTCAAATCATTCGATGTTGATGTTGTGATTTTGAGTATAAAACATCATGAAGCATAGAGAAGCCATGATTTGTTCTTGGGTTACTAATATTCAAGTTAATATTAAATAAGATAAAATTTATAATAACCAATTAATATATTTTTTTATGTTTAAAATTAGTTTCATGAGTTTTCAAGAATAATTTAGATGAATAACCATCAAACCTCAAGTTGTTATTTATCATATACAACATCAGTTTGATGCAAGGATATTTTGAGTGTCATCAATAACAAAGATGGAAGTTTGGTGATTTTATTAAGACTTTATATATAAGAATAATTTCATATTTCATGAATCTAGAAATGAAAAATGAGTTCCATGCCATATATAATTTTGTTGTGTACTTTTGATATAGTTGTAAGAGTTGGTGTGCAGATTTTGTTAGAATCTTTTGGGAAGAAGTCATTCTGAATGTATAGATTTTGTGGTGATATTTTCAATAGTTTTTCAAAATGATAATCATTTATGAGGGGTATTTATGGAATACTCCTTGATATGAAAAAGGTGTTCATGAGAATTAATGGAATATATGTGATTAAGAAAACATAAATAATTATTAAACCACATGTAATAATAATATTTATTCAAATTTTTAAATAATAAATATAATTATTATTTAACTATGTTTTGGATACACTTAGTTCGTGACCCTCTGGGCCTCTTTTTCAATGGAATTAGGTGAAATAGTTAAAAGTACAAGGTTAGTGTCTAGAATCATTCCAAATAACCCATATATGAAGAATTTAATGTCACTATAACATAAAACCACATATGAACAATTACTATGTAATATATTCCCTTTATCTTTATATATCTAATCAATAAGGTTGCATGTTGATTCCATCAACCTATGTGCTCGATGTCTCTTTGTTTGACTTTCCAAAAAATGAACTCGCATAGAGAACACTATGGCCATGGATTTATTTAGGCTATATCATTTCCATTAAATATAATGATATACCAACTTCTTTTAAAGAATGTACAAATCCTTTCTCTCATATTCATTAATGAAATATTACTTATGATGCACCCACCATATCCTACTTCACCACAAAAATATATTGTCTTGGTTTTCATCAATACATAAAATTATGTGACTCATAACATCCATTAATAAAAATCATAAAGTCTATGTACCAATACACACGTTCATAGATATAAAAATCCAATTAAATAAATAATTGTAGATTTCATACTGGAAGGTCTGGTTCTCATAACTTTTTACACTAGAAATCACTAAGGGATTATACCATGAGAAGGTGCTTAAAACCCCTATGAGTCTCCACCCCTAATATACTATATCATTTGTTCCCCTCAAATGATTTCACCCATCTATAGAACATATATATTTAATAATACTATCATGG
Source organism: Viscum album (assembly GCA_963277665.1). Lineage (NCBI taxonomy): Eukaryota > Viridiplantae > Streptophyta > Magnoliopsida > Santalales > Viscaceae > Viscum > Viscum album. The sequence goes on along the minus strand of OY728162.1, from coordinate 1,369,303,159 downwards.
AACTTATGGAATCTCATCATAGCAGAGAACCGTTATAACATTTCAATGTGACAGATACTCTTAGGACATTATCACATACTATGTCATGCAGAAGAATAGTCATGATGTGATAAAAATTTTATTAATATTCAAAAATAGTTAATACTAGTTATCATAAAGTACACATATGTTGGTTCTATGGAACTAACCCCAATAGACTCTCACTTGCACTAGATAAAACTGCTAATAACCTTCAGTCTATTAGCGCTCACATAATACTCATGCTTTTTCTGAGATGGGACTTTAGTAAAGGGTTCTGCTACATTTTATTTCTTGGAAACTTTTATTTCTATAAATTCAACACTTTGATAAAAATTCCTCAATAGGTGATACTTTTTGAGTATGTGATTTGTATGTGGGTGTAACCCTTGGCTTGTTTTCAAGAGTCATCGCTATTGCATTATACAATAAAATTTGATTTGTTCTTTATTTCTAGGTACCACATCAAGATCCTATAAAACGTTTCATATAAAAATGGATTATATTGATGCATCAAAATCCCCTATATACTTATACTCCACTATAGAATTGAAAAAAATGGGCTTCTTTGAACTCTTATGGCCCACAACTCCTCTGCTGAGATTGAAAAAACATCCTAAATATGACATCAGATCCCTTTTATTAGTTTGAAAATTTCCATCAGTATAACACTTGATAACTATCTCCTCATCTCCTCCATGCACTAGGAACATATCCTTAGTTATTCTTAGATACTTAAGGATAGCCTTAATAGCACACCAATATTGTTCACCTAGATCAGCATGATATCTCCCAACCATGCTAAATGCATAGGAAACATCAAGTCTAGTACATAACATGGTATACATGATTGATCCTATCACTGAAATTTATGGGATATTACTCATTCTATCTTCCTCTTATTGTGTTTGAGGAAACATTTCCTTTTAAATATCTATACCAAGTGACACTCGAACCAATCCCTTTTTCGATTTTTCCATACTAAAACTCTTTAGTTTCTTGTCAATATATGTGCCTTAACTTAGTCCAAGAAACCTCTTAGATCTATCATGAATGATCATAATGCCTATAATATAGGCCATTTCACCTAATTCCTTTTGGGTGAAACATTTTTTTAACTAGTCTTTAATAGACTGTAAGACTGTTATGTCATTTAAAATAAGTAAAATATCATCAATATATACTACTATAATAATGATTTAATTCCCATTAAAACTATTATAAACATATGGATCACATTCATTCTTAATAAAACCAAAATATTTTATAGCTTCATTAAATTGAATGTTTCATGATCTAGAGTCTTGATTTAATCCATAAATGGATCTATGAAACTTGAAAATCTTTTTGGATTCCCCAAGAGTCACAAACCATTCTAGTTGTGTCATGTAGAAATTTTCCTAAAGGTTTCTATTAAGGAAATTTGTTTTTATATCCATCTTTAAAATTTCATAGTCATGGTAAGTTTCTATATCAAGTAGAATTATTATGAATTTAAATAAGGAAACTAGTGAAAATATTTTTTTTATTCAATTACTTGATGTTGTTTAAACCCTTTAACCGTTATCCTTGATTTATAGGTACTTATATTACCCTCCATGTCTAGTTTTATCTTGCATAATCATTTTCACCCAATAAACTTTGCTTCAACTAATGGATTTACCATAACCCAAACTTGGTTCTAATACATGAAATCCATTTCAAAATTCATAGAATTTTTCCATCTTGCAACTTCTAAACTCTCTACTTCCTCTTTTTAGGTTAAAGGTTCGTTATTTTCAACCAATAAGGAGTTACCATCTTTGGTGACTAGAAAACCTACCTCTATGATACTCCTACATGGTACTTGTGTTTCAAGAACAACTTATTCCATGGGAACTTGTGCAATATGTTCCTATAAAAAATCTTTTGTGTCTTGAGAATAAACTTCATCAAAGTCAATCTTTCTCCCTGTTAGGAAAAAATACCTCATGGTAACATTGAAGCATTTTTGGGTTTATTGTGTTTATTGACAAAGCAGGTTTCCATGGTCTATTGTCGAGTTCTAGAGATATTGTTGAAAATATATGTTGAAAAAGAACCATGAAAAGGGAATAGATGATCTGGATGTGCTATAAAAATAATGTATACAAGGTGGAACCATTTTCCAATGTTTGCCAAATTTATTGGCCTGAAAATCGGGAAAATGGAGATATGTGTTTTTTTTAAAAGGAAGTTGCACGCAAGACTGAAGATGGTTTGGAATGTTGTGTGAAATATTGAAGATGATTTATAATGTTGCTTCCAAGGCATGTTTCAGGATCAGAACATTGAAATATGGAAAAGGTGTGAAGTGTTGGGTTGGAATAATACAAAGCAACATAAGAGGGCGGTGAATTGTGTCTTTTCAAAAATCTTCCACAATTCTGTCTTTTAACACCCTATATAATTATACAGATATGCAGTGTTTTCCTTTATATGAAATATAAGTAGTGAATAAATAGAAATAAATAACACAGCTTATATATTGGTTTAGGGCACAAAGATCCCCTAGTATATTCCAACAAATGCTCTCTCTGCGAGCTTGATGAATTTCACTAGTTTCGTCCTCTTATCACAAGACCAAAATTCCAAAACTGAGTGTAGGTAGTTGAAACATTTACAACAAGGATTAACAAAATATATCCTTCTAGTTATTTAATAGAGAACCAAAATTCCACATCTTATACTGAGAAGCTGATACTCCACCACAATTGAGTATGAGAAGTTGAAACTCTCAATAGATCAAAAGAGTTTGATTTTTTGATAGTGGGTTGTCTTTAAAAATTGCAGTAGTATAAATTGATAGTATATGGTTCTTCTTATTCATAAATAATAGTATTCAATATATAATGAGTCTAAAGTGATCCAAGTTTCACAAAGATCATCAATTTAAAATTAGCAACAAAAATAGTGAAGCAGCAAGCTTATAGAAGAATGAGATAGAACATGTATATCTCCAAAGTATAGTCCTCTATCAAAGTTGTTCATTATCTGTAGCCCTATAAAAATATTTTCACTATAGTATGATTGTATATGAAAATATTCCCCTTTCAAAAATATTGTTTTTTAAAAATGATACACCGGTAGAATATATAATGAAAATAACTTACTTCTGTATTATATATCCACAAAAGATGTTTGATAAACCGTATATATTCAAATTTTAAATAAAATAGGGGAGTCCTAACTTCCCTTAATAACATGAGTGATTTTCTCCATTGAATATAGTTCTATGAATCAAATATAACGATCTTTAAATCAATCAATAACAACCTTTAAAATATCCTGAAATATCATCTAGAATATTGCAGAAATATCAGATAAAAAATTGCGAAATTAAATCTCTGACGTTGAAAAGTCAAACTTAGGGTTCCTTCAAAAAATGACAAAATACCAAACATAGGTTTCAACTATGTAGTTTTAATCTCCTGAATGTAAGGTTTAAAACATAAGGTTGATCATAAAAGTAAGGTTTATTATCTATATGTTTCTCTCTAAAACATAAGATTCATTACTTACATAGGTTTCTTTAACCATACTTTCTCCTCTTGAAAAACATAAGGTTCCTTTCAAATGTAAGGTTCTGTAACCATATTTTTCTGATAACATAGGTTTGATTAACCATACATACTTTTTTTAATATAGGTTTTAGATTCCATACTTTCTTATTATAGTGTAAGGTCAAATATAAACATAAGGTTCATGATCCACATGTGCTGAACAAAGCATTGGGTTTATTCCTTATGTTATAATTATCCATGTAGGGTATGAACAGTCTTTCCAGAATGGTTAAAAACACATCCTAAATGCTTTAAAAAATATTACTTATGAATTAAAATCTTGAAAATAATTTCATAATAAATATTATAAAGAATATTAATTCCTTGAAATGCACTTAAAGTCAAATCATTAGTAAAACAAACAAGGGTATTTGTGAGCATCAAAATTATAATAAATTATCAAGTATTCTTGAGACAATACATACCCAAAAATATCCCCATTTTTTATGATCACAAAACCCATAAAATTATTAACACAATATAGAATTTTGTAAACATATTTAAAGAAAAATATTTAAAATTTATTTAAAGAAAATATTTAAAAAAAAATTAAATAAAATATTTAAATTTTTATTTCATAGTATTATTTCGATAAAATGAAATGTTGTGTTCAACCAATTTTCTCCCCATTTTTGTGAAATCAAAAAAAAATTATAGAAAAATGATTAAAATGATTTTAATTTTTCATGGAACAATTGATGAATGGTATAGTGTACTATTTGGATAAACAAGATAGGGATTTTGGAAATAGAAATAAACATAAAATAATATCAAATAAAGAACATAAAATAAGAATAATGAAATTTCATTAATAATAACTATACAAATATAGTAGAAATTTTGGATTAGGGAAAGGTTAGACATCTGGTCTGGTAGAAGGTAAAAGGGTTTGGTTAGGGTCTATTTCTAGTACTAGTTCTCTAGGGTCCTAAAAGGATTTAAAAACCTATTTGAGTTCTTATATCTACACATGTTACCTTTATGAAATATTATCTCACAAATTCCTTAAAAAAATTTTGGAATCCTAACTCACTTGCAGATCTTCAACTAAATTTACCTTCAAAAATTCATGTAGACTCTCCTCTTTCTGCATAAACTAAACTAACAGATCACTTAACCGGTTGAGAAGAAGCCTGATACTAGGTTCATTAGAGGTTAGTTTCTCAAGAATAAATCTTTGGTTGTCCAACAAGACTGAAAAGGTGCATTATTGCAATGGTGATTTTACAACCTATCATTTATTTCATCCATAACAGCTATGATTGCTTGAAATCTTCTAATCTAATCTTGTGAGGTTGAAGGGATAGAGGTAGAAGCACTGACCTGACTAACACATCCCTTAATCAACTCAAACTGGCTTCCTAAATACTATTTCAAGTCTAAAAAATCTATTTTAGATGCATATTCAGACATGAAATTTCTAATCTCATCAATCATTTCCCTTTTAAAAGAATCAAAATATTTCTTTGGCACAGAATGTTATTTAATTTCTTGAAGCTAATTCTGAACAGACTCTAACTCTATCCTTGGTGCTGATGAATTCTGCAAATCATTAAATGATTTTCTTGAGGCCTCCAACTCCTATCTAGGAATATAATTCTCCTCTTCAACCTTATTCAACATAATCACAAGATCCTCAATATGATTATTCAAAGAATCAGAGGTCCCTTCATCTGGATTCTTGTAATGATTAACAACCACAATGGCAAAAGGATTAGCAAAATTATCCTCAATAAATTTTCACTAGAATAGGAAATATTATCAAGAAATTATTATTTTTCTATGGAGATAGATCCAGGTATCTCCAAATAATGATCAATGGCTGATATATCATGATGATCAAAAATATTTGTGGCCTCAGTTTCTGATATTTTCATTTGTTGTTCTTCTTGGTTAGCCACTTCCTGAACTGCTTCTTCTTGAACAGCTTCTTTTCAAATAGCTTCTTATTGAACCCAATCAAATGGTTGAGGAACATCCTGAAGCTCTCTAAGTTAAATTTCATCTTGTTGATCCTTTTCATATACTAGTTCTTCCAAATGAACTGAATAGGTAGCTTCTCCTGATCCTAACACCAGCTCTCTAGGTGGTGGTTCTTCTCTATTTCTTGGGTTCATAAAAAGCTCCTCTACAACTTCTTATTTTTCTTCTTATTATTATTCTTGGTTTGTTTCACCATCAAATATTAATTTTCTCTTAGTATACTTAGGGACACCTTCATTCCTGGATTCTCTAATTTCTTCATTTTTTGTAGCACTTTGCTCCCCCTGAGTAAAAGATCCAAAATTCTATTGGTCATCTGCACCAACTGGCATAAGATTTCCTTTCACAAAACTCTAATAAAAACCAAAATTATTTATAGTATTGGAATTCATGACATGACTATGATGATATTTCACTATTGAATAAAAAAACAAATCAAATTCTTCCTGAATAGAATTAGGGAAAGTATCCTTCCATAAGGATAAAAAGACATTCGATATTATTCTTGACAACAATAATTCAAATAACTCAACATGTATCTATGAAAATTTAATTTGATATCACTGATGAAAAAAAAATATGTACATATCTGGATACAAAATTTTCTCCATTTTAGCTACTCTCACAAAAATTATAGTTTGAATAAACTAAACTAATACTTTTTCATCTTCCTAAAGATCCTTAAAAAATATTTTTCTTATATTTTTTGATCCAAATAGAAAATAAAATTATATCTATATACTTATGCTCATTATTTCCAATAGATCAAAGGTCAAAATAAAATACACCTTCATGAGGTAATTTCAGAATCTGAACTATTTCAATTGAAGAAATTGAAAACTCCTAATCTTCTATTCTCACGGAAACAATATCTTCTATTTCACAAAAAAATAAACTAAATACTACTATAGAAATGTTTCAGTTCTACCTCATAAACAAATTCTGTATTTTCCTTATTGAATAAAAATTACAAACCTTCAAATACTAGTCTTTCTTAAGCAGAAGGCTTGTCTGGTAAAGTCATTCGAAATCTACGACCTTTACTTGAAGAATATTTCTTGATGGAACTCGTTGATGCTTCGGGTCACTAGGTTATTTATCATTGGTTCTCCTAGTCTTTACCATTTCTAATAATCTGAAGTTATGAGGTTTTCATATTATAGGGTTTCAAAGGAAGATAAATGTTTTGGTAGGTGAAACGATTTGAGAAACAAAAGGGTAAGGTAAGTTGAAGGGTTTCTCACACATAATGATGCGGCCTGGTTTCTTGTTCCAATTGTGTAAGGTAATCATTAAATTTTTTTGAAAACACACAATTCTAAAAATGAGAAAATATTTATTTAAGTAAACAAGAAAAATACTAATTTTGACTGCAAAAATGAAATAAACAAATAAAAACAAATTTGATCAAGAAAAAAATATTAAATTTAAATAAACTAAAAAAATTAATTAAAATTAAATAAAACTAACTCCCCCTTAATAAAATAAAAACTAGTAGTGGGAAGTGGTTTAGTGAAAATATCGGCTAATTTATATTCAGTATTAAAAAATTCTAAATATATATCCTTTTTAAGAACTTAATATCTTAGAAAATGATGCCTTGTATCAATGTTTTTAGTCTTGGAATGACTTATAAGATTTTTTGAAATATTTATAGCATTAGAGTTATCACATAAAATATGTATACTAATAAAATTTAATACAAAGTCCAGTAGAATATTTTTCATCCACAGTACATGTGCACATCAACTACCAGCAGATACATATTCTGCCTCGGTTGTTGACAGGGAAATTGAGTGTTGTTTCTTACTAGACCAAGGGACTAAAGATTTCCCTAAAAAGTAATAGGTTCCTGAGGTACTTTTTATATCTAACCTACAACCTCCAAAATAAACATCTGAATATAAAATTAAATTAAAATTAGATATTTTTGGGTAAAGAAGATATTTAAAAATAGACCATTTTAAATATCTAAAAATTATTTTAACAGTAGTGAGATGGAATTCTTTTAGATTTGATTGAAATCTAGTACATAAGCACACTGAAAACATAATGTATGGTCTTCTATTAGCAAGATATAATAAAATACCAATCATACCTATATATAACTTGTTGTTCACCAGTTTTCTAGATTTATCTAAATCAATTTTTATATTGGTACACATGGGGGTTGTATATGTCTTGTGATTTTCAAGTCCAAACTTTTTCAATAAATCAATAATATACTTACTTTGATTTAAAACATTTCTATAATCTTTTTGATAAATCTGAAATCCTAAAAAGAAATTTAGTTTTCCAATCATACTCATTTAAAATTCATTTTTCATCAATTATGAAAAAACATTACAAAGATTTTTATTAGTGGAGTCAAAAATAACATCATCCAATGAAATTTGAACTAATAAAATATTAGAGAAAACAATTTTATTAAAAATAATTGGGTCTGACAATCCAACAGTAAATCCTTTTTTCAAAATAAAATAACTTAATCTTTCGTACCAAGCTCTAGGTTCTTATTTAAGGCCAAAGATGTCTTTATTAAGTTTAAAAATAGAGTTTGGATTTTGAGGATTTTCAAAACCAGGATTTTGTTCAACATAAAATCCCTCCATTAAATAACCATTTAAAAAGAAAGATTTAACATCCATATTATATAATTTAAAATTCATATGTGATGTATAGGATAAAATTATTCTTATTTTTTATAATATATATACAGGAGAAAATTTCTCATCATAATTTATATCTTATTTCTGATTATAACCTTTTTCTACTAATCTATCTTTATTTCAAGTAATGATCCCTTTATCATCCAGTTTTTTTCTAAATACCCACATGGTTCCTATAACTAGATAATTGGTTGGTATTTCTACTAGTTCCCAAACATCATTCCTCTAAAATTGATTTAGCTCTACTTTCATATATAACATCCAAATATCATCATTTAAGGCTTCCTCTATAGTCTTAGGTTCTAACTATAATAGAAAGGAAGATAATTATTCTAGGTTTCCTACATTTCTTCTAGTTCTGACACCTATGTTTGGGCCTCCTATAACAGTTTCTAAAGGATGGTTCTTTTGGGTTCTAGAGTGTCTAGGCAGGACAATTTCAGGTTCTTTAATATCATGTTATTCTAAACTAGACTAAATTTTATTAATATCATTTTCAAAAATAATCTTTAAGTGTTTCAAGTCTCATGTTTTCATGTGAATTGGTAACTTCATCAGTTTGATCTTTTTCTTTAATGAAAGGGTCAATTTCATCAAAATTCACATGAACTGATTCTTCAATAATCCTTGACTTTTTATTAAACAATTTATAGGATTTAGATGTAGCATAATATCCTAAAAATATTCCTTCTTCATATTTTGGATCGAACTTACCAAGATTATCCTTGGTGTTCAAGATATAAACCTTACATTCAAAAACTCTAAAGTATTTTAGTTTTGGATTTATGTTATTCCAAACTTCATAGGGTGAATTTTTGAAAATATGTCGAATTAAAACTCTATTCATGATATAGTAGGTTGTGCTTACAGCTTCTACCCAAAAATAAATAGGAAGATTTTATTCATTTAGCATAGTCCTTACCATTTCTTGAATAGTTCAATTTCTCCTTTCAACAATACCATTTTATTAAGGTGTTCTTGGTGTAGAGAATGTATGTTTAATACCTAGATTTGAGACAAAAGAATTAAATTTTGATTCTAAAATTCTCCACTATGATCACTTATTAATTAAATTATTTTAAAATCTTTTTCATTTTGAACAATTTTACATAAACCTTCAAAAATAGTGAAAACTTCACTTTTGAATTTTATAAAATAAACCTGGTTGAATCTAGAATAATCATCAAATAAAACATAAACATCTAATTTACCATCCAAACTTTCTACTCTTGATGGTCTAAACATTTTTATATATACAAGTTCTAAAGTTTTAGATTTAGTAATTTGGTAACATATTTTCAAGAAGATTTGTGATATTTTCCAATTTAGCATACACCACAGAATCTGTCATTTTTAAACTTAAGACTAGGAAAATCAAAAACTAACTATTTCTTAGATAATTTATATAAAGAATATATATTACAATGACTAAGTTTCTTATTCCATATCCACGAATAATTTTTCTTTACAGTTAAACAATTCACATTTTATTTACACAAGGAATTTAAGTCCAAGTATAAACATTGTTAGTTCTTGGTACTCTAAATTTAATCAATTTATCTTTGAAAGTTGAGAATGAATTGTTAGAAAAATATACATAAAAACCATCATCACAAAGCTGAGAAATTCTTTTATGATTATATTTTATCCCTTGTACATATATTACTGTGTTGATTGAGATGGCCTTTGGATCTCCAATAGTTCCAACTCCAACTATTTTTTCTTTAGCATTATCACCAAATGTGACATGACCTCCATTCATTTGAGTCAGTGTATGAAAGTTTTTTAAGACTCCACTCATATGCCTAGAACAACCATTATCCATATACCATGTGTCTTTTCTTTTCCTTTGGCATGTTTCCTGTAAAAGTAATTAAACAAATGTTTGTTAAGGTACCCACACTTTCTTAGGTCCCGCAGTATTAGCTAGCAATGTTCTGGGAATCCATATTTTCTTTATTTTTCCATAAATCATATCACTTTCTTCAGAAAAACTTTTGTAAATAAAATCTCTTTTAATACCACTAATTTGATTATTTTTCAAATACCAATTATTAGTTACATATCCTTTTGTTCCACAATGATAACAAATAGCATTTTTAGAATTGGGCACAAAAATAATTTTTATAAAATTTTGATTTCTCACCCTTCTATTGCAAATCTTTCACTTTTAATGAAATTCCTTCCCATAATCATTTATAACTTTTCATCCTTTTTTAAAATTAATTATAGCACTCTTATATGATTCTACTTCATCCTACAATTCTTTAATTATTTTTTTATGATCAATGCAGTTTGTTGTAGATGAGTTGAATTTTTCAACTAACACTTGATGTTGTTTCAGCATAGTATCTCTTTCTCCTAAAACAATATTAGGAATATTTTTCAATGATTTATGATTCTTTAAGAAATAATCATATTTTTTTGAGCATTGAGTAGTAGGAAGATAATTTTTCATTTCAATAACTACTAGTATCAAAATTAGAAGAGTAATAAGTTTGTACATTTTCTTCTTTTTCTTTGGCCATAAAACACATGTTGTATTTTAGATTTGATTTCTCTTTTCTGAATAAAACTTTAAAGAGCTACTTGAGTCTTCATATACACTCCATTTTGATTTTATTTCCCTTTTTTCCTTTAGTCTCAAAATTAGTATTCTTTTAAAATCTCTTTTTGGCCTTTTCTTTTCATATTTTAGTTGAGGACAATATGGTCTGATATGACCTAATTTCTTACATTCATAGCATCAAACCTCACTTGGTTTTTTCTCGTCTCTCTTGAAGGATTTTATGAAATCTCTTTTTTTTGTATAATTTTCTGAATTTTATGGCTAGATGAGCCAGTTCTATTTCAGAATATAAGGAATCTGAATTCTTCTCTTCTCTGACTTCTTTCTTTGTTCTTCTGTTATGCTTCTGAGATGTCACTTTTAGAGTAGTGTTTTCCTTTTTCGCTACAATTTTATGGTTTTAAACTTCATCTTGCATTTTTTCTTCATATATCATTAGTGTCCTAATTAATTCTTTCATTGTCAGATCCTTGATAGGTGATGATTGAAGAATAGTAGCAAATATTCCATTCCATTTAGAGGGTAGTACTCTAAGTACTTTCAAATATTAATCAAATTGTTTTATGGGTTATCCTAAGGGTATAATATTGTTGAAAATTTATATAAACATTCCATTCATATTCATTATGCTTTCTCCATAAAATATTCTAAAGGTGTCAAATTTCAATTTAGTAGTAGAATATCTCATCTGTCTCACATTTTTGGTTCCTTTATAGGCAACTACAATAGTTTTCTACATCTCATGGGTAGTAGGACATTGTGATACTCAATTAAATTCATATGGTCCAAGACTGTAAGTAATTGAATTCATTTCCTTTAAAAACATATCATATTCTAATTCTGTTTTTGCATCCTAAGTTTCGTGGTTTTTCATGAATCTTTTAAGGAATAATAATTTTTGAGTAAACTCTGAATACAAGGTTATTTAGATATATGATCATCCTTGATTTCCAGCACCCATAGTTTTCACTATTAAATTATGGAGCATTTACCATAGACATTCTTTCTCTAGGATCATTCATTTACATTTTTTTATAGACCTTATACTTTTATCTTGTTATAGATTTATCCAAAATCTCTCCTTTGATACCAATTGTTAGGTCAGAATAATACAAAGCAATATAAGAGAGGGGTGAATTGTATATTTTCAAAAATCTTCCACAATTCTAGATTTTAACACCCTCTATAATTATATGGATATGAATTATTTTATTCTACATGAAATATAATCAGTGGTTAATAAAAAAATAAAGAGCACAGCTTTTTATAGTGGTTTGGGGAACAAAGATCCCCTAGTCCACTCCACCAAATAATCTCTCTGTGAGCTTGATGAATTTCACTAGTATGGTCCTCTTATCACAAGACTAAAATTCCAAAACTGAGTGCATGAAGTAGACACCTTTACAACAAGGCTTAAAAAAATAGAGCCTTATGGTTCTTTAATAGAGAATCAAAAATGCATAGCTTAAACCGAGAAGCTGATACTCCCCCACAACTGAGTACGAGCAGTTGAAAATATCAATAAATCAAAAGAGTTTGATTTTTTGATAATTGGTATTTCTTCACAATTTTAGGAGTATAAATTGACACTAGATGAATCTTCTTCTTAAAAAATAATAGTATTTAAGAGAGAATGAGTTTGAAGTGATCCAGGTTGCTAAAAGATCTTCAATTTAAAATAATCAACAAAAATAGAGTAGCAGTAAGCTTAAATAAGAACAAGATAGAACATGTATATCTCCAAAGTATATTCCTCTATCAAAGTTGTTCGTTTGCTATAGAATTGTAAAAATATTTTCACTTGAGTATGATTGTATATGAAAATATGTCCCTTGCAAAAATCCTATTTTTTAAAAATCATAGACTAGTAGAATATATAAATTAAATATCCTACTTTAGAATTCTAGATCAAAAAAAGACACCTAAAAATCATATATATTCAAATTGGAAATAAAATAGGGGATTCATAACTTCCCTTAAGAACAGAGGTTATTTTATCCATTGAATATGGTTCTTTGAATCAAATATAACAAGCTTTAAATTAGTCGAGATTGAGATTTAAAATAGCCTGAAATACCATCCAGACCATTGCAAAAATCTTGGGAAAAAAATTGTGAAATTAAATCTCTGATGTTGAAAAGTCAAATGTAGGGTTCCTTCACAAAACAAAAAAAATATTAAACACAAGGCTCAACTACGTAGCATTCATCTCTCGAACATAAGGTTGAAGATTTAAGGTTGATTATAAAAGTAAGGTTGATGATCCACACATTTTTCTCTAAAAAGTAAGGTTCATTACATATATAGGGTTCTTTAACCATACTTTATCCTCTTGAAAAAAGTAAGGTTCTTTAACCATAATTTTCTGATAACATAGGATTGATTATCTATACGTACTATTTTGAACATAGGGTTGAGATACCATAATTTTTCTTCTAGTGTAAGGTTGAATAAAAATGTAAGGTTCATGATCCATATGTTTTGTACAAAGCATAGGGTTTATTCCTTACATTATACTTATCCATGTAGGGTATGAATAGTGTTTCTATAATGCTTAAAAATTAATCCCGAAAAATTTAAAAAATATTCCTTTCTAATTAAAAACTTGAAAATAATTTTAGAATAAATATTATAAATAATATTAATTCCCTAAAATAAACTTAAAGTAAATTCCTTAGTAAAACAAACAAGGGTATTTTTTATCATCAAAATCATAATAAATTATAGATTATTGTTGATACAATACATTCTCAACATGAAGTGCGTGAAATATTGGAGTTTATGTGAAAGATGAGGTTGTGTGAAAGGGGCTTATGTTCCCAATGCGACGTCAAATTTGGTTTTGCATGCTCAAAGAGGATCTTACATGACGTGTCAGGATCTTGCACATAGGGTTCATAAATGTCTAAAATAAGAGGTGACCCCCCCCCCATTTGACATGCTCAACAATTAGAGAATTCCAAATCTCTGAATTGCATAAGAATTGTACGCAAAGGGAGTTACGCAAAATAAGGTAGAGTTGCATACAAGAAAGTTAGTTGCGTATAAGAAAAGAGTTGTGCATAAGATTGAAGTTCCACAAAAGAGGTTTTTCGTGACAAAATTTGATTGTTACATGCAATCTATTAAATTTGTGTGCAAGGCACCCAATAGGGTTGCGTGAAAGATTGGAGTTGCCCAGTGTATCTATAGTAAATTGATATTCATTAATGGATGAAAGTGAGACATCAATAGAGCATCTACATACAATAGAGGATGTATTCATTAGATATAATTAAGGGACCTTCAAGTCTATAAACTATCAGTGGATCTTATAAAGAAGCAGTGAGCACACTTCAGTTGAGATAGTAGTAATATTTAATTTTTTGATTGGTTATAAACCAGGAGGGATAGTAAGCCCACTCTGAACATTGTAAACAGTAATGTGCTTTTAATGGATTTGGTATATTGGCACATTGTTGGTGTATTCTCCTTGGACATAGCCAGGTGAGGGTGAACTAAGTAAAATTGATGTGTCTCATATATTCTTTAAATTATATTCATACTTTTATGTGGTAAATAGAGAGAAGAGAGTTTTGTTTAATAGAAAAAAAAAGATCAAAATGGGAATTCGTTTTTATCTGTCATACCCTGATTCCCCCCCCCCCCCTCAGGGTATTTAACCTAGTATTCCTAACAATCGGTATAAGAGTGAAAGGTTAATATAACTGTTTCTCTCTCAATGGAGGTCATTAATCCAAAGGGGATTCCGATCTTTGATGGGAATAATTTTTATTTATGGAATAATCAGATACATCACTAATTTTGATCTTTGGGAATGGATGTGTTTATAGCATCGATTCGTGGTATTTTAGCCAACATCGATAGTGGTGGTTTATCAGAAGCTAAAAGAAGGGAATTGGATGCTGATTCCAGAGGAATCAATGTGTTAGGGGGAACCCTGTCAAATAGAATATATATGAAGGTGATGTCATGAAAGACATCACACGATATGTGGTAAAAGATATTAAATATCTATGAAGGAGATCCAAAGTTAAGAGAGGAAAATTTATCAGTTTGGTGGAACAATTATAATGATTTAAGAATGAACCCAAATGATTCTATCAATACATTATTTGACAGAGTTAATGTTGTTGTGGAAGACATGTGTGGTCTTGGTGAAATTATTGAAGTTGTAAAGATCGTCAAGCGCATCATGAGAAGACTTATGTGTTAGAGGACAAATATCTAAAGGATATCACATTAGATTTCGTGCACAACACCCTTATCACATGTGAGATAAGAATGAGGACATTGAGTCTGTGTAAAAAGGTAATTCCAAGGAAGTGGCATTCAAGGCCGTGAAGAAGCTCACCATTGAAGATTATCAGGAAGAAAAAGATACAGATTATGTGATGTCATTCCTTTCCTCAAATATACAAATAGGAAAAAGTAAATTTCAAAGGGAAACTTCCATTTGCTTGATTTAGATATGGAAAGGTTATTTATCTTACTGCAAGGTTCCCCAAGAAGTTCCAAGAATATGATGAGGATGAAGTTGAAATACCTATGAAAAATTCTTCAGCCTATGTGAAAGGAAAGAAAATTTTATTAAAAATTTATTTAAGAAGAAGAATCTTCTTTCACAAGAATGTGACAGTTCAGATGAATCTGAGGTTGAAGAGATAGAGAACTGCAAAGATCGTGGAGAAAATGTTATGGTGGAAGTTATCGACAGTGCTCAAAAAAAGGAATAAAATAATGTTGATGAAAAATAAGTTAAATGAAGAGTTGATTTAAAGGTTGAACTAGATGCCTCTCTAGAAGAGATATATGTTTGTAGATCCAAAACAAAGAAAGCCAACAAAGTGGTTTGTAATTCCAAACTCTATATTTAGTAGTAGGAAGAAGAGAAGTATAAGATGATGGAAGAAATTGAAAAACTCAAGTCTTCATTTCCAGAGGACTCAGAAACAGCTAGTGGGTATAAATTTAAAATTGAGGAATATAAAAGGGTGATCTATGGTTTAAATAACACCGTAAAAGAAAAAATCAAATGCATTGAAGGACTTGAAGAAGAATTCATCGTCCTGTGATAAAAATTTTAAGGATCAAGAGAAAATCTTGACACCTGGTATAATATTTTGAAAGTAGATCATTCAGAAGATAAAAAAGTTGAAAGTGGATCATAGAGTTCTATAATAATAGAAGCAAAAAACAAACCTAAATGATAAGGTTGGTATGGGGCTTGATCAAAAACAGAAAGTAGTCATGGTTGAAGTTAGACTTCAATCTCTTGCTCTGATATTGAAGGTTTATTTGGGAATGAAGTAGAATAAAAATATTCATAGAACCCAAGAGACATATAGTGGTGTAGAATTGATATATAGTAATGCACCCTACATCAGGTGTTATTGCGGTGGAAAGATGGGACATTCACAAAATGTGTGCTTCATAGACAGAAGATACCAAAGGGAATAATAACAATAGTGAAATCTAAAAAGAGATTTATATTTTATAATACCATTTGAGGGGAATTTTTTTTAGTGTGGAGGATTTGGTCTCATCGCTAGATATTTTACATCAATCCTTCAGTGGAATGTGCCAAAGAAAAACCAAATTAATCGCAAGAATCAAATCAAAGACTCAATAGCTGAGTTGAAAACTCAAAATCAATTTTCAGCATGAAAAGATGAAGTTGATCAATAATACTCTAAGGAAGATCAATATTTTTAATCTATGCCAAGTGTTAATTCACAAACATGGATCAGAAATAAAAGAACTGAGAAGGCAGTGGTTGTGTAAATTTCCCTTAAAGTATCAGATCATTTTGGTGTGTGGATCCTTGATAGCGGTTGCACATCCTATTTGACAGGAAATAATAATCTTGTTACAATAATAAAATATGAAAAAGAAGGATTTTTCAAGTTCGTAAATGATGAAGGCCTAAATATAATTGGCTTGGGAAAATCCAGGTTTGGGGGAAGGAAATGAGACGTACTAATGTCTTAGTAGTATATTGTCTCAGTCACAACCTGCTTAGTGTCAGTCAACTATGTGACTTAGTTAATTCTGTAATATTTACTAAGAAGATGTGCATCATAAAATGAAGATATGGTGCAGTTTTTATATAGGGAAAAATAATAAAGTGAAATCTATACCCTGTAAGTGGGAAAGAAGATATGTAATTTTTATCTAGAGAGGAAGAAAAGAAATTATGGTATAAAAAACTTGTTCATCTATTCCAACCATCCATGGAAGATCTGGTAAAGTGTGATGTAGCTACAGAACTCCCTAATATATCATGTGATTGTAATCATACATGTGATACTTTTCAACAAGGGAAGATCATCAGAAATACATACAAAAAATAATAATAAAAAACGACTAGAGTGCTTGAATTGGTGCATGCTGGTGTATGTGGACCTATCTCACCAAGATCCATTTTTGGGAAGAGATATTACATTCTTTTCATTTATGATTATAGAATAATTTCATGGGTATTTTTCATTTCCCATGAGTCTTATGTTTTTATTTTCATAAAACAGTATCGGAGGGAATCTGAAAGGATGCTTGGATAGAAAATTCTAAAGTTTTGTACTGATAATGGTATGAAATTTACAAACATTATAGTGTAAGAATATCTCAATAAACATGGGATAATGCATCAAGTTTCTTCAGTAAGAACTCCCTAATAGAATGGAGTGGTTAAAAGTATAAATTAGGTCATCAACAACATGACCAGAACTATGCATGTTGAAAAAGATCCACCATAGAAACTTTAGAAGGAAGTAGTTATGACATCAGTCTAAATTTATAATGCGGCTTTGTTGTGTCTAAAAGAAGGAAAGACTCTACATGAGATGATGTATGAAAATAATCCAACATTAAAATACTTTTCAATATTTGGAAGTAAGTGATTTATTCTCAAACAATAAAAACACAGGAATTTTGAGTCACGAAGAGATGAGGGGATATTCCTTGGATACTTAGGAAAAAGAAAGGCATATAAATTCTTTAATAAGATTTTGGTAAAAATAGTGGAAAATAATGATGTAACTGTAGTGAAAGATGAATAGAATATTCAACAACACAGTGAACAGTTCCCTAATGAAAGTGATGAGGAGGAAAGAAATACAAGGGATCAGAAGTAGAAGATGCTGATTCAGAAGAATACACCGATGATGAGAAAGAGAAATTAAAATCAGTTTCTACATAGAAGCCAAAGAGTCAAGCTGAAATTTATAGGAAAAATATCATTGATGATCAGATAGCTTCAGTTCAAGCAATAAGAATGAAGTCATTACAGCAGGCATCTTTCCAATCTTAGGTAGAACCTAAATATTTTGCTGATGCAGCTGGAAATGAAAACTAGGTTCAGGATATGAATGAAGAGCAAGACCAAATTGAAAAGAATCATATGTGGGATATTGTTTCAAGGATAATAAATAAGAATTTAATTGGGACTAAATGGGTCTTTCACAATAATATAAATGAAGATGGTGTAGTTATTCGAAACAAAGAATGACTGGTGTGAAAAGGTTACTCCTAGATACAGGGTATTGATGTTGATGATACATTTGAACCTTTTGCAAGGATAGAGACAATCAGATTATTTGTGTCCATGGTAGTGCAAAGAAAGTTCAAGGTTTTCTAGATGGACTTCAAGTCATCACTTATGAATGGGGTTTTGGAAGAAGAAGTTTACATTGAGAAGTCATATGTTTTTCTCATTCATAAACATGAGAATATAGTTTTTCGGCTGAAGAAGGAATTATATGGTTTAAATCAAGCACCAAGATCATCGTATTCAAGGATAGATTATTTTATGAAAAATATTAGTTTTTTACATAGTGGAGTTGATTACAATTTTTAAGTCAATAAAGATAGTAATCAAAGGATGATGGTGCTAATTTATGTCGATGATAGAATCTTCGGTGGATCAGTTGAATAACAATGCAGAAAATTTTCTAAATTCATGAAGAGTGAGTTAGAAATGTCCATAATTGGTGAGCAGACGTTTTTCTTTGATTTACAGGTGACACAAGGAAGTAATGGAACATTCATTTCTCAATAAAAATATTCCAAGGAATTTTTTAGAAGGTTTTTAATGGATAATTCCAATGATAATGAGGAAAAACGAATGAATTTTTCAATAGATGATGAGGGAAAAGTGGTTAATGTTATAGAATATAGTCATGTCATTAGAATTCTATTGTACTTGATTTGACAAGACTGGATATTATTTTTGTCACATTTCAAGCATCATGGTATCAAAGTCATCCCAAATAAAGACACATTATTTCAATTAAAATAATACTTCAGTATATCAAGGGCACAGTGGACTTTGGTTTGATGTACAATGACAAATTTCAGTAAGAGTTATTAAGATATATAGATGCAGATTGGGTCAGATCAATAGATAAAAGGAAAGAAACGTTATGAGGTTATTTCTATCTTTGTGGATTTTATATTTCTTAGATGAAAAAGAAACAATATTTAATTTTATTGAGCACTGTAGAAGATGAGTATATTGTGGCTACTCAAGCATGCACACAATTATTATTGATGAAGAAGTAGCTTTATGATATTGGAGTCTAAGTGAAGTCTCTAATCAGAGTCCATATTGATAATTAAAGTCCTATAAATCTTATCAAAAATTCAGTCCATCACTCAAGGGAAAATCACATTAAAATCAAGTATCATTTTATCAAGGAGAAGGTAGATCAAGGGCTTGTGAAGTTGGAGTATGTTCTTACAGACTTACAAGTTACATACATTACAACAAAGACCTTACCTAAAGAATAATTTTATAGGAATCTACTGGCTCTAGCAGATCATTTGACTTCCCATACTTGAAAAAGTCTGGATGTGAGACCCCCTCTCCCCGTGGTATGGTGTGTTTTCCCCTTATGTACTAATGTGTGTTTTTAACCTATTGCAGACCACAAAGGAGTGACCTTTGGGTTCATTGACAAAGGGGGTAAAATTTTAAAGAGGGGGAAAATGTCTTAATAAAGATAGGGGAGAAGCTGATAGGTGGAGTAGTGAGATAGGGGGAAGCTAATAGGGTGAGCAACATGATGAAATTTCTTCGATGTTATGAGGAAACTGTCAGAGCCTAGCTTGGACATCTTTAAGCATTCCAAAACATGAGAACCCAAGAAGTAAAGTAGGGAGAGTTTAAATCTGATGATGCTATAAGTGATCAATAAAATTATATATATCAATATAGATGGATATTTTTATGAAATTGGTGGATTGGTTTGGGAATGAAGTGATTACCTGATGAACTTGGCATAATAATCTTGTTTCTCATGTCGAGAATTGATCATGTGAGCTTAGAATATGTGTTTAGTAAGTCTTTGAATGCTATCTGAATCTCAAGAATTGAATGGTGGTAGAAGATAGAATAATATTTAAAGATATATCCAATTATGAATGAGTTTTCAATAAACCCAAAGGGGGATATTGTTGGGAAAAAATCCCTCAAGGTAACATTGAAGTATTTTTGGGTTTATTGTGTTTTTTGACAAAGAGGGTTTCTATGGTATCTTATGATGTTCCAGATATATTATTGGAAATCTATGTTAATAAAGAACCTTGAAAAAGTAATTGGTGATCTAGATATGGTACAAAAAGAATGTATATAAGGTGGTGGAATTTTCCAGTGTTTGCCAAATTTTTGGGTCTCACAATATGGAAAATAGAGATATGTGTTTTTGGAAAAAGGAAGTTGCACACAAGATTAAATATGGTTTGTAATGTTGTGCATAAGGCATGTTTTAAGATTAGAACATCAAAATATATAAAAGGCATGAAGCGCATGAAATATTGGGTTTTTCGTGAACGATTAGGTTTCACGAAAGAGGCTTACATTCCCAATGAGACATCAAATGTGGTTTTTTCACTCAAATAGGATCTTATGTGACACTTCAGGATCTTGAACATAATGGTCGATGATTCCTATAAATAAGAGGTGACCCCCCCCCCCCTCATTTTATAAGCTTGATACTTAGAGAATTCGATATCTTTGAATCGCGTAAGAATTGTACGTAAAGGGAGTTGCGCAAAATAAGGGAGAGTTACGCAAAATAAAGTGAGTTGCGCGTAAGAAAGGAGTTGCATATAAGATTGAAGTTGCGCATAAGAGGTGTTTCATGAAAAAAGTTGAATGTTGCGTGCAATATATTAAATTTGTGCATAATGTAACATCCCGTTACTGTTTCAGGTATTGATAAACCCTCTTCCGTTAGATTAAATTATTATTATGTTAAATGAAAAAAAAGTTTATCAGTGAAAAGTTGTGTTTTTGTTAAACATGTCGCGAAATGGTAAAACACTCAATTAAAACTTCATAATTTTTAATTAAATGTTTTCTGAGTTAAACACTAAGTGAGTATGAGTTTTCGAGACCCACAAAATGTAACATCCCAGGTAAATAATGAATAAAACATTTTCATATTTATTAATATTTACGAATTAAATATTAATTTTACTTTAAAGGGGTTGCTATGTTCGATAGCGTACCTGATACGCAACAAAGAGTTTCTTTGAAATCTTACCTTGCACACTAGTAATAAAAAAATATTATTTTAAATGGTAGTTAACACATAGCCGTTGTATTGGCGGGAATGGATAGAAATAACTGAAATATTATTATATATGTTTTTTAAATGTTTCTACTTTTATCTAATAAAAGATAAAGGCTTAAAATACGGAAAGAATTCAATTTTAGGCGTATATGCCCTAGTTTTCACTAAAGGTTCACTTATCGCCTTTTGATGGCGAACCGTCATTAAATATAGTTTTTTTCACTCTTATAAATTCTATTGGACCAAATAAAACTCTTCTTTAGAATCGGGACATCAAAATTTACTTTGTGTAAATTTTTGGTATTTTTCCGATAAAGTTCATTTTTTTAATGAATAGTGTAAAATGTTGTATTTTAATTCAAAACCTCTTTCTAATCTAATTTATTTATATGATTAGATTATCTTTTTAATTGGTTTTAAAGTGAAATTAGAATATATTTTTACCATTAAATCTAATAGTGGTCATTGCAATCAATTTCACTTTGAAATTGGACTTAAACTAGTGTCAATCTTTTGATACTTATTGTTTCATAAAAACACGCTATTTGTCATGATAGCGGGAATTAATTATTAAATTAATTAATGTGACTTATATGATTTGAATTTTGTAAAATAGACATCATTTCCTAATTCAGAATATCAAATATAGCTTAGGGTGAAGTTTTGGTATTTTTCTGAAAAACTTCAATTTTTGATGAATAGTAAAACCACTGAGTGGTAGTTAAAGAAACTGATTTTTCGTTTAAATGAAACTTTGTCACTTCTGTGATTTGATTTTCAAAAATCCGACATACATGGTTGTCATTAAGAAGTAAAATGTGGTTCAATAAGATTAAAATAATTTTTTTGTGAATAGTAACTTTTAAGTTCTTAATCGCAATTAGAGGTAATTAGTGTAGTTTAAGGTAAAAATAATATTTTAATAAAATGAGATGAGCTTGAGACATGTCCTACCCTCATTGGATGTGTCATGGCCGACCAAGACAATCCATGGGTCAACTTAGGGACCCCATGGATCCACTTTGGTTGGGAAATGACATAAATAACTTTTTATTAAATGTTAAAGTAAAAATGACACAAACATGAGATGTTTTACTAAAACAATTTTTATATGGGGTTATACAAGTCAGATTTTTTATTATAAAAATTCATTGGAAATATAAAAAGATTTACTACATCATAGTATTTTTTTATAATTTTTAGACTTTAAATAAATTAAATTATTTATGACATCATGATGATGCAACGATTACCTCATTAATAAAGGATTTAAATAAAATGAAATGATAATGTAAAATCTATGACCTAACCATGTCCAAAACCTATTGGATGGGTGTATTTCTAACCCTTATCACCTTAACCTCTAATTAAATCAATGTGGGACCATTAAAATCCGAAACTCATTCTAAAATAAAGTAACATTTCCTTACTTTCCAAGAGTGCCCCTCATCTCCTCTTATAAAAGGCCCCCACCTCTACCACCTTACCCACACTTCCAAAGCCTTTGGCTTAGCCAAACCCTGACCATTTTGTCTCTAAACATCCCTCTATTACTCTTGGAAGCCTCACTTTGGGCAGAAGTCTTCCCAAGGAAGCCTTTGAGCTCAAACCAAAGGGAGTTACCCGATTTTAAGGTAATGTCTTCACTTGAGTCCTTTTGTTTTATTTTACTTCTCCAACCCCCTAAACTCTTTTTATTCATTTATTTTGTAACAAATACAGTATCTTAAATATACTAGGATTTTGTTATAATAATTATTCAAGCTACACTTACACACACCTACATCTAATGGTTAAAGAACATACTGTTTCCGTGGATGGCGAATTTCGGCCTCCTGAAACGATGATTGTTCAACATTCTTTTAACACCTTCAAAGGTGGCCATTAAGATGACACTACATTTATATATGATATATAATATGTTTATGTTTTCCTTAAGCTTCTGTATTTTTCATTTTGTTCATACCTTTATGGTTTCCATTATGGGTAAACGTGATATCTTCATTTAAGGAAGTGCGGACTACCGCCCCCTCAAAGTGATTTGATTCGTTAAATACCATATGTGGGCCGTATAAAGGATGGAGTTATGATATTATATATGATATTAAATTGTAATTATAATATACCTTTATATCATTATGATTCCATTCTATAAAATACGAAATAGAAATGAAAGTAGCGTTCATGCGTACGTACGGCTTACCGTCTCCATGAACGGTGCATTTCATTTCTTATCCCCAAATGTAATGTACTATTATAAGTACATGTATATAATGGATATATATGATGAATGATACATCTAAATGATGAATATAATTTTGGAATTAAAATATACATACCTCTCATTTAGTTTTAATTCCATTAATATGACAAAGAAATGAAAGTAGCGTTCATGCGTACGTACGGCTTACCGTCTCCATGGACGGTGCATTTAATTTCTTACCTATAAATGATTATGTAATATTATAAATACATGTATATTCTGGATATATATTATATATATGATATCCAAATCATTAATTTCATTCTGGATATAAAGAACCTTTGACCACACGAACAACATGTAATTGTAAGAAGTCCACTTTCGACTTAAGAACCAAATATCGAAAAAACAAACATTATTAACTTAAATGATTAAATAATGTTTATAACATGTAAATAAGTGATATAAAAGGAATAATGAACTTGAAAAATGTTCTTAAGAAAGTATAAATTAACTCAAGTTTACTATTCAAGACGTTAAAGAACGATCGAGTCAAGTCGGACCCGAGGTAAGGGACTTCGTCTCAAACTCCTTTCATTGAGGCATATTTCGTTTTATACACAACTTTCTTTTATACGGTGTATAAAACCCTTTGACTTTTACTTTTATACAAAATGAATCTTTTTCTATGAAGCGTTTTACAAAACGACAAAAAGGAATGTTTCTTTTAACGTACGTGGTGACAACGACCTTTTCCGCCGCCGCGAGTATTATTTGGTCTTTGACTTCCTAAACAAGCCGTAATGTTTTTTTTAAATGAAATAAATACCATATACTCTTTTATGTATTTTGGTATTGAAAATGGTTTTTTATAATGGATTTGTTATGTCAATATATTTAAGTGATATATTGTGATCAAAGTGTGGAAATGTTTTCTTTCCATTATATTTGTTTTATGTCTTATGATTTTTATAATGGTAATTGGACATTGGACGGGTGGTTATATGATAAACCATATGACGGGTGGTGCCGTGAATACCAGGACGGGTGGTTACGTTATAACCTCCAATGCATTGGGTATGTAAGTAGGCTGTATGTCTATTCCATTAAGTATGTATGGAAGTTGTCCGTATGGCTATTCCATTAAGTGATATGTGTGGAAGTCAACCGTATGGTTATTTCACTTAAGTATGTTTATGTCCCAAGTTACCTTTATATGTTATGTGTTCTTTATATGGGTTTTATGGTAATCCTTTGGTTACAAAAGGGTAAGTAATGATATTTTATTCAGTGAAGAGTTTTTACTACTTCATGAAGGTGAAGGTATTACTTTGATAAAGTATACATGGTTTACTTGATGTTTGAAAAACTAACAGTTTTCTTTCTTTGTGTATCCCTTACTGAGCTTTTTATGCTCACCCCAAGTTTTTTTGAAATGTTTTTCACAGGACATAATGTGGAATCAGGTCAAGAATGGGATCAAGGGAAATTCGTTCTATATAAAACATGGAACTAGACATGTTTATTTTTAATAGTTTTTTTTATTATATGGAAACTTATTAGAAGTGTCTACTTTGTAACCTTTTGAGATGTAACAGTTATGTCCTAATTCTCTAAAACTCTAAACCTGAAAAGATCCTCAATGTGAATTATTCATTAAATTCAATATTAAGAGATGTTTAAGGTCAGGGCCTTATAGTTGGTATCAGAGGTCGGTTTAGACAGCTTTAGGAGTTAGAAAAGTGTAAAATTATAAGTTAATTTATGGTATGATTGAAATGATATAGCATTTAAAGATTACCATGTTGCTTCACCTAAGATATTTCTGTTTTCAGAATGGTTTTCCACAGAGGAAACAAAGCAGCTATGTTGGGACGACATCAGGAGGAAGACAACCTTCCAAATCAGCAACCTGAGATGGTCGGAATCGGAACTGAATAGTTTGTTGCAGTGATGGCACAGTTGACTCAGGCTATAAATGGTGGTGGTATCCATGCACGAGATCAGCCAGATCAACCGCAGAGGAACATGTCAGTGGTGTAACATTTAATGAGGCAACATCCCCCATCATTCAGAGGATCATCTGACCCCATGCAAGCTGAAGGGTGGATTAAAGCACTGGAGAAAATTTTTGATGTCATGGGGTGTTCAGAACATCAAAAGGTTAGTCTTGTTGTTTACCGTTTTGAAGGTGAAGCTGATCAGTGGTGGTCGATGGTGAAAAATATCAAGGATAGTGATGAGATTGAGGATCTTCACTGGGACGAATTCAAAGGTATGTTTCTTGAGAAATATTTTCCTAAGGTGGTTCATCTTAGGATGGAAAAACAGTTCCTAGAGTTGAGGCAGGAGGATAATTCAGTGGCTGCTTATGAAGCAAAGTTCACTCGATTGGCAAGGTATGCTCCAAACTTCATACGAGATCTTTATAGTAAAATAAACCGTTTTTACTCAGGGTTAAAGCCAATGTATTTAAGGGATTTAGCTTCTCGTGAGTTCAAAAGTTATGAAAAACTTTTTCGATGTGCGGAGAAGGTGGAAATGGAGTTTGCCGATGATCAGGTGTTCTATGACAAACAACAGAATAAGAGGTCCAATTGGCAGGCAAAGGGGAAGAATTCATCAAACAAGCAAGGAGGTAAGAAAAACAAATATCCATCCTGTGAGAAGTGTGGTAAAATGCATCCTGGAGAATGTTTATCCAAGTCTGGTAAGTGATTTCAGTGTGGTAAGTCTGGTCATATTGCTCGTAACTGTAAGGAGGATGATCAAGCAGGCAATGAAAAGCCAGCGGTAAGATGTTTTAAGTATAATGAAATGGGTCATTATGAAAATGAGTGTCTAATGAAGAACTCAACTAGGGGAAAGCAGCCAGACTACAAGCAGAAAGGGGTGGTGAAATCCTTTGCAACAACCTCAGTAGATGTTGGGCCATCGAATGAAGTGGTATCAGGTACACTGTTTGTTTGTTCAGATTATGCCAATGTGTTGTTTGATTCAGGGTCTACACACTCTTTCATTTCTGAGAAGTTTTCTAGTAAATTGGAAATTCCATCTCAAGATATGAATCCTAAACTTATGGTAAAAACACCCTGAGGGAACTTTGAGACAAAAAGGAATTATAAGAACCTTCCTATCCTTGTGTGTGGAAAGAATCTACCAGCAAACCTTATTGTTTTGCCTCTGGTAGAGTTTGATATTATTTTGGGCATGGATTGGATTTCTGTTTATAATGCTAAGATTAACTGCAGAGCTAAAATGGTTTCTTTTCAGAAAGATTTTTAGTTTGTGTACAAGAATGAACCCTTGATTTTGATAACATATCAGGAATTTGAGAAACTAGCAAAAGATGGAAATGAATGTTACCTTGCACATATTGTTGAAAATAAAGGAACTGTTCAGATTAATGATGTGCCAGTGGTAAATGAGTATCTTGATGTTTTTCCTGATGAGTTGCCTGGTATTATTCATGATCGAGAAGTTGAATTTACTATTGACTTAGTTCCTGATTCTAAGCCAATTTCAAAACCCCCTTATCGAATGGCTCAAGTTAAACTTTTAGAGTTAAAGAAGAAATTGTAGGAGTTATTAGATAAAGGTTTCATTCGACCTAGCACATCACCATGGGGTGCTCCTGTCTTGTTTGTTAAAAAGAAAGATGGCTCAATGAGACTTTGCATTGATTATAGATCCTTGAATAATATTACTGTTAAGAACAAGTATCCTTTGCCTCATATCGATGATTTGTTTGATCAGCTCCAGGGAGCTCAGTATTTTTCGAAGATTGACTTGAGTTCGGGGTACCATCAGTTGAAAGTAAAAGAAGCATACATTCCGAAGACTGCATTCCGTACTAGATATGGCCATTATGAATTTGTAGTTATGCCTTTTGGGTTAACCAATGCACCTGCTGTATTCATGGACCTTATGAATAGAATTTTCCATGAGTTATTGGATAAGTTTGTGGTTGTTTTCATCGATGATATTTTGGTGTTTTCTAAAAGTAAAGAGGATCATGAAATTCATTTAAGGGTTATCTTGCAAACCTTAAAAGAAAAGAAACTATATGGAAAATTCAGCAAGTGTGAGTTTTGGTTACAACAAATTTCTTTCCTGGGTCACATTGTTTCAAAATATGGCATAACTGTTGATCCTGTTAAAACAAAAGTTGTTGAAGAATGGTCAAGACCCACAAATATAACCGAGATCCGTAGTTTTCTTGGTTTGGCAGGTTACTACCGAAGGTTTGTTGAAAATTTTTCACGGTTATCTGGTCCAATGACTAAGCTAACTCGGAAGGGTGTTAAGTTTATCTGGACAAAGGAATGTGATGATTGTTTTCAGGAGTTGAAAAGAAGATTGGTGAATGCTCCAGTTTTGGCACTTCCTTCCAGGAATGGTGAGTTTGTTATATACAGTGATGCTTTATTGAAGGGACTTGGTTGTGTCCTTATGCAGAATGATCAGGTAATTGCTTATGTTTCACATCAGTTGAAAACTCATGAGGTAAATTACCCTACACATGATTTGGAATTAGCTGATGTTGTTTTTGTTTTAAAAATTTGGAGGCATCATTTGTATGGAGTAAAGTGTGAAATATATACTGATCACAAAATTTTAAAGTATATATTCACTCAGAAAGAATTGAACATGAGACAGAGGAGATGGGTGGAATTAATCAAGGATTATGATTGTAAAATTCATTACCATCCAGGAAAAGAAAATAAAGTGGTCGATGATTTGAGTTGAAAAAGTAATGATTCATTAACCATGCTACGTTTGGAACGAGATCCTTTGGTTTTTGATTTGATGAACTTTGGCATAGAAGTTGTTGGTGCAGGAATTTCTTCTGTTTTGTTTCAGGTATCAGTGAGATCATCCCTATCAGACAGAATTAAGCAAGCACAGAGGGAAGACAGTGAGTTGTAGAAAAAGGTAGATCTGGTTCAGAAGGGTAAGTTGCCTGAATTCAACATTGATAATGATTGTGTTTTGAGGTTTGGGAAGAGATTATGTGTGCCTTGTGATTCATAGTTGAAGAATGAGTTGTTATGTGAGGCTCATAGTTCCCCATTTTCAATTCATCCTGGCAGTACTAAGATGTACAGAGATCTGCGGGAGTATTACTGGTGGGATGGAATGAAAAGGGATATTGCTAATTTTACTGTGAAGTGTTTGACTTGTCAGCAGGTTAAAGCAGAGCGGCAGTTACCGAAAGGGATGCTTCAGCCTTTACCAGTGTCAGAGTGGAAATGGGAAAACATATCCATGGACTTTGTTGTGGGATTACCAAGGAAATCTCGAGGTAATAATGCAATTTGGGTTATTGTTGATCGCTTGACTAAATCTGCTCATTTTCTTGCTATACGAGATACTTTTTCACTAGATCAACTTTCCCATTTGTATCTTAAAGAGATAGTTAGGTTAAATGGAGTTCCTCTCTCCATTGTGTCCGATCGTGATCTCAGGTTTACTTCTAACTTTTGGAAAGGCCTTCAGAAGTCGTTGGGTACTGAATTAAATTTTAGTACAGCTTTTCATCCTCAATCAGATGGGCAGTCAGAACGAATAATTCAGAATTTGGAGGATATGCTACGATCTTGTCAGATGGATTATCAGGGAAGTTGGGACCAACATCTTTCTTTGGTTGAGTTTTCTTATAATAACAGTTTTCATTCCAGTATACATATGGCACCATTTGAGGCATTATATGGGAAGCGGTGTCGAACTCCAGCATTTTGGGATGAAGTGGATGAAAGGAAGCTGATGGGGCCATAATTGGTAGAAGAGATGGCAGAAAAGGTTCAGTTGATTCAGAAACACATGAGAATAGCTTAGAGCTGGCAGAAGAGTTATGCGGATAACCGGAGGAAGGATCTATCTTTCGAGGTATGTGATCATGTTTTTCTCAAGGTTTCTCCATGGAAAAGTGTGATGAGATTTGGTAAGAAAGGAAAGCTGAGTCCAAGGTTCATTGGACCATATGAAATTCTGGAGAAAGTTGGATCAGTTGCTTACCGAGTGGCTTTACCTCCGATTTTATCTCAGGTACATAATGTTTTTCATGTTTCGATGTTGAGGAAGTATATGCCAGATCCATCTCATGTTTTGAGTCCAGAGGTAGTTCAGCTGGAGGAGAACCTATCTTATGAAGAACAACCAGTCCAGATTCTTGACTGAAGAGAGCAAGTGTTGCGAAATAAGGTAATTCACCAGGTAAAGTTTTTGTGGAAAAACCATATAGTTGAAGAGGCAACGTGGGAATCTAAAAATTCTATGAGGGATAAATATCCCCACTTATTTTGATAAGTGAATAAAATTGCGAGGACGCAATTCCCAAAAGGGGGGGAAGGATGTAACATCCCAGGTAAATAATGAATAAAACATTTTCATATTTATTAATATTTACGAATTAAATATTAATTTTACTTTAAAGGGGTTGCTATGTTCGATAGCGTACCCGATACCCAATAAAGAGTTTCTTTGAAATCTTACCTTGCACACTAGTAATAAAATAATATTATTTTAAATGGTAGTTAACACATAGCCGTTGTATTGGCGGGAATAGATATAAATAACTGAAATATGATTATATATATTTTTTAAATGTTTTTACTTTTATCTAATAATAGATAAAGGCTTAAAATACGGAAAAAATTCAATTTTAGGCGTATATGCCCTAGTTTTCACTAAAGGTTCACTTATCTCCTTTTGATGGCAAACCGTCATTAAATATAGTTTTGCACACTCTTATACATTATATTAGAACAAATAAAACTCTTCTTTATAATCGGGATATCAAAATTTACTTTGTGTAAATTTTTGGTATTTTTCCGATAAAGTTCATTTTTTTAATGAATAGTGTAAAATGTTGTATTTTAATTCAAAACCTCTTTTTAATATAATTTATTTATATGATTATATTATCTTTTAAATTTGTTTTAAAGTAAAATTAGAATATATTTTTACCATTAAATCTAATAGTGGTTGTTGAAATCAATTTCACTTTGAAATTGGACTTAAACTAGTGTCAATCTTTTGATACTTATTGTTTCATAAAAACACGATATTTGTCATGACAGTGGGAATTAATTATTAAATTAATTAATGTGACTTATATGATTTGAATTTTGTAAAATAGACATCATTTCCAAATTCATAATATCAAATATATCTTAGGGTGAAGTTTTGATATTTTTCTGAAAAACTTCAATTTTTGATGAATAGTGAAACCACTAAGTGGTGGTTAAAGAAACTGATTTTTCGTTTAAATGAAACTTTGTCACTTCTGTGATTTGATTTTAAAAAATCCAACATACATGGTTGTCATTAAGATGTAAAATGTGGTTCAATAAGATTAAAATAATTTTTTTGTGAATAGTAACTTTTAAGTTCTTAATCGCAATTAGAGGTAATTAGTGTAGTTTAAGGTAAAAATAATCTTTTAATAAAATGGGATGAGCTTGAGACATGTCCTACCCTCATTGGATGTGTCATGGCCGACCAAGACAATCCATGGGTCAACATATGGACCCCATGGATCCACTTTGGTTGGGAAATGACATAAATAACTTTTTATTAAATGTTAAAGTAAAAATGACACAAACATGAAGTGTTTTACTAAAACGATTTTTACATGGGGTTATACAAGTCATATTTTTTATTATAAATAGTCATTGGAAAGATAAAAAGATTTACTACATCATAGTATTTTTCTTATAATTTTTAGACTTTAAATAAATTAAATTATTTATGACATCATGATGATGCAATGATTACCTCATTAATAAAGGATTTAAATAAAATGAAATGATAATGTAAAATCTATAACCTAAACATGTCCAAAACCTATGGGATGGGTGTATTTAGAACCCTTATCACCTTACCCTCGAATTAAATCAATTTGGGACCATTAAAATCCGAAACTCATTCTAAAATAAAGTAACATTTCTTTACTTTCCAAGAGTGCCCCTCCTCTCCTCTTATAAAAGGCCCCCACCTCTAACACCTTACCCACACTTCCAAAGCCTTTGACTCGGCCAACCCCTGCCCATTTTGTCTCTCCACGTCCCTATCTTACTCCTTGAAGCCTCACTTTGGGCAGAAGTCTTCCCAAGGAAGCCTTTGAGCTCAAACCAAAGGGAGTTACCCGATTTTAAGGTAATGTCTTCACTTGAGTCCTTTTGTTTTATTTTACTTCTCCAACCCCCTAAACTCTTTTTATTAATTTCTTTTGTAACAAATCCAATATATTAAATATACTAGGATGTTTTTATAAGAAGTATTCGAGCTACACTTACACACACCTACATCTAATGGTTAAAAAACATACTGTTTTCGTGGATGGCGAATTTCGGCCTCCCGAAACGATGATTGTTCAAAATTCTTTTAACACCTTCAAAGGTGGACATTAAGATGACACTATATTTATATATGATATATAATATGTTTATGTTTTCCTTAAGCTTATGTATTTTTTATTTTGGGCATACCTTTATGGTTTCCATTATGGGTAAACGTGATATCTTCATTTAAGGAAGTGCGGACTACCGCCCCCTCAAAGTGATTTGATTCATTAAATACCATATGTGGGACGTATAAAGGATGGATTTATGATATTATATATGATATTACACTGGAATTATAATATACCTTTATATCATTATGATTCCATTCTATAAAATATGAAATAGAAAAGAAAGTAGCGTTCATGCGTACGTACGGCTTACCGTCTCCATGAACGGTGCATTTCATTTCTTATCCCCAAATGTAATGTAATATTATAAGTACATGTATATAATGGATATATATGATGAATGATACATCTAAATGATGAATATAATTCTGTAATTAAAATATACATACCTCTCATTTAGTTTTAATTCCATTAATATGACAAATAAATGAAAGTAGCGTTCATGCGTACGTACGGCTTACCGTCTCCGTGAACGGTGCATTTTATATTTTACCTCTAAATGATTATGTAATATTATAAATACATGTATATGCTGGATATATATGATATATATGATATCCAAATCAGGAATGTCATTTTGGATATAAAGAACCTTTGACCACACGAACAACATGTAATTGTAAGAAGTCCACTTTCGACTTAAGAACCAAATATAGACAAAACAAACATTATTAACTTAAATGATTACATAATGTTTATAACATGGAAATAAGTGATATAAAAGGAATAATGAACTTGAAAAAGGTTCTTAAGAAAATAGAAATTAACTCAAGTTTATTATTCAAGACATTAAAGAACAATTGAGTCAAGTCGGACCCGAGGTAAGGGACTTCGTCTCAAACTCCTTTCATCGAGGCATATTTCGTTTTATACACAACTTTCTTTTATATGGTGTATAAACCCCTTTGAATTTTACTTTTATACAAAAGGAATATTTTTCTACAAAGCGTTTTACAAAACGACAAAAAGGAATGTTTCTTTTAACGTACGCGGTGACAATGACCTTTTCCGCCACCGCGAGTATTATTTGGTCTTTGGCTTCCTGAACAAGCCGTAATGTTTTTTTTAAATAAAATAAATACCATATACTCTTTTATGTATTTTGGTATTGAAAATGGTTTTTTATAATGGATTTGTTATGTCAATATATTTAAGTGATATATTTTTATCAAAGTGTGGAAATGTTTTCTTTCCATTATATTTTTTTTATGTCTTATGGTTTTTATAATGGTACTTGGACATTTGACGGGTGGTTACGTGATAAACCATATGACGGGTGGTGCCATGAATACTAGGACGGGTGGTTTCTTTATAACCTCCAATGCATTGGTTATGGAAGTCGGTCGTATGGCTATTCCATTAAGTATGTATGGAAGTTGGCCGTATGGCTATTCCATTAAGTGATATGTGTGGAAGTCGACCGTATGGTTATTCCACTTAAGTATGTTTATGTCCCAAGTTACCTTTATATGTTATGTGTTATTTATATGGGTTTTATGGAAATCCTTTGGTTACAAAAGGGTAAGTAATGATATTTTATTCAGTGAAGAGTTTTTACTACTTCATGAATGTGAAGGTATTACTTTGATAAAGTATACATGGTTTACTTGATGTTTGAAAAACTAACAGTTTTCATTCTTTATGTATCCCTTACTGAGCTTTTTATGCTCACCCCAAGTTTTTTTTGAAATGTTTTTCACAGGACATAATGTGGAATAGGGTTAAGGATGGGATCAAGGGAAAGTCATGCTATATAAAACATGGAACTAGACATGTTTCTTTTTAAGAGTTTTTTTTTATTCTATGGAAACTTAGTAGAAGTGTCTACTTTGTAACCTTTTGAGATGTAATAGTTATGTCCTAATTCTCTAAAACTCTAAACCTGAAAAGATCCTCAATGTAAATTATTCATTTAATTCAATATTAAGAGATGTTTAAGGCCGGGGCCTTATACAAAATCTCAACAAAGATAGAATAAAATTATTAAACAGAATATAATGAGTGTGCACTCTTTATTCAAAATATTTTAATAACTCCAAAATGATGTGTCATTTGAGAAATCTGAGACCACTGTTATGTCTGAAATATGGTGTTTAACCTATGAGGAGTATAACATTCAAAGGCGTCAGAAATTTGGATGTCTCACTCATGAGATAAAGTTATTAAATAATATTTAATATACTATTTATTAAAAATAATTAATTATCTCTCAAATAGTGGGTCTTATGGGAAATATGAGACAACTGATGGGTTCGTAACGTGGTTTTTACCATAGAAAAAGTATAACATTTGTTCACATCAGGTGTTTTCATGCCTCACTCACAAAAATAACACTTTTTATATTAATTAATTAATTATTCCGAGTTTTCATTAAAAAAATCATTAATATATCTCAAACTTCTCATCGTTTGAGAAACATTAGACCATTTTTGGGTCCGAAATGGGGTGTTTACCCTAGATGGGGTATTACTTTCATTCGCAATGGATCTTTGCTGTCATTTAATTTTTACATTAAATATTTAATTTTTTTAAATTCATTTAATTGTTAAAAAAATGTTGAATTGTTCATCTTCCCAAAAACCACACTGAAACTCATTTTTTTAATGTCACATCCTCCATTGTTGAAAACGAAAGGTTTTGAAACCTCCATTTTAATGCGTTTTTAATGGATTAAAAATTTGTAACGTCTTCTTATGTGGAAATCAATAACTCCATATTAATTTCTAGAATGAATAACGGATTCAAATTGGGTTTGTAAATTCATTAATTTAAGAACACACCTCTTGGGGTTTTTCTTTATAACATTATAGATCGTTGTTGTTTACGGTGAATATAGTTGAGTGTGAATAACCTCAGGTGTTCCTTGGGTATAAAAGGTGAAGGAGCCCCTCATTTATTCCTTCTTTAGATTCAGATCCAGTGGTGCGTGACTTCCCTACACAATACATGAAGAAGGTAGGTTTTATTTTTTGTTTTATTTTATTTATTTTATTCTTTCATCATGAAATCATGAAAAATGGTGTAATTTAATATAAATGATAAAAACTGGATTTTTCGAAGATAATTTATAAACAAATTATCAAAAGGATAATTACCCAAATTATCCAATGATACTTACAAAAAAATTGGTTGAATGATAATTTTGTGAAACTCAAATTACCATTGAATAATTATGTGGAATATCCAATAATTATTATCAAAATTTGGTTTTTCGAAATTGTTAAGAAATATGTGAATAATTAACTGAGATAATTATACATAATTATCTGACAATAATTACATCGAGAATTTATTTTGAGAACATAATTTTGTTAAAAGAAAGGATAATTTCAGTAATTTATCAAAATTATCAAAGGATAATTAACATATATAAATATATATACATATGTATATATGTATATATATATATATATAATTATGCAGAATACAACTTCTTTTCTCTAATTAATTTAGTGATAAAAATTATCAAATGTTTTTTATTAAATTATTGTATGTAATATTCCAGAAGATAGTTATTGTGAATTTATCAAAGACCAATTGCATGGAAATATCAAAAATGGTCCTTTTACATATATTATCAAATGATAATTAATATAATAATCAAATGATAATTTTGAGATTATCAAAGGTTTATTATTAATATTATTAAAATTATAATTGTGAGCTTATCAGAGATAATTATTCTGATGTATAATCGCGAGCACATGCATTGACCTAACAATAAAAGGAAAATTTTCCATAAAAGATAAATATTATCGCATGTGATCATATATTTATATTTTGAAACTTATCCTGGTGAGATAAATTATCATCGCATGTGATAATTTAAAACGATAATCTAGACATTATCCAGGAGAGAGAAAATGTAATTGCATGTGATATTTTACTTCCTTGAGAAATAATAGATGGATATATTTATCAAATGAGGTTTATAATTATTATTATGGATATTTATTGTGATTTCATGCTTTAATATAAAACGATAATCCAAAGATTATCCTGGAGAGAGAAAATGTAATTGCATGTAATATTTTACTTCCTTATGAAATAAAATAGATGTTTTGTTTCTAGGACCCCTTGACGAACATCGAACTTTGGTGTGTCGGCGTTTTCATTATTAAGGTTGTGAGTAGGTGTATTGAACCACACTGGGAGGTTTATCTTTGTTTTTGATATCAATGACATTGAGGTAGGTGGTTCCGTTCTGATTAGCCAAATTAATTATCCTTGTTTTTATTGATTTATCTCAATTATTGATTTAAATTTAATTACTCAAATCTAGTTTCAATTAAATTAATAAAAACTTGATTCCAGTGAATCAAGATATTTGAAATGGTTTGGGCTTGGAAATTCAGAAAACCCCGATTCCAATGAATTGGGTGTGTTTATAGAAATTGGATGATTTAAATTGTTTAATTTAAATTATGGATTTGATGGAAATGATTTCAATTAAATTGTTGAATTTAATTGTGGAAATAAATTTTGTAGTGATGGAATTGGTTTTCAATGGATTTCAAACTGGTGAAAATGGATTAAAATTATTTGATATAAACCGATTGATTTTATCTTGTGAAAAGGCATATTTTTTAATAAAACTTGTTTTGGTTTTAAATGGAAAGAAATTGGAACTTTTGAAATAGAATAATGGTATTGATCGTATTTTTTAAATAGTCTTAAAATAGTTCACCCATCATGTAAGAGTGCATGCAAGACTTAGGTAGTTAGTGAGTTATTTGGATACACTCTACACTACGAAAATGTTATAAAACATACTTGTAGTGAGTCACATCCCCAACAGGTTGGTGATGAGTCCCCTTTGTCCAATGTCATAGGGATGTGTGTATGCACATTTTACTGAGTTCATATAGAGATTTTGGAATCCTGTAGCTCGTTAATACTATCGTACCTTTTGGTAGATGACTATGTTTCTCGCTTGTTTATTTATATTTGAGATATAAATGTATGCCAAAGATTTTGAACTGCTTTACTTGCCTACTGAATTTATATAAACTGTTTTATATAAATGTTTTACATAAGCCATTATTTTAGAAACATTCCATCATTCGTAAAATCATTGATAAAAATATTTATTTCCATCATTTGAAATTGTATAGCATGTTTTGTTTAAATATTATTTTTAATTTCCAAACCTATTTACTTTAAAATTGAAAGATTTTATTTGGATAATATTTGTTTAGAATCTATTATGGAATCTTTGGTTGTATCCTACTGGGCTTAGGCTCACAACCTACTTTTTCCTTCGGGTGTTTGTAGACTTTCTTCTTTCATGTTCGAGCAAAGGGAAGGGATCTCTTGAAGTTGGATCTAGCTATTGAGATTTGGTCATGGTGAGTTGTGTTATTAGGGACCTTGGGTTTTTTTTCTCCATTTTATTACTTGGGTTGTATTAATTTGGAAATTTTATGCCTTATTGTATTCTGGTACTTCACTCCCAATGGAGTTTCTTTTGTTATGCATATTGTCTTGTTTTCTTTTTCTTATGAATTCTTGTGGAAAAATAATTACCACATATATGTTGTATGATTCTAGGTGTTAGTCGCCGAGCCATGGGGATTGGGAACACCCTTCGGGATATGTCAGGGTCGGCTCAGTTATCGGGTTACCAGCATACCCGGGCTGGTTCGTGACACACAAGACACCCAAAAGGGTTGTACAAAAGATTTGAGTTTACTAGTGTATCTATGGTAAAGTGATATTCATCAGTGGATGAAAGTGAGACATCAATATAACATCTACATATAGTGTAGGATGCATTCATTAGAGATAATTAAGGGACCTAAAAGTCTATAAACTTTGAGTGGATCTTTTGAAGAAGTAGTGAGAACACTTCATTTGTGAGAATAGTAAGCTTTTATTTTGTGATTGGTTTTAAACCAGGAGGGATAGTGAGTACACTCCAAAAAATTGTAAATAGTAGTGCACTTTTATTGGATTTGGTACATCATCACATTGCTAGTGTATGCTCCTTGGATGTATCCCAATGAGGGTGAACCAAGTAAAATTGATGTGTCTCATGTATGCTTTAAATTCTATTCATACTTTGTTGGAGAAGATAGTTTTGTTTAACAAAAAAACAAGATCAAAAGGAGAAATATTTTTTATCTATCATACCCTGATTCACCCCCCCCCCTCTCGGGGTATTTGACCTAGTGGTCCTAACACTCCCATTATCCTTCTTGAGGATGCGCTCTCTCTCAAGAAAGATAGTTTATCTGGAAATAGTCACTTTCTTGTCTGATGGGTTGTATAGATAGTATCCCTTTGTTTCCTAAAGATTCCCTATAAATATTCACTTAGATCCCTGAGGTTACATCTTATTTCCAGATAAGATATTAACAAATGCCTCGAAAACCTAAACACATGTATGTAACAAAATAGGTATCTTTATACTCAATGAATCAAAGGGAATTCTATTTTCTTCTTTATTTGGTACTCAGTTTAATGTGTATTCCATACTTTTCAATGAATATAAATAAAAGGATAATGGAATATCTGGATGACTCATCATCAACCTTACCATTTCAAGCAAGGTATGTTTCCTCCTTTAATTAAAACCATTTCTCTATGGTGTGTAAGGTGGAGTGAGTTGAGATATAATCCCACACTCCTCTAGAAAGTTAATAAACTCTTGGTTAAGATATTCACCACCTTTATCTGATCAAATCTTCGTTATCTTCTTTCCAAGTTGATTATCTACTTAATTCTTGAATTCTTCGAATTTATCAAAGGGATTAGACTTATACCTCATCAATTATACATATCTATATCTACTCAAGTCATAAGTAAAAGTTAAAAATTAAGAATACCCACCTCTAGTTTCTACTAGATATGGTTCATACGCATCAGTGTGTACCAGTTATAGATGCTTTCTGGCCCTTTCACCTTGTCCACTAAATAGTGGTTTAGTCATTTTTCCTTATAAACAAGCATGATATCATTTTTAGTGGGTTTATCTCAAAAGAGTATAAATAACCATCTTAAAAGATCTTTGTCAAACATTTTTCATTTACATGACCAAGATGATGATTTCATAACTGGGTG
Source organism: Viscum album (assembly GCA_963277665.1). NCBI lineage: Eukaryota > Viridiplantae > Streptophyta > Magnoliopsida > Santalales > Viscaceae > Viscum > Viscum album. The sequence goes on along the minus strand of OY728162.1, from coordinate 1,369,264,024 downwards.
TCATATGAGTCATGTGAACATGATTTGTTATCAATTAACAATGATTTTTTTCATAATTTAATACAAAAATACCATTATTTAAATGTTTCTTACCATAACAGATGTTTTCTTTAAAAAAACATCTTTAATTTATAAATTTTAAAATAAAACCATATGTATCAAGGTAGGATACATAAATTATATTCTTGGTAATATTCGGTACATAATAAAAATCTCTTAAAACCAATATCATTCATGTTGGAGATGAAATTTGGCGGTCTCTAATGGCTAGAGAAGCCAGCCTCACACCATTAGTAGTTCATATATCCACTTATCCTCAAGAAATATTTCAAAATATACTAGGTTCCTATATTTGGATATATATTTGAGCACCACAAGCTATGTCAAATACCCAATGTTTAGATATTGAAAAATTACACTTGATAATGAATTCTCATTTTGCTTCCCCTTACGTTTTGGGTGTTGTTCCCCTTCTAGTGTCGTTGCTTGCCACGTGGAAAACATACTACTTCCTTTTTCTCACCCTACCTATGTATCTTCCTATTCTTGGAAGGATGGTGCTTGGGATATTTATAATTTTTATGAGTCTTTGAGTCTTTTTCCTTGTTATTTTTTTATTCACAATAAGGATGGAAATTTTATCATTCCCCTTTTCCTTTTCCACTTGGATAATGAGAGTATAAATATCTGAAAACCTCTTCTCATTATTGATCATGTCATAATTTACAATAAACTAAATAAGGACTTGGTTAGTGAGGAAATTATGAGATTTGTGTGCAACTCATATAATAATTCAATACATAATATGTCTAAGTGTTCAAGGTATCCAATAATATTGACTACATGATTCTCAAATGGTGTGAAATATCCAATCTTAGCTGTAAAAAAAGCATTGGATATCACATATATCTCTTGTATTACCTTCTCTTAATAGATATCACAAAGCTGAGACACCGTGTAATACGTATCCATGTCATCATGTTGCTTTGGAATATCATTTTTTATAGATGATTTCATGAACCATTGAACATATATGGAATCATTTAAATATTTCTCATAGAGAGACAACTTTACCTCACTAGCCTCATTACTGGGAGCTTCAGGAATATGATCTTCCAGAACATACAATTTCTTTTCATGGTGTACGACAACACATTAGAACCTATGCCAATCTTGAAAAAAATCAGTGAGAAGATTATCTGTATCAACTTTGGATCATAGTGATAAGTTTGAAGTCGTGTTTATTTTTTTCTATAAATAAGACGAACAAAATTTTAGTACTTTATCTGATAAAAGGTAGATAATCAAATAAATGTTATATTTTATTAATCTCTCTCTATTTTATCAAAACATGATATCCTTAACCATTAGCTTAATAATATCTTATTTCTTGTACATTCTAGTGGAAATTATCTATATTCCCCTTCTCATCACTCCAACATTATCCGATCAAGCAATTTGAAGGGTTTTAGAGGTTGGCATTTCAAATGCCAACTACGTTAACTCATTGTTCCTTAATATGTTGAGTAGAATCCCCAATCTTGAAATCCTTAAATTGGGTTTCCTCAAATTATTTATATTAGTTACAATTATTCCTACTTTTTAATTCAACCCTCAATTTGAACTAAGTTAATTCAACCCATACCTTCAAGTTAGAATTCGTCAATAATTGAAAACACCCTAACTTTGTTTGGTCATTCTCTTTGAGCTATGGTTTGATTTTAACTTAAGTAGTGAAAGGCTATAGAAACTTTATATATATATATATATATATATAATTTAGGTATTTTATCTTTAGTCACAAGTTTTCCATTTTATCATTATTACATGCTTGTTAATATTAAGTGGATTTACTTAATTTATTAACCATGTCTTAGAAAAAATTTACTGATAATCCAATTTATTTTAGTTCTATCTTTCATGATCATTAATTAATCAATTAATGTGATCGAAAAAAAACATCCATAATGAAATAACTATACAACTTGAAAAAAATAAATTAATAAATTGATATGATCATGACATTTTATTAATGGTTAGTTTATCTAGTGGATGATAAGCTAACCCTCGACCTTGGGGGAAAATGCCTTGAACCATGAAATGGTTCATGTTGAATCTTTCCACCTATACACCTATGTTTCTCTCTTGATTTTACCTCATCTCTAAAATTGAATCGCCACCACTAGCTTGGAAGCTCCATTCATTACATATGTTTTTACTCACTCACAGGTGAGAGGAACCAAAGGATTGGTTAATGGGTTTACATAAAAGAAACCATGGGCACGCAGGCTCTTGCATAATGAGATGATGGATGATGTGAAGGAAATAAATTTAATTTAATAATAAATTAAAATGAAACCAATCATAAAAAAAGGTCTAGTCCATGATGATGATCATCCACATATATGCAACAAATTATAAATTTAATAAAAATAGATGCTTGAATAATTAATTTTCTTATTTAGTTAATTCATTCATTTACCTTAATTATCATCTATATTTTCTTGATATTCTCATCTATAATAATTTTAAAAAATTTAATTAATATATTTAAAATTAACTATGTATAAAAATGTACCTTAGAGGTAACACGATGAGTACTCATCTGAACTACCTAATGTGTATTATATTCATACAATGTTTACTCATGTGGCATGTGGAATTCATGTATTAACATGTAATTTCATTGAATTTACTATCAACTTAATGACCACACAGAAAACATGTTATTTATGTAGTGTATTATGTTTCAATGTGTGTAGAGTAATGATTGTATTATGACTTATACATGATATACAGTTTCAAACATTACATAGAATATAGTTAGACATTTAATATATATATATATATGACCTATTAAATGGCATGTACTATAAACTTAATGACTACATGGAACATGTGTTAATAAGGTTTAAGTAGTATAATAAATTAAATTTTACTTCTATGTAATTTGGAAAAAATACATGGTGTGTACATTCCTACTACATGTCATGTATTATTCTTATAATCTATCCATAGCACATGCCTAGAGACTTGGTGTGTAATTTTTTCATGGAAATTTATGGATTAAATAGAATGTGCATTGGCTATACGGCATGTGGTCTCCAAGTTACATGGTCAACAATCATCTAGGATGTGTAAGAGAATACACAACCCATCTTTGACTAATAGACTACACGTAATGTATAGATGTTACACACTATGTAGTCCGGATGACCGTGCACCAGGTTAGCCTGGTCAACATGCAGTGTATTTAAATACACACAATGTATAAAAAATTCACATTCATTAAATTAATTCTAAATTATCTTAGGTTTCATTAAACATGGGTACACAGTGTGCACCAATGGGATACATGGTGTGTACTCATATGTTTTCCTTCTAGACTCCTTGGAGCCTCTGGATGAGTTCCTCAAATTTATTTCATTCAGAAAATTAATCGATTTGATTATATTTGTGACAAAAGAGAGGAATAAGATCCAATATCATGATTATTATTAAATAATGATTCAATTGGAATTGAAAACTGATGATAAATGCATAAATAAATCATCAATCTGTAAATAATTATAAATAATTATGTGACCCATTGGATAACACTTGAAGGTTCTGGGAGCAGAAGAAGCATCGAATGGGGCATGACTAACTTGAATTTTTATCTTTGTTGATTATTAATCCGAGATTAACATGATGATAATCATTGTGATCAATATAATTGAATCAAATATCAATTAAAATTGAACACTATAACTAAGATGCATGATCATCGCATATTATTTATAATTAATTTAAACAATTAAAGAATAACCTTGTGATGAATTCTTTCTTCATTGATGGATATACCAATGTATCTACATCGTATTGTCATTGTGTTATAGGAATAAAGAGTAGATTATCTCCAACAGTGATCCACATGTGTTCCATGAACCTCCCAACATCACCATAGGAATCTTCGGGTGCAAGCATGGAAGATCCTGACACGTGCATCATTCATGTTTGATTGCCCTGAGAATATCTTCAAGGAAGGGTTCTCTTTGATCTATCTATAATTGAGATTGGTGGTGGAGAAGTACCGCTCTCCATTCTTGAGAGAGCTCTTAGAGAGGGATATCTTTAGGGATTCTAGAGGATTCTCTCCGAATGTTGTTGTGCACAACAAATGAAATGGTTACACTTAAGAAAATAATATAATTGGGTTTATATACCACTAGGGTTAGAAAATAATAACCGCACATGTGCCCTTATTATTTTTCGTAATCTCTACAAAGTCTCATGTATATAATAATATTATTATTAATATCATTTCTTGACATGTTCTAAACTCATGGATTAAATTTAATATTATTTATTAAAATAATATTCAATATATATTATTTCTCATCTGACCATTAAACGAAATCTTCCATTCCTCCAAAATATTTATCAGGCCTTGAATAATGACTATTTATTTAATAAATAAATATCACTGGATTATTCACTAATAAATAAATGAGTATTATATTCACTAAATAGTAAATAAAACTTTATTAAATATTTTTATTACGAAATATTCTCTCGAATAACTGGTGATGGAATATCTGTGATTAAGAAAACATGAATAATTATTAAACAACGTGCAGGAATAATATTTATTCAACTTTTTAAATAATAAATATTATTATTATTTAATTAAGGTTCTATATACACTTAGTGTGTGTCCCTATAATCCTCTTTCTCAGTGTCATTAGTCAAAGTAGCCCAAAGTATAAGGTTAGTATCTAATAACATGTCAAGGTACCCATAGAGAAAAACTTTCATGTCACAATGACATAAAACCACATACATATGCTTACTATGTAATATATTCCCTTTATCTTGATATCGCTAATTATGTATGTTTCATGTCAGTTTCCTCAACATATGTTCTTTATGTCACTTTCTTTGAATTTTCAAAAATTGAACTTGTATAGAGAACACCATGGCCAAAGATTTATTTAGGCTATATCACTTCCATCAAAGGGCCTAATATATCAACTTATGTTAAAGAAGGGAAAAATTCTTTCATGTTTTATTCATTAATGAAATATTACTCATGACACACCCAATATATTATACTTCACTGTGAACATATATTGTCATAGTTTTCATCAATATAACAAAGTATGTGACTTATAACATCCATTAATAATAATCTCAAAGTATAAGGACAATTAAACACATCTGTAGATAGAAACATCCAATTACAAAAATAAATTAGGATTTTCTACTGGAAGGTCCCATTCTCATAATTTTATACATTGGAAATTACCAAGGTATTACAATATGAGAAGGTGCCTCAAAGTCCTATGAGCCTCCACCCCTGATAGCCTGTATCGTTTGTGTCCCTCAAATTATTTCATCTTTATATAGCACATATATATTTAAGAATACTTTAGTGGCACTTATGGGTTCTTATCATAGTAGGTAACTACTATGACATTTCAGTGTGATAGATACTCTTAGGATATTATCACATATTATGTAATGAAGAAGAACAATCATGAGGTTATAAGGATTTTATTAATATTCAAAAAAATGAATACTAGCTATCATACAATACATAGAAGTTGGTTCTAGGGAACCAACTCCAAAAAGAAGATCAATGTGACTTTGACTCAGTTATGGTGTGTGAATCACTCTCTACTTTTAATTGAATGATATTGATTATATTGGATAATCCTTGATTGAGGTGAATAACCAATCAAGTTAAGGAGTAGGTCTTGGTACTGAACCTAGTAAAAATACATGTTCTCTTTTTCATATATTTATTATATTATCTGAGTGAGTATGTGTGACATAATATAGATTAGATCGATACTAGATAAGTTTAGGACGTTAGATTCAAAAGGAAATAAATTCATAAAAGTTTTAATTTACCACTGATTCACCCCTTCCCTTGTTGTGGTGGTCTAGTCAGCACATAGTAGCCTAATGAGTGTGTATATCTCATTGAGTATTATGGTGACCTTGTTAGCACATAATGAGATGAAGAGAAAGTTTATTTGCTGTATTTATTTTCCTCATTTATACACATTCATATGAAAACATATATTAGGGGTGTTTTATGAGACCCTAATAAGTTATTTGTTCACACCCTATACATAAATATTGATGTATGTGTAAACCTTATGTATACTTTTCATGTCAAAGCACGGGATGTGTAGTGCATCAAGCTTGAGTAGCTTGATGGGTATAAGGGTTTGTGAGGGGGCTCATGGTTTATAGTAGAACCTCTTGTATTTTGTTTTATTTTGTCTTGTCTTGTATATGGGATCAGGTAAGTGGAAAATAAATGTATGTTTTGTACGATAACATCATTTGTTATATCACTAATTACTTATTTTTTATTTTTCATACTCTAATGTTTTTAGATGTCTACAATGATTCACATTTTTCCATGGTTTCTATGACTTTGATTCAAGGTAATAGTCTCTCCATTATATGGATTGGAACCTAAATTATAGTTAAGATCCTCTAAAATATGAGGAGGCGCATTGATGTCATGTAGCATCTTCAACCAGGGCACTATTAGGTGGGATTAAGGTTGGGGTATTACAAGAGATGCATATGAAATTTTTAGAAAAGGGATGAATGAAATAAAATGAAAAAAAAAATGCAAGGTGTAAGAATATTGGGAAATTGGGATGAAATGTTATTAAAGGTCCATTCAAATAATAACTACCAAAAATGTGTAAGATAGAAAAGAGGAATCTATTCTTGTCACTCCATAATGTCTTGTTCTCCCTATAATGATCATTTTTAAATAGTACATAAGATATTGGTGATGAGTGAAAAAAATGGGATTTAAAGACCATAAAGAAAATGGAAGCGGGGGGAGGTAGAGATAGAGGTGGGAAAGTGGAATTGAGGTGATAGGGAATTGAGAGATTTAGGTGAGGCATAAAAGAGGAAGGAGAATATGGAGGGAAGGTGGATATTGTAGGAAGTATGTAGGAGATATTGAGTGAGGGAAGATGAGGAAAAAATAGATTTGATGGAAAAAATAGAAGGGAACTTGAAGGAAGATCAAGGAGGATATTTTTAGGGGGAAAATGGATCTAGGGGAAACACATATATAGAAGATATGCAAATTTTAATATAATATAGATAACTAAAATTAGATGAAGATGCAAATTTTTTTAGTATTTATTTGGAGTTGAAGTTGGATATAACAAAAAATATTATTTTTTATAAACAAAATAATTGAAAGATTGAAGAAATAGTGAAGGTTGGAAGATATATATCATATTAGATAGTGAAAAGGGGTTAACATGATAATATATATAACATATGAAAAATTAAACACACTCCACCACATGAACACAAAAAATAGTTATGTTTAAATCATCCAAGCTATTAAAAATTATAATTACACTAAAATTATGCAAAGGTATTTCTATCTGAATAACATCAAACATGTACATTGAAGAGAGAACCCAAGTTACATGTTAGTTAAAAATAATCTCCAATATTCATCACTTTGGAGAAACCTTAACATTAATATTGTAAATTAACAATGCATGAGAACATTGTCACTCAAAACTATAAGATAAATTAAAGGATATGAAAACTCATAAGGTTAAATGATTACCAATTGAAAAATAAGAAGAAATATAAATTGGTCACAAACATTTAATAAATTCATGATTGAATTTATTCATTCTAATTTTGACTATATATATCCCAATATTGGTCTTAAACCTATAACTAGTTGGGATGTGGAAAACAATCCATTATCTATGTGTGCCTCCTCGAACATGAGTCTCCACCTTATCTTCTCCATCTACATGTCTCATCCTCTGAATCCCTCTCATCACCCTTGATTCTCTATGCCCCCAATTCTCTGAATACATCTGTAACTCCACTTGAGAACCCCTGCTTCGGCTCGTCATCCCCACCTCTACCCCTACCTTACCATACTCTTCACCTCCTACTCATCATGACATCTACCTTACCATATCTTCCTCCTCACCTATGACTCCTCACTAGTATTGTTGTCACCTTGTCTTCCCTCCTCCATCAATTCCCTCACAACTCTAATCCCTCCCCATCCATTGAAATTTTTATTACTTCATCAATGTATTTAAAGTCATTGCATCCCCACTTTTTGACATCTTTCTCAGGTTTTCTCTCTTTGCCTCTATAAGTAGTATCTCTTGATTTTCATCTATAATGAGTAATTTAGGTATCACATTTTCCATTCTCTAAATCAGTGGTTGAATTTATTCTAATATTTATTTTCATCTACATTTTTTAGATGTTTTTCTATGGATTTATATATAACCACTTGGATGAGCCCTTAATATACATCGAAGACAGAATGATCTGGATGGGCTCGTTTGATGTGCTTCTTAGCTTATATCAGGTAAATATATATATTTCTTCCATCACATTCTTTATAATTTCTCGATGAATTTTTTTTAAATTTGAATCTCTAAAGGTATTTCCCCTGCGATCACGACATTGAAGGGGGTGATTAGAATACCTTTCATCCATATCTTCTAAACCATTTCATCCATGCATTCAAATACATTGGTATCTTTGAAACCTATTTCAGGGTCACTACCTTAGTTTCTACTTTAAAATTTGTTACGAATTATTAATTATGAATTATTATTTGCATTGGTGAAGATAAAATTTAAAAATTATAATTCTATCTATTTTTTGTGTTATTGGAATAAATGTTTTTAAGATTTTATTTCAATTTCTATACTATTTGTTGGGAATTTTTATGAATACTATTTTATACACTATACATTATGCAATTTTATATATTTATTTTTCTCATTTTCTATTATATATTCTATTTTTTGTACTCTATGTTCTTTTTTCAAATTGAAAACCTATAAATGCACTTGACAAACTCTGTTCATAATGAAAATTGGAATGTTTTCTAAATATTTCATTTCATTCTACATAAAAATCAGGACTTTAATTATTTATATACTAAAAATTAACTTTTCTTTGTATAATCAAATGATGTGTGATATGCATCCACAGTGGTTATATAGAAATTTTTTGTTTTCGATCTATTGATACATTTACATTATACCATTATATAAAATAAAATACTAGTCACATTTATAGTTGTCTTGCATAAATTATAAGTTTTTTATCCTTGGATGAATATTGATGTGTAATTCAAAAATGCAGCATCACTGCCTTAGTTTCAACCTAAAAATTTGGAATGAATTATTAATTATGCATTATTATTTTTATTGGTGAAGAAAAATGTAAAAAAAAATATAATTTAATCTGTTTTTTAGTAATTGGAATAATTTTTTTATATATTTTATTTCAATTTATACACCATGTGTTGTGTATTTTTATAAATATTTTTTTCTTCACTATACATTATGTAATATTATAAATTTATTTTGATCATTTTCCATTATGTGTTCTGTTTTTTGCATTGTGTTCTTTTTTCAAATTGAAAACCTATAAATTCACTTAAGAGACTCTGGTCATAATTACTATTTGAATTTTTTCTAAAAATTTCATTTCATCTTATATAAAAAACTAGCCTTTTATTCTTTATGTACTGAACAATAATTATTCTCTATAAAATCATGAGTGTTGTGATATTCATCCACATAGGTCATACAAAATTATTTTGTTTTTGAGATATTGATACATTTACATTATACCATTATATGAAAAATAATACTACTCATGTTTATAGTTGTCTTACATAAATTATAAGTTTTTTATTCTTGGCAGAATATTGATGCATAATTCAAAAATACAACTATTCTAGAATCATTCAAACCTAACTTTGATATCATGAACTACGAGGATTTTTATTATTATAAAATAACGAATATCACCTATATTGAAATTTAAAGGTACCATTATTAAATTTCTTATATCTTTTTAATAAATGTTTATGTTTGTAATGATACCATGACAATTTGATATCTCATTTATGTTATTTCAATATATAACAACAAATTAGTTATGTAGTTTTATTATACAATATTTATTTTATTCATTAAATGTAAACATGTAAATAATACTATATGTTTATAAAAAATATATATTTATTCATTATATATGAAAATATACAGTGGTGGCCTTTAATCTTATAGGTATTCCAATTTCCAAAATCTCAATCATGTTTATATATTAAATCATATAGTGGTAAAATTTATAATTATAGATATTCTACTTGAATTATTTTAAATTTTTTGAAATTATTATTTTTCATTTGTTTTAGAAACATCTAAATGTGTTTCACATTTTAATTTAATTTTCATATTTTTTATTTATTAAAAATATTTATGTTAATACTGTATGTATTGAAAAAATAATAATTTTTTTGTTAATAAATAATTTTTTCTCATATATTTTCATTTTCTCTTATACGTCTCATCAAAGCCACTTTGATTATCCTCTACATTACATATCTCTATAGGTAAAAAAAATCAAATTAAATTTATTTTTTTACATTTTTTTGGGCCTTTTTGGTTATCATCCAATTCTTTGTGACATTAACTTTTTTAAGACTTTGTGTTAGTTTTAAAATAAATATTTGGTGAAATATATTAACACTCCACTGGATAAGGTCATGCCTCTCTCTCCCTCTCTCAAAATTTGAACCTATCACAATTTTTACATACATATATATTTTATTTAGTAGTTAAATGATTTGAAATAAAAGGGAATCCATAAGATCTCTGGTGGAGTAAGGGATAATATATTCAATAATCGATTACCGCTATTATAAGTTGATTTTCAATGGTTGAGTAGTTGAGTAGTTCACTCTCTCATTAATAAATCATTACATGAGATTTTTTTTCAACATGATATCATTCTCCCATGACAGGGTAGAGGTTTGGACCTCTTATGTTATTTATCTTGGGATTCACATATGGTTAGGGAAGGGTAACATCTTAACATCTTGTGTGGAATGCAAGTGAGGCTTTTCATGTATGTTATTAGGTGTTCAGAGATAAATTATGGTGTAATTATTCTCTTTCATGTTATTTTTGGTTTACTTCTTCTTTAATAATAACTTTTCTAAAAAAATTATTTCTTAATGCATTATTTTTTTTGGACTTCTCATGTTTTTTTTCTTTGAATTCACATGTGGTTAGAGTAGGGAACCCACTTGATATATCATGAGGCATGTATGTGATTATTTTCATTCCTTTTATTGGATGATTAGATTTAGATGATAATGATGCAATTCTTCTCTTGCATGTTATTTTTGGTTCAATTCTCTTTTGATTTTACAAAAACATTTATTTCTTAATTCACTCCTAAATTTGTACTTCTCATGGTGTCTTTCTTGGAATTAACATGTGTTTTGGGAAGGGTAAAAACATGGAATCTCATGCATCATGAAGGTAATGCTTTTCATGTATTATATTGGATGTTTGGAGTTATATGGTGGTGTAATTGTTCTATTACCTATTATTTTTTGTTCAATTAAACACTTTTAATTTTTCAAAAATATTTTTTCCAACTTTGGTTGCCCAAAGTCCATTGTATAGTTATAAAATCATGTAGAAGTTCCCTTCAAGCTTATAGGTATTCTAATTGAATTCTTTTAAATTTTTTAAAATTATTATTTTATTATTTATTTTTTTCAACTACATCTAAATACTTTTCAAATTTTAATTTGATCTTCATATTTTTTATTTATTACAAACTTATATGTTAATATAGTATTTATTAATAAAAAAATTAATTATTTTGATAATAAATTTTGTTTTCCCTTATAATTCCATTTTCTATTACGCATCTCATCAATCCCAGTTTTATTGCCCTTTAATAAATTTATACCTTTCATTCTTCTAACATCTCTCCTCCCTATCATTCTTCTTCATTCTCATTTTAACCCCTCGATCCCATCCCAAATTCCTCTTCCTCTGCGTTCTAGATTCATAAACCCACACTCAATCCACTTGTACGTATCTCCATGTTCCAAATCATTAAACTCACACCCAATATTTTGTTACATTTTTCCCCACCCCATCATTACCCCCTCCCTCTAAAGATATAGAAAATGGAGAGAGATAATGGCCCTCGAGTCCTACATTTAGTAGGCCTCGGATTGGCGACTAGCACTAAGGGTGTACAAATCTCACAATATGGGAGGCATTACCCTTTATAAGGAAACAATATTGAGAGATAGGATGTATCAACAAAAATCAAATCCATGACATATATATATATGAAAAAACCAAAAAAACATCCCACAGTGTATGTGTAAATAGAACTGATGCAAATAAAAGTCTTCAAATAAATACCCAAAAAACCTAGAGCAGCAACATAGCAACCATCCCAAGGTCTACACTAGTAACGCCCATCACAATCCATGTAATACTCTTGGAAACCTAAAATTAGTTTTTATATACATAGGGTGAGCATATAGGTATACTCAGTAGGAAAACCAAAGTATCTTGTTCATAAGTGGAAGGAGCATACTAATGCACTCGTGAGAAAACAGAAAACCCAAAACAAAAACTAACAGGTAGACTAACCATAATCCAAACCTCACTAAGGATCTCTCACTAAATAATTCTTCCAAGTAATATGATATAATATAAATCACCTTGGTTATAGGCTACCCCACACCACTTTCCCACTGATTAGCCACTCTCATACCCCAACAAAAAATGTCATGGTGCTCCCACCTCTTCTGAATATATCACATAACATCTCATCCACACACTCCTGAGCCACACCACGTAGAACATCCCACCCACACACACCTGGTCCATCACAACACATCACATCCCATCCATACACACCTAGTCTATCACAACACATCTCATCCCGAAGACACTTGGGACAACACATCACAACTCATACCGAAGACTTCTAGGACCACACATCATAACTCATCCCCAAGACACCTGGGACCACACATCAAAACTCATCCTGAAGACACTTGGGACCACACATCACAACTCATCCAAAGACACTTGGGCCACTATTTCCTATAAGAGGGAGCATGGAAGAGCGGGTGGCCAACAATCCATCCTCCCACCAGGATCTTGGGAAAGACACCCCCCGAATGACTATATGGGTGAAGACACATGGTGCATGATGTGGGTGGGGTGCATATATAAATAATAAGGAAAATACTATATATATATATATATATATATATTCACACAATCCCCACCTAAGGGTTTACAATAATATCACTAACCAACTCAAAAGGTCCCCTACATCTGTTGCCAAGACTAAATGCATAACCCACACAAGAAGAAAGCAATCCAAAGTTAATTTTTAGTCTTTAATTAATATTAAACCATTTTCTAGATTCTCCAATACCAACCTGTTCAACTAAAACATATATTTTTATTTGTACTTAAATCCCATTATCAATTCATCCATTAAAAATTTCATTTAAATCATTATCATGTAATAATTTCAGTTCATGAATATTATTCATTTCTATATCCATACCAACTGAGAAAATAATACAGGAAAAAACATAAAGAAGCATTTTAGTGAAACAAAATCCTAATAGCCAAGTCCAAATACACCTTCCATTGCAGCCCCACTGCATAGCCATACAACCATCACATCCCCACTACACAACCATATCTCATCCACTACACAACATATTTTCATATCTAAAAATGGAACATTTATTCAATTCCACTTCATTAATTTAGGGTGTTATCACACAAGCCATAAGATCTTGGGGCATTTAATTTATTAACCAAATATATGTAATTATCTAATTACATATTATGTGTTTATTAGAAACCACACAACAAGCATTCCATAGTTCACAAGATAGTAGCAAAATCAGGTACCACAAATGGCCATGATTTTCAGTGGGTAATAATCCCATATAATTCACAACATCAGTAAAAATGTCAATAAAATAGTAAGAACAAACATCATGTTCCCCTACCCCTTTTGTATTAATTTTAGACCAATTCTATTATATTTCTTAATTCAGAATCGACTATATTCACAAGGATAAACATTTATATATCCATCCTACATGTTACAAATTTTAGAAACATGAATAAAATTATACTTGGAAGAAATATGATCGACATAACCTTATTGCACCAAAAAAAGGTGTGTGTGAAGCAAGAAACTCTTTGAGGAAAAGACAAAATAACTATAGCAACTAGGTTAATCGACTCCAAGGAAGAAGGATTTGGGATTTCCAGACTCAAGAGAAATCCAGACTAAAATGAAGAAGGAAGGATATTTTATTTAGAATGTTTAGATTCTGAATGCTCAGGATTAGATACAGTTTTGAATTTCCATTAAAGGCAGATCTCAACAAACCACATGGTTTCACCATTTGAAATCCTCTGGTCATTAGAGAAATTTAAGATATGATGGATATCCTTTAAATCAGCCTCAAAGACTCTTAAATATGGTGTTAAACCCATTTATGGTCAAAATATATGTAAAAAGGGAAAAATGGTAAAACTAGAAAATTCTAGAAATTTGGAAAACTGTTGAAATGAGTTATCGTCATACAATTCATAGCCAGTGATTCACTTCCAAAAAATTCACATCCAGATGAGTCACCGCTAGTGAGTCACTGCTAGATGATTCACTACTTGATGATTCACCATTAGATGAGTCGTCGCCAGTGAGTCAGTTCCAAACGAATCACCACCATGATGATTTTTCCTCAGACGAGTCACTGCCAGGATGATCTACCTCCAAAAGAGTCACTACCAAGATGAGCTATTGCCAAGATGAGTCACCGCCAGGATGAGCTACTGCTAGGATGAGTCACCACTAGGATGAGTCATCGCCAGAATGAGTTACTACCAAGATGAGATACCATTGGAAAACTATAAATTTGGAAAACTGTTGGCATGATTCATTGTTGGAATGATTGACATGTCCCAAAAATACCTCGAACTGCCTCTAGGAACCTCAAACATCATATTTTTTTAAAATTAATAGGCCATAAGGTTTAGGCTGTTACATCAAGTACCTATCAAACTATTCTCACCCTTGAGAATTCAAAACCATCCTAAAAGAAAAGAGAGGAAGGGTCTGAACAGCCATCCCTCAAGATACCTATCAAGGATCATGTTACACTTGTAACACCTCCACCAACCAAAATGACCACAAAACACACTACACAACCACATCACCACAACTACAAGCCACCTTTTATCACACAACCACACCGCCACACAACCACTTCATAACCATATCAACCTCCATGTAACCCAAACCAACAATCTCTACAAAAAATGAATTGCATCGTCTCGAACACACAAATCAGGGAATTCCATATTCCATCTCAAGATATTATCCACTCTGGGTGGTACTGAATCGGCCACATAGGTTTAATCACATCATATTAAAATGTGTCCTGATTAGGAATTAGGTATTACCTTTTTCTCATGTCAAAACATCATCATACATCACACTAAACACATAATATCAAGGGGGAAATAGTAATATATTTCATAAAATAGAAAGTTCCTAATAGCACATCACAAGGAAAAAGGAAATATAAGGGAAAACTAAAAACAACTCCAGGTATTTTGCTCGCATCTATGTCTCATGTTCCCAAGTACTCTACTCTAAAGCACCATGTCTCCATAGCACCCGAACCATGGGAATGGATCTCCCTTTCACCACCTTCTATTGACAATCTTGGATCTCCACTAGATGCTCCATGAAGGTTTAATCATTATCAATATCCAACTCTTCCCAATCAATGATATGGGAGTCATCGTGAAGATACCGATGAAGCTAAGAGGCGTGGAAGACATTGTGGATCCTTCCCAGCTATGGTGGCAATGACAAATGATATTCCACCTCACCAACTCGCCCCAAAAACCAAAAAGGTCCAAAAAACTAGGGCAAGATCTTAATACCCTTCCCAAACCTCCATTTCCCACATTGAGGGGAAACCTTTATGAACACATGATATCTAACCTCAAACTCTAGGTTCCTCCTCCTGTGATCATCATAAGATTTCTTCCGGTCTTGTGCTGCTCTAATCCTTTCTCAAACCAACTGAACCTTCTCTTATCTGCTCTACACCACCTCAGGACCAATAACTGCTACCTCCCCAACCTCATTCCAACACAATGGATAATGACACGACCATCTGTAAAAATCCTCAAATGGGTCCATGCCAATGGAAGAGTGATATATATTATTATAAGAAAACTCGACCAAGGGAAGGTGTTGTGACCATGATCCAATGAATTCAAAGACACATGCCCACAATATATCCTCTGGCGTTTGGATAGTCTATTCCCTCTACCCATCTATCTAGGGGTGGAAATAAGTGTTATGGTGCAACTAGGAGCCAAAAGAATGTTGTAATCCCTGCTAGACTCATGAGGTAAAATGATCATCTTGGTCTAAACCAATAGACCTCAGAACTCTTTGTAACCACACCACCTCATCCATGTACCTCTTATCCAAAGAATCCACTATTCCTGACTCCTTGATCGCTAAGAAGTGGGATGATTTTTGTCAACCAATCCATGATCACCCAGATATCATCCCAACCACCCTAAGTTATGGGTAACCCTATGATGAAATATATCGAGATGTCATCCCATTTTCAGTTGGGGATATCCAAGGATTTCAACAAACCACCTGTAACACGATGTTCTACCTTTACCTGCTAGAAAACCAAGCACCTTGCCACAAACTCCACCACTGTCTGCATCATCCTAGGACACCAAAACTACAGCCTCAAGCTATAGTACATCATAGAAATTCTTGAGTGTACCACCGAAGGTGAGCTATGGAACTTATGAAGAACTCCCTTGTGCATTGTTGTCAAAACAAATATCCTTCCTTGAAACAACATCTGATTCTGACTATCCTCTAACCATCCCTCTGGAGCATCATCAAGGACAACAGGATCACGTATCACCTCTACCTCTAAGTCCCCCCACTAAGACTCCACCACCTACTACATCAGGGAAGGATGAACCATCATTTAAAACAAACATCCTCTACTACTATCCACCCTTATATTTAAGTGTAGGGTTTATAACTCCTACATCACTCCCCAAGCATCCAAAAACTCCCGAACAACATCCTTCTATGACTTTCTGCTTAATACATCATCCACAACATTTCCCTTTCTTGAGGTGTAAGAGATATCAAAATCATAGTCCTAATGAAACTCCATACACCTTCACTACCAAAGATTCATGTCAAGCTAGGAAAATATAAGCCTCAAACTCTTGTGATCTATGAAGACCACAAAGTTATCCATAATGAGTTAATGCCTCCACAACTTCAACACAAACACAATTGTCACTAGATCTAGATCATGGGTGGAATAGTTACATTTGTGAGGGTGTAACTGCCTATACCCATAATAAATCACTGCCTTATTATGTATTAATATGCATCCCAAGCCCAAATAGGAAGCATCGTAAAACACCTCAAACATTACCCCTTCCTCTAGAAACCAGATCACTAGAGAACTGACCAATTTCCCCTTCAGGTAACTGAATGCTTCTTGGCATTGATCAGTCTACACAAAATATTGGTCCTTCCTAGTCAATGCTATCAATGGGGATACAAGTTGAGAGAAGTTGGGCACAAACCTTTGAAAATAGCTTGTGAGACCAATAAAGATACGAACCTCTACCACATTATTGGGTGATAACCAAGAAACAACTACCTTGGCCTTTGTTGAGTCAACTGCCACACCCTGTTAAGACACTACATGCCTAAAGAAACGGACCTATTGTCTACAAAAATTACACTTGGACAAATTCCCATAGAGCTGGTGGTGTCTAAGAACCTAAAAGATAGCTTAGAGATGCTCGACATGCTCCTCTTATGACTTTGAGTAAATCAATATATCATCTATGAATGTGGTGATGAACTGGTATAGGAACTCATGAAACATGTAGTTCATGATCCCCATGAACATGGATGGTGCGTTCATAACATCAAATGACATGACTAAAAACTCAATGTTCCCATACCTGCATCTGAAGGCAGGAATTCACTAACAAACCTGGGAGCCTCCTCTATTCCTATATCTATTTATTCTTAATAAAACTTTTACACCAATAAAATAAGGGGCTCCACATGCCAACTACCCACCTTACAACACCACTCACCAACAAAAACAATACGTTGGCCATCAACATCTAAAAACATGATTCTCCTATAAAAGCATTCAATAACAACACGCACAGAATATAACCAGTCAATTCCAAGTATGAAATCATATGGATTCATATGAAGAAAGAAAATATCCCCATGGTACTGATGTGGCCCCATCATCATTCTACACCCCCAACACACATAAAACAAGCCAGTTCGGCCTCCGACTAGCATAGTCAAAACCAGGAGTATGGAAAGCCTCTCTGCGTCTAGTTCCAGAACATGGGACAAAGTGGGTGACATAAAGGAGTGATAATCTCTAGAATTAAACAAATAATAGACAATCATAGATGATAAAATAATCATGCCTCTAACAATATCTATCCCGTCTAGTGCTGCTACCTCTGCTGCATGCAAATGACCACGCCCAACTCCCTTATCTCCTTATTTATGGACACATCCATGACCTTGCTCGGGTTGAGGTCTCTGGTCTTGAGAAACATCCTAAGGTTAGACTCTACCTACCTCATCTACCTTAGTTGGACCATAATTCTACCTCCCTAGTAGTTGGAATATCCTTACTAGTAACTACTATTGAGACTGATGTTGAACATGTCTGCCTCAGCCAAACTAATCTTGTGTAGCCATTGGGAACTGGTCTTGAATATGGACACAAACCCAATAGAAGAAACACATCGGTCTCAAGCCCATAATAATGTCATAGAAACTAGTAGGTTGAAAGGTAATATTTCAAGGTCAACTCTCGGCTGGTTGAAACCTTGAAGGCCACGACACCTGAGGCTTTCCATCAACAACTCTACTCTTTATAGAACCATGTTGGTTTCTACATCCCAAAAAAAATCCTCTTGAGTGCATTCACTTGATCACCTCTTCATTCTTCTAAACCTCCAGATACATTGGAAATGTAAAATGTGTAACCACATACTGGATCGAAGGATGGAGTGACTCCTCAAGATAACTCGCTCGAGACTCCTCATCCGAAAAAAAGATCTGGGGAAAAGTGAAAAAGGTCTTTGAACTAAATCCCAAGATCCCACAAATAAAATCTCCCCTATTGAAGGGAGAGTAGATCCTGCCTCTTCTCAAACTTCATGGTCAATGAGAGTTACTCTACTTGAAACTCTTTCTAGAATTTGAACCATGAAACATATGTCTCCTTCCGATCACTAAGATAAAATGTCCACCACTGAAGCACAAATCCTCACATCTGACTAACTGCCAAAGGGACCATATACTCCATTGGGGCTTAAATAAAACTAAAAGTGATCTCTAAATCCTATATCTAACTCTCAGTTTCTATATCCGAAATTTTCCTCTTGTACTTTTCCAAAGCCTACCGTTGAAAAGCATGCAGCATCCTCTACCACTGATCATCATCTTCAGTCAAACTAACCCTCCATTGATCAACCAAGTTATCCTATTGAACCTCCAATTACTAAGCCAAATGAAGATGATGACCAGGATCCATAGATGAAAGAGAAATAAGGATTTCTTAAGCCCAATAGTATAGATTTTCATTATGATATATTTTAATTAAATTTAATCTATTTTATTTATTTTATCTATTTTAACTTTCCAAAAACAAAATAATTCAAACAAGAACACAAGTCATCATGATGCATGTTCCTCTCCTAGATATCTACTTTAAAAATCATCCCATATCACTTGGTCATTCAATAAGCTCGGTGTCCATGCATTGGATCATGGGGGTCCTAAAATCCCATGTCCTAGTTAGTCTCCCTGGCCTATACCAAGCCCCAAGGTCAATTGGAACAATTTCCATACCAAACCATGAATTCATCACTATGACTAACTCTTAACTCCACCCTATCTCTCAACCATCATCTCTAATACCACTCTTTCATGACCCCTTCCCACCAAAGATACAGCAATGAAGGGAAGAAAGATAATGACCCCCAATTCCTACCTCCAGTAGGCCCCAGGTTGGTGACTAGCACCAAGGATGTATATATTTCACAATATGGGAGACATTACCCTTTATAAGAAAACAAGATTGGGAGATAGGATGTATCAACCAAAATCAACTCCATGAAATATATATAAGAACAACCAAAAACTATCCCACAATGAATGTGTAAATAGAACTGATAAAAATAAAAGTCTATGAAGTAAATACCCAAAAACAAAACTAGAGAAACAACACAATAACATTAACAAGGTCCGAGAAAGTAATGTCTTGAACGATCCACATAATCCTCCTAGAAACCTAAAAATAGTTTTTATATATATAGGGTGCGCATATAGGTATACTCAATAGGAAAACCTAAGTCTTTCATGTATAAGTGGAAGGAGCATACTAATGCACCTGTGAGAAAATAGAAAAACCAAAACAGCACCTAACAGGTAGACTAACCATAATCCCAACCTCACCAAGGCTCTCTCACCAAATAACACATCCAAGTAATATGATATAATATAAATCACATCTATGATAGGGTACCCCATACCACTTTTCCACTGATTAGCCACTCTCCTAACCCAACAGAAAATGTCATGGCACTCCCACCTCTTCTGAATATATCACATCACATCCCTCCCACACACACATGGGCCAAACATTATAGCACATCCCACCAACACACACCTGGGTCATTAAAACACATCACATCCTACCCACACACACTTGGGCCATCACAACACATCTCATCCTAAAGACACCTGGGAAAACACATCACAACTCATCCAGAAGACACATAGGACCACACATCACAACTCATCCAAAAGACACCAAGGACCACACAAAACAACTCATCCTAAAGACATCTGAGACCACACATCACAACTCTCCTAAAGACACTTAGGCTACTATTTCATGGAAGAGGGAGCAAGGAAGAGTGAGTGGCCCACCATTCATCCTTCCACCAGGATCTTGGGAAATACACCCCCCATGTAACTATGAGGGTGTTGGCATATGGTACTCGATGTGGGTGGGGCATATATATAAATCACAAGGAAAATACAAAGTATACATACTTATATATAATACCAAAGAATCCCCACCTACGGGTTTACAAGTAGATCACAAACCAACTTACATAGTCTCCCACATCTGCTTCCAAGACTAAATGCCCAACCCACACAAGAAGAAATCAAGCTATAGTTCATTTTCATTCTTTAATTAATATTAAACCATTTTTCATATTCTCCATTACCAACCCATTCCACTAAAAAATGTGGTTTTATTTTTACTTAAAGACCGTCATTAATTCATCCATTAAACATTCCATTTAAATAATTATCATGTAATAATTACAGTTCATGATTATTATTAATTTTCTCCATCCATAACAATCAGGCAACTACACAGCACAAAATAAAAAGAATCAATTTAGTTAAACAAAATCCCAATATCCAAGTCCAAATCCACCTTCCACTGCAGCTTTGCTACATAACCACACAACCATCATAGCCTCACTGCATAACCATATCTCATCTACTACACAACATATTATCATATTTATAAAGGGTTATTTTATTCAATTCCACTTCATTAATTTAGGGTGTTATCACACAAGCCATCATATCCCGAGGCATTTAATTTATTAACCAACTATATGTAATTATCCAATTACATATTACATGTTTGTGAGAAACCACACAACATGCATTCCATAGATCAAAATATAAAAGCATAAGCAAGGACCACCAATGGACATGATTTTTAGTGGGTAATTAATCTTTAAAATTCACAACATCAATAAAAATATCAATAAAATAGTAAGATTAAATATCATGTTCCCCTACCCCTTTTGTATTAATTTTAGAAGAATTCAATTATATTTATTAATTCAGAATCAACTATCTTCATAAGGATAAATATTTATATACCCATCCCACATGATACACATTTGAGAAAGATGAAGTAAATCCTACCTGAAAGAAATACGATCGACACAGCCTTGTTACACCAAAAATAGAGGTGCATATATAGTAGGAAACTCTTTGGGGAAAATGAACTAACTGCAGTGACCAGGTTACTAGACTCTAAGGAAAAAGGATTTAGAATTTCTGTTCTCAAGATAAATCTATATCAAAATGGGGAAGGAATGATATTTTCTTTATAAAGTCTATATCCTTAATGCTTAGGATTAAATACAGTTTTGAATTTCCATTAAAGGTGGATCTCAAAAAACCACACAGTTTGACCATTTAAAAGCCTCTAGAAATTGGAGAAATTTTAGATATAATTAATATCCTTTGAATCAGTCTCAAATACTCTTAAATATGGTGTTGAACCCATTTATCGTCAAAATAGACATAAAAAGGGAAAAACATTCAAAACTAGAAAATTATGGAAATTTAGAAAAGTGTTGAAATGAGTCACCTCCAAATGATTCACCTACAGTGAGTCACCATAAGATGAGTCACTGTCAGTGAGTCACCTCTAAATGAGTCACCTCCAATGAGTCGCCACTAGATGATTCACCTCCAGTGAGTCACTGCCAGTAAGTCACTGCCAAACAAGTCACCGCCAGGATGAGCTATAGCCAGATGAGTCACTACAAGGATAATCTACTGCAAGACGATTCAAAACCAGGATGATATACCACCATGATGAGTCATCATTAGGATGATATTCCTCTAGTATGAGTCACCACTATGATTATTCACCACCATAATGAGTCACTAACAGGATGAGATGCCATTGGAAAAATTGAAATTTGGAAAAACTATTGGAATGAGTCACCATTGGAATGACTGGAAAGTCCCAAAAACACCCTGTACTACCCTCATACACCTCAAACATCATATTTTTAGAAAATTAATGGGATATAAGGTTTGTTCCATTACACACCCCACCCCCCTCATTCTTTCTCCTCTCGGTTTCGGCCCCCTGATCCTACCCCAAATTCATTCTCCTCTACATTCCAAATCCTTGAACCCACCCTTATTTCTTTCTCCTCTATAGAAATGTATATCGTACATCACATCCTCTGATCCATTTTCCTATGTAGATGATACTTCTCTTTAAATGAACCTCATTAAACACAATTTGGTTTCCTACAAATCACCACCCCTACATCTTCAAAAGCCCATTATCACCCATAAAAATCTATAAACCCTTCAAATCTCTCAAACTCACCTCCCATCATCTTTTGAAATCACGCATATCGCCTCTACCTCCACTTATATCTATAGTGTCCTCTTCTACTTTCACTTATTGTTTCATCCTCTACGTCCACCTCTTATTTCATCTCCATATCACATCTTTGCCTCTCTTGTTTTATCTCCGCCTTTTTATATGCCAATTTTCTTAAATTGTTCACTGTATGATTTTTGTTTATATATTTACTGCATTATTTGAATAGATATATTTAAATTCTTTATATGGAAACATGGATGAATACTAATGTTCCCTCATATACTAATGTAACCTCTAGGTTCTTTGGGTGAATTATTTTTCATATTATGTTATTTGTATTTTTTCAACTAAATTCAATATTTATCAAAGAATTCTCTAGAGAATCAAACCTAGAGACCCTATATTAGGTAATCCCTATGTTTTAGGTACCAATTACGATTTATTATTTCTCATCCTTCTCCTTTAACTGATGGGAGTAAGTTATTAATGTTATTCATTTTCTCAATATAATAATACGACCTCGTATATATTTCTTTATATGATAATGTTTTGGGGTAATCTTATTGGGAATCATTACTTTATTGGGGTATTAGAATTGTTTATTCAGTGTTACTTGGTATTTTATATAATTTATGGTTTTCTGTAATGAATGGTTTATGTTGAGTACAAATTCAGGATGGTTTTCCCTTTACTTTGAAATTGTTAGTTTATTTTTTAAACAATAATAACTTAAAAGCATTAGTTCCCTTTAAATTGTGAATTTACCTATATCCATGTGTTTCTTGCATGAGTTATTGAATGCTTCAAAGTGTTGATCAACAACATCCATGTCTCTGAGAGACCATGCAAAACATAAATGATTTTTGTAACATCCCACCCCACCTCATTGGCTTGAGACGAGGCACAAATGATGTTTAGCCTTAAGTGACATCCCCAAAACACCAAAGGCTAGAAATAAATGTAAATGGTTTCATTAACAGTTGGGGGATGATTTTACCTTTTTTAAATAAAACAACCAACCAATATAATCATAAAAAACAACTATTATATGATGTATATGAAGGTTTTGGGTGCAGTGGAAGCATGCGATGGGTCATGACCAACTTTTCTTTTGTCATGATCAATGAAAAATCTGATATCTACACAATGATAAACACCAAGATCAGCAGAATTGAATCAAAGAAAACAAAAAATGAATAATATGATGGAACCTGAGGAAGGATCATCACATATTATTTATAATTATTTTAATAAATTAAACAATTACCTTACATGAATTCTTTCTTCATTAATGGATCTGAAAAAAGATTCACATTTTACCATCATTTCATTATAGAAATAAAGAGAATATTCCTTCTAGTAGTGATCCACATGTGTTCCAAAAATCTCTAAAATTCACCATAGGAATCTCTGTGTGCTAGCATGGAAGATCTTATCTCTTGAGTTGTCTTCCATTGATCACTATGAGAATCAATTACAAAGTGTTCTCTTTTATCTCTTCTAGACTTGAGAATGGGAGGTGGAGGAAGATTACTCTCTGTTCTTGGGAGTGTTCTTGGAGAGGGGAGATCTCTAGGGATTGAGAGTATTCTCTAAATTGTTTGTGCACAACCAAACAAATGAATTGGATTTTTTTAGAAAATAATATATTTTGGTTTATTTACCACTAGGGTTAAAATAAAATAATTACACAAGTACCCTTTATTGTTTATTTAATCTCTGTGGAACCCCATGTCAAATAATAATATTATTATTATTATTATTTCTTGACATGCTCTTAACTTGTGAATTAAATTAAATATTATTTAATCAAATAATATTAAATATTTATTATTTTTCATCAGACCATTAAACTTGGTCCTCCGTTCCTTTAAAATATTTATCATGCATTGAATAATGACTATTTATTTATTAATTAAATATCACTTCATTATTCTCCAATAAATAAATAAATATTATATTCACTAAATAGTAAATTAATATTTTTTAAATATTCTGCTCACATTATATTCTCTAAAATAACTGATGACGGAACATATTCTATCAAGCAAACATGAATAATTATTAACCATGTGATAGAATAATATTTATTCAACATGTTAAATAATAAATAATAATATATTATTTAACTGAGATTCTGGATACACTTAGTGTGTGACTCTCTAGAACCCTTTCTCAGTGGCATTAGGCGAAGTAGCCTGAAGTCCAAGGTTAGAATCTTGAAACACTATAAGGAAACTATAGTGTAAGAATTTAATTCCTCAATGACATAATACCTCATATGAATTCTTATTGCATGATATAATTCATTTATCCTGATATCTCTAATCAAGAAGGTTGCACACTGGAACCATCAACCTATGTGCTCGATGTCTCTTTCTTTGACTTCCTTGAAATTAAACTTTCCTATAGAACACCATGGACATGGATTTATTTAGGCTATATCATTTACATAAAAGTGAATGACACATCAACTTCAATTGAAGAATATATGGTAAAACAATTTCTCTCGTTATTCATCAATGCAATATTACTCGTGATGCACCCAACATATCCTACCTCACTGTGAACATCTTTTATCATGGTTTTCATCAATAAATCAAATTATGTGACTTATAATACTCATTAATAATAATAATAAAGTCTAAGGATGAATACACACATCCATAGATAGTAACATCCAATGACACATATAAATATGGATTTCCTACTAGTAGGTCTCATTCTTATAATATCCCATACTGGATATTACCAAGGGTGTACACAATGAGAAGTTGCCTCAAATTACTATGAGTCTCCACCATTGATATCTTGTATCATGTGTGTCCCTCAAATGATATCATCCTACTATAGAACATATATTTAAGAATAGTGTCATAGCACTTCTGGGTTCTCATCATAGCGGGGAACGGTTATGACCTTTTAGCGCGACAGCTACTCTTAAGAAATTAGCACATACTATGTTATGAAAAATAATAATCATGATGTGATAAGTAGTTTATTAATATTAAAAACTATGAATACATGTTATCATAAATTACAAAAAAGTTGGTTATAGGGAACCGACTCCAAAAGACTCCTAATTTCACTAGATCCAAATGCTAACAACCTTCAGTCTGCTAGCTCTCACATGATACTCATGCTTTTGCTGAGATAAAACTTTAGTCAAGGGGTCTGGCACATTCTCTTTTATGGTTACTCTATATACTGCAACTTCACCCCTCTGATAAAAATCCCTCAAGAGATGATACTCCCAGAGTATATGTTTTTTCCATTGGGGTGACCTTGGTCTTTCTTAAGAGTTAACACTGTAGTATTATCACAATACAATGTGATATGGTCTTTACTAGTCGGTAAAACATAAAGATCCTAGACAAAGTTCCATATCCAAATGGATTACTTGGATACATCATAAGCCACTATATACTCAGACTCCATTGTAGAATCAGCGACAACTAGCTGCTTTGAAATCTTCCAACTCACAACTCCTCTGTTGGGACAGAAAACATATCTTAACTTCTACTTCATATCATTCTAATATGTCTACAAACTATAATTAGTATAACACATGGTGACTATATCCTCATCTCTTTTATACACTAGGAACATATCCTTAGTTCTTCTTAGATAATTTAGGATAACCTTAAAAGTAGACAATATTGTTCTCATGGATCTTCTGGATATCTTCCTATCATTATCAATGCATAGGAAACATCAAGTATAGTACATAACATGGAATGCATGATTGATCCTATTACTGAAGCATATGGGATCTTACTCATTCTCTATTTCTCCAGTTGTGTCTGAGGACACATTTTCTTAAAAAGATATAAACCATGTGACACTAGAACCAATACCCAATTGGATTGTTACATACTAAATATATTTAGTATCTGGTCTATATATGTACTTTTAATTATTCCAAGATGCCTCTTGGATATATCATGAATGATCTTTATTCCTATAATACAGGTTGTTTCACCTAATTCCTTCATAGCTAAAAACTTGTTTAACCAGTCCTTAACAGACTTTAAGACGGGTATGTTTCTTTCAACAAGTAATATGTCATCAACATATACTACTAGGATAATGATCTCATTCCCACTAAACCTATTGTAAACACATGGATCACATTAATCCTTAACAAAACCAAATTCTTTTATGGCTTCATCGAATCAAATGTTCCATGACCTGGATGCTTGATTCAATCCATAAATGGATATCTATAACTTTAAAATCATTTTGGAATCACCTAGAGTCACAAAACCTTATTGTTGTGTCATATAGATAGCTTCTTAAAGATTCCCATTAAAGAAAAAAATTGACATCAATCTACCAAATTTCATAGTCATGGTAAGATGCTATAGTAAGTAGAATTCTGATAGACTTAACATGGAAACTGGTGAAAAGGTTTCATTTTATTCAATTCCTTTATGTTATTTAAAGCATTTATCCACTATCCTTGCTTTATAGGTATTTATTTTACCATCCATGTCCATTTTTCTCTTGAATACCAATTTACACCCTATGGGCTTTACATCAATTGGTGCATTGATCAAAACCCAAACTAGGTTCTAATATATGGAATCCATTTTAGAATTTATGGATTCTTTCAATCTTGAAACTTCTTAACTCTTTTCTACCTCTTTTTAGTATAGAGGTTCATCATTATCAAACAATAATGATTCACCATCTTTAGTGAATTGAAAACCATATATATTCCATTCTCTTACCTCTCTTGTGCTCCTATGTAGTACTTATGTTTTAGGAACTACTTCTTCCATGGGTACCTATAGAATATGTTCATGTACCAACTCTTGTGTATCTTCAGCATCAACTTCATCAAAGTCAATATTACTCCCAATATCCTTTTTGAGTATGTGCTCCCACACAAGAAAGATATCTTGTCTAACGATAGTCAGTTTCTTGTCTGAGGGGTTTTATGATTAGTATCCCTTTGTTTCATTAGTATATCATATAAAGATACACTTTATGTCCTGGGGTGCTAGTTTTTTTATTGAGAAGACCTTAACAAATGCCTCACAACCCCATACATGTGCATGCAACAAAATAGGTTTCTTTCCACTCCATAACTCTAAGGAAATTCAATTTTCCACTTTATTTGGTACTTAGTTTAATGTATATGTCATAGTTTGTAATTCATATCCCTAAAAGGATAATGGAGGATATTAATGACTCATTATCTACCTTACCATTCCTACATTGTATGGTTCCTCATTTCACAAACACCATTCCACTATGGTGTGTAAGGTGGAGTAAGTTGCGATAGAATACCAAACTCCTATAGAAAGATGATAAACTCATGGTTAAGATATTCACCACCTCAATCTGATCAAATCTTCTTTATCTTCTTTCCAAGTTGATTCTCAAATTCATTCTTGAATTATTTGAATTTCTCAAAGGACTCAGACTTTTACCTCATCACATAGACATATACATATCTACTCGAGTCATCAGTAAAAGTTATGAAGTAAGAATATACACCTCTAGATTCTACTATAAATGGTCCACACACATTAGTTTGAACCAATCCTATAAGTTTTGTGGCCCTTTCACCTTGTCCATCGAATGTCAGTTTGGTTATTTTCCCTTATAAACAAGCATGATATATTTCAAGTTTTTTTAACTCAGATGAGTCTAAATAAATATCTTGACAGAGATTAGTAAAATTATTCTCATTTATATGACCAAGATAGTGATGTCATAGTTGGGAGTTATATGATTTGTGTGAACATGATTCGTTTTCAATTTCTAATACTTAGTTTTCAAAATTTAGCACATAAAGACCATTATTTAAATGTTACATACCATAACATATGTTGTCTTTATAAAATAAACTAATTTTATTTTCAAACATGAAAATAAACCCATCTACATCTAGGTGTGATACAAAAATTATATTCTTGGTAATCATTGGTACATAATAAAAATCTTTCAAAACCAAAATCATTCATGTTGGAAATGAAAGGTGGTCGTCACTGATGCCTAGGATAGCCAGTCTCACACCATTGGTAGCTATCAAATCCACCTCTCCTCTATCAATCATTCATAATATACTTAGTTCCTATACTTGGATATGGATGTGAGCACTACAATATGTATCTAATAACCAATGTGTTGATATTGAAATATTGCACTCAATAATGAACGCACCTTTAGCTTCCCCTTGATTTTGGGTGTATTTCCTCTTCCAGTGGCCTGGCTTTCCATATGAAAAACATACTGCCTCATTTTCCTTTCCCTACCTCTAGATATTCTTATTCTTAAAAGAAAGGTGCTTGAGATATTTAGACTTGTTATGAGTCATGGGACCCTTTTCCTTGTTCTTTCTTTTCTTATTCACCATAAGGACCAAGGGTTTATCATGCCTCATGTCTTTATCCATTTGTAGAATCAAAGTAAGAAGTTCCAAAATAATCTTTTCATTATTTATCATATTATAATTAACAATAAAAATGGATAAGGTCTTGGGTAGTGATGAAATTATGAGATCATTATGAAACTCATCAGGGAATTTAATCCCTGGAATGTATAAGAATGTAATATAGCTAATAAGATTAACTATATGAGGACCATCTAGCACAGACTCTCTAATCTTATTTGTAAAAAAATAATTGGAGATCTCATATCTCTATTGTCTTTCTTTCTATTGATAGAGATCCTTAAGGTGAGACATCATACTATCTGCATCCATTTCCCCATGTTTCTTCAAAATCCAATTGTTCATAGATGATAGCATGAAACACTGAACATTTGTAGCATCATCCAGATGTTTCTTATAGATCAATAAATATTCATTACTAGCCTCTTTACCAAAAACATTAGGAATGGGTTCTTCTAGCACATATAATTTCCTTTCATGGGAAAGGATAACGAGTAATAACATTTACCACTCCTTGAAATTTATGTTAGTTAGAAGGTTTTCCTTATCAAATATGGATCACAGTGATATATTTGATTCATTATATTTCTATTTCTACAAATAAGATGATCATAATTTTATTACTTTATCTGATAAAATTTAGACAATTAAATAAATATTATATTTATTAATCTCCCACTATTTTATCAAAACTCAGTACCCCTCACCATTAGCTTAGGAATATCATTTTTTTAGAAATTATAGTGGCAAGGATCCATATTTCCCTTCTAATTACCCCAATTTTAGTTGGTCAACAAACTTGAATGGTTTTAGATAGGCATTAAAAAATCCAACTTCATTAACCCATAGTTCAATGATCTATTGAGTGGACTCCCTAATCCCAAAATACTTAAAATGGATTTCCTCAACCCTTACCCATCAGTTAAACCAAGTCCTTCTTTGGTAGTCAACCCTTAATGTAAACTAAGTTAATTCAACACAAAACTTCAAGTTATAATTCCCCAATAATTGAAAGTACCCCAACATTGGTTGGTCAATCACTTTGAACTATGGTTCAATTTTAACTTAGGCAGTGTTAGGTTATATCGACTTTATATATATTATTGAGGGATTTTATCCTTTTATGAGTAAATTAACAATTATTATATTTATCACATGCTTGTTAATATTAAGTGGATTTACTTAAGAGATTAAACATGTCTTTATATAATATTTATGCATAAGCCAATTTATTTTAGTTCTATCTTGCATGCTTGTTAATTTCATTAATTAATGTGATCGTGACAAGAGATCTATAATGAAATAACCATGAAACTTGACAGAAATAAAGTAATAAAGTGGTATGATAATGATCTTTTACTAATGGTTAGTTTATCTAGCGATTTATAAACTAATCATTGAACTAGGGGGGAAACCATGAACCAATTAAGGTTTGGGTTATAGCTTTTCACTGGTCTACCAATGTATCTCTCTTGAAATGGTTTGGCCTCAGATCCAAAATTGAACCGCCTCCACTAGCTTGGGAGATCCATCCTTTACATATGATTTTACTCACACATAGGTTAGGGGGGAAAGTTTTTTCATAAAAGAAACCATGGGAACATAGGTCCTTACATAATAAGAGGAGAGAAGGCACGCATGCCAACAATTTAATTTAATAATAAATAAAATGAAACCAATCACATTCAAAGGTATGGTCTATAATCATGATCATACACATGCATGAAATTAATTACATATTTAATAAAACTATAATTAGATTCTTAATCTTTATTATTTAAGATAAATTTTTCTCAAATCAATTAATTATGTTCTTTAATTAATCAATTATTTTATCTTAATTCTCATCTGAATTTCCTTGAGATTATTATCCATTATAATTTTAAACAAATTAAATAAATTTATTTAAAATTAATTATTAACATAAATGTAACTTGGAGGAAACACGGTGAATACCTATTTGATTCTACCCAAAATGCATTATACTTTTATACTATTTACTCTTGTAACATATGGCATACACGACTTATCACATAATTTCATGATGTGTATAATCAACTTAATGATTACATGAATTAAATGACTTTTTGGTCATGTGTTATGATTCAATGCATGTAGATTAACAATTGTAATATGACTCATACATGATATGTAGATCTAAACATTAAATAGATATTAATTAAACATATATATATATATATATTAAAACCCATCACATGGTGTGTCCTATCAACTTAATGATCACATGCAAGAACATGTCAATAAGGTTTACACAGTATAATAAATAAATTTTAATTCTATATAAATTGGTATAAGTACATGGTGTGTATAGGCAAGCTAGAAAATGTGTACACATCTCATCGTTTATACAAGGGAGACGCTTAGGGACTCGGTGTGTAAATCGTGCCTCAGAAATGGAGTACACGACATGTAAAAGGGACTAAATGTCAGGTAGTCTCTGAGTTACATGGTCACCAGTTAGGTAGGTTGTGTATGAAGTACACAGGTTGTCTATAACTTAAAAGGACTACACACTGTGTACATGGACTACACGACATGTACTCTAGCTGACCATGCACCAGGCTATCCTGGTCAACACATGGTGTAAGGAATTAAATGTATCATGTGTAATCAATGTAAACCATTTGAATTAATTACAAAAATTATTTCATGTATTGAACACAAGTACATGGCGTGGAACTTTGGTTACATGGCATGTACTCCTGTGTTATCCAGCTATAATCCTCGGCACCTTTGGATGAGTTCGTCGATCTTATTTCGTTCATAAAATTAATTTTTTTGATTAGATCTACAAGAAATGAAGGAGTAAGAAGTAGATATTGTAATTAAAATTAAAATAATTATTAATCTTTAATTGAAAAATAAATGAAATATTTGTAAATCAATCTATGATATTTAAATAATTATGTGACTACTCTAATACCACTTGAAAGTTATGAGCACAATAGTGCGAGGGGTCATGCCCAACTTTTCTTTTTGTTATGATCGATGATCAATCCAAGATCTACACTAAGATAAATTTTGTGATCAATATAATTAAATCAAAGAAAATGGACAATGGATAATATTCCAGAACTAGAGGAAGGATCATTACATATTATTTATAATTAATTTAATCAATTAAAGAATTACCATGCGTGAATTCTTTCTTCATTGATGGATCTAAAAATAGATCTATGGTGTACTGTCATTGTGTTGTAGGAATCAAGAGAATATTTTGGGGATCCACATGTGTTCTGAAAATCTCTTAACATCACCATAGGAATCTCTAAGCATTAGTACAGCAGATTCTATCACTTGTGTCATCCACATTTGATCACCATTAGAATTGCTTCCAAAGCATTATTCTTGATATCTCTAGACTTGAGAGTGGTAGGTGGAGGAATATCACTATCCATTATTGGGAACATTATCAGAGAAGGAGATCACTAGGGATTAAGAGGATTTTCTAAATTTGTTGTAAAAAAACAAACAAATGGATTGTATTTTTTTAGAAAATAATATAATTGGGTTTATATACTTCTAGGGTTAAAATAAAATAATTACATGAGTAGAATTTATTATTTATTTAATATTTTTGGAACCCCAAGTCAAATATTATTATTATTATTATTATTATTATTATTATTATTATTATTATTTCTCAAAATGCGCTTAACTTGTGAGTTAAATTAAAATTATTTAATCAAATAATATTCAATATTTATTATTTCTCACCAGACTATTAAACTTGGTCTTCTATTCCTCCACAATATTTATCGAGTCTTGAATAATGACTATTTAATTATTAAATAAATATCACTAAATTATCCACCAATAAATAAATAGATATTATATTCACTAAATAGATTATAAATATTTATTAAATGTTCTGATCACATTATATTCTCTTTATAACTAGTGACGGAACATATGTGATAAAGAAAACATGGATAATTATTAAACCATGTGTGGGAATAATATTTACTCAACTTTTTAAATAATAAATAATAATATATTATTTAATTGAGATTCTAGATACACTTAGTGCGTGACCTTCGAGGCCTCACTATAAGAAAACTGGCGTTTCGCGGTGGTTTTTTCACAGCGGTTTAAAAACCGCCACAAAATGTGTTAATTTTTTTTTTAATTTTTTTAATTTTTTCGAGCATTAGCGGTGGTTTTTTAAAAAAACTCCATGAAATTACGGAGGTTTTGGTAAAACCACCATGAAATGAAAGGAAAAAAATAAAAAAACATGGGAAACCTTGAAATCACTAAAACGAACATAACTTTTGATCCGGGCGTCCATTGGAGCGCCACGACCAGTCAAATCGAAGCTTATGAAGAGATTTAGAGGCAAGTATAATCAAAACCTTGAGATTTTCTAAGGTTAAAAAGATATGAGAGTTATAAGAAAGTTGAAAAAAGTTCTCCAACTTCAAACGGCCATAACTTTCACTCCAGTTGTCTGTTTGGGCTCGACCACATATCAAATCGAAGCCAGTGAAGAGAGCTACGCAACTATTCAATAGAATCAAGATTCTATCGCATTTTTAGACCCCAAAAACCCCTTTGAAGGCCTCATAAACCCTATTTCCATCACCAGTGTCCCATCAAACTTGTCTTCAAACAGACTTAACTTGCGATCCACGTGTCAGTTCGGACTCCTCCACCTTCCAGATCGTATTTTATTTCATGAGCTTCAGTTTGACTGGTCACGGCACCCACATGGACTCTTGGATCATAAGTTATGGACTTTTAGTGGGTATTGGGTTTGTTATGTTTTTTGATTCCTGGTTTCTAGCACCTGTTCCCCGCCAGCTTTTTTTTAAAAAGGTCATAACTTCTGATCCGCCTGTCCATTCAGTCTCTTTCACCTATCAGGTCGAAGATCATTTCAGGATATTTGATTTGATTGATCACGGATCTGGAACGGACTCTCAGATCATAAGTTATCTCCATTAATGTGAGTCCAATGTTTTTGTCACTTTTTGACCATTTTGACAAGTTTTAATGGTTTCTCTATTTATTACTTTTTATTTGGGTTTCCATGACTTGTTATCTTTATCAATGGTTTTTTGGGGATTATTATGATGATTATGTTGAATTATTAAGGGGTTTTATAGAGTTTTCCTGAGTTTTCATGTGTTCTCATTCTTTTTAATGCTTCTTGTATAAAGCCAATTAATATGGGAGGATTGGGAATTAAGGATGTCAGAATTTTTCATGATGTGCTCCTCCATAAATTCACTTGGAGGCTTCTCTCCAAGCCGGATTTTTCTCTTGATTTTCTGGGTGGCAGATTTATCGAGAGGCTTTAAAATAGTAACTGTAGTTACATGAAATCCTCTGTCTGGCCTTCAATAATGAATGCTTATTCAAACATCATGTCTCATTCTATATGGTTGGTTTGTCCTGGTTCTCATCTAAATTGCTGGAACACCCCATGGCTGTCTCCCCCAATAAAGGATTCCATTAATATTCCATCTTCATTGGGAAATATGTCTATCTCTGATTTGCAGGATAACTTTGATGCTCATGAAATCATTCATAATAATCTTCGTATAGAGTTTATCAAATATGCTTATGTTTATACTGATGTTTTAATCTAGAAACCTAATTTTAATGGCTCCTTCTTCAGCCGAGATTGTTATATTCTGTAGTGTGGAGTTCGTTCTGGAATCCCTCCATGGCTGGGAGGTTTGCGGAAACCCTACATCCCCCCTAATGATGTTATTTTTATCTGGAGAATTTGGAAAAACAGATTACCCATTCAGAGTATGTTGCAGCGCACTGGCCTCAGTCTGGATTTGGTATGTCACTTTTGCTTTAGAAGTGATGAATCTCTATCACACCTGTTTATCCAGTGTGCTTTCTCTGTTCGTTTATGGAATTACGTGCAATAAACTTTCCACTGCTGCCTTGATTTCTTCTCTGTTGAATCACTGCTAAGTTCAGCCTTTAAGATTGATTTCAGTGATCAAGTGAAATCCTTGTTTATTGGTGTTATTGTCTCAGATTTCTTCTATATCTGGAAATCTCGGAACAATACTGTTTTTAACAACGTCAAGCCTTCTTTCCAGGATGATGTTCTGGTGATACATCGATCCATTAAACTTGCTTCAATGAACCAAAATGGGTCCATGAACAATGATGTATCTGACCTTGTACTTTTGAGAACTCTTGGTGTTAGTGGCAGGAAAAGGAATCCCAGAATGGTCAAGTACATTCGGTGGATTCCACCAATCTCAGAATGGTTGAAAGTGAATGTGGATGGGGCGGCCTCTGGTGCACCGGGTCATGCTGGGTGTGGTGGAGTCTTCAAAACTCATCGGGGCTTCGTTAAAGGCTGTTTCTTCCAATATGTTGGGTATGCTCATGCGATTGAAGAAAAACTGTGGACTATGATCAAGGCTATCAGGTATGCAGCGCATTATGGTTGGCATGGAGTATGGTTAGAGTCGGACTCATCTGTTGCTGTGCAGATTTTGAAAAATCGATCTCGGAATGTTCCCTGGAAGATGATGGCTGCTTGGATCTCCTTCCTTAGTCTCACTGAATGCTTATGCCTTGATGTTTCCCATGTATATCGAGAAGCTAACCAGGTTGCTGATGCTCTCTCTAAAATGGCCATTATGAAGGTTGGTTCCAGTTGGTCGTTTGTTCTGCCCTCCTATTGTGACGGTTTAGTTAGCAATGATAGGGATGGTGTTTTGTATACATGACTTTGTAAGGCTCCCTATTTCTGAGTTGTACTATACTGTTTGCCCTTTTTTATAATAGTTTGTTGGGAGTAGGTTTCTGCCTGTCTCTTGAACCTTTTGGCTAATGCTTCTTCATGCTTCTCTATCCGTTTTCATGCGTTTTCATGATTTTGCATCCCTTATCACGCTTTTTCATACTTTTTCATGTGTTTCATTAATTATTTGTTATTTATTATTTATAATATACTTTAATTTATTTATTATCTATTATTTGTTACTGGTTATTTATTATTTATTATTTACTATTTATTATTTATTATTTATTATTTATTATTTATATTTATTTATTATTATTATTTATTATTTATTATTTATTATTTATTATTTATTATTTATTATTTAATATTTACTATTTATTATTTATAATTATTAATAATATTTTATTTATTATTTATTATTATTATTTATTTATTATTATTTATTGTTTACTATTTATTATTTATTATTTATTATTTGTTATTTGTTATTTATTATTTATTATTTATTATTTATTATTTATTATTTATTATTATTTATTATTTATTATTTATTATTTATTATTTATTATTATTTATTATTTATTATTTATTATTTATTATTTATTATTTATTATTATTATTTATTTATTATTATTATTTATTATTATTTATTATTATTTATTATTATTTATTATTTATTTATTTATAATTATTTATTATGATTTATTTATTATTATTATTATTTATTATTTATCATTTATTATTTATTATTTACTGTTTTTTGTTTTTTATTTATTATTTATTATTTATTATTTATTATTTATATTTATTTATTATAACTTATTTATTATGTGTTATTTATTATTATTATTATTTATCATTTATCATTCATTATTTATTATTTACTATTTTTTGTTTTTTATTTATTATTTATTATTTATTATTTATTATTTCCTATTTATTATTTATATTTATTTATTATAATTTATTTATTATGTGTTATTTATTATTTTTTATTTATTATTTATTATTTTTTTATTTAGTATTTATTATTTTTTTATTTAATATTTATTTTTTATTTTTATTTATTTTTTATTATTTTTTATTATTTTTTATTTTTTATTTGTTATTTATTATTATTTATTGTTTATTATTTATTATTATTTATTATTTATTATTTATTATTTGTTAATTTTTATTTGTTATCTGTTATTTGTTATTTATTATTTATTATTTGTTATTTGTTATTTGTTATTTATTATTTATTATTTATTATTTATTATTTATTATTTGTTTATTATTATTTATTATTGTTTTTTATTATTTGTTATTATTTATTATTATTTATTCTTTATTCTTTATTCTTTATTCTTTATTATTTATTCTTTATTATTTATTATTTATTATTTATTATTTATTATTTATTATTATTTATTATTATTATTATTTTCTATTTATTTATTTATAATTATTTATTATGTGTTATTTATTATTATTATTATTTATTATTTACTGTTTTTTGTTTTTTATTTATTATTTCTTATTTCTTATTTATATTTATTTATTATAATTTATTTATTATGTGTTATTTATTATTTTTTATTTTTTATTTATTATTTTTTATTTTTTATTTTTTATTTGGTATTTATTATTTATTTTTATTTATTGTTTTTTATTAATTATTAATTATTATTTGTTATTTATTATTTATTATTATTTATTGTTTATTATTTATTATTTATTATTATTTATTGTTTATTATTTATTGTTTATTATTTATTGTTTATTATTTATTATTTGTCTATTATTATTTATTATTTATTATTATTATTTATTATTTATTATTTATTATTTATTATTATTTATTATTATTATTATTTACTATTTATTTATTTATAATTATTTATTATGAGTTATTTATTATTATTATTATTTATTATTTATCATTTATTATTTGTTATTTATTGTTTTTTGTTTTTTATTTATTATTTCTTATTTATTATATATATTTATTAATTATAATTTATTTATTATGTGTTATTTATTTTTTATTATTTATTTTTTATTATTTATTTATTTTATTTAGTATTTATTATTTATTTTATTTATTATTTTTTATTAATTATTATTTTTTATTTTTTATTTTTTATTTATTTTTATTTATTGTTTATTATTTATTATTTATTATTATTTATTGTTTATTATTTATTATTTATTACTATTTATTATTATTTATTATTTATTATTATTTATTATTATTTATTATTTATTATTTATTATTATTTATTATTTATTATTTATTATTTATTTATTTTTATTATTATTCTTTATTTATTATTATTTATTATTATTTATTATTTATTATTATTATTTATTATTATTTATTATTATTTATTATTATTTATTGTTTTTTATCTATTATTTATTGTTTATTGTTTGTTATTTATTGTTTGTTATTTATTTTTTATTTTTTATGTTTTATTTTTTATTTTTTATTTTTTATTTTTTATTTATTGTTGTTTACTATTTATTGTTTATTATTTATTGTATTATTATTTTAGTATATTATTATTTTAATTTCGTAATTTTATTATTTTGTTATTTTATTTTCACAATTTTATAATTTAAGTATTTATTATTATAATTTATTTGTTATTTATTATAATAAACAGTAAATAATAATAAATAACTAACTAAATAAATAACTAATAAATCAATAAGTATTAATTATTAATTATTGATTATTAATTATTGATTATTAATTATTGATTATTGCTTATTGTTTAATTATTATTCAGTTTATATCTATTAGTTATGTATTATTTGTTTTTTCAATTAGTATATATAAGTATATTAAATTCTGTTTATTAACCACATGATGAGCCTATTGGAGTGGTAAAGTCTTTGGAAAATATGCAAGAGGTTAGGGGTTCAAATCTCACCAAACGCAGAATTTCTTTATATTGCATGGGCATGGGCATGGGATATCAAATCCTTTATCTCATTATTCATTAATGCAATATTACTCATGACACACCCAATGTATCCTATCTCTCCTCAAACATCTGTCGTCACAGTTTTCATCAATACATCAAACTACGTGACTCATAATACTCATTAATAATAATCCTAAAGTCTATGGAACAATACATACTTCCACGTATAGGAAAATATAATGACACATATAAATGTGGATTTCCTACTGGTGGGTCTCATTCTCATAATATCGTATATTGGATATTACCAAGGGTGTACACCATGAGAAGGTACCTCAAAGTCATATGAGTCTCCACCCCTGATAGCCCGTATCATTTGTGTCCCTTAAATGATATCATCCGTCTATAGAATATATATTTAAGAATAGTGTCATAGCACTCCTAGGTTATCATCATAGCAGGGAACTTATATGGTATTTTAGTGTGATAGCCACTCTTTGGAAATTATCACATACTATGTTATGCAAAAGAATAATCATGATGTGATAAGTATTTTATGAATATTCAAAACTATGAATACATGTTTTCATAAATTACATAAAGGTTGGTTCTAGGGAACCAACTCCAATAGTATGAACACAACGTAATACAAATCACTGCAATACCAAACTAGCAACCACCAAACTAAAACCATACACCATTTCAAAGTATAATGCAGAAACCAAAGCACCAATATCAGGATATAAAGTGGAAGACAAAACAAAAAAAACCTAAATGA
This sequence comes from Viscum album, assembly GCA_963277665.1. Taxonomy (NCBI): domain Eukaryota; kingdom Viridiplantae; phylum Streptophyta; class Magnoliopsida; order Santalales; family Viscaceae; genus Viscum; species Viscum album. The sequence continues at coordinate 1,369,223,992 of OY728162.1, read as the reverse complement.
CTCAAAGTACATAAACTCCATAGCTCCCAATATTCTCTAAGATTCAACTTCACAATATATCCCAACGTATCAAGATGCATCACTAAAGAAATGAGATATGTTTCCTTTACCTGTCCCTCAATAAAAAAATATCTACAAATGCACCAAAGTGCCCAAGTAGAGGGTGAGTAATGAAACTCAATAGGTTTTCCCCAAATGAATTCCCTGATCACGCCACTAGGATAGAACATGTTAGTACATTTATATAAAACAATTTATATAAAGAACTTTAAAATATTTTTAATAGTTTATATCAAAGCCAATCATTTTCTCAAAAAAACAATTTCTATGGAAAAAAATTTAAAACAACCAAACAAGTCATTCAAACCATTTCGCAAATCCATTTTCCATAACCCACTCCAATCTACATATCCAAACATGCATGCTCAGGTTACAGTTCCATAGTTATGAGTGTTCTCTTTATGATCTACCAAGTCATCACAAGGTAACCATATACTAGTGCCCCAATGGCACACACCCCTTTTCTAGGGTCACATCAATGAAAATGCAAACACACCAACCAATTATACCAAACCCATACCAAACCAATTGTTCAAAAACATTCCAATAAAATAATATTTTTATGGAAAACCTTCCCACAAAACATTTTTCCATGAATCAAACCAAAAAAAACATTTTAAAAACATCATTTTAAAATAATTCAATAAATCACTTTGTATAATAATTCCACAGTTTCACAAATCGTTACTAAATAAGGTTTTTACTAAGATTTTCACAGAAATTTCACAATCAATTCCAATCAATTAAAACAATTTTAAACCAAGACTTTAAGTTATAATAAGAGGATTGAGAGTGAACCCACCTACCTTGGAAGATATGGTGAAAACAAATAAGGATGTGAATTCTTCAACAAAACCATGTCGAAACTCCAAAAACCCACCTTATATGTCATTCCCTAACATCAACATAGCCAAATATCATTAAGGTTAGTAAAAACCATCATATATATATCCTCAATAGATTAGATATATGAACCCAAGAGATAAAATAAATGGATATCTATGAAAACCCACCAATAATAGAGACTTTCCATGTAATGCAGGCTCCAATGTACCAATATTTGCCAATGAATTTCTCTTATATCAAGAAGAATGGTCTATTTAGACTTTGGGAAGGGTGGGGTTTGAGTTAGGGTCATATTAGAGGAAAAATGAGGGGTTAAGGGGTTGAACTAAGGTGGATACACAATTTTCAAATCTAACTTTTATCATGCATGGTTAGCTCACATGGTTAGGAAAATCATGCGCTAACAGTGCATAGGCCTCTGTCTCAAGAAGAACCTTTCACAACTAGCTTGAACAGTTTGAAAAACTATGTGCCAACCATATAGAATCCCTTTATCCCAAAAAAGTGTGGTTTCTCTTGGGTGGTCGCACGGTTTGTCCAAACCATGCGCTGAATAGTGCACCTACCCAATAGCCTTTGTTTCACTTTTCATGGTTTTTTGGAGGTGTTTAATGGTTTCTACTAACCGTTCTCAAATTATTCACCTCCATAAAATCCCCAAGAACACTCCAAAACACTTCCGAACCTTCCCAAACTTCACCCAAACACTTTACATACTTAAAATACATAAAGAAATGGGTACTTACTTAAAATTAGAGGTGATACAATTTGAACTACAGATGATCTTCTAGCATATAAGGATTTCTAAGAGGGTATTTGTGTTGGTGGAAGGACATGGTAGTATCTTCATACATTTTATTAAATTATAATGATTCTTTAATTTTATAAAAGTAATAATTTTCTTAAATTTATAAGTTTAATTATACTTTTCATGTTTTCTTGCATGATCATACACCAGTTTTGAAATATAATTTGTATATTTCATTTTTTGATTTCCAAACTTTATTTATAGTAACACTTCATTTAAATTAATGGTCCTTTTTTAATTCTATGTTAGAAAAAAATTAGGTAATGTTTTTTTTATTTTCTAGTACATAGTTCTTATTAGAGGAATTCATTTTGTTCTTAATTCTTGGATCATGAGGCACCTCTCCAAGGATGACAATGTGGTAGAAATTTTATTTGTTTCAGATTTAAATTATTTTTTTATCTATGGTATTCTCAATAATGGAACCCTTTTTAGCAGATAATTCACAAGAAATATATATTATCAATTTGACCTTTCAGAGTTTTTTAATGGTTATATATTCTACCTTGTATGTATTAATTATTTATTTATCATTAATTGTTAAAATTTAATTATGTAAGGTAAGGTTATATGAAATTGTATTATTTAATTTTTTTATTATTTTTTTTACAAAAAGTGTTTTTCAAGTAATTCTATGTTTAGAACATAAATTTTTCACAATATTTTGTATTATAGAACAATGCTTTTATAACATATATATTCTAATATATATATATATATATTCATTTATATATATATTTATAACATATATATTCCAATTTCTATAAAAAAATTACGAACTACATAGATTCATCAATAAATAAATATCACGTATACTATATTTTGATTGACACTGTTTTAGTGCATTATTTTAAATAAATAAAATTCATATTATGAGTCATTTTATGGTTACTTAGTTTTTTCATATTATAAATTTTCAAGCCTTTATTTGATTTCATATAAATAGAATTTGAAACATTAGTGTTAATATTTGATTTCTGTGAAGGTTTCATCTCATAATGGTGATCCTGCCAATTTCTATAGTACTTTTAAGTATTCGATTGGTTAGTATCCATTTTTCAGTCTAGATTTTTTTCGATTCCACAGTAACTCCTTCTCTGTTTTATCATTTTGTATTGATTATTTCATTATATTTATATTCTTATTGAACATGAAAACATAGTTACATAGTTATGGTCTCAAGGAATTCATTTTGATCTTAATTATTGGATCATGAAGCACCTTTCCAAGGACGACTATGTAGTAGCAATTATATTTATTTCATATTTAAAATGTATGCTTGTCTCTAGTGTTCACAATAATGGCACCCTTTCTAGCATATTATTCTCTGAAAATATTTATTATCAATGATAATTTTCATAATTTTGTAATGGTTATATATTATACTATGTATATATTAATTCTTTGTTTTCTTCAATTAATTTTTTATAGTTTAAAAATATATTTTAAATATATGTTAGCTTCAATATTGAATAACTAACATTATAATTATTTAGGTATATTTGTCAATTCAAATTATATTGGGTACATTCTACATCACTTCATTCTCCTAACCTGATATGTTTTGAATTTTTAACATCTTAAGGTTTGAACATTTCTCTTTGGTCACTATTTCATGATTTTGATTTTCTAATACCCAATTAACTTTTTTTTATTTCTAACCTTGTATATTAAAATTACATATACTATGGATTTTAGGCTTCTAGGGTATTGAAATTTTTAAATATGATACATAATAAAACAAGATTTAGAGTTTAGTAAATTTAATTCATTAGTTATCATAATAAAATAAAATTTTATTCATATATTTTTCTTTCATGCCTGTTTAACTGTTTTTGAATATTTTTTTGTCTAATTACATCAATATTAGCAAATGAAACCTTTGAGAAGTATATGGAATAGTATGAAAATTATTTCGGAGAAAAAATGGTTATTTAACATACATAATTTTCTTCAAGATACATGTAATGTACACTTTATTGACTATAAATTTTTCATTTTAAAAAAATCTCAGAGGTGTAATAATAAACTACACACTCTGGGATTCTTTCACCATACAAATGAGCTCTTTGTTGAATGAAAACTTGCACAGTCACTATTTTAGTAATGTAAATAGTTCATGTGAAACTACTAAGTAGTAGGATATCACCAATATCAATGTTCCATTTATTAACACATATATCAAAAACCTCATTGTATAAACAATTATAACTTTTTCAAAAATCATATTGATGATTCTGTAATTGTTACTACAAGCCTGAATAGGAAAAAACCAATGTTAAATCCTAACATTCCATCTCTATAGAAGATCAAATCCAGGTGATTTATTATGAACAATCTATACATTCTGTGTAAACAATACTCTAAATGATTGTTCATGTTCTTTATATATAGGTATATTATACAAACTGCATACTTATATAAAATATATGTAATAACTATTCATATATCATATTATTCACTATAATAAATTTCAATTCATTTCCTTTATCAACATACTAATTTTTTAGTTTGACATCAACATCAATTAGGACTGCACATTCTACTCCTTCGTTATATATCATATATAAGAAAGACTTACTTGAGATTAGTATATGTTTAAAGGTAAGTACTTTGATCATGTAGTTTTCAATTATTAAATTTAACAGTATATGTTTCTTTGTCTTTATATTTTTTTACAAAGTTTAGTTTCCTATAATATATTCCAAAGTATTTATTAAATTTGGTGACTGGTATATGAAATAATTTGAGTATCCATTATTAACGGCATAACCAGTTACACTATTGTAATTTCAAAATGATTATTGATATATTGGATTTCATCCACTTAAAATTCATAGTTTTATTTAAATTTAAATTTAATCTATTTTAATATAAATGGAACAAATTCCATCATATTTCTATTTCTTAGATAATCCATGGTTCTTTCATAGTATGAAAATCAATGTCTCGGATATCTTGGGCGTGAATGATTTGAAGCTCATAGTTATTGTTAAAGGCTGTTTTCATATCATTTTTTCTTTATCTTATATTATCTCATAGTGTGTATAATAAGTAATATTAATCTAAAAATAGGCTTCTTTCATATTTCATAATGGTATATGATTTTTATTCCCTTAACAAAAAACCATTCAAATATGCAAATATTGATGATACAACTTTACTTTTTAAACTTGATCATTTGGAATACCTAAAATCTGTGTAATATCATGTCATACATTGGAACCCCTATTTATTAAGATGACAGCATGTTGACTATGTTTGTTTTTTATGTGAAAATATATATCCAATAAAAATTATGTATTCAATGTTTTTCTATAATTCAATATCTGATTTTCATTTGATACTCAATTGTCTATGGCTTATTTATGTCAATTTTACCTAGGTATATAATCATTCATTATTCATTTTGTCCATTACTAAATGTTAATTACAATAATTTTTTTCTCATGTGTGTATGAATAAATATCCATATGTATTAATGATTGCAATTATTCATACATATAATGCGAATTTTATTTTGAATAATTCTCATTACTCTTAAATATTTTCTTCAAATGAAATTGTGAAATTTTATGGTGTGTTAATTCACATCAAATTTTCATGTACGCCTATATTGATATTTTAAAGTTACATTATGGGTGATAATTCACTATGTTCATATGTAGGTAGTGCTTTCTATATTATTTATCTTATTTTATTGTATGACCTTTCACTGATAACTTAACATATTCTTTATAGTGACCAAATATGATTTTGATTAAGAAGGTTTTGCTGAAAGGGAAGTCATAAGTGATTTAAATGGATCCAGTTCAAAATTAGAGGATATTCAAAAACATTCCACTATAGATCTATGCAAGTTGAAAAATAATTACTAACCACTAGTTGATATATTTAACTATTTTCCTAAACAGTAGAGTTTTTTATGTTTTAAAAACTCAATTTTCTCCCATAAATTTTGTTTATTTAATGTGTTATATCATTTTTCTCTCCTATATCTATTTAACGTATCATTTCTTTAGTTATTACAATTTTGGCATATGTGTATGTATCATATCTATATTTTTCTTCTTACATTTTCTTATATCAAACAGTCTATAATTTATATATAAACATAACTAAATGTACACATTTACATTTATTTGTTGTAACATCATGGATTTTTCAAGTAAGGTACAAATATTTTTAATTTAAGGTTAAACCCTTGTTACATCTCTTTTTTGGTCTTAGATCCAAAATTTGAGCCCTTAGTCTAGTTGGTATGTTTTTTGGAAGAAGGAATAAGGGGGTTGCATGCTGGTTGTAGGCCAAATACATAGTGTGTATCCAATACACAACATGTATTGGGATACCTAGGCCAATTCACAGTGTGTATTGGGTTTTTCCTGAAATGGAAAACCTGAGCATTACATGGTGTGTAAATAATTTACACACCATGTAAATTTTGTGAATTTGTTTTAAAGGGGAAGAACCCTATTCTTTTCCTCATATCTCCCCTTTTCTCTCCCACACACAGGAGGTCCATCGTAGGAGCTCCTCCTTTATCCAAAAGATAGGTTCCTTGGTCAATTCTCCATTTGAACTCTAATTTGATTATCATTTGTCATGTTGGACAGCCACTAGTAAGATATCCTTTACTCTTATTCCATTTTTTATTTTACTTTTCTCTTGATGGAGTTATTTTGGTGTAAGATTATATGCCCTATTTTTAAGGGTGTTTATTTATTATACTATTTTATTCTAATCTGGACCGAACCCAAGGATGATACTAGACAAGTATTCCTCTACCACTATAAGGTAGGTAGTTTATACCTTTTTCTAAAGGTTTTGTGGTTTATTTATTATTCACCATTATTCCTCACGCTGGACTTTCAGTGTGTTTCTTCTAAATTAAATGATAAGCCTTAAATTAATTTTTGTTACCTTGATGAGTTGCCTTTATAGCACCTGTTCATGGTTGGATATTGTCAACCTCAACTCAAATTACCCTTGAGGTGCATTCTTATATCTTCCATCAATAAATCCACCCCTTTAGGTGTGTGAGATCATTATCTTTTAGTGGGAGCCTTATTAAACTAAATGAGTTTTTAGGAGAGGATCATGCCTCCTTTATAAGGATATTAAATTATATTAAAATGATTAAATGGATGATTTAATGATTATTTAGGTATGGGTCCTATTATTACTAAAATTATGACACCTATTGAATGATGGTATGACACTGAATATTATTAAAGGTATGGAACCTACTGAATGACGGCATAGAACCGACTATTATTAAATATATGGAACCTGTTGATTAACGGTATAGCATCGACTATTACTTAAGGTATGAAACCTATTGAATGAAGATATGACACTGACTATTGTTAAAGTTATGAAACCTATCGATTAATGGTATGGTGTTGACTATTACTTAAGGTATGACATCTGTGATTATTAAGGTATGACACTTATTGTAATTCCCCAACCCCAGTTATGGGAGTCGGTGCATTATTTTAATACATTGGCATGATTACAAGGAATCAAGTTCCAAAAGACTGATCAGTTTAACTGTCTTGGAAAATAGATTACATACATGAACATTACATTATACATTAGAAAATAAAACACAACATAAATGATCCTTTGATAACACTATTAATCCCCTACCTTAACCTTGATTATCAATCATAAAATACTTCTTCACATCCTGGGAAAAATAAAACATAGAAAAGGGTGAGGTCAGATGCTCAGTAAGGATAACAATATAGCAGAAACTTTCATAAATAATCATAAACATTTAAGGCAATGTATTAGACTAAAACAAAATCCTTTTAAACTTAAACTTCAACATAATATGGAAAAGATAAAATCAAATAATGCCATTTACTTACTCACATGGATATTCTGATACTTGAATAATCACATGCAATATCAATAGCCAATTTCATAATGATGGAATTCATAATTATAGACTTTAATTTCTATGTCAAGGCCTCATGCCAGAACCTAGGGGCTTACTGTAACCAAACCCCAACCCGGAGAGCCTCTGTAACCGAACTCCAACCCGAAGAGCCTCTATAACCAGACTCTAACTCGGAGAGCCTCTGTCACTAGACTCCAACCTGGAGAGTCTGCTGTAACTGGACCCCAACCCAGAGGGCTTACTTTTACCTGTCCCCAACCTAGAACATACTATTCCAACACATTCATCTTAAAAAGAGGTTGATATATAACATAAACATTTTTATTAAAACTAGCATATGAAATGTCAATAATTTAACCATAAACCATGAATGGAATAAAAATAACTCATCCACATTCAAACATATCACAAAACCTTAAATACAATATGAAATATTTGTATCATAATAAATCAACTTCAAACAAGTGTAAAATTTATCAACGGATGTTGACATAGGTGAAATCAAAACTATTTGAGAGAAATATCTCTTTCTATTTTGAAATCATTTAAGAGTCACATAATTATAAAGAAAACATTTATTTTGAAAATATTCTTATAAGCTTGTAAGGGAAGATTCAACGATTTTATAACGGTGGAAAATAGTTGCACCCTCCGTATAAGTTAAAAAACATTCTTACCTTAATTTTGTCGAAAAAGTCATAAAGTACATTATTTGGAAAACGATAAAAAGATTCCTTTTAAAAACATATAAGGTAAAATAAGGGTATAAATGACTATAACCCATTGTCTGTTAAATAGTAAATATGTTTTGAAATACATTTTTAAGAAAACAAGGATGTGGATGATAAAGAGGTCCCAGTAGATAATTACGTATAAACAACCTCGGATAATGAAGAGATTATGAAATTAACCCTTATCACGTTGTAATCAATCGAGTCGTATGACCAAAATTTAATAACCACCAAATCATTCACAGAATACCATGAATATAAAGATAATCATGATAATATATATATATCAAATGGCAGTACCCAATACACCACATGCAATAAGTTGCAAACAATGGAAATCTCACATAATTCCAAGTGAGATAAGAAACCCCTTACCTCGTGTCCGACTTGACTTGTTTGTTCCTTGTTCTTCCTGAATAATAAACTTAAGTTAATTTATACTTTATTTAGAACCATTTTTCAAGTTTATTATTCCTTTTATATCACTTATTACCATGTTATAAACAATATGTAATCATTTAAGTTAATAATGGTTGTTTTGTCGATATTTGGTACTTGAGTCAAAAATGAACACCTTATAATTACAAGTTGTCCATGTGGTCAAGAGTCCATTATCTCTAGAATTATATTCGTGATTTAGATATCATATATATCATATATATCCAGTATATATATGTATTTATAATAGTACATAACATTAGGAGATAAGAAATGAAATGCACCGTTCATGGAGACGGTAAGCCGTACGTACGCATGAACGGTACTTTCATTTCTATTTAGTATTTTAATTGAATGAAAAATTAATTATACATAGTTATATTATAATTCCAGTATAATAACATATATAATTTCAATAAATCCATCCTTTATATGTCCCATGTATGGTAAGAACGAGTCATATCACTTTGAGGGGGCGATAGTCCGCACTTCCTCAAATGAAATTATCGTGTTTACTCATAATGGAAATCATAAAGGTATGATATAAATTAAAAATACAGAAGCATAAAGAAAAAATAAACATAATATATATCATATATAAATATATTTTCATCATAATGGACACCATAAGAGGTGGTAGGATATAATTGAACAATCATCGTTTTGTGAGGCTTTAGTTTTTCATCCACAGAAACAGTATGTTCTTTACCCATTAGATGGAGGTGTGTGTAAGTTTAGTTCAAATAATTCTCATAAAAAAATAATAGTATATTGAGGATACTGGTTTTGTTATAAAATAAAGGAATGAAAATATTTTAGGGGTTGGAGAAGTAAAATAAAATAAAATAATTTAAGATAAATCGTTACCTTTAATTCGGGTAACTCCCTTTGGTTTGAACCAAAAGGACTTCTTGAAGTGCCTTATACCTAAGGTAAGGCTTCTAGGAGAAAAAGATGTATATTGAGAGATTATTTGGGTAGGTTTTGGATGAGACAAGGGGCTTGAGATGTGTGAGGAATGGGTTAGAAGTGAGGGCTTTTTATAAGGGGTGGAGGGGTTCTTTAGGAAAGTGTGAAAATATTATTTTATTATATAATGATTTTCAGTTTATAAAGGTCCAAAGCTCATTAAGGTTTAAGATAAGATGAATCATGGTAGAAATAAATTCATCCAATAATAATTGGACAGGTTTTGGATGTTATTTTAATATTTATAATCTTATATATTTAAATCATTTATTAATGAGGTAAATACTGTATCATTTTTGTGTCATAAATAATTTAATTTATTTGATGTCTAAAAATTATAAATAAAATACCATGATGTAGAAAAACGTTTTATATTTCCAAATAATATTTATATTTGAAAAGATAACTTATATAACCCCATGTAAAAATTAATTTACAACAAGATATTTGTTTATGTCATTTTTGTCTTTATTTTAAATTAATTAAAATAAAGTGTCATTATCACTCTTAAGTGGCTCCATGAGGTCCCAAAATCGACCCAAATATTCCCATGGTCGGACATGACTCATAAAATAAGGTTAGGACTAGTGTTAAGGTAATTTTGTATTATTATGATATTCTTTTTACCTTGAATTACCCTATTTACCTTTAACCGCAGTAAATAAAAGTCAAAAGTTACTATTCAAAAAAAAATATTTTTATCTTATTGAACCACATTTTACTTACTAACAACCATGTATGTCAGATTTTCGAAATTCAATTCACAGAAGTGGTAAATTTTCATTTAAATGAAAAATTCCATTTTTTTAACTACTACTAAGTGGTTTCACTATTCATCAAAAATTGAAGTTTCTCGGAAAAATACCAAAAATTCAGCCTAAGATATATTTGATATTTTGAATTAAAAAATGATGTCTATTTTACCAAATTAAAAACATATAAGTTTCATTATTTAATTTAAAATTAATTCCCGTTGTCAAAACAATTAGTGTGTTTTTAAGAAACGATATCTATCAAAAGATTGACACTTGTTTATGTCCAATTTCAAAGTAAAATTAATTATAATGACCTAAATTGTATTAAATGATAAAAATATAATATAATTATACTTCAAAACCATTCAAATTAATAATTTAACACTATAAATTATTTTCAATTAAAAAAGTTGTTTTTAATTAAAAATTAGTATTTTTCACTATTCACCAAATTATGAAAGTTATCAGAAAAATACCAAAAATTTATCAAAACTAAATTTTTATGTCCCGATTTTAAAGAAGAAGTTTATTTTGTAAAATTGAATATATAAAAGTGTGAAATATTGGATTTAAAAAGGGTTCTACATTAAAAGGCGGTAAAATTTCATTTTCTGAAAAATACTTCCTTTATCTAAAAAATTTAATTTGTTCTTATATTATGTCTAAGAAACACATAATATGTATGTTAAAATTATATGGAGTATATAAAATTCAAAATGTGGTTAATACTATCCATAACCGTTTTTTGAATGGCTAGTTTAGTAAGTCGTGGTGCGCTCAAACTCGGTGTTGCGTGTAGCGCAAGTTATTGAATTACTTTGAAGAGATAACATACTATGAAATCATGGGGTGTTACACCTATTGAATGAAGATATGACACTAAATATTGTTAAAGTTATGACACCTATCGATTAATGGTGTGGTATAGACTATTACTTAAGGTATGACACTTGTGATTATTAAGGTATGACACCTATGATTATTATGGTATGACACCATTGTAGATTATTGAGGTATGGTACCTACAACTTCCATGCACATTTACATCTCTGGAAATAGGTTTCCCTGGTTATATGCCTTGGTACCTCACCCATGTAGGTATTTTACTCTTATCATGTGTGGCTTATGCTGATCTAGTTACTACCTGTTGTTGGAACTTTATATATTAATGCTCACCTGTTACAACCTACTCTTATTATAGCTTGTGTTTGTGGACATGTCTTATTTTTTATCCTTTTTATGTCTTACCTCTTATACCTTCACACAGCTATAGTTTATTTGCATAGGCTGGACCTATTATAGACAGTATTGGTGGTGGCCTACCAAATTCATCACACGCCCTATCTAGACCACTGATGGTACCCAGGTTGATTATATGGATGCAAGTAGGTACAGAAGAAAGCACCTGTTTTTTATGTTGCTTGATTGGTTATAGCATGGGAGCGAGGAAGCAAAATATTGAGTTATGGCTCATGATGCTATCTGGAGATGAAATTTTGGTATTTTTATTTGTTTGATAAACTTGTATATATGTGTGTTTGCTACCATATATGCCTATTTATTTTTGGTTTAGAGACATGACATTACACCATATTGTATATGGTATGGAATATTGTTATTTATGGCCTGTTTATTATTATCCTGATGTTGTACTACTAATGTTTTTATAGTTCTAGTTTTCATTTATTATGCGTATGTTGTCTCCTTAGTCATTTATTACCCACTGTATGACTATGATTATATGGATATAGTATCCCCACTACACCACCTCATACCCTCGCTACTAGTTGGTAGACTCTAGAATACGGGTATGTGCGCTTGAGATCATGTGACCCACCGGCTCATGGCACCGTTTAGTGGCTCTTGGGTAGGGACGTTGCATCTGTATACTCTTTGTGTAAAGACCCTGACCCCCGTACCCTAGAGCTGGTGACTTACTTTATTACATTGGTACTATGAACAAGATATCACATCCCAAAGGTTCAAATAGTATAGTATCTTTGGAAAACTAGATACAAACATAAGTATTAAATTACAAATTGAAATAAAATACAACATAGAAACTCTATTGTAAACACCCATAAACTCCTAGATTATACCTAAAAGTCATTCATAATATACTTCTTCGCATCCTGGGGAAAAATAAAACATAATAAAGGAGTTAGATCAGATTCTTAGTAAGGGTAATCAATATAGTAGAAGCTATAATAAATAAACATAAACAATAAGGCATGGTGAATAACGAAAAACACATATCATTAAAACATAATCTTGAGCATAATATAGAAGGAATAGAAGCTGATTAAATAATTTCATAAATAAACACATGAGAAAAAAAATAACCATGGATATTCTACTAGTTTAATAATCACATGGACTATCAATTAATAGTATCATAATGAGGGAATACATAATATTGGACATCTAAAACATACCATCAAGGTCTTGGATAAGACATCTGAAAATAAATGGTTAAGGCTTTGGCCAAATCCATATCTGAAAATAAATGGTCGAGGCCTCAGCCAAGTCCATATATGTTATGTCTCATGAGACCTATCGATGAATCAAGGGGATATAGCAGGCCTTACCTTAACTTACTAAGTAAAATTCATTCCTTATATGAATGGGTTAAAACATAAACAACATATACATATGAAATCTAAATAACTTTATATGATTAGTAAACATAATCACCTACCATTCTAAGTAATATGGTGAATGGTGTGAAGATAACACATCCACATTCAAACTAATCATAAACCATTTAATAAAATATAGTTGATGATATCATAAAATATCAATCCCAGTTAAGCATAATATTCAATAGAGTGTGTTTAAATATATGAAAATACTTCAATAAAATCATCGATGAATTCTTGAGAGAAATACCCTTTTACTTTGGAAAGAAGAGTTTTCTTGGAAAAATAATTTATATTTGTCATAAAATCAAATTATAAACATGTATATCCAATAAAAGGAGGAAAATAAAATTATTTTTGAGGAATAAATGATGTCTATTTTAATTTAAAACATATAAAAAAAAATTTTAAGAAACTTTAGATATGGGTCGCTTCAGTGCGGTTTGAGGGAAAATATAAAAGAGTCTTTAAAGAGGTCAAAGGCATAATTATCTACATAAAACCAGAAAATATCTAATATATTTTTTCATGATAAAAAGATTGATTTTATAAAAATATTTGTGTCATAAAATATATTATGTATTTTACTTCAAAATGGTTAAGAAATTGTAAATTTCCCTTTAATTGGGCTTGCTTATCGGGAGGAATTGAAAATAGAACCTCGTAAAACATGTATTTCCCCATAAAAGAAATATAAAATTATCTAGATATATGATTTTTGAAAATATAAGCAGAATTTAGAATAATTATTTAAAAATAATGAATAAATACATTGGGTTAAAGAGAGATAAAATGTAACCCGAATAAAAAATGGAGGTTTGGGGAGAATCCCCTACCTTATCTTTGAAAACGTTATGCACTTGTACTTAACATCCGGGATAATAAAATTGGATTAATTAATAATTTAATTAAAACCTATTCAAAATTTATTTGATTTAGTATGATTTTATTAAGTTTTTATGGTCTCTTTTATGAGTTATAAGATTCAATTTCATCGTTCAGAAGTGTTCATTTCTTTGGTTTTCATGATTGGTTCACTTGTATACATGTACGAAAGATCATGTGAAATGGGAATAGTTTTCCAAAATTGAAACTATATGTTATTAATGAACTTTCATGATATTAAATGGTCTTATATATCATTTTTTTATATATGAGTATGGCTCATTAGATAAAATGTTAATGATAATCGTTCGGATTATTTTAGCGTTTTTTCGATTATCACGCACTAGTTTTGTTTTATTAATTCATATTATGTATATATACTGGTTCTAAAATACTAAATAAGTTATAATATACATATTATAATCTGGTTGAACCATAAAAATGGTTTTATGACCATATTTTAAGGCATTATTAGAAAATGAAAGATTCGTCATCCATGAAGTTAGTTAATCAACACCTTACGGACGACATTTTCATTTTTAGAACAAAATGGGGAAGAGAAAAGAATTGATGGTGGGTATGACATTATCATAATAAAATTTTGGTATATATAAGATACTAGATTTATCATGCATATTTGGATAAAGTAAATAAGTAAATGATAAGAAAATAAAAGAAATTGAAAGAAAAATAGAAGAACGAAAGGGAATTTTACGTCTTGAATTCCTCTCCTTAAGAACCTCCTTTAGGAAATTTGAAATGGTATTTTGGGTGATACTGGTAATAAAAAAATGTGGGGGAGAGGTCTGGAAGAGTTATTGGGTAGAAATTGTACGTGCTTTAAGTCTTTGGAGGTGTGAGGAGAAGAGGTGGCGAGGGGTGGAATTTATAGTGGAGGAGAGGGGCGTTTTTTATTAATTAATTCATTGGTTTATTATTTTGTCTCAAGACTATGAATAGTTTGAACCTTATCACTAAATTATTAAATAATAAAGGATAGTTTGATATTATGGTCTTACATCATCCATACATCATATATGACTCAATAATTCATGTATTTATTAAATACCATAAATTACCGTATTTTTTACTATTCACCAAAAATTCAACTATTTTAGAAAAATCCCAAAAATTCACCCTTACCATTTTTAAATGTGTATAATTCAAAAATAAAATCTATTTTATAAAAATAATTTTTTAAATATGATAAATTTAATTTTAAATAAAATCATCATTTACTAAAAAAATATCAGTTTTAATATTATAATTGTTTTATGACACTTTGAAAAATTAATTAAGGTCTCATAAAATTATATTATAATTATAATACAATAAAATATTAATTTATCAATATATTTTATAACTTTTTTTAAAATAATTATATTAATTATAAAATTTTAAATAAATATTTATGTTTCACAAAAATATCGACATTATTTATCATTTTTAAAACATTTATTTACTTATTCCATGATATAAATATACCATATTTTCAATTTTAAGATACCTAAATTTTATTTATACTTTTATAGGATAAATTACTATTCTATTAGTCATATTAGTATTCTTAATGGTCACATTACTATTCTAACAGTCATATTTAATAGTATATTACAATTTTAAACTTAGTGTTGCACGAAGCATAAACTATAGAAGATGTTAAATTTTAAAAGAGACATACCATAAAATATTGGGGTGTTACATTCTCCCCCACTTCAAAAAATTTCACCCTTTAAATTTCTATAATGTCGCCTCATAAAAATATTTGGGTAGTTCTTCATCATAAATTCCTCCAGTTCCCACATCGCCTCTTCAATTTTATTATTTTTACAAAGTATATTTTCCATCCAAGTCATCTTATTTCTCAACACCTACTCTATAGTTTATATAATATATATAGTCTCTTCATATTATGATAAATCATGTTCTAATTCTATTCCTTCATAAATGAGGACATGCATTGGTTATGGCATGTAATTTCTTAACAAAGAGATGTGGAACAAATTTTGTACTTTAGAAAGGCTAGGTGGCATCTCAAAACAATAATCCACATCTCCAATTATCTCAAAGATTTAAAAAGTTCCAATGTACCTAGGTCACAGTTTCCCTTTATTTCTAAATCTTATAGCACCCTTCCATGGAGATACCTTTAAGAAGACATGATCTCCCACTTGAAACTCAAAATCTTTCCTCCGATTATCAGTATAGATCATTTGCCTACTTTGTGCTGATTTGATTTGTGTTTAAATATTTTTTACCATTTTCATTGTTTCCTCCACAAGATCTGGGCCTATAATCTTCCTGTCACCAACTTTATCCCAACAAGTTGGTGTGTGACATCTCTTTCCATAAAATGCTTCATATGGTGCCATTTGAATACTTAAAGGGAAATTATTATTATAGGAAAACTCTACCAAAGGTAAATACTAATCCCACATACCTTGAAAGTCAAGTGAGCATGATCTCAACATGTCTTATATTGTTTTAATCATCCTTTCTAACTGCCCATCAGTTTAAGGGTGATAATCAGTACTCAAACGAAGCTCAGTATCCAAAGATTTCTAAATAATTTTCTCAAATTTCGATGTAAATCATGGATCATTATTAGTAACAATTGAAATAGATTCTCCATGAAGTCTTACAACTTCATTAATATATATTTTTTCAAGTTGATCCATTGGAAAATCCACCCTTATTGTGATGAAATGTGTAGATTTGGTAATTCGATCAACAACTACAAATATTTCATCATTCTTTCTTGGAGTTTTTGGTAATATAGTGATAAATCCATAGTAATGCCATCTCATTTACATGTAGGAATAGGCATAGGTTGCATGACACCTCTAGGATTTTTTCTTTCATCCTTAACCTATTGACAAACTAAACATATTGATACATAATCAGTAATTTCCTGCTTTATATTATGCCACAATAAATATTCCTTCAAATATCTGTACATCTTAGTCTATCAGGGTGTATAGAGAAATTTTAGTTATGGGAATTATCCAATAACTCCCTTTTTATATCAGTTATAGAGGTAACACTACCCCTCTTCCCAAATTTTAGAATTTCATCCTCATACACAAAGTCTGTCAACTTCCCATTATTCACATTTTTTATTTTCATTTGAAAATTCCCATCTTCAGGCTAAGAACTTATAATACTTTTTAATAAAGATGGTTGGGAAACCAATTGAAAGAGTAGTGATTTTTTACCTTTACTAATAATTCTCATGTCCATCTTCACTAGATCCATGAACACAAGATCCCTTTCAATCCTCATTTTGTTTAAAACTCCATAATCATTCCTTCTCAATGCATCTGATACCTTATTTTCCTTCCCTAGGTGATAGTGTATTGAAAAATAATAATTTTTTAGTATATCAAGCCATAATATTTGCCTCATGTTGATTTATTTCTATGAGAATATATATTTCAAACTCTTGTGATCAGTATATATCTCACATCTTTCACCATATAGATAGTATATCTATATCTTCAGAGAAAATATTATAGTTGCTAACTCAAGATCATGAGTTAGATAGTTCTATTCATTATTTTTTAACTACCATGATGCATAGGAAATAACTCTATCATTCTATATAAGGACACAGTCAAGTCCTTTCTTTGATACGTCATTATAAATCACAAATCCACCATTTCCTAATAGTAGAGTCAATATCAGATAATTCACTAATATTCTATTAAATTATTCAAATAATTCTTCACATTTCATTTTCCAAATAAACTTAACCCCTTTATAGATAAGCTTGGTTAACAGGTTGGCTAATCGGGAAAAATTATGAACAAAATTCCAATAGTAACTTTCTAAACCGATGAAACTATGTGCCTCGGTTATGTTCATTGTTGTAGTACATTCTTAAAATTCCTTTTTCTTCACAGGATCAACTGAGATTTCATCCTTAGAGACAATATGACCAAGAAAATAAATTTTTTGAAGCCAAAATTCACACTTGCTGAACTTCCCATATAACTCTTTTCTTCTAAGAGTCTCCAGAACAATCTTTAAGTGGTTCTCATAGTCCTCATAGCTTTTGTAATATATCAAGGTATCATAAATAAATACCAAAAAACCATCAAGATATTCCTTGAACACTTTGTTAATTAGATACATAAAAATAGAAAGTGCATTAGTCGCTCCAAATGGCATTACTGTAAACTTGTAATGTCCATACCTAGTTCAGAATGTTTTCTTTAGAATATCTTCCTTCCTCGCATGCAATTTATTATATCTAGATCAAATTTCAATCTTAAAAAAATATTTAGCTCTATGAATTTGATCAAATAAATCATCAATTCAAGGAAGAGGGTAGTTTTTCTTTATCGTAATAGCATTGATTTCCCTGTAATCAATGAACAACCTCATAGATCCGTCTTTCTTCTTGAAAAAGTAAACATAATCTCCCCATGGAGAAACACTAGGGTTAATAAATCCCTTATTACTTATCTCATGTATTTTTTTCTTCATATCCACTATTTCCATAGTGGCTATTCTATAAGGATTCTTTGATATTGGCCTTGTATCAGGGATTAAATCAATAGAAAACTCAACTTCTCGATCTGAAGGATGTCCAGTTAAATCCTATATAAATACATCAATGTATTACTGTACAATAGGTACATCATAATTTTGAGGATTTCTTTCTTCATTCATATATTATATTTTCTCTTATTCCCTAATAATTTCATTTAAAATAACTATTGTAGGTGGATCCAGATATGACTCAAATGATGAAGTCTCCCCTCTAAAGATGAGAAATTTCATACCTTCGTCATGAATAATAATTTCATTCTCTTTTTAATAAATTTTTGCATTATATTTTAAAATACAATCCATATCATGAATTATATCAAAATAAACCATAGATATGATGATAAAATCATAAATTAGACCACATTTATGTGTCATAATAGGAACTACTCAATACATCTTGGTTGCAATAAGTTTTCCACTTACTGAAAATTCCCTCATTAAGGTGAATTGGAAATATCTAATTTTTAAAGCAAACTATGAAGATATAAAGGAATTCAATGATCCATAATCAAATAAATCTTTTGAAAAATTTGAGGATATGATTAAAGTATCTACCACCACATCATTAGAAACATCAAAATCAGTTGTTATGATCTCATAAGCTTTTCCTTGATCTAATGGCCTCTTCTAAGGTAAGTTTCCTTAACACTTAATATAATAATTTACATAGTGTATCATCTCCCTATAATTATAGAATTGAGAATTGGTATCTTCTTTCTTTCCCTTGAAATCATGAGCATGATGTACTTTCTCACTATACTTTTAGAAAAATCCTTTTCCTTTTAAGTAGGCACTAGGGTGTTTCCTTCCACAAGTATCGCACAAAGGAAAAATTCAATTTTTATTATTCCATTTATCCATTATTTTTTTTATCATCCTCTTTTTATCTTGTTTTCCCTTAAATTCATAATACTTAGAGAATTATTTATCTATCTTAATAGCACATGAGACTATATCTCTATATGATGAGAAAGTTTAGGAGACCAGTTCCCTTCGAAGGAGTGGTTTTAACCAATCAAAGAATAAATTAATATTTCTCTTTATATTACCTATATAATAGCATGACTTGTTAATCATGTAAATTTATATTTATACTTGGAAATTTTTTCATCCTCTTTTTGTATCAGACTCAAGAATTGTATCTCCATATATACACATTATTCTCAAGGGAAATATTTTTCAAAGAAAATTTCCTTAAAATGATTCCATTTCATATTCTCAATTCCTCACCCTTTGTGTTTTGAATCAATGACCATCATTGATCAGTATCTCCTGATAGATGATAAATTTCTATGATAACCTTCTCCCTTTCATTATTTCCCAAAGTAATAAATATCTTCTCTAAGGAATTTATCCATTTTTCTACTACAAATGGATTTTTAGTCCTATTGAATGCAATAGGTTGTTGTCACATAAAGTGGTCTAATATTATTACACCATGTTGTGGATCGGGATTCTCTATGTGAGTAAGGTTATTTCTTGTAACCTGAGTCATTTAACTTAGTATAGTTATACATTGCTCATCTCTAGTTACAAATCCTACTCAAACATCATTATCTTTCATAGGAGGGAAATCCCTACATGGAATACATGTATTGATGTGGTTTTTATTCCTTCCACTATGCACCATTTCTAAACAATGGCATACACTAAATTAGGTTATGAATCATAATGTATAATTTTTTAACTAGAAAAACACTTCACATAAATTGGAAATTTATGCATAACTAATCTCATAATCATAAACATGGTTTATTTGAAGACATATTTACCTTTAAATCCATCATTTTGGTTTGTAAAGAAAACGTGAATTATCCTAAGCATATCCCCTAGGAGTGTCAGACCAGGTGTGCAATAAGGCTCATTGTCGTGTACTAGGTTACACTGAGTCAAGCCCAATGCACCTTTTTGGAGTTGTTACCCCTAGGTAAATCTATTCCAAATTGTAAAGACCCCTAAAATTCAAGGGAAATTTTTTCTTAATTTTCTTTGGAATTTTACAAGAGCGCGGTTTCTGACGGCACCTGATTCCGAGGCCCGGAGTTCCCGGAATCAATTTCCAAAGTTTGGCTCGGTTATGTTCAGTGAACGAACGAGCGGGAATTTCTAACTTTTGATCCGGTGCTCGGAATTGAAATCTGAGGGCACCGATGAACTCGCAGCGCCGATATTCGCTTAAGGGGACCTTTTCCGAAGTTGCGTTTTCCTAGGAAGAGATGTTTATTTTTCTGGATGAAATGAAGAGTAAAATAAATTTGTTATACAATATTTATTTTATATCTTAAAAGTGGTTATAATCTTTTGTTGGAAGTTGGGTGGTTTAACTACCTAAGAGAGGATTAAGGTGAGGAGGGGCCCACACGAGCCCCACCTTTTCAAATTCCCTAACTCTCCTCTCTCCCTCTTTAAGGCTTGTCAACTTAACATTTATTTAATTATACAAATCATGTATAATAAATAAGTGAGTTTAATTTTTGAGTTTTTGAAATTCAAACTCTTGAATTTCAAAGGTTGGGTTGTGTTAATAAATTAAGAGTAAGCTTAATTTATTTTTGGGTTAGTTCCTTTGTTACTTGAGAGGATTGGGAGAATCGTTGAGAGACTTGAAGATCTTCTTCGTCTTCGACGAATAACGTGAAGAACGGTTCTTCTCCAACAAAGAACATCGATCCCACGACCTTCGAGACTCGGCGTCCCGGGTTCTTCCGTCTTCATCTTCCTCCTCGACAAGGGAGAAGTCGCCGACCGTGGTGATCATCGCCAACGACAACGTACCTCCCTTCTTCATCATAGAGACAAGTGAAGAGACGTCGTTTCCTCCTCGGACGCACCCCGACGTCCACGGAATCTACGTCCGACGCCGCGACGCCTTTCTCCGCGATAACCGACGTGCGACGTCAATCTTTCAAGGTAGGGGTTGTTGATTTTTTGTTTAATTATTATTCTTGTTCGTGGTTATAGTATGATTAACGAAAGGATATTTAAGTTGTGTTATATTTTAACGTGAGGGGGCCGGACCGCATGAACACGGCCGAACCCCCTTTATCGTTCTTGTTGATTTATCTTGCGGGTGGAAACAAGGTGGCGTGGTGCCGTCGCACCACGCGAATAATCATATGTTTATATTGCGCGGTGCCATCGCGCCGCGCCGTGGAAGAATCATCAAGAACGCGACGCTGTCGCGCCGCGTCAAGGGGAATCGGAGGCGCGGTGGAGGGGCGCGGTGCCGTCGCACCGCGCCGGACGACGAACACCGCGGCCGGTTCCGGGCCGCGGCGGGACGAGAAGACCGGCGGCCGGGCCGCCGGCGTCGGAAGCCGAAAAGGGGACCGGATTTTCCGGTCCCGTTGGAGAAAATCGGCCGGCAGTTCGCCGGCCGGAAGGTCAAAGGCCGGGGGAAATAAATTCCCCCGGCCAGCTCTAAACCCCCCTCATTTAAGAGGGGGGAGGTTTCCTTTGGGGGGGCAGGCGGCCCCCCGGTTTATTCAAGCAGGCCCCCACGAGGGGGGGCCGTTTTCCAAAAGGGCGCGGCTGATTGCCGCGCCGCCACTCCAAGAAGCGGGGGGCCTTGCCCCCCCCCCCCCCTCCCCCCCCCCCGCGCGCTGCCTCCATGCGGCGCCAGGCCGCCGCGCCGCCGGCCGGCCGGTCGGGCCGGGTCGGCCCGGACCCGGACCCCCCCCCCCCGTTTCGAATCAGTTTCGGTCTTTTGGCCATAACTTGAGACACGGACCTCCGATCGACGAACCGTCTGCGGCAACACGATCCTTGGATCGAGACGGTCGTTTAGATATATCGCACTCAAGGTTTAGGAACACTTTGAGTTCGGCCGGGTTGGTTCGTTCACGAAACCAACCGGGCCTTCGGAGCGGAAACGCTCATATCTTGAGCTACGGACGTCCGATTGACGTACCGTAAGCTTTGTTGTGTTCCTCTTAGTGAGACGGTTCTTTTGGCATGCTCCGCCCGAGGTTTGGACGCAGGTGGAGTACGTTCGGGTTGGTTTTTCCTTTAAAACCAACCGGGCCCCGGGGACGAAAATGCCAATAACTCTCAGACCGGGCGTCCGATCGACGTGTCGTCTGTTGCGTTGAGTTCTTGTTGACGATACAGAACTTTTGGATACATCAACTCTGGACTTTGTGATAGTTGATGTATCATCCTCTCGGCTCGTGGAGCGGACCCTCCGAACGAGCTTGTTGTGTGCGGGAACCCTAGTGTTGGCTGCGACTGCTTCTCCGACAGCGACGATTGTGCAGAGATCCTCCGTGGACTCCGACGACGACCATGCAGAGATCCTCAGTGGACTGCGGCGACGACTGTGCAGAGATCTGCAGTGGACTGCGACGACTACTGCACTCAGCGATCCTACGTGGATCAGTGCTACAGGTCCTGCGTGGGCCCGATCCTGTGTGGGTCCGATCCTGTGTATGTCACTGCGGGGGTTAGTACCTATCGATCCTTCGTGGGTCCGACGACTTAGATGGTTCAGTGATCATCTTTATCGTCATCCGATGAAGTATACCTGTGTGAGCTGAATCTTCTGTTTTACTCGTTAGAGGTGGTGCGCTTGGTTGTAGCGGCAGACCCGCGATACTGGAGACGAGCGTACGGAGTACGGAGACCATGTAGCCGGCTGAGACCTGAAGACTGCTCGACTGACTCGACTTGGAGAGAGTCGACTAGACCAGTGGACGGAGCGCCCGGTATTTGGAGGCAGACCCACGGCGGACGGAGCGCCTGGTAGTTGGCAGCAGACCCGCGGTACTCGACTGGAGGAGTACCTCTGTAGGCTATTTGGGTGAGCGCCCGGTATTTGGCAGCAGACCCTCAGCGGACGGAGCGCCCGGTAGTTGGCGGCAGACCCGCGGCACTCGACAGGAGGAGTACCTCAGCAGTCTTAGGTTAGTGAGAAGTATCTCAAAGTCGTGACAGGACACTGTACACTTCAGAGATGGGGCTCTTCAGTAGTTACGTTTTGATAATGAAAATCCTGAGTGAGCTGAATCCTGTTGCTTTCCTGTGTGGATTGTGTTGTGCTATCCTGTGTGGATTACGTTTTGCTTTCCTGTGTGGAATACGTTTACTTTCCTGTGTGGACTGAGTTGTACTTGGGCTCGGAGGTTAGAGCGTATTTGAAATTGATGACTTAGGTATATGTATGGGCATATACCTAAGCAGTGTCGGTTGTTACTTCGTGATTATACCTTTCTTCGTGGTTTATCCTTTGTGGAATTTGAGAGACCTTCAGGGGTCTCGGGGTCCCTACTGAGTAGCTTATACTCACCCATGCACGGGCTTTGCCCGCACTACGTTGTGTTGGTTGCAGACGACGGACAGTGTTGATCTTAGCTGAGGCTTGCAGAGCAGGATGGTACCTGGAGGTGGACCACTGGGTGGGACGTGCTCGGAGCGGACGGCGGGACCCGTGGAGCAGTGGAGCTATCTGTACCCACCCTTCATGTGGGATTTCCAGTGGACATCTTGGTGTAGCGGCTTTTACTTTTCAGTTGCTATTTTCCCTTTCGAGTTGTACTTTACTTTTAGTTTGGGTTTGTATACTGGCCCATTTACTTTTCCGCACTTTCAGTTGTACTCTGCTTTTACTTAGTGTTTACTTTCCGCTTGCTTACTCTGTGGTGTTTGTTTACTTACAAAGGCAATGCCTTCCCTTTTACCGGGATTTGCGCCTTGGTGCTAGTCGCCAACCCCTGGCCTATGGAAGGCGGGCTTGGGGTAGTCACGGCACGGACCCCGAGGGCGGGTCGTGACAAATTGGTATCAGAGGAGTTTGGTTCTACCGCGAACTCTGATCTTTTCTATGTGAAGCAATAATATTTAGCGTATTGAGTGTGGTTATCAGTATAGGGAGTCCAGTGTTGGTGCGGCGGCCGACGTATCCGTACACCAGGACCCTGACTTCTGATTTCCGACTTAATGCACGAAAACATTGATTGCGTGTGTGTTTCAAAGTTTTCTTTGTGATTACTTAAATCAGCTCACCAGGTATACTGTTCTGACCGTGGCGCACCTGTTTCCTTTTCAGGATGGCCCCACGACGGCAGCCAGCTAGGGTTCTGAGAGTCGAGCGTGACGACAGCCCACCGAGCGACGAGGCTTCGGTGCAGGGCCCTTTGTCAGCAGTGGCACCGGCGGTAGTACTACCCGTCGAGCCCCCGATACTTCCAGCGCCAGCCGCTGACGATGCACATCGCCTCAGCGCACTGCATGAGTTTCAGCGCCAGCGACCACCCAGGTTTCGCGGGGAGACGGATCCCCAGGCAGCAGAGGACTGGCTGGAGGCAGTGGTACGAGTGTTTAGGCTAGTGAGGACACCAGCAGACCTCATGGTGATCCTCGCTGCGAGCCTACTACACGCAGCAGCAGGACGATGGTGGAGCTTGATGCTCCAGGTGCATGATGAGGCATCTCTACTTTGGACGGACTTTGAGAGCCTCTTCCGCTCGGAGTTCGTCCCAGCCACCCTTCGTGCAGTGCGTATCCAGGAGCTTCTTCAGCTGCGGCAGGGCAGCATGACGGTCGCTCAGTACTCGGTGAGATTTACTGATCTCTCGCGTTACTCGACCGACATGGTACGGGACTCATTCTTCCGGGCCCGGACCTTCGAGCAGGGTTTGAGACACGAGATCAGGGCATCGCTGATCTCCCTCAGCATACCGACTCAGATAGGAGTACTGGAGCGGGCCCTTCTGATTGAGAGCTTCCTTGCTGAGTCTACACCAGCGCAGCGGCCCACCGCAGGGCGGCAGATAGCGGAGTCTTCGGCAACAGGTAGCCGACGGATGACTCAGGGTTCCAAGCAGACCAGACCTACCAGTGGCCGACTGCACGACTCAGGCTCAGTTGTGCGGGGAAGCCGGGGTGGAGTCAGAGCCAGGCGTGCCGAGAGTGGGCAGTGTTACTCCTATGGCGGGATTGGTCACATGGCTCGTGACTGTCCGACCCGCCATGCTGATGATCAGCAGTTAAGTGAAGAACCTCCCAGGCAGAGGCAGAGGTTCGACCGTGGCGGTCCACAGGGAGGAGGCGGACGAGGCAGAGGAGCTGGACGAGCAGCCGGTGGTGGGAGACGCTTTGAGGCTCTGCCACCACCACCACCAGTAGGTCCACCCCGACCACAGGGAGTAGGTGAACATGCGAGAGCTCAGCTTCAGGCAGCCGAGGCCTTCGATCATGGAGCTCTGGGAGCCGATGGACAGGAGCAGAACTAGTGGATACGTCCTTTGTACTTCTGGTTCCTTGTTGCTTTTGTGTAGCGTCTTGTATTATGAGCTGCAATAATATAAAAAAAACGCATACCTTTGTGATATTTTCGTTCCTGTCCTCTTTCGTGATGTTACTAAGAGGTTCCAGTTTTGGCTGTTGACTTGACCCTTACTTGTGAGACATCTACTGGAGGAGACCCAGTTACCACACACTGATGCCGACAGTGTGACTCAACCCTTGGAGGCGAGAGTAACGGTTGAATCTCTTAGTAGTAGCGTCGAGGCCTTACGACGTCATCCTTGGTATGGATTAGTATCATCCATGTTAGGATTGACTGTATTAGGAAAAGAATGTGGTTCATCCAGGGGATGGGACCAGATTTCTCTTATCGGAAAAGAAGAAATCTTGCAGCTCTGGTGGGACCGGAGATGGTCCAGGCCACGACAGAGAAGGTCCAGGTCATCCAGGAGCGGATGAGGACAGCACAGAGCCGGCAGAAGTCATACGCTGACAGGAGGCGGAGGCCACTAGAGTTCGAGGATGGCAACCACGTCTTCTTGCGGGTCTCACCTCGACGTGGTATTCGGAGATTTGGCCGAGGCGGAAAGTTATCTCCGCGCTTCATCGGACCCTTCCAGGTCCTCAGCAGGGTTGGCGAGGTGGCTTATCGCCTGGCTCTGCCACCTCAGTTGCACCGGGTGCACGACGTCTTCCACGTATCCCAGCTGAGGAGATACGTGCACGACCCGACGCACATCATTGACCATGGGGAGCTTGACGTTGACGATGGGGCGACTTTTGCGGAGGTCCCGGTGGAGATAGAGGATCGACAAGAGCGGTTCCTGCGTGGGCGATCGATTCCTCTTGTGCGCATCAGATGGCAGCACGAGAATCTCCAGGAGAGCACATGGGAGCGGAAGGCTCAGATGTGTGCTCAGTACCCTCATTTGTTTCCCTAGTTTTTGATGTATCTTTACGGGGACGTAAATCCCTGAGGTGGGAGTAATGTAAAGACCCGTAAAATTCAAGGGAAATTTTTTCTTAATTTTCTTTGGAATTTTACAAGAGCGCGGTTTCTGACGGCACCTGATTCCGAGGCCCGGAGTGCCCGGAATCAATTTCCGAAGTTTGGCTCGGTTACATTCAGTGAACGAATGAGCGGGAATTTCTAACTTTTGATCCGGTGCTCGGAATTGAAATCTGAGGGCACCGATGAACTCGCAGCGCCGATATTCGCTTAAGGGGACCTTTTCTGAAGTTGCGTTTGCCTAGGAAGAGATGTTTATTTTTCTGGATGAAATGAAGAGTAAAATAAATTTGTTATACAATATTTATTTTATATCTTAAAAGTGGTTATAATCTTTTGTTGGAAGTTGGGTGGTTTAACTACCTAAGAGAGGATTAAGGTGAGGAGGGGCCCACACGAGGCCCACCTTTTCAAATTCCCTAACTCCCCTCTCTCCCTCTTTAAGGCTTGTCAACTTAACATTTATTTAATTATACAACTCATGTATAATAAATAAGTGAGTTTAATTTTTGAGTTTTTGAAATTCAAACTCTTGAATTTCAAAGGTTGGGTTGTGTTAATAAATTAAGAGTAAGCTTAATTTATTTTTGGGTTAGTTCCTTTGTTACTTGAGAAGATTGGGAGAATCGTTGAGAGACTTGAAGATCTTCTTCGTCTTCGACGAAGAACGTGAAGAACGGTTCTTCTCCGACAAAGAACATCGATCCCACGACCTTCGAGACTCGGCGTCCCGGGTTCTTCCGTCTTCATCTTCCTCCTCGACAAGGGAGAAGTCGCCGACCGTGGTGATCATCGCCAACGACAACGTACCTCCCTTCTTCATCATAGAGACAAGTGAAGAGACGTCGTTTCCTCCTCGGACGCACCCCGACGTCCACGGAATCTACGTCTGACGCCGCGACGCCTTTCTCCGCGATAACCGACGTGCGACGTCAATCTTTCAAGGTAGGGGTTGTTGATTTTTTGTTTAATTATTATTCTTGTTCGTGGTTCTAGTATGATTAACGAAAGGATATTTAAGTTGTGTTATCTTTTAACGTGAGGGGGCCGGACCGCATGAACACGGCCGAACCCCCTCCATCGTTCTTGTTGATTTATCTTGCGGGTGGAAACAAGGTGGCGTGGTGCCATCGCACCACGCGGATAATCATATGTTTATATTGCGCGGCGCCGTCGCGCCGCGCCGTGGAAGAATCATCAAGAACGCGACGTCGTCGCGCCGCGTCAAGGGGAATCGGAGGCGCGGTGGAGGGGCGCGGTGCCATCGCACCGCGCCGGACGACGAACACCGTGGCCGGTTCCGGGCCGCGGCGGGACGAGAAGACCGGAGGCCGGGCCGCCGGTGTCGGAAGCCGAAAAGGGGACCGTATTTTCTGGTCCCGTTGGAGAAAACCGGCCGGCAGTTCGCCGGCCGGAAGGTCAAAGGCCGGGGGAAATAAATTCCCCCGGCCAGCTCTAAACCCCCCTCATTTAAGAGGGGGGCGGTTTCCTTTGGGGGGGGGGGGGGGGGGGGCAGGCGGCCCCCCGGTTTATTCAAGCAGGCCCCCACGAGGGGGGGCCGTTTTCCAAAAGGGCGCGGCTGATTGTCGCGCCGCCACTCCAAGAAGCGGGGGGCCTTGCCCCCCCCCCCCCCCCCCCCCCGCGCTGCCTCCATGCGGCGCCAGGCCGCCGCGCCGCTGCGCCGCCGGCCGGCCGGTCGGGCCGGGTCGGACCCGAACCCGGACCCCCCCCCCCCGTTTCGAATCAGTTTCGGTCTCTTGGCCATAACTTGAGACACGGACCTCTGATCGACGAACCGTCTACGGCAACGCGATCCTTGGATCGAGACGGTCGTTTCGGTATATCGCACTCAAGGTTTCAGAACACTTTGAGTTCGGCCGGGTTGGTTCGTTCACGAAACCAACCGGGCCTTCAGAGCGGAAACGCTCATATCTTGAGCTACGGACGTCCGATTGACGTACCGTCAGCTTTGTTGTGTTCCTCTTAGTGAGACGGTTCTTTTGGCATGCTCCGCCCAAGGTTTGGATGCAGGTGGAATATGGTCGGGTTGGTTTTTCCTTTAAAACCAACCGGGCCCCGGGGACGAAAATGCCAATAACTCTCAGACCGGGCGTCCGATCGACGCGCCGTCTGTTGCGTTGAGTTCCTGTTGACGATACGGAACTTTTGGATACATCAACTCTGGACTTTGTGATAGTTGATGTATCAGCCTCTCGGCTCGTGGAGCGGACCCTCCGAACGAGCTTGCTGTGTGCGGGAACCCTAGTGCTGGCTGCGACTACTTCTCCGACAGCGACGATTGTGCAGAGATCCTCCGTTGACTCCGACGACGACCATGCAGAGATCCTCAGTGGACTGCGGCGACGACTGTGCAGAGATCCGCAGTGGACTGTGACGACTACTGCACTCAGCGATCCTACGTGGATCAGTGCTACAGGTCCTGCGTGGGCCCGATCCTGTGTGGGTCCGATCCTATGTAGGTCACTGCGGGGGTTAGTACCTATCGATCCTTCGTGGGTCCGACGACTTAGATGGTTCAGTGATCATCTTTATCGTCATCCGAAGAAGTATACCTGTGTGAGCTGAATCTTCTGTTTTACTCGTTAGAGGTGGTGCGCTTGGTTGTAGCGGCAGACCCGCGATACTGGAGACGAGCGTACGGAGTACGGAGACCGTGTAGCCAGCTGAGACCTGAACACTGCTCGACCGACTCGACTTGGAGAGAGTCGACTAGCCCAGTGGACGGAGCGCCCGGTATTTGGCGGCAGACCCACGGCAGACGGAGCGCCTGGTAGTTGGCAGCAGACCCGCGGTACTCGACTGGAGGAGTACCTCTGTAGGCTATTTGGGTGAGCGCCCGGTATTTGGCAGCAGACCCTCAGCGGACGGAGCGCCCGGTAGTTGGCGGCAGACCCGCGGTACTCGACAAGAGGAGTACCTCAGTAGTCTTAGGTTAGTGAGCAGTATCTCAGAGTCGTGACAGGACACTGTACACTTCAGAGATGGGGCTCTTCAATAGTTACGTTTTGATAATGAAAATCCTGAGTGAGCTGAATCATGTTGCTTTCCTGTGTGGATTGTGTTGTGCTATCCTGTGTGGATTACGTTTTGCTTTCCTGTGTGGAATACGTTTACTTTCCTGTGTGGACTGATTTGTACTTGGGCTCGGAGGTTGGAGCGTATTTGAAATTGATGACTTAGGTATATGTATGGGCATATACCTAAGCAGTGTCGGTTGTTACTTCGTGATTGTACCTTTATTCGTGGTTTATCCTTTGTGGAATTTGAGAGACCTTCAGGGGTCTCGGGGTCCCTACTGAGTAGCTTATACTCACCCCTGCACGGGCTTTGCCCGCACTACGTTGTGTTGGTTGCAGACGACGGACAGTGTTGATCTTAGCTGAGGCTTGCAGAGCAGGATGGTACCTGGAGGTGGACCACTGGGCGGGACGTGCTCGGAGCGGACGGCGGGACCCATGGAGCAGTGGAGCTATCTGTACCCACCCTTCAGGTGGGATTTCCAGTGGACAGCTCGGTGTAGCGGCTTTTACTTTTCAGTTGTTGTTTTCCCTTTCGAGTTGTACTTTACTTTCAGTTTGGGTTTGTATACTGGCCCATTTACTTTTCCGCACTTTTAGTTGTACTCTGCTTTTACTTAGTGTTTACTTTCCGCTTGCTTACTCTGTGGTGTTTGTTTACTTACAAAGGCAATGCCTTCCCTTTTACCGGGATTTACGCCTTGGTGCTAGTCGCCAGCCCCTGGCCTATGGAAGGCGGGCTTGGGGTAGTCACGGCACGGACCCCGAGGGCGGGTCGTGACACAAATCACATCCAAATAGGGATTTATTTGCTATAAAGGCTCACATAATCTCTACCTTACCAAAATTATAGGATGTTCTTCTATTCTTATCCTCAAATTTTATCTTAGGGTTATGTTCCCTGATCTATTTTCCAGTATTTCTACTAAACTTACTCTGATACCAACTATAAAGACACCTACCCCAGTAGCCTGGAGCCAGTGCCTTATTTATTACACTGGTACTATGAAAAGGTGATCACATCCCAAAGGACCGAATAGTTTAGTAACTTTGGAAAAACATATATAAAAATAAGTATTAAATTACAACTTGAAAATAAATAAAACATAGAAACTCTATTGAAAACATCCATAAAATCCTAGATTATCCCTACAAGTCATTCATAATATACATCTTCGTATCCAAGGGAAAAATAAAACATAATAAATGGGTAATATCGGATGCTTAGTAAGGGTAAGTAATATAGTGGAAGCTATCATAAATAAACATAGAAATTCAAGGTGAATAACTAAAATCACATTCCATTAAAACATAATCTTAAGCATAATATGGTTGGAATAAAAGTTGATTAAATAATTCCATAAATAAACTCATGAGAAAAAACTTAACCATAAATTTTCTAATGGTCTAAGAATCACATGGAATATCTATTACTAGTATTATAATGAGGGAATGCATAATTTTAGACATCTGAAACATACCATTGAGGCCTTGGACAAGTCATCTGAAAATAAATGTTTAAGGCCTCCACCAAATCCATATTTGAAAATAAATTGGAAAGGCCTTGGCCAAGTCCATATATGCTTTGTCTCATGAGACCTAGTGATGCATCAAAGGGTTATAACAGGCCTCTCCCATTAGTTACAAAGTCTAATGCATTCCTCATATGAATGGGTTGAAATATAAACAACATATACATATATAATTTAAATAACTTTCCTCAATAAATAAACATAATCACTAACCATTCTGAGTAAGATGGTGAATGTTATCAAGATAGAACATCCATAGTCAAACTGATCATAAACCATTTAATAAAATATGGTATATGATATCAAAACATCAATCTCAATTAAGAATAAGATTCAACATAGGGTGTTGAAATAGATAAAAATACTATAATAAAATCATTGAGGAATTCTTGAGATAAATTACCTTTTTACTTTGGAAATGAGGGTTCTTTTGGAAAAATAATATGTATTTTTCATAAAATCATATTTTAAACATGTATATCCCAAAAAAATGAGGAAAATTAAATTGTGTTTGAGGAATAAATGATGTTATAATGAAGTGAAAACATGTAAAAATATTTTTAAAGAAACTTTATAAATGGGCCATTTCAGTGCAGTTTGAGGGAAAATATAAAAGAGTTTTTAAAGAGGAAAAATTCTTAATTATCTACATAAAACTAGAAAAGATGTAATATATTTTTTCATGATAAAATAGTTATTTTATAAAAATATTTGTGTCTTAAAATATATTAAGTATTGTACGTGAAATTGGGTAATAAATTGGAAATTTTCCTTTAATTGGGTTTTCTTATCGAGGAGAATTGAAAATGGAACCTGGTAAAACAGGTATTTACCCATCAAAGAAATATAAACTAATCTAGATGTATGATTTTGGAACCTATAAACAGAATTTAGAATAATTATCTAAAAATAATTAAGAATTACATTAGGGTAAAGAGAGAGAAAGTGTAACTTGAATGAAAAATGGAGGTTTGGGGAGAATCTCTTACCTTATATCTGAAATCATCCTACACTTGTACTTAAAATCCTTGATACTAAAATTAGATTAATTAATAATTTAATTCATAACCTATTCAACATGAATTTTATTTATTATAATTTTATTATGTTCATTTATGGTCTATTTTATGAGTTATAAGATTCAGTTTCATCGTTTGGAAGTGTTCTTTTCCTTGGTTTTCATGATTGGTTAACTTGTATACATGTACGAAAGATCATTTGAAATGGGAATAGATATCTAGAATTGAAATTATATGTTATTAATGAAATTATGGAATATTTAATGGTCTTATATATCATTTTTTCCATATATTAGGATGACTCTTTGGATAAAATGTTGATGATAATTGTTTGGATTATTTTGGTGTTTTCTCGATCATCACATACTAGTAGTTTTGTTTTATTAATTAATATTATGTATATATACTGGTTATAAAACACTAAATAAGTTGTAATATACATATTATAATCTAGTTTAACCATAAAAATGGTTTTATTACCAACTTTTAAGTTATCATTAGAAAACAAAAGAATCATCATCCACGAAGGTAGTTAATCAACACCTCACAGACGATGTCTTTATTTTTAGAACAAAAAGGGTAAGAGAAAAGAATTTATGGTGGATATACCATTATCATAATAATATTCCAATATATATAAGATACTGAAGTTATCTTTCATTTTTGGATAGAGGAGGTAAGGAAATGATAAGAAAAGAAAATAAATTGAAATAAAAATAAAAGAACGAAAGGGGATTTTACCTCTTGAATGACTCTCCTTGAGAACCTCTTTAAGGAACTTCAAAATGGTATTTTGGGTGAGACCAGAAAGACCAAAACATAAGAGAGAGGTTTTTTAGAGGTATTGGGTAGAAATTGTATAATATTTAAGGCTTTGTAGGTGTGAGGAGAAGAGTTGGTGAGGGTGGTATTTATTGTGGAGGAGAGGTGTAATGTCCCGACCCAAGTGGCACACACCGGTGCCCCAAAACGGTTGTTCACATGAACTAAAGCATGCTTTCCCATACACCAAAGGTTGTCGACTAGGAGTGAGGGTCTAATATTAGTCATGGGGAGGCTACACCCTCTTTGTCTGAGTAAAACACCTATGGAAAATAAATAAACAATAATCAAATATATAACCACAACCAGAAGGATGTCAATATCACATGATGACTAAAACTGGAAAATACAATGTCTAAACTAAACAATAAATATGCCATGCTAATGTAAGTACCAATTTTCAAATTCAAACTCAAATGTAAAGATACTGACAACTCCCAAATGGGTCTCGAACCATGTCTGGTTCCCTCATCCATGCACCATCCCAACTCAACCACCTAACACATGGCCTTTACCCTTATCTTATCCTACAACCATAAAATTTGTTTGGGTACCGATCAGGCATCCCAAGTAGGGTGTGATTACAACTCAGTAGCCACCACCAATGAAGTCTAAAACAATATCTAGTCAAATAAATGTTTATGCAGTTATATAAATAAATAATTACAATGCATAAGTAAACAGTTATCACATTATCAATTAATCTTTATTTAACCACATAAACCCTTGGGTTCCCGTAGACACCCATACCTCAATAGCTGCTTTGGATCATACTAGATACTGAAGTATGTTAGAGGGATATCATATCTCATAATGTCATTGTTACTATTCTTTATCTCAATCAACACGTGAATGTCATCATTACTATTCTTTAATTCATACTTGAATTCCCATGTTACCATTCATACTACACACAATTGAATGACCATTTTCTCGTTCTATTATTCATACTTGAATGCCCATGTTGCCATTGGTACTTCATACATTAGAATGAACATGTTCTCATTCTCTATTTCACGACTAAATGACCATGTTACCATTCATAACTTCACAATCGAATGGCTATGTTACCATTCATCAACACATAATTAATTCAACAACTAATTATTCGTATTAATTCCATTACTTATTCAACAATTATTTAAACACAACAATTCCATTAGTTAATTCAAGAATTAACTAATCACATCAATAACATTAATTAATTCAATAATTAATTAATCACAATAACTCCTTTAGTTAACTCAACAATTAACTAATCACATCAATAAAATTAATTAATCTAATAATTAATTAATCATAATAATTCCTTTATTTAATTCAACAATTACCTAATCGCATTAATAATAGTAATTAATTCAATAATTAATTAACCACAACAATTCCTTTAGTTAATTCAATAATTAACTAATCACATCAAGAACATTAATTAATTCAAAAAAATAATTAATCACAACAATTCATTTAGTTAATTAAACAATTAACTAATCACATAAACAACATTAATTAATTAAATAATTAATTAAATAATTAATTAATCAAAACAATTCCTTTAGTTAATTCAACAATTAACTAATCACATAAATAACAATAATTAATTCAACAATTAATTAACTAGAATAATTCCTTTAGTTAATTCAGCAATTAACTAATCACATAAATAACATTAATTAACCCATCAATTAATTAATCACAACATTACCATTAATTAATTCAGTAATTAATTAATTACCTCAATTCCATTAATTAATTCAATGATTAATTAATCACAATATTCTCATTAAGTAATTCAACAATTAATCAACCACATCACTCTCATTAATTAACTCAATAATTAGTTAATCATCTCAATCTCATTAATTAACTTAATAATTAATAAATCATCTCAATCTCATTAATTAACTCAACAATTAATTAATCAACTCAATCTCATTACAAATTCAACAATTAATTCATCACATCAATCCCCTTAATTAATTCCCCAATTAATTAAACACATAAACCCCCTTAATTAATTCACCAATTAATTAATCAATATCCACAAAGTCAATATCCCATAATTAATTCAATAATTAATTACTCGATTCACAATCCCATTATCCCATAATTAATTCAAAAATTAATTATTTAATTCACAGTTTAATATTCCAATAATTAGCTCAATAATTAATTACCCCAAATCACAATTCATAATATTATATCCATAAATTAATTCACCAATTAATTGTTCACATCATATCCATTAATTAATTCCAAAATTAATTAATCACATTCAATACCTTCAATTAATTCACCAATTAATTGATCACATTAATTCTATTAATTAATTCAAAATTAATTAATCATAATAATTCTATTAATTAGTTAACAAATTAATTAATATCATTTATCTCATTATTTAATTATATAATTAAATAATCACATTACTTCCATTAATTAATTCATCAATTAATTAATCCCAACAATCCCTTTATTTAATTCAATAATTAAATAATCACATTACTCACATTAATTAATTCATCAATTAATTAATCTCATAAATCTCGTTATTTAATTTAAAAGTTAAATAATTACATTACTCCCATTTATTAATTCTTCAATTAATTAATCTCACCAATCTAGTCATTTAATTCAACAATTAAATAATCACAATACTCTTATTAATTAACTCTTTAATTAATTAATACCATCAATCCCTTTATTTAATCCAATAATTAAATAATCACAATACTTCAATTAATTAATTATTCAATTAATTAATCCCATAAATCACTTTATTTAATTTAAAAATTAAATAACCACATTACTTCCATTAATTAATTCATCGATTAATTAATCTAATCAATCCCATTATTTAATTTAATAATTAAATAATCACATTACTCCATTAATTAATTCATCAATTAATTAATCTCATCAATCTCATTATTTAATTCAACAATTCAATAATCACAATACTCCATTAATTAATTCATCAATTAATTAATCTCATCAATCCCTTTATTTAATTCAATAATTAAATAATCACATTACTCCATTAATTAATTTATCAATTAATTTTTCCATATTAATTAATTCAATATTCCCAATTAATTCCTCAATTAATTTTTCTATTTTAATCAATTCAATATCCCCAATTAATTCCTCAATTAATTGTTCTGTCTAAATCAATTAAATATCCCCTAATTAATTCTCCAGTTAATTATTTTATCTCAATCAATTCAATATCCCCCCAATTTCACAAATCCCATAATTAATTAATCTAGCTAATTAATTAATTCGATGTAGGAAAACTAAATTTCTAATAAACCAATAGCAATTCTATGATTACATACATGTAATCAAAATCAAGAGTTTGGGATTTGAATTATAGAGCACCTATCTCAAGAGTAGTGATGAACGCTTGCCAATGGAAATCCTCAAAATTTGAGCAACACAATGACATAGAATGAAATCTAGATATAAAACCTAAATCCAAGATCAAATGAATCAAGATACCTTAAATCTAGATTAAGATTCACAATCCTAGATCTAGATCCAAAAAACTTGATATATATCTAACCAAACAAGAAATAACAATCCCTCGTAGATGGGAGAAGAATAGAAAGGATAAAGGAAACCACACTGGATGAGATCCTCTTACCTAGGGTTAAAGATCTTCAATATACCTTTTTATTTTCCAAGAACAGAGGTCGGGAGCCCTAAGAATGTGTCGGGGAGTCTCAAAAAATAATAGGATATGTTTATGTCTGAGTGGGGGTCGATTTGGGTTAAAATAGGGAGTTTGGGTATTTTAAAATCTAATTTTTGGTTAATTTAAAACTGAATGCATGGTTTGTCGGGAAAAGTCACATGGTTTCCCCTAACTGTTTGCCTTAATTTTGTGCCTCTTTCAGGGGGGGTGTGATCACACCGTGATTCACTGTTTAATTTTCACTCTTACACTATTGTGTTAAACTAGTTTTATATTGAAAATTATAAAAATAATAACAAATTGCACTTCAAGTTTGATTAAATTATTTTGGTTTTAT
Organism: Viscum album; assembly: GCA_963277665.1. Taxonomy (NCBI): domain Eukaryota; kingdom Viridiplantae; phylum Streptophyta; class Magnoliopsida; order Santalales; family Viscaceae; genus Viscum; species Viscum album. The sequence goes on along the minus strand of OY728162.1, from coordinate 1,369,186,706 downwards.
CACCATTAAATTTTTCAATTTCACTTGTTTTTATAATTTCATTGTAGTTGGAGGTGATTTGGATGGCCCGTGATGAAGTTCATGAAATATGGGTCAAACTACGTAGGATCCAAGCACACTAGTGGACTCAACCGCACACTGGTACTAAACCATGGATTAAAATGGGCTGATATTTTGTGGACTAGTCTAACATTTAGTGGGATCCAACTTTTAAGAAGGAACCCAAGCCCAATTTGGTCATCTGGTAACCCATCCGGACTAATATGTCCAAGCCACTGAATCTGCAAGAAGTCAAAAGTGGTGTGTTATGTTATGTCAATATCTCAAGCTGTATTTGTCCAAATTCTAACAAATTTTTATTGGAGATATTAAGGATATGGGGATACAACTTTTTAATTTTTTTCAAGTCGAGATAAGACTTTATGGAGGTTAAAAACTATATTCCAAGTGGTTTTTCGAAATCTAGGGGCTCAAAAGAACCTTCCAATTTTCCTATAAAATTATACCTTGGGATCCTCATTTGAAAGTTTTTTCATGAGAAAAAGCACTAGTATTTTGGAGACCTAAATGACTCCTCTACTCATCAAAGAAGTTCTGGATGACCCTATCTTCATAGTGGAATCAAGGATGAAGGTGAAGATCCACCAAAGCCTCCTCCTCCTCTTGATGGTGATATAAACAGTGGACGGTCATTTCAAGGGAGCTACACATACTTGGGAGGGAGTTCTAGCACTTGTTCTTCTACTAGTTTTGTGTAATTTTTGTGTTAAATATTTCACGTATTTTTAATCTTTATGTGCTTATCCTCTAAATGCATTTATTTTGTTATAATTAAGTGAAACACTTTTTATCTCTACACCGATTGGGTTGAGATTTAAAGTGGGGATCTTGGGTTGTACTGATTGGAAAACACAAGAATCCTTTTTCTCACACACAATCATGATATTTCAGTATGATTTGGTAGATCTTGTTCTATTCTTGAGGTTAAAAACTTAACATCAGGATTTTTATGTCAAGGTTTACTTCTTTGTGCATCGTTTTAAGAGGCAAGAGGGGAATCAAGATCTTGACAACCCTCAACCAAAGAATTACATTAAAACCATATAAAATTTTTAGAATAATGAAATATCCAAGATTTTTAGTGAACTTCAAATGACCTTATTCTCTCATAATTCTTAAAACACTACCTTAATTTATCAACTATTAAACTCTTTAAATCAAGTTATTTTCTTAAAATTGTTTTCAAAACCACCCCCTAGTAATTTTCATTAAGAATACACACTCTAAACCTATCAACTCTCCTTGAGAGACAACCTAGGGTCTACCCTATACTATAAATAAACTTTAAAAACATAATCAATTTGATGTGTCATGACAACGTGGTTAAAATTTGGCATCATTTTCAGGGAGTTCTTTGGTTTTTAGTGCGTGTTTTTTATGAGTTTTTTGTAAAACTTTTAAATATTTATTTGTATTATCTTATACCTTTACCTATCTTTTTTTTGTTATAATTTATTTATTTTGTAGGTTCTATGCATGAAACATTCTACTTTAGGTAACTTAACACCTTTCAAACTCGAACCAGAGAGGATCCTATGTTAGAAACACCAAGAAATACAAGAGAACCCTTTGAAGGAGGACACACAAAACATCAACACTCTTCTTGATCCTTCTTCCTTTTCTTCTTCTAAAACCCATGTTAAAACTGAATTAAACGTGTATAACATGGATGAAAATAACATTACACTAAAAGAACTAACCTCTCCTTATGTTGATATCTAACCCACATACATTCAATTATAAGGTGAGGCACCCAATTTTGAACTTAAATCTGGTTTAATTCATTTATTACCAAGATTCCATGGACTCATGAGAGAAGATCCACATAATCACTTAAAATAATTTCATATTATGTGTTCAACATTAAAAACTAAAAATGAGGACGAAGAATAAGTAAAGCTTTGTGAATTCCCTTTTTCATTAGAAGACACTACAAAAGATTTTATTTACTATATTAATTCACCAATTAGAGGTTGGGAAGACATGAAACGTATTTTTCTTGAAAAATACTTCTCAGCCTTTAGAAATGAAAATATGAGGAAAGAAATATGTGGTCTAAGGAAATATTAAGGGGAACCACTTCATGAATATTGGGAAAGATTTAAAAGGATTTTTTCAAGTTTCCCACACACACACATGGAGAATTGGTGACATGATTAACTTTTGAATTATTTTCTTCGATTGGTATCATGAATATCTTGGAATTTCATTCTGATACATTTTTTGAGATGTCTTTTTCCATGATCACAGAGAATAACTCCTCGGTGTGATTTTTTCTTTGATCACATTTCTACCAGGAATTAAATTTTTATTTAATGTTAAATCTTTATGAAGTTTAGAATATCTCAATTCATAATTTTTGGAAATGTTAATTTTCCCAGGAGTTCAAATGTTTAGGTGTGGGGGTGTGATCGCACCGTGATTCAATGTTTCATTTTTCACCCTTACACCGGTGTGCTAAACTAGTTTTGTATTGAAAATTATAAAAATAATAAAAAATATCACTTCATGTTTGATTTAATTATTTTTTTTATCACTATTAAAAAGGTAAATGTTACTTTTTTTTATAATGGAATTGTAGGTGGAGGTGATTTGGAGGACCTATGATGATGTTCAAGAAAAATGGGCCAAACTGCGCAGGATCCAAGCACACTAGTGGACTCAACCACACGCTACTACTAAAATGTGCATCTAAATAGGCTGATATTTTTTTTCTGGTCTAAAATTCAGTGGGATACAACTTTTATGAAGGAACCCAAGCCCAATTCGGCCATCTTTTGGCCCATTCGGACTGATCTACCAAGCCACTGAATCTACAAGAAGTCAAAAGTGGGGTGATGTGTTCTTTAGATATCTCAAGCTGTAGTTATCAAAATGGTGAAAAAATTTGGTGGAGATATTCAGGAGGTGGGGCTATAATTTTTTAATTTTCTTCAAAGTGATATAAGACTGTATAGAGGTCAAAAACTATGGGCCAAGTGGTGTCTTGATATCTGGGGGTTCAAAACCACATTACAATTTTCTTATAAAATGATACCATTGTATCCTCATTTACAAGTTAGTCCAGGAGGAAAATATTTGGTATTTTTTATACCCAAATTAGTCCTCTCCTCTTCAAATAAGTTTTGGAGTCCCATGTCTTCATAGTGGGATCAAGGATGAAGGTGAAGTTCCACCCGAGCCTCCTTCTCCTCTCGATGGTGAGCTAAACAGTAGACGGTCATTTCAAGGGAGCTACACATTCTTGAGAGGGAGTTCTGGCACTTGTTATTCTACTAGTTTTGTGTAATTTTTTTTAATATTTCACTTATGTTTAATGTTGATGTTATTCTCCTCTGATTGTATTTATTTTGTTATAATTAAATGAACCACTTTTTATATATACACTGATTGGGTTAAGATTTCATGTGGGGATCTTGGGTTGTACTGATTGGACAACACAAGAATCCTTTTTCTCACATGGAATCATGATATTTTAGTATGCTTTGGTAGCACTTGTTCTATGCTTGAGGTCCAAATCTTAACATCACGATTGTTGTGTCAAGGGTTGCTTCTTTATGCATCATTTTAAGAGGCAAGAGGGGAATCAAGATCTTGATAACCCTCAACCAAATAATTACATTAAACCATATAAAATTTTCAGAACATTGAAATATCCAATATGTGTAGTGAACATGAAATGACCACCTTTTCTCATAATTCTTAAAACACCACCTTAATTTATCAACTATTAATCTCTTTAAATCAAGGTATTTTCTTAAAATTGTTTTCAAAACCACCCCCTCTTTTAGTAATTTTTATTAATAATACACACTCAAAACCTATCAATTATCCTCGATATATGACCTAGGTTCTTCCCAATACTATAAATCAACTTTAAAAACATAATCAATTTGATATATCATGACAACATGGTCAAATTTTGGTCCCATTATTGGGGAGCACTTTGGTTTTTAGTGTGTGTTTTTTATAAGATTTTTGTAACTTTTGTGAATATTTATTTGTTTTATATTATACCTTTACCTATCTTTTTGTGTTATGATTTATTTATTTTATAGGTTCTATGAATGACGTGTTCTACTCTAGGTGACTTACCACCTTTCGAACACGAACCTGAGAGGATCATGTGTCAGCAACACTGATACGCACAAGAGAACCCTTTGAAGGAGGACACACAAAACGTTGACACTCTTCTTGATCCTACTTCTTCTTATTATTCTAAAACCCATGTTAAAACTGAATTAAATGTGTATAAAATGGCTGAAAATAACATAACACCAAAAGAACTAACCTCACCTGATGTTAATATCCAACCCACTTACATTCAATTACAAGGTGAGGCATCCAATTTTAAACTTAAATATGGTTTAATTAATTTATTACCAAGATTCCATGGACTCATAGGAGAAGATCCACATAAGCACTTAAAAGAATTTCAGATTTTGTGTTCATCATTAAAACCTGCAAATGTGGATAAAGAACATGTAAAGCTTAGGGTATTCCCTTTTTCATTAGAAGACACTGCAAAAGATTGGCTTTACTATGTTAATTCTCTAATTAGAGGTTGGGCGGATATGAAACGTCTTTTTCTTGAAAAATACTTCCCAGTCTCTAGAACTACAACTATAAGGAAAGAAATATATGGTATAAGGTAATCTCAAGGGGAAACACTTCATGAATACTGAGAAATATTTAAAAGGATATGTTTAATTTGCTTACACACACACATGGAGAATTGGTGACATGATTAAATTTTGAATTATTTTCTTTGATTGTTAACATGAATCTCTTGTAATTTTATTATGATACAGTTTTTGAGATGTCTTTTTCCATGATCACTGATAATAACTCCTCGGTGTGATTTTTTCTTTGATAAAATTTCTATCAGGAATTAAATTTTTATTGAATGTTAAATCTTCATAAAGTTGAGAATATATCCATGCATAATTTTTTAAAATTTGAATTTCCCCAAGAGTGAAAATGTTTAGGTGTGGGGGCGTGATCACACCACGATTCACTATTTCATTTTCACTCTTACACCAGTGTGCCAAACTAGTTTTGTATTGAAAATTATAAAAAAAATAACAAATTTTACTTCATTTTTTATTAAATTATTTTTTTATCTATATTAAAAAATTAAATGTTATTTGTTTTTATAATTGCATTGTAGGTGGAGGTGATTTGGAGGGCCCATGATGAAGTTCAAGAAAAATGGGCCAAACTGCGTAGGAACCAAACACTCTAGTGGACTCAACCACACACTGCTACTAAAAAATGCATCTAAATGGGTTTATATTTTGTGTTCTGGTCCAAAATTCAGTGGGATATAGCTTTTATGAAAGAACCCAACCCCAATTCGACCATCTAATGGCCCATCCAGATTGATTTGTCCAAGCCACCAAATCTGCATGAAGTCAAAAGTGGTGTGATGTGTTTTGTTAATATCTTGGGTTTTAGTTGTCCAAATGGTGCCAAATTTTATATGGAGATATATTTTAGGTGGGGATACAGCTTTTTAATTTTCTTCAAAGCAATATAATACTTTATAGATGTCTAAAACTATGGGCCAAGTGGTTTCTCGAAATATAGGGGTTCAAAACCACATTCCAATTTTCCTATAAAATGATACCTTGGGCTCCTCATTTACAAGTTAGTCCATGAGGAAAATATATGGTATTTTAGATACCAAAATGATTCCTCTCCTCATCAAATAAGATCTAGAGTCCCCTATCTTCATAGTGGTATCAAGAATGAAGGCAAAGTTCCACCCGAGCCTCCTCCTCCACTCGATGGCAAGCTAAACGGTGGACGATCATTTCACGGGAGATACACATACTTGTGAGAGAGTTCCAACACTTTTTATTCTACCTATTTTCTGTAATTTGTGTGGTAAATATTTCAATTATGTTTAATCTTAATGTGATTCTCCTCTTAATGTGTTTATTTTGTTATAATTAAGTGAAACACTTTTTATCTCTACACTGATTGGGTTGAGATTTCAAGTAAGGATCTTGGGTTATACCAATTGGAAAACACAAGAATAATTTTTCTCACACATTATCATGGGATTTCAGTATGCTTTGGTATCCCTTGTTCTATACTTGAGTTCCAAACCTTAACATCATGATTTTCATGTCAAGGGTTGCTTCTTTGTGCATCGTTTTAAGAGGCAATAGGGGAATCAAGATCTTGACAACCCTCAACCAAAGAATTACATTAAACCATATAAAATTTTTAGAACAATAAACTATACAATATGTGTAGTGAACATGAAATAAACTCCTTCTCTCATAATTCTCAAAACACCACCTTAATTTATCAACTATTAAACTCTTTAAATCAAGTTATTTTCTTAAAACTGTTTTCAACCCCCCCCCCCCCTCATTTAGTAATTTTTATTAAGAATACACACTTTAAACCTATCAAAACTCATTTAGAGACGACCTAGGGTCTTCTCTATACTATATATCATCTTTAAAATCATAATCAATTTGACGTGTCATGAGAATGTGGTCAAAGTTTGACATCGTTTCTGAGGGGCGCTTTGGTTTTTAGTGTGTGCGTTTTTTATAAGATTTTTTTAAATTTTGTGAATATTTATTTGTTTAATATTATTCTTTTACCTGTAATTTTGTGTTCTGATTTATTTATTCTGTAGGTTATGTGCATGATGCATTCTACTCTGGGTGAATTACCAACTTTCGAACCCGAACCGAAGAGGATCCTACATCAGCGACACTGAGACGCATAAGATAACTCTTTGAAGGAGGACACACAAAACATCAACACTCTTCTTGATCCTTCTTATTATTCTTATTCTTCTAAAACCTATGTTAAAACTAAATTAAATGTGTACAAAATGGACGAAAATAATAGAACACCAAAATAACTAACATTTCTTGATGTTGATATCCAACCCACTTACATTAAATTACAAGGTGAGACACCCATTTTGGATCTCAAATTTGGTTTAATTCATTTATTACCAAGATTCCATGGACTTGAAAGAGAATATCCACATAAGCACTTAAAATAATTTCATATTGTGTGTTCAACATTAAAACCTTCAAATGTGGATGAAGAATAAGTAAAGCTTAGGGCATTCCGTTTTTCATTAGAAGAAACTACAAAAGATTGGATTTACTATGTTAATTCACCAATTAGAGGCTGGACAAACATGAAATGACTTTTTCTTGAAAAATACTTCCCAGCTTCTAGAACTGCAACTATAAGGAAAGAAATATGTGGTATAAGGAAATATCAAGGGGAAACACTTCATGAATATTTTGAAAGATTTAAAAGTATTTATTCAAGTTTCCCATACACACACATGGAGAATTAGTGACTTGATTAACTTTTGAATTATTTTATTCGATTGGTATCATGAATCTCTTAGAATTTCATTTTGATACAATTTTTGAGATGTCTTTTTCCATGATCATTGATAATAACTCCTCAATGTGATTTTTTCTTTGATCACATTTCTATTAGGAATTAAATTTTTATTGAATGTTAAATCTTCATTAAGTTGAGAATATCTCCATGCATATTTTTTGGAAATGTAACTTTTCTCGGGAGTGAAAATTTTTATGTGTGGGGGTGTGATCTCACCGCGATTCACTATTTCATTTTCACCCTTACACCAGTGTGCTAAACTAGTTTTGAATTGAAAATTATAAAAATAATAACAAATTTTACTTCATGTTTGATTCAATTATTTTGTTTTTATCATTTTTAAAAAGTTAAATGTTACTTGTTTTGATAATTTCATTGTAGGTGGAGGTGATTTAGAGGGCCCATAACGAAGTTCAAGAAAAATTAGTCAAACTGCGCAAGATCCAAGTACACTAGTGGACTCAACCGCACACTTATACTAAACTATGAATCCAAATGGGATGATATTTTTTTTATGCTACAAAATTTAGTGGGATAAAACTTTTATTAAGGAACTCAATCCCAATTCTGATATCTAGTGGCCCATCCAGACTGATTTGTCCAAACCACTGAATCTACATGAAGTCAAAAGTGGTGTGTTGTGTTATATAGATATCTCAAGCTATAGTTGTCCAAATGGTGACAAATTTTTAATGGATATAGGAAGGAGTTGAGGATACAAATTTTTTATTTTTTATTAAAAGTGAGATAAGACTATATGTAGGTCGAAAACCATGGTCCAAGTGGTTTCTCAAAGTCTGGGGGGGCTCAAAACCACCTTCCAATTTTCCAATAAAATGATACCTTGGGCTCCCCATTTTCAAGTTCGGACAGGAGGCAAAGATATGGTATTTTGGAGACCCAAAAGAGTCCTATAATAATCAAATATGGTCTAGATGCCCCTATATTCATAGTGTAATCAAGTATGGAGGTGAAATTCCACCCGAGCTCCTCCTCCTCTCGATGGAAAACTAAACGGTGGATGATCTTTTCAAGGGAGCTACACATACTTGGGAGGGAATTTCTACACTTGTTATTTTACTAGTTTTATGTAATTTGTGTGTTAAATATCTCACTTATTTTTAATCTTTATGTGTTTCTCCTCTGAATGCATTTATTTTGTTATAATTAAGTGAAACACTTTTTATCTCTACACCGATTGGGTTGAGATTTGAAGTGGGGATCTTGAATTGTACCAATTGCACAACACAAGAATCCTTTTTCTCACACAAAATCATGATATTTCAGTATTCTTTGTTATCCCTTGTTCTATGCTTGAGTTCGAAACCTTAACATCATGATTGTTGTGTTAAGGGTTGCTTCTTTATGCATCGTTTTAAGAGGCAAGAGGGGAATCAAGATCTTGACAACCCTCAACCAAAGAATTACATTAAACCATATAAATTTTTCAGAACAATGAACTATCAAATATGTGTAGTGAACTTGAAAATGACCTCCTTCTCTCATAATTCTTAAAACACCACCTTAATTTATCAATTATTAAACTCTTTAAATCAAGTTATTTTCTTAAAACTGTTTTCAAAACCACCCCCCTCTTTTAGTAATTTTTATTTAGAATACACACTCTAAACCTATCAATGCTCCTTAAGAGATGACCTAAGGTATTTTCTATACTATAAATCATCTTTAAAAACATAATCAATATGACGTGTCATGACAACATGATTAGGGTGCACGGTTTCTCCTTTTTGGGTGCACGATTTGACAAACCGTGTGCCAGCCATGCAAAACCTCTATGTCCAGTGTTACACGATTTTGTGGACCAGGGTGCATGGTTAGGTAAAATTGTGCACCAACCGTGCACTACCCTCTATCTTCTATTTTCTAAATTTTTTACCCAAATATGCCCCATGGTAAAACCCAAATGAAAATTACTCAATATAAGGAAAAATAGTACCTATAAACAAGCTCAAGTCATCTCTAGAAAAAGTCAGGATCTTATAATATTCCCACCTTATAATAGTTTGTCCTTGAGATATAATCGCAAGCATCTATAAGATTCCAAGTCATAAAGTATGGTCCATTGATCCCTCATATTCGATTATCTCTCCCAAGTTTCCTCCTGAACATGGTCGTGTTGCCACAATACACGAACTATCGGCATGGTCTTTCTCCAAAATACTTTCTTATTGTGATCTAACACATGTATCGGCTCCTCAAAGGATAGATCAGCCTCAAGACCAAATTTTAGAACATACTCGACATGTTTCCCAACTCACCATGCCCAACAACCATACGAACACCATCCAACATTATCCCTCAGCCTTGTCATAAAAAACCACATGTTTGGGACGTACATCCACTACCTCCAAGGCCCACCCAGCCTTTTCCCGAGGAATTAAAACATGCTCCTTACAGGTTTCTCATTTATAAAACCATGCACCATCCATCTCCACATGTAACACTTCATAAGAACAACCTCTAAGAGGCCCTATATCTAACCAAAACACATTCAGGTAGCTAGTTGTAAATCCATAACTTTCTTAGTATACCCAGGATGATGTCACGGTAGTATACATGATCATCATTAATTAGAAGTACACTAAGAATTCATCATGGAGGCATATCTCTATAGTGCCAAACACACATCCTATGACACATAAAACCACTTTATCACATTTACTTAAGAGGGAAAACACACTAAGGCACAACAAGTCATTTCCCCAAACCCCACCACACTGTCAAAACTGAGGCGTTATCACTACCCTTAACCATCCTAAACCTAGGTCTTGGTTAACAGGGGTAAACACATTCTCCTTATTCAAATTTCTCATTTAGACACCCATTTATTCTCATCTCACGTCATTTTATAATCCTTCTCAAGTTTCACATTAGGCACCATTTTCCTTTCAATTTCACACAAGCAAGGAAAAATAGTTCAAGTTCAACAACATACCCAAAACCCATTTTTCATGTGTGCCTAAGATGATTCATGTTACAATAATCATGAGTGCCAAGAATGATGCATGCAACTCAACTATTATGTCATACCAGGCCACGAGTCAAATCTCATAAAATCTCAACAACAATAATCACATCACACAACAAGTGTGTCACCCAAGGTGAAATAATATTCAAGTGTAATAGCAAACATCAATAACAACAATCACACCCTGGGTACTTGGGTTCTCCCCCATACATGGGTTAGCTAATCTCATGCACGATCTCAAAATCAAGTCCTGACTCTTCCTAGTATCCTATATACCTTTCCCAAATAGTAAGACAAAAGAAAAGAAAAGAAAACTAGGATTTAATACCACTTTGTAACATTCTGGATTGGGTGCCTCACATCGGTTCCCTGAACCAGTCGGTCAGATGACCTCAAGTGTGCCTCCTCATATACCAGAGGCTACCGACTAGCAGGGAGGGTCTAATATCAGTCATGAGTACCCTCTTTGTTAGAGTAAAACACCAATGGAAAATAAATAAACAATAACCAAATATATAACCATAACCAGAAGGATTCCAATATCACATGATGACCAAAACTGGAAAATACAATGTCAAAACTAAATAATAAATATGTCATGTTAATGTACATGTGAAGTGTCAAATGCAAACTCAAAAGTAAAGACACAAACAACTCCCAAAAAGGTCTTGAACCGCGTCAGGTTCCCTCATCCATGCTCCACCCTGACTCCACCACCTAACACAAGGTCTTTTCTATTATCTCATCCTGCAACCATGAAATCTATTCAGGTACCGATCAGGCATCCTGATTAGGTTGTGAGTACAACTCAGTAGGCCACCACCAACGATGTCTAAAACAATATCTAGTCAAATAAATGTGTATGTAGGTGTATAAATAAATAATTATAGTGCATAAGTAAACAATTATCACAATATCAATTAATCTTTATTTAACCACATAAACCTCTGGGTTCCCATAGACACTCGTACCTCAATACCTGTTTCGGCTCATGTTGGAGCCCAAAGTATGTCTGAGGGATATCATATTTCATAATGTTGTTGTTATTATTTTTCATCTCAATCAACACATGAATGTCATTTTTACCATTCGTTAATTCATACTTGAATGCCCATGTTGCCATTCATACTACACACATTAGAATGACCATGTTCCCATTCTTTAATTCATACTTGAATGCCCATGTAACCATTCATACTTCACACATTAGAATGACCATGTTCCCATTATTTATTTCAAAACTAAATGACCATGTTACCATTCATAACTTCAAAATCAAATGACCATGTTACCATTCATCAACACATAATTAATTCAATAATTAATTATCTACATCAATTCCATCACTAATTAAACAACTAGTTAAACACAACAATCCATTAGTTAATTAAACAATTAACTAATCATGCCAATAACATTAATTAATTCAACAATTAATTAATCACAACAATTCCTTTAGTTAACTCAACAATTAACTAATCACATCAATAACATTAATTAAATCAACAATTAATTAAGCACAACAATTCCTTTAGTTAATTCAATAATTAACTAATCAGATCAACAACATTAATTACTTCAATAATTAATTAATCACAACAATTCCTTTAGTTAATTCAACAATTAACTAATCACATCAATAACATTAATTAATTCAACAAATAATTAATCACAATAATTCCTTTAGTTAATTGAAAAATTAACTAACCACATCAACAATATTAATTAATTAAACAATTAATTAATCACAACAATTCCTTTAGTTAATTAAACAATTAACTAATCACGTCAACAACATTAATTAATTCAAAAATTAATTAATCACAACAATTCGATTAGTTAATTCAATAATTAACTAATCACATCGATAATAATAATTAATTCATCAATTAATTAATCACAACATTCCCATTAATTAATTCAACAATTAATTAATCGCCTCAATCCCATTAATTGATTCGACAATTAACTAATCACAACATTCCCATTAATTAATTCAACAATTAATTAATCACCTCAATCTCATTAATTAACTCAATAATTAATTAATCATCTCAATCTCATTAATTAACTCAACAATTAATCAATCATCTCAATCTCATTAATTTACTCAACAATTAATTAATAATCTCAATCTCATTACTAATTCAACAATTAGTTCATCACATCAACCCCCTTAATTAATTATCTAATTAATTAACCACATCGACCCCATTAAATAATTCACCAATTAATTAATCAATATCCACAAACTCAATATCCCATAATTAATTCAACAATTAATTGTTCAATTCATAATCTCATTATCCCATAATTAATTCAACAATTAATTATTTAATTCACAATTCAATATTTCGATAATTAACTCAACAATTAATTATCATCAAATCACAATTCATAACATTGCATCCATCAATTAATTCATCAATTAATTGTCCACATCAAATCTATTAAATAATTCAAAAATTAATTAATCGCATTCAATCCTTTCAATTAATTCACAAATTAATTGTTCACTTCAATTCCATTAATTAATTCACAATTAATTAATCAAAATATTTCTATTAATAAATTCATCAATTAATTAATCTCATTAATCTCATTATTTAATTCTACAGTTAAATAATCACATTACTTTCATTAATTAATTCACCAATTGATTAATCTCATCAGTCCCTTTATTTTATTCAACAATTAAATAATCACATTACTCACATTAATTAATTTATCAATTAATTAATCTCATCAATTTCATTATTTAATTCAACAACTAAATAATCACATTACTCTCGTTAATTAATTCATCAATTAATTAATCTCATCAGTCTCATTATTTAATTCAAAAATTAAATAATCAAAATAATCCCATTAATTAATTCTTCAATTAATTAATCACATCAATCCCTTTATTTAATTCAATAATTAAATAATCACAATACCCCCATTAATTAATTTTTTAATTAATTAATCACATAAATCCCTTTATTTAAATCAATAATTAAATAATCACAATACTCCCATTAATTAATTATTCGATTAATTAATCTCGTCAATCCATTTATTTAATTCAATAATTAAATAATCTCGTCAATCCATTAATTAATTCATCAGTTAATTAATCTCATCAATCTCATTATTTAATTCAACAATTAAATAATCACATTACCCCATTAATCAATTCATCAATTAATTAATCTCATTATTTAATTCAACAATTAAATAATCACATTACTCCATTAATTAATTCATCAATTAATTATCATATCAATCCCATTATTTAATTCAACAATTAAATAATCACATTACTCCATTAATTGATTCATCAATTAATTGTTCTATCTCAATCAATTCAATATCCCCAATCAATTCCTCAATTAATTGTTCTATCTCAATCAAATCGATATCCCCAATTAATTCCTCAATTAATTGTTCTATCTCAATCAATTCAATATTCTCCAATTAATTCCTCAATTAATTGTTCTATCTCAATCAGTTCAATATCCCCCCAATTTCACAAATCCCATAATTAATTAATCTACCCAATTAATTAATTCAATGTAGGAAAACTCAATTTCTAATCAACCAATAGCAATTATACAATTACATACACGTAATCAAAATCGGGATTTTGATATTTGAATTATAGACCACCTACCTCAAGAACGGTGACAAACGCTTGCCAGTGGAAATCCCCAAAATTTGAGTGGCACAGCGACATGGAATGAGATATGGATCTAAAACCTAAATCCAAGATCGAACAAATCAAGATCTCTTAAATCAAGATCTAGATCCACGATCCTAGATCTAGATCCACAAAACTTGATCTAGATCTAACCAAACATGGAAGAACAATCCCTCAAGGATGGGAGAAGAACGAAAATAAGAAATGAAACCACGCATGATGAGATCATCTTACCGGGAGGGGTGCAGATCTTTAATCCGTCTTTCGATTCACCAAGAACGGAGGTCAGGAGCCCTAGGAATGCGTCCGAGAGCCTCAAAAAACGAGAGGATTTGTTTATGTCCGAGTAGGGGTCAATTTGGATTAAAATAGGGGGTTTAGGTATTTTAAAATCTAATTTAAGGATTAATTAAAACTGTGCGCACAGTTTACTCGGCAAAGGTGCATGGTTTCCCTTAATTGTGCGCCTTAACCATGTGACTCTTTCGGGGGGGGGGGGTGCACGATTTCTCCTTTTTGGGCACACGGTTTGACAAACCGTGCACCAGCCATGCAAAACCTCTAGGTCCAGTGTTGCATGGTTTACTGGACCAGGGCGCACAGTTAAGGAAAAGTGTGTTTCAACCATGCATTGCCCTATATCTTCCATTTTTTCTCAAATTTTCATCCAAACATTCCTCAAGGTAAAACCCAAACTAAAAGTACTCAACAAAAGGCAAAAGAGTACCTAAATGAGCCCGAGTAATCTCAAGAACAAGTCGGGATCTTACAAGGTGAATGTTTTTTGATCATTTAATTCATTAGTTTGTTATTTTGCCTTAAGGCTATGAATAGTTTGAACCTTATCACTAAATATATTAAAATAATGAAGGAGAGTAAGAGATTATGAGCTTACATCAACAATACATCATTTATAAATCAATAATTCATGTATTTATTAAATACCGTAAATTATTGTATTTCACTATTCACAAAAAAATCAACTATTTTAGAAAAATCTCAAAAATTCAGTTTAACCATTTTTTAACGTGTAGAATTCAAAAATACTCTAATTTATGAAAATAATTTTCTAAATATGATTAAAATCATCATTTACTCCAAAAATACCAATTTTAATATTATAACTATTTTTATGACACTTTGAAAAATTAATTAAGGTCTCATGAAATTATCTTATAATTATAAGACAAGAAAATATTAATTTATGAATCTATTTTATAAATTTTCTTTTAAATCATTATATTAGTTATAAAATTGTAAATAGACATTTATGTTTCATAAAAATACCAACACTTAATTTATTGTTTTTAAAACATTTATTTACTTATTACATGATATAAATATATAATATTTTCATTTATAAGATACCTAAATTTTATTTATAATTTCATAGGTGAAGTTACAATTCTATTGGTCATATTACTATTCCTAATGACCACATTACTATTTCAACAATCACATTTAATAATATATTACGGTTTTAAACTTGGTGTTGCGTGAAACATAAACTATATAAGATGTTAAATTTTAAAAAAGACATTATAAAATATTTGGGTGTTACACTTTGATGATTCCTTCAAATAAAATTATTACTCTATATTGTATATTGTCTCACAAGTTTATTAATATATTCTTTGTATAGAGATATATGACATGTTTTTTTATAAAGTATTGTGGAAAGAGATGATATCACATATTTCAAACATGGAACGTCAACATCAATATGAGGCTCGAAAATAGTTCACTTAAAAATAACTTATAAAAGCAAAGTTGGATATGTATGACTCTATATCCTTTTATATCTTAATGCGCTTCCCTATCCAATTTTTTCTCATTTACTAGGAAACACTTCTTCAATTAACTCAAACTCAATCCATTTACTTAAATTTTCTTTTATTACTTTGTATTTTAGCATTCGAGTTTTCTTTTTTATATTGTATAGTACTATATTGTTTTATAAATAATGTTTATTTTAATTATTACAATAGTTAGGGGAGGGGTAAATACAATGAAAATCGTACTATGAACTAATAGGAAAAAACTTGGTAAAATTTGAACTTGAGACCCAGCATAAACCCTACCAACCGAGCTGGACGAGGGCATAAATAATGTTTATTTTAATTTGTTATATATATATTACTATGTCTCGTGTATTGGTGGGATACTAGTCAATAATTGAGAAGTCTGAAGCCCAGCGAAACGCAGTCGCCGATCATGACCCATTTTAACGCGTTGGATCCAGTACTTAGCGGCTGTGGAGATTTTAACCGCCGATCCGGTTCTTACAGTAGCCTCGGCGTTTCTGGTCTCCCTGCGAGGAAATTCTCCTCGATATGATATGACTCCCACTGCACCTTCATTCCCGGCGAATCCGCAAATTCCGGTGGATCTATTCGTGTCCAGGAAGCGCCGGTCTCTCATCCGTAGTGGCGATCTGATTTTCACCAACGAATCTGGCAGTCTCGTTTTCACGGTCGACGGTCATTCTTCTAACTCAGCACTTCCCCGCAACGAGGGATTGCTGCGTGATGCTGCCGGAAATGCGCTCATTTCCTTCTCCCGTGAAAATGTTCGTCCATCTATTTATTTCTATCCCATTCAGTACATTATCCGGTAAATCTTATGCGATAAGGGGTTGAAATACCAGGCAAAGAGACTCGTCATAGTCTAGAGATTAGTTGATTTTAATTGTTATCGTCATATGCATCTTACTTGTTTGCGTAGCCTTTATACCTGGTAAAGTGACTCGTCATAGCCTAAGAAGTTTATTTTTTATTTTTTTGATAAGATAATGACGAATATTTTCATCTGCAGAAAATGCAGTAACAATGAGATGAAATTTGCTTAACTTATTTGTTTAGTCTTTAATCATATAAATTAGTTTTTCTATGGTTTCTGTGCGGTTGCATGTGGAGGTGGGAGCGGGGGTGAAGGATCTTGTTGCCATTGCCAAGTTCTTTTTCAAAGGCTGGAACATCAGGGCAAGGGAGGGAATGATGTGTTATTGTTGAGTAAAGCATCTTTTTAAAGTTCGCTGGAAATAATTGTGTAACATGGGGAGTTTTCCCTTTGCAGAATGGATCATGGCAAGGCTTTAAGGAATGTCAAGGGGAGGATAAGGAGTTGCTATTCAAGGTAGAGTCGTGCGCTAATAAATTTACCCGGACCGAGTTAGAGGTGTTCCTGGTTGGTGGGAACAGGAGTGATTCAAATTATAGTTTCAAGATGAAAGGTTGCCCGTTCCAAAAATCTTGCACCATTTACAGAGGGAACGACATTGTCGCCCAGGTAAAATTAGCCATGGCTTGCTTTAATCACTCACTTTAACCTGTCAGTCTACTGGGAAATTCTCAAGTTCTTATATGTGCATGTCATTTCATTTCTGTTCCCTGCAAATGTTCTGAGTTTCTGTTGATGCATGCATTTTCTGTCCAATTTTATGTGGGATCATCACTACCGTTCCTTGAAGATTCCACTTTTTGCTGAATTCTGAGTTTACTCACTTGTATTTGATGCAGACTAGCCTCATGTACAAGCTTGGGAGGGCTTTTATCGGGAGGTGTAGATTTCGGTTGACCATATTTCCTGGATTTGTTGATCGTGCTTTGGTTGTGGCCATGATTGTAATATATTTTGATGGAATGAAATGATTATTTACAATTATCATTTCACTATTTTTCTTCATTCTTGTTTCTAACTGATATAATTTCACATAGATTTTGATTTTATACACAATTCATAGTCACATCTAAGTGATTGTGATCGATTAGTATATGATTTTCCGATTGTACTTTTCCCCTCAGGAGTTGTGAATTGGAAATATTAACAAACTCTCCCCCCCATCATCCTCCACATCACTGTCCTCGTCATCGCCCACCATCGCCTCTTTCATTCCGAGCTGCATGCCGATGATGAACAGAAGTCTTGTAGTAATTTGTGTGACCTGATGGGTTTCTCCTGCTACAGCTCAACTTTTGGGGCAAATGCATTTTTGGATCACTAGTTATTTACATATCTTGTAACATGTTTGTAGTTGATATGTGTTATTGTATGCAATGTTGAACAAACATTTTTTGATCTATGAATAATATTTGTTTTCACCTGTTTACTGAGATAAAATTGACTTTGTATTTCATCATACTGTCCACATGTAATTCATGTAGTTATTAGTAGGTGTCCTTTTTTTGAGTTGCTGGAATTTTACGAGGCCAATACCAAATTTTGGAATCTAAGTGTTAAAATCTTATATGTTAACTATCATTTTTGTTGTTGTTACACGTATAATATTTGTCTATACTTGCTGAATATGGTTAGATTGGTTTCATTTTTTTTGTTATTACATGTATAATATTCGTCTATACTTGCTGGATCTGGTTAGATTGGTTTTGTAGTGCCTCCTTGCTCTTACTGTGCATTTCATATATAATATTAGTTATTTGGGCTGCTGGAATTTTTTGAGGGCACTTTCAGAATTTGAGAGATGAAGAGTTAAAAATATGGGAAAACAGATGTGTTTTTTTTTTGTTGCATGAATAATATATTTATATATGTATATTCCACTTACTGTGATTATGTTGATTTTGCAGTCTTCTTGGCGATGTCATATAATTCTTGGTGTTTTTACTAGGTTAAAGTGTCATTTTTGGAGGCTGATAGAATTTTGTAATGTTAGGGTACAATTTTGGAAGTTGAAGTGTTAGATTTAAAAATTTTGCTATGTTTTTTTGTTGTATAAATAATATTTGTTTTGTTGTGGTCACTGAATGTTGAGGAATATTTGAGAGGGGGTAAATTTTTATAATTTTTTAAATTGACTTCGATCACTGGTTTGTATAGTAAATCTATTTATCTTGCAAGTTTTTCTTCTTTTAAGTAGGAAGTAAGACCAAACCCTATAATCATAAGATCTTTAAAATGCTCCCCCCCCCCAATATGGATTACCAAGTCATTGTTGTGATTGATATCGTCTGATTCATACAAAATCCACTAATATCATAAAACATATTATAATAGGGAAGATATCATTCTTTATCCTCTTGATCTCAGAACACAAGTACTTGTAATGATTTAAATTGATTAATGATTCAACAACCTGAAACAAAATCACCGGTAAAACTTTGGATGTTCTTGTATTAAACAATTAATATCATGATTGTATGATGAGTCTTGAATAACACAAGAGTTGATTATCTTTTGATAAAAACTCTCACAGGAAATCTTGTCTTCCCAACAACAATTTCTCTAGCTTTCTCTCTATTTCATAATATGTTTTAGATGTGTTGTCATCTTGACTTTGTTCATTTAGCTATAACACATTTTTATTCTTAGTCATTCCATAATAACCGAAGTACTCATAAAACCACTTTTATAACTTCCATGGATTTTCAATCCCAAATTTCTCATTTTAATGCATTTTCTAATTCCATTATCACGATCAATATACATTCACCTTTGCGATTGCACATTATTTAACAAACATTAAGTTGATTAAAAAACAGAAATCATTAAGCTTACTTTGATTGACACTGGATTTTTTGTGTTGCACCGAGATTGTGTGTATGATCAAGACTCAATCTAGACCAAACACATAAAAAGAATCTACCTGAAATAGGGTGTATATGGTAGCTACATATAGTAAGCTCATGTCTCATACCATGTTTATAACAATGTGCATTAGTTTTGCCCGGTAAGTGCATGTCCGTTAGGTCATCTCTTAGGTGATATCGGATAAACTATGTTTGATATATTTTGTGTCATGGAGGATCATCAATCAATTTGCATTATGAGAAGTAGTGTTGCTCGCGATTGTAGGCACCAAAAACGTGTCTCGACTCCCATAAGGTGGGTTTTCCCTAAAATAAAGACATAGCTTATCCTAGGGGATCGTTCCGGAGCCAAGGGATCGAGTGTACACAACTCTAGTTGCGCGTGAAAGGCAACAACGAGTTGCGCGTGAAAGGTGTCGACGAAAGACAAAGTTTCGTGAGTACTTTAGAAGCCCCCAAATATCGATAAAGATGGTGGCACACAACATCAACACAATACGCACAACCCTGATGTTCGTGCGCAAGTTGTTTGCGTGAGAAAGGCGCCGGTGAACCGCTGCCTTACGCGACCTTCCACCGGCGGTGAAGGCATGAGATGCATGCAACCACTTTGCATGACACAGTCGGAGTTACACACCTGAAGTCGTCCATTTCAGCCATAAATTGAGCACCCCCCCCCCATTTTGGGGAGCTCTCGATCGTGCAACCCACCCTTTCATAACATTGCGCAACTCCAGCACATCCATGGATCCTCGAAGGTAGAGAATTTGTGCAAATGACCTCACACATCCTAAATTGTCTTGACTCGTGTTTAAGATGCCCTCACGCAACTTCCTCTAAAGGCTAGGCAAGTGCACGCAAGATGCATTCTCTTGCCGCAACACCAAGCTTCACGTGACCCCATAAGTTGCGCGCATCTATCCCCCCAATATTTGTGCCTTGACCTTGTGCTAGAGCTCGTGGCTCGCTCAACACTACTTGCGCACGCAACTTTAGAGTTGCGCACAACAACCTTTGGGTCCTTGACCTAATGCCTCCTTCCGCCAAGCACCGTTGCACGCAAGTTGAGTGTTCAAGTGCCCTGCACCTACTTCGATCAGGTTCACCCGCGCCTCAATCACATGCACAACCCGTATCATCAACCCTTGTGTCCAGTCTCTTTGCTCCAAGCATGAACTGGACAGTTGTATCACCTCTTGCTCTTAAACCTAGTGTCACGACCCAATCATGGGGGTCCTGTCCCACACCAGCAAGAACATCAAAGTTGCGGTTCATCTGGTTAGTCCCTATCTAAGAGATGAGAGTCGCCCCGACAAAGAGGAGGATGGTGCGTGTCACCCTTGACACCACTAGTTGGGAGTTGGGGCCACTCTCCTGATGAGTCCATGGCAGGACGAAACCAGTGAACCTCACATATGAAGAGTTGGACGGCTGAACCCCGCCCGCCTTGGAGGGGGCTGGGGTGCCGCACGGGCGAACTGCTGTGCTGAGACGCTCAGCCCGTGACAAGTGGTATCAGAGGGAATGTGCCTCGTGGTGTTGCGGAATGCTGCCGGATGGACCTTGGTGGTGGGAGCGGAGTCCCGGGGTGTCATGCGGAGATGACACGACGTAGAAGGTCGCGCTTGCGAGATGTCCGAGGCAGAGACGCCACTATGAAGGGTGGGTCTCGTGGAGGTGGTTTTCGACCCTGAGAGAGAGGGTGGACCACGTTGGTTTGCGACCCAGAGAGTGGGTGGGCCATTGATGCCAACGACAAGGAAGAAGCGTCCCCTGAGGCCATGCTTAGTAACCAGTTAGTTGGAAGCAGTCGCAGACACACAGAAGGCCACGATCCTGCATGCACGAGGGCGTGCATGGAATGGTGGTGGGAGAATGTCACGACCCAATCATGGGGGTCATGTCCCACACCAGTAAGAACATCAAAGCTGCGGTTCATCTGGTTAGTCCCTATCTAAGAGATGAGAGTCGCCCCGACAAAGAGGAGGATGATGCGTGTCACCCTTGACACCACTGGTTGGGAGTTGGGGCCACTCTCCTGATGGGTCCATGACAGAACGAAACCAGTGAACCTCACATATGAAGAGTTGGACGGCTGAACCCCACCCGCCTTGGAGGGGGCTGGGGTGCCGCACGGGCGAACTGTTGTGCTGAGACGCTCAACTCGTGACACTAGGCACCCTAATGTTGGGATCACCGTGTGTCGCCTCACCATGGCAGTGTTTATGTCTCGTGCCATCCAAAAGCATGTGTGCAGTAGA
Organism: Viscum album; assembly: GCA_963277665.1. Taxonomy (NCBI): domain Eukaryota; kingdom Viridiplantae; phylum Streptophyta; class Magnoliopsida; order Santalales; family Viscaceae; genus Viscum; species Viscum album. The sequence goes on along the minus strand of OY728162.1, from coordinate 1,369,164,773 downwards.
CACGTAAGCCTCGAAGGCGACATCATCTAAAGGAAACAACTCACTTTTCCCTATAAGGAGGTCTAATGTTGTATCCTTCTCTCCAACTTGGTAACAGTCTCCCTGGGCACAACCCTTATCTCGTCCAAGCTGAAATACTTTAAGGTGCATAGTCCAACATCCTAGTCGTACGATGTTAAGATGCATGACAACATCCTTAGCGCATGATGTTAAACTGTATCCCCACCCTATGCAACAGACACATGATGCACCGTGTATGACTGGCATGGGATGACACCCCTCTTACACCAGACAACCCATATGCGTAAGCCCCACACCATCAGGGGATGATCCTCCTACATCGGGCAACCCATATGTGTACACCCCACACTATCATGGGATGATCCTCCTACATTAGACAACCCATATGTGTATGACCCACACCATCATGGAATGATCCTCTTACATTGGGGAACCCATATGCATAAGCCCCATACCATCCCTTGTTGTTGCTCCTTTCGTGATGCAAGCATCCTTATCGCACAATGTAAAACTGCATGGATCAGTCCTCTCACACAACCTTAAACTGTGCGCTCGAACTACATTGAGTTTTGATCTCTGTCTCTTGACAGGGTTTGTAGGACATCTTTCTGAGATTCAATCACGACACCCTAACATCACATACTATGTTACGCATAAGAACATCCGGGATGTGATAACGAGTTTCTTAATATTCAAAACTATGAATACAAGTTATCATAAAGTACATAGAAGTTGGTTCTAGGGGACCAACTCCAATAGACTCCCACTTGCACTAGAGCCAACTACTAACAACCTTCAATCCGCTAGCTCTCACATGATACTCATGCTTCTACTGAGATATGCCTTTAATTAAGGGGTCTTCCACGTTTTCATTTATTGGAACTCTGCTTACAACAACTTCACCCCTACAATAAAAAATCACTCAAGAGGTGATACTTCTGGAGCATGTGTGTTTGTTTGTTGGTGCGACCTCGAATCTTTTGCAAGAGTCACCGCTGTAGTATTATCACAATATAATGGGATAAAGTCTTTACTGTGAGGTACTATATCAAGCTCATGGAAAAAGTTCTGTATCCAAACGACTTCCTTGGCTGTATCAGAAGCTGCTATATACTCGGACTCCACTGTATAATCAACGACAACTGGATGCTTTGAACTTTTCTAGCTCATAACTCCTCCATTGAGACATAAAACATATCTTGAATGCAACTTTAGATCATTATGATCTGTTTGAAAACTAGTATCAGTATAACCCCTGATGACTAGCTCCTCATCTACCCCATACACTAGGAACATATACTTAGTTATTCTCAGATACTTAAGGATAGCCTTAACAGATGACCAACGTTGTTCTCATGGATTTTCTTGATATCTTTCTACCATGCTCAATGCATAAACAACATCAAGTCTAGTACATAACATGACATACATGATTGATCATATCACCGAAGTGTATGAATCTTACTCAATCTCTCTTTCTCCTATTGTGTATGAGGACATATTTTTTTAAAAAGATATATACCACGTGACACCAGAACCAATCTCATTTAGGATTATTCCATATTAAATCTCTTTAGTATCTGGTTAATGTATGTACTTTGACTTATTCCAAGAAGCCTCTTGGATCTATCATGAATGATCTTGATACCTAGAATATAGGTTGCTTCACCTAAGTCCTTCATGGAGAAACACTTGTTTAACCAGTCCTTAATAGACTGTATGTCTAGTATGTCGTTTCCAATAAGTAACATGTCATCAACATATACTACTAGGATGAAGGCTGCATTCCCACTAAACCTCTTGTAAACACATGACTCACATTCATTCTTAATGAAACCAAATTTTCTTATAGCTTCACTGAATCGAACATTACATGACCTGGATGTTTTCTTCAATCCATAAACGGATCTCTGCAACTTGAAAATCTTTTTGGCATCACTTGGAGTCACAAACCCTTCTGGTTGTGTCATATAAACATCTTCCTGAAGATTCCCATTAAGGAAAGCAGTTTTGACGTCCATCTACCAAATTTCATAGTCATGGTAAGTTGCTATAGCAAGTAGAATTATAATGGATTTAAACATAGAAATTGGTGAAAATGTTTCATCATAGTCAATTCCTTGACACTATTTAAACCCTTTACCCATTAGCCTTGCTTTATAGGTATTTACTTTACCTTCCATGTCCATTTTTCTCTTCAATGTCCATTTTCACCTTACGGGATTTACATCAATTGATGCATCGACCAGAACCCAAACTTGGTTATGATACATGGAATCTATTTTAGAATTCATGGCTTCTTTCCATCTCGCAGCTCCTGAGCTCTTTATTGCCTCTTTGTAGGAGAGAGGTTCATTATTGTCAACTAATAACGAGTCACCTTCTTCGATGACTAGAAAAACATATCTCTCTGGTTCTCTTACCTCTCTTGTGCTCCTATGCAGTACTTGTGTTTCAGGAACTACTTCTTCCATGGGGACCTATTGAATCTATTCTTATCTTGAGCATCAACTTCATCGAAGTCAATCTTGCTCACACTATCCTTTTTGAGGAAGTACTCCCTCTCAAGAAAGACGGATTGTCTAGCGACAATCACTTTCATATATGAGGGGTTGTATAGGTAGTATCCCTTTTTTCCCTTAGGATACCCTATAAAGATACACTTTATGCATCGGGGTACTAGTTTGTTGCTTGCGAAGGCCTTAACAAACTCCTCACAACCACATACATGTGTATGCAACAAAAAAAGTTTCTTCCCACTCCATAACTTGAAAGGAATCATGTTTTCATTTTTAGTTGGTACTTATTTTAGTTTGTATGCCGCAGTTTGTAATGCATATCCCCAAAAGGATAATGAAAGATTTGTATGACTCATCATCGACCTTAACATGTCTAACAAGGTACGATTCCTCCTTTCACTAACACCATTCCACTGTGGTGTGTAAGGTGGACTGAGTTGAGATAGAATCCCAAAATCCTGTAAAAAGATGATAAACTCTTGGTTAAGATATTCACCACCTTGATCTGATCAAAGCTTTTTTGTCTTCTTTCTAAGTTGATTCTCCAATTCATTCTTGAACTCATTGAATTTCTCAAAATACTCGAACTTATACATCATCAAGTAGACATAGTCATATCTACTAAAGTCATTAGTAAAAGTTATGAAGTAAGAATATGCACCTCTATATTCTACTGGAAATGGTCAACACACATCAGTGTGTACCAATCCTTGAAGCTATATGACCCTTTCATCCTGTCCACCAAATGGCGATTTGGTCGTTTTCCTTGTAAACAATCATGACATCTTTTAAGTGGTTTTAGCTAAGAAGAGCCTAAATAACTATCTTGATAGAGCTTTGTCAAATGATTCCCATTTACATGACCAAGGCGACGAAGCCATAACTGAGTGCTGTATGAGTTATGCCAACTTGATTCGTTATTTATTTCCAATACTTAGTTTTCATAATTTAATGCATAAAGACCATTATTTAAATGCATCATACCATAACATATGTTTTCTTTATAAAAGAAATGAATTTTATTCCCAAACTTGAAATAAAACCTTCTGCATCTAGGCATGATATAGAAATTATATTCTCGATAACAGTTGGTACACAATAATAATCCCTTAAATTGAATATCATTCTCGTTGGTAATAAAAGGTGGTAGTCACCAATGGCTAGAGCAGCCATCCTCGCACCATTGGAAGATTTCAAAACCACCTCTCTAGAAATCTTTTGGAATCTACTTGGTCCCTGCATTTGGATACAAATGTGAGCACCACAAACTGTATCTAATATCCAATGTGTAGATATTGAAAGATTACACTCGATAAAAAACACGCCTTTAGCTTCCCCTTTCTTAAGGGTTCAGTTCTTCTTTCAGTGGCCTTGCTTGCCACATGCAAAACATACTGTCTCATTTTCCTTACCCTGCCTTTGGATTTTCCTCTTCTTAGAAGGACGATTCTTGGGAGCTTTATACTTTTTATGAGTCTTGGGCCTCTTCTCCTAGTTCTTCCTTTTCTTATCCACTATAAAGACTTCATGTTTGTCACGCCCCATGTCCTTATCCACTTGGAGAATCAAAAAAAAAAAGTTCTGAAAGACTCTTGTTATTATTTCTCATGTTATAATTAACAATAAAACTGGAGAAGGTCTTGGGTAGTGAGGAAAGTATGAGATTTGTGCACAACTCACCTGAGAATTTAATCCCTAAGATGTCTAAGAGTTCAATATAGCCAATAATCTTGGTTACATGATCCCCAACTGACATAGACTCTCCAAGATTAGTTGTAAACAAAGAATTGGAGATCTCGTATCTCTATTATCTTTCCTTCTCTTGATAGAGATCCTGAAGTTGAGACATCATGCTATATGCATCCATGTCCTCATGTTGCTTCAAAAGCTCATTGGTCATGGATGATAACATGAAACATTGAACATTTGTAGTATCGTTCAAATGTTTCTCATAGAGAGAAAACTCTTCCTCACTAGTTTCATTACTAGGTGTATTAGGAATATGTTCTTCCAACACATATAATTTCCTTTCATAGCGTAGGATAACACACAAGTATCTTTTCCACTCTTGGAGATTTGTGCCGGTGAGAAGGTTATCCTTCTCAAATATAGATCATAATGATATGTTTGAAGTCATTTTTATTGCAGTTTCTACAAGTAAGATGAGCAGAGATTTAATAATTTATCTAATAAAATTATGATAAATAAATAAATATTATATTTATTAATCTCCCACTATTTTATCGAAACCCAATAGTCCTCACCACTAGCTTTATAATATCATGTTACTTGGACATTCTAGCGAAAATGATCTATATTCACCTTCTCATCACCCCAAATTTGGCTGTTCAAGCAATTTGAAGGGTTTTAAGTAGTCAATCAAAATGTCAATTGCATTAACTCAAAGTTCCTTGATCCATTGAGTGGACTCCCCAATCATGAAATCCTTAAATTAAATTTCCTCAACCATTTCCTCTTAGTTACACCAAGTCCTACTTTGACAATCAACCCTTGATGTGAACTAATTCAACCCAAAACTTCAAGTTAGAATTCCTTGATAATTGAAAGCACCACAAATTTAGCTAGTCAAACACTTTGAATTATGGTTCAATTTTAACTGAAGTAGTCGAAGGCTATACCGACTTAATATAAAATTTAGAGATTTAATATTTTATGCATAAATTTCTAATTATTATTTTTATTACATGTCTGTTAATATTAAGTGGATTTACTTAAGTGATTAATAGTGTCTTAGATAATATTTACGCATAAGCCATTTTATTTTAGTTCAATATTGCATACTTGTTAATTCATTAATTCGTGTGATCACGTCAAAACATCCGTAATGAAATAACCATGCACCTTGAAAGAAATAAAATATTAATGTGGTATGATCATGAGCTTTTACTAATGGTTAGTTTATCTAGTGGATGATAAACTAATCGTTGACCTAGGGGAAAAAAACCTTGAACCATTTATGGTTCGTGTTCTAGCTTTCCACCTGTCTACCTATGTATCTCTCTTGGACTGGTTTCACCTTAGCTGCTAACTTGAACCGCCTCTAATAACTTGGATACTCCATCCATTACATCTTTTTTTTACTCACACATCAAGTGAGGGGAAGAGGTTTACATAAAAGAAACCATGAGCACACAGACCCCTACATAATAAGAGGTGAGATGACACACATGACAACAATTTAATTTAATAATAAATTAAAAGAAATCAATCACATACAAAGTTCTGGTCTAATCTCATGATCATCCACATGAAAAAAATTATGCATTTAATAAAATTAGCATTCAATTCTAATTGTTATTATTTAAGATAAATCATGCTCGAATAAATTAATTATATTATTTAATTAATCAATTCTTTTATCTTAATTCTCATCAGAATTTCCTTGAGATTCTCATCCATTATAATTTTAAACAAATTAAATAAATTTATTTAAAATTAACTATGTACAATAGAAAAATGTACCTTAGAGACAACATAGTGATTACCCAACCAAACTACCCAACATGTATTATACTTTTATATTGTTTACACTTGCGTCATGTGACATACATGATTAATCACATACTTTCATGATATATACTATCAACTTAATGATTACGTGGATTATATGAATTTTTAGTCACGTGGTATGCTTCAATGAACACCGAGTAATGAATGTAATATGAATTATACATGATATACATATCCAAACATTACACATAAATTAATTAATCATTTATATATATTAAAACCCATCACATAGAGTAACCTATCAACTTAATGACCACACAAAAGTACATGTTGATATGGTTTTCATGGTATAATAAATTATTTTTTAATTCTGTGTAATTTGGTATAAGTACATGGCGTGTACAAGCCAACTACATGATGTGTACTCTTCCCACAGTCTATCCAAGGAACATGCCTAGAGACTCAGCATATAAATCATGCTTCAAAAAATATTGGAGTACACGATGTGTACATGGGATACACGACGTTTGGTCTCTGAGTTACATGGTCACCAGTCAGGTAGGTCATGTAAGAAGATACATGACCTATCTGTGACTAAAGGACTACACGCTGTGTACAACAGTTACACAACGTGTACTCTGGCTGACCGTGCGCCAGGCTGGCCCAATCAACACACAATGTATAACTAAATGCACCACGTGTAATAAATTCACATGCCTTGAATTAATTTTGAATTAATTCTTAGTGCATTAAACACTAGTACACGGTGTGTACCTCCGGGTTACATGGAGTGTACTCTTGTGTTATCCAGCCAAACTCCTCAGCACCCCTAGATGAGATCTTTGAATTTATTTTGTTCATAAAATTAATTGACTCGATTATATTTATGAGAAATGAAGAGGAAGAAGAAGATCTCAAAATTCGGATTAAGAATGATTAAAATGGAATTGAAAACCAATCACTTATGTGTAAATCAATCAATGGCATTTAAATAATTATAAATAATTATGTGATTACTTTGTTACCACTTGAAGGTTCCAGGTGCAACAGAAGTATGTGATGGGTCATGCCCAACTTTTCTTTTTGTCATGATCATTGATCAATCCGAGATTTACCCGATGATAAGCACCATGATTAACATAATTAAATCAAAGAATACATACAATGGATAAAACACTGAAACCAAAGCACATAATCATCACATATTGTTTATAATTAATTTAAGAAACTAAATAATTACCTTGAGATAATTCTTTCTTCATTGATGGATCTGATAACAGATCTACATTGTATAATCGTTGCATTGTAGGAATCAAGGGCAGATTCCATCTAGCAGTGATCCACACATGTTCCACAAATCTCCAAACATCACCGTAGGAATATTCGAGTGCTAGCGTGACAGATCCTAACACTTACTCTATTCACCTTTGATTTCCTTGATAACCACTTTCAAAGGATTCTTATTGATATGTCTAGACCAAGGAGTGGAAGGTGGAGGAAGATCACTCTCCATTCTTGGGAGCGTTCTTGGAGAAGGGAGCACTCTAGAGCTTCGAGAGGATTCTCCGGATTTGTTGTGCACAACAAAACAAATGAATTGTCTCTCATGAAAAATAATATAATCAAGTTTTTATACCACCAGAGTTGGAAAGAAATAATTGCACAAGTGCCCTTTATTATTTATTTAATCCTTGCAGAACCCCATATCTATAATAATAAAAAAATTATTATTTCTTGATATGAACTAAACTCGTGAATTAAATTAAATATTATTTAATCAAATAATATTCAATATATATTATTCCTTGTCAGACCATTAAACTCGGTCTGTCATTCCTCAAAAATATTTATTGGGCCATGAATAATGAATATTTATTTAATAAATAAACATCACTACATTATTCGCTAATAAATAATTAAATATTATATTCACCAAATAACAAATAAATATTTATTAAATATTCCATTCACATAATATTCTCTTGAATAACTGGTGATGAAATATATGAAATTAAGAAAATATAAATAATTATTAAATAACATGAAGGAATAATATTTATTCAACTCATTAAATTATAAATAAATAATATATTATTTAATTGAGATTCTGGATACACTTAGTGTTTGACCCTCTAGGCCTCTTTTTAGTGGCATTAGGCGAAGCGGCCTAAGGTCGAAGGGTAGTGTCAAGAAACACGCCAATAAACCCATAGAGAAAGAAGTTAATTCCGTAATGACATAATACCTCATACGGATTCTTACTTTGCAATATAATCCCATTATCATGATATCTCTAATCAAGAAGGTTTCATACAGGTGCCATTAACCTATGCACTCAATGTCTCTTTCTTTGACTTTTCCGAAATTGAACTTGCCTATTGAACATCATGACCATGGATTTATTTAGGCTATATCATTTACATCAAAGGGATTGAGATATCAACATATGTTAAAGAACAAAAGGGAAAAATCCTTTCCCGTATTATTCATTAATGCAATATTTCTTGTGACACACCCAACATATCCTACCTTATTGTGAACATTTTTCATCAAGGTTTTCATCAATAAATCAAATTACATGACTCATAATACTCATTAATAATAATCTTAAAGTCTAATAATCAATACACACATCCACATATAGGAAAATCCAATGACACATATAAATGTGGATTTCCTGCTAACGGGCCACGTTCTCATAATATCCTACGCTAGATATTACCAAGGGTGTACACCATGAGAAGATGTCTCAGAGACTTATGAGTATCCACTCTAGATATCCCGAATCATTTGTATACCTCAAATGATTTCATCCTACTATAAAATATATATTTAAGAATACTATCATGGCACTTCAGGGTTCTCATCATAGTAGGGAACTATAATGACCTTTTAGTGAGACAACTACTCTTTAGACATTATCATATACACTACAAATAAAGTGACCTTTACTAACAAAAAATTACCGACATATAATATAATTGTTGGTAAAAATGATTAATTCCAATAGATATTCAATTATGTTGATATTAACTATAGGTACCAACAATTAGATTTACCGACAGATATATTTGTTTATATTAGTAGTTCTATACCAAAAAATCATTTACTAAAATTTAGATCTGTTGTCTTGTCATGATAATACCAACAATTGATTTACTGATAAATGAATTTGTTGTTATTAGTTATTGATACCAGCAAAATTTTTACCATTAAAAAAATACTTTACCAATAAATTATTCAAAAATATTAATTATTTTACCAAAAATTTAATATATAGATATATATATTACCCATTATAAGTATATCATTCTGATAATAAAACTATACAATTAATTAAAATATCCATAGTTTAGTAATTAATTAAAACATCCACAATCCTTATAGAATATAATTTTTTATATAAATTCATAATTTTTTTTCTTTATATATATATGAAAAAAATAAAAACACTAATGTTCCCCCCAACGCCACACCCCCCGCCCCCCGCCCCCACCCCCCGCTGTTCCCCACGACTGTAACGACCTGAAATTTTGAATAAATCTTGTTTCTTAATTTTATGTGTTATTTTATTTTATTTTTATACTCAATAAAAATGTTTCATTTGATAACATTAGTATAATTAAAATGAGACCATTGAGTTTTGACTGTTATATGACCATTGGTCAATATAACCCCTGGAAACTAAACGTTTTGATTCTTGTCTCTAAATACAAGTAATCTTGGTTAATTATTATAGAAAGAAGATTCGATGTCCTCACCCGGTAGTCTTGGATCGATCGAAGCCCATCTAACAGAACATGGGAAGGAGGTAGCACCAATGGGCTTTGCTCTGGACCAAACCCAAGCCGAACTTCATCGTGTGAAGCTAGAACAGAATCACCTTTGCGAGAAGTTCAAACTGATAGAAATTACTACTCGTGCGATGTTAGCCGAGCCTCCCTCAGATTCTCTCACCTTAGAACACCTTACACTTAGGTCCTATGCTGGTGTGATAAGGGGCTATGTAAGGAGACCATAACTGCCTTGTGTAATCCTTTGTTTTAAATAAAAATTGGGATTTCTTCTTATGAAGTTTATGAATTTTCAAATGTCCGAATAAATATAGTATGCATATTTTTGGTGAATTTTAGAGAAAGGATATTTAAAAAAAATGTTTATGTAAAACTTAAATAATTAAAAATGTATAATGATTTTCAAAAAATGGCCTTCTACAATTATGTTCAGTACGAAATTTAGAGTCTAATAAGATCAACTTGATATTTAATGAATAGTAAATTATGAATAGTGATTTTACGCTTAGGATTAGTAATGTGACCAAATGGATTAGTAATCTCACTTAAAGAAAGTTTTAAAATAATCTAGGCACCTTGATTAAGTAATGTGATTCAATAAAATGGTTAAATAATGGTTTCATAAATTATTATTCAAGTATTAGTTTTTTTTGGGTGAATAGTGTTTTTTAATTAAAAATTAAATTAAAAATATTTAGAAAAATATTTTTATAAAATGGATTTCATTTTTGAACTCAGAGCATCGATATTATGTTAAGGTAATTTTTGGGGTTTTTTCTGAAAAAAAAATAAATTTTTGGTGAATAGTGTATTTATTTAAAAATAAAATTAAAAATATTGAGAAAATTATTTTTATAAAATGGAGTTAATTTTTGAAATTAGAGCATTGATATTGGTTAATGTGAAATTTTGGGATTTTTCTGAGAAAGTTGAATTTTTAGTGAATAGTAAAAATACAGTTTTAGGGTTTCGGTATGTTTAGTGACATCATAACTGTTTCATGGTGATGTCAGGAGATATTTTAAGGGTTATCCGACCTAAGGTGATGGATATTTGTATTGGGGGCCCCATGTGGCCAAACTTAATGGGAAATATCATGGGAGAGCACATGGTTTTGAGAAAACAACATGTGAGGTGTCCCTTAGCCATTAATGCCTTGTCCCCTCACTTTCCCTATAAATACCAAGCCCTCCTCTCATCCTTTCGACTCAAAAACCATCATCAACGAATTTCTGGTTTCCTTACCTCCCAAGGAGTCCTCCCAAGGTGCCCCAAGCCCTCAAGGTCCAAACCTTTGAGTTTTAAGAGTTACGTTTTAAGGTAAGGGATCCGATCTCTCTCTTTCTTTTCAAGAAATCTCTTTTATGTAATTTCTTTTATGCTCCATGTTCTTATGTTAAAGGGTGTTCTATTATACTACTCTTACTTCCCTTTTCATGTTCACATAATGAGAGATACCCTCTTACTCTCATCATTTCGTTTTATGATGTTTTAAGTGGCGCCGTTAGGCTGCCAAAATTTTTGTAACAGATTCTTTCTCCCTTCTCATTTTTCAAGATCTATTTTCATGTAAAGTATTTCAAGTTACTTTTTATTATGTTGGGGTATGATATCTAAATTTATCATACTGATCTTTTATGATCATATGATGAGAGACCCCATTTTATCTCTTCAATTCAGTATTTTGAAGTTTTAAGTGGCGCCGTTAGGCTGCCGAATTTCTAAGGGGTTCTTTCACCCTTCTCGTTTTCAAGATCTATTTTCATGTCAAGTATTTCATGTTCCTTTTTATTATGTTGGGGTATGATCTCTATATCTATCATACTGATCATTTATGTTCATATTATGAGAGACCCTATTTGATCTCGTCAATCCATTTTTGGAAGTTTTAAGTGACGCCGTTAGGCTACCGAATTCTCATAAGAGAAATATTATTTTTGTCTTCCTTTCATGTTCTTCATTTCATATGGTATATCATTCAAATTTCATTACCATGTTCTTAAATACTATATATTCTGTTCCCCTACTGTTTTATGTATCATTTTTGAGAGGGAGACCCATGTCCCCTCTCTTTTCAATGTTTTCTAAAACCCCGAAACATAGCCGTTATGTTGCAGAATTTTCGTCTCAAAATGCCTCTCTCTTCTCTCAAAATTATTTTATGTTATAAAGTGAATACTCAAAGCTCTTATTTCTACAGGGGTATTCACATATATATCAAAATGTTCTATTTTAAATTCTGGTATTTACATACATGAAACCCGCTTTCCCTTTCCGTGGGTTTAAAGTGACATAAAGATCATGCCTTTAAAGCAGTTTTTAAAACGTTATGATTATGAAATGAAACCCATTTCTTTTATGCTATATGGGTTGTTTATGAAATGATTGATGATGATATATGTGGCTCACATGATAATAAAGACATGTCAAGGGTGCGCCCAGATAGCGCTCCAATGCATTGGGTAAAGACTTAATCTCCAGAGAATACTTTTTAGACGGATACCTTGGTGAATAACCTTGGTAAATTTTAATGACACCTTGGGGATGGACCTTGGTGAAAAGAAATGATTGTCAATATTAAATGTGGTAGCCACATCTTCAAGTTATGAAAAATTTTATTTTTATTATGATATATCTCATGATTTCATTCTCATTCCTTAAATTTCTTTTCATGACCTTATTGAAGTATCTCAAGTTCACATGTAAAATGTTTCTCTTGTTTCCCTTACTGGGCCTTCTGCTCACCCTTTCTTTTGATGTATGTCCCCAGGTTATGAGATGCAGTAATGAACCTAGGATGAACATGAGGAGAAGACTTTCAAGTGTTTAAGAAGAATGTTTTATGTTTTCATGTTTTAAGTTCCTGGTTTCCAAGACACTAAACCTTAAAGATCCTCATTTTTGTAAAATGTAATCAATGTTTATGTGATAAAAAGGGCGGGATGCTATAGTTGGTATCAAAGGATGGTTTAGTTATTTGTGGAAATTAGGATATGAAAACTCTAGGAAGAACCCTATATAAAAGTTTAAATATAGGAAATATTCCTGGTATTTTGGTGAGTATTGAGTAAGGGGTTTCCAAGCAAATACATCCATGTCTGGATACGAGCAGGTAGAGGTGGCTCTGGCACAGATGTACATAGGGGTAAAACCCGAAAACACCGATTTGAGCTAGACTCGAACGGGAACTGGTACACGACAACAGGCCTTGCTGCACTCTTGGTTACGACACTCCCGGGGGATATGCTTTGGTAAATTCATAAGCTTAGTATGAACCATTATTAAAGGAACAAAGATAAAATAAAGATTCACATAAGAATATATGATCATGGATAACCTAGTTTGAAACCTAGGGGATCACAAGTTAGGGTATAATTTTCTTCTACAAGTTATCCTTATATGATTTAAGTTCCTTTTCATGATTATTGGTTAAGTATTTAAGCCACTAATTATACTTTCTCTTCTTAGTTAATGGTGGGAAATGGAAGAACATGTCCCAACAACCAATGTGATAGGAAATGTGACGATTGCCGTTTTGATATGACAGAGATGATTAGGGGATTAAAAGATGATTATTATTTTGGAAGACGTTCACTATATTAGGGACTCTATATGATCGACGTAAATAGATTACTACGGTATTTTCATTGATGAGTAAGGTTGAATTATATTTTGAAGAATCAAGGAATTTAAGGTGGACTTATAGTAATTTAGGTTACTTATGGGAATGATTAACCTATCTTGGGTAAAATATGTTTAGGTTAGATACTTTTTTCTATAAGATGTTAGGAGTGGTTGATGTTGTTTGGAGATGAACAATGAAGTTTATTTTGGAAGACTATGTTATCAAATCCTTCTTGTATTTGAGTTTCAATCTTAGTTTGGTTTATTTTGAGAAAATTTAAGGACCGTTATTTATGGAATGGTCTATGATGAACTTTGGGTAGTACCATGAAACTTTGAAGATTTAAAAGTAGTTTCCATTCCTATGGGTTTATTTCTTTTTGAAGAGTTGTTTTACCTTACCCTTTTTGTTTTTGGGATAATGTTTAAAGATAGAAGAAATAGATAGATAATCTTTTGTGGATTATGTGATTCTCTAGAAGATGATTCTTGTGTTTTGATGAGACCAAGTAGTTTTGAATGATCATCGTTTGGAGAAAAGATTAGTTTTGGTAGAAACCTGTTAAAGGATGAAACTCTACATTAAGGTAGGTATATTTTCTTATGTTTTTGTTCTATGTAGTAAATGAATTCCTCAAAATTTTGAAAAGGAACGTAAAACAAAAATGTTGTTGGTTTACGTTTCCTACTAGGTAATCAAAGTCCGTTTACACACATCATAAGTTTGGGATTTTCTTATGGTTAACTTTATCCTAATCATGTTTTCTATCACTCTCCCTCAGAACTTGACCCTTTGTTTTCTCCTCCATGTCCATGTTTTCCTACATGGAATCCTAGTGTGGGATAACTCGGGTGACCTTTGTACTTCCCTTTCTTTCTTTTAAAGTAATAGTTTTACTGACTCCTTTTCCGATGTGGGACTTTCAATGAAATTTCAAAACCCAATTTTAAAAATTGCGAGGACACAATTTCTTAAGGGGGGAAGATTGTAACGACCTGAAATTTTGAATAAATCTTGTTTCCTAATTTTATGTGTTATTTTATTTTATTTTTATACTCAATAAAAATGTTTCATTTGATAACATGAGTATAATTAAAATGAGACCATTGGGTTTTGACTGTTATATGACCATTGGTCAATATGACCCCTGGAAACTAAACGTTTTGATTATTGTCTCTAAATACAATTAATCTTGGTTAATTATTATAGAAAGAAGATTCGATGGCCTCACCCAGTAGTCTTGGATCGATCGAAGCCCATCTAACAGAACTTGGGAAGGAGCTAGCACCAATGGGCTTTGCTCTGGACCAAACCCAAGCCGAACTTCATCGTGTGAAGCTAGAACGGAATCACCTTTGCGAGAAGTTCAAACTAATAGAAATTACTACTCGTGCGATGTTAGCCGAGCCTCCCTCAGATTCTCTCACCTTAGCACACCTTACACTCAGGTCCTATGCTGGTGTGATAAGGGGATATGTAAGGAGACCATAACTGCCTTGTGTTATCCTTTGTTTTAAATAAAAATTGGGATTTCTTCTTATGAAGTTTATGAATTTTCAAATGTCCGGATAAATATAGTATGCATATTTTTGGTGAATTTTAGAGAAAGGATATTTTAAAAAATGTTTTGTAAACTTTAAATAATTAAAAATGTGTAATGATTTTCAAAAAATGGTCTTCTAAAATTATGTTCAGTACGAAATTTAGAGTCTAATAAGATCAACTTGATATTTGATGAATAGTAAATTATGAATAGTGATTTTACGCTTAGGATTAGTAATGTGAACAAATGGATTAGTAATCTCACTTAAAGAAAGTTTTAAAATAATCTAGGCACCTTGATTAAGTAATGTGATTCAATAAAATGGTTAAATAATGGTTTCATAAATTATTATTCAAGTATTAGTTTTTTTTGGGTGAATAGTTTTTTTTAATTAAAAATTAAATTAAAAATATTTAGAAAAATATTTTTATAAAATGTATTTCATTTTTGAACTCAGAGCATCGATATTATGTTAAGGTAATTTTTGGGGTTTTTTCTGAAAAAAATGAATTTTCGGTGAATAGTGTATTTATTTAAAAATAAAATTAATAATATTTAGAAAATTATTTTTATAAAATGGAGTTCATTTTTGAAATCAGAGCATTGATATTGGTTAATGTGAAATTTTGCGATTTTTCTGAGAAAGTTGAATTTTTAGTGAATAGTAAAAATACAGTTTTAGGGTTTCGGTATGTTTAGTGAAATCATAACTGTGTCATGGTGATGTCATGAGATATTTTAAGGGTTGGACGACCGAAGGTGATGGATATTTGTATTGGGGTCCCCATGTGGCCAAAAATAATGGGAAATATCATGGGAGAGCATATGGTTTTGAGA
The DNA here is from genome assembly GCA_963277665.1 of Viscum album. Taxonomy (NCBI): domain Eukaryota; kingdom Viridiplantae; phylum Streptophyta; class Magnoliopsida; order Santalales; family Viscaceae; genus Viscum; species Viscum album. Next base: position 1,369,148,963 of record OY728162.1, on the reverse strand, counting down.
AAAGCACATGTGAGGTGTCCCTTGGCCATTAATGCTTTGTCCCCTCACTTTCCCAATAAATACCAAGCCCTCATCTCATCCTTTCGACTCCAAAACCATCCTCAACGAAGTTTTGGTCTCCTTACCTCCCAAGGAGTCCTCCCAAGGTGCCCCCAAGCCCTCAAGGTCCAAACCTTTGAGTTTTAAGAGTTACGTTTTAAGGTAAGGGATCCGATCTCTCTCTTTCTTGTCAAGAAATCTCTTTTATGTAATTTCTTTTATGCTCCATGTTATTATGTTAAAGGGTGTTATTTTATACTAATCTTACTTCCCTTTTCATGTTAACATAATGAGAGATCCCCTCTTACTCTCATCATTTCGTTTTATGAAGTTTTAAGTGGCGCTGTTAGGCTGCCGAAATTTTTGTAACAGATTCTTTCTCCCTTCTCATTTTTCAAGATCTATTTTCATGTAAAGTATTTCAAGTTCCTTTTTATTATGTTGGGGTATGATATATAAATTTATCATACTGATATTTTATGATCATATGATGAGAGACCCCATTTTATCTCTTCAATTCAGTATTTTGAAGTTTTAAGTGGCACCGTTAGGCTGCCGAATTTCTAAGGGGTTCTTTCACCCTTCTCGTTTTCAAGATCTATTTTCATGTCAAGTCTTTCATGTTCCTTTTTATTATGTTGGGGTATGATATCTATATCAATCATACTGATCATTTATGTTCATATGATGAGAGACCCTATTTGATCTCATCAATCCATTTTTGGAAGTTTTAAGTGACGCCGTTAGGCTGCCGAATTCTCATAAGAGAAATATTATTTTTGTCTTCCTTTCATGTTCTTCATTTCATATGGTATATCATTCAAATTTCATTAACATGTTATTAAATAATATATATTCTGTTCCCCTACTGTTTTATGTATCATTTTTTAGAGGGATACCCATGTCCCCTCTCTTTTCAATGTTTTCTAAAACCCCGAAACATAGCCGTTATGCTGCAGAATTTTCGTCTCAAAATGCCTCTCTCTTCTCTCAAAATTATTTTATGTTATAAAGTGAATACTCAAAGATCTTATTTCTACAGGGGTATTCACTTATATATCAAAATGTTCTATTTTAAATTCTGGGATTTACATACATGAAACCCGCTTTCCCTTTCCGTGGGTTTAAAGTGACATAAAGATCATGCCTTTAAAGCAGTTTTTAAAACGTTATGATTATGAAATGAAACCCATTTCTTTTATGCTATATGGGTTGTTTATGAAATGACTGAGGATGATATATTTGTCTCACATGATAATAAAGACATGTCAAGGGTGCACCCAGATAGCGCTCCAATGCATTGGGAAAAGACTTAATCTCTAGAGATGACTTTTTAGACTGATACCTTGGTGAATAACCTTGGTAAATTTTAATGACACCTTGGGGATGGACCTTGGTGAAAATAAATGATTGTCAATATTAAATGTGGTAGCCACATCTTCAAGTTATGAAAAATGTTATTTTTATTATGATATATCTCATGATTTCATTCTCATGCCTTAAAGTTATTTTCATGACCTTATTGAAGTATCTCAAGTTCACATGTAAAATGTTTCTCTTGTTTCCCTTACTGGGCCTTATGCTCACCCTTTCTTTTGATGTATGTCCCCAGGTTTTGAGATGCAGTAATGAACCTAGTATGAACATGAGGAGAAGACTTTCAAGGGTTTAAGAAGAATGTTTTATGTTTTCATGTTTTAAGTTCCTGGTTTCCAAGACACTAAACCTTAAAGATCCTCATTTTTGTAAAATGTAATCAAAGTTTATGTGATAAAAAGGGCGGGATGCTATAGTTGGTATCAAAGGATGTTTTAGTTATTTGTGGAAATTAGGATATGAAAACTCTAGGAAGAACCCTATATAAAAGTTTAAATACAGGAAATCTTCCTGGTATTTTGGTGAGTATTGAGTAAGGGGTTTCCAAGAAAATACATCCATGTCTGGATACGAGCAGGTAGAGGTGGATCTGGCACAGATGTACATAGGGGTAAAACCCGAAAACACCACTTTGAGCTAGACTCGAACGGGAACTGGTATACGACAACGGGCCTTGCTGCACTCTTGGTTACGACACTCCCAGGGGATATGATTTGGTAAATTCATAAGCTTAGTATGAACCATTATTAAAGGAACAAAGATAAAATAAAGATTTACATAAGAATATATGATCATGGATAACCTAGTTTGAAACCTAGGGGATCACAAGTTAGGGTATAATTTTCTTCTACAAGTTATCCTTATATGCTTTAAGTTCCTTTTCATGATTATTGGTTAAGTATTTAAGCCACTAATTATACTTTCTCTTCTTAGTTAATGGTGGGAAATGGAAGAACATGTCCCAACAACCAATGTGATAGGAAATGCGACGATTGTCGTATTGATATAACAGAGATGATTAGGGGATTAAAAGATGATTATTATTTTGGAAGACGTTCACTATATTGGGGACTCTATATGATCGATGTAAATAGATTACTACGGTATTTTCATTGATGAGTAAGGTTGACTTATATTTTGAAGAATCAATGAATTTAAGGTAGACTTATAGTAATTTAGGTTACTTATGGGAATGATTAACCTATCTTGGGTAAAATATGTTTAGGTTAGATACTTTTGCTATAATATGTTAGGAGTGGTTGATGTTGTTTGGAGATGAACAATGAAGTTTATTTTGGAAGACTATGTTATCAAATCCTTCTTGTATTTAGGTTTCAATCTTAGTTTGGTTTATTTTGAGAAATTTTAAGGACCGTTATTTATGGAATGGTCTATGATGAACTTTGAGTAGTACCATGGAACTTTGAAGATTTAAAAGTAGTTTCCATTCCTATGGGGTTATTTCTTTTTGAAGAGTTGTTTTACCTTACCCTTTCTGTTTTTGGGATAATGTTTAAAGATAGAAGAAATAGATAGTTAATCTTTTGTGGATTATGTGATTCTCTAGAAGATGATTCTTGTGTTTTGATGAGACCAAGTAGTTTTGAATGCTCATCTTTTGGAGAAAAGATTAGTTTTGGTAGAAACCTGTTAAAGGATGAAACTATACATGAAGGTAGGTATATTTTCTTATGTTTTTGTTCTATGTAGTAAATGAATTCCTCAAAATTTTGAAAAGGAACGTAAAAAAAAAATGTTGTTGGTTTATGTTTCCTACTAGGTAATCAAAGTCTGTTTACACACATCATAAGTTTGGGATTTTCTTATGGTTAACTTTATCCTAATAATGTTTTCTATCACTCTCCCTCAGAACTTGACCCTTTGTTTTCTCCTCCATGTCCATGTTTTCCTACATGGAATCCTAGTGTGGGCTAACTCGGGTGACCTTTGTACTTCCCTTTCTTTCATTTAAAGTAATAGTTTTACTGACTCCTTTTCCGATGTGGGACTTTCAATGAAATTTCAAAACCCAATTTTAAAAATTACGAGGACGCAATTTCTTAAGGGGGGAAGATTGTAACGACCCGAAATTTTGAATAAATCTTGTTTCCTAATTTTATGTGTTATTTTATTTTATTTTTATACTCAATAAAAATGTTTCATTTGATAACATGAGTATAATTAAAATGAGACCATTGGATTTTGACTGTTATATGACCATTGGTCAATATGACCCCTGGAAACTAAACGTTTTGATTATTGTCTCTAAATACAAGTAATCTTGGTTAATTATTATAGAAAGAAGATTCGATGGCCTCACCCAGTAGTCTTGGACCGATCGAAGCCCATCTAACAGAACTTGGGAAGGAGGTAGCACCAATGGGCTTTGCTCTGGACCAAACCAAAGCCGAACTTCATCGTGTGAAGCTAGAACGGAATCACCTTTGTGAGAAGTTCAAACTGATAGAAATTACTACTCGTGCGATGTTAGCCGAGCCTCCCTCATATTCTCTCACCTTAGCACACCTTACACTTAGGTCCTATGCTGGTGTGATAAGGGGCTATGTAAGGAGACCATAACTGCCTTGTGTAATCCTTTGTTATAAATAAAAATTGGGATTTATTCTTATGAAGTTTATGAATTTTCAAATGTCTGGATAAATATAGTATGCATATTTTTGGTGAATTTTAGAGAAAGGATATTTTAAAAAAATGTTTTGTAAACCTTAAATAATTAAAAATGTGTAATGATTTTCAAAAAATGGTCTTCTACAATTATGTTCAGTACGAAATTTAGAGTCTAATAAGATCAAATTGATTTTTGATAAATAGTAAATTATGAATAGTGATTTTACGCTTAGGATTAGTAATGTGACCAAATGGATTAGTAATATCACTTAAAGAAAGTTTTAAAATAATCTAGGCACCTTGATTAAGTAATGTGATTCAATAAAATGGTTAAATAACGGTTTCATAAATTATTATTCAAGTATTAGTTTTTTTTGGGTGAATAGTGTTTTTTAATTAAAAATTAAATTAAAAATATTTAGAAAATTATTTTTATAAAATGGATTTCATTTTTGAACCCAGAGCATCGATATTATGTAAAGGTAATTTTTGAGGTTTTTTCTGAAAAAAAATGAATTTTCGGTGAATAGTGTATTTATTTAAAAATAAAATTAAAAATATTTAGAAAATTATTTTTATAAAATGGAGTTCATTTTTGAAATCAGAGCATTGATATTTGGTTAATGTGAAATTTCAGGATTTTTCTGAGAAAGTTGAATTTTTAGTGAATAGTAAAAATACAGTTTTAGGGTTTTGGTATGTTTAGTGACATCATAACTATGTCATGGTGATGTCATGAGATATTTTAAGGGTTGACCGACCTAAGGTGATGGATATTTGTATTGGGGGCCGCATGTGTCCAAACTTAATGGGAAATATCATGGGAGAGCACATGGTTTTGAGAAAAGCACATGTGAGGTGTCCCTTGGCCATTAATGCCTTGTCCCCTCACTTTCCCTATAAATACCAAGCCCTCCTCTCATCATTTCGACTCCAAAACCATCCTCAACGAAGTTATGGTCTCCTTACCTCCCAAGAAATCCTCCCAAGGTTCCCCCAAGCCCTCAAGGCCCAAACCTTTGAGTTTTAAGAGTTACGTTTTAAGGTAAGGGATCCGATCTCTCTCTTTCTTTTCAGGAAATCTCTTTTATGTAATTTCTTTTATGCTCCATGTTATTATGTTAAAGGGTGTTCTTTTATAATACTATTACTTCCATTTTCATGTTCACATAATGAGAGATCCCCTCTTACTCTTATCATTTCGTTTTATGAAGTTTTAAGTGGCGCCGTTAGGCTGCCGAAATTTTTGTAACGGATTCTTTCTCCCTTCTCATTTTTCAAGATCTATTTTCATGTAAAGTATTTCAAGTTCTTTTTTATTATGTTGGGGTATGATATCTAAATTTATCATACTGATATTTTATGATCATATGATGAGAGACCCCATTTGATCTCTTCAATTCATTATTTTTAAGTTTTAAGTGGCGCCGTTAGGCTGCCGAATTTCTAAGGGGTTCTTTCACCCTTCTCATTTTCAAGATCTATTTTCATGTCAAGTCTTTCATGTTCCTTTTTATTATGTTGGGGTATGATATCTATATCTATAATACTGATCATTTATGTTCATATTATGAGAGACCCTATTTGATCTCATCAATCCATTTTTGGAAGTTTTAAGTGACGCCGTTAGGCTGCCGAATTCTCATAAGAGAAATATTATTTTTGTCTTCCTTTCATGTTCTTCGTTTCATATGTTATATCATTAAAATTTCATTACCATGTTCTTAAATACTATATATTCTGTTCCCCTACTGTTTTATGTATCATTTTTGAGTGGGAGACCCATGTCCCCTCTCTTTTCAATGTTTTCTAAAACCCCGAAACATTGCCGTTATGCTGCATAATTTTCGTCTCAAAATGCCTCTCTCTTCTCTCAAAATTATTTTATATTATAAAGTGAATACTCAAAGATCTTATTTCTACAGGGGTATTCACATATATATCAAAATGTTCTATTTTAAATTCTGGGATTTACATACATGAAACCCGCTTTCCCTTTCCGTGGGTTTAAAGTGACATAAAGATCATGTCTTTAAAGCAGTTTTTAAAACGTTATGATTATGAAATGAAACCCATTTCTTTTATGCTATATGGGTTGTTTATGAAATGATTTATGATGATATATGTGGCTCACATGATAATAAGGACATTTCAATGGTGCGCCCAGATAGAGCTCCAATGCATTGGGTAAAGACTTAATCTCTAGAGATGACTTTTTAGACTGATACCTTGGTGAATAACCTTGGTAAATTTTAATGACACCTTGGGGATGGACCTTGGTGAAATGAAATGATTGTCAATATTAAATGTGGTAGCCACATCTTCAAGTTATGAAAAATTTTATTTTTATTATGATATATCTCATGATTTCATTATCATGCCTTAAAGTTCTTTTCATGACCTTATTGAAGTATCTCAAGTTCACATGTAAAATGTTTCTCTTGTTTCCCTTACTGGGCCTTCTGCTCACCCTTTCTTTTGATGTATGACCCTAGGTTATGAGATGAAGTAATGAACCTAGGATGAACATTATGAGAAGACTTTCAAGTGTTTAAGAATAATGTTTTATGTTTTCATGTTTTAAGTTCATGGTTTCCAAGACACTAAACCTTAAAGATCCTCGTTTTTGTAAAATGTAATCAAAGTTTATGTGATAAAAAGGGTGGGATGCTATAACGACCCCCTCCCCCAAACCTACCTCTCTATTCCCAGTCAGTATTCCTCACTACTGGCATTCCTCGCCGCTGGTGTTCCTCATGACTGACGTTCCTTGAGGCCAACATTCCTCACAGACCTCCTTGATGAAGACCCGCTCCCTGTTTTTGGTCGACGTTACCCTCAAACATCATCGCACAAACCACCTCCCTCTTCCCGACCGACATCCTTGCACAAAATCCACTTATGGGGGAAGGATGAAATAGAGGTGAAATTAATCAGCATTAGTCAACATGCCCTGTGGCAGTGATGAAGGTTAGACGAGTCCCTAGTAAAGGTGTCTTGATCCTATATTTATTCTACTTCATCAGTTTTTGAGTTTTGTACCTGCTTCATTTTCTTGATGTTTGTCATGTGAAATGACTGAGTTCGTCCTAATTGATCATATTCACTATCCCCTCAATATTGGGTTTATTTTGGGCTCTTTGTTTAGTGAGAATGTGGCCTATGTATAATTTTTTTGGTTCTATTATGATTATATTTTTCCTTCACACTGCTTGCACTTTTATTCTTTCATAGTAAATCATGTGATGATCCTACCACGTGTATGTAGAACAATTTTCCAAAAAAAAATCCTCTTGTCTATTTATTACTTTCTACATTTTCTTGAATTATGGAAATATTATTCTCAAAACTACAATAACTTATGCATGGAAGACAATATCAACAATCTACTTTCATTCCCTATTGCATGTTTCTTTCTCTTATTGGAAGGTGGTGTGGGAGCTTCATTCTGCTTCCCTCTTTTTCATGAGACTTTTATCTTTTCTCATCTTTATATACTTGTTTGTGCATGTAGAATAGGGGTGAGGATGGGTTGGGATGGTAAGTTTTGTTTGGAATCCATCTCTTTCTTATTTTTTTGGAACCCATATCTTAAATCTATGGTTATGTACATTGAGTTTACTAGGAAATTGATTGTTCACATAAATAATATATTAATAATTTATCTTCAAGACAACTTCTGTTAGCTAATTTTGGATTCTTGGGGGATGTTCCTTTGTTTTTGGAATCACCATCTTGATAGTCCATCCAGAAGGAATAGAAGGAAAATGAAATTTTATGGTTATTAATAGATTCATTGTTTTATTGATTAATTTTTTTATTTATGTTGGTATTTTTTTGGATCTAATGCCTAGGTACTGTTAACGTGCTTTACATTTGTAATTTTTGAGTCTAGTCTTTTTTCTGTGCATAATTTTGTTACTTTTAGTTTTTTCATTCATTGTGTCTATGGACTATTCTAGGGAGTAATAAATAGGCATTGTGATTCAACCCCCTAATTAGGAATTTTAGGAGTCATAGTTTTCTAAGTACCATTGTGTTAAAAGTTATTTGGACTTCATATTATTTATAAATCTTCTAGAATTTCTTGAAATTTTGAATAGATATCTTGAAATTTTAGCTCTTTTCTATTTTATATAACATTTGTTATGATCTATTTAGATCTATTTTCATTACAGTGGTGGAAATCCTATGATTCTTTCAACAATTAGAAGCCTTTGACTAGTTACTAGTAGTTAAAAAACAATTAAACATTATGAACATTTTTATAAACTTTTGTATGATTTTATTAACTAACGATGAAGGTAAGTCGTTATTGTTTTTCAACGTTTTCATTTCTTGGAATTTTCAGAGTAATTTTTTTGCACTTTCTAAGAAGAACAAGGTTTATATTGCACTGGATGATGCTTATTGAAATATGTTTATATCTCTTCAGATAGATGTTTTAAAAAAAATAAGTGATGTTTGTTTTACCTTTTTCATTAAACACTTATATCTGTGTTAGTTTTTTTAATAACAAATCTAGAAACATTTTTATATAATCTCTTACCATAAGAGATAAATTGCATAAACACTTTTTTACAAGTATCATTAAATTCAGTAAACCTTGTTCCTACCTTTTTAAGCAATTTTTCTTCCCTTGTGACGCGTGAAACGATAAACATTGTATACTATAGTCTATAGATAGATATGGATAAGGGGGTATGTAATGCATATAGTTAGCTAAAACAATGTTTAAAGAGCCTATTTTAGATGGATCAAAGATAATTGAGCATTCCATGATGTTTTTAGTATTTCATTTAGGCCTTCATGTTTCTATTCTATAAATGGATTATAAAACTCTAATTTTATCTTTTAGACTTTGATCGATGTCCTAGCTAGTCTGGTACAAGTGACCTGCCATCCCTACTAAGAGTCAAGTGATCTAGTCACCACAATTCCATTAGCCCAATAGTTTCCAGTAGCTACTCAATTTCCCCTCGTTGCCATCACTTTTTTCTAGTAGAGATTACAATAAAGAATAGAGTGAAAATAATGTCTTGGCAAGAATATTTGGACATTAAAAGAAATTATATCCTATTTAAGTTGGATTGGCCTCTTTCCGGGATTCCATATCTTGCGAATTTATTATATCTTTTATATTTCAACTATTCATAGATATTAGAGTAGGACCTGCTTTTATGGGTTTGAGTTGAAGCAATAACAAGACTTCTCTCACAAGGCATAAAAATCATATATATTTTTTTGACCAGAATAGTTATTGGATTGATTTATAATAAATTGAAGGTTTAGAAGTTTCCTACCCTCCTTTTATTAGTAAGATGTGACACTCTTAATGTATTGTGCATGCTAGTGTCAATCATCTTAAAGCTTGAAAATCACAATGGATACTTGGAACTATTTTTTTTCCGTTAGATGTGTTCCCTTATCTATCTCCTGAAATCCCTTTTTTGTTGAATTGAAGTTTTGAACATGTATTTAGGGTATGTTTGACAACACTAATGAATTGAAAATCACAGAATTTTTTGTTTCTTCTTATGTTTTGATTCCTTTGGTTGTATGGAAACTATTTTCTATTTATAACCATATTGAATATCTCAATTTTTTTTATTCTAAAACCCATTTTTGTATACTATTTTTAAAAATTCTATTATGATTATTTTATTCCTTTCTTGATGCAGCCCTCATATCTTTATTGCTGTAGATTATTCTTTGTGTCAATAACTTTCTCATTGGTTCTGGAAATGACAGGACTAAATCTGCTGTGTCACACCCACCTTTTTAAACTAATTTTTATTTTATTATTTCTTGGCTCCGGGTCCCCATGTCAATGTCTGGGTTGTGTATCAGATTAAATTTTGTGACATTTACTAAGTTCAGTGAGTTTTGGACCCGTGCATGGTCATCACACAGTGGGCGGTAGTTGCGTCATTAGCTCGTGTGCCACATAAAGGTTTAAAGACTAAAATAAATAATGTTTTTTATAAGTAAGGCGGGTTGAATGTTTAAATTTTAATAAGAATAATAATATTATTTAATTAATAATAATATTATTACTAAGGTGTTATTATTTTATTGCTATTAATTATTATTATTATTATCGTTAAAATTATTACTATTGTATTAATGATATTATTATTATTGTTTCTATTTTATAATAATAATAATTATTATTATTAGTTTTATATTATTGTTATTTATGTTATTATTATTATCATTATCAGTCTTATTATTACAATTATTTCTATTTTATTAGGTTAAAAAAAACACAAACCTAACCCTAATTCCACCTGAAGCTGGATCCCTCTCTCCCCTCTCCTCCTACCCACGCGACGCCCCCTTTTTCCTCCCCCACTCTTCACTTCCGGTTCGCACAACAGACCCTCGGCCTTGAATCGCCACCCTATCACCCAGCAGTGGCCTACCGACCTCGTCCCCCTCACGCCGCTCCCTGTGTTGCCCTCCAGAACCTCCAGCGGGCCTCGCCCTCCGGGCCTCCCGTCCCCCTTTGCTGTCCAGTGCTACGCGCCCCCCTTCCCTGCCTGCGCTGCGCCTAGGCCCTCTCCCCTCCTGCAGTCGCCTTACCCCCTCTTCTCCCCAACCTGCAACGCGATCTTCCACCCTGAGCCGCCTCCTTGCACTGACTCCAGCAGACCCCGCACCCTGCCATGATCTGGCCTCCATCCGCCCAGTTGGCCTCCGCTGTAGATCCTCACCGTTCTGGCCCCCCCGCACCCCTACCTCACCAGCTCCAGCCACCCTCACCACTAGCAGCCGACTCCCGACCCTCCGCACTCACTCTCGCCTGGCCTGCCCTCGTCCTTCCGCACCTTCGGCCGGCCGAACCCCTTCCCCGCTCCGGTATATTTCTTTTCATCTTGTGGTGTTTTTATTTAAGTTGGAACCTATTTGAAACCCTCGTTGATCCTGTTGCAGCTTTTTGGAATTTGTTTTGGTTTGTGAAATCTAGATTTTTAAGGTCACTTGTGCAATGCCTAGGGTCTTAGCACTTAGGGTATTTTTTTGTTAAAATGTTACTATTACACTAAATGGATTGGGGGGGGGGGGTCATTAAATGTTTAGCGTCAATTATGGTGTGATGGAGGTTGTCTATTTGTGAACTTGGTTCGACATATTTGGTTTACTAATGATAGGACTCGTTTAATGTGTAAAATGTTTTGGAAAGGGGTTATATGGTTTCAAAGGGCTTTTTTTATGTTCTTTAAATTATGTGAGTAGTTGGTTGTGGTTTTAAAGCAAGTGGTAGTTTTGTGAAAATAGTTTTGGGTGTTATTTTGGTGGTTGAGTGTTTTTATTTTCTACCTTTTGGTGTTTTTATTTATTTTGGCCAAGTCCCAACACTTTGGGTGTTGATTCGCACGTTTGCCTCACTGTTTTAGGTGTGCGATTGGTGCGCAGGTGGTCGTCCTTCCTTCCGCTGAAGAGTTACTGCGTCCATGTTTGGTTTGAGGTAGGCAATCCAAACTGTTCCCTTCCTAATTAATTCCTTGGCACTTTCACTCTTTCATTTTCTCTAAAATATTATTTACACCTCTGTGAAACCCTTAGTTATCTTATTACATCATTTTGGAGTTTGGTTTTGAGTCTTCACATTTGATTTACCATGATTATAGTTTGTTTTTGACCTGCAAAGGTGTGGTTGAGGTACGAACAAGCATTCACATCAGTTTTGGGTTGGCGTCATCTTTCCACCTTGGTTCCAAGTGCGTTGAAAATTGCTGCATGTTTTTCAGGTGCGCGCCGTCCTTGCGCCATGACTTCCAAGTAGGTTTTCCTATGTATTAGCCTTAAAATTAAAGAATTATTCATTTCTTGTTTTTCACACTTTTATTAAATGCTTGTTAGTAATTTAGGGATTTAAAAATAGTTGATTGTTGTGAAATAAAGTGAGACCCTTTCTATTTTAATTGCATGAAGCTGGTTTATTAAATGTCCTTACTATGTGTTTGATGAAATACCCCTTTGGCCCTTGCAAATGTGCTTCAGATTTAAAGTGGTGAATTGAGATTCTCTTTGAAAATTGTTATATAAATTTTTAAAGTTGTTTATTAAATAGTAAAAAAGATGCGAGTTATGTTTTGAAAGTAGGTCGAGGTAGTTATTTTGTGCTGTATGTTCGTTTGGATTGTTTTAACTCTGGGTTTAGGGAATTTAGTTTTCTTTGCGGTTGCAGCACGTTGGCAAGGTTGTTTCCACGGTCTGACGATCGTCAGCTTGCGCGCCCATGCAAGACGTGTCGCGTCATCGTGATTGGTTTACGAGTCGAGGTAGGTCCCCCACTGCACTCGACTTTAAATTTAGAATTTATTAATAGCTTGATATTTTATTAATTTTAATAAATTGGAAATAATATAAGATAATTAATTTTTAAATGATTATTTGGTGTAAAAAGAGCCATTTATTTTATACACGACACTTGAAATATTTTCTTGATGAGCAAACACCCAGTATTGAAAGAATGCCTGTTTGGCCTTTAAACATAATTCAAATAATTTTAAATGTATTTCTAGTTTATTGATAAATGATTTATTTTGAAGCGCGAACAAGTGTTTTGGTTCACTTGTGAAATGAGGATTTTCTTTAAAATTGGTGAAGGCCCGTTTGGTACTTTAATAAAATAAATTATTTTGGAAAACTCTATTTGGGGTGACTCAGATGCGATATTTGGTGTATGTTGACTGTATGATTTGTGTGTGATGTTTGTACTGCTTGATTGTCTTTTTTGACTCACCCCATTCCTGTTTATTATATGTGTTGACATGGGAACTTGGCATAGTAAGTGAATCTTCTGAGAATGATTATTGCACTAGTTTAGATTACGTACTGGCTAGTGGCTCTTAGTATGGATGACACTCTTCTAGGGGATTGGGCCCCTCGGTTAGGCCATGTAGGGTAACACCGGGCGTTAGGGCGTTTTGTCGTCATCGAGAGTAGGCATTCCTTCAGGATGAGTCACATGTATAGTACGTTCTGGATGGTTCACGATCTCCTAGGTTCGACCCATGTTTCCTTTAGTGTTTATTTGTATGTGGCATATGATTGAGAGGTCTAGTTCGGTAGTTGGCCCTTGTGTGCCACTTTTTCCATTTCCATTAGTGTGTGTTTCATGTTGTGTGGTTTTCCCTTGTTACTAACAAATGAAATTTGAATTTCTAAATTGTTCGCAGAAATGTTTTAAAATGCAATGAACCTGTTCCTTTCAAACATTAAACTTGTTCTTAAATTAAATAGGGCAATGGACCGTTACTTGTCTTAGAAATGGAAGTGTGTGTGTTGAAACCCATACTTTTTATACTTTAGTTCAAACCTGGAATTAGTAAATTTCTTTGTTTAAAGGTAGTGTATTGGGAATAGTTTATTGGGAACGCCTACTGAGTTTTAATATTCATGCCTATAGTGTTTTCCTATTATTTAGTTTTGTTGCAGGTTTGACTTGAGCTTGCTCACCGTGGGTGAGAGTTGGTTGTGGACTAGTGAGTGACTCTCAGAGTCGTGAGGAGTTTTGGTCGTGGTCAGGTTAGTTTGTTGTTATTGGTTGTTCTTTTTTTTTCATGTCATTTATTTTCCGTGCATTATTCTAATTTTCCACTGCTTTATTTTTCTTTCATTTATGGGCCAAATCGTTCCCCCTTGTTTGGTTTTGATTCCCGACACTAGTTGCTGGCCCGTGGGGATCGGGAACGCCCCTCGGGCCATGTCGCGGGTCGGCTCGGGTGACTGGTTCATGGTTGACCCAGGTTGGTTCATGACAAAATGGTATCAAAGGAGGCCCTTGTTTTTTGGGATGTCTGGTAGATAGAGATTAGGACTGTCGGGACTCGAGAGGTAGGTATGGGAAGGATGTCATGAACCCTTTCCTGTTCCGAACCTCGAGTCACCAGGGGTAGTCTAGGAATTGAGTTCTTATCTTGTTCTGATTTGTTTTGGATTGAGGGATGACAATGGAGGAAAACTGATGTTGTATCGTGATTTCACATGGAGTAGTGACCCATGTGGAGTCCACGTACACGGTTTAAGTTCTTCCTAGTCATTGATTCTTACTTGGGGTATGTCTCACTACCATGTCGCTAGGTTAAGCATGACTACTAGTCCCTCTCTTCAGTGATTTGATACAAGTTGGGTGTTGTCTTAGTTCTTGTGGGTGTAAGTGCACTTCTAAAAATGAAAAAGGTTTTTTGAAATGAGAATGTTTTCTTTTAAATGGATTTAAATTTGTGAAAGGTATTTTTAAAACTAAAATCTCTTGGCCTAAAAATCCGGTGGTCGCTTAGAACTAGTAGAGATATGGTTTGGGTGAAACCTCAAGTACACTTTATGAACGTTTGCACATGTGAGGGAATGCATGGTAAATGCGTGTTAGTGCGTATGGATGAAAGCGAATGAATACATGTGCAACGGTTCATGGGATTACTAGGGTGTGCACTTGGAAGTAAAGTCTTGAGCTTGTTTTTCTAAAGTGATTTTAAAAAGAGAAATGATTTTTTGAAAAAAATTTATTTTGGTTTGAAAATTGGGTTTGGGTATTTGGAAAGTGTCCTTGAAATAAGGCGGTTTTGAAATATAAAATAAAAAGGGATTTTTGCGTTGTGTTGGTATTTGTTTGGTTTTTGAGTTGGATGTTTTTGGATGAAAACTCTTTCAATGATATTGCTTTGGCTTGATATTGGTTTTGGTTCTGTGTTTCATCTGTTGTTTAGAAAATTCCACCCAGAAAGGTCCTCGGAGTTTCCAATAAGTCATGCCTAGTTTTTGGTCCTTCTCGGACATTGTCTGTACTTAACAGTGATTGAGGTATGTTAAGGGTAGTTATGTGGTTTGAAGAGGTCGAGCGTGTCTTCAGGGTATTGGGAACCCCCGAAGCTGTCAGAGTGTGTGCTGTTTTGGGTCTGTTTGAAGGTCCAGCTCTGGACGAATGAGAGTTGTTTTCCCCGCCATCACTGTAAGTTGAGATGAAGTGTGATGTCCTTAAATTTTTCTTCGTCCAATGTTTTATACCTGAATAAGTGAAGACTAATAAAAGGGAAGATCTTGTGCGTATTCAACAAGGCCAACAGACGGTGAAGGAATATGTTGACCATTTCAACGAACTTGTGTCCTTTTCTCTGGAGGTAGCATCACATAATTTGATAAAGACTTATATTCATCGGGGGTCTTCGTATAGAGATCAAGGAGTGGGTCCTCCCTTCAAGGGACCATTATTTTGAGAAGTTTGTGGATGAGGCATTTTTAGCGGAGCTGGTATCTGGAGCGCAGATGGTTGGAAATCCAATGTGTTAGGTTGCTTGCAAAGGTTCCCCATCTGGCGAGCAGGGCATGCCAGAGGAGCTTGTTTTTTAAAGAGTCATCTGTAGTGGTTCTGGTTTCCAGTTCGTTGGACCATTTAGTGGTGTGCCACCATTGTGGCTAGTTCGGGAACATGAGGCTGTCATGTCGCATCCTTTCGACGATGTGCTATTGTTGCGGATGTCTGGGCCATCAAGGAAAGTTCTGCAGGAAGCGTCACCTGAAGAAGACGCTGTGACTGAAGGATTCTAGTGCCTGACTGTGAGTCAGGAGATGCTTCAACCATCAGAGCCCCAGACCCCGGTCTTGGGGTGAAGCTCGCGCACATTTAGGAGTTTCCAGGGGTGTGAAGTATTGGCTCAGGTTTTGTGTCCCATGTTGGCAGTGGAACATTTAAAGTCTTTCTGTTCTTGTTTTTTTACGCTGTTAAAGTTATGACGTTTTTGTAAGTCCATTGTTTTATCTTGGAGTTATGACGGACATGTTCTGTTGTAATCCAAACAGTTTCGTTTGTATGATCATAGTTTTTTTGAATCATTCGTTTTTCTTAAGTGTGTTTGGCCCTTGTCTAGTTTGATTTGGTCTGGCTGTGTTCGTTTGGAGATGTAAGTGCCTATTAAGTGTCGATGTTTGTGGTTATTCTTGGGGTTACTGCTTGGGTTAAGTTCTGCTTGGAGGCTTTTCTCTAGTGTTTGGGCTTTATTTGGTCTGAGTCGAGAGTTCCAAGTTTCAGCGGAGGTTTTGTTTCGCTCGTTCTTTAGTGGTTAGCCTGGATCAGTTGGGAGTTCCCGCGTCGCCCCCCTTCTCGGGGTGATATGTTTGGGTGTTAAATTTCTTCCCTAGTTGAGTTCTTGTGGTTGGGGGAACCCTTTCGTGTTCTCCCCTCAACCTCGGGCTTCATTTTTCTCTTGAATCGGTCAGGCATGACCTATATAGAGTAATGTCATTCCAATATTCTCAGTTTTCTTTGGTTCTTCTGGTTTTGTTTGGGCATGAACTTATTTCTCGACCAACATACGACTTCGTGACTTTCTGGGGGCAGAAAGTGTCTCTAGTGGGGAGAATTATCACACTCGCCTTTTTAAACTAATTTTTATTTTATTATTTCTTAGATCCAGGTCCCCATGCCAATCTCCGGGTTGGGTCCCGGATTAAATTTTGCGAGATTTACTAAGTTTAGTGGGTTTCAGACCCATGCACGGTCACCGCACAGGGGGCAGTAGCCGCGTCGTTAGCTCAGGTGCTGCATAAAGGTTTAACGACTAAAATAAATAATGTTTTTTTATAAGTAAGGCGGGTTGAAGGTTATTATTATTTAATTAATAATATTATTATTACTAAGGTGTTATTATTTTATTGCTATTAATTTTTATTATTATTATCGTTAAAATTATTACTATTGTATTAATGATATTATTATTATTGTTGTTGCTATTTTATTATTATTATTATTATTATTATTAGTGTTGTATTAATGTTATTTATGTTATTATTATTATTATTATTATTGGTTTTATATTATTGTTATCTATGTTATTATTATTATTAGTCTTATTATTACAATTATTGTTATTTTATTAGGTTAAAAAAAACACAAACCTAACCCTAATTCTACCCAAAGCTAGCGCCCCCTCTCCCCTCTCCTCCTACCTGCACGACACCCCCTTTCCCCCCCCTCTTCGCTTCCGGTTCACGCAATAGGCCCTCGGCCTCGACTCCCCACCCTCTCGCCCGACAGTGGCCTACCGGTCTCTTCCCCCTCACGCCGCTCCCCGCGTTTCCCTCCAGAACCTCCAGCGGGCCTCGCCCTCCAGGCCTCCCATCCCCCTTCACTGTCCAGCGCTGCGTGCCCCCCCTTCCCTGCCTATGCTGAGCCTAGGCCCTTGCTCCTCCTGTAGTCGCCTTGCCCCCTCTTCTCCCCGACCTGCAACGCGATCCGCCACCCCAAGCCGCCTCCTTGCGCCGGATCCAGCAGACCCCGCACCCCGCCACGATTCGGCCTCTATCCGCTCAGCTGGCCTCCACCGCAGATACTCACAGTTATGGCCCCCCACACCCCTGCCTCTCCAGCTCCATCCACCCTCACTACTAGTAGCTGACTCTCGACCCTCCTCACTCGCTCTCGCCTGGCCTGCCCTCATCCTTCTGCACCTTTGGCCGGTCGAACCCCTTCCCCACTCCGGTATATTTCTTTTCATCTTGTGGTGTTTTTGTTTAAGTTGGAAACTCTTTGACACCCTCGTTGATCCTGTTATAGCTTTTTGAAATTTGTTTTGGTTTGTGAAATCTTGATTTTTAAGTTCACTTGTGAAATTCCTAGGGTCTTAGCACTTAGGGTGTTTTTTTTGTTAAAATGCTACTATTCCACTAAATGGATTTGGGGGGGGGGGGTTCATTAAATGTTTAGCGTCAATTATGATGTGATGCCGGTTGTCTATTTGTGAACTTGGTTCAGCACATTTGGTTTACTAATGCTAGGACTTGTTTAATGTGTAAAATGTTTTGGAAAGGGGTTCTATGGTTTCAAAGGGCTTGTTTTATGTTCTTTAAATTATGTGAGTAGTTGGTTGTGGTTTTAAAGAAAGTGGTAGTTTTGTGAAAATAGTTTTGGATGTTCTTTTGGTGGTTGGGTGTTTTTATTTTCTACCTTTTGGTGTTTTTATTTATTTTGGCCAAGTCCCAACACCTTGGGTGTTGATTCGCACATTTTCCTTGCTATTTTAGGTCTGTGATTGGTGCACGGGAGGCCATCCTTCCTTCCGCTGAAGCGTTACTGCGTCCATGTTTGGTTTGAGGTAGGAAAATCCAACTGTTCCCTTCCTAATTAATTCCTTGGCACTTACAAGCTTTCATTTTCTCTAAAATATTATTCGCACCTCCGTGGCACCCTTAGTTATCTTATTACATCATTTTGAAGTTTGGTTTTGATTCTTCACATTTGATTTACCATGATTATAGTCTGTTCTTGACCTGCAAAGGTGTGGTTGAGGTGCGAACGAGTATTCACATCAGTTTCGGTTTGGCGTCATCTTTCCACCTTGGTTCCAAGTGTGTTGAGCGTTGCTTCATGTTTTTCGGGTGCACGTCATCCTTGCGCCATGACTTCCAAGTAGGTTTCCCTATGAATTAGCCTTAAAATTAAATAATTATTGATTTCTTGTTTTTCACACTTTTATTAAATGCTTGTTAGTAATTTAAGGATTTAAAAATAGTTGATTGTTGTGAAATAAAGTGATACCCTTTCTATTTGAATTGCATGAAGCTGGTTTATTAAATGTGCTTACTATGTGTTTGATGAAATTCCCCTTTGGCCCTTGCAAATGTGCTTCAGATTTAAAGTGGTGAATTGATCTTCTCTTTAAAAATTGTTTTATAAATTTTTAAAGTGATTTATTAAATAGTAAAAACGATGCGAGTTTTGTTTTTAAAGTAGGTCACGGTGATTCTTGCGCGTCCATGCATGGCATGTCGCGTCATCATGATTGGTTTGCGAGTCAAGGTAGGCCCCCCACTGCACTCACCTTTAAATTTAGAATTTATTAATTGCTTGATATTTTATTAATTTTAATAAATTCGAAATAATATAAGATAATTAATTTTTAAATGATTATTTGGTGTAAAAAGAGCCGTTTATTTTATACAAGACACTTGAAACATTTTCTTGATGATCGGACACCCAGTAGTGAAATAAAGTCCATTTGGCCTTTAAACACAATTCACAGAATTTTAAATGTAGTTATGGTTTATTGATAAATGGTTTATTTTGAAGCGTGAATTTTTTTTTTGGTTTACTTGTGAAATGAGTATTTTCCTTGAAATTAGTGAAGGCCCATTTGGCACTTTAATAAAATAAATTATTTTGGAAAACTCTATTTGGGGTGACTTAGATGTGATATTTGGTGTACGTTGACTGTTTTATTTGTGTGTGATGTTTGTACTGCTTGATTGACTTTGTTGAATCACCCCTTTCCTGTTTATTATATGTGTTGACATGGGAACTTGGCATAGTAAGTGAATATTCTGAGAACGATTGCTGCACTAGTTTAGATTACGCACTGGCTAGTGGCCCCTAGTACAGATGACACTCTGCTAGGGGATTGGGCCCCTCGGTTAGGCCATGTAGGGAAACACCGGGCGTTAGGGCGTTATGACATCATTGAGAGTAGGCATGCCTTCAGGATGAGTCACATGTATAGTACGTTCTGGATTGTTCACGAGCTCCTAGGTCTGACCCATGTTTCATTTAGTGTTTATTTATATGTGGTGGATGATTGAGAGGTCCAGTTCGGTAGCTAGCCCTTGTGTTCCACTTTTTACATTACCCTTAGTGTGTTTTGCATGTTGTGTGGTTTTCCCTTGTTACTAACAATTGAAATTTGAATTTATAAATTGTTCACAGAAATGTTTTAAAATGCAATGCACATGTTCCTTTCAAACATTAAACTTGTTTTTAAATTAAAGAGGGAAATGGACTGTTACTTGTCTTAGAAATGGAAGTGTGTGCGTGGAAACCCATATTTTGTATACTTTAGTTCAAACCTGGAATTAGTAAATTTCTTTGTTTAAAGGTATTGTATTGGGAATAGTTTGTTGGGCACGCCTACTAAGTTTTAATACTCACGCCTATAGTGTTTTCCTGTTTTTTAGTTTTGTTGTAGGTTTGACTAAAGCTTTCTCGCCGTGGGTGAGAGTTGGTTGTGGACTGGTGAGTGACTCTTGGATTCGTGAGGAGTTTTGGTCATGGTTAGGTTAGTTTTCTATTATTTGTTGTTCTTTTTTTCATGTCATTTATTTTCTGTGCGTTATTCTACTTTTCCTCTTCTTTATTTTTCTTTCATTTATGGGCCAAATTGTTCCCCCTTGTTTGGTTTTGATGCCCAAAACTAGTTTCCAACCCGTGGGGATCAGGAACACCCCTCAGGCCATGTCGCAGGCCAGCTTGGGTGACTGGTTTAGGGTCGACCCGGGTTGGTTCGTGACATGCTGTGTTAATTCAAATGTTTTAGAATCGTATTCTCACATTTTTTATTATAGATTTAGATAAATTAATATGTAAATATTCTTATTTATATTTATATGAGAATTATGAATGCATTTGTTACTTATATTTGCCATTATTTTTTGATTTGTGTCAATATAATCAATTGGAATTCCTAGAATTGAGGAATCTATTTCTGAATTAGTTCACTTTTACTGGTTTATATTTCTTATGAACTTCATAAATTCCTATGTTTTTGAATTGAACCCAATATATGTGGAATTAAACATGCAAACTCAATTAATGTTCGTGATTAATAACCATTTCCACTATAAAATAAACTTTCAGACATGGCTACTACTTTCCATTATCTCGCAGAGTGTGCAGCTCGTCAATGAACCAGCGATTACACCTGAGTGGAAGTCATGGTGGGTCCCAGAGCTATCGTGACTTGCAAGGACCTATGTTTCCCAAACTGTAGTTTTTCAGCCAGTGCCACCGCCACTTCCTGATATTGTCTCCAGTGCTTCAATATACTGATAGCCTAAACCATAATGTTTTGGAATTGTATTATCATGACCTGGCCCTGATTTTAGGTGAATTAGTCTATTCATATTCTTGTTTATGTTTCTATGAGAATTATGAAAGCATTTCTTTAATTTTCACTGTTTTGTGATTTGGTCACTGTTATAATCATTTTGAATTCCTATAATTTAAGAATCCATTTTGGAATTAGTTTATGTTTATAGGTTTAGAGTCATAGAATCATTACTTTCATGGTGCATGACTGATAAATCTTTTTACCCTACACACCAGGTGTTCAAAGATAAATCCAAGAAAGATAGAAGTTTGGGCATCTCCTTCAACCCTCTAATCATGTTGAATATCTCAAAAAATAATTGTATTAAAAAATTGTATTCTAAAACCCATTTTCTATTTACTGTTATAAATAAATTCTATTACGATTCTTTTAATCCTTACTCGTTGATGCCCTCATTTCTTTATTGCTGTAGATGATTATTTGTATTAAGAACATGCTTATTGGTTCTGGAAATGACATATGTAAATATTTTGTGTTAATTACAATGTTTTATAATCTTAATCTGATTTTTTTATCCTATATCTAGATAAATCAATCTGTAAAGATTCTTATTTATATTTATATGAAAATTATGCAAGCATTTTTTATTTGTATTTGCCATTGTTTTGTGATTTGTTCACTAGTGTCATTATAATCATTTGGAAATCATGGAATTTAGGAATCTATTTCTGAATTAGTTCACCTTTATTGGTTTGTATTTCTTATGAACCTGGTAAATTACTTTGTTTTTGAATTGTATTCTCATGTTTTGACCCTGGTTTTAGGTGAATCAGTCTGTGAAGAATCTTGTTTATGTTTCTATGAGAATTATTCAAGCATTCATTACTTGAATTTTCCACTTGTTTCTAATTTGGTAAATCTTGTTACTATCATTTGGAATTCCTAGAATTTTGGAATCCATTTTGGAATTAGTTTATGTTTATTAGTTTAGAGTCGTAGAATCTTTACTTATTCCAATATTACCACTTCATCAAAATTATTAACAATACATGCATTATGATGTTAAGTAGATTCCACCCTACTCTTCAAAGATACATGATAAACATTTTTACCCTACAAATCAGGTGTTCAAAGAGAATCTAGAAGTTTTGGCATCACCTTCACCCCTCTAAAGGTAAGATTAAAGGCCATTATTGAAGGCTTTCAAGAGAAAAACATGATGAATTAAAATTTTGGTAAAAAGGTGATATTGTGATATAATTTTAGTTGTTATGAGCTTCCACATGTTTGGTTTCTTGTTTCATTGAAAAACATGCATTGGATCTACCAGATTTATTATTTGAGTACCAATTTGAAAGTTCTATCCTTTTCTACTCACTATGAAAATCAAATTTTTTATATTTTCATTTATTTTTATTTTGGTTTCAATTCATGTAAATATTTTGCACTAATTTTTTCGTATGTTTTTTGGTTTTTTGTGATGTATATATTGGAGATGAAGGGTGTGGAATAGAAAATACTTGAGGTTTCTCGTTGGTATTGTAGTTGAATTGATTTTTTTTTCACTGGTACCGCATATGGCTCATTTTTTGGTATAGTATTTGGTTGTGTGTGGTGGAGATCATGAATCTAAATAATGTGGTATAGAAGCTACTTGAGGTTTCTTGTTGGTGCTCAAGTTGGCTTGCTGGTCCTGAGGCATGGATGGGTAGCTGGTGCTCTTGCGCTGAAGGTTGTGGTATAGCTGGAGTTGGCTTGTTGGTCCTAAGGCATGGATGAGTCACTGGTGTTGGAGCTGGCTCACTGGTACTGGGTCATGGATGGGTCCTGGACATGGATGGGTCACTAGTACTTGGGGGGGGGTGTGAGGATCTTGTTCAGGGTTGGATCTTATAATTTTTATTGATTAGTTTTGTATTAAATTTCATTATTAATATAATTAATTTTTATTTATAAGATTTAACAATTGTGCAAATAGTCTTCATTTTAATAATTAAAATAGATAAATTATATATGATAAATTAATAAATATAATATGAAATATTACTAGATTTTTTTTTATAATTTTTATTCAAATATAACTTATAAATAGATATCATATATTAGTAATATTTTTACCGACAGAAAAATTTGTCATGAGAATATGTTTCCAAACACATTAACCAACATATATATTATAATCTGGTATTATTATAATTGTAACATAACTATTTTATCTATCGTAAAAACATTTAGTGACAAAGTTTTTACCGACAGTTTAGTGACATAGACATATGTGTTGGTAAAACGTTTTACCAACATAAAATATACTTTTTCCAACAAATATGTCCATGTTGGAAAAAGTTAAATATTTAGTAGTGATACTATGTTATGAATAAGAATAATCATGATGTGATAAGGAGTTTATTAATATCCAAAACTATGAATATTGGTTATCATAAAGTATAGAGAAGTTGGTTCTAGGGCATTAACTCCAACACATCTCTCCCTGGGATGCACTCAACCTCATCAACCAACCTGTCCCCATAAGACATTAAAATTTTGACCAACCTATCCCCACAAGACATTAAGAATGTGGATGACCTATCCTAATAAGACATTAAACATGTGACTAACCCATCCCCAAAAAACGTTAAACCTGCAATAATCAGTGTCCCCACAAGTCTCTAAACCTATGGAAGTGTCCCCATACCCTAAACCTATGAGCCCCATCGATACATCAGAATATCTTTCTCATGTAATATAAATGGTATTCTTGAGGCAAGAAAACTAAGAAATATTACACCCATGGCACAAATTAGTCTGTGAAGAACATGGGATGCCTCTAATTCTACACTTAAGATGCCTCATATATTATATTCCCTCTAATTTTAAAGGGGAAGACTTTACAGGTTCCCAAAACAGTCAGTATTCACAGATGTCTAGATGTTTCCAAGGTCACCGTCAGCTCAAACCATAAGTAGCTTCCCTGTTGTGACAGAAGTGATGTAATTATCCATCCTCCACCTCAAGATGGCATTGAGAATGATATTTATGAATATAAATCAAATATATGAGTGATATTAAGAATATTAAACACATTCCAATAAGGAATCCATGGAAGGATAAACTAACATCTCATCACCTCGTTTCAATCAAGGAGACGACATCACCAATCACAGTGGTAGAGGTCACCCACCTTTGGAAAGTGGGAATGTTGGGAAAACAACTAGCCACCCTGGAGGAGGAGTAACCAAATACTTGGAAGAAAACCACTTCAGGAGAGGAAAGGAATGAAAAGCATATCATCACACCTGATGCGCGCCCCAGCTCGAGAGTGTTATAAAACAAAATTTTAAACCCAATGTGAATATATTCTCCTTAAAAAATTAGTAGATCAGTAACATTGAACACGACATGATTTGGATGTCATCAGATCCAGAAATTTGGTGTTAGGCCTCACCAAACCAAAATGGTGGGTCTGACATAAGATCATTCTCCTATAACTGGGGGAAAATGAGGGATGTTGGGAGTATCTGATTTTCGACATCTTGAATGTTGATCATTTCCCCACCTTAGGCGTCACCTTCACCAGACCAGTACTAATGACTAACTTCATGTACCATACATGACTCAAGATTCTGAAAACATTCGACAACCCACTGTTAATAGGCATGGGGAAAGGATAACTGATGGTGTGGAAATCCTTCACAACTACACTCCTTCCATGGCGGACACTACTTCCATAGCTACCAGGCACCCTCGCCTCATCTCCCCCTATGAGCTCATCTGGTAGAGGGTTATCAACGCCCTGGTTTGTCGATACAAATAGGAAGGGGTCATCCCAAACAAGGACATGGACCGAAAAGACTTAGAAGCATTGACACCCCATCACCAATGCTGCCCCAAGGGATGCGTAGGGGGAAGAACCCCCAACAACCATGAAAAAACGTTTTAGGAGCCTCTCCCTAGAGTGTTCTGATGCTTCCCTTCACTAAGGAGATAGGGGTTGTGCGGGTTGTGTGGGTTGTGCACATGGCAACCACCACCCAAAAACCACCCAAAGAGGGCTACCACATAGCTAGGATGACAGTACCAATTGGATCCACAGGACAACAAGTAGGTAAACCCCATCCTATCTCCCTTGATGCCAGTTCAGAACACCCAGAACCGATGTCGAGGGAAGGCCAAAAATCCTGTCTGGAAGGCAGCCTCTCCATCAGATCCAATGGCCCTTGACACTGATGAAACACCACATCCCATTCTTGTAATCACTGAATATGGTATAATATTTTCCTAATTGGGATCAATATCCCAATCGCCCACTAGGTGGGTTGGGTTGAATATTCCCATCATGGGTGCCACTGACAACTGTCATTATAGCATCCCGTCATTTTATAACATAACTTTTCATTCCATTACACGGAACTGAGGATCTTTAAGGTTTAGTGTCTTGGAAACAAGGAACATAAAACATGAAACAAAAAAAAAACATTCTTCTTAAACACTTGAAAGGCTTCTCCTCATGATCACCCTAGGCTCATTACTGCATCTCATAACCTGGGGACATACATCAAAAGGAAGGGTGAGCAGAAGGCCCAGCAAGGGAAACAAGTGAAACATTTTACATATGAACTTGAGATACATCAATAAAGTCATGAAAAGAACTTTAATGCATGAAAATGAAATCATGAGGCATATCATAATAAAAATAAAACTTTTTCATAACTTGAAGATGTGGATGCAACATTTAATATTGACAATCGT
This sequence comes from Viscum album, assembly GCA_963277665.1. Lineage (NCBI taxonomy): Eukaryota > Viridiplantae > Streptophyta > Magnoliopsida > Santalales > Viscaceae > Viscum > Viscum album. Next base: position 1,369,123,350 of record OY728162.1, on the reverse strand, counting down.
TTCGTTTCACCAAGGTCCATCCCCAAGGTGTCGTTAAAAATTACCAAGGTTATTCACCAAGGCATCGTTAAAATTGTAATCTCTAGTGGTTACATCATTACCCAATGCATTGGAGCGCTATCAGGGCGCACCCTTAAATTTGCCTTTATTATCATGTGAGCCACATATATCATCATCAAACATTTCATAAATAACCCATATAGCATAAGATAAATGGGTTTCATTTCATAATCATAACATTTTAAAAACTGCTTTAAAGACATGATCTTTACGGAACTTTAAACCCACGGAAGGGAAAGTGGATCTCATGTATGTAAATCCCAGAATTTAAACTAGAAAATTTTGATATATATGTGAATACCCTTGTAGAAATAAGAGCTTTGAGTATTCACTTTATAACATAAAATAATTTTGAGAAAAGAGGGAGAGGCATTTTGAGACGAAAATTCTGCAGCATAACAGCTATGTTTTGGGGTTTTAGAAAACATTGAAAAGAGAGGGGACATGGGTCACCCACTCATAAATGATCCATAAAACAGTAGGGGATAGAATAAGAAGGATATATGGACATGGTAATGAAATCTGAAGGACATACCATTTGAAATGAAAAACATGGAAGGAAGAAAAAAATTAGATTTCTCTTATGAAAATTCGGCAGCCTAACGGCGTCACTTAAACTTCAATAAAAAAGAATTGACAAGATCAAATAGGGTCCCTCATCATATGATCATAAGAGATCAGTATGATAGATATGGAGATCATACCCCAACATAATAAAAAGGAACTTGAAATACTTGACATGAAAGTAGAACTTTGAAAAGAATGAGAAGGGTGAAAGAATCCCTTAAAAATTCGGCAGCCTAACGGCGTCACTCAAACTTTCATAAAATGAAATGATGAGAGTAAGATGGGATCTCTCATCATATAAACATGAAAGGGCAGTAAGAGGAATATAAAATAACATCCTCTCACATAAAAACATGGAGCATAAAAGGAATGACATAAAAGAGATTACATGAAAAGAAAGAGAGGGGTCGGATCCCTTACCTTAAAACGTGACTCTTGAAACTCAAAGGATTGGACCTTGAGGGCTTGGGGGCACCTTGGGAGGACTCCTTGGAAGGTAAGAAGTCCAGAACTTCGTTGGGGGAGAGTTGGGAGTGAAAACTAAAAGAGGAAAGGGTGGGTATTTATAGGGAAAGCGAGGGGACAAAGCATTAATGGCCAAGGGACACCTCACTAGTGGTTTTGGCAAAACCATGGGCTTGCCCATGGTATTTGCCCATGGTATTGGCCACTTGGGACACCTCACACCTTATCTTACTATTCATAATTCGACCATATTGAATATATACTTAATACATCATTTAATGATGTTATTAAACACCCGTAACTTAAAAACTATACTTTCACTATTCACCGAAAATTCAACTTTCTCAGAATAATCCCAAAATTTCACCTTAACCAAATATCAATGCTATGATTTCAAAAATGAACTCCATTTTATAAAAATAATTTTCTAAATATTTTTAATTTTATTTTTAAATAAATACACTATTCATCGAAAATTCATTTTTTCAGAAAAATCCCCAAAAATTACCATAACATAATATCGATGCTCTGAGTTCAAAAATAAAGTCATTTTTATAAAAATAATTTTCTAATTATTTTTAATTAAATTTTTAATTAAAAAACACTATTCATCCGAAAAAACTAATACTTGAATAATAATTAATGAAACCGTTATTTAACTATTTTATTGAATCACATTACTTAATCAAGGTGCCTAGGTTATTTTAAAACTTTCTTTAAGTGAGATTACTAATCCATTTGGTCATATTACTAATCCTAATCATAAAATCACTATTCATAATTTACTATTCATCAAAAATCAAGTTGATCTTATTAGACTCAAAATTTTGTACTGAACATAATTGTAGAAGACCATTTTTCGAAAATCATTACACATTTTAAGTTATTTAAGGTTTACATAAACATTTTTTTCAAAATATTCTTTTGAAAATTCATCAAAAATATGCATACTATTTTTATCCGGTCATTTGAAAATTCATAAACTTCATCATAAGCAGAAATCCCAATTTTTATTTAAAACAAGGATTACACAAGGCAGTTACGGTCTCGTTACATAGCCCCTTATAATACCAGCATAGGACCTAAGAGTAAGGTGTGCTAGGGTGATAGAATCTTGGGGCGGCTCGGTCAACATTGCCCGAGTAGTAATTTCTATCAGTTTGAACTTCTCGCGAAGGCGATTCCGTTCTAGCTTCACATGATGAAGTTCGGCTTGGGTTTGGTCCAGAGCAAAGGCCAATGGTGCTACCTCCTTCCCAAGCTCTGTTAGATGGGCTTCGATCGGTCCAAGACTACTAGGTGAGGCCATCGAATCTTCTTTCTATAATAATTAACCAAGATTACATATATTTAGAGACAATAATCAAAACATTTTGTTCACAGCGGTCATATTGACTGATGGTTATATAATAGTCAAAACCCACTGATCTCATTTTAATTATAATCATGTTTATCAAATAAAACATTTTTGTTGAGTATAACAATAACACATAAAATTAGGAAACAAAATTTATTTAAAAAATTTCGGGTCGTTACAATCTTCCCCCCTTAAGAAATTGCGTCCTCGCAATTTTAAAATTGGGTTTTGAAATTTCATTGAAAGTCCCACATCGGAAAAGGAGTTAGTAAAACTATTACTTTAAAATAAAGAAAGGGAAGTACAAAGGTCACCCGAGTTAACCCACACTAGGGTTCCATGTAGAAAAACATGGACATGGAGGAGAAAACAAAAGGTCAAGTTCTGAGGGAGAGTGATAGAGAACATGATTAGGAGAAAGTTAACCATGAGAAAATCCCAAACTTATGATGTGTGTAAACGGTCTTTGATTACCTATTAGGAAACGTAAACCAAAAACATTTTTGTTTTACGTTTATTTTCATAATTTTGAGGATTTCATTTACTACATAGAACAAAAACATAAGAAAATATACCTACCTTCAAGTAGAGTTTCATCCTTTAACAAGTCCCTACCAACACTAATCTTTTCTCCAAATGATGAGAATTCAAAAACACTTGGTCTCATAAAAGCACAAGAATCATCTTCTATAGAATCACATAATCTACAAAAGATTAACTATCTATTTCTTCTATCTTTAAACATTATCCCAAAAACAGAAAGGTTAAGGTAAAACAACTCTTCAAAAAGAAAGAATCCCATAGTAATGGAAACTACTTTTAAATCATCAAAGTTCCATAGTACTATCCAAATTTCATCATAGACCATTCCCTAAATAACGGTCCTTAAAATTCCTCAAAACATAACCAAACTAAGATTGAAACCCAAATAAAATAAGGATTTGATAACATAGTCTTCCAAAACAACTTCATTGTTCATCTCCAGACAACATCAACCACTCCTAACATCTTATAAAAAAAGTAGCTAACCTAAACATATTTTACCCAAGATAGGTTAGTCATTCCCATAAGTAACCTAAATTACTATAAGTTCACCTTAAATTCATCGATTCTTCAAAATATAAGTCAAACTTACTCCTCAATGAAAATACCGTAGTAATCTATTTACCTCGATCAAATATGGTTCCCAAAATAATGAACGTCTTCCAAAATAATAATCATATTTTAATCCCCTAATCATCCCTGTCATATTAATACGAAAATCATCGCATTTCCTATCACATTGGTTGTCGGAACATGTTCTTCCATTTCCCACCATTAACTAAGAAGAGAAAGCATAATTAGGGGCATAAGTACTTAGCTAATAATCATGAAAAGGAGCTGAAAGCATATAAGGATAAATTGTATATGAAAGGTATACCCTAACTTGTGATCTCCTAGGTTCCCATCTAGGTTATGAATGATCATATATTCTTATGTGAAACTTTATTTTATTTTATCTTTGTTCCTTTAACAATGGTTCATACCAACCTTATGAATTAACCAAAGCATATCCCCCGGGAGTGTCATAACCAAGAGTGCAGCAAGGCCCGTTGTTGTGTACCAGTTCCCGTTTGAGTCTAGCTCAAAGCGGTGTTTTCGGGTTTTACCCCTATGTACATCTGTGCCAGAGCCACCTCTACCTGCTCGTATCCAGACAGGGATGTATTTGCTTGGCAACCCCTTACTCAATACTCACCAAAATACCAGGAAGATTTCCTATATTAAACTTTTCTATAGGGTTCCTCCTAGAGTTTTCATATCCTAATTTCCACAAATAACTAAACCATCCTTTGATACCAACTATAGCATCCCGTCATTTTATAACATAACTTTTCATTCCATTACACGGAACTGAGGATCTTTAAGGTTTAGTGTCTTGGAAACAAGGAACATAAAACATGAAAAAAAAAACATTCTTCTTAAACACTTGAAAGGCTTCTCCTCATGATCACCCTAGGCTCATTACTGCATCTCATAACCTGGGGACATACATCAAAAGGAAGGGTGAGCAGAAGGCCCAGCAAGGGAAACAAGTGAAACATTTTACATATGAACTTGAGATACATCAATAAAGTCATGAAAAGAACTTTAATGCATGAAAATGAAATCATGAGGCATATCATAATAAAAATAAAACTTTTTCATAACTTGAAGATGTGGCTGCAACATTTAATATTGAAAATCGTTTCGTTTCACCAAGGTCCATCCCCAAGGTGTCGTTAAAAATTACCAAGGTTATTCACCAAGGCATCGTTAAAATTGTAATCTCTAGTGGTTACATCATTACCCAATGCATTGGAGCGCTATCAGGGCGCACCCTTAAATTTTCCTTTATTATCATGTGAGCCACATATATCATCATCAAACATTTCATAAATAACCCATATAGCATAAGATAAATGGGTTTCATTTCATAATCATAACGTTTTAAAAACTGCTTTAAAGACATGATCTTTACGACACTTTAAACCCACGGAAGGGAAAGTGGATCTCATGTATGTAAATCCCAGAATTTAAACTAGAAAATTTTGATATATATGTGAATACCCTTGTAGAAATAAGAGCTTTGAGTATTCACTTTATAACATAAAATAATTTTGAGAAAAGAGGGAGAGGCATTTTGAGACGAAAATTCTGCAGCATAACAGCTATGTTTTGGGGTTTTAGAAAACATTGAAAAGAGAGGGGACATGGGTCACCCACTCATAAATGATCCATAAAACAGTAGGGGACAGAATAAGAAGGATATATGGACATGGTAATGAAATCTGAAGGACATACCATTTGAAATGAAAAACATGGAAGGAAGACAAAAATTAGATTTCTCTTATGAAAATTCGGCAGCCTAACGGCGTCACTTAAACTTCAATAAAAAAAAATTGACAAGATCAAATAGGGTCCCTCATCATATGATCATAAGAGATCAGTATGATAGATATGGAGATCATACCCCAACATAATAAAAAGGAACTTGAAAGACTTGACATGAAAGTAGAACTTTGAAAAGAATGAGAAGGGTGAAAGAATCCCTTAAAAATTCGGCAGCCTAACGGCGTCACTCAAACTTTCATAAAATGAAATGATGAGAGTAAGATGGGATCTCTCATAATATAAACATGAAAGGGAAGTAATAGGAATATAAAAGAACATCCTCTCAGATAAAAACATGGAGCATAAAAGGAATGACATAAAAGAGATTACATGAAAAGAAAGAGAGGGGTCGGATCCCTTACCTTAAAACGTGACTCTTGAAACTCAAAGGATTGGACCTTGAGGGCTTGGGGGCACCTTGGGAGGACTCCTTGAAAGGTAAGAAGACCATAACTTAGTTGGGGGAGAGTTGGGAGTGAAAACTAAAGGAGGAAAGGGTGGGTATTTATAGGGAAAGCGAGGGGACAAAGCATTAATGGCCAAGGGACACCTCACTAGTGGTTTTGGCAAAACCATGGGCTTGCCCATGGTATTTGCCCATGGTATTGGCCACTTGGGACACCTCACACCTTATATTACTATTAATAATTCGACCATATTGAATATATACTTAATACATCATTTAATGATGTTATTAAACACCCGTAACTTAAAAACTATACTTTCACTATTCACCGAAAATTCAACTTTCTCAGAATAATCCCAAAATTTCACCTTAACCAAATATCAATGCTATGATTTCAAAAATGAACTCCATTTTATAAAAATAATTTTCTAAATATTTTTAATTTTATTTTTAAATAAATACACTATTCATCGAAAATTCATTTTTTCAGAAAAATCCCCAAAAATTACCATAACATAATATCGATGCTCTGAGTTCAAAAATAAAGTCATTTTTATAAAAATAATTTTCTAATTATTTTTAATTAAATTTTTAATTAAAAAAACACTATTCATCTGAAAAAACTAATACTTGAATAATAATTAATGAAACCGTTATTTAACTATTTTATTGAATCACATTACTTAATCAAGGTGCCTAGGTTATTTTAAAACTTTCTTTAAGTGAGATTACTAATCCATTTGGTCATATTACTAATCCTAATCATAAAATCACTATTCATAATTTACTATTCATCAAAAATCAAGTTGATCTTATTAGACTCAAAATTTCGTACTGAACATAATTGTAGAAGACCATTTTTCGAAAATCATTACACATTTTAAGTTATTTAAGGTTTACATAAACATTTTTTTCAAAATATTCTTTTGAAAATTCATCAAAAATATGCATACTATTTTTATCCGGTCATTTGAAAATTCATAAACTTCATCATAAGCAGAAATCCCAATTTTTATTTAAAACAAGGATTACACAAGGCAGTTACGGTCTCGTTACATAGCCCCTTATAATACCAGCATAGGACCTAAGAGTAAGGTGTGCTAGGGTGATAGAATCTTGGGGCGGCTCGGTCAACATTGCCCGAGTAGTAATTTCTATCAGTTTGAACTTCTCGCGAAGGCGATTCCGTTCTAGCTTCACATGATGAAGTTCGGCTTGGGTTTGGTCCAGAGCAAAGGCCAATGGTGCTACCTCCTTCCCAAGCTCTGTTAGATGGGCTTCGATCGGTCCAAGACTACTAGGTGAGGCCATCGAATCTTCTTTCTATAATAATTAACCAAGATTACATATATTTAGAGACAATAATCAAAACATTTTGTTCACAGCGGTCATATTGACTGATGGTTATATAATAGTCAAAACCCACTGATCTCATTTTAATTATAATCATGTTTATCAAATAAAACATTTTTGTTGAGTATAACAATAACACATAAAATTAGGAAACAAAATTTATTTAAAAAATTTCGGGTCGTTACAGTCATGGACCACCCCATGATGAATAATCCTATCACAATGGTCCTCTCCATGAAACCAACTATCAACAAAGAGGTCCTCCCCATGATAGAGACTTTACCTGCCTCAAATATCCATCTTAGGGAAGGTGGATGGATGACCTCTGTGGGGGAGGTACCGACGACATCAACCATAACACATGCAGAAGGAATCCTTGCGACCCTCATGGGATCACACTCGAATAAATCATGCACCACCTAAGGCAATAATGGGAGAAGCACCATGTCACCATCAACCTCTTATAGTCGGAGGAGACAAACAACTCGATGGAAGAAACACTTCCCCACCATTAGAATTCAAGGTATAAGCCTATCATCCGAGGCTAACTGTCCTTGAGGCCTAGGTCTATAAGGTCCTTATATCCCTCCATAAGTAAATTCATTTGGAGGTGTTATGGCCTCCTTACAAAAACTCGCAGTACAACCATCCCCATTGACATCATCTTCCTTCCTCTCAACCTCCACCTTGGAAGTGGGAGAGACATCGGGATCCAAATTGGCACTCTCAAATGATAGAAAACACTTAGATGAGTCACAGGCGGATGATTTCCTTCCCAATCATTAAGAGGTTTTAAGTACCCCATCCCATATGGATATGGTCATGAAGATGGACCTACATCTGAAAGACACCCCAATGTTTCAGGGATGATTATCCCATGCAACACTTCCTCTACCAAAAAATCAGTAGCAGAGTAGGTCCTCATCACTTCCACCCCAAGTCTCCTAACCAAAACTGATTAGAACATGGGGTGGTTATGATTAGTAATATCCTATTTATGATGAGTAGGACTATCCTATTGATGATGAGAAAGGGGATTACTTGTGGGAAATATTGACCATCAAACAGCTATCGGTTGTTTTCTGGCCAACCGCAACCTTACGCTTTCCTTCCTAAAATCTCTCATTGAGATCCAAACCTCAAGTCTCCAAAAACATATCTGCGTGACATTCAACTTCATTTGAGATCACCAACTATTCTACCCAGGTAACCTTGACCATCTTGAGGCAATCCATCTGTAGTGCCGGAGGGTTGACATTACAACACTCCTAGTGGATCAACGTCCCAAATTGTATTGAAACCACCAAAATATTTAGCTAAATTGCATCTGGAGCCTCAATATTCTATGATGAATCTTGCATAATGCATCTCCCCATGTGAAGATTAAGGTACGGGGCAGTACAATGCCCCCCACTTCAGTCCCTTTCCATATAAATAATGGTATTTTTATACTAGCCTTCTCACTGATAGCGAATGATCCCATATGGAAATAACTACTGTGAACATCATCATAATAAATCCCCTAGATGATTAGAGATACTAGGTTGATGATATAAGGCACAACAGGGAGAACCCACCTTGAGTTGAGATACAAAATCAGGCAGACCCTCTGGTGGGTGCCTTCACCTGCCAACAAAGGCAGAAATTGGGTCTCAAGATTCCTAATGAGGATCCACAGATGCATGCAAAAAAATCTTGATAAAGGTAAGGGAGTTTCCGAGGTCATTGAATATTCATAGGCTACTCTAGAGACCGATTCTGACACCAAGCCGACCGCTTTGCTCTAGGAGCTCAAAGGCTACAAGAGGCTCACTACCAAGCTCATCACTGAGCAACACTCAGGGTGAGATAATGGAAGAGGGGAATCACCTCTTTTGAAATTGGGTGCCCTAGACCCAACTTATGTATTTAATTTTATTACAATTACATTTATATAATTTCATATATACATGTTTTTATATTACTAGAATAGCATAGATACTTCTGCATCCACTATATTTATTACAATGTCCTTAGATTACATGTCTTATCAAAGGGTTACATAATTTCCCAGGCTATATTTAGAACCCAAAGATACCATAATAGTAATATTAATGTAATTTCCTATGGTCCATATATATCATATTGTTATGACACAAATGATTTGCGACTATTAGGTGTTGGGGGCTCATAATCATTGAAACTTCTTCTCATGAAGTTCAGAATTAGTGATTTTGAGTATATGATATCATGAGTGTTGGATCGATAGTGATGGAAATTATGACTGGGGGGGGGGGGGTGAATAGTATTTAAAAAAAATTAAAGACAAAACAATCAGAGTTTATAAAATACAAATCTGTAGTGAGTGAAGTGTTCATGAAATGAGTTGCAGTGGAAATAAAATGAAAGAACACAAGGATTTATAGTGGTTCAGATCCCAAAGATCCTAGTCCACTCATTAACCTCCTATACTTCACAAGGAGATTCGTAACCACTAAAAACCTTACTTTTAAAGGTGTGATAACCTTATTAAAAACCCTATATTTTATAAAAATCCATAGGCACAACCTAGTCTTTTATCGGAGACTAACCTAGTCTGTTTACTTGAATTTTGACCAGGAGTCACAACACCAAATTCCTTTTTGGTGGTGGAATAACCAAAGAAATAAAGACTTGATTTTTATTGAGAAAATCATAAACCATACCCAATTAAGTACCAATATAAGAATAAATATTAAATGAATAAAAAAATACAGATAAATTAACAGATGATTAGAAATGTCAAAGATGTATAAGGTTGATGATCATTGATCACTTGAAATAACAATGTTGAAGTTTAAGTTCTTCTATGATCACATCCTCAGTGGTTCCTTGGTGGGGGATTCTGGAAAGCTTCTCATTCAGCTTCATCTCCCCCTTTCCTCATTTCTTCCGGTATTGTCCTTTCTTAGTGCTTCCTTCCTAGTGGTGTTGCTCCTCTATTGTTTTTTTAGGTATGGTTTTTCACATGGTGGTGATTTCATCGGCCCAGGTTGGCGGTTCAACTGTTGAAGTGATTATCTGGTGTGGCCCTAGCCCAATTCTCATTTCTTTGGATTTCAGTTACTACATTTCTCTCCTATTGGTCCATGATGGTGGTTTCATGGAGGCTTTGGGATGCACGGTTCGATCGGCTGATGGGGTTCTAGGAGGCGCATCCTATGTTGACTTTATTTTGGGCTGCGGTGGTGTTTTTTTTGTTGTGTGTGATGAATCACTAGTTTTTTTAAATCTTGATGGGTTGGTTTGGATTCCTGACATGGTAGTGGCTCGTTTGAGGTCTTGACCACTTACAATCTTCCCTAGCTTTAACATTCCACCACTCCTCTCCCAGTCAGTATGGAGGGGAGGTTTGCAGGAAACTTTGGGTTGTGATTTTCAAATGGACTTTGGGGTTCAAGGTGGATCATCTACATCGACTCTTTCCCTTTATTCTTTGGTTATAACTTTCGACTCTAGTGGAATTTGAGTGACGATGACGACAGTGCTCTCTCAAGAAACATGTTTTTGGATCATCTGTTTGTTCTATTGGTGATGGTTTTTTGTGGTTTTCTGTGATGTTTGATGTTCGTTAGGTGAATATTATGTTTCTAGTTTATTTTTTCATCATTTTTGGAGTGATGAATATGATGGTGAAGAAGGGTGGTGTGTTGATATAGTGAGACATTGGTCGATGGGATCTCACCGGTGATGTAGTGATGAAAAAGGTGGTTGATGTTTTTTTTTGGAGATGATGGTTTGTGATACGTCTCTGGATTCAGTGGGGTTGGGTCGTTGGTGACATCAAGAGTGGATGATGACGATGTGATGATGATGAAGGTGACGTGACGATGGCGGTGACGTCATGGATGGTGCGGTGACATCATGGATGGTGTAGTGACTCGATGACGATAGTGATGAAGCTATACTCTATGCAAGATTTCTTGGGAGACTACATGATTTGTGGGATATATATTGATGCATTGGTTCCCATGACAGCCTTTTGAATTTGAATTTTGTTTTTTTGGTTTTAATTTTGAATGGCGTCCCTCTGTTTGGTGTAATTTTATCATGTACAGTTCCCACATTCCCCTTAAAGTGGGTTTTTATGAAAATAACAGAAAAATGATTTGGAGTGAGTAATCTAACAAATTGATCTGCACTATTATTCTTTTTGTTCCTTAAATATGTATCTTAGATCATTAAAAAAAAGATCTATAAGAGTGTTTCTGTATCCATCATCTATATGGAACTTTTTAGAGTATAAAAATTAAATAATATGAACATTACCTTCATTTTTTAAAGTTGTGATGAATAACATAGAACAAACAAAATTTATATTTCTTCATTAAATATTAATATAAAACAATTAATATGTTAAATATAAAAATTGTAAACAATTCATAATTATAAAACAAGTGCAATAAAAATATAATCTTGTAGATTATAAAAAAATAAATATTCTATAAAAATAGATCCTCACATGAATTTTAATATGAAAGCATATGTGTACATAAAACAATGATAAAAATATTTTTTACACACCTTGTAATTTTATTTTGACATAAAATAATAAAAAATTTAGGAAATTAATTATTTTAAAACAAAAATTAAAAATAATGAAAAAAAATTAGAATTTTTTTTTAACTAATGGAGGATTAAAAATGATAACCCACCATTGGTCACCAACAGTGGGAAAAAAGAGAGTGGTGGATTATTTTTATACTACAGAAAATAATGAGTGGTGGCTTATTTTTACACTTTTTAAAATAGAGAGCGGTGGTAGTCCAACAGTGGAAAAAATGACCTACCATTAGATGAAGTCCAATAGTGGAAGTTTAAAAAAATAATCTCCTATAGATCCCAAGAGAATAGAATAATATCTTCTATTGGAGCTTGAAGAAGTTTATGCCAAATATCTATAAAATAGAAAGAAATAAAAATTGGTGTATAAAAAAGATCCACCATTAATTTCTAATGGTGGGTAAAAATTATCCACTATTGATGTCTAACGGTGGGTAAGAAATGATCCACCTTTGATGTCCAACAGTGGGTAACAAATGACCCACCATTGATGTCTAATGGTGGGTAAAAATGAACCACTGTTGAAGTGTAACAGTGAATAAAAATGACCCACCATTGATGTATAATGGTGTAAAAATAGAGCAACCATCAAAGGTCACTTTGAACCAGCCAAAGCATGCTGAGTTGATGTGAGCAGTGGGAAATCTTGAAGAAGAAATCAAGCTACTATTTTCTCAAAATATGATGCATTAATAGATATTGAGACCAAACGATACATGATCTACAAGCTTGAAGAAACTCATTTAGATTCAATGGTGAATCTGTGATGATCATTGGAGAACTGGAGAATGATGACCACCAAGGAAGATGATTGAAATTTGAATTTAGTGGCATAGGAGGTCAAATTATAACACGGGAGATTGAACGATAGGGACTAGATTGATCATACGGTGGATGATCTATTAGTGATTTTATAAATGGATGAATAGTGAAAGAAACTGAGTGGCACATTAGAAATGAATTAAGTATTACCAGTGGTATATCATACATGTGATACTGATCTATGGTTCGATATGGATACTAGGGATCAACACCAGTTACACTATGCACACACACAGGCCTACAACCTAGTGTGCTACCCATACCAATGAATGTGACTAGTGGGTGTGCTTTGTGGGCCTTATACATAGTCCCACACACAATTGGAATGCACTATGCACACCGTGCACTCCGACCTCCTTTTGGGTTGCCTGTGGAGAACATTCCCTTAGGGTTGACCCAATGGGCCCCCTAAGTGGTCGAGGGCTATATCCTAGGTTCCTAACTTAGGATGAACCCATTTTTTTATATAAGGGGAAAAAATAAACTTAAGTAAATAAAAATGGAAGAAAAAATAAGTATCATTAATACATTAAGTATAATAATAAAATTTAAAAAATAACATTATTAAAACATGAACAACATTAAAATAATTACATAACTATTATTATAACTTTTAATTAAAAAATTATAAATTAAAGTAATTTTGAATTTAATAAAATGTGAAGATTGTAATTTATCAAAACAAATAATACTGTTTAAAGTATTAGAACTACTTTCAAATACTATCAAACTCCCACTTTTTGTAAATTACAAAACACAACTTTTATTAAAATTTCAAAAAAAATATCCAACTTTTTGAAATTTATCAAAAAGTATATTAGAATTTAATGTGTAAAAAAGACCCCCTTTAAATCATAAACAACTACTGTAAAAGTAATAGAGTAGAAATTGAAAAAATATAGTAGAGTTAAGTTATATTAATAATTTAATTATACAATTTTAAATAGTGTGATCTAATAATCATTTAATAAGAATGGAAAATAACATTCAATTATAGAATACATGTAAAAAAACATTTAAGGACAGTGATTATACTAACAAATATTTTAAGATTATAACATACCCAATTCAAATTTCATCTTCTCAAATTTAACAAAATCTGAGGGTTTTGTGAAAATATCAGCTAATTATTTCCTAGTATGAAAAAATTCTAACATATATAACCTTTATTACATAATCCATAAGAAAATAAAATATAACATCTATGTGTTTAGTTATAGAGTGTTGAAGAGGATTTTTAGAAATTGAAATAGAACTTGAGTTATCAAAATAAATAGAAATTTTATCAAACTGATATTAAAATTATATAGAGTTTATTTAATCTGTATTCTCTATGAACAACAACTAGAAACATCAATATATTCATCCTCATCTATTGACAGTGCTACTAAAATTTTTTCCTTAGAGATTTATGAAATAAAAAATTTTCCTAAAAAATGACACATACCTGCAGTGATTTTCCAGTCAATTCTACATACTCCAAAGTCAGAATCATTTTAAGAGAGTAAATCAAAACAATTATCATTAGAATAGAATATTCCATTACAAACAGTACCCTTGATATATCTAATTACTATTTTAACATCTTTAAGATGAATTTCTTTGGGGTTTAACTAAAACCTAGTACATAAGAAAAAAAATAACATGATGTATGGTCTAGAAGCAGTGAGATACAATAGACTACCTATCATGTCTCTATACATTTTAATATCAACTGACTTACCAGACTCATCTAAGTGCAATTTTGAATTAATACACATTGGTGTTTTTATACTCTTACTAGAACCAATTCCAAACCTTTTTACAAGTTCTTTAGCATATTTAATTTGATTAAATAAAAAACCATACTTCCTTTGATTAATTTTCAAACTAAGGAAAAAATTTAGTTCTCCCATTAAGTTCTTGTAAAATTCACTTATCATTAGTTTAGAAAAATCAGTACATAGATAATCACTTGTTGAAAAAAATATTATATCATCAAAAGTTATCTTTATAATTAATATATAATTTGAACCACTTTTTATAAACAAAGTTGGATCAAACTTAATTTTAACAAAATCATTTTGTAATAAAAACTATGTTAGTCTTTCATACCAAGCTCTTGAAGCTTACTCAAGACCATATAAGGCTTTATTCAATTTAAAAACATTATTTGGAAAATTATCATTTTCAAACCTAGGGGGTTTCCTTACATAGAATTTGTCTGAAATAATTCCATTTAAAATGGAACTTTTTAAATCTATTTGAAATAAGTTGATATTTTGAAAAATAGAAAAGGATAATAAAATATTAATTGATTCCATTATAGAAAAAAGAGAAAAAGAATCTTCAAATTCAATTCCCTCTTCACGGGAATAACCTTGATCTGTTAGTCTTACTTTATTTTTAACTATGTTTCCTGCTTCATCAATTTTATTACGAAAAACCCCTTTAGTTACTATAATAGGTTTATCTTTTGTAAAATCAACTAAATCCCACACTTTATTCCTTTAAAATTTATTTAACTCGTCATGCATTTCATTAATACAATTTGAATCAATTAATGAATTTTCAACATTAACAGGAACAAAGTCAGCAACAAAAGAATAGTTGCCACCGTAAAGTAAAAAAAATTTTCTAGTTTGAATTCCAGATTCTACATTACTAACTACTTTTTTAATAGGGTGATATTTAAAAGTCTTCCATTCATTTGGATCATTTTGAGAAGATATATTCCCCCCTAAATTGATGCATTATCATTATCTTAGTCATTATCTTCGCCAAAATTTAATTATCTAAACTCTTCATTTTCTTTGACAGAATCAGAATCCCTCTTATTAGAATTTTTTTCATTAAAATTAACATGAAAAAATTATTAAACTAATAAAGTTTTATTATTGAAAAATCTATAAGATTTTCTAAAATTTTAATATCCTAAAAATATTCCTTGATCTGATTTAGAGTCGAATTCATATAAATTATCTTTTGTATTTAAGAAAGGTAGTTTACAGACAAATAAAATAAAATAACCAACTTTAGGTTTAAACCCTTTGAAAAGTTTATAAGGGGTATTATTTTGGAATGTTCTAATTGAAACATTATTTAAAACATGGAAATATTTATTTACAACTTCCTCCCAAAATTACTTAGCTACACTAAATTCCATCATCATATACCAAGACATTTATTGAATAAATATGTTCTTTATTTGTACTAAACCATTTTTTTGTGGTGTTATATGGGATAAGAAATAATGTTTATAAACATTTGATAGAAAAAAATTATCAAAATATAAATTCAAAAATTCACCACCTCTATCACTTCTGATAGAGATGATGAAAGCATTTTTGAAATTTTGAATAAGTTTACAAAAATAACAGAATTTGGATAAAGTTTCATTTTTATGGGAGAAAAAATAAATACAGAAGAATCTACTATAATCATCTACAATTAAAAATACATACTTATTACAATCAAAACTAGTAGGTTTTATAGGTCCAAATAAGTTAGGATGTAATAATTCTAAACATATTGAAGTACTAACATCATTTATGGATTTAAAATTTTATTTTTGTTTCTTTAATTTTAAGCATGAATCACACATGAAGTACTTGTATTTAACTTGGGTAGTTTTAGAACTTGTTCATACTTTGATATTTTATGAAAAAATCTGAAATTTGTATGACCAAGCCTCTTATTCCACAAAATTTCATATGAATTTATTCAGACACTTAACCTTTTATTGGTTAGATCATAGAAATCAATAATATATGCATTTTCTTTTTTATTTGCATAAAACAAAACTAATCTATTTTTTAGAACAACAAATTTATCATTTTCAAATATAAAATTTAATCTATCATCACATAATTGTAATATACTTATAAGATTTTATTTTAAACCATGAACATATAATAATTTTGAAATAATAAATGTTTTAGAAAAACCAACCTTTGAAATATCACTTGTAATGTGCCTCGAGTATCCACTATCTAAGTACCATGAGTCATTGAGAAATCTAAGGCATATTTCCTGAAATTAAATATTCAAACAGATTGTTTTGGTACCCATTATAACTTGGGTCCAACTAGATTAGTAATAGAAAAATTTGACACCCAAATATATTTAAATTATTCACTAGTCGGATGATCAGAAATTAAATCTCTAGTAATGAAAGTTTTAGTATTCCCAAAATATTGTGTAAATATTAGTGAAAAATCATTAGCATAATTTCCTTCCATTCTTCATTTAAAACAGTTTACATTGGAAATTATTCCTTTTAGGATATTAATAAATTTAGTCTTATTTAAACTTGGAGTTATACTGTTTTATCTAATGCCATTCTTATTGGCGTCTAGTTTCATTAAAGACATCATCTTATCATATTGTTCTTTTCCCTAAACAAAATTATATAAATCACTTTTATGATTAAAAAATTCATTTTTAAAATCCATATTATATTTTTGAATAGTTTTTAAATATGTAAAAACATTTTCATTGGATCTAGAATCCATGTTTATTAGTTTCTTATTTTCTTTATTTAATTTCTTCCATTCATTTTATACTTTATTCAGATCATCCAAAACTAAATTAAATATTCTATCTTAGTCTTTATCATTTATGTTCAGAAAGTTTTTAACCCTTTCATTTTCATCTTTTATTTTAATAAATTTTGAATTATAATCCTCTTTGGATTTATCATTATGGGAAATAAAGATTTTCATATTTTCACATTGTTTTTTATTTTTCTCATTTTTTTCAATTAACAAATTATTCTTAATTTTCAAGTTAATATAATTTTCAATTATTTTTGGATCCATTATTCTTTAATTCTACATTTTCTTTAATCTATTTCTTAACTTTGGAATTTACATAATTAGAATGAGAACACAAATAAAAAACAATTTTAGTTTAATTTCTTGATAAAGCATTATGATGAAAATTTATAGGGTTTATTAATTGAGTATATAAATAATCATTTACCTCACATTGAATACCCATCAGGGAAAGACTCATTTTCTACAGTTCACTTTTAGAATTAAAACTTGAGTTAGAACTATCAGAGCAGTCCCAACCTCCAAAAAAATATTGTTTTTATTTTCTTCTTTTCTCTTTGTCTTTCTTTGGATGTTTGAGTTTAGGGAAGTCATTACTTATGTGGCCTTTTTTCCCGCACTCATAACAGTTTAATTCTAAAACACCATTATTGCAATTGATATTACCTTTCTTATAGTCCTTTCTATAATTCCTCTTGAAAAAAATATTTCCACCTTTGTTTTTCATGAACTCAAAAAACTTCTTACTAAAGTGTGACATCTACTTGTCACTTTATTGGAAATTAGATTCATATGAATTAGAGGTTTCAATAACATTATACTGAAATTAAATTCTTTTTTTAGTAGACTCCTCATCCAAAATATTTTTCATCTCTAACTCATACTGTAGAAGAGAGGAAATTAGTTCATATAAAGTATACTCTTTAAAATTCATACTCACATCAATGACCAACTTCTTTTCATGCCACATTTTTAGAAGAGCTCTCAGTACTCTTTCCACTTGAACTGTGTTGTCCAAGACTTCTCTGAGATCACTAATACTACTAGTTATACTAGTGAACCAATGAAACATCCGGTTTATAGGTTCTTTATATCCTATATTGAAGTCATGGTATTCTTCTTGGAGCATTTATAGTTTGGTTCTCTTGATCTTGTCAGTCCCATAGTGAGTCACTTGAAGTATCTTCCATATATCATAGGTTGTCATCCAAGATGAAACATGGCTATAAACACTTTTACTTATAGAATAATATAAAATATTTTAAAATTTATAATTCAAAACATATTTTACAAATTCATTACCTACCAGTGTATTTAGATCAACTTTGGGTAGCTTATATGGATTATCCATGATGGTCCAGTGATCCACATTTAGTTATTTCAGTTAGTTTTCCATTTTAACTTGTCGATAACCATAGTCACTCCCACCAAAGAATGGAGGTTTCTATGGAATCCATCCATAACTGACATTGAAACCTATAATATTAAAAAAAATATTTTATTTTTGTTCCTTTGACTATTAATTATAGGATACCGGGTTAGCATATTGTTAAAAATAAGCAACAGAAATAATTAGAGAGGTTAACTATCCTTTAAGTAAGGTCCTACCCTCTAATACCAATATTTGGATCGATAGTGATAAAAATTATGACTAGAGCGGCGGGGGTGGGGGTGGGGGGGTAGGGTGGGGGTGAATAGTATTTAAAAAAATTAAAGACAAAAACAATCAGAGTTTATAAAATAAAAATCTGCAGTGAGTGCAGTGTTCTTGAAATGAGTTGCAGTGGAAATAAAATGAAATAACATGAGGATTTATAGTGGCTCAGATAAAACAAATCCTAGTCCACTCCAAAACCTCCTCCACTCCTTTAGGATATTGGTACCCACTAAAAATATCACTTTTAAAGGTTTGAGAACCTTGTTATAGACCTGAAATTTTACAAAAAGATGGATGCATAAACAAGTATTTTACAAGAGATGAACCTAGTTTGATGACCTGACTTTTGATCGAGAGTGACAACCCTGACATCCTTTTTAGTGGTGGAATAACCATATAAAGCAAGGCTTTCTTTTGATCAGGAAAATTATAATTCAGACTCAAAAAATTACAAATTAAATAATAAAGATTACATGAATAAAAAAAGAGAAAATGCAGATGATCAGAAATGTCAAAGATATTGAAGCTTGATGATCGTTGATCACTTGAATGAAAAATGTCAAAGTTGAAGTTCTTCTGTGATTATAAAAACTACATAAGATGTAGAAGTTTGTGAACAATTGAGAGAAACAAGAATGTGTAGAAGACATGTCACAATTAATCTAACAAATTGATCTGCACTAGTATTCTTTTTATTCCTTGAATATATCTTCCAGATCATTAAAACAAAGATAATCTAAGAGCATGTTCATTTTCAATATCTTCTTGAAACTTGTTAGAGTATAAAAATTAAATAATATGACTATTACCTTTGTTTTTTAAAGCCTCATTGAATGAAATATAAAAAAAAATTATATTTATTCATGAAATATTAATATAAAACAATTAATATATTAAATAAAATAGTTGTAAACAATTCATAATTATAAAACAATTGAAATAAAAATATAATCTTGTAGATTATATAAACATAAAAATCCTATAAAAATAGTTCATTATAATAATTTTAATCAGTAAGAATATGTTAACATAAAATAATGCTAAAAATATTTATTAGACACCATAAAATTTTATTTCAACATAAAATAATAAAAAATTTAAGAAAGTAATAATTTTAAAAATAAATTAAATATAATTAATAAAAAAAATTTAGAAACAAAATTTTGATTAATTGAGGGTTAAAAATGATGACCCACCATTAGAGACTAATGGTGAAAAAATAGAGAACAATGTATTATTTTTCTACCACTGAAAACAGAGAGCGGTGGCTTATTTTTTCCACTACTAAAAATAGAGAGCGATGGTAGTCCAATAGTGGAAAAAATTACCTACCATTGGATGAAGTTAAATAGTTTAAAAAATTACCTAAAATTGGATGAAGTATAACAGTGGAACATGTTTAGAAAAAAACTCTTATAGAACCCAAGAGAAAAGGAGAATATCTCCTGTTGGATCTTGAAGAAGCTTCTACTAAGTCTTTGTACTTTAGAAAAAATATAAATTAGTAGATGAAAAAGATCCACCATTTATGTCGAATAGTGGGTAAAAATGATCCACCATTGATGTCTAATAGTGGGTAAAAAATGACCCACAATTTATGTCCAATGGTTGGTAAAAAATAACCCACTGTTGATATCTAACGGTGGGTAAAAATGACCCACCGTTGAAGTCTAATGGTGGATAAAAATGACCCATCGTTGATGTCTAATGGTGTAAATGTCAGGAAACCATAAAAGGAGACTTTGAACCTGTCAAATCATGCCAAGTTGAGATGACCAGTGAGAAATATTGAAGAATAAGTAGAGATACAATTTTCTCAATATAATATGGATGAAGAGATGCCAAGGCTAACTGAGACATGATTCACTAGCTTGAAGAAACTTGGTTTGATTCGATGGTGAATATGTGGTGATCATTGGAGAACTAGAGAACAAAGAAATCCAAAGAAGATGAATAAAATTTTAACTTAGATGAACTAGAGTTAAAATTATAATCGGGAGATCAAATGGTGAGTATTAGATTGATCATATGGTCAATGATTTATATGCTCTTTTATAAAAGGATGAATAGTAAAAACAAAACTGATTCTCACATTAGAAATGCATTAAGGAGTCCTAACAGTATATCATACATGCAGTGCTGATCTGTTGTTCAAGATGGCTACTGGGATCAGAATCAGTTACAATATGCACACTCATAGGCCTATGACCCAGTGGGATACCTATCCCAATGTATGCATCTAGAAGGTGCACTCTGAGGTCCTTATACATGGTCCCACACACAATTAGCATGCACTATGCACACCGTGCACTTGATCCTCCTTGTTGGATACCTGTGGATGGACTTACCATGGGGTTTATCCAATGGGTCCCCTAAGTGGTTGGGGGATGGCCTAGGTGCCTCACTTAGGATGGCCCCAATTTTCTTATATAAGGAAACAAATACATTAAACTTAAGTAAATAAAAATAGAAAAAAATTAAGTTTCATTAAAAAATTAAATATATTAATAAAATTTTACAAATAACATTATTAAAACATGAAAAACATTAAAATAATTACATAGCAATAATTACATAGCAATAATTAGAACTTGTAATATAAAAAATTATTAATTCAAAAAATTTTAAATTTAATAAAATGTTAAGATAGTAATTTATTAAAACAAATAATACTATTTAATGTATTAGAACTACTTTCAAATACTAACAACGAGGAAGGACCTGCCAATAGAAATATCACATGTTTCAGGTGTCATTTTTTGTTCCTATATACGAAAATTTATATTTGTCTCCTGACTTGAGATCATTATAAATGTGTACCATTTGATCACATACTTTGATGAAAAGAAAAAAACCATGACATTGAAGTCATGGTGAGGTATCTTATGTTGGGTATTTATTTGGTGGTATGACATTGGTTGAATGGTTAAGATAGATTTTTTTGCTTCTGAGTTGAGGAAGAGATATCTTAGGCCTAGTTGATCAGGATGAAAGTACCTTCATAAATCCAAGGCCATGAAAGAAGAATCTAAGTCCATCCAGTAAGGTTAACAAATAATAAGGAAATTAAAGGGTGATGAAACAAGTGTGAGTCTTACTTTATGAGATATCATGAGACAAAGAGATACTATTAAACAGTGTGAATTTGTAGGATAGTTTTCATTTCTATAAATATTCTTTATCTCTTTAGGGGACTTGATGGGTTGTTAGACTCCACTAATGTTCTGTGAATAGTAATTCACTGCTATTGAGATAAGGTCCTAGAGGGTCACACACAATAACGCATTCAAGATTTTTCTCTATTATGGTGAATAGGTGTATAGGAAATAGTTGGCCCTACCATGGGATCTAAGAGTTCTCCAAGTATTAATGATCGATGAAAAATAAATAAATTCATTATAATTCAAGTATAGAATAATTGGGTTGAATTTAATTATTAAATGCATTTATAAGGCATTAAGTGAATTTGTGAAAAAATTACACAAATGAATATTATTTTAATATTCAAGGATCATTTAATATTGCAGGAATTAAGTGTCGAGTTAATGAATCAGTTTTATCATGTCATATATTTATTATATATTACAAGTAGATGATAAAATATAAATGATGTTCATGACATAGTTAGTTTGTCATAAAATTTCATTTATTGTTTATTTAGTGGAAATTGGATGTACGGGGGTCAGGGAACCCTTACTGGGTATTCTGGACATCACAAGATAAGTATAGGATAATATTATTCCATATACTATTCATCATTTATAATTGAGAGATTCTCCCTCCCCCCACATCCTAGAGAGATAAAATCTATTTCTGAGTGATTGATCTATGAATTCCTTCATGGATCAAAGGGACAAGATCAAAGTGACCATCATGATGTCAAAGTAATCATCAAATATCTGTGTTTTCACCTAGAATTTGACGAATGGAGTTTGAGAGGAATCTCGAACCATGTGTGGATGATCTAGAGGGGTTCAGACTTTGATCCTTCAAGAAATGGTCACCAAAAATGAGATTCTATTGAGCGTGCTTTGATTCAAATGATGTAATTTTTTTTTTATTTTTTATTCTTTGAATAATTGATTTGTGTCTACCAGATCAGCATGATGATCCTCAACTGCCTAATCCAGATGCTAATGATAAACAATATCCATATCCGAAAGAGGAAATAAAGATTTACTAAGCCCAAGAAGTATTAAATTTTATTAAGATTCATTCAATCCACCTTATTCATTTTATTCCATTTTTAAAATTACCACAAGAATCCAATTCAAACATGAACACAAGTCATCATGATGAATGTACCTATCCTATGTATCTACCCTATAAGCAGGTCCATGTCACTCGACCATTCAATAAGCCCAGAGTCCGTGCATTGGATCACAGGGGGCCTTAAAATCCCATGTCCTAGCTGGTCTCCCTGACCTATGTCACATACCAAGGTCAACTGGAATTGTTTACATACCAACCCATGTAATCCTTATTGCGACTAACTCCAAAATCCATCTTATCTCTCAACCACCACTTTTGATACCTCTATGTTATAACTCCTTCCCTCCAAAGATACTGTAATGAGGGTAGAGAGATAATGACCCCCTTGAGTCCTACCTCCACTAGGCACCAGGTTGGTTACTTGCAACGAGGGTATAAAAATATCATGAAATGGGAGGCATTAACCTATATAATAAAATACAATTGGGATATAAGAAGAATCATCCACAATAAACTCAATGAAATAATATAAAAAGTATCCTAAACCATCACCTCCAATGGCCCAAAGGCCTTCATTTTTTATTGATTTTGATAATCCATCTTTCAAGGGGTGAGGTGGAACCCTTACAAGGCCCGTAGGAGTAAGTATTACATGGACCATAGGCCTTAGAGGAATTCATTGCCCGTAGGCTTCAAACATTACATACAACCCAAAATTACTACTTTGAACTACTCCTCCCTAGCATCTTCATCGTGAAATCAGCTCTCCACCTTCGCATTGCTGTTCGGCTAGGCATTCCCGTGCATGCACAGGCTTGTCCCGATGGCAGGTGCCATACCCTCTCATTCTTGTAACCCGTTTAACTTCTGCTGTGGTGAAAGCTCCTTACTCATCCTCCTTTTAGAGCTTGTTCCTTGTAGGTTGTCTGGTTTGCATCTGCACTTAAGGTGGCTCGAAGGCCTTGAGGTGGCCCTAAGGCCTTACTGACCCGAAGGCCTGGGTGGCCCGAAGGCCTTAAAGGGCTTAGGGACCAAATCAGTGGCCCGAAGGCCCAAATGGGGGCATATTCCTGGCTACTACAGTGCCAAACAGTGCCTACAATAGTTCCCACTACAGTACCCACTACAGTACCTGCTACAGTACTGCTATAGTACTGCACAGTTCACACATGCATGTATAAATAAAAATGATATAGAAAAAAGTATCTAAAGTTAAATACCAAAAATCAAAGCTAATGCAACAACATATTAACTATCTAAATATCCAATCTAGTAATGTTTAGTACAGTCCATGTAATCCTCCCCAAAACTTAAAAAGAGTTTATATATGTAGGGTGAGTATACAAGTATACTCAGTAGGAAAACCAATTCCTCTCGTGCACATTTGAAATAAGCATGCTAATGAACCCATGATAAAACCATAGAATCGAAGGAACCTAAATAGTTATTCTAATCAAACCTAGCCTCATCAAGATATGCTCACCAAATAATGAAATCCAACTATAGTAACATAATAAGAAGCATATCGATAAAGGGTACCCCAAACTACTTTACCACAAATTTTTTGATCACACACCCAATGATGTACATCCTATAACTCCAATATCTTATTAATATGGCATATCTCCATAAGAACTATCACATCAAATCACACCCATAGATACCTGGGCCACTACCCTGAAAGCACAGTCACATCACATCTCATCTGAAGACACCTGGGCTATCACATCACAACCAATTCTATAACCAGATTAGTAGAGTATCATGAACATGAAGGATATCAACCTCAATACCTCCTACCACCATGCATGACCCCCACAAAAATATACCCCACAAGCATGGTAACAACTCACTCAAAAACACATGGTCCACCACCCCATAAGCACGATCATATCTTACCTGAAAACACTTGGTCTATCACATCTCGGTCGAAGACACCTGGGATATCACAAATACCATCTAATGAAATAACAAACATCCTCCATCATAGCCTGTGAAATTGCTACCTCACATGGAAGATAGTGTAAAAGAGCAGGTAGCCATCCATCCATCCTCATCACCAAGATTTTAGAAAAAACACCTCCACGTGACTATGTGGGTGTTAGCTTATAGTGCTCGATGTGGGTGGGGTTCATATAGAAATCACAAGGAATATACAAATATATATATATATATATATATATATATATATATATATATATATATATATCCATACACATTCCCAAACTATGGGTTCGAAACAAAGCACCATCCAACTCACAAAAACCCAACTTTCATTTCCACCTCTAAATGCATAACACCATACAAGCCACAAGCCGCATCACACCACCAACCAATTCTAGTATCCAACACATTCATTTCATTGTTAATAATAATCTATATTTAACCACACATCCCATCATTTATTTTTTCATTATCCATTTACATACCATTTAATAAACCTAACCCCATCCATTTCAGTCATTATTAAACAAATTATTCCATCACTACCCGAACATTTAGGAAAATGAAGACACATTATAAGTAGCTCATAATACCCATCATACTATCACCTTTTTGAACCAAAAGCATAACCAAGAAACCCCCACATCACCACCAAAAAAACACAGACAAACAACAACCACCTCACCACCCCAAAAGCATGACCAAACAATAACTACCTCACCTCCCAAAAATCATGGACAGACAATAAATACCTCACCACCCCAAAAGCACCACTATCAACCATAATCCCCAACCATGCATCATCCACAAATCACAATCACACATAACCACCCAACAAGCATGACCACACATCACAACACATCAAGGATAATTTTATAGATTTAACAGATGGGATTTTATCACATTCCACTTTATTTTAGTGGTATTATCACACAAACCATAATCCCAGGGAAACCATTTCATTAGCCAAATATAAGTTGTTAAAAAATTTACATTTTAGGTTTATATCACAACAATCATAAAAGGCATAACAGTCACAAATCAAATCATCCAATGCAATAAATCCCCCAATGACCAAATTTTTTAGCAGGGCATCAGGCCCGTACAATCACAATATCAAACTAATATCAAATCTATAAAATCATGTGAAACATTACCCTTTCCCCTTAGATTTCAATTAAATAATTATTTATCTTTTATTAATCCATTACAACCATCTCCCATAGTTAAAAAAAATCAAACCCCTCTAGTATGATACAAAATAAAGAGAAATGAGGGATTCCCTACCTCAAAGAAGCTTTCTCGACTCAATACGCACCATAGAGCAGAGAATAAAATCATAAAAACCCAAAAAAAACAAGTAGAACTATATAAAAACTTAGGCTACATCAAAATACAATCAAAACAAAACCCAACACACGATCCAAACCAAAAAAACAGTGTCGTAGTGAATCCCTAGGAGAATAATGGAAGAAAACAAATACAAAAGGGTGAATAACTCACCACATATTTACAACAAGGACCAATCCGAACCAATAGATCTAAGTAAAAGAAAGGGGGATAAAAGATCCTCTTGGTATGCCTAGGGTTCTTCCAAAATTAGAGAGAGGTAAAAATCATATGAATGAAAGGAAATTTGGTGAGAAAACAACTTTAAAACCTAGATCCTGCTATTTACACATTGTGTAATACATTTATACATCATGTAATTCATGGGATCCTGAAAATTACAGTTTTTAATAAAAAATGTGTCACCTTGAAGGACTTAACACTAACATTATTTACACATTGTGAATCCCACTTACACAATGTGTAAACCATGTCATGAATTCCACCTTATCCGATTTACAAGCCATGAACCTACCCAATACACAATCCATAAACAACCTTTACACACTATGTAGATAATACAAGGCATTTATTTATTATAGAAGATCTGATGCACCACTATCCTTTACCAAAAAATCCGAGAACTTACCCCAAGCACCTCCAAAACCCAAAACTAGAAATGTAATAGACTGGTAAGGCACAAACTGATATATATATATATATATATATATATATATATATATCATCATATTCATGTGTAAATTCATCTCATTCATGTACATTTCTAGTGAACATCCAAAAAATCTCCTACTTGCACTAAAATACATAAGGACTTTTTTCAAAACTTCACAAATATTTTTGAATCTATCCAAACTATTTTGGATATGGTTTTTATCAAACTCTCTTAATTTTGAACAAATTTTTTTTCCAAAAACTTATCTTTATCCAAGGTAATAATCGCGTGACCCTACATTCTTTGTCATAATTTAAAACAACCATTGAATCCCTATTTCATAGATGTAAGAAAAGAGAAGCCTCTAGAAAAGTAACAATGCTATTCAAGATACTAAGGGTCCTGGTGTGATCTCCATCAAATATAATCATATCTCTATATGAACTTTTCCACCATAAGATGTATCATATGCATCGCATGTATACCTATATAATCCCCTGGTCCATGACATTGAGTGATCATTAAACATGGAACATGTCAATCTAGTATTGACCTCTAATTATTTCTTGATTCTCTAAAAAAGACTGACCAAGTGGATGAATAGATCACAAGTCATTCATCTATCTAATAATAACATCACATGTCACTTATCCAAGTAGTTGAACACATCATATGTGAAATAACTAAGCATGGCCATACATTTCTTCAAACTAACTCAATTAAGGTCCAAAAGTATTTTCTTGTTATACAAGTGGACAAATTCCATCTTGGTTACACTCCAACTAATGAAATGATCAAAAACATACCCAAACACCCCATATTAGCTAATTTAATATATTTAATTATTTAAATAGAGTATCAAAGTATGATGGTTCTCATTGTAGGTATATCACCAACCTCAAGTAAGAATGATTGATAATATGAATACATCCCTAATTATATCAATGATCGTTTGATATTCCATGAGATATAATTTCACGGATCAGTCCAAGTAATAAGTATCTACTTATTACCTCAAGAATATAATATTAGTATATCACATATAACCCTTTATAATGGATTTAAGAATCTATTCAATCCAACCTTTAAATATTATTACAACCCATTATACTCCATGATGATCATCGATTAAGGATAACTCAAAGTAGTACTTTGAGTGGATATTTATCATTAGACCGTTAATGTAAAGTAAATTATAGAACACATGAATTAATGATATATGGTTATTGAATTTAATATAAATACATGAAATGTTTACAACCATTATAAAAAACCTCTTAAATGTTAAATATCCATAGATTCTGCAATAATCTCATGTTGTTGTTGCATTGATGGTTTTTTGAACATCACATCTACATGTAATTCCTATCACATCCCCATGTGAATATCTGTTAAAATAATCCCACTAACCCCTTAGTGAGTAATATTTACAAAGGAAGAAAGTTTTAAAAATGGAGAGACTTTGGAATCATATTCCTAACATTAAACTCGTTGAAAATATTCAAAATTAAGTGAAATTACAGAATCAAATGTTATGATGTTAGATTTTTTTTACTTATATTTCTTTATAAGTACATAATCATCATCCTTGGAACCTTTTTTGTTATTTTTTTATATGAAATATTTTTTAAATAATGCAATTATTTACACTATCATTTTAATAGTAAATCCTAAACTATTTTAGGATAAAGTGATGTTCACTTCATTACAGTAACTAATGTAACTATTTCAATTTATCTTTATTTTCATACCCTAAAATCTTTTAGGATACCAAGTGGTAAACTTTGTGTATTGTTTGGTACCTTTAGGGAATTTTTATCTTCACTTGTTATGATAACTAAATTAAACTCTTTAAAATTTTCTTTACTTCCACATACCCTAAATTTATTTAGGATATTAAATGAATAATCACTATAAATTGAGACCGGTATAATCCTTTAGTTAATGGTGATATTCACTTTCTAATAGCAACTAAATTATCTATTTAAATTTCTCTTTATTGTCACATATCCTAACTCTTTAGGATATAAAATAAATAAACACTTAAACTAAATCTGTTAAAATATTTTATTTGTTAAATTTGAAATTCTCTAAGTTCAAAAATACCCCCAATAACCTCTTAGACACTATATTATCTTTATAATTTATTTATAAGATAAAAAACTACATTAAGTTTTAGGAATTAACACTTATTTACTTTTAGTATGGATATATAACTATTAAACTATTGTTTCCATATCCCATATAGAAATATATATATTTTTATTTTCTTGAAAAATATTATTATATTTATTAAAATACACCACTAGTATGTGTGAAAAAAATTCCATCATATTTTAATAAATAAATAGATAAGCACTTTATCCAGGATAAAACTCACTTATCCAAATACAATCTCAAAAAATGTTATAGAAACCAATGAATCATAAACCTAGCGTATCTAATTAATCATATCATGTTGTTCATAAAAACTATTTTGTTAACACCTCTTATCATATAAGAGAAGTGAGAAGAAGATACACTTCCTTTACTTAGATTCATCCAAGATTGATAAAAAAGTTTACAACCAAATTTATGATATAGCAACTATTTTCTTCATCACTCGGATGAAAACTACAAGATCGCTCAATTATTCCTTTGATTTTGAAATCCTGTATATTTAAAACCCTTGTAAAACTTACACTAAATTTCATATATTCTTCAAAATAAAAGAATAAATTTATATAATATCAATACCAGACATGGGAATTCCATGTAGTTCCCAAAACCCATCAGGTATACAAGATAATCCCATCATATGGAATCATTACTCCTTCCTAATAATACCCCTAGGCTTTAAATAACCATAACTGGATTCTTGAAGAAAAATTATTGGACTTTCAAACTTTTCCCCTTTTGGTTTTGAACTTTTTCCTCCTTATACTAATTATAGATTACCAAAACATAGATATAATATGCCTAGTTCATTAATTCTCAACAATTTTATAATATCAGGTATTTTTTTTGAATTAATCCATCTTTATATAACATTTACATAGATGAAAAAATAATGAATTACTTATCCATATTAATCCTCATATGAATTATTTAGTCTCTTCACACATATTGAATCATATTGAATATCATTGACATATCCAATAATATTAGGTATATGAGACTATAATTCCTTATATCAATTATCATTTAGTGCCATTAAAACATTAAATGAATCATTACATGCTTCTATAAGAATCTTGATTTACTTGTTTAATAATTTCAACAATTGGTTACTTAGGAAGGAACTATTATAACACATAAAATATTTATATTTCTTAATAACTTTTATTAAGCTACCGATCTTAGGAGTTTATTAATTTAAGATTCTCATTTCAAGGATAAATATAAATATTAGTTTGATGGTGATGATGCATTTATCTATATTTTTTTATCAGATGAATATCATGTCTTATATATTTTAATCAAGGACTTTTAATGAAATTTCTCACACTAAAATTATTAACCCCCTATAATATATCCATTTAATGAGAGAAGATCCATATTTAACTAAACAATGAGTATGCTTTTGAATTCATCTCACTAATTAGTTATTTAGGTAGGGAATAATCCCAATCATAATAGTTGTGACTCTTAGATAGTTGAGTGGATAACCCTTTATCCAAATCCATAATATATATTTACTCAACTCTATTGCTCTGGTATCCTAACTGTTATGTCTTCCCAGCTAGTATAACCCAAAATAAAGGCCAAAAACAAGCTAAACAAGAAAAATATCGGGGTACCTAACTTTGGCATGAAGCTACCCAGCAAGACAATCCATAATCACTTATTACTTTCTTTCCTTACATAAGATAATCTAGGGGTACCCAACTTTGGAATGAAGCTACCCAATTGGATGATCGAGGTATTGATAAGTGTTTCTTTGGAAGGAATATCACACCTATTATTTATGGGGTTTTCTTTTAAGGTCTCACCACTTTAATATACATCATATACATATTAAATTTATAATTATTACATCATATGTAATCCTTATACTTTCATGATTTATTTTCTTTTGTGTATGCATGATTCTAAAATTTTAGCTTTAAAATACTTATTCCAACCACTAAATTAATGCGTTTACACCACATTAATGTGTAACTCTTTACACAACCCACAAGTCTATTTTAATCACCCAAAATAGAATTCAAGTATATTAATACATATCCAAATCCATTATAACTATAAGGTAAATGAGAATTTCATGTAAAGTCATGGAGTTATATGATATTGAAAAACTCCACATCAGTAATCCCAGAACAAAAGATAGTCAAGAACATTCACTTTACTAGAAAAGAAAATCCTCTAAGAAAGTATGTAGTCTGACACTAATTCCCTCTACCTGGGGTGACTTTACTGAAGAGATAATTCAATTAATGAAAACTATAACACCTTATATACACAAAAAATTCCCAACATATATTCTCAAGCTCATAACTAAAACTAAAAACTGAGGTCAAGGTAGATGAAAACTAAATTTTATGATACTAAACCTATCATGATATGCAAGGATCTATCCTATAGGAAATTTATTATATAAACGGGCTTTCAAAATATTCATATTTCATAAAAAATTAATTAACATGAATATTAAGGAAACATAACAAATAATAAAACAATTTATTTATTTTCTAAAACATGAGACATTTATAAACTATTCATCACTAAATTATAATTATAAAATTTCTCTAATTTAGAAAGAATATAAATTTTTTTATTCATTTAAATACAACCCCTTCATATTTTATATTAAATGACATTTATGTTATATTTAATGAATTATAAACATTTTATAATTAAATATCTATTATAAAAACATTTTAAATAATCTAAATACCATATATTTTTTAATTTATAAACACATTATAAATCACCTCTTATGATCTCTAAATAAACCATTTATTTCTAGATCATAAGGTATGTCATTTACTTTTTCAAAAGGTATTTTAAAATATTAACCTTTAATATTTTTGAAAAATGTTTCATTAAAATTTGTTAATTAATTATAATAAATTTATAATTAATCAATTAATTTATAAAATTATTATAAATTAAAATATCAAAAAATACCTTTTATTATGATTTAAAAACATTTTATAAATGACAAAAACCATTTAATATTTAAAAAAATTTAAATATAATTTTTTCTTACCCTTACATTGAATACCTATTGTGCGTTAGTGTATCCTCCATTTACCATTACACAAGTTGTATGGAAGCCTCTATATAAAGGTAACTAACTCCTTAACTTTACATAACTTAGATTTTACATGCTTCATAAAGGTAATATAAAGATTACTTTTACACAACTCACTCTGCATAAGGGTATAAAGGATCTATGCTTACATGTTACACAACACATTTTGAAAACCGATGCCTAAAGGTAATACATAGATTACCTTTATGCATCTCCCTCACATAAAGGTATTATATTTACAAAAGTCTTTTTCATATAGGTACAACCTTTATTCAGCACTACTACACTGCTATATAAGGGTACTCCCTTAACATGACTCATTTGTTTAAAGGAAACAAAGATGTTACCATTACCCATATCTTCTATATATGGGTATGGAATTTATGTAATTGAACGAAATAAGGGTAAATCAAATTTACCCTTACACAGCTCACGTAAGGGTCTGTAAACCGCATACGTTTTTACAAAAAACATTGTACATTGTTTTTATTTGAAAACAAGTGATTCAAACATGTCTAAATCTTGAAGAAACTACCTTTGATACTACTGATGAGTTTCATATGATCATTTAATTACCATATGATACATAATAAAACCTAAAAATATAGATGATCCATCTTCAAGAAATCAACATGTAAGAAATATGAAAAATATAGTACCTGAAAAATGAGATTTACAGTAGCCATCTTCATTCTTAAAAATATGGTTGATAGCGATCACAAGGATTAGTTGATAAAAGAACTCTGCTTCCAAGGTGATACATTGACCTATGGATCCACGATGAAATCTTGATTGTTCTTGAGAAACTGAAGCGGTGTTATCACCTTCTTGGGTGAGATGAACAGTTATTGGGAGAAAGAGAGACCACACCACACAAACAAACCCAACATCAGAGTAACTCATACTTTTATATAGTCGTAGACCAATGAATCCTCTATTCATTAATCATCACATTCATTTTTGAATGTTGGGTAAGATTCACTAAAAATTTTCAATGAATTTAATTAAAATCCTTTAATCCATTCATAATGGATTGTAAATGATGAATAAACTATTTGGAAGATAATTAATAATATATATATCATATATAAATTTATATTATATTCATGCATCACATGAATGAAAAACACATGAATTTTATGAATATATTAAGTGTACAATATATATAAAATCTTATAATATATATATATATATATATATCATGCTTCATATGAATGTTTACATGCTTCTCATATGTATATTTCTAGTGTGCATCCAACAATTACTACTTTGGTAGAAGATTGGTTGATTGATCTAGATGCTCCTATCATTCAATTGGTGATAAAAAATTAATAGGTAATTGTTTATCAGTAAAGTATGGGAAATTTCATTTGGAGAAAAGTGAATCCATGAATGTTTTTTCAAAAAGGAGTGGTCAACATCTGAATAAAGAATGAAGGATTCTTGAAGCAATCTAAAGTATGGCACATTCATGTTCTACATAATAATCTTATTTATGTTGAAAAATTGGATGATGAAGGTTTTGGCACTACCTTTAAAAATGGGGTTTTAAAAATGAATTAGGTATCCTTGGTGATTGAAAAGGGAGTAAAGGATGATACACTTTACCTGACTTAAAATTTAGAAAAAAAATACAATGATAAAAAATTTCAACTTACAATGATTCAGATCTATGGCACTGTGGGTTTGGTCAGCTCAGTGTGAAGAACACAATGGCTTTAAATGCCAAGGTCATACCAAATCTTGATCACATGAAAATAGTAAAGTGTGAAAGTTTTGTGATGTGAAAAAAAAGATTGTATTTCCACTTATATGGCCATAAGTATAGGGATCAGAAGTTGGATCTTGTACACTTAGATATTTGGGGACCTACCCTTATTAATCCGTATAATGGATATCTTTACTTTATAACTTTCATTGATGATTCTACAAGTAAAGTATGTATTTAATTCTTGAATCATAAGTCTGATGTTTTTATGTGTTCAATCAGTGTAAAGAATCAAAATAAAGGGAGTTCAACCAAAATTTGAAGCGCATATGAATAGAAAGTGATGATAAATACACCAGAAAAATATTCAAATTTTTTTTCAAAAAGGAATGAATAAGGAATGAGAATATGGTTCCTATAACTCTATAATAAAATAGAGTGGATAAAAGGTTAAACAAGACTATAATGGAGAATTATATGAGTATGAGGCTACACTAAAGATTTACTAAGGTGATTTGTGTAGAGACACTAAACATGATAGATTATCTTACCAACAAAAGTCTATCATCGATAGTTAGGTCAAAACATCCATAGGATCTATGGTGAGGAAAATGACCAGAAGTTCTATTGGAGTTGGTTCCCTAGAACCAAATTGTTTAGTACTTGATTACATGTTTTCATTATTAATGAAGTTTTCTTATCACATTATTTTTATTATTATGTATAAAATTTTTATGTAATAATGTCCTTAAAATACATGTCATGATGAAATTTCATAGTAGTTCCCTATTATGGTGAGAACTTAGAGGTCATATGGTATTATTCTTGAACCTTGTTCTATGTCCAGATGATATTTTCTAGCAGAAAATAGAAAATATAGGTTATCAGGGGTAGGAATTCCATAAGGCATTGAAAAAACTTCTCATGGTGTTTACCCATGGTAATATCTATTTACCTTGAAAATGGGACTCTATTTAGTAGTCATTATCCCTAGATGGTTTCCATCAAATTTGTTTATGGAACTGAAAACACCCAACAATTCTGTATCTATAGGGACCTGCTTTCCAAAGGCAGGAATTCATCACATAATTTGGCTAAAGATTCTTGAGAACATGAATTGGTTGAGAGGATGGGAGGATAGGATCATCATGCCCTTTTGGTAGGAATTATCACCTACTCTAGGACTCTCTTGTAGATTTAAGATATGTTCATGAATCCTTATTAATTTACCAAGTATGACATGCATATCACTTGCAATTTGGAAATCAATTTTTAGCATGTATGGATTTTGAGAATCAACTGTATGTATCTGATTTTCTACATCAATTGATACATCTATATGTATCCGAGGTTCTCCACTAATGGTATCCTTTTATACATCACTTAGAGATTCTTTGGTCATTATTACAACTATACTGGTTTTAAATCCATGTAGTGGGGAACTCTGGAATTTATTTTCATCCCGGTAGATAAAGAGGTTACTCTAGAATTTATTTTCATCCAGGGAGACACAAGGTTGTTTTGATGTTGGGATCAAAACCATAGATAGGATACCTATATATCCTTGTGAAACTAATCAGAACCCACATAATTTGGTGCTTCTTAATGGTACACATCATAACTTTTAAGGTCATGTGATAAGGACCCCTATGTAGAAAGTTCCTAGTCAAGGTTTAGTGTCAGAATTATACCAAAGTATTCCAAATAACTTAGAAGGGATGTGAGCTTCCAAGTTGGATTAGACCCTACTGGGAATATGGACCAAAAATTACAGGGTTGATTTGAGGTGTTGGTTTTGAACCTCAGGGTGGCAACTTATGTATCTTGTTTAAATAGGAATAAAATACCATGTAGTTCAGGAAATCTTACAGGATAATATAGTCCTTTGAGAGAAATGAGTTGGGATTACTGCTGAGAAGGATGCCCTATATCAGGGTCCGTGAAGTATTTCTTAACTTATGGAGATTTCTGGTCTTAACTCTGAGTTTACCCCTAAGTAAGATTCCTGGATTAAGGTAATTATTATTGAGGTTTAATCATGAGGAGTATTCCCCTTAAAAAGGCACTATGGGTGATTTAATAACTCATGGTGGTTTGGGGGTTTTAATTTGGGGCTTACTCTTAAGGATGATTCCTAGAGAAGTTAGGGATTTTGATTAGGACTAACCCTTAAGGAGGGTGTCCCTTGAGCTCGATCCTCAGGTAGGCATCCTACGTATCCTGGTTAGAGAAGGAATCAGAGTTCTTGTAGTTCAAGAATAAGGTGGATGGTGTGGATGTTGTGATCATCATAAACCTCTAATCCCACATGATTCATGCTCGTTGTGAGAAATGAGAGGATGTGAAATATTCGAAAAGGCACATTCTTTCCTTTAATTTTCTGGTGAAAGAGGATGGGGAGACCATGGAAAAGGTCATGGATATGGTGAAAGAGGTCGAGTCTATGAACATTCCATCCTTTTAGTTTCCTTATTCCAGGAAAGGATGAAAGTGAAGGACATGGTGGATGTATAGAGGAGAAATAATACAACCTTGTACATGAAAGGATAGAGGATTACCTCAGGATGAGTGCCCTTTGATTGGTCCCGGGAGAGGAGGGAGACTTTTACTTTGTCAAAAGGAAAAGAAAGTGTGAAATGTACCCTCCCTATCAGGGGCCGGAGGCTCTGAGTCTTAGAGATGAGAAGGGTAGGACAAAGTCCTATCCTAGGAATCCTAAGACCGAGAACTCCTCAACACTGTTCCTAGGAGAAGAGCCCTCATGACCCTAGAGATAAAAATCTGCAGACATCATGTAAACCCTAACCCTCTAACAAAAAGAGTAAGTAAAACCTATGACCGTAGAGATACAAATCCAAATATAAGACACATAGATACGCCTTTCATTAAAGTTTTTAAAATCAAGAGGTCTTGGTGGATGTCTCAACATGATACCTTTCAAAAAATGGATCCAATGAAGAAAAACCCCTACCACGAGTGGATTTGAAGGAGGCTTCATGGATGGCTTGAGTAGGCTGAAGGGTAGGGTGAACATCAAGGAAGGGCACTCAAGCAAGTGGCGCTCAAGTAAGTAGTTGGCATACAGGAATGGGGAGAACAGGTATGGGGCACACAAGTAGGCTTGGGAAAATTGATGTCACCTTAAGTGACAAAAAACCTGTATGACTAGACTTGGGAGATACTTGAACCAAGACTTCAAGAGTCTTTATAGGTATTCCCAGAAGTGGGGAGCACAAGTTCCTATTTTAGGAATGGAGGGTGCACAAGTCTTCTTAATTCAGGGGGTTGGGTGATTGAATCATGAAAATTTTGTTAATTTTAACACTTGAAGAACCCAAGTCTCACTATCCCCTTTTAATTCCATTTCTTTAGGTGTTATGAAACTACCTTTTAGGTTTCAAAGGACTTGGGTGAAGCACTGGGGAGACCAGAGAAGCAATCGGGCTTCAGGGAAATTCATCCATACAAATGAAGACCCCAAGGGTATATTTATAGGAAAATATGGTAGATTGAACTATGGTGACATAGTGTGAAATTGATGAGGTGGCATATAAGTGAGGAGTGTGCAATTTCTTTCATGCCACTAGTGATTCAGGCTACCTTGGGAAAACAACTTTATGAGACCCTACAAATCTTGATATTTTCCATCTATTTTCTCCTCCATTTTCTAAGGAATTTTTCTTTGTCACTTTTTCATCCATGTGATGGAATGAAGTGTCAAAAAATCCCCCCCCCTCAAGATTGGATCTGAATGAAAAAGATGCTCTATTCTTGAAGTAAAAAGGGATGAAAAAGATAGAGGTGTGCACAAGTTTTCTTTCTTGGATGGTCACTCTTGGCATGCCGCACAAGCTGGTGGCACTCAGAAATGATTCATCATCTATATATAGGGAATTCAATTTAGAAAAAATTATTTAAGACTCAAAAATCTTGGCTCTCAGTGCAAAAGTATTTCCGTACAGATGCTATTTCTAAAAATTCCAATCACACAGATTCTGTATGTATTTGATTTGCGTGCTGAATGTTGGGTGTCACACTTGAATGCTTCATTTTCACATGCATGCCTTAATTACTTTGTCAATTTTTTTTTCAAAACTTTTCAAAAATGAACCCACAATGAAATGAATTTTTGATATTTATTTATAGGTTCAGTGGATCCCAAGAGAATTTAAACTAATAATGAGCTATCTAGCAAGAAAATTGATAGGATGCTGAATATCACTGGGTATGATTACCATGATGTCTGTGACACCACTCTTCCCGATCTAGAAAAGTATATGAAGAAGTATCATTGTGATTTCTTGAATAGTAATTATCTACCACTTTATAGTTATGTTCATCTGATAGAATCCAATGTATGAGATCCAAA
Organism: Viscum album; assembly: GCA_963277665.1. NCBI lineage: Eukaryota > Viridiplantae > Streptophyta > Magnoliopsida > Santalales > Viscaceae > Viscum > Viscum album. The sequence continues at coordinate 1,369,085,163 of OY728162.1, read as the reverse complement.
GAACTATGTTCCAATCTCTTGGTTTGAAGACCATAAAAACTTCACATCTTCCAATATTTCTATTGAGAGCACATATATTAATACTTGGATGGAATCCAAGCCTTATTTTATACATTATATCCAATGTTCTCCAGATCTGAAACCACACACAAGCCGCATTTCTATTCATCCATCTTCTGAGATTCATAGACAGATCAGTTGAATGGTTAGAGGAAAGGCTGGGACTTTCTCCTAGAAGGGGGTACTTAAGACATGTGCAGAGTTTAAAGATGATCTAAAAGGTTTTGGAATTTATGAATATGTATGGGTTGGGAAAACATATATATATAGGAATGATTATTTTGTGCCAGATATACTGAGTCTATGGAGTCCAAAGACAAATTCTTTCTATTTGATGAATGGAGAAGTAGGAATCAGCTTGTGGGATGTTTATAAGATCTTTAGAGATTTGATCCTCAAATATATGTATGAGGAATTTATTCCTCCAAAGGAAACATGGGAAGACATAGAAAGGACATCAAATTTTGCATATGATCTACTAAAGATAAATCACAAACTCAATAATGAAAAACCTCGCAAGAAAGGGGATCTTCATCGATAAGAATGGATGAACATATTCTCAAAGGAGAAGGGGGGAGATCACACATGAACACGTACAAAAAGATATCCCAAGGTGTTAAAAAGAGGTACATATAGAACCTTATGGTCAATACTAGATAAATGAGAGTTTGAAACGTGGGGGTATGAAGTAAATTCCAATTTTTTTTCCAAGATGCATCTTGTGGGTTTCCTGGCCATGTGGATTAGTGTTTATCTATTTCCAGTCTGAGATTACAAGGGCGGTGTAAGGCCTAGAACATTCATCATAGAAATTAAGCTGGAAGAGAAGAAAATGGTGGGATTATCCACCCCTATTATTGAAAATACCCACAGGAACTTATTGCATATCCATAGAGGCAAGTATCCTTTAAGGATAGTAGGACCAATCCAGTTTTTGTGGGGATGGATCACAACTCACTTCAGAACCTATGTTGTGCAGAGTGGGATCCAGGTCCTTAGGAGTTTGTTTCGACCATCTTTACAAGATTTCTATGGTATTACACCCAATCCTTGACACCTTTTGACATTAATAAAAAGTTTATCATGTTCAAGGAATTACACTTATTTACTTATGGGAACCCTCCTATGGTAATATTTTTTGGTGACAGGAAAACTGACTTAGAGGTTAGGGTGTATATTCTAGCTTGTAGGGAAGGTGTATTGGTCGCCAAGATTGATGGTGAAATCATATTCAAGGCCTATTCTCCTTACATATTTTCATACCAATTCAAATGTCTGAAAAATATTACTATATCTCCTCTAGTTAATGTTAGACTAGAACAACACCCAATGGTGGCTCGACAACTATGGTTGCTGAAAACCATGAAGAATATAGGGGAAATGTTTAATCTACCCACAGGTGATGCAGAGATCATATTGACCACTTGGTATACTGATACATGGGTTGCATCATACCCCAAAGGGGTACTAAAAAATTATGTTCCTTTTCTTGGAATAAATAAGTGGAGTAGGAGAGAATCTTCTTGTTTGGAAGGTGCCTCATCTACTACAGAAGTGTATCATCAGAGTCGAAGTGAGAATATAGTGAGGCTCCAAGCTCAAAAAATGACCTCATGCAAGATACAATCCACCAATCAGAATTAAGAGGGATACACCATCATTTCCAACTAAAACTGCATCAAGTCGGTCTAATAATGACCGCTAAGAAGAAGATCAGGTTCCATTTTCTCATCCACCATCTGTGATGGTAGTAATTGGGAAGATCGTCAGTTCTAAGACTACAGTATCATCTTTATAGAAAGATGGAACATACTATAAATATGTATGACAGAGGTGGTTTAAACATGGAAATGTTTGTATTGTGTTTCTGAAACTAGGTGGGTGATTTTATGTGATGGGTTACGTATTATAGGAATAAGATATCTATGAGCCTCATCTGATATTAATTTTTAGAATAATCATAATGAAGTAAGAATTCATATCCAAGAGTTGGATATGCTCATATACACAACCAAAAATTCAATCCCACCATAAAACAAGTGAAGGAAATGATGATCATGGCGCCGTTGAAGGGGTTGACCCTTAATCTTTTGATGAATGACACAATTTTGATGATCCTAAAGATGTAAGTTCTTTTATTATCAAATTATTTTATAATTTTATTTTAAATTTATGTAAAGAATTATTACTCAGGGTAAATACCATCTTAAATTATAGCTGGCTAAGGGAAAATCAGTTGAAGTTCCATCGCTATGATATAACCCTGGTGGTACTGTGCTCGGGGCTGCTGAATCACCTCATGAACTAGGAGAGATATATCTAGGATTATAGTCCATGAAGGATGATATGGAAGGAGGATTGTGGTCTTCAATAACTTTTTTATAGATAATGATGATAGTCCTCCCAAGAATGAAAATAAGCAGAGACACCAAAGAAAGAAAGTTATGGGTAAACACTTTGTTACCAGCAGTAAGATTTCCTAACATCATTAAATTCAGAATCATCCATAGAAAGTGATTAAAAATTCTTGGATTTTTAGGAACATATTTTGTTTCTTCCCTTAGAGAAGTTATTAATGATCCTCTGGGAACCATAGAGGGAACTTCTGATCAAGTGTATATTCCTACCAATGAAGCAGTTCCTTTGACTGAAGGGGTGTCCATGCAAGAGAAAACAACATATTATCTCAACATTTTTCCTATCCCTATTTCTAGGAGAGAGGAGTAATATTGTATGTTAGAAGTTATTCACGAGAATATATGTGTAACAATATATGACTTCTATTTCCATAATATTTTAGGTTCATCGCATGCACCATAAAATCCTGGGATGACTGATGCTGACCCTATGGCTGTCACTAATGAGGCTGTTCAGGGTCTAAAGTCATCGAAGGAGGGTCATAAACCAATCGATCCAAGTTTTACCATGGGTGATACCAACAAAGTTCTTGGGATATTATGGGAAGCTATAATAAATATTGTAATGTCTTCACGAAGTGTTGTAACATGTTAATATTCCCACTACTTTAGAAGAATTTGAAGTCCCTTATATAGACCCAAATGGATGTGAGTTTTTATTTTCTATCTAATAAATCTTCTTATTCCTGATTTTTTAATCATAATTTGTTGTAATGTGTATATTTATATAAATAATTTTATACAGTGATGGTGTCTAGAAGAGAAACTGACATCATGGACAATCCCACTATTGAGAAGGAGTCGAATCAGGTGAACCATGAAATTGAAAATATTATTAAGGTTCATCTAGATAATCCTGAGTAGGATCAAGAAATTATCCCTCACAAATAGGTTCCAAACAAAACTATTGATACTGGGAATATTAGGTAGGATTCTTCTCAAGCTACTAACTTTCTGTTGGGTAAGGAAAATCAGTCATTATAATTGTTCCCACTAATTCCATACCTTTGGAACTAACCATGATTTTTATTTATCATGTAGAATTATCATCTTCTATGGATATGTCTGAGGTAAAAGATTCCATATCCACTCGACCAACATCGAGAGGCTAGGAAGCCACTATTTACGAGGGAGAAAAATAGGGAACTTCTTTAAGTGCATTAATCCTGGAGTACGCCCCCCCCCTTATGACAACAATTATGAATCAGATCTAAAGCTAAAAAATTATCTCTATATGGAACATTGTAAGGATTCAAGAGATATATAGAAGATAATATTTGAGATGCCTCTTAAGGTCTTTCCTTCACAAATCCCATGACTTTCAACTTTGTTTAGCATGCTGGGATTCTAAGGTTTTGATTATTGTGTAATTCATGATACGGTGAAAGAGACCATCTGTAAAAGAGAGAAAAAGAATAAACTTCAAAAAGATCTGATAAAATACTTACTTCTTGTTAATATTCATGACTTCTAAGTAGTAGTATCTCAAGTTGAGGCCAATCATACTAAAAAAATGAAATAATTCAGGCAGAAAGTCAAAGATAATACTGTTCAAATGTCACGTCTTCAACAAGAGTTGGATCCTACTACATGGGAACTTGAACAAATTCATTGCTTGATAGAAGATACCCAAAAATGAGGGAAAAAATACACTGTGGATACCAAGGAATCAATTCATAAATACTAGGAGACTAAGGATGGTGGCTAACTGAACTTCAACAGGTGGTTGATGGGGCTCAAGAGGCTATTCAACAAGTGAAAAGTTATATTGAGGGCCTCCTATAATTTGTGACAGAGAGACTCCATTTTGTGAATGTTCCTCTGGGGGCCTTTTTTCTCAGAAATGAAAAGAATATTATTTCCAATCATCTATGTCTTCATCCCTAATGTAGTATGACATTTTCATACCAGATAATCATAATTACAGTGATAGGGATGGGGGGTTCTCTAATTTTTTACCTAATCCAATTGGCGTTGTGAGTGCAGATTTATTGTTACTAGGGTCATATGGACAACCCTATAAACTTTTTTTTCTTTTGTGTCATCACCCTATTTTTTTCCTAAGATAAATATGAAGGAGAATTAGTAGGTGAGACTTGGGTGTTTCTTAGGCCTCCCTTTTTGGTTTTTCAGCCTAACAAGTTTTGTTCCTTTTAATCTTTTTTTAATTGCTCGATATTTCCTAAACCTGACAGAGTGTAGGTATAGCGAGCTGAGACCCAACTTTTTTCTAGAGTTACCTTTATGGGTTTTCAGACTATTGAGTACTAAGTCTCTTTTTGTTGGAATTTTAAATTCATGCATATCAGACTAATAAGTCTAGTGTTTTAGGTCGAACATCTTTGACCATGAATTTTGAGATTAAAACCTAAAAAAGATTTGATGGCTAGGAAGGTCCCAATATTACTTAGATAATTCCATGGGGAATATTGAGTCATTATTTTTATGGTCACCAAATCTAAAAATTAAATTATAAGAGTAGAGTAGGTATCTCATAATAATGAAGTTACCTCCAATTAACAAACCCGTTATGGGGCAGTTTTATACAGGGCCAGCCATGGAACATACTACATAGTTAAGTAGTGGTATCCTTAGGATAACAAGCCCGTTATGTGGGAAACTTTTATGAAAGGACAATTGGGGAACATACTACATATTTAGGTGAAGGATCTCTCAATAATTATTACATTCTATTATTGATAAACAAAGGGGGTTTGGATTTGGATTCCTCAAGACCATAGTAGGTGTCTTTACCAAGGAAAAATGTCTAAGAATAAAGGGGCCATCTGTGTCGACATAGGACATGAATGAGGAACCATTACTAAACAAATTTATGTATTAAGGAGAGTATATTTTGTTAAATAACCAATTTCAAGAGGAGAAGGCTCATTTTTGACAAAGGATGATGGTGTTGTGAAGTTTAAAGTCGTGAAACAATGACATTGGGGAGCTGTGCAGTTTCAAGTCATGCAGCAAGGACATTATGCCATGTAGTTTAAAGTTGCGCAACAAGGAAATTAAGGGATTTTTTATTATATTTTATGTAGTTTAAAGTCATGCAGCAAAAACATTATGCTATGCAGTTTTAAGTCATGCAACAAGGACATTAAAGAGCTTTGATTTAAGGTCTTTATCTTCAATCAGAGATTTGATGGTTCTCCAATTCTAGGTAATTTTTCTAGAAATGTGATACCATATTCAATTATGGAAAGGTAGAATTTTAAGCTATGATTTGGGGATTTTTGTATCCTAAGAGTGATATGGGAAAAGGGGCTAATGGCATTAGAGGAGGTCTCTTTTAAGAATGAAGTTACCACTTCTTGAAAAAACCATTATGAGGGATATATTATACTGGGAAAGCTAGGGAATGTGTTGCATATCAAAAAAATGGGATCCTTAGATTTAGATGCTTGTTTATATAGAAAAAGTTTATGCAAGTCCAACTAGGGAACATAATACATAGTCAGGTAAAGGAGCTCTCAAGAATTATAACATTCTATTGCTAAAATACGATAAAAGTTTATGGTGATTCAGGTTTCCACAAGCATAGAGTTTGATTTATTGAGAAAGAGATCCTGAATATAGAAAAGGTATTTCCAATCATGATTTCCAAAGAATTGGAGGAATATGTACTCTATAAAGGTCTGACCCAAACACAGGAAATATGGTGTCTATAGTTTTAGGTCATACGACTAGGACCATAATATTATGGAAACAATGGATGATATATGTGGTTGAATGGACTAAGATTGCTCTAATATACTTTTAACATATGAAGGGGAAAAAATTTAAGAAAAGAACTTGAAGTATTTCAGGTCGGAATAAATGATATGGGACAAACATGCAAAGGATGAATGCTTTAAATTACAAGTTCCTACATACTATCATCAAAGTTTAAAGGGCCAGAAGAGACTTCTCCCAAGAACTAAGTTACCAATAATTGACAAACCCATTATGGGGGATATTTTATGGAGGGATATCTAGGGAATGTGGTACATATCCAAGCAATGGAATCCTTTGGTTGACATACCTATTATGCGAGCAACCGATTCAAGTCCAACTGGGGCATGTACTGCATAGTCAAGAAAAAGGATCTCTCAGGTATGAGACATTATTCTACTAGAAACTAAAGAAAGATTTTCAATATCCAAAAGTATTCAATATTAGGAGTATGAAATGAAAAAAAGGAAATTTCCAATGTATAAATGAAGTATTTAGACCAATACTGACCATAATTTTAGATTCCCTTACATAGATCTAATCCACATGTATAAAAGGGGATATATATTGTTTCCTTGGTGGGATCTTTGAGGAGAGTACCCAAAATAAAAGATACTAAATAGATTTAGAGAATATATTGGAGAGGGGATAAAATTTCATTTATCCCATGGTTGGGACTAGGATATGAGGCTTAGTTTTCACTATGTATCTCAAATGTGATGAGAATCAAGACATACATAGTTATCTGAGTACCGTACATTTTAACATCATTCGGTGAGGACTATATCCATGCAGTTTAATATCTTGTGGTAAGGACAGTAAATTACCTAACATGAAGGGGAAGGGGAATTGTGGATCCATTTAGTTTTATGTCATGTGGTAAGGACTCTAAATTTCATAATAAAATGTAACTAAACTAGGTCATGGGGCCCAAGTGTCACTACGTATCTTGTCGGAGCAAGAATCAAGCCACACATAGTTCTAAAAGATATAAGTTCATGTGTAAAATGAGAAATCATATTGGAATTCCCTATGTAGATCATAATCATACATGGGAGAGTAAAGTCTTTTTCATGTTATGATGTGGCTAGGCCCATGATTGAAGATCTGGACGCCACTATGTATCTTACTAAGGAAAGAATAAAGACACACATAGTTCTTGTAGGACCATTCAGTTTATCATCATGTGATGAAAATGTGGGTGATTTTTATTTGAAAAAGGGATATTGTGGCTGAACTAAGGAATATAACCTAGGCTTCACTACGTATCTTGTTAGGGAAAGAGTCAAGTCACTCTTAGTTCTTAAATTATGACCCCACCGAAATTGGATTCATAATTATGGGATAATGGGGGGTTTTAATAAAGGGCTCATACATAGGATGATAAATTGTATTAAATATTCTCACATAGATCTAACACATACATGGGGGAAAATAGGTATTAATTGTATCATGTTGTGGCTGGGCCCAAGATTGAAAGTTTTGACATCACTACATATCTCATATAAGTGAGAATCAAGCCACACATAGTTCTTGATAAGGTTCCCAGTGTAGGTTTGATCCATACGCATGGAGTAGGGGATTTTAAAATTGTGGCTGAACCTGAGATAAGAGATCTATGTGTCACTACGTATCTCAAAAAAATGAGAATCAATCCACATATAGTTCTTGGTATTCCATTCATTTTAACATCATGTGTTAAGGATGAATGTGAATTGATGTGAAGTAATTAAAACATCATGGCATGGACCCAAGATTGAAAATTTGGGCGTAACCACGTATCTCATGTGGATGAGAATTAAATCACATGTAGTTTTTTAAAATATTGTGCAGTTTATTATCATGTAATGAGGACATATGTTGTGACTTTTATGGTCTCACAAATAGAACCATTGATAACCCATAATTAGAATTGAGACACCTTATTTATGCATAGAAGTTCTTTACCCAATTCCTAATCTCACGCGAGCTGTTCTCGGTGTGAGAAACAAGGAGTAGTAAAGTTTTCTTCTTTAACACAAAGGTAACACAAGTCAAGGATAGGGGTATGATATTTAAGTGGTGACTGATCTAGGGAATAGAAACTGGGTGTCACTACCTATCTTGTTGGAGAAAGAATCAAGCCACACATAGTTCTTGAAATTTTTCCCCATATCAATTAGGGTTTGACATGGGGAAGAGGTATTTTTATAATTTCTAGGCTGATGGTTAGTTCTAAAGTCATAAATCTAGGCATCACCATATATCTCATTATAATGAGAATCAATTAAAAAGTCATGTAAGAGATACCGATGCAGATATGACTCATTCATGGGGAAAAGGAAGGGGTTTTTATTTTATGAAATCATGGTTGTACCTAGGATTGAAGATATGGGCATCACTACTTATCTTACTGGAGTAAGAATCAAGCCACATGTAGTTCTTGAAAATTTCCTTTTGTAGGTTTGATTTGTACAAATAAGGAATAAAGGGTTTTTTATTTGCATATGGACTTGAGACGGGGAATCTAGGTGTCACTACGTATCTCAAAAAGGTGAGAATAAAGCCACACATAGTTATTGAAACATTCTCTATGCAGGTTTGATTCATACACATAGGGAATGAAAAGAGGTTTTTTAATTGTTCATGGGTGGACCCAAGATTGGAGATCTATGCTTCACTACATAACCCATTGAAATGAGAATAAATCCATATTTAGTTCTTGAAACGTGATTCCCTACAAAAACTAGGTTTTGATGTGAGCAAGGGGGATTTTTAATAAATTTTAGAACAATGATTAAGCTCAAGACACATAATGGTATGAGAATCAAACCATTTATTTTGGAAGAGTGCTCCGTATAGGTTTAGTTCATATATATGAGAATAAAAAAATGTTTCTTTATGGTCATGGATGGGCCCAAGATTAGAGATTTGGGAATCTCTATGTATCTCATTTTAATGATAATCAAGACATATGTAGTTCTTCAAACATGATATTCCCTGTTTAAATCTGACTCATACACACAAGGAATGAGGGAGATTTTTATTGTGGATGGACCCATGATTAGAAATCTGAGCATTACTACATATCTCATTGGAATGAGAATCAATCCATACGTAGTTCTAGATGAACTATTCAGTTTAACATATTTTGGCTAGGATGTAGATTACATAATGTGAAAGAAACATTATGTCCAAACTAGGGAATAAGTCCAAGGTTTCACTATGTATCTTACTAAGGGAAATAATCAAGCAACATATAGTTCTTGAAAAGGGGTCCCTATGTAGATCTGATTCAAAAATAAGGATAAATGAGTATTAAGTGTCACTAAGGAGTGGAAATGATTTGAGTAATGGTTACATATGGAATCCACTAATTTTTTAAGGGACCATAAGGAATGTCAATTTGTGGTATCTTGGGGGATTTTATAACATCGAATAAAGGATATGTTAACCGTACAACTTAACATCATGTAGTGAGGATGAAGATGCTATGCAGTTTAACATCATACAATATAGGAATATATGGTTATATGAAATTTAACTTATTGTATCTAGGATGAGGTTTATTATGTATTTTAACATCATGCATCTAGGAAATACGTTTTGTGATTACAAAAAATACTTATTCAAGAATATTTCATTGGTTGGAGTTGTAATGAGTTCTCTATCCATTGAGATTAAAGAATAAGATCCATTAGAGTGGACCTTATGTATGGAGTAAGGTCCCTACCACTTTGGTTCAAGCTTTAGAGGCTTCTTTCTTAGTATCATTGGAGTCCTAAGGACTAGTACCAATTCTCCTTGGAGGAATAAATGGATTCAAACTTTCTTGTTGAAAGATTGTGCTATTATATTCTGATAAACTTCTAAGTGATGCAAGGTATGAAACATTTTTTGATCCAATTGATCTATCTCATCTAGTCACTTCTGATACTGATCATCTATAAATAATTGATCACAAACAAAAACTCGAAGTGAAGGAAACTGAACTTCAATGGGCATAATTGCTTCTATTACATATACCAATGAGTACGGGGTTGAACATGTGGCAGTACAGGTAGTATTTTGGTAATCCCATAAGTCATGCAAGAGATTATCATGCCAAGAATTTTTATCTTTATCACCATCTTCTAGAGTATATTTTATAGGTTCTTGTTGAAAGAATTTGTCTATCCATTGGCCACTACATGATAGAGGGATTAATGGTTGGATATGATATTGTGTTACTAATATATCTTTTTTACCTTAGAAGAAAAAAATTAGTGCCATTTTCTGTCAAAATAGTATGAGGGACATGAAATATGGTAATGATATTAGATTTGACAAAGATAACAATGCTTTTGGCCCCAACTTACTTAAGAGGTATTTCCTCATCCCATTTGGAGAAGAAATTGGTAGTAGTAAGAATGTATTTGAATCACTTATCCATAGCTAGAGGATAGGGTCCTACTATATTCATTACCAATATAGAAAATATCCAAGAGTATTTGGATATATATAGAAACCCTATGGGTTGATTAATGAAGTTGGAATGAACTTAATAGGGATGAAACTTCCTAGGGAAATTTGTGCAATCCTTTGTCATCGAAGGTCGGAAGTATCCAAGCCTTCAGATTTGATCAAAAAACCTATTCCTAAATTTATGGGTACCACAAGCTCCTACAATTATTTATTTCATGAAAACTGTAGTCTTTTATCCATCAATTCATATGGAGATAATTTCATCAAATCCTTGTTTTTAGAGGATCTTCTGGTGGTTTGGCCCATCATAAAGAGTGAAATTGACTGCTTGTCACCAAACTTTCTCTTTTCTATCTATATCTAGTGGAAGTATTCTATTTTGGACATATTAAATGATGGGTACCATCCATCCCATGGTATGACCATATGGTTCAAAAATGGGTATTATTTTATTTATTTCCTATATTCTAATTTGAACAAAAGGTGAAACCACATGATGATTAGCAATTCTAATGATTTTATTGTCTTGATTTAGATCTTCTAGGGTTGTGGATGCATTATCCAATGCATCACCTTGGTCATTTTGCGATCGTGGGATGTAAGAAAATGTGGAATTAGAGAGATATTCTGCCATTAAACGTTAGAAATAATCACACAGTGGGATTATATCTTCTTTTTTTTATGGTGTAATCCCCATTCATCTGTTTGATTACCAATTCTAAATCACATTTCACTTCTAGGTAATCCAATAACAATTGGAGTTCCAACTCTAGGCCTGCAATGATAGCTTGATATTCTGCCTCATTGTTGGTACCACCTTATGATAATAGGAAGGAGTATGTAAACACTTCCTTTTTTTGTGGAGATAAGCACAATTCCTAACCGAACTTTGTTGAGTTTAGGGTCTTCTATTCTCTTCCCCATTAGACTTCTACAAGCACTGTCAAAATACATTTCCCATATTTAGGGACTATCCTGAATAGACAATATTTATTCATTAGGAAGTCCTATATTTAATGAACTCTCTTCCGTAGATGGGTACTCATCAAGGAAGTATTCTAAGGCCCACCCTTTCACTACTTTATAAGGCATGAATTTTATATCAAAATACTGTAGAATAAATTTCCACCGTGCCAAACATCCTTTTAGTATAGGATGACTGAGGATAAATTTGAGTGGGTTATTATGAAAAACAAAGTGGACCTCATGATGCTGTAGATAGCGCCTCATCTTCTAAACTACAAATATTAATTCCAGGTAGCTCTTCTCAATATATGAATATTGAGTCTCAACATAAAGCATGGATCGACTAAGATAGTAAATGTTTTTTCATTATTGGAATCATTATTTTGTGCAAGGAAGACACCTAGTGATCATTCTGGGGATGTTACATAAATAATGAGTGGATTTATTTCAATATGTGGCATTAATATTAGTGGGATCAAGATATATTCCTTGAGGGTATCAAATGCCTCTTGGTAGTCATTGGTCCATTGATATGTGACCCCCTTCTTCCTGAATTTGTTGAAGGAAAAACACTTTCCTGCAAAGTTGTCTATGAAGCGCTGAATATATGCTAAGTGTCCTTGAATTACTCTCAATTCCTTCAAGTTTTGAGGAGTTGACATGCCAATAATAGATATTTTCTTCTCAAGATCAACTTTAACGCCTCAATGTTGTACAAAAAAGATGAGAAATTTTCTGGAGGTTACCCCAAAAGCACTTTTCAAGGGGTTTATCTTCAGATTATGTTACTGAATATTATTGAATATAGTCTCTTGATCATCCAGGTGATTAGAACATTGTATTTATTTGACCACTAGATCATCGACATAGCATTCAAAAAATTTTCCCAAGAAGGGTTTAAAGATGTGGTGCATTGCATGTTAGTATGTTGCACCAACATTCTTCAATCCAAAGGGCATTACCTGATAGAAAAATATGATTCGAGGGGATATGAAGGCTATGGATTCTTCATATTCTAGGTCCATCTAGATTTGATTGTTCCCAGATTAGCCATCCATGAAGAAGAGAGCCTCGTAGCCAGCTATTGCATCAATCAAGATTTCTGTAATCATAATTGGGAAGTCATATTTAGGAAAATGTCAATTGAGATCTCTAAAATAAATTAGAACTATAATTTTACCATTCTTATTTTTCATCGGTACAATATTAGCAATTCATTTTGGATATTTCACCTCTCTAATGAAGTCATCTTTGATAAGATTTTTGACTTTAGCCTCGATTTTGGGGGAATGAGTCAGGTGTGTTCTTCTTGATGCATACTTATATCCCTGATGTTCTTCTAGAAAACCCAAATGATGGGTGGACACATCGGTCATGGCTTGGAATTTCTATATAATTCCAAGAAAACACATCATAGTTTTTCTTTAATAAGGAATTATACCTTTATTTATCTTCAAGAGTTATGGACTCACTAATCATAGTGGATCGTGGATCTTTCTGTGTACCCAGATTTATTTTTTGAGCTCATTCACAGGGGTAGAGACACATTCCTCAAATTCTATTGGGGAAATCCTTGTGGTTTTCCTCTTCTTCCTCTTCCTCACATGTTACTTATTCTACCTCTTATCAGAGAATTTATGAGAGGATAGTCGATGAAGAAATATTTTCAGAGCTAGGGGAGGAGTCAGTATTTGGGAATCCAGAAGAAGAGGCAACCATTTCTAACCCAACTGATAATGGAGGGTCTTCCTACAGCTATGAAGAGAAAATGATAGGATTATAATCAACATCCCTATCTTTTTTCCATAAGTGTGACAACTTCTTCTAGCTATGATGATTAATTAGAGGCTTGTTGAAGCTCAAGAGATGGAATAAAGACATCTATGACTGAGGTTTCATCACTACATTTAGTGAGTGCCTAGATTTGGTCCTACCCTTTCAATTTGATTAATAAAAAACAAATATTATACAATGAGATTCTTGAATGAGTTTACTGGTATTTTTTCTAGACCAATCAGAGCACTAATTCTAGTAACATCATTCACCATATACCACCTTCCACTTTCATGATAAAACTCTACATCAATGTACTGAGATTCAAAGGTTTTTAATGGGGCCTTGTCACTATGAAATTTCTCAATTTGAACATTGAATAAGTATTTAATAAATTTATGGTATGATAAAGGTATAACCACATGTTGATGTAGCCAGGGTCTTCTCACTAGAATGTTGAAGGTTCTGTCCTATCAGAAAACCATGAAATCTGAATCAAACAAAAGATCCCCAAACTGAGTTCTGAGAATAATATCACTAAGATGTTCTTGATAATTCTTTTCATATCCCTGTAACATCAGAGTGTAGGGATACAAGTGGGATTTAGTGAGGCCCAATTGGAGAAATGTTCGAATTGGAATGAGATTGACCCCTTATCCATTATCATGAAGGCTCATCAGATATCAATTTCGTTAACTTTTCCAGACAGGTATAGGGGATTGATGTGTCCTTGCCTGAAATAATATTCATCCTGATCCATGAAATATATGATTTCATGGAATTTTTCCAGATCATTCTATATATGGTAGAGCTTAGAAGCAACAACTTTTTTTTCAAACAGTTTAGGACTTAACAAAGCCTCAATAATTATATCTCGAAGATCCTTTAATAGATTCAGATCATCCAAAATTGATAACTTGGATAGTACTTGGGAAAGTTACTTTAAAACATCATACTTCTAGTATAAAGGTCTACATTTACCAGCATGAAGATTATATTTTATAGGTTCCTTGGTATCTGATGTCCCTGATGTGGATGGACCATCTTTTGAAGTAGGATCTGGAAGTACCTCTACTCTTAGTGGATTAGGTCGGTTAGGCCTTCCCACCCACCGATGTGGTGGTGGAGTAGCCTCTAATTAGTTTTCCCAGATAATTATGTTAGGGAAGACCCTATCATATGTGGTAAAGTTCCCTTGTTCCTACTGAGCCCGCAGAAGAGCTCTCCCATGAGTTTCTACTACATAAATGGTTTGAGCAGGGTTGTGGTTGAAGTAATGAATTCTGGAATGACCACATATTCCATTGTATTCTTGACCTCGATGAACCTATCCTTAAGTTCCCCAATCATGTATACTGAAATTAGATTCATAATCATTTTAATCACTTGAGAAGGGTTCCTTTAAGTTAATAACATTAACATAACCAAAGATTAACTCCTCATCTGATGAAGATTCTTCCTGGTGGGTTGAATACTGTTGTGCTGTTTGGTGGGGCAGTGCCCATGCTTTGGAGACAGTTGGCATGAAATCTTCCAATTTCAAGGAAAAAATTTTCCTTGAAAAAATATCATCTCCTTCGAATTAATATTTATCCTTCTCTCCATGTATTTTCTTTGAGGGTTTTCCTTTGGAGGACTTAGACTTTGATGAGGATAGATTTTCTGTAGCAGAAGTGGTAGGAGGCACAACTGGTTATTTCAACTGTGTTCATAGAATGGTGTGGGTTTGGTTTATTTTTTTCTTGAACATAAAATCATAGAACTTCTGTTCATTCTTGCTTTTGGATTCCTTCTATTCGCCTTCCTCCTTGGGATCGGTAGAAAAAATAGATGCTACCTGGGCTGATGAACCTTTTTTATTCACTTTCCCAGAGTCTTCCACCTTTTGAAGGAGTTCTTTGAAAACAAAACACTATTTAATGGGGTTCCCCAACATTTTATGGAAGGGGAAATATTTTGGGATATCCTTATCACCTTCTTTATTCGGCTTCTTGGGCTTCGACAACTAGACTAGGTTGTTTTCCAATGTTGAGATGAAGCAGTTGAGAACCTGTTCATTCCGAAAAGAATAGACTTTATTCTTCAACTCCTCAAACTTTCTTCACCTATGATATTTGTTATCATATTTACAAGGTGGCCATTGTTGCTAATGCTCGGGAGGTGGATCCTTATGGTATGATGAGGGAATTGAAGTGGGAGTGGGTACAAGTGCTTGCTTAAATGTAACTGTAACATCCTCTTATTTTACTACTCTTATTCCGAGAGTTGCTGGGATTACTCAGGATATATCCTTGGTCTTTATGATGGAATTCTCGACCTATTGAGTGATTGATGTAAGGCCCTGAAACCATCCCATTTATTTCATAGGGATTAATGGTGTTCATAAATCATCATGGATATTAGCCACAAAAATAGGAAAAAACTCTTCTTGAGGGAGTGGTAGATTCAAGGAATATGTTTATCCTTTCAACCGAGCAATAAAATATGAAACTCTCTCATTCCCCTTTTCTTGATGCTTTTAAGATTGAAGACTTTCATCTTTTGAAATGTTAAACTGAACTAAAAAAGGAACTTATATTGGAGATCTTACCATCTAGTAATCGTTCGAGACTGAAATCTTGTATACCAGACAAAGGCTGGATCCTGTAGTGATTGCACAAATCATATGAGGTTTACTACTTCTTTTTATTAAGAGTTACCCATCACAGGTTTATAATGAGAGAAAAATTGTGTAATTTGATTCTTTAGATCTCCTGACCCATTAAAAATTAGAAATGTAGGATCCCCAAAGTTTGACAGGGGAGGATTTGGATGTACCCATTCAATATAATAATTATTTTCTGGATGTACCAGTGCACTCCATCCTTCTATATCCTCCAATAAATCCATCCGTGATTCAATGGTGGTCATTAGATTTCGAGGGACATCTGGCTGAGACGAGACCTGAATTGGTGTGGTGGATGGATCCTGAATGGGTACTAAAACTGGTAATACCACTGGTGTTGGTACGGCTAGAATTTTTCCCAGATAACCCATAGGGACAAGCCTCTATAATAGTGGTAATTCTTGATCTGCCATAATTTTTGTGAAAACCCCCCTTTCTAAATTTCTCCAACTAGAAATTACAATTAGGGATTTTCTTGTGGATCATATCTAGTAGGAAGACTACTTCAGAGTAACTCTTCATTAAGTCTTACTAACGCCTTCATTTCATCCTCCTATTGTGCAAATATTTCTTCCAACAAAAGGAATTGATCTTCTCCAAGGTTAAGGTGAGATGTAGTGTGACTTTTAACTTTTTACCTATTAGGTGCCTTCCAAAAAGGTGGAAGTGGATTATTTTAGGTAACACCTTGATTTCAAGTGAGCCTCTGGTTTCTAGTATGCACACCTCCTTTATTTTCTTCGGTGTGGACCATTTTCTAAATAGGAACTTCCTCTTCAAATTCCCCTGAATTGGACTTGTGTTCTAAAGGATCTACAGTGATGACATTGATGAAATTTACCGACACATAATTCATTTCAGGTGTCCTATCAATATCTCTATGAGATCGTGTTCTTCTTCATCCTCCATGAGAACTTGTCCTACTATTGGTTAATTTTCTGGGAATTTCTTGGAAAACATTAACTTGAAGGGAATACTCTGATAGTTCTATTGTGCGTTCATTTTATGGATTCTTCCCCAATCGTGAGAAAAATGACTTTTGCTGAGGAGGAGATTGTGAATATGAAAATTCCCCCAACTCTATAGGCTGGGGTTGTTCCTATTATTTTTTTCTCAACCCTTCAGGCTCAGTTTATTGGATCTGAGGGTTGGGTTAAATAATCCCCCAGACCGGTGGGATGGGGTTGCTTCTGAAATTATATGGTTGATATCAGCATAGATTCTATTTTTATCTTGCGAATTTTGGTCTGAACATTGGATGGGTTCATTATCCTAAATCCACTTAAATAACCTGTTTTGGATGACCATTGCACTATTTAGAAATTTTTCCAATTTGAAAATGGTCATCCTCTAAACGAGAGGCTTGTTCTATATTTTAAAATGATTTATGAAAAAGTATTTCAATAGCCTACTCTCTTTGGGCCTGAATCTAGTGAGAGCTAGGAAAAACCTATTATTGTTGATAATATCTTCAGTTATGAACCAAATCCTCTTTTTTAATCTATACTTGGGCAATAACATTGAATCAGACCACTTTTGGAAGGCTTTTCTAGCTAGAGTGAAGTGAAATAAAATGCTCTATATGCACCCCATCCTCTAATATGAACACTAGATGGGGTATCTGAGATGAGTCTTCACAATTTCATTAGTGCATTGAGGAATGCATGCTAAATGAATCCCTATTTTTTTCTCAAATATTAGATGTCGATAAAATGTGAAAGTTTCCAAGTCAATTTGGTGTTATAACCCCTCTATTAACTTCACACGACTTTGATATTAGTCATAAGGTAATACTGTCACCTTTAGATGATGAAGAGTCTTCCATATGTTGAGGTGGATATCATCAATACAATATTCTTCCAAAATCTCTAGAATAGGAGAGAGATACTATGTTTCACTAAGAGGAAAGTGTCCCAAGGGTGGATCAAAGAATAAACCTCATCTTAGGCTATCTTCTGGATGAGAAAGTGTTTCAACTGCTAGTGATAAGGCATCAGACCTGACTGACCTTGTATTTTAAAGTGCCTCAAGATAAGAGGTATTTTTTGTCACTAAATATTCAAATACTAAATTATCTTGAAAATATGAATTAATACCATGGAGAGAACTTTTGTAGTGAATTATATCATGTGGAGGACCATTATGGTGGATTACATCAAGGGATAAATCCACTTTCTCTTTGGTCTTCTGGTCACATGGAGGGTTAATGTGGCTCTCATCAAGAGATAGGCTTTCAATATTGAACAAATTTTCATGAAGCAATCCTTCATGAGGAAGTGTTTGATGAGGACCTTATGAGTTATTTCTACTTCTCCCATAATTTGGTGATGGGGTAGGATCTTGAGATGAAATAGATAAATTTATAAGGGCTTCAAGAACTCCAGCATTAATTAGATCTAGATCACATAATGGATCTTGATTCTTAAACTATGTTTGATAAGGTTTATTTTTAGATGTATTCTTACTAGCAGTTGGGTCCACTTGATGGGAGAAGTGGCTAACCTGGTTAGGTGTATGTTCCTACCTTGGAGTGGCAGTTAGGATAGACCAATATCTCCAATTGGTGTGGGTGTATGTACCCGATCTGATTGTCCGTATGATATGGGGGAGTGTGAACCATAACCCTCCTGGATGCGAGTAGAGCTATATATCTGATCCGGGATGGAATGCTGATAAACCACCCCAGGTATGGGAATAGAGTTAGGTATCTGTCCCTTGGGTACTGATGTTGCCTCCATTATGATATTTTAGAATGCTTCTAGGATATGGGTAGGAATTTGCATCCTCCCTTTCACCATTTTCAGGATATTCTTAGTGACTTCAGTGACTGGAACAAGAATATACATCCATTACATATCTAGAGTAGGTGTATGAACCTACTAATTTCTCCCCTTTCCTTCCATTGGATACTGATAGTACTCATGTGTGGGGGAAAAGAGTTGAGTCTGCCCCTGGCTTATAGTTGGTGCTTTCCAACTTACTTCTTTGGGTGATTCCAAACGATACTGTTTGTAGGAAAGATGAATGCTGGAAGGTGTATGCACTTGTTGGCTGTTTTCTTCCAAAAATGGTTGGTGGTATTCCTTGAGTGATGCTAGACAAGACTACTGAAAAGATTGGTGGGTATAGGTAGGTTTATGTTCTTGCTTGAAGATTGTCGTTGAATTTAGATGGTGATCTTCTTTGAATACGGCCAGGTGAGTCTAATGGATAGATGAAATAATATGAGAAAATGTATATTCTTTCTTATAGCACTCCACCAGATTTGTATGGTGGGATTGATTAGATTCCACCAAAAAATTCTCCTGGCTAGCTTGATGATTATAAGTAGGGGTATATTCCTTCTCACAGAACTCCATCGGATTTGAACTGCGGTATTGGTTGGGCACCACCAGATGTGTCTTCTAGCTTGTGTAATGAAGGATGATGGGTGTATGTGCCCATTCACTATTTTCCACTAAACGGGGTTGGAAGGATTCTATGGAGGGGTAAAATGCAGGAAATTTCTCCCTATTGGACAATTTTTGTCCTTGGTGGGCTGTATTGCATGTACGGGTCTGAGGGATCTAGACCAGATAGCCAAAGATAACACTCTCACATGTTGAGGGTTTACTACCATGCGATGTTGGTAGAGGTGATTGTTGGAAGGAGCCTTTGAGAAGGAACCATATGTCTTTGGAATGATTCCATGTGATACCTCTTCATCCACCTTCTTAAAATACGTGAGAGACTGGTTATTACATTCTAGGGATAAGATCCCCAAATGGTAGAAGATGGTGTTTGACACTGTCTGCTTCTTGACCACTGATCATCACTAACAAGATGACCACAAGTAGTTGTTGATCTGAAGGTCCTGTTATACAGCCTCTAGGGTTGGTATATTACTATGTTGATAGTATTCCTAAACTAGTGAATTTAAGACCCAGCATTGAAGACGTTGAGTCGATGATGGAATCCTTCCAGCGGATGAGGATCCATCTTTAGTAACAACTAGGTAATTCATGGGTGTAAACTTTAAGGAATCCATTTTTATTAATGGGAGATCTTAGAAAAGAGAGAACCTGTTGATATATGACAAAAAATAATCAAGAAAACCCTATAAAGCAGTATCTTTGATGATTAACACATGTGTGATTTATTTCCTTGTTGGCCCTCTTTTATTAAAAGGGGCCTGACAGATGGGTAACATCATTAAATTAGTTAAGGATTCACATCAGGTTCACCATTTTTTTTGTTTCCCCTAGATACGAGACTCTGTTTATGAGTCATTATCTCTAGATAGTTTCCATTGGATTTGTTTATGGAACCATAAACACCTAATGGTTCTGTATCTATAGGGACCTGATTTCCAAAGGCACTCGTTCATCTGGTAATTTGGCCAATGACTCTTGAGAACACACATTGGTAGAGAGGATGGGAGGTCAGGCTCATCACACCCTTTTGGAGGAAATTATCACCTACTTTGGGACTCTCTTATAGATTTAAGATATGTTCATGAATCCTTATTAATTTACCAAGTATGACATGAGTTTCCATTGCAATTTAGTAATAAATTATTAGCATGTATGGATTTTGAGAATCATCTATATGTATTTGAGGTTCTTCATAAATGGATACATCTATATGTATCTGATGTTCTCAATCAATGGTATCCTTTTATACACTACTTAGAGATTCTTTGGTTGTTATTACAACTAAAAAAGTTTTACTGCCACAAAGTGGGGCACTCTCTAATTTATTTTCATCTTGGTGGACAAAGAGGTTACTCTATAATTTATTATCATCCAAGGAGACAAAAGGTTGTTTTGATGTTGGGATAAAACCCATAGATGGGCTACCTATAAAGACCCAGGCTTGACGTACATGGACATTACATTTCTTTTGTAGAATACTTAATACATTACACAAATATGCACCCAAAGAACTTATTAGTTTAGTGTCTTTGGAAACTTGGAACATAATATTCTATCTTGATGAATGATCTCAACATCTCTTATAAAGATATTCCCCCTTTGTTTCCTACCTAAAACCATTATTTATATCCTGGGGAAAAGAAAACATAAAAAGGGTGAGATCAGATTCTTAGTAAGGGTAAATTTTGATAACGAAAAGAAAACCATAAACATAAGCATGTAAAAACATGAACATAAAGTTTAAATATCAAAATCATGAGTCATGAGATAAATATTGGCTGTACGTAAGACATAGATCATAATAGAACAGTAACCATGAAAAAATAGCATTTCCATAAGTAATTAAATTTTGGAAAACAAATAAGCACATAATATGTTTTCTATAGTAGCAAAGTAATAACTTCCAATACCATCATAGTGGACAAAGTCCATTACTGAACTGGGTTTACTTGCCGTTCCATCCATGTATTACTGAACTAGATTTACTTGCCATTACAACCCTGTATTATTGAACCAGATTTACTTACTATTATATTAATGTCTATGTCATGAGATATAAATCTTTAACCAATTAATTAGAGGGAGATATAGGTCACACCCATCTCAAAATGAAATAATTCTTACAAGTGCAACAAAAACATAAACGAGTCTCATAGCATAACCCAAGTAACAAAAAAATGGGTTTTTTAAACATCATTCCATCATAATCCATATAAATAGATTTCATAAAAATAATTCCATCATAAAAAAAATCAAATCAAAGTAATAATAGGGATAGAAACACAACCCTATGTCATCTTAGATGGAAAATAATTTTGATAAAACACTTGAACTTAATTCTCGAGGGAAAATATCTTTTCTTCTTCAAAAATGTTTTATTTATTGAAATGATGTGAAATTTTAAAATAAAAGAATTTAGTTGAAAATAAACATGAAATTGTGTAGAGGAATCTTCATGGAAATAAGTCTTTATGATGAAGTAAAAATCTGTTCATGCTGTATAAGTTAAAAAAACATTCTCCTCATACTTTTTCCAGAAGAGTTAAAAAATACCTCAAATTGAATAACGAAAAAAGATTCCTTTCACAACATTTAATAAAAATTCAACAAAGGGTAAAATAAAATTAATTTTTTTATAAGAATATAAAGAATATTAAATACTTAGTAAACATGGATGTGTATGATAAATATACCCCAGTAAATACTTACGTATAAACAACCTTAGATAAAAATGAGATTGCAAAATTATCCCTTGCCTTAGGTCCGATATGCTTCGTATGTATCCAAAACTTCTGTATAGTGGGTTTTAGCATATTATCAAATTGTAACAGAACCATAATAATATTTATGATACCATATATGATATCATATATTATTCACTTATTACTTTATGTATCCGTTCATATACCAATTCCATGTTAAAGAAATGTTTTGGGTAATAATTGTTTTATTTATTGTACATGTTTTGAATTGTTATTCATGATTTTATCACTTAGATCATGATTTACCTACTTAAAAAATGTAAAAAATGATTTATATATCATATATATTCTGTAAGTAAATATATATAATAGATAGATAAATGAAATGGAATACACCGTTCATGGAGGCGGTAGGCCGTACATACGCATGAACGCTATTTCCGTTTCCTTATTGAATTGAATGGAAACAAGTAAATGACACACACACACACATATAATTCCAGTAGAATTATTATTAAATATATTTAATTATTATTTATTATATATACTTTATAATCATTCTTGAATAGTTAACGTGGAGAATGAATCTTATCATATAGTGGAGACAATAGGCCATACGCACGCACGAGCGACGTTATCATTCACTTGATGGTTAAATGGTATGGAATTGGATGATATATTAATTATACATAATAATTATAATTTTATATTCATTATTAAATCCATTATACTCATAATTATACCCATCCAAATTACGTATTGTTGAATAACAAATTACACCACGACGTGGAGATGGTAAGACGTATGTATGTACGCATGGTGATATTGTTATTCGTAGGATGAATAAAAGGAGGTATAAGGTTGTACCATAATTATAATAAAATCTTATCATGTATAATATACTATATTTATTACTATAGTATGAGAACAACATAATAAAGGTAAGTAGAAGAAGAAAATAATTTTGAAAGAGGTGATAAAACAATTACATCTTTTTCGAGTATCTTCTTTTGATTTGTACAAAGGTCTCCCTAGAATAGATTTATGCCCAAAGTGTGGGCTCTAGAAGTAATACAGGTATGTTGGGAGATTATATGAGAAGATTTTATATGAGACAAAGGGATTTAACGGTGTGATTAAGTGAGTAGATGTGGTGACCTTTTATAAGAGGGAGGAGGGGCACTTTAGGAAAGTCTTGAAATATTAATTATTATAAATTGATTTTCGGTATATAATGGTTAAAAACTCATTTATTTATAAGATAAGATGAGTATGGTTCGAAATAATCTCAAAAAATAAAATTTAGACACGTGTTGAGTTTATTTTAAACCTTTTCATTTTGATTTATCCTTATTTAATCTATTAAATTTTATTTTGGGTAATAATATTATAAATTTTAAATGGTTATAAATATTTACTTATGTGTTGTTAATTTTACATAATTGGATAAATTATGAAATTTTAGATTATATAATCTTAAATTTTAAATTTTTAAATGTTTTTGTGATTTTTAAAAAATTTAATAATATGTTATTTTTGTAAAATATCAATAGTTTCTGTTTTGGCACTATTTATTTATTTGAATTTAAATAAAATACACATAGAAGATAAATTCGAACCAAAATATTTAACACAATACTAACATATAATATTCACATATTAAATTCATGGAGCACATTAATTAGTTCATATGATATTTATTTTAATATTTTTAAAACCATTTATTTGATATTTATATCAATAAAATAATTTTTACACCCCTATTGTGTCATCTTTAATGGTAATTATTTAATATATAAAAAGTCTAAATAAATTAAAATGATGTATATAATTTCATTATATTTATGGAGACTATTTATTTTCTAATTTTATCAAATATATCACTATATTAAAATTATTATACTTATAAGAGATAAGAGAGTGACATGTTGTCACTTTCTTTTGTTTTAATTATAATTGCATCACTTTCATAGAAAAAATTCCATTAAATAAATCAATTACGAAAATTAGGTGATATTGGTCGACTTTAATTCATCCAATAATATTTTTTTAAGGTTTTAGGGTAATTTTATTATCTTTATCATATTTTATGTTACCCTAATTTACCTGATTTACCTTTAACTATGGTAAATAAAAATTACCATTGTTACTATTCATAATATCCAAAAAAAAGTAAAATATTAAATTAATTTTTAACCACTAATTCTAAATATATAATCTATTTTTAAAAATTCAAAATACAAAAGTTTCATTAATTAATTTAAAATTAATTCTCGTTGTCAAAACTAGAAAGCAAGTTTTTAAAAAGTAAAAAATATCAACAGATTGACATGTGTTTGTGTCCAATTTAAATATAAAATTACATACAATGAACAAAATTGGATTAAATTATAAAAAAAATACAATTAAACTTTTTAAAAAATCAAAAATTTAATCTAACGATATAAATAAATTAGATGAAAAGAAAAATTTGAATTAAAATACAGTATTTTTCACTATTCATTAAAATATGAATTTTTTAGAAAAATAGAAAAGATTCAACTAAAGTAAATTTTGATGTTGCACTTTCAAAGAAGAAATTTATTTTTCCAAATATAATATATAAAAGTATTAAAAAATATATTTAAAAATGGTACTCCATCAAAAGGTGGAAAAATTGCATTTAAAAAAAATACTTCTTTTATTAGAAAAATTGAATTTGTTCTTATATCATGTTCTAGAAAACAAATAATATGAATGTTAATATTGTATAAAATTTAAAACGTGGTTAATAATATTCATAACGGATAGTTTATATCCCATTAAATAATAATATTTTAATAATATATCATTGTTTAGTGAAACTTGGTATTGTGTACAACACAATCTATCAAGGAAGGTCTGTCTTGCATATAATGAAATCCAAGTCAGTGTTGTTTTTAGTGAAAGCATCCTTTGGTGTTCTGTATAACATAATCCAAACATATTTCTTTTATAATTTGAAAAAAATATATACTGAGTGTTTCATGAAATGAATTCTATCTAAAGAACATTAAATTGTGTGTGACACAAGACAAGTATAGTGTTGCGTATACTACAAGCTAATATAATGTTGCATATAGTGCAAGATAATCTTGGTGTTGCATAAAACAAAAGACATAAAATAAATTAAAAATAATCTATCTCATAAAATCTTGGGGTGTTACATTATAACCCCCTTAAAATTAATTTATCCCTTGAATTTTTTTGGGTTATAAAAGGTTTACTACTTGAAAGTTTATTTTATAAAAACCACATTGTAAAAAAGTAATACTAAAACTTCATTTTAAAAAGAAAAGTTATAAATAGAACAGCTAACCAAATTAACTCATCACTCAGTTTCCACATAGGAGAACATAGGTTGTAAGTGAAAACATGGATATGGAAGAAAAATATAACCATCAAGTTCTAATGGATAGTGATAGAGAACAATGTTTGGAGAAAGTTAAAAACCTGAAAGCCATAAATCTGCGATGATTTATGGGACCATCTGATTCATCAGATAAAAAGGTATTAAGATAACATTTTTTGGTCTTCAATCTCCTTTCCCTAAAGTTGAATAATTTTTCATGAAAATAAATACTTACTTGATTTTGGTACAATCACATAATTGTTCATACCTTGAATAATTTCCACTTCATCTCTTATTTAAAGAAATAAAGTTGAATTTGATATTCTTGAAGTGTTAGAAGATCATGCGATTGAATGATAAGTCATTCCATCTGTCTCAACAAAATGTTTATCACAAGCAATCAAATATTCATAAGTCCACCTATAGTAAGATAATACATTAATCCAAAAAACTTCAAATTGAATATAACTTATACTATCCATAAATGGATAACATTACAATCCTTACAAAAACTAAAAATATAAAACTTTATAAATAGGTGAACTAAATCGACATAAAATTTATCTCCCATATCTCATAAGTTAGTTCTTTGTTTTCACATTCCAAAAATGTTAATACCTTAATCATGTATTCTATTGAAACATGATAATAACATGAATTACTGTAGAACCTTAGTGAAAAAATGAATTATGTAAAAATTAACTCTTTCCACACACAAAAAATACCAAAAATTATATATACTCAATACATGATATCACTTTGTCCTTATATCAGTTATGAGGCCATTAATACTATCAATCATCTCATTATCTCCTTATCCCTTCATTATGTGCATATCATGTGTTTTCTAAAAAATGTTTCAATCACTTTTCATGGTTAGCATTATCATTCAACATATACTTTAAAATACTTAAGGAAAAAAATAGTGTAACAATCCTTAGATGTTTTTTATTCCATAATACCATAAAATTACTTATACAACATTATTATTGATAATCATGTAATCATTACACTATCTTCTTAAACCATTGAATGAGTTTCATCATTTTATTCCTCAACACTTATTTCATCTCATATATCATTTGTAGTCTCTTTATATTCATCAACATAAATACTACCCATATGAACATGCTGGTTCTCTTCATGATATTTCCCTTAGGGAACTGATTTGCATAATGGATGTACATTACAAATTTAAAACATTTAACCATTGTTGATGTCTTAGCAATACCATTATCCTTGTCCATTGTGTTAACTAAACATTTTCCTTTTTAAGTATTGGATTTATGTCCTTGTTTTCCACACCCAAATAATCTTACAGTTCCTTTGAAAAATTATCCTTGATGCCACTTCCCACATGATTTACATGATGAAAATTGAACTTTCTTTCCTCTATGATCACCATGAGACTCTATCTTTCTCTTATTAGCTGGGTCAAGAAACTCACCAAAGTTTATATTATTGATCATATTGTGATATTTCTAATTAGGCATAATAATGATTTTTTCATTCCAACTCCAATTTCATTTGGTTTCTCATGAAGAATATTATTCCATTGTCCATCATATTCTCCATTAACACGAATCCTCCTATTTCAAACCATTTTATAAAACCCAAAAATAATAGTTTGTGAGGAAAAAATCATACTAGGAAAACAACATAATCAAGGGGGAGTACTTTCAATATCTAACATCTTAGGTTTTATCCTAGGTTATTTATGATTGTTACTATAATTATAGGAATATAAACTATAGTTATAATTAACCTTAGGGACATCCCTAGGCATACCTTAGAAATATCTCTAGGGATCTCACTAAATTTTTTGCATCTAAGTTTCCAAAGGTTAACTAAACCTTTTCTCTAATACCAACTGTAAATACCTAAGCTTACCTATATGGAAATTACATTTCTTTTGTAATATACATAATACATTACACAAATATACTCCCAAATACTATATTATTTTAGTGTCTTTGGAAACTTGGAACATAATCTTCTATCTTGGTGAAAGATCTTCAACATCTCCTATAAAGATTTTACACTTCTGTTTTCCTACCTAAAAACTTTCTTTATATCATGGGGAAAAGAAAACATAAAAAGGGTGAGATGAAATTCTCAGTAAGGTTACAAATTGAGAACATAAAATAAACCATAAACATAAGAATGTAAAAACATGAACATAAAGTTTAAATATCAAAATCATGAGTCATGAGATAAATCTTGGCTGTACGTAAGAAATAGATCATAATAGAACAGTAACCATGACAAAATAGCATTTCCATAAGTAATTAAATTTTGGAAAACAAATAAGCACATAATATGTTTTATATAGTAGCAAAGTAATAACTTCCAATACCATCATAGTGGACAAAGTCCATTACTGAACCAGGTTTACATGCCATTCTATCCTTGTATTATTGAACCTGATTTACTTTCCATTCCAGCCCTGTATTACTGAACTAGATTTACTTTCCATTCCATTCATGTCTATCTCATGAGATATAAATATTTACCCAATTCATTTGAGAGAGATATAGGTCCCACTCATCTCAAAATTAAATCATTCTTACATGTTCCATAAAAACATAAACCATTCATCATAGAATAACCCAAGTAACAAAAAAAGGGGTTTATTATACATAATTCCTTCATAATCGATATAAAAAAACCCCTATGTAATCTTATATGGAAAATAATTTTGATAAAACACTTGAACTTAATTCTTGAGGGAAAATATCCTTTATTCTTCAAAAATGTTTTCTTTTCTCAAAATGCCGCACAATTTTAAAAGAAAAGAATTTAGTTAAAAATAAATATTAAATATTATAGAGTTATCATCATAGAAATAATTATTTATGAAGATATAAAAATCTGTTCATGCCGTATAAGTTAAAAGAAACATTTTCCCCATACTTTTTCCAAAGAAGTCAAAAAGTACCTCAAATCGAATAACGAAAAAAGATTCCTTTCATACCATTTAATAAAAATTCACCAAAGGGTAAAATTAACTTTAAAATTTTTTATAATAATATAAATAATATTAAATACTTATGAAACATGGATGTGTATGATAAGTATACCTCAGTAAATACTTACGTATAAACCACCTCAGATAAAAATGAGATTGCAAAATTATCCCTTACCTTAGGTTCAATTTGCTTTGTATGTATATCAAACTCCTGTATATTTGGTTTAAACATATTATTAACTTGTAACAGAAATATAATAATATTTATGATATCATATATGATTCCCTTATGACTTTATATTACCTGTTCATTTATCAATTCCATGTTAAAGCAACGTTTTGGGTAATAATCATTTTATTTATCATACGTGTTTTGACTTGTTACTCATGATATTATTACTTAGATCATGATTTAATTACTTAAAGAATGTAAAAAATGATTTATATATCATATATATTCAGTACATAAATATATACAATAGATAGATAAAAGAAATGGAAAACACCGTTTATGGAGACAGCAGACCGTACGTACGCATGAACACTATTTCTGTTTCCTTATTGAATTGAATGGAAGCAAGTAAATGACATATATAAACACACAAAAACACACACACATAAATCCAATAGCATTATTATTTCATATATTTAATTCTTATTTATTATATATACTTTATAATCATTCTTAAATGGTTAACGTGGAGAATGAATCTCATCGCGTCATGGAGACGGTAGGTCGTACGTAAGAATGAGTGAGGATATCATTCACTTGATGGTTAAATGGTTTGGAATTGGATGGTATATTAATTTTAAATAATAATTATAATTTTATATTAATTATTTAAATATATAGTACTCATCATTATACCCATACAAATTATGTATTTTTGAATAAAAAATTACACCACGGTGTGGAGATGGTAAGCCGTACGTACGCATGCATGGTGATATTGTTATTCATAGGATGTATAAAAGGAGGTATAAGGTTGTAAAATAATTATAATAACACCTAATAATGTATAATAAACTGGATTTATTACTTTAGTATGATAACAAAATATGAAGAGGAAGTATAAGAAGAAAAGAATTTTGAAAGAGGTGGCAAAACAATTACCTCCTTTTCAAGTATCTCATTTTGATTTGCACAAAAGGTCTACCTAGGTTGGATTTTTCCACATGTTTAGACTCTAAGATGAATGGATGGATGTTTTTAGATTATTTGAGCAGAGTTTGGACAATATAAATAGATTTAATGGTGTGAGTAAGTGATTAGAGCTGGTGACCTTTTATAAGAGGGAGGAGGGGCCCTTTAGGAAAGTCTTGAAATATTAATTTATTATAAATTGATTTTCAGTTTATAATAGTACCAAACTAATTTATTTATAATATAATATGAGTATGAGTATAAATAATCTCAACAAATTAAATTAATACATATTTTTATTTTTTTTAAACCTTATAATTTTGATTTATCCTTATTGAATATATTTATTTTTATTTTTGGTAATAATATTATAAATATTAAAAGGTTATAAATATTTACCTATGTGTTATCAATTATAAAAAATTGAATAATTTATGATATTTTAGATCATATAATTTTTACTTTTTAATTTTTAAATGTGTTTGTGATTTTTAAATAATTTAATAATGTGTTATGTTTATAAAATATCAATAGTGTCAATTTTGATAGTATTCATTTATTTGAATTTAAATAAAATAGAAACAGAAGATAAATTAGAACAAAAATATTTAATACACTCCTAACATGTAATATTATTCTATAAAATTCTTGTATCACATTACTTAGTTAATATAATATTTATTTTAATATTTTTAAAACCATTTATTGGATATTTCTATCAATAAAATAATTTCTACATCACTATTGTGTCATCATAAATGGTAATTATTTAATCTTTAAAATTATAAATAAATTCACATGATGTAGATATTTTCATTATATTTATTGATACAATTTATGTTCAAAGTTTTATCAAATTTATCACTACATTAAAATCATTATACTTATAAGAGATAACAAAGTGATATGTTGTCACTTTCTTTTGTTTTAATTATAATTACATCAATTTCCTAGAAAAAGTCCATTAAATGAATCAATTATGAAACATAGATGATATTAGTAAACTTTAATTCATCCAATAGGATTTTGGTAGGTGTTAGAATAATTTTATTTTCTTTATCATATTTTTTGTTACCTCAATTTACCCGATTTACCTTTAACTGTGGTAAATACAAATTATTATAGTTACTATTCATAATATTAAAAAAAATAAAAGTAACATATTAAAAAAATTTGGACCCACTGATTCCAAACATGTAATAAATTTTTATAAGTTCAAAACATAGAGTTTTCATCAATTAATTTAAAATTAATTCCAATTGTCAAAACCAGAAAGCAAGTTTTTAAGAAGTAAAAACTATCAAAAGATTGACATGTGTTTATGTCCAATTTAAATGTGAAATTACTTAAAATTAAAAAAATTGGATTAAATGATAAATAAACAATCTAATTAAACTTTAAACCCAATTAAAAATTTAAGCTAACTATATAAATAAATTAGATGAAAAGGTAGTTTTTAATTAAAATGTAGTATTTTTCACTATTCATTAAAATATGATTTTTTTCAGAAAAATACCAAAAAATCAAACAAAGTAAATTTTTATGTCCATATTCTAAATAAGAAATTTATTTTGTCAAATAGAATATATAAAAGTGTTAAAAACTAGATTTAAAATTGGTACGTCATCAAAAGGTGGAAAAACTGCATTTTTTTTATAAAATACTTCTTTTATTCGAAAAATTGAATTTGTTCTTATATGATGTTTTAGAAAATACATAAGATGAATGTTAATGTTATAAAAAATTAAAAATGTGGTTACTAATATTCATAATGTCTAGTTTACATCCCATTAAATAATAGTATTTTAATAATGTATTGTTGTTTAGTGAAACTCGTTATTGCATACAATGCAAGCTATCAAGGAAGGTCACTCTTGCGTGTAATGCAAGAAAAGTCAATGCTGAGTTTAGTGAAATCTCTCTTTGAGGTTCCATATAACGTAATACAAACATAGTTCTTTTATACATTGAAAAAAATCTATACTCAATGTTGCATGAAATGAATTCTATCAAAAAATCTTGAAATTGTGTGTAACACATGCCAAGTATAATGTTGCGTATACTACAAGATAATATGGTGTTGCCTATCATGCAAGATAATCTGGGTGTAGCATAAAACACAAGACATCAATGAAATTAAAAAGAATCTATCTCATAAAATATCAGGGTGTTACACTACCTATGTATCCCTGTGAAAGGAATTAGAACCTACATAATTTGGTTCTTCTTAATGGGACACATCATACCTTTTAAGGTCATGTGATAAGGACCCATAGGAAGAAGGTTCCTAGTCAATATTTACTGTGGGACTTATGCCAAATCATTCCAAGGAACCTATAAGGGATATGAACTTCCAAGTTGGATTATCACCTACTGAGAATATAGACCAGAAATGACACAGTTTATTTGGGGTGTTGGGTTTGAACCTCAGGGAGGCTTCTTATTTATCCTATTTAAATAGGAATAAAACCCCATGTAGTTTGAGAAATCTTGAAAGAGAATATAGTCCTTTGAGATAAATGAACCGGGATTAATCCTGAGAAGGATTTATTAACACATAGATATTTAGGAGATTAACTTAGGGGTTAATCCTAAGGAAGATGCACAAATTAAAGGAATTATGATTAGGGTTTAATCTTAAGGAAGATGATCCTTAAAAAGGCACCATGAGAGATGTAATAACTCATAGTGGTTTGGGGGTTTTAATTTGTGGATCTCTCTTAATGAGGATACCTAGTGAAGTTTGGGCTTTTGATTGGTACTAACCCATAAGAAGGGTGTCCCTTTAGATTGGGACTAAGGTAGGCATCCTACGTATCCTGGTTAGAGTAGGAATCAAAGTTCTCATAGTTAAATAATGAGATGTATGGTGTAGATGTTGTGATCATTAAAAACATATAATCCAATGTGATTCATGCTCATTGTGAGAAACAACATGATGTGAAAGATAAAACAAAGGCACACACTTTTCCTCCTTCACTGGTGAAAGAGGATGGGGCGACTGCGGAAGAGGCTATGGCTACGACAGAAGAGGGTAGGGCTATGCACCTTCCCTCTTTTCAGTTTCCTTCATCATGGGAATTATTAAAGTTAAGTACATAGTAGAGGTAGATATGAGAATGACTACAACCTCCTACATTAAAGGATTGGGGCTTACCTTAGGATGAGATCCCATTGATTGGTCTCGGGAGAGGAGGTAGACTTTTCCTTTGTCAAAAGGAAAATAAAGTGTGAACCATACCATCCCTACCATGGATTGGAGGCTCTGAGTATCAATGATGATATGGGGAGGATATAGTTCTATCCTCAGAATCTTGAGATCATGCAATCCTCAACACTGTTCCAGGGAGAAGAGACCTCATGACTGTGTAGATAAAAATCCACAGACATCATGAGGTCCCTAACCCTCTAATAGGATGAGTGAGGGAAATCTCTAACCATAGAGATACAAATCCAAATAGGAGACATGCTGGTGTGACTTTACTTAAAGTTTCTAAAATCACAAGGTTTTAGCATGATGACTTCCAAAAAAGGGATCTAATGAAGGAAAATCCCTACCATGAGTGTCTTTGAAAGAGACTTCATAGATGGCTCGAGCAAGCTGAAGGGTAGGGTGAACATTAAGGAAGGGAGCTCAAGTAAGTGGTTGGTGTTTAGGTATGGGGTGCACAAGTATGCTTAGGCGAAATGATGTCACCTTAAGTGAATAACAACCTGGATTACTAGACTTGGGCGAGACATGGCTCAAGCCTTCAAGATTCTTCACATGTATTCTCAAAAGTGGGGAGCACAAGTTCTTGTTTGAGGAATGGAGGGCATGTAAGTCTTCTTAATTCAGGATTTTTGGGTGATTTAATTGCACAAGTTTTGTTAAGTTTAACACTTTAAAAACCTAAGTCTCACTATCCCCTTTTAATTCCCTCTATTTAGGTGTTATGAAACTACCTTGAATGTTTCAAAGGACCTGGGTGAAGCACTAGAGTGACCAGGGAAGCAATAAGGATTTAAGGAAATTATTTTGTACAAATGAAGACCCCAAGGGTATATTTATAGGAAAATATTTTACCATGAGCGATGGTGACTTAACAATAAAGTGATGAAGTGGTGCACAAGTGAGTGGCATGCAAGTGCTTGCATGTCGTCGGTGATTTGGTCTACCTTGGGCGAAAAACATTATGAGACTTTTCAAATCTTGATATTTTCCATCTATTTTATCCTCCTTTTTCTAAGGAATTTTACTTTTTCACCTTTTCATCCATGTGATGGAATGAAGTGTTAAAAATATCAATGATATCAGGTTATGCGAACAATCCCATCAATAGGAAATCTACATTTCGATGTGTCATTGTATGTTCCTATCCACGAACATGTGTATTGATCCTTAGAATTTAAGATTATCATTAATGGATTTTAAGAATCATATAATTTTATGTGTTGATGACAAACATGATAAAATTTTTTCACAGTGAAGTAGAATACATTGGATGCATCAAGAGTATAAGAAAAGGGCTGAGTAGTGGTGTTTTTTTATTTGGAAGTGGTTTAAACTGCCGCTACATTGTTCGGTAACAGTTTCAAAAAACCTCTGCTAAATCATGTGTCAGCATCCAATACATGGAAGTCTATTGCATTTAGTGGTGTTTTCTGGTAAGCGTCATAGAAAGCATATTTATAAGTGATTATTTTTGTTTTTGCGGTGATTTTCTAGGGGTGAAAAGACTAGGATTTAGCGACAGTTAAAACAACCGCTAAATTCAAACCCTCCCACAAAAATACTGCTAAAATGATTACAAATGGTGCTAAATAATACTATGTACTATTTAATGGAAATTTTAACCACTTGAAAAAAGAAAAATAAATCTTATAGCGATGGTTATAACCACCACAAATAAAAATATCATATATGCAGCGGTAGTTTAAACTTCTGATAAATATTGATTTAAAAAAAATGCTAGCTATAGATTCTTCAGCCCTATAATTACCCTGAAAAAAAAAACAAATGCAATCCAAGTGTATTGCCTATTAGCAGCACAAAAAATTCCTATTAGAAACATAGAAAATCACACATATATAAAAAAATATTACATCAACAAACGAATATATTAGTTCACATCCAACCATAAATTGTTTTAGGTCTGTGTCACAAATAATTCATCAACCCTCTCATTCCATATTAGTCTAAAACATAAAAAAAGACCACTAATCACTACCGAAATAACTCTACTCAACACCCTCTCTATCTCTATCTCCATCTTCATCTCCATATCTATTTCCTGCAACCAACACCTATAAGACGATTATATTGAAAATTTAACAGTGTTTTATATTTATATTTAAAATTAAAACAAATAAAAGTTTGTGAACCAAATGATTTTTAAGTTTTGTAATTTACCTGATCACCACCAGTCATCGATGAAATATCACCGGGGACAGTTCCGGTCTTCTTATGATATAAATCAACCAATGATTTCAATTTCCACTTTTTTTCTATAAGATTTGTAATGCGAAAGTGGAAAAACATGTGTACAAAGACATTTGTCTAAAAATATTAGAATTTTATAACATAATTACATTCAATTACAACATAATGTATTAAAATTACCATTATTTGTGAATCAAAAACTTCATTTTTCCAAGATGAATACATATTTCTTCAATCATAATATGTAATAAGAAGGGTAACTGGTTCAGCCACCATCTATCTTATAATTTGGCCAAATAATCCTACAAAATCATCCATAGGGACTCCACAATAGTCAAATGGGATAACTATCTTTAGTCTGTTCAGATTACAGACATATGAACTCATCATATTTTTCTCCATAGTAGCATTGTTTCTATATTTTATGAAAAAACAGTTAGTAGTATAAAAAAACTACAATAACTTTATTTATATTAAAATTTGTACCTATAATAGTCACCCTCCAATATCCTCATGAAGAACCAGGAGTGGCCTACTATAACGAACCTGCCTTTTCTTACATTAAAATTACATCATTATAAATATAAACAACATAATTGTATTACAACACGAGGATTCATAGGTTTAGTGTCTTGGGAAAACTAGTACCAAACATAACATTTACAACATCAATCATAAACATTTATTTAATTCCTTCTTCTATATATTCTTATTAGATCTTGTTCTCTCCTTAGTACATGTAGTCACCTGAGGATATACATAAAAAAGGGGTGAGAGAAAATCCCAGTAAGAGGATAGATATGAAAAATATAACAATGGGTGAGAATAAACATAACATAGTAAAAGGGTCACAAACATGAGAGGAAGCATTAATAAAATAATTGAAATGTGGCAATGCATAAAAAATGAAACATCATGTCTTATTGGTTAACCACCACACATAGTTGTGAACAATGATAACATCATGTTCAAACATCATTTCCCTTTAACGAATGAGATTAATCACTTTACCCAATGCACTGAAGCACTGTATAATTTTGGGCGCACCCATCACATAATAACATTCATATTGTGCTATATAATTCCAGGCGCACCCGTCACACCTTAACCTTTACATTATCATGCATGCCACATAGAACATATGTAAAAATTGA
The DNA here is from genome assembly GCA_963277665.1 of Viscum album. Classification (NCBI taxonomy): domain Eukaryota; kingdom Viridiplantae; phylum Streptophyta; class Magnoliopsida; order Santalales; family Viscaceae; genus Viscum; species Viscum album. Next base: position 1,369,048,946 of record OY728162.1, on the reverse strand, counting down.
ACATAAAATAACCCAGGGAAAGAAATGGGTTTCACATCATAAGTAATAAATTCATAAACATTTGGTTCCCAAAATATAGGCGGGAATAACATTCTTGACATAGAATAATCAACGATGAATGAAGAAGAAACAATCTTTGAGAGTGTGTTTATTCAAAAGAATATTTCTTCTGGAAATAATTAGGTTTTTCATGAATATAAGTGGAAAACATGTATATCCTAGAAATGGTAATATAATCCTTAAAAATTATTTTTAAGGAGTAATGGAGTGAAATAGGGAAAACTTAAAGTATGAGATTTGGGTTCAAGAATATCCCCTTACCATGTATCCGAACACTTTCTTCAATTTAATGTCCTATATAACCACATTAGATTCATTAATTAACAACTAAAGAACATTTTATAATTTAATAAGATTCATTAAGGTTTTATTAAGTTAATTTATGGGACTTTGGATGATTTATATAATTTAAATTCATTGTTTGGGAACGTCTATTTTTATAGTTTTCTTGAACGTTTCACTTGTATTCATGGATGGAAGCTCATGTAGAACATGGATAAACATACAGAACTGATATTTCATGTGATTAATTATATTAAAGGAGTTTAAATTATATTATAATTAATTATTTTATATACCATGTGGATGAATCATTAGATAAGAATTTAACGATGGTTGTTTGGGTTAATTCGTGCGTTTTTTTAGCCACAACAAACTTGTTCTGTTTAATCATATAGTAATATGTAAATAAGTTAGTTATAGAACATTAAATAGGATGTATTAAATATAACACAATCTGGTTCAACCATAAAATTGGTTTCATGACCAGATCTGAAGGTGGTAATGGAAAATGAAAATATGTCATTCTTGAAGGTGATAAATTAACACCTCATAAACAACGTTTTCCATTCTAAAATAAAAAGAAGAAGAGAATGGGGTTGGATGATATATTATCCCATTAATATCATAAAACTACATTATATGTAAGATAATTGAGTTACCATACCATGTTAATGAGGATATGAGGTGAGATATTAAGAAAATAACTTTAAATTGAAAGAAAATTAAAGGAAACGAGAGAGAGAAATTACCTATTGAATCCTCCTCTTGAGATCCTCATTAAGAAACATCATCTTGGTCTTTTGATGAGACTAGAAGCTCTTGGATGTGGGGTAAGGGATAAGTAATATGTTTTTGTAGAGTTAAGACAATGATTTAAGCTTGATATGTGTGAGGAAATGAGGTTGTGAAGGGTGGTATTTATAGTGGAGGGGAGAGGGGTTTTCTCAATATTATAATCATTAATTTATTATTTCTCCACAAGAAAAGTAATAGTGATGATTTCAGGACCAAGATTAGTAATAATTTAATGTGAGTTCAAAACAATGGGCATTTACATCATCCATGACTCAAGAATTATGCAAAAATTCATTTATTTAGCATATTTTTTAAATTATTGAATTTCACTACTCACCAAAAATTCAAGTATTTCAGAAAAAACCCAAAAATTCACCCTAAACATTTTTTGAATTGTATAATCCAAAAATGAGCTCCATTTTTCAAAAATAAATTTCTAAAAATGTTAAATTATATTTTTAAATAAAATAATAGTTTATTAAAAAAATACCAATTTAAAATCACTTATTTACTCACTCCAAGATACAGGTTTATCATACTTTCAATTAAATCATATATATATATACTATTATATGTAAGGTTACTATTCATAATGGTAGGTTAGTATTCATAAGGCTAGGTCACTATCCATAAGGGTAGGTTACGATTCACCAAAAAATATGTTTATTCCATTAGACCCCAAAAATCATATTGGATGCAACTGTGTATGTCATATTTTCGAAATTCAAAACACAGAAGTGGAAAAAATATGTTTAATGGTAACATAGTATTTAGTATCATTATATTTCATTGTGTTTTCTAATGTGATTATACTTCAAGTAATGATTATAATAAGGGATTTCCATTAATAAAACTTTGGGTCATTACATTTATCCCCCCTTATGAAATTTCACCCTCAAAATTTTGTTTTACATAAATAGGTGAGGGTACATATCCTTCATCACCTCCTATGGTTCCTAAGTTTCTTCTTCAAACTTATGGTTCCTCCACAACACTTTGACAAGGTGGGTTGTCTTTTTTCATATAACCTTATCTCCCCGGTCTAGAATCTTCATCGGCTGCTCCTTATAAGAGAGATCATATTCCATCTGTACCACCTCTGAGTTATGTACATGTGGGGGATCTGGTATGTACTTCCTTAGGAGTGATACACAAAACACATCATGAAATTGAGCCATATTCGGTGGAAGTGCAAGACTATATGCCACATATCCTATATGGTCAAGGATCCCAAAGGGGCCAATGTACCATGGGCCTAACTTCCCTTTCTTTCCAAACCACATGAATATATTCATGGTGATATTTGAAGGAAGACTTTATATCCAATGTCAAACTCTAAGCCCCTTTGATCGTTGTTAGCATAGTTCTTTTTCCGACTCTGAGCAGCTTTGATATGTTTCTAGATTACTTGAACCTTCTCTGTCATCTCTTGCACAAGATCAGGTCCTGATAGCTTTCTTTCTCCAACTTTATCCCAACAGGATGGAGTTCTACATCGCTTTCCATACAGAGCTTCATATGGATCCACATGAATACTCGAGTGGAAGTTATTATTGTATGAAAACTCAACCAATGGGAGTTACTGATCCCATCCACCTTTGAATTCTAGAGATCAGGCTCTTAACATATCTTCAAGAACCTGAATAGTTCTTTCAGATTGGCCATCAGTTTGGGGGTGATAGGCCGTGCTAAAATTTAATTCAGTTCTCAAAGAATGTTGAAGAATCCTCCAGAATTTAGATGTGAACTTTGGATCATTATTAGAGACAATCTATAGTAGAACACCATGCAGTCTCAGAACTTCCTTCACATATATCTTTGCAAGTTGTTCAAGTGAGAGATATTCCCAAATAACGATAAAATGGGTAGTCTTGGTGTGTCAGTCAACCACCACCCATATTGCATTATTTCCCTTTGATGTATTCGGGAGACCTGTAACAAAGTCCATATGGATATTCTCCCATCTTCACATGGGTATAGACAATGGTTGCATCACCCATTTGGATTTTTTTCACTTTTATTTAACTTTCTGTCATACCAAGAAACTTGAGATATATTTCAAAATCTTCTTCTTCATGTTATCCCATCAGAAGTGTTCTCAGAGATCTCGATACATCTTTGTGCTAACAGAATGGATAGAGAATGTTGATCTATGTGCATTGTCCAATAGATCCTTCTTTATCCCAGGTGATGAAGGAACACAAAGCCACATTCCAAACCAAATCACACCATCATATTCGATATGGAGCTCATGAAGCTTCCCTTCCTTTACTGCATTCACCTTCTTTTGTAACTCAAGATCATCCCTTTATGCCTCCTTAATCATCTCTTGGATTTATGGTTGCATAATCATTTGGGAAAGGTAGGATGTATCCCTTGACCATATGATTTCCAAATCCATCCTTTGTATATCCATGAAGATAGGGTCTTTCTCAATCTGTAACATGGATAGAGTAGTAGGTTCTTTTCTACTTAGAGAATCAGCTACCTTGTTCGGATTTTCCAAGATGATAGTGAATATAGAAATATAGTCCTTGATTAGCTCTAACCATCTCATTTGATGCATGTTGAGCTCGTAGGTTCTAGGCACAGTGGAAGCGTGTTGGTGGGAGTGCCCAAATTTAATTTTAGCATTAACAATGATCAATCCAAGATCCTTCATGATATAAAATGCCGGAACTTTGAAATAGAATGAAGAACGAAAAACAAAAGAGGGAGTCCCGGAACCATAAAGATAGGATTATCTTATGTTGGTTATAATTAATTTAATTAATTGACAAGAATTACCTTGATGGAATTATTTCTTCATTGATGTCTCCAGTCACGATCCGATGTGATCCGTCATTGCGTCGTAGAATCCAAGTGTAGGAATCCTCTAGCGGTGATCCACACATGCTCCACGTATCTCTGGATGTTGCCGAAGGGATCTCCAGGTGCTAGCGTGGAAAAATCTTTGCTTGCGATGTTCGCCTTCGATCGCCTTGATCCGGTGGTGGTAGATCTCTATCGGTCTTGAGAGCATTCTTGGATGAAGGAGTTATTTTGGCCTTGAGAGAACTCTCCAGAATTGTTGTGCACAACAATTGGGAAAAAGTGTTGGGGTTTTGAGGATATTTATAATCGGGTTTGAGGTTATAGAGTTATGACAATAAATAAATGCGTTACATGTTTTATTTATTTCATTAACTCTTATGGAAAACCCCCATGTCAAATGATTAATTCCTAGAAATGCGCCCACGCTGATTATAATAAATATAATTTAATAAAATGATATTATTTCCTCAAAATCCCGATTAGAAAAACTACACGCCATGTAATCATTAATACACGGCGTGTACTCGTTTTCCATAAAACTACACAACATGTATATTCAATATACATGACGTGTACTTTTATTTTCTATTTTCCTTTATTTCATCCACCACATTTATTAGTCCTTGAGTAATGGATATTTATTTCTTAAATAAATGTAACTACATCACTCACTAATAAATATATATTATTTCATCCACAATATATTATCTTGAATAACTAGTGTTGAAATAAATGCGATCAAGAATCCTTAAATAATTATTAAACCACTATCGAGAATAATCTTTATTTAACTTGTTAAATTTATATTTAACTGAGATACATGGACACACTTAGTATGTGACCCTCTAGTCCTCTTTATCAGTGGCATTATCCAGAGCCTGCCTAAAGTTCAAGGTTAGCGTCTAACAACATGCCAAGGCATCCATAGAGAAATAAGTTAACGCCACAATGACGTGTCACCTCATACTAATGCTTTCTGTGTAATATAATCCCTTTGTCACGATATCTCGAATCAAGTGGGTTGCATGCTAGTGCCATCAACCCATGTGCTTGATTATTCTTTCTTTGAATTTTCGAAATTGAACTTGCTCATTCCTTACCATGGCCATGGATTTTCTTAGGCTATATCATTTCCATAAAAGGGCCTGAGATATCTACTTCCGTTATGGAACATAAGGGACAAATCCTTTCTCTCATTATCTATTAATGCAGTATTACTCGTGACGCACCCAACGTATCCTACCTCACTGCGAACACTGTGTCGTCACAATTTTCGTCAATATATCTAAGTGAGCGAGTTGTAATACCCATTAATAATAATATTAAAGTCTAAGGACCAATACACATGTCTAAAGATAGGAACATCCAATGACACTATGAAATGTGGATTTCCTACTGGCGGGTCTCGTTCTCATAATATCATCCTAGATATTACCAAGGGCGCACACCATGAGAAGGTGCCTCAAATTTTTATGAGTCCTCACCCCTAATGGACTATATTATTTGTGTCCCTTAAATAACATCATCCGTCCATAGAACATATATTCAAGAACAGTGTTATGGCACTTCCGGGTTCTCATCATAGCAGGGATCCACTATGACCCTTTATTGCAATAGATGTCCTTATGACATTATCACATGCATTGTCATGAAGAAGAACAATCAAGATGTGATAAGGTATTTATTAATGAATAAAGTACAATGTAGTTGGTTCTAGGCCAACAAATCAAACAGACTCCCACTTGGACTAGAGCTAACTGCTAACATATTTTAACCTACTAGCTCTCACATGATATTCATGCTTCTACTAAGATAGGACTTTAGTCATGGGATCTTCCACGTTCTCTTCTGTGGACACTCTGCTCACTGCAACTTCACCCCTCTAATAGAAATCCCTCAAGAGGTGATACTTTCAGAATATGTGCTTTGTCTGTTGATGTGACCTTGGTTCTTTTTCAAGATCCACCGCTGTAGTATTATCACAATACAATGTGACATGGTCTTTACTTCTAGGAATCACATCAAGCTCCTGGACAAAGTTCCAAATCCATACAGCTTCCTTGGATGCATCAAAATCTGCTATATATTCAGACTCCACTGTAGAATCGGTGACAATTGGCTTCTTTGAACTCTTCCATCTCATAGTTCCTCCATTGAGACAGAAAACATATCCAGATTGCGACTTCAGATCATTCTGATATGTTTGAAAACCAGCATCAGTATACCCTCTGATGAGAAGCTCCTCATCTCCTCCATACACCAGGAACATATCCTTAGTTCTGCTCAGATACTTAAAGGATAGTCTTAACAGCAGTCCAATGTTGTTCTCCTGGATCTGCTTGATATCTTCCTACCATGCTCAGTGCATATGCAACATCAAGCCTGGTATATAACATGACATACATGATGGATCCTATAGTCAAAGCGTATGATATATTACTCATTATATCTTTCTCTTGCTGTGTCTATGGACACATTTTCTTAGAAAGATGTATTCCATGTGACCCTAGAACTAATCCCCTCTTGGATTTTTCCATACTAAATATCTTTAGTATCTGGTCAATGTATGTACCTTGACTTAGTCCATGCCGCCTCTTGGATCTATCAAGAATGATCTTGATCCCTAGAATGTAGGCTGCTTCACCCAAGTACTTCATGGAGAAACACTTGTTCAACCAGTCCTTAACTGACTGTAAGACTGATACATCATTTCGAATAAGCAACATGTCATCAACATATACTACTAGGATAACGATCGCATTCCCATTAAACTGCTTATAAACATAGGTCTCACATTCGTTCTTAATGAAACCAAATTCCTTTATGGCTTCATCAAATCGAATGTTCCATGAACTGGATGCTTGATTTAATCCATAAATGTATTTCTGCAACTTGCAAACCCATTTGGATTCACCTGGTGTCACAGACCCTTATAGTTGTGTCATATAGACATCTTCCTGAAGGTCCCCGTTAAGGAATGCTGTTTTGACATCCATTTTCCAAATATCGTAGTCATGGTAAGCTGCTATGGAAAGTATGATTATTATGGATTTAAACATGAAAACTGGAGATAAGGTTTCATCAGAGTCAATTCCTTGACACTGTCTGAATCCTTTAGCCACTATCCTTGCTTTATAGGTGCTAACTTGACCTTCTATGTCCATTTTTCTATTGAATACCCATTTTCATCTAACAGGCTTTACATCAACTGGAACATCGACCATAACCCAGACTTGGTTCTGATACATGAAATCCATCTCAGAATTCATAGCTTCTATCCATCTTTTAGCTTCTGAGCTTTCTACTGCTTCCTTATAAGAGAGAGGTTCATCATTTTCCAACAATAATGATTCACCATTTTCAGTGACTAGGAAACCAAATCTCTCTGGTTCCCTTACCTCTCTTGAGCTCATACGCAGTACTTGTGTTTCTGGAACCTCTTCCATGGAGACCTGTGGAACTTGTTCCTATACCAACTCATGTGTATCTTGAGTATCAACTTTTTCAAATTCAATCTTACTCCCACTATCCTTTTTGAGGATGTGCTCCCTCTCGAGAAAGACATCTTGTCTGGAGACAGTCGCTTTCTTGTCTGAAGGTTTATATAGGTAATATCCTTTTGTTTCATTGGGATATCCTATAAAGATACACTTCATGCCCCGAGGTGATATTTTGTTTCCTGATAAGGCCTTAACAAACACCTCGCATCCCCATACATGCGTGTGCGACAAAATGGGTTTCTTTCCATTCCATAACTCAGATGGAATTCCATTTACCGCCTTATTTGGTACTCAGTTTAATGTGTATGCTACAGTTTGTAATGTATATCCCCAAAAGGATAATGGAAGATATGCATGACTCATCATCTACCTCACCATGTCCAACAAGGTGCGGTTCCTCCTTTCATTAACACCATTCCACTATGGTGTATAAGGAGGAGTGAGCTGAGATAGAATCCCAGACTCCTGTAGAAGATCGATGAACTGTTGGTTCAGATATTCTTTACCTCAATCCGATCAAAGTTTCTTTATCTTCTTACCAAGCTGATTCTCCAATTCATTCTTTAATTCCTTAAATTTCTCCAAGGACTCTGAATTATACCTCATTAAGTATACAAATCCATATCTACTTAAATCATCAGTAAAAGTAATGAAGTAAGAATATCCACCTCTAGCTTCTACTAGAAATGGTCCACATACATCCGTGTGCACCAATCCTAGAAGCTCTGTGTCCCTTTCACCCTGTCCACCAAAAGGTGGCTTGGTCATTTTACCTTGTAAACAAGCGTGACATCTATCAAGTGGTTTTAGCTCAGTATAGTCTAAATAGACATCTTGGTAGAGCTTTATCAAGCGCTTCTCGTTTACATAACCAAGATGGTGATACCACAACTGGGTGATGTATGAGTCATGTAAGTTTTTTTCATTATCGATTTCCAACACTTGGTTTTTGTAATTTAATACATACAAACCATTATTTAAATGCGCCATACCATAACATACATTGTTCTTATAAAAGAGACAACCCTTATTTCCAAATGTGAAAATAAATCCATCTATATCCAAACAAGATACAAAAATTATGTTCTTGGTAACACTAGGCACATAATAACAGTTATGTAAAACCAAAATCATCCCAGTCAACAATGACAGGTGGTAATATCCAATAGCCAACACAACCATCCTTGCACCATTGGTAGCTCAAAGATCCACCTCTCCTCTGGCAATCTTTCTAAATCTACATGGTTCCTACATTTGAATACAGATGTGAGCCCCACAAGTTGTATCTAATTCCCAATGAGTAGAGATATAAAGATTACACTCGATAATGAACGCACCTTTAGCGTCCCTACACTTCTGGGTGCAGTTCGTCTTCCAGTGGCCTTGCTTGCCACATGAAAAACACACCGCCTCTCATTCCTTGCCCTTCCTCTAGATCTTCCCCTTCTTGGAGGGACGTCGCTCGGGGGCTTCAGACCGTTTATAAGTCTTTTTACCCTATGCCTTGTCCTTCCTTTTCTTATTCACCATAAGGATTGCGGGTTTGTCACACCCCATGTCCTTATCTACCTAGAGAATTAAGGTCAGAAGTTCCGATAGACTCTTCTCATTGTTTCTCATGTTATAACTGACAATGAAGCTAGAGAAGGTCTTGGGCAATGATGATAGGATGATATCTATACGCAAATCATCTAGGAACTTAATCCCTAATATGTCTAGGAATTCAATGTAGCCAATAATCATGACCACATGAGGCCCAACTGGCGCATAATATCCAAGATTAGTTGTAAATAAAGAGTTGGAGAACTCATATCTCTCCTGTATCGCCTTCTCTTGGTACAGATCCTTAAGGTGAGACATCATGCTATATGTGTCCATGTTTTCATGTTGCTTAAAGATCTCATTAGACATGGTCGATAGCATGAAATACTGTACATATGTGGAATCATCCATGTGTTTCATGTAGAGAGATAGTTCCTTATCACTGGACTCCTTTCCAGGCGCAACTGGAATAGGCTCTTCCAGCACATACAATTTCCTTTCGTGGAAAAGGATGAGGCATAAACACCTCTTCCACTCTTGGAAATTGGTGCTGGTGAGAAGGTTTTACTTCTCGAGTATGGTTCTCAATGATATGTTTGAAGTAATTTTTCTTGCTGTTTATAAAAATTAAGATGAGAAATGGTTTAGTACTTTATTATAAAAAATGAGACAATTAAATAAATTAATACTTATTAGTATCCCACTATTTTATAGAAATCCAATAGCCCTCACCATTGGCTTCGGAATATTCTGCTTCCTGAATATTCTAGTGGCGAGGATCCATATTTCCCTTCGCATTACCCCAGCTAGGGTTGTTCAAGCAACTTGAAGGGTTTTAGGCAGGCATTCCAAATTCCAACTACATTAACTCACAGCTCCTTGATCCACTAAGTGGACTCCCCAATCCTGAAATCCTTTTATTTTGGATTTCCTCAACCTTTGCCTCTTGGTCACACCAAGTCCTGATGTGGAATTCAACCCTTGATGCGAACCAAGTCAAGTCAACCAAAAACCTTGAATCAAAATTCCAAGATAATTGAAAGCACCCCAACCAGGGTTGGTCAAGCACTTTGAACTATGGTTTGATTCTAACCAAGATTATGGAAGGCTATAACAACTTAAGATTTCTTTGAGGGATTTTATCCTTATACATAAATTTCCATTTTATTATCTTTTATTACATGATTTTTATTATTAAGTGGGATATACTTAAGTGATTAACCATGTCTAAGATAATATTTATGCATAACCCGGTCTCTATTTTATTTCCATCTTGCATGCTTGTTTAATTCATTAATTGTGTGATCGTGACAACACACCCACAATAAATAAACCATGTAAATGGCAGAATTAAAATAAATGGTATGATCATGAGCTTGTTCTATTGGTTAGTTTATCTAGCGGTTGATAAACTAACCCAAGACCTAGGGGAGAAACACCTTGAACCTTTCGGGTTCGTGTTTATAGATTTCCACTTGTCCACCTTTATATCTCCTTGGATTGGTTTCACCTTGGATCCTGACTTGAGCCACCTCCACTAGCTTGGGAGCTCCATCCATTACATATGCATTTATCTCACACACAGGTGAGGGGTAAAAAAGGGGTTTTTACATAAAAGAATCCTTGGGTACGCAAGACCTACATATTAATGAGGAGAAGGATCACAGGTCAACAAATTTAATTTAAATAAATAAATTAAAGAAACCATTCATATACAAAGGTCTTGGTCTAGATCATGATCATCCATACATGCAACAATATTTACGCATAAATAAAACTATCATTCAATTATTTAATCATTATTGTTTAAGATAAATCACACTCGAATCAATTAATTATATTTAATTAATCAATCCTTTTATCTTAAAAACTTTTCTGAATTTCCTTGAGATTCTCATCCATCATAATTTTAAACAAATAAATTCATTTAAAATTATCATTGTACGTAACTTGTACCTTGGAGGAAACCCAGTGAATTCTCATTCATTACGTAGATGTTAAATTAAACACATATATATAAAACACATGTCATGTGTTGTGCCTCAGCTTTACACCTACACTATGGTACACCTCTCAAGGTTTTGTATAATATAATAATAAATTTTAATAAATCTGCGTAATTTTGGTGAGTAAACGATGTGTAGTTCCGACTACACGACGTGTAATTTTGTTTACTGTCCATCCGAAGTCCACGCCTGAGGACATGGTGTGTTGATGTACTTCAGAAATTTTCAGAGTACATGGCGTGTTCAGTTGGACACACGCCGTGTAGTATCCGAGTTACATGGTTTCCAGCCGGGCAAGCCGTGTACGGGGTACATGGTCCAATCCCATCCCAAAGGGACTACATGTAACGCCCCGACCCTAGTTACCCAGATTCAGTGCATTATTACATAACATTGGCATGATAAAAAAAGATCAAGTCTCGAAAGACTGATTAGTTTAGTAGTCTTGGAAGTACTAGATACATTCATAAAGTTTACATTACATCATACAATGAAAAACTACAACAACATAGTCTCCATAGTCCACACTCATATCCCCTCAGACTATCCCTACAGTTTAGTCATAAAATACCTCTTCACATGCTGGGAAAAATAAAACATAGAAAGGGGTGAGCTCAGATGCTCAGTAAGGATAATAATATAGCAGAAACTTTCATAAACAAGCATAAACATTTAAGACAATTTATAACTAAAAAAAATCCTTTTTAAACTTGAAATTCAGTATAATATGGAAAAAATGAAATTAAATAATGCCATTTACTTATTCACATGGATATTCTACTAGTCGAATAATCACACGCAATATCAATAACCACTTTCATAATGATGGAATGCATAATTCCAGACTATCATAATCACATAGTCAAGGCCTTATGCCAAGACTACAAATAAGATTTTGTCAAGGCCTTATTCCAAGACACTAGTTTGTCTCATGAGACCTACCGATGCATCGAGGAGCTATAGCGGGCTCCACCTGTCACTTACTAAGTCCAATGCATTCCTCATATGAACAGGTTTAAACATAACATAAACATTTGTATTAAAACTAGCATATGAAATGTCAATACTTTCTCCATAAACTATGAATGGTATAAAAATAACACATCCACAATCAACCATATCACAAAACCTTCAATACAATATGGAAGTTTTGTATCACAATAAATCAAATTCAAATAAGATTAAAATCCATCAAAGGATGTTGACATAGATGAAATCAAAACTATTTGAGAGAAATATATCTTTTTTGAAATAATTTAGAAGTCACATAATTATAAAAGAAAACATTTAATTTGAAAATATTCTTATAAGATTGTATGTTAAGCTTTGACGATTTTATAATGGCAGAAAAATATCCACACCCACCGTATAAGTTAAGAAAGAGACATTCTTACCTTAACTTTGTCGAAAAGGTTATAAAGGACCTTGTTTGGAAAACGATATAAATATTCCTTTATAAAAATATTATAAAAGTAAAACAAGGGTATAAATGAATTTAACACATAGTCTATAAAATAGTAAGAATGTTTTGAAATACATTTTTAAGAAATATGGATGTGGATGATAAAGAGGTCCCAGTAGATACTTACATAAAAACAACCTCGGATAATAAAGAGATTGTGAAATTAACCCTTACCTTGTACTTTTCCTTAGTCGAGGGTAGGTTAAACTCTTTTATAATTGTGAAATAATTGTTATTAAATTATAAAATAATCATATAAATTAATATGATATCATATATGATCTTTTAACATTGTTTTGTTAATAATATCTTAGTATTATCGTCGTTTCGGGTGTTAACAGATTCTTTTTCCTTTATATTATTTGTTAGGTGAATCATATTTGTTATGGATGGGATGTATCTTATTAATATCCAGAATGATATCAAGTCTTTAAACATTATTTTTAATAATCTAATGAAAATTATTCTTGAATGGATACGATGGGGAATGAATCTCATCACGTTCGTGGAGACGGTAATCCGTACGTACGCACGAGCGACAATATCATTATTTTGATATTAAAATAATATATAATTGGATGGTATATCATATATAAAAAATAATTATCATGTTATATTTATTATTTAAATGAATTACACATCATTATTATACCCATTCAAATAATAATGTATTGAATAACAATTACACCACGACGTGGAGACGGTAATCCGTACGTACGCATGTATGGTGACATGTCATTCAAAGGATGGATAGAATAATGAATATGGCAGTACCATATTTATAATAACATCACTGTATATAAAAGATATTGGATTTATTATTTTATAATGGAAATAAAAAATAAAGAAGAAGTTGAAGAAGAAAAGAACTTGAAAGAGGGTGGTGAAATTATTACCTCTTCTTCCGGTTCTTCCTTTTGATTTGATCAAAAGGGCTCTTTAAGGTGGCTTTCTAACTAAAGGAAGGACTCTAGGGTGAAGTGAGGGAAGTTGAGAGGATATTTTGGTAGGGGTTGGCTGATCCAAAAGGCTTTGAAGGTGTGAATTAGAGAGAATGAGGAGTGCCCTTATATAAGAGGGGTGAGGGGCACCTTAGGAAATGCTAGAAATATTATTTTATAATAAAATAATTTTCGGTTTCTAATGGCTCAAAAATGTATTATTTAAAGTCTAAGGTGATAATGAGTCTAAAACCACCCAACCAATATGTTTTGGACAGGTTTGGGTCACTATATTATCCTTAAATTTTGGATTTAACTCTTAGTTAAATAGTTTGACATTTACCATGTCTCTTTGTATTTTTATATTAAATGGTTAATAAAATCACTATATACTTCCAAGAGAACCCCAAGTGGTTCATTAATGATAAAAATATCATTATATAAGTCTTTTTTACAAACCTCATATTTTTAGGAATAGAATAAAAATTAATAATATAATATTTGTTTTAAAAACTCTTTTATGTCAATTTTGATACTATTTGGTATTTTGTTTTTGCTAAATTTATAACAGCATTATTACTTCAAAAGAATTCATCTAACCAACCCTAATATGTCATATTAACCTATAAAATTAGTTTAATTCATAAAAATTCTCAAATTACATTTATTTGGATATTTATAATATCAATTATTTTAACATTTCATTAATTAGGTAATTACTGCATCACCATTGTGTCATAAATAAATTAAATTATTTAATGTGTAAAAATTATAAATAAAATACTATTATGTATCAAATCGTTTTAGATTTATAATTAATATTTATAATTGAATTTATCTTATGTATAACCTTATATTAAAAATGTTTTAGTTATTAAACTTTGATTTTAACTCTTTTAACTCTTCTTTGAATTAAATAATAATAAATGTCCTAATCTAATCCAATTGGACCAAAGAGGTTCATATTTTATTCCTAATATTGTTTTTGGTCGAATTATACTTAGAAAATAGAATTAGGACATGTGTTAGGGTAATAATAATATCATTTTACCCTTAATTACCCTATTTACTTTTAACTGTGGCAAATAAAAGTAAAAAGTTACTATTCATAAAAAAATTATTTTTATCTTATTGAACCAAATTTTACTCCTTGATATTAATTGTGTGTCTCGGATTTTTTAAATTCCACTCACAGAAGCGGTAAAATTAAGTTTTATGTGAATTTGCAAATTCTCCTAGGAGATGGGTAAAAGACGGTGAAAAGTTCAATAAAATTTTTATATATCTAAAATTATTATAAAGTGACTCCAATGAATTACATTTAACTTATATAGGTATTATGTATCTATTTTTACCTAAAATAAATTTAAATAAAACAAATAATTATTTAAAAAAAAATTTGATTTTAAACTATAACTCAGTGTTTTTTACTATTCATCAAAAATTGAAAGTTTTCAGAAAAATACCAAAAATTCACCTTAAGATAATTTTGATATTTAGAATCCAAAAATGAAGTCCATTTTTCAAAATTAAAAACATAGAAGTTTCATTTATTAATTTAAAATTAATTCCCGTTGTCAAAACTGAAAGGAATATTTTTAAGAAACAATATCTATCAAAAGATTGACACTTGTTTGTGCCCAATCTCAAATTGAAATTACTTAAAATGACCAGAATTTGATTAAATGGTAAAAATATAATCTATTTATACTTCCAAATAATTAAAATATGTAATTTAACAATATAAATTATTTTGATTAAAAAAGTTTCTTTCAGTTAAAATATAGTATTTTCACTATTCACCTAAATATGAAAGTTATCAGAAAAACACCAAAAATTTATTGAAACTAAATTCTTATGTCCCGATTCTAAAGAAGAATTTTATTTTGTCAAATAGAATATATTAAAGTTTCAAATATTGGATTTAAAAAGGGTTCACCGTTAAAAGGCGGTAAAAGTGCATTTTTTGAAAAAAATACTTATTTTATCTGAAAAAATGATTTTGTTCTTAAATTATGTCTAAGAAACTCATAATATGGATTCTAAAATTATTAGGATTATATATAGTTCAATATTCAGTTAATACTATTCATAACCGCTTTTGAACGGCTAGTTTGGTAATCTTGTGGTGCGCTCGAACCTGGTGTTGCGTGTAGTGCGAGTTATTGAATTACTTTGAATAAATAACGTACTATGAAATCTTGGGGTATTATACTACAAGCCATGTTTAGTGGACCACACGACGTGTAATTCGGAAACCGTGTGCCACCTGTTCTTGGTCAACACACGGTGTCATAAATGACTTAGATAGGATCCAATACACGACTTGATTTGGAGGACCAATCCAATGCTTTGAACCTAGAATACATGACGTGTACTTCCGAATACATGTCGTGTATTCTGGTGTTGTACAGCCAGGAATGTTTGGAACCTCCAGATGAGTTCCTCTATTTTATTTTAATCAAAATTAAAAGAAAAATTCATTTCTATAAGGTGAACGGGAAATGAGAGGGGAGGAACAGATCTTGAGATTCATATTTTAAAGAACAATTAACTTGAATTGAAACAACTAAATTATTAAATGCGTAAATCACCAATGAAAAACTAAATAATTATAATCAATGATATTACCGCTCTGATACCACTTGTAGGTTTCGGGCGCAGCAGAAGCACGTTGGTGGGAGTGCCAAACTTTAATTTTAGCGTTAACAACGATAAATCCGAGATCCGTCACGATGTAAAACGCCGGATCTTCAGAATAGAATGAAGAATGAAAAACAAAAGAGGGAGTCCCAGAACCATAGATATAGGATCATCATATGTTGGTTATAATTAATTTAATTAATTGAAAAGAATTTCCTTGATGGAATTCTTTCTTCGTTGATGTATCTGGTAACGATCCGGTGTGATCCGTCATTGGGTCGTAGAATCCAAGTGTAGGATTCCTCAAGCGGTGATCCACACGTGCTCCATGTATCTCTGGATGTCACCAAAGGGATCTCCGGGTGCTAGCGCAGAAGAAGCTTCACTTGTGATGTCTGCCTTGGATCGTCTTGATTCAGTAGTGGTGGATCTCTCTCGGTCTTGAGAGCATTCTTGGAGGAAGGACTTCTTTCGGCCTTGAGATAACTCTCCAAAATTGTTGTGCACAACGATTGGGAAAAAGTGTTGGGGTTTTGAGGATGTTTATAATCGGGTTTGAGGTTATAGAGTTATAATAATAAATAAATGTGTTACGTGTTTTATTTATTTCATTAACTCTTATTGAAAACCCCCATGTCGAATGATTAGTTCCTTGACATGCACCCACACTGATTATAATAAATATCATTTAATAAAACGATATTATTTCCTCAAAATCCCAACTGGAAAAACTATACGTCATGTAATCATTAATACACGGAGTGTACTTGTTTCCATAAAACTACATGGCGTGTATATTCAATATACATAGTGTGTACTTTTATTTTCCATTTTACTTTATTTCCTCCATCACATTTATTAGTCCTTGAGTAATGGATATTTATTTCTTAAATAAATGTAACTGCATTACTCGCTAATAAATATATATTATTTCGTCCACAATATATTCTCTCAAATAACTAGTGTTGAAATAAATGCGATCAGACATCCTTAAATAATTATTAAACCACAGTCAGAAATAATCTTTATTTAACTTGTTAAATTAATATTTAACTGAGATACATGGACACACTTAGTGTGTGATCCTCTAGGCCTCTTTCTCAGTGGCATTAGGCAGATCATGCCTAAAGTCCAAGGTTAGTGTCTAGCAATACGCCAAGGAACCCATAGATAAAGAAATTAACGCCACAATGACGTGTCACCTCATATGAACACTTACCATGTAATATAATCCCTTTGTCACGATATCTCGAATCAAGCGGGCTGCATGCTAGTGCCATCAACCCATGTGCTCGATTATTATTTCTTTGACGTTCTGGAATTGAACTTGCCCATTCCTTACCATGGCCATGGATTTACTTAGGCTATATCAATTCCATCAAAGGGCTTGAGATATTTACTTCTGTTATGGAATATAAGGGACAAATTATTTTCTCACATTATCTATTAATGCAGTATTACTCGTGACGCACCCAACGTATCCTACCTCGCTGTGAATAGTGTGTCTTCACGGTTTTCATTAATACATCTAAGTGCACGAGTTGTAATACCCATTAAAAATAATCATAAAGTTTAAGGACCAATACACACGTCCGCAGATAGGAACATCCAATGACACTATGAAATGAGGATTTTCTACTAGTGAGTCTCATTATCATAATATCTTCATGGATATTACCAAGGGAGCACACCATGAGAAGGTGACTCAAACGTTTATGAGTCCTCACCCCTAATGGCATGTGTTATTTGTGTCCCTCAAATAACATCATCTGGCCATAGAACATATATTCAAGAACAGTGTTATGACACTTCTGGGTTCTCATCATAGCAGGGATCCTCTATGACCCTTTAATGCAACAATTGTCCTTAGGAAATTATCACATGCATTGTCACGCAGAAGAACAATCAAGATGTGATATGGTATTTATTAATGAATAAAGTACAAAGTAGTTGGTTTTAGGACACCAAATCCAAAAGAGCTCCTTTTGTGTGAATATATAATTTAGGATCTTGTGGTCGGTGTATACGTCACACTTCTCACCATAAACGTAGTGCCTCCATATTTTCAAGGAAAAAATCACGGCTTCCAGCTCTAGATCATGCATCAGGTAGTTCTGCTCATGGATCTTCAAATTTCATGAGGCATAGGCTATCACATTATCACTTTACATGAGTACCCAACCTAAGACTTTCTTTGAAGCATCACTGTATATCACAAAACTTTCTCCACTTTTTGGTAATATGAGTACAAGTGTAGTGATTACCCTTCTCTTTAGATACTTGAAGCTTCTCTCACATTCTTCCATATAGAAACACTCTACCCCTTTCCTTGTTAACTTAGTTAGCAGGATTGATAGCTTTGAGAAATTTCTCACAAAACATTGGTAGTACCCAGCTAATCCAAGAAAACTATAGATTCATATGACACTATAAGGTCTGAACCATTCCTAAATTGCCTTATTTTTTGAAGGGTCCATAGAAATTCCCTGACTTGTGATCACATGTCCCAAGAATGTGACTTGATTCATCTGAAATTAACACTTTTTGAACATGGCGTACAACTTCTCCTTTCTCAATGTTTCCAACACAAGTCATAGATGTTCTTCATGTTACTCCTTTCTCTTGAAGTAGATAAGAATATCATCGATAAACACTACAACCAATTTTTCTAGGTAATGTCTAAATACTCTATTAATCAAATCCATGAAGATTCTAGGGGCATTAGTAAGTCCGAAGGGCATCACCAGAAACTCATAGTGCCCATACCTTGTACTGTCATGAACTAAACTAGGTCGACCCTAAACCGGTCACCTGAGTTAGTCCGCGACATGGCCTGAAGGGTATTCCCAATCCCCATGGGATGACAACTAGTGGCAGGCATTAAAATTTAACCATTGAAAATGATTTGAACCATGAAAAAAAGATAAACAGATAAAGAAAACCGACGATAAAAATAAAAAATAGTAGCATAAAGAAAATAAAACCTAACATACCTCCCTGTGACCTTCTAGGTCACCACCCAACTCAGACTCATGCCTACTCCAACACTGAGTAGCTGAACCAGGAACTTGAACAAGAACTGAACCTGAAATTGAATGAATATGATAGGCATGAGCACTGAGATGATCAGTAGGGATGAAAAATATAACAACAGAATCCAAGTACCCCCTTTCCTAAAATAGTCCAACGACACAAGTTTTAAATATAAATATAAAAGTAGCGTTTTCACATTTTAAAATAAGAAACATGTTTTTCCCATTTAAAAACCCAACACAAGCTACATACCATTTCCAAAATCATTTGTAATTTTATAAATAAAATCAAAAATAGAATATACCAAAGTTGGGCTAGAGTAAAATAATAAAAAATGAAAAATGAAAATAAACTAGTGCAACGGAAAATAAACAAGCAATGTAAATAATACAACAACCATGGATGATATTAAACATCCCTAGAAGACCCCTGAACGTACTCAGTTTCAGAACCACCTACTGGAATATGGTGAAGCTCCTAAGTCTATAACCATCTAGCCACCCTAAATTGAACAATCTAGTGGGAAAGCTAGCCTAGAATAACAAAAAATATAGGGGGTACCAACCCATCTAATCAGGGTTGATCAACAACCGTCACTCGATCATATAAAAGACACCCAGGAACCCATGGTGGTTATAATAATACTGTGTAAGTAGGAGGCCCTCGCACGCGTGACTTATCTCACCGAACTTACCTAACCCAATCACGGACACCAATATACGATAACTCATAAAAGAGGAATCCCTCCTATAAAGGTGCGTCATATTTATATCCATAGATTTCATATCACATAAAGGTTCCAACTGGGCCTTCACGTCATACAATCATTAAAACCGTTTGAAACTTTTTAAAAAACAACTGAGTTTCCACACGGGCATACATTTGTCAAAATACCATCCTTTCAAGGAATAAACACATACATCATACTAATGTTGAAGGTGCCAAACGGGCCTTAACCTCAACGCAACTATAACATTGTCAAAACATCACATGAACACTATTTCATATTTACAAATCCAAACAAGCCCTTATATTCCAAAACACACACTAAATTATTTCACAACTACCGAATGAGCCTTTATCATTTTCAAAGTCACGTCAAAACATGATTCAAAGAAAATGACCATGATTATAAGAAAACATTGTTTAGGAAGAACAAATCATTACTTTAGAACCACAAAACCATTTCCTTATAATCCATAAAACCTTTCCAAAAACATTTAACACAAACCATAATATTGTCAAGAAGATACACAGTTTTAAACATAATCTTTTCTAAAAGTTCATACAAACATCATTATTTAAGTTGAGGGTACCAAACCGGTCGTCACATTAATTAAACAATTAAATCACTTCTTTCAAAACACAAGTGTTGTCAAACGGACCTTTAGATTCACATGACCAAAACATTACTCAAAATATCACGCAAATACAATTTTTTCATTTTCAATGTCAAACAGTTTATTAAAAATTTTTATAAATAGATGAAACAATCAATACAAAATTTAATACACATACCAAAAAATTTATAAAATTTTTTATAAAGATCCCAACAAATTATTAAAAACATTTATAAATAGACAAAACAATTTATAAATAATCTAATAAATAGATCGAATAAATTTTAAACAATTCATTCAAACCAGAAAAATTTTCAAAACCTATTTCAGAGTATATCAAAAGTGTGTGTCATTATTAAAACATCATCAAAAAAACCTTTGACATCTAACGAACACATTTTTCATAAGCACATGCAAATATAAAAAGAAAAAGTACTTCAAAACTATTTTTATCAAAACTGACTATCTTTAAAACACTATAAAAATTTAACTAAGTGCATTGAAACGGTGAAAACTAAGTCAAAAATTTAATTAAAAACATTCATGTATTAAGTGGACTTAATCGGAAAGGAAAACAAAAATTCAAATACCTCAAACTCATGTGAAAGTGACGTAGCTTCAGTGATGGATTGAAAAACACCCCACGAATGATCTGGAAAACCCAAAACCCTAAGAAAACAAACCACACAACAAACTTAGATTAAGGGTCTGGTCGAACGAGGAACAATACACCCAAAAAACTTTGGAACAAAAGAGTCCTTACCAGAGGGAGAGCCGGTCGCATAAGATGTCTTGCGAGTAGGGAGATGCGGTCGGAGGAGATGCCACCAGTGAGATGTTTGTACCAGAAAGGGGACTGATGCTGGCTTGTTGTGTGCTGAAGAGAAGGACGCCAGAAAAAATTTGACCGAAAGGAGGAGGTCGAGTTCACTAGAGGCTGGCCGGGAAGGGGGAGTGCCATGTCGGACGAGGGGAGGGTCACTACCATTGGAGCAGGCCGGACGAAGGGAAGGTGGGGTGCCGGATGCGGCTCACTGGAGGGAGGAGGTTGGCCAGCAGAGGAGGAAAAAGGCAGGGCAGTGAGGGGGGTAATGAGGGGCAGACTTAGTGAGGGCGAGAGCGAAGGTCCGGAGGCACGACGTGGCGAGACGTCTAGCCAGAGGCGCGACATGGAAATGGGGTCGGTAGGCAAATGTGTGGCTGAGAGGCATCTTGCGCAGGAAGGGGAGTTGTGCAGGCGCACCGAACGGGGGGGGGGGGGGTGGTCGTGGTTTGCAAACGGGGAAGGGGGGGAAAGGGTATTTATTTTTTTCTTTTTCATTTGATAATAATAATAATAATAATAATAATTAAACAAGAAATAATAATAATAATAATAGTAATAAAACTATAAAAGTTATAATAATAAAAATGATAATAATAAAAATAAGAATAACAACAAAAACAACATCTTATTAACAATATTATTATTAATTACATAATAAAATTATTATTATTACAATTTAAATGTTTAACTCGCTTTATTTAAATAAAACATTATTTATTTTAATCGTTAGACATTTGCGCGGGCACCCCGACTGACCACGCGACTACTGCACACTATGCAGTGACTCTGCACAAGTCTAAAAATCACTAAATTTATTAAATATAAAAATTTAGACCCACTCTCAACCCGAACCTCAACACGTTTGACCAAATCCATGTAATAATAAAATAATAATAAATTAAAATTCGGAGTGTGACAATTCTCCCCACTACAGACACTTTCTGCCTCCAAAAAGTCACCCAACTGAACAATATACAAGATAAGAATCCATGCCTGAATGAAACCAAAAGAAACTATAACATAAGAGAATGGGAGAAAATGAGAGGGTTATCCCCACCACAAAAACTTAGCTAGCGTGGAAATTTAGCACCCAAACATATCAACCTGGTAAGGGGGCCGACACAGGAACTCCCAACCGATCCAAACTAACTTCGACATCATGAGAGAAAAACACCTTCACCGAAACCTAGAACTCTCAACCCACACCAAAAATCTCAAACACTAGAGAAAAACCTTCGAGACGATCTTAACTCAAGAAGTGAACATGAGCATAACCACAAACATCGATTAGTCTATAGGAACTTTGTAATGACCCAAAGTATTTCAATGGAAATTCCCTTCTTAAAAATATGTCATAAAATCACATGAAAACACAACATAATGAACTACTCAGTTCTAAGTGACCTTTAAACATAATTTTGTCCCTTATTTGTTTGGAATTTCAAAAATCCAACATACACGGTTGTGTTCAAGATGATTTTTGGGGTCCAATAAGAAAAACTTAATTTTTGGTGAATAATAACCTACCCCTATGAATATTAAACTACCCTTATGAATAGTAGTATGAACCTTATGAATATTACATCATCCAAATAAGAGTAACCTCACACATGAATAATTAAATAAAATTTAGGCATCTTAGAAAGTGATAATTTGACCATAGTAAACGTTTTGATATTTTTGTAAGTTATAAATAAATAATTATAATTAATTAATTAATTTAAAAGAAATTTATTTTCTTAAAAACTGTTCATAAATTATAAAATTTATGTCTTATAGTTTTTAGATAATTATATAAGACCCTATATAATTTTTGAAAGCGTTATAAAATCAGTTTTAATTTTAAAAAACTGTATTTTTGAAGTAAATTATGATTTTAATTAAATATTAAATTAATCATATTTATAAAATTATTTTTTTGAAAAATTGACTTCATTTTTGGATTCTACATGTTGAAAAATGGTTAGGGTGAAATTTTGGGATTTTTCTGAAATACTTCAATTTTCAGGTGAATAGTAAAAATACAGTTTTTCCCATAATCGATGTATCCTAAATTGCATCATTAACGATGTAATGATGACATAAACATTATAGAACTTTAGGTTCGGCCAAGTTATATGAAATTTCATAAATGGATCCATAAAATACAATAAACTCAATTTTCAATCCTAAAAAGAACTTTCCAAAGCCTAAAGTCAAAAGATGATTTCTTAAAGTGTCTTTTTCTCTTTCTTTCACTTTCCTTTTAATAAATTAATGAATTCGAATTATAAAGATTAATTAAAGCCTAAAAATAATTATATTATATTAATATATGATTTAATATTTCAAAAAACTACTATTAAAAGTCTAACTTTTGATATATTATTTTATTTAATATTTTATTCTAAAAACACCTCCCTCCTCATGTATAAATAACCCCTCCCCCTCCCCTTGCCAAACCACACCTCTTAAGCTTCAAGAATTGTCTTAACTCTTCCCAATAATCTTCCCTAGCTGCTCCCCCACATCCAAGAGCTTCTGGTCTCATCAAAAGTCCAATCTTAGGCCCCTTAAGGAGGATCTCAAGAGGAGGATTCAAGAGGTAATTTCTCTTCCTCTTTCCTTTAATTCCCTTTCCATTTCAAGTCCTTTTCTTATTCTCTCCCAAAATATATTTGTCCAAATGATATAGTAACTATATTATCATACATATATTTAATTTTATGATACTAATGGGATATTATACCATCCAACTCCCTTCTCCCCTTCCTTTTATTTTATAAAAGAAAATGTTGTTTGTAAGGTGTTAATCTATCACCTTCAAGAACGACAAGTATTATTTTTTCATTTCTACCTTCATATCTGGTCATGAAACCATTTTTATGGTTTATCCAGAATATTTTATATGTATTATATCCTATTTAAAGTTATTTAACTGGATTATGTACATATTACTAAGTGATAAATTAAAACAAGTTCGTTGTGGTCGAAAAAAACGCCCAAATTAACCCAAAACGATCATCATTAAATTCCTATCTAATGATTCATACACATGTTATAAAATGTAATTAATTATAATATAATTTTAACTTCTTTAATATCACTAATAACATGTAATATATGTTCTTTATGTTTACCCATGTTCTACACAAACCTCAATTCATGAATATAAGTGAACCACCCAAGAAAAACCATAAAAACAAACATCCCCAAAAAATGTTTTTAAAATATATAAGTCACCCAAAAAAACATAAAATGACATAATGAAAACATAATGAACTCTATTCATGTATAAAAGGTTCTTTAATTTATAATTAATTAATATAATGTCATTATATATGACATTAAAGAGAAGGAAGCATTCATATACAAGGTAAGGGGAAATTCTCGAACCCAACTTTCGTCCTTCGGGTTATCCCTCTTTCACTCCTTTTGATATGGTTACTCCTTAAAAATATTTTTTTTCATTATTATCTTTCCTTTTAAGGATATAAATGTTTGTCACTGGCATATATGACAAACCATATTTTTTCCAAAAGAACTCTTCTTTCAAGAACACACCTTTTACTTCTCATTCAAGATTCAAGGTTCTTTTATCAAATATGATATTCCCTATTTCTTTTGAGAACCCAAAATTTATGAATGTGTTATTATGAGATGAAACCCATTCCTTTTCATGGGTTAGTTATGTTAATTTATGTTATATGTTCATTGTGTCATGCATGATAAATGATAATGTTATGATGTGATGGGTGCACCCGGATTTATATAGCGCAATATAAATGTTTAAATGTGATGGATGCGCCCAGAATTATACAGTGCTCCAATGCATTGGGTAAAGTGATGAATCTCATGAGTAAATGTTAAATGATGTGTGAACAAGATTATATCTTTTTTTACAAGCATGTGTGGTAGTTAACCACCAAGACATGATGTTTTATTTTTATGCATTTCCACATTTCAAGTCTCTTATTAATGCTTCCTCTCATGATTCTTTGCCTATGTTATGAATATGATCACACCATTCTATGTTGTTATTATCTATCCTATTACTGGGATTCTAGATCACCCCTTTTAACGTATATTCTCAGGTGGATACATGTACTAAGGAGAGTTCAAGTGCCAATAAGAAGCTAGAGAAGAAGAAATGAAAAAAAAGATTATGCTCGATGTTGTAATTGTTATGTATGGTCCTAGTTTTCCCAAGACACTAAACCGTTGGATCCTCAATGTTTAATATAATTATGTTGTTTATCTTTAAAATGATTTAATAGTAATTTATGAAAATGTTGGGTTGCTATAGTTGGTATCAGAGGAAAGGTTTAGTTAATTTGGGAATTAGCATTAGTGAACCCTAGAGAAAACCTCTAGCATGAGTCTAAGTACAAATATGCACACTAGAATCTTTACATAGGGATCCCATATGTTATGATTTTTTTAAATGAATAAGTTATTCATGAATTTTTGACTTATGTTTTGTTATAACCTTTTCTATTTTAGAAAATGGGGGGAACCAGGAGAAACCAGGCCAACAACTCGTGCGAGGTCCAATGCAACGATTGCCCGAACAACATCCGCAATAATTTGGGAGGTGGAGTTCAAAAATTCATGGATATGCTTACCCAATTATCTCAGGCTATTAAGAATAACCATAATAATGGATAACGTCCTCCTTCACCAAAGAGATATCAACTGGATATCGAATGTTTTATGCGGAAATGACCACCAACATTTAGTGGATCTTCTGATCCACTAGTTGCAGAATAGTGGGTCAACTCCATGGAGAATATATTTTCTATTCTTCACTGTTCTGAGATGGAGAAGGTGACACTAACCGTTTATTTTCTAGATGGAGAATCCAATCAATGGTGGGCTTTGATTAAGAACACCAAGCCAAGAGAGGAAATTGAAGAGATGGAATGGGAATACTTTAAGATAATGTTTCTTAATAAGTATTTCCCACGAACTCTTCGTAAGAAGATGGAGAGAGAATTAATATAGATCAAGAAAAAATAAGGAGAATATGTCATAACCTATGAAGCTAATTTCAAAAGTATTTCAAGGTACGCTTTGGGTTTTGTTATCATCAATGATATCAAAATTGATAGATTCTTT
Organism: Viscum album; assembly: GCA_963277665.1. Classification (NCBI taxonomy): domain Eukaryota; kingdom Viridiplantae; phylum Streptophyta; class Magnoliopsida; order Santalales; family Viscaceae; genus Viscum; species Viscum album. Next base: position 1,369,022,605 of record OY728162.1, on the reverse strand, counting down.
ATTGGATTTAAAACACACATTCGAAAGGCTCTTGAAATTCTAGACTTTGGGAGTTATGAAGAAGTTTTTTGGTGTGCTCTAAAAGTGGAGATGGAGTTTGGATAATGGTCCCATGGATATGGTGATAAGAAATGAAATATGGAGTTTCAATCCGGTGGATCTAATGAAAAAGGTGGGAAGAAAAATCAATGACCCACATGCCAAAAATGTGGGAAGTTGCACCATAGAAACTGCCTCAAAGGGACGGGGAAATGCTTCAAGTGTGGGAAATAAGGACACCTAGATCAAGAGTGTCAGAAATGCATAAAAAGGAAGGATAATTTGGCAGAATAAAGGAGAGAACCATTCATGGTTCAATGATACAACTATAGGGAGCTAGGGCACTATGAAAGCCAATGCACTAAACCTTGAGTTCTCGAGGTTAATCAGTGTCAGCAGCCACAAAAGCCAAAGGAACAAGGGAAGGATTATTCCATCACTACTGCAGAAGTGTAGCAAGATAATTAAGTCATACAAGGTACACTCCCTATTTACTCAATAATGGAAAAAGTGTTATTTGATTTTGGTTCTACACATTCCATTATATATTGAAAGTTTTCTAGAAATATAGAATAGAAGCCCCAAAACCTTGAAGTAGAGATATCTATAAAAACACCAATTGGTGCAATTTTTGCAACCCGAGTGTTTGACTCTTCTCCTATTGGCGTATGTGGGAAGATTCTTCCAGAGAATCTTGTAATACTTCCCTTGGTATAATTCGACGCTATAATGGGAATGGATTGGCTCTCATTATATAGAGCACCTATCAACTATCGGTAAAAGGAAATATCTTTTCATATTCCAAACCATCCAATGATCCTCTATAAATGCAAGGAAGATCATGAATCTACTTTGAAAAATCCTTCAATGGTGTGGGTGTTGATTCCCTATGAAGAAGCATACCTCTCCCAAATGTTTGAGTCAAAGGAAACTTCCAACCTTGAGGAAATTCCCATCGTAAGGGAATACGATGATGTATTTCCCGAAGAGTTACCCGGAATTCCCCCAGATCATGAGGTAGAGTTATCAATAGATCTCATACCCGGAGCTACTCCTATATCAAAGTGTCCCTATAGTATGGCTCCTATCGAACTGGAGGAGTTAAAGAAGCATCTGCAAGAGCATATGAACAAAGGGTTCATACGCCCTAGTGCATCACCTTGCAGTGAGCCAGTGATCTTTGTGAAGAAGAAGGATGGAACAATGCAGCTGTGTATCGACTGTCGGGAACTTAACAAGATCACCATAAAGAACAAGTATCCTCTTCCAAGGATTGACGACTTGTTCGATCAATTAAGAGGAGCTAAATACTTCTCAAAGGTGGATATTCATTCTGGATATCATCAGCTAAAGGTGAAGAAGGAGGATATTCATAAGATTTCCTTATGTACATGGTACAGGCACTATGAGTTTCTAGTGATGCCCTTCGGACTTACTAATTCCCCTACAATCTTCATGGATTTGATGAATAGAGTCTTTAGACATTACCTCGACAAATTTGTGGTAGTTTTTATCGATGATATTCTCATCTACTCCAAGAGCAAGGAGGAACATGAAGAACATATAAGACTTGTGTTGGAGACATTGAGAAATGAGAAGTTGTATGCCAAGTTCAGCAAGTGTGACTTTTGGATGAAGCATGTCACGTTCTTTGGACATGTGATCATAAGTGAGAGAATTTATATGGATCCTTAAAAAACAAAGGCAATTGAGGAATGGACCATGCCCTCTAGTGTCACCGAAATCCGTAGTTTTCTTGGATTAGTTGGGTACTACCGATGTTTTGTGAGAAACTTCTCACGATTGTCATGCCCGCTAACTAAGTTAACAAGGAAAGGGGTAAAGTATGTCTGGATGGAAGAATGTGAGGGAAGCTTCAAGGAGCTAAAGAGATGGCTGATCACTTCACCTGTAATCACACTACCGAAAAGTGGAGAAAGTTTTATGATATACAGTGATGCTTCAAAGAAAGGCTTGGGTTGTGTACTCATGAAAAATGATATTGTGATAGCCTATGCCTCAAGATAGTTAAAGAGACATGAGTAGAACTACCCGACGCATGATCTAGAGCTGGCAGTTGTGATTTTTGCCCAGAAAATCTGGCTGCACTACCTTTATGGTGAGAAGTGTGATATATAAACCAACCACAAGATCCTAAAGTATATATTCACATAGAAGGAGCTCAAAATGAGTCAAAGGAGATGGTTAGAGCTAATCAAGGATTACAATTTCTCTATTCACTACCATACTAGAAAGGCGAACAAGGTAGCTGATGCTCTAAGTAGAAAAGAACCTGCCACTCTATCCATGTTACGAATTGAGAAAGACCCTATCTTTATGGATATGCAAAGCATGGATTTAGAAATCATAAGGGAAGGGAATACATCCTACCTTTCCCAAATGATTGCGCAACCATCTATCCAAGGGAAGGTTAAAGAAGCACAAAGGGATGATATGGAGATACAAAAGAGGGTGAATGCAGTAAAGGAAGGGAAGCTGCATGCATTCCATATCGATGATGGTAGTGTGATTTGGTTTGGAACATGCCTTTTTGATCCTTCATCACCTGAGATAAATAAGGAGCTATTGAAAAATGCACATAGCTCAACATTCTCTATCCATCCTGGTAGCACCAAGATGTACTGTGATCTTAGAGAACACTTCTAGTGGGATAACATGAAGAATAAGATTGCATAATATATATCAAGGTGCTTGGTATGTCAGCAAGTTAAAGTAGAGCAACAAAAGTCCAAAGGGATGATGAAGCCATTGCCTATACCCATGTGGAAATGAGAAAATGTAACTATGGGATTATTTACGGGTCTCTCAAATACATCAAAGGGAAATAATGTGATATGGGCTGTGGTTGACCAACTCACCAAGACTTCCCAATTTATCACTATTCAGGAAGATCTATCGCTTGAATAAATTGCAAAGATATATGTGAGGGAAGTGGTGAGACTGCATGGTGTTCCACTCTCAATTATCTCTGACCGTGATCCAAGGTTCATATCTAAATTCTGGAGGAGCCTTCAATATGCTTTGAGTACTGAATTAAATTCCAGCCCGACCTATCACCCCCAAATCGATGGCCAATCTGAAAGGACTATTCAGACGCTTGAAGATATGATAAGAGCCTGCTCACTAGAATTCAAAGATGGATGGGATCAACATCTCTCATTGGTTGAGTTCTCATATAACAAAAATCTTCCACTCAAGTATTTAGATGGATCCATATGAAGCACTGTATGGAAAGCTATGTAGAACTCCAACCTGTTGAGATGAAGTTGGAGAAAGAAAGCTACTTGGACCTGATCTTGTAGAAGAGATGACAGAGAAGTTTCAAGTCATCCAAAAACACATTAAAGCTGCTCAAAGTTAGAAAAAGATATATTCTGACAACTGTCGAAGGGATTTGGAGTTCGATGTTGGAGATAAAGACTTCCTTCGAATATCACCATGGAATAGATTCATGCGATTTGGGAAGAAAGGAAAGTTTAGCTCAAGGTATATGACCCCTTTGAAATACTTGAACGTATAAGAGTTGTGACCTATCAGCTTGTACTTCCACTAAATATAGCTCAAGTTCATGATTTTTTTCATGTATCGCTCCTGAGGAAGTACATACTTGATCCCTCACATGTACTAAACTCAGAAGTGGTACAGTTGGAAGATGATCTCTCTTATGAGGAGCAGCCAGTAGAGATTTTGGACCAGAGAGATAAGGTTCTATGAAACAAGACAACCCACTTTTTCAAAGTGTTGTGGAGGAACTATAAGTTTGAAGAATCTACTTGGGAACCAGAGGAGGTGATGAAGGAGAGGTACCCTCACCCGTTTGTGTAAAGTGAAATTTTGAGGGTGAAATTTCATAAGGGTGAAAGAATGTAACGACCCAAAGTATTTCAATGGAAATTCCATTCTTAAAAATATTCCATAAAATTACATGAAAACCCAAAATAATGAACTTCTAAGTGCTAAGTGACATTTAACATAAATTTGTCCCTTCTGTGATTGGAATTTCAAAAATCCGACATAAACAGTTGTGTTCAAGATGTTTTTTGGGGTCCAATAAGAAAAACTTAATTTTTGGTGAATAGTAACCTACCCCCATGAATATTAACCTACCATTATGAATATTAGTACTACCCTTATGAATAGTACATCATCCAAATAAGAGTAACCCCACCCATGAATAATTAAATAAAATTTAGGCATCTTATAAAGTGATAATTTGACTATAGTAACCGTTTTGGTATTTTTGTAAGTTATAAATAATTAATTAATTAATTTAAAAGAAATGTATTTTATTAAAATTTGTTCATAAATTATCAAATTTATGTCTTCTAGGTTTTAGATAATTTTATAAGGCCCTACGTAATTTTTGAATGCGTTATAAAATCAGTTTAAATTTTAAAAAACTGTATTTTTGAAGTAAATTATAATTTATTTAAATATTAAATTAATAATATTTAGAAAATTATTTTTGAAAAATGGACTTCATTTTTGTATTCTACACATCAAAAAATGTTTAGGGTGAAAGTTTGGGATTTTTCTGAAATACTTCAATTTTCAGGTGAATAGTAAAAATACAGTTTTTCGCATAATCGGTGTATCCGAAATTGCATCATTAATGATGTAATGATGACATAAACATTCTATAACTTTAGGTTCTGCCAAGTTATATTAAATTTCATAAATGGTTCCTTAAAATACAATAAACTCAATTTTCAATCCTAAAAAGAACTTTCCAAAGCCTAAAGTCAAAAGATGATTTCTTAAAGTGTCCTTTTCTCTTTCTTTCACTTTCCTTTTAATAAATTAATTAATTAGAATTATATATACGAAATAAAGCCTAAAATGAATTATATTATATTAATATATGATTTAGGATGTCAAAAAACTACTATTACAAGTCTAACTTTTGATATATTATATTATTTAATATTTTATTCTAAAAACACCTCCCTCCTCATATATAAATAACCCCTCCCCCCTTGCCAAAACACACCTCTCAAGCTTCAATAATTGCTTAAACTCTGCCCAATAATATTCCCTATCCCCTCCCCCACGACCAAGAACTTTTGGTCTCATCCAAAGACCAATATATGGCCCCTTAAGGTGGATCTCAAGAGGAGGATTCAAGAGGTAATTTCTCTTCCTCTTTCCTTTAATTTCCTTTCAATTTCAAGTCCTTTTATTATTCTCTCCCGAACTATATTTGTCCAAATGGTATGTTAACTCTAGTATCATACATATACTGGAATTTTATGATACTAATGGGATATTATACCATCCAACCCCCTTCTTCTCTTCGTTTTATTTTATAAAAGAAAATGTTGATCATAAGGTGTTAATCTATCACCTTCAAGAACAACAAGTATTATTTTTTCATTTCTACCTTCAGATCTGGTCATGAAACCATTTTTATGGTTGAACCAGAATATGATATATGTATCCTATCCTATTTAAAGTTCTGTAACTGACTTATGTACATATTACTAAGTGATAAATTAAAACAAGTTCGTTGTGGTAAAAAACGTCCAAATTAACCCAAAACGATCATCATTAAATTACTATATAATGATTCATAAACATGGTATACAATGTAATTCATTATAAGATAATTTTAAATTATGGAATATCACTAATAAAATTTAATATATGTTCGGGATGTTTACCCATGTTCTATACAAACTTCAATTCATGAATACAAGTGAACCACCCAAGAAAAACCATAAAAATAAACATTCCCGAACAATGTTTTAAACTCTATAAGTCACCCAAAGGAACATAAAATGACATAATGAAACCATAATGAACTATATTAATGTGTAAAAGGTTCTTTAATTTATAATTAATTAATATAATATCATTATATAGGCCATTAAATAGAAAGAAGCATTCATATACAAGGTAAGGGGAAATTATCGAACCCAACTTTCATCCTTCAAGTTCTACCTCTTTCACTCCTTTTGATATGGTTACTCCTTAAAAATATTTTGTTCATAATTTTCTTTCCTTTTTCTGGATATACATGTTTTTCACTGGAATATATGATAAACCAAATGTTTTCCAAAAGAACTCTTCTTTCAAGAACATACATTTTACTTCTCATTCAAGATTGAAGGTTCTTGTATCAAGTATGTTATTCCCTCTTTCTTTTGGGAACCCAAAGTTTATGAATGTGTTCTTATGAGATGAAAACCATTCCTTTTCATGGGTTAGTTATGTTCATTTATGTTATATGTTCATTGAGGCATGCATGATAAATAATAATGTTATGATGTGACGGGTGCGCCCAGAATTATACAGCGCTCCAATGCATAGGCTAAAGTGATTAATCTCATGAGTAAATGTAAAATGAAGTGTGAACAAGATTATAACTTTGTTCATAATCATGTGTGGTAGTTAACCACTAAGACATGATGTTTCATTTTTATGCATTGCCACATTTCAAGTCTCTTATTAATGCTTCCTCTCATGATTATTTGACTATGTTATGAATATTCTCACCCCATGCTATATTGTTCTTATCTATCCTCTTACTAGGATTATATATCACCCCTTTTTATATATATCCTTAGGTGGATACATGTACTAAATAGAGGTCAAGTTCCAATAAGATGCTAGAGAAGAAGAAATGAAAAATAAGTTTATGCTCGATGTTGTAATTTTTATGTATAGTTCTAGTTTTCCAAAGACACTAAACCATTTTATCCTATATGTGTAATAATATTATGTTTTTTATCTTTAAAATGATGTAATAGTAATTTATGAAAAGGTTGGGTCTCTATATACTTACATCTCCAAATGAACATAGCTAAACCAAGATCAACCCATACAAGGTCCAAACACAGTTTTAATAAAAACACACGATTCAGAAAACCATAATCATATAAATAAAACTATTTGGATTACAATAGAACATGTCCATCATAACTCCATGACAAAAAAATGAACTTACAGCAGTTTAAAAACTTTAACAGTTGAAAATTTAGAACAAAAATACTTTAAATGTTCCATTGCCAACACAGAATACAAAACCCGAACTAAGGCTTCACACCCCCAACAATTCTGGACTACATGCGAGCTTCACCCTAAGACCTGCGAATTTGGATCTGATGGTTGAAGCATATCCTGCCTCACATTCATGAACTAGAATTCTTTCGGTCATAGCAACTTCTTCAGGTGATGCTTCCTGCAAAACTTCTCCAAGTGACCCAGAGAGCCGCAACGATGACACGTCTTCAGAGGGATGCGACATGATGAATTCATGTGCCCAAATTGGACACAATGATGGAACAACACTGAACGACATGACAAACTAGAAGGCAGAACCACTGTATAGGAAACTTTAGAAACAAGTCCCTCTGGAACACCCTGTTCGCCATATGGGGAACCTTCACAAGCAATTAGATACGTTGGATTTCTAACCATCTGCGCTCTAGAGGCCAAATCAGCTAAGAATTCCTCATCCACCAGCTTCTCAATATAGTGGTCCTTATAAGGGAGGACCTGCTCCTTAATCTCTGGATGAATACCCCCGATGAAGAGATAAGTCTTCATCAAATCCTATGATGCTACCTCCAGAGAAAAGGACATAAGTTCCTTGAAATGGTCAACATATGTCTTCACCGTCCATTGGACTAGTTGAATACGCATGAAATCTTCCCTTTTTTCATCTTCACCTCTTCACGTATAAACCATCAGACAAAGACGTACTTAAAGACAACCCACGTCATCCCAAATTGCATTGATGGTAGGGAGAACAACTCCCATTCATCTAGAAATGGACCTTCAAATAGACCCAAAACAACATGCACTCTAACAGCATCAGGAGTTCCCAATACCCCAAAGATGCGTTCGACCTCTTCAAGACACTCTACTACTTCGAATAGAACCCATTAAATATGAAGGGTGGGAGATGTCTGAGAATGACCAAAAAATGGGAATTACTTATCAAAAAACTTGGGGACCTTTTTGGGAGGCATTTTCTAAACAACATATAAAGCACGAAGCCAAAACTAATATCAAGCTGAAGAAATATCAATGAAAGAGCTTTCATCCAAAAATAGACATCTAAAAAACCAAAAAAATAAAAACATAACCCAAAATTCCATTTCATTTCAGATTTCAAAACCTCTTTCTTTCAAGGATACTTTCCAAATACCAAGCCCACTTTTCAAACCAAAATCAATTTCCAAAATCATTTCCCCTAAAAAAACACTTTAGAAAAACAAGGTCAAGCCTTTAATTCCAAGTACACACCCTAGTAATCCCATGAACTATTGTACATGTCTTCATACAATTTCATCCACACGCACCAACATGAACTTTCCATGCATTCCCTCACATGTGAAAATGTTCATAAAGAGTACCCGAGGTTGCACCCAAACCATATCTCTACCAGTTCCAAGAAAACACTAGATTTTTATACCAAGATCTTTCAGTTTTAAAAATACATTTCACAAATTTAAATCCATTTAAAATAAATAATTCTCATTTCAAAAACCATTTTTCATTTGGAAAAGTTCACTTACTCCAACAAGAACCAAGACGACACTCAACTTGCATCAGACTACCAGAGTGAGGGACTAGTAGTCACACTTATCCCAACAACATGGTAGTGGGCCATGCCCCAAGTAAGAATCAACAACTAGGAGGAACTTAAACCATGTATTCGGACTCCATATGGGTCACTACTCCATGTGAAATCAGAATATAACATCATCTTGCCTCCATTGTCATCCCTCAATCCAAAAAAAAATAAGAATGAGACAAGTACTCAATTCCTGGACTACCCCTGGCGACTCGAGGCTCAAAATGGTTGAGGGTTCATGACGTCATTCTCATACCTACCTCTTGAGTCTTGACAGTTCTAATCTCCATCTACCAGAAACCCCATATAACAAGAGCTGCCTATGATATCATTTTTTCATGAACCAACCCGGGTTGACCCTGAACCGGTCACCCGAGCCAGTCCGCAACATGTCCCGAAGGGAGTTCTCAATCCCCACGGTCTTGAAACCAGTGCCGGGCATCCAAATTTAACATTTGGAAATGATTTATCCCATGAAAAAAAGATAAAACGATAAACAAAACTGATGTTAAAAATAAAAACTAGCAGCAGAAAGAAAATAAAACTGAACATACCTCCTTGTGACCTTCTAGGTCACCACCCAACTTAGACTCAAGCATGCTCCAACACTGAGCCGCTGAACCAAGAACCTGAACAAGAACTAAACCTGCAACTGAAATAATATGATAGGCATGAGCATCGAGATGCTCAGTAGGGATGCCAAATATAACCATGGAATCCAAGTATTCCATTTCCCAAAATAGTCCAATAACACAAGTTTGAAATAAAAATATAAAAGTAGGGTTTTTACATTTTAAAATAAGAAACATGTTTTTCCCATCTAAAAACCCAACACAAGATACATACTATTTCCAAAATAATTTTTCATTTTGTAAATAAAATCCAAAATAGAATATACCAAATCTGGGGTAGAGTAAAACATGTAAAAAGTGCAAACTAAAAATAAAATAGTGCAATGGAAAATAAAAAAGCAATGTAAATAATCCAGTAACCATGGGTGATCCTAAAAATACCTAGAAGACCCCTATATGTACTCAGTTTCGGAACCACCAACCAGCGTATGGTGAAGCTCCTAAGTCTATAACCAACTGACCGTCCTAAACTGACCAATCCAATGACAAAGCCCATATGGCCTAATAACCAATCCAGAGGGTACCAACCCATCTAATTGCGGTTGATCAACATTCGTCACTTGATCATATAGAAGACACCCAGGAACCCATGGTGGTTATAATTATACTGTGTAAGTAGGAGGCCCTCACACACGTGACTCATCTCAGCACAGTTGCCTACCCCAAACACGGACACCAATATACGATAACCCATAAAAGAGAAATCCCTCCTATAAAGGCGCCCCATATTTATATCCATATATTTCATATCACATGAAGGTTCCAATAGGGCCTTCACATCATACAATCATTAAAACCATTTCAAACTTTTTACAAAACAATTGAGTTTCCAAAACAGGCACACATTTGTCAAAACACCATCCTTTCAAGGAATCAACACTGACATCATACTAAAGCTGAAAGTGCCAAATGGGCCTTAAACTTGACGTAACTATAACATTGTTAAAACATCACATGAACACTGTTTCATTTTTACAAATCCAAACGGACCCTTAAGTTCCAAAACACACACCAACTCATTTCATAACTACCGAACGAGCCTTTATCATTTTCAAACTCATGTCAAAACATGATTTAAAGGAAAAAAACATTATTTAAAGAAATTTTTTTTTAGGAAGCACAACTCATTACTTTAGAAACAAAAAACCATTGCCTTATAATTCATAAAACCTTTCCCGAACAATTTAACACAAACAATAATATTTTCAACCAGGTTCACGGTTTTAAACACAATATTTTATAAAATTTAATACAAACATCATTATTTAAGTTGAGGGTACTAAACAGGTCATCACATTACTTAAACAATTAAATAAATTCTTTGAAAAAAAGTGTTTTCAATCAGACCATTAGCTTCACATGGCCAAAACATTACCCAAAATATCACACAAAGACCATGTTTTCATTTTCAATGTCAAACAGTTTGTTAAAATTTTTTATAAACAGATGAAGCAATTTGTAAAAAATTTAATACACATACCAAAAAATTTATAAACAATTTTATAAAGAACCCAAAAATTTATTAAAAACATTTATAAAAAGACGAAGCAATTTATAAACAATTCAATAAATAGATCGAATAAATTTTAAACAATTCATTAAAACCAGAAACATTTTCAAAACCTATTGTAGAGTATATCAAAAGTGTGTGTCATGCTTAAAACATCATCAAAAAAACCTTTGATATACAACGAACACATTTTTCATAAGCACAAACAAATATGAAAATAAAAATTACTTCCAAAATATTTTTATCAAAACCGAATAACTTGAAAACACTCTAAAAAGTTAACTAAGTGCATTGGAAAGGTAAAAATTAAGTCAAAAATTTAATTAAAAACATTCATGTATTAAGCGGACTTAATCAAAAAAGGAAAATATGGATTTTCCTACCTCAAACTCATGAAAAAGTGACACAACTTTAGCGAAGGCTTGAAAAACACCCCATGAATGATTCACAAACCATAAAACCCTAAGAAAACAAACCACACAACAACCCTAAATTAAGGTTATAGTCGAATGATGAACACTACACACAAAAAACTTTGGAACAAAAGAGTCCTTACCGGAGGGAGAGCTAGCCGCGTGAGACGTCATGCGAGTTGGGAGCTGTGGCTGAAGGATATGCTGCCATCGAGATGTTTGCACCAGAAAGGGGACCGACGCCAGCTAGTCATGTTCTGAAGAGAAGGCCACCGGAAAAAACTTGGCCAAAAGGAGGAGGTTGGGTTCACCAGAGGCTGGCCGGGTTGGGGGAGTGCTATGCCAGATGAGGGGAGGGTCACCGCTACTAGATCATGCCAGAAAGAGGGAAGTCAGGGCGCCATATGTGGCTCATCGGAGGGAGGAGGTTTTCCAGCAGAGGGGGAAAAGGCAGGGTGGAGAGGGGGTAGTCAGGGGGCAACCTGGAAAGGGATAGAATGGATGGCTGGAGGAACGATGGGGTGAGGCGGCTGGCCGGAGGCGCATCACGGGTGGGGGGTCAGTAGGTGAAGGAGAGGCCAAGAGGCGGCTCGTGCAGGGAGGGGAGCTGTGCAGGTTCACCAAATAGGGGGGGAGGGGGTGGTTTGCAAATAGGGGAGGGGGTGGGGAAAGAGTATTAGGGTTTTTTTCTTTTTCATTTGATAATAATAATAATAATAATAATAATAATAATAAAACCAGAAATAATAATAATAATAATAATAATAATAATAATAGTAATAAATCCATAAAAGTTATAATAATAAAAATGATAATAATAAATATGATAATAATAAAAATGATAATAATAAAAATAAGAATAATAACAATAACAACATCTTATTTACAATATTTTTTTTAATTACAAAATAAAATTATTATTATTACAATTTAAATGTTTAACTCACTTTATTTAAATAAAACTTTATTTATTTTAATCGATAGGCATTTGCACAGACACCTGGGCTGACCATGCGACTACTGCGCACTATGCGGTAACCATGCATGAGTCTGAAACCTGCTAAAGTTATTAAACATCCAAAATTTTGACCTGCGCTCAACCCGCACCTTGAAACGGTTGATCGAAGCCATGAAATAATAAAATAAAAGTAAATTAAAAGTCGGTGTGTGACATGTACAAAAGGCAGTCTTCTAAATATCTTCGCTCTTCACCTTTAACTAATGATATCCAAAATAAAGATCCACCTTTGATAAGTATTTAAATCCTCTTAACTGATCGAACTAGTCATCAATACTTGTAAGAGGATACTTGTTCTTTATGGAGATCTTGTTGAGTTCTCAATAATCGATACACATATGCATTGATCCATCCTTATTCTTCACAAAGAGAAATGGCGCACCCCAATGTGATGCAATAGGTTGTATGAAACCTTCATCAAAATGCTCTTGCAACTGATTCTTTAACTCCTCCAGTTCGATAGGAGACATCCTATATGGTCACTTTGATATAGGTGTAGCTCTGGGTGTGAGTTCTATTGAGAAATCTGCCTCACGATCCAGGGGAAGTGCAAGTAACTCTTTGGAAATTACATCACTGTATTTCCTCATGATGGGCATTTCCCTAAGGTTGTCCCTTTATTTTGACACAACCATTTGGGTGAGGTATTCTTCTTCACATGGAATCAACACCCAAACCAATGAATTATTTTTAAAAGCAGATTCATGATCTTCCTTGAATTTTTAGAGGATCATGGGATGATTCAAAATATGAAAAGATATTTCCTTTTCATTAAAGTTGATATATTCTCTATATAACGAGAGTCAATCCATTCCCATTATAGCATCAAATTCCACCAAGGGAAGTATTATGATATTTGCTGGAAGAATCTTTCCACATACGCCAATAGGAGAAGAGTCAAATACTTGGGTTGCAATGATTTCACCACTTGGTGTTTTTACAGATATCTCTACTTAAAGGGTTCGAGGCTTCGATTATATAGTTCTAGAAAACTTTCAATATAGAAAGAAATGCGTAGAACTAGAATCAAATAATACTTTTTCCATTCTCGAGGGAAAAGGAAGTGTACCTTGTACGACTTCATTATCATGCTCCACTTCCATAGTAGTTATGGAATAATCCTTCCCTTTTTCCTTTGGCATTGGTGGTTGCTGATGCAGATTACCCTCGAGATATCAAGGTTTAGTACACTAGCTTTAATATTTCCCTTTCTCCCTACAGTTGTAGCATTGGACCATGGGTGGTTCTCTCCATTATTCCACTACATTCTCCTTCCTTATCATGTCTTTTCAATACTCTTGAGCATGGTGGACTTCTTTCCCACACTTGGAGAATTTCCCCATCCCTTTGAGGCAGTTCCCATGATGCATCTTCCCACATTTTTGGCATGTGGGTCATTGAGTTTTCTTCCCACATTTAGCATGAGATCCTCTAGCATGAAAATACATATTTCATTTCTTATCAACATAGCCATGGGACCATTCTCCAAACTCCATCTCCACCTCAAGAGCACATAGAACAAATTCTTCATAACTCCCAAAGTCTCGAATTGGAAGAGCCTTTTGAAGGTGTGGTTTTAATCCACTAAAGAATCTATCAATTTTTCTATTGTTGTTGATAAAAACCTGAATCATACCTTGAAAGCCTTGTGAAACTCATTTCGTAGGTCATGATAGATTCTCTTTCCTTTTTCTTGAGATCTATGAATTCTCTATCCATCTTCATATGAAGATTTGGTGGGAAATACTTGTTAAGAAACATGATCTTAAAGTCTTATGATTCTATCTCTTAAATTTCAACCCTTGGCTTGGTGTTCTTAATAAAATACCAACATTGACCAGCCTCTCCCTTTAGATGATAAATGGATAATGTCACCTTCTCTATCTTATAATAGTGAAGCACAAAAAATATCTTCTCTATAGAGTTGACCCACTTTTCCAAAACTAGTGGATCAGAAGATCCACTAAAATTCAGTGGTCATTGCCGTATAAAACACTCTATACCCAGTTGCTCCCTCTTTGGTGAAGGAGGATGTACCTCAGTATTCAAGTTATTATTAATAACCTGAGATAGATGGGTAAGAATCTCCATGAAGTTTTGAACTCCACCCCCAAGGCATTGGGGATGTTGTTCGGGCAATCGCTGCATTGGCCCTCGCATGGGTTGTTGACTTGGTTTCTCCTGGTTCCCACCATTTTCTAAAATAAAAAAGGTTATAAAAAAACATAAGTCAATGAGTCATGATTAACTTATTCATATGTGTAGTTGAAACTAAAAATATATCTTATGGGATCCCTATGTTTATAAAAGATTCTTGTGTGCATAATTTACTTAGTCTCATACTAGATGTTTTCTCTAGGTTTCACTAATCCTAATTACCAAATTAACTAAACCTTGCCTCTGATACCAACTATAGATACCCTAAATTTTATTAAATTACTATTAAATTATTATAAAGATAAACAATATAATTGTATTACACCACAAGGATATAAAGGTTTATCATCTTAGGAAAACTAGGACCAAACATAACATTTACAAGATCAAGCATAAACATTTATTTAATTCCTTCTTCTCTAGCTTCTTATTGGCTCTTGACCTCTCCTTAGTACATGCAGTCACCTGAGGATACAAATAAAAAAGTTGTGAGCTAAAAACCCAGTAATAGGATAGATATGAACAATATAGCAATTATTGAGCATAATCATAACATAGGAAATGGGTCATGAACATGAGAGTAAGCATTAATAAAAGACTTGAAATGTGGCAATGCATAAAAAATGAAACATCATATCTTAGTGGTTAACCACCACACATAGTTTTGAACAATGATAACATCATGTTAATGATTCATTTCCATTTAACTCATGACATTAATCACTTTACCGAATGCATTGAAAAACTGTATAATTTGGGGTGCACCCATCACATCATAACATTCATATTTCCCTATATAATTCTGGGCGCACCCGTCACACCATAACATTTACATTATCATGCATGCCACATAGAACATATTTCAAACATGATAATAAAATAACCAATGGAAATAAATGGGTTTCATATCATAAGTAATAAAATAATAATCATTTGGTTCCCAAAATATATAGGGAATAACATTCTTGACATAGAACAATCAACGATGAGTGAATAAGTAACAATCTTTGAGAGTGTATTTATTCAAAAAAAGATTTCTTTTGGAAAACATTGGGTTTGTCATGAACATAATTAGAAAAAATTTATATCCCATAAAAGGTAATATAATTATGAACAAATTATTTTTAAGGAGTAATGGATTGAAAGAGGGAAAACTCAAAGTATGAGAGTTGGGTTTGAGAATTTCCCTTTACCTTGTATCCGAACGCTTTCTTCACTTTAATGTCCTGTATAACCACATTATATTAATTAATTAAAAATTAAAGAACCTTTTATACATTAATTATATTCATTTATTAGCCTTTTTATGACTTATAGAGTTTAAATTCATTGTTCAGGAACGTTCGTTTTTATAGTTTTCTTGAACGATTCACTTGTATTCATGAATGGAAGCTCGTGTAGAACATGGATAAACATCCATAACTGATAGTTCATGTTATTAATGATATTTCAGGAGTTTAAATGATCTTATAATGAATTATTCTATTTAACATGTA
The DNA here is from genome assembly GCA_963277665.1 of Viscum album. Classification (NCBI taxonomy): domain Eukaryota; kingdom Viridiplantae; phylum Streptophyta; class Magnoliopsida; order Santalales; family Viscaceae; genus Viscum; species Viscum album. The sequence goes on along the minus strand of OY728162.1, from coordinate 1,369,006,738 downwards.
GATGAATCATTATATAAGAATTTAATGATGATCGTTTGGGTTAATTCGTGTGGTTTGTTGACCACAACAAACTTGTTTTGTTTAATCATTTAGTAATATGTGAATAAGTTAGTTCCAAAACATTAAATAGGATAAAATACATATATCATAATCTGGTTCAACCATAAAAATGGTTTCATGACCATATCTAAAGGCGCTAAAGGAAAATGAAAACATGTCATTCTTGAAGGTGATAAATTAACACCTCACAGACAACATTTTCCATTCTAAGATAAAAAGAAGAAGAGAAGGGGGTTGGATGATATATTATCTCATTAGTATCATAAAATTACATTATATTTAAGATAACATAGTTACCATACCATGTGGATGAGTATAGGTGGGGTGATATTAAGAAAAGAACTTGAAATTGAAAGGAAATTAAAGGAAAAGAGAGAGAGGGATTACCTCTTGAATCCTCCTCTTGAGATCCTCCTTAAGGAACCTAAGATTGGTCCATTGATGAGGCCAAAAACTCTTGGACGTGTGGGAGGATCTAGGGAAGATGTTTGGGCAGATATTAGACAAGGATTTAAGCTTGATAGGAGTGAGGAAATGAGGGTGTGAAGGGTGGTATTTATAGTGGAGGGGAGAGGGGTTTTCTCAATATTATAATCATTAATTTATTATTTTTCCACAAGAAATGTAATAGTGAAAATTACATAAAAAATAATAGTAATAAGTTAATGTGAGTTTTAACCAAAGGCCATTTATATCATCCATGACTCAAGCATGATGCATAAATTCATTTATTTAGCATATTTTATAAATTATTGAATTTCACTATTCACCAAAAATTCAAGTATTTCCAAAAAACCCAAAAATTCACCCTAACCATTTTTCGATGTGTAGAATCCAAATAAAAACTCCATTTTTCAAAAATAATATTCTAAATACGTTAAATTAATTTTTTAAATAAAATAATAGTTTATTTGAAAAATACCAATTTAAAATCATTTATTTACTTACTCCAAGATATAGGTATATCATACTTTCACTTAAATAGTATATATATGATATCATATGTAAGGTTACTATTCATAAGGGTAGGTTAATATTCATAAGGGTAGGTTACTATTCATAAGGGTAGGTTACTATTCACCAAAAATTATGTTTTTTCTATTAGACCTCCAAAATCATCTTGGACGCAACCGTGTATGTCAGATTTTCAAAATTCAAAACACAGAAGTGGAAAATATTATGTTTAATGGTCACATAGTATTTAGTATAATAATATTTCATTGTGTTTACTAATGTTATTATACTTTAAGGCATGATTATAATATGTTATTTCCATTGATAAAACTTTGGGTCATTACATTCTTCCTCCCTTATGAAATTTCACCCTCCAAATTTCGTTTTACATAAATAGGTGAGGGTACTTCTCCTTCATCACCTCATATGGTTCCCAAGTTTATTCTTTAAAATTATGGTTCCTCCACAACACTTTTACAAGGTGGGTTGTCTTGTTGCGTAGAACCATATCTCTCCGGTCCAGAATCTTCACTGGATGCTCCTCATAAGAGAGATCATCTTCCAGCTGTACCACCTATGAGTTCAGTACATGTGAGGGATATGGTATTTAATTCTTTAGGAGTGATATGTGAAACACATCATGAACTTGATACATATTCTATGGAAGTGAAAGATGATAGGCCACGAATCCTATATGGTCAAGGATCCCAAATGGGCCAATGTACCTTGGGCTTAACTTACCTTTCTTTCCAAACCACATGACTCTTTTCCATGGTGATATTTGAAGGAAGTCTTTATCTCCAACATTGAACTCCAAGTCCATTCAAAGGTTGTCATCATAGATATTTTGACGACTCTAAGCATAATTTATATGTTTATAGGTCACTTGAACCTTCTCTATCATCTCTTTCACAAGATGAGGTCAAGGTAGCTTTCTTTCTCCAACTTTAACCAAACAAGTTGGAGTTATACACCGCTTTCCATAGAGAGATTCATATGGATCCATATGAATACTTTAGTAGAAGATATTTTTATATAATAACTCAACCAATGGGATATTCTCATACGATCCAAATTTTAATTCTAGAGAGTAGGATCTTATTATATCTTCAAGCGTCTGAATATTTCTTTCAGATTGGACATCTGTTTTGGGGTGATAAGTCATGCTGAAATTTTATTCTGTACTCAAAGAATGTTGATGAATCCTTGAGAATTTAGATTTGAACCTTGGATTACAATGAAAGACAATCTATATTGGAACACCATGAAGTCTCAAAACTTCCTTTACATATATCTTTGTATGTTGTTCAAGTGAGAGTTCTTTTATAAAAGTGATAAAATGGGCAGTCTTAGTGAGTAAGTAAACCACCACCCATATCACATTATTTCCCTTAAATGACATTAGGAGACCTGTGAAAAAGTACATAGTGATATTCTCCAATTTCCACATGGGTATAGGTAATGGTTTCATCATCCATTTGGACCTTTTTCACTCTGATTTAACTTGAAAACATACCAAGCACCTTGAGATATATTCTACAATATCCTTATTCATGTTATCCCACCAGAAGTGTTCTTAGAGATCTCGGTATATCTTGGTGATACTAGTATGGACAGAGAATGTTGATCTATGTGCATTGTGCAATAGATTCTTCTTTATCCTGGGTGATGAAGGCACACAAATTCGAGTTCCAAATCGAATCACACCATCATCATCGATATGGAACTCATGAAACTTCCCTTAATTTACTGCATTCACCTTCTTTTGTAACTCCAAATCATCCCTTTGTGCCTCCATAATCATATCATGGATTTATGGTTGTATAATAATTTGGACATGGTAGGATTTATCCCTTGCCCTTATGATTTCCAAATCCATCCTTTGCATATCCATGAATATAGGGTTTTTTTTCAATTCGTAACATGAATAGAGTAGTAAGTTCTTTTCTACTTTGAGAATCATCTACCTTGTTCACCTTTCCATGATGATAGTGAATAGAGAAATCATAGTCCTTGATTAGATCTAATTATCTCCTTTTATGCATATTGATCAACTTTTGTGTGAATATATACTTTAGGCTCTTGTGGTCGGTGTATAAGTCACACTTCTCACCATAATGGTAGTGCCTCTAGATTTTCAAGGCAAAAATCATGACTGTCAGCTCTAGATCATGCGTTGGGTAGTTTTTATCATGGATCTTCAACTGCCATGAAGTGTAGGCTATCACATTATCATTTTTCATGAGTACACAACCCAAGCCTTTCTTTGAAGCATCAATGTATATCACAAAAATTTCTCCACTTTTCGATAATGTGAGTAAAGGTGTAGTGATTATAATTCTCTTTAGATCCATGAATCTTCCCTCACATTCCTCTATCTAGACATACTTTACCCCTTTCCTTGTTAACTTAGTTAGCGGGATTGAAAATTGTGATACATTTCTCAAAAAATGTCAGTTATACCCATCTAATCTACGAAAATTATAGAACTTTGCGACACTAGAGGGCTTGGGATATTCCTCAGTCACGTTTTTTTAAGGGTCCATAGAAATTCCCTCACTTATGATCACATGTACCAAGAACGTGACCTTTTTCATCCAAAATTCACACTTTCTGAACTTGGTGTACAACTTCTCATTTCTCAATGTTGCCAACACAAGTCTTAGATGCTCTTCATGTTCCTCCTTTCTCTTGAAGAAGATGAGAATATCATCGATAAACACTACCACAAATTTTTCCAAGTAATGTCTAAAGACTCTATTCATCAAATACATGATGATTTCAAGGTAATTATTAAGTTCGAAGGGCATCACCACAAAATCATAATGACCATACCATGTACAGAAGGCGGTCTTATAAATATATTCCTTATACACATTTAACTGATGATATCCATAACAAATATCCACCTTTGAGAAGTATTGAGCTCCTCTTAACTGATCAAAAAAGTCATCAATCCTTGTAAGAAGATACTTTTTCTTTATGGTGATCTTTTTGAGTTCCCGATAATTGATACACAACTGCATTGATCCATCCTTCTTCTTCACAAAGATCACTGGCACACCCCAAGGTGATGCACATGGGTGTATAAACCCTTTGTCCAAATACTCTTGAAGCTGCTTTTCTAACTCCTCCAGTTTGGTAGGATCCATCTTATATGAAAACTTTGAGATAGGTGTAGCTATGTGTATGAGTTATATTGAGAACTCTACCTCACGATCTGAGGGAATTCTAGGTTATTATTTGGGATATACATCACCGTACTACCTCACGATGGGAATTTCCGCAAGGTTGACAATTTATTTTGACACAACCATTTGGATGAGGTATACTTATTAACATGGAATCAACACCCATACCATTGAAGGATTATTCCAAGAAGATTTGTGATCTTCCTTGAATTTTTATAGGAGCATCAGATGGTTCTGAATATGAAAATATATATGTTTTTCCCGAAAGTTGATATGTGCTCTATGTAATGAGATCCAATCCATTCCCAATATAGCATCAAATTCCACCAAGAGAAGTATTACAAGATTTGATGGAAGAATATTCCCACATACACCAGTAGGAAAGGATTTAAACGCTTGGGTTTTAATGATTGTACCACTTGGTGTTTTTATATATATCTCTTCTTCATGGTTTCGGGCCTTCAATTTTGTTATTCTAGAAAACTTTAAAGATATAAAGAAATGTGTAGAAATAGAATCACATAAGACTTTTTCCATTCTTGAGTTAATAGGAAGTGTAACTTGTATGACTTCATTATCTTGATCCACTTCCATAGTAGTGATGGAATAAGCCTTCCCTTTTTCCTTTTTCATTGGTGGCTTATGACGCTGATTACCCTCAATAACTCGAGGTTTAGTACACTATATTTCATATTTCCCTTTCTCCCTATAGTTGTAGCATTGGTCCATGGGTGGTTCTATCCTTTCCTCCACTAAATTATCCTTCCTTATCATGTATTTTTGACACTCTTGATCATAGTGTACTTCTTTCCCACACTTAAATAATTTCCCCATCCCTTTGAGGTATTTACCATGATGCATCTTCCCACATTTTTGGCATGTGGGTTGTTGATTTTTCTTCCCATATTTATCATTATATCCTCTAGAATGAAACTCCATCTTTCATTTCTTATCAACATAGCCATGGGACCATTCACTAAACTCCATCTCCACCTTGAGATCACATCGAACAACTTATTCATAATTCCCAAAGTCTCAAATTGTAATATCCTTTCAAAGGCGTGGTTTTAATCCACTAAAAAATCTATCTATTTTTCTATCATTGTTGATAAAAAAACCTGAATCATACCTTGAAAGCCTTTTGAAACTCACTTCATAGGTCGTGCCTGATTCTATTTCCTTTTTCTCGAGCTCTATGAATTATCCCTCATCTTTTTATGAATATTTCATGGGAAATACTTGTTAAGAAACATGATCTTAAAGTCTTCCCATTCCATCTCTTCAATTTTGTCCCCTGGCTTGGTGTTATTAATCAAATCCCACCATTGATTGAACTCTCACTTTAGATGATAAATGGATAATGTCACTTTCTCCATCTTAGAATATTGAAGCACAAAAAAGATCTTCTCCATGGACTGGACCCACTGTTCCAAAACTAGTGGATTGGAAGATCCACTAAACGTCGGTGGTAGTTTCCTCACAAAACACTCAATAGCCAGTTGCTCTCTCTTTGGTGAAGGAGAAAGTTCATCATTATTCAGGTTATTATTCATAACATAAGATAGATAGGTATGAATTAACATGATATTTTGAATTCTACCTCCCAAGGCATTGGGGATGTCGGTCGGGAAATTGTTGCATTATCCCTTGCACGGGTTGTTGGCATAGTTTCTCCTGGTTCCCACCAATTTCTAAAATAGAAAAGGTTAGAAAAAAACATAATTCAACTAGTCATGATTAAATTATTCATTTTTTGAATTTAAACTAAAAGAACATCTTATGGGATACCTATGTTTAGAAAATATTATTGTGTTCATAATTGTACTTAGTCTCATACTAGAGGTTTTCTCTAGGGTTTACTAATCATAATTACTAAATTAATAAATCATTGACTATGATACCAACTATAGTGACCCTACCTTTTATTACATTAATATTACATCATTATAAAGATAAAAAACACAATTGTATTACACCATGAGGATATATAGGTTTAATGTCTTGGGAAAACTAGGACCAAACATAACATTTACAACATCAATCATAAAAATTTATTTAATTCCTTTTTCTCTAGCTTCTTATCGGCTCTTGAACTCTCCTTAGTACATATATTCACCTGAGGATATATATCAAAAAGGGGTGAGATAAAAGCATAGTAAGAGGATATATATGAACAATATAAAAATGGGTGAGCATAATCATAAAATAGGAAAAGTTTCATGAACATGAGAGGGATAATTAATAAAATACTTGAAATGTGGGAATGCATAAAAAATGAAACATCATGTCTTAGTGGTTAACCATCACACATAGTTGTAAACAATGCTAGAATCATGTTCATGCATAATTTTCCTTTAACTCATGAGATTAATCACTTTACACAATGCATTGGAGCACTGTATAATTCATGGCACACCCTTCACATCATAACCTTCATATTGCACTATATAATTCCGGGCACACCCGTCACACCATAACATTTACATTATCATGCATGCCACATAGAAAATATTTCAAACTTGAAAATAAAATAACCAATGGAAAGAAATGGGTTTCAAATCATAATGAATACATTCATAAGAATTTGGTTCCAAAAATATAGAGGGAAGAACATTCTTGACATAGAAAAATCAATAATGAGTGAAGAAGAAACAATTTTTGAGAGTGTGTTTATTTGAAAGAAGAGTTCTTTTGGAAAACAGTGGGTTTTTCCTGAACATAATTATAAAAAATTTATATTCCAGAAAAGGTAATATAATTATGAAAAATTTATTTTTATGGATTAATGTAGTGAAAGAGATAAAACTCAATGTATAAGAGTTGGGTTCAAGAATTTCCCCTTACCTTGTATTCGAACACATTCTTCACTTTAATGTCCTATAAAAACACATTAGATTCATTAATTAAAAATTAAAGAACGTTTTATACATTAATAATATTCATTAAGGTTTTATTAAGTTCAGTTATGGACCTTTGGATGAGTTATAGAGTTTAAATTCATTGTTTGGGAATGTTCGTTTTTATAGTTTTCTCAAACGGTTCACTTGTATTCACGAATCAAAGATCGTGTAGAACATGGATAAACATCAAGAACTGATATATCATGTTATTAATGATATTAAATGAGTTTAAATGATCTTATAATAAATTATTTTATATAACATGTGGATGACTCATTATATAATAATTTAATGATGATCGTTTGGGTTAATTCGTGCGTTTTTTCGACCACAACGAACTTGTTTTGTTTAATAATTTAGTAATATGTACATAAGTTGGTTCCAAAGCATTAAATAGGATATAATAAATATAACATAATCTGGTTCAACCATAAAAATGGTTTCATGACCAGATCTGAATGCAGTAAAGGAAAATGAAAACATAGCGTTCTTGAAGGTGATAAATCAACACCTCACGAACAACGTTTTCCATTCTAAAATAAAAAGAAGTGGAGAAGGGGGTTGGATGATATATTATCACATTAATATCATAAAATTCAAATATATTTAATATAATATATTTACAATACCATGTGGATGAGGATAGGTGGGGAGATATTAAGAAAATAACTTGAAATTGAACGAAAATTAAAGGAAAAGAGAGAGAGAGAGAGGAATTACCTCTTGAATACTCCTCTTGAGATCCTCCTTAAGAAACCTAGTCTTGGTATTTTTATGATACAAGAATATCTTAAACATGGGTGATGGGATAGTTAATATGTTTGGATAGAGTTTATACAAGGATTTAAGCTTGAGAGGTGTGAGGAAATGAGGGTGTGAAGGGTGGTATTTATAGTGGAGGGGAGAGGGGTTTTCTCAATATTATAATCATTAATTTATTAGTTATCCACAAGAAAATTAATAGTGATGATTCCATGACCAAGAATATTAATAAGTGCATGTGATTTCTAACTGATAGGAATTTACATCAGCCATGACTCAATGACGATGAATAAATTCATTTATTTAGCATATTTTGTAAATTATTGTATTTCACTACTCACCAAAAAAATTAAGTATTTCAGAAAAAACCCAAAAATTAAACCTAACTATTTTTCACTATGTAAAATCAAAAAATGAACCCAATTTTTCAAAAATAATTTTCTAAATATGTTAACTTAAAATTTTAAATAAAATAATAGTTTATTAAAAAATTACCAATTTAAAATCATTTATTTACCTACTCCCAGATATAGGTATATCATACTTTCACTTAAATCGTATATTTATACTATCATATGTAAGTTTATTATTCATAAGGGTAGGTTACTATTCCTAAGGATAGGTCACTATTCATAATAATAGGTTACTATTCACCAAAAATTATATTTGTTCCATCAGACCCCAAAAATCATCTTGGACATAACCATGTATGTCATATTTTCAAGAATCAAAACACAGAAGTGGAAAAAATTATGTTTAATGTTAACATAGTATTTAGTATCATTATATGTAATTGTTTTTCCTAATGTGATTATATTTTAAGGAATGATTATAAGAAGGTATTTCCATTGATAAAACTTTGGGTCATTACACCTACTGCCTCACTACTGAGGGTCAACTAGTACCAATATAACACTTCCTCCTTGGAATTCTTATCATTTAATCCAATAAAAGTAAATTCTAAACATATATTTCAAAAAATTCATAAGTGGTTGATAAACAAATGTATGACTACACATAAAACCATTTTATCCTTCAATCATGTTGTCTTCATGATCCATCATTACTTCATCTACTTCATCCACCCTTACAAGAATAAAATTTTCAATATCATGATGGAAAAATAAGTTTGCTTCTTGCTGTTGATGAGATTCAATGTCAGAGGTCAAATCTTCCACTTCCTCACCCGTATCATACAAGTCTCTTTGTTTTACATGAGCAACTACACTCCACTCTACATATACTACATCTTCCACATAATATACCATTTTATATTGCAATGATAAGATATACGAATCAGTTAATTCACAGTCACCAACATCTATTAGGTGAGAGAAGTTCACAGAAGTAAATTTCAAGGAATCTCTTTTAACACCCCTGATAAAATAAACCCAATTACATTTGAATAAAACAACTAAAAAATGATCATGGTAGTTTAATTTGATAGTATCACTCAACTTTCCATAGTATCCCACTTAGAAAAATGTAAATATACCACTATTATATGTTTTCAAACTCTCTTACTAATCGATTATATGAAATTTAAATCCATTCACATTGTAAGCATTGAACTTTCTAGTCTGTTTCAGAGGACTCGAGCAAGAAACATCAAATCTTCTAAAAACTCATCTCGAGTATAAGTATTCATGATAAAAAAGTAATATACATTATTATATTTAAAATATATATGTGTTAACCTAATATCTATATTTATTGAAATATTTATGAACTGAAACATATTGCAAACCATTTTAAAAGATCTCTATTAACAAATTTTGTTATATCTTTATCATTTCATGTTCAACCTCTCATTCATCTCCTTTATTTTATCCTCAACACTTCAATAAATGGATATGAAATTTAACTATTTAGTAAAACATATCTATGTTCCTGTGATAATTCTATTTCTATCAGTGTAAAATTTGAGCTCCTACCAACTAATTAGCAAATGGTTGGAAAGATTTTTTGTTTTCCCATGTAGTTGAGATTGAGTAGATGTATCCTCAACACATCCAACTCAATTGAATCATGTATCAATATCATGAAAGTATCTAGAAAAAAGGTAAGACACTCATCTTCCAAATATCCTTCAAAAATAGAGCCTTTATGTTAAGATTTATGTTTCATGTATGATTTGAAACTCCCAAGATATCTGTGAAATAAATGAAAAAAATAATAATTGTGTATTTAATGAAGTTCCAATCATTGTTTTCTTAAATTAAAAACATATAAATAAATCAACTGTCAATTGGATACATCCATTGATAATGCACGGGGTCTCATAATTTATCTTCCTTTACTAAATGAACAGTTAAATGCATCATGATAGTAAAAAATGATGGAGGAAATATCATCTCCATTGCAAAAAGTGTTAATAAAAATCTCTCCGGAAGGTTGTCAAGCTCAAATGTTTGTAGATTTTTCTCAAATAGTTGTATGAACAATGTGTAAAATTGGAGTACAACAGCAATAACCTTTTCATGTAATAATGTACGCAATTACAATGGTATAAAATTCTGCAAAAAAATAAGTAAAACATGAATTTTAAATACATGTAACCTATGATGCTTTAAGTCAACACACCTTGAGATATTACTCGAATACCCATCAGATACCTTGACAAGTTTTAAAATTCTAAAGAATGTATCTTTATCCCTATTTTTCATTTCAAAAATTGTCGGATCATACTTTCCACTCTCATATGGCCAGAGATCACGCTTTATGTTCATTTCTTATAAGTCTTTCCAAGCATTGAGATGATCCTTTAATTTTACATGCTCATTAAGACATGTGAAGATAAAATTGTCACAAAAATTCTTCTCAATATGCATCACATCAAGATTATTCCACAACAAATTAAATTCCAAATACAGAATTTTGAAGAATATACTTTTTTTTCCATTATTTCATTACAATTTCACTTGATGATGCACTTTGAACTCATTTACCACTATCATTCAAATGATACACCTTCCCAAATTTTATTTCTACATTTCCAAGTTTTTACAATATTTTAGAACCTTTCAAAAAAATTTGAGGTGGTTTATGATCAATAGAACCATTTAATTTTAAATTATTTAACTGAAATCTATGAGATGAATCGAGAAATATTCGATGACATAAAAATCAAAATTTTCTACTGTGAGGTAGTCATTCGGGCACAAAATCAATGTTAAAAAAAGGACAAGCAAAACCCATGTATGTGTTCTATCTAGCTAAATTCCCAAGTCCATGTAAGTCACTAATGGTCCACATTAGAGCAGCTTGCATTTTGAACATTGTTCTAGAAGATGCATCATATGTCTGAACACTGTTGCTGGATAAATCCTATAATTCTTCAATTAAAGGCTGCAAGTATACATCAATATCATTTCCAGGCATATGTTTTCTAGGAATAATCATTGAAATGATAAGATTTTTTTTTTCATACACATCCATGGAGGAAAATTGTAAAGGATCAAAACAAGATGACAAATTATATAACTGGTGCTCAAAGTCATGAATGTAATGAATCCATTAGTAGCTAAACCCAGTAGAACATTCCAATTATCAGATGAGAAATATGGATGTTTTGAATCAAACTTCTTATATGATTGTGAATCTCTTGGATGTCTAATTAACCCTTCATTGTTATTATCTATAGAATGCCACTTCATGCGTTCAACCATTTTTGATTACATGAATAATCTTTGTAATCGAGGATTTAAAGGAAATTAACACAAAACCTTTTCAGGTGTGTTCCTTTTCTTTATCTTCATAGTATCATGTTGATTCAGACTTCCAACATCACTCATTGACTTCCATCTAGAAGAAGAATTTTTTTTCAATCCAATCTACATGAATCCTATACCCAATAAAGAATACAATCATTTGGACACACATGTATTTTTGTATAATTCACACCAAGCTTGTTTACAAATTTTTTCATATCATAAAAAAACTCAAAAATATTTTCTTCAGGAAATGCATCATGCCACAATTCCAATATCACGGACATCGACTTATTTGTAATTCCACATAGGCATTTGATTTGGTAAAACTTCAACAGAAAAGAAAGTTTTGAATATTTTTAAGATCCACTATACAAATCTTGATTTCCATCATCAGATAAAGCATGAAACACATGTTTCTACTCCATAATGTTTTCTCTTACATTATTCTCCCAAAAATCAAGAGGAGAATCCAATGATTTGTTATAATTTTGATCTGGTTGTCCTATAGTCTCAAAAAAATCAGCCGTCACATTGCTATTTGTAGCACCATCAACTAGTTTGTATTATATGTTTTAATGTCGATGTTGTTTTTTTTGAAACAGAAAATGCATCATTAATAAGATTTTTTATTTCATTTTCCATTGTCGATGAAGTTGGGAGATAATTCTGTCGACCGACATCATTGATAAAGGTTTCAATAACATTCGATTTTCTGTACCAAATCCAATAGAAATAGTGAGAAGGTAATTGCTTCAATATCAAGCATTCATAAAATTCATCTCTCTTCAACCATATTCTAAAATTACATTTAGTACATGGACATCTTATTCTCTAATCAACATATCAATTTGAAATTTAAATATCCAAAAACTTCTCCAAACCCTTAGCATACTAAGGTGTGATCCCTAGTAATTTGATCTAGATTTTATCCGTATATATCCCAATATCACAATGTTCCTACACATTATTAAAAAAAAATTAAAATTCATAGTTATTACAAAATAGGAAAATAGATAATGGAAAAATCTGGTAAATCTTGGAATGATAATGAAGTGAATGAATATCCTAGTTTGAGAATAGAGGAAACCTGCCATGAATGGAGTGTCAAAGATAAGATGAAATTAGGAGTTCCATCCATAAAAACAACATAGAGAATACCTGACTTGAGTTAGTGTAGATCTCTCCTATTAGTAGATTTCTAACATAATGAAAGATTTTAAATATATGGATTAGAGGTGATATATTGGAATCAAAATGATTCCCATTGTTATGGGAATCAATACAAACATTGTTCTTGATATAGAATCCCCCTATATAGATCTGATTTATATAGAAGAGGGGAAAAGATAAATGTATGGAAGATATGGTGATAGATATGAATGAAACCATCATGGAATTAGGAAATTACTCGTCACTATATTATAACTAGTTATAGATTTGGAATCATTGTTTCATATATGAATTAATGAATTCGAACATATCAATGAGAAAAGGCAAAACATGATGGATGAACTTGAAATAAATTATAATAGATTACAATTATAATTTTACAAGAAGGATATCCTATACTCATTTATTCAAGGGGAACTAGTATGGTCATTGAAAACTCCCATGATACCTCAGTAGAGACCTATGTTAATGGTGAAAAAATAGAAAGACCCTAGACTGCACATATGGTCTATACAAATGAACCATGTTCCTTAATTATAATTCTTATATATCATGTCATTTCTATCACTAATGTATGGTTTCTTATAAAATACATATCCTAACAAACATCATCCAAATTTTAACATAAGATTCCCTAACAAACAATGACATAGATATATAATTAAAGATTATAAATACAATTTTTTATTATTTATCAAACTATATATAAATCTACCACAACAGAGAGGCTATGACCGTAGTGAAAAGCATCAAAGATAATCACAAAATAGCACAGACAAGGGAAGATCATCACATAAAAGGGCTCGGGGGGCTCGGGATCTGAGGGATCGGGCTGGGGTTCGGCTGGTAAGGGTTTGGATGATGAGGGATTTGAGGGATCCAACTCGGGTGATTCCAGCAAGGTCTTCGAGGGATCGATATTTGAGGGATTGAGCATGGAGGGTGAGGGATTGGAGGGTTCGAGCCCGGGAGATGCAGACAAGGGCTTGGAGGGCTCAAGCTCAGGAGCTGTCGTTAATGGCTTGGATGGATCGATCTCGGACAATGCCGGTGGGGGGTGGGGGTTTTCTAGGGTTTGAGGTCGGGGGAGTTGGGGGGGGGGGGGGGAGGGGGTTAGGGTAGAAGGGGGGGGGGGTTGTGGGAAAAGTGTGTTTTTTTATTAAAAACTTAATATTTAGAAGTGGTTTTTAAAAGAACGCAGTGGAATACTGGATTTTTTACCAGTGGTTCACTAAAACACCACTAAAAAACCACTTCTAAAAACAATTTTGGTGTAGTGAGTGATATAACATTAATGGATAGTGAAATAAAGTATTTATCACGTTTTTGTCTCTTGAAAAAAGTTAATATCTCAGGACATTTAATGTGAATGGAACTACCTAAATAAATCCATGTCCATGGTGTTTGGTAGGCACGTTCATTTTCAGAAAGAAAAATTAAGAGACATCAATCATATTGGTTGATGGAACTAGCACACAACTTAAATGATTTGATATATTGAGATAAAGAACTATATTACATGGTAAACCTTTTTAAGAGGTTAGATTTCACTATGATGTTAACTTCTTTCTCTATGGATACCTTGGTGTATTTCTAGATGAAAACCTTGTACTTTATGAATTTTTCCTAATGATATTTAGAAATAGGTCTAGAGGGTCACACACTAAGTGTATCCACAATCTCAATTAAATTATAGTATTAAATTTATCAAGTTAGAATAAATAATATTTATTCTGGTTTGGTTGATCACCATAATTTAATCACAATATTTTTAAAAGAATATGTGAGTAAAATAATAATAATAAATATTTATTTTCAAATTTATAGAATATAATTTTTATTATATTTATTGTAGAATAATACATTGATATTTATTTAATTAAATAACCATTATCTGGGGATAGATAAATGTTGATGAGGGAAAGATGACTAATTTTAATGGTTTTATTAGTTATAAATGATATTTATTTATATTATTTATGCCTTGTTCATGTCAAGAAAATAATAATAATAATAATAATATTATTATTAATGGACATGAGGTCAATTAAGAATATTAAAGATGTTTGGGGGCTTGTATCTGATTATCCAACCCTATACTAGATATAACAAATATCTAATTATATCACTTTCCTAATTTAAATTTGGTGTGCACAATAAATAGAGTGAGACTCTATCAATACCTAGAGATAGAGAGAGAGAGAGAGAGTAAGAGATATGAAGTGATCTCCTCCATTACTCTCTCAATCTAATGAGTGATTATCAAGAGTTATTCCTCTCTTGATAAGAATTATGCTATGATCAACCACAAATAACGTAAGAGATCAGAATCGGTCATTCTAGAACCTGTTGATTCTATGACATCATCCAGAGACTGTTGTTCTCATGTGGATCACCACTAGAGAGATTATACACTTGGATTATATAGTACAATGAGAGTGCAATGAGTTTTATTCCACTAGATCATCAATGAAAGTGGAATTACAAGTTATGGTAAATTCCATATCTTCTCATAAATTAATTATATGTTACATGTGAAGATACTATCCCTTTGGTTTTTTAGTATTCATATAGTTTATTAATCTTCTATTTTAGTTGTACATGGTCTCATGTTCATGTAAACCAACGATTACATGTGATTTATGAATAAACGATGAGTTGGTCATACCATCAAAGGACACTTCTACTATGCTAATAACCCACATTTGGTATCAGAGTGATCAATTGTTTAATTTATATTTATTTATTATTCATTGATTAATTGTATGCGTTTTCATTTTCCTTTACTTAAAATGATTCATTTTCTTTTACTTAAAATTATTCATTTTTATAATCTGACATCATCGTCTCTTCTTTTATTTGTTATCGATTACGTAACCAGTAACCAATTAGTGATTAAAATTGAAGAATAATTTGGAGATTACCATATAGAGGTTCCAAAGGCTCCTCCTAGAGAAAAATAATGTACACACTGTATAATACCATAGTGATGCCATGTAGTTTTTTTTTCAAGTTTGTATCTTTCTCTATCAGGACAGATCTTAAAAAATCAGATCTAAGATCTAAATAGATTGGAATGGAATGAATATCCAGATAGATTGGAATATGAAATAAAGAACTAAACATAGTGTAACCAATGTACATTACTTGTAGTCCCTATTATCTTATGACTGAGTAAACGAGGTGTCTCCAGTGAGCCGTGTATTGGATACAAGGATTGGGGACTACCAAGCCATGAAATATGAGGTTACACACCAAGTATTTTTAGTACACTCTATGTAACTAGAACACATCCAAGGCAGGAAACACGAATAGAACAATGCCTGAATGGTGGTCATGGGCATAAGAAAAGTAAACACTATGTAATTTTGTACACGCTATATAGTTTTATGCCAGGAAATGTTCTCAAATTTTCATGTAAAGAAGAATTAAAAGTATAATTAAACATATTGATTATGTGTTCTGTATATTTTTCATTTGATAGTACACATCATTTCATAGGATTAATAATTATATATTAAATTAATCTTCATGTTAAAATTTTTATAAACACAAAAGGTTTCCTCCAAGTACACTTGTGTACAATATTAATTTTAAATGACTTTTTTCAAAATCATAGATGATGGCGAGTTAAGGATCCTTGTATGTAATTAAGATAAATTAAATTAAATAGATTAATTCAGAGTGATTATCTTAATTATAGAACAAATTGAAACAATTGATAATAATATTGTAAATGTATTCTCATTTCTTGATGTGTGGATGATCATGAGATTAGACCATCCCATGTATATGATTTATTCCTTTTATTTTAAATTGGTTAAATTGTTATTAATGGTCTACAAGTCATACCATACTCTATATTATGTAAGGGCCTATGTGTTGGTGGTTTATCTTATGTAAACCAACTTTATCCAATCTATTGGATCACCTCACCTGTGTGTGAGTAAAAGATTATGTAAGGATGAATCTCCTAAGAAAGTGGAGGTGGTCCAAGTTAAGGAGATGAGGTGAAGACAATCTAGGAAATACATAGGTTCCAAATATGGATTCTTGCAATATGAACTAATATACGGTTCAAGGTGTGTTTTCCCTTAGTTTCAAGGGTTAGTATATCATCTTCTAGATAAAATAACCATTAGATAATCTCATGATCATGTCACTTATATTTTATTCTATCAGTTTCATGATAATTTATATTTGTGGATGTAGTGGGATCACCTAATAAATGAATTAACAATCTTGTAATATAGAATAAAATATCATCATATTATGTGTAAATGATTTATTATAATGGCTAATCACTTAGATAAAATCCTCTTAAAAGTGAAAAATCATATAAAAGGATAAACTAGGATTTACACATAAAGATACAAAATACCTATATTAGAATATTAGTTCATATTATTCTTCCATTACTAATGTTATAAACAAACTCATAGTTTAAATTGATTGGCCAACCCATGCTGGGGTGATTTCAATTATCGTGTAACTTTTAACTTGAATTTTTGGGTTGACTTAAATTATTTTACATCAAGGGATGAATAATTGAGCATAAATTCATGTAAATAAAAGGTAAAGTTTAAGTAAATATATAAAATAGGATTTTAGTATTGGGGAGTCCATTCAATGGATCAAGGAACAATGAGTTAATATAGTTTAAAAGTTCTACCTGTCTAAAACCCTTCAAATAGATTTTCAGGCCCAAGTTTGGGTTATGAGAAGTGGGACATGAATCCTTGACACTAGAATATCTAAGTGATAATATATTCTAAAACTAATGGTGAGAGTTATTAGGTTTTAAAAAATAGTGGGAGATTAGTGGAATTTAATTATTTTTAAATTTATTAATATATTTTGTAATAAAAAATTAGTAATTATCTATTCTTTATTTTTAAAAATTGTAAATCAAACAATATCTAAAATATTAATGAGATCCATACTATATAAGGATAACCTTCTCACTAGCACAAATTTTTAGGAATGGTATAGGTACTTTCACGTTATAATACACCACGATTTGAATTTGTAAATGTTAAAAACCCCACTTCTTATGTTCATTTACAAATATATTAATGAGGAAGACATATCTCTTTATCTAAAGCATGTGGATGATGTTATGGATTCCCAATGTTTCATGCTATCCTCTATGTGAAATTATCTTATGAATAAATATGAGGATATGGAAGCGTATATCATCATATCTCACCTTAAGGATCTCTATCAAGAGAAGGAAAGATCAGAGAGATATGAGATCTTCAATTCACTATTCACATGAAATTTTAGAGAGTCAACACTAGATGGGGCACATGTAGTTAAGGCGATTAACTATATTTAGCACCTAGATATCTTGGGATTCAAGACCCCTGATGAGCTATGAACATATCTCATTCTGTCCTTACTACCCAAAAGCTTCACCAGTTTCATTATGAATTAAAATATGATAAATAATGAGAATATTCTTTTGAAACCTCTTACACTTATTCACCAAGTGAATAAAGACATGGGGCATGACAAACCCACTGCTTATGGTTAGTAAGAAAAGGAAGAATAAGGAAAAGGTAATAAGGACTCATTCCGAGTCTAAGGCTCCAGAGCACCATCATTCCAAGAAGAAGAAGATCTAATGGAATGAAAATGAATAGGATGTCATATGTTTTGTATGTGGAAAGTGAGGACACTGGAAGAGGAATTTCACCAATCCAAATAAGAAAGGGTAATCTTCACGTTCATTCATTATCAAGTTCAATATTTCTATATATAATTTGGGTATTAGATACTACATGTGGTGCTCAAATTTGTATCCAATTAGATAAACCAAGTATATTTTGGATGGTTATAGGAGGTGAGGTGGATCTTTGGGATGTGAATGGAGCAGGGATAAATGATCTAGATATTGGATACTACCATCTCACATTTTTAACCTGATTGATTTTTGTTTTAAAGAACTTTTATTACACACCTAGTTTTATAAAGAACATTATTTCTATTTATTTCTTAGATATAGATAGATTTATATCCATATTTTGAAATATAGGTTACTGATTTTATAAATAGAGAAGATGTTATTGTATGAAACAATTGAATAATAGTATTTATGTATTAAATTAAAAAAAACCAAATATTGGTAATTGATAATGAAACTAATATGTGCGACTCATATGACACCCATTTATGGAATCACTATCCTGGCCATGTAAACTTGAAACATTTGACAAAGATCTATCAAGATAGTTATTTAGACTCTTTTGAGATTTATCCAATTGAAATATTTCCTCCTTTTTTACAAGGAAATATGACCAAACAACCACTTGTTAATAAAGGTGAAAGGGCTATGAATCTTATATAATTGGTACACAATGATGTGTGTGGAACTTTTAAAGTAGAATATAGGAGAAACTTCTCTTATTTTATTACTTTCACCAAAAAAATGAGTTGGTATAGTTGTATATACTTAATTTGGTATAGGTCTAAATCTGTTGAGAAGTTCAAATAGTTTAAGAATGAGGTTGAAAATCAGATTGGTAATAAGATAAAGAAACCTCAATCAGATCTAGGTGGTGAATATATTAATCAAGACTTCATTGAATTTTGATAGTATTATTGGATTTTATCTCAACTCACTCTACCATATACACCACAATGGAATGATGTTAGTGAAAATAGGTACTATACCTTGTTGGACATGGTAAGGTTTATAATGAGTAAATCAAGTTTTCTATTATCCTTTTAGTGATATGAATTAAAGAGAGTATTATACTTACTAAATCGAGTACCAAACAAAGAGGAAAATGGTATTCCCTTTGAGTTATGGAGTGAGAAGAAACATTTTTTTCACATGCTTATGCATGGGGTTTCAAGGAGTTTGTTAAGGCTAGATCAAGCAACAAACTATCACCCCAAGTAAGGAAGTGTATATTTATAGGGTATCCTAAGGAAACTAGGGTGTACTACCTATAAAACCATTAGAAAAAGAAAATGAATGTTGTAAGAGAGTCTATATTTGTTAATAGTGAGAACATACTCAATGAGGAAAATAGAAGAAAGATTAAATTCAATGAATTTTATTTTCAAGACATATAAGAGTTAGTAAAAGAACCAATTTCATAGGTACCCATGGAAAAAGATATTCCTAAAACACAAGTGCTATGTAAGAGTAGTAGAGAGGTATGAGAACCAGAGATATAAGGTTTTCTAGTCACCGATGATGGTGACTCATTATTGGTTGACAATAATGATCCTCTCTCATATAAATTGACAATAAAGATCTTAGAATCTACAAAATGGTAAGAATCTATGAATTTTGAGATGGATTGCATGGATCATAATAAAGTTAGGGTTCTTATCAATCCACTAATTGATGTAAATATTGTTGGGTGTAAATGGGTATTTAATAGAAATATGGACATTGATATTAAAGTAAATACCTATAAAGTACAACTAGTGGCTAAAGGGTTTAGAAGAACTCAAGGAATTGAATATGATGAAACATTTTATCTAGTTTCCATGTTTAAATCCATCATAATTTTTTCCATAAATGTTTACAATGAATATGAAATTTGGAATATGAGTATCAAAACTACATTGCTTAATGAGAACCTTCAAGAATATGTGTACATGACACAACCAGAAGGGTTTCTAACTCAAAAAATGGGAAAAAGGTATGAAAGTTGTAGAGATCCATTTATGGATTAAAGAAAGAATCCAAGTCATAAAATATTCAATTTAATGAAGCCATAAAGGAATATGGTTTCATTTAGAATGAATGAGAGCCATGTGTTTTAAAGGAGTTAAGTGGTAATATTCTTATCTTCATAGTAGTATATATTGATGATAGATTACCAATTAGAAATAATATAGTATCTTTTCAAGAGTATAAGGCATGGTTGAACAAGTGATTTTTTATAAAGAACTTTGGTGAACAATCCTATATTATAGGGATCAAGATCACACGTGATAGATCCAAGAGGCTTCTTAAACGAAGTCAAGGTATATAAATTGAAAAAAATACTTAAGAGGTTCAGTATAGAACAATCCAAGAGAGTATTGGTTCCAGTGCCACATGGTATACATCATTCCACGAAAATGTATTTTTTGACACAAAATGAAAGAGAGAGAATGAGTAATATCCCATAATAGTTTATGATATTATCTATCATTTATTATATTTTATGTACAAGTATTTATGTTGATTATGATTGGAGTTTGGTAGGAAGATATCAAGTGGATCCAAGTGAACACTGTTGGACTACTTTCAAGACTATCATTAAGTATATGAGTTGAACTAAGGATATATCCTAGTTTATGTAGGACATGAAGATCTAGTCATCAAGGGATGTTAGCATTAAAATATATCATAATGAACAAAATTCAAAATATTGATATTTCATTTATCTCAATGGAGGATTTGTGAGCTGGAAGAGTTCAAAGCATCAAGTTATCCCCAATTCTATAGTATATTTAGAGTATGTTGTGGATTTCTTTACATCCAAGTACATAGTTTGGATTCAAAACTTTGTAGAAGATCTGTATGTGTCACCTAGGAGTGAATACCCTATCATATTTTACTATGTTAACACTACAACAATGACTCTTTCCAAGGAGCTAGGGTCACAATAAAGGAAAAAGAACACACTTTAGAAGTTTCATATCTTGAGGGATTTTCTCAATGATGTGAATTTATGGTGATAATATAATCCATGGAGGAGAACATAGAAGAACCCTTAATTAAGGTTTTATATTTAAAAAAACATGAGTATCATGTGAGATCTAGTGGGATAAAAGCTGTTATCATTTGGATCTATTGAAAGTGTGAGTCTTTTGGAGTTGGTTCCCTAAAACCAACTTGTTTAGTACTTGATTACATGTTTTCATTATTAAAAAATCTTTATTATCATGTTATTATTGTTCTCTAAAAAAAATTATATGTAATAATTTCCTTAGAATATATTTCACATTGAAAGGTTATCATAGTTCCCCAATATGATGAGAACCGATAGGTTCCACAATATTATTCTTGAACCTTATTCTATGGATGGATTATATTATTTGAAATGACATAGAAAATATAGGATATCGGTTGTAGGAGGATAATAAGACATTGAGACACCTTCTCACAGTGTTTTACCTTGGTAATATATAATATAAAAGGTTATGAGAATAGGTCCATCAATAGGAAACCCACATTTCCATGTTTCATTGGATTCACCTATATTTAGATGTGTGTATTGATCCTTATAATTTAATATTATCATTAATGGATATCACAACTTGCATAGTTTGATGTATTTATGAAAACTGTGATGAAATATGTTCATGGTGATGTAGGATATATTGGATGCATCATGAGTGATATAACATTAATAGATATTATGAGAAATGATTTATCCCCTTTTTTCTATGGACAAAAGTAAATATATTAGGATCTTTGATGGGAATGTAACTACCTAAATAAATCCCTAGGAATGGTGTTCAATATGTGTGTTCATTTTTGAAAAGTCAAATAAAGATACATTGAACATATAAGTTAATAGTAGTAGAATGAAACCTTCTTGATTTGAGATATTGAGATAAAATATTATATTACATGATAAATATTCATAGGAGGTTGGAAATCACTGTGATGTGAACTCCTTTATCTATAGATTTCTTGATGTGTTTCTAGATTCCACCCATGGAATTCATAAGGATATGACTAATTCCATTGAGAAATAGGTCTAGAGGTTCACACAATAATTTTATCCACAATCTTGGTTAAATTATAGTACTAAATTTAATAAGTTATAATAAATAATATTTATTCAGGTTTCACTGATCGTCATAATTTAATCACAATATATTCGAAATAATAAGTGATTTAAATAATAATAATAAATATTTATTTGAAATTTTGGGGAATATAATATTTTTTATATTTATCCTAGATTAATGAAATACCATTTATCTAATTAAATAGCCATTATTTTAGGATTGGTAAATATTTATGAGGGAAAAAAGACCGAGTTTCATGGTTTGATTAATTATAAATGATATTTATTTATATTTTTAATGTGTTGAGTATGTAAATAAATTAATAATAATAGTAATAATAATAATAATAATACTATTAATGGATATGGGGACAATTATGAATATTAAATATGTTTGGTGGGTTGTATGTGATTTTCCAACCCTAAACCAGATATAATAAATATCTAATTATATCAATTTCTTAATTTACAACTAGTGTGCCCAATGGATATAGTGAGACTCTATCAATACATAGAGAGACATAAAGAGATATATATTGCTATCCTTCTTTATTATCTCAAGATAATGAGAGATCTTCAAGAGTTCTTTCTCTCTCGAGAAGAATTTTTCTACAATCAATCATAGAAAATGAAAGTGATCAAAACCAGTCATGCTAGAACCCAATTATTCTATGACATTTTTCAGAGACTACGATGCACATGTGGATCCTCACTAGGGGGATTTTACGATTGGATCCTACAGCACAATGGTGATTTAATGATTTTTATTCAACTAGATCATCAACAAAAGAAGAATTAAAACTTAGACATAATTCCATATCTTCTCATAAATTAGTTATATGTTACATGTAAAGATCTTCTCCCTATGTTTCTGGTGTATTAATATAGTCTATTAATATACCTTTTTTTTTGTTTTACATGGTATCATGATTATGTAAAGAAATGACTACACATGATTTATGACAAAAAGTTGAGTTGTTCATAAAATTAAAGGACACTTCTACTATGACCAAAACCTACAAGTTCATCATCTCAGAGTCTTTTTTAGTTTAGTATATATATATATGTAAATAATAAGGATAGGTACAAGATTTATTATAAATCCAACATATGTTTTTTAATTGGTTATGGGGTGAATATTTTGGATATCACATGTGGGATGGTGAAAGAAAAAAAATAATCAAAAGAATAGATATTCTCTTTGATGAAATTCTATAAAAGGAATAAAACTTGGTGGAGAAGGAAGTTTAAGGATAATAAACCATCAAAATCTAGGTTGATCAAAGTACTGATAATTCAGAAAAAACTAGATAACTCATATTCCAGTGCTCAAGGAACCAAAAATCCAAAAGTAAGACCATTAGAAAAACTATAAAGTTTAAGAGTAGCGAAATATCGAGTCGGGGAACTAGATTTATGTTCCCCATAAGTAAAAGTAATAGAAGTTTAGGTGCTGCTGGAAAGAGAATATCAAAACTATTTAGTTTAGTAGATTCAGTTGAGGAGATTAACCTGAATTAAGAGACCAGTTTAGAGGCATTAGGATGATATAAATTTTCTACTCCCATTAAATTTAGGAGAAGCTGAAAATATAGAGGAGGAAACTTCACTTAGTGTCTCTAAGTAGTGAGAGTTATCCATGAATGAGTAGATGAAATATTTGAAGTTTAATAGAACTTGGGAGATGGATGAACTATTGGATAGTTAAAATTCACTTGAGAACAAGTGGGTTTACTAGATTAAGAAAGAAAATTGTGGAAATAAGAGATATAAATCATGACTGGTAATAAAGGTGTTTCAATAAAAGGAATGATTATATATCTTGAAAATATTATCACTGGTAGTTAAAGATTATTCAATATTAATAGTGATAAGAATGGTTTTATCAGATGATTTTTATCTAGAGAATATGGATGTAAAGGCCAATTTTCTTCATGGTAATTTAGATAAGGGTATCTATATGAAAAAACGGATAGGTTTACTGGTAGTATGGAACCATGCTTTGGTTTTTAGATTCAAGAAAATGATCTACATGATGAAACAACCTCCTAAAAAATGGAATAAAAAATTTGATTTATTCATGTTAGAATAAGGGTTAAATAGGTAAAATTTAGATCATTGTTATTATAATAAGAAATTGGATGATGTGAAATTTATCATATTGATTTTGTATATAGATGATATACTTATTTCTAGATCAGATTCTTGGAAAATAAGAATGTTGAAGTGTGAATTTTTTGGAAGACTTGAGTTGAAAAATCATAGAAATACAAGGAAGATTATGGGGATTAAGATCAAGAGATATAAGAAAGTCAATAATTTGTTTATATCTCAAAATTATTTTATTTAGAAGATCATGTAAAGGATTGGGATGGACAAAAGTAATCCAGTATCAACCCATCTTATGGGTCACCTCATGTTTTCCAAGTCATAGGTGCTAATAACAGAAGTTGAAGCCAAGTACATAGAGAAAGTACTGTATGCATCATTGGTCAGAAGTTTGATATATACAATGGTTTACACTCAATCAAACATCTCTCATGTAGTGAGGGGTTTTGAGTCTGTACATGGATAATTTAGGGTAAGTACATTGGGAGGTTATAAAGTAGATCCTATGGTATTTTAAAGTATTAGAACTTAGATCCATATTTTAGGGAATATATGAACCATTTCTAGGATTTAAGGACTTATAATTTTCATATTACATGGAGGAAAGGAAAAGTAAAGCTAGTTTTTAGTTTAATTTTAGAGGAATCACTATTAGTTAGTCATCAACGTTGAAAAAACATGTAACTATAAGTTCAATGAAGGAAAAGTATGTAGCTGCAATAGAAGATAGGGAGGAAATGGAATGGATGATGTAGTTGATACATGATCTAGGAAGTGTTCAATTATAAGTAGTACTTTACTGTGAAATAAAAGGTTCTATTCACTTGAAAAAAAATCCTATTTTTAGGCTTAGAAGAATCATATCAATCTGAAGTATTATTTCATCAAAAAATTTTTGGTGGAAAAGGAGATGAATCTAGGTAAGATAATAGGAATCCAAAGTCCTATATACATATTCACTAAGGTAGTATTCTAAGAAATATTAAGATAGAATCATTCCTCAGTGGTACTTAGCATTGGATTTATATTTAATAGAACTATGGTTAGTGGTAGAAGACTAGACTCAATGTGAAGGTAGTGAAAATTAATCTCTTTAGCGACTACTGATCTTATCCAATGATACTAGGTCCATTGAAAGTTTTATTATATCAATGGTTCTATGGTGATGTTATTTGGGAGCTATATAAGTTTAGAAAAATTGATGATTCATAGGGTTGGTAACCTAGATCATATGGTCATGTCTTGTGATCGAGGTTTTTAGGGGAGTAAGTTTAACTTGTTTGAAAGTATGTTCTTAGTATCTAAGAACGTCGGACCTTCAATGAAAAGGGTGGTTCAAATGAGAATTTATTGGAGATATCAAGATTTTTTGAGGGTTAAATTATTTTATAATCCATTTGTAATCACTTATAATATTCTGGTTATAATAAAATTAAGGAGAAGTGTGCTTCCCCTATTCACATATGAAAAAGTCTAAAGCACATTAAACTTAGTATTCTTTCTCTGCTTTCTATATTTCTTTATCATTTTTTAAAATTGATTTTATTTCTAGTACTTTATTTTTGTACTGAGGTGTGTATATGAGTATGAATTTTGTGTGGTGAGTAGGGTTCATTGACTAGCTACTTTCGGTACACTCAATCACGGGGGAGTGAACGTGAAGAGATAAATTTTACGCTATATAGAGTATCCTATGTGAAATATTATGGTGGAATTATGGGAGAATATCTGATAGTTTTATCAGAACCCTGAATATATTTCTTTCATGATTGTCTTACCCCAACACTACTCACATCATAAGGGGGTCTTATCAAAGATAATGAAATGGGAATAATAGTGCCCACAATAAAGGACAAATGTTACGTGGATACTGTTCATGTTTCTCATGACCAATGTTTAGGGATCAATATAGTTTTCATGTTGTCATAGGATATTTCATGGAAAAACATTTGGAGTATATAATTTTTGAATTCATAAGACTTTATTTTGGGTCAATAGTTCAAAAATACATGACACAATCGATGAAAAGGTATTATCACTATCCATGTGTGTATCATAGACGGTGTTAGGGGGATACCATTTCTTACACTTAGTTAAATTAAAGGAAGATTTTCGGAACCCCAAAAACTATCAAATAAACTCACCGAATGATAACCAATTTGAACACGAGAAGTAACTCTCTAGAGACTACATCTTTTAGAACATATCCTCTAAACCTTCCATGATTGGATAATACCCCATGAATTAAAAGGATAGAACATATTAATCTTCACACCCTAGTCACCAAAACCATGAGTGGTCCTCCTTTGGTTCCATCTCACCTGCCTGGTAAAGGTCAAGACCTTAATTTAGGACAATGAACAAGCAAGAAAATTATGCGATAAAACAAATGGAACATATAAGCATGAAACATAAGGGACAACATGGTTTGTAAAAGGTATCCTATATCCATAGAAGAAACAGTGATATCATTCATTTAATTAAAACAAGGTACATATGAGTTAAAAAAATACCCATTCCCTTCCTATATTCAACATAACATAGAAAACCAATAACTTCCCATGGATATATCATGAAACTAGTGATTTTATTATAAAGGCCCTCAGATGAGGTAATATTATCCCTTTGGTAGAACCTCCTTCCACCGCTTCTACTTCTAGTCTATGCCTTTTCCCGAACTTTAACCTTCCACCTTCAACCCTAATACCTCTGAACTTCAACTTCTGATTCCTTCAATTCTTGTGATGTCTTCAAATTTAATCTTAATGTCTCACCTTATATAATAATGACCCAACCATTATAAATATAAAAAATCTATTATATTTATAAAGTCAGCACCAACTACCAATCATCACTAGTAGAATGCCACTCCTATCCAATCTTTTCAGATGACCTTCCACTTAGTAGAAGGCATCCACCACCTAAACTAGTTCACTTGGTGAATAATGTAAGATATATATTTTATCTATCACACTTTCCATCACTAAATTCAGATTCATGTGCTGCTACCAGAAGATCCCCATTTCATGCACACCACTCCTTCATTTAAATCATTACCCAATCCTCTATGTACATGCATTGGAAGATCCTCTAATTCATTCTCACACCCAGATATCACTATACTATTGGATTTGGTACCATAGATCCATCTATTTTGTACTTTATATTTCATGTATATTCATGTATTTGAATATTAATAAATACAATATCATATATTTATTATCCTTATGTGTAAAATTAATGTGATAATTTCCTAGAATATCTATCGCACTAAAAAGGTCATAACTGTTTCTGATGATGATGAGAAGCTTGAAGTGCTATGATGATATCCTAAAATATTATTCTATAGTCGAATAACATTATGTGATGAGACACATAGTATATTGAATTTTAGGTTGAGTATTAGTAATAAGATGAGACTTTAATGCAATAGTATAATTATTGAATTAATTCAGAGTGTTGTGCATTAATTTCACATGACATGCATTAAATGCACACCACCTACTGACCATGCCAAGCTGGCACATGGTTCATGAGACTACATGCTGTGTAACTCACTTACACACCATGAATCCCATGTTTTTTTGTGGTAAAAAATAATAAATCCATGTAATAAAAAAATATTTTATGAAATATTTTTTCAAATAAATTTAATTTCTTTGATATCTCGCGTTACACGCAACACCGAGTTTAAAAAAATGAAAAATACTATTAATATTTTATTATTTAAAATGAAATTTATCTCCCAAATAATAGATTGGAGGGTATAAATATGATTAACTAAATTATGGAAAATTTATGTTTATATATTTATAAAATTAATTCACTGGTTATCAATTGTTTAAAATGAATATAAAAATCTTTAAAGAAAAATAAATATTTTTATAAAAAATGATTTTTATGAATGCGATGTATTTTTATAAATTATATTAATCCATATTGGGAAATTATTTTAATGAAATTTATATATTATTTAATTTTTCAAATTTTTAAACATTCAAAAAATATTTTTCCTAGAATAGGATAAGAATAAATCAATTATTATGCTTAAAATTGTTTTTTTCCTAAAAAGAAGTTTCTGCCACATTTTGTTCACTTAATTTAAAATTTATTTCTTATATTTATAGGTATTTAATTAGATAAAATGAATTAAATATTTATAATAATGAGGTTCAAATTTGGTAAAAATGCCCCTTTTATTTTTGGTCAATATGAGTAGTAACTATGGTAAAATTTATCATCTCGATAAAAGTTAAATTGGGATAATATAGATTAAAAATAACTGATAAGACTATAATTATTCATCCAAATTATTATTTTATGAAATTATCTTTTCCCTTAACACCTTAGTCTCAAAATGAAGTTACTTATTAGAAACTTTTCCATGAAATTGACATATATTATTTGAATCAAAGAAAGTTACAAAATGACACTCTTTTTGTTTTTAATATCCCTTATGTGTTCACATAATGAAAAAAATAAGTTATTAATGAATTTTAATGTCAATTTTTTGCATAAAGAATTTAAATTCATGATGGAAATTTATTTATATTTTATAGATATTATATAATTACCTTAAATGCTTACATAACACCAAAATAATATTTATTCAATTATTGAAAAAATAAAATAAATAATATTAAAAATATTAAAATTGGTATAATTTGAGTAATTTATAATTTTAAAAAAATTTAATAGGTGGATATGACATATTGTTTTTTTGTTCACATCTTTTATTCAAATTAAAACTTTGTATTTATTTCTTTTAAGTCAAATCAAAAGGAAATTATCAATACTTAAAATAATGACATAATAAATTATATATCATAAATATTATTAATTATTATTATTATTATTAAAAAATAATTATAAACCCTCTTTATCATTAAACTAGAAGTAAATGTATCACTCATGCGTACGTACGACTTACCTTCTCCGTGTAGCAATAAAATTCATTTTCATCACGATCTTTTATGTATGGGTATTATGATTTTTTAATATTTATATATGATATTAATGAAATAATTATAATAATGAAATTATAATATTACATCTACCTACTTACTATACAATCCTTTGGGAATCGATAACGTCGTTCGTGCATATGTGTGGACTACCACCTCCAAGAAGTAATGTGATTTGTTTTTCATTTATATTTTAATTGTATGGTAATGAGGGAATATTTGATGAAAATATATGATATATATTATTTAATAATTAT
The DNA here is from genome assembly GCA_963277665.1 of Viscum album. Classification (NCBI taxonomy): domain Eukaryota; kingdom Viridiplantae; phylum Streptophyta; class Magnoliopsida; order Santalales; family Viscaceae; genus Viscum; species Viscum album. The sequence goes on along the minus strand of OY728162.1, from coordinate 1,368,976,909 downwards.
CCTATAAATTTTAATTAATATTTACCTTTCTTTTGTTCCTTCAATAGAAAAGTGAAAACAATATTCATGCGTACATACGACCTACCATCACTTTGAACCAGATCATTCATTTTCCTATGTCTATTTTTATGGATGGCCCTAAATAGGCATATAATGAATATATATTATATTTATATCATGATTAATATTCCATAGATGATTTAACCAGGATAAATTTACAAGTATCAGAAGTAATAAGCTGAAATACTCATGATAAAGGAAACAGTTAACACTAGAAAATAATAATTTTAATAAGGAATTTTTGATAAATGGGGGTGTTGAAATGTTATAAATGGATAATATAAGGTATTATAAGTATTAAAATGACTCTTTTATATAATTATAATAAATATAAATTTATTATATAGTAGGTTAGAGTACTTTCAAAGTAAGGAAAACTGAAGGTAAAGGCTTTATTTCATAATCTCATCAATATTTGAAATTTGTTTATGTTTAAATCTCTACTAGAGAATATTTCTCTTCCATATCCATGTTTTATAAATTTTTTTCATTTTTTTAAAATATTCTCGTATTATTTTTTAAAGGAATTTTTAATCATGTTTTACTTTAAAAAAAAGGCTGGAAATGAATCTTCATGTCATTATCCAAACAAGGTACTTTGTGACTGTTCCAAAAAAATATGGAAGGAATGTTTTCTTAACTTATATAGGATGGAAATATTTTCCAAATTTCATTAATAATATTTTATTGGAATATTCCTTTAAAAGTTTAAAAGGTTCTTTTCAAATAAAATATTTTTCATTTATAAGTGTGAAACATTAAAAAAAAGTGATTTCAAAGTGGAAAGGTTATTTTCCTCAAGAATTATTCCAAGTGATATTTAAAAATCATTTTTATATCTAAGATGTCATCCTTTTATTTTACATAATATTTAATGAGGATATGATCCATTAATACCATTATTATTCTTTCATTTTATTTTTTATGTTTATAATGAAAAGATGTTTAAAAAACCATTTTTTCCATGGGTTATGCTATGATGAAATGTTTATTAAACCCATTTCTTTTCAAGGGTTCTGATATGAAGAATTATATATGATCTTTTTAAACTTAAATATAATATATTTATTTTTTGATTGGTGATACATATATCTCCATCCATTGCATTGGGTAAATATCGATATCTCAGTAGATGAGAGGAATAGAATAGGGAGTTAAATTAGTCTAGTAAGGGACTTTGTTCGCCATGATAGTGTTGGGATTGATCCATGACTATTACGATGGTTTGGGGAGTGAACCCATTCTACTATAAAAGTCTTGGAAAAATAATTAACTAACAGTGAAAATATTTTTTATTCTTATGTGTATACCAAAAATCAAGGTCTTATGCATATGTTAAGATTTTATAGTTCATGTTCCTTGATTATATTATGATTCATGTTTTATGAACTGCTAAGATTTATTCCATGACTTAAGATTATGATCTTTGATATGCAGTGTATTGTTTGAAAATGTTAAGATAATGTTCTTATACATGTATTCTCATGTTACACTTATGTGACCATTCATATCTCCCTTGGTGACCCTTACTGAGCATCTAAGATCACCCTTTTCTTATGTTTATTTCTTTATATTATGAATTAATTTATTAATTATGATATTTATAATAATGGTGATAGTTATTAAGAATTAATTTGGAGATGATGTAGATATTTTATGTTTAACGCCCCGAAAATCTAAAGTAAAAACATTATATTCGATAGAATGTATGACATGAAACACCAAGAGCATAAGGAAATATAATATCTTGAGAATTTAAAATATAATTAACATTTTAAATATATTCAATATATGATATATCTTGAAATGTACATAATACAGAGTAATCTTACATTACACACAACACATAATTTCTTTGATAGTTTGCATGATACGTAAGACCAAGTTTTACTAAGAAAAAATATATTATTAAAATATTATTATTTAATATAATAAGATATAAACTAATAGTTAAATAAGAGGTTATGAATAGTATTAACTAACTTAAGAAACATGAATATAAAACTGATTAATTGGTTACAAATTAATTATAAATAAATATAAGAACCAATTGAATATAAGGGGTATATTTTTATCGAAAACTATTCTTATGCTTACAAAGCTATTTTATCCTAATAAATTAAATTAATTAAATTTTTTGAATGATATTAATGAAATATATATGATATATATTAAATATTTTTTGTACGTTTATCCAATAGATTCGATATACATAAGATAAGAAAAAACCTAATATTACACATAAAAACCAATATTTTTGTAAAATACATCTTACCACATTTTAATGGAAAACCAATTTTAAATCAAATTTTTGGAAATTTTATAAATATTATATATAAAAATAAACTTAATCTTTTAAATGTAAAAATTAAATTAGTCTATGCTTATTTTTTGGTATTTTTTTGTGAATTTACATTTTTTGATGAATAATGAAATATATTGAATTTTAACTAAAAATTGCCTTTTCATATAATTTATTTATAATGTTAAATAATAATTTTTATTAGTTTAAAAGATTAATTATATAAATTTTATATTATTTAATACAATTTAGTTCATTTTAATCAATTTCACTTTGAAATTGGATATGAAACTTATCGAACTTTTGAACATTTTTACTTTAAAAACCTGCATTGTTGTTCCGTCTACGAGATTAAATTTAAATTAACTTCTGCCACTTATGTGATTTGAATTTGGAAAAGTGTATTTTATATTTGGAATAATAACAATTTATAATGTATAATAAGTTCAACTTAGTTTTTTACAAAAAATATTAGTGAAAGGAATTAAAATTAATTATAATGATTAAGAGAAAAACTATCTTAACAAGGGACTAAACCTTAAAGTTAATGGCTAAAATGACCTAGAAACTAGTAAAAAATCCATTTTATGGACATATTTAGAAACTATACTCCATTTTATCTAATTTTTACATTAATATATCCAATTTTCATAGGAAAAACATGTGTGGAATTCCCTTTTCAAAACACTACAAGAGTGTCACTCCTCCTCCACTATAAAAGGCACTAAACCTTCCCACTTCATCACTCCTCTAAAACCAATTTTTGTCGGCCAATATCAGTATAAATATATCTTATAAATCCCTAAACTCAACCTAGAATCCTCACCTTAGGCATAAATCCATCCATGTAATCCCTTTGGTGAAAACCAAAAGGAGTTACCTGAAAAAGAGGTAACATCCTTCCTCAAGCTCTTTGTTTAATTTTCATTATCCACTCCCTAAAAAAATATTAGTCCATGATTATATAATAATTTCAGTATAATAAATATAATTATATTTTTTATTCTATGGTTTATACCTACAATCACACACACTTCCATCTAATGGGAAACGAACTTACCGTTCGTGTACGGTGAACTACCGCCTCATGAAACGATGATTTATCATTTTTCCTTTAACACTTATCATGGTTGGGAATTATGATGGAAAATATATTTATATATATTATATATAATATTTATAATATATTTATGATTTTTTAATTCTTATATATCACATACCTTTATTCTTTCTATTTTGTGGGAATACGATAACATCGTTTTTGAAAGTGTGGACTACCGCCACCTCAAAGTGATGTGATTCATTCACACTATACATGGAATGTATAATGGATGGTTTTAATAAACCTATGTAACATATATAACATAGATATGATACTGGAACTATAATACACACACAAAAACACATATATATCATTTACTTTTCATTATTTTAATATGAAAAAAATGAAAGTAGCGTTCATGCGTACGCACGACCTACCGTCTCTATGAATGGTGAATTTCATTTCTTATCTCCAAATATTATGGATTATTATAAATACATATATACTGAATATATATAATAATTAAATCATGGTTTATATTATGGAGATAATGAAATCATGATTTAATTAATAGGCACAACAAGTAACAAGTCAAAAATATATTAAAAAAACTAGATAATTAACACCTGAAATACTAAAAATAATAAAATATTGTGAAAAAATGGGTAATAAGATATTATAAAAAGATAATATATGATATAATAAATATTAATATTGTTATGTAACAAGTTATTAACATGTTTTAAACCATTTTACAGGAAGTTAAAGGACATTCATCCAAAATTAAACACAAGGTAAGAGATTTTAAACTAACTTTTTACATCGGTGAGATAAATGTCACATTCACCACTTACTTATTTTGTGTGGTGTATATAATTTACAATTTGATATATTATATCATGAATTAATTTATCTTCATGGTATTTTTAGTTTGAATTTGAATTATTTATTCTAATGGGATTTTAATTAAAAGTTACTAAGTGGTAAATAATTTCATAACCCAATTCCTTTTCATTCGGTTATATTACTTCCTCATTATTATTAAGATTATATGATTATGTGTATGAAGACTTTTGAATATATATTTATGTATTTAAACTTCACTTATGTGTATTTATAGTTGATAAACATAATCTATTCATTTATTTATTCTTACTTAAACATTATGATCTTTTCAAGGGTTTACTTCACAATCACATTTTATTTGAGATTATTTACACTTGAATTTACATCAGAGGAAATTATTTGATCAGAATATAATAAACAATTTAATTTTATCCCCCTATGGTTATTAATGAACCTTTTAAAGTAATAGTAACGTTTTTCAACTTATTAATAGTTAAAGTTTTTTAGAAAATGTTTTTATGAAAACCCAACTTCATTTCTCTCTTTAGTCAGAGAACCTATTTTCTTATAAAAACCATGTTCTATTAAAATGTTTTAAAAAATGTTTTTAACATTTTAAATATGATTTAGTAAATAAATTTTACCATTTTTTTTCTTTTACTAATGTTTTCAGAGGAATATTCTTGTCTCTTTCTAAACAAGTCATTTTTCTAACTTTTTACCGAGTAAAAGGAATGTTATTTTTACCTTGTACGACACTCACCGTCATTTCTTCAAAACATCCTTTGCATGTTTAGAAGGTTATTTTTTAAAAGAAAATGTTTTTAAAAGTTATTTTCATAGAAAATTATTTTCAAAATGTTTTTTAAAATAAAAAGGTTATTTTATTTAAGAATTGGTTTAAAAGATATTTTATAGTGTTTCTTTACATCAATGAAAACAACCCTTTATTTTTACTCCAAATTTGGATATGTTGTATTGATACCATCCTTATTCTTCCTTTAGATGGTTTTTGATTTATTTTTCCAAGGATAGTATTGAAATTCACTTCCTTTATTTCCCCTTGAAATATTCAAATTCTTATGATCATTAAACATTTAATTTTCCCTAATTATCTATATCATTTATCAGGGATATTATTATTTCCTAAACCATATACCATTTTTACATATGGTGTTTACTTTGAAACGTTATATCATGAATCTACTCATTCTCATGATATTTAAGTCTCATTTCATGTTATTCCTTCATGAGTATTATGATTCAAATGTTTAAAAGTGGTTTGGGACACTTTGTAATGTTTAAATATTATTTTCCTCAAGAATATTTTTAATGATCATTCAATGGTATTTCCATTCATCAACATTAACAAACATTTTGTTACTTATCCTCCATTGGGGAATTTTTAATAAATTTATATATTTTATTCAATTTGGATATTTGATAATGCACACTGTTCATTTTCTATATGAGGAATGCTTTAGAAAGTTATGACACAGGTGGGGGACAATTATAGATAGCCCCTTGATGCATCTGTAGTCTCATGGGATGAATTAGTTGTGCAAATTAGATGGGTTTCTACCTGATATGCTAAATCATCTTGTGAAAAGGTCTTGGTGGTAAGGGTTTCATGTACCAAAGAAACATGGCATCCAATAATTAATAATTTTCTTCATTTAGTTTATGTTATTATTATTGTATCATATTTTGCATCGATATATATATAGATACATTTCATTTTCAGTTCATTGAATAAATTACACATGTTTCAGTTTCTTACCTTACCATATTGATTTTTTACATATCCAGTTATTTAAATGGAATGTTTTTTAGTTATTTAAATTTTCATATTGTCTAAGCCCTTCCTTCTCAGGTTATTGATTACATAGAATGTGTCTTCAGTTATTACCTTGCAATATTGAATATTCTCACTGATTCATTATTTCTTCCATTATACTTTACCCTTACCGAGCATTTGAGCTCACCCTTATTATTTTTCCATTCCCCAGGAATCCAATTCACTAAGAAGGATATGAAAGTATACTCTATATAGAATAAAGTTATTATCCTCAAAGAAAAAAAAATATTGTAATTAGGGCATTCATTTTTAATATAAGACTCGTGTATGTATCTGGTTTACCCGGACGACTAAACTGTTCGGTCCTTTGGGACACAATTTACTTGTATCTTATGGAAATTTAATGGTAGAATGACAATGGATTTGGGATTCTTAGGTCTGGGTTGTTATAGTTGGTACCAGAGCAGGTTTAGTAGCAACCTTGGGAACTAGATTTAGGGAAACATAGATTAAAGAACATAACACTAAAGTAGAATTTGAAGATTATTATAGAAGAAAATCCTAGAATTTTGGTAAGTTATAAATTATGTGGGTATTACTAGCAATACATCCCTGTCTCAATACTACAACTATGGGAAAAATGGCTTTTTGCGACAAGCCTTTTGCGACGGGAATAAATCCTGTCGCAAAAGGTCCGTCCAAGAGGTTATTTGCGACGAGGGTAACGACCCGTTGCAAATAACCAACTATTTGCGATGGGATTTCGTCTCCCGTCGCAAATAGTTTGGCGCGGATAGCGCACCAAACTGCGTGAAGGTTATTTGCGACGGTGGGATCCCACCGTCGCAAATAGTTAAGTATTTGCGATGGGGCCCGTCGCAAATAATTGTCGGCGGTTTATAGCTTTTTGCGACGGGATACCTTTTGTGACGGGGCCCGTCGCAAATAACCGGCGGCGGTTTATAGCCTTTTGCGACGGGATGTCGTCCCGTCGCAAAAGGTGTGTCGACAGGGACTATTTGCGACGGGTCCCGTCGCAAATAAATTTGTAACCACCGACAGTAATTAATGCGGGCGTAGGTATTTGTGACGGGTCCCGTCGCAAAAGATACTATTTGCGACGGGATACCCGTCACAAATAATCTCGTTGCAAATAATCTAACCTATATATACCCCCATCCGTTTTTCCTCTCATTCCTCTCAAATTTTAGATCTTGTTTCTCTCTAAACTCGGATTTTAGAGAGAGAATTTTTCTAAATTATTTTTTTTGGTTCACGAAGAAGTTGTGAAGCCGTCCACATCAATAGAAAATCAGTCTTAAAGGTATTTATGTTTTTTTAATTTATTATTTATTTCATTTTTATGTTAATTTTTTTATTGTTGATTAGGTATAATTAAAATAAATTTAAATTGTTTTGTCATTAGTTTTTATTTGTACTAATAAATTGAAATTTTTAGTATTAATTTTTAATAATTAGTAGTAATTATTAATTATTAATGATAATTAGTAATGTATATAATTAATTTTTAGTAATTAATAATAATTGGTAATAAATATCAATAAATAGTAATAAATAGGAATAATTAGTAACAATTAGAAATAATTAGTAATAATTAATAATAATTAGGAATAAATATTAATAATTAGTAATAATTAGAAATAATTTGGAATAATTAGCAATAATTAGGAATAATTAGCAATAATTAGTAATAATTAGCAATAATTAGTAATAAATAGCAATAAAGAGCAATAATTAATAATAATTAGTAATATATTGTAATAATTAGTAATAAATTGTAATAATTAGTAATAAATACTAATAATTACTAATAAATACTAATAAATACTAATAATTAGCAATAAATACTAATAATTAGGAATAATTAGCAATAATTAGAAATAATTAGCTATAATTAAAAATAAATAGCAATAATTAGCAATAATTAGCAGTAATTAGGAATAATTAGCAATAATGAAAAATAATTAGCAATAATTAGCAATAATTAGAAATAATTAGGAATAATTAGCAATAATTAGCAATTATTAGCAATAAATAGTAATAATTAGTAATAAATAACAATAAATAGTAAAAAACAAGAATAATTAGTAATAAATAGGAGTAATTAGTAATAATTAGGAATAATTAATAATAATTAGGAATAATTAATAAGAATTTGTAATAAATTGTAATAGTTAGTAATAAATTGTAATAATTAGTAATAAATTGTAATAATTAGTAATAAATAGTAATAATTACTAATAATTACTAATAAATACTAATAATTAGCAATAATTAGCAATAATTAGGAATAATTAGAAATAATTAGAAATAAATAGAAATAAATAGTAATAAATAGCAATAATTGGGAATAATTAGGAATAATTAGTAATAATTAGCAATAATTAGTAATAATTAGTAATAAATAGCTATAATTAGTAATAAATAGAAATAAATATTAATAAATAGGAATAATTAGTAATAATTAGGAATAATTAGTAATACTTTGGAATAATTACGAATAATTAGGAATAAATACTTATAATTAGTAAAACTTACTAATAATTAGGAATAATTAGCAATAATTAGAAATAATTAGCAATAATTAGTAATAATTAACAATAATTAGTAATAATTAGCAATAATTAGTAATAATTAGCAATAATTAGCAATAATTATCAATAATTAGAAATAATTAATAATAATTAGTAATAAATTGTAATAATTAGTAATAAATTGTAATAATTAGTAATAAATTGGAATAATTAGTAATAAATTGTAATAATTAGTTATAAATACTAATAATTAGTAATAACTACTAATAAATACTAAAAATTAGCAATAAATACTAATAATTAGCAATAAATAGCAATAATTAGGAATAATTAGCATTAATTAGAAATAATTAGCAATAATTAGAAATAAATAGAAATAATTAGCAATAATTAGGAATAATTAGGAATAATTAGCAATAACTAGCAATAATTAACAATAATTAGCAATAATTAGCAATAATTAGAAAGAAATAGCAATAATTAGCAATAATTAGGAATAACTAGGAATAATTAGAAATAATTTGCAATAATTAGCAATAATTAGTAATAAATAGCAATAATTAGTAATAAAAAGCAATAAATATTAATAAATAGGAATAATTAGTAATAATTAGGAACAATTAGTAATAATTAGGAATAATTAGTAATAAATATGATTAATTAGTAATAATTAGGAATACATACTAATAATTAGTATTATTTACTAATAATTATGAATAAATACTAATAATTAGTAATATTTAGCAATAATTAGTAGTATTTAGCAATAATTAGTAATAATTAGCAATAATTTGGAATAATTAGTAATAATTAAGAATAATTAGAAATAATTATTAATAATTATCTATAATCAGTAATAATTACTAATAAATACTAATAATTAGTAATAATTACTAATAAATACTAATAATTAGGAATAATTAGGAATTATTAGTAATAATTAGGAATAATTAGCAATAATTAGCAATAATTAGAAATAATTAACAATAAATAGGAATAAATTGGAATAATTAGGAATAATTAGGAATAATTAGGAATAATTAGAACTAATTAGAAATAATTAGAAATAAATAGCAATAACTAGCAATAATTAGGAATAATTAGCAATAATTAGGAATAATTAGCAATAATAAGGAATAAATTGTAATAATTAGTAATAAATTGAAATAATTAGTAATAATTAGTAATAAATAGTAATAAATAGTAATAAATAGTAATAAATATTAATAAATAGAAATACTTAGTAATAAATAGTAATAATTAGTAATAAATAGTAATAGTGAGTAATAAATAGTAATAATTAGTTATAAATAAGAATAATTAGTAATAATTAGGAATAAATACTAATAATTAGGAATAAATACTAATGATTAGTAATATTTAGCAATAATTAGTAATATTTAGAAATAATTAGGAATAATTAGCAATAATTAGGAATAATTAGCAATAATTATTAATAATTACTAATAAATACTAATAATTACTAATAAATACTAATAATTAGCAATAATTAGAAATAAATAGTAATAATTAGATATAATTAGATATAATTAGATATAATTAGATATAATTAGATATAATTAGTAATAATTAATAATAATTAGATATAATAAGATATAATTAGTAATAATTAGATATAATAAGATATAATTATATATAATTAGAAGCAGTTTCAAAATTTATGGCTATTAAATCAGATAATGCAATGTCAAACAACTGTTTTGATTAGATATTTTCTTTGGTTAAAACACTATTACCTGAAGGAAATGTGTTGCCTAAAAATTACTATGAGAGCAAGAGGTTGGTTTATAATCTAGGCCTTAGTTATCAGAAGATTCATGCATGTGAAAATGATTGCATCTTATATTCTGGTGAAAAAGAGTCGTTGGATAGTTGTCCAATATGTGGACAATCGAGGTATAAATAAGCTCAACCAGGGAAGTCTGGATCGATTCCTGTAAAACAGTTGAGATATTTCCCCCTTACACTCAGGCTGCAATGTTTATTTATGTCTCATAACACAACGCTAATGATGTCATGGCAGAAAACCAATATTTCAACTGGTAAAAGCTTGAATCATCCATATAATGGTGATTCAGGGAAACATTTTGATAGTCCGCATCCGTATTTTGCTTTAGAAGCCCGAAACATGCGATTGGGTCTTTCTACTGACAGTTTCTGTCCGTTTGGTTCTTATGGTAGTCAGTATTCATGTTGTCTTGTCTTTATAACTCCATACAATCTACCTCCTTGGATGTTGATGAAGGATCCCTATATCTTTTTGACCTTATTAATCCTAGGACATCTGAGAAATAATATTGATGTTTATTTGAAACAATTGATTGATGAGTTAAATGCATTGTGGAGTAATGGTGTTAGTACATATGATGTTGCTGCGAAAAAAAATTTCACATTAAAAGCTGCATTGATGTAGACAATTAGTGACTTTCCGGCACATGGTATGTTATCTGGATGGAGTACACATAGTCCAAAATTATGTCCTTACTGTATGAAAGACAACAATGATTTTATGCTTGTCAATGGAAAAAAACCTTGCTATTTTGACTTTCATCGAATATTTCTTCCAACCGATCATCCTTTTCGAAGGAACAAATCTCATTTTAGAAAAGGTACAATTGAAAGGGATGAACCTCCAAAAATGATCTCAGGTACAGAGTTAAAATCAGTTGTATTTTCATTACCTCCCATCACATTTGGGCCAAAAGTAGACTAACAGAAAATTCATGGCTTTGGGAAAGAATATAATTAGAGAAAACGAAGAATTTTTTGGGATCTCCCATATTGGTCTGATTTTTTGGTCCGCCACATGTTGGATGTCACACACATTGAGAAGAACTATTTTGATAATTTATTTCATATAGTTTTGGATACACTAGGTAAGATCAAAGATACTGTAAAAGCACGATTAGATCTTGCCCAAATTTGCAGGCGACCAGAACTTGAACGATTTGAAAATTTCAGATCACAGAGGTTAATGAAGCCAAAAGCAGCTTATACTCTATCCAAAGAGAGTCATTTATTATTTTGTCAGTGGATTGCAGATTTGAGACTTTTAGATGGATATGCTTCCAATTTGGGCAGATGAGTTAAGAATGATCATATTACAGGATTAAAAAGTCATGATTGTCATGTTATAATGGAAAGACTTATGCCGATTAGATTCAGAGGTTTGTTGAATTCTATGATTTGGGATTAGATAATAGATATATCATATTTTTTTGAGACATTTGTGCAGTGACAACTGCCTACGATGCACTAAGAAAACTGGAAGAAGATGTTTCTTTAATTATATGTAAACTGGAAAATTTTTTTCCACCTGCTTTCTTTGACTTAATGGAACATATGATATTACATTTTCCATATGAAGCTAAATGTGGAGGTCCAGTACAGTTTTTATGGATATACCCATTAGAGAGATGCATGTAGAAATTGAATAAAAAAGTATGTAACAAAGCATCAGTTGAAGGCTTAATTTTTGAAGCTTATTTGCAAGAGGAAATTACTTTTTTCTGCTGTCACTATTTTGAATCTGAATATCCCTCAAAACAAAACCGCATGGGACAGAACAAGGGAAATGTTAATGATGAAATGGACAATCATTTATCAGTTTTTAATCAGCCAAATCTTGGCTTCGGTGGAGTTCAAGAATGATGGATTTCTGATGATGAACATCATAGAGCTCATACATATGTTCTTCTCAACTGTGAAGAAATGAAATCATTTGTACTTTGAGTGATTCTATCACTTATTCTATAATTTCTGTTACAGTATGTAAACTTATTTTATTTTTAAGTTATATGATAATCATATCAAGAAACAAGTTCCATAAATTACAGCAGCTGCTCTTGAAGAACGCAGGCAAATTTTTTTTCTCAATGGTTTCAAAAGCTGGTAACATAAATTATTGATGGTTTAATATCAATTCAGATTACTATTTAATATATTGATAATTGTTTTACAAATTTTCTGGTGTCTCAACATGCTAATAAAATTGATAAGAGACTGTGTATATTGAGTAACCCACCATCCAAAATGGTTAAATCTTATAATTAATATGTGGTAAATGGTTTTCAATTTCATACACCTGCATATGAGGAATCAAAAAAACAATGAACAATGAAGTTTGTTTGAGAGGATCGCATCATAGAGAAACTAAAGTTGACTTTTATGGCATTCTGGATGAAATTATTGATCTATGTTATCTTGGAAAAAATTATATAACGATGTTTAAATTTCGATGGTTGGATACTGAGAGAGGCTTGAGTGTTCATCAGACTCATGGAATCATCTATATTAAATATTAAAGTCTTATTGCAGTAAATGAACTATTTTTACTAGCTCAAGAGGCACATAAAATTTATTCCGCAAAGTATTGTGCTACTTCAAGAGACCTGGGTGATTGGTGGAGAAAAATAAAAATGAAATATCAGGAAAATCAATTTACTCAAAATAAATGTGGTTCTGATGAAGTGTAAGAAATTGAAATTTTTCAAGAGACAACTCAAAATCCATATTCTTCACAAAGAAACATGAATATCTATTAGGACACCCCACAATTAAGTGTCCATGGTGATGAAGATGTTAATGATGTTACAAATGAAATTGAAATGACAAGGGATGATGAAAGTGAAACTCATATGGATATTGATGATGCCGAGTAGAAATATGAAGACATTGACATCGTTAGATATGAAGATGATGATAATGGTTAACACTGACATAGTTAAATGCTAGTTATGATCATAACTAAAATATATATAGTAGTTATTTTCAACTATCTGCTAACAACAATCATTTTTTGTTTCATATGGACTCTGATCTATTGCGTGAGTTAGAGGAGGTTGAGCTACCTTTGGTTGAGGGGGATGCGGGATCATCTGAACCTCAGCCTACTGGTGGTTCAGGAGGTACGCGGAGGGGGCGCGGTCTTGCACGGTTGATGATTCCTGACCCTATCCCCGAGTGATGTCCACGTCTTGGCTTCGATCCATGCACACAGAGGTATGGTAACCTGTATATTTTAGTTAGATTTCATTTATTTATTTATTTATATACTAATTGTTTGATTATTTATTCTTTTTTCACAGTTTTTTGTGTGTAGCTGTTGGAAAGGGGAGTGCTATCTTGTGCAATTATTTTTCTCAGCCATGGACCACATGGGAATAGATTCCCGTTGATGTGCAGCTCGACATGTACAATCATTGGCTGGTACGTAAATAAATAATATTTATTTTGAAATTTATTTTATTAATAACTTGATATTATAAATTATTTATAGGGTTAATGGTATCTCATCGATGATAGCATGTGTGAAGATATCCATGTAGCATGGGAGGTGGCTATACATGAGCATATTCGTCAGTTTTTTCACAATTTGAGAAAGATGGCCATTAAGAAAGCAGGAGAGATAGTATTTGATGAGTCGTGTAGAGTCCACTGACCAGAGTACATTTTATCTCAGGTTTGAGATGGATTATGTACACACTGGTTGGGTGGTGGATTTCAGAGGAGGTCTTAATTGGGTCGGCAGAACCGGGGGAGACAAGAGGTGACACATCGAGATGGTAGCCGTACATTCAGTACTCATAGAGAGTATCTGGTAAGTATTTTCTAAATATTTTATATAACTTCAAATATAAACAGTTTATTTTATATTCATATAGGCAGTAGGGCATCACAATATTACAGAGTATGATGTTTATTGAAGGATATACAATGATCTAGCCACCAGAGAGATAAGAGGTGATCGCCAGCATCATATTGTGGTTAGTATTATTTTTTTCAGTTTGAAAATTAGCTTCATATAATATTTTCAAAATTTTAATTTCAAATTGGAATTGAAGGAGTCATATGAGGCTGCGACTTCTCAGACACAGGATGAGGTTCAGGACGAGGTGACTGATCAGACCAGTGACCACCATTTCGATGAGGCGGAATGGATGCAGGCGACTCAGTATGACTTTGAGAAGGGCCGATTAGTTGGTATCATCTCCAATGTGACTCCGGATACTTATTATGGTACTGCTACGATGTCGGCGTCCAGCTCGAGAGGAGCTCATGGAGAGGCATCATCTTATGGCTCACAATATCAGAAGCAGTTCCGAGCTCAGAATGAACTTATAGAGAGTTTGCATAAGCATCTAGAAGAGATACGTCAGTAGCAGCAACAACAGCACGAGGAGGGGATGCATCGATTGAAGCAGCAACATCACGAGCAGATGGAGTACATGCACCATCTAACTCGTAGTTTAGGGATGAAGTTTCTCCACCAGCTCCTTCAGCTCCTCCACCTCCTCCAGAGGACGACCCCCAATGATTTTTTATGTCAAAAACATTTGAATTTAAATTTGCTGTAATATAAACTATTTATAGTCTCTGTCTTTTATATCAGTGTGATTATTATATAATTTAATTTTTAATATTTTATGAATTTTTTTTGTGAATATTGAGAATTTTAATATTTTTTATTATTTTTATTATTTTAATAATATTAATATTATTGTTTCATTAATCATAATTTTATTAAATATATTTTTTCAGTGTTATGTTTTTTAATATTTTTTTATGTTACTAATAATAATAATAATAATAATAATAATATTTTATGATTTTTTAATATTTTTTTGTGAATATTGAGAATTTTAATTTTTTTTAATTTTTTTATTATTTCAATAATATTAAAATTAATTTTTCAACAATCATAATAATATTTTATGATTTATTTATATTTTTTTGTGAATATTGAGAATTTTAATATTTTTTATTTTTTTAATTATTTTAATAATATTAAAATTAATTTTTTAATAATCATAATAATATTTTACAATTTTTTTATATTTTTTTGTGAATATTGATAATTTTAATAATTTTTATTTTTTTTATAATTTTAATAATATTAAAATTAATTTTTTAATAATATTAAAATTAATTTTTTAATAATCATAATTTTATTAAATTTATTTTTTAAAAAATTTATTTATTATTTGCGACGGGATCTGTTACGACGGGATCCCGTCGCAAATAGTCTAAATAATTTTTTCTTAAAAAAGGTATTTGCGACGGGATTACCGGCCAGTCACAAATAGTCTAAAAAAATATTTTCAAAAAACATTTGCGACGGGATTATGGGCCCGTCGCAAAAAAGTATTTGAGACAGCCCCGTCGCAAAAAAGTATTTGCGACAGCCCCGTCGCAAAAAATCTTATATATATATATATAAATTATATAATTAGAGACTTATTTGCAATGGTGAAGTTTCCCGTCACAAAAAATATTATTTTCGATTGGCCCATCGCAAATAATATTTTTTGTGATGGCGTTTTCTACAATGGGCTATTTGCGACGGGGACCCATCGCTAAAGCCTATTTGCGAAGGGATCCCATCGCAAATAACCCATCGCAAATACCTTTAATTATAGTAGTGAAGTGTACATGGTTCTGGAAGAGATTTACCTCATGGTAATAACTCCAAAAAGGTGCATTGGGCTTGACTTGGTATAACCTAGTACATGACAATGAGCCTTACTGCGCACCTTATTTGACATTCCCTAGGGATACTCTTAGGATAATTCACATTTTCTTTACAAACCATTATGAGGTATTCAAATAGATAATGAAAATGAATGTCCTAGGTTAAACCTTAGACCAAGGAAGGAACTATGTGGAAATCAATAGATGAAGTATTTATGTATTGGGGTTGTATTAAAAAACTTAGTTAAAAGGATATTTAGTGATTAACCTTATTCTAAATCTTTCAATAATAGTTATTTTCAAAATTACATTAATATATGTTAGAAAAATGACAACCTTCTTATCAGGTGAAAACCCATTAAATTTAGCAAGGCAGTGGGGCTTGAACCCATGATCGAAGGATGATAAGGGTTTCATGGCTGCCACTGGAATATGGAATGTCTCAGTAAATATGTCATTGTGTTTAGATAAAATACTTGATGAATAAATATTAATGATGAACCAGTAGTGTTTCTTATTAAAAATTAATTTATTAACCATATCAGTTTTGGAAATAGATTGCGATTAATATAATAACCTATTTTATGGGTATTATGACATGTTAAAATAAAATTTTAGTGATTCAAAAAAAGGGTTCATTCAAGGATATCCATTTCATGGAGTAAGGGATAAATTATAATTTGATCTAAGCACAAAACAAATATGAAATTATTCCTATGATATTGAAACATATGAAGTAAGTATATTTCCATATATTCTTAGGTTGTAAAATAATTACTCATCATTTGTAAAATAGAAAAAATGTGTTGTCCTAATACCTTATTTTTTTTTGAACTTATGGTCTTCTAAATAATCATAGATTTATGGATTTGGCCCCCTAAAATTTACTTTTATAATTGAATTGTTTGTGATTGATGATCTCAATCACTCCCTATAAATATTTATGCTTTTCCTCCAAGTATATATCTATGCTTTCTACTAATGTTCTTTTACTTAGAGACCTAGTTATATGTTAGTCCATACGAACTTTGTACTTCCCATTCTATCTTTTCTAGAGAATGTTTTATGAACCCTTCTCATGATGTGGGATTTTAACATAGGAAATATCAAAAAATATAATACCAAGATCAATTTTAAATTTTGAGGACATAATTTAATTAAGGTGGGGAGAATGTAATGCCTCAAAAATATAATGTAGGAACATTGTATTCGATAGTGCCTATGAAATGAAAAATCAACTGTGTAAGGGAATATAATATCTCGAGAATTTACAATATAAATAATTTTTTAAATAAATTTAATCTATAAAACATCTTGAAATTCATGAAATACTAAGTTAGCTTATGTTACATGCAACAAAGACTTTCTTCGATAGCTTGCGTTACACACAAGATCTAGTTTTTCCGAGCAAAAATACATTATTAAAATATTCTTATTTAATATAATAAGATATAAAAAACCGTCAAATTAGAAGTTATGAATAATATTAACTAACTTATGAAAATCTATGATTTACCCAAATATAAAACTAATTCATTGGTTACAAATTATTTATAAATGAATATAAAATCCAATTGAATATAAGGGGAATATTTTTATAGAAAACTATTCTTATGGCCACAAAGCTATTTTATCCTAATAAGTTAAATAATTAAAATTAGTGAAAGATATTAATGAAATATATATGTTATATATTCAATCTAATATTTTTAACATTTATCTAATAGTTTCGATAGACATAAGATAAGAACAAACCCAATATTACACATATAAACCTATATTTTTATAAAGACACTTTTACCTCCTTTAAATGGGGAATCTATTTTAAATACAATTTTTTAAAATTTAATAAATATTATATGTAAAAATATACTTAATATTTGATATAGGAACATAAAAATTAGGTTAGGGTGATTTTTTTGTATTTTTCTATGAATCTTCTTTTTTTGATGAATTATGAAAAAATATTGAATTTTAACTCAAAAATGGTTTTTTTATAATTTATATATAAGATTAAAATTTATTTTTATTGGTTTTAAATATTAATTATGAAATTTTTATATAATTTAATAAAATATAGGTCATTGGAAAGAATTTCACTTTGAAATTGGATATAAAAATTTAGAAAATGTTTGAATATTTTTACTTTAAAAACCCGCATTATCGTCCCATCTACAAGATTAAATTTAAATTAATTTCATCCAATTATATGATTATAATTTATAAAAATGGATTCCATTTTTTTAATCAAACTAATTTATAATATCTAATAATTTGAACTTATTTTTGACCAAAAGTTTTAGTGAAATAATTAAAATTAATTACAATGATTCAGAGAAAAATTAGCTTAACAGGGGACAAAACCGTAATCTTAAGGGCCAAAAGGACCTAGAAAATTGTAAAAAATCCATTTTATTGAATTATTTATACCATATAATACATTTTATCTAATATTTTCCATTATTGGATCCAATTTTCATAGAAAAAATGCGGGTGGAATTTTCTTTCCAAATATTTACAAGAGTGCCACTCCTCCTCCACTATAAAAAGGCACTCAACCCTCTACTTCCTCACACCTATCAAGACATTTTTTATCAATAAAGATAAAAAATAGACCATAAAAATCCATAACCTTAACCTATAATCCTAACATTGTGTATAGATCCATCCATGAAATCCCTTTGGTGCAAACCAAAAGGAGTTACCTGAAAAAGAGGTAACATTCCTCAAGCTCTTTGTTTTATTTTCATTATACACCCCATGAAATATTCTTATTACATGATTATATAATAAAATAAGTATCCTAAATATAATGAGGTGTTTTTATTCTATGGTTTTTACCAACATTCACACACACTACCATCTAATGAGTAACGAACTTACCATTCATGTACGGCAAACTACCACCTCCCAAAATGATGATTGTTTGTTTTTTTCCTTTACCACCTCTCATGGTTGGGAATTCTGATGTAAAATATATTATTATAAGATATATATAATATTTTTAATTCCTTTATGATTATTTATTTATCATGTATCACATACCTTTATGATTTTCATTTTGTGAGAGTATGATAACATCGTTTGTGGATGTGTGGACTACCACCTCCTCAAAGCAATGCGATTCGTTCACGCTATACATGAAATATATAAAGGATGGTTTATTAAAACTATGTAACATATATGAAGTATATATGATAATATAATTATAATATTCACACAAAAACACACAAATAGACACACACACACATATGATTTATGTTTCACTGTTTTAATACGACTACATAATGAAAGTAGCGTTCATGCATACATACAACCTACCGTCTCCATGAATAGTGAATTTCATTAATTATCTCCAAATATTATAGATTTTTCTTAATAAATATATAATAAATATATATTATAATAAAATATTTTTTTAAATTATTTATATTATTAAATCATGATCTAATTAAAAGGAACAACAAGTAGTGAGTTAAAACATATTCGAAAAACTTGGCAATTTACGCCCAAAATATTGAAAATAATGAAAGATTGTCAAATAACATATAATAATACATTTTTATAAGATAATATATTATATCATAAATATTAATATGGTTCTTGAAAAATTTATTAAATTGTTTAAAAACATTATATACGACGTTAAAGGATGATCACCCGAAAGGAAACGTAAGTTAAGAGATTTTAATCTCACTTTTTACATCTATGAGATAAATGTCATGTTATCCACTTACTTATTTTTTGTGGTGTATATACTACCAATTTTTATACCTTATATAATGAATAAATTTATCTTCATGGTATTTTTAGTTTCAATTTTAATTTTTTATTCTAATGGGATTTGAATTATAATTTACCAAGTGGTAAGAATTTCATAACCCAATTTCTTTTCATTGGGTTATATTACTTCCTCATTATCATTAATATCCTATGATTGTGTGTATTAATATTTTTCCTACATATTTATGTATTTAATCATACCTTATTTGGATTTATATTTGATATAGATAATATATTTGTTTATTGATTCTCACTTCAATGTTATGGTCTTTTCAAGGGGTTATATCACAATCTCATTTTATTCGAGATTGTTTACACTTGAATTTATATCAGCGGAAATTATTTGATCACTATATAATAAAACCTTTAACTTTATCCTCATTTGGTTATTAATGACCATTTTCAATTAATAGTACAATTTTTACACTTTTTGGTACTTAAAATGTTTTAGAATTTGTTTTTAAGATAACAAAACTTCATTAATCTTTTTAGTCAGAAAACCTGTTTTCTTCTATAAACCATGTTTTATTAAAATGTTTTAAAAAATGTTTTTAACCTTTTAAAAATGATTTAATAAATAAATTTTTTCCCTTTTTTATTTTACTAATGTTTTCAAAGGAATCATCTTGTATCTTTCCAAACAAGTCATTTTTAAACCTTTTCACCGTGAAAAAGGAATGTTCTTTTTTACCACATACAACATGTACCAATTTTCCTGCCATCATTTCTTAGAAGCTTCCTTTGAAAGTTTAAAAGGTTCCTTTTTAAATAATTTTTTTAAAAAAAATTGATTTTCAAAGAAAATAATTTTAATTTTTTTTCAAAATAAAAAGAATATTTTCCCCAAGAATGGTTTTAAAAGATCTTTTAGAGTATTTTTGTTCATCAATGACAATAACCATTTATTTTTAATCCACTTGGGATATGTTCTATTGATACTATCCTTACTCTCACTATATAAGGTTTTTGATTTATTTGGACAAGGATATTATTGACATTCAATTCCTTGATTTCCCCTTGAAATATTTAATTTCCTATGATTATTGAACATTTAATTTTCTCAAATTATCCATATTATTTATCAGGGATATTATTATTGCCTAAACCATATACCATTTTTACATATGGTGTTTACTTTGACATGTTATATAATGAATATCCTTATTATTTGGATATTTTAAGTTTCATTTAATGTTATTACTTTATGGGGATTATGATTCAAATGTTTCAAAGTGGTATGAGACACTTTGGAATGATTGAATATTATTTTCCTCAAGAATATTTTTAATGATCTTTCAGTCGTACTAGAATTCATCAACATAAACAAACCTTGTTGTTACTTATCATCCATTTGGGAATTATTGATAAATTAGTATCATTTATTCAATATGAATATTTTATTAGGAACATTTTTCATTCGATATATGAGGAATTCTTTGGATAGGTACGACACGAGTGGTGCTCAATTATAGATTTCCCCTCGATGAATCGGTAGTCTCATGGTATAGATTAGTTGCACAAATTAGATGGGTTCTATTTAATATGCTAAACTATCTTGTGAAATGTCTTAATAGTAAAGGTTTTATGTACCTAGGATACATGGCATCCAATAATTAAGCATTTCCCTCATTTAGTTTTTGTTATTATTCATCCATGTGATTTTACGTCGAAATATATATGGATAAATTTCAGTTTTAGTTCATTGGTTAAATGTCATGTGTTTTATTTTCTTTTCATTCCATATTGATTTTTCCTTACCCAGTTATTTAAATGGAATGTTTTTTAAGTTATTTACCTGTCCATATTATTTACGACCTTCCTTCTCAGTTGATTGATTATATGAAATGTGTCTTTAGTTATTACCTTTGTATATTAACTATTATCTTCGATTCATTATTGATTCCACTATACTTTACCCTTTTTGAGAATTTGAGCTCACCCTTATTATGTTTCCTTTCCTTGGTAATCCAATAAGTGTACTAAGAAAGATATGCAAGGATATTCTAGATGAAATAACGTTATTATCCTCAAAGAAAAGAAATTATGTTGTAATTAGTGTATTCATTTGTAATATAAGACTCATGAATGTATCAAATTTACCAAGTCTACTAAAATGTACAGTCCTTTGGGATGAAATTTATTTGTATCTTATGCCAATTTAATGGTATCATGACACTGACTCCAGGCTTTCTAAGGTTGGGTTGCTATATCATGAACTCGTTTTTATGTTTCCATGTTCCCTAAGACACTCGACCTAAATGATTCTGGTAGGATCATCATGTTATGTAAATAATATTCATTTATTTAGATGTAATATCTATGTATGAAAATTATGGGTCACTATAGCTGGTATGAGATCAAGGTTTGATTATACTTTGGAAACAAGGATGAGAAAACTTTAGTAATAAACCTAGGGATAAGTCTATGTATAGAATAAAATCATAATGTGTTGATCATGAATGACCTAGGTTAAACATAAAGTTTCATAGAAGAATGTTTCATGATTTAAACATCTTATGAATGATTTTTAATGATAATGTGGTTTCCCACTATTATTATAGTTTCTCACACTATTCTTTTGGGTTTTAGTCAATGGATAGAACCTGAAGGAATTGTGTTAATACTAAATACAATGTAAAATTCAATGATTTTTCTACTAATATAATGAATGTTATTGGATATGGAATAAACAATCTTGTTTCTATTATCACACGAATTTCTCAAGATATGAATCATGCCAATATTCCAAATGAGAAAATCATAGAACAACGTTCCATTGAGTCCTTCATGAGGAAATTACCACATTATGTTAGCGGGTCTATCGATCCACTAGTCCCTTAGAAATGGATCGGTACCATTGAAAAAATATTTTCCATTATTCAATGTTCAAAACATTAAAATGTTATTCGAGCTGTTTATATTTTGGAAGGAAAATCAGATCAATGGTGGACTCTTATCAAGAACATGAGGGAATTAGAAGAAATCAAATCTATGTAGTTAGATGAATTTAAAAGCTTATTCTTCAACAATTACTTTACTCATATTATTTAATTAAAATGGAGAAATAATTATTTGGGTTAAAGTAGAAGGATGATGTATATGTTTGTATTTATGAGGAAAATTCAAGAGACTTGTGAGATATGCTTCTATTGTTATCATCCAACCTGAAAGTAAGGTTGATCAATTCTATAGTGTCTTAAAACCAAGTCTTCAAAGGGAATTATCCATAAGATACTTCATTAGGTATGAATAAATTGTT
The DNA here is from genome assembly GCA_963277665.1 of Viscum album. Taxonomy (NCBI): domain Eukaryota; kingdom Viridiplantae; phylum Streptophyta; class Magnoliopsida; order Santalales; family Viscaceae; genus Viscum; species Viscum album. The sequence goes on along the minus strand of OY728162.1, from coordinate 1,368,953,773 downwards.
CGATGTGCTCTCAAGGTAGGGATGTATAATGTATTTACCCATCAATCTCATGGTTTTGATAATAAAATAGAAATGGATTTCAAAGAAATTTCTAAAAACCATATAGAAAAGAAGATGATATTTCCTTTATTCATAGAGTGTGGAATGAAACATGATGGAAAATGTATTAAGAGAACCAGAAAATGTTTCAAGTGTGGAAAGTAAGTTCATTAGAAAATCAAATACTGAAGTGATGGGTTGAAGTTAACTAATGATGATAATAGAGAGAAAGATCCACAGAATGTACCACCCACACTCCAGTGTTTTAAATTAAATAAGTATGGGAATTATGATTACTAGTGCCCAAATATGATGGTAAATGATGACAATCGACATAAAAAATCACTTGATCCCAAAGAAAAAGGTAAATGTCATGTGATAAGAATTTATGATGAGGGGCATGATAACGATGCGGTGAAAGGTAAACTTACCATCCATTCTAGAACTAAAAATGTCTTATTGGATTCTAGATTTAACCACTCTTTTATATCTAAAGACTTTTATAAGGGTATCACAACACCACCTAAAACATTAGATGTTGAATTAGTAATAAAAACCTCTAATGGTATGATGATTGAATCCTAAGTCTATAATTCTTCTCAAATTGAATTTTGTGGGAATGTGTTTCCTTCAAATCTTTCTATTCTTCCTCTAGATGAATTCAATGTAATTTTCGGCATGGATTGGATTTATTTACATAAATTCCACCTCAATTTCCAAGGAAGTAAAGTAATGTTTGATATTTTGAAAAACCCTATGATCTTCTGTTAATGTGATGAAAAAGATAAACTACTGATGAAAATTACATCCATTGTATAGGGCATGATTCAAATTCAAAAGGGGAAACTATCTAAGATGGTTAAGGAGAAACACAAAATATAGTATATTCATATTATGTGGGTGTTTATTGATGTATTTCTAGAATAGTTGGATGGTCTTTTAATGAATCGTGATATTGAATTTTAAATAGAACTCATACCTGGTGCTAACCTATTTCTATGACTCCATATAGAATGGACCTGATTGAGTAACAAGAATTAAAGAAGAAACTCTAGGAGAATCCTAACAAGGGATTAATTCAGCAATGTGTGTAACCTTGGGGGTGCACATGTTCTATTTTTTAAGAAGAAATATGGATCAATGCGAATCTACATTGATTATTAAGAACCAAACAAGATCATAATCAAGAACAAGTATCCTATATCCCATATTGATGATTTGTCTGATCAAATATACAGAGGTCAATACTTTTCTATGACTGATATTTATTCTGAATATCATTAATTAATGGTCAAGAAGGAGGATATACCTAAGACAAAATTCCATACCGGGAAAAAGACACTATGAATTTTTAGTGATTCATTTGGTCTTACTAATTCCCCCATTATCTTTATAGATTTAATGAATGAAGTATTTAGTGATTACCTTGATCAATTTTTGGTAGTATTTATAGACTATATTATTGTACATTAAAAGAGAAAGGAAGATAATTTATATCACTTGAGTATTGTGATAAAGGCTCAGAGGGAGGATAATATTTATACAAACTTTTCTGAGTGTAAATTTTTTATTCATAAAGTTTCATTCTTAGGTTATATAATCTCATGTAAGGGTATATTATTAGACCCTTAAAAGATAAAAGTTATTAAATAATGACCCAGGCTAACCACTATGAATGAGATCCGTAGATTTATTAGGTTGAATAGATATTATCAGTGATTTGTGAAGAATTTTCATGGCTATTGAATCCAATCACTAATTTAACTCAGAAAAGATCTAAGTTCATTTAGATAGATGAATGCGAGGAATGTTTTAAGGAACTAAAGAGAAGTCTAGTCAACACACCTGTGATTATAATACTCTATAGTTGATAAGAGTTTGTAATCTATATTGATGCATATAAAAAAGAATTAGGATACATCCTCATGAAGAATGATATGTTTATAGCTCATGCCTCATGATAATTAAAGGCATATGAGAAAAATTACCCAACTCATGATTTAGAGTTACCTGCTATAATTTTTTCATTAAATATATAGAGGAATTATCTATTTAGATAAATGTGTAGAATTTATACTAATAAAAAAGTTTAAATTATATTTTCAGTCAAAAAGAGATGAACATGAACCAAAGAAGATGGTTGGAGCTAATTAAAATTATGACTACTCAATATATTTCTACATGGGAGAGAAAACAAGGTGGTAGATGATCCAATTCAAAAGGATCATGCTATATTATTTATTATGAGGATAAAAAAAGTTCTAATATTATGGATATAGAAATCATAAAGTAAGGGGATAAATATTATCTATCTCAAATGAGTGTTCAACCATTTATTCAAGTGAAGATTAAAGAGGCATAGAAGAAGATGCATAGTTATAAAAAAAGGTGAGAAATGTTCCTACGTTCAAAATTGATTATGATGGAATAATAAGTTTCAAAAACCATGCATGTGTCCCTCCAATACTATATTTTGAAATGGATTTTATGGATGTAGCTCATAGTTCTTCATTCTCTATTCATCCCGGAATTATGAAGATGTATAGAGATTTAGAAGAGTATTTATGGTGGGATGACATGAAGAGAGATATTACAGAGTACTTTTTGTAGTGATCAGTATGTTAGAAAGTTAAGGATGAGAGAAAAAATTATAATGGGATGTTACAAGCATTACCCATACCAGAATGGAAATGGGAAACAAATACCATGGATTTTATTTTCAGACTCTCCAAAACATTAAAAGGGCATAATGTTATATGGGTTGTGGTTGATCATATTATAAATTCAGCATACTTCATATCCATTAAAAAAGTTTTATATATTAATAAAATTACTCAGTTATACATTAAGGAAGTGGTAAGATTGTATAGTGTACCACTATAAATTGTATCTGATTAGGATATGAATTTTACCTATATTTTTTGGAGATGTATTCAGAAGGCTCTGGATACAGAGATATTTTTTAGTACTACTTATCATCCTTTGATATATGGTTAGTCTGAGAGGATATTTAAAACTCTAGAATACATATTGAGATATTTCTATATGTATTTCAAATGTGGTTAGGACCAACACCTTCATTTGGTGTAATTTTCGTACAAAAATAATGTTCACTCCAACATTTCGATGGATCCTTATGATGCCTTATATGGTAGGAAGTGAAAAATAGAATAAGGAGGAATAAAGTTAGAGAAATAAGACTATTATAACCTGATAAAACTGAGTAAATAGTAGATAAGGTTATATCCAATCAACAACACATAAGAGTAGCTCATAAGCGACAAATTTTTTTGATGAAAATCATTAGAAAGCTCAAGAGTTTAAAGTTGGTGATAATGTATTCCTATAAATGTCTCCCTAGAAGAGGCTGATGAGATTTATAAAGAAGGTCAATCTAATCCCTAGGTATATCTGTCCTTTTACAATTCAGGATCATATAAGGATAGTAGCATATCGATTGGTTCTTCCACCAAATATCTCTCAAGTTCATGATATATTATATGTATCTATCCCGAGGAAGTACATACCTGATCCTTCTCATGTGTTGAAATCATAGGTCATACTACTGGAAAAATATCTTTCTTATAATGAAAAACCGGTATAGATTATGTATCATGGAGATAAATTATTATGAAACAAGACCAATCACTCGGTAAATGTTGTGTGTTGAAACCACCAATTTGAGGAAGCTATATGGGAACCTAAGGATATAATGATGCAGAAGTATCCTCATTTGTTTTTATTAGTGTGATAAAAGTTGAGGGAAAAATTAATTTTAAGGGGGGTATAATGCAACACCCCTTTATTTTATGAAATAATTGTTTCAAATAAATTTATTTTCTTTGATATCTTTCATTATATTCAACGAGTTTCAACAAACCACATTATACTATTAACATATTATTATCTCAAATAAAATTTATCACCTAGATATTGTATTGGAAGGTATGAATAGGGCCAAATAAATTATTAAAAATTTATTATTATACATTTATAACATTAATTCATTGGTTATCAATTTATCATAAATGAAAATTTAAATTATTTGAAAGACAAAGATATATTTTTTTTGTTCTAAAAAACGGTTTTTATGCACATGATATATTTTTATAAATTAAATTAATCTCTATTGGTGAATGATTTTAATGAAATTTATATACTCTTACTTGATAAAATGTTTTAAAAATGAATTTTTTTCTAGGCATAGGATAAGAATAAATCTAGTTTTATGATTAAAAATGTATTTTCTCCTTATAAAAATTAGTTTTGGTCACATTTTATACAATTAGGTTAAAATTAATTTATACCATTTATAGGTATTGAATTAAATAAAATTAATTATATATTTATAATCAGGATTTTCAAATTTGGTAAATAAGACCCTTTTACTTTAGGTCAATATGAATAGTAACTGTGGTAAAATTTATCACATTGGTAAAGGGTAAATTGGGATAACCTAGATTAGAAATAAGTTATAAGGCTATAATTATTAATCTAAATTATTATTCTATAAATTAATAATACCATTAAAACCCCAGTATAAAAATTGAGTTTTTTAATGGAAAGTTGTTTATGAAAATGACTTATATATTATTTAAATAATATAAAGCTACAAAATGTCACTTTTGGTAGATTTAGGACTAGATGATCCCGTAAGGGGCGTCGCTCCGCTAGGTCAACCCCTATCATCGCCATCCTCCTTCCCTGGATCTGCTCGGCTTCTCTCTACGCACTCCCTCTTGGTGGTCTCGCGGAGTGGTTCCCTATCCATCAGTGGCATACCGTGTGTGCTCGGCTATCTCAGAAAAGTGAATCATTTGCTCGCCTTCTCCCACCCTTCTGGATAGGGTTCTTTTTTGGGCAGCGCGGTGCAGATCCAGCAGTCGAGACACTTCCTCAGTGGTCAGAGGTTTTTTACCTCATTTTCTATCGGGTAGGAGTGCGGGAGGAAGTTCGTTGTTGTCTCCATGGGTGGTTCTGATGTCAGAAATGGGATATATATATCCGTATTGCAGTGATAATTTCTTGGAGCTCGTCTATATTCGCAACACCTGGTGAGCCCTGATGTGTTGATGCCTTTTGGTATGAAATATTTTTGTAGGGTTGCCGTCTTCGGAGAACCTTTGATCCTCCTCGCTAGTTCCTCTGGTGTTGGTTGGCAGTGGGGTGCTTCTTCTAGTGACCGGGTCTTTTGTTTCAGTGGTTAATAATTTGGGTGGTGGATTGTGGAGGAGCTTTAAGTGATTGTAGTGTTTTGGTGTAAAATTTCTGATTTTGGGTAATGGTTGTTGGTGGTCTGATTTGGGGGGAAAGTGATTTTGGTGATGGAAGTATCGATCTTTTTTGATTGGGTTGATTGTGTTGATTGGGTTGATTGTGTCGGTGTTGGTTATTTGCGGTTTTGGTTTATTTGTGACATTGCGGTCTGAGTTTCCTAGACAAAGCAATCATTTCACCATCAAGAGTTTTCTCCAAAAGTGGTCAAAGAAAGAAGTTTCAACCAGATCATCGTTATTCAGAATCAGATGTTTGAGAGGGTATGGTGATTGCCATCGGTTCTAGGCCCGTGCAATCCTGCATGAGATAGTTTTTCCGAGCATCTTTGAGATGGTGGAAGCTAATCCTATGTTTTAGATGTTGGGAGGAGATTCTCTTGATTTTTGAATTTGATTGTTTTTGGTCTTTGATCTTTCATCTGTGATGTATGATTGTTGTTTAAGTCCTTTATGTCTTTTAGGTTCTCCTTCACCCCTTAAAGGGGATCTTTAATAAAAATTTAATTTTCAGTAAAAAAAATGTCACTTTCCTTATTTTTAATATCCTTTATGTGTTCAATTAGGGAAAAAATCAGTTATGAAGAAATATTAATATCGATTTTATTCATAATGAAATAATATTTATGATAGAAATTTATTTCTAATTTTTAGTTATTATATATTTACCTTAAATACTAACACAACACCAAAACAATATTTCTTTTATTAATAGAAAAATAAAATAAAAGATATTAAAAAAAATTAAAAGTGATATAATTTGAGTAATTTATAGTGTTCCAAAAATTTAATATGTGAATATAACATATTAGTACTATGTTAAAACATTTTATTCATATTAAAACTTTTTCTTTATCTCTTTTAATTCAAATTAAAATAATAGTTTCAAAATTTACAATAATGTTATTTTATAAAAATATTATATTATTAAATTATGTAAAAATCATAAAGATATTTAAATAAGAAAATTTGGATATAATATAATCTAAAATTTCATAAATTAGATATTTGTGGTCTTATTTTTACCTTATAAGTAAAATTTATATCCATTTGATATTGAATAAGTTTTTATTGTAGTTAAAAACAAAATTGATTAACTAAGACTTAATAAAATTGATAAGGTTTAAAATTAGATCAAAACATGTCTAAATTATGTTGTTTTATTGGATTAATACCCTATCTTACCTTATCTTCAAATACATGTCCATTTTGAAGCATTTTTATTGATAATGAATTCATTATAATTTAATCTTTTGAGAAATCCCAAAATCTCCCCTCATCCCAATGGTAAAAGGAAACATACTCCATCACTTCATTACACCACATTGAGCCTTCTAGCTTAACAAAACTCTTCTAATTTTCCTTATCAACTTCCCAGACACATCATAGAGGTTTTGGTATTCTAAAAAGTCCAACCCTAGAGCCATTTAGAATATATCTTAAGGAGTTGTTCTGAAGAATATGTACCCACCTTAACTAATCACTTTATTTTATACTCTTACTTAAATCCTCTAAACCTTTAGTATTTCTCATAAAATAATAAATCTAGTATTATAATTACTATTAAGTGTTATTATGATTATGAAAAAACCATTATACACCCTATTTCACTTGAGCCTCATCCCGGTTGGTGAGGAATAAACAAGTGCATCTAAGAGACCCGAGATCAATTCTGGGTGGAGAAATATTTTTGGGTTACTGTAGTAGTACTATAGTAGGCACTTTTATAGTTAATGTAGCTGGTGAGATTCGATACTCTAATAGCCAGAACTATTCATCCATCTGGGCCTTCTGGCCACTGGTTTGGTCCTCGGGTCATGAAAGGCCTTTAAGCCACCCAAGGCCTTCGGGCCAGTTGTCTCTCAAGGCCTTCAAGACACCCCATGGCCTTTGGTCCACATGAAAAATTCTAATGCAACCGGTTAGATTACAAGGGACAAGGCTTTGAATGAGGATTCAGAGCAGGCGCCTACACCCGAGCAGAGATAACCAGAATTGGAAGATTGAGAGGGTATGTCATTGCCATCGTTACTAGGATTGTGCAGCTCTACACAAGATAGCTAGTCAACCAGGCTTGTGAAGGTGGAGTGCTTATATCATGACATTTGTTAGGGAGGGGAAGTTCAAAGTTGTCTTGTATGAGTGATTTTCTCTAAAACCTATGGGTCATGTAATTTTCACTCAAGCCTTTGGGCTTTTTAAGTGTTCCCCATAACCCTTGAGGTGGGGTGGGGGGGATTATCAAAATAAATAAAAAAGTGAAGGCCCTAGGGCCATTCAGGCATTATAAACCCTATTTACTACCAAAAGAGAAGTGAAATTATCGATCATCTATACATACGACTTACTATCTCCATGTAGCGATACAATTCATTTTTCATAACCATATTTTAATGATGGGTATTATGATGGATTTAATGTTTATATATAAATTTTATTACATAATTATACATATATAATTATAATATCACATTTATCTACTTACCATCAAATCCTTTGTGAAACAATAACGTCATTCGTGCATACGTGTGGACTACCACCTCCATGAAGCAATGCGATTTGTTTTTTATTTATATTTTAAATGGATGGTAATGAGGGAGAATTTTATTAATATATATGATATAATAATGATCTTATAATTTTTAATTAATATTTACCGTTCATTCTTCACATCCATCAAAAAATGAAAATAACGTTCATGCATACATACGACATACCGTCTCCATGAACGATGTAATTCATTTTTATATATCTAATTTTTATGGATGACTCTAAATATGTATATAGTTAATATATATTATATTTATATAATGATTTATTTTCTTGAGATGATGGAACTGGGATAAATTTATAAGGACTGAAACTACTATAACAGACTATACTTTTCAAACCTAGATATTTCTTTTAAATAAAACAATATTCATTACAAAACATAATAAAACCATGCCAAGAACATATAGGTTCAGTGTCTTTAGAAATTGGTAAACATAAAAAACTGGTTTATAAAACATTTACATCATCTCCTATGAATTCCTTCATATCTAGGACCCCTTTTTGACACATATTACTCAATACCCTTTTTCATATTCTCAAGAAAATAAACATAAGAATGGGTGAGATTAGAAGCTTAGTAAGGGTAAACAAGGGAGATATCAAACATATCATAATAATAAAACATAAGAACAAAAAAATAAAATTTGATAATTATATCTTTTGTATCAAAGATCAAGATATCATGTCATGGGATAAATCATAGAAGTTCATTATAGAACATATTCCTAGGGAGAATAACACAAGACACGGAATTTGTGGCATACACATAAGTATAGAAACTAATTTCCATATTATCTAAGGATCATTTACAAGAACATAATAGTGGTCAAAGTCATCCAATGAACTAATTTTACCCCTTGTTTTAGCCTTGTATTTTTGAACTGGGTTTACTTCCCATTCTAGCATGTATTTCTGAATCGAGACCATTTCCTATTTTTTCCATGTATATATCATGAGATATAAATCTTTACCCATTAAAATGGAGGTAGATATAGATCCCAAACATCAAATAATGAGAAACATTAATATGTTTACCACAATAACATAAATCATTCAGCATATCATAGTCCATGGAATAAAATGGGTTTCATAAACATCGTTTCATCATAACATAATCCATGAAAAGGAAATGGATTTCGTAAATATCATTCCATCTTAAACTCAATAAAATCATAGGAATAATATGGATATTATAATTGAAAAATATACCTATTAAATCATATGTAACATTAAATAATATTATCTTAGATTAAAAATAATTTTGAGAGATTACTTGAAAACAATTCTTGAGGAAAATATAATTTCTTCTTTGAAAATGTTTTATTTTCTTAAAATACCACAAAACTTTTAAATAAAAAATTTTATTTAAAAATAAACTTGTAATATTGTAATGGAAGATTCATTGAAATAAGATTACATTAAATAATAAAAATATGTTTATTCTGTATAAGTTAAAAGGAACATTCTCCTCATACTTTTTCTAGATAAGTCAAAAAGTACTTCATTAGGAAAACGACAAAGATTTCTTTAAAACCATTTAGTAAAAATTTTCAAATGGGGAAAAATGAGTTCAATTTTTTTAAAATAATAGTAATAATATATTTAAATATATATTTAAGATACATAGACATGGAAGATAAATAAACCCTAGTAAATACTTACATAAAAACAATCTCAGACAATAATGAGATTGTGGAATTAACCGTTACTTAAGGTATGGGTTCCTTCATATGTATTAGAAAATCCTATATAATAGATTAAATAATGTTATTTACTTATTAGAGAACCATATTTATATTTATGATATCATGTATGATCATATTTTAACCTGTTTAATAATATTTCATTATTACACTTCTTTGAGGTGTTAACTGCTTCATTTTATTACGCATGATTTGTTGTATAAGTTCTGGTTCTTGCACATAGAATATATTTTTTTCATTTATAGAATGATATTAAGGTAATATATATAATATTATTCATTATATACATTTATAAAATCATTATTTAAGAGTGTTCATGGAGAATGAACTGCATCGCATCGTGGAGAAGGTATCTCGTATGTACGCACGAGCAATGATATCATTCCTTAATTGTGAAATGGTATTGAAGTGGATGATGTATGTATTATTATAGAATCAATATAATATTATAATAATCATATATAGTTACTATTTCCATCATTACATTGATCCATGTAAATTTGTGATGAAAAATAGATAACACTATGACATGGAGACCGTAGGTCATACATACACACGTGTAGTGATTTAATTTTTCATAGGATGGATAGAATGTGGAATATGGTTGTTACATAATCATAATGATATTTTATAATATAGGTGATTATTTATTTATTAATTTATAATGTAAAAAAAATTAAGAGGAATTAGAAGAAGAAATGCTCTTGAGAGAGTCGGTAAAAGAGATTACCTCTTCTTCAACGAGCTCCCTCTAGATCAAATCTTAAGGACACTAGAGTTGATATTTTAATAAGAAAAACAACTATCTAATGTTTCTAGGGATTGTTATAAGGTAAATTTTCAGGTTATGTTCGAGCTTCAAGGATCAATGAGTTGTAAAGAATTGAGGGAGGAGGTGCCCTTTTTTAATTGAGGTCGAAACACCTTTGGAATTTCTAAAAATATTAATTTATAATAAATTAAATCTCATTCCAAATACCACCACAATGTAATATATTCGAATATAATATGATATAAGGTTTTAATATCATCAACCAATAGATTTTATACTTATTTTGGTATTCATATAAACCTTATCATTTTAAATAACCCTTAGTTAACTGATTTTAATTTCAACTAAGGTAACTACTTTTTCAATATTAAAAGAGTATAAATTTTTCTTATTTGATGTCAGTTAGAACATATATGATAAATGTTTTACCTGTTAGAGCATATTAATATTATTTTTTATTTTTATAAATTTTTTATGATTTTTAAATAATTAAATAAAACATTATTTTGATAAAATATCAATCGTGTCAATTTTGATACTATTTGTTTATTGGATTTTAAAAATATCAAGTTAATAAGTTAAATTTAAAAAAATATATTTTATCACATCCATAAGAGGTCAAATTAATCTATAAAATTTGTTGGATATATTAATTATCCAAAATTATATTTATTTTAATATTTTTAATAATATATATTCGATATTTTCATTAATAAAATAATTACTACATTATCTTTGTGTAATTATTTAATATACTCATTTATTTAATAAAAATTGAAAATAAAATAAATTTATGAAGATAAATATTCTATATTTCATAATAATATTTATATTCAAATTTATCTTATGTATAACTCTATATTAAAAATCATATATTATTTAAAACATGAACATGACATGTTTAAATTTTTATTAAATAAAATATTATAAATAACATATTTTCATCCAAGTATCCCAAGACATTAAAAATAAATTTATATCATAAAAATATGTTTTTTTAGTTTAAAATTATCATTTATATTCATTCATAACACTCATTTCCCCCATGTGGAAACATAATATATATCAATGACAAAGAAATTGACATTTATGCCTTTCTTTGATTTAAATAGTATATAAGTCATTTTGATGAACTTGTATCAATTAAATGACTTAATTTTGATAAATAAGTGTTAAGGGTCTAATTTCATTCATCTAATAAAATTTTGGCATATATTAGGGTTATTTTATAGTCTTTATAATTTTACTTTTACCCTAAATTACCTAATTTACCCTTTACCGTGGTAATAAAATTTACAATGGTTACTATTCATATTTGAAAAAAATAAAAGGCAACTATTTACTAAATTTGGAAATTATGAATCCAATTTTTGAATACATTTTTTTTAATATTCAAAATACAAAAGTTGTAAAATTTAATTTAATATAAAACCTGTAAAATGCCATGAAAAACAATTTTTTTGAAATAATGTCTTTTAAAAAAGTAAAATGTTTTTATAATAAAACCATGTATAAAATCCTTTTCTGAAACCATAATTTTACTATTTTAAATTCAAATTAACTAATTAAAATTAATTTAAAAACATAATATAACCTTGTAAGTACTTTTTAAGTAAATGGAGTTTCTTTAATTAAAATATGTATTTCACTAAAACATGAAACTTACCCGAAAAATACCAAAAATTTAACCGAAGTTTTGATATCCCTCTTTCAATGAAGATGTTTACATTGTCATATAAAAATTATAAAATTGTCAAAAATTATATTTAAAATAGGTTCCTTATTAAATGGTGATAAAATTACCCTTTTGAAAAATATATCTTTTTATTTATAGAATTAGATTTATTCTTATCTTATGCCTAAAAAATATATTGGATGAATATAAAAAATATTCTATTAAATATATAAAATATTTATTTCATTATTTTTATTCACTAATTTTAATGAATTTAATATATAATGTCAAAATGAATTTGGGAGCATAAAAATAGGAATATTTATTTTACATTTAATTGGTTTATATTTTCATTTCTAATTATCCAATGAATTCTCATATTATTTTTATAATTTAGTTATTCATATTTATTCCTACCAATTTCAAAACTAAATTATAAATGTCATTTTTTATTATCACACTATTTATTTAAACTCATGATTTCATGCAATGCATGCTATTGAAGAGTTAAATTATTTAAGTAGAAATGTAAATTAAAATATCAGGGTGTTACATTCTACCCCCCTTAAAATAAATCTCTCCCTCGAAATTCATCACTTGGGTACTAATATATGAGGATACAACTAACTCATTATATCCTTAAGTTCCCATGTAGATTCCTCAAATTGGTGGTTCTGACATTAAACTTTAACCAAATGAGTGGTTTTGTTTTATAGAACGTTTTCACTATGATCCAAAACTTCTGTGGGTTGTTCTTTATAAACAAGATCTTGCTCTAGCGGTATGAATTCTATGTTTAGTGCATGTGAAGGATCAAATATATACTTTTTTAGGATAGATACATGGAACATATCATGAACTTGAGAGATATTAATTGGAAGTACCAATCTATAAGATACCTTTCCCACATGATCAAGAATTTCAAAAGGACTAATTACCTAAGGCTCAACTTTCCCTTATTTCCAAATCTCATTACTCTTTTCCAAGTATATATTTGTAGGAATACCTTATCACCCACTTAAAACTTTAGGTATTTTCATTGATTATCAACATAATTTTTTTAACTCTAAGATCCTCTTATGTGTTGTTGAATAGATCAAACCTTCTCTGACATTTCCTCAATAAGATTAGGTCCCAGTAGCTTTCTTTGCCCAAATTCATCCCAACATGTTGGAGTTCTTCACTTATTACCATAGAGGGATTTATAAGGATCAATTTGAATACTAAAATGAAATATATTATTGTAAGAAAATATCTCCAAAGGTAGGTGTTGATCCTAACCACCTTTGTAATCCATAGATTAAGCTCTCAACATGTATTCTAGAGTTTGAATTTTCCTCTCAGACTGACCATCTATCTTAGGATGATAAGTAGTATTGAAACATAACTATGTATCTAGATCCAGCTAAATACTTCAGTATAACTTTTAGGTAAACCTCATATATCAATCAGATATAATGGAATGTAGTACTCCATGAGATCTAACCACTTCCTTTATATATATCATGGAAAGATGATCAATAGAGAAGTCTTCTTAGATAGAAATGAAGTGTGGAAACTTCATAAGGTGATCAACTATAAGCCATATGACATTTTTTCCTTTATATGTTTTGGGAAGTCCGAATAAAAAGTCCATGGTGATGTTTTCCATTTCCATTCTGGTATGGGTAATGGTTGTAACATAACTTTAGACTTATGTCTCTTAGCCTTAACTTGCTGATAAACCAAGCAATGAGAAACATATTATCCAATATCTCCCTTCATGCCATCCCACCAAAAATACTCATTCATGTCCTTATTCATCTTTGTACTTCCAGGATTAATATATAATAATAAACTATGTGCCACATCCAATAGAACCTTCTTTAATTATGATATGGTAGGAATATAATCAAGGTTCTTGAACCTTATTATTCCATCACAATCAAGGTTAAACTATGGAACATTTTCTCCCTTATTTTTTAGTTCCACATCGTCCTTCTGCACCTCCTTAATCTTCACTTGTATAGATGGTTGAACATTCATTTGAAAAAGATGGAATTACCCCCTTCCATTAAAATTTCCTTATCCATATTTTTCAAATCTATAAATATTGGATCTTTTTTTATCTATATCATATATAGGATAACCTGATTATTTCAACTCAAAGCATCTACCACCTTATTGGCTTTACCAGGGTGGTAATATATTGAGATGTAGTAATATTTAATCAACTTCAACCATCTCATTTGGTTCAAGTTCAGATCCTTTTGAGTGAAAATATTCTTTAAAAATGTATGATTAATACATATATCACACCTTTCTCCTTAAAGATAATTCCTCCATACCTTTAATGTAAAAATTACTGAAGCAAACTCAAAATCACGAGTTGGGTAATTTTTCTCATTTATTTTCAATTTTTAGGAGGCATAAGCTATCACCATATAATTTTTCAGAAGAACACATCCGGAACCCTTCTTGGATGAATCATTGTAGATTTAAAACCTATATCCATTGCAAGGTAGTGTGATCACAGGTGTACTGACTAACCTTCTTTTCAACTCTTTGAAATTTTCTTCACATTTCTCTGTCTATATGAACTTAACACCTTTTTTATTCAACTTGGTTAGAGGATTATATAATCATGAAAAATCTTCATAAAACGTCGATAATATCGAGCTAAACCAAGGAAAATTTAGACCCCAGTTACTATTGTTGGTTTAGGAAAATGTTCAATAACTTTTTTCTTTTTTTGATCCATTGATATCCCCTCACTTGATATTATGTGACGCAAAAAAGAAACTTTCTGAAGCCAAAATTCACACTTGGTAAAATTTTCATAAATATTCTCCTTTCCCATGGTCTTCAACACAATCCTCAAGTGATCTTCATGTTATTCCTTACTCTTAGAATATACAAGAACATACTCTATAAATAATACCACAAATTGATCAAGATAGTCTCTAAATACTCTATTCATTAGATCCATGAAGATATCTAGATCATTTTTAAGACCAAAATGAATCACTATAAATTCATAGTGTCTATACGTTGTACATAATTTCATCTTGTTTATATCATCCATCTTAACCCTTAATTGATGATATCCAAAATGAGGATCAATCTTGGAAAAGTATTAAGATCCATATATTTGGTCAAATAATTCATCAATATGAGGGAGAGGATATTTTTTCTTGATAGTGATATTGTTTAGTTCTCAATAATTAATGCAGAGTATCATTGATCAATATTTATTCTTAAATAACAGAACTATTTCACCATAAGGTGATGCCGTAGGGTGTATTAATACATTGTTAAGATTATCTTGGAGTGTCTTTTTTAATTACTACAACTCAATTGGGGCCATTCTATAAGGAATCTTTGAAATAGGAATAACACCTAGTTTGAGTTCTATTGGAAACTCAACTTCACGATTCAATGGAATAAGTGACAATTAATTATAAAAGACATGAAAAAACTCTCCTATAATAGTCGTGTCATTAATGGTGAGTTTCTCCCCAACCATATTAGATAGATAACCTTAATATATTGAAATAAATACCTATAAGATAGAAGAAATTTCCAATGGAAGTTAATATTCATCATTACATCGATAGATGATCATAGATTGATTCAAAATATGAAATGTGACTTCCCTTACTTGTAATTTGATATAATATCTATATATATATTGAAAATCTATGCCAATAATAACATCAAATTCCACTAATGGAAGGATCACATGATTTTTAGGAACCACTTTCCTACATACTTCAACCAGAGAAGAATATCATTGTCAATAAAAAATATCCCTATGATGCAATTGTTGATCCATTATAAGTTTTCATAGATAACTCAACATATAATTATTGAGGTAATAATATGATATAACTATAAAATTATTTACAAAAAAAATATTGGGTGGATACAAAATCAAATAAAACATTTTCAACTTTAGAGTGGATGGTAAGTGTACCTTTTACCACTTCATTATCATACTCCACATCACCAATAGTGATTGCATGTGGTTTTCTATTATCTTTGTCTTTAATAGGTTGCTTACATTGGTTATAATCAATAAACCTTGGATTAGGGAATTGGTTAGTGTAATGTCCCATTTCATTTCAATTGTAACATTAATGTGTTGGAGTTCCATTCTGTGTAGCCTTTTCTCAATTTTCATCTTTTTCTATCTTTTTACCATAACTTAGGTAGTGAATTTCCAAATAACCTTCTTTCCCACACTTAAAACATTTAGTAGTCCCCTTAAGATAATTTTCTCTATATTTTTTTTCCAAACATTGAGCATAAAGGAAAGTTCATCTTCTTTTCACTTTGTTTTTTTTGGATTGTCCTTTGAATTCCATTTTTATCTTCTTATCAAACCCATAATACTAGTGGCTAAATCCAATATCCATATCAATATTGAGAGCACATAGAACTATTTTCTCATATCTATTGAATTACCTTATGAATAATTCCCTTCAAAGACTTGGTTTTAAGCTACTAAAAATCGATTAATCTTACTCTCAGGTTGAATGATAATCCTAGAAGTGTACCTTGTAAGTCTTGTAAAATTTTCATTATAGGTACCAATAGATTCATCATACTTTTTTTTAAGCTCAAGTAAATCCTTTTCCATTTTCATACAAAGAATACAAGGAATTTTTTTTATTGAAATATAAGTTCTTGAACTCATCCCATTACATATAGTCAATTTCATATTATTGCCTCATATTCTTGATTAGATTCCACCATTGATCTGCATCACCTTCAAAACAATATACTTATAAGATGATTTTTTCATGTTTTGAACATTAGGGAACCTAAAATATCTTTTTATTTATACAAATACATTTTTAGGAACTAGTGGATCAAAAGACCCACTGAAAGAAGGTGGACGTTGTTTCATTAAGAATTAAATAAAATATTGTTCCCTCCTTTTCTCATTTGGAATCCTGACATGATTAATAGATTGAGAAAGTTGTATGAGCATAGCAATAAGATTATTGATTCCATATCCTATAACATTTGGTTTCTCTGAAGGACAATCATTGCATTTCTCATCGCATTCAGTATTAACATGGTTCCTTTGGTTTCCATACATGGACTAAAACCAAGAAGTATAGTGTGACCATAGATAATCATAATCAGAAAACCACATAATCAAGGTGAATTACTTATAAAATTTTAATTTAGTAAACTTTAGGTTTTATCCTCGGTTACTCATGATCTTTATTGAAACACTAGGATTATAACCTATACTTAGAGTTATCCTTAGGGTTTTTTCTAAGATTTTATCATCTTAGTTTCCAAAGCTTAACTAAACCTTTTATCTAATACCAACTATAAAAAACCATACTTTTCAAACATAGATATTACTTCTAAATATAAGAATATTCATTACAAAACATATTAAAATCATTCCTGGATTATATAGGTTTAATGTCTTTAGAAACTGGGAAACATAAACAACTGGTTCATAAAACATCCACATCATCTCTTACATATTCATTCATATCAAGATCCCCGTTTTGACAGATCTTAATCAATAAACTTATTTATATCCTGGGGAAAAGAAACCTAAGGAAGGGTGATATTAGATGCTCAGTAATTTTAAAAAAGGTATATAACAACCATATCATAATCATAAAACATAATAACATAGACATAACATTTGAAAATTATATCTCGTGTATCAAAGATCATGATATCATGTTGATAGAGAAAATATTTTCAATTAATTTATATTTAATATCATTTTTTTAAACCCAAATTTTTTTTCCTCTAATATTAATTGTTTCATTTTATGATATTGGTGTTATTTTGAGCTGAATAGTAAAAATGGGCCATTTCAGATTTTTAATAGTTTTAAATTATTTCTGTAGTTTGGCCATAACATTATCTACACAAATCCAAATTGAAAAATTATTTCTTTTAAATATTCTACACATCAAGGGATTAATTTACTATTTTTGGACAAATAGCTGAATCGACCATATGGAAGCTCCAAATAAGATCACAAGTTGGATCAAGAAAACTGTTTGCAGTTCTGCCTAGTTTTGGTGTGAGATCCATAACTCTTTCATGGTGCACCCAATTGTTGTCAAAATAAGTGTGGGGACGCGAAAGGAGTTTTGTATAATCTTTAATGAAGGAAAGGCCGCATGAATTGTCCGTTTAAGGGGTCATTAAATCACCCTAATCTGGAGGTTTGTGATTTGGAGAGTCTGACTGGACAGAATAAATGCTCAGAGTAAAATGGCCATAACGCTCGGAATACATGTCCAAATCTGCTGATATTTTTAGGGGAAACGGCGAAGAGAATTATGAACAACATTTAAGAAGGGATAAATATGTGAAGATTTCATTTAATGGGGATACAACACATCAACATTCGGAGAACAAATTCTGGTTATAAAATGAGGAGAGCTCCACCCTCTCAAAGCATATACCATTCTCCATTCCATTCCTTCATGGAAACAAGGAGGAGATCTACACCGAGGGAGGCCAACCACAAATCTTACCAATTTAATTTTTTTTCTTTATTTTTGTTTTAGTTTTCAATTGTAATTTAGATTTCTAATAAAATTCATGCATTATTTTTATTTCTGTGTCCAACCATCCACCCTTTTTTCTTCTTCATCTTTTCTGCTTATTTTATTCTTTATTCTTCTCATATTATCCACCATGACCTCTTACCCTAAAAAATTAGGGGTTAACCCAAGACTTGTCCTGGGGGAGGTATGTTGAAATTTCATTTATTCCGTGGTCAAATTCCGATGTTTTATTAAGTTTGTGATGAGAAATAGTGATGTGCACGAGTATGGAGATCGTCCACCACGACACTGATCTCAAACTAATTTATATTATTTTATTAAATATTTTACCTCCCTTCTACTGGATACATGATCTTAATACAATTTAATTGAGCCATTCAGTGCTTGAAATGACATACGATGGAGCCAGGTATTAGAAGATGTCACACTCTTGATCGAGGTGTGCCATCAACCTTGATTATAGGAGGAGGTGAAGTACAGATTGCTAAATGCATTCAAGATTTCACACCAATAAATAAAATAATAGTAATTAATGAATGAGATATCATAATTGAATTATCAAACTTAATTTAAATACCAACAATGATAAAACTAACATGCAATGACAAAATGAAATTAATTGAGAAAGAACATGGCCTTTATGGGTTGGTTTGTGGGTTTCATCATTCTACTTGTTAGTATTTAAATTAAGTTTGATAATTCAATTATGAGATCTCATTCCTTAATTACTATTATTTTATTTATTGGTGTGAAATATTGAATTCATTTATCTATCTTAACTTCACCTCCTCCTATAATCAAGGTTAATGGCACACCTCGATCGAGAGTGTGACATCTTCCAAGACCTGGCTCCATCATATGCCATTTCAACCACTAAATGTCTCAACTCCATCATATGAAGAGCTTATATCCAGTATAAGGGAGGAAAAACATTTAATAAAAAAATAGAAATGAGTTTGAGATCAGTGTCGTGGTGGACGATCGCTACACCCGTGCAAACCACTCTTGCTCATCAAGAACTTAGTAAAACATCATAATTTAAGCACAAAATAGATGAAATTTCCACATACCTACCCTGGGGAAAGTCTTAGGATAAAACCTCATTTTATATATTAAAAGGTCATGGTGGATAATATGAGAAGAATAAAGAAGAAAAGAAGGAGAAAATATGAAGAAGAAAACATGGTGGATGGGTGGACACAGAAATAAAAATAATTTATGAATTTTATTAGAAATATAAATTAAAATTGAAAACTAAAACAAAAATAAAGAAAAGAAATGAAATGTGAAATATTTTTGGCCATAATCCCTTGGTGGAGATCTCCTCCTTGGTGCCTTGAAGGAATGGAATGGAGAATGAGATATTCTTTGAGAGGGTGGATCTCTCCTCCTTTTATAGCCAGAATTTGTCCCCCGAATATTGACGCGTTTTATCCCAATTAAATTACATCTTCACACATTGAGAACTTATTGAATGTTGTTCTTAATTCTCTTGGTCATTTACCCTAAAAATGTCAACGGATTTAGACGGGTATTCTGAGAGTTATGACCGTTTTATTCTGAAAATTTATTCTGTCGAGTCAGACTCTCCAAATCGAAAACCTCCCGATTAGGGTGATTTAATGAACCCTTAAACGGCCAATTAACGTGGACTTTCTTTCATTAAAGATGCTCCAAAACCCCTTTCGCGTCCCCACACCGAATTTCACAACAATTGGGCCCACCATGAATGAGTTATGGATCCCACACCAAAACTAGGCAGAACTGAAAAAAGTTTTTTTGATCCAACTTGTAAGCTTCTTTGGAGCTTCCATATGGTCGATTCAGCTATTGGTCCAAAAATAGTAAATAAATCCCTGTATGTGTAGAATCTGTAAAATAAAGAATTTTGAAATTTTCATTAGTTTAGAGAATGTTATGGCCAAACTACAGAAATAATTTAAAATTGTTAAAAATCCGAAATGTCCCTTTTTTACTATTCATCTCAAAATAACACCAATATCATAAAAATGAAACAACTCATCTTAGAAGAACAATTTTTTGGGTTTAAAAAAAATGATATTCAATATAAATTAATTGAAAATATTTACTCTATAAATTCCCCAACACTTAGAACTTGGACTCCTAGATAAGTAAACATCAAAATCAATCAAATTAAATCCAAAACACATAGCAATGAGATCTACCAAATCCATATCAAGAAACAAAAATATATAATGCCTCATAAAAAAAAATTATTTCAAGTTCTCCATTTTAGATTTTAATATACTTCCACTTCATTTCTTATCCCATGCACACAAAACACCTACCTCACATGAATTTTCTCCCATCTCACAAATGTAAATGTTGGACAAGGCTTTTCTCACCCAAAATAACACAAGAGTCACCATAGACTTGATAAATTCCTATTTCTCCACAAAATATGAGTCAAGGACATGATTTTCACATGAGGACTTTTCAGGGTTGTTCTGTGGCTTCCGGATGGTAGTATTTAGATGTTAAACATTCTGAGGCCGAAAAATGAGGGCTTGACTCTTTTTGAAGCAAAATTACAAGATTATAATTTTCACTCAAATATGGTCTCATTCTCTTAACCTTTGTAGAAATAAATCTCCATCATCATTCAATTATCTCACCAACAAAAAAATAAATCTTTTAAAACTTGATTTTTCTTGGAAGCTTCAGACAGGCACAACTTTCTTTTTACATCGGAAGCTCCAGAAAGGCACAAATTCTCTTATCATGAAAGCTCTAGAAAAGGAACAGCTTTTAACAAAATGAAATATTCAGTAGCAACACCAGATCTTCAAAATTTTATATTCCACCAAAAGTATCACCAAGTGAGGTAGTATATCACAATTCATCTTCCCCCACACTTAAGTTCAACTATATCATGCAATTTCACTTCTAGAGCAGGTTGAATAGGGAAAATTGGCTTGTAATGTGGCTAACCTAACATGCTATTCATGGATAATAGGGGCTAAAATGAAGGATAAATGTAAAGGTGGGCCATAATGAAAAGGATTATTTTGAAAAGGGGGCTTAAAACCAAATAAATGCCTTAATAATTTAAAACACATGTACCCCAAACCCTCATGTTTTGAAAGTAATAAATCAAATTCTGGTTTAAGAAAGCATGGTCTGGTTCTCTCAAGAAATGAGGCGAATGAAAAGAATATGAAAAAAATGTTTTATAAGCCTCACAGGAAAGTGATTTCAATGACATAGACAGTGAAATATGGCATGGGATTCAAAAATCAGTGTACTTTTCCTGAAATTCCAACAGATTTGAACTTGAAACAAATTCATTTCAACATTCATTTAAGCTCCATTTCATGGAATATATTGGTTCACTCATTATCATGGGTTTCAAAAATGGTAATGATAATCATTTCTTCTCAAAAGATTCAAAAACACACCGAAAATTGAAAAATAAACACACAAAATTATGAAAACATGGTTTTTTTAAAAACAAACACAAAATGAAAATCCCAAACTACTGAGGTTCCCTCCCCCACACTTAAATGATGCAGTGTCCTCAATTAATTCAAGTGGATTTGACATGTAATATAATTTTAAAATGAATCAAAATAGAAAGAAAGTGTAAAGGAGAGGTGCAACCTAACTTATTAGCAATGCAACATTGAGTTTGGATCCTAAGTGTTTCTCCTTCAAAACCTAAAAAAGTAAAAACATAACATAAGATATTTATTAAATGAAATGAAAATATAATTTGAGTAAGAAAAGAAGGATAAATCTTGGTTTAATACCCCATGTGGGACCCGGGTTTTGACTGAATTTAGATGGGAAGTTCTAATCGATTATCCCCAATCTGATGGTGGGTGTGGTTTATTTGAGATGAACCACCACATGTGAATTTTCACGATTTCCATGAGTAAACATTTCATGTAGATAACCCCAAATTAGATAAGAAAATTTCCAACCCCCAAGAAAGAAAAAAGATAAAATTTGAGTTCAATAGTGAGAGGGAATAAAATAGAGGGGTGGTCCCTGTTGACTTTCACGGTGTCCTCTATATGGTATGTAAATTGTTGTTGAGGAGGCAGTCGCACCACCACATGCTTTTCTAACTCTTCTTATTTAATCACCACCACATGGGTAGTCTCTTCTTCAACATCCAAGGTCTCTTCCATTTGTTTCATATCATAAATTTCTAAGAAAGAGAAATAAAAAACAATTCAACTTGAATAAGATTAAAACTTGAAGAATTAATAGAGAAATCTTCCCTTTCAAGTAATTCATCTTTGTAATTGATCTCTTCATGAAAATCCACCTTGATCTCATCTTGAGATCCCTCGAATAAATGATCAACATGTTTGGGGAGCTCCAGTTGATCCTCTTTAGGTTCATCTTTTTTTTTTTATAATCATCCTCCAAGGAAAAACATAAGTTATCTGAATCTGAAAATAGAAAACAAGGGGAGGTAATACTCAATTCATTTTCAAAAAAATCAATATATAATGAGTTCATGAAAATATTATCTCCAAGGTTTTTTTCATCTTCAATCACTTATTAATTGGAAAGCACCTCTTGAAGTTGATTAGTAGAGGATAGAGGCAGGGAGTCAGTCTCCACCATTTCTTGGATCTCCATAGAAAAATTAGGGATGACTAAGGGGGGTCTTCTTGGACCTTGGAAGTTTCATAAAATTCTAGAAAGTAATGTGAGAACTCAGTTAGCTTCCAGTCCATCGATTCAAAAAATTCTTCATTCATGTCCTCCCTTAGTCCTTCTATGAATTCTTTGAATGTTTTCTCATCATTATTTGTCTTCCAAAATAAACTCACCTATCTAATAATAGATGAAACACTATCCTCTGCTGAAAAGGTTGAGTCTATAATTGGTTCATTTATCGGTGGATAATTATTCCATAAATTAAATAAATAATCATTTGAAAAAAACATGACAAAATATTTTTTTTGTTTTTTTTAATTTGAAAAGAGTCAAATATTTACAAATAAATTGGGGAACTACCTCCTCGGAAACGGTGCTAATGTTTGACGCACACCTGTTGTAGGGCGTGACAAAAGAAATTTAATTTTCCTAATGCAACATAGAGGCTGACCAGGGTCGTCTCTCTTGCGGAGCCTTTTCAGTCATTCACTCACTTAATATAATTTAACTAAACTAATTATTTTGGTTGTTTTAATTTTATCTGGTAATGGAATACAATTTAATTAAAATAAAATATAAAACTAACATGCAGTGACAAAATGCAATTAATTGAGAAAGAACTTGGACTTTATGGGTTGGATTTTGGGTTTAATCATTCTCCTTGTAAGTATTTAAATTAAGTTTGATAATTCAATTATGAGATATCATTAATGAATTACTATTCTTTTATTTATTGGTGTGAAATCTTGAATGCATTTAACAACCTTAACTTCACCTCCTCCTATAATCAATGTTGATGGAACACCTCGATCAAGAGTGTGACATCTTCCAAAACCTGGCTCCATCTTATGAAATTTCAACCACTGAATGGATGAAATCCATCATATGAAGATCTTGTTTCCAGTATAAGGGAGGGAAAATATTTAATAAAAGAATATAAATGAGTTTGAGATTAGTGTTGTGGTGGATGATCACCACATCTGTGCACACCACTCTTGCTCATCACAAACTTAATAAAAAATAAGAATTTAAGAATAGAATAAATGAAATTTACACATACCTCCCATGAGATAAGTCCAGGGTTAACCCCTCATTTTTGAGGGTAAGAGGTCATGATGGATAATATGAGAAGAATAAAGAAGAAAAGAAGGAGAAAAGATGAAAAAGAAAACATAGTGGATGGGTGGACATAGAAATAAAAATAATGCATGAATTTTATTAGAAATTGAAATTACAATTGAAAACTAAAACAAAAATAAAGAAAAGAAATTAAATGGGGAATATTTTTTTCTGGACTCCCTCGGTGGAGATCTCCTCCTTGGTGCCTTGAAGGAATGGAATAGAGAATGGGATTTTCTTTGAGAGGGTGGAGCTCTCCTCCTTTTATAGTCAGAATTTGTACCCCGAATTTTGATGCATTTTAGCCCCATTAAATGACATCTTCACGAGTTTAGTCCTTATTTAATGTTTTTCATAATTCTCTTGGGAGTTTTCCCTCAAAATCTCATCATATTTGGACATGTCTTCCGAGAGTTATGGCTGGTTTACTCTGAGCATTTATTTTGTCCAGTCAGACTCTCCAAATCGCAAACCTCCATATTAGGGTGATTTAATGACCCATTAAACGGCCAATTCATGTGGCCTTGCCTTCATTAAAGGTTCAAAAAAACTCCTTTCTCATCCCCACACCGAATTTCACAACAATTGGGCCCACCATGAATGAGTTATGGAGGCCACACCAAAACTAGGCAGAACTACAAACAATTTTCTTCATCCAACTTGTTAGCTTCTTTTGAGCTTCCATATAGTCGATTCAGCTATTCATCAAAAATTAGTAAATGAAGCCCTGGATGTGTAAAATCTGTAAAAGAAATAATTTTTCAATTTGTATTAGTGTAGATAATGTTATGTCCAAACTATAGAAATAATTTAAAACTGTTAAAAATATGAAATGACCCATTTTTACTATTCTTCTCAAAATAACACCAATATCATAAAAATGAAACAATTCATCTTAGAGGAACAATTTTTTGGTTTTAAAACAATTATATTAAATATAAATTAATTGAAAATATTTGATCTATCACATTTCATGGGATAAATCAAAGAAGTTCAATAAATAACATATTGAAAGAGAGAATAACATTT
Source organism: Viscum album (assembly GCA_963277665.1). Classification (NCBI taxonomy): domain Eukaryota; kingdom Viridiplantae; phylum Streptophyta; class Magnoliopsida; order Santalales; family Viscaceae; genus Viscum; species Viscum album. The sequence continues at coordinate 1,368,928,436 of OY728162.1, read as the reverse complement.
GACAAGGAATTTTTTTATACACACAATAATAAAAAAACATTTCCATATTATCCAAGGATCATTTCTAAATACCATCATAGTGGATGATCACACCGCAATTCAATATATCATTTTCACCCTTACACAACTGTGCTATACTATCTTTGTATTGAAAATTATAAAAATAATAACAAATTTCAATTCATGTAATATTAAATTATTTCATGTTTATCACTGTTAAAAAGAGAAATGTTACTTTTTTTATAATTTCATTGAAGTTGGAGGTGATTTAGAGGGCCCGTGAGGAAGTTCAAAAAAGGGAAAAACTGTGCAGGATCCAAGTAGACCGGTGGAATCAGATGAACATTGCTACTAAAACGTGCCTAAAAGTGGGATTTGTTTTCCTGGTCCTAAATTAAATGTTATACATTTAATATGAAGAAACACAAGACTTATTCATCCATACGGTGGCACATTTGGACTAATCTATCCAATACACCTAATCTACACAAATTCAAAAGTGTTGTGCTGTGTTCTGTCAATATCTCAAGCTGTATGTGACCAAATGAAGCCAAAATTTTGGTGGATATTTTCAATATGTGGGGAAACAACTTTTATTTTTCCAAAAGTGAGTTAATAATTTCTGGATGTCTAAATCCACGGGCCAAGTTGTTTTAAGAAATTTGTGTGCCCAAAACCACCTTCCAATTTGCCTATAAAATGGAACCTTTGGCTAGTCATTCGGAAGTTCAAACCAGAAGTAAATATATGAGATTTTAGAGTCTTATAGGAGCACCCTCATCATCCTCAATGTTCTAGAGGCCCTTATCCTTATAGGGGGATCAAGAATGAATAAGGAGTTTACCCTGAGCTTCCTCCTCATCTTGATGTTAGGATAAACGGTGGGCGTTCAATGTGAGGGAGATACACACAAGTCAATGGAGTTTTGGGGCATCTATTAGCTACTGGTGTAGATTAATTTGGGAGTTAAAACATTACATTCCATGTATCTTACATGATTTCATTTTTTAATACTTTTTTTATTCATGTGAATGTTATGCTCTTAATTTCTAACCGATCGGTGTGAGGTTTTGAGTGCGTGACTTGTGTTTTTATGATTGGACAACACAAGAATCATTTTATTACCCAATTTCTTGAGATTTCAATTTTCGTTAGAACCTCTTATTCCATGAATATTTTCTTGACCTTTTCAATATGATTTTTAGGTCAAGGTTTGGTTCTTCAAGCAATTAAATAAAGGCTTTGGAATTAATCGGGATTCTAATTATTTTCAACCAAATAAATACTAAAAAGCTAAATGAATATATAATAATAATGACCTTTAAATGTGTGTAGTGAAATCACAGAAACCCCTTTATCTCATATTTTAAAAAATTAACTTGGTTTGTCAACTATTAAACTCTTTAAGTTAAGATATTTTCTTAAAACTATTTTCAAAATCACCCCACTTTTTAGTAATTTTTATTAAGAACTCATACTCTAAACCTATCAAAACTCCTTAATATATGACCTAGGGTATACCCTATACTATAAATAACCCTGAAAATAATAATCAATTTTATATTCCATGACAACGTGTTCAAATTTAGGCACTGTTTCCTAGGATTGATTTTGTTTTTAGTGTGTGTTTTTTTATAAAATTATTGCGTATTTTGTAATTATTTCTTCATTTTTTAAGTTGATTTCTAAAATAATAATTTTGTAGGGATTGTGCATGATGTGATATTTATTAGAGGAAATGATTCCATATGAACATGAACCAGAGAGGATCTTACGTCATCGACACTATGACACACAAGACAACCATTTGAAGGAGGACACATAACATCTCGAAACTCTTATCAGTCCTCCTTCTTCTTCTGGAACCCACATTAAAACTAAACATAACTTGTATAACATGGATGAAAAAAGAAAACACTAAAATAACTCACCTCTCATATTTTTTATATCCAACCAACATATATTCAATTACAAATCAAGACACCTAATTTTGAACTAAAATCCACTCTAATTCACTTATTGTCAAGATTTCATTGAATTTTTAAAGAATACACACACAAGTATTTAAAATAATTTTACAATGTGTTTTCTACATTAAAATCTTATAATGTACATGAATCATGTGTAAAAATCTGGTATTTCCCCTTTTTATTAGAAGATATTGCAAAATATTGGCTTTACTATGTAAATTCACTAATTAGAGGTTGGGCGGACATGAAGCACCTTTTTATTGAAAATATTTCCCAGCCTCTTGAATTGAAAAAATTAGAAAATAAATTATGTCATAAGGTAATTTAAAGGGGAAACACTTCATGAATATAAGGAAATATTTAAAAGGATTTGTTCAGGTTTCCCACACCACCAAATAAGTGATAAACTTTTAATTCAATATTTTTATGAAGGTTTATTTCCTATTGATCAAAATATGATTAATGATTCTGCAGGAGGTATGCTAGTTTATAAGACCCTAATTTTTAAAAGAACCCTAAATTGAGAATATGGAACAAAACACTCAAAAATTTGGTTCAATATCCAATGTACCCATTAGAGGTGTCTATGAGGTGTAAAGTACTGAATTCGAGAATAAGGTGGACACAGAGTTCAAAGAGGTACATACCCTTCTTCGACAACTTCTTCTTACCTAAGGGAAATACCAATCTCCTCCTTCTATACACTATCGAATATGTTCTTCTAACACCCATTATTCTGACCAATTCCCCCAACTAAGAGAAAATTATTGGAGTTGTGAGGCAATCTTTCCAGGATGCCCCTATAACCAACCCTTTAAGAAAGAACCTTACTATCCATACAACCCTGGTTTGAAAGATAATCATGATTATAGGAATTGGGGTATTCAAAAAACCTCAACAACAATAGAACCAATCAGGGTAGAGTAGTCATCCACCACCACCACCTAGAAATGCCCAACCACCACAAAGGACTTTCCAACCACCCCTCCAAAACTTGATCCTAGCCTAGAAGATATGATGAAGAAAATGTCTGGCAACAATATCAAATTTCAAAAAACTACCCAAGAAGTTATAAAATACCTAGAAATACAATTATTCCAACTCTCAATCTCTATAGGGGAAATTCAAAGTCACGGGTTGGGTAAACTACCCTCTCAACCAGTATTTAACCCTAAGGAGAAAGGAAATGTTAGTTTCATCACCCTTAGGAGTAGAACTCAGCTTAAAAGCCAAATAAACCCTCAAATATAGTCATCACCTAATGCGGAAACCACCATCCCAACCACTGTAAATAGTAGAAATGAGGTTAAACCTTATTCAAAGATAATCCTTTCAAAAGAAAGAGTGTGTTTGTTGATGAGGAACCTAGCCCAACCATTCTTCTTCAATTTACCCAAAGGGCCACCCAACCTCAGAAACAAAAGGAGACTAAAATTGATAAGGAAATATTAGAAACTTGTAAAAAGGTTTAGGTTAAAATTCCTTTGATTTATTCTGTAAAGCAAATTCTATGATACACCATGTTTATAAAGGAGATGTATACACACCGAAGGTGACTTCGAGGTGATGATAAGGTGATATTGGGGAGGAATGTCTCAAAATTGATAGATCCATCACTTCCCACCAAATGAAATGATACTAGAACATTCTCTATTCCGTACACCATAACGGAGTATTCCTTATCCAATGCTATGATTGATTTGGGTTAATCTATAAATTTTATTCCTCAGTCCATTTAATCTACATTACAGGTCTGAGAACTAAAGACAACAGTTATTGTTATTCAACTCACAAATCTATGTACAACACACCTCACTGTTGTGTTAGAGGATGTTCTTGTGAGGGTGAAAATTTTAATTTTTCCTACTAATTTTTATGTGTTTAAAATAGAATATGATTGGATGAATGGACATTCCATAATTATATTGGGGAGACCTTTCTTGGAAAATGCCAAAAACATAATTAATTTCCACACTGGTACATTATATATGGAGTTTGGTAGTGACATTTTCCACTTTAACATCCTTGATTCCATGAAGCACTCCTCAAAAGAACATTTCTCTCTATCTGTTAATTCAATTGATTTACTCCATTCCAGTGAAAAAAATATTTTCTTTCCCCTGATCCCCTTTTGAAGTTTTCATCATTGATTCAAATGCTGGGAAATAAATCATTTATAGAATTTTGTAGTGGTCTAGAGAAATGTCATGCATGTTTGTTAATTGATGATTTCTTGAACACTGAGGATCACATGACCATCAATGATATCGCTAATCCTATAAAATCTCATTCCTTATTTGTGGAGGATACCATTGAAAAGTTAGATGATATTAATAGCCTCTCACTTTCATACACACTCTAATAAATCCAAAATCCCCTTGAATTGGAACTAAAACAACTGCCTCAAGATTTAAAATATTTCTATCTTGAGAATAGAAACAAGTTGCCTATCATAATTGCTAGTTAACTCCCTCCTGAGCATGAATTTCAACTGCTTGAACTTTTGAACGAGTATAAAAAAGCTTTGGGATGGATGCTTGTAGAAATTCCTGGTATTATCACATCAATTTTCACACATCATATATTGTTAAATGATGAGGCTAAACTAGTGATGTAGTCACAACGTCGACTGAACCCAAACCTCAAAGATGTTTTTTAAAAGGAGTTAACAAAATTATTGGCTGCTCGAATCATTTACCCTATCTATGATAGACAATGGGTTAGTCCAATATAAGTGGTTCCTAAAAAAACTTGTCTTATAGTAATAAAAAATGAAAATAATGAATTTGTTCCAAATCATGTGAAATATAGTTGGAATGTCTGTATAGACTATCACTAATTAAACCAACACACTAGGAAAGACCATTTACCATTTCCAGTCATTGACGAAATGCTAGAAAGTCTAGAAGGGAAGTCCCATTACTATTTCCTTGATGGGTATTCTGGATAATTTTAGATCCATATTTCCCTTGAGGATCAAGAAATGACAACCTTCACTTTCCCCTTTGGAACATTTGCATATAGAAGAATGCCATTAGTCTGTCTAATGATCCGGGTAATTTACAGTGATGCATGGTTAGTATTTTTTTGGATTACCTAGATATTTCCATGGAATTATTCATGGATGATTTCACTGTTTATGGATCCTCTTTTTATGAATGTTTGTGTAGTCTTGGTTTAGTCCTACATTTCTGCATTGAAAAGAATCTTATATTAAATTATGATAAATTCCATTTCATGGTGCCACATTTTTTAATTTTGTGACATGTCATTTCTGGGAATGGTATCCAAGTAGATAAATCAAAAGTAGATGTCATTTCTTCCCTACCATTCCCCCAAAATGTAAGGGATGTGATGTATTTCCTAGTTCATGCTGGATTTTACCGTCGTTTTATTTGTGAATTTAGTAAAATCACACTCCCCCGCTCTCAATTTATCCAAAAAATAAAAGGAATTTGTTTTTGACCAAGAATGTGATGAGGCTTTTAATAAGTTAAAATGGAGTCTCATATCACCCATTGTAATCTAGCCACCTTAGTGGTATTTACCATTTGAGCTCATGTGTGATGCCTCTAACTATGCAGTTGGGGAAATATTATCATAAAGGGTCAATTGAGATCCACATGTCATTGCCTATGCCTCACATACACTGGAACCTACCCAAAAAAACTACAACACAACTGAAAAATAATTTATTTCCATTATGATTTCCTTGGATAAATTCAGGTCGTATATTTTAGGGTCCAAAGTTGTTGTGTTCTCATACCATGTAGCCTTTTGGTATCTCGTTAAGAAACCAGAAGCCAAAACACATCTCATTCAATGGATGACCTCCTTCAGGAATTCAATTTAGAAATTAGAGATAAAAAAGGAGAAAAGAATGTGGCGGGTGACTATATTAGTAGGATCCACCCATCCTCAGACATTGAATCATCCCCATGTATTCCTATAAATGAAAAGTTTCCAGATGAGAAATTGTACCGAGTGAAAGATTATATTACTTAGTTTGCTGAAATTGTAAATTATTTGGTAGCATCTTGCATCCATATTGATTTCAATAAAAACCTGGACCACCTTCTAAAACATGAGTCCCATTGGTACATTTGGGATGACCCCTACCTTTGGTGCACAAGTAGTGATCAAGTCCTCAAGTTTTGTGTTCCTGATAGTGAGTTTTAGTCTGTACTTAGGTTCTGTCACACTCTTGGTTATCGGGGCCACTTGTTTCCCAATAGACTACTTGCAAGTTCATTAATTTTATTCTATTTGGGCCAACAATTTTTTAGGATGCCCATGATTTCTGTAAATCTTGTCCTCATTGTCAAAGAAAGGGGAATGTATCTAAAATAAATTAAATGACACAACAACCCTTTCTCTTCCTTTTCATTTTCTATGTTTGGGGCATTGAATTTATGGGACCATTCCCCAATTAGTTTTGGAACCTTTACAATCTTCTGGAAGTGGATTATGTTTCAAAATGGGTAGAGTCATGAGCTACAAGGGATGATGATTCTAATTAAGTTGTGGAATTTTTGAGAACCCAAATCTTATGTTGGTTTGGATTACCTAGGTTCATCATTAGTGACTAGGGTTCTCATTTTTGTAATTTAACAACACATTCTCTTTTGCATCGGTATGGGGTCGGGCATAGAGTGTCCACTTTATATCACCCACAAACTAATGGTCAAACTAAGGTGTCAAATAGAGAGGTAAAATAGATTTTTGAAAAAATGGTCCAACCCAATAGAAAATATTATAGTTTTAGACTTGATGATTAATTATGGGATTAACATACTACCTTTAAATCCCCATTGGAATGTCACCCTATCGTTTTGTGTTTGGAAAGAGTTGTCACCTCTATATTGAGATTGAGCATTGGGCCTACTGGGCAATCAAACAATGAGATTCTAATATTTATGGCGCAGTTGCTCAATAGAAGTTGTAGATTCAGGATCTGGTGGAAATGAGGAGAGATTCATATGAGAAATCTTGGATTTATAAGGAGAGAACCAAGGCTTCCCACAACTGTCTCATCCTTCATCGTCAGTTCCACATTGGCTAGAAGGCCCTACTCTAAAATGAAAGGCTAAAGATGCATCTAGGTAAGCTTCATTATCACTAGTTTGGACCATACACTATTTCCAATCTCTCTCTAATTGGTGTTGTTCAGGTTCATAAAGAAGAAATTGAGAAAACCTTCACTGTCAATGGGCATCAGCTAAAGCACATCCACAAATCCATTCTTGAGTCCCTGATAAATTAACCCCAAGTTCAAAAAGTTGTTCATGAATGACACCCAATAGGTTTTTTCCTTCATTCCCACATTATATTTTATTATAGTGAGTAAAATGCACACATTAGGTGTGTGGGGATGGGTTTATTCCTGGGTTAGTTAGGAATTTTAATCATCTTTCTTTCTTTTTATCTTTTTCTCTTGAAATATATTATTTTCAATTTCCCCCCCTCGTTTCCCTCCTCACTTTTGTTCCGAAATGTTAATTTTGTATAGCCACATTATCATGGAAAATTATTCCCACTTAATCATGGATGTTATTGAAAATGCATGAGGAATTTCCATATATCATATTGTTTTAACATTTATTTTTTTTTTGAAGAAATGTGAATTTCAAAAAGAATTCAATACAGTAGTGTGACTTTCTTTTGAAATTTGGTTCTTTGTCGATGATATAAATGCTTGTATCATTTTGAAACCTTTGAGAAGAATGATACTCTTTGTGTGAGTAGTTTAAAGAATAATTGTGTAACGTAATTTCTCTAAACACCCTTGCACCCAACCGTGAAGTGTGAAAATATCTTACTTAATAAAAGGTAAATATAAGTTAGGTTAATTTTTCTCTACTTTCCAAAATTATTTTTCCATACATTGTTTCCTTATCCAATCTATTTCATTACTATACCATATTTACCTATGCGTGTGTACTTGTAATCCAATTATTATACACCATAAAAAAACAAAAAAATGGGTTGTGTCTTGGCCAGGTCAAAAACCACCCTTCCTCAAATTTTTATCTTGTTATAACTATTACAATTTGTGTCGTGAAGAGATGAAACATGGGTTGAGAGAAGAGTGTGAGATTTGTTCCAAGTGAAAATTTTGAAAAAAAAAATAAATGATGGGAGTGAAAAAATGTACAACATATGGGGATATATAGGTTAAGATTTTATGGTATTAAATTTGGGAATGCTTAAGTGAGTGGGTCTTAAAATTTGATTCCCAAGGATGTAGGGCAGGTTTGTTGGAAAGGATCATGTAAGTAGACATTTTTTAAAATAACTTATATTTTCTTGATAAAAAGTTCAATGAATAGAATGAAATGGTTTTCACACACAAACTTGAAGAATTAATGAGATGATTAACTTTTGAATTATTTTCTTCTTTTGGTGTCATGCATCTATTGGAATTTCATTCTAATACAGTTTTTGAGACATTTTTTCCATGATCACTGGAATAAATCCTTAGTGTGATTTTTTTCTTTGATAAAATTTATATAAAAAATTAAATTTTCAATTAATTTTAAATCATTATGAAGTAGTAAATATCTACATGAATAATTTTTTGAAATATGACTTTTCCCAGGAGTAAAAATGTTTAGGTGTGGAGGTGTGATCGCACCGTGATTCACTATTTCATTTTCCCCTTACACCACTATGCTAAACCAGTTTTGTATTGAAAATTATAAAAAAAAATCAATTCATGTTTGATTCAATTATTTCATGTTAATAATTGTTAATAATTTCAATGTTACTTATTTTAATAATTTCATTGAAGGTGGAGGTGATTTGGAGGGCCCATGACGAAGTTAAAAAACAAAGGGCCAAACTGCGCAAGATCTAAGCACACAAGTGGAATCATCCACACACTTATACTTAACCATGCATTAAAATGGGATGATATTTTGTGGTCTAGTCTAAAATTCAATGGGATTAATTTCATATAAATAAATTCAATCCTAGTTCCTCCATCTAGTAGCCCATCCGGACTGATCTATGCTAGCCACCGAATCTAGATGAAGTCAAAAGTGGTGTGCTGTGTTCTGTCAATATCTCAAGCCGTAGGTGTCCAAATGAAGCCAAAATTTCAGTGGATATTTTTAAGAGGTGAGAAAAAACTTTTTATTTTTTTCCAAAGCGAGATAAGAATGTATGGATGTATAAAACCATGGTCCAATTATTTTTAAGAAATCTGTGTTCCCAAGACCACCTTCCACTTTGCCTATAAAAAGGAACCTTGGGATCCTCATTTGGAAGTTCAAACTAGAAGTAAATATATACCATTTTGGAGTCATATATAAGTCTCCTCCTCATCCTAGAAGTTATTGAGCCCCCTATCTTCATAGGGGGATCAATAATGAAGAAGGAGTTCCACCCAAGCTTCCTCCTCCTATCGATGTTGGGCTAAACAGTGATCGTTCATTGTGAGGGAGCTGCACACATGTCAATGGAGTTCCAGTTCATATATTAGATACTATTTTGGATTAATTTCAGTGTTAAAATATTTCATTCCATTTATCTTATATTATTTCATTTTTAATCCTTATCTTTATTCATGTGAATGTTATGATCTTAATTTCTAACAGATCGGTGTGAGCTTTTGAGTGCGTGACTTGTGTTGTTCTGATTGGAAAACACAATAATCCTTTTCTTACCCACCTTATTGATATTTCAATCTTATTTGGAAGTTATTATTCCATGAATAAGTTCTCGACCTTGGAAATATGATTTTTATTTCAATATTTGGTTCTTTAAACAATGAAATAAAGGTATAGGAATTAATCGGGATTCCAATTAATTTCAACTAAATAATTACTCAAAACCAAAATGAATCTCTAAGAAAAATGAACTTGAAATGAGTGTAGTGAAATAAAAAATTCCCCATAATCTCATATTTTTCAAAATACACTTAATTTTTCAACTATTAAACTCTTTAATTTAAGTTATTTTCTTAGAACTATTTCTAAAATCACCCCCTTTTAGTAATTTTTATTAATAACAAATACTCTAAACCTATCAATAATCTTTGAGAGACGACCTAGGATCTAACCTATAAAATAAATAATCCTTAAAATAATAATAAATTTTTTGTGCCATGATAATTCTTTCAGTGGAAAAATTACTTTATTGAACCGAGTTCAGTCTTCATTCTAGCCCTATATTACTGAACCGGGTTTACTTCCGGTTCCAGCCCTATATTACCGAACCAAGATCATTTCCCATTACAACCCTATCTATCTCAAGAGATATAAATATTTACCAAATGAATTTTGGGGAGATATATTTACCCCCAGTAACATAATAAAAACCAAAAATATATGTTCCACAAGAACATAAATCATTCATCATATCATAGCCCATGGAATAAATTGGGTTTTATAAACATCATTCCATCATAACATAATCCATGAAAAATAAATATATTTCATAAATATCATTCCATCATAAACATAATAAGATTATAGGAACAATAGGGATATTATAATTGAAACATATCCCCATTAAATCATATGTAACATCAAGGAATATTATCTTAGATGGAAAATAATTTTGAGAGATTACTTGAAAATAAATCTTGATGAAAATATCCATTCTTTTTTAAAAGAATTTTCTTTTCTTAAAATTTTGAGCAACTTTTAAAGATTTTTTTGAAAATAACCTTGTAAAATTTTAAGGTAATATTCAAGGAAATAACGTGACATGAAAGCATAACTATCTATTTATGCCATATATGTTAAAAATAACATTCTCCTTGTACGTTTTCCAGATAAGTGAACAAGTACCTCATTAGAAAAACAAAAAAGATTCCTTTAAAACCATTTAGTAAAAATTAAAAAATAGGTAAAATTATTTTAAAAAATTATAAAAGAATATTAAAATTATTCTGGAATATATTTTTAAGATACATGAACATGGAAGATAAATTAACCCTAGTAAATACCTATGTATAAACAATCTCATTAATAACGAGATTGGGAAATTAAACCTTAACATAGGTTTGGGTTCCTTTGTACGTATCAAACAATACTATGTAATGGGTCAAATTATGTTATTAACTCATTACATAACCATATTTATATTTATGATATCATATATGATCAAATTATCACATGTTTAATAAGATTTCATTATTACACTTCTTTTGGGTGTTAATTACTTCATTTTCTTACGCATGATTTATCATATAAGTTCAGGTTATTTAATATAGATTTTTTTTCATTTATAGAATTATATTAAGGTAATATATATATATATACAATATTATTAATTCTATATATTTATATAATCATTTGTTAATGGTTATTATTGAGAATGAATCACATCGCGTTGTGGAGACGGTAGGTCGTACGTACGCACGAGCGATGATATCATTATCTTAATTGTGAAATGGTATTGAATTGGATGATGTATATATTATTATAGAATAAATATCATGCTAAAATCACCAAATATAGTTATTATTTCTATCATTTAACCCATACAAATAAAATGGTGTTGAAAAACAGATAACACGATGATGTGGAGAAGGTAGACTGTACGTATGCACGAGTGGTGATTTCATTTTTCATAGGATGGATAAAATGTGGAATATGGATGTTAAATAATCATAATAATATTTAATTATATACATGATAATGGATTTATTAATTTACAATGTAAAAATTAAAGGAAGAGGAAGTAGAAGAAGAAATGATCTTGAGAGAGTTGGTAAAGGAGATTATCTCTTCTTCAGTAAGCTCCCTCTAGATCTCCTCTTTAAGAAACTAGAGTTGGTCTTTTGATAATACTAGAACCTCTATAATGTGTATAGATATGTTAATAAGGGAAATTTATAGGGTATGGTTATGACTAAAGTCTCAATGTGTTGTGAATAAATGAGGGAAGAGGTTCCCTTTTATAATTGAGGTGGGGGCACCTTTGGAATTTCTAAAAATATCAATTCATAATAAATTAAATATCATTCGAAATACCACAAAAATGTAATATATTAAAATATGAGATGATATAAGGTTTTAATCTCATCAACCAATATATTTTAGAAAAGTTTTGTTATTCATTTAAACTTTATCATTTTAATTAACCCTTAGTTAACCGATTTTAATTTTAACTAAGGTACATACATTTTCAATATTAAAAAAGTGTCGATTTTACTTATTTGATGTAAATTAGACTATAAGTGAAGAATTTATAACCTTTTATAGTATATTAATATTATTTGGTATTTTTAAAAATGTTTTATGATTTTTAAATAATGTAATAAACATGATTTTGATAAAATATCAACAGTTTCAATTTTGACACACTTCATTTATTGGATTTTTAAGAATATGAAGATAAAAATTAAACTTAATTTTCTTATAATATCTTATAGAGGTCATTTTAATCTCTAAAATTAATTAAATATATTAATTATTCCAACATATATTTATTTTAATATTTTTGGTAACATATATTTGATATTTCCATTAATAAAATAATTAATACATTAGATTTGTGTAATTATTTAATTCTAATTTCATTAATAAAAATTAAAAATAAAATAACTTGATGAAGATAAATAATCAAAATTTAATAATAATATTTATAATCAAATTTATCTACTGTAGGACCTTATATTAAAAATGATATATTTCTTAAAATATGAATGTGATGTCTTTAAATTTTTATGAAATAAAATATTATAAATAACATAATTTCATATAAGTATCCCAAAACATAAAAAACAAATTTATATCATGAAGATATTTCTATTAAGTTAAAAATTAACATTTATATTCATTCAAAACACTCATTTTCCCCATGTGGACACATAAGATATATTAAATACAAAGAAAATGTCATTTTGTGTCTTTATTTGATTTAGATATTATATAAGTCATTTTTATATAAAAGTATCCATTAAATGAATTAATGAAGATCTTTAAGTGTTAAGGTTAGACTTTAATTCATCTAATAAAATTTTGGCATCTATTAAGGTCATTTTATAGTATTTAAAATTTAATTTTTAACCTAAATTACCCGATTTACCCTTTATCATGGTAACAAAATTTACCAGGGTTACTATTCATATTGAAAAAAAGCCACCTATTTTTTAATTTTGGAAATTATGAATCTAATTTTTGAATTCTTTTTTTTTAAATTCAAAATATAGAAGTTGTATAATTTAATTTAAAATAAATGCCATGAAAAATAGTTTTTCTAAAAAATGTCCTTTTAAAACATAAAATGTTTCTATAATAAAATCATGTATAAAATACTTTTTAAAAACCATAATTATAATATTTTAAATTAAAATGAACTAATTAAAATTAATTCAAAAATATAATCTGTCCTTGTAAATTATTTTAATGAAAATAGAGTTTCTTTAATAAAAATATGTATTTCACTAAAACATGAAACAAACCAAAAAATACCAAAAAGTTAACCAAATTAAAATTTGATATCCCTCTTTCAAATAAAAAGATTACATTGTAATATAAAAAATTATAAAAGGGTAAAAATTAGATTTAAAATGGGTTTTCCATTGAGAGGCAGTAAAATTACCCTTTTCAAAAAAAATTCTTTTTATTTATAGAATTAGATTTCTTATTATCTTATGCCTATAAAATATATTGGATAAATATAAAAATTATTTTATTAAATATATAAAATATTTATTTCATTATTATCATTCACTAATTGTAATTAATTTAATTTATAAATAAAAATTACTTTGGGAGCATAAAAATAGGAATATTTCCTTTACATTTAATTAGTTTATATTTTCATTTCTAATTAACCAATTAATACTAAACTTATTTTCATAAGTTAGTTATTCATATTTATTCCCACTAATTTAATGGATAGGTTATAATAGTCATTTTATACTATCCTATGATTTGTTTAAACTCACAATTGCGTGAAATGCAAGCTATTGAAGAGTTAAAATTATTTAAAGAGAAACATCGATTTAAATTTTAGGCTATTACAACTACTATGATGAAATAATAATGATAAATGAAACAATTAACACTCAAAAATAACAATTTTAATAATTAATTATTGATAAATGGTAGTATTGAAATATTATAAAGGGACCATATAAGATATTATAAGTATGAAAATGCCTATTTTATAGAATTATAATGAATATAATTTTATTATATATGAGATTAGGGTTCTTTCAATGTAAGGTGAATTCAAGGTAAAGGTTTTATTTTTCAAAATCTAATCAATATTCAGGATTTTTTATGTTTATGTCTCTACTGGGGAATATTTCTCTCCCATGTCCATTTTCTCTAAAAAGTTTATAATTTTTTTAACCATTCTTTTATGATTTTCTAAAGTCATTTTTACCAATGTTTTACTTTTTACAAAATGGTTTGAAAGAAACATTCTTATCATTTTCCAGACAAGGCACTTTGTGAATTTTGCAATAAAAACACAGAAGGAATTTTTTTAACCTATACAAGATAAATAGACATTCCCACTATCATGAATAATATTTTATTTGATATTCATTTAAAATTTTAAATGATTTTTTTCAAATAAAACATTTTCCTTTAAAAGTTATCATCTTTTAAAAAAAGTGATTCCAAAATGGAAAGATTATTTTTCTAAATAATTATTCAAAGTGGTCTTTCAAAATTATTTTTCCATCTAAGAATAAATCCTTTAATTTTAATTAAGATTTACTAGATATGTGATATATGTGAAGTACCTTTGTGATAAATTTTTTTAACAATGGTTTTTGTATTTTTTGACAACTAACCTTTTTTGTATATGAATGTTTTTGTTTTCTTGGAATCAAATCCATATACATCGTATTCAGATCATCAGATACAAAAGAATAATAGGTAGAAATTATTGTTTGTTGAAAGTTTTAATTTTTTATATTTAGAGAAAGAAAGAATTTATTGCGTTTTAAAGAAAGAAGTTGATAGGAGAAGAAGTTGTATTATTGCCTAAGAGTTTTGAAAAAAGATTTTGAAGTTAGGAGTTAGAAATTTCTCATAATTTCTTAACTAAATCATATGATGATTTAATGATAAAGAAGTTCTCAAAAATAATGAATAATTTAATGATAAATGATTTTGAAGAAATGGTGTAGAGGTTTGAAGAATTTTAGAGTCACAATTTGGATATTTCATCATAATGAGGATTCCATTATATTCACTAAGAAGAATACAAAAATTGGATTCACTATAGAAGAATACAGGAATCAGATTCACTGCAAAAGAATCTGGAAATCAGATTTACTATAAGAAAGAAATAAAATTCAGATTGACTTTGAGAAAGAGATAGAAATTTTATTCATAGAATACAGAATTCAGATTCATAGAAAAAGAAATAGAATTCAGATTCACTTTGAGAAAAAAAAACATATTCACAGAATACAAAATTTGGATTCTAAGAAAAGGAAACAGAATTCAGATTCACTGAATACAGAAATTATATTCACAGAAAAGGAAATAGAATTAGGATTAACTGAATATAGAAATCAGATTCAAATAATATAGAATTCAGATTCGTAGAAAAATAATCAAAAATCAGATTCCCTATGGGAAAGATAATGAAATCAGATTCACCATGAGAAAGGTACAGAAATTGGATTCAATGTGAGAGAGATATAGAAATTTTATTCACTGTGAACAAGATATAGAAATTAGATTCACTATGAAAAAGATAGATAAATCAGATTCACTGTGAGCAAGATATAGAAATTGTATTCATTGTGAGCAAGATATAGAAATCAGATTCACTGTGAGTAATATAGAGAATTCAGATTCACTATGAAGAAGACTCAAAAAGAAAATTCCAGAAGTTTTATGAAGAGTTTGGGAGGTCAAACTGGAAATTTAACTTTTCATAAATATCAAAGAAATCTATGGAGGTTTGAAGAAGTCAGATTTGATGTTTTAAATGTGAGATATTTGCATAGTTTTTGATATTTTAGGAAGTGGGGAAAATTTTCAAGTTCCCCTCATTTTTTTCTAAGTCTCATATAAATAATTCCTCAGATAATTTGTTCATTTGTGAAATTGCACATATGTGGAAAAGGAAGAGTGCTAGAGAAATCAAGTGAACGTCATTTCCATCCATAGACATCATGAGGAAGATCAGACAAATGAATGATTATTTATCAGTTTGAGAAATATTATATTAAGAAGATCATATTCAATCAATTGTATTGAGTCAATCGGACTAAGGTAAATTGCCTTGAGAATTTTAGCAGTATTTGAGTTTTTTAGATTGAGAATGGATTCATTATATTGAATCTATGTATTGAGAAAAAATAAGATCCATCATTATCATATCCATAGAATCTGATCCAGACTCATTATATTGAGAGAATCAGATTCATCATCTTTGTATTGAAAAATTGGATCTAGCCTCATTAGATTGAGAAAAATAAGATCTAGCCAAATTAGACTGAGGATTTGGACAGAGAAATTATAGAGCAGTTTGAAAAGTTTATTTATTATTTTTTTGGATCAATTGTTTTAAATGAAAGCATTGTAAACTAATGGATGATAGTATAATCTTTCATATCAGGAGATATAAGGTATCTAACGGTATTTTTCCCAAGTTGTATTCACTTCTTCCTAATAGTGGATTTCCATAGACCCATGGGATTGGGTTTGGAAAAGATGTTGGTTCTCACACTAGGGAGGAACCTTTTAAATCTTATTTTATTTATTTTCTTTCCTATTTTTACATGCGTAAGGATTTACTAAAATTTGATAAGGAATGAAATATTAAAAATTTTCAAGGGTTATGTTTCTAGATGTTTCGAAACTTATAAACATAAAACAATTGATTCAACCTTACATTATCTATTTTTATTTTATCCTTTTGAACTTCAATTGGTATCAGAGAACATGTTACCTTGTTGAATCCTTATCATGGATAACATCAATTCTGTTAATAGTAGAGGAATTCCTATATTTGATGGAAAAAATATTATGGATTGAAAAATAGGATGATTCCTTATCTTTTATCTCTTGGATTAGATGATGTTGATGTTACTACTATTGGTTTTACACCTATTGAGAAAGATTCTTCTATGATGTTTTCAAATAATAGAAATATTGAATTTAATGGAAAGGATATAAATTTAATCCTTATTTCCTTATCAGATAATTTTTATTATAATGTGATGGGTCTCAATACTTAAAAAAGTATGTGGGAAAAGATGGAAAGTGTTTTCGAAGGGAATACAAAAGTTAAGGAAGAAAAGATTCAAAGTTCTCATAGTAAGTACGAAGAAATAATAATGAGAGATGAAGAAACAATTGATGAATAATTTACCCAATTAAATGAAATTTTTTGCAACATCATAGGTTTCAAGGATGTCTTGTAAGATTCTACAATTGTGAAGTATCTTATGAGAGACTTTCTAGGTATATTTGATTATAAAATTTCTTCTTTAGAAGATAAAGATGATTTATCTCTTGATTAATTTCATAACTTTCTTATTTATTATGAAATAAGGAAATCTCTGATGTTTAAAAAGAATATGAATGATGAAATGGATTTTGAAGCTATGATAAAGGTGAAAATTCAAGATGTTTAAGATGCTTATCCTTGTAGGTTCGAAGATAAAGAGGATAATGAGTTGAATGATAAAATAATTTCTCTTATATCCAAGAACTATAAAAGATTACAAGGAAATAATGGAGGTAATATCCATATAAAATATTTTGAGTGTGGTAGAATCCGACACTTTTCTATGAATTGATCCAAGAACAAAGTTGGATAATACCAAGATGATTCCGATGGAAAATCTCGACTGAGGAAGTGAAAAAAATGATAATGAAGAAAAGTTTTCAAACATATAAAAGAATAAGTTTACTGGAAACAAAATAAGTATGTTGAGTAAGGAAGTTGAATCAAACTCAACTGACAACAATTCTTCTGAAGATAAAAGTTCATAACAATTAAGACCCTTCATTGCAAAATTTGTGAAAAAAAGATTCCTCAGAGAGTGAAGAAGGTGGTAAAGAATATTATAGAGAGTATCATCTCAGAGCAGAACTTATTTCATGTCTTGAGAAAAATAGAACTCTTATGTAATAAATTAGAGCAATGGAGAAATATTGTAAAGAAGTTTCTGATGGAAGAAAATATGTCATCAATAAGGAGGATAAAAATATTCAGGAGATTTTAAGTTACAAACTTAGAGTTGTAGAATAGGGAAAGACGATTGAAGATCTTAGTATGAAGCTGGTATCTAAGGAAGAAGAAGTTAACATATTCCAATCAAAACTTCCTGAGTTAGAAATTACATTGAGGATGATAAATGAAAACTTCAACAAAGCTTCCGAAGTAAAAGATGAAACTTCTAAAGTTGCTGATGTGCATGATTTTTGTATATAATTTTATACATTCTACTGAGTATAAAAACTTGTTTTCATCAGATATATGTTGACTTGGGAGATCAAAATTCTTTAATTCTGTGATTTTAATGATTTTCAGTATTATTAAAGACAAATTCATGAATTGAGGAAGATAAAAACAAAAATTCATATATACACGACATGTACTTCTAACACACGCCGTGTACAATCATCTCAAAACATATAATGACCAGATTGAGTACACAACCATGTTTCCAGCCAAGCTACACATGCCGTGCACTTCAGGACACATGCTGTGTCTTCTCTTCTAAAAGTGGTTGTTAGAAAAAAAATTTACTACACGGCATGTGGGGCGGTGATTCACGCCACATACTCCCACCAACCGCCCACCGATGCATTGAAAGTGAAGGAGTGGCGCGACATATCACCTACCGACGGTGGAAGAAGAGCCAAGTCAACTTGACTTGGATATACGGTATATAAGTTTTGTACACACCATGTATTTTTGAAGACAATACATTGGTGGGTAGGCCCTCTTGAATGATAGAATGGAGGAGAGGAAAACCAAAGACACCAAACGGGAGAATAAAGGAGAGAGAAGAAGAGAGAAAAAGAGAAAGAGGGAAGAGAAGAGAGAATGTCCTTCCGCTCTATCTTCATGATGCTCGATAATCTGAAGACTACTACAATACTATATTCATCTATTAAGATTCTAATCGTTATTAGCTACTCCATGCGTAACTAAATCCCCCATGTGTTGGGGTTGTGGATGATTATGGGTTATTTTTAATCAACTGTCTTATTATGTTTTTATTATTTATATATATCTCATAATAACTCATAATTTCTTATCAAATATCACTGGAAACCCCATATCCGAACAAGAATAGAATTTATAGGGATCTTCGTAGAAATTGGGACAAAGTACACCCATGATCATTGGGTACACTAATCGTTTCAAAAAGGAATAATTAACAAATTTAATAGGAATCAAATTCTAGGCCAAGGAAATGGCCTCTATTGATTCAAACAAAACAGACCAAATTAAGGGGGTTCCATTATTTTCGAAACCAGAGATGTGAGTTATTACGAACAACACAACATGATAGGAAAATATATTTATTAACAACCTTTAAAAATCTATAGCTCTGATGCATTCCTTTCCATTTATCATCAAAAATCAATCTTACATTTTCCGTTATATTTAAAATAAATCCACTAAGAAATAGAAGAATCAGTTACTTTATCTGTGAAACAATCAAAAATTGACTCTAAATTCTGTAATCTTCACCTAATTAAATATAAACTAGAAAAACAGAACACAGTTACTCTCTCTACCTATAGATAAACCTCATACTTGAATTATAATAAGTAATAAGTTTGGGTATTTAAATTTGGGATGCAAAATGTAACACTATGGCTAAAACTATATCAAATTATGGCACCATTGATGGGGTAGGAAAATTAATGGTGTTTAGTAATACATATAGTCTGTATCAATTAAAGTGAAAATAAAAATAATAAATTCTAAAATTATGTTCTTAATCTCATTTCTTTTTTTCATTATTTTATTTTTCCTCTTTTACACTTGGTTTTTTGTTTTGTATTGTGCAGGATCAAAAGTTCATGAGTGGCTGAATCACGCGTACCGAGAGTGCTGATCCATCTGACATCCTTTCACTTGATCTGAATATCGAACAAACATTCTTATGATGACTATGGGAACATATGGATGAGCACAACCAGAACAACCCCATGGTGAACATAGAAGAGGGAGATTGAGCTACTATCTAAGGAGTTGGACCACTATTTTTGTAATATGACAACCAAAACCAACAATTAGCCGCGTAGAACGAGCAGATCCAACTTCCACATGAAAACATAATGGAGTTCATCCCACATAACCAACAATGACAACCAGCTCCATTTTTTATAGGGTATAACCTGTAGCAATCCCAAAAGTTCCCACCATAGCGGTTTTTATACCTGCATCCAGGTTAGGGGCCTTATTTTTCTCCTGAGCAAAATTTTTTGCCCCCACCTCAATGAGAGAAACTTCCCCCATGTCGTACCCTTATCGAGTACAATCTTCCTTTTATACAAGGGGTATATATGGGAATTATCAGACCACAGGTGCGATCCCAACATTTCAAGATCAAACTGGCCATCATGAAACTCATCCAAAACATGGTGCAATTTGGAGGATTATCCAGTGAAGACCTCAACACCCATCTCTCCAATTTTCTAGAGAATTGTGACACCTTTCTCTATAATGGGGTGTCTGAGGATTACATTAACCTTAATTTATTCTCCTTTTAATTAAGGGATAAAACAAAGGAGTGGATTAAATTACTACCTCAATGCTCAAACCTTACCTAGGAGGAGTTTTCCTAAGAATTATTATCAAAATATTTCCCACCCTCCAAGGCGGTGACGCTATGGAACGAAATTCACAATTTCAAAAAACATGATTTAGAGTCTTTGTATGAATCCTTGGATAGTTTTAAATAAATGTTAAGGAGGTTACCTCATCATTTATTTCTATTGAGGATGAATGTATAAACTTTCTATGGAAGTATTACGACAAACACGAAATCCATAGTGGATACAGTTGCAGGAGGAACAGTGATGTGGAAATCCTCAGAGGAACTCTTGACTTTCTCAAAGATATGTTGGAAAACAGATACCAATGGCACTTATATAGGGGTACTCAAAAGAGGTTAATTCATAAAATTAGTGCCACTACGATGCTTTATTCCCAACTTAATGCAGTGTACAATAAGATCGGTGAATTGAATCTAAAAAATGCATCTTATGTTCAAGCGTAAAATTACCCAGCATGCAGTGAATGTGGTGATAACCATGACATGGGTGACTGCAGGGGACAAGTTCCAGTCCATAAAAAAGTTAGGTAATCTATGTATATTAGAACAGAGGAGAAAACATTTACCCTCAATAACAAAACCCAAATTGGCAAGATAACTCGAATACGGGGTGGGGGAAACAATAAAAAAAATTCTCAACCCCACCCCAAAAGGCCAACCGGTTATGGTTAATAGAAATAACACAATCCATATCCTAGATAGAAGGAGAAGGGATCCTTCCAACAACAAGGGTATCAAAACCCTCATCTGGCATAACAAACGAGGAATACAAAACCTCAAATGGCTTCACAACAACCTCAATAAGAACCCCCATCAAAGCTAGAGGAGGTGATGTAAAAATTTAAAAAAACTTATGAGACATGATTTCAGAATCAAGAGGTATATATTAGAAGACTTGAGAATAAAATTGCAAAACTTGATAATAAAATCTCTTCAAGGAAACCTGGTATATTACCAGGTAACACTAAGAAGAACCCATAGGAGGAGGCCAATACTATCACTTGACAAAGTGGAAAGGATCTACACTAGAAAATAATTGCAAATCTAGGTGAAAATACATATCCACCTTCACCCTCGTCAAATAATGATTCTGAGATTGAGGAGTCTCCCTATAGATCCTATCAAAAGATAAGGAGGCCACAAATGGTAAGGGAAAAGTGGCTTTCAAGCCTTATGAACCCACCTTACCTTTCCTCGCATGAATGAAGCAAAGGAAGTTGGATCAACAATTTGCATAATTCATGGAGGTATTCTGGAAACTTCACGTTAATATTACTTTCATAGATCCATTAGATCAATTTACAACATACAAGAAGTTTATGAATGAAGTACTATCTAACAAGAGGAATATGAAACGTTTGGGAACCATTCCTCTAACGAAGGAATTATCAGAAGTGGTACAACACTCTCTTCCTCCAAAACTCCAAGATCCAGGCAGTTTTACAATCCCTTGCACCATCGGATCTTGTGAGCTTGGGAAATAACTTTGTGACTTGGGGGATAAGGTTAATCTCATTTCCTATTGAGTCTTCAAGAATCTGGGGATGAATGATTTACAACCTAATTTAGTGGCACTACAACTAGAAGATCATTCCATCAAATATCCAAAAAGGCTACTCGAGGATGTGCTCATGAAAGTGGGAAGGTTGATTCTTCCTACTAATTTTATCATACTTTACATGAGGGAATATCAAGAGGCACCTCTTATTCTGAGAAGACCCTTCTTGACTACTAGTAAAGACTTGATCGATGTTCATCAAGGTGAATTGATCTTCAAAGTCAGAAATTAAAAGGTATCCTACAACGTCCTCAAAGATGTTAAACATGTTTCACTTATGGAACATGAGGATTGTTATGCACTGACTATAGTATTCAAACAATTTGGCCATATGGAGGATGACATGGAATGTTTTTATATTATTGAGCCATCGAGGAAATACATCCTAATTATGAACCAAAGGAGCTTCAATTCATCAAAGTCCAAGGCGGTCATTATTGGTTGCGTGCACTTGTTATGAATATTCTGGAGTGAGATAAGGTAGAACTGATTTTTCCCAAAGTTATGAAAGCCCCACAACTTGTACTAAAACCCATACCATAATATTTTAAATATGGTTACTTGGGAAAAATCACACACTGCTAGTTATACTCAATACTTCTCTCTTTGAAGAGAAAGAGCATGCACTTATACAAGTCATTAAATTAAGAAAACAATCTATTGGATGGACAGTCACTGATCTTAAAGGAATCATCCGAACCATTTACACCCACAAGGTGCTACTTGAAGAAGGAGATAATCCCTCTTAGAAACCACAGTGACAGCTAAATCCTCCCATGAAGGTGGTAGTGAAGAAGGATGTGATCAAGATTTTGGATTTAGGAATCATCTACCCGATCTTCGATAGCCCTTGGGTATGTCCTTTGTAAGTGGTACCAAAAAAATGATGGGTATCACCGTGATCACTAATGATAAAAATGAACTTATACTAATAAGAATATTCATGGGATGGAGAGTATGTGTGGATTACATAAAACTAAATTATTCCACAAAAAATACCACTTCCCACTCCCTTTCATGGATCGGATGCTATATCGATTAGCAGGGAGTGAACATTATTTTTTTCTAGATGGTTATTCTAGATATAACCAAATTTCAATTTCTCCTAATGACCAAGAGAAAATAACCTTCACATTCCCATATGGAACTTTTTCTTATCAAAGGATGTATTTTTGGCATGTGTAATGATCCAACCACCATTTAACGATGCATGTTGGAAATATTTCATGATATGGTCGAGCAGATTCTAGAAGTCTTTATGGATGATTTTTGAGTCTATGGAAAATCATTCAACACTTGCTTAAGAAATCTAAAATTAGTCCTGGAATGGTGTGATCACACCAATCTGGTTTTAAATTGTAATAATTTCCACTTTATGGTAAAAATGGAATCCTTTTAGGCCACTATATTTTTAGGAAGGGAATTGAAGTTGACCCGGACAAAATTGAATTCATCTCACAACTACATATCCAAAATTTTGTCTAAGAAATATAAAGAATTCTTGGGCATGCATGTTTTTATAAAATATTAAAAAATTAATTTTCATAGATATCTCAACCACTAACTAATATTCTTTCAAAATATGCTATCTTGGAATTTAACGAAATCTACACCGCAAACTTCCAGCTTCTAAAGAAAAAATTGGTAGAAGCCCATATCATGATTTCCCCAAATTGGGAGGAACAATTTGAGATTATGTGTAATGAAAGTGACAATTCCATGGGAGTAGTACTTGGGAAGAAACTCAATAGAATATTCAGACCAATCTACTCTTCCAGTAAAGCCCTCAATAAAGCACAAATTAACTATACTACCACATAGAAGGAAATGATAGGAATGATTTTGTTTCATTTGACAGGTTCCTCTATTATTTAGTGATATCCAAAGTTATTGTCTACACTGACCATGCAAAACTTAAATATTTTTGGAACAAGAAGGATGAAAAACCATGAATCATCCATTGGGTGCTACTCCAATAATAATTTGACATGGAGATCCGTGATAATAAGGGAAGTACGAAAATTGTTTCCGATCACCTCTCACGATTGGAATTGACTTAGTTGAAAAGATAAGATGATATAAAAATCAATGAGGACTTCCTGAATGAGAATATTTTATTAGTTGGAGTTACACCTCATCCATGGTATGTTGACATAGCCAATTACCTGGATACCAGAGTTGTTCACCTTGATCTTTCATTCCAACAGAATAAATTTTTTTAATCTAAAGTGAAAAAATATTTATGGGAAGACTAAATTATCTTATGCTCATGTGGATATAGGGTGATCCACCGCTACATCCCAGAAATAGAGATTCAAGGAATTTTTCAATTTTGTCATTCTTTCCTAGCTAGGGGAAATCACAGGCCAGATAGAATAATAACTAAAATTATCCAATCTGTATTTTTTTGGCCTACCATGCACAAGTATGACTAGTATTTTTTGACATGTTGTGATAGGTTCTAGGGAACATATAACATAAGGATCCAAATTGAAATGCCTCAACACCCAATACTTGAGTTCTAAGTCTTTGACGTATGGGTTACTGATTTCATGGGCCCCTTTCCCCCATTATTTAGGAACTCATGCATTCTGGTTTGTGTGGATTATGTATCCAAATGGGTAGAAGCTACTGTCATGATAAAAAAAGATGCTAAGGTCATCATTTCATTTTTGAATAAGAATAATTTCAATAGTTTCAGTGTTCCATGGGTTCTGATCAGTGATAGAGGGACGCATTTTGACAATGTGTTGATGTAGAATTTGCTTCTGAAATACGGTGTGAGGTATAACATAGGGAAAACTTCTCATCCCCAATACAGTGGACAAGTGGAAGTCTCAAACAAAGAATTAAAGTAGATACTGGAGAAGACATTGGGAGCCTCAAAAAAGGATCAGTCCAAGAAACTTGATGACTCCTTATGGGCATACAAGACCGCCTTCAAAACACCTCTAGGTATGTCCCCATTATAGTTGATTTATGGAAATCCATTTCATTTACCAGTATAACTTGAGCATAAATCTTATTGGTTTTAGAAGTCCTTGATCTATGATCTAAAAGCTGCAGAAGAGAAGCACAAGTTTCAACTAACAGAATTTGATGAGATTTAGTGGGAGGCATATGAGAATGATATGATATATAAAGAAAAGACAAAGGAGATCCATGACCGCATGATCTCTCAGAAGTAATCCCATCCTGGTGATGAGGTAATATTGTTTAAATCTGTTTGAGATTGTTTCCAAGAAAATTAAAGTCCTGGTGGTTGGGACCATTTGAGTGATCAAAGTCTTCCACCATGGTGCAGTAGAAGTAGATGGAGAAGATGATCAATCCTTCAAGGTGAATGGGAAGCATCTCAAAACCTATCTTCACATACAGGAAATGGTGGGAACAATCTCTACCATACACTTTTTATAGTAAGAACTTTATGTAAGGTTGATCCAAACACCTTAAACAAAGGTGATTCCTTGGAGGCAACCAAAATGTTACACACCTACCACCAATGCACATAATGTGTACTTATCTTTTTACTGTATATTCTAATATTATAAATAAATATTAAATATGTTAATAAACATGGATATTTCTAATGCCAATCGTAAGGTCACTAGAATATATCTGAGCCGTCGCCTGTTCGAATCCCTCCATACCTACCTTTGGCATGGGGGTCATCCTTTTTAAACTTCTGTTTAATTAAAAGGCATGTTTGGTATTTTTAGAAAAAAATATAAGGTTTCAAAATAAAAGAAAACCCATAATGGGGATGGACCGACTGATTAGAGTCATAAGCTGGATAAAAAAGACATGGATTTGAATCCTCACAACTGGACCATTTCCATCATTTTTCATATTAATAAAACCATAAAGTGTGTATTGTGATATACGTTGTGTGTTCAATGTTTTCAATAATAATTTAAATAGTTTTTAGAATAAGAAAATACATGTGGGTGAATTTTAAAGATTGGTAGAGTATCATCCCTGGATTCAAAAGACCTGGGTTCGAACTCGGCTAATCTCCCAACTTCATCCCTTTTATTCCAATTAAAACCACACGATGTGTGTTTTATTTATCCCATGTAGAATTGTACCTCTACTTTAAATAATAAAAGTAACTGAAAACTAGAAGCACTACAACCTTTTCTCTAGTGGTTGAGGGCCTTCATTCAGAATGACTGATCACTAGTTCAAATCTCTCCCCAAGAACCAGACCAAAGGTTGTAGTTATCTTTTTAAAATTTTAGAAAACACAATGTGTATTTCTCTGATACACAATGTGTATAGGTTTAATTTAGTCGGTAACTATTTATTTTTCTTTTTATTATAAATTATTACATAATTTTATATATACATTGTTTGTAAAAAAACTCATACACAACATTTACACTTTTAGACACATAGTGTAGTTCGGGTATAAAGGCCAGGATCCTACCCAGCCTCAGCCCATGTTGTACGACCCCCTCCCCATTTTCTTCCTCTGGAAGCCGTCCCTCCTCCCTCTCACCCATCTGCTGATTCTGTGTGATTTCGATTCTAATTTATTTTTCATTTTGATCCTCTCTTTAGGTACACCATTCTTCACTCTCTTTTTTGAGTTTTCATAACTGTTTATGGTGGTTTCAGATTGGGTGACCATTCTGGTCTCCCGTACAGTATACGGGGTGCATGAAGAAAACACGCCATTTACATCTTACACATGGCCACACATGGCCACACATGGCATTTTTTCTACATTTTAAATATACATGGCATGTATATTCGGTACATGTCATGTACCATGCCTCCCCTAGCCTTCTGGTCCAGCCCGTGTCCTCTAAGACATGACCCCCTTCTTATGTTGACACATACGGTGTGTATGTTTGGTACACACTATGTAATCTATTCTTCATAGGAATCTATGTGGAAAGAATACATGCCTACGTTCCATGTTCATCCACACGGTGTGTACTGATTTAACATAGTGTGTCTTTTTCTATCTAATCCTCAGAGCTGAGCCGTGTAAGTGCACTTAGTCAGGCATTACCCCATGTTCCTACCCACGACGTGTACAAATATTTACACACCGTGTCATTTTTTAACCGACCACAGACCCCCTCAGAGTGTCTATCTAGAGTATATAGGTTCTTACATAGATCATACTAAAATCCATGTACCCTGGATCTACATGTCATGTTTTACTTAGTTTTAGGGTTTATCACATTTTCTTTCTTTTTTATTATTTTCGTTTCTTTTATTTTATTTTGTTTTATTTTTTATTCTTTTATTTTATTTTCTTTCTTTTAGCTATGAAAGGTGATGATCCCGTGATTGGTAAGTGTCCTGCTTCCACTACTGAGGGAGATATACCCCATTGCCGCTGGATTCATCTTCGACATTCCAAGCATCCATATTTTGGTTTTATCATTTTCCAGTCCCTACCATTGGAGATGCTACCTCCTATTATCCCGAAACCTCCATTGGTCCCATCCGTCGGTCTGGTAGCTCCAATTCCTCCCGCTCTTACCACTATTAATACTTCTATGGATTTTACCACACCTTATCCAGTGGATGTGAGCTCTGGTGCTACCATTACCTCTTCTAGCTCGGTCCCTTCGGGGTTGGGCACTGCTTTAGCAGACCCACCTAAGACCGCGATGGTATCTGATGCTCCCCCTCCTGCTAGCACCATTGGGCCTTATGCTCCACCACCAGTAGATCCACCACAACCTATCCCACCAAATCCCCACCCTCAACTGCATCCATGTTTGATCTTTGCTGGGGTATCCCTGCTGTAGACCGATTGAGGCATTTTTTCAGGCAGATGATACAACTGAACAACTACTTTCTCTACGTCACCATTCCCTAGTGTCTCAAAATTTGGGAGGAGATTTAGGAGATCCTTGGACATATGCATCTCCTTGAGACACTCCAGGTTAGAACTCCAACATACCATCATTTATTTTTGGAAATAATGGCGACCTTCAAGTTCAATAGGCCCGCCTATCGCTAGACTCCTATAGATACAGCTTTACTGGTTCGCTTTCAGTTGGGCGGTGGGAACTTTTACCTTACCATAACAGATTTTGGATAAGGGTGAAGCTTCTACCCCCATCCTTCCACCCTAACTCCTACCTCCTCCCTTACCCACCCTGAGTGATCTGACCTTATAGCATAAGAGCACATGTACACCCCCACGTTGCAGAAGAGCACACTCATCATTTCCCCTCCCCTTTGTTTTATTCACCGGTGCTTCAATGCCATAATTTTTCCTTTCCATGAGTACATGGGTGTCCTACCCGGGCAGGACATGGAGATTATCATCTGTGTCATCCGACATGATTACCCTAACCTCCACTGTCTTGCAACCACCTATTTCCACCCTACGATCTATGGCCATCTGGGCAACCTGAATGGTGGCTTCTATGCCACCCATTTGACAAAACATCTGAGAGTTTTTGATCCCTCTCTCCCTCAAAGCCCTTTCAACTCTCCTCATCATATTGAATTCCTCATGCTTATCCTCATGAAGATGCTCGAGCATCGGGGAGATGGCTACGAGCTTGTGCAGGATGCCCCGACTCCAGTAGGGGTGAGAGATGACCCAACTGCTCCCACTGCTGTTGCTGACCCATACCCACCCCATCCACCAGCAGATGTTCCTTCTCCATCCCACCCCTTCTTCTAGCCATCCTACTTCTTCCACTCTTCTCTGTTCTTCTGTTCTCTCCACATCCCCACCTCCACCCGCACCCTCGACTGATCTCTCCTTCTCCCTCTTCTTGGCTGAGATGAAGCACCACTAGGATGATATGTATTAGACACTTGGGAGGCTCGAGAAGATGTTAGGGATTCTTCTTCACCACCATGGAATTCATTTACCACTATCCTCTACTCCTATTTAGGCTACTACGCCTTCCATCACTCTAGCCCCAATGACTGCACTAACCACCGATTCTATTCTACTATCCAATGTTGGCCATGCTGATCCTCCTCCTCCTATCATGGCAGTTGTGATTGCTGCTACCACTACACTGCACACTGATCCGGTGTCTCCAATTGCTATTGTGACTACTTCTCCTCTAGATTATTCCCCTATTCCATCTGGTGCCTCTTCTGAGGCCACCCCATGACTGGTTTTTGCAGACTTTTTTTATTATATATTTCTCATTTGTGCTATACTTGGGATGAGATGATGTATGTGCTTATAGATTTATTTTTCCTTTTCCTCATCAGTCATAGGTACAATGAAGCATTTGTTAGAGCTCTTTTTACAGCTACTTCCCAATTTTGTCATCTTCCCACAAGGGGAGTATTATTTTAGGGGTTATTTTTCATTTTTACTTTTTATTTACTTATTTCACTACTTTCCCTCATCTTTCTTCCCATGCATCCTCACATCCTCTCCTCTACATTTGTGTTGCACTTGGTGGACCATGTACCATATTACGTTTCGGGGAGAGTATCTGACTACACTAGTCTTTTCCCTTGAACTAATCTAGGAGACATCATTAATAGTTAAAGTATTTTAAAATTTGAAATTTTTTTGATTAATTATAATTATAAATAATAAATACATGAAAGGGAATTTTAAAAGTTACATTCTTATTTTAAATTTAAAATTATTTTTTAAAAAATATTGCTGATATAGTTTGATTTTGGATTTAAAGTCTTGGACATTTACATTTATTAGACTGATCATTTATACTCATTTCATGACCAGATTGACCTTTTATTTTTCCTCATTCCCAAGAGGTATTCTATGACTTGTTGACATATTCTTTCTTGTACCCTCTTTCTTTAGAGTTTCTTGGGATATACATAACTACCAGAACTTTCGAGTCTTTCTCTTCAAAACATGAAAATATTGAATCACATTAAAATGATTGAGGCATTTGATTATTTTTCAGACCCTTTGAACTTGATACCTACCCTACATCTGATCTTTGTAAAACCCTTAGAAACCATGAATTGCCTTGATAGGAAGCCACATTATAAGCCTATTTACCCTTCCTATCCTAATTCTTTTATAAATTTTCATGATTATTTATTTGAGATTTAAAGAGGGAGTTTTGGACATTCATGGTATATTTTGGTGAGAAACCATGAATTTAAATGTGGAGGAGAGTGCCACTTGTTTATTTGGTTATAATGGTTCCAAACCACTATTTATTGAATTCTTGGTGGCCCCTATTTAAAAAAAGAGTATTAAAAAAAATAAAAAAAATGTAAAAGGGGGACCAAACTCATTTGTTACACATTATTGGTGGTTATTAGACCAATGTCGGAAATGGAGTATCATGATGATGATCCCCTTTTAGAGATCTTGACTGGGGATGCATTTTCAGTAAGTATTTTTTTAATATCATTCATTTTTATTTAATAATTCATCCTCATTTTTCAAGCCTCTAAGATTATGTTTCATCATTATCTACCATCCTTTTGACTCGAAAACATTTAAACATTATTGAAAGACTTTATGAGTTTTGTGATTTAACCTCTGAAGTGGATAATGAGAACACTTTAAAGCTTATGGATAGAGTACATATACTTAATATTGTGCATAAATCTGATTAGATAATCTTGAGTGAGGAGTGTGGTATCTTTTGGCGAGGTAAATCATCAAGTGGAAAATCTATTTGTGAAAAGTTAAACAATGTGGATAAAAGAGAATGAAAATATTTAATTGGGTTATATATGAGGAATGATTAGAATATATTTGGAATTGAAATATGTTTTGTACTATTTAAAATCTGATGATATGACTATAGTATTTATAAGTATAATTAGTTTACTGTTTCCATTTTTAGAGTATGACTTCTGTTGATTTGATGTTGAGATTTTTATTGAGGACAAGAAAATGGATAAGTGTAGTGGAGTTTGATGTGCTAGATTTGTGTATATAATTTCATACATTCTACTAAGTATAAAAACCAGTTTCACCAGATATATGTTGATTTGGGAGATCAAAATGATTTAATTCGGTGATTATGATGATTTTCAGGAGTCTTATAGCCAAAGTCACAAATCAGAGAAGATCAGAACAAAAATTCATATATACACAGAGTGTACTTATGACACACACTATGTAAAATCTCCCTAACACATGGATCAACCAGACCGAGTGCACACCCATGTTGCTGGAAAAGCTGCACATGCCATGTACTTCAGGATACACGTTGTGTATTCCGTTCTAGAAGCGGTTGTTGTGTGATGTTTATACTACACGCCATGTGGGGAGGTGATACATGCTATGTACTCCAACCAAACAACCACCAACATATTGAAATTAAAGGGGTGGAATGGGAGATCTACTACTGGCAGTAGAAGAAGAGTCAAGTCAACTTGACTTGGATACATGGTGTGTACATTTGGTATACGCTGTGTAGTTTTAAAGACTATAAATAGGATGGAAGACCCTCTTGATTGATAGACTGGAGGAGAGGAAAACTAGAGACACTGAATAGGAGAATAAAGGATAGATAATAAGAGATAGAAAGAGAAATAGGGAAGAGAAGACAAGAGGTCCTTCCACTCTACCTTCCCGACACTCTTCATTACGAAGCCCACTACGATGTTGTATTCATGTATTAAGATTTTTATCATTATTAGATACTCTGTGTGTAAATAAATCCCCCGTGTGGTGGGGATGTAGATGATTATGGGTTATTTTTAATCAACTATCTTATTATGTTTGTATTATTTATATCTCTTTCTTAATCCCTCAGAATTTCTTGTCAAATATCTCTGGAAACCCCGTATCTGACCAGGAATGGAATTTCTAGGGTTCTTCAGAGGAATTACGAAAAAGATGACCTATGATCATTAGGTGCACTAATCATATCAAAATTTTATAATTAATAAAATAAATAGGAATCAAATTACAGACCAAGGAATTGGTCTCTGTTGATTCAAATGAAACTTACCAGATCAAGGGGGTTACATTATTTTCGAAACCCGAGATATGGGTTATTATGAACAACGCAACATGATAAGTGAATAAATTTATTAATAACATTTAAAAACATATAGCCTTGATGCATTCCTTTCTATTTATCATCAAAAATAAATTTCATTTTTCCATTATCTTTAAAATAAATCCACTAAGAAATAGAATAATATGTTACTTTGTCTATGAAATAATAAAAAATCGATTCTAAACTCACTTAATATTCACCTAATTAAATACAAACTAGAAAAACAGAATGCAATTACTCTCTATCCCTATGGATAAACCCTATAATTTCACTATACTAAGTAATAAGTTTGGGTATTTCAATTTGGGATACCAAGTGTAATACTTTATATAAAATGATACCAGTTGCTGAGAAAGCTCAATTCAAGAATTAGGTGAAATATTATATTACAAAAAATAATATTTCATATGATTCTTTTAATTTTTTAGGTTATGTAAAATGTATTATGATATCATGGGTGGAGAAAAGATGTGATAAAACTTTCAATTCTATAAATTTTGAAAAATCATTCAAAAGAAAAGATGGTCCCCATGTTGAGTATGTTAGAGCTAAAAGAATTTTCCAACCTCAACAAGGTTTCTATAAAGAAATATCTTTACTAAATAGAAAATTAATATTTTATATCTATTTCTAGTATTGGGTAATCTATGGGAATATATCTTATAACTATTGGAACAACTTATTTCTACCCGTAATAAGGTTTTATAAATGTGGAAGAAATAGTCAAAGTAGAATGAGAAACATTCCTAACTCATAGAAAGTTGAAAAACTGAATTATCAAGATGTTAGAAAATTAACAACAAGAAATAAATTTGAATGTATGAAAAAATATTTTAGAATATTTGATCAAGATGGTTATCACGCTGAAAGATGTATTACACTCATTATAGAATAAATTTATTATGATAGAAAAGAAAAGAAAGCTGAAAAGAAGAAAGTTGAGGAGAAAAACTTTTTTTATTGAAAAAGATTTGAAACAAAGTAAAAGAAAAAAAACCAAAAATACTTGATATGGGTTTTTATTCACATATGATAGGTGATATAAAAGTCTTGAAACATGGTGGAAGTCATGATGTAGGAGCAGTTACATTTGGGAATGATAGTTCCTTAAAAAAGGAATTAGAATGGCTGAGATTAATGCATAAAAGTTGAAATCTAAGGAAGTTTTATTTATTGATAGGATAAAACATAACTTACATAGTTTAATTCAACTTTGTGAGGATGGAAAATAATTTCTTTTTCAGAAATACTTTTGTATCATTAAAAGTGTGAAAGATGGAGAATTCATTACTAAAGGATAAACAACTAGTGGGAATCTCTATCAAACAATAGATTTCAACAACTCTCATTACTTGAGTGCTGAAGATGAAAAGAAATTATGGTATTGAAGACTTGGACACCTTGGGAAGAAAAACATGAATACAATTTCTAAATTTGATACTTTATGGAATTTTATAAAATTGAAAATAATAGATGAATATGTTTTTAGTACTTTCTAGAAAGGAAATATGACTAATAAAAGTCATAAAAGAGTTGAGATTCAGTCTAGAAGACCACTTGAGATTATTCATTTTTATTTATGTGGGCCGATGAGACATCAATAAAAAAAGAGAACTTATATTCTATCACTTTTATTAATTATCTCACTCAGATGACAAACATCATATTTATAAAGCACAAGTCAAAGACGGTTAAATGTTTAAATTCTTCTGGAAAGATATTGAGAAATAATTGGGGTTTCCATAAATAAGTTGAGAACATATAATTGTATCAAATTTAAAAATACTAATTTTGATGATTATCTGAGAAAAAATGGTATCAAAAGTCTGTATAGTTCTCCATATACTCCACAAAAAATTGATTGGTAGAAAGAAAGAATAGATTTTTTGTTGAAATGGGAAGAAATATGTTAGTAGAATACAAACATTGAAAATTATATTAGATAGAAGATATTAGTACTACTATACATGTTCAGAATATATGTTTTTTAAGACTGATAAAGCAACATGACTCCTTATGAAATGTGGCATAACAAAAAATCTTCATTGAGATACTTAAAAGTTTTTAGAATTCCATGTTTTCCCAAAATAAATTATCCAGATTTGGGAAAGTTTGATAAAAAAGATGAGGAAGAAAATTTTAGGGGTTATTCACCAAATTGAAGAAGTTAAAAATGTTGGAAAAAACGTTTAAAAAAGTTGGTGGAATCATATGATGTGAAGGTAATTAAAAATCAATGTTCCTTAACAAAATTTGTTGATAATTCTAAGGAGGATATAATGGAGAATTCCAAGAATAGTGAAAGTAATTTAAAACATCCTTGTCAAGATTCATAAGAATCATGTGATAGGGAAACTCCTTCTAGAAAATAAACTTTCAAATTTCCTACCTCACAAAAACATGTTTACTTTGAAAATATTATTTGGAATTAGAAGTCTCCATTTCAGAAAAGAAGAAAGTTAAGATTAGAATATTAGACTTTACATATCTCAAAAGTTAAACCAGAATCAATTCTAGAGGCTATTCAATATAAATAATTGGTGGATTCTATGAATGAAGAGTTAGATAAAGTTTTATAAGAGTGAAACATGGAAACTTATTCCAAAACCAAAAAATAAAAATATTATTAGTACAAAGTTGTTTTATAGAAACAAATTTAATGAGCATGGATAAGTTTCAAGAAACAAAGAAATACATTTTTGTAAATGATATGAACAAGTGTAAGGTTTGAATTTTGATGAAAAATTTTCCCTAGTTATAATATTTAAAACTATTAGAATGTTTATTTTAGTGGTCACACATCAAAATTACAATTTTTTTAGATGAAGGTAATGTGGGATTTCTTAAATGGTGAGATTGGGGAAGAAGTTTACATTGAAAAACATTGTGGGTTTAAACTTGATGAGGATGAAAACAAAGTTTTTAAATTGAATAGATCATTATATGGGCTAAAACAAGATCCAAATTTATGGTATTATAATCTTTAAAATTATTTGAGAATGTTGAAATTTTCTAAAGGAAAGGTTGATAGAAACTTTTATGTGAAAGAATCACATATGTTGGCGGAAAAGAGGATTCTGATATATGTCAGAGGAACATCTTCATGTGGATTTCTATAAAAAAGAAATTTTGAGATAAAGTTACTTAGTTATACAGATGCTTATTGGGATTTATATTGTAATGATAGAAAATAAAACCCAGGAGGAACATATTTCTTGGGTTAATGTTACTTAAGTTGACATTGTATGAAAAAAAGTTTAGTAACATTGAGAAAAACTGAATCCAAACATGTTGCAGCTACTCAATCTTGTACTCAAATGTTGTGGATGAAACTTCAGCTAGAAGATTTGAAAGTAAATGTTTTTAAAACATTGAAGATACTTTGTGATAATAAGAGTTCAATTTATCTTTCTAATAATCATGTCCTACATTCAATATCAAAACACATTGATATAATGTTTCACTTTATAAAATAGAACTTTTCTGATGGAGATATTTTGATGGAATAAATTTGAACAAATTATCATATTTCTAATATCATTATAAAAGAAATTATTAAATAAAGGATTGTGGAATTGAATCTACAAATTAATTTTCATCCTCCTCCCATGTATTCCTAAACCTCATGATTAGAACCCCTACCGTGCTATGGATTATGTAGATAATGGGGGAGAGAAAGTTAACAAAATTTTAATTTATAAGTATTTTTTAATTATCTTTATTTTATGAATATGAAGCTATGGATATAATATAATGGGGGAGAGAAAAATAAAAGTGAGAGAAAAATAAAGTGAAGAAAGAAATAATGAGGGAGAGAATTAAAATGAAAGTGAGAAAAATAAGAATGAGAGAGAGAAAAAGAAATTATAGAAAGAAAAGTAAGGAGTTTTTATATTTACATGGCCAAAAAATTTTCTTTCCATTGAAGGTTATAATTCTTTAAAAACTTTACTTTATCTAGTAGTGTGGTGTTAGGACACTCTCTTTTCAAAAAGTTTGTGTTTTGATAAAATTCCAAAAAACATGAGTTGTTAACAAAAGTTGAGTTGTGAAAACATTATGAGAGTTTGAAAAGTTGTTAATGAGTGTTTTCAAAAAATAAAAATGGGGATATAGAAGTACCTTTGTGATAAATTGTTTTAACAAAGTTTTTATATTTTTTACCACTTATCATTGTGTATAAGAATATTTTTGTTTTTGAAGAATCAGATCCATCTGCACCGTATTTAGATCATTATATCCAAAATAATCATAGGCAGAAATTATTGTTTGCTGGAAGTTTTCCTTTTTTGTATTCAAATAAAGAAAGAAGTTACTAAGTTAGAAATAAATAATTTACTGAGTGAGGAAGTTTTATTATTGCTGAAGAGTTTTAAAAGATGTTTGTGATATCAGGATTTAAAAAGTTCTCATACTTTCTAAACTAAATCAGACGATGATTTTCTTATCAAGAAGTTCCCAAAAATCCTGAAAGCTTTTATGATAAAAGTTTTTGAATAAATAGTGGATAATTTTGACGAATTTTATAGTTGAAATTTTGATATTCCATCATAATGAGGATTTCATCAGATTCACTGAGAAGAATATAGAAATCAGATTCACTGAGAAAGAATCCAGGAATTGGATTCACTGAGAAAGAATCCAAATATCGGATTCACTCTGGGCAAGAAACATGATTCGGATTCCCTCTGAGCAAGAAATAGAAATAGGATTCAAAAAATACAAAATTTTTATTCACAAAAAAAGAAACAGAATTCATAATCACTATGTGCTAGAAACAGAAATCAAATTCATAAAATACAGAATTCATATTTACAGGAAAGGAAATATAATTTGGATTCACTAAATATATAAATCATATTTATTGAATATAGAAATCATATTCATAGAATACAAAAGTTGGATTCATAGAAAAGGAAACAGAAATTCGATACACTATGATAAATATACAAAAATCAGATTCGCAATGAGAAAGATTAAAAAATTGGATTCAATGTGAGCAAGATACAGAAATCAATTTCACTATGAGTAAGATACAAAAATCAGATTCTCTATGAACAAGATATAGAAATTGGACTCATCGTGAGAAAGGTACAAAAATCAGATTCACTATGAGAAAGATATAGAAATCAGATTCACTGTGAGCAATATATAGAATTTTGATTTACTATGAAGAATACTTAAAAAGAAAATTCCAAAATTTTTATGAATAGTTGAGGAGGTCAAACTTGAAATTCAACTTTGCATAAATCTCAGAGAAATATATGTGTCTTTGATGAAGTTACATTTTATGTATTAAATTTGAGATATTTTTGGAGTTTTGAGATTTTAGGAAGCAAGGAATGTTTTTAAGTTTCTTGCCTTTGTTTTTTGAGTCTACTATAAATACTTCCTCAAATAATTTGTTCGTTTATGAACTTTCAAATACATGGAAAAGGTGGAGTACTAAGTAAATCAAGTGAAATTCATTGTCGACTAGAGATCTCGTGAGAAGGATTAGAAAACTGAATGACTGTTTACCATTTTGAGCAAGATTTCCTTGAGAAGGTTGTATTCAGTCAATCATATTGAGTCAATCAGACTGAGGTAAATCATATTGATAATTTTAGAAGTATTTTATTTTCGTATATTTTGAATTGATTCATTGTATTGAATCATCATATTGAGAAAAATTAGATCCAACATTATCGTATCTATAGAATCATATGCAGACTCATTTTATAGAGAGAATCAAATCCAACATCTTTGTAATGAAAAATCAAATCCAACCTCATCGGATTGAGAAAATTGGATCAAACCCAATCAGACTGAGGTGAAGCAGTTTCAAAAAAGTATTTATTATTTTTTTGGATCAATTGTTTTAAAATAATACATTCTAAACTAAAGCGAGTTAGTATAATCTTCCCTATATGGATGTATAATGTGTCTAAAAGAAGTTAGAACAATTTTTATTCATTGCTTCATAATACTATATTTCTATATAGCCATGGGAGTGGATATAGAAAAGAAGTAGGTTCTCACACTAAGGCTAAACCTTGTAAATTTTATGTGCTTTACTTTCCTTCATATTCTTTGATGAATTAGTATTTACTAAAAGTTGATAAAGAAATAAATCTTAACAGGTTTCAGGGGTTATGTTTCTAAAAGTTTATAAACTTATAAAAATAAAACCACTGATTCAACCCCCCCTTCTTAGTTGTTATGCAATCCTTTGTAACTTCACTAAGTATCACATTCATATTCTTTACATGTATGGTTTATGTTTTTAATGAAAATATGTTTACGAAACTCTTTAATTTTCCATGGGTTATGATATGATGAATTTTTTATGAAATTTTTTTTTTCATGGGTTCTGATATGATGAATGATTTTTTATTTTTTAGAACACATGTGTAGGATTTTCATTATGTGATGGGTGAGACCTATATCTACCTCCAATTAATTGGTTAAAGATTGATATCTCATGAGATAAATAGGACTACAATGGGGAGTGAATATAATATTTATTTACTTATCTTGTAAATGAATAATATTTATTTAAATATCTATTTATTATATAGATAACTGGAAAGAAGGATGGGAAGATACAATTATTTGTCTGGTGATAAATATTTATTTACCAGAACATAAAATAATATTTATCATTGAACATTTTAGCACATGACATGAAATATAATAATAATAATTTCACATTTTTTACATAGAATGAGGTATGCTATGGGTCTAATATATTATTAAGGGAATTTATTAAATTGATTAAATATAACATACCCTAACTATGGGTCTATAAATATACTTCAATGAGAATTGTGTGAGGTTGGTCATTGTGCACAACATTCTCCTCCCTATATTATTTTCTCTCAATAAATAATATATCTTGGGGTTTCTATCAAGAATGAGAAATTAAAAATTTCTACTTACTTTCCTATCGACCGAAAGATATCAAGATATGATCCTTTTAGACCAAAGAGGCCATGGAAGTTATTCAGGACGATCGACACCACCACATTGGCACCCAAATAATCATTAATTATGTTCTGATATTAGAGGAGCATCTGCATATCACTGTTAGAGGGTCTTTACTTTGGGTACTCATCAATGAAATTAAAATAAAACGGATTGGGATAGAATAATTAACACTATAAATAAAAATATAAATTAATATTTAGGTATTAATTATTCTTGTGTTTTATATTAATTATAAATTAACATGAAAATATCTTCTCTCTTGGTCCTGATAAAATTAGTTATCAATATTATTCAAATTTTTTAGTCATGACATTTATGTCATGTAAATTGTGAATAATACATGGAATTCAAAAATCCCAAGTTAACCATATAACTAATAGTAACTTCAGTTTTGACTAGAACCAACATGTACTACATCCAATGAACTGATGTCATTCATATTATTTTGTTGAATTCACTAATCTGCTTAAATTGATTACATGAACAACACCTTCTATTGTGTTAACTTAGCTGCTACCACCGATGAAACTCTAGTGAACATCTTCCATAGATCTATACCTGAACTCCATGGTAAGGGTGTACTGTCTCTATTTGGATTTCAAAAGTGTAACTTTCAAAGACTTTACTTTTTTAAATTCTAATACTAAAAAAATAGTTCTCACAACAAACCTAAGAATATCTCACTTGAGAATTGTTTTCAGGTCATGTATACCAATCTTTCACAAAATGAGTATTCTTAACTCTTAAGAAATTCCCACTAGTTATCATCTATCCAACCATCCAGCACCCACATGGTTCTCCAATATGTAGCCTTATGATCATCTAGTCCCATACTAAAGAAAATCCTACTCTGTAATCTATAACCATGATCTCATTTGAATGCCTCCATGGAATACCTTCAAAGAAAATAAGAACAAGATATCATCCTATGATTTTGTTGAAGTCCCATCAACAAGATGTACTGGGCATCAGATCCATGTCCCCAATCCTCTAAGAAATAATAGGATCCTTTAATCTCACTTTATTCTATCCTGATTCTGACTCTTTAAGTGAACACATCAATTTCATTGGTCTTTCTACTACTTTTTTAATATTTAGATAACCATTTCCATATAACTGGGAAATAACAAAGTGTTAACTTCCACCCTTAAAAAGAAATATACCATGGACTTTGGGTTTTCCACAATCCAATATAAACATTATCATGGATGAAAATTTTAAGAAATTTCTAATGAGAGAGAAACAAACCACCCAATTTCCAAACATAGAAATCCTCAAGAATAACCTACCCCAATGAAGTTAATTTCGTCTCCACGACACCTTCTAGTGTTCTAGGTTAGTCTCCTCACACTTTATTTTTTAACCACCAACTGTCCTTTTGGAACTCCCACATTCTTTGCACCTCTCATCCTACAACTATCTTCTGATAACTTGTGGTTCTCTCTAAGGAAGTATCTGAAGTTCCCTTAGACCTGCACTCCAAAGGAACAACAACCTCACTTGAAAGAAACTTCATCAAAAAAGGTAATTAAAAAAATTAATAGAATGAGTGATAAAAAAATTTAATTGGAAAAATATCCAATCCAATATGCCTCTTTCTTCTATAAAAAAATATCTATATTTTTTTTGAACACTGCACTTCACGAAAGCTCTGTACTCCCTACAACTGAGTTCCAACGTGCCTCTAAGAAACCAAGTGTATTAAACTCCTATCACTTCACTATTTAAGATTATATGTGAGACATACCACTAATTTTGGTAGGTATACAACTTTCACACACATTCCTATAACCATGATCCCCACATGTGAATCCCATTCCATCCACAAATTCCAATATAGAAATTGGTTTCTACCACTAAACATTGGAGACAACTTTTGATAGACCAAGAATATGTCACATACTTTCCTTATGTTCATATTCCAAATAGAAAAACCACATAATTGAGTTCTCTAGAACATTCTATAACACCCTTATATTTTACATTATATTTCTTTTAAATAAATTTAATATATTCAATAGCTTGTGATTAATGAAACCCCGAGTCTAAATAAACCATAATATAGTATAATGTTATAACCTAGATATTAAATTTGAGAGTATGAATATTACTAACTAAATTATGAAAATTATATGGTATGAACATATATGAAATAAATTCATTTGTTATCAATCAATTATAAATAAAACTAAAATCATTTGAAAGTAAAATAAATATAAAAAAAAACTATTTTTATATGAGCAATGTGTTTTTATCTTAATAAATTAATTGGTCACTATTAGTGAATTATTTTATGGAAATTTATATATTATGTATTCAAATAAATGTATTATCATTGATCTAATATTTTTAGGCATGAGATAATAATAAGTCCAATTTTATTCTTAAAATCTATATTTTTTCTAAAAAGTGGTTATGTCATTTTTTGTGTAGTTACATTAAAATTAAATTTTACCAATTTAAGAAAATTTATTTGAAAAAATGAACTTAACTTTTTAAATAAAATGTAAAAATTATCTTAAAGTTAATTCTAGATAATTTTCTAAAAAAATTATATTATTTTATGAATAGTGAAAAAATGCTGATTTTCATCAAAAACCGCCTTTTCTTTTAAAGTATTTACAAAGATCCATTTTTTAGAAAAAATTTTAAAAGTAAAATTACTTTATTTATATTATTATTAATCCAATTTATGTCATTATAATCATTTTAATATTTAATATTTATATAATTTTTTTTATTTGAGAAAATGTTTCTTTGGAAAACCACATTCTCATTGCGCTTGTGGGTTTAATATTAAATTAAAAATTTCCAATTATATAAATTTAATTTGATAAAATGCATTCTATATTTGTAATAAAAATAGTTTATATTAGGTAATAAGTTCAAATTAATTTTTGGTCATACTGAATAGTTTAAATAATAAAAAATTAATTATTATGGTTAATGATAAAACATAGCTTTATGCATTATAAATAATTGTATTAAAATTAATTTTCCACACACAAAAAATTTTTATTTAATAAATTAATTTAATATTTAGAATAATTGGTTCTAAATTATCTATTAATGCTCATTTATTTCTAGTCTTTAAGAATAAATTATCTAGATAAATAAAAAAAAGTTACCATGGTGAAAACAAAAATGGTAAAAGTAAAATTAGAAGATAAGAGAATAAAATATTTAAAACTTGTTTATTTTTTTATTTTGGAGGTTTAGATATACCTTAACTTACCTCAAATCCATTATTTAACATTTTTGGAAGTACTTGGTGTGAAACTGACTTCCCATTATTAAATAGTTTTGGGTATTTACAAAAATTCTACCCCCCTCAATTATAAATGGGAACCCATACCCTCAATTATTCAAACAT
Organism: Viscum album; assembly: GCA_963277665.1. Taxonomy (NCBI): domain Eukaryota; kingdom Viridiplantae; phylum Streptophyta; class Magnoliopsida; order Santalales; family Viscaceae; genus Viscum; species Viscum album. The sequence goes on along the minus strand of OY728162.1, from coordinate 1,368,885,880 downwards.
ATAAATCCATTTATCATGAAAAAACTAAAAGAATATCTCACAAACATCCATAACACATTATAGAGTATATGTTCTTCCTTAAATACCAACCCTAGGGTCCTTTAAAAGAGATTGTTTCAACCCAAGGTGGTGCATTTCCGGAGAAGACCAAACGGTCCGACAAGAATCATCACACATCTATTATTGTAGAGAGAGTTTCAAGTCAGGTTCACCATTTTTGTTTCAATGAAATTCAAATCTTATCCTCTAAATGAGGATTTGATTGACCCCATGGGGTCTGGGTAGTTTATCCCTTCTGTACTGCGAAGGAGGTACCATAGTCAAATGGTCCTAGTAGGAGATTGTTCGGGGTCAAGTATTTGTGAAATCATTCCTCTTAGGATATAAATTCCTTTGATGGTATCCAAAAAGTTTATTTATAGATCAAGAAACACCCAACAACCCTAGTATCCATGATTTATGGACTTTCTTTCCAAAGGAAAGTGCCCATTGGATGATGATTTTTCCAACAACACTTAAGGTGTCTATTGGTCAAGAGGATCAGAAGTCAGGATCACCGAACCCCTTTTTTTTGGGGGGGGGGGGGGGGTATTATTGCATATCTTAGGAATCTCTTATAGATTTATTTTGTGTTCATATGTTCATAAATCCTTAGTTTATTCTTGAAGAGTGTGTCCATGGGCTACCCTTGGTTTACAGGATCGTCACAGGAAAACATGGATTTCATGCTACAGAGGTAATGCTGACTTAAGCCATGCAATAAAGTGCTATAAAGTTTATTGTCATCCATAGGTGATGGAAGGTGACTTGATGTTGTGATCAGACCCATAATATGGGCTTCCTACATATAATCAGAACAGGAATTAGAGCTCACGTAGTTCGGGAAACTTAGGGCTTACAGATGGGAGCTGCCCATTTGAGGGGACATGGTTGGGTGGACCCTTTTATAAGGGCACCCCTTTGGATATTAGGCCTTTAAGAAGGTATCCTACATATCTTGGTTTGACTAGGAATCAGAGTTCTCATAGTTTAAAATTTGGTTTAGTTGTGTGGACATTGGGATCATCACAAGTCTCAAAGGCCACGTGATTCATGCTCGATGTGGGAAACAAGAGGATGAGAGAGATCCAACCAACCACATACCTCCTCTCCTGCTGATGGGAGAGGGAGGGCGTACAATATAAGAAATTGAGGTGATTTGGGAAGAGGGCACATAGCAACAAAACCTTTAATGCAGGATGAAATTGGAGGTCATGTGGCTCAACCTTCGGAATATTGGTGACTTAACTCAGTGGGAGTGCCCTGTAATTCGTTATTGGAAATGGGATGAATTTTTCTTCTCGTCAAGATGAGGATCAAACATGATTGTTTCGACTGATCACCATTCCTCATTGAATGGAAAAGAAAGTTATCACCCTTAATCCCTAGAATGGAGAGGTTTATGTCAGCATCCAATGTTTGGACGCTAGGTTACCATGAGAATACTGGAATCCTTCTATAAGGTGATTGTGGGAGCATTTTCTTCCCTTGGTGAAGTTTTTAGGAGCCTAAAAATACCCCCATCAAAATGGGGCCCGTTCAGAATGAACAAGAGACTATTCTGATATAGAAGCGATTCTGAACTGAAGTGGTTCGTGATAGAACAGATAGGTTTGGTAGGAGGGGACCACACCTATATATAGGGGCCCATGTCATTTTCCTTTTACCATTTATTGTGGTGAAAAGTGATCTTGAATCTCCCTCATATTTATATGCCTTCGCGTACCGTCTCTTTTTCAAAACTCGTATTCATGAACCACTTCGTACGTGCCACGAACCAAACTTTTCCCCATTGCTTATTCCTGCGAACTAGATTTTGGGTTTCACAAACAACATTATAGAATTCAAAACTAAAATCCAGAACTCCATGTAGGAGAATGCTATGGGGATTGTGTGTCCCACACACTGAACATTAACCGATGAACTAAACTTTAATCCTTAATAATATGAACTTAAAATTTTAAACAAAAACATTGAATATGAACTTGGAGAGTCCTTAATTATTAGTATAAACCTTCTGCGAACCCTTCTATCTGCTAGCCAATGCTCCTAGACAAAGCATCTCGCGGTAATTTTTCATACCGTGGATGTCCACGGTATAATGTTTCTGTATACCACAATAGTATGCGGGTGTTATCTCCGCGTATCATGTAGCACATGGGGATTGCTTCCACATATCATGCAATATGAGGGAAATGGCTACCACATACCATTTTCGGGAATAGTATACTGATCCCCATATTGACACCTTTTTAAGTCCTTTATTCATTTTTTGTGGACTTTATCCAACATTTTTTATTGGACTAACTTTTTGTGGGCTTTTGGATATTCCTATGTAGGCTACAATGGATCTTTCACAGGCTGCCAAAAAATTGACGAAGATGTGGGAAACCATGGTGGTGGATAGAGAGGACCAACTTCAATCCTACATTGTTCCTTGGGACAAATTCTTAAAATATATCCTCACACCAGAGCTCATAGCTTATCTGTTGTCTATGCAGTTGCCACTTCATGAATTTGGTCTTCTTGATGATGTTCCTATACCGTTTTCTGACCCAAATACTCATTTCATTATCTTAGAAGCACTGTAAGGACATGATTGGGCCAATATTTCCTCAGAAAGAGAATTAATAGATACTTTGATTCAAGAAAATGTGTTCATATTAGAAGGTTCTTCATCGAATCAAGGTGATCGCAGGTGCCACAATGCTTCCTCGAAACTAGTCGCCCGAGATTACCCATCTATTATCAACATTTCCCAAGAAAACCCTAATGGAAGGTGGAGAACCAAGTGGAACCTATGAACTGGAGGATGCTTCATTGATGAATGGGCCTGGTCATTCTAGGTATATCAAAATTTTTTAGTGTCCCCTGACCATTTGGAGGTGGTGAACTTATATTAGGCATCCTATGTTTCTCAGTTTGTAGCCTTCTCTCCCAGTGACATCTTTCCTGAGCTGCTGAGCCACTGGTGTTCAAGCAAAAAAACCTTATATTTGTCGCATGGGGAGGTGGGAATCAACTTATGGGACATCCACCAACTTAGAGTACTCCTCGTCCTTGGAGGGATGTGTGACAAGTTTCTCTCGGAAGCTGTTACTTGGGATAATACTGACCATGTATCCCCATTGACAAGGAGCCTACTAGTTATGGAAGAAGGATTACTTGATCATCCACTCTAGGCTTTCTCACTTATCACATTCGAGGCATGGATATGATTATTTATGTAGGTGATTGTTCCTAGACTAAGAGCTCTCCGCAATCAAACTCATCCATCCGGACAATCTCGACAGATTCCACGGTCATATTGTGCTACTCTCGGAACGAGATGACATACCACCTAGGGATATGAGGTTCAACTAAACATGACACATGTTCTTAGATTAACAGGTTTCTTTTCATAATTTTTGAGTGGATTTATCTTCCTATCCTGCGATGTATATACCGGGGTTTAGGCCTGCACTTTGATGATGGAGGCTATGCTAAAAAAGGGTCGACCAATCAATCTTTCCACTCCTACTCTAGCCCGACTTTATGAGTTGTTGGGAAAAATACAGTATGGTATGCCTCCACATCATATCAGCATACCATTTCAATTTCTGTATGGGTGGATGGTAGAATAATTCCCTTGCTATGAATATCAGCACACTAAAAGGGTTCACTTCTCTTACTTTCAACCTGCCCTTCTCAAAATTTCAACTTTCGTCCTAGGAATTTAAGTGTTTGCGATGAAGTTGGCATGCTGAATGACACTTATTGCTTCACATTTTCACTACACCCTACCCCTCATGGGTCATTAAGAGGTGAAATGGGCAGTTATTTAGGGGAAAAATCATACATTATCAAACATCAGGATTTGATTCTCACTGCTTTCATATATCGAGTGTCCATTTGTGAGCCATACCTCCCTTACCGGTTTGCCAGAAAATTTGGGTGCCTTAAAAAAACCACGCTTCTTCCTGCTATTCAGTTAAGGAGAGAATCTCATTTTATAAGTCTTCACCACTTATGGATTATAATGATGTGGGAAGGTGCCTCTATGGAGGTTACCATCCCCAATAATAAGGGATACACTTTTCTATAACTGGAATATGCCCAACTGTGGGTGGGATGTTACCCTGATGGGGTGCTGAGAAGACCGGTTCAGTGGGTCCAGAAGCCTCTAACCATTCTTCACCCCATCCTGACCCTAACATCCATTCCATACATTCCTTATTCTATGATAAGTGTGATGACTATGTCTCTTATTCCTATCCTTATAGTGGTCACGATGGATACAACATCTATTACTGCCCTTGTTGTAAAAAGCTGCTCAATTCACTGCCAGAAGCATTTAGAAGGGGCTTCATCGATACAACTTATCACATTGAGGAGTGATTCAGACTCCTCCTCTCTTGTGGATACTTCCCATGACCCTAATGGGTCTGGACCTAGTAGAGTATCACCAGAAACCCTAGAAGTCATGGATAGTGCTCCACATTCATCTCCAGCGGTCGAACCATATGAAGGTAAGGAGGTACCCCCATCTTGGTTAACCTATCTTAGGTCCCTTAACACTTCTATAATGACAATTACTACCTATATACCCATTGTGGTGGGGGATGATCAAGGTATTGGTGCCACTATGAGGCACCAGGAAGTGAAAAAATAGGAATGACGTTAGCTATGTTCCCTTGCTGCGGAAACACCTATGGATAGATTTACTGATGATACTGAAAAATTTCGGTAGTTATTTACTGATATGGGTTTCAGTGGATTTGAGTATCAACACTTACATCTCTTTTTCTACCAGATTGTCATAACCCAGGAAGACCTCACTTCTTGTGAGGATAAACATTCCAAGTTCAATTCTTCACATCATTAGGTGATGACCTTCTGAGATGTTTTGGAGGAACTCGATCACCTAACTACTGAAGATGCGAAGGCTCATGATTTGATGATCCCCCAAAAGGAAGATCTATAGGAGTGATAGGCCCACATAGAAAGGTTGAAAGCTCAACTAGCCTCTTCATGTGCTAATTACGAAGATATGTAGAAGAGAGGGAAAGACCTTAAAGACATCATGGAACGCGTGCACCTAAAGGTGAAGGATGAAGCAGATGAGATATCTTCTTTAGAATAAACTCTTGATGGACCGTGAAAATCAGTTTCAATTTTTTTTGGAAAGGGTGAGTCGGGCCTCATTGTAACTTTCCCCAAATCATGATGTGTACTCATTTTCCTTTTGATACTATAGAGATACTCTGAACTGGGGATGTTCCTCTATTTTTATTGAACTCAATGAAACTTATTTTTCTTTAAATGGTTCTTATTTTCCTTTTCTTATCATGTTAATTGATCAAAATCAATCATATAAACATCACTTTGATCAGGTATTAATTTTAAACTATGATTCAACACCAGTGAAATGAAATAATCAAACTGAGCTATATTTTTTGCCTGATTTGCGGGGATCAGTGAGCTTAGTTCAACCTTTATCGAGGTTTTATGGAAAACATCATCAAATTTTGTATTTTTTTCATTATCAACCTAATTTTTTCTTAAGACTATTTGACACGAGCTTATTGGGTATAACTTGACTTTTTCTTAGGCCGACCATTGTGGGTTTTCGACCTAATAAGAGTTACGTCTCTTTTGATGGTGTGACACATTTTTTTCTCTAACATATACATGGTTTTGGTTTAAGGATCAAATAATCCACTTTTATCCAGAGGTTCCCTTTGCGGATTTTCACTCTAGCGAGTATGAAATTTTTTTCGCTGGCAGTTTACAGTCCTTCCAATCAAAATTATTATCAATGTTTTAGGTCAAACAGATTTGATCAAACTTGATGGTTAAGGGGCCCCAATTTGGGATTCATTAGCCGGGAATGTCCTATTATCTTTTAGACATTAATGAAGGATTTTTCTTGACCCAATATTTGTGAGTTTTTGGACATGTATGAGGATCAAGAGTCATTTTAGGCGTATAGAGTTAGGATAGGACTCTCATGAAGATGAATTTTCCTTTATTCATGACCATTTTTAGGAGACATATAAAGAGCGACAAGGGAATGATGTGAATTGTCAAACAAGGGTGTCCATAGGACACTGGCCTTCCATATCTAATGGCCTTGGGGGATTTACAACAGTTTGAATTTGTTTTGATATTGGGAGCCACATTGGGTGGTCTTTCTGAGTGATGATATCCGAAAGTATATGGGAAATTCGTATTGGTTTTTAACAGGCAACCACTCCCACATAATTCTTACTTGCATAAGGCAGATCCGGTGAATGGTCAGTTCAATTAGAAATCTTTTTCTTGTATGGGAATTTGAATAAGGGAGGATATGTAAGCTGTTATCCAGAGGGGTATTCCAAATCCTGGGGTGAGACGGGACATGAATATCATATGAGCGTATAGAAACTTGAAAGGAATCTCTAGAGGTTGAATTTTCCTTTTCTTGACGGCTATCTTGTAGGCATTATATGTATATCCACTAGGGCATGATGTACATAGTCAAACAAAGGTATCTACAAGACACTGGACTTCCATATCTAATGGATATGAAGGATTATGGAGATTGAGAACTTTTTGACCTTGAAATATGACCCTTAATAAGGGGTTCACTTGAGAATGAAAAGGTACATTTCTTTTAGCTGAACTTCTCTGGGGAACTCAAAAGTAGGTGGGGGAATTTTTTTTCTTATATGCAGATTAAATTCACACATATTGATAGGGTATATTTATTTTATAGAAGCCTCAAGAGATACCAGAGGTGAATCAGACTAATATGTACTGATATATCCATGAGTGGGTAGGAAGGAAAATGTAAACCATGAATTTGAGGGCCCTTGAATAAGGAGGGATGTCACAAGGCTTTGAATCCATTAGGCATACTGAGATAGGAGAGGACTCTCTTTGGGAAAATTTTCCTTTGATTGATGGTCATCTTGTAGGTATTGTATGCAGAGACACCCAGGAATGATGTGAATATTCAAACAAATGTTTCCATAGGACACTTTATTTCCATATTTGATGTCCATGGAAGATTATGAGTATTCCAGATCACCTAGAGAATAGAGTTTGAAGTGTGGTAGAAGTGTATCCAGATATATTAGAGACATTCAGGCTATGATTCACTCAGGGAATCAGGTATCCCGTATGTAGATCTGACTCATATGCAGGGTGAGGCATTCATACCATCTTTGGGTTACCCTATAGTTTAACTTCATACAAATAGGATGTGGGGTTCCTTATAAGGAAGGGAACTATGACATGCCTTTTAGGGTCATGCTTCTAGGACCAAATTTTTGGACTGATTTTCAATGATTTCAAGGTGGATATCTCTCGGAAACAACTAAGCTCACATGAGTTATTATCAGTGTAAGAAACAAGGGGTTATGAGGATTTAGTATCACCACTTAAGAATTAAAAAATCAACAAGATAGATCACTTTAGGTTTAAACCAATGCTATGCAGTTTAACGTCATACAATAAGGACGATTCTGGCCTTGAAGATTAACATGATGCAGTGAGGACAATATATTTTGCAGCTTAGATCCATGAAATGAGGGAATTATGATTTGAAGTTTAGAGTCATACATTGAGGACATTATGCTATGCAGTTTAGAGTCATGCAGTGAGGAAATTATGCTGTGCAGTTTAGAGTCATGCAGTGAGGAAATTATGCTGTGCAGTTTAGATTCATGCAGGGAGGATATTATACTATCACAAAGATCATTAATAGCTTTTTGTTAATTGTACTCTGGATGTTCTATCATTCCTTAGACACATGTGGTGATAAAAGGTGTAAACCATAGTCCTGGGGGGAACTTGGATCAGGAGGAATGACATGGGGATTAGAATCCATTGGGCATACTGAGGTAGGATATGACTCTCCTGAGGATGAATTTTCCTTTGATTGATGGATGTCTTATAGGAATCATATACAAAGGCACTAGGGCATGATGTGCATAGTCAAACAAAGGTTTCCACATAAAACTATCTTTCCACCTCATATGGCCATGAATGTTTATGGGGATCCATGATTTCTTGGAGTATGGAGTGTGAAAAATGGGAAATATGTGTCTGGGAATGTAAGAAATACCCAGACCATGATTAGCCATAAATTACTGAAGCTTCCACATAGATCTGACTCATATGTTAGGGGGGAATCATAATCTTTTGACTTATTATGAGTGGAGGGAATGTGTGGGTTTTCTTAACATTGAGAATCAGGCTGCACATGAATCTTGAAGAATCTCATAGTTTATTGTCACGTGGTTAGGACCATTCATAGACTCCCTGTATGAGTCTGACCTTTGTAAGGAGGAAGGGTAATTTTTTAAATATTGGCTGGGCTAGGATGCTAAATCTGGGTGTCACTGTGTATCCTATAAGGGAAGGAATCATGCCATATGTAGTTATAAACTTTCCCTATAAAGGTTCAGTCTATGCGTACAGATATAAGAGGGAAATTTTTATTAGTGGCTGGGCTGGGATGCCAAATCTGTGTGTCACTACGTATCCTAAAAGGGAATGAATCAAGCCATACATAGTTCTGAATGTTCCCTGTACCGATCTGGCTTGGACATAGGAATAGGGGAATTTTGGTTTCATCTTCTACGAATGCCAAGTCTACCATATTTCCCTATAGTTTTCTTACACAAGGGAATCCTTACCACTGATCCTAAGCCCACGTGAGTTATAATCGATGTGAGAAACAAGGAGTGACAAGGGTTTCTCTCATAAATGTGGGGAGATAGAGGATATGATAGAGGCATTTTTTTATATGGTGGGGGATGGTCCAAGATCGGGGATCGAGGCGTCGCTACATATCCCACTTATTGAATAGAAATCAAGACATACATAGTTCTATGAGGAAATATACAGTTTACTGTCATGTGATTATGATGATTTATGCTATGCAGTTTAATGTCTTTTAGCTTGGATGCTATGCTGTGCAGTTTAGAGTCATGCAATGAGGACATTATACAGCGTAGTTTAATGTCATTCAGTGAGTACATTATTCTATGCAGTTTAGAGTCATGTAGTGAAGAAATTATGATGTGCAATTTAGAGTTATGCAACGAGGACATTATACTGTAAAGTTTACAGTTATGCAACGAGGACATTATACTGTAAAGTTTAGAGTCATGCAGTGAGTAAATTAAGCTATGCAATTCAATTACATGTGGTAGGGACTAATACCATATAGTTTAACGTCATGTGGTTAGGACGATAACTCATAGTTTAGGGTCATAGAGTTTGGACCGTGGATGGGCATCACTATTATGTGAAGTACTTCTTCGAAAACCTTGCATTTTTTGGAGCTGTGATGAGATATCCATCTATTGATATCAAGATGTATGCTTCATTGTAATATAACTTTGTATGAAATATGATCCCTACCACTTTGGTTCAAGCTTTGGGGGCATCTTCCAGAGTATCATTGGGGTCTTGAGGACCAACACCATCTCTCCTTTGAGGAAAGATCTAAGGCGAACCTTTTTGTTGAAGGCTCATGCGATCCAATTTTGGTAGACTTACAAATGGTAAAACGTGTCCCTCCTTTTCTCGTATATCTTCTCCAATTCATCAAAACATCTCTGGGATAACTCATCCATGGATGGTTTATCGCAAATGGACACATGAAGTGATGAAACTTGAATTTTGATAGGCAAAACCGCCTCTTCCTCGTATACTAGTGAGTATGGGGTTTCCTGGGTGGCAGTGCGGGTCGTAGTCTGGTAATCCCATAAGGCATGAAGGATCTTGTTTGGACATGATTTATTATCCTTATCTACCATATTTTGGAGTATGTTAGACAAAGTTTTGTTAAAAGCTTCTATCTTCCCATTGGCTGCTACATGATAGCGGGATGAATAGTTATATTTGATTCCATACTCCTAGTATAACTTGTTCAACTCAGCAAAGAAAAAGTTTGTTCCATTGTCCATCAGTATCATGTGAGGGAATTCAAATATGGTAATGATTTTTTCCTTCACAGATATAACGATGCTTTTCACCCCAACTTCTTGAAGGGGCATGGATTCGTCCCATTTGGAAAAAAGTGGGTTTATGTGAGTATGAGATTGAATGTTTTGGCTGTAGTAGGGGGATATGGACCCACAACATCCATCCCCCAGGTGGAAAATGGACAAGAGTACATAGCTGCAGGGAGTAATTCTGGGGGTCGGTGAATAAAATTGGCATGAACTTGGAAGGAATGTCACTTCTTGATGAATATGGCACAATCCTGTATCATAGTGGGACAATAGTACCCAAGCCTTAAGATTTGATGAGAGATCTTGGTTGCAGATTGGTATACTCCAAAAGCTCCGACTTGCACTTCTATCATGATGGAAATAGTCTCTTCTCCCTAAATGCACCTGAGAAGGACTCTATCATGGAATCGTTTGTAGAGATCATTTTCTTGGTTTACCCCATTGTACAAGACAAAGTTGACTGCCCATCTCCAGATATGTTATATTCCAACCCTATCATGTAGGAGTTCCCTCTTCTAAAGGTAATTTTCAAGGGGATTCATCCAACCGGTGGTGTGACCATAAGGCCCAAGAATGGGGATAAACTTGTTGATTTCCTCCATATTGTTCTGAATAAATATAAATACCATTTGGCAGTGGGATATGATAATGATAATTTCATTCTTGTCTAGATCAACCAGGGTTGTGGCTGTATTTTCCAATGCATCAGCTTGATCATTTTGTGACCGTGGGACATAGGTCAGCATTGGTTCTGATGGGAATTCTTCCATCAATTCTTGAACATGGTTCACCAAGGGGGACAATACTTCTTTCTTCAGGGTAGAGTCACCATTGACCTATTTGATGACTAGTTCTGAATCACATTTTATCTTTAGGTGTTTGGCTCATACATGAAGTTCCGGATCTAGTCCCGCAATGAGGGCATGGTATTCTTCTTCATTATTTGTACATCGCTCCGAAAGTAGGAAGGAGTATGGAAAGATGGCCTTTTTAGGGGATATAAGTATAACTCCTAGCCCCAATTTTTTGATCTTGGGGTACTCCATCCTTTTCTATATCGGGCTTCTAGAAGCACCATCGAAGCCCATGCCTGGGGGTCCTCTTGGATGGAGAATACTTTTTCATCTGAAATTCCAGCTTCCAATGTGGTTGTTTATTCTGAGGGGTGATCTACGAGGAAGTATGCTAGAGAATAGACTTTTATGGCCTTTTGGGGAACATAAAATATGTTAAAATATTGTAGGATGACTAACCATAGTGATAGGAATCCAGTTTGCATGGGATGGTTGAGAATATATTTGAGTGGGTTGTAGCGGGAGACTAGGTGAACTTCATGGTGCTATAGGTAATGCCCGAATTTCTGAACCACAAAGATTCAGGCTAGGATTTTCATTTTGATTCTTTAATATTGACTCTCAACATCAATCATTGTTTAGATAAGGTAATAGAGGCTATTCATGCTGCTAGAATCATTCTTCTTTGTGAGGAATGCACCTAATGACTGTTCCAATGTAGTTAAATACAAAATGAGTGGTCTCCCCTCAACTGACATCATTAGTACCGGTGGGATCAAGAGATATATTTTGAAATTATCGAATGATTCTTAACAATAATTATCCCAATCATATGTGACCCCTTTCTTCATTAACCTGGTGAAAGGTAAACATTTACCCACAAGGTTAGATATGAAGTGTGGGATGTAGTCTAGCTTCCCCTAGAGACCTCTCAATTCGTTAAGGTTGCGAGGTGGTGATATGCCGAGGATGTATTTTTTCTTCTAAAGGACAAATTCGATTCTGCGATGGCATACGAAAAAGCCGAGTAATTTCCCATAGGTAACTCCAAAGGCACACTTTAGGGGATTCCTCTTTAAATTATGATGTAGCAGTTTGTTAAAGTTCATTTGAAGATTGGATAGGTGGTTTGAGAACTGTCATGATTTAACTGCCATATCGTCAACATAACACTTGAAGAATTTTCCCAGGAAGGGATTGAAAATGCGGTGCACTGTGTAATGATATGTAGCGCTGACATTTTTTAAACTAAAGAGCATCACCCTATAAAAGAACACTCCCTGAGGGGCCCTGAAAGCAATGACTTCTTCATCCCCTCAAGATATTCATATCTGGTTGTATCTAGAATAGCCATCTATGAAAGAGAGGGCCTCATACCTAGCAGTCACATCGATTAACAATTTTGAGGTCTCTGAAGTCAATACTGATTCTAATCTTCTTGTTCTTCTTCTTGAAAGGGACTATTTTTCCAACCAGATCAGGTATTGGACTTCCCATATGAAGTTGGATTTGATAATATTTTCAACATCAGTCTCTTTTTTGGAAACATGTGTTAGGTGGGTCTTTCTAGCTACCTTCTTATAGTATCTATGATCTTCTGAGAGACCTAGATAAGGAGTAGCGACCTCAGGATCGAGACTTGGCATTTTTGTGTAGTTCCAGGAAAACACATATCGATTCTTTTTCAAGAAGTAGTTATATGCATCTTGTTCTTAGACATCCATATCAACACTAATAAGAGTGGGACACCAATCATCTTCGGTGCCTAGGTTTATCTCCCCAAGTTCATCGATTGTGGTGGATACACCTTTTTCGAACGCGAGAGGGTAATATTTGAGGTCTTCTTATTCTTTTTATTTTTCTTTAGCATATTATTCCTCTTCTAATAGAGAGAGGATTCTTGAGATGAACTCTCCAATGTTGGTAGAGAAATCGTATTTTACCTTAGTGAGTATGGCGAGGATAGTTTGGGGTCCCGAGGATGGGTCATGAGCATATTTGTTAGGTCTTTTCCGGACATCATAGGAGTCAACCTTCTCTTCCTTGTTTTTGGACTTGGTGGCCTTAATAGAAGTCATACAGACAATTGAGTCTATATCCGGGCTTGAACTTATGCATTCAAATTGATTGATGGGTAATACATACTCTTCCCCAAGTTGTTGTAGGGGGTCGGCAGGAGTCATTTCCAATCCATTCAGGGTAGTTATCCATTCAACATTGTCATCCAAGAATTGTTTCTCTTTCAGTTCATAGAACCCTTAATCGATGCAATGCGACTCACAGGATCCGAATGGAACTTTATCGATGCGCAATGTCCTATTTTTTCCATTAGTGAAATTTTTGATGCACTAATGTTATAATGATAGAATTTAAGCATACTGATGCAGCCATATCCTTCCTATTAGGATGTTGAAGGTCATGATTTGCTGCACTACTAGGAAATATAAATCAGACATGAGGTCTCCAAGCCAGATTGATTCAACCCAACATATTCTGCTCACTTTTGTCATATCCCAAATGATTTTTGGTGTATAGTGTTAAACTATCCTCATCATAGCTCAATTGATGAAGTTTTCGCAACAAGATGAGGTTGACTCCAGAGCCGTTGTCGATGAAAATCCTCCATACATCAGTGCCATTTATCTCACTGGATACATATAAGGGTTTGATGTGCCCTTTCATTATGGAGTCTTCATCCCTATCTATGAAGGAGATGACAACATGACATTCTTCAGGATTGTTCTCCATCCAAAGTCTTCATCCACTATTACTTTAGCCTCAAATTCCTAGGTACTTTGTAAGGCTACAATGAGCACCTTCCAAAGGTCTGTATATAGACTCAAAGAATCTTGGATTGATAGATTTTCCGGTACTAAATCTAGATGCTTTAAAATATCATATTTCTGATTTAAAGGTCGGCACTTCCTAGATTGGGGTTTCTCTTTAATAGAAACTTTAGGGGCTTGATATTTGGATGTAGATGTTTCGGCCTCTGTGACAGGATTTGGTGGCGCTGCGGTCCTTTCTGGGTTTTGCTGAATTGGTATGCCCATATGCCTTGGGCGATTTGATATTTTTTCTTCCTTTGACAGATACTAAAAGATAACTAGGCTTGGATTTCTTCTGGCGGAGGCAGAGGAACATTTTGGTTCTCATTGTGTCTTCCAGAGGGTCCTTCTGAAAGTTTCCGCAATGTTAACAGTTTGAGTTAAGGTGTGGCTGGGAATTTGAATCCTGCTGTGATTATTCCTTATAGGACACTCTCATACTTTGTGGTATTTTCCTCCGAATCTCCAGTTGTATGTGGGGAATTCGGGTTCATGGACATAGTCTCCATCAAATAAGGGTTCCATCAAGTGAATAACTTTAATGGAGCCAATGATCAGTTCTTGATCCAATAATGGTTCTGTATAACTATCTCCTTCCGATGGTTCCTTTTGGTGGGGCCGTTCCTATTGTAATATTTAGTGGGGTGGCTACCATTGTACCCTTTGGAGGGACGACGCCTGTTTTACCATTTAGAGGGGCGTCGCCCGTTGTACCATTTGGAAGGGTGGTGATCATTGTACCATTTGTCAGGGCGGTGCCCATTGTACCAAGTCTTCTAGAATTAATTCCAAAAGTGTCAAAACTGGGTTCTAATTTGGTGGAATCCCATCTTATTTCTATTTATTTATTCCCTTCTAGCCCTTAGAGGATAGCGGGGTTGAGGATGGTGGATGTGTTGCATCAGGAGCTATTGGGGTCACAATTAGTTATTTTAACTATGCCTGGAAGATTCCATGAACTCGGTTGACTATTTTCTGAGTAATCCAAATGTAATTTTTTTTTTCTGCTTTTTACTGGTGGTTGTTTTCCATTCTTTTTCCCCTCATAGTTATGAGGTGGAAACATATACCACTTGTGCTGGCAGCGGAACCAACTTGACTTGCCCAGAATCCACTATCTTTTACAGGAGATCCTTGAAGGTGAATCATTCTTGGATAGTGTGTCCTTGTATCAAGTGATAGGGAAAATAATTTGGATGGTCATCAAGACCCACGTCATCATCTTTATTTGGATCTGGTAGCTAGAGAAAGTTGCAATTCATGGAGGCTATGAAGTTGGTGGAGACCTAGTTATCTCAGAATGTCTAGAATTTATTTCCTCACTCCTCAAACTGATTTATGTAGCACCCCTTCACTCATCTTGCTAAGGTGGGGGTGGCTATAGGAATCCAGGAGGTCCCGCATGGTTCGGTGGAGGCCTCAGAACTGAAGATGGTGTCGGGGGTGGTTTAAGCGTGACATAAGACACTTCAGCTTTTCCTGCTCTTTTTTTTGGGGCTAACGGGGCCACTCGGGAGTTGATATTGGTCCACTACAAGGAGTGTTATATCCTATGGTAAATGGTAGATAAATCTAGGAACCCACTTGTGTACTTTACCAGGATAAGTGAACTTTGAAATTTATCATGAAGGTTATCGATGCACATAACGATCATTTAATCCTAGGGGAGTGACCAGTTCAGGGAATAAGTCAGGCCTTTCTATCTAGAAATGAATTCTAAAACGCTTTCATTATCTCACTACTTATAGTTCATGAGTTCAATGACTGTTGTCTTAGGCAATGTCGAACTTAACTAGAATCCAAACTGCCGTTGGAGATCCTCCTATATTGTGATTGAGTTATCTGGAAAGCTAGTATACCATACAAAGTCCGATCCCTACAGGGTTCGCATGAAGCATATGAGTTTTACTATTTCTTTATACTATGGAGTGCCCATCATGGGGTTACACTAAGAGGCATGGTGTATTAGATGGTGTTTCGAGTCTCCCAAGCCATTGAACATTGGGAATATGGGGTTTCTGAAGTTTGGTGGTGTCAGAACATTACTCACCCAATCAGGGTAGGGCTTGCGCTCTGGTTCTATTGGAGCGCACTGACCCTCTATGGATTCTAGTTAAGATATTAGTTTCTCAATGGTATTCAAGAGACCTTGATGCATATCCTACTAGGCTTGAGCTTGGGTGGGTGTAGTAGTGGCCAAAGTTGGACATGTCTGTACTGCTGGAATTTGGGATGGATACCCAACCTGGGGCATCGTTTGTGGGTTCAGCTGAATACACTATAGATTCCTTCCCAATAGAAGAAGTCTTAATGTCATTTCATGGATATATTTATGTAGGTCGATAGTCCCGGTGCAAAGTTGGACAAGCCTCCGAGATTGTCTTCATTCACCAGGATGAGTGCCTTTATCAAGGGCACCTCATGTGGGAATACCTATTGATGTTTCACAGGGGGAACACATCTATCCAGATAGATCCCTCAATGCAGATCGACATTAATTCGCCTGAGCTCTTTCATTTAATCCTCCTTCTTGGGCAATCATTCCTCGAACGTGAGTGACACATTCTTAGGGGGGGGAGGTGGGTCATAGATGACCTAAGATGTATTCTTCTCCTTATTCCGGTTTCACATGGGAGGTAACAACAGATTAACTAAGGGGGTGCCTAAATTTAGGACTGATCTATGGTTATAGGTATTCACACCATTAGGCTTAGTATGGGATACCTTTGGGAGGGAACCATATTCTCTTGCATCCTCTCCCTTTTTATCATTTCCTATGAGATCCATGGGGCTGGCGTTTACCAGATTCATTGATGCATACTGCATTGGGGTTGGTGTACCTAGTGATGAATGGTGGGAAGGCTTTCTACATCCTTTATTGGACATTCTCCTTCCATTCTGTGGTATTCTTTGGGTTTCTTAGAGAATATTGACCATAAGGGAGACCTAATATGACCTCGTAATGCACCTTTATCTCATAGGGTATGAACCACGAGACGAGGTGGAACATGTGACTTCTCTGCTCATCGTTTTTCCCAGTTGGGAGAAGACAAATGTCCACTATGAAAGACTTGTGGTAAACATTCCGCCATCTCTATAGCCTGGGGTTACTCACATTCTTCTATAGATTCACTATGGACTAGATTTATTAGTCTTACAATGGTTTTTTGAGTTAAAAATTCCCCCATCCCTGCAGGATGGGGATGTTCTCGTATTGTGGCGGTAGATGCCTCTATTTCCACCTTTTTGATTTCATGCACTCCCGTGTGGGTGTGAGAAATTTATGGGATTTATGGTATTCTTAAGACATGATAAATACTGGAATGTTGACTTCCCTTAGGTGGGAAGCCTATTGTATGTTCTCGGTTTCCTGGCTTAGAAGATTTTTTATGGATTTATCTCTTTGGTCTTGAAACTTTTGAGACTTACTCTGGGACGATTTTTGTTGAGTATTCCATTTTTCCTGAGCATGGATTTCATTTGATTTCTGCCTTTGGGTGATGACGTTGTAAGATGTAATTTCTAGTGAGGTTTTCTGGATTGGACGTAGAGTGAAGTGTAGAGCCCCTTGTTCTCCCCATCACCAAATATGAACTCTAGTCGGGGAATCAACAATGAGTCAACACAACTTGTGCATTGCATGGAGGCAATCCAGTTAAAGGTTTTTCTTTTTATATTTTTATTGTGGATGTCGTGCGGATGGGAGGGATTCTAGGTTTATTAAATGGAGAAGCTCACCAAAAATGTTGACATGGTCCTCATACCCTTCGTAGGGAAAAAACTTTTCATTTACCTAGAAAAGAGTCTTCCATATATTAAGCTGAATGCAATGCATAAATTCTCCCAAAAACATTCTTGGTATGACAAAGTGAGAAGTGGCCATAGGAAAATACATCACTAGTTTATTATCCTTATCAAGTTTTCATCTCATGAGCAACATATCCTGCTGTTGTTCTTTCGAGGGCTTCTCTACTTGATATGCTTATCTTGACTTATTTTTATTAATTTTGTTCCAAGAATCCAGGCTGGTGGGAGCCTCATTGATATGTGAATAGCATGGGGGTGGCTCAGAAGATGAGCGTGGTCCCGAACCATTCTATGGTTGAGAAAGGATATCGCTCATCATAGACGAAGTGCCTGATATGTCTGACTCCATCTTTCCATGCACCTCAGCATTGGAGGGATTTCTCACATTTGTTCTAGAAAGGGGAGGGACTTCTTTCTAGTATCAATTTTTATTGTGTGAAGGACCTCTATAATCGTTGCCGCAATGGCGAGGGATACCATTTCAACTTGATGCCCGACTGCAAGAAATTTCCTTACAACCTATACCCTGGGGAGGATCTTTAGGGTGGGATACAACAAGGGGAGGACCTTCTTGGTACTTGATTTCACTGTGGGGAGGGCCTTCTCTATGACTGCTATGATGCCAAGGACTACTATGACAGCTTGATACCTGGCTATAGGGAGAATTTTTACAGTTTAAATCCTGGGGAGGGCCTTCAGGATGTACTACAATGAGGGGAGGGCCTTCTCGTTGCTTGATGTTACTATGGGTAGGACCTTCACTGCAACTTCCATTGCGGGGAGGGCCTTCGCAAAGATTATCATCATTGAGAGGACTACCATCATGACTCAATTTATGACTACAGGGAGATGCATATCTACAACATATAACCTAGGGAGGGACATCAGGGTGGACAACATCAAGGGGAGGACCTTCTTGCTGTCTGATCTTCAGGTCAAGGGGAGGGATACCCTGACACGCATCAGGATATAGGCTCTCATTATCAATCATTCCTAGCCCATGGGGTAATCCCCCGTTGGTTATATAGGGAGGACCTTCAGAGCTGTTGTTAGAAACATTATGGGGGGGGGGTCTTCGAAACTACTACTGCCACTTCCATAATTTGGTAATGGATGGACATGGTCTTGAGCCTTTATTGATATATGTTCAAGGGTGTCAAGGACCCAAGCTTCCAGCAGAGCAGGGTCATGTATGTGCCCTTAATTTTCTAGTTTCCTTTGGTGAATTTCATTTTTGGGTGATCTCTTGTGGGTAACTGAGGCTAGCTTCTATTCGTAATGGCCTTCATATATGGGTCCCTATCTTGTTGGGTCTCGTGATGCCACTGAGATATGCTGATGAACATCTTGAGTTTTGGAATGGATATATGCCTGCCCTAGAGTGGCCACCATGTTGGACCGACATCCCCTAGTTGGAATGAGAATTTTTCCCGATCCTATTGTCTATATATCACGGGATATTGCCGTAGACCCTCTAGGACTAGAGTAAGGATGCATAACTGCTCCGTAGTGACTGACCAATTTTGCGAGTAAGTCATTCCATTTGAGGAAACTAGGTCGTGGGCCTAGTTTCTCACCTTTTACACTGATGCAATGATATCTTGGCATGTTTTGACTATATGGTTCAAAATCAATATCTGATCTTCCATCATTTTTAGGATTTTATGGGATAGATCTTTGGATAGAATGGGTATGAAGGCCTATTCCGATGTCAGAGTAAGAGTTTGTGCCTTCTCCAGTCCCCCATGGGTTGACAGTAGATACTGATAGTTCTCCTAGGTCAAGATAGAGGAATGAGTTTGTCGCTGGTTTTTTTCTATGGTTTCCACCATATTTGACTGGTCTGCTTCATATTTATGAGTGGGTATTTTCATATGCTCACTTTCCACTGTATTTGTCTCATGGGATTTGTATGCATCTGCAGAAATTGGACTCTGCTCATATTTTCTTGCTACCCTATTTAGATGAAAGACTTGATATGCATCAGCAAGTATTTATGCCTGCATATAGCTGGTTTCCACCATATTTAGATGATAGGCTTGATTTTCATAAACAGGTATTTTTATGTGCTCATATTTTCTTACTTCCTTATTTATACGATGGGATTGATATGAAACAAAAGGTATTTGTTCCTGCGTGTAGCTAGTTTCTACCCTATTTGGATGACCGGATTGATATGCATTAGCAGGTATTTGACTCTGCTCATATTTTCTTGCCTCTGTATTTAGATGATGGGCTTGATATACATCAGCAGGTCTTTGTGCATGCATGTAGTTGGGTGATGCCCTATTTAGATGACAGTCTTGATATGAATTTGTAGGTATTTGTTCCTGTGTATAGCTGAGTGCTACCCTATATGGATTACGATCTTCTTGTGAATCGATAGATATCTACATCTACCTATAATTTTCCACTCTGTCTTCATGGTGGTACTAGATAGCACTAGCAGAAATGTGTACGTGCTCATATTTTTTCACCCTATTTCTGTGGTGGTCTTGAGTAGAGGGGGTAGAGTTGTATGTCTTCCTATTTGATGCTATTGGGTTTGTATGGTGGAGTTGCTCCTTAGGAACCAGGGTGACATCATGTTCCTGATTATATATTTTCTACCCTTAGCGGGAAGCCTGAGGGGCCCGGGTGTTCTAGACTTCAGTAGGTTCCCTCAACATAAGGTCCTCTTCAATGTGATGAGACTTGGTCGCCTGATGTCGGTGGTGACACTATCTAGTAGGGCCCCATGAGTAGTCCCCGTGTGTAGTTAAGATGAAGTTGTTGACATTGACTTCATTTGCATCCCTAAGATAAGGGAGGTACTCGTTGTCACATTCCAGGTAAAGGCTCCTGAAATAGTTTGAGATGGCCACCAGGGCCGCCATGTGATGGGGTGCTGACTACGGATGAAGAGGCAGCTAGCGAGCCTTCATAGACTGGAGGTCTTGTCTCACAGCCTCCATCATGGGGAGAGTACCATTTCAGTGGTACTCTTTTATCAGTGTGTTGGATACCTATCATTGAAGATGCTGGGTAGGAGAGGGGGTCCTACTCTTCATTAGGGCCCCAACTGCCTATGAGATCACTAAGGCGCGTGTATGAATTGGTCGTTAGGATATCATTTGGATCGAAGGTTTCTTTGTAGGAACTTGCAATATATATATATATATATGACATATACAGACCGCAAAACTCCATCAAAGTAGCAATATATTGACCATATGCATATTTGACGATTCAACTTGGCCTCCTCCCCCCCTGTTTTTTTTGTTGTGAGGTGAAGGGGATTGAGTGGGGTAAGACCAAAACCTTGGTTAAAGATTCATGTCAGGTTCACTATTTTTGTTTCGACCTGAGGTGGAATATTTATGGAGAAGACCAAATGGTCTGATGAGAATCATCACACATCTATTACTATAGAGAGAGTTTCACGTCGGGTTTACCATTTTTGTTTGGACCCAATTCATGTCATCATCCTTTAAAGGAGGATTGGATTAACCCTATGGGGACTGGGTAGTTTATCCATTCTGTATTATGAAGGAGGTTCCATAGTCAGATGGTTCCAAAGGGCGATTTCTTGGGGTTAGGTATTTGTGAAATTAGTCCTCCTAGGATATAACTTCCTCAGATGGTCTCCAATGGGTTTATTCATGGATCCCCAAACAACCAATAACCATGGTATCCATGATTCATGGACCTTATTTCCAAAGGAAAGTGCTCGTTGGATGATTATTTGGCCAATGACACTTAAGGAATCCATTGGTTGAGAGGATGGGAAGTCGGGCTCACCACACCCCTTGGGGGGGATTATTGCCTATTCTGAGACTCTTTGATAGATTTAAGTCATGTTCATATGTTCATGAATCCTTGGTTTATTCATGAAGAGTTTGTCCATGGTCTACCCCGGGTTTTTAGGATTGTCATTAGTATACATGGATTTGATGCTACGGAGGTAATGCTGACATAAGCCATGCAATAAGGTGCTCTTGAGTTTATCATCATCCAAGGGGTATGGAAGGTGACCTGATGTTGGGATCGAACCCATAATATGGGCTTCTTACATATTCTCAAGAGAAGAATCAGAGCCCACATAGTTTGGGAAACTTGGGGCTAACATATACGAGCATCCAATTTGAGGTGACATGTTTGGGTGGACCCTTTTATAAGGCACCCATTTTGAGATCATGCCTTTAAGAAGGCATCCCATGTATCCTAGTTTGACCAGGAATCATAGTTCTTGTAGTTTAAATCTTGTTTTGGTTATGTGGACGTTGGGACCATCAAAAGTCTCTAAGACTACGTGAGTCATGCTTGGTGTGAAAAAAAAGTATTTGATAGATCAAACCAACCAAACACCTCTTCTCCTACTAATGGGAGAGGGTGTGCCTATGGTGGAATAATCCTAGGTGACTGGGGAAGAGGGTGCAAAGCAATGAACCCTTCAATGTGGGATGAAATTGGAGGTCATGCGGCTCAAGCCTTGGAATATTGGGGACTTACCTTAGTGGGAGTGCCCCAAAATGCATTCTGGGAAAGGGGTAGAATGTTGATTCTCAACAAGAGGAGGAGTGAACATGATTCCTACGAATTATCACCATTCCTCATTGAATGGAAAATAAAGTAATCATCCATAATCCCTAGAATGGGGAGGTTCACGTTAGCATCCCAAGGTTGGAATATAGGTTACCATGGGAATGTAGACTTACAGACATCCCTGTAGTATGAACCATTATGGGGAGATCCTTCGAGACTCCACTTACCATGGGTATGTAGACTCAAAGGGAAACACTGATGCGCCTGATGATTTGACCATATGGGTCCGATGGCTTTAGAGGAGATTTTGGAATGATGCTGAGGAACTGGTTTATGGAGGGGATATGGAGAACTGGATGATAACAGAGGGGTAAGATTGGATTCTAAGGGAAGAATACCCGAAGATGCACCATTCTATGTATTTTTTTCTTATGCGAGATTGAGGGAACTCCACATACCATAGTGGTATGTGGGTAGAAGGTTCATCTGCATACCAAAGCAGAATGCGGACTTGGGCATGGAAAGCCGCACACCATAGTGGTACACGGTCCTGAATGCGGTCCTCCACACCACTTCGGGTTCCATCCTCATACTAATGCAATACGCGACGCTGGGTTAAATTCGCATATCAACACACTATATAGAACACCATATCGATGGAGGGTCTTGGGGACCATTGTTCATGGGGAGTTGATCCACAAGGAATATGTTTTTCGTGATTTCACCAATTAGGTTCGCGATTCTCCCATTATCATTAAGTTCCTTCATTTTATGGTTTGAGGAAAGTTATACCTATGTAAAACATGGTTTTCAATTTTATCTTTTCCAATGATACAAGACTGAAGTCGAAATCCTCTCTAAATTATTTCTTCTAACCACTGGGGTCTCCTCCATGCTTTCTTCATCCATTGGTCTCCCTTCTCAATTCCTTATGTGATCCCTTTATAGAGCACTGTGGAAATCCTATCTATGGGCATGAAACACCATTTGAAGAATCCCATTAAGAGATATCTTGACCCATATAAGACTCAGTCTACTAGGTTTTTTGGATGTTGTGGTTTGCGAGTCATGGTTCGCAGAACCTTGTTGATTTGCTTCGTCCACAAACTGCTTAGTTCACGAGATGATAAGAGGATGTCCTTCGCATGCTTAATTCAGCTAGCGATGTGGTTCGTGGGTTCTTGGGTTCACTTTCCATCGCTCCGCGGGCCAGTTCCTCGTGAGTAATTCCGTGTATTGGTGGTTCATGGTTCATGAGGTCTGCGAACCATTCCCGGTGATGGTATATGGGTCACTTAAAACTCCTTCAGAAATTTAATTCCTTCACGTTTCTTCCAATGTTTTCAAATAAATTGGAGTCCATTCTCTTTACTAGACTTTTAGTAATTCTTGTATCCTTATGTAAAGTGATTGTGGGATCATTTTATTCCCTTGGAGAAGTTTTCAGGACCCTACAGAGATCCAAAATATTTTTTTCTAATCGATGATAATCATATTCAGAAACCTATTTATATTTTTACTTCTTATTTTTTCACCTTAAATTATGTATTAATGCTTACAATATTTTAAAACTTGTATATAAAATATACTAAGATGTAATTATGTTGATGTAATTATAACAACCCTCATCTTTATTTCACATTTAAAGATTATTTATTACATTAATTTCACTTAAAACAACTCAGAATATTGGGAGGTATCATGTATTTGGAGATTAGTAACAGTATATAACAAATTAAAACATAAAATACAACATATTTATTGAAAACTTATTTTACATGACCACAAATATCATTCATACTTAACACTTCATGGGATAAACTAAGGAAATACATAAGAAAAGGGTGATCTATAAAGCCCAGTAGGGGAATAAACATGGAACAACATGAGGAAGGAAATACATGTTAGTCAATAGGAATATCAATGGATAATAAAATAAAAATGAAAATAAAGGTATGATATAGTATGATAATCATAACATGGAAATGTGGAAACAACATAAAACTTAATATTAGAATGAGTTAGGGTCCATTGCACATGGATTATCATGAGTAAACCCTCATTGCACATGAGTTATCATGAGTAAACCCTCATTTCATATGAATTAACATGAGTATACCTTCTTTTCACATGAATTACCATGAGTAAACCCTCATTGAACATGTCATATCATGGTACTAAATATTACCTAATGCATTAGAGCACTAACAGGGCACACCCTTCATAATCATTTCGTTTTCGTGTTTAAGTATTCTATGTATATCATAAAACATAGATTAATTCAACAACATAAGTTATTACATGATTAAATAATATGGAATAAATACAATTTAAGTCCCCAGTCAATATGTATATGAGCATAAATGTGAATACACTTGATAGAGAAATGGGTATGGTATTCACTACATGATGAAAAACTGTAGTGCAATTTCAGCAACATAACGACGTCAAATAGAAATTCATAAAGTGGGATGATGAGAGAGAAAGTGTTATCTTATCATTTAAAAATTAAATGTATAGTAATAAGTATAGGTAATAATATATCCCAACTTAATCATCTAGAAATTAAAGGGCATATTATAAATGAGGTTCTTGATAAAAAGAGGAGAGAGAGAAACCCCTTACGAAATTTAGGCAAAGTAGCGGCTTAGGTAAAGGTCCAAATGGGGGGGATAAATGTCCCCTCATTGAAATAACATCAACTTTACAGTAGGAAATTTATTACAAAAGGATTAAAATATAACCAATTGAATCTAAAAGGACTAATTTCAAACAAGGTTCAAGAATTGAAAAGAGGAGAGGAAGGTGAGGATCCCTTACAAAATTTGGGCATGGTAACTGGTGTATATAAAGCATCATAGATGGATTAATGAGAGTGTAAAGTAATCTCTAATTATTTATAAATAAAATTTACATTAAGGGGAGTATGTATGAACATATTACAAGATATGAAAATTGAAATTAAAAGACATATCATAAAAGGAGTCATTGATAAAAGAGGAGAATGAAAGATCCCTTAATTGGATGTATGACTCCAAAGGCTTAGGAGAGGATTCTTGGGATCTTGGGGAACCATTGAAGGAATCTATGTCATAGAGAATATTTTTTACAATATTAAACAATTTTAAGTGAAGATGAGTGAGTTCTTGGGTGGGTTTATATAGGAAAGGAGGGGGATTTCTTTATTATTTTGGTTTTTGGAAACTACATAATAAAATATTCAAAACCAAAAACCATTCCATGGGGTTTTAAAATAGTTTCTATAAAAGGTAAGTGTAATACATTATTTTATAAGGTAAAGGGGTGAAGATATTAAAATATTTCCCTTTCTTATGTGGAGGTGAGTCACACTTTTAAGGAAAATATTTTAAAATATTAAAATATATCATAAGTCTTGAAAAAGTCACTAAGGGTTTATAAAATAAATCAAATAAACTTAAAATTAAATAATTTTAAGTTGAAAACATAAATTTTGATGAATATTCCTTTTATGGTATTTATTAAATCATTATTAGGCCATTATGATGTTATAAAACACACTGTATATTTATATGGTATTTAATTTTTACCCAACAATTTGACTATCTTAGAAAATTATGAAAAAATTCACCATTGGAAAATTTTGAAATCCTGATTCCAAAAGTAATTTTAATTTTATCTAAATAATTTTTTTAAATATATGAATTTTTTACTTTTAAAATAAAAACGGAATTTTATTGAAAATTGACAGGTTTTGACAAAATATTTTTTCAAACCTTAATTAAAATTATGTTTGAATTCAGAAAAATTGTATGATCATTTATATTTTATAAAATAATTTTTATAATAATATTTTATTAAAATTTTATTTATTTCAAAAATAAAATAATTCATCAAAATATTTTCTTAATTGAATTTAAATTTTAACAAAAAATACTACTTGTTCTTTAAAAATCATTTGCAAAGAAACAATAATTTGCAGTAAAATATATTCATTATTATATAAAAAATAATTTACATAATATTATTTCTAGGGTCTTGATACTTATCCGTTTATTACATCAATATATGGCCTAAGAGTAAGTTGTGCAATGGTGGGAATTTCATGGGGCCATTCAGTGAACATGGTTTGGGCTGCGATCTCAATGAGCTTGAACTTCTTCTGTAAACAGTTTAGCTCATGCTTAAGTTATTGGATCTCAGCTTGGCCTTGGTCTAAGGAAAAGTCCACAAATTCTATCTCCCTCAGAAGCTATGATAAATGGGCTTCATAGGGTACAATCCTCCTGGATGAGGCCATCACTTCATTTTTCTGTGCCAAAAGGATTTTTTGAAAACCTATATTTATACTAGTCATGTTATCACTATTCAATGACTATATTATCAAGGTAAATGATAATTAACAGTCATTTAAATACAATTGGATATAATAAAAAAAATAATTTCATGTGTCTTCTATATTCATATTGCATTAAATCAAAAAGGGGGGATTTTATTCATAAATTATTAGGTCATTACAACCTTCCTCCTGTTAAGAATTTTTACTCTTGAAATTTCATTTTCCCTCTATAAAATATATTAGGGTATCTATGCTTCATCACTTCCTCTAGTTCCCACATTTCTTCTTCAATCTCGTGGTTTCTACACAAAACATTGATGAGGGACATCATCTTATTTTGTAGAACTTTTTATCCATGATCTAAGATCTTTATCTAATTCTCCTCATAGGAAAGGTCATTATACAATGGTACCACCTATAGACTGAGTACATGTGGGGGTCAGGTATTCACATTATCAAGAGGGATACATGGAATACATAATGTACTTGAGATACGTTTTGTGGGAGTGCTAGTTGATAGGCCACTACTACAATGCGATGAAGGATCCCAAAAGGGCCGATGTACCTTGGACTAAGCTTTCCCTTTTTCACAAATATCATCACTCTCTTCCCTGGATATATGTGGAGGAATACCATGTCTCCAACATCAAACTCTAGGTCATGTCGATGATTGTTAGATTATGTCTTTTTTCAACTCTAAGCAGCTTTGATTTGCTGCTGGATGCTCTAAACCTTCTCCACTATTTATTTAACCATTTCAAGACCTAGAAGTTTTCATTCCCCAACTTAATCCCAACATGTAGGTGTTCTAAAACTCTTACCATAAAGAGCTTCATAGGGTTCCATTTGGATGCTTGATTGGAAATTATTGTTGTAATATAACTCCACCAAAGGAGGACATTGGTCCCATCAGCCTTTTATGTCCATCAAGAAATCTCTAAACATGTCTCCAAGTGTTTGGATAGTCTGATCATATTTTCCATCGGTTTGAGAGTGATAATATGTACTGAAGTTCATCTCAATTTTTAGAGCATACTAGTGACTTTTAAAAAACATAGAGGTGAATATTGGATCTCGGTCAAACATAATTGATAGTGGTACTCTATACAACCGTACCACTTCTATGATGTATATTCGTGCCAGTTGATACAGTGAGAAATATGCTCGAATCACAATGATGTATATAGTCTTTTAAAGATGAACCACAACAATCTAGATAGAAATATTTCCCCTAGATGTCTTTTTAAGTCTAATAACAAAGTCCATAGTGATGTTTTCCATGTTGGTATGGGTAATGGTTGCATCATACCCTTAGAATTATTACTTTTAGCCTTCACTTACTGACATACCAGACACATTGATGAATATTCAGTTATCTCCTTCTTCATGTTACCCCACCAATAGTTCTATTGGAGATCTCAATATATCTTTGTGTTTCTTGGGTGAATAAAGAAATTTGAACTATGTGAATCATCCAAAAGTTCTTTCTTTAACTCATGATTTTATGGAACACATAGTCTTGAACCAAATATCACAATTCCTTCTTCATTAACATTGAAATTTAAGGATTTACCTTTTCTGATAGTTTCCACCTTCTCTGGAATTCCTACATCATTATTTTGAGCATCCTCTAACCTTTCCAAAAGAGACGGTTGAGATATCATTTATGAAAGGATTGATGATTTTCTTTTATTTATGATTCCCATGTAAATACTTTTAAAATCCAAGAATATTGTATCCCATTCAATTATCATCAATGACATAATTTCTTATTCCTTTCTACTTAGAGCATCTACCATCTTATTCACTTTTTCATGAGGGTAGTGGATTGAGAAGTTGTAATCCTTGATGAGATCTAACCATCTTCATTGGTTCATATTTATCTCTTTATGTGTGAATATATATTTGAGACTTTTTTGATCCATATATATTTCACAATTATCCACAAAGAGATAATGCCGTAATATTTTCCACGGAAAGATCACAACTACTAACTCCAGATCATGCATGGGATAGTTTGGCCCCTAAAATTTTCAAATTTCTTAAAGAATTTCCAATGAATTCGTAAATTTACCGCCAATCACACCAAAGTTAAACATATAATATTTTCAATAAGAACATTCCCACAAACTTCGACATGTGATACAATACTTATAAAAGTTTTCCCTTATGATTTAATATCATTTCGGGTGGGGACTCATTGTTCATAGAAAACCTAAAAGATATAATAATAGGACATGAATTGAAATACATTATGACATAAACAACTTTGAAGTAGTGGTTATATGTAATTCATTATTCATTATCCATATTAGAATATGACTTTTCTTGCTCCCTTGATCATGGAGATTGTTGATGATCATCATGCTACTCAACCCTTGCAATAGAGAATTGCCTGGGATAATTCCTGATTTATTCACATTTATGAAATATAACTATATATGATGCCTTATATTGAACTTTACTTCCATCCATCACATTATCCATTTTCTCATGGAAATTATTTACTTTATGCCATGTCTTTCAACACTTGAAGCATCTCCTTGTCCCTTTGTAAAATTATCCTTGGTGCCTCTTTCCACACTTGTTTCATGAAAGAAATTGTGTCTTCTTTCCCTTATCACATTTATTAGATGAAATTTCATGAGATTTTATATTCCTCTTCCTTTAAATCCATGGGAACTCAAAAAAGTGCAAATTGATAATCATGATCTTTGATAGTTGGTTTGGCATAATCATGATATGTCCTACTTGAGATCCCATATGATTGGGAATCTCATTGAGGTAGTCATGACATTACCCTTTACATCGACTGTTAACCTGATCCATCCTATTAATGGCCATTATATAGAATAAAATGAAAATTAGGGATGAGTACCTTAAAAAATGTAACAAATAAATGGAATATAATCACATTATATTTATCACTTATAAATTACACTGATCTCCTTAACTTATGAGTTATTAGGATTTAGGATATGTTATCCATGATCTACTTCCTAACATATATTATTATGGGCATTTTTTTGTTCCCTTAATAATGGTTTGTAATTAGTTTATGAATTTTACAAGTCATATCCCCTGGGAGTGTCAAAAAATAATTACATCAAGGTATGTTATTGTGCACTGGTTCCTATTCGGGTCTATCTCAAAGAAGTGTTTTTGGGTTTTACCCCTAGATACATCTGTACTAGAGCCAAATCAACTTGTTTGTATCTAGAAATGGATGTATTTTCTTGAAAAAACAATTAATCTATACTCACTAAAATTTAGGGATGTTTTCTTACACTTAGTCTTATACCTAAAGGTTTTTATTAGGGTTCCATAATCGTAATCCCCAAAATAACTAAACATATCCTTTGATACCAACTGTAACAACCTTTCACTTTATTTCATATTTAAAAATGACTAATTACATAAATTGAACTTAATACAACTCAGAATATTTAGAGGTCTTGTGTATTCTGGGATTAGGAACATTACATAAAAACTTAAAATATAAGATACCAAATCTTTATTGAAAACATATTTTACATGACCACCACACTCTTTCATACTTAACACTGCATGGGATAACTTGAGGACATACATCAGAAAAGGGTGCGCTATAAAGCCCAGTAAGGGAATAAACATGACATAAAATGAGGATGGAAATACATGTTAGTTAATAGGAATATCAGTGGATCATAAAAGAAACTTGAACATAAAGGCATGATATATCATGATAATCATAACATGGAAACATGGAAACAACATACAACATGATATTAGCATGAGTTAAGGATCATTACACATGGATTAACATGTGTAAACCCCCATTGCACATGAATTAGCACGAGTAAACCCTCATTTCACATGAATCAACATGAGTAAAACCTCATTTCACATGAATTATCACGAGTAAAACCTCATTGCATAATGGCACTAAACATTACCTAATGCATTAGAGCACTATTAGGGAACACCCTTAATAATCATTTCCTTTTCATGTATAAGTGTGCCACATATATCATATAACATAGATCCATTAAACACAATAAGTCATTAAATGATTAAGGAATGTATAATAAATACATGAAATTCCCCAATAAATAAGTATATGAGAATAAAGGTGAATACCCTTGATAGGGAAATGATTATGGTATTCACTACGTGATGGAAGATTGTAGTGTAGTTTCAGCAGCATAATGATGTCAAATAGAAATTTATAATGTGGGTTGATAAGAGAAAAAGAGGTCTCTCATCATTTAAAAATGAAATGTATAGTAAGGGGGATAGGTAAGAATATAACCTATCTTAAGAATCTGGAAAATTAAAGGGAACATCATAAATGAGGTGCTTGATAAAAAGAGGAGAGAGATAAATCCCTTACAAAATTTCAGCATCATAACAACTTAGGTAAGGGTCAAAATGGGGGAGGATAAATGATCCCTAATTGAAATAACATCAATTAGAAATTATGGAATCTATTATAAAAGGATTAAAATATAACCAATTGAAACTAAAAAGACTAATTTCAAACAAGGTTCTTGAATTGAAAAGAGGAGAGGAAGGCGAGGATCCCTTACAAAATTTCGGCATGGTAACAGGTGCACATAAAGGATCATGGATGGATTAATGAGAGTGGAAAGGAATCTATTATTATTTATAAATCATATGTACTTTAATGTGAGTATGTATGTACATATCCCAACATATGAAAATTTAAATTAAAATGCATATAATAAAAGGAGTGATTGATAAAAGTGAAGTGTGGAAGATCCCTTACTTGGATCTATGAATCTAAAGGCTTAGGAAAGGATTATTGGAAGCTTGGTGGAGATTTTCGAGGACTTTAGGCAGTATATAAAATAATTTGGAAGAGATTTAAAGAGTTTAAGAGAAGATTAATGAGAGATTGCGTGGGTTTATATAGGAATGGAGGTGGATTTTTTATTATTATTTTGGTTTTGGACATTACATAATAAAATATTCAAAACCACAAACCATCCCATGGTTTTTGACCATAATTTATGTAAACAAGGAGTGGACTAAATTATTTTATAATGGAAAGTTTTGAAGGTATTATAATATTTCCCTTTCTTAGGAGGAGGCGAGTCACACTTTCAAGGAAATGATTTTCAAATATTAAAATATATTCTATGTCTTGGAGGATTCACTAAGGATTTCTAAAATAAATAAAATAAACTTAAAATTAAATTATTTTAAAGTGAAAACATATATTTTTACGAATATACCTTTTATAGTATTTATTACATCATTATTTGGCCATTATGGTGTCATGAAATACAATGTATATTTATACTATATTTAATTTTTACCCAACAATTAGATTGTCTCAGAAAATTATGAAAAATTCACCATTGGATAATTTTTACTTCCTGATTCCAAAAATAATATTCATTTTATCGAAATAATTTTTTAAATTTTTGATTGTTAACTTTTAAAATAAAAATTGACATTTATTGAAAATTGAGGGGTTTTTACAAAAACAATTTTCAAACCTTAATAAAACTTATTTTTGACTTCATAAAAATTATACGATAATTTATAATTAATAAATTTAATTTAATAATAATATTTTAATAAAATATTATTTATTTACAAAATAAATTAATTCTTTAAAATAGATTTCTTAATTGAATATAATATTAACAAAAAATACTACTTCTCCTTTAAAAATCATTTGCAAAGTAATAATAGTCGAAATAAAAATTTATTAATTATTATATAAATAATAATGTATATAATCTTATTGCTAGGGTATTTATACATATCCCTTTATTACACTAGGATATTCCATATGAGTAAGGTGTGCAATGGTCGGGATTTCATGGGGCTGTTTGGTGAACTGTTTTGGCATGTGATCTTGATGGGCTTGAACTCCTCCCGTAAATGGTCTATCTCATGCTTAAGTTTTTGGATATTATCTTAGGATTTGTCTAGGTAAAAGAACAAAAATGATATATCCCTTGGATTCTTTAATAAATGATCTTCATAGGGTATGATCCTACTGGTTGAGGTCATCACTTCCTTTGTCTGTGAAAAAACAACTTGTTAATGTCACGACCTGTCCTCGGGGCCCGTGCCATGACTACCCCAAGCCCGCCTTCCATAGGCCAGGGGCTGGCGACTAGCACCAAGGCGTAAGTCCCGGTAAAAAGGGAAGGCATTGCCTTTGTAAAGTAAACAAGCACCACAGAGTAAGCAAGCGGAAAAGTAAACACCAAGTAAAAACAGAGTACAACTAAAAGTGCAGAAAGTAAATGGGCCAGTATACAAACCCAAACTGAAAGTAAAGTACAACTCGAAAGGGAAAACAACAACTGTAAAGTAAAAGCTGCTACACCGAGCCGTCCACTAGAGATCCCACCTGAAGGGTGGGTATAGATAGCTCCACTACTCCTCGGGTCCCGCCGTCCGCTCCGGGCACGTCCCGCCCAGTGGTCCACCTCCAGGTACCGTTCTGCTCTGCAAGCCTCAGCCACGATCAACGCTGTCCATCGTCTGCAACCAACACAATGTAGTGTGGGCATAGCCCGTGCAGGGGTGAGTATAAGCTACTCAGTAGGGACCCCGAGACCCCTGAAGGTCTCCCAAAATCAACAAAGGATAAACCCCAAAGGAAGATACAATCACGAAGTAATAACCAGCACTGCTTAGGTATATGCCCATACATATACCTAAGTCATCAATTCCAACACGCTCCAACCTCCGAGCCCAAGTACAACTCATTCCACACAGGAAAGTATACGTATTCCACACAAGAAAGCAAAATGAAATCCACACCGGATAACACAACACAATCCACACAGGAAAGCAACAGGATTCAGCTCACACAGGTATAATTCTTCAAAAAACGATAAAGATGATCTATGATCTATCTAAGTCATCGGACCCACGAAGGATCAATAGATAACTAACCCCCGCAAAGACCCACATAGGATCGGGCCCACACAGGACCTGTAGGCGCTGGTTCACACAGGACCGCTGAGCGCAGACCCACACAGGATCGGACCCACACAGGATCGGGCCCACACAGGACCTGTAGCACTGATCCACGTAGGATCGCTGAGTGTTGTAGTCGTCGTCGTCGAATCCACTAAGGATCTCTGTACTGTCGTCTTCGTAGTCACAGTAGCAGTAGCAGTAGCAGTAACAGTCACATTCACAGCCAGCACTAGGGTTCCCGCACACAACAAACTCGTTCGGGAGAGTCTGCTCCACGAGCCGAGAGGCTGATACATCAACTGTCACATAGCCCAGAGTTGATGTATCCAAGAGTTCTGTATCGTCAACAGGAACTCAACGCAACAGACGGCGCGTCGATCGGACGCCCGGTCTGAGAGTTATTGGCCTTTTCGTCCCAGGGGCCCGGTTGGTTTTTAAGGCAAAACCAACCCGACCGTACTCCACCTGCATCCAAACCTCAGGCGGAGTATGCCAAAAGATCCGTCTCACTAAGAGGAACACAACAAAACTGACGTCACGTCAATCGGACGTCCGTAGCTCAAGATATGAGCGTTTCCGCTCCGAGGGCCCGGTTGGTTTCGTGTACGAACCAACCTGGCCGAACACAAAGTATTCCGTAACTTTGAGTGCGATATACCGAATCGACCTTATCGATCCAAGGATCGCTTCTCCGCTGACGGTTCGTCAATCGGAGGTCCGTAGCTCATGTTATGGGCAAAAGACCGAAGTCGATTTGAAAACAGGGGGTCCGGGTCCGGGCCGACCCGGCCCGACCCCCCTGGGTCGACCCGACCCGGGTCCGACCCGGCCCGGCCGGCGGCGCGGTCCGGCGCGGCGGCGCGGCTGGGGCGCCGCTCGGGTGCCACGCGCGGGGGGCAAGGCCCCCGCCCTTCCTGCTGGCGGCGCGGCTGGATGCCGCGCCTTGGATCAAACGGCCCCCCTCGTGGGGGCTGCCTTTGAGAAAAATGGGGGGCGCTGCCCCCCCTTTGTGAAACCGCCCCCCCTCCCCCATTATGGGGGGCCAATTTAACCGCCCGGGGGAATTTAATTCCCCCGGTTTTGCACCGTCCCGGCCGGCCCGACCTGGCCGGCCGGCTTCTTCTCAACAGGACCAGTATGGGCCGGTCCTCTCCCATTTTCCGGCACCGGCGGCCCGGCTGGCCACCGGTCATCACGTCCCGCCGCGGCCCGGAACCGGCCACGTCCTTCGTCGTCCGGCACAGTGCGACGACACCGTGCCCTTCCGCCGCGGCCCCGCTCCGGCCGCGGCGCCTTCGGTTTCCTTCGACGCGGCGCGACGACGGCGCGTTCATGATGAATCTTTCCACGGCGCGGCGTGACGGCGCCGCGCAATAATTTTCGAATGATTCCCGCGTGGTGCGACGACACCACGCCATCTCATTTCATCCACAAGGAAAATAACAATCAAGAACAAAGGAGGGGGGATTCGGTCGTGTTTGTGCGGTCCGACCCCCCCTCTCGTTAGATGATAACACTTAAACATTTATCCTCATTATTTTCATGCTAGAACCAAGAACGAGAATAAATAAATAATTAACAATAAACCCCTACCTCTGTTTCAAGAACGATGATCGTCAACTACTCGCGGAAGACGAGTGTCGCGGTGGTCGGCGTCACGGAAGAAGGACGTCGATGTCGTGAAGCGAGGATTCGAAGTTCTTTGACGACGATTTCATCGCGGGAAATCGTCGCAGAAGAGATGACATGGAAGAAGACGTCATCGGTATCGTGGGTATGACGTCGCGGAAGACGGTTCCCGAGAACGTGGCTTTCTTCGTCGATGTCCGAATGTTCTTCGCGTTCTTCGTCAAAGTTTGAAGAAGATGGAGAGAATTCTTCAAACCTCTCAAGGTGGCTAGAGAATTCTAACCCAAATAAAATAAGCTAATGACTTATTTTATTTACACAACCAAACCATTTTGAAATTCAAAGGTTTGAAATTAAACAACTCAACCCATTTAATAACCCAAGTTGTCAAGTCCATTAAAAGAGGAGTTTAAGGGAGTTTTAAAAAAAAGAAGGTGAAAAGTTATGCTTCGTGTGGGCCCCACCACACTTAATCCTCCCAAGGGAGGTTAAGTGGATGTGGGTCCCACCTCTAACTCCCTTTGGGAGAAAATAACCAACAAGTTAAAATAAAATTTGTATTCCAAAAATTTATTTAACTTATTTAAATTCCCAAAAACCAACTCCCAACCCGCAATAAACGCAACCTCGGAAAAGGTCTCCTTAAGCGAATATCGGCGCTGCGAGTTCATCGGTGTCCTCAGATTTCAATTCCGAGCACCGGATCAAAAGTTAGAAATTCCCACTTGTTCGTTCACTGAACGTACCCGATCCAAACTTCGGAAATTGATTCCGAGCACTCCGGGCCTCGGAATCAGGTGCCGTCAGAAACCGCGATCTTGTAAAATTCCAAAGAAAATTAAGAAAAAATTTCTCTTGAATTTTACGGGTCTTTACATTACTCCCACCTCAGGGCTTTAAGTCCCCGTAAAGATACATAAAAACTAGGGAAACAAATGAGGGTACTGAGCACGCATCTGAGCCTCCCGCTCCCATGTGCTCTCCTGGAGGTTCCCGTGCTGCCATCTAATGTGCACAAGAGGAATCGATCGCCCATGTAGGACCCGCTCCTGTCGATCCTCTATCTCCACCGGGACCTCCGTAAAAGTCTCCCCATCATCAACATCAAGATCCCCATGGTCAATGATGTGCGTCGGGTCGTGCACGTATCTCCTCAGCTGAGATACGTGGAAGATGTCGTGCACCCGGTTCAACTGAGGTGGTAGAGCCAGGCGATAAGCCACCTCTCCAATCCTGCCGAGGACCTGGAAGGGTCCGATGAAGCGCAGAGATAACTTTCCGCCTCGGCCAAATCTCCGTATACCACGTCGAGGTGAGACCCGAAAAAAGACATGGTCGCCATCCTCGGACTCTAGTGGCCTCCGCCTCCTGTCAGCGTATGACTTCTGCCGGCTCTGAGCTGTCCTCATCCGCTCCTGGATGACCTGGACCTTCTCTGTCGTGGCCTGGACCATCTCTGGTCCCACAAGTGCTGACTCCCCAGGGTCTGTCTAGCACAAAGGAGATCTACAAGGTCGGACGTACAACGCCTCGTACGGTGCCATACCGATGGTGGAGTGGTAGCTGTTGTTGTACGCAAACTCCACTAAGGGTAGGTGGTCCTCCCAGCTA
Source organism: Viscum album (assembly GCA_963277665.1). Classification (NCBI taxonomy): domain Eukaryota; kingdom Viridiplantae; phylum Streptophyta; class Magnoliopsida; order Santalales; family Viscaceae; genus Viscum; species Viscum album. Next base: position 1,368,849,390 of record OY728162.1, on the reverse strand, counting down.
CGACCAAAGTCGAGGACACATGCGCGGAGCATGTCCTCGAGAGTCTGAATGGTCCTCTCCGTCTGACCATCCGTCTGAGGGTGAAAGGCTATGCTCAGACGTAGCTGTGTCCCGAACGCCTCCTGTAACCCCTTCCAAAGCCAGGAAGTAAAGCGAGCATCTCGATCGGAGATGATAGATGATGGCACACCGTGGAGCCACACAATCTCCTAAACGTAGAGACGTCCCAAGATCTCCACTGAGCCCTGCTCTCTGATGGGTAAGAACTGTGCCGACTTGGTGAGTCGGTCAACAATCACCCAGATGGAGTCGTGACCTCTGGAAGTGTGTGGAAGTCTAGTCACGAAGTCCATAGATATCCCGTCCCACTTCCACTCTGGGACCTCCAAAGGCTGTACCAAGCCTGCTGGTACCTGATGCTCTGCCTTCACCTGCTAGCAGGTGAGGCATCGAGAAATGAACTCTGCCACAACCTTCTTCATGCCCGGCCACTAGTGCTGTCGTCTGAGATCCTGGTACATCTTTGCCACTCCAGGATGTACCGCCAAAGGAGAAGTGTGAAACTCTCTCAGCACCTCCTCTCGCAAAGCGACTGGTACCATGGTACGTCCTCTGAAAAGGATGTCGTGCTCTGCTCCAAGGGAGAAACCATCAGGTTCCTGTCCCAAGGATATCTGTGCACGCCGTGTCTCACAGTCAGCGTCCTCACACTGTGCCTCTCTGACCCGCTGCAGTAGTGGAGGGGTGACTGTGAGAGACTGAAGGAAGGCTGCTCCATCTATATCCACGAAGGATATCTGCAAAGAGGCTAGCTGTTCCGTCGCCTCCTCGAGTAGCTGAATTTCTGTCCTCCTACTGAGGGAATCGGCTACCACGTTCCCCTTCCCAGGAGTATTGACTATCTCAAAGTCATAGTCCTGGAGGAACTCGAGCCATCGCCGCTGTCTCAGGTTCAGGTCCTTCTGCGAGAAGATATACCTGAGACTCTGATGATCAGAAAAGACTGTAAAGCGCTCGCCCATCAGGTAGTGTCGCCATGTCTTCAGAGCGAAGACCACTGCTGCTAACTCCAGGTCATGGGTAGCGTAGTTATGCTTATGCGGCCTCAACTGACGTGATCCATAGGTGATCACTGCCCGCTCCTGCATCAGAACACATCCGATTCCGGTCCCTGATGCATCGCAGTAGACTACGTACCCTACTCCCTCCTCAGGCAACCTCAAGATAGGTGCGCTGGTCAATCTCTGTCTCAGCTCCTGGAAGTTCTGCTGACAACTGTATGACCACACGAAGGGTTTCCCCTTCTTCTTCAAAGCTGTGAGTGGTGTCGCAACTCTAGAGAAGTCCGGCACGAATCTCCGATAGTATCCAGCTAGTCCCAAGAAACTCCGAACCTCAGTCACGCTCCTGGGTGGCTCCCATGATAACACAGCCTTGATCTTTGCAGGATCCATAGCAACTCTCGCCTCAAAGATAATGTGTCCCAAGAAGTGGATCTCACATATCCAGAACTGGCACTTTGAGAGCTTACCATAAAGCTGGTGCTCTCGGAGTGTGTCTAGTACAACTCGCAAGTGATAGGCATGCTCCTCCTCAGTCGTAGAGTAAATCAGAATGTCGTCGATAAAGACCACGACAAATCGATCGAGGTATGGCTGAAAGATCCTATTCATGAGGGCCATGAACACTTCTGGAGCATTGGTTATGCCGAAAGGCATAACCAAGAACTCATAGTGGCCATACCGACATCTGAAGGTCGTTTTCTGCACGTCCTCATCTCTGACTCTGAGCTGATGATAGCCTGACCTGAGGTCTATCTTCGAGAACCACCGTGCTCCCTTGAGCTGATCAAAGAGGTCATCAATCCTTGGTAGCGGATACTTGTTCCTCACCGTCACCTGGTTCAGGCGACGATAGTCAACACAAAGTCGCAAGCTCCCGTCCACCTTCTTGGCGAACAATATCGGGGAAGGCCAGGGTGAAACACTGGGTCGGATGAACCCCTTTCCCTGCAAGTCCTCCAACTGTACCCGTAGCTCTCAATGCTCGGCGGGGGCCATCCGATATGCTGGAGTCGATATCAGAGCTGTCCCGGGGTACAGGTCAATATAAAAGTCTACCTCTCTGTGAAGAGGTAGCCCTGGAACGTCGTCGGGAAAAACGTCCGAAAACTGATCCACCACTACAGGAAAACCAGGACTCCGCATGTCAACTACTCCAAGGATGAGGCTAGCCAACTGATGAGTGATGGGCTGTACTCTCCTCCGCGGAAGTCCATCCTGTGCTGCAAAGGCTCCCTTCTCGCCGGTGAAGGTGAAACTGCTCCCGTCGGTGCGTACACATCGGACCTTGCGCCTAAAACAATCAATCTGCGCATGGACCGTAGATAGCCAATCCATGCCCAAGATGACGTCGTAAGGCCTCGACGCTGCTACAAGAAGATCCCAGCTAAAGCACTCGCCTCCTAGAGTAAGCTCGCACTGCAGGCACCAGTGCGTAATCATCGAGTCTGCTCCCGTAGGAGTCTCTAGCCGTAAGGATAGAGCCAACAGCTCTGTCGGAATCTCCGAGCTCCGAACAAGGGCAGCGGCTATGAAAGAGTGACTCACTCCTGTGTCTATAAGTACTGCAGCAAGGGTGGAATAGACACAGATAGTACCTCGAATCATCTCGGGTGCGCCATGGTCGTAGGCCTCTGCTGCCTGGAGCTGTGCCTGTCTCTGCCCGCCTGCTCCCTGTGGTCAGGGTGGACCTCCTGGTGGTAGTGGTGGCAGAGCCTCAAAGCGTCGCCCACCACCTGGTGCTCGGCCAGCTCCTCTGCCTCATCCGCCTCTTCCCTGTGGACCGCCACGGTCGACCCTCTACCTCTGCCTCGGTGGTCCCTCAACCGTCTGCTGCTCCTCGGCACGGCGGGTCAGGCAGTCACGAGCCATGTGGCCCTGCCTGCCGCACGAGTAGCACTGTCTGCCTCTCAAAAGACTGGATCCTCACTGTGTGCCCCGCACTGCTGAGCCAGTGTCCTGAGGTCGTCTGCCTGAAGGTTTGGTCTGCCTGAACCCCTGAGTCATCCGTCGACTACCTGCGGCAGATGACTCTGCCACGTGCTGCCCTACGGTGGGTCTCGGCGCTGGTGCAGACTCAGCAAGGAAGATCTCGATCAAAAGGGCCCGATCCAGTACTCCCGTCTGAGTCGGTATGCTGAGGGAGATCAGTGATGCCCTGATCTCGTGTCTCAAACCCTGCTCGAAGGTCCGGGCCCGAAAGAATGGGTCCCGTACCTTGTCGGTCGAGTAGCGCGAGAGATCAGTAAATCTCGCCGAGTACTGAGCGACCGTCATGCTGCCCTGCCGCAGCTGAAGAAGCTCCTGGATACGCACCGCACGAAGGGTGGCTGGGAAGAACTTCGAGCGGAAGAGGCTCTCAAAGTCCATCCATATTAGAGATGCCTCATCATGCACCTGGAGCATCAAGCTCCACCATCGGCCCACTGCTGCGTGCAGTAGGCTCGCAGCGAGGATCACCATGAGGTCTGCAGGTGTGCTCACTAGCCTAAAAACTCGTACCACTGCCTCCGGCCAGTCCTCTGCTGCCTGGGGGTCCGTCTCCCCACGGAACCTAGGCGGTCGCTGGCGCTATAACTCGTGCAGAGCTACAAGGCGACGTGCATCGTCAGAAGCTGGTGCTGGAAGCATCGGTGGCTCGACGGGTAGAGCTACCGCCGGTTCCACTACTAACAAAGGGCCCTACACCGAGGCCTCATCGCTCGGTGGGCTGTCGTCACGCTCGACTCTCAGAACCCTAGCTGGCTGCCGTCGTGGGGCCATCCTGAAAAGGAAACAGGTGCGCCACGGTCAGAACAGTATACCTGGTGAGATGAAATATAAATTAATCACAAAGAAAAATTTGAAACACACACACAATCAATGTTTTCGTGCATTAAGTCGGAAATCAGAAGTCAGGGTCCTGGTGTATGGATACGTCGGCCGCCGCACCAACACTGGACTCCCTGGACTGATAACAACACTCAATACGCTAAACATTATTGCTTCACATAGAAATGATCAGATTTCGCGGTAGAACCGAACTCCTCTGATACCAATTTGTCACGACCCGTCCTCAGGGCCCGTGCCGTGACTACCCCAAGCCCGCCTTCCATAGGCCAGGGGCTGGCGACTAGCACCAAGGCGTAAATCCCGGTAAAAAGGGAAGACATTGCCTTTGTAAAGTAAACAAGCACCACAGAGTAAGCAAGCAGAAAAGTAAACAATAAGTAAAAACAGAGTACAACTAAAAGTGCAGAAAGTAAATGGGCCAGTATACAAACCCAAACTGAAAGTAAAGTACAACTCGAAAGGGAAAACAACAACTGTAAAGTAAAAGCTGCTACAGCGAGCTGTCCACTGGAGATCCCACCTGAAGGGTGGGTACAAATAGCTCCACTGCTCCTTGGGTCCCGCCGTCTGCTCCGGGCACGTCCCGCCCAGTGGTCCACCTCCAGGTACCGTTCTGCTCTGCAAGCCTCAGCCACGATCAATGTTATCCGTCATCTGCAACCAACACAACGTAGTGCGGGCATAGCCCATGCAGGGGTGAGTATAAGCTACTCAGTAGGGACCCCGAGACCCCTGAAGGTCTCCCAAAATCCACAGAGGATAAACCACAAAGGAAGATACAATCACGAAGTAATAACCGACACTGCTTAGTTATATGACCATACATATACCTAAGTCATCAATTCCAACACGCTCCAACCTCCGAGCCCAAGTACAACTCAGTCCACACAGGAAAGTATACGTATTCCACACAGGAAAGAAAAACGAAATCCACACAGGATAGCACAACACAATCCACACAGGAAAGCAACAGGATTCAGCTCACACAGGTATACTTCTTCGAAAAATGATAAAGATGATCTCTAATCCATCTAAGTCGTCGGACCCACGAAGGATCAATAGGTAACTAACCCCCGTAAAGACCCACACAGGATCGGGCCCACACAGGACCTGTAGGCGCTGGTTCACACAGGACCGCTGAGCGCAGACCCACACAGGATTAGACCCACACAGGATCGGGCCCACACATGACCTGTAGCACTGATCCACGTAGGATCGCTGAGTGCTGTAGTCGTCGTCATCGAATCCACTAAGGATCTCTGTACTGTCGTCGTCGCAGTCACAGTAGCAGTAGCAGTAACAGTCACAGTCGCAACCAGCACTAGGGTTCCCACACACATCAAGCTCGTTCGGGAGGGTCCGCTCCACGAGCCGAGAGGATGATACATCAACTGTCACATAGCCCAGTGTTGATGTATCCAAGAGTTCCGTATCGTCAACAGGAACTCAATGCAACAGACGGTGCGTCGATCGGACACCCGGTCTGAGAGTTATTGGATTTTTTGTCCCAGGGGCCCGGTTGGTTTTTAAGGCAAAACCAACCCGACCGTACTCCACCTACGTCCAAACCTTGGGCGGAGTATGCCAAAAGATCCGTCTAACTAAGAGGAACACAACAAAACTGTAGAGACCCGAAGCTTGACGTACATGGACATTACATTACTTTTGCGGAATACTTGGTACATAACAAAAACACACACACAAGGATCGTAATAGTTTAGTGTCTTTGGAAACTCAGAACGTAATCTTCTAATCGTGGTGAAAGATCTTCAACATCTCCTATAAAGATCTTCCCTTTTTTTTACCTAAAACCTTTCTTTATATCCTGGGGAAAAGAAAACATAAAAGGGTGAGTTCAAATGCTCAGTAAGGGTAAACAAAAGAAATATCAATCACATCGTATTCATAAGAACATAACATTTTGGAAATATTAACCTGCAAAAGAGAGCATAATTTCATAACATGGGATAAATCATGGCAGTGAAATGTAATCACAATAATAATAACTTAAAACATGAAACTTTGTGGCATTCACACATAATCATAGAGAATCATTTCTTGTTAGTCAAGACTCATTGCCAAGACTATCTTAGTGGACAAAGTCCCTTTCTGAATCGAGTAACCCTCGTTTCAGTCCTGTTTCACTGAACCGGTATAACCTACCATTCCAGCCATGTCTATCTCATGAGATATAAAATCTTTACCCAATGCATTGGACGGAGATATAGGTCCCACCCATCTCATAATGATACCATTCTTATGTGTGCCACAAAATCATAAATCATACATCATTTCATAACCCATGTAATAAAAATGGGATTCTTAAACATCATGACATCATAAAACAATTCATATAAGATAAAGGAATTCATAAAAATAATTCCATCACAACATAATCAAATCAATGTAACAATAGGGATAAAAACAGAACCCTATGTTATCTTAGATGGAAAATAATTTTGATAAAACACTTGAAATGAATTCTTGAGGAAAATATCCTTTCTTCTTCAAAATCAGTTTCTTTTCACAAAACATCATGCAATTTTAAAAGAAAGAGATTTTATTGAAAATAGTCATGAAATATTTTGCAGGAAGGTTCATGAAAATAAGGCTTTATAAAACCGTAAAAATCTGTTCGTGCCGTATAAGTTAAAAAAAACATTCTTCTCGTACTTTTGTCGGAAAGTCAAAAAGTACCTCGTATGAAAAAAACGAAAAAAGATTCCTTTCATATCCTTTACTAAAAACTCACCAAAGGGTAAAATTGTATTTAAACAATTGTAGGTGGATGGAAATAATATTACATATTGAGGAAACAAGGATGTGGATGATAAAATACACCCCAGTAAATACTAATGTATAAACAATCTCAGATAAAAATGAGATTGTGATATTTCCCTTACCTTAGGTCCGATTTGCTTCGTATGTGTCCGAAACTCCTGTATAATGATTTAAATAATGTCCTTGACTTATTACAGAATCATATTCATTGTTATGATATCATATATGGTTCACTTATGACATTATATTACCCGTTCTTTTGTAAATTCCATGTTAAAAACGCGTTTTGGGTAAAATCGTTTCATTTATCGTAGGTGTTTTGACTTGTTTTTCTTGACATTATTATTACTTATATCATGATTTACTTACTTACATAATATAAAATATGATTTATATATCATATATATTCAGTATATATATATATATATAATAGATAGATAAATGAAATGAAAAACACCGTTCATGGAGACGGTAGTCCGTACGTACGCATGAACGCTGTTTTCCTTTCCTTATTGTCTTGAATGGAAGTAAGTAGATGACATACATATATATATATATACATAAATCCAGTAGCTTTATAATGTCATATATTTCATTATTATTTCTTATATATACTTTATAATCATTCTTAAATGGTTAACATGGAGAATGAATCTCATCGCGTCGTGGAGACGGTAGTCCGTACGTACGCATGAGCGATGATATCATTTCCATAAATATTGAATTGAATTGGAGTGGATTATAAAATATATCAGAATAAATATGATGTTGTAATAACTATGTATAGTTATTCTTTACACCATTATACCCATCCATGTAAGGTGGTGGTGGAAAATAGATTACACCACGTCGTGGAGACGGTATTCCGTACGTACGCACGCGCGGTGATTTCTTTTTCCGTAGGATGGATAGATGGTGAAATAGGGTTGTTTCATACTTATAATAACATATCAGTATATGAGTGATACTGATGTTATTACTTCATAATGAAACAACCTAAGAAGAAGAAGTGGAAGAAGAAATAAAGATGAAAGAATTGGTAACGGTAATTACCCCTTCTTTGAAGCGCCTCTTTGAGACCTCCTCTTAGGGCACTCAAATTGGTCTTTGAGGAAGACCAGAACCTCTAGGATTTTTTTAGGGAAGTGGAGAAGAGATTTTGTCAGGGGTTGGCCGAGCTTGAGTGCTCAAATTGGTGTGAGGAGGAGGGGGAGGAGGTGTCCTTTTATAAGGGAGGAGAGGGGCACCTTAGGAATACCTCAAAATATTATTTTATATTAATGTCAAAATCGGTTTATAATGGTTCCAAAGGGTCTTATTTCGAAGCTAAAGTGGGGATGGGTCTAAATCCTATCAACCAATAGGATTTATACAAGTTTAGGGTATTATTTTAACCTTATCAATTAGATTTAACTCTAAGTTAAATAATTTAACTTTTACCGTGTCTTTTTGTTTTCTTTCACTATATGGTTAATACACTTACTATAACATGCCAAACGAACCCCAAATTGTTTATTATTAATATATATATCCTTATCTAAGTAATTTGGCCGAACCTTATATTTTTAGGAATAAAATAACAATTAATAATATAATATTTGATTTAAAAACTATTTTGTGTCAATTTTGACAGTATTTGATATATGATTTTTGTGAAAGTCATAACAGAATTATATGTTCGAACCAAGTTGATTAAAGAAACTCTAATATATCATAGTAACCTAGAAAATTAGTTTAAGTCATAAAAAGTCTCAAATTACATTTATTTGGGCATTTATAACGTCAATTCTGTCAATATTTCATTAATAAGACAATTACTGCATCATATTTCTGTCATAATAAATGATAATTATTTAATCCCTAAAAATTCTAAATAAATTCCTATGATGTAGATAATTGTATTAGCTTTCTGGAGACTATTCATGTTTGTAGTTTCATGATGTTTATCACTAGATTAAAATTATTATACTTATAAGATTTAAGAAAGTGACATGTTGTCACATTCCTTGGTTTTAATAATAATTAAATTATTTTCATTGACAAAATTTAATTAAATTAATCTAATCAGACCCTTAGGTGATATGGGTCGTTTGTTTAGTCATCCAATAGAATTTTGACATTTGTTAGGGTAATTTTAAAATATTATATTTACCCTTAATTACCCGATTTACCTTTAACTATGGTAAATAAAATTTACCGTAGTTACTATTCATAATTCCCAAAAATAAAAAGTATCCTATTAACATAATTTGGACCCACTGATTCCAAATATGGAATCAATTTTTTAAAATTCAAAACACATAAGTTGTAGAAATTAAATTAAAATTAATCCTGTTGTCGAATAAAAACGGGTTTTTGTTTAAAACATTGCAAAAGACTGAATTGATTCAACTTACAAATTCAAGGTAAAATCAATGCTAATGACATAAATTATATTAAATGGTAAAAATATATTCTATTTATACTTTAAAACTATTAAATATTATAATTTAACCACATAATATATTATGATGAAAAAAGTTTTTTTTAATTAAAATATAGCGTGTTTTTACTATTCATTAAAATGTGAATGTTACCAGAATAATATGAAAAATTTATCCAAAGTAAATTTTTATTTCTTGATTCCAAATAATAATTTTATTTTGTCATATTGAACTTATAAACATGTCAAAAACCAGATTTAAAGTGGGTGCGCCATCAAAAGGCGACAAAACTGCATTTTTTGAAAAATACTTATTTTACCCAAAAAATTTATTTTGTTCTTATACCATTTTCTAGAAATGTGTAAGATGAATAATAATGTTATAAAATTCAAAATTTAGTTAATACTATTCATAATGGCTAGTTCATGACAATATTATAATAATATAACATTGTTTATTAAAATCCGGTATTGCGTACAACTCACGCTATCGAGGAAGGTTGCGATTGCGTGTAATGCAAGCCAAGTCAGAGTTGCATGTTGTGAAAGAATCCTTCGTTGTTTCTTATAACAGAATCCAAACATATTTCATTTATACATTTAATATATATATATATATATACTCAATGTTGCGTAGAATAACTATTATCAAAATTGTGTGTAACACGGTCCAAGAATAGTGTTGCGTATACTGCAAGATAATACGGTGTTGCGTATAGCACAAGGTAATCTTGGTGTAGAATACAACAAAAGACATTAATGAAATTAAAATAATATTTTTCATAAAATCTCGGGGTGTTACATTCTACCCCCCTTAAAATGAATTTCGCCCTCGAAATTCGTCGGGGTTATAAATGGTTTACTACTCAAAAGTTTGTTTAATAGAAACCCACATCGTAAAAAGGAATACCAAAACATGGCTTTAAAAACTAAAGTATGAAATGTAACGGTTACCCAAATTAACTCATCACTGGGTTTCCATGTAGGAGAACATAGGTGAAAATATGGATATGGAAGAAAAATCTAACCATCATGTTCTGATGGAGAGTGGTAGAGAACATAGCTATGGAAAAGCTAGCAATCACAAAGCCATAAATTTGTGATGATCTAGGGTACCATCTGATTCATCGGATATAAGGGCACTAGGACAACATTTTTGGTTTTCAAGATCATTTCCCTAAAGTTGAAAATTTGAATTAGAATAAATACTTACTTTATTTTGGTACAATCTCACTGTTGTTTGTGCCTTGAACAATTTCCACTTCATCTCTTAAATAAATGAAGTTGAATTTGTTATTCGTGAAGTGTTAGTAGATCATGTGATAGAATGACGGGTCATTCCATCTGTCTCAAACAAAAGGTTAGCAAAAATTATATACATAAGTCAATCTATAGTGAGATTAATCATATATTGTTCCTAAAATGGACTTATACTTCATATATCATACTGCTTAATATAATAAAACTAGTTTCTACTAAACAGGTACTTCCTGTAGGCCAGTGGTAGGCGATAAAGTCCAGTCGCACTTCGGTTGTGGGTTCAATTCCCACAGCCTTGTCCGAAGCGATGGGCTGTCGCCCGTCCTGCAGGTTTTCCTTTTTCTAAAACTATATTACTATAACATACCATCAATAATATCGAAAAAACTTCTATCCTTAAACAATACTAACTTATGTCCAACATAATCCATTCCAATCTTTAGGCTTATCCATAATACTGCAGTCCACTCTCATAACATAGTGAAAATGATTACCAGAGATTTAATACCATCGTTGATCCCCATATAACATAAGATATGTTTTGTTGGTCACATTCCAAACACTCAAAGTCCTTAATCATGTATTCTCTTAAATACCCATTGAACCTTAGTGAAAACAAGAATGCAGTTAAAATTTAACACTTCCCACATACCAAAATCCTCAAAATTCTATATACTCAAACCATGATATCACTTAGTCCTTATATCAATCATGAGCTCATGAATACTGTTAAACATTTCATTTTCTCGTTTTCCCTTCATTATGCGCATAATATCTCAATCACTTTGAATACCACATTAGACCAATACATAAATATTCCAATACTCCATGACACAACATTATTTTGGAATCCCATTACATAAACACTTAATCATTCCACCACATTGTTGTCATATTCAACATTTCAAATAGTGATCGCATGTGATTTCCCTTTGTCCTTTGCCTTCAGTGGTTGCTCATGTTGATCATCACTAACCCTTAGATTAGGGCATTTATTAGCATAATGCCCCATTTCCTTGCACTTGAAGCATTGAAGTGTTGGTGGTGCGTTCTCTGCAGTGTTTGCTTTATTCACATCATTAGAAACCCTTTTTCCATTACTTCGACACTCAGCTGCTTGATGACCTTCTTTTCCACACTTAAAACATTTTCTAGTCCCTTTAAGACAATCTCCACCATGCTTCTTTCCACACTTTGTGCATAAGGAAACATTCATCTTCTTTTCACCATTATTCTGAGATTTCTCCTTGAACTCCATCTTTCGTTTCTTGTCAAAACCATGAGATGGATATGTAACACCAGCTTCTATTTCTACCTTGATAGCACAACGCACAATTTCTTCATAGCTACTGAAGTCTCTTATAGCTAATGCCCTTCGAAGACTTGGTTTTAAGCCACTGAAAAATCGATCAACTTTACTTTCAGGTTGGATGATAATGCCAAATGCATACCTTGCAAGTCTTGTAAAATTCGCTTCGTATATACCAACAGATTCATCATCCTTTTGCTTTAGTTCAAGAAACTCCTTCTCCATCTTTGTTCAAAGAATAACAGGGAAGTACTTATTGAAAAATAAGTTCTTTAACTCGTCCCATTCGATGGACTCAATTTCATCTCTTTGCCTTGTATTCTTGATAAGATTCCACCATTGATCAGCTTCACCTTCCAAACGATATACTGCTAAGATGACTTTATCATGTTCAGAACATTGAAGAACTGAAAATATATTTTCAGTGGTACTGATCCATTATTCAGCAACAAGTGGATCAGAAGACCCACTGAAAGAAGGTGGACGTTGCCTCATGAAGGACTCAATAGAATATTGTTCCCTTCTCTGCTCATTTGGAAGTCCAGAATGATTCGTAGCTTGTATAAGTATAGCAATAAGATTTTGTACTCCATCTCCCATAACATTTGTTTGTTCAGGAGGACAATCATTTCATTGTCCATTGCATTGATCAAAATGGTTCCTTCGGGTTCCAGCCATCGTCTAAAACCCAAAAAGAATAGTGTGAGAGGCAAAAATCATGCTAGGGAAAACAACATAATAAAGGGGGAGTAACCTTAATATCTAACATCTTAGGTTAAATTCTAAGATCGTTACCGTAGTTCTAGGACTATATCCTATCCGTATACTTATCCTTAGAGACATCCCTAGACATACCGTAGAAATATCTCTAGGGATCTCACTAACGTTTTCACATCCTAGTTTCCAAAAGTTGACTAAACCTTTCCTCTGATACCAACTGTAGAGACCCGAAGCTTGACGTACATGGAAATTACATTACTTTTGCGGAATACTTGGTACATAACAAAAACACACACACAAGGATCGTAATAGTTTAGTGTCCTTAGAAACTCGGAACGTAATCTTCTAATTGTGGTGAAAGATCTTCAACATCTCCTATAAAGATCTTCCCTTTTTTTTACCTAAAACCTTTCTTTATATCCTGGGGAAAAGAAAACATAAAAGGGTGAGCTCAAATGCTCAGTAAGGGTAAACAAAAGAAATATCAATCACATCGTATTCATAAGAACATAACATTTTGGAAATCTTAACCTGCAAAAGAGAGAATAATTTCATAACATGGGATAAATCATGGCAGTGAAATGTAATCACAATAATCATAACATAAAACATGAAACTTTGTGGCATTCACACATAATCATAGAGAATCATTTCTTGTTAGTCAAGACTCATTGCCAAGACTATCTTAGTGGACAAAGTCCCTTTCTGAATCGAGTAACCCTCGTTTCAGTCCTGTTTCACTGAACCGGTATAACCTACCATTCCAGCCATGTCTATCTCATGATATATAAAATCTTTACCCAATGCATTGTAGGGAGATATAGGTCCCACCCATCTCATAATGATACCATTCTTATGTGTGCCACAAAATCATAAATCATACATCATTTCATAACCCATGTAATAAAAATGGGATTCTTAAACATCATGACATCATAAAAAAATTCATATAAGATAAAGGAATTCATAAAAATAATTCCATAACAACATAATCAAATAAATGTAACAATAGGGATAAAAACAGAACCCTATGTTATCTTAGATGGAAAATAATTTTGATAAAACACTTGAAATGAATTCTTGAGGAAAATATCCTTTCTTCTTCAAAATCAATTTCTTTTCACAAAACATCATGAAATTTTAAAAGAAAGAGATTTTATTGAAAATAGTCATGAAATATTTTGGAGGAAGGTTCATGAAAATAAGGCTTTATAAAACCGTAAAAATCTGTTCGTGCCGTATAAGTTAAAAAAAACATTCTTCTCGTACTTTTGTCGGAAAGTCAAAAAGTACCTCGTATGAAAAAAACGAAAAAAAGATTCCTTTCATATCCTTTACTAAAAACTCACCAAAGGGTAAAATTGTATTTAAAAAATTGTAGGTGGATGGAAATAATATTACATATTGAGGAAACATGGATGTGGATGATAAAATACACCCCAGTAAATACTAATGTATAAACAATCTCGGATAAAAATGAGATTGTGATATTTCCCTTACCTTAGGTCCGATTTGCTTCGTATATGTCTGAACCTCATTTATAATGATTTAAATAATGTCATTGACTTATTACAGAATCATATTCATTGTTATGATATCATATATGGTTCACTTATGACATTATATTACCCGTTCTTTTGTAAATCCCATGTTAAAGAAGCGTTTTGGGTAAAATCGTTTCATTTATCGTAGGTGTTTTGACTTGTTGTTCTTGACATTATTATTACTTATATCATGATTTACTTACTTCCAGAATATAAAATTTGATTTATATATCATATATATTCAGTATATATATATATAATAGATAGATAAATGAAATGAAAAACACCGTTCATGGAGACGGTAGTCCGTACGTACGCAAGAACGCTGTTTTCCTTTCCTTATTGTCTTGAATGGAAGTAAGTAGATGAAATACATATATATATATATATATACACATAAATCCATTAGCTTTATAATGTCATATATTTCATTATTATTTCTTATATATACTTTATAATCATTCTTAAATGGTTAACATGGAGAATGAATCTCATCGCGTCGTGGAGACGGTAGTCCGTACGTACGCACGAGCGATGATATCATTTCCATAAATATTGAATTGAATTGGAGTAGATTATACAGTATATCAGAATCAATATGATGTTGTAATAACTATGTATAGTTATTCTTTACACCATTATACCCATCCATGTAAGGTGGTGGTGGAAAATAGATTACACCACGGTGTGGAGACGGTATTCCGTACGTACGCACGCGCGGTGATTTCTTTTTCCATAGGATGGATAGATGGTGAAATAGTGTTGTTTCATACTTATAATAACATATAAGTATATGAGTGATACTGATGTTATTACTTCATAATGAAACAACCTACGAAGAAGAAGTGGAAGAAGAAATAAAGATGAAAGAATTGGTAACGGTAATTACCTCTTCTTTGAAGCGCCTCTTTTAGACCTCCTCTTAGGGCACTAAAATTGGTCTTTGAGGAAGACCAGAACCTCTAGAATGTTTCTAGGGAAGTGGAGAAGAGATTTTGGCAGGGTTTGTCCGAGCTTGAGTGCTCAAATTGGTGTGAGGAGGAGGGGGAGGAGGTGGCCTTTTATAATGGAGGAGAGGGGCACCTTAGGAATACCTCAAAATATTATTTTATATTAATGTCAAAATTGGTTTATAATGGTTCCAAAGGGTCTTATTTCGAAGCTAAAGTGGGGATGGGTCGAAATAATATCAACCAATAGGATTTAGACAAGTTTAGGGTATTATTTTAACCTTATCAATTAGATTTAACTCTAAGTTAAATAATTTATCTTTTACCGTGTCTTTTTGTTTTCTTTCACTATATGGTTAATACACTTACTATAACATGCCAAAATAACCCCAAATTGTTTATTATTAATATATATATCCTTATATAAGTCATTTTTCCGAACCTTAGATTTTTATGAATAAAATAACAATTAATAATATAATATTTGATTTAAAAACTATTTTGTGTCAATTTTGACACTATTTGATATATGATTTTTGTGAAAGTCATAACAGAATTATATGTTCAAAGAAAGTTGATTAAAGAAACACTAATATATCATAGTAACCTAGAAAATTAGTGTAAGTCATAAAAAGTCTCAAATTACATTTATTTGGGAATTTATAACATCAATTCTGTCAATATTTCATTAATAATACAATTACTGCATCATCTTTCTTTCATAATAAATGATAATTATTTAAACCCTAAAAATTCTAAATAAATTTCTATGATGTAGATAATTGTATTAGCTTTCTGTAGACTATTCATTTTCATAGTTTCATTAAGTTTATCACTAGATTAAAATTATTATACTTATAAGATTTAAGAAAGTGACATGTTGTCACATTCTTTGGTTTTAATAATAATTAAATTATTTTCATTGAAAAAATTTAATTAAATTAATCTAATCCGACCCTTAGGTGATATGGGTCGTTTTCTTAGTCATCCAATAGAATTTTGACATTTTTTAGGGTAATTTTAAAATATTATATTTACCCTTAATTACCCGATTTACCTTTAACTATTGTAAATAAAATTTACCGTAGTTAATATTCATAATTCCCAAAAATAAAAAGTATCCTATTAACATAATTTGGACCCACTGATTCGAAATATGGAATCCATTTGTTTAAAATTCAAAACACAGAAGTTGCAGAAATTAAATTAAAATTAATCCCGTTGTCGAATAAATACGGGTTTTTGTTTAAAACATTGCAAAAGATTGAATTGATTTAACTTACGAATTCAAGGTAAAATCAATGCTAATGACATAAATTATATTAAATGGTAAAAATATATTCTATTTATACTTTAAAACCATTCAATATTATAATTTAACCACATAAGATATTACGATGAAAAAAGTTGTTTTTAATTAAAATATAGCGTGTTTTTACTATTCATTAAAATGTGAAAGTTACCAGAATAATATGAAAAATTTATCCAAAGTAAATTTTTATTTCTTGATTCCAAAGAAGAATTTTATTTTGTCAAATTGAACTTATAAACATGTCAAAAACCAGATTTAAAGTGGGTGCGCCATCAAAAGGCGACAAAACTGCATTTTTTGAAAAATACTTATTTTACCCAAAAAATTTATTTTGTTCTTATAACATTTTCTAGAAATCTGTAAGATGAATAATAATGTTATAAAATTCAAAATTTAGTTAATACTATTCATACTGGCTAGTTCATGACAATATTATAATAATATAACATTGTTTATTAAACCCGGTATTGCGTACAACACACGCTATCGAGGAAGGTTGCGATTGCGTGTAATGCAAGCCAAGTCAGGGTTGCATGTTGTGAAAGAATCCTTCGTTGTTTCATATAACAGAATCCAACCATATTTCATTTATACATTTAATATATATATATATATATACTCAATGTTGCGTAGAATAACTATTATCAAAATTGTGTGTAACACGGTCCAAGAATAGTGTTGCGTATACTGCAAGCTAATACGGTGTTGCGTATAGCGCAAGGTAATCTTGGTGTAGAATACAACAAAAGACATTAATGAAATTAAAATAATATTTTTCATAAAATCTCGGGGTGTTACAAAAACTGATGGCACGTCAATCGGACGTCCGTAGATCAAGATATGATCGTTTCCGCTCCGAGGGCCCGGTTGGTTTCGTGTACGAACCAACCCGGACAAACTCAAAGTATTCCGAAACTTTGAGTGCGATATACTGAATCGACCATCTCGATCCAAGGATCACTTCGCCGCTGATGGTTCGTCAATCGGAGGTCCGTAGCTCAAGTTATGGGCAAAAGACCGAAGTCGATTTGAAAATGGGGGGTCCGGGTCCGGGCCGACCCGGCCCGGCCGGCGGCGCGGTCCGGCGCGGCGGCGCGGCCCGACACGATGGCGCGGTCCAGCGCGGCGGTGCGACCGGGGCGCCGCTCGGGTGCCACGCGCGGGGGGCAAGGCCCCCGCCCTTCCTGCTGGCGGCACAGCTGGATGCCGCGCCTTGGATCAAACGGCCCCCCTCGTGGGGGCCTGCCTTTGAGAAAAACGGGGGGCGCTGCCCCCCCTTTGTGAAACCGGCTCCCCATTATGGGGGGCCAATTTAACCGCTCGGGGGAATTTAATTCCCCCAGTTTTTCACCATCCCGGCCGGCCCGACCTGGCCGGCCGACTTCTTCTCAACAGGACCGGCATGGGCCGGTCCTCTTCCATTTTCCGGCACCGGCGGCCCGGCTGGCCGCCGGTCATCACGTCCCGCCGCGGCCCGGAACCGGCCGCAGCCTTCATCGTCCGGAACGGTGCGACGGCACCGTGCCCTTCCGCCACGACCCCGCTCCGGCCGCGGCGCCTTCGGTTTCCTTCGACGCAGCGCGACAGCGTCGCGTTCATGATGAATCTTTCCACGGCGCGGCGCGACGACGCCACACAATAATTGTCGAATGATTCCCGCGTGGTGCGACGGCACCACGCCATCTCGTTTCATGCACAAGGAAAATAATAATCAAGAACAAAGGAGGGGGGATTCGGCCGTGTTTGTGCGGTCCGGCCCCCCTCTCGTTAGATGATAACACTTAAACATTTATCCTCAAGATTGTCATGCTAGAACCAAGAACGAGAATAAAAAAATAATTAACAACAAACCCCTACCTCGGTTTCAAGAATGATGATCTTCAATGACCCGCGGAAGACGAGCGTCGCGGTGGTCGGCGTCACGGAAGAAGGACGTCGATGTCGTGAAGCGAGGATTCGAAGTTCTTTGACGACGATTTCGTCGCGGGAAATCGTCGTGGAAGAGATGACGTGGAAGAAGACGTCGTCGGTATCACGAGTATGACGTCGTGGAAGACGGTTCCCGAGAACATGGCGTTCTTCATCGATGTCCAAATGTTCTTCACGTTCTTCGTCAAAGTTTGAAGAAGATGGAGAGAATTCTTCAAACCTCTCAAGGTGGCTAGAGAATTCTAACCCAAATAAAATAAGCTAAGGACTTATTTTATTTACACAACCAAACCATTTTGAAATTCAAAGGTTTGAAATTAAACAACTCAACCCATTTAATAACCCAAGTTGTCAAGTCCATTAAAAGAGGAGTTTAAGGGAGTTTTAAAAAAAAGAAGGCGAAAAGTTATGCTTCGTGTGGGCCCCACCACACTTAATCCTCCCAAGGGAGGTTAAGTGGATGTGGGTCCCACCTCTAACTCCCTATGGGAGAAAATAACCAACAAGTTAAAATAAAATTTGTATTCCACAAATTTATTTAACTTATTCTAAATTTCCAAAAACTAACTCCCAACCCGCAATAAACGCAACTTCGGAAAAGGTCTCCTTAAGCGGATATCGGCGCTGCGAGTTCATCGGTGTCCTCAGATTTCAATTCCGAGCACCGGATCAAAAGTTAGAAATTCCCGCTCGTTCGTTCACTGAACGTACCCGAGCCAAACTTCGGAAATTGATTCCGAGCACTCCGGGCCTCGGAATCAGGTGCCGTCAGAAATTGCGATCTTGTAAAATTCCAAAGAAAATTAATAAAAAATTTCCCTTGAATTTTATGGGTCTTTACAGTTAAAACCCTATATTTTTACTAGTCATGTGATCATTGTTCAAAAACTATATTATCAATGGTAATGATTCTTAACATATATTTAAATCTAATTGGGTATAATAAATAAAATAATTTCATGTGTCTTCTATATCCATAAGACATTAAATAAAAAAAGGGAAGTTTTATTCATAAATTACTGGCTCGTGTCAACCTTCCCATTTTAAGAAAGTTCACCCTCAAAATTTCCTTTTACCTCTCTAAAATAGATAAGGGTAACTCTGCTTCATCATTACCTCCTGTTCCCACATTTCTTCTTCAAACATGTGATTTCTACACAATACCTTGATTAGGAGTATCATTTTATTTCATAGAACTTTTTCTCTATGATCTAAGATCTTCGCTGGATACTCCACAAAGGAAAGTTCATTATACAATGGTACAACCTCTAGATTGAGTACATGTGAGGGGTCAAGTATTTAATTTCTCAAGATTTATACATGGAATACATCATATACTTGAGATAGGTTTGGTGGGAGGGTTGGTAAATAGGCCACTACTCTAATGTAATGAAGGATCTCAAAAGGGGAGATGTACCTTGGACCAAGATTTACCTTATTACAAAATCTCATCACTCTCTTCCATAGATATATTTAGAGTAATACCATATCTCTAACATCAAAATCTAGGTCATGTCGATGATTGGAAGCATATCTTTTTTTTTCGACTCTGAGCATCTTTGATGTGCCACTGGATTCTCTTAAACTTATCCACTATTTCTTCAAACATTTTTGTACCTAGAAGTTTCGTTCCCCAAATTCATCGCAACATGAAGGTGTTCTGGACCTCTTCCCATAAAGGTATTCATAGGGTTCCATTTGGATGCTTGAGTGGAAAATATTGTTGTAAGAGAACTCCAACAAAATAAGATGTTGTTCTTATTGGCCTTTTATGCCCATTAGGCAAGATCTCAACATATACTCAAGTGTTTGGATAGATCGCTATTATTGGACATCATTTTGAGGGTGATAAGCCGTACTGAAGTTTAGCTTAGTGTTTAGGGAATTCTGGAGACTTTTCCAAAACATATAGGTGGATCTTGGATCTCAATCAGATACAATCAATAGTGGTAATCAATTCATCATTACCACTTATCTAAAGTATATCCATGATAATTGATCGAGTGATAAATCCTCTTGAATCATAATGAAGTGTGTAGTATTTTTAAGACGATCCAAAACAATCCAGATATAATTGTTTCCTTTGGATGACTTTGGAAGTCTAGTAACAAATTCTATGATTATGTTTTCCCATTTCCTTGTTGGTATGGGT
Organism: Viscum album; assembly: GCA_963277665.1. Taxonomy (NCBI): domain Eukaryota; kingdom Viridiplantae; phylum Streptophyta; class Magnoliopsida; order Santalales; family Viscaceae; genus Viscum; species Viscum album. The sequence goes on along the minus strand of OY728162.1, from coordinate 1,368,829,118 downwards.
AATGGTTTCATAATACCCTTAGACTTATGCATTTAAACTGTCACATGCTGACATACTAGATACTTTTATATATGTTCAACAATCTCCTTCTTCATGTTATCCCACCAATAGTTATATCAAATATCTTGATACATATTTTTGTTTACTGGGTGAATAGATAAATTTGAACTATGTGAATCATCCAAAATTTCTTTCGTTAACTTAGGATTTGAGGGAACACATCGTCTTGACCCAAATCTCACAATTCATTATTTTTTAACATTTAACTATAAAGATTTACCTTCTCTAATAGTTTCCACTTTCCCCTAAATTCCCACATCATCTTTTTGAGAATCATTTAAACTTTCCAGAAGAGATGGTTGAGAAATAATTTGTGAAAGTATTGATGATGTTCCTTTATTTATGATTACCACATCCATCCTTTTCAAATCCAAGAATATTGGATCCTTTTCAATTCTCATCAATGATAGAATTGCTGGGTCCTTTCTACTTAGAGCATCCTCTACCTTATTCTCTTTCCTAGGATGGTAGTGGATTGAGAAATCATAATCCTTGATAAGCTCTAACCATTTTCATTGGTTCATATTCAGCTCTTTCTATGTGAATATATATTTGAGAATTTCTTGATCCTTATATATTTCACACTTCTCCCCAAATAGATAATTTTTCCAGATTTTCAATGAAAAGATCACAGATGGTAACTACAGATCATGTATGGGACAATTTTTCTCATTAATTTTTAACTAACTTGAAGCATAGGCAATGAATTTTTCATTTTCCCTCAAATTACACCAAATAAAGACTTATAATATTTTCAAGAAGAACATTACCACAAGAATCAAAATGCGATAACATACTTATAGAAGTTTTAACTAATGTTTTAATATCATTTATAGTAGAGAATCATTATTCTTAGAAAGCATAAAAGATATACTAATCGTATATGAATTTAAATACAGTATGACATAAAATACTTTGAATTAGTTGTTACATGTAATTCATTCATCATTATCTATCTTAGAATAGGAATTTATATGCTCCCTTATCAAGGAGATTATTGATGCTCATCATGATTCTCATACCTTATAATAGAGTATTTCCTTGGATAATTACCAAATCTCCACATTTATTTCATATAACTATATATGATTCCATAGATTGAACTTTGATTCTATCCATCACATTATCCATTTTATCATAGAAATTGGATAATTTATGCCATGTATTTCCACACTTAAATCATCTCATAGTCCCATTGTTACATTCTCCTTGGTGCCTCTTTCCACACTTGTTGCATGAACGAAATTGGGTCTTCTTTCCCTTATAACCTTTATTAGACTGAATTTCATGAGATTTCAGCTTCTTATTTTTTGATATCCTTGGTCATTACAAAAATTTCCAATTTTTAATCATGATTTTTGATAGTTGGTTTGGCATAATCATGATATGCCCTACTTCAGCTCCCATATGATTGGGAATATCGTTGAGGCAGTAATCACACTACCCTTCACATCAGTTTTTAAACTGATTCATTATATTACCATCCACTTTCTAGAATAAAAGGAAAATTATGGATGAGTACCTTAAAAAGATAAACATGTTAAGGGAATCTAATCAAATTAAAGGAATCACTTATAAATTACATTTATCTCCTTAACTAATGAGTTTTTAGGCTTTAGTCTAAGTTATTCATGATCTACTTCCTAAAATATATTATTATGTGAAATTTTTTTGCTCTATTAATAATGGTCTGTAATGAGTTTATTAAGTTACAAAATCATATCCCTAAGGAGTGTAAAACCGGGAGTTCATCATGGACCATTTTAGTGCACCAGTTCCCATTAGAGTCTAACTTAAAGAGGTGTTTTTGAGTTTTACCCATAGATACATCTATTCTAGAGCCACATTCACTTTTTCATATACATAAATAGATGTATTTTATTAATAAAACATTTAATCTATACTCACAAAAATTTAATGAGGTTTTCTTACACTTAGTATTATAATTAAGGGGTTTCTCTAGGGTTCTGTAATCCTAATCTAAAAGATAACTAAACCTATCCTATGATACCAACTATAACAACCATGGTCTTTATTTCATATTTAAACATGATTTATTACATAAATTTCACTTAATAAAAATTAGAATATTGAGAGATATAGTGTATTTGGGGATTAGGAACATTAAATAACAACTTGAAAAAAATACAACATATTTATTGATAAATTATTTTACATGATCACAACATTATTTAATACTTAACACTGCATTGGATAACCTGAGGAAATACATAAGAAAAAGGTGATCTATAAATCCCAATAAGGAAATAAGCATGGAATAACATAAGGCAATACGTGTTAGTCAATAGGCATACTAATGGAGCATAAAAGAAAAATGAACATACAGGTAAGATATATCGTGATAATAAAAACATAGAAATGTAAAAGAAACATACAACATGATATTATCATGAGTCATGGTTCCTTGCATGTGGATTAACATGAGTAAACCCTTATTGCACATGAATTAACATGAGAAAACCCTCATTGCACATGAATTATCAAGAGTAAAACCTAATTTGTAATGAATTATCATGAGTATACCTAATTTTACCTGACGTATCATGATACTAAACATCACCCAATGCATCAGAGCGCTATCAGGGCACACCCTTCATAATCATTTCATTATCATGTTTAAGTGTGTCATGTAGATCATATAACATGGATTCATTAAATATCATAAGTTATTACATGATTAATGAATGTGTAATAAATATATGAAAGTACCAAATAAATATATGAGAATAAAGGTGAATACCCTTGATATAGAAATGGGTATGGTATTCACTACGTGATAGAAAATCATAGTGTAATTTCGATAGCATAACGACATCAAATTGAAATTCAGAAAGTTGGTTGATAAGATATAAATGGGTATATAATAATTTAAAAATAAAATTTACTATAAGGAGGATAGGTAAGAATGTATCCCAAGTTAATCATCTGGAAAATTAAAGGGAATATCATAAATGAGGTGCTTGATAAAAATTAGAAATAGAGAAAACCCATTACAAAATTTTAGCATAGTAACAACATAGGTAAGGGTCCAAATGGGGGAGGATAAATGACCCCTCATTGAAATAACAAAAAATGGACAGCAGGGAATTGATTATAAAAGGATTAAAATATAACCAATTGAAACTAAAATGATTAATTTCAAAAAATGTTCTTGAATTGAAAAGAGGAGAGGAAGGTGAGGATCCTTTATGAAATATCAGCATGGTAACAAGTTTATATAATGGATTAAAGATAGATTAGTGAAAATGTAAAGGAATATATAATTATTTATAAATGAAATTTAATTTCATGGAATTATGTTTTAACATATCCCAACATATGAAAATTGAAATTATAAGACACATCCTAAACATAGTGCTTGATAAAAGAGGAGAGTGGAGGATCCCTTACATGGATGTATGAATCCAATGGCTTAGGAGAGGCATATTGGGAGATTTGGGGAGCCTTGAGAGGACTATAGGGAGTATATAATAGAGTGGGGATGATCTTAAAAGAGTTTTAGTGAAGAGTAATGAGAGCTTGGGTGGGTTTAAATTGGAAAGGAGGGGGATTTCTTCATTATTTTGGTTTTGGACATTGCATAATAAAATATTCAAAACCACAAACCATCATATGGGGTTTTCCCATGGTTTCTAGAAAAGGGGAGTGGAACACATTATTTTATAAGGTCATGTTAATAATGTATTAAAATATTTCACTTATGTATGTGGATATGATTCACACTTTCAAGGAAATGATTTTAAAATATTAAAATTTAATATAAGTCTTGGATGATTCACTAAGGATTTATAAACAAAATAAAAATAAAATAAAAATATTTTATTTTAAAATAAAATCATATATTTAGACTAATATACATTTTATGGTATTTATTACATCATTATTGGGCCATTATGATGTCATAAAACACACTATATATTTATATAGTATTTAATTTTTACCCAAAAATCTGATTGTATTAGAAAATTATGAAAAATTCACTATTAGATAATTATGAAATCCTGATTACAAAAATAATATTAATTTTATCTAAATAATTTTCTAAATATGTGAATTTTCACTTTTAAAATGAAAACCAGCTGTTATTGAAAATTGACAGGTTTTGAAAAAAACATTTTTCAAATCATAATAAAAATTATGTTAGACTTCATAAAAATTATATGATCATTTATATTTAATAAAATTAATTAAATAATAATATTTTATTAAAATATTATTTATTTCAAAAATAAATTAATTCAACAAAATAGATTTCTAAATTTAATTTAAATATTATCTAAAAATACTACTTGTGATTTGAAAATCATTTGCAAAGTAATAATAAACAGAAGAAAAATATATCCATTATTCTATACAAAATAATGTACATAATATTATTTCTAGGGTATTGATACATATCCTTTTATTACAACAGCATATTCCCTATGAGTAAGGTATGTGATGGCGGGGATTTCATGGGTCCATTTGGTGAACATGGTTTGGACTGTGATCTCGATGAGCTTGAACTTCTCTCGTAAACGGTTTGTCTCATGCTTATGTTGTTGGATATCAGGTTGGGATTTCTCTATCGAAAAGACCAAAAATTCAATCTCCCTAGGAAGATCTAATAAATGGGTTTCATAGGTTATGATCCTACTGGTTGAGGCCATCAATTCCTTTGTCTCTGCCAAAAAGATTTGTTTAAACCCTATATTTTTACTAGTCATGTGATCACCGTTCAATGACTATATTATCAATGGTAATGAAACTTAATAGTCATTTAAATCCAATTAGATTTAATAAAAAATAATTTCATGTGTCTTCTATATCCATAAGAAATTAACTCAAAATAAGGGTAATTTTTTTCATAAATGATCATGTCGTTACAGTAATAATATTTATCCATCTTTTTCTACATCATATGGGAAACAAATCCATCACTTGTGTGTATGACGAGCTACTGCCTCACAAACAGATGTATTTTTTTTCCACCACCGGATTACATGGATAGTAATAATTATGGAAATAATAGAAATATTAAATTCATATGATGTGATATTAATTCTTAAAAATTAATATTTCATCCACTTCCTTACCCTTTCACCCATTAAGGGAATGATATCGTCACTCATGTGTACGTACAACCTACCATCCCCATGAAGCGATGAAATTTATTTTACATATAAAACATTATATAATGGTTATAAATAGTTATATAATGAATAAATGTGATATTTATAGCATTAATATAATTCCATAGATGATTTATTAATATCATAACAAAGGAATTGAGACTTTCATAACAAAAAATCCTAATAAAATGAAGCAATTAACACCCAAAATAATGGTAATAATGAAATATTATTAACAAATAGGTTGAAAGATGTTATAAGAGTATCATATATAATATTATGAATATAAATATGGTTCTGGCACAAATTAATAACATAAATAAAACCATTATACAATAAGTTAAATCATGTTTAACTAAAGGTTTTCATGTGGTATCAAACTTTGTCTCAATTTTCCTTAATTTATACATATTTTAATTCTATGCACATAATTTATTTTATATGATATATATACTACCCCTATTACATGTAATGTAATGAATAATTCATACCTCATTGTATTTTGAGTTTCAATTTTAATTATTTCAACCAAGGGGATTTGACATGAAAGTTACCAAATGGTGAGGAATTTCAAAACATAATTTCTTTTTATTGAGATATATTTCTTCTTAATTGTCTTGATATTCTAATATTATGTGTTTAATTAATTTTTAATATTTTATATTTTATTTACAATTTTTTATGTATATTGAAATTCTATTGGAATAATAAATTTATTCAATAATTCTTCCTTCAATGGTATGATCCTTGTAAAGGATATCGTCTCAATCTACACTCTACTGAGAAAGATTTGTTATTATGCATATATTCAATTTTATGTGGAATATATAGTTTCCCTTTTATGAATTTAAAAAGAATAAATATTTATCCAATATGTTAAATTTATAAATTCAATTATATTATTTCAAGGGTTTACAATTTAAAATTTACCAAAGAAGTAATAATAAATTTTATAATCTCAATTTCTTTTTGGGATTATTTTTATTTTCATTGAAGGAATATTATAATTTATCCTTCATAATATCCATCCATTTTCATATACTTGGTTTATTTAGGTATTTCCCATATTTTATTAAAATACTCCTCTCTTTGGTACTTTAATGAGGAAAAGAAATGTTTAAAATAAAAATTTATTTTATTTCTCTTTAAATCAAATATATTTTTATTCCATCCACAAGGTTTTCAATTTTTTTACAAATGTCATTTTATTTACTCAAATTATTTTTCAAGGAAATATAAATTTATCCTTTAACTTTGAAAACAGTTTTAAAAGAATATTTATACTATTTTTTGGAAGCGGCATTTTCGAATCTCTTTACAAAAAGACAAAAGGAATGTTTTTAGGTGTATATGTCAATAACGAACTTCCCCGCCGCCATAAAAATTTTACAAAAATTTATATTCTTATACAAATTATGAATGGTTTTACAAATAAACTCTTTTATGAAATATTTTATTAATATTTCACTTACATTCCCTTTATTCTTACAAAGGACATGATTTTATTGAAAAACCTATATTCATGATAAAAAAATGCTCCCATCTAATGTCTTGATTAATTTTGTAGTTATTAAATTTCCCTTGAGACAATAAATATATTATATTCAATTTTAATTGGAAACTACGTTTAAATTAAATATCCATATTCATTCTCATGGATATTCTTATTTATTAAACTTTATATCATTTATAAATATAGTGTTTTAATTTGAAAATTATTTAATCAACTGGGGAAATTTTAATATTTGGTATTATTTATTAAATAAAGACTTTTATTGATAAGTTATATTATTTATGAATTAAATCGATCACTCAATCTATGAGGAATGATTTTAACATGGAGAGATGGGTGGGGCCCATAATTATATAGCCCCTCGATGCATGAATAAGTCTCATGAGACAAATCATTAAGTTGTAATTAAATGGGTCTTTAACCATATTATTAAACTATTTTGGTAAAAATTATTGATGATATAGATACCATGATATATGATATTGTGTAATAAATATTAATCATTTCATTTGCTGATAATTTGATTATTATTATCCATCAGATTACTTTATTGATATTATCCATGGATTAACATCAATATCTTGTGATTATTTATATGAAATTATTTGATTATCATTTATTATTACCATATTATTCTTCATTATCAAGATATGGATTAAATGGAATGTATTTTAAATTATTTACCTTTTTATATTGATCGTGAATTTTTAAATCTTGATAGCTTCCACTTTACACAACACTTTCTGAGCATCTGAGCTAATGCATATTTAGTTTTCTTTACCAAGGACATAAATAAAGAATATTTGAATGAGTTTAATGATGTAGATTTTTGACATTCACTATGTTTTATTTCATGTTTTAAAATGTAATTTGAGATTCAAGTATGTATCTAGTTTACCAATACTTGTAAACTATTTAATCCTTCAAGATGCAATCACTTGTATCTTATGTAAAATTAGTAAAGAAACCACTGGATCTAGTCTACTAGAGTCGGGGTCATTGTAGTGGGTATCAAAGGAAGTTTAGTTAAAAATTCTGGAACTATATTTAGGAAAACCTAGATTGTAGAATATAGGAATACACAGATTAGATAAAATAACCCTATGATTTACTTTAAATATATGTTTTTGTATAAGATAACATTATAATGTGTTTTTAAAGTGGAAATTATGTGGATTTACTCGAAATAAATCCCTGTCTAGATACTAAAAATGGATTTGGATCTAGAATAATTGTACAAATGGGTAATAACTCTGAAAATGGAACCTTTGGTTGTGACTCAATCATCACTTGGGTTAATTCACATTTTATTTTTAAACCATGATGGAGGATATGAATAGATGATACTGAATAAGTTAGGTTAAACCTAAGAAATACTATATTGAAAATAAGGTTTCATGATTTAGACATCTTATAAATGATCATATGGTTTCCCAACTATGATTATTGTTTCTTACACTATGTTTTTTTTTGGTTTTAGTAGATGGATATAACCTGAAGGAATCATGTTAATATTGAATATGATTGAAAATGTAGTGATTATGAGAAACCAAATGAGATTATTAATTGAGTGAATGATATTATGATTATTCATAATCTATTATCATGATATATGATTAATATACCACACTTTAATCAACTCATAGACTCATAAAATAAGAAAAGGATAGAGTTATCTAATAGCTAAAGTGGTGGAGACCACTGAGGAAAGATCAAAATTTTTTTCTTAATGTCAATAATGTTGAAAGATACACCCAAGAGAATGTCTCAAAGGAATAAGAAAATATTTTATGTGTGGAGAATAAGGTCATAAAGTAATGAATGGTTGAGGAAAAGTGAGGCTCTTAATGGAAATAAATAAATTTCATCATAGAAATCCATTTATAGTTGATTTAGTTGAATGTGAAGAACTTAGGAATTATCTGACTCAATGAAATATTTTAATGGTTAACTACTAGAACATGGAAGGAACTATGTTATACTAATCATTGAAGAATTGTTTTTGAAGTATTTATATATTTGGATTAAATAATTATGTTGTAGAAGTATTTTTTCCAATGAATGTTTTGTTATAATAATCACATAACACCTGAGGATTGTATTTTTTTGGAAGCATATATGTATTCATGAAAGATTAAATTTAGGGTTATAGATACCATCATGGGTGTATATGTTTAAGGATGATCATAAGATCAATTTATTAATAAAACTTTTTTAGGTTTTATGTGATGGGAGTTTATCAATATTAAGGATATTTTGAGAGACATTTATGGACTTACAAACCATTGGTTTGGTATATGTTTTAGTGAAAAAGGTTTTTAAGGAAGAATGAATTTACATTTTTTTACATAATACTAATGGTATTGGTTACCTTTAATATATTTATTATATTTTATTTTCTAGTAACAATGTTTCATTACAATTTGGAAACATTATAATAATTATATTAATATATTTTTTAAAAAAATGATAACTCATATGTCGGGTGACAATCCGCCTCATCCGATAATGCTATGGGGATTGAAACCACAACTGAAGTGTGACAAGGTTAAAATGACAACCACTATCCTATTTTATGTTCTAGTTAATATGAAATTGCTTTTACTTAAATAATTTGATGAATAAATATTAAGTTGAACATTGGGTGTTACTGTTGAAGTTTTAGAGATCAATGTATTATAGTGGATAACTCATGTTGAAAATTTAGTTTTGGTAAATTTTTAGAGACACATGAAAGGATATATTGATCTATTAAAATATAATTTTATAGGATTAGGTACTTGATATTCATTCCTTAGAGTAATAGGTGAAGTGGAAATTTATTGAAGAACAACCAAAAGATGATATTACGCTTATTAAGTAGAAAGATATTATGTAATTTTATTTTCTTATGTTATTAGACTAGATAGTAAAATAATCCCTCAACTCTTGGAAAAGTATCCTGATTTTTTTTATCATATTACATTCATATATTATAAATCAATGGTCTTTTGACCCATTATATATTTCTTATTTTGTGGTGGTTATATTTATCCTGACTATGTCATCTATCAATCTTTATTATTCCTTGGGTGTTATTTTTATCCCCCATATACATATTTTTAATTATTACTAATTTTATCATACTTGGAAACTAATATATGTGTAATTCTATATAACTTTACTATTTTCCTTTCCTACTTTTTAAGAGGAAGTTTAATAAATCCTTTTACGAAGTGGATTTTTGAAAAAGAGATTTTAAAATATGAAACCCTTGATTTCAAAGCACATGTTAAAATCATAATTACACAATTTAAAGAAGGAAGGGATAATGTAACTCCTCTATATTTTTTAGTACATTTCATTTAAATAAATTTAATATATTTGATATATTGTGGTATATGTAACCCCAAGTCTAAATGAACCATAATACAGTAAACCATTATAACCTATATATTAAATTGGTGGGTATGAATAAGACTAATTAAAATTTGAAAATTATATGATTTACACATGAATAAAGTAAATACATTAGTTATCAATGGACTATAGAAAAAATAAAAATCATTTGAATGTAAAAGAAATATTTCTGTAAATTTTTTAAACTCATAATGTGTTTTGATGTTAATAAATTAAATTATACACTATTAGTGAATTATTTTAATGAAATTGAAAGATTATATAATACATCAAATTTTTTTATCATTCAACTAATATTTTTAGGCATGGGAAAATAATAAATCATGTTTCATGCTTAAAAACTATATTTTTATAAAGAACATTTTCATCACATTCTGCACATTTATTTTTAAATAATTTTTCAAAAATTTAGATTTTTTTTTGAAAAAACTAAGTTCTTTTTTTAAATCAACTCATAAAAATTATCTTAGAGTTAATGTTAGATAATTTTATGAAAATATTTATTTTGATGAATATTGAAAAATAATTTTTTTATTGAAAACTGAATTTTCATTTAAAGAATTTAAAAAGTTAAATTTTGTTGTAAGATTGTTTTTAAATTAAAATTAGTTCATTTATATTATTTTTAATAAAATTTAGTTTATGAGAATCAGTTTAATGTTGAATTTTTATATAAAAACTTTTTGTATTTGAGAAAAAGTTTCTTTAGAAAAACACATTTTCTTCAGACTTACTGGTTTAATTTAAAATGGAAATATTCCACTTATATTAATTGAATTTGATAATATGGATTCAATATTTGGAATCATGATAATTAATATTAGTTTATAAGTTCAACTTAATTTTTGGTCGTAATAAATATTATAAATAGTAAAAAATTAGTTACCATGGTAAACCATAAAATAGGGTTTTCTGTGTTAAATGAAACTATATTCAATTTCAATTTCCACACATTTGGAATTTTTATTTAATAAATTGGCTTTAATATTAAGAAAATGTCACGACCCGTCCTCGGGGCCCGTGCCATGACTACCCCAATCCCGGCTTCCATAGGCCAGGGGCTGGCGACTAGCACCAAAGGCATAAATTCCAATAAAAAGGGAAGGCATTGGATTTATGAAACGAAAACACACACAAACAGAGTACCAGCAGAAGCTACACTAGGTAAAGTAGTAAAACAAACGTGCTGATAGTACAAGGGGCCAGAAATACAAGCCCAAAAGAAAGGTACAACTACAACTGAAAGTAAAGTACATCTCAAAGGACAAAAGTTGAAAGGTGTTAAGAAGCTCCTGGATCGTCCTTCGGCTTCCTACATGAAGGGTAGGTACAAATTTCCTCCTCAGCACTCCACGTTCGTCCGTCTCCTCCGGGTACAGACTCATCATGTGATCCACCTCCGGGTACCAACTCGCCGTGAGATCCACCTCCGGGTACCGACTCGTAGTGAGATCCACCCCCGGTACCGTCCAGCTCTACAAGCCTCAACCATGATCTGTGATGTCCGTCATCTGCAACCAACACAACGAGGTGCGGGCATAGCCCGTTCTAGGGTGAGTATACGATACTCAGTAGGGACCCCGAGACCCTCAAGGTCTCACTAAATCCAACAAGGATAAACACAAAGAAATTTCTCAACAGATAACCCTTACTTATGTATAAGTCCATACTTATACCTAAGTTATCATGTAACCCATCTCAGCTACAAGGTTTCACACAGATATGAAGTCGACGGCTAACCACTACTTAGGTATATTCCCGTACATATACGTAAGTTATCTAGTAACCAATCTCAATCATGAGGAAAAAACAAAGGTCATTGACTCAGCTCAAACCATGATTTTCATTATCGAAACCGCAACCTATGAAGATCTCCATCTCTATCGAGTACAGTGATCCTATCATGACTTAAGGCACTTCTCACTAACCTAAGACTATTGAGGTACTCCTCCTGTCGAGTACCGCGGGTCATCCACCCAAAGACAGTAGTGCTTTCCACCGGGGTCTGCCACCCAAAAACAGTAGTTCACCCCCCTAATATCCTGAAGAGGTACTCCTCCTATCGAGTACTGCGAGTCTGCCACCCAAACACAGTAGTTCTCCCCTCCGTGGGTCTTCCACCCAAACACAGTAGTGCTCCCCACTGGGCTATACAAGTCACTCCGACTCGAATCGGAGAAGCAGTCTTCAGGTCTCATCCAGCTACACAGTCTTTGTACTCCATATGCTCATCTCCGGGAGGGTCCGCTCCACGAGCTACTGGTCGATACTCCAAGTATCACAAAGTCTCATGAAGAAGTAACTCAAAGGACCGCCTCAACATAGGGGTCTCAACGCAACTGACCAGGCGTCGATCAGACGCCCGGTCTTTGAGTTATTAGCCTTTTAGTCCCGAGGGCCCGGTTGGTTTCGTATACAAACCAACATGGCCGTATCTCAAATGTACCCTGAACTCACATAGGGTATACTCAAAGGGACCGTTTATCAACGTGATCACCGACGCCGCTGACGGTTCGTCAATCAGAAATCTAGTCTGAAAGTTATCGGCTTTCCGTTATAGGGGCACAGTTGGATTTCAGGTACAATTGAACCCGACCATATTCCAACTATGTCCAAACCTTAGGTGAAGTATTCCAAAAGATCCGTCTCACCGAAAGGAATCCAACAAAGTCGACGACACGTCTATCGGACGTCTGGAACTCAAGTTATAAGCGTTTCCGCTCCGAGGGCCCGGTTGGTTTCGGGTTCGAACCAACCTGACCATACCCAAAGTTCTCCAAAAACTTGAGTGTAATATATCAAAACGACTGTCTCGATCCAAGGATCCCAACCCAACTGACGGTGCGTCGATCAGAGGTTCCTAACCCAAGTTATGGGCGTTTGAATGGATCTGTCCGGAAACAGGGGGTATGGACCCGGTCCGACCCAGCCCAGTACCCCCTGGATCGGTCCGAACCGGGTCGAACCAACCCGGGTTCGGGTCTGGACCATTAAGGAACGGCCCGGCCCGGCTGGCATGATCCGGCCTAGCCAGCGTGGCTCGGCTCAGCAAGGTGGCCCGACCCAGCGCGGGCGGTCCGGCCCAGCGCGGGCGGTCCGGCCCGGCGCGGGTGGTCGGGCCCAGTGCGGGCTGCGACTCAGCTCATGACCGAGCTGGACGTGAAGGGGGGGGGAGCTGTTCCCCCCTGTTGACCGCGAAACGACATGGCTTTAATGCCGTGCCCCACCTAAACCCGGAACGAATATTCCCTTCCGGTCCGCCGCGGCTCAACCACGACGGTCTTCTCCAGCGGTGCGTCGCCGCCGCTCTCTGTGGACCACCGGACGCGCACCAGTGGTCCGTTTCGGCCACCGTCTGTGACAAAGTTCATTACGGGACCCCAACTTCACTGCGGAGTATTCAAATCTCCATTGTGGCCTGTTTCATTATCGCCCGTCAATCTGCACATCAACAAACATTATGCGGTGGGTTGTCGGGCCATGTTTGTTCGGCCCGCACCCTCGGCTTTAAGTGTTATCAAAAGGAAGTCATTAAAACACATGCTTTTAATATCGATGAGGGTATAATTTATTCTAGTATAAATTATACTAACATCATAATAATAAACGTTTTAGCATGTGAGATTAAATCACGTGAAAGAGTATTAAACAAAATTCCCCTACTTTTTTCCCCACAATCAAATATTCCCAACCCGCAAACATATTCTTTCGCGGATCAAATTAATATTGAGTTGATCCATGTTCTTTGTTTTAGATGGTTACAAACATGGGTTTATTAACATTCACAAATTAATCCCCTAACTCGAGTGATTCATCGTTCGTTGACGATAATGTGGAAGGGAAAGGACGTCAGTTCGTTGATGTCGTCGCACGGTAAGAGGTGATGATGATGATGGTGGTCATTGGAGCTAGTTGCTTCCATCGTCATAGGAGTGCACCCGAAGAAGAATTGATGTCTCCTCTCTAGTCCTTCTATGAAGAGGAGAGAGGGTGTGTCGTCGTTCCTCGCCGGAGGTTTGGTGTTCTTCAACGAAGGAGGAAACCCCTCTTCCTTCACAAAGTTCTCTATCAAGAGGTTTCTCCCAACAAAATATTTGCAAGGCAAATATTTAGAGAAGATCTATCCATCTTAAAGAAAAGCCATGCAAAACTAATTATTTCATAACTCAAAATAAATTAATTAATTGAATCACCTAATTAATTTATCATGGGTTGGCTTAGTTAATTAGAGGGAGAAGAAGGTGAATAGTTAATTTAAAATTCAAAAGTGAGGGGAGATTAAAGGGGAGTTGGCACATTAAGTGCAAGGGAGTTTAAGGGGGGTTATAAGAAGTTCAAGGGGTTATGGTCTCATGTGGTCCCCACCACACTAAACTCTCCCATGGGAGGTTAGGTGGGTGTGGGCCCCACCTCCCACATATTCACACATGGGATGTTGTGTGGTTGTGGACCACACCAACAACTTCCCATGGTAGAATTTAACTTTCTTGAATATCAAAAATAAAATTGTACACAATTTTATTTATTTCTTCCTTAAACCCCAAAAATTAACTTCTTTCCCCAAACAAACGCCCCTACGGTAAAAGTCCTCTTAAGAGAAAATCGACGCTGTGAGTTCATTGGTGCCCTCAGATTTCAATTCCGAGCACCGGTTCAACAGATTGAAAAACCCACTCGTTCGTTCACTGAACATACCCGAGCTAAACTTCGAAAATTGATTCCGGGAACACCAGGCCTCAGAATTAGGTGCCGTCAGAAGCCATATACTTGTAAAATTCCAAATAAATTAAGAAAAAATTTTCCTATAAATTTACTGGTCTTTAAATTACTCCCAACTTTGGGATTTACGTCCCCGTAAAGATATAAGACACACTAAGGAAAACAAAGTTGTACTGAGCACGTATCTGAGCCCTTTTCTCCCATGTGGTCTCCTGGAGGTTCTCGAGATTCCAGTGAAAGCGCACCTGAGGAATCGACTATCCACATAGGACCCACTCCCGTCAATCCTCGATCTCCACTGGAACCTCCATGCATGTCACCCTGTCATCGACGTCCAACTCCCTCGGGTCGATGATGTGTGAAGAATCATGCACATATCTACTCAGCTGAGGCACATGGATGATATCATGCACCCGGTGCAACTGAGGTGGAAAGTTCAAGCAGTAAACCACTTCGCCTACCTTACTGAGGACCTAGAAATGTTCTTTGAACCTCGGAGATAACTTTCCACCTCGGCCACATCTCTGTAAACCTCGTCGAGGTGAGACCCATATAAGGACGTGATCACCATCCTCAAACTCTAGAGGCCTCCACTTCCTGATTAGAACTGAAACTCAAAACTCATTCTCTAATATGGGTAAGGTTGACCGACTCAAGAGTGATCGACCACACCCTCCTGTGCATGAGTTTATCCTGTGCTGCCCTGGGTTTCCTTATCGCCGACCAAGGAAAAACCATCCCAATGTTGTAGATAAACCACAACCTTTTTTCCTAATACAGTCAATCTATGTATGAACTGTGGATCCAATCCATACTCAGACCAACTTCGTAAGGCCTTGATGCTGCCACCAAGAGATTCCAACCGAAACTCTCGCCTCGAGGGTCAGATCACACTGTCGGTGTAAGTGTGATTATCGAGTCTCCTCCCAAAGGTATCTCCAGATGTGAGGGTTATGTCTATGGATTACCGGAAACTCTAGGTCTGGGAAAAGATTCATGGAAGAATGGAATGATTAATATCAACGTCTGTTACTACGACAGCTAGTAGTTGACATAGGCTGTCCCTCGAATCATTCTTAGAGCCATTGGGTCACACTCCTTGACCGCATGCAGCTACTCTTTTTCCCTGCTCTCCAGCTCCCTAAACCTGGCAGGGATAAAAAAGGTGGGTGGTTGTAACATGTTGAAATGTAAACCACCTTATGTTGTTCTCCTAGCTCTACCTCTATGTCTTCTACTCCACAGACTCATCTGTCATTAACACTTCTTCTTCTTGAAACATTTTACATGCCCGAGTCTCTGAGACTGACACCAGTTTCCTATTTCTTACTACACTGTACAGTCTTCTTCCGCTCCTGGATGATCTGCACCTTCTCCGCCTATGATCTGTAAGAGCTGCTAAGATTTCTCCTTATTCAAGAGGAGAAACATAGTCTCATCCCCTAGATGAACCACGCCCATTACCTAATACAGCCAATCCTGACATGAATGATGCATTAATGCCATGGACGACGTCGTAAGTCCTCGACGTTACTTCCAAGAGATCCAACCGACACTCTCGCCTCCAAGGGTCAAGTCACACTGTCGGCATCAGTGTGAGGTCACTGGGTCTCCTCTAGTATAAATCTATAAAGTGAGGGTCAATTCAACAGTTTTAACCCAGACCTCTTAGTATCAACCAAACAAATGGACAGGAAATCAAACATCACAAAGTTACGTGTCTTTTATTACTGCATCTTGAAGTACAAAGACACAAATACAACAGCAACATGGAACTAGAAGTACCAAGAACAAAAGGAATACACTACCTCCACTCCTGTACACCCGCTTCCAGAGCTCTGCTGCCTTGTCCACTGCTCGACTATTGCTCAAGCACCCACCACTACTTCTGTCTCGGTGGCTCCTCCAATGCCTGTGGATCAACTATGCAGGGAGTTGGACAGTCACGTGCCATGTGACCCTTCCTGCCGCATGCATAACACTTCATGCTCCTCGTATGGATGGCTCTGTTTCATGTGCCTCGCAAAAACAAACCTGTATCTCGAGGTCACCCACCTGATGGTCTGGTCCTCTTGGACCCCTGCATCATCTATATACTACCTACAGATGACTCGGCTACTGATGGAAAATCCTGCGGCAAAGGCAGCAGCTCCTGAACACGCTCGGGGTGTAGAGTCACTCGTATAAACTCCACCCTGAATAAGGTCTCGATTTCTCCCCATGTGAAAGTCATCTCATCAAAAAACTAGAGCATTAGGATCCACCATCTGCCTGCTGCTACCTGAAGGAGGCTGGCAATAAGGATCACCATGAAATTCGCTAGTGTACCTACTATCCCGAAGACTCTCCCCACAGCCTCCAACCAATCCTCAACCGCCTATAGGTCCATCTCTCCCCGGAACCTGGGTGGCCTCTGGCACTGTAACTCATGCAACGCGCTCAAGCGGCGTGCATCGCCTGCTGCTGGGGTTGGTGGCATCAGTGGCCCAACGTATGGTAGTACCGCTGGTGCCTCCGCTGGTACCTCAACTGAAAGAGGGCCCTATACTGAGGCCTCGTCGCTCGACAGGCTATCAGTATGAACATCTCTCGGGGATTTAGCTGATCGTCCGTGGAAAGGAATCTTGAATGAAACAGATGTGACACAGTCAAAAAATTATACCTGGTGAGCTGACCTAGTTTGAGCTGATTTAAGGGGAAACCTTTGAAAACACACATGAAATTAGTGTTTTCGTGCACTGAGTCGGAAATCAGATGTCAGGGTCCTGGTGTATGGATACGTCGGCCGCCTGCACCAACATTGGACTCCCTGAACTGAAGACCACACTTAGTCCCCTTAACACTTTCTTTACAGAAAAGAAAATATCAGAGTCCTAAGTTCCGTGGTAGAACTGAATCCTCTGATACCAATTTTTCACGACCCATCCTCGGGGCCCGTGCCGTGACTACCCCAAGCCCGCCTTCCATAGGCCAGGGGCTGGAGACTAGCACCAAAGGCATAAATCCCAATAAAAAGGGAAGGAATTGCCTTTATGAAAGGAAAAAACACACAAACAGAGTACTGGCAGAAGCTACACTAGGTAAAGTACTAAAACAAATGTGCTGAAAGTACAAGGGGCTAGAAATACAAGCCCAAAAGAAAGGTACAGCTACAACAGAAAGTAAAGTGGAACTCAAAGGACAATAGCTAAAAGGTGACAAGAAGCTCCTGGATCGTCATCCGGCTTCCTACCTGAAGGGTAGATTCATATGTCCTCCTCAGCACTCCATGTCCGTCCGTCTCCTCCGGGTACCGACTCGTCGTGTGATCCACCTCTGGGTACCAACTCGTCGTGAGATCCACCCTCGGTACCGTCCATCTCTACAAGCCTCAACCACGATCAGTGTTGTCCGTCATCTGAAACCAACAGAACGAGGTGCGAGCATAGCCCGTGTAGGGGTGAGTATACGATACTCAGTAGGGACCCCAAGACCCTCAAGGTCTCACTAAATCCAATAAGGATAAACACAAAGAAAGTTCTCAACAGATAAACCTTACTTAGGTATAAGTCCATACTTATACCTAAGTTATCATGTAACCCATCTCAGCTATAAGGTTTCACACAAATATGAAGTCGACGGATAACCACTACATAGGTATATGCCCATACATATACGTAAGTTATCTAGTAACCCATCTCAATCACGAGGAAAACACAAAGGTCATTCACTCATCTCAAACCAGGATTTTCATTATCGAAACCGCAACTGCTGAAGAGCTCCATCTCTGTCGTGTACAGTGATCCTGTCATGACTCTGAGACACTTCTCACTAACCTAAGACTGCTGAGGTACTCCTCTTGTCGAGTACCGCGGGTCAGCCACCCAAACACTGTAGTGCTTCCCACCGGGGTCTGCCACCCAAACACAGTAGTGCACCCCCCTAATAGCCTATAGAGGTACTCCTCCTGTCGAGTACCGCGGGACTGCCACCCAAACACAGTATTGCTCCCCGCCGTGGGTCTTCCACCCAAACACAGTAGTGATCCCCACTGGCCTATACAAGTAACTCCGACTCGAATTGGACAAGCAGTCTTTAGGTCTCAGCCAGCTACACGGTCTCCGTACTCCGTACGCTCGTCTTTGGGATGGTCCGCTCCACGAGCAACTGGTTGATACTCCATGTATCATAACATCTTACGAAGAAGTAACTCAAAGGACCGCCTTGGCATAGGGGTCTCAACGCAACTGACGACGCGTCGATCGGACACCCGGTCTGTGAGTTATTAGCCTTTTAGTCCAGGGGGCCCGGTTGGTTTCATGTACAAACCAACCTGGCCATATCTCAACTATACCCTGAACTCACATAGGGTATACTAAGGGACCGTTTCTCAACGTGATCACCGAAGCCGCTGACGGTTCGTCAATCAGACATCCAGTCTGAAAGTTATCGGCTTTTCCATTCCAGGGGCCCGGTTGGATTTTGGGTACAATCCGACCCAACCATATTATAACTGCATCCAAACCTCAGGGGAAGTATGCCAAAAGATCCTTCTCACCTAAAGGAATCCAACAAAGTTGATGACATGTCTATTGGACGTCCGGAACTCAAGTTATAAGCGTTTTCGCTACGAGGGCCCGGTTGGTTTCGGCTTCGAACCAACCTGGACATACCCAAAGTTCTCCAAAACCATGAGTGTAATATATCTAAACGCCCATCTCGATCCAAGGATCCCAACGCAACTGATGGTGCGTCGATCGGAGGTCCGTAGCCCAAGTTATGGGCGTTTGAAAGGATCTGTCCGGAAACAGGGGGTATGGGCCCGGTCCGACCCGGCCTAGTACCCCCTGGGTCGACCTGTTAGGGCGTGGCGCGACCCGGATGGCGCGATCCGGCCCAGCGCGGGCGGTCCAGCACGGCGCGGGCAGTCTGGCCCAGCGCGGGCCGTGGCTCGGCTCGTGGCCGAGCTGGGCGCGAAGGGGGGGGGGGGGGGGGGGCGCTGTTCCCCCCCGATTGACCGCGAAACATCACGACTTTAATGCCACCCCCCTAAACCCGGAACTAATTTGCCGTTACGGTTCACCGCGGCCCAACCACGACGATCTTCTCTGGCGGCGCGCCACCGCCACTCTCCGCGGACCACCGGACGCACACCGGTGGTCCGTTTCGGCCACCGTCTACACCTAAGGTCATTACGACACCCAAGATTCACTATGAAGTCTTCAAATCACCATTGCGGCCTGTTTCGTCATCGCCCGTCGATCCACACATCAACAAACATTCTGCGGAGGGTTGTCGGGCCGTGTTTGTTCAGCCCACGCCCTCCGCGTTAAGTGTTATCAAAAAGCAGTCATTAAAACACATGATTTTAATATCTACGAGGGTATAATTTATTCAAGTATAAATTATACTAACCTCATACTAATAAATACTTTAGCATGTGAGATTAAATCACTCGAAAGAGTATCAAACAAAATTCCCCTACGTTTTTCCCTAGAATCAAATATTCCCAACCCGCAAACATATTCTTTCACGGATCAACTTAATATTGAGTTGATCCGAGTTATTTGTTTTAGAAGGTAACAAAAGTGGGTTTATTAACATTCAAAAACTAATCCCCTACCTCGAGTCTTTCGTCGTTCGTTGACGATAACGTGGAAGGGAAAGGACGTTGGTTCGTTGACGGCGTCGTACGGTAAGAGGTGATGATGACGATGGTCATTGGAGCTCGTTGCTTCCGTCGTCGTAGGAGTGCACCCAAAGAATAATTGATGTCTCCTCTCTAGTTGTGCAACGAAGAGGATAGAGGGTGCGTCGTCGTTCCTCGCCAGAGGTTTGGTGTTCTTCAACGAAGGACGAAAACCCCTCTTCCTTCACAAAGTTCTCTCTCAAGAGGTTTCTCCCAACAAAATATTTGCAAGGCAAATATTTAGAGAATATCTCTCCATATTAAAGAAAAGCCATGCAAACATAATTATTTAAAAACTCAAAATAAATTAATTAATTGAATCACCTAATTAATTTATCATGGGCTGGCATAATTAATTAGAGAGAGAAGAAGGTGAAGAGTTAATTTAAAATTCAAAAGTGAGGAGATATTAAAGGAGAGTTGGCCCATAAGTGCAAGGGAGTTTAAGGGGGGTTATAAGAAGTTCAAGGTGTTATGGTCTCGTGTGGGCCCCACCAAACTAAACTCTCCCATGATAGGTTAGGTGGGTGTGAGCCCGACCTCCCACATATTCACACATGGGAAGTTGGGTGGTTGTGGACCCCACCAACAACTTCCCATGGTAGAATTTAACTTCCTTGAATATCAAAAATAAAATTGTACACAATTTTAATTATTTCTTCATTAAACCCCCAAAATTAACTTCTTTCCCTGAACAAACGCACCTACATTAAAAGTCCTCTTAAGCAAAAACCGGTGATGCGAGTTCATCAGTGCCCTCAAATTTCAATTCGAAGCACCGGTTCAAAAGATAGAAAAATCCGCTCATTCGTTCACTGAACGTACCCGAGCTAAACTTCAGAAATTGATTCTGGGCACACCGGTCCCCGAAATCAGGTGCCGCCAGAAGACACCGACCCGTAAAATTCCAAAGAAATTAAGAAAAACTTTTCCTTGAACTTTTCGGGTCTTTACAGAAAAATTATTTCTAAATTATCTAATATGGCTCATTTTTTAGTGTTAAAGGACAAACCACCTAGGTAAATAAAAAACTAGTTACCATTGTAAAAACTAAAATGGTAAATGTTAGAAAAATTAGAGGATAAGGGGAAAAAGCATTTAAAAAATGGTTATTTTTTGTAGGTGTAAAATTACATTCAATTCCCTCTAATACATTATTTATCAAATTTTTAGGCACTTGGTTGAGAGAGAATTCTTATTATTGAATTGTTTTTGGTATTTATAAAAATACTAGCCCTCAATTACAAAAGCGCACCCCTCCACTCACTTATTCACACCTCTAAATCCATTTATCTCAACCAAAACAAAAAACAATCTCTCCAAAATATTTTTATACACATTCTAGAGCTATTGTGCTTCCCAAAATACCAACCCTAGGGTCTTTAATAAGAAATATAAAGGAGGTTTTTTTCTAAGAGAAGGTAATCATCATCACCAAGCTCTTTATTTTTTTAATTCTACTTTACCAGCTTCAGTTATTTATTAAAAATAATAATATAATACCACTAGTATATCACATATACTAAGAAGTTATTATTTTTATTGAATAATATTTGTCCATCTCATTCTCCTTCAAATGGGAAATAAAGTCACCTATCGTGTGTACGACAGATGACTTCATTTCCATAACACGTCAAATTGATTTTGACTTAAAGATGATTTTATAGAATAGGCTAGACCGTAGGTCCTATAAAAAGGATTTTTGATGGGATTGAAGTGTGTATTTTTTTTTAAAAAAATTCTAAAATATGGGGTAGTTTGGAAAACAATTTTAAAAATAAAATGACTTAATTAAAGAGTTTTATATTTGAAAAAGAAAGGTGGTGTTTTTCAAATTGTGAGAGAAGAAGGTAATTTCAATTTAACGACAAATATTGAATAATTAATTGTTTTAAATATTTCACATGATTTAATAGAATCCTTTGGATAAGGTTGTCAAGATCTCAATTACCCTCTTTCCACTTAAAATGATGCACAAATAACCAACCCTTAACATAAAAACCATGTTGTCAAGGTTTAGACCTAAATCATAGAACACATGCTAAAAAATCATACTAATATCTAATGTATGTTTAAGAGAAATAGGATTCTTGTGTTGTCCATTCAGAACAACCCAATATTCACACTTGAAATCTCAGCCCAATCGGTGTTGAAATGAAATGTGTTACACTGAATTACACCCATGAAATGAATTTAGAATAAAAGAATGTTAATATAAAACATAAATGAAATATTTCACAATTAAATTACACAAAAAATAATAATAATAAGTTATATAACTTTAATCCAAAGTGTGTGTATCTTTCTTTAAATGAATTTCCCCAATTTAGCTTGCTATCGAGGAGAGGAGGAGGCTCAGATGGGAATTCAACTTCATCCTAGAAACCCCTATGAGAATAAAGGCCTCTAGAAATCTAGGATGAGGAGAGGAATTTTTTTGGGCTCCAAATTGGTAAAAATTCACTCCTTGGTGAAACTTTCAAATGGGGTTCCCAAGGTTATATTTTATAGGTAAAGTGGATGGTAGTTTTGAGCACCAAAATTTCAAGAAACCACTTGTCCCATGGTTTTGAGAGGACAATTTGTAATATCTCGATTTTCAAAAAAATAAAATGTTTTATAAACACCTATTTAATATATCCTCTGAAAATTTGAAATCATTTTTAAAAATATAGCCTGATATATAGACAAAATATAAAACCTAACTTTTTAATTTGAGAATATTCATTTTTATAGACAGATCAGTTTGGTTGGGCCCCTTGATGGAAGAATTTAGCTTTGGCGCCTTAATAAGAGTTGTGTCCAACTAAAGTTTTGATCATAACACAATGTTACATCCCATTTTTATTCATGGATTTTATATAACTTGTAAAATAGTGGACATATTTATTTAGACTTCCATGCTTTTTCCTATTGTCCTCCTGCTTGAACTTTAGCCCTCCAAAGAACCTCCTCCTACAACCATATCATAAAACAAGTGAAATAAACCTTTTTAAAATTGAAAAAAAATTAAATAATTGAATTAATAATGAATTTCAATTTGTCATTATATTTGGAATCTACAATAAAAAAATCTATTTAATATAATGGTGTAATGGTGAAATAAAATAGTGAATCACGTTGTGATCACCCTCCCACATCCAAAAATTTTAAGTCTTGGGAAAAGTCACATTTACAGAAAATAATGCATGGAGATATTACCAAATTCATGAAGATTTAACATTAATTAAAAATTTAATTCATGATAGCAATGTGAAAAAATCAAAAAATACACAAAGGAGGTATTCACAGTGATCATGGAAAAATATGTATCATAAATTGCATCATAATGAAATTCAAGGAGATGTATGATACCAATAATGGAAAATAACTGAAAAGTCAACAGTGTTACTAACTCTGCACTTGGGTATGTGAAAACCATTTCATGAAATTATTTCCACTTTCTAACAAGTAAATATTTGTTATTATAACATTTTTATGATTAAATTATTATGTTCACCCAACCCTCCCTATATTCTTTGTAATCAAATTTCAAGATCCACCCACTTAAGCATCATAGGAAGTAAAACCCCAATACCCTGAGCTATATATCCCCATAATTTTTACATCTCATCACTCCCCTCATTTATTATTAATGTTATTTATTCTTCAAAAGTTGAACTTGGAAAAAATCTCTAATTCACATATCAACCCATATTTGATCTCTTCATGATGCCAATTGTAATAGTGATAATAAGATAAAAGGGTGAGGAAGAGTGTTTTTTGACCTTCCCAATAAACAAACCATATTTGTTTTGTGTTATTTGTGTTTTTTTAATGTTTTTAAGGTCATGAAACAGTCAGATAACAAGTACAGACACATAGGTAAATCCGATACAGTAATAAAAAAGATTATATATAGAATAAATGTTTGGAGAAATCATTTTTGAAATCTGATATATGTAAACATAACTTATATTTACAATCTATTGATTAAGAAAAAAAATCAAACTTCATGGTTGGGTGCAATGATTTGTATAGTTATTAAGTGAAACAATTTTCCCATAAACAACTCACACAAAGGGTATCAATCTTTTTAAAGGTTTTAAAGTGATACAACCATTTATATCATTGTAAAAAACCCAATTTTCTAAAAAAATCAACACCCCAATGTTAAATTCAAGATAAAACACACATTCCATCATTAAATCATTTTTTCTAAATGTTAAAACAACATGAAATTGGAAAATGACACATGGATTTTAAAAAAATTCCATGATTAAGTGGGAATCAAAAATGAACATTCTTTAACAAAAGTGCAGGGGGAAAAAGTGGGGGAGGTAAAAATAAAATGCAGAAAAAAATAGAAAAAGTTGAAAGGTGATGAAAAACCTAATGAACTTAGGTAAGTGAGAAAAATTAAAAATATAATGCAGCAAGACAAAAAGAGAAAATTGAAGAAAGATGATAACAAACCCTAACAAACCCAAAAATGTACTCATACCCCCACTCCTAGAGTATGAATTTTCCTCACTATAATAAAATAAAATATAGTAAGTAAGGATAAAACCTGGTGGGTGTTATTGGTATATTGCCTCTTGAACATGGATTTCCTCAATTGGGGACTCTAGAATGGATTCATGAAAGTGATTCAACTATTTTCCATTGAAAGTGAAGGTTTTTTTGCTTTTTCATTTTTAACCTTAAAAACAAAAAAATGGATTAACATTAGTAACAATGTATGGACCAATAGAGTGAGAAAAATGCTTAACTAGATGAAGTTTATCCTTTTATTGAAATGGAGGACCTTCTTCCCAATGTGGAATTAATGATGAATGATGAGGTGGTCGTGTGAATCCTTATTTCCCTCCTTATATATTCAAGAGTACCCATGTGAATCTCTACACACTTCCTTCATCTCCGGAATCTATAACTTTCTTTAAGAACTTATATAAAAAAGATTAGAATTGAACTATTTAATGGTCTAGTAGGCGTGATGCTCTATATCAATAGGGAGTTAAAAACTCATTCCAAAAACAAGCTGATAAGGTGAAATTCCTATAAGATTATTGAGTTTAGTAAGATATAAACATAATGAATCATCAAGTCTAAGACTCAAATATTTTCTATTACGTTGAACCATTTTTTAGGAATTTGTTTTACCTCTCTATTGGAAACCTCAACTTGACCATTGTTTTCTGGGTGACATACAGTAGAATCTCAATGCCTGACCCTATTCCAACAAAAAAGTGATTTCATTGTTCAATTATAGAAACAAGAACCCTGTTCACAAATGATGACCCTTTGAAAACCAAACCTACAAAATATTTGGTTTCCCAAAAATTACACAACTGTCTTGGAATCATCAATCCTTTTAGCTTGTGCCTATACCTTTTTTGACACATAAACTACTTCTAAAAGGATATACAAGTTCCAAAATGAATTGGGGAATGGTCTCGTAAAGTAAATTCCCAAAACATTGAAAATTTCATGGAAGAGAAAGGGTTATTTTGGTATTTTATTTGTTTTAGAGTCATTCCCCATTATTTGAAAGTAAGGACAATCTTTATATAAATCATGGGAATCCTGAAATAGTGTTGTTCAAAATAGAACAGAATTAAGGTCGTTGCAAGAAATCCACTGGGGGATAATGTGGCCCCATAAGATAGAGTGTGGTAGTAAATAAGGATAGACTAAAACTCACTATCAGGAACAAAACACCCGAGGAATTGATCACTACATGCGAGCTAAAGGTATGGGTCATCCCAAATGTACCAAAACCACTCATGTTTCAGATGTCCTGCTTGGTTTTTTTTGAAATCAATAGTAATGAAAGATGATACTAAATAATTTACAATTTCATCATACCAAGGAATAACATCTTGTACTTGATAGAATTTATCATCTGAAAAAATTTCATTTATAGGAATACAATGTGATGATCCAATACTTGAGGATGGGAGGATCATAATAATATGGTCAACCAATTCATTATCTACTATTTTTTATCCATACTTTCTAGATTAAACTAATAAAGGAGGAGAATCTAGCAAATGAGACATGTCTTGTATTTTGGTTTCTTAAGGAGATACAAGAGGGCTTAATGGTATGAGAACACAATGACTTTGGACCCTAAAACATATGACCTGAATTTATCCAAGGAAAAAATAACGGCAATGAATTATTTTTCACTTGTGGTTTAGTTTTCTTGGGAATGTTATCATGTGAGTGAGGCATAGGTAATGTAATTTGGAGCTCAATCAACCCGTTGCGATAAGACAACCCCCACTACATAGTTCAAAGTGTCACACATGAGATCAAATGGTAAATCCCACCGAGGTGGTTGGATTATAGGGGGTGATGTGAGACTCCATTTTAATTTGTTAAAGGATTCCTCACATTGTTTAAAAAATAAAAATTCTTTTTCGTTTTTGGATTAAGTGGGAGAGGGGGAGTGAAATCTTAATAATGTCATGAATAAAACATAAAATACATCATGACCTAATAAAGAAGACATATCCCACAAATATTTGGGGAATGGTAGGGGGAAATGACATCCACTTTTATTTATCTACTTTGATACCATCCCTAGAAATGACAAGTCCAAGTACTATACCTCATCACATCGGGAAATGGAATTTTCATAATTTAATACAAGATTATTTTCAATACAATGATATAATATAGAACCAAGAATAATAAAACACCAATCAAAAGAGGATACATATATTGTGAAATAATCCATGAAAACTTATTTTTAACTATCCATGAAATATAAAAAAATACTAACCATGAATCATTGGAAAGTAACTAAAGTATTAAACATTCCAAATAGAATCCTCCTATATGAAAATGTGCCAAAGGGGCAAGTAAAGGTTGTATTTTCATAATCCTGGGGGGAAATGTAGATATGAATGTATATAGAATAACCATTAAGAAAATAGTAATGGGACTTCCATACTGGCCTCTATAGCATCTTGTTAATGGACAAAATAAGAAATGTTCCTTTACAGTGTGTTGGTTTAGTCTAATATAGTCTATTGAGACATGCCAAATATTCTAAACATGGGTTAGAACCAATTCATTATTTTATTTTTTAATTATAGTTATAATAGTTTTTTAGGAACTACATGCAATGGAATGAACCATTTGATTTCATATATGGGGTAAATGATTCCAACAGTCAATAATTTGGTTACTACCTTTTTAACAACATCTAGGAGATTTTATTTTAGTCTAAGTTGTACCCACTTCATTGGGTTATCCTCATTGATTAACAATATATGATGAATAAAAATTGATAGACTAATACCAGGAATATCATCAAGTGTCTGTCCCAATGATTTTTTATACTCCCTCAAAAGGATAAGCAATTTAAATTCATGCTATGGAGGGAGTGAACTAGTAATGATGACTAGGATCTTGTTTCCACTCTCAAGATATGAATATTTAAAATTTTGATGTAGTAGTTTAAGTTCTATATTAGGGGGATTTTGGATTGATGTGAGTGAATGTGAAAGTGGTAGGTCATTGATATCATCTAAATTCTTAATGGTAACATCACCCGATTAGGAATAAGCTTTTAAAATCTTATAAGTATCATCAATAGTCATGAGATCCTCACTACTCAATAAATCATCGGTTCACAAACATGAATGAAATTTTTCTAGACCACTAAAACATTAAATGAATGATTAATTAATTATAATTTCTATCAAGGATGAAAAAAAAGAAATGAGACCATGGGAAAGAAAAGAAGTTTCTATGGAGGAATGGAGTACATCAATTAAATTAACAGAGAGAGAGGAATGTTATTTAGAGTGGTGATTCATGGAATCATGGATGTTGAAGTGGAAAATATAACCAAAAATATATATAGATAATGTACCATTTTGGACATTAATTATGGTTTTAGTAATTTTCAATAAATTCATCCCCAATATAATTGATAAATTACCATTCTTCCTATAATATTCCATTTTAATCACATAAAAATGAGTAGGAAAAATTAAATTTTTACCCTCATAAGAAAGTCCATGAACAAACCAGCGATGTGTTATGTACTCCAATTTTCTAGTTTAAAAACAATTCTACTGGTCTTTAGTACCCCAACCTATAATGATGAGAATATAGAGTGAGGAATCACATTTTTAGAAGCACCCAAACCACTTATAGCATCAGAAAAGAAATACTCCCCCTATGGTGCACGAAACAGAGAATATTCAGAAATCATTATATTTAGTGGGAAGTTATGTTTCTTTCAATGTTGAGACATTCCTACCAAATATGTCATCTTCATCCCCATGAATATTACTTCAGTGTTTACACTCATCTTTCAGAAACTTATTGTATCATGGAATTTTATTTACGAAATTAACGAATGGATTGTTAACTTGCACTTTTTTGTATGTTTCCTAGATTTATTTATCTAGTTCAGTTTATTATGGTTTAAATGGTTGGGTGGAACTTTGGGAAAATGTAATAGGAATGGTTCATCTTTATGGTTTATCAAATGAAACTCTCTTTACTTTGGCATGGACTTTCTCTGGATATGATTTTTCCTTAGTTGGATAATTTTCAATGGTTGGGATAGTGGTTTATTTAGGAGTAGATGAATATAATGAAGGGTTCATTTGGATTTTATGTTGAGTTACAATTTAAAGGGTGATGACACTGGCATTTCCCTTATCCATAATGTTGACTAGTGGTTTTGAATGTATTTTACCCAACCCGTGACTTGTTATTTCCCCTACCGAGTTGCCAAGTTGGATTAATTGGGTTTTTCGGTTTTATATTGATCATTGGGTGTTTTTTTTGAATTTTATATTATTTTCACCCATTTTATTCTTCATGTATTCTAGTATAGTATTATGTTGGGGGGGGGGGGGGGTTAGAAAGGGCTTTGTGGCGGTTAAGGATTTTTGGGTGGTGAAGGTGGATGCCTACACTTACTTGGTTGGTTCCATTGTTATTGATGTTTGTTTGAATATATCCATTTCCTATAGGCTTGGTTGTCTTTCCATACAAGGTTGTATGGATAGTATAGTTATTTTCTAATGGGTTGGTTATAGGGGTGGTCTAGGATGATTTCCTAAAAACTCTCATAAGTCTCTCTCAATTGAGAGAATTAGACAGAATAGTGGGTATTAGTATAACATATTCCAAAATATATGGGATGAGGAGTTTAGAATTTCCCCTGTGAAAGTGAATGTTTTAGGAAAAGGGTACTTACGTCTACAAACTCCATGTCCACATTCTTCTCAAACTCGGAACTCTACTCCTCATGGACACTTCAAATGGGTACACTCGACCTTGAACCAGATTATTATGTGTTCTGTATCATTTTTTTTATTAGGATTACTAAATTAATTGGGGTATTATCAAATAGTACACCACCTATATCAGCATCAATTATGTGTCCATTAATAGGAATTAAACCTTCATAAAAATATTTTATTAAAATTTGATAAATTATTTAGTGGTGTGTTCAACCAGATAAAAACATTTTAAATCATTCCTTATATTCATTAAGTGTTTCCCCATTATATTTTCGTATTCCATATATTTCTTTTCATATTTTTATATTTTAAGAGGTAGGGAAGTAGTTTTCAATAAAAATGTGTTTCATGTCTTCCCAACCAATAATTAGGGATTTTATATATTATATATAATATTTTTCAGTGTCCTCTTATGAGAATTATAATGCCTTAATAATTAATTATTCTTTATCCACTTTTATAGATTTTAATGTTGAATAAACAATGTGAAATTATTTTGAGTTCTTATATGGGTCTTCTCCAATGAGTCCATGTAATCATAGGGATAAGTGAATTAAACCAAAATTGAGTTCAAAGTTTGGTGCTTAAACTTATACTTGAATATATGAAGGTTGAATATAAACATTAGGAAAGGTTAATTATTTTAGTGTTCAGTTATTTTTAAGCTTTTTATACACATTAATTTCAGTTTCAAATTTGCTTCCAAAAGAAGAGGGGTTTAGAATAGTCTCAAGGTGTGGTGTGTCCTCCATCAGAAGGTTTTCTTGTGTGTCACAGTGTCGCAAATGCAGGATTATCTTCAGTTTGGATTAGAAAAGGAGGTAAATATCCAAGAGTAAAATTCATCATGAACATAACCTACACATGAAATAAATTATAATACAAAAAGATATGTAAATTTATAAGATAAAACAAATAATATTCAAAATATTTACAAATATATTATTAAAAACATACACTAAAAACCAAAGATCTCAACATTAATGGAACCAAAATTTGACCAAATTATCATGAAACATCAAATTGATTGTGATTTTAATATTATTTTATAGAATATGGTAGAACCTAGGTTATATATCATGGAGAGTTGATGAGTTTCAAGTGCATATTTTTAATAATAAGGTCTAAAAGAGGGGGTTGTTTTGAAAACAATTTTAAAAATAAAATGACCTAATTAAAGAGTATAAAAGTGGAAAAAGGAAGTTGGTGTTTTTAGAATTATGAGATAATGAGGTAATTTCAAGTTCACTACTTAAATTATATTGTTCATTTTTATGAAAATTTCACATGATCTTATGGTATCCTTTGGTTAAGGGTTTTCAAGATATCGATTCCCCTCTTTCCTATTAAAAAGATGGATAAAGAACCAACCACTAACATAAAAATCATGTAGTTAATGTTTGGACTACAATAATAGAATAAATTATTCCAAAGAATACTGATATCTCATGTATGTGTTTGAGAAATTTGATGCTTATGTCTTCCAATCAGAACAAACCAATATTCCCACTTGAAATCTCAACCCAATTGATGTTGAAATATAATGTGTTTCACTTAATTATTTCCAAGAAATGAATTTATAAGATAATCATGTTAAGATAAAATAGAAGTTAAATAATTCAAACCCAAATTAAAAAAAATCAGTAGATGAAAAAGTGTCAGAACTCCCTCTTAAGTATGTGTAGATTCCTTGAAATGACCGTCCACCGTTTATCTCACCATCGAGAGGAGGAGGAGGTTCAGATGGAACTTCACCTTCATCCTTGACCCCCAATGAGAATATGGGACTCCATAAATTCTAGGATGAGGATAAGAATCCTTTGGGACTCCAAATTCAAAGGAATTTACTACTTGGTCGATCTTACAAATGGGGTACCCAAGGTTCCATTTTATTAGCAAAGTAGAAGGTGGTTTTGAGCACCCATATTTCAATAAACCACTTGGACCAAAATGTTTAGTGGATAGAAAATATTATATTAATTTAATTTTTTTTATTTTAACACCTATTGAATATATCCACTGAATATTAGGAATAATTTGGAATAATATAGCCCAATATATGGAAAAAATATAGAACCCAACTTTTGAATTTGAGAAGATTTGGTTTCTTCGACAGATCAGTTTGGTTGGGCCCCTTGATGGATGGATATGAATTGTGTGTATTAAAAATAGTTGTATCACACATAATTTTGGATCATCCCACAAAATATAATCACATTTGGATGATATAAATTCATAGAAATGTAAAAAAGTATACATATGTTCTTGAGCTTCCATACAGTTTGGCCCATTTTCCTTCTGCATAAACTCTTTCCCTCCAAATCACCTCCTCCTACAATGAAATCATAAAAAAGTGAAATAACCATTTTTTAAGATTAATAAAAATTAAATAATTGAATCATACATTAATTAAAATTTCTTATTATATTTTTAATTTACAATAAAAACTCAGTTTAATATAGTGGTGTAAGGGTGGAATAAAATAGTGAATCATGGTGCGATCAATAAACTACTACCTCGCAAACAAATATAATTTTTATCCATAAACGACACACATAGATAATAATAATGATGTAAATTATGAATATACATGAATCATATTAAATGATACTACTTCTTTCAAAGAAACATATCATCCACTTCCTTACCCTTTCAATAATTAAGTGAATGATATCATTGCTCATGCGTACATACGACTTACGGTCTCCACGTAACGATGTGATTCATATTCCAATTAAAAAATAAATGATGGTTATATAAATATATATAATTAATACATGATACATTTATAATATTAATATAATTATGGAGATTATGGATCTATAAACTAAGCCTATGAACCAGAATTTCCATGACAAAACATGCATGTGAAAATGAAGCAATTAACACCCAAAACAATGGTAATAATGAAATAATATTAACAAACAGGTGGTAAAATGTTATAATAGGATCACATATCATATTATGAATATGAATATGGATCTTTTATAAATTAATAACATGATTTAAACCCTTATACAAGAGGTTAAATGAAGTTCAACTAATGGGAAGTTTGAGGTAAGGGATTTCATCTCAATTTACCTTCATTGAGGCATATTTTAATGTTACACACCAAGTTTATTTTATATGGTGTATATATTTATAATTTTTTATTTAACATCATAAAACCATCATAATTAACAGTATTTTATGATTAAATTTGAATTATTTCATCAAGGGGATTTGAATTTAAAGTAACCAAGTGGTAATGAATTTCATAACTCAATTTCTTTTCATTGGGTTACATTACTTCTTCATTGTCTTTGATATTCTATGATTATGTATCAAATGACTTTTTGTTATTTTATATTGTATTTCCACTCATTTTATGTGTATTTAAATTTAACACAAATAATAAATTCATTTATCAATTCTTACTTCAAAGGTATGATCATGGTACGTGATTTCATCTCAATTTACACTCCATTGATACATATTTTTTATTATGATCCTATTAACTTTTATGTGCTATATATAATTCCCCTTATATCTTATGAAAATGTATAAAATTAACCACTGACTCTGGGATAGTAGGGTCGGGGTCTTTACAGTTGGTATAATATGAATTTTAATATAAACCTTTCGAATTTGATTTTAGAAAACATAGATTAGGAAATAAAACATAATGATAAACATTGAAGATAAGTATCAGAGAACACCATATAGTTTTGTTAATATAGAGATTATGTGTTTTTCTTAGAAACACATCTATTTTTAGATACACATGTGGAAATGGTTTTGGAATAGATTCAAGAAGGGGTAATAACTCAAAAAAAGTTACATCGGGTTTGACTCAAGTGTTTCCTGGTACAAGATAGTGGCTCTTACTGCAGACCTAGTTTGACACTCCTAGTGGATATTATTTAGTTAATTTACATATTTTTGAATAATTTTAATATATGATTAATATGAAAAACCTAGTTTAAACCTAGGGTTTCATATATTGAAAAAATGTTTTCATGATGATTATCATATATCAGGAGATGTAGATAAATAGTGGTCAATGATTTAAAACACTAAGGATGAGGAAGAAATAGGAGGAATGGAATATAAGGATTTGAAGGTAATTTTATTAGAAAAATATTTTCTTCATAAGAAATGAGTGGATTTGGACAAACAATTATTGAGTCTGAGACAAAAATAAAAGTAAAATATTTCAAATTATGAATTTAACTTTACAAGGTAAACAAGGTATGTTTTAGACTTTGTGTGCAATCCAAAGAGAAATATTTACAAATTCATTTATGGGATTAAGTCAGTCCTTAGAAGGGATATTGTATCCGAAAAATTATCACCATATTAGAACATGTTATCATGTGATATCAATAAATATAAATTCATCTCTATTTATTATGGATTTGAAGGGAATAAATATGAGAATAAGGTGAAATTGGAAAAAATTGATATGCAGAATAAGGGAAATAAGGATTTTCTGACATGAGATAATTTTGTAAAGAAACACCATGTAAATTCTTGAAGGTAATTGGAGTTCACTAAATGTGTGGAGAGAAAGTCCATCAAGTGCATGGATGTAAGTGAAATAAAAAAACCACTAATTTTTAGTGTTTCAACTATAAGAAGAGGGGGAAATACACAAACAAATGCCCCAAGGGTCAAGGGTATATACCTTAAAATAAGCTAAGGGATCAAGGTTAATCTTAATCTATTAGAATGTTCTAAGTGGAATGATCAACATGATTGCGTAATTGGATTAAATAATTTTGTTATAGGAGTATTTTATATATTATATTACGGTTATAAGAATAATGATATGTATTAAGATTTTACTATAGTAATTTTTCTTCAAGGATTTGAGAGAATATGTTAAATGGTACTGATGACTAAGAAAGGTGATTCTGTGGAAAGTGGAACATCTTGGAAAATACATTATTGGGGGAAGAAATCCTTAATATTTTCTTGATATTTATATAATAATAAGATGATTCTTACCATGAAATTGGTTAGTGATTTTTTTTATCATTGATGGAGTTTAAAACATTATTGGATTTATGGGATATATTTAATAATCAGTGGTTTTATTCAAGGAATTAAGAAAGTGTAATTTTTTTTGAAAGAATGAATATTTTCAATAATTCTTTATGACAATTCAAGTTATTACCATGGTTTAGAGAGATTTATTATAGTGGTATTCACCTATTTGGTATGAATTTGGAAGAAATATTTTTTTTTTGCGATTAATGTTGAGTTAATTATGGAAGTTTATTATAGTTCTTTATGAATTTAATATTTTTGAGTTTGTTTAGACATATGTTAGAGGATCCTTAAGGTTAGATATTAATATAATTGATTATGTTGAACATTGGATCTTATTGGATAACTTATACCAACCATTTTTGGATTTGGTAAATATTTAGTGGTAGAAGGAATGGATTAGGGATAAAACGATTCATTAAAAGTTAATTTTAGTGCTTCAAGCATAAAAAATATTCATTTTCATTTCTTGAAGATAGTGATGAAGAATAAATTGATTGAAGCAGAACAAAAGGGTGAGATTGTGATTATGATATGGAAATAAATCAACTAAGTATATTTTCTAAAGTACTTTATTTAGAGAGTAAAATAATCCCTAAATTTCAAGAAAAGTTACCTTGTGATAAAAGTGATATATTTTAATTTTATTTATGATAGATCAATGGAATTTTAAATCATCACAGATTTAAATTCTTGTGGTGGTTAACTTTTCCAAGCCAAGTTCTCTATCATTGTCTATTAACCCTTGGGTGATTAGTATTCCATTCCATACCCATATTTTTACATATGACTAATATTATCCTATTAGAAAACCTAGTTATGTAATATTCTATATGAATTTTTTATTTCTATTACCTTATTTTTAAGAGGAAGTTTTATTAACCCTCTTTAGGATGTGATTGTTCAACAGAGGTCCAACCTTCGACGATCAAGATCAAATTGAGAGGAAACAATTTATTGAATGCGGGGGGATTATAACAACCTAAGGTTTTATATTATTATTATTTATTTAGAATAAATTTAATTTTTTCAATGGTTTGTTTTAAATTAAACACTGATTTTAATTTACATTCTGCGTAATATTGAGTTTATCATGCGTTACATGCAACACTATGTTTATGAAAAACCTCAATTCTTATTAAAATAATATTATTTAATATGATAGTTATCTCCATGCCATAATAATGGAGAGTAAGAAAAGTATTAAAAAAATGAAAATATATGGTTTAAACTTATAAATTTCATTAATTATTTTATTATCAATTAATTAGAAATGAAAATTTAACCATTTGAAAATAAAGGAAATCTTTTTATGAAAAACTATTTTTATGCACACAAACATGTTCTATATAAATAAATTAAATAAATATTGTTTGAATGATTTTAATGTTATATATATATATATATTATATTCAATCAAATTTCTAAATAATCAATAAATATTTTCTCTAGATATGAGATAATAAGAAATTCAATTTTATGCTTAATAATCAATTTTGGCACATTTTACATATTAATTTCAAATTTAATTTTTACCAATTTTAGAAAATTTATTTGAAAAAATAATATTTTTTTTTTGAAATTTCCATGTCAAATTTATCAAAGGGTTAATTTTTGAGAATTTTCTGAAGAGTAAAATATTTCGGTGAATAGTGAAAAATACTAGTTGTTATTAACAACCATCTTTTCATTTAAAGCATTTAAAAACAAAAAAATTATTTTTAGATAGTTTTAAAATTTAAAATTAGTTAAATTATATATTTATTTAAAAAAATTTATATCACTATAATCAATTACATATTAAACTTGGATATTAAAACATTCAATACTTATAAACATTTTCTTTTTGAAAACCCATTGTTTCGTTGCATATGCAGGTTTAATATTAGATTAAATTATTAAAATTATATAAATTAAAATTATAAAAATAGATTTAATATCTTGAATTGGAATATTTAATATTATCTAATAAGTTCAAAATAAAATTTTACCATAATTACTAGTGAAAATAGTAAAAATTGATTACCAAGTTTAAGGTAAATAATGGGTTTACTGAGGGGTTTAACTAAAATGATAAGTGTTATAAATGTCCCAAAACTTGTCTAAATACTATTTTCGGGCCATATTTAAATATTATAATTTCCATTTCAAACCGAAGGCATTTTTGAAGCTTTTATTATGGGAAATGTTATATCATTTATGATTGTTTTGGTATATTTCCAAGTAGTTTCCAATTGGGTTCCTTTTCCCACTTATAAAAGCACCTATACTCTCATATCCTCTTCTATATGCACTCAAATATCCCATTTAATCTTCCAAATAATTTAAAAATCTATCCCTATCATCTTTATCAAACTTCTATATGTTCTGTTCATAAAAAATTTCCAACCCCAGGGTCCTTAAGAGGAGATCCAAAATAGGTTTCTCTAACAGAAGGAAATCCTCTTAAGGAAGCTATTTCTTTTTCATTCTACTTTTAAAAACTTAAATAATGTCCCAAAACCTCTAGTATATTGAAAACGGTATCTACCAGATAATATTTTGTTACTATTATTATGACATAATATTTATCCATATCCACATCCATCAAATTTGTAATAAAACTATTGAACATGTGTGCGACAGACTACTGCCTCACGAACCGATGTAATTTGTTTTCCATCACCACCTTTAGTGGATATATATAATTTTGGATTTAAATTATTTATATAATATTTATTAAATTATTATACTAATGGAATTATTATATCACATATAAATTCTTATTTTTTTTGTGGGGGATACAATAATGTTTCTCGAGTGTATATCAGTCAACTAACTTGCAAAGTGATGTGATTCGTTTTCACTAAATATTTACATAAAAGGTAATATTGGATAAATTTAATTAATAAATGTGATATATATTAATTTATATTGATTATGAAGCACTAATATATCATCAAATTCATTACCCTTTCATCCATTATGAAATGATATCGTCGCTTGTCTGTTCGTATGACTTACCATCACCTCAAAGCGATAAAATTAATTTTCTATGTACAGTTTCAACAATTTTTTATGATGATGTATCTAATGAAAAAAGATTATATTTTTTAAATTAATATAATTATATATATTATGGGACTATATTCGTTTTTCATGATCTGAAATTTTCATGACCAAACATGCATTTGAAAATAAGTCAATTAACACCTGAAACAATAGTGAAAATGAAATATTATTAACGAAAATGTTATATGATGTTATAAAAAAATCATAAATGATATTAAAAATTTTAATATGGTTCTATAATAAGTTATTAAAATGTTTTAAACCACTATAAAAGAGGATAATAAGATCTTGTCTAAAGGGAAATGTGAGGTAAGGGCTTCTCGTCTCAGTTTTAATTTTGTGAGACATATAAAATATCCACCACTTATTCATTTTTGTGGTGTATATAATAAAACCTTTGATATTTTATATAATAAATATATTTCTATTCATGCTATTTCAAATTTTAATTTTATTTCATTTATTTTATGGGTCTTACGACTCAAAAGTGAGCAAGGTGGAAATTGTTTATTTCACAATATTATCATTATTTAAAATTATTTTGTTTATGTCTCCTTTGAGGTAATTATTTAATGTTTCTATCATAAAATTAATATATAATATTATAATTTGTCATTTAGGAAATTTTAAAGTAATATTAACATTTTATACTCTTTGGTACTTAAAATTATTGAGAATATATTTTTTTTATAAAAATCCATCTTTAT
The DNA here is from genome assembly GCA_963277665.1 of Viscum album. Classification (NCBI taxonomy): domain Eukaryota; kingdom Viridiplantae; phylum Streptophyta; class Magnoliopsida; order Santalales; family Viscaceae; genus Viscum; species Viscum album. The sequence continues at coordinate 1,368,790,581 of OY728162.1, read as the reverse complement.
TTATCTCTTTGATCTAAAATCCTTTTTCAACAAAACACATGTTTTCGAAAAATGTTTTAAAAAATATTTTTAACCTTTTCCAAATATTTAATAAATTAATTTTTACCCATTTTTACTTTTTAATTTTTTTTAAAGGAACCTTCTTGTCATTTTCAAAACAGGGATTGTTTGCCTTTTACTAAAAATGTTAAAGAAATATCTATTTTAATGTACTCGATATGTATATAATTTCCAACCTTCAAGACCACTCAATGATTTAATTTTTTGTAAGTATCAAAGTTTATTTTAAAAAATTTAACTTTCAAAATGTTTTTTGAACTTTTAGTTTTAAAATTATTTTCAAAGTAAAAAGGTTATTTTCATCAAAATGTTTAACGAAATTTTTATAGTGTTCATATTCATCAATGAAATCAATCCTTTATTATAATTATGATCCAATGGGGATATATTGTATTCATATCATAATTATTATTTATTTAGATGGTAAATTATCAGAATTAATGTGAATGTTATTTTTTATACCATTATTCATATTAATATGGATGATTTATGGCCATGTTTATTGATTGAGAAAAGTATTCAGATTTTGTATTCTAGTTTTTCAATATGAATATGAATATTTAGATTTTTTATTTTTATCACCTATACTATGAGGAATGAATTATAATTAGTATGTGATGGGTGGGGCCTAGTTATAGATAGCCCCTCGATGCATCGACTAGTGTCATGGTGCAAATATGTTGGCCAAATTAGACATATTTCTAAACATAGATCTAAACTATCTTGGGAATGGTCTTAGAATTATATTTCATATGTTTGGAATTATTCATTACCTCATTATGAATTTAGTTATTAATTTTCATTGTGATTATTCTATTTTTTTATAATATCTGTGTATAATTTTTAAACTCATCTGATTATTTATATGTAATTATTTGATTATCATTTATTCCGGCCATATTATGCTCATGTTATTAATTAAATGGAATGTGTTTCAATTATTTACCTTTCCATATTGATTATGACTAATTTATTCATGATATTTTTTTCTACATTCGTACCTTTAATAAGAATATAATCTCACCCATTTCTTTAATTTTACTTTCCTTGGGAAACTAGGAAGTGTTTTATTACTAATATGTATGGATATGCTAAGGAGAATAATGGAGTTATCAAAGAAAATGTTATGTTGTATTTTATATTTTCAACTGTAATGTGAGTTTCATGTATGTATCTAGTTTACTAATACTACTAAACTACATGATCCATTGGGATGCGATTCCTTGTATCTTATTCCAAAGTAATAATGAATCCACCAAATATTTGATTATATGGGTAGGGTCTTTACAAATACCTGTCTCTCAATCACCACACTAGAATATGAAACAAAAATCATATGAAAATATCAGATGAAAAATCATAAATACATTATGGTTAAAATTTTTTCTTAATTATTAATAAAAATATTTATTGTAAAATGTAAATATATTTGAATCCAAACACTCAAAATAATTAGATATGTTTATATCAATAAAATATATAGGAACTAACTACCATAAAAGTTTGTAACTACATTAGGTCATGTAGAAACAACCTCTTCATTATTTTTTAATCCTGTTTTTCTTAATCTCAAAAAACACCCATATGTAATGATTCATGCCTGATAATTCTATAGAAACTTTAAAATTTTCATCCTGTAACTTAAAAGGGAAGAATTTTCTATCTCAAATACATTACATTTCATGTTTATTAGAAATAACCAATGGGAAGTATTAGGTTATATGACTTAGTATGATACATCACTGAAATGTATTCATAGATCAATTGGTAACATTTCCAAAAATGAAAACATGCCTCAATTAGATACATTTCTAAAAATAGCTATGTGAATTAATTGTTTATGTTTCTAACAACAACTATGTGGTACAATCATATATGGTTCTCATTTACATTGATAAATCGACTACACGAATCATCTTCCTATCCATTCATTTATGTGGACCTGGTTATATGGATAAATTAGATACATGAATCATCTACATGAATATTTTGATATATAATTCAGATACATGACCATTATTCTATGTGGATCACCACTTATTTTACATTTCATTCAAGAAAACTTTACAGAGATCATAATAAATATAATCAAGATTCTTAATCTGTAAAAGAACACTTCACATTACATCGACATATTTAATTTATTGTATATTTGAATACTATGAAACTAATAATATTCACTTCACAAATTTTGACAAAAAAATCAAACAACATAACAAAAAATATTTCACAATAAGAATATTCTTCACATAAACTAATAATATATTTCCTCATGGTCTCTAAAATTCCACCTTGGGATTTTTTTCAACTAAGGAATAAAAATCACAAAAGCTCAGAAACACAGGAAATGAATCACTATCCTATAAATTAATGTCTACATGAGCATGCTCAGCATGTGAAATAATAATTATTTGAAAATAATTCCATGATTTCTATAAGATAGTGATGTATGACCATAAAATATATTACACACCTTCAAAAAAGAGACATCGACTTATACAAAATATTTCTGGCATCCACTTTAAAAAATTGTTACAACTATTCACATATGATGAAATCACAACTTAGCCTTTTTAAAACCCCCTTAATATATTCTATCCATAAAGAGATAAAACGCATATCAATGGAATAATTATAATGAAAATTTTCTCCCCCATTGAAAAAAACATGAAATGTCAAGAAGATAGAGGGCTCAAAATAGAAAATTTATAGCCTTGTATAGGATGAGGTTGAACACCCAACTTCAATCTCAGATTCTGTAATGCATCAATAGAAAATGGCTTAGTGAATATGTTAAACATATTCTATTTTTTGGAATAAAATAAAAATAAATTCATTTATATCCACAATACCCTTGATTAATTGATATTTAATATCAATTTATTTTCTATAGGAATGGATAAATAGATTCTTTGATAGATTGATAACACTATGATTATCACATCAAAGAAGAAGTGTAATATTTAAACCCACCTTCATATATTCCAACTATTTTTTTTTCATCCACCTAAATTGAGTTTTACAAATATTTTCATCCACATATTCTACCTCATTAGTTCTCAATATTACAATTTTTTTTGTTCCATCACACACATATATTACCACAAAATAAAACTAAACCAGATGTGTATTTTTTTCATCAGTATAGCCTGCCCAATCTATATCAGTATAACCCAAAAAATAAAATTTTTATTTACCTTCATATTTCAATTCAGAATATGTAGTTCATCTTAGATAAAATAGAATCCTTTTTCTAGAAAAAAATGGGGATATTTTGGATCACCTTGAGATTTTGAACAAATAGTGACAATATATAGAATATCTGGTATTAATGATATAAATTATAATAAACTACCTACAAATGTTCTATACACTCTTTAATTAACTTCAAAAAAATGTTCATATTTAGATAGATTTTTTATAATAGAATTTGTATAGAAATTTATTTTGAATCCTCCATACCAAATATTTTCATGAGTTCATTTTCATATTTCTCCTGAGAAAAAAATTTGATCTTTCTTTTGAGACATTTGAAAACAAATAAAGTAACTCATTCATCAATTCATGGAAATTACATATAAATCCATTATTTCATTAGAAAACTTCTCACACATTTTTTATGATTTCTATAATATAATATGTCTTACTCATTAATAATAACAATGAGTGATATCAATTTGACATATTGGATGTTGAGATTAATGTCCACTCTTCTATTTATTAAATTCAAAATTTTCATGTAGGTGTCAAACTTAGAATACCATGATATTGGGGTTTGTTTCAGCCCATATAAAGTCTTCTATAATTTATAAATATAATTTTTATCTTCCTTATGAAGAAACACACATGGTTGTTCAATGTAGACCTGTTCATATAATTCTCATTTGATAAATATAGACTTGGAATCAAATTGTTATGTCATTTAACTCATTTTCTAACCAACTTAAAGGACTATTAGAATGTTTTAAAGACATGAAACTAGTGAAAATGTCTAATCAAAGTCAACTCCTTCAATCCATGAATAGCCTTTACACACCAATCTTAATTTTTTCCTCACCAATTCACCTTTTCTATTTAATTAATTTTGGAACTCCCATGTTATTTAATAGTATTATTATCTATAGTGTTGGGAACAAGATATTATGACTAATGTTACTCAATTTGATTCATTTATTCTTTATAGTACCAACCCTTTCTTGATTATCTAGAGTTTCCTCAACATTTTTGGGGTCAAATTGAAAATAATAATAATTGTGAGATGCTTTTCATAGAGTTATTATAGATTGAACTTATTTTTCATGATTTCCAAGTATGTTTTGAATTTGAACTTTTTTTCTTATCCTAGGATGTATTAATTTTTTTATTCATTATATGAGAAGTATGAATATTCTCCATAAGTTTGTATATCTTCACCACCCTCATCATTTTCTGGTATTTCATTAAACTGTTTAACAATGACCTCACTTATAATACTAATTTTATTATAATAAATTGATTTTATTATATATTTATGGATATTAAAATCAATTGTATAAAATATTATACTAGTTTACCTATTATAACACTAAAATCATCTTCCATTCGCAACATGACAAAGAAATATTCCAGCCACACCACATGGATTAAAACTACACAAATTTTTACCAATAATCTTCATAATACATATGATTCCATATATTATAATATGAATCAGTAATGGTTAATTATTATAGTACATATCATAAGGAGTGATATTAGAATTTGATCTATAAAAAATTATTTTTAACTTTAATTACTATTGAAATGTTTTGTCTACATAATTCTTAGAAATATCATTTTATATAAATAATTTTGGGCCATCCCTACCAAGATTCAATTATTTAGTTTAGTTACTCCTTTTTTTGTGGTGTGAATGGTGTATTGAGTTCATATTAAGTGTCATTCTTTTCAAGATAATATTTAAACATGTAATTAGTTTATTCAACATAATTATCTGTATGAAATATCTTAAGAGTGTAACCAAACTTTTTTTCAAAGCATATTATAACACTCTCAATCTTATTTAAAGTCTTTGATTTATGATTGATAAATATAACACATATAATGAGAGTAAATTCATTCATTACATAAATAGAAAAATTATCTCTATGTGTTAACTTCTCACTCATGGATCCAAAAATATATGAATGAATTGTCTCCAAGGGATAATATGTCTAAATATCAACCATTTTGTTTTGAGAATTAAGGATCTTTCCCATCTAACATATATAGAGAAATTATCAATCCCCCCTACATTTGGGGTAAGCCACGTACAATTTCTTATTGATAAATATTTCTCATATTAATTTGACTATGATGACCAAGAATTTTATTCCATATTTTATATTAATATCTCATTCTAAAATATTATGAATTTTGATCATTTCAAATTTCAAAAAAATTTACTTTTGTTCACTTCCCTCTAGTTACATCCTTTAAATTTTATTTTATTTTTAACCAGAAAAAATATATTTTGTAAAATTATCTAATTATATACATCAAAATGCATTAAAACACTTAACAAGTTGTGTATTCAAGTATTAACACATTGAGTGTTCTTGGATTCAAATTTTAATTTTCCAATCTTACTAGAAAAATCTATTTAATCTTGAGTGACCCATCATTTTCAAAGGGAACATATCTTTCATTTAATTAAAAAAAATATTCAAAAATTTTACATTCCCAGATATATGTGAAGAAAACCAACTATCCAATGTCTATAGACATTCCTCTTTTGAAGTTTTAAGAGAAACATCTACAATAAGATACTTTTCTATAAAATTTTATAGAGAATTATTTTACTATCAGGTAGGAAGAATGATGCGAAATTATTTTTCAATATGGCATGATAAATTATATCTTTCACAAACTTATTCAAACTAATGAAATCTATATTTAGTCTTTAAAATATATTTTCCAAGTTGTTTCTAAATATGTCTTCTAATTGTGAGATGAATCCCCCTATGATTTTTTCTCCCAAGTATTTTAGAATTATCATAATGATGGTAGTAAGGCCAACACATTCTTACCCTCCACCCAAGGTCTCCATAGTACCAAGAATATCCCTAAAATTTATATATAATTTTGAAAACAATATATAATCCAAAACTATGTCTCTAAATTTCCCTTTTATTTTGAATAAAAAAATGGATAAGTTTTGTAAGAAAAGGTTTTAGTGAGTCCTTAGAATACTTATCTTCAAAATAGACTTAATTTAATGATTTTTAGAGTATATATAACTAATAAGTTTTGAATAAATGTTAATAGTTATATAATTTACATATTTTTGGGACTCTAAAGATTTAGAAATAAACATGATTCCTTTAACTTGATTCCTCTTCCAAAATCTCCTATAAATATTTTTAGTGTCAATATAATTTTGAGAGGATGATTCTTTTGAACTTATCACATTTCATTATTCTTTGAACATTCTATAACTTTTTAAATAGAATTTGGAAATATAATTCTAGTTAGGTTCAGTTCTTCCTCTATATTCAAATTTGTAAGTTGAATAAGACCTTAATACTTTTCTTATCCTTTTAAATATTTTTTTTATTTTGATATGAAAGATATTATTATAATAAATAAATTTCTATAGATTTTCAATATTATTTACTAGTTTAGATATTTCTTCATCATGGGTTATTCCCATACTCATAGTAGATTGATCATATTTCTTTTAAATCTTGTTCTCCATTTCATGTTTTAAAATTTTCAAAAACATTGTCTTAATTATCTCTTTAGTATAAAATATATTTGATATTATTAATTTTCAGTTCCAATGTTATTACTTTTATGACTATATAACTATTTATTATTAACATTATCGATATGAATATTTTTCATCAAAATTTATTTTAGTATCAAATTATTCACATTACACACCACTACTTTCACATTCCATATATTTAGATAAAAAATAAATCCTAATGTTCATAGATAAATTCCTATCCTTTATTTTAGAATTTTTTTGGCATGGAAGAAATTTTCTTTAAGGATCTTCTGAAACTTACATCTAATTATTTACTGACTTCATCTTCTTTCAATTTTGGATAATATGGTGCCAAATGTATAACAACACCATAATTAAATAACTTAATAGGTAGCATTCAATTAAAAATTTTATTTATACGTTTAATATTTTTTATGATGTGGAAAATAATTTTAGAAAATTTCGCATCCATATTATTGTCCAATATTAAAGATAAAGCTTCACCATCCTCACAAATAGTCTTCATTATTTTCTCATATTTATTGGCTTTAAAATATTTTCGAAACATTATTTTATTCTTATGAAAGCTATATATACTAATTTCATATGAAAATAGAATAGTATGTATTTCATAAATAGTAATATTACATAGATCCTTTTCTTAATACTTTTTCATTAAATTTATCTTGAATGATGCATAAAATCATTCCAATAATAATAGAGTCTACCAAATTATCACCATAGAATCTAATGGTACTTTCAACTTCATTAACTCTTATAAAAAATTATGAAAAATAATTTCATCATTTATTTAAATATCTTCATATTTGATTCTCCAATACTACAACTTAGCTTGGTTAATCATATTCATTATTCCATATATATTCGGGAGTTTATCCCAGATATATTTATTTATATATTTATTTTTAGGCCTTTATATTTTATAAATTATCCTTTTGAATGAGAAGATAAAATATATTTCTTAGAATTACTATTACTTTCCAACATCCTCTCATTTTTTATATAAATGGAAACACCATTAGAAAGGGGAACAAATCCATAAGTTTCACTTCCAAAATATAAAAACTCATGATAAGAGATAAGGAAACACCTTATCATTAAATATATTTATTTACTTATTATCAAACATGGGAATCAACATTCTAATCATTATATTTAAATTATACACTAACTATTTTATAAAAATAGTGACAACTTAAAAAACTATATCTTCAATAGAAAAACACAAATGATGGGATGATTCCCTAAATACCACATGATATAATATAGGATCATGGAATCACTGAGAGCAGGGAGAATCAATGATTGGACAATTTTATATTTTTCCTTTTTAAAACAAAATTCTCCACTGATTATGGTGAATTTTTGTTTTTATCCAAGCACAAGAACACACACAGAGAGAGAACAAATGATTTAAAAGGTTCACTACCAAATGTGAGTAACTAGTGATCAGAATGATCTGGTAATACATGTGATCATATAATCCACTTAAATGGTGTGAAGTAAAATGATCACGGGAAATCCTTAGAGCACTCTTACCAGCCTAAAAACTATTTTTTCATCCCACACATCAAGTGAATCTCTCACTAATAATGAATTGAAATGATAAGAGAAAATATACACTTCTTCATCATTTAGATTGTTATCTAGTTTTCAAATGTGATTATTTCTAATTCTCTTCTTTTATATTTATACAATAAAAAATCCACATCCATTTATATGAACAAAACTATATGTGACCAATTATTCTTCACCAACACCTCTCTCTCAATTATCACACTTGTATATGAATCCATAGTGATGATAATATAATAGTTGACAATTTATCAAGCCTTGATGGTCAATATTTTATCTTCCTTCTTAATTGAATTATTTAAAATACTATATAATAATACTTGAATTCAAACTCTAAGTATAATACGATTTATTCATAGAAATAAATTCCATATGAAGTAACTTTCATAACTATTTATAAATGAATAAGGTTATAAAAAAACCTATTCATTATTCTTTAATATTTCATTTATTAAATATTAAAAACAATTGTATGTATTGATTAATTAGTGATATAAATATTTGACAATTAAATCTTTAGTCTTGGACCATCCACATAAAAATGAACCACCTTCAATCTCGGCTATGTCACATTTACTAAGTAGTAGAAATATCCACCATGAAGTACTCATCAATGTGACTCAATTATCTACTGTAACATCTCTCACATCCTCATTTTGTTGAGAAGGTGTTATGATATTAAATGGACTTTGGTGAAATCCCCAAGACACCAAAGGATGTCAATAAATTCCAAGGGATTCATAAATAGTTGGGAGTCGATTTTTTTCTATTGAAACTAAAAAAACCAAACCAAGTATACAATAAACAAACCACCGCTAATTGATGCATGAACACAATGTTTACAAATCAAAAGTAACCACTACAATAACTTACCATACTAAAGTACAATGTGAAAACTAAAAAAAATATTGGAGTATAAAGTGGAAGAAAAAACCAAATAAACTCAATGACTCAAAAGACCCCAACTCCTTATCTCTCAACATGCTCTAAGATCCAGCACCAAAATCCATAACCAAGTTATCATAATGAATCACTAAAGAAAAGAGACACCTTTCTTTTACCTGTGTCTCGATACAAAAAATCTACAAATGTACCAATGTTCCTAAGCAGGGGGTGAGTAATGAAACTCAATAGGTTTTCTCCAAATGACTTACCTAATCATGCCACTAGTATAGAACATTTTAGAAATTTTATACATAAATAATGATACAAATCAATTTAAAATTGTTTAAAAAAAATCACTAAAGAATTTTTTCAAACCAAAACCCTTTCCATGGAAGGAAACCAAAAAAGTATTTTAAACCATTTTCAATTTTTTTAGCATACCCAACCATGATTCACACACGCACCCACACATGTGTGCTCTAGTGATAGTTCCATACCCATGATAGGTTTCTCATCTATCCACCAAGTCCACAATAGGTGGCCAATATCTTTGTTCCCCAATGGAACATGCCCCTTATCCAGGGTCAAATCCCTTTTACCATAATGGTACACACCTCTTATTCAGGGTCATGTCGAAATCATGAACCCATAGAAATCTGTATATTCCAAAACCATGTCAAAACCATGCCAAACCAACCATTTCAAGACATTTAAATAAAAATCAAACTTTTATTGAAATAATTTCCACAAAACCATTTCCATGAATAAAAAAAACATATTTTAAAACCATCATTTTAAAATCATGAAATTAATAACTTTGCACAACAACAAATTTTTACAATTCCACAAATAATCACTAAAGAGGGTTTCTACCATGCCTTTAACATTAACTTCACAATAAATTTCAAGTGATTCAATCAATTTTAAATCAAGAATTAAAATTATTATAATAGGATTCGAGAGTGAATCCACCTACCTCATATGAATATAAAAACACAACGAATGAAACAAAAATTTTAACAAACCAGGTTGAAACTCAAAAAATCCCACCTTATATATTGGTCCATATCATAAGAAAACCATATTTTTTCATTATTGGTATCAAAAAATCTAGATCCATCCCCAACAGATTAGATATATCATTCCAAGAAAGGTAAGTATAATAAAATTATGAATAACAACCAAGAATGATGACTTTATAAGGAATCCGACATCCAACGCACCATGAAACATCAATGAATTGCTTCCAGGTCAAGGAGAAGGGTATCCAAATCCTTCTAGAAGAGATTAAATCATGGTAGGTTTATCATATAAGAAAATATATCCATTAATGGGAAATTACAAATTAGATTCGCTATTTTTAGATCTAATTTTTGAAGGTACATGTTTAGCTCAAACGAATAGGAGAACTATGCACTAGTTATAATCTAGATACTACCTCAAGGAGAACATCACAGGGTTGGATCACATGATTAGACAAACCGTGAAACAACCATAAATAATCCCTCTATCCCAAAAAACCATTTCTTCTAGGTGGCCACATAGTTTGGCCAAACCATGCGCTTAACTGTGCACCTACCAAGAGCCCACTGTTTCACTTTACACAGTTTTCTGGAGGTGTTGCATAGTTTCTATTAATTTTTCTCTAAATATTCTCCTCTTTAAAATCCAAAAAACACTCCAAAATTCCTCCAAACATTCCCAAACATAAACCGAATACTTTAGATACTTAGAATACATAAATAAAGGGTTACTTACATGAAACTAAGGGTGCCAAATTCTCCCCACCATCAGTATTTATATCCCTATAAAGTTGAAAACCACCATTGGCCTAAAATAGTCCAGGCCACTACTTGAGCATTTCCTTCTCACGTTCCTAGGTTTCTTCTAAAATTTAACCATGTCGCCACAAAACCTTCACTAGACCAATGTTTTTTCCACGAAAGACTTCCTATTCCCAATCCAAAATCCAAAATAACACATGAACCAATGAAGAATACATCTCTAAGTCAATGTGAACCATCAAATCACATTGTTAGGATTATGATGATACTTTTTCAATTGAGATACATGAAAAACATTATCCACCAAACTGAACCTGGGTGGCAATTCCAATTGATATCCCACCTCATGAACCTATTCAATTATCTCAAATGGGCCTATTTATCGAGAATATAAATTTCATTGATTAAAAAAATGATGATTCCCATCCTTAGAGATATTCTAAAGAACACATGATCACTCACCTTGAACAAAAATTAACATCAATGATGATCCACATATTATTTCTAACAACTATGAGCCATCTCCATTCTCTGCCTAATCAACTAAATCTTCTCCATTGTTTCATGGATAATACTCAACCCAAATAGTGAAATCTCTCCTGTTTCCTCCCAAAAAAGTGGATAAGGATAAATACTCCCATACAATGCTTCAAAGGAAACCATATGTATGGTGTCTTGGTAACTGTTGTTATATGAGTACTCTACTAACTGTACATTATAATCCCTTAATAAAACAAAATCTGTTATCAAAGCTCGAAACATGTCTTCCAATATTTATATCATCATTTTAGATTGTTCATCCATCCGAGGCTGATATGCCATACTTGTAATCAACTATGCCCCAAGGTATTTTTGTAAGTAATTACAAAAATGATATGTATACCTCAGATCCTGGTCTGATAAATTGAAAACGGTACCCCATGCCTCTTTACTACTTCATGGAAATAAACATTAGAAAAGTCCTCCACTGTATGATATTCATTAATAGGGATGAAATGGGAAATTTTTGTGAGACAATACACTATCACCCATATGTCATCGTGTTTATGAACTTTACTTGGGAGACTTATCAAAAAATCCAAAGTGATATTCTCCCATTTCTAAATAGGAATAGGCAAGGACTGAAACATACCTGATGGACGTCGGTACTCTGCCTTATCATGCTAATAAGTGAGGCATCTCATAAAAAACTCAATAAACTTTCCTTTTAATTCCAACCCATGAAAATTTTTATTTCAATGGATTACACATCTTGTGAATTCTAGGATGAACAACCAATCTCGAATGGTGGTAATCATGAAGGAGTTCTTGAAAATCCAAAGGTATGACTATCTGATCTTTAAAAAACAACACTAAACTCCCATCCAGCTTCCATCCCCCATTGGTCTCCCCACCATTGAGTTTTGACCTCATCCCAATAGTTGGAAAATCATATATCTGTTCCTCTTTAAACATTTCCACTAAATCAGGAATAAAAGAAACAAGAAAGAAAATTGTAACACTCCATCAATCATCACAATCCAAGTGAATTTCATCTATCACTGACATCAACTACTACTAATCTAAAGCCTATTTCTCAAACTAAAAATAAGACTTCGGACTTAACGTATCTTCCACAGAATTGACTTCACCCAATGTATACATCAAGGCACATTAAAATAATTAGACATAAAATATCCACTTTATTTGTATCAGATTCAATTCTCTTTATGAGAAAATTTTTTTCAAGCTCAAATGATCTGCAAACACTGTGAATTTCTCAGTAAAGAGGTAATTGTACCACGTATTTAAAGCATGGACTACAAAAACCAACTCCAAATATTGTGTTTTATTGTTATTCTCATGAAACTATAATTTTCTTGGTCTATAAATAATGACATGATATCCACACATGAAAACACATCCCAACCTAGATCCTAAATAATCAAAATACAGGACCTACCCTTATCTAGATTCAGTAAATATCATGATTGGTGATGATGTAAGTGGAATTTTATTCTCTTTAAAAGACATCTGATATGACAACCCTGCTTTTTATTACAACTTAAACATGCTTTATTACATAAAACTTCACTTGATACAACAAAGAAGATCGAGAGGTTTAGCGTCTTTGGGGCTTAGGATTATTACATAAAAACTTTAAACTTGAAATACAACATCCTTATTGAAAACTTCCTTTACATGACCACTACATTCCTTCGTACCTAGCATTGCATGGGATAACCTGAGGACATGCATAAGAAAAGGGTGAGCTATAAAGCCCAGTAAGGGAGTACATAATGAATAACATGAGGAGTACAATACATGTTAGGCAATAGGCATATCAATAGAGCATAAGAGAGACATGAACATAAAGGCATGATAAAGCATGATAATCATAACATGGAAATGTGGCAACAACACTTAACATTGAATTAGCATGAGCCAAGGCTCATTGCACATGGAGCATGAGTAAACCCTCATTGCACTTGAAGCACGAGTAAACCCTCGTTGCACTTGAATTAGCATGAGTCAACACTCATTGCACATGACGTATCATGATACTATACTTTACCCAATGCATTGGAGCGCTATCAGGGCGCACCCTTCTTAAACATTTCATTTCATGCATAAGTGTGCCACATGGATCATAAAACATGGATTCATAAAACATAATCATTTCTTCCACGATAAAGGAATGTGGAATTCATACATGAAACTTTACAATCAATAAGTATATGTGCATAAAGGTGAATACCCTTGATGGAGAAATGGGCATGGTATTCACTACACAAAGACATTGGCTTAGAAAATTGGTGCGATTTCGGCAGCGTAACGGCGTGACATAAGAATTCATAAAAAAGGTTGATGAGAGAGAAAGGGGTTCCTCATCATATTTACATGTAATGGACAGTAAGGAGATCATATATATACATGTCCCAACAATAGAAATGGAATTTAGATTCATGATACAAAAGTATTGCTTGAATGTAAAAGAAAATAGAGAGAAGTTCCTTTCGGAATTTCGGCATAGTAACGGGTGTACATGGGAGGCATTTAATGAGAGAGAAAGGGTTCTCCCATCATTCAAACAATAAGAGGGCAGTATGGGGGAGGTGCGAAACCATACCCCAACATTCATAAATGAAATTAAAAGGGCAATACAACTTAAAGAAAATTGACAAAAATGAGAAAGGAAGAAAAACCCTTACTTGGAAGTGTGCTTCCAAAGGCTAGAGAGAGGCTTGTGAGAGGCTTCTTGGGAGCTTGGGGCACCTTGAGAGGATTCTAGAGAGAGTAGGGCAGAGGTTGGACGAACTTCAAGGGCTTTGAGTGAGGAGGAAGTGGGAGCTTGGGTGGGTTTATATAGGAAAGGTGAGAGAATTCTTTATTATTTAGGTTTGGGACCCCTTATATTAAAATAATCCAAACCACAAACCATCCCATGGTATTTGCCCATGGTTTCTGGAAAAGGAGAGAGGAAAACAATATTTTACAAGGCCAAGGTCCGAACTTATTAAAAAATTAGGGTTGCTTATGTGGAGGTGAGTCACACTCCCATGGAAATTAATTTAAAAAGGCAAAGTGTTGAATAAGTCTTGAGGGCTCCATTAATGCTTTGAAAAGTGATTCAAACAAACCCAAAACCTCATTATTTTAATGATAAAACATATATTGGCCGAACCTAAGGATTATGGTATTTTATTACATCACCATTGGGTCATTATGATGTCATAAATCACATTATATATTTAAAAGGTATTTAATTTTTACCCAAAAATTGGACTGTCTCAGAAAATTATGAAAAATTCACCGTTGGATAATTTCGACGTCCTGATTCAAAAAATAATATTTATTTTATCTAAATAATTTTCTAAATATGTGAATTTGAACTTTTAAAATAAAAACCGACATTTATAAAAAATTCACGGGTTTTGACAGAAATGGCTTTCAAACCTTAATAAAAATTTTAATTGCATTCATAAAATTATAAGATCATTTATATTTAATAAAAATTAATTTAATATTAATAATAATATTTTATTAAAATATTATTTAATTCAAAAATCCTTTAATTTAATAAAATATAATTCTTAATTAAATAATAACTAAAAACATCATTTGTACTTTAAAAACTAATTACAATGCATCAAAAATGACTAGAAATTATATTCATTATTATATACAAAAAATAATGTACATGAACATGGTGCTACTTATTTGTTACATAACCCCTTAAAATAGCCGCATAAGACCTAAGGGTAAGGTGTGCGATGGTGACAGACTCTTGGGGTTGCTCGGATAACATCGCTCGAGTGGTGATCTCTATCAACTTCCATTTTTCCCGTAGACGATCACGTTCGAGCTTGACTTGATGAAGCTCAGCTTGGGCTTGGTCAAGGGCAAAGCCCAAAGACGCCACCTCCTTTCCGAGCTCCGACAAATGGGCTTCGTAAGGGGAAATTCTACTGGATGAGGCCATCGCTTCCTTTGTCTGAGTAAAAAATGGTTTCGTTAAAGCCTTATATTTAAACTACCCAGATGATCAATGTTCAACGGCTATAAAAGTAACGGTCACAAATCTTAACGTAAAACTAAAGAAGTTGACATCTTATAAAAACATAAAGAAACATTTAACTAGATCAAGAGGGATTTTCCATTAATGAAATTTTGGGTCGTTACAACATTCCCCCTTAAGAAATTTCGCCCTCGAAATTTTCCTTTTCCCACACTAAAACAAATGTGGGTAACTTAGCTTCATCATATCTTCCGACTCCCAAGTTGCTTCTTCAAACTTGTGGTTTCTCCACAACACCTTGACGAGGGGCATTGTCTTATTTCGTAGAACTTTTTCTCTACGATCTAATATCTTCACTGGTTGCTCCTCATAAGAAAGATCATCTTCTAATTGTACCACCTCAGAAGAGAGTACATGTGAAGGGTCTGGTATGTACTTCCTTAAGAGGGATACATGGAAGACATCATGCACCTTGGCCATAGTAGGTGGAAGTGCTAGTCGATAGGCCACAGCCCCAACACGATCAAGAATCTCGAAGGGGCCGATGTACCTTGGACTTAACTTCCCTTTCTTTCCAAACCTCATGACCTTCTTCCACGGAGATATGCGTAAAAACACCATGTCTCCGACTTTAAATTCAAGGTCTCGTCGACGATTATCTGCATAACTCTTCTGTCGACTTTGGGCTGCCTTGATATGCTGCTGAATGGTTTTCACCTTCTCCACCATTTCTTCGACCATTTCTGGTCCAAGCAGCTTACGTTCACCGACCTCATCCCAACATGCCGGTGTTCTACACCTTTTCCCATACAGGGCTTCATATGGTGCCATTTGGATGCTCGAGTGGAAACTATTATTATAAGAGAACTCAACTAGAGGAAGATGTTGATCCCATCCTCCTTTAAAGTCCATTGAGCACGCTCTCAACATATCCTCAAGTGTTTGGATAGTCCGCTCGGATTGGCCATCAGTTTGAGGATGATAGGCCGTACTGAAGTTCAGTTCAGTATTCAGAGCATGTTGAAGACTCTTCCAAAACTTAGAGGTAAATCTTGGATCTCGGTCAGACACAATAGATAGTGGTACTCCATGCAACCGTACCACTTCCCTGATATATATCCGTGCCTGTTGATCCAAAGAGAAGTCCTCTCGAATAGCAATGAAGTGTGCAATCTTTGTAAGACGATCCACAATAACCCAGATTGCATTGTTGCTTTTGGATGTCCTTGGAAGTCCAGTGACGAAGTCCATGGTGATGTTCTCCCATTTCCATTCTGGTATGGGCAATGGTTGCATCATCCCCTTAGACTTCTGCCTCTCTGCCTTCACTTTCTGACACACCGGGCACTTTGATGTATATTCAGCGATCTCCTTCTTCATATTATCCCACCAAAAGTTTTCTCGGAGATCTCGATACATCTTTGTGCTCCCTGGGTGAATAGAGAAATTTGAACTATGTGCATCATCCAAAAGTTCCTTCTTCAGCTCCGAACTTGATGGGACACATAGTCTTTTCCCAAACCGCACAATTCCTTCTTCATTAACATTAAACTCTGAGGATTTTCCCTTTTTGATAGCTTCCACTTTTTCTTGGATTCTCGCATCATCCTTTTGAGCATCCTTTAACCTTTCCAAAAGAGATGGTTGAGCAATCATTTGTGAAAGGATTGATGATGTTCCCTTCTTTATGATTCCCACTTCCATCTTCATCAAGTCTAAGAAGATTGGATCCTTCTCAATTCTCATCATTGATAGAATTGCTGGATCCTTTCTACTTAGGGCATCCGCCACCTTGTTCGCCTTCCCAGGGTGGTAATGTATTGAACAGTCATAATCCTTTATGAGCTCTATCCATCTTCTCTGGCGCATATTAAGCTCTCTCTGTGTGAATATATATTTAAGACTCTTGTGGTCCGTATATATCTCACATTTCTCTCCATAGAGATAATGCCGCCAGATTTTCAAGGCAAAGATCACCGCCGCCAACTCCAGATCATGCGTTGGATAGTTTCGCTCATGGATTTTCAACTGTCTTGAGGCATAGGATATCACTTTATCATTCTGCATCAGCACACATCCTAAGCCCTTCTTTGAAGCATCACTGAATACCACAAAAAGCTCCCCACTTGTGGGTAAAGTGAGCACAGGTGCAGTGATAAGCCTCCTTTTCAACTCCTTGAAGCTTTCTTCGCATTCATCACTCCAAGCAAACTTTACTCCCTTTCGAGTTAGCTTGGTAAGAGGGTTGGACAATCGTGAGAAGTTTCTCACAAATCGTCGATAATATCCAGCTAACCCCAAGAAGCTACGGATATCAGTTACCGATGTTGGCCTCGGCCATCCCTCAATTGCATCTGTTTTGGAGGGGTCCACAGATATCCCATTGCTTGTGATGATATGGCCCAAGAATGAGACCTCCTTCAACCAGAACTCACACTTGCTGTACTTGGCATAGAGCTTCTCCTTGCGCAAAGTCTCCAGTACAGTTCTTAAATGCTCCTCATGGTCCTCCTTGGTTTTGGAGTATATTAGAATATCATCTATAAAGACTACCACAAATTTATCTAGGTAATCTCTAAAGACTCTATTCATCAAGTCCATGAATATTGCTGGAGCATTGGTGAGTCCAAAAGGCATTACTATGAATTCATAGTGCCCGTACCTTGTACGAAAAGCAGTCTTGGGGATATCTTCCTTCTTCACCCTTACTTGATAATATCCCGACCGCAAGTCGACCTTGGAGAAGTATTGTGCTCCACGCAGCTGATCAAACAAGTCATCGATTCTTGGGAGAGGATACTTGTTCTTTATCGTGATTTTGTTAAGTTCACGATAATCGATGCAAAGCCGCATTGACCCATCCTTCTTCTTGACGAAGAGGACTGGTGCACCCCATGGTGATGCACTTGGGCGTATAAACCCTTTATCCAGATTCTCCTGTAGTTGTTTCTTCAGTTCTTCAAGCTCAACCACAGCCATTCTATATGGAGTCTTGGATATTGGTAGCGCCCCAGGTATAAGTTCAATTGAGAACTCAACATCTCTTCTTGGAGGAAGACCAGGAAGTTCCTCGGGAAATACTTCAGCGAATTCCCTCACAATAGGCATTTCTTCAAGGGTGGTTTCTTCCTTGGACTCAATCATCTGAGCCAGATATGCGTGCTCATAAGGTAGTAATATCCATGCTTGAGATGATGGAGTTAAAGGAGATTCATCTTCCTCCTGACACTTGTAAAGAATCGGGGGTCGATTCTCCATATGGAGTGTGATTTCCCTCTCCCGACAATTTATGTCGGCTCTATATAAGGAAAGCCAATCCATGCCAAGAATTGCATCAAATTCCACCAAAGGGAGTATGACAAGGTTCGCCGGGAAATTCAATCCACAGATTATAATAGGGGAGGACTTATACTCATGGGATGCAATGATTGCCCCATTTGCCGTACTCACCGACATCTTTACTTCCATGATTTGTGGTGGTGCAGGGATTATTCTACTAAACTTTTGAGATATAAAAGAATGCGTAGAACCTGAATCAAAAAGTACGTTCGCTATTCTTGAATGAATAACTAGCGTACCTGTCACCACTTCGTTGTCGGGGTTCACTTCGGCAGAAGTGATGGCAAAAGCTCTTCCTTGCTGTCTTGGAGGTTGTTGATTGCCTCCGATAACCCTTGGATTAGGGCACTGATTCGCAAAATGACCCGGTTCTTTGCATTTGAAGCATTGAACAACGCGTTGAGGTTCGAACGGAGCGTTCCTCCCCTCCGTCGCAGCCGCGGGTCCTTCTTGCTGACAGTTAATAGCTAGGTGCCCTTCTCTTCCACACTTGAAGCATTTTCTTGTCCCCCTAAGGCAATTCCCAGGGTGCTTCTTTCCACACTTTTGGCAAGTGGGGTGCTGGAATTTCTTAGCGCCGTTGGATTTATCCATCGGACCACCAGCATTGAAGTCCACCTTCCGCTTCTTGTCCCCATGATACCCCTGTGATTCTCCGATCTCCATTTCAACCTTAAGGGCACATCGGACAATCTCCTCATAGATGTCAAAGTCACGGATCGCTAATGCTTTCCGCAAGCTAGGCTTCAGCCCACCAAAGAAGCGGTCAACTTTGCATTCAGGGGTAACGACAAAGCCGGAAGCGTATCGTGCAAGCCTTGTGAAGTTTGCCTCGTACGCTCCCACAGATTCTTCATCTTTCTGCTTGAGGGAAAGGAAGTCCCTTTCCATCTTAAGACGGAGGGTGCGTGGAAAATATTTATCGAAAAACATCTTCCGGAATACCTTCCATTCCAAAGCCTCGATCTCCTCCTCAGGCTTCGTATTTTTGATCAATGTCCACCATTGATCAGCTTCACCCTCCATACGATAAGCCTCCAGGAGAACCTTCTCTTTTTCAGAGCATTGGAGGATGGAGAATATCTTCTCAATGGAGTTGATCCATTGTTCAGCGATCGTGGGATCAGATGATCCACTAAAAGTAGGAGACCTTTGTCTCATGAAGCTTTCAATAGCGACTTGTTCTTTCTTAGGGGGGGTTGAACGTTCCTCTTGACCAGTGTTTCTATTCAAAACTTGAGTTAGCTGAGAGAGAAGCGTGACAAAGTTTGCGATTCCCGCTCCCATCGGATTGGGCATCTCATTAGTACAATCATCACACTGATCTTCACAACGGTTGTTAGCCCGAGTTCTCCTATTACCGGCCATTGGCTGGAATAAAAGGAAAGTTAGGGGTAACACATAGAGGGTAATCCAAAGACAAAAGTTGATGACTTATAAATAAACTTTGATCTCTTTAACTCATGAGTCTATAGGATTCAATCCAGGCTTTTCAGGATCTTCCTTCTAACATATATTCTTAGGGGAATTTTTCCCTTAATAAGGGTTCATACTAAGATTGTGAATTTATCAAAACATATCCCCCGGGAGTGTCATAACCAAGAGTGCAGCAAGGCCCGTTGTCGTGCACCAGTTCCCGTTCGAGTCTAGCTCAAAGCGGTGTTTTCGGGTTTTACCCCTAGGATACATCTGTGCCAGAGCCGCCTCTACCTGCTCGTATCCAGACAGGGATGTATTTGTTTGATAAAACACTTACTTAGTATTTACCAAAACTTAGGG
Source organism: Viscum album (assembly GCA_963277665.1). Classification (NCBI taxonomy): domain Eukaryota; kingdom Viridiplantae; phylum Streptophyta; class Magnoliopsida; order Santalales; family Viscaceae; genus Viscum; species Viscum album. Next base: position 1,368,769,910 of record OY728162.1, on the reverse strand, counting down.
ATGTTTTTATTATGCTTAGTCTTGTATCTAAGGCTTTACTAGGGTTTCCTAATCCCAAAAATAACTAAACCTATCCTCTGATACCAACTATGACAACCCTACTTTTTATTACAACTTAAACATGCTTTATTACATAAAACTTCACTTGATACAACAAAGAAGATCGAGAGGTTTAGCGTCTTTGGGGCTTAGGATTATTACATAAAAACTTTAAACTTGAAATACAACATCCTTATTGAAAACTTCCTTTACATGACCACTACATTCCTTCGTACCTAGCATTGCATGGGATAACCTGAGGACATGCATAAGAAAAGGGTGAGCTATAAAGCCCAGTAAGGGAGTACATAATGAATAACATGAGGAGTACAATACATGTTAGGCAATAGGCATATCAATAGAGCATAAGAGAGACATGAACATAAAGGCATGATAAAGCATGATAATCATAACATGGAAATGTGGCAACAACACTTAACATTGAATTAGCATGAGCCAAGGCTCATTGCACATGGAGCATGAGTAAACCCTCATTGCACTTGAAGCACGAGTAAACCCTCGTTGCACTTGAATTAGAATGAGTCAACACTCATTGCACATGACGTATCATGATACTATACTTTACCCAATGCATTGGAGCGCTATCAGGGCGCACCCTTCTTAAACATTTCATTTCATGCATAAGTGTGCCACATGGATCATAAAACATGGATTCATAAAACATAATCATTTCTTCCACGATAAAGGAATGTGGAATTCATACATGAAACTTTACAATCAATAAGTATATGTGCATAAAGGTGAATACCCTTGATGGAGAAATGGGCATGGTATTCACTACACAAAGACATTGGCTTAGAAAATTGGTGCGATTTCGGCAGCGTAACGGCGTGACATAAGAATTCATAAAAAAGGTTGATGAGAGAGAAAGGGGTTCCTCATCATATTTACATGTAATGGACAGTAAGGAGATCATATATATACATGTCCCAACAATAGAAATGGAATTTAGATTCATGATACAAAAGTATTGCTTGAATGTAAAAGAAAATAGAGAGAAGTTCCTTTCGGAATTTCGGCATAGTAACGGGTGTACATGGGAGGCATTTAATGAGAGAGAAAGGGTTCTCCCATCATTCAAACAATAAGAGGGCAGTATGGGGGAGGTGCGAAACCATACCCCAACATTCATAAATGAAATTAAAAGGGCAATACAACTTAAAGAAAATTGACAAAAATGAGAAAGGAAGAAAAACCCTTACTTGGAAGTGTGCTTCCAAAGGCTAGAGAGAGGCTTGTGAGAGGCTTCTTGGGAGCTTGGGGCACCTTGAGAGGATTCTAGAGAGAGTAGGGCAGAGGTTGGACGAACTTCAAGGGCTTTGAGTGAGGAGGAAGTGGGAGCTTGGGTGGGTTTATATAGGAAAGGTGAGAGAATTCTTTATTATTTAGGTTTGGGACCCCTTATATTAAAATAATCCAAACCACAAACCATCCCATGGTATTTGCCCATGGTTTCTGGAAAAGGAGAGAGGAAAACAATATTTTACAAGGCCAAGGTCCGAACTTATTAAAAAATTAGGGTTGCTTATGTGGAGGTGAGTCACACTCCCATGGAAATTAATTTAAAAAGGCAAAGTGTTGAATAAGTCTTGAGGGCTCCATTAATGCTTTGAAAAGTGATTAAAACAAACCCAAAACCTCATTATTTTAATGATAAAACATATATTGGCCGAACCTAAGGATTATGGTATTTTATTACATCACCATTGGGTCATTATGATGTCATAAATCACATTATATATTTAAAAGGTATTTAATTTTTACCCAAAAATTGGACTGTCTCAGAAAATTATGAAAAATTCACCGTTGGATAATTTCGACGTCCTGATTCCAAAAATAATATTTATTTTATCTAAATAATTTTCTAAATATGTGAATTTGCACTTTTAAAATAAAAACCGACATTTATAAAAAATTCACGGGTTTTGACAGAAATGGCTTTCAAACCTTAATAAAAATTTTAATTGCATTCATAAAATTATAAGATCATTTATATTTAATAAAAATTAATTTAATATTAATAATAATATTTTATTAAAATATTATTTAATTCAAAAATCCTTTAATTTAATAAAATATAATTCTTAATTAAATAATAACTAAAAACATCATTTGTACTTTAAAAACTAATTACAATGCATCAAAAATGACTAGAAATTATATTCATTATTATATACAAAAAATAATGTACATGAACATGGTGCTACTTATTTGTTACATAACCCCTTAAAATAGCCGCATAAGACCTAAGGGTAAGGTGTGCGATGGTGACAGACTCTTGGGGTTGCTCAGATAACATCGCTCGAGTGGTGATCTCTATCAACTTCCATTTTTCCCGTAGACGATCACGTTCGAGCTTGACTTGATGAAGCTCAGCTTGGGCTTGGTCAAGGGCAAAGCCCAAAGACGCCACCTCCTTTCCGAGCTCCGACAAATGGGCTTCGTAAGGGGCAATTCTACTGGATGAGGCCATCGCTTCCTTTGTCTGAGTAAAAAATGGTTTCGTTAAAGCCTTATATTTAAACTACCCAGATGATCAATGTTCAACGGCTATAAAAGTAACGGTCACAAATCTTAACGTAAAACTAAAGAAGTTGACATCTTATAAAAACATAAAGAAACATTTAACTGGATCAAGAGGGATTTTCCATTAATGAAATTTTGGGTCGTTACATCTGACATTCCTCATTCTATTAAAATGGAAAATTTTTCCTTGTAAATGCTGAAATAAGTGAATCTAGTCATGAAAAGTCATGAAAACAACATAATTAATAACCATATAGACCCAGAAAAGGTGCATCCAAAGACATTATTTGGTGGTTTCTAAGATATCGAAACATATATCTTTTCTAGACCCATAAAAATACATCTTTCAATGATAACATGGCCAATGAAATGTACCACTTGTATCCAAAAATCATGCATTTAAAATTTTCCATACAAATAATTATCCCTGAAGACATGCAACACTATCACCAAGTGTTGCTAATGCTCAACCCTTGTCCTTGAATAAAAAAATATTCCATCAAAAAACAAAACCAAAAAATAATCTAGATACCTTTGAAATATCTAATTCATAAATTCTATAAAGGTTTATGGTGAATTTGTAAGGATGAATGTAATAACTATATACTCATAATGGCCATATCTACTCTTGAAAGTTGTTTTTTTAATATCATACTACTAAAACTGTAATTAGTTATATCCTGGATGAAAATAAATTTTAGAGAACCATTGGTCTCCCCTAAATTGATTGAATATATCATAAATTCATGAAATTGGATACCAATTCTTTATCGTAACTTGGGTAAGATTATAATAATCCATGAACAATTGAAGAGTTCCATCCGGATTTTTTCAAACAAAAAACCCATCGCTGCCCATAGCGATATACTAGGATGAATGAACCATTTGATTTTGAAAATCTTCCAAATAAGATTTAAATTCCCATAATTATATTTGTTCCATATAGTAATATGTAAATGAAATTTGATTGGTTCTTGGGAGGAGATCAATAATAAAATACAACTCTCTTGTGAGTATAAACACAAAGAAATTATTAGAAAAAACATAAAGAAACAGATTAAAAATTATCATAAAACCACTATTCTTTATACCAACCATCGCTCCAAAGTCAATAATTTCAATTGGTATGAGGGAGTTTCAACTACTAGATCCAATAAGACCACTGCACCTACCATTACATTTCAGTGTCCTCTAAAGAGATTCTCAATTCCATATTCAGTCATAAAACTAACCATTTGTGTATATAGATGGATGTGATATTTAGACATTGTCAACCCATACATAGCTAGGATTATGTCTTAAAAATCCATCTCAAGAACAGAGATATCTCATACCAACTCAGATTTATCAATTGTTATATAACATGATTTTAACAGAAATCCTTGAAATTCTATTTGACCAAGAGGATTTTAAAGCTTAAAAATAGAAGGCATCATATGAACATGAAAACCTAGAAGATCAATAGAACAAGAATAAATAAATTAATTGGATTCACCCATATAAAAAAAATCTTGAATAAAGTAATAATTCAAAAGGATTGTAACTGCTAACATTGACAGTCTATTCGATCATACACAATCATTTTCTCAGATCCATATAACTACTTACTCACTATAATTTGTTCTTTATGTCCTATTGGAGATTTCCCTTTATAAGGTGTCATAATATTACTAGAATCACCATGACTAGATTGGTTCTGATGATAAAAGGTATTCTTCTTCCTTGATCCCATTGAAGCATACGATGTATCCTAAACTTGCGATGTGTCTTGAACACCTGACTTTGGATCACTGCGACTATAGCGCTGATGATATCCCCATCTAGTTTCAAATATTGAATGCTCTAGGTGGTTCTATTCAATATCAATTCATGTGGTCGAAGGACCACATTGAAAGAATCTAGGTTTACCCTTGGGTCTTGGAGGAAGATTCACCGATCTAGCCATCTTATTTTGTGTCCTTTAACTACCATGGAAATAAGTGTGCCACTTCTACTTTTTCACAAAATTAGATTTCCCACCATTTCCCATAGGTATCAACATGCTTACTCCACCCATACTTCCTAAGATTTCTATTTTTGATACCATGTCTCTATTGAACATATCTATATAATATTTTATTTAAATCATAATAATCTTTGAGCGAATCTCTTTCCTCATCCCCAATTCATAACTATGTTCCTTCAAGGATTCCCTAGTCAAAACATCAGGTGAAAATAAGACTAAATTAATAAATTTAGCCACATACTCTATCACATATAGGTTATTTTAATTCGAACTAAAAACTCCCATAATTCTAGAAATTATGAATGTGTGAGGATAGATTTTTGAACAATTATTTATAATCCTACCTTGAAACGACTCAGTCTAATTTTCCCTAGACTAGTAAATACCACCACTGGTATAAAATAACCATTAGAATGTACATTTTCATCATGATTTTTCTCTCAGATGGTGAACCCAGTAAATTTAAGATCCAATTCATCATATTTAGCCACACCTATACTTGATCTAGTTCTGAATCACCCTAAAATATGGGTGGATTTTTCTTATAGAACTCAATGGAATGATCTAATTGTATTGGTTCATCACTCATGTTCACTCTATCCATATCATCAAGGGCATAGACTATACTTTGAACCAACTATTGGTTCAAATATGACTCATGTGCAACCAAATTCTCATCATCCCCTTATAGTTGGTTTCCTCTACACCTATCAGGTTCAATTTACTATTACTGAAACACACACCATTAAATCTCACCCTCTAGAAAATGAAGGCTTAGAAATTTCAAATTTACCATATTCACATATCACAACAATGCTTTCCAAAATCCAATATTTTATAATATCAACCTTGTTTTGAAAATTCCATCATTATTTTGAAAATAAAACCACTTTGAAAATATCACCAATATTGATTTTAATAATCTCACATTTGAAAACATTTTGAACATTTTTTATCAATCAACTCTTTTTCATAAAATCATAAATCATTACTCAAAACGAAACATGCACTCTTAGTGGGAATTCATTCCTATCAATGCATGTTATGCTCTTCTCATTAGATAAACCCATGAAAATGAGGTTTACTCTCCTAGAAGCGTCTCAGAATAATTATGTAACCAAGTACATGGTAAATCATGTTTATATATAATTAGGTTAGCTAAAACTCTTTTTTCTATACATTTTTAGTTCTGACAATCCTATTTCTCTCAAAAAAATTATTCTCTGCATTTAAAGTTCCCTTGATACCATTTGTAACATCTTTCCCCTCCTCATTGGCTTGATAATGAGGTAGGATATTAATTGGCATTAGGTGAAATCCCCAAGACACTAAAGGCTGGAAATAAATTCCAAGGGATTCATAGACACTTTGTGGATGATGTTCCCTTTAAAACTAAAAAAACCAACCCAAGTAAAAAATAACCAAAACACCACTAAATGATGCATGAACAAAATTTATACAACAAAAAAGTAAACAAACCAACATCCAACCACACCAACGTACAATGTGGAAACTAAAACCAATATCAGAGTATAAAGCAGAAGAAAAAACCAACAAAACTCAAATACTCCAAAGACACCAACCCCCCAACCCCCAACATGCTCCAATATCAAACTCCACAGTCCATGACCAAGGTATTATGATGCATCACTAAAGGAATGAGATAATTTTATTTTAACCATGTCTCAATATACAAAATCAATTAATGCACCAATGTTCCTACAAAGATCGTGAGTAATGAATACTTAGTAGGTTTTACCCAAATGAATTACATACTCACACCACTAGGATATATCATGTTAACACATTTATATAATTTTTTTTTCAAATAAATTGAATTTTTTTTATATCAAATCCTTAAAGAAGTTTTAGAAAACCAAACCCTTTCCATGGAAAGAATCCAAAAAAGTAGTTTACACTATTTTTAATTACTTTTTGGGATACCCTACCCCGATTCACACACACACACACATGCTTTCTCTAGTGATAGTTCCATAATCATGAGAGGTTTCTCATATATCCACCAAGTCCTCACTAAGTGTCCAATATGCCTATTCGCCAATAGAACATGCCCCATATCCAGGGTCACATCCCTTGTACCCCAAAGGTACATGCCCCTTATTTAGGGTCACATCGAAAGCATAAACCCTCACCAACCCATGTAAGACAAAAAAATTTCAAAACCATGCCAAAACAACCATTTAAATCCATTTAAATAAAAAAACCCTTTAATTGAAAACCTTTCCATGAAACCATTTCCATGAATCAAAAAAAAATATATTTTTAAATCCTCATTTTAAAATTATGAAACCAAACACTTTTCACAACAACCAATTTTCAGAATTCTAAAAACCATCACTAAAAAGTGTTTCTACAATGATATGAACATAAATTTAAAAATAAATTTCAATAAATTAAATCAATTTGAAATCAATCCATGAAATTATATATATAGGAGTCGATAATGAAGCCACCCACCTCACAAACTTAGGAGAAAATGAATAATGACACAAATATTCCATCAAACTTGGTTAAAACTCCAAAACCCCACCATATATCATGTTACCTATCATAAAAAACCCATATCATATCATTATAGACATATAATAACCTAAATAAATCACCAAAATATTGGATCTATCATTCCAATAGGTGGAAGAATAAGAAACTAAGGAAAAACAACAAAGAAGAGAGACTTACCAAAGAATATGGCCAGTAACACACCAAGAAACAAGAACAGATTGATTTCTAATAAATGGGAAGGGTATATCCATCCATTGGGAAGAGATGAGATACTTTTGGGGTCGAATTAGGGAAAAACCAACCATTAAGGGGAAAATCTTATTTAGATACACAGTTTTTTAATCTAAATTTTCATACTAGGTGGTTAGCTTGCACAGTTAGGAAACTCGTGTGAAAACCATGCACTTGCTACTTTACTATGGATCACCTAACACAGTTGAATCAAACTATTAGAAAAACCATTATCCAACTATAAATAATATCTCTCTCCCAAAATGTATAGTTTCTCATGGGTGGCTTCACAGTTTGGAAAAACCATGCTCTTACCCAAAGCCCACTATTTCACTTTGCATGTTTTCCTGGAGGTTCTTCACGGTTTCTAAAAATCATTCTCCAACCATGAACCTCTATAAAATCCCTAAAAACATTACTTAATTCATCCAAACATTCCCAAACATAACCAAAATAATTTAAATACATGAAATAAATAAATAAATGGTTACTTAGTTGAAGTAAAGGGTGTTATAGCTATTCTTATAAAAATATTTATGTTTATTAATCAGCTACATAACTCAAAGTACATGCATGAATAAATTGTAAATGTCACTAAAAATAGCTCTATATCCCAATCATCCACATTGCTGAAAAAACCTTAATGAATTAAGAAACCACATGACTAGAAATTCCTATGTGATTAAACTAGCTAGGCCATTTAGTTACGTGGATTAATATTCTATTTGAATCATATACTTGTCCAGTTGGATATGTGAAATTGTTTATGCTGGTAAATTGGTAATGTGAATCATCTACATGAACATTTTGATATGTTATTGAACTATGTGACTATTCTTTTATGTGGATCTCCCCTTCTTTCACACTTAATTCATGAACACATATTCATGAAAACATTTATAATGATGTTTAATCACTAAAAGTGATCATTACATTTGAAGGAATGATATAATTATTAGTACATTTAAATTATATGAAACACACAATATTGGATTTACAAGTGTTGAAAATAATTGAAAATAAAATAACCAAATACATTTCCCTTTTACTAGTTTTATCACCTCATCCAACAATTCATGGTCTCTTGGTTTTAATAGTTTTCAAATATTATGATCATGTTATCTTACCCATATGAACAAGTTATGTTTGATTAATTATTAATATATCCCTTGTTTACCCTTTCTGATAATCTAAGTTGTCCCTATATTATGTTTCCTTTTCTAAAGGACATAAAGAATGATCTTATATGTGATATGTATATGAATGGTAATTTTTTTGAAGAACATAGGGGTAGAAGATTTAGATCTTTTATGTATGATTTAATTATGTATTTATGATTCCAAAGGAACTAAAACATTATAGTTCTAAAATAGATATTAATGATATATAATCAATATTCATCTAATAAGATGAAATATTTATGTATGTGTTGTTTGGTTTACCACACAATGTATATCCCATGAAGTATGGAGTGATTTTGGAAATATTTATAGAGTCATTACTTTTACTGGAATGAAAACTAAGTTTATATTTATAAATCACTTTTACAAAAAATGTAAGAAACTAAACAAGTCAAAACAAAAGCATGTTAAACACTGAAAGAACTCAAAAAATCATTAAAGAAAAAACCAAGATTATTTGAATCACCCACCCTATATAACCCCCAATGAAGTGTGGTTACCTACGTATCCAAATATTCCTTAGTAAGATCCTAAAAATGATTGGTCATATAATACCATGTTTGGATATATTCCTCTGAATTGATCTTCCTTTCATTGAAGCTTCATTCCAAAATTCGATATTTTTTTTTTGATCCACACCATTTGATCCTCATTAATATCAAATTGAATGATTATCTCATATATTTTATTAAAAAACATATTTGAATCATTGATTTGGAAGGATAATTCTATCATTTCTTCCTTAGAGTGAAGAATGATCTCTAGACATTTTACTTTTTAAACATCCACCTTTCCTACTGATCCCTTCAAGTTTTCATTCTCACTTAGATGTTTCTTTCCAGAATTACTAGACTTATGATTAACACATTTAATAATTATTGATTCAACCATCATTATTTCCACCCCCTTTTTCTTTTCCTTACCCAAGGATCTGTTTACAATGGTTTTTGGTATATTCAAAAAATATTTTCAACTCCTTGTTCACCCACTTATGAACTGAAAAACTCCTAGAAATAATATTACCTTGATTTCTATCCCTTGAGCCAAACCCAACACCCATTCCCCCTTGAGGGTCCTACTCAAAATTGTTTATAATTTCTTGGAAGTCTGTTTATTTTTCACTTAGCTCAATATTGCGAAAATACCTTGGCCTAAACAACTTTATTTTCCATCATGGAATGTATGTTCTCCATCCTTTAGGATAAAAATTATCATTTTCATTTCTATTCATGGTTGAGAAAATATTTTGAAGATTAATTATCCTTGAATAGTCTCATTGACCAGATGACCCTTGTTTTAGAGTTAGTACTGCACTCAGACAAGGAAAATCATTTTCACTTTTCTAAACTTCTAACTATAACCCCTATTTATTAATAACTCCATTTCCATTTACAATTTTCATAGTCTCCTCATGAGATGTTTCCTTGTATGCATTGATAGTATCTAACTATCCTATTGTACAAAACCCCTAAATCCCATCTAACCTAGATGGGGCATGGACTATTGAATTGTGATAAAAAATAATAATATCTTAGTCCACTATTGATATAAACTATCTTCAGATAAAGATTCAAAGGGAATATATCTTTTTGGATGGGATCATTTTTGTTGTTTCATTCTGTAACATCTCAGTTTCGGAAGACACCCAAAGGTTCCCCATACCCAGTTGGTCACATGGCCTCAAGCGCATTTCCCCAAATTTAAGAGACTACTAACTAGAAGCGAGGGCCTTGGGTGTGATAGTGGGGAAACTATGACCTCATTAGCAGAGTAACGTAGTAGAAATAAACAGATAACAATAGAAAAAGAAATAATAATACAATACAATAGTAAAAAGACGAAGACTAAAGAAATAAAAAACTGAAGCACATATATAAATGATTCATGATACGTATGTAAAGGAAATAAGCCAAACAAGTCACAATGATGGAATACAGTGCTAAATACAAAGTTCAAAGAATACAAATTACTCTATCAGCATCGCAAGCCTCAACTTGGTCCCATGCCCTCCACCTCCACAACAATCAAGTACCCGAAGTAGAAGGGAACTTTACATTATCTAGAACTGCCACAATATAATCTGTTTAGTCCCAAAAGCATGACCTAAATAGGGTGTGAGATGAATCCTAGTAGGCAACTACCTAATGATCTGTGTCTAACAGTTATGGAATATATATGGTAGTTAATAAGAAAAAGAAACAGAAAACAAGAAAGTTCTCAGAAGTAAACAATCCTATATTCAATGGAATTCAATTTCGTTTATTAGTTTAGAAATCAAAAAACATAAGTAACCCTCTATGAAGTACTAACAACATAACCCCTCTGGTTCACCCAAACAAACATAGGCAAACCTCTGGTAAGTACTTACAGTCTAACCCCTATGGTTTAGCTTTATCAAAGACACTATGAGGAAGCACTCACCATCAATTCTTCCTGTGGTATTGTATCAGTAACTATAGACACTTTTGGGAAGCACTCAACATCCAATTCCCCCTGTGGTCTCCTAATGAGAAAACTACAGACACTCTGAGGGAGCACAATGTACTTCCCCCCCTATGGTCTCACAATGTAAATGTAAATGAACACTCTGGAGAAGACCTCAATGTCCATTCTACCTATGGTCTACTACTCTAGGTTTTCACAGACCTATGTAAGTCAGTCATGCACAATAATACATGGAATCCAAAGTAAACCTCATGAACTACTTGGATAAACAGTCTACAACATATCACAACACGTGAGATAAAATCACTCCATCCTAATAATAATAGGCATGGAAATAAAAGCATCCTAATAGGTAAGCTAGACCAAATAGTCAAAACTAGCAACATGGTCAAAACATCCATAGCATGGAAAAGTTAAACCTATTCACAAAATTTTATCCTCTATCAAAACAAAAAGGCATAACAAGCAATAATTGGGCTAACAACCATAAACACGCAATACCCCAAACAAGGGTATAGGGAACTTTTGCACATATAACTCAAATAATAACTATGGAAAAGCACAAACCACCTACCTCGATGCTGTGAGATTGATATACGTGAACCTCAGGACTTTAATTTCCCTATAACTCAGTAGATGTACAAAAATGATAAAACCGTTCAACCGAGAATATCTCGTGAAAGAGGAGAATTCAAGATATGAAGTTCAATAAGAAACAAGAACTCACCGATTCAATTCCAACACAACCGATGAAGGTCGAATCGGAGAACGGATGATGAGTCAGGGACTCAGTGAAGATTCGCACTGTATGGTCTCTCTTGGACGAGATGGGAAAAGAAGAAGATGGTTCGGTCGATTAGACGCAACCCCAGTCCATTTAATGAAATAAAAATAAAGTACAAGAAATGTTATTTAAAATTACCTGATGTGTACTTTCTTTATCTAACCTCAACTTTAGGTGGTCTCCAAGTCACCACACACGACCATGTACTCGGCCATTACACGGTCACCCGTAGAAACCGGGTATAAAGTGTGTACTTATAAGTACACGATATGTACTCATGAAATTTCCAGAAACTCCCCTTTTTCTCATAAACAACCCAAAAAAAGGCATACCTGAAAAGAAGATCCGGGTTCTTACAAACTTTCCCACTTAAATAAATTCATCACAGAATTTCCCTAGCAAGGCTACATAGAAGAAGAAACCTCGAACATCTTCGACCACTACAATCGTACATCAACCTCCCTCTCCCATGTCTCATCTTGTACCCCCCCATGTTTCCATAGCACTCGTACCACAGGAACAGACCAGCCATGATGAACCTTCGCACTTGGATAAAAAATCTAGATAGAACGTTCCTCGAACGATACATCCACCTCGAGATTAACCTCCTTGGGTTGGAAAACATGAGACGGTTCTGATAAGTAACATCTAAGGTGAGAAACGTGGAAGACATCATGCATATCCCGATACCTCTGATGTAACTAAAACTGATAGGTAACCAAACCAACTCTCCCCAACTCCTCAAACGGACCGATGAATCTCAGTGAAAGCTTAACCTATCTTATAATCATCATATGTCCCAACCTCGGCGTGACATGTAGAGAAACCTGATCACCGACCTCAAACTCCATAGTTCATCTTCATCAATAAGCATAAGACTTCTGTCATGATGATTCAGTCCATCCTCTTCTAAATCAACTCTATCTGCTTCATGGTCTCCTAGACAAGATGAGGTCCCAGCATAGCCACCTCTCCTGCCTCCAGCAAACACATGGGTGATCAGCTTGGTCTACTATACAAAGCCTAATAAGGTTCCATCTAAATAGTTTCTTGAAAACTATTATTGTAGGAAAACTCCAAAATAGGTATATGATTCTCCCAAGAACCTCCAAAGTCTAGGATGCATACTCGAAGCATGTCCTCCAACACCTGAATAGTATGCTTGGATTGACCATCTGTCTGGGGATGGTATGATGTAATTAGAATTACCTGTGTACCCAAAGACCTATGTAATCCCTGCCGGACCTGAGAAGTAAAATGTGAATCCCTGTTTGAAACATTGAAGTGTATAACTTCATGTAAACACACAATATCTCGGATGTACAACTTTCCCAACTCATCAACACTGAAGGTCTCCTTGATATGTAAGAAGCGATAAACCTTTGTGAGTCTCTGAATTACAACCCAAAATGCATCATTCCCTAGAGGCGACCTCAGAAAACATGTCACAAAGTCTATTGTAACATCGTTCCACTTCCACTTGAGAATGGGTAACTGATACAAAAGACCTGCTGGTCGCTGATGCTCTACCTTTACCTGCTGATAGGTGGAACACCTCATGAAAAAACCAACAACATCTCCCTTCATACCTGGACACCAATACTGATGGTGCAGATCTCGATACATTTTGGGGACATTAGGATAAACTACCCAAACTGAGAAATGAAATTCTCGTATCATCTCCTTGCATATGTCTGCTAGTACCCACATGCGTCCATGAAAATAAAAGATCTCATCATCACCTACTGTCCATCAAGGAATAGGGTCCTCTCCTAAAAAACTCTCCTGTAGGACTAGGTCTTCAGAATCTGATAGCTGCCTCATTTGAACTTGATCAAGAAGAGTAGAGGTAACAACCACCGAAGAAAGAAAGGTCTACCCCTGTCTGCTGTGCACCTCCAAATGCATCTCAGAGAACAAAGCCATAAGCTGCCACTCACTGCTGGACGCCTTAACTACCTATATATGAGTTCTTATTCTCAATGCATCAGCCACAACATTACCCTTCCTAGGCGTGCAGGAAAGATCAAAGTCAAAGGAATGAAGTTAATCAACCCACCTTCATTGTCTGAAATTCAGATCACGCTGAGTGAAGATATACTTGAGACTTTTGTGGTCGGTGAAAACCACAAATGCTCTCCCATAAGATAATGTCTCCAACAATGTAAATCATGAACAACTGTATCCAAATAGATATCATGTGTCGAGTAGTTCCTCTAATGTGGCCTCAAATGCTGAGAACTGCACGTAATGAATCCTTCCCATGCATAACCACTACTACCAACCTAATATCCGATCCATCATAGTAAATAGTATATCTATTTCTCAGCTTTGAAAAAACTAGTATTGGTGCTGAAGTAAACTTACCTTTGATCTCCTAAAAGGATGACTCACAGGAATCAGACCTGAAGTACTTATCACCATTCTTATTCTGGCATGTCGGTGGTGCTACTAAGTGTGAAAAGTCTTATATGAAGCGTCTGTAATATCCAGCCAACCCTAGAAAACTCCGCACCTCAAAGATGTTCTTCAGCTGCTCCCAGGAAACTAATGCCCTCACTTTCTCTGGGTCTATTAATACTCTGGTCTTTGAGATAACATCAACCAAGAAGTGAATTTGTTCCATCCAAATGTGTAATTTTGAGAGCTTATCATATAACTGATGCTCTCTCAGTGTAATCAAAACAGCCTCAAGATGTGTGGCATGGTTTTGTCGAGTGTGAGAGTACAGCAAGATATCATCCACAAAGACCACCATGAAATAATCCAAGTACATATGGAATACTCGGTTCATCAGTTCCATCAATATTTCTGGCGTGTTCGTGAGACCTAACGACATAAACACATACTCATAAAGACCATACCCACTCTGAAAGGCTATAAGAGGTATTTCAGATGGTCTAATTCACAACTGATAATAACTAGATCTCAAGTCAATCTTAGATAACACCCGAGCTCCTCTAAGCTAATTGAAGAGATCATCAATACTCGATAAGGGATAATAGTTATTGACCATCATATGGTTCAGCTTATGATAATACACAAAAATTCAGAGGGTACCGTCCACCTAATTTGAAAATAGAACAGGTGAACCCCAAGGAGAAGTACTAATATCGGATGTCATGCCTGAGACTGTCCTCAAACTTACTTTCCAGAAATAACTATTCACCTCCTAGAATAGGCATGAAGTGCTACAACTATGTGAAGTGAGAAGATTACTTCATAACTAAAAGAGTACCTTTCTCCAGAATCATGAACTCTTGGGATCAATCAGACGTCAAAGTCTCTGGGTAGAACTAGTCATAGAAGGCGTTCTAGAACTCATCCCAAGTCATAATCTACTGGTGTCCCGCTAGTGAGATCATATCCCACCATCTCTTGGTATAATCTCGAAGCATATAAGTAGAGAGCTTCACCCTCCTCTCTGGAAGCATCTATAGATGCTCAAAGATAGACATCATGGATTCTAACCATGATTCTGCAGCCTGAGGTCCCCCTTCCCTAATGAAGGTGGGAGGATGATGCTGGTGGAAAACCCACAACAACTCTTCCATAGAAGGGTCATGATGCAGTACTCCTCGGAAGCACTGTAAGAACCACATGATGCCCTCTCAAAATTGTGCATCGAAACCTATATCTGGGATAGTATATAGTTCCGTGACGGGTATGACTAGAGGATAAACTGTAATTTCCTAATCTTCCATGTCCAATGTCTGATCACTGCCCTACAACTGGCATGCAACCGGAGGATGTCACGGTATCCTGACTCTGTAAGGTCATACACACCCTTAAAACAAGATTAATAAGGACTAAAAACTAGAATTTCAAGAAGGGAATATGAGAAGAAAAGTATTCAAGTTTTTCAAAACATGGATACATGGTGTGTATAATCGTTACATGATGTGTTCCTTTAATCCTTCACATGGGGATGTACTTCTTCCAAACTGGGCATGTAACACCCCACACACACGACGTGTTCTCCCAAGACACAACATTTACTTGATTCATTTCCCCTTACTTAGATTTTCTACATGACTAACCCACATGGTTCTCCTAGGACAGGACTACACAACATGTTTGTACCAGACACGACGTGTACTGCTTAGGTTTCAACTTCCTGTGTTGTTAGTCACATGGGTGGACACATAGCCGACTCTACACAACATTTTTATGCTATAAACGATGTGTAAAAGAAGGATTTCCACTACCCCTTATTGTTCGTTACACTAACGAATACAAGGCTCACTCTACACGACATGTTCCAGATGGAAACAATGTGTACTTCTTGATTTTTCATCCACCCGTGTCATTAGTCACATGGATGGATACAAAGTTTCTATAGAATGGTGTGTACAACCGGTACACAGTGTGTCCACCCAAAGATTTTCTCAACCCCTTGTCTCTTCCCACACATCTAGTGACCCAGTTAATGACTACAAAACGTATACATACAGTACACGACACATACTTTAGAAAAACATTTCCTTACCGAATAGAAGGACACATGGCATGTATTCATCATTACATGCCGTGTATTCTGGGTTTTTCCAGACATTAAGCATCAGAAACTATTCAAGAACCCAAAAAACACTGAAACAAACATTAAGTTGACAAATTCCAACTTGTGAGGGTTCATACTCCCTGAAAATCAAATCTTGGTATCTTATACATGTTATATATAAACATAATAGAGCAATGATCCAAGAAATTATGGTCTATGAGGGCCCATAACACCTCAAGAATAAATTTTTGGCATCCATTCAATCTAAATATCACATATTATAAATACCCTATCGAATAAAATGTATTCTATTAAGGCATATATAACAAAATTATACATATCTAACACAACATCTATCACAACAACATGCAATCAGTAATGCACCCAAAATGGCATGGAAAGAATGCCTGACATGTGATCTCTAGTAAGTTCATATGTGATGCATGAGATGGCATACCCACATCTCATCAGGTTGAAACAGAAATAGAACCTCAATAATATCAAAAATAATACCACAAAACATGTGAATCACCCAATACTGAAATCAAATCAACTGTAAAATTGGAAAACCATAAAAATTGCAATAAGGAGGTAAATTGGCTTTTCCCTGTACACGGGTAAGCTACTCTTGGGAATAGCATATTACCAAGTACATATTTTCTTCATAGCCCTAGATATAGGCTAAAAATAGTAAGTCAATAAGAAAATAATCCCTTTGACACCAATTTTTAACGTCCCGGTTCTGAAAGCCACCCAGAGGTGACCCTTACCCGATTGGTCACATGGCCTCAAGAGCATTTCCACAAATTCTAGAGGCTGCCGATTAGAAGCGAGGGCCTTGGGTGTAATAGTGGAGAAACTATGCCCTCATTGGAAGTGTAACACAATGGAAATAAATAGATAACAATAACAAAAGCAGTAATAATACCATACAATAATAAACATATGAAGACTGAAGAAATAAACAATTAAAGAACATATATAAATAAAGCATGATATGTATGTCTACGAAAGTAGCCAAATAAGTCACAATGCTTGAACATAGTGCTAAAACCAAAGTTAAAATGAAGAAAAATAACTCTAGAAACATCGCAAGCCTCATCTTAGTCCCATTCTCTCCAGCTCCACAACAATTAAGTACTTGAAGTAGAAGGGCACTTGCCCTTATCAAGACCTGAAATAATATAATCTGTTTGGGCCCAAAAGCCTGACCGAAAAAGGGTTTGAGACGAATCCCAGTAGGCAACCACCCAAATATCTATGCCTAACAGTCAGAGAATATACATGGCAGGAAATAAGCAAAAGAAGCAGAAAACAAGAAAGTACTCAAAAGTAAAGAATAATATAATCGATGGCATTAAATTGCATTTATTAGTTAATAAATCAAAAAAAAAATAAACCTATAGTAAGTAATCATATAATAACCCCTCTGGTTCAACCAAACAAACACAAGAAACCCTCTGGGAAGTACTCACCGTCTAACCCCTCTAGTTCAGCTTTAGCAAAGACAATCTGAGGAAACACTCACCATCAATTCCCCTTGTAGTCTCGTATCGGTAACTATAGACACTCTGGGGAAGCACTCAACATCCAATTCCCCCTATGGTCTCATAACGAGGAACCTATAGACACTCGGAGGGAGTAAAAAGTCCATCCCCCCTATGGTCTCATAATGTAAAATAAACAGATACTCTGGAGAAGCCCTCACAATCCATTCTCCCTATGGTCTACTATACTTGTCCTCACGGACCTGTGTAAGTTAGTTATGCACAATGATACATGGAAGCCAAATTAAACCTCACGAACTAATTGGATAAACAATCTACAACATATCAAAACATGTCAAATAAAATCAATCTATCCTAACAATACTAGGCATGAAAAGCAAAGCAGCATAGTAGGAAAGCTAGACCAAAAGGTCAAAACAAGAAACATTGGAAAAACATCAGTATCATAGAAAATTTAACCCTATTCAATAAAAATTATCCTATATCAAAACAAACAAGGAATATCAGGCAATAATAGGGCTAACAACCATAAAAACGCAATACCCCGAACAACGGTATTGGGAAAATTTTCACATATAACTCAAAATATATCTACAGAAAGGAAAAAACCAACTACCTCGATGTTGTGAGATCGATATATGTGAACCTCATGAATTGAATTTCCATTTAATTCCATAGATCTACGAAAACACTAAAAATATTCAACCGAGAATATCTCATGAAAGATGAGAAATCAAGAGATGATGTTCAAGAAGAAAGGATAACTCACCGATGCAATTCCAATGCAATCGACGGAGGCCGAATCAGATAACGAACGAAGAGTTGGGGGCTCGATGAATATTCACATCATACGGTCACTCCTGGATGAGGCGGGCGATGAAGAATATGGTTTTGTCTATTAGATTTCCCCCGGTCATTTTAATGAAATAAAAATAAATTACACTACATGTTCTTTAAAAGTACACAATGTGTACTTGACTTATTCGGCCTCCACTTTAGTGGTCTCTAGGTTACCACACATGGCCATGTACTCGGGAATTACACGAACAGTACACGTTTACCTGCGAAAACCAGGTACACAGTGTGTACTTATTAGTACATGGCATGTAATCCTGAAATTTCCAGAAACTCCCTTTTTTCTCAAAGACAACCATAAAATAAAGACATAACTTAAAAGAAGGTCCGAGTTCTTACACATTTGAACCCAACTGGTCAGATTCGTGTAGTGAGATTCTATAGGACAATTACATAGAAGGAAATTCCTCCCTTTTTTCCATAATCAAAGCTTCCTACATGGGATTATCTCTTGTGAAAAAACCCCTGAATAAGAATAAGGCTGAGTTTTAATAATGCTTCATTATAGAGAATCACTAATATAAACTTGTTCTTTTATACCTAAATATAACATAAACACCAAAACTTTCCACTATGATTTGACCATAAATACACATCTATCTTATTGTAGGGGTTCATGAGACCACATATACATACTTCCATTAGGTGATAGATTCTATTTCATGAGGAATAGAAATCAACCCATGTCTCAAAAACAACCAGTTTCTTGTATCCAAACTCTTCCCCAACTACGATTCAAACACACTCTATTGGAATTCTTGAAACACTAAATTCTATGATAATAAATGGGGAAATAGGGTAATAAACAAAATGATTTATACTATCCAAACATAGATATTGACCAACTAAATTGTTCAACATTGTAATAAAGAAATAAATATTAAAAAGAAGATGGAGTTTTAGAAAAATAACCTAGATCATCATGGTAGGGTTATGTAATTTCATATAGAAATCACAAGACCAAATGAATAAGTAGAAACAAGATACATTAAAAATACAAGTGGCTCTGGATTACGTCTAGATCAAATTGTTCTCCTTTGCAAAGAGAATCAGGATGTGCCTATTTTGTAAAAGTCCAGCTATTGATTATTCCTATAAGCCCGAAGATTTGAAAACAATCCTATAAAACGATTCCACCAATAGATGGGGTTACTTTAATTATCAAATAGGGGTCATATTCAGAAGGGATGAGGCATTTGTAAACTAAAAATTTGTGAGTGAGAGTTTTGGGAATCCATTGAACCAAGCTGAAACTTTTGGGGAAACTAGGAACCACACACCATAATAAATGAACAATATAAGGCTAACGAGGCATCTCACAATATTATGTATATATAAATTATATCCATATGTGCTATTATATTTCTTGCATACATGGGAGATGTTGTTCCACACAAAAAATTCCCGCCCTAGTGACATAGTGGTGAGAACGACCTATAAAAAGTATGTATTTGTTATTATATGGTGTTCATAACTACTTTTTTAGAACATTAAAAAAATTATTTTGATACAAAAAATAACCAATTAATCCTTGTATTACACATTATATATATAAACCTATAGCTAGGGGTGCATCTTACTTATCAAGAATCAAATTGATATTTTTTTTGAAAAAATTGAAAAAAGATCAACTATTATGGATATTATAATTTTTGTATTTTAGAAAAAATAATATTTCTCTATTATAAAAGACCCCCAAATATGAAATAATTGTTAGGGGACCTATATTTTATAGTTAAATGTCTTGTTTATGTGGTAATAATGAATCATTTAAGTAGTAATATTATTATTTGAAGGAAAAACATAGTGTTCCAGAAAATCCATGTGATATATTTGTGGCTTAGTTGATGTTTTCACTACATAGGAAGAAGGTTTATGAATTTTCTTGTTTATTACATGGTTGGAAGGATTATTTTCCGTTATTCCATTATTTTTGATGTGTAGGTGGGATTCATACATGGACATAGAAACAATATGAATCCTAAATCCCTATATTTTATATAACCTCAACCCTATCCTTCCTATAAATAAACCCCATCGATAGGCCTTTTAGGATAGGTTTAGGTTTTCAAAGCACAAAATTCATGAAATAAAATAATTTTATATATATCCATGGTGAGGAACATTTTTAATGGAGAACCCATTCATCAAATCTTTGAATCAAAGTCTAAATATTGAAGGGACCTCCTATATAATTTTCCACAGTCATATACACTCTGCATAAATGTTTCTTGGCATGATTTATATTGAAATTTCATTGTGGCTTATCTAATTAGCATATAAATCTATTTTGGGCATCTACCCACTTCATAAAACATAAACAATGGTCATTATAAAAAATAATTCCATCTTATAGACCTATTTAATTATATAAAGGACCGAAACATATGTGAAATTGTTGCTTCATAATGTACTAATTGATATATCACCAATGGTCTCTCTCTAAATGAGTTTTTTCTTAGGATGATATCATTAGAATAGCTCCATAATATGGATATTCAGGCCTATTCTTTTACAGAAAAATAACACTATAATTTATTCACCTTGGAAAAATCATTGAAATGCATCCTACATGACCTATGGACACACATGGATGATACATTAGAAATATTACTATACCCCATTATGACTAAATATTCTGTTTTTAAATGGTTTATGTTTTATTTTTTGGTATAAATTATTGAGTCATCCAGGTGACAATGATCATGTATCCCACATATAACAAGGATCCATCTTAAAATAGAACTAGTAGGAACTCTCATGTTTCAACATGATAATCCAAGATTCTTTGAACATGTCAACATATATATTAAGCATCACGTCATTTTCCATATGTCCAATTAATGAGATACATATATAAAATGGTTTTTGATTTGAGGAACTTACACTATTCCAACATTAATTTTTCTTCACCTATACATCGACTCACCCTTATACCAAGACTAGATACCTATGGAGTTGAGGGGAATAAAAAATAACCCCCATTCTCGTGTAATAACTACCATACTATCATTAAACCTACCTATCAGGATTAAACAATAAAGTTCTAATCAAGTGTATGTCTCACCTTAAATAATTGTTGCATAAAATTAACCAAATTTTCCATACATGAAACTAATCAGTCACATGTCAGAACACTATATATGTTTTTTTGAAACATTATACAGCTAAACCCACATCATAAGGGAAATCAATAACAAGAAGGAATATATATGTTGTGTTAATTCTACATGCGAAATATGATACATAAAATCCGACCTCTCTCAATTGGGATAAGATACAAAACTCAATAAATCATAAATCTAAATCTCAATGTGGTTCATGATTGGTTAAATTTAACCACATTAAAATTGAAAACCATATTTTAAAATATGGAATCCTTGATAATCAAGACTATATACTAGTAAAGGTGTTCATGACGCTCCAGTGTGATATCCATCACAATCTTTTCATAGTCCTATGTCACCTATATACCATCTTCCTAAATAATAAGACAAAACTACAACATTGACATAATGTGTGATATATATAATATAAATTATTTGATACAAATTTATAATGTCACATTCTCGGTTTACCTGGAATAATAATCAGGCTGGGAAACCACATGACTTTAGTCTCACCACCCACATATTCTATAGGTTTCTAACTAGTAGCATGGATCTACAGTGTAACCATGGGTAGAATATACCCCAATATCAAAAATTTCAACAGTATAAAAAAATAAACTAAACATAATCCATCACAATAATCATAAAAGTACGAGTCACTATATAAGACCATTATTAAAAACTGAATACAGATAAAGGGAGTCATATAAAATCACAATCAAAAAAACAACACTAAAGTAAAACTATTCTTATAAAATATAAATAAATAATTAAAATATTATAAAAATAGTGACACTCTACTTCTATCCCCAAACCTCACTTATTCATTAACTAAAATATTTTATGACATATCCCACTTGATCCTACAACACAAAGCATCCACCCTACTTGAACCTGTGAAGAATAATGTCATATTGGGTATACAATTGTGATGGTATCTTGAGAAGGATGTGAGGAAATATCAGTAGGGAACCACCAATGCGATCAAATTAATAACTAATAAATTTTGTTTATACACTTATTATAATATAAAAATATTGCATAAGAATAGTGTGAGAGAATAAATAAAAAATCATCATCGATCAATGCATTATAAATTGACACCTGAGATTGAGTATACCTGATGCGACTAGTTTTGGGGTGTGACTAAACATATACCCTCATCTTGAACCTAATTAAACAGGCTTCATACCTAAGAAAACACATTATATTAAATCATGTGGCTTTATATACACCCTTATGTGAATTTAAGTATCTATAAACTAAGGGGATTTCCTTTCTTAGAAATAAAATCATCTAGAAACACATTGGATTTTCCTATAAGGAAAAGAAGTCATATAGTAGCTAACATATAGGTTTTATCCAAGGAAAGAATCCAAGGAATCCTCAGTATCTCAATACATATCTTTATCTAGTGTATCTAACCAAAATCATTTTATAATATTAATTTCATAAGGATTGGTACACCATTGAACCGGTCTCATATAATCAAGGCCATCCTCTGAGATTCATGACCTATACCCATCACTATAACTATATTTGTCCCACAAAATCATTTCATGTTATAAGGTGATATATGAAATCATAACTACCCACTCACACACACACTCTATCTATAGTCAAAATATTAGAAGTCATTGTCTGAGGTCCCCTAAGTAAAATCATACATAAAAAACCTTATCGGGATCCCCTATCAAATTTCCATCACTAGGATCATGAATGTAACTTAGAGTCCATAATGTCCCTAGATATCATTGTAATCAAATCATTCCTTTATTTTCCACACAATTATGTCATCCATATAAGATTTAACAAATACCATTCTCTTTCTATGAATCATCATGTAATGGAATAATTCATATCTCAAATCCCAAATTCATCCCATGTTATCCCTGACACCACAAACCTATGTATAATATTCCCAAAAAATACCTACCTAGGTACCCATATCTCAGTGGGGGGGGGGATCATGCACTCCATGATAATTTCATCTATCCCAAAGTATTTAAGAAATATCATAGTTCCCTATGTAGTCAATCCATCAGTAATCCATCTCAATTCATCGCTCACATATTCCTAGGGACCAATAATGGGAACAATATCTAGGGATACTACGATCATTTAATTTATTGAATTCATACCCCTAATGGTCCTTATATCTCATGGAACACATTTATCATCCAGCTCTAGACAATTAGAAGTTAAGGCATCAATTCATTTCACAACGGTCCACTGTTTCCCTTATCACTTTATTTATTCCACTAGAATTTCATTTTAAATTAAAAAATCAACTAAATAAAATGTTTTGATCCCCCTCGTGAATACAACCAAATATTATATTTCAAACAAAAAATAAAAAAAGTAAATATCAAAGGGGTATGATTAGGTGACCACCTACCACAATCAAATCCATTTTCCTTTTTAATCCACTACCCAATAGTTCTCACCCAACTTATCCCAAGCCTCATCCATGTCCCACTACCATGACACAATCATGTGAGGCCCAAAATCAAATAATATCATCTAATTTATTGAATAATAATAATAATTAATTATATAATTTACAACCTTTTAATCATCATAAAAAATAGGAATAATGAATAAAAACTCATAAATTTTCCTCGCTAGACCAAAACAATGGAAAATTATTCATTGATGGTATATAGAAAACCCCAAAAAAATTTCCATGAAAAATTCCATATAAGAAACACCAATTAAATTTTAAAATTTACCTATTTTTGGTTAAAACAAAAAATAAAATCCCATTACTATTTTCCTTGTTCAATATAATGTGAACCCATTAGAAAATCCCACCTTAAAATGTCTTATATGAATTATATAAAAAGGTAAAAAAACAGAAAAATATATAAGAAAAACAATAACCTAAAACCACATGAAAAATCACAAAAAAACATTTATACATCATTTGGAAACTGGATTAGAAGGATAGGGGTATTCTAGCTGAATGTATACTCCATACACCCCTATTTTCCTAAAATCATGAAGGCGGCATTGATGAAAATTAAAAAAATTTCGTGATTTAAGAAGCACCCAGCAAATAGTCAAATCATGAAAATAAGGATCATGGTGTAAAAAATAGCCTAACCTAATATATTTGGTGTATAATCAGGGTCCACAACACATGAACTGAGGTAGAGGGCATTAGTTTTGTCCTGTCCTTCATAAAGTGATGCCCCATGCTCAACACTATCATTGCGCAAACCAACCAAGTATTAGGACCATACACTTGTCAGTCCCTCACCATGACACAAAAAATCTTAGGTTGTGGTAAGAATTATTTCAGAAGAACTTCATACCCCTAACTAAAAATAGTCACAACATAACCAAGGGGTGTAAACATAATAATCACCAACTCCACAATATTATTTATATCCTCAATGAATTTCTATGGTTTAACATAGTTCTTGTTCCTCCTCTTATGATATGATACATATTCTAAAATAGTCTATTTATATTTATAATCTATTTTAATTTCCATATGAATCCTAATTCAAAAAACAAATGCCTCAACAAATTAGAAATTCAATTTTTTCACTAATATTTATTACTCAAAGATGGTGTGGTATTTTATAAGATATATTAAATTCCCATTATTTTGATGTATGAAAATGGGTATATATAATTTTAAAATGTATAATAATTAATGTAATATTATCTTTAGTGAACCAAATCCATACCAAAAATGACATCCTCTATACATGAAGGATATTATTTTAACACCCAATCTATAATAATATATTTCAAACTAATATTAATCCATGAATTAACTCTATAAAATTTCATTTATAAGGTGTTATACCTACTTTGAAATAAATAAAATAAGGGTCTAGATATTATTATACAAGACACAAATAAGTATAAGAAATTTTGAATCTTTGGAAAAGGATGAACACTGCTTAATTATTTAAAAATGAACATGTGTTGGTGTTTTCTATTGATTCCTTAGGTAATAATTAGTTCACCAAGTCAGAGATCATCTAAATGGAGAAGGAATGATTAAATGATCATCTCAAATACCACATATATCATTTGATATTGGTTCACTACCATAAAAACTAATACATATTCCATTAATTTATCTAATGGAAGATAGATAAAGCGAGTTTAATGTTAGTAAATTGACCAAATAATGTGTCTTTACAATTTTTAGCTTCACTATAAGAATAATTAAAGTGACTGGATATAAGAAAGATGATTTTTTTTGTAAAATTATTATAACATATTGATTAATATGTTTTTCAATCAATCACATGTCATCATCAGGGAAAGGGTAAATCAACTTGTCATAACAATATTTCTCCATTTAAAGGTCGAGGAAATGTCATCCTCTATGCAGTCTTCTAACATCTAGTGCAATTGAAGCTAGTGAAGGATATAAAAAGAAATTTGGTCCCCATCAATGAACAAATTTTTTAATATTGTACCTGATATATTATGACCATCCTCAAGTATATTGTAATATCCCAATTTAATAGGATTCCACAGTAATAAAGAATCACCAAACACCTCAATAAATTCATCCCACATAACCAAAAACTTCATTGAGGATGAATTTAACTATAAAAATACTTTTCACACAATATTCATGAAGGATTTTATAGATTTGGATGGAGATTCACTCAAGGTGGGGCCCATGGGAAAATTTTTGTCCTTTAAGAAATCATCCATTTCACTAAAATGGGTAAACAAGATTATTAATGTGCTCAATGTGAGTATCAATATGATATTTCTTTTTTAATACCCCATTCAAAAAAATTATTACTAGTATATTTATTAAAAAATAGGAAATAATATGGTATCTTAAATATTATGGGTTGGCCAACTCAACCAAACCATCAAAAAATAGAAATGCCTCTAAATCATAACCCTGGGACATGGACACCATCATAGGAATCACATGAAAAGATACAATTAATATTGTTTTGGCCTCTATATCAAAATAATTTTTTTTGAATAATATATCATTTATTCTAGTGAGTTTTTCAATTCTACATTGCATTCACCTCAGAAATGAACTCAGGGAACATATTACTGAGTCTCTATTGATCCCTTAAGAGTTAAATACTGATGTGGACATGAAAAAAATATTTTCAAAAAATGGATTGCAATTGGTTTCCTATATTTATAAATATTAAATTAAAAATTACATTTATTCAACACATGGTTACATTAAGAATTTATATGTGAATAATATACAAGATTATATAAGAAATCAATAGGAACTTGTGGATAATGGTTCAGTAATCAATCTAATTTATGTAAAACCTCTTCATAGTTTGAGAAACATTGAGGAATAGTTTCCCCATTATAAATTTAAAATATAGGGATATTAAACTTTATATTTTTTTCCTCTATGATTTATCATAAATAAAAATCATTTCTATGAACTAATTTATGATTATGAGTTCTTAATTGTTACCCAAGACACAACATTAAATTCATTTTTGGGAAGGAAAAGAAATTAAATTCATGAAATTGTGCACTCTTTTAATAAATGATATGGGAATTACCTCATTTAATGGTATTTTAGAGAGACCAATTGTGATGTTTTACCCTTTGAGTCCCAAAAATAATGATCCATTGATGATGGGTACAATAAATGGGATGGGAAACCGTTCTTGGTGAATGAAACAAAAAATATTCCCAGACCTAATGTTTTTTAATCTTCTCAAATCAATAAATGCAATTTTAAGGAAGATAACATCAAACATATTATGATTCTCATTGAATCAATAATGTAAGATTTTATAATTAAAGGAATCATTCATACCATTAATGAGGATCCCTAAATTTAAATCATCTTATATGATATTGATTTAGATATATCTTGTGTGACATGACCTATAGTAGATTATGATATTACCAAGAAATATACATAAATTTATATCACCTCTATTAAACTCAACAAGGATTCAAAATTTTAAGAGTAGTTAGCCATCAAAACCCTAAATTGTTGACAAATTATAGCTTCTCTCACCAGTGTGGAACATATGATTTTTTATCATTTCCTTTATTCACATGATATATTCTAGGATTGATGAACCCTCACACACATTAAATGAGAGTGACCTCATTTATAACAATGAAACTATTTTATTCTCTTTAAAATCTGAAGAATGAAATCATTGTTCCACCAAAAAAGACATTATAGGTGAAGATTATAGAGATTCCTCACCAATTTAGGATGTATGTGATCCAACCACCATTGAATAACTTGTATAGGTTAATCTAGAGACTAAAGAGGACCCAAAAACCATGATAATATTTTATGTAATGAAATCCAATGAATAGAATTCATACATAATTTTTCTCAAATGTAAAAGTTATTTTTTCATTAATAATTACAAAAACATTGATGTATTTAATCCTTTGGTAGTCATTCATCACATTAGAATAGTGGCTAACAAATATATTTATAAATAGTTAGTGCGAAGGAATCATATAACT
Organism: Viscum album; assembly: GCA_963277665.1. NCBI lineage: Eukaryota > Viridiplantae > Streptophyta > Magnoliopsida > Santalales > Viscaceae > Viscum > Viscum album. Next base: position 1,368,741,713 of record OY728162.1, on the reverse strand, counting down.
CATAGTTTTATCGTGGAATCCATAGTTGACAAGCTGATAAATGAAAATTTTACCTTGGAGTTTCAATTAACAAAATGGATCACGGATGTCATCCATATAAATATAAAATGAGAACATAGATATTTATGTTATATGAGTATTTAAACCACAATTTTTCTATAGACTATTTATTAATTTATATCATGTAATTTTTAAATTATGTAATGATAGTTTCTAATCCCTCATTTATGATATTATATTCTAGAAAGAATCTGTTATGAATAAACCCTAAGGATGAAGAAACCATTCCCATCAGGGAAAACCAAAAATAATATTTCAATGTAGAGACTCCTAAGAGAATACTGAATTCTCAGGATACCTAAAAACATGCTATGAATAAAAATTTCTTGTTCATATGGAGGAATATAGTGGAATTTTATGTTTACTATTTTCTAGAAAAATATCATTGGCTTCATTATCATTTAATTTACCCTCATACAATGTTCACCATTATTTTATAGTTGGTTATTCTCAAAAAATGTATTTTACTATGATACATATAGAATAATGATACATTTATACAAATGTATAATTTAGAAGGATCATTAGGATATATTGTTATTAATATATCCTTAATATAAGATACAATCATACTTTAGTTTCATTTTAGTCTTGTTCACTTGTGTTGTATCTTGTGATTATATTCCACTAAATGTAGTCTGATTTTATGCATGGAACTACAATATCACTCCCACAAAATTTCATTTATTTAAAAATATTTGAGAAGAATTATTTAATTTAGGTGAACCTTCATTTAATTATTCAATGAATGGTATAATAGGATATAATATATGAGTGGCATGAGATGGAACCCAATAAATTCTATATGGATGAAACTCTTTAGTAAATCAAGAGCATCGAGGATGGATATATAATGGGATGTGATCCCCTATGTTGTTTTAGATGATTTTCCTAAGATAATAACTTTTCTTTATTCCTTCCCATAGAATATTTCATCTTGAATAGTGATGGATATTTATATTAAACACAGATATTTTAGTACTAATTTTTATTTATATAAATACTATGTTTAATAGCTTCCTTCTCATGCTACATCAAACTAATAATAAACATTTTAGTTAGATAAAAGTCTACTTAGTAAATATAACTATTAAAATGTAGTTGTTACATTGAAAGGTATAAATAGTGGAAAACAAATTATGAAATATATATAGAATGAAAAATAAAGGTTATATTTATTCCCAATTATACTAGCATACCTAAAGAAGTTAAAAAAAATATTATTCATAAAAAATATATTTTACTAAAAAACACCTTTGTAAACATTATGTATTTTATTATATTATTGATAAATATTGGTTTAAATGAAATGTATTTATAATATATACAATAAAATATGTTCAAACCATTCCAATTTTTATTAATAGGTAATTAATTTGAACTTATGTATTTTAAGTTTAAAATATATATGTTTTCCAAAACTGTTTTTTCCTTTTATGAATTTATAATAAAATTATTTTTTATCAACACGACAAGTAGAGTATAATAAAATTACTACCATATTTTTAATCTAAATAATCAAATTTTTTAATAAGTTAATTTTGTTTTTATATAAAAATATGTTACAAATATAAATATTATTGAAAATGTTAAAAAAATTATTTTTTCAAAGAATTATTTTTATAAACATTATGTACATTTATCTAAAAATATTAAATTTATCACCCATAAATTCAGACTCTAATAAAATTTCTATATACATATATATATATAGATTAAATATAATTTAAATATTAAATTACATGAAATTAGGTTAGGAATACTTAAGGATTATGAATACATTTTTATATAAAAATATATTTTCTATGTATTATATGTTTTAATTTAAAAATTTATGTTATCGTATTTAGATATTGAATTAGGTTATATTGTGTCCGGATTCTGATTTAGGATGTCCAAATTTTTAATAAATTATTATACTAGATTTTCAATAAAAAAAATATTGCCATAGATAATTTTTAATCATAGTTATTAAGGGTTATAAATGATTAACTTAAGTGGATTTAATTTCATTACATTTTCTTGAATCATATAACATTTATAATACCTTTTTTATTTTTTAAATTCATAAAAACATGTATCTCCAACCATTCCTCACCTAACTCAACTAACCCACTTGGGATTATGTTCTCACCCCTTACTCACCATACAATTCAATGTAAACATTCCTATTTTTCTGCAATAAAAGGTGGAAAATACCACCCAATTCAAGTCACACTCCATATTCAAAATTACCACAATCACATATCCTTATGACTGATCCTAGAACAATTATTCATGTTATAAAACCCTTAGTATAATTAAATTTCCCGAATCCTACCAATTCCAAGTAGTCTTTAAAGTGAAGACACAAATCCCCAACATGAGAATTATCCAATCCATAGTCATTTTTTTATTCTCATCCATTCTATTGAAAACCTATTTTATCCATAGAAATACAATTAAATTAGTATTATTAATATAATGATATTTTTTTATTAAAATTATAAAATTATTCTTCAACCTTCCCCCACATTCGTAGAAATGAGAAAACATGGTCTATGTGGACATGTCAACTATCGCTTCCATGTCCGTTTGGTTTTTAGAACCAAAATACATGGTTATATCAAAGGGGTAATTTAAGGAATCAATACATTATTTCAAAAAAATTTCTTGTTTTTAGATGATAAAATATTTTATACTTTCATACCATTCTATAGAAAATGAAAACATCATCCATCCGTACTTGTGTACTACCACCTCCCTGAGCGACATTTTTCATTATTTGTCACAAAATTATACAGAATGTTTTGAAACATATTTAAATAATATAAATTATATAAATGATACATATATATCATGATTTTTTTTGGAATTTATAAAAAAATTATGTTTATTTTGAAGTAATATATTAATATTAGTAGAATATTTGAAAGGAGATCATCTTGTATGCTTTTCACACAAACCATTCTAATGGATTCTATAAAAAGTACATTGGGATTTATATATCATGAAAAGACCATGATTTAAATATATTTTCTAATAATTTAATTATGAACATTGTATCGATTAATGAGTTTTGACATTTAATTTACAAATGTTTCATAAAACAGTATAAGATACTAAGACTCAATAATGAAAATTAATTCTATATAAAAAATATTTAAGTAGTGAATAATGATAATTTAGGAATATTGATGAATAAAAAATGAATTTACTTCTTAAATTAATGATTAATAAATCCATGTTTTTCATATAACAGGTTAAATAACTTTCATGGATGTTATGATTAAAGAAAATGGATTCAACACAAATTTATTTCCTTGAGACATATATTCTATAGTTCCCAAAATTTTGTTTATATGGTGTATGTTCTTACTATTTGAAATATTATATCATAATTCCCTATTTATTAATTATATTTAATATTTAATTTCTTTTTTTACCTTAATTATGTTTTGGTATAAATGTTGTTTAATTTTTAAGAGGTTTTCATGACATAGATTCTTTTCTAGAGTCATAATGATTCCTTATGAACTATGGTATTATGATATTTATTTTTTATTTTCCATGGTGAAATTTTAAATCATTTCCTTTACAAGGAATTATATTTATAGATTTATTTCTTCATGAAGTTTTCTTATATTATGAATTATTCTCCTCCATTAAAAAAAATTTATTTTTCACTTCTATATCCTTGTTAACTCTTCCGAATAATATTTTCATTCCATATTTTTAAAAATAAATATATTTTATTTATGGTGACCATAAAAGTTTTATTTAAAACAATTCATATCACATATTTTCACTATTTCTATGATGTGGGTATATTTAAAATACTAAAAGTGGTTTTTTTAATTAATATATGGAATGTTTTATCTTTAACATCATATTTTTCTCTAAAATACCATAATGTTATTTTCAATGATCCATTATGGAATATTAGTTTATATGTAAATGATTTCAAAATATTTCATTTCATCATTTTGAAAATTACTTTTTAATATTAATTAAAACTTCTATTATTATGTGTAGGGAAATTTGTTTTTCTAAAAACCATTTTTACGATTTATATAACTTCTATGGGAATTAATTATTATGAATATTATTTACATGTTTTAAAAAAGTGTTTCAAAATATTATAATTCATAAATATTTGGTAAAAAAAAATATTTTTTATTTTTCAAAAAGTAAAAGTTTGATTTGAAACATGATTTCATTATTTTAAGATTGATTTTCAATGATATTGATTTTTGATAAAGTGATTTCAATGTTTTTTGGACTTCTCAAAAAAATATCTATAAATGGTTGTTTCTTTTATAATTACTTTTTCTTGATACCCATTTTGGTATTAAAGTATAATATTTAATTTTTTTATAGGATAAATATTTTTTTAAAGATATCATTTTTATTGGGTTTTAAATAATTTTAAATGAATAATATTTATTTTTAAATTGATTTTTTCATTAATATTAAATGGGTATTTTTCTTCTATTTCAACATTCTATAATGTTTGTTATACTACTCATGGGATATGTTCACTTGTTAAAATCCATTTTTTTTCTTTGACCGACTATTATGATATTCCATTATAATAGTGGGGCTGTGCTACTATGACTAAGGATCTACCATCAAAGTCTAGTGATATATATTTTTATGGATCTACCATCAAATAAAACTTTTATCTTTTGTCGGTTTGAAGGTGTGGTCAAAATAGTGCTGGAGATGTTGCGTCAGACTGGATGTATAAGGACCTGATCATAAATATAAAATAATCTTGAGTTTTATTCAAGAATTTATTTTTTTTCACTTTATGATCTTTTGAGGAATATATTTTTAGTTAATAAGGCTATAAATCATACATAAAAAACCCATAAAAAATTGTACACTCCTGATCAATATACATTTTTTCCATAATATAAAACTTTTAAAATGAAGCATGAACTATTTTCATTGAAAATATCCATAACTTTCAAATTGACATATTACTTTTACTTAACCATCCTAAAACCATGTGAAAAAGTTTTAAAAACATTGGATGATCATAAATTCTTAGTAAGGTATTTAAAAATAAAGGAAACCATTAGTTCAATAAAAATATGAAATCTCAAATAAAGTTTACCTTTATCATAAAAGATCATTGAGAATATGAAATAAAAAAAATTCACATGACAAACCAAAAAGTATATTTTGTCAAATAAAACCATAAAAACCCATATAAATAAATTAAAACCACTTTATGTTACTTATATCATCATATTCCTTAAACCATTTCAAAACCCTTTTAATTGGAATATTCCTATGGCTGACTTCCAAACATTTCACTCTTACAAATGGAATAACCATACAACTAGATTCCATACCCAATTAATTATAGGGTTATCAAATACACACCCATAATTTAAGTTATAATGGGATCACCCATAAATATCTAGTCCACTCCTTGTATAATCTGTAATGGTCTCACCCGATTTTATCTAATCCACTCTTTGTATAATACATATCAGTCTCACCAATTTCATATAACACTCAAGGACTATTTCATGATATAAAAAATGTCATCATAAAACTCATAGAAACAATAATTATTCATTTATAACCTAATAAAACCATGGAAAATAAATGTGTTTAGTGTCAATCTCACCAAAACATGGTTAACCCATGGAAAATAAATGGGTTCCATAATAATAAATTTGAAACAATATTTATACATCTAGAAGAAATGAGTATGGTATAAATAAAAAATTTCCCTAGTGTAGGATAATTAATAAAAAGGGTTGTTTATGTTGATGAATGGAAAAACCATTAAAATATCATTAAGAACATTATTGAGGAATATAGTATTTAAGCATTCCAAAGCGTCCCATACAACATTGAAACATTTAAATCATAACCCCATTAAGGAATAAAATTTAACAGAACATTAAATAAAATTAGAATAAGTGAATTCAAGATACAGTATGTCAAAGTGGTTTTATATACACCTCATAAAATAATTTGGGTGTATAAACTAAAAAATAATACCTCAATAAAATTAAATTGAGATTTAAGTCCCTTAACTTGATTCCGAATTATAACATGTATCTCTATCTTCCTGAGTAAATTTTTTTTTATAATTTTTTACTATATTTAATACTTTTTTCGAATTTATTATTAATTTTATTTCACTTTTTACTATGTTTTGTACAATTACTTAATTAATTAAGTTTAAGTTGTATGTGTTGACCATATTCGGTTTATATGTCAAAAATGACAATGGTAGGTGACCGGGGTCATGGAGGTCATTATATAAAAATATAATGAATAATAATCATTAAATAATTATCTTAATTATACATAAATTATAATTTTTAAACCAATCATGAAATATCTTTATGAAAAATGAACCAACATTACAATTAAGAATATTGTAGGTTGTACAAACGCATGAGTAACGTTCCCATATTTCAATTATTATTATGGAAAGAGGGTATGTAAAATTTCTGTTTATATAATTATCATTATATTATATATAACATACTATATAATCATATATAATTACATATATATATATATATATACTGTGATGTAAAAGGAATCACATCACTTTGAGGAGGCGGTAGGCCACACGTCCATAAACGATGTTATAACTTTTTTAGTGAGTGAAAAGGTAATAAAAAAAATGATATATTATATATATAGAAAGGTAATTATATAATGAATATCATATATATTTCTTTCATGTCCCATATTTTTAATTAAACCCATCCTTAATACATTCTATGTAAAGAGTGAAGGTATCACATTTCTTTGAGGTGGCGTTAGTCCACAAGTCCAATAATGATGTTATCGTATTCCCAAAAAATGGAAAGCATGGAGGTATGTATTATATAATAATTAAATAAGTATAAATACATCATAAATATCATATATATATTATAAAAATAGTATGTACATCATAATTTAAAACCATGATAGGTGGTAAAGGAAAAATGAAGGACATCATTTAACGAGGCAGTAGTTCATCTTACACACGAATGATGATTTCATTACCTATTCGATGAAAGTGTGTGTTTTTATAGGTTGAAAACATAACATAAAAACATATCAATATATTTTGGACACTTAGGTTATTATATAATCACATAATAAGAAAAAAATAAGGGATGGAGGAAGAAATAAAATAGAAATGAAGATTGAAGAACATTACCTCTTTTTCAGGTAACTTCTTTTTATTAAAAAAAAGGACTATCTTGGTTGGATTTATACCAAAATTGAGTCTTATATAATGATATTATATGTATTGGGAGATTATTTGGGAAGGTTTTTTATGGGAAAAAAGGCTTTATAGGTGTGATGAAGTGGTGAGGGAGAGTGGCTTTTTATATTGAAGGGGGAGTGACATTCTTGTATATATAAAAAGGTAAATAGTATTGGGATGTATCCATTAAATTATGTGATATATAAATGAAAAATAATGGATTAAAGTGGAATTATGTTCTATATACACTAACAATACACCAAAATAAAATCACTTTTGGAATTTGTTCCTTAGTCTTTAAGTTTCCTTATTTTTCTCATTTTAGATTTTTATTTTGGTAGCTAATTTTATAACCTATGTAATTAATCCATTAAAAAAAAATTATAGTGAAAATTATTATAAAATTTATACCTAATTATTATAAAATATTACATATAATTTAATAAAATTAAAATCCCATATTATTTGGAAATTTAACAAAATTACATGTAATACTCAAAAAACACTACTTTAACCCTAACTATGATAGTAAAGGTTTTACTATTTATGGGTCAATATGTTAATTATAAAAGATAAATTTGACCTTTTATGGACCATATTATATATATATTAAAACTTAATAATCACTTTTAACTAGAGAATATTTTTAGTAATTTTAAATTATTTAATAAAATATCATTTCTTTTATTTATTTATTAACTAAATAATCCATGTGTTGGCATTTCATAATAATTTAATGTGTTTATATCATATATAAAAATTAAATATAAATAAATATAATATTAATAACTCATTTATATTCTAAAATAATATTTATAATAAAACTTATGTAGATTATTACCTACTCCAAAGCTTGACAAATGTTAAAGGCAAGGAAGTTTCCTTTTTTATTCTTTTCCTTACTTAACTTATTATATAGGTCATGTTCCTGGATCAGTATCCCAATAACACATAAAAATAAATAATAAGGTTTTTAGGGTCAAAATATTTCCATAATATTATAGTTGGACAAATTCTGGGTCATTTATACACCTTATATTATAAGTTTAATAAGTAAGTAAACTTGTTCTTACCTAAATCACTATAATTAATTTTAATTGTTCTCACTAATAATTATATTCAAAAAATTAGTCTGGCCCTATTAGAATAAAAATTTCATACTTATTCAAAATACTTACATCAATTTTTCCAAATTCAATTCACATAAGTGGCTAAAAATAATTTAAATTTAATCCCACAAACGCTAAGAGACATTTGGGTTTTAAAGAGAAAATTTCAGAAGTTTTAAATATATTTATATCCAATTTCAATGTGAAATGGATTCCATTTAACTAAATTGATTTTATTTATTTATAATTGGAATAATTATAAATTAAAAAAAATTTAAAATATAATCTAACTATATTAATAAATTAGATGAAAAATCATTTTTCAATTAAAATGTAGTGTTTTCACTGTTCATTAAAAAATGAATCTTCTCTAAAAAATACAAAAAACTCATCCAAAGTAGATTTTAATATTATTATTTTAAGAAAGAATTTTATTTTGTGAAATAAAATATATAAAATATATAAAAGTATAAAAAGTTAGTTTTAAAACAATTCATCAATTAAAATTCGGCAAAACTACTTTTTAGAAAAAAGCGTGTTTTAAGTGTAAAACTAGATTTATTCTTATCTTATGTCTATAAAATATATTGGAATAATGTAAAAACATTTCATAAAATTGTGTAAAAATAATATTTTTAGTTTTATTCACACTCTTCAATATAATGTCCATGCGATAGCTTTCATATATTATTGTTTGGTAGGACTCAGCTTACTTGAAACAAAAGTTGTCAAAGAAACTCGATGTTACGTGCAACATAATATTAACATGGCATTGCATATAATGAAATATATATTGTGAATTGTTTAAAAATCATTTCGTCAAAGAATTTAAATAAATTTGAAATAATATATTTCATAAAATATTAGTATATTACATCCTACCCACTTTACAAAATTACATCCTGACAATTTGAACTTTATCTCAGAAAACAATGGTTGAACATTTGAAAATTGAATTGTTGAAAAGATATTATTCCTAAAGTTGAGGAATTATTTTACTCTCTAAGAATATTAGGAAATATAATTACTTGATATATTTTTATAAGAAAAATTTCATCCTCATAACATTCTCATAAATACAATGAACATCCTTAAAAATAACTTTAATAATCAAAGATCATATAAACCATAAAGTTTATAAATACCTTAATACTCATGTCCAAAATTAAATGCATACTTCTCATTAAACTAAATCCTTACATAAACATAAACCTTACTAAAAATCTCGCAAAAATTCCTTAATAAATTTATTATCACATCACTTAAAACCTAAAAATAAGTTTCTAAAGCCTTAAACTTATGGTTAACAATAACAAAATACCAAGATTCTTGGAACTTCCATCACATTACTAGATGGCCTAACATAAACTGTAGTAATAGAAAAATATTTTACCATATCTTTCAGTTTAATAACATGATTATTTCCACCCTGAGGGTATAACATCGGACACATGTTAGAATAATGTAAAAACTCGTTGTAGAAAAAACGTAACACTGTTGACTAGATATATGTTATCTCACTCTTGAATTATTTAAAAACCTTCTATTTACAGTAAAAAACCGTATGACTAGACATACCACACTATTAACACTTTCCATATCCTAATATACATTCATAAAAATGTATTTTACCACACTTAAAACATGTTTTAGTCTTACCTATATAGTTTTTATTTGGTTTCTTCTCCATTTACCATCACCTTGACTATTTCTTACTCTTATCATCTAGTGGAACATAAGTACTAGAAAACTCCGTCTCAAATCTCTTAGACCAATAAAAAACATTCACATAACATTTATATTATCGAGATTACAAATCTCTTCTTAGACTTGGTTTCAATCTTGAGAAAAATCTATTAATTTTACTATCAATGTCTTAAAAAAATTTTCTCCGTACTTGTGAAACCCTACAATATTTTCTTCATATAGAGACAACAAATCTACAACCTTTTTCCTCAATTATAATAATTGTTTCTCCATCCTATGAAAAGAAACATAGTGAGATATTTCTCAAGGAATATATTTTTAAATGATTTCCATTACACGACATCAAGATTATGTTTCTCTCTTGTATTCTTAATCAAGGAAAAAAATTGATCAGATTCACCCTCAAAATGATAAATGGAAAGAGTTACCTTTTGATATTCTGAACATACCATGGCTTCAAATATATTCTCCAGGACATCGATCCATCCTTTGACTACCACTGTGGCAGATGATCCATTGAATGAAGGAGTATATTTCCTTATGAAATGATCCACTATAGACATGTTACATTATGGTAGATTGGGGTCTTATCTATCATGGATACCACCACCATTTATAACTTTTTCAACTGATCCAAAACCATAATAGACTTCTCAATTCCAATTCAAACCATATTAGGATATTGATTTGGAAGGATATTTCCCTCTAGATTCCTTCCCACTACTACTTTCTTATTTCCTATATAGAAAAGCATTCCAAACAGAAAAATTTAGATGAGGTAACATGGAAATCTTAAAATTCTACATCATTTAAACTTAACCATAAATTAAAATCTTATAATAGAATACTATTAACATTACACTAAACTCTAAAGTTTTCTAAACCTTTCCTTTGATACAAACTATAAGGAACCGAACTAAAAAATAACAGAATATTAAGTTTTATTCAAGAATTTACATCTTTTAATGTTTATGATCTTTTTAGAATTCTAGTTTTATAGAATTAGGCCATAAATCATAAATAATAAAAAATCATAAAATACAAAGTTGACACTTTCAACAAGTATCCATTTTTCTATAATATAAAACGTTTAAAATAAAGAAGAGATTATTCACATAGAAAATATACATGAATTTGAACTTGAATTATTAATTTCCATTACCCATCCTTCAACCCTTGTCAAAACATTTGTAAACCTATGATGAGAAAAAATATATGTAAGGGATATAAGAAGAAAACAAAATCATTAGTTCAGTAAAAACATGAAAAATAATTTAATTTTTACCTTTATATTTAATGATATCTGAGAATATGTAATAAATCATTTTCAAATAAAAAATATCAAACTTTCTCAATGAATATCATTAAAACCCATAGTAAGAAATTAAAACTCTTTTAGGTTTCTTAGTGAATCATATTCATTAAACCCTTTCAATACCCTCTTAATTAGAATAACCATATGAACTACTTCCAAACATTTCACTCTTGAAAATAGAATAAAAATATTGTAAACATACATAACTAATTAACTTGAGGTATACCATGTGGCCACATATCCTTTAATATATAATGGACTCACCTAGTGCTATCCGGGACAACCCATGTATAAGATATAATGGGATCACGCGACACTATCTAGGCCACCCCATGTATAAGCTATACTGGGTTCAATAATTTCATATATTTTCCCAATGAAATATTATTAAATAAAACAATCAAATAATAAAAATCATATAAATAATCAATATTCATTTATAACTTGATAAACTTATGAAAAAAATGGTTTTAATGTCATATCTTAGAAACATAGTTAACCTGTGGAAAAGAAGTGAGTTATATAATAATATCTTTTAAAAATCCAAATACATATAGAGAAATAATGAGGATGGTATAAACAAAATATATCCCCAGTGGAGGATAATAAAAAAATGGTTATTGTTGTTGAAGAATGGAAATACTATTAAAAGTTAATTAAGACTATTCTTGAGAAAGATAATCATTAAAAATTTAAAGGTGTCCCACACCACATCGAAACATTTGAATTATAATCCCTTTGAAGGAACAACATTTAACAAAACCTTAAATAACATTGGAATAATTATCTTCAATATATGATATTTGATAGGGTTTTTATATACACCTCATAAAATAAAGTGGGTGTATAGCATCAAAAACAATGCCTCAACCAAATGAAATTGAGAAGAAGTCCCTTCCCTTGATTTTGACTTTTCATGTGTGTATTTATCTTCCTGAATGAAAAAGAGATGTTAATTATCTAGTTGATTGTGAATTTTTTTCAAGTTCATTATTACTTTTATTTTAATATTTTAAATGTTTTATATAATTACTTAGTCAATTAAGTTTAAGTCACATGTTTTGATCATATTCAGTTTATGTGTCAAAAAATTACTTTAGTAGGTCAAATAAGGTAAATGTATTCATTATATAAAAACATATAGAATAATAATAATGAAATAGTTTTCATACTTATACACAAATTTTACTTTTAAAACCAATAATAAACGATGGTTAAGAAAAATGAACCAACATTACAATCATGGAGACAGTATGTCGTACGTACGCATGAGTAACATTCATATTTATCAGTGATATTTATTGAAAGAAGATAAGTGAAATATATCATTAAATAATGATATTTATATCATATATACCATATTAAAATATCCTATATACTTATATATAAAATTATTGTGATTTAAAAGGGATCACATTGCTTTGAGGATGCCGTGGTCCACACATTCATGAACAACGTTATCAGTTTTTTCAGTGTGTGGAAAGGTAATAAATAAAATGATATATTATATCTCTATAAAGGTAATTATTTCATGAAAATCATATATATGTCATTTATTTCACATATTTTTAATTTAACCCATTTTTAATACATTCCATGTAAAGTGTGAATATATCACATCGCTTTGAGGAGGTGGTTGTCCACACACCATTGAATGATGTTATCGTATTCCCACAAAATGGAAAGCATGAAGTTATATGTTATATTATAATTATAAAAGTATGAATAAATCATAAATATAATATATATAATATAAAAATAGTATTTCCATCATAATTCCCAACCATGAGAGGTGGTGAAGGAAAAAAGAACGACATCGTTTAGCGATATGGAAGTTCACTGTACACACAGACAATGATTTCATTACCAATTTGATGGAAGTGTGATTTGTTGATGGTTGAAAACATAACATAAAAACATAGTAGTATATTTAGTATATTCAGTTTATTATTTAATCATGAAATATTAATACATTAAGAGGTAGAGAAAGAAATTAAACAGAAATGGACGTTGGAGAACATTACCTATTTTGGGTAATTTCTTTCAGTTTTCAAAAAGGACTTCTTTGACTAAATTTATTAACAAAGTTAGGATTATAGGATAATATTAGGTGTTATTAGATCTTATCAAGGATGTTTTTGGATGAGATAAAATGCATTATAGATGTGAAGAAGTGGGGAGGGTGATTTTCTTTTTATTGTGTGTGTGTGTGTGGGGGGGGGGGGTTCTTGTAAATAAAAAAGGTAAACACTATTGTGTGTCACCCCTTAAATAATGCTCTTTAAAAATTAAAAATAATGGATAAAATTTAAATTATGGTCTATTAAAATTCACACCACACAAAAATAATAGCATTTTTATCATTTGTTCTGTATTCTTTCAGTTCTTTTTTTTTCATTCTGGGTTTTCATGTAGGTAGCTAGTTTTTAAACCTATGTAATTCATCCATTAAGACTAAATTAAATTTATAAATATTATAAAATTTGTACCCAATTAATCTATAATATTAAACATAATTTCAAAAATTAAAATTCTATATGTGTTGGATATTAATTTTAATATAAACGCATGTAACGCGCAAAAACATTGCTTTAACCCTAACTACGCTGACAAAGTTTTTACTATTTATAGGAGAATATGTTCATTATAAAAGATCATTTAGCCTATGAGTGAAAAATATATTATATATTTTAACACTTAAAAATCACTTGGAATATGATAATGTTTTTTAGTAATTTTTAATTATTTAATAAAATATCATTTATTTTATTTAATTATTAACTAAATAATCCATGCATTGGTGTTTCTTAAGCATTTATTGTAATTATATAATATATAAAAATTTAATATAAATTATTATTATAAAAAGAAATCATTTATATTCCAAAATAATATTTATAACCAAACCTATGTAGCTTATTCCCTACTCCAAATATTTATAAGTGTTAAAGGCAAGGATGTTTCATTTTTATCAATTTTTTTAACTTATTATATAGGTCAATTAAATGGAATAATATACCCATAACTTCTAAAAATAGATCCTAAGGAGGTGAGGGTCGATATATTTCGTTTTATTGGGTTTTTGATGAGTGATGGGTCATTTATACACCTTATATTCTATGTTTAACCGTTAAGTAAGCTTGTTCTTACCTAAATCACTAAAATTAATTTTAACTATTTTAACTAATCATTACAGTAAAAAAATTAAGTTGACCTAATTAGAATAAAAATACCATACTGGTTTAAAATAATTTTATTCATTTTGAGAAATTGAATTCATAGAAGTGGCTAAAATTAATTTAAAATTAATATTGCAGATGCTGGGAGACAACTAGTTTTTAAAGAGAAAAGTTCACAGTTTTGAAATGTTTTTATTTCATATTTCAATGTGAAATTGAATCAACTGACCAAAATTGTATTTATTGATGTATAATTGAACAAAATATACTTTAAAATAAATTTAAAATATAATTTAACTATATTAATAAATTAGAAGAAAATGCAGTTTCAATTAAAATGTAGTGTTTTCACTATTTATCAAAAAATGAAACTTCTCAAAAAATTACCAAAAATTAACCCAAATTAAATTTTGACATTAAGATTTCCAAAAATAATTTTTTTATAAAAGAAATTATAAAATTTTCAAAATTTATATTTATAATAAGTCTAACATTAAAAGTTTATAAAACTACTTTATAGAAAAATATAGTTTTTAAGCATAAAACTGGATTTATTCTTATCTTATACATATAAAATCTATTGTATAAATGTAAAAATATTTGTTAAACTTATTTAAACATAATATAGTTTTTCTTTTCCACACCCATAAATATAATGTCCAGGTTTTAACTTCCATGTATTTTTTGTTCGGTATGACTCAACCTTGCATGTAACACAAGTTATCAAAGAAACTCGATGTTGCTTGCTTCACAAGATAAACATGGTGTTGCGAATAGATCAATATAAACTATTAATTTAATGTGACATAATATATTATAGAATTTAAATAAATTTTAAATAAAATATTTCATAAAATATTGGGATGTTATAGGATAAGCCAGATGATGCTGATAATGTGGATGAGGGGGCTACTGATCGAATGATCAATATACATAAATCCTGTTTGAATGACATTGTATCATTCATTGGGAATGAAAACTGTAGATTGTTTTTTCTATGAAAGTATATAAATATATAACTGCAATAAAATATGGCACACATAATACTTTTAAGGATTCTTGGGGTAGAATACGACCGCTAAGTAGTGATCCAATGGCTCACATAGATATGTTTAGATGTCTGTTTAAATATTTTAATGTTTGAATGGTATAGGAATAGTGTAACACATTCCTAATTCCCACATTGGAAACCAATTTTTTTTTATAATTACACTATATCAAAAAATTCATGATGCACCATAATTGTGATGGATATGGGGGATCATCACATGTAACATATACACTACATGCCACATAGGTTACGCTGCACCTTTGTTGGCTCATCATAAATTGTGTAGGTACTATTCCCATTCTCTATTAAAATAATGTGGGACTATACACTGTAACACCCAAGGTATTTAGAAATAAATTTAATATGTAATGTAATTCATGCAACACCGAGTCTCTGTGAAACAACACTTTATTATTATAATTACATAACCAAGATTGTTATAACCTAGCCGTTAAACATAATAGTATTAATAGTAATAACTACTATTAAATGTTATTTATAATGGTCTCACATAAATAAAACATATTTTAAATTAAATATATAACATTTGGTAAAAAAAATCATTTTTTCATAATTAACATAGGGTGAATTTCTAGTATTTTCCTAAGAAGTTTCATTTTTTATAAATAGTGAAAAATACTGTATTTTAGTTAAAAACTGTATTTTTCCTTTAAATAATTATTTTAAATTAAATTTATTTATAAAGTCATAATATATCAATTATATATATATATATATTAATTCAATTTAGTTCATTGGAGTCGTTTTTATATTGAAATTATATATAAAGACTTATTGAACTTTTTAACGTTATTTTCACCCTCCTTCTCGCTAAAATTTCAAAATTAGGATTAAACATAATTTATCTGCTTATATGAATTTAATTTCAAAAAATATATATAGAAAATTGTGATCAGTATGATATTTAGAGTATGATATTACCAACATAAATTTTTGGTTAATATAAACTTGAACCTTTGGAATTGTAATGTTACCCTTATTAATAGTAATATGACGCTTATAAATAGTAAATCAGCCAAATGAATAGTAACCTCACCCATTAATTTTTAAATAAAATTTAGGAATCTTATAAATTAATTTATGATATAATTATATCATAGTATAAGTAAATGGATATTTTAAAAATTATTAATTAAGTGTTTGTATTTTTATGAGTAATAAATATTTAATTACAGTTTCATAATTAATTAAATGATTTAAAAGAAAATTTATTTATATAAAATTTATTAATAAAATAAAATTTTATTGTATTATTATTTGAGGATAATTTTATGATACCTTAGTTAATTTTTCCTAATGTTATAAAATCAGTTATAAATTTAAAATCAATATTTTTTTTGAGTAAATGATGGTTTTAGTTAAAAATTGAAATTCTCTTATTTAGAAAAATATTTTCATAAAATGGAGTCCATTTTTGAATTGTACTCATTGAAATGTTTTTAGGGATATTTTTTTAGGGATTTTTCTAAAATACTTGATTTTTTGGTGAATACTAAAATACAGTAATTTACTGTATAAATAAATTATATGTTAAATGCACTGTTCCTTGAGTCATATCTAATGTGAGAACGATAATATAGAACTTCCATTAATTATTTTAATATATTTGAGGATAATTCTCAATCTATACATAGTCTTGAACTAAAATAATAAACAAATGGATTAAATATTCAAAAAACACCCCCACCTCCACTATAAATTCCACCCCTCACCACCCCTTCTCCTCACACCTTACAAGATTTGAGCCTCATCAAATCTCTACCAAATCCTATTCCAAAGCACACCGCCCCATTTACAGGAGCTCTTGGTCTTATAAAAAGATAAAAACCAATCCCCTTAAGGAGGTTCTCAAGGAGGAGCATCCAATAGGTAAACAACCTTTTCCCTTTACTTTTATGTTATTTTAAAGTTCATTTTTTTATTATTATCTCCTAAAATCCCCTAATAAAATTGGATTGATAACTCTAGAAACATACATGTTTTAAAATTTATTATTCTAATGGAATAATCCATCATCAAACCCCTTCCCCTCTCTTTTAATCTAAAAAATAGAAATGTCATCTGTGAGGTGTTGTTTTATTACCTTCAAGGACAACAAGTTTTCATTTGACTTAACCATCTTCAAGGATTTTCATAAAAACATTTTAATTTTTGAAATATATTTTTAAATTTATATTAAAAACATTTTTATGAAATTTTTTTACCTAATACTAAATGATAAAACAAAACAGGTTCATTGTGATATAAAACCACTAAAATTAATCTAAATAATTATCATTAACTTGTTATCTATTGATTCATACTCATATATGGAAAAACATTATATAAAATAAATTACACTAATATATGTTCAATAAAACATATAATTCCAATTCTAGAGAATTATACCCATTTTAGATAAATTTCATTACTTATAAACAAGTGAACTGATCATGAAAACCAAGAAAACAAATGTTTTCGAATGATGAAATTAAAATCTACAACTCATTAATAAGGCTATAAATTAACTTAATAAAACTATAATTAATCAAATATATATATATATAAGATTAGGAATTAATTATTTATGGTATTTAATTTTATATCCAAGACATTAAGGTCAAGTGTGGAACACATTCAAACCTAAGGTAAGGGGATTCTCACCTCCCATTTATTTCTGTGAGATTTTCATTATTCACCACTGTTTGTTTTGTGAGTTGTATATATACTTCCCATTGATCTTACATATCATCAAACTATTTATATTCATATCATTAAATTTATTATTTTCTGATCATTAATTTTATGGGGCATATGGTTCGACTGTTTGCAAAGTGGCGAGGGATATCTTAACTCATTTTGCATTCATTGAGTTAAACATCTATGTAATTGGTTATTTTTTTCCAAGAATATGTGTGAATGACCTATTATTTTTTTATAATTTATATCCACTTATATTGTGTGTATTTATATTTTTCACATATAATTATTTCATTGATTTATCCTCACTCTAATGATATTCTTTTTGTAAATGTTTCTTCCTGAAACTCCATTTTTCATTCAGGTTATGCTTTCTCTCTCTCTACCTCAATGTAATTATTCTTTATTTTTATGTAAATATTATAAATTATGTGTATAAATTAAAAAGTAAGGTATCCGAATAATTTCATCCTTATGTTATGGGTATGTACATGTCTTAATAAGGTTCCCTTCTCAATTCTTCCCGATACACTGCCTTGATTCAAGGGAACTTCCCGATTTATTACCCATTTTAAAGTGAACTAAAAAATATGTTTTAAGCCACCATTATTTTTCTAAAATCAATAATTTTATCACGAAAAAATATATTGGTTCATTTCTAGGTTTATGAAAACAAACATGACTTTTCAATTAACAATCTCTTTAATATTTTCCTTAAACCGCACAAAAATGTTTTATTTCCAAAGTTTCTTAAAAAGTTTCTTTTCATGATTTCACTTCAATGGGACATAATTTATGCCTAAAATATAATTTTTATGTAATTAAATTTTATTTTATATTATATACATTTTTACCATATGATTTTATGTAAAATACAAATGACTTTCTATAAGAACTCATCTTTCCAAAGTAAAAAGGGTTTTCTTGTCTCAAGTTTACTTCTGTGAGACATATTCCTTGCTCACAACTTATTCCTTGTGCATGTGGTGTATTTAATACCATTAAATACATAATATCATGAGTTTTCTTTTTTATCATGACATTATATGTTTCATTTAATTATTCTTTCATAGGTATTACTATTTTAATGATTCAAAGTGGTATGGGACACATTGGAATGTTTAAATATTATTTTCCTCAATGATATCTTCTTCTATGTAAACTTACATTGTTGAAAATTGTACCTAATTTTGTTTTATCTCTTATGATACCATCTACCATATGTTGTTAAAGGGTTTATGATCATTTTGACTATGGATGCTCTATTTGATACTATTCATGGGTTATAGTTTTAGTATTCACATTTTATATGCCTGTTATCAATATGAATGTTTATGTTTTCTGTGTTTCACTATTTTCATATAAGGGATTTATTGGAATTAGTAAGATATGTGAGGGGCCTTCTATATTCCCTTGATTCATGAGCATGTCTCATGAGACAAACGAGGATTACCCATTATGTATGGTGTCTTGGTTGAGGCCTTGACGACATGTTTATGATGTCCGATATTATGCATTTCCTCATTATGAAACTATTAATTGATAGTCCATGATATGATTTAAAAATTATAATTTACATGTTTTTGTTTCATTATGAAATTATTGAGCCATCTTTTATTCGTACCATATTATTCTCAATATTATGTTTTAATGGAATGTGTACTTTTAGTTATTAACTATGTCTTATTATTTATGCTTTCACTATATTGATTACCCTTACTGAGCATCCGAGCACACCCATTTATTATGTTTTATTTTACCCATTATGATAAGATTTATATTAATGATGACTTTTAGTAATAATCATGTAGTTTATGGATGTTTACAATGGAGTTTAAATGCTGTTTTTTTCTTTCAAGTTATAATGTAATGTTTATGTACGTAATCTAGCTTCCAAAACTACTAAACTGATCAGTCCTCGAGGATTATTTTATTGTATCTATTTCAATGTATTAATATAAGGCACCGAAACAGGTCTACTAGGGTCATGGTCTTTACATTCCATGACCCACCTACTTTCATGGATGGTCCGTATAAGTTTTCTCTCCCATGGAGTTGACCATCAGTCCCCTATGTGGTTGAAGGGATGACCCTTTAGGCTAGCCATAATTAGCTAATATAATACTAAATCCACCAAATAAAATTATTGAGAATAAAATAATAGAATATTTACTTAAAGTATATAAATTATTTACTAACATACAAAATGTAAAATAAAAATTATAAACAATCATTAAACGTTTATACATTCAAAAAAATGATTACATTTTAAACAATTTAAATAAAATAAATGTGAGGAAATAATAATTTATAAAAAATAAATTAATAAAGAAAAAATACACATATTCAAACTCTAACAATCTCCCCTTTTTATAAACTAAAAAACAAAACATTTCTTAATGTTTTAAAAATAATAGCTACCTCTTTTGAAATTTATCGAATATTACATTAAAATTAAATCTTGAAAACATGTTCCTTTTTTTAAAAAATCAACTACATAGAATTAATAGTGTAAAATTAGATCATAAAAATTTGACATTTATTTACCCTATACATGTAAAGAGAACAAAGAGAAGTTTTATCAAAACAACAATTATAATAAGAAGAAATTATAAGCTTCTTGTTTACCGAGTTTAAACTTAATTTTTTCAAATTTTACTGAATCTAGTTTCATGAAAATATCATACAATTAGTTTTCAGAAAAAATATAAATAATATAACATTTATTTACATGATTCATTGAAAAATGAAATATAATATATACATGTTTTTTTCTAGAGTGTTACAAAGGGTTTTTAGACACAAAAATTGCACATGAATTCCCACAGAATATTGAAATTTCATCAAAAATAAAATAATATAAAAACACATATTGTCTTTTTAATACATATGTATTATTAATAATAGTTAATAGTTGTTACAGTTTCAATCACAATAGTAGATAATGATATTGATTGTTGTTTCTTATAACTCTATTAAATTAAGGGTTTACCTAGATAATGAAATATATCTGTTGTGATTTTTTAGTAAATAATACGAACTCCAAAATCATATTCTTAATAAGATAACAAATCAAGAATTTTTTGATTTGAATTAAATAAAATGCGGCTTATAGTCCCCTTATTATATCTAATTACTCTCTTAACTACTTTAAGATTACATGACATTGGGTTGGACTGAAATCTATTACATAATAGATTAATAACATTATATCTGGTCAAGATATAGAGATATACAATAAACTACTTATCATGCCTCTATTCAGTTTAATATAAACAATCTTTTCATATTCAACCATGTACAATTTGGAATTTGTACTCATTGGTTTTTTCATAGTCTTACTAGATTCATGAAAAAAAAATTAACAATATATTTGGAATATTTAGATTTATTAAATAAAATAAAATCTTTTAATTAATTAATTTTTAAACTAAGGGAAAATTTTAGTTCTACCATCCAGATTTTGTCAAAACTGATTATAATTTGTTTAGAGAGATCATTAAAAAATAAAAAATTTATTTATCTAAATATTATAACATCAACATAATTTAGTATAATCAGTATATCATTTAAAACTAAATTTATAATCATGGTTGGATCATCCATACCATTAATATAATTGTTCTGTATTAATATCATATTTAGTCTTTCATAACATTATTGAGGAGTGTTATTTAGACAATATAATGATTTATTATGTTTCAAAACACGACTTGTAAATTTATCATTTTCCAATACCTGGGGTTGGTTAAAAAAACACACTCATAATTTATTCTATTTTAATGTACAAATTTTACATCCATTCGAAATAATTTTATATTTTGAAATTAGGAAAAATATAATAGAATTATAAATAATTCCATCCCAAAAATTAAAGAAAAAGAATCTTTAAAATAAATCCCCTCTTCTAAATAATAACCTTAAGCTAATATTATTTGGTTATTTTTAACTATGTATTAATATTAATCAATATTATTATGAAAAATGCATTTAGTTCACATTATTGGTTTAAATTTTGGTATTTTAACCAAATTTTACACATTATTCCTCTAAAATAAATTTAATTCATTATAACATATCCAATTTGAATCAATTAAATTATTATCAGTGTTGGCTGGAACACAATAATCAATAAAAGTATAATTTTCATATTAAAGTAAAAAATATTTTCTAGTTTTATTACTAGAATATACATTACCAATTACTTTTTGAATTGAATGATATTTAAGTGTTTTACACCTTTTAAGATTAGTTTTAGAAGATATATCCTCCCACTAAACTAATGTATTAACATATTCTTAGTCATTAACTTTACCAAAATTAAATTCCTTAAATTCATCAACATCATTTTTTAAACCACAAATTTGCTCGTTATTATTATTTTCATTAGATATAACATGCATAAACTCTTTAACAACTAAATTTATCTAATTTAAAACTATATAAGCATTTATAGATTTTTAATATCCTAAAAATATACCATCATGAATTTTATGTTTTATTTTTTCTAAATTATATTTTTTTATTTATGATAATGACTTCGTAACCAAATATCATAAAATATCCAAATTCTGGTTTAAACCCTTTAAATAGTTCATAAGGGTTCTTATTTAAAAATTGTATAATAGAAACTCCGTTTAAAAAAATTAAAATATGTATTTATAGATTCTACCCAAAAATATCTCCTCACATTAAATTCTATAATCATTGATGTATACATTTATTATATATACATATTATTTATTTCAACCAAACCATTTTTTACAGTGTTCCAAGGGCTGAAAAATAATGTTTATAAATATTTCTTTACAAAATTAATCAAATTATAAATTATCAAATTCACCACCACTATAACTTATTGTAGATATGTTTTTCATATTCTTTAAATTTTGTGTATGATTATAGAAATTTAATAACTTAGTTAAAGTTTTATTTTTACGAGATAAGAAATAAATCTATATAAATCAACTTTAATAATCTATAATTACAAATACATACTTCTTACCCCAAAAACTAACAGTTTGTATAAGTCCAAATAATTAAAGACGTAATAGTGTAAGAATCTTTAAGTATTTTATATAATTTAATGGTTTAAATCCTTATTTGTGCTACTTATACATTAAACAAGAATAACACATAGGGTACTTACTTGTATGTGACTTTAGAAATTTATAGATGTTATTCATGCTTTGAATGTTTTTTTAAATTTTATGAAATGTTCCTTACAAAGCCTTCTTTGACATAGATAGTAATTTTCTTCGACAAAATTCACAAACTTATCCTTTTCTTTGGTCATACCAAGAAATCACTAGTGTAAATGTTCTCTTTTATATTAACTAAAAATTAAACATATTTTTTTTAAAATTATATATTTATAATTTTAAAAACTAAATTTTAATATTTAATCTCAATGATATGAAATAATTATTATATTTAATTTTAAACCATCCAAAAATAAAAATTTTGAAATAATAAGAGTTTTAGAAAATCCAACTTCACTAATACCTTTGATTTAAACATAGAGTTGTCTCCAAATTTTTCTAGGCCACCATCACATGAATTGAAAGATATATATTAAGAAATATCACCTTTAATGTGCCTGAAGATGACATTATGTAAATAACACGAGTCTTTGATACTTTTATGGCACATATAATATAATTAAACAATCAAAAAGAATGTTTGGGTACATATGCTATGTTGGGTCCAACTGGATTAGTAGTAGAAAATTTTGAAACCTAGATTGATTTAAAACATTTATTAGTGGGATGTTTATAAACAATATCTCTAGAAGTAAAGGTATTTGTATACAAAAATAATAATGTAAATAAAAATGAAAATTCAATGAAAAACGTGCTTTAATTATACATTTAAGATTGGTTACATTGGAAACACTTCCTTTTTAGATTTCAACAATGTTTATCTTATATAAATTTAGTTTTAAATTGTTATAACCATAACATTTCATGTTATTGTTAAACTTTATCATAGATAACATTTTATCATATTGTTCATTACCTTGAACAAATGATAATAATTTATCACTAACATTAACAATTTTTTTTCAAAGTCATATTATCTTTCGGAATAATATTTAATCAGTATGAACATCCACATTATATATAGAAGATGTGTTTCTTAGTTTATTATTTTATTACATAAGATTATTATAATAATTTTAAAATTTATTTAAATGATCCAAAATTGAAATAAATATTATTTATTTAACTTTATCATTCACTACTATAATGTTATTATTTATGTCATTTTGTTTGTTTAGTTTTAAAATATCTTAGTCATAATTTTAATTATATATTTCATTTTGGGAAAAACATATATTAAAATTATCACATTCCCTATTTAGTTTCTCATTTTATTTAATCAATTTCATATCTTTAATTTTCATAACATTATTCTTTTCAATTATCGTGAAACATTAATTAATTAATTCTTCATTTTAAGTAAGAAGTTATTTGACTTTGGAATTAACAAAATCAGAATCAGAACATAAATTAAAATAATTTTATTTTTTATATATATGATTATGATCTAGAAAATTAGAAGTAATTAATTGAGTGAAAATACAATTAGTTACATCACAATGTACGCCCATCAGAGTAAGGCTCCCTATCTCCTATTCGCTTCCATAATAAATGATTGAGTCAGAATTATTTTAAAAATACCAACCACCAAAAAAATAATTATATTCATTTATCCTTTTTTCTTGGTATTTATTTGTATATTTGAGTATGGGTAAGTATATTAAAATGTGAACTTTCTTCCTACAATCATAACAAGTTAATTTTGAAAAACTATCACTATTATTAGTATTACCTTTCTTGTAATCCTTTTTGAACATTCTTCTAATCTGTCTCTTAGAGCCTTTGTTTTTCATGAACATTAAAAAATTCTTCCTAAATTGATCAATCTATTTTCCACATTCTTGGAACATATATTTTTATTTGTTGGATGTTTTACTAATATTATTTATAAAAGTTACACCTTTTCTATTTATATAATACTCATCCGCCTTGTTTTTCAACTCTAACTCGTACCATGGAAAAAATACTATTAGTTCATCGAAGGTATACTTTATAACATTTATACTATCATAGACGGAAACCTTATGTTAATGAAATATTTATTGTAGATATCTCAGATCTCTTTCCACTTGATATATGTTTTCCAAAACATCACCAATAGAAATATACAATTTTTAATACTTGTAAACTAACTTAATATTTGGTTCACTAGATCTTTATCTCCCATATTAAATTCCTAGTATTCTACTTGGATAATTCTTAACTTGGTTATATTTATATTTTTAGTCCCATAGAGAGTCACTAGAAGTATTATCCATATATCCTGGGATATTAATAGAAGAAACACAGTTATAGACAATTATACTTATAGCACAAAAAATATTTATAATTTTATAATAAAAAAGATATTTTACCATGTCATTTCCTACAAATGTTTCCAGATCAAATTTTGGTATCTAATAAAACTTATCCATGATATCCCAATGACCCACAATTAACTATTTCAAGTAGGATTCCATTCTCTCTTTCCGGTATCCCTAGTCACTTCAATAAAATAATGGTGGTTGTTATGGAATACATCTATCATATCTATTAACACATTCTATCTAACAAAGGTTAACTTTTATTCCTTAAAATGATAGGTCTAGGATGATTAATTTAGCACAGAGATAAAAAAAATAAAAAAAAATACATCTAGATGGATAAAAAAAAATATTATAACTAATCAGATATCATGACACAATACCAATTATTTTTTAAAAAAAAACATAGAACTATAAATATATCATTGATAATAGGTTTTTGGTATCAGATTAGAATAATTATAGAGGATAAACTATCAAATTCAAGGCCCAGATACCAATTTTTGGATCTTAATTGATGGCAATAATGACTATAAGGGGTGAATAGTCATTTACAAATTTAAAGAACAAATCATTTTGAGTTTTATTAATAAATGAGTATGTAGTGAGTTCTATGTTCAGTTAATGAAATAAAACTAAAATAAAAATGAATGAATTTTTTTTTGTATTTTAGATCACCAAAATCCTATTATACTCTTTAAACTTCTCCACTCAGTGAGAATATTGGTCACCAATAAGAAACTCACTTTAATAGATGTGAGAACATGATATTGACTCTTCCTTTTACAAATATTCATAGGCCCTATCCAGAATTTTTATAAGAGTATTAAACAAGTTTATTAACTAACTTCTATTCATGATTCTGAACATAGATTTTACTTTTGGGAGGTGGAGTATCCAACAAATACACAAGACCCACATTTTATTTGAAAAAAGATAAACTATACATGAACAATTACAAACAGTTTAAATAAAATATCTCATGATGAAAAAAGTAAACTAACTAACCATGAATAAAGATAAAATGATGAAGATGATGAAGTTCTATGATTTTTATCACTCTAATAGTAGAGTATGGAATGGTTAAGTCCACTTCGTGATATCATCAAGAAAAAAAATCACATAGGATATTGATCAAATTTTTATAATAAAGTGTATCACGAGTAAGTTGTGAATATTATTTTAAAATAAAAAATGTAATATTTTTTATTCCTTGATCACATATCAACAGACTAATCTCACTTTATTTAAAATAATGTTCAACTTGGAGAATCTAAATAACCAATAACTACATGCCATGAGTTATTACATATCGAAAAATAATTTTACCATTACCTTTTTTAGAAAATATTTTATGAATATAAAATAAGTTAAGTACACTTTAATTCAATAGGAAATAACATAATGAAGTTTCCAGAATTATCATTAGAACAAACATATATAATACACATTTATAAAGAAATTAAAATAAAATGGAAAAACTTATAGTAAAAAAAACATTAAAAGCATAATAAAATAGAGTTTTATATACTGTATGTTTGTAATATACATATGTTTTAAATAATTGCTATAGAAAATGTAAAAAAACTATACTAAAATATAATAAAAAAACAATTAAATAATTAAATTCAATTGTATCAAATATAATAAGAAGAATTATATTTAAAAAAAATATTAAAACAAGTGGTAGATAGAAATAACTGATAGTATAATGGTGTTTCTACCACTGACAAGATACAATCACACTGATCTACTATTATATGAGAGGATCAGTCGACCATTGTGATCTACCATTATAAAAATGTAGAAATGCTACAATGATTGATGAGATACTTTTGAAGTCTAAATATGTACTATCATAGGGATCTACCATTGAAAATTATTTTGATCTTCCATCAGTGTGAAGGAGTGGTCAAACTAGTGCTAAAGATATTGTGTTGGATGTGATGAGTTGGATGATGTTGATAACATATATGGGGATACTATTCTTTGAATGATTAGCAAGAATACATTCAGTTCAAACAACCTTTATGAATAATTCATAAAGAAAAAAATAGATTTGTCAGTATATGGTTGACTCTATAACTTCTAGCCCCTCACCCATTTGTTTGGTAAGTGGCGGTGACATTACTAGGCCTTAGGTGAAACCCCCAAGACACAAAAGGCTAGAAATAAATTCTAAGGAATTCATAAAATATGGGGGCTGATTTTTCCATTGATAATAAAATAACCAAACCAATAATACCATAAACAAAAAAACAATATGGTGTATGTAAATAATTTAATACAAATCAAATTAATACATATTGAAAAAATACCAAACTATAACTAAGAACCATATTAGAGTATAAATTGGGAACCAAAAACCAAGAAAATCCAAAGACAACCAAGAAATCCAGCAATAACTCCAAACAAGCTCCAAGATCCAACCTAAAAATCCATGATCAATGTATCATGATGTATCACTAAAGAACATGGATACATTTACTTCACCTGTGTGTTGGTGTAAAACATCTTCAAATGAAAAATGTTACCAAGTGGGGGGGGGGGTGAGTATAAAACTCAGTAGGTTTTCTGAAAATGAATTCCCCTATCATGCCACTAGGATAGAACATGTTATAAAATTTATAAAAACATTATATAAACCAACTTAAAACAATTTATATCAAAACTAGATCATTTCAAAATAAAACGTTTTCCATGGAATGAATCCATATAATTCATTCAACCCATTTCTCAAATCTTTTTGGCATAACCCATTCCACTCTACACAACCACACACACACACACACACTCATGATTAGTGTTACCCTTGATGGATGAACATGATGTCCATGCTTAATTCCTTTGATGGTGGTACTTCAAAACCATCATCCATCCCATCCAACTCAAACCCAACCATTTATTCCAAAAACCCATTCCAATCCAAATATGAAAAACCATATCAAAAATAAAAACCATTTTTATTGAAATAACATTCCAAGTAATTTTCCATGCATCAAAATCAAACAAACATTTTAAAATTAATTAAAAATTTCACCTTCTATAAAACAACCACTTTACACAATTCCATAAACCAAAATTAATGAGGGTTTCCACCAACTTCACTCATCAGTTTTGTAATTCAAATCAATCAATTTAAATAATTTGAAATAAATCATTTATGTTATAATAATAGGAGTTGATAGTGAATTCACATACCTCACAAACTTAGGTGAAAATTATGAACTCCAAAAAAACTCCAAAAACATGGATTAGATCTTACAAAACCCACATTATATCTTTTTCCCTATCATGCAATCAATCATAAATCAATATTATTGGAATAAAACATCATGGATCTATCCAAAACAGATTAGATTTAAGAATCCAAGAGGGGGAAGAAGATGTAAACTAAGGAAAACCACCAAGAATGTGAACATACCAAGGAATACAGCCTCCAATGCATAAGATTCTCTAATGGATTGATCTTTAATTGAAGGGAAAGGTTTCTCCAGTCATAGGTGGAATATGATCTCGATTTATGGCCTATTTAGTGAAAAAATGAGAGTTTAAGGGTATAATTCAGAATAGACCCACAATTTAAGGAGTACCACCTATACTTCATAGGGTTAGGCTATATGGTCTTGAAAACTACATGCTAAATAATCAGGTGCCACCTCTTTACGATACCCATCGTACGAATGATTCATACGTATAGAAAAACTGTCTGCCAACCTTTCTTAGATCCTATGTTCCACTTTTCCAAGTTTCACCTGTATGGATGCACGGTTTGGAGAAATCATGCGCCAACTATGTTCCAGCCTATTGACCTATGTTTCCCCTTACACAATTTTCTGGAGGTGTTGAAAAGTTTCTAATAACCGTTCTTAAACTTTTCACCTCTAGAAAATCCCTAAAAGATTACAAAAAATTCTCCAAACCTTCCCAATATTAATCCAATTACTTTATATACTTAAAATAAATAAATGAATGGTTAATTAACTAAAGGATTTGGTGATAAATTCTTCCCACCATTGGTCTTTCCATCCCTATAAAGTAGAAAACCAAAATTTTCTTGAAATAGTTCGGGAAATTTATTGACCATTTTTTTCTCATAATCCCATGTATCTTCTAGAATATAATAATGTTTCTATAAAACCCTCACTAGACAGATAATATTCCCATGAAAAACTTTCTCTTACCTATCCAAAATCTTTATCAGCACATGAACCAATGTACCATCTAAAACTAGGTCAATGTGATCCCATTGAATCACAAGGCTTGGATTAGGTTGATATTTATTTAATTGGGATATATGAAACACATCATGCATTGAACTGGACATTGGTGGTAAAGCTAACAGATATACCACCTCACCAACCCATTCATGTATCTTGAAATGACTTACTTATCAAGGAGATTACTTAACATGCATCCCAAAATGATAATTCCCAAGCCTTGGAGAGATTCTTAAGAACAAATGATCAATCAACTCAAATGAAAAATGACCATCAAAGATGATCCACATATGATTTCTGAGGACTCTAAGACATCTCCATTCTCTTCTGGATTAACGGAATCTTCTTTATATTCTATTGAATTATGGATGGTCCATGTAGTGAGGTATAACTTGTTTCCACCCAAAAAAAGTTGAGAAAATAATGGATTCCCATACAATGCTTCAAAAGAAGTCACATGTGTCCAGGCCTGATAAATATTGTTATACGAGATCTCTACGAATGGTGTAAAATTATCCCATGAGCCATCAAAATAAATGACATAATCTAGAATCATGTATTCCAATTTGTGTATCATCATTTTAGACTATCTATCCATTTTTTTATGGTACACCATGCTCATAGTCAACCGATTTCTAATGGGTTTTTGTACGGATTTTAAAAAACGATACGTAAACCTTGGATATTTGTTTAATAATATCAACACAGGTATGAAATGCCTCTTTACCACTTATCTGATATAGATTTTAGACAATTTCTCCAATATATGAGATTCATTAATAGAGATGAAATGAGCTGAATTTGTGTGCCAATCCATTAACACCCATATGGAATTCTATTTCTGAACTATCCTTGGGAGACCTATCATAAAATCCACTACTATATGATATAATTTCCAAACTAGAATAGCTAAATACTTAAATATATAGGTAGGATACTTTTTATTTACGTTAACTTGCTGACAGGTGAGGCATATCATAAAAAAGTTAGCCACCTTTCTTTTCATGCTAGACCACCAATGATTTTTTTTTCAATTCCTTATAAATATTTTGTAATCCAAGATGAACAACCCATATTGAATGGTGGAGAGCATGATGAAGTAGTTCCTAAAAATAAAAATTTATGACCATATGACCTTGAAACTAGAAAACCAATATCCCATCCCGCTTTCATCCCTCAATGGTATCCCACCCATTGAGTTTTGACCACATAGCAACACATTTAGAATTAGATGTATGTGCCTCTTTATCTTTCTCAACCAAATTAGGAACAAAAGAAACTAGAAATAAAACTTCAACACCACCTTTTTATTTACAATCTATGTTCATGTTTTCTTTTAACAACTTTATCTTCCATTAATTTGAATCATCCTTTTCACACTGACTATATTGATTCTAACTCAATGCATTTTCCACTAAATTTATTTTACCAAGTGTATATATCTAGTCAATGTAAATAATTTTGAGATACTCCCTCCACCTTCCCATTCTAATATTCAAATATCTTTGTGAGAAAAATGTGTTTTATGATCTTATGATCCATAAGAACCGTAAATTTTATGAAAAATAGGTAATGATGCCAAGTATTCAAGGAATGGACTACAATAAATAATTTCAAATCAAGTGTTTGGTGGTTCTTCTCATGTAAAAATAACTTCCATGCGCCATAAGAAAAAACATAATCTCACTCCATGAAAATACGTCCCAACCCAGACCCCAAATAGTCACAATACACCACATACCCTTGTATCGATTTAAGAAATATCAAGATCAGTGCTAATGTAAGGATACATTTATGCTATTGAAATTTTTATGATCATTATCAATCCATTAAAATTTATCATCTTTAAATTTACAACTATCATTGGTGAAGAAATTTGTGAAAAGTAACAAAATAGAGTTAACAATAACCAGCTAAATCTAGGAATATGTGTTTATCAATGAAATTATTTGTTGCTTTCTAAGATATTATAGACTATATATTTTTTGGAAAAAAAATAAAAATTTCAAAGATAACGTGGCCATGAAAATATACCTCTTATATCCAAAAATCACACATTGAAAATTTTGTATATATACAATGATCACACAAGATTTCCAATAGTGTATATAAGTGTTTCTAATGCTTAAACCTTGTCCTTAAATACACTAATATGTCATCCATAAACAAAACAAAAACAATAATCTACATACTATTGAAATAACTAATGCATCAATTCTATAATGATATTTGGTGCATTCATAAGACTAAAAGGCATAACCACATACTCATAGTGTCCATATCTAATACAAAAAGTGGTCTTTGGAATATCTCCCTTTTGAAACCGAAATTGGTGATATACCAATCAAAAGTTTATTTTCAATAACTAATGGGCTCCCCATATTTGATCAAATATATATTAAATGTATGGAAGTGGACACTAATTATTTACAGTAACTTGGTTAAGCTTTTGATTATCTAAAAGAAAGCCTTAGAGTCCCATCCAACTTTTTCCCAAAAAAGACCAGTGCTACCCATGAAGACATGCTAGGATGAATGAACTCTTTTCTTTATGACTCTTTGAAGTATAATTTCCACTCTCTTAATTATTTTGGTTCCATATGGATATATGGAAGAGAAATTGGACCGTTCCCAGAAAGGAGATCAATCTTAAACTCTACTTCTCTTTTGGGTGAAAACCCTAAGAAGTTATTCTGGAAAACATCTAGAAACTGATAAAAAAATTGTTGGAAAACAACTGTTATTGATCTTGAACACATATTCTATTGTCAAATCTACTAACTATTATGATATTTATCAAACCACTGGTTCTAAAAATCCATCTTCACCTACCTTTACATTCTCGTATCTTCTAAAAAGATGCTCGATGCCATCATTCATTATAAAACTAGCCCTTTGGGTATCAGTCAATGTGAGATTTGGAATTTGTCAATAAATCAATAACATGGGTTATGTCATCGAAATCCATCTCATGTACAAATAAATACTATATCAAATCTTATCTATAAATAGTTAAAGAACACGATTTTCAAAAAACTGATCAACATTCTCTTTGACCAAGAAGAGGTTTAAGTTTCAAAACCGATGAAATCATCTCAACATGATAACCCAAAGTATCAAAATCATGAGAATAAATTAATAAATGGGATAAACCCATATCAAACTAAGATTTTGTAAGGGAATAATGAAAAATAATCACACCTATCACCATTGATGGTCCAGATTGATCATCCACACCCACTTTCTTAGTTATAAACAAATGTTTACTCATTTCACATTGTTCAATATTTACTTATTGAGATTATATGGTTTGTGGGGGTAATGGTATTCCTAGAATAATCATGTATTACATGGTAATAATGTTAAGAAATAATATATTTTCCTCATCCCATAGATTCATATGATGTCTGTGAAACATACGATATGTCCCTAACACCCGACCTTAGAGAACCGTGATATTAACATTGATGATTCCCCATCTGGTTACAATTTAGGCATGATCTAAGAGGTATTGAGATATCTTACTTAATTTTATCCAAATAACCATATTCAAAATATCTCAATATACTCTTGGGTTTTGGAGAAATATTCACCAATCTATTAATCTGATTCTGAGCCATTCCAAAACCTTAGAAATATATGTCTCTCTTACTCTTATTCCAAGCATTAGAGTTCTAACCATTTCCCATATGCATCGACATACTTCCTCCACCCATAGTTATGATATGTATCTTTCCTACACCATTACTCTATTGAGAATCTCCATATAATATTTTATAAAAATCATGAAAATCTTGAAGAGAATTTACTGCCTCAATCCTGATTAAAAATTACATGTCTTCAAGGATGTACATGCATTAAATTCTAGTGAAAAGGGTACTAAATTCATGAATTTATCATCATACACTGTAACTAAGAGGTTATGCAGTATCAAGAAGAAAAATTCCATTATTCTAGAAATTTTGAATGTGTGCGGATAAAATTATATATTGAACAATTCCTCAAAATCCTCCCATGAGATGACTTGGTCTAATTTATCCTGAACTGCTAAATACTACCACCAGTGTGAAAGATAATATAGAATATAAATTTATTTCTTGAATTTAATCTTAGATGGGGTGCCTAGGAAATAAAATATTCAATTAAACCTATTCAGCCACACCTCTACTTTTTCTGATTCTGAATCACTCAAAATGATGGATGGATTCTATTTCTGGAACTAAATGGAATGATCCACTTTCCTTGAATTCCCCAAGACCTTCGGGTAATGTAATCTCTTAAGCCTACAGGCCTTGTAATCTCTGAGCCTATGATCCTTGTAAGGGTTCCCCCTCATACCTTGAAAGGGGGGTTATCAAAATCAATAAAAAATGAATGCCTTCGGGCCATTCCGGCTAAATGCCAAGAAAAAACTCTGAATGAGCTATTGGTTTACATATGGCTCAGGTGAAATCAAATTTTTAGTAGCCTCTATTATTAGGTTTCTTCTACACCTAACTGGTTCAATTTTCTATAACCATAAGAAAATTCCATTTTGCCTCAAACTCTAGCAACTTAAATCTTAGAAATTTAAAATTTATCATATCACATATATTAGAACTATGCTTTCCAAAATTCAAAATTTTTCTCCTATCAAACAATTTTTAAAAAAATTCACCGTTCTTTTTGAAATCAAACCATTTTCAAAATAAGACTACCATTCCTTTTTAGAATACCACATTTGAAACAAATTTAGCACTTTTAAAAAATAAAATCATTTCCAAAAAATCATAAATCATTACTCAAAATGAATTATACACTCATAATGGGAATTCATTTCTATCAATTCATGTCATGATCTTCTCATCGGCTAAACCTACAACGATGATTTTACAACTCCTAGAAGTGACTCAAAACACTTATGTACCCAAATCCCTAGAAACTTGAGGTTTTGTATAAATAGGTTATCTACGTATTTGTTTCTCTACATTTCAAGTTAAGACAATAATAATCCTTGATACCAACCCAAATCAAGGATTAAAAATAAATTTTCCAACTCTTGGTCCTAAAAAACTGAAACCATATGTTAAACAATTAAGGATAGACCATCCACGACTAATACCAGTTGGAACATTTTGTCCCTAAACCATTGGATTGGGAAGAGGCAGTGACATTAATAGGCCTCAGATGACATCCCTAAGACACCAAAGGTTTGAAATATAAGTCAAGTGATTCATAAAAGTTGGGGGATAATTTTCCATTTGAAAATAAAAAATCCAAACCAAGAATACCATAATCAAACATCCACTATATGTTGCATGAGAATAATTTAATATCACTCAATAATACGTACTAACATCAATAAAAAATGAAAAACAAGAAACATATCACAATACATAGAGGAAAATAAAAAACCTACAAAACCAAAAGAAAACCATGACAACCAACAGAAACTCTAAACAAGATCCAAGCTCTAACTCATCAATCCCCACCCAAGGTATCATGATGAATCACTAAATAACTAATATACCTTTTCTTTAACAATGTCTCAATATAAAAAATATAAAAACATAAAAAAGTTCCCAAGAATGTCTTGAGTAAAAAACTCATATGTTTTTTCAACAAATGAATTCCCTAATCATGCCACTAAGATAAAACATGTTCATAAATTTATAAAAAAAATTTAAAATAATTTATATAGAAGCCAGATCATTTATAAAAAAATATTCTTCCATGGAAATAAATCGAACAAGTCATTAAACCCTTTTCTCAAATCTGTTTGATATAACCCATTCCATTCCACACAACCACACACACACACACACAAAATCTTGGTGTTACCATAGATAGTGAAACTTAATGTCCATACTCCATCCCTTTGATGGTGGTACTTCATGAAAATTATCCTTCCCATTTAACTCATGACCAAACATTTGTGTCAAAAACCCATGCCAATCAAAATTTCTCAAAGTATTTCAATAAAAGATTTTTTTTATTGAAAACACTTTCCAACTAATTTTCTTTGAATTAAAACCAAACAACCATTTTGAAGTAATTATTTTAAAATCATTTAAAAATTTGAACTTATAAAAAACAACCAATTTCCAAAATTCCACAAACCAAAAATAATGAGGGTTTCCACCAACAATGTACATCAATTTCATAATTTAAATCTGGAAATTCAATAAATTTGAAATCAAACCTTAAATATATAACAATAAGAGTTGAGAGTGAAGCCACCTACCTCGCAAACTTATGTGAAAACGAAGAATGACACAAATACTTTAAAAACATGGGTTAGGTATTCCAAACCCTGATATAGATAATGTTACCTATCATCAAAACAATGATATCTCAACATGATTGGAATCACACATCATGGATTTATCCTCAATGTTTTAGATCCATGAATCTAAGAGAGGTAATAAGAGGAAAAATAAGGGAAACCACTAATAATGTGCAGTTACGAAGGAATATGACCTCCAACACACCATAATCCACCAAAATATTTCTCTCAGATCAAAGGGAAAGGTTTCTCAAAGCATGAGAGGATGTGGATATTCAATTATGGTTTATTGAAAAAAATGAGATGTTAAGGGTCTAATTCAGATTAGATCTGTAATTTATGGAGGGATACCTGTACGCTGCATAGATAGGCCATACAGTTTGAAAAACCATGCACCAACTGTGTGGGTAATACTACCATATGCCACCCCTTTCAGGGTTAGATTACATAGTTATAAAAACCATTCACTAACAGTGATCAGACACTCTATTATAGTTTTAATAGTTTCACCTGGGTGGATACACTATTCTTCCAAACCATGTATGTACCTTGCACCAGCCTAGTGACCTTTTTTTCCCATTTCATGATTTCTTAGAGGTGTTTCATGACTTTACTAACTGTCCTCAAATCGTGAACCTCCATAACCCCCCCCCCCACAAATATTCCAAAAATCCTCCAAACCTTCCCAAGATTAATACATTTATCTTATATACTTACAATACATAAATAAAGGGTTCATTACTTGAATCTAGGGATGCTATAGTCTCAACATGTTGAAATTCGAAAAAGTCTGGATAATAAAAAACGTAAAAGGACACTTGAGGTAAAAGAAAATTCCTCATTAGATATCCAATGACTCTCATAGATATGATCAGACGAGCGTTGAAATTTTCATATTTTTTTAATGGTATAAAAATTGTGTAACATGTTCCTAAGTCCCAAAATAGAAACCACTTGTGTTAAACTTCCACTATATCAAAAAATTTGTTCCATAACACAATCGATTTTGATATGGGAATAAAAATGCATTGCACATCCACCGCAAATCACACGGGCTACACCACAACTATACTAGCCCACTAGTACTCTTACAGGAACTATTCCCATTTCTCTTTCACTTATGTGGGACTATACACAGGCTACCTTCCACTGTGTATGGTTCATATGGGCAGGCTATCCAATCTGATTGACCACCGGTTCCCATTTTTATTGAACGGTTGGCCCTTTGGGCTAGCCATAATTGGATATTTTTTACCAAATCCATCAAATAAAAGGATTTAGGATAATATATATATAATATAATTAATATATTTAAAGAAAATATTAACATGTAAAATATAAAATTAAAATTATAAAGATTAATTAAACATTAATAAATGAAAAAAAATTGTTACATTTCAATCAATTTGAATTTAATGAGTTTGGTGAAATATTAATTTATTAAATTTAAATTTTCAATGAAGTGATACAAAGATTCAAATTCTATCATGATGTACTATTGTTGGTATCAATGTCAGGTTCAATTATTTAAGGGGATTAGGATGAGATTACGTTAGTTAGAACATTATAGACATGTCTAAATATAGGATAACATCCTAGTGTTTTGGGAAAGTAGAAATTATATAGTTTATTTTATATGAAATAACTATATGGATAATGACATGTTGATACCAAATTATGTATGTATTCACCTACAGGTAATATCCCTAAAAAGGTTGATTCATTATTGACTCGATATTTAACTGGTTCCTGATATAGAGGCTTATCTTCAACACAGATTTGAATCTTCTGAGGGATATTATTTAGTTAATTAACATTCTAATTATGAACCATTAAGGTGGAATTAAATATATTTAGGTTATATAAAGTACTATTAAATGACCACAAATAACCTAGATTGAAATTAATAAATCCATAATATAGTTTATGAACATCATTTTTGTGTTAATTATTCTATGTTAATCATGGTAATTCAGTGAATTTATTGATTCAATATTACTTCAATAATTAATTATTAATGTAATGGATAGATAATGGAGAAATTGGTTTGAATAGGTATATGATGTGAAATGCATAGATTTCCACATTGAGAAACCAAATGGGATAGAATCTAGTGTTAAATACCTTGTGGTAATGTCCAACTAGTTAGTAAGAGTTATGATTAACAAGCCAAATCTTTAAAGAAAAACAAACATACCAAATAAGAAACTGATTGAGATTTATAGAAGTTAGGGTGAATATAACCATCGATTAAAGAATATTCAACATCTTATATGTCATTACAGCTGGAAGAATTACCTAATGGGATGATTGAATGGAATATGAAATTTTCTGATGTGTTCATGTATTAGACATAGAGTACGTGATTATTGAAAATAGATAACGAGTTTATCCCATAAAATGGAAGGAATGAAAGATCAAACTAATTCTCCACCACCACATAAATTCATAAAATTCATGGAGTATGGTAATGATTAAAATCAAACCCCTAAACTAACAAAAAGGGATAATTTATATGATAAACCAAATTGTGAACAAAAATTAATTTATTAAATTACTACATTTGAAGTGGATAAAGATAATTAATATATAGTTATCATCCACTTGGTATTTGTGGATTTTATAATGGATTGATGTTCTAGCTTCTCCACTCTATCTAGAAAGTATTTTGAGAAACCCAAATTAAAACTTCAAGGATTTAATTACCGTCAAAAATCTCTAGTTAGGAAATCATTGCACCCTAAATTAATTTTTATTATAATTTTATTCATGTAAATATTATTATTCTTCAATTAGAATAAATTTTAATGATTAATAAAATTTATTCTCTCTCTCTATATAGATCCCATGGAAATTTTGAAAAAATCAAAGTCACATTAAATATCCTAAAGAAACCTCTAATCAACTAAAAATGCATGGATAACCCAGAAATATAATGAAAAACTAATACTATGAGTCATGAAGTAAATTCATGGGGGAATGTTTAGCTCAAATGATTGGATAAAAAGTTAATATTTTTGATAAGACTATTCTAAAGAAAAAAATATTTTTATCATGTTTATAATGTTAATATTTCTATATAAATTATATCTTAAGTCATTCAAATCATTTATATATCATTATTTATTTCAATCAGTAAGTGATAATTAAAATTGAGAGGATAAAACATATTGGGGGGGGGGGGGTGTAGCACCATGTTTTTTTGTAGTAATCTTAATTTAAATGAATACTATGTTTAATATCTTTCTTCACATGCTACACTGATCTAAACGAATTATAAAAAAAATTTAAGTATTAAATTTTAAAATAAAATTTTAGGAGTTTAGTGGTTGGTTAAAAAGATGTTTTATTAGATTATAAAGTAATATATATATATATATATATATATATATTAGTTTTAATACTATTGCAACTATAGTAGTTATATATTAAAGTTAAGTGTTTCATGTACAATAATATAATTTATAAAAATCACCATTTTATATAGTATTAATTTCATTATGTTATAGAAAAATAATGGTTTTGATGAAATTTATTTAAAATATATTCAATAAAATAATTTAAATTTCATCTAACAGTTATTATTAGGTAATTGATAAAATGAATTTATTTTATACTTAAAAGAATCAATTTCTCTTAAAAGTTTTTTATGCATTATGCATGTTTATATTAAAATTAATTTCTATCAACACTAGAAATTGAGTATAATAAAATTATTTTCATATTCTTAATACACATGTGATATTTTTATTATATGTTTATTAAATTATTTTATATAAAAATTTGTAAAGAAATAAAATTTTGGTTAACATGGTAATACAATTACTTTAAAAAAAACATATTCTTATAAACCTTATATATATATCAAAATAAATTAAATTGATCTATTTTAAATTATTAATATAATATAATTAATATATATAAATTTATTTATACTTATTTAATTATTAATTGATATTATATTCAATTAAGATCACTTACAGACTAGAAATAATGTTTTCTATAAAAACTGTTTTTCTATTTTTTTATATGTTTTAAATTTAGAAATTTATTGAATCATATTTACAAATTTAATTATGTAAAATAAATTCCAAATTTATATTCCTCATTAAATAATTGTGTAATATTTTTATATTATATTTTTAGTAGAAAAACACCATAGCTATTTTTTAATCATAGCTGTTAAGGGTTTTAAATATGTAACACAAGTGGATTAAATGTTTTTATGTTTTCTTGACATGTATATCTTATTGAATTAATTTTTTAGGTTATAATTTTATACATAATTTACTCCCCAATATTTCATCACCTAGCTCAAATATCTCCCAAGATATTATATTCTTACCCCTTACATACTGATCAATTACAAGTAAGATTCTCATTTTCACCTATAAAAGGAGGTCACTTCTGTCCAAATCAAGACATAATGTTATTTTAAAAATAACATTTAACTCAAAACATTTTATCTCTCATATAATACCAATCCATGTTTTAAATTCTCTGGTTATATTAAATTTCTCAAATCCCACCGATTTCAAAAGGTAATTCTAGTGATGACTCAAATCCTCAATGTGTATATAATCCACCCAAAGCCTTTTATTCTTTATCATTATCATAAATTCCCTTAAAAACATATATTTTCTAATATAATTAATTTAAATATGTAATATTATTGGAATAAAATTTATTTTTGTGATTAAATAATCATTCTCCATATTTTCCATATTCTTCAGAAAAGCGAAAACACCATCCAAGAGTATATACATACTACAACATCCTTGAGAAACTTCAACTATGTTTCATAATCACAAAAAAAGGGTGTATAAAAGGGGGTATTTAATTAATAAATATTTTTTTATAATTATATTATGTCATTTAAAAGATAAATTATTTAACACGTTACTCTTATTTTGTGGTTGAAAAAACATTATCCATGTGTATGTGCAGACTATCACCTCCAAAAGAGATGTGTTATATTTTTCATCACTAACTTATATTAATAGTTACAAAACCTATTTTAATCATATATATTATAAAAATGATATATATATATATATATTAGGAATATGGTTCTTAATGTTTGAAAATAATTGAATATCATTATTATGCAATCCACTGATTTATGTTGATTACTTGAAAGAATATCATTATATATCTCATCTTCATGAACCACACCCATGGTTTCCATAAAATGATAATGGGGATACATAAATAATATTTAAAATGATTTGAATATTTTATTCTAATCATGGAATTATGATTTTAAAAACATTTAATGGTTCTCATCATCTCTTTCACACAATATGTTTGAAATAATCAAAATTAATAACACATAATGTTGAAAATAAACATCATCTATAAAATATTTGGGTAGTGAGTGATATTGATTGATTAATATATATGTTATTCAATATGAATTATTTTATCAAATAATTCATTAATATATTTTGTTTTATTATACCATAGGTTAAAATAGTTTCATGATTTTTGAGTTAAAGGTAATTGTTTTATCTCAAAATTCCTTCTTTGCGAAAGGTTTTGTATTGTGTGACTATTTTGGACTAGATGGTATATATTATGAAATATAAAAATATTATATAGTTATTATTTCTTTATTCATAGAAATTAATGTTTAATTACCTGTTTTTTTCTCTTATTGATTTTTTTGGATCAAATTGCATGACATTCGTAAGATATTTTCTTGGCTCGACATATCTTCTTGAGTCATATGATTCTTT
This sequence comes from Viscum album, assembly GCA_963277665.1. Lineage (NCBI taxonomy): Eukaryota > Viridiplantae > Streptophyta > Magnoliopsida > Santalales > Viscaceae > Viscum > Viscum album. The sequence continues at coordinate 1,368,699,745 of OY728162.1, read as the reverse complement.
TTTACTGTATTTTTAAAATCTTATTTTCTTATATTATATGATAATATTATGATTAATTATCACCTAATTTTCTATGTACCTTTTTAGATATATTTTTTCTTCATAAATGATAATGATTTTAAGAATAATTCCCATTATTTTTAAAATAAATTTTTTATTCAATATCCATCTTGACTCTTCATGCCAATGTACCCCTTTTTTTTAAACCCAAATATATTTTATTTGTAATGAACATAAGATTTACTATTACATCATCTAAAATCAATTAATAATAATTTTTTATGATGTGTTTTCTAATAAATGTATTTATACAATGTTCAATTGATTTTAAGTAGTTTGATGTAGATTTTATAATCAACAACATATTTTTTGCCAAAGAAATTTATGACTTCTACAATTAAACATTATTAATCACAATTTTTAGATATAAAAAATTTCAAAAAATTTCACCTCACCTTTTTACAAATTACTTTTCCATGTAACCCATAATAAGTTTTAATTATGGCTGTAATTAAAACATTTTTTAAAAAGTATTTTATTGTTTCTTTCTCTGTTATGAGCATTATTGTTTATGGATAACACATTCAATGTTTATAATGGTTTTAAAAACTATTTTAATTAGCAATTAATATAGAATGAAATTCAAATATTATTATAATTATCATAATTAAATAGTTAATTTTTAAACTGACATCTTTAATTTAAAATGGATTTTAATTTTTTTTCAATAAATGGATCATTAGTGATTTTATGTCTTCTCAAAGAGTATTTTTGAAAATTAATTTCATTTATAAAATTTATTGTTTATAAATTTTTTAGGGAGATTATTCAAAAATTGTATCGAAACTAATGTATTTTTTAAAGAAAATGTATAAAGATGATTTAAAGCATTTAGAAAAAGGAATATTTCTTTTCAAAGAGGTTTTTACAATAACGTTCAAAGGGGTGTTAAATTATTGTTAATATCTTATGATGTTTGTAATTATACTCTTGGGATATGTTCTTATGATACCATCTACCATATTTTTATGGATGCCTTATGATGATGATGATGTTGTATGAATGTTTCCATCAAACCCATTATATTAGCCTGGGTTATTTTAACTATGATAAAATGATTATTGTATTCATTTATATTTTGAAACACATTAATTTTCTCATTAAGAGTTGGATAGGGTCTGATAAATCCCTATGTTATGATTTTTTTCTTAATAAATCCCTATGCGATGGTTGGGGTTATTTAAATTGCTGAGACAGATCGTCCTATTGTAATATGAAACTCTAATGAATTTGGTAAGGCTTTATATCACATGAAATAATTTTCATGTGAATGGGGATTGAAACCTAAACTCTAAGGTTATATTTCCATTATATTATTTGTGGAATCAAAATTTTATAGCCCTCCAATGAAATGGGTAATGAAATATATCTCATGATTTGAAAATTTTGGGATTGGGTAGAGAATCCAATAAAGTATCAGACTCTATCTACTATGATTATGAGATTGGGGAGTAAAAACAACCCATAATGGGAATCATCCTGATATGTTTTTGATATTAGGGAGTAAAATTAACCCATTATGGGAATATATCCACTATATTATGATGACCATAATAGTTATCCCAAAAAAGGTAAATGATTTTGAATTCTTATGATTATTCCATAATCATATGTCATGTAATGTTATCATGTTTTGGTGACTCATATGGTATGATATACTTATATTCTTATTCTTTGGATTATTATTTTCTATTCATGTTTATATGGGAATTATTTTCTAAAATTATATTCATAGAACTTGGATATTCTCTCATACCCACACGATTATCTTATTGTAACACCCTGAGATTTTATGAGAATTTTTCTTAATTTATTTGACATCTTCTGTTGTATGCTTCACCAAGATTTACATGCGCTATATTCAACACTGTATTATCTTTTAGTATACACAATACTATTCTTGACCTGTGTTGCATGCAAGAGCGACCTTCCTCAATAGCATGTGTTGTACGTAATACCGAGTTTCACTAAATAACGATATATTATAATAATATTATTACGAAATAGCTGTTATGAATAGTATTAACCACATTTTGAATTTTATAACATTATTATTCATCTTACACATATTCTATAATATGGAATGAGAACAAAATAAATGTTTCGGGTAAAATAAATATTCTTCAAAAAATGCAGTTTTGCCGCCTTTTGAGGGTGCACCCACTTTAAATCTAGTTTTTGACATGTTTATAAGTTAAATTAGAAAAAATAAATTTATTCATTGTAATTAGGATATAAAAATTTTACTTTGGATAAATTTTTGACATTATTCTGACAGCCTTCATATTTTAATGAATAGTAAAAATATGCTAAATTTTAATTAAAAATAACGTTTTTCATCGATATAATTTATATGGTTAAATTATAATATTGAATGGTTTCAAAGTATAAATAGAATTTATTTTTAATATTATTGGATTGGTGACATGGCTCGACTCGTCTTCTTGGCGACGATGCCCTAATGGAGCCGAAATCAGCTCCCAACTTCCCCCTTCCCACTGTTGGAAGGGGGAGGATCTCACATTGCCTCTCCTTGATTCGACACATCATCATTTCTCCCCTTGCTCAAACCCCATTTCTTGTCCTCAGTTCCCAGAAATCTCGCTATGTCTGAAGGTTCCTCACCTCTTTGATGGCTCGCCGCAACATCCGTTATCAATTTTGGAGTTCACGGAAGCTTCAAGTCTTTTGGAGATGACTCTGGTGGCTCGATTTACGCATCGAAGATCCATGGTGAACGATTTTGACCAGTTCGTCTCTGAATCCTGGGGGCTTCATGAACGCGTGATTTTCATCCTTCTTGACAACCGACATATGATGATTCTCTTCGGCTCAGAGGATGATTTTATTCGCACGTGGTCCAATGATCCACGAAAGTGCCTCAGTTTCAGGTTTTTCCTCTTCCGATGGACTTACAATTTTCTTATGAAAAGGGATCCCTCTACAGTCGCAATTTGGGTTAGTTTTCCCAAAATCCCCTTACCATTCCAAAACCCTTCTATACTTCGAATGTTAGAGAATATGGTAGGAAGATTCTTGTGTTTCAGTAAAAGAACACTCTCCGTCAGTCATCCAGTTAAATCACGCGTATGTGTGGAGGTCGATGTTTCCAGGCCACCAGTGGAGTGGGTGTGGGTTACGGTTGGTGAATAATTCCGGTGCAAACAACCGGTGATCTTTGAATCATGGGTGGATCATTTCAAGCTGTGTAGGCGATTGGGGCACCTGGAGTCCAGTTGCAGGTGCAAAACCAACTGCGAGAGAGTTTCTGCAAGGGGTAATGATGTGACAAAGTCTCAGGTGGGAGGTGATGCACCCTTCCTGAAGAAAGATTTGGTAGATTTCAAGAAGACTGAGCCGAAGCCTCTAGATATAGGTAAGGCCTAGGGGACTTGCGGTGATGATATCTTGACCAACAGAGTAGCTCCACCTCATCCGGAGGCAGCTCCTGAACATGAGGGAATGCCTTTGGAGGCAGCGGAGGAAAGTAGTTGTGACAAAGTTCTTGAATCCTCAAAACAAGGCACTCCAATTGGATGTGAACTAACTCATAATGACTCAAAGAAGGGTACTCCAACTGAGCTGGTGGGTCACTGGATGGCAGGACAACAAAAAACTCACGAGGCCATCCAAATCTGTAACCAATTTGATGGACTTGTTATTGAAGGGTTGGATCAAGACCAGGAGAATGACATAAATGATCAGACAATATGTGGGATATAGTCTGATGAGGAATACCCTTGCTATTTTTCCAAGGACAATGCGGGAGGGAAGAAAAGTAAAGGCCTGTACAATGTAAAGAAGAAGAAGGGACAAAAATCTTACCGGGACTTGGGAAGTTGCATCTTGACTAAAGGGAAGAAATTCAAAGGGCCCAAGGATTACTCATTCCTGCCAAAACCAATAGTGACATGTTGGGTAAAAAAATTAAATCCAAGGAGATGGAGTGCCTTCCTTATTCTATTGTTAATACCCAGGGAAACCCTGAAGTAGTGAAGCCCAATTTTGGTGAGACTAGTGCGGACAAAACTGGTGTGGAGGAGATCAGTAATGGGAAATCCTTGGGACTGATTATGCACTCAGTGGAAGAAATAATGGAGGAGCTTCTCACTATCAATGCTACACAAGAATAGGCTGACCAGATGATGGGAAGGGTTCTTCGCGTGTTTACTAATGGTGAAAAGGCTGCTTGGAACACAAACAAGACCTTATATTGATTAGGGGTTTCAATGAGGGGAAGATACGTAAGGAATAGTACATTCAAACATGGGAGAAGATGTCCGATCACATTGAAGTCATTATAAATGATGATCCAGATACACAAGTGCACACTCTCTCTTGGAAATTATTTAGGGAGGATCTCTCTAATAGGCTTAAGTTCTATTTCATTGATTTTGTGATTTCTTATGAGGTCTTTCCTCATAGTTTAATTTATTTGGTTTCTCACTTTTCCTTTAAAGTGTTATCTATTTTTAACATTTAATATAATTTAAGTCATTATCATTAATTTCACAATGATTTCATAGGTAAAAACATTTCAATCGTTTGCAACGTTTTAACTTTTAAAACTCATTTTCTTAACAATGGGATTAATTTTAAATTAATTACTGCAACTTCTGTGTTTTGAATTTTGAAAAATGAAATCCATATTTGGAATCAATAGGTCTAAATTATATTAATAGGTAACTTTTTATTTTTAGACATTATGAATAGTAAATACGGAAAATTTTATTTACTACATTTAATGGTAAATCGGGTAATTAAGGGTAAAAATAAGATTATAAAATTACCCTAACTCATGAAAAAATTCTAATGGATGAATAAAAGTAGACGCATATCACCAAATGGTATAAATAGATTCATTTCATGGAATTTTGACCACAAAAATGAGGTAATTATTATTAAAACCAAAGAAAGTGACAACATGTCACTCTCTTATAGCTTATAAGTGTAATAATTTTCATCTAGTGATAAAATTCATAAAAACATGAATATAAATAGTCTAAAAAAATATAATAAAATTATCCACATCATGAAAATTTATTTAGAATTTTTCGGGATTAAATAAGTATCATTAATGGTGACCCAATAGTGATGCCGAAATTGTTTATTTAGTAAACAATAAATAGTACAGTTTTTATTAAACTAATAGTGACCCTTAATGGAACATAAACCTAAAAAAAACTTATTATTCATGTAAATGTAAACCATAATCATCTAATGGCCGAATATGTGTCCATTTGGATCCTTATAAAAGTGATTATGACACTTATATTATTTTATTTTAAATGATGTCAAAGTTTTCACCTTCACGATTTAATAAATATAACAATTCAAAGGTTGTGATTTTAAGATATTAAATTAGAGTAAAAGTATTAATATTGAAGATATTAGATTTATATTCATCATAGTATTTTATTTTTTATTTTTATGCAACAAATAAGTATATTAAATAATTATACAAAAATGTTGTAGTGATTATTTTGTTAAGAGAAATATCAAATAAATGGTTTTAAAAATATTAAAATAAATGTTATATGAACAAATTAATGTGATCCATGCATGTTTTTGATGAATATGAAAAGTTAGGAATATATTAAAAAATTTGGTTCTAATATCACCTCTCTGTGGATTTTAATTAAATTCAAATAAATGAATAGTGTCAAAATTGACACTATTGTTATTTTATAAAAATAACATATTTTAAAATTGTTTAAATATCCCAATTTTTTTTAAAAATTATAAATTGAAATTTATATGGTCTAAAATTTCATAACGTATCCAATTATGGACTATTCACAACACATAAGGAATTATTTATAACAACTTAAAATTTAGAATATTATTACCACAAATAAAATTAACTAGATTAAATAAGGATAAATCAAGTTGCTAAGGTTTTAAATAAATTTAAAACATATCTAACTCTTATTGGTTGATGATATTACAACCCTATCACATCTAATATTAGTATTTGATTCATATTTGGTGCTTTTATGTTTGTTATGAGTTTATTATAAATTAATATTTTAGTGGTTTCCAAAAGTGCCTCTCTCCTCCCTTATAAAATGGCACCTCCTTCCTCTCCTCCCCACACCACTTTGAGTCTTCACGATCTTCAAAAACCTTCCTATTTATATTCTCCACTTCCCTAGAAAAATATTAGAGGTCCTGGTCTTCTTTAAAGTCAAACTTTAGTTCCCTAAGAGGAGGTTTAGAAGAGGCGCGTCGAAGAAGTGGTAATACCCTTTACCGATTCTTTCATGTTAATTTCTTATTCTACTTCCTCTTATTTGGTTGTTTCATAATAAAGTAATAACATAATTATCACTCACATACTGATATGTTATTATAAATATGAACCAACCTTATTTCACCTTCTATCCATCCTACGTAAAACAAAATCACCGTGCGTGCATACACACAAAATACCGTCTCCATGCCGTGGTGTGATCTATTTTTCCACCACCAATTTGCACAGATGGGTATAATGGTGTAAATAATAACTATATATGGTTATTATTACATGATACTAATTATTAGATATTATATCATCCACTCTAATTCCATTCAATAATTATGGTAATGATATCATCACTCGTGCGTACGTACAGATTACCGTCTCCATGACACGATGAGATTCATTCTGCTAGTTAACCATTCAAGAATGATTATAAAGTATATATAATAAATAATAATGAAATATATGACATATTAATGATACTAGATTAATTTATATGTTATTTACTTACTTCAACTCAATTTAATAAGGAAATGGAAACAGCGTTCATGCGTATGTACGACCTACCGTCTCCATGATCGGTGTATTTCATTCCATTTATCGATCTATTATATATTTATGTATATTATAAATATATATTATATATAAATCATGTTTTACATTTTTTAAGTAAGTAATCATGACCTAAGTAATCATATGAATAATTACAAGTCAAAACACGGACGATAAATGAAACGATTTTACCGAAAATGCTGCTTTAACATGGAATTGACAAATGAACAGGTAATATAAAGTCGTTAGTGAATCATATATGATATTATAAATATTATTATGGTTCTTTTAAAAGTTAATAATATTTTTAAACCCACTATATAGGAGTCTCAGACACATACGGATGAGATTGGACATAAGGTAATGGATAATTTTGCAATCTCGTTTTTATCCGAGATTGCTTATACGTAAGTATTTACTGGGGTTATATTTTTCATCCAGGTCCATAAAAATGTTTTTAATAAAGTTTTTAATATTATTCCATGTATGTTTAAAGTCATGTTTACCCCTCTTTGACTTTTACATTGTTCTATAAAAGGAATCTTTCTTTTGTTTACCATACAAGGAAGTTTTTGACTTCTCCATTAAAAGTACATAGAGAGTGTTTTTTAACATTTACGGCATGAACAATTTTTTACAATTTCATAATGCCTTATTTACATTAATATTCCTCTACAATATTTCATGATTAATTTCAAAAAAATCCTTTTTCTTTTAAAATTTCATTTCATTTTGTGAAAAGAAAATGATTTTGATGAAGAAAGGATATTTTCCTCAAGAATTCATTTCAAGTGTTTTGTCAAAAATATTTTCCATCTAAGATGACATTATTTAGTATGATTATGTTTCAAGTATAATTTCTCTATTATTTACATTTTTTTATTCTTCTTATTATGAAATGATATCCATTTTTTTATATGGATTATTTTATAATGGGATAATGTTTATGAAACCCATTTTATTCTTTGGGTTATGATGAATGATTTATGTTTTTTTGTGGCACAAGTTAGAATGATTTCATTATGAGATGGGTGGAACTTATATCTACCTCCAATGCATTTGGTGAAGATTTATATCTCATGAGATAGACATGGCTGGAACAGAAAGTGAATCTATTTTAGAAATATAGGGCTGGAACGACAAGTAAACCCAGTTTAGTAATGGACTTTGTCCACTATTATGGTCTTGGAAATAATGCCATGGCTACAATGGAAATTATAACATGTGATTAATGGTTTTCCACATTTACATGTTTTATTGCCATGCTATTTTATCATGATTAATTCTCCTTTATGATCTATGCCTAATGTAATTCCATGATTTATGTTATTGCTCAAGATTTTGATGTTTTATGTTCATGTTTTTATTTTAAAATGTTTATGGATTGTTTTTATGTTCTCCATGTTTACCCTTACTAAGCATTTGAGATCACCCTTTTTATGTTTTCATTTCCCTAGGATATAATGAAAGGTTTTAGGTAATAAAACAAAAGGGGAATATCATTATGGGAGATGTTGAAGATCTTTCACCATGATTACAAGATTATGTTACGAGTTTCCAAAGACACTAAACAAACACGGTCTTTGGACGTCTATTTTTTTCATGTATTATGTATTCCGAAAAAGTAATGTAATGTCCATGTACGTCAAGATTTGGGTCTTTATACTTATTCTCACTTATGATCATGATTTTTTTGTATCTTATGTTAATCCTTAGTGAGATCCTAATATCACACCATTATTATGTTTCTATTCCCTAGGTTATGTAGAATGGATTTAAGTATTATAAGTCTAAAATGGTACCATACGGGAAGAATGTTGTGGGATCAATGATAGTTTCTAAAATAATTTTCTTTTGTAGCTAGTCCTATAAGACAATAAATAATCATGGTTGTCAGATTTAAGTGAAATTATTATGATATTTAATGTCAATATGAAATATATAAAATTGTTTCTTAAGTCTTCTCAATTTGTATCAAATACATTTTGTAAAAAATGATTTCTTAGCATCGGACCAGGGATGGCGGGTTTTGGGTGGCTCACCTTCACTAATCTCATGGTATAAGAATACATAAGAGATAATATTAAATGTTTTTCCATTATACTCCCTAGAATGGAATACATATATATTTTGTACAATATTTTCCATCACCAAGCATACTGTAAAGAGTAAAAGTTAGATTATTCAATAATATAAGTATGTTGGTTATTTGTAAAACTTATCTTGTTGAATTTTTCATATATAGATAGGGAATTCTTGGTTCTTCCTCCAATGATGTTAAGAATATAATGGACAAAGAAAAACTATCATTATTATTGGATACATATTATTTTATGAATCAATAGGTTTAATTCAAAATAAATAAAAACATGATTTACATAGTGTAAATAGGATTTTACCTAAACAAAATAACATTAAGTGTTAACATAATTTCAAAATTTTTCCTAGTGATATGTTTACAAAATAATTCAACTTTAATTGTCTCTTTGATAGTATATTTTTTTCAAAAATATTATATGCATGAGAACCCAGTATTACATTAATTACATAATATAATGTGGATTGTAAGGCCTAAAATATGTTCTTCATCATGTGCTACTGAATACATAATATCATTTTTGGGATACTGAATATTACATTGATTGTCAACATAATTTCTAGTTACTTATTAAAATTTCATTGAATTTTATTATAATGTGCTGTAGTATATTAGAAATTATGTTGAGTTCTAATATAATGTATTTTACTCACTATATATCACTTTATTTTCATTGTAACGTGAATGAGATTTACTGACAGTATGTTATACGAAAAATTAATGCCATGTGAGCTGGCATGGAATAATGTTTTTATACAATGCAATATCAATTGAGGCATGCATCATGACACTCTAGTGTGTAAAACCTATTGTGGGGAACTGACATGAAAATACATTGTAGATCAATGTAATTTCATGTTTTATTAAAAAATAAAATTAACTAAAATTTTATATTTATTTATATATAAATTTACTTTTTAAATAATTTATTATTGATATTTTATTATAATTGTATTATGAAAATTTCCAATACAAAATTATATTTGATTTTTTATATATATCACAAATTATTTCAGAAATAAATAGTGTTTGTTTTTTTACATCCTATAATATTCAAGTTATTAATTGTTTATTAAATAGGAATATTTTGTATCGATCCTTAATGTGATAAATTAATTTTATGAGATACATCCCTAAAATACATGATAACTATAACTCCATAGGATTTAGTTTCAATCTATATTGACCATAGTTTTGTAGAGTTATTAGATTGAGAATAGTTATTAGATATAGTTTCTATATATTATGTGTTTAAGATATCATGAATTGAATTATCGATTTAGAAATAAATCATCAAGGATTGAGACATCTTGTTAGAATACTAACCATATTGGAGTTATATTCCATATTATAGAAATGTGTGGGGTTGATTATTGGTCACTCCATGATTATTCATGTAAATACCATAAATCTTATATAACTATGTGCCCATACATGAAATTTATATATACAATATCAATGGGATGATTTTAAATGTTTATAAATATATTTTACTTTTATTTTAAGGAATTAATAACGCCATGTGGGTTGTGAAAAAAGTTATAGATTAATTTGTTTTGAAAACATTAAAATTGTGGATTGAATATGTCTATAAAACTAAATCATTTTATGCATGAATTAAAAAACTGACTAAACATGAAGTAATAATGATTGAATTATAAATAATTAGTTTCATTTAGATGAGATATATACAAAAATATAAGTCATTTAATGAAATCCCATTAAAATACTATGTGTGGTATTACTCCCAAAGTATCACTTTTTATTACCTTGATTATTCTATATGGATGACACTAATTCTTTGGTTCCCATTACTTATCTTGTATACGATGCTAATGAAATAAGGATACCTTAATGTTTATTTTCATTATTCTAGGAATTTTCTTTGGGATAATCAACCAGGGAAACAACAACAGTTTGAATACTAGAAGAGTAGAGCTATGTGAATCCATATAATGGATTTGGATAAAATTTAAATAATAAATATACCTATGAATAATACAATATGTTATTAACAAGGATTTTGTCTACTATATCTACTGATGGATTATATATGGTCTAAAAAAGTGTTTGTAATTACGAAATATAGATCATGGCTCACTAAATAATTAAAATGCATGTGGTCATTATTTTTAAAGGGAGTATATTTATTAAATGTCTTTGATGAAAATATATATAACTTGATACTCAAATAATGATATGGATTTTACATCTATTATGGAGTACTTTATGATAGTCATATTGAGATCCCTTATAGGTATTCCATATAGAATAGTAAATTTTTGTTATATAAAAATGAGAAGTGTTCCCAAAGGGCATCATTCTTATTATCTGAGTATGGATGCTTTTGCTATTCAATTTATCTAATATTGAATCTTGGGTATTAGATACTGGGTTTCCATTAAATATTTTTACCATAATGAAAAACTCATTGATAAAAGGGAAGTGAAAAGGTTTAAGTGTATCATCATATCCCTAATTGAGGAATATATTCTAAAATAGAAGTCATCACTTAAAAAATGATTTTAACATGTGGATTAATATTTTTATTTGAGAACATTCTTTACATTTCTACCATTTAAATAAATAGGTTTTATATTTAATTTTTATATATTAAAGGATTATAATACAACAGTTAGAGAAATAGTTGTTTCTATATATATAAATTATATATTTTGTGCCATTAGGGATATGAAAAATTGTTTTTAAACACTATATATGTATAAAATGTTTATAACATTCAAAATAAGAATATTTGGGATAATTTCAATACTTTTATTAGTTAGTGTTGTACCCTTATACATATACACTAGAAACATTTCCAGAGACTTTGTAATGATGGATCATTAGAGCCAATCGATTATGAGTTTTTTTTGAAAATTAATAATATTCTTTTTAGGTTACATAACATGAGAAAATTTTAGTAGAATTTTAAAAATATTTAGTGGAATATTCGATCTCATACATATTAATATATGTAGACCAATGAGTATTTAAAAATTATATGGTTTTATGTACATTGTTATCTTTATCGATGACTTCCGTTAGTATAGATATGAGTTTCTGATAAGACATAAGAATTAATATTTTTCATAGTTCAATGATTTTGAAGAAAAAGAATAAAATAAGTCTGGAAAAAGTATAAAGATACTCATATAGGATTAGGGTGGTCAGTACTTGAACCAAGAATACATTTATCTTCTGAGAGATTATAGAATTTTTTTCACAATTCATACCTCCTAGAACACCACATGAGAATGGTATTGTTTATAGTAAAATCACATATTGTTTGTAATGGTTTGATCTATGACGAGTCAATGTGACCATGATATTACATTATGGGGTTCTGTCCTAACAGTTTCTTCATTTATACTATATAGTGTTCGATATAAATAATTTATAGTCACTAAATTATATATGGAATTAGAAACATCCAATTATATCATTCATTAGGATTCCAGGATCGAATGAATTCATATGATGTTTTTATTTTAGTATATTTAACTGTAAATATGAAAAATCATATATAAATGTTATCCTAAGAAAAAACTATGAAATTATTTCAATAATACTATTTAATAAAACTGTTTTTTACAATGTGGTTTTTTGACAAGGAAATCATTATTTGAGAACTACCTATGAAGAATGATAATCTTGGATAAGTTTATGACTAAGAAATAAAATGTGTTCTAAATATAATGGTTGATCAATTACCACAATGACATATGAAATAAGAACCAATTTAAATTACACTTGAATCTTTAAAATCTAGTTGGATACATCCTGATATTGTGAGAAACAGATTTATAATAACTCATGATTATTAGGAAATTTTCATAGGTAATGGAACTATATCCTACCAAGAGAGAATTTTGAATTATAATTATGATAAATATTTAAAACCCATTGAATCTGAAATGGACTCCATGTACACTAAGAAATATTGGAACATGGGGTATTCCCATAAATAGGTATAACCCATTTGGTGAAAGTGGGTTTCTCTCATGAAAACTATCATCCATATGGAGTTCCTACCTTTATAGAATGCATTGTTTAAAAGACTTGTGAGAATATTCAGGGTATTGACTATATAAAAACCATTTCACTTATAAAAATGATAATTTACATTAGATTGTTTCTCTGAAAATTATATATCATTGATTATGATATATATCTAAACAAAATTCTTTAATGGGAATTTAGTTAAGTTCATTTATATGGTATGATTTTATGCTTTTAAAGTGACAAATGATACAAGTAGGGTGTAATTATTGCATCCTTCCATTTTTTTATTGATGAAATATTTATAGAGTTAAAACAACTTCATTGATGAGTTACTCAAAGAGTTTGTATTCAATAATAATTTGGTTGATTCTTTTGTATTAGGATATTTTATTTGGATTATAGTGGTGTTATTGATAATGTATGTTTATGTCATAGTTTTAATCAGAATTTAAATCCCAAAAAATCAATCTTTTAAGATGTAGTTCATAAATTGAATTTCAAAGAAACATATGTTTGGATAATATTATATTTCTGATAAAAAGTTCTATAGAGTTATATCTTTTTGGTTACTTAGAAATAATCAAGAAACATACATTGTGAATTTTATGAAGTTGTTTAGCATGGTGAAATCCAAAATGGTGTTATTGATACTATAAGAAGACAGAATACTTATAATCACAAAAAAAATCCAAACAATTCACTCTCTGAAGATGTAGTCCATAATATGATTCTCAATAAAACACATGTTTGGATTCATTAATAATATACTTTATTATTTTTTATTAAGAAAACATTACTTGGATTTTAGTATTGTTATTTATTATTTCTACGGATGAAAAATATTTAATGATAAATAAAATCCAAAAAATTTACTCTGTGATGTTTTAGTTCATAAAGTGATTCTCAATGACTCACATGTTTGAATAATCCCATATTCCTAATACAAATATCCATTGGGATAGAACTATATGGTTACTTGAACTAAATAAGGGATCATAAATTTTTAATTTTATAAAGAGTTTTAGAATAGAGAAGTCATAAAATGGTGTTATTGATACTTTATGTGGATGAAATACCTTCAATTAGAAATAACATCCAAACAATTAAATCTTTGAAGATATATTTCATAATGTTAAAAAATCTTCTTTGATGATGTAATCAAATATTTTGTATTAATAAATAATTTAAATGATTCTTTTGTATTAAATAATATTACTAATAGTTTAGTGGTGTTGTTGATACTGTATGTGGATGACATAATTTTAATTGGAAATAACATCCAAAAAATTCACTCATAAAATATTTAGTTCACAAAGTTATTCTCAATGAAACACATGTTTGAAGAATCCAAAATTCCTGATGCAAATATCTATAGAAATGGAACTATGTGGTTACATGGACATGAGAATGAATCTTACATTGTAAACTTGGTACTAGTGTTTCATTGAATAAATCATAGAATGATTTCTGATCCATATATAGAGTTTTAAAGGAGAGTTATTATGCTATATAAATATTTTATAGGTTTTATCATGTATGTAAAGTGGTTTACACAACCTTTGGTTTGTACTTGAGAATGGGAGGTGATGTATTCATGATACTTTGAGGATATGATAAGCACCATGTGAAAGGTTACACTGATGAATGTTTCTAAAACATTATATATGACATGAATACATAATATATTTTATTATTGTTTGGAATGACCATTTTATCAGATTGAAGTGTTCTAAACAATCCATAATATAGAAATAAAAAATAGAGGTGGAGTAAATCACAACATCATGTACTATGAAAGATCTTGTTAGTATCAAGATTTTCCTTAATAAAAATGATAGAACTCCTATAATCAAGAGTGGGATAAATATATAATGTGACAAAAACGAATAAATAACTCAATAAAATGAATTATGGTCCTTCCTAAGGACAAAACAGTGACCTCAATAAAACTATCTAAAATGAGAGATATTTATGTGGGTCAATTTTAGATTCTGTTGGGTGGACAGATTTGAAAATGTCAAAGATTTATTATAAATAAATTTATAATATAAGATTCATGTGCGTCATGAAAAATATCTTAGTAAACAATACACAAGAGATTGATGTAATAGTAAAATAATGTATCATTTATTTATGATTATGGAAATTAGTATTAATCATACATTAATGTGTTTTGCAATTTACATTACATTAATTATTGAATTATAAAATATCATTAACGTACAAAATTGATTTTTCCCTAATAAATGATCATCATATATTAGTATGTATTATGTTGATATATCAAGATTAGTATGAGTATTTTACTCATGGTAAAATTAATGGAGTCTTATTATTTGTATTGACTTTCCAAGTGTATCAAATATAATTCCATAAAATCATAGATATGTGCAAGGGTTTATTCATAAAATAAATAGTTATTTCCTAATGGTTATGAGATACCTATAATGAGAATATTCCTACATTAGTAATTTAAAACCCTGATAATATAGTTTAAAATAATACTATGCTTGATATATTTCTTTACATGCTAACCCAATCCTTTAAAAAACATTGAAATACTATAAAAAATTATTATTTAATTATAACCAATAAAACATAGACATTAAAATAAATATTTTAATAATAACAACCACATTATTAAGAACATTTAATTTTTTATATATAATGAAAATGTATTTATTAATTAATAATAAATATTTTCTCAATTTTTTGTAATATCATTTTATGTTTCAAAAATATATTTTGTCCAAAACTGGGTTTTAATGCATTATTTTTTCAAACATTTTAATTAATTACAACTAGTTATAATAATTATATTTAATTAAGTGAAAATATTTTTTGATATGGGAATGTCTATATTATCTTCGGATTATTTTCTGGGATACAACTAAAAAGATATATATTTGTGTGAATCGTGAATAATATAGATTCTTTTAAAAATTACATATATTTAGATTAAATAATTTAATTTATATTTCCCATTATGTTTTGAAATTCATATTATGGTAAAATAAGTCTCCTTTAATTATAAATAATCTAATTAAAGATATTGTAATCCATTTTATACTTGATTTTTTTGCAAAATAAATTTTATGCTTAAAACAAGATTTAATTTGTAAAATTATATATAGATTAATTTATTGCCCATCTAGAATTTAAATAATGTAAAATGGGTTTAATGTATGAAATAAATATTTTTAATTTTATGGAATATGGTAAAATTAATTTTTTTTCATAATGATGAGTAACTATGATAAATATTTGTCACCTCCGTTAAGGGTAAATTGGTAAAAAATGTAAGATATAAATGGATAAGGTTTCCATATTAGTAAAAAATCACTCATAAACCATAATGGATGATTTAATTTAAAACATAAACTTATCATATTATATTATATGAAAATTTTGAGTCACATGCACAAGAAAATTGCTATATATTATTAAAATATTTTAACTAATTCGAATTGTATTCACCCCCTCAGTTAAAAAAGCCCCCATTTACAGTCTCTTATATAGAACTATTGATCAAAATATATTTATTAAGAACTTTTAAAATCCATTCCCAACCTTACTACCCTTTATATAGAAGCACTGGTCTCCTTAAATAACCATCCTAGAAGGAATAAGTTTTCACTTAGAGATGGTTTTCTGAAGATGTGTTATAAATTTTAGCCTAGTGTTTTCAATTTATTTACTCTTATATACTTATAATATTATGTTACTATTATCATATTATATCATAAGTATCTTAATAATAATATTTTTTTGTTCTAGTGGAACAACACACATTCATCTCTTATTAATCCTATATAAAATAAAACCATCACTTGTACATACGTATGGCCTATCGTCTCAACGTAGTAGTGAAATTTGTTTTCATCACCACTTTACCTGGATGATTATAAATTTATACTACTAAATATATATTATGTTTATGAATTAATTATTATGTATTAATTGTAATATATCATCTAACTTCTTATTCCTCACCCTGTTAAAAAAATAATGTTGCTGATGTATATGTGTGACTACCACCTCCACAAAGAAACGTCATTTATTTTTCATGTCACCATTTCAAGATTTAATAAAAATACGTATATGATAAATATATATGAAATTTATATCATGATTAAGATTATTTATATTATGGAAACATGAAAATTATTCAAGGAATGAGAATACCAAACTGAAGAAAACATGAAAAACAAAATAGTTGACACACAGAACTAATTATTTTAATAATAAATTATTAATAAAAAGGTGTTTAAATATTATAAGTGCATAATATATGATATAATATGTATGAATATGGTTCATTTATTGAATAATAATTTTTTTACTATGTTATATTAGAGTTTAAAATCCCTTATGATGTTTGTTGGGCTGGAGTAAGGCACTATTACAAAATCTCATCCTTATTTAGGATTGTTTATGTTAATGTTTCCATTGGGTTAATTATATGATAATTATATAATAAAACCCATTTATGTTATTATCCTATAATTATTTATGGATAATAAACATTTTTTACTCATTTCCTCTCTCTAACTACTCAAATGTTAGGAAGAATGCTTTTAAGGAAAATTGACATTGTCTTTCTATTCTCTTGGGAATAATTATCTTCCATGTCCATATTTTCTTTAAAATTATTCTATGAAATTTTCTAATACTATATAATTATTTATTAACGTCATTTTGTAAATTTTAAAAATTTCCAAAAACACATTTCAAAATAATTCTCTTGCTATTTTCATATAAAACTCCATTTACTGAAGATGTGAATGAAATCATTATTTTAATTATTATCACACACAGGACATTTACTACCACAATTACTATTATTTTATATTAATATCACTTTAAATTTGTACATTTATATTTTTAGTAAAATTATTTTCCTAATATCATGTATTTTTTTAGAATTTAAATAACTAATTTCAAAAATTAATTTTTATTTTTTTCATCAAGAAATGTTTAGAAAATAATATAAAAGTATGTTCATTATTGTATACATCCTTGTTGAATATTATGATCTTTTGGATATATATATTCTATCAATAACATATATTATATTTTTCAAGGATTTTTGGGGAATTTATTTAATATCTATATGCTAGTTCTTTCAATATAAGTAGTTATTAATTAGTATATCTTAGTGATTAAAATGTCATGTTTATTCATACAATTAATGCATTGGACTAATTATGTGCTTTTTAGGGATATGAATAACATAGAAACCATATACATGTCTCATGATGTAAAAAAGGTTGGAAATTTGGCTTATGGATTACACATTTATGTATGATATCATGGTATGATGCCTCAACTATAAGTTTATAATGTTAAACATTATGTATCCATCATTATGAAATAATTTATTTATTCCATGAGATTATTAAAATAGTTATGTCAAACATGGATATGTTTTAATCTCATGTGATTATTTTTATGTAATTATTTTATAGACATTTATTCTTACCATATTATACATTTCATATTTATTATATGGAATATTCTATTATATAGATTCCCTTACTAAGCATCTCATCTCACTATTTTTCCCTTTTCTAAGTATGTAATTATTTTTAATATGATTTATATGGAAATATATTCGATAGAGAATAATGTTTTTCTAAAATAAAATACTATTTTGAATTTTATTTATTCAAATGTAATGGGATTTTCATGCTTTTATATATATTCTAAAGACTACTAAACTATTTGATCTCCTAGGATGAGATCACATGAATCTTTTTAAAATTTATTAAAATAACCAATAGATATAGGATAATAGTTTTTGGATTTTTACTAAAACTATGAACTATATTTATGAAATCATAAATTAGTAAAAATAATCCCATAATTTATTCTTGGAGTAATTTTAAGTATAGGGAAATATCATGAAGCTTTAGTAAAATATTGATTATATAGTATTACTATCAAATATATCCATTTTTGGATACATATATGTGGATTTAGTTATATCCCAAATGCACCTAGGGTAAAAACACTTAAAGAGGAGAATTTAGTATTAAATATATCATCAATGAAATATAATGAGTGAGGCCAAAACTACACAGCTTCCTAGACACACCTTAGGGATATGTTTATAATAATCCACATTTTATTTATGAACCATTATGATTAATGAGAAGATAGAACCTATGTAATCCTATGATATCCCAAAAGGATATGAAAAAAAGTGTCATGGGTTGGTAAACCTAAGGTTTATCATACGTTTAAAAGAATATATTCCATTTTTCAGGATTTACGTTATATGAATTTATGTTTATTAAGGATATTTTGGGAGAAATTTATTAGAATAAAACCCATTTTATTACTTTTTATTTTAGATAAAATTTTATTTTAGGAATCTAGACTATATATTTTTTTAACATTATAAGAAAGATACTAACAACCCTTAGGTTTAATATTATAATTGATGTTAAAATGGTTAATTTGGATAAAAGGATTATTAAATGTTGGGAACCTATGTTTTATCATATAGATTGACATGGTATTAATAAAATATTTTGTGACAAAGTGATTAATGTTATTTATAAAGAATTTAACTATATGGATAACATTATATAATTTTGGTAAATAGAATTATTTTTGGATAATAATGGGTTTTATTTTAAAAATCGAAGTAGGGTTATTTTTTAGAAGAATATATGATTTTATTTCAGCTTTACGATTATTCATATAATTTATGGTAATTATTATAATTTTATGGAGATTACATGATAAGGAATATACATTTTTTGGTATGTGACGTTATGAGTGATTAATGCTATTTAGAGAAAAAAATTAAAATGTTCTTGGAAGAGTATGTGAATAAATTATTCAGATTTTGGGGTATTGAACTTGGTTAGGGATATTTTTTAGTGTTTTTAGGTTTTCTACTTATGTAATTATTTAATATAAACTTTGGGTGTTATTGTTTTGGATTTAGAGATTAATTTTTTGTATATTAATTTGATGGTTTATTCATATTGTATATTACATTATCTTCTTCTAACTATCTCAGTTATAGATAGAATGAATAATATTTTGTCATTTTTTGAATCTTATGTTTGTTTAAAAGTTTAATTTATTACTTTAGGCCTAAAATGTTCTTATTCAATTTTCATTTCTTAGAATAATATATAATACATAAGTGGAAATTGATCAAACCCAAATAAGGATAAAAATACACATTTGAAGTGGAAAAAGATCATGCAAGTAATTTTTAATATAATATCTATCTATATAGAAAAATAATTTCTAAAATATATGTAGTCATATTGTTAAACATGTAGTTTTTAAAATAATACTATTCTTGATAGTTTGTTTAACATACAACACCGATTATTATGAGATTAGGGATATACTATAAAGAAATTATTTTATAACTATGATTATTGGAACCTAGCATTTGAATAGGTTGGTATGAATAATATTAATCACATTATGAAATATATATAAATATCACACTCAAGAAAAATTTATTAATTAATTATGAGTAAATATTCACTATTCTTTTACTAGTCATTCTATTATTTATAATACATTTTCCTCAAAAATGTTTTTATTTATTTTTTTGAGAATATATTATAATTAATGTATGGAACATTTAGAAAATTTATTTTATAAAAATAAAATACCATTTTAAATTATAATATTAAAATTATCTTAGGGTTTATTATTGGGATTTTTCTAAAAAGAACAATTTTCCATTGAATAATGTGAAATGCTAATTTTTATTGAAAACTGTATTTGTTTCTTCATGAATTCACAAAGATATATTTTATTTTAGAATTTATTCAATGTAATTTTTTTATTATATTTTTATTTACCCAATTATGTTCATTGTAATAAATTTTATAGATGATTTTGGTATGAAAACATTTTTATACCTAAAAGGTATTATTTTCTGAAAAGAAATTTTTTCGTGGTATTTTGCATTACTATTTGAAATTAATTTATTCCAATTATAGACATTGAATCTTGTTAAATGTACTAAATATTTTAAATTATGATGTCAAAATTTGGAAAATATGTAACTTTATTATTTTTTCTATATGAATAGTAACTAGAGTAAATAATTGTCACTATAGTAATGGTAAATCAGGAGATTATGATTGAAAATAATATTATAAAAACTAAAAGAATGGAAATTACACATATATTTATTATATTATATGATTTTAATTTTTATATTTCCATCCATGTATTGAATACCTAGATACTTGGTGGAATACGCCTTTGATTTTGACCGTTATATTATTTTATATAAAAAAAGTCAAAAATTCCATTATCTTTATTTTGTTATCACTAAAGTTTTGACATATGGTTAAATAGTGGATATATTGAATTCTAAATTTTCATTAAAAATATAAATTATTTTTTACGAAGTTAATTTGTTTCTTTTTTTGTTATTAAATAATTATCTTAAATGTATACGCAACACCAACATAGTATTTATTCGATTACTAGAAGAATAAGAAAATTATTTTAAAAACTTTCAGTAAATTTTTTGTGAACATTAAAGTTATAAATGAATTTTATAGATATATATAACTAATTAGAGATGTTTTAGATGTCTATATTTGAATTTACTCTTTTTTTGAGGTATCTAATGAAAAATTAAATGAATACTATCAAAAATTACATTAATATTTTTTGTAATATGTAATATTATATTTATTGATTAAAAATTTATAAAGAAACTATAATCAAAGATGTTTTTTATATGATTAGATATATTATCTAACATCATTTTTACCAATTATTACATTATAGTAAATATATTGACCAAAGAGTAAAAGCTTCGTTTCACAGTAATTGTCAAAAATTGTTAACACGGGTTAAAATAATGATTTTTGGGTAAAAGCATAATCAAAACTTGTAAAAAAATTATTTTATGATAGTATAAAGAACACTAATCATCCTATACTATAAGTAATTTAATTTATATCCATTTTCAATGAAAAATATTTATATTATTTTAATATTTTAAATAATTCCAAGAGTGCCCTCCCTAGACTTATAAAATGGATAATCCTATCCTATTTTTTTCACACTTAAAAGGAAATTTAGATATTTCAATACCCACAAAAATACATTCATAAAATCCCTCCACAGATCTAGAGGATTTATGTTTCTCATAATACCATCCATAGAATGTTTAAGGAGTAATGTAATAGAAGTTTCCCAAAGAAGATGTATATTCTTTATTTGAAAGTTTTGGTTTTATTATTCTTCTTCTATAATAATAAAATAATCTTAAAACATGAGAAATAATAAAAAAATATATCCAATATTCTTATATGTTAATATTTTAATGAAAACACCTACTTCTGTTTCCCCTTCTACCAAATGCGTAATGAAATCACCCTTTGTGCGTACAATGGACTACCACCTTATTAATCGATGTAATTTATTTTCCATCACTACCTATCATATCTATTTATAATTTTGTACTAAATAAATATATACATTATATATTTTAATATTATAATTATTTATTGGTGAATTATTATTTCATTTCTTTTATTCCATCCAAAGAAAATGGAATCCACATTCACAGGTACGTATGACCTACAATATCCATGAAGAGTGTAATTAATTTTTTATATCTAAATTTTATGAATGAATATAAATATATATAAATAGAATATAATATATTAATATCATGGGTAACATTATAGAGTTGATGTATCCTTGATCAATATATAAATACCGAGAATTCTAAACCAAAACACACCTGAAAAACGAAGTAGTTATCACATAGAATTGTGATTTTAATAAATAATTTTTAATTAATGAATGGTAGAAAGTTATAAGAACATCATATATGGTATGATATATATGATTATAGTCTGGGAATATATTTATAATTATTATATATTTATTATACATGATTTTATAATGAATTTGAAGAAAGACGTGACATACGGTAAGGGATCTCTCTGAACCACCATTTTTCTTTGGGTTATGAAATTTATCTCTATAAATAACTTTATATATTTAATTAATCGTATGTAATTCTTATAAATTATTCATATATGTATCTATAAAATATACTTAACTTATTTTCCTTTCCTTTTAGGGGGTAATAAATTCCTTATGCCCATTTCTCAACTACCTTCTTTATAAAATTTCCTTTGATTATGGTATAAGGAAAGATTATGAAAAATATTTATTTCCATAGTAGTTATTATTATTATGGATTATAATTGATTTAATTTTTTAGATCTAATAGTCATGAACATTTTATAACTTGTATTTCAAGATAACACTCTAATTCATTAGGTAATGTTTTTATCTCGTGAGATGTTTTGCATGGGATTCAGGTGTAAAAATAATCCACATAGAGAATTTTTCTACCATATGATTCTATCTTGGAAGTCAATGTTGACTTATTCTTATGCCACGTTTTATGTTTGTACAAAATTTTATATGGTTACATGATCTTATGATAACATGTTCTTTGTTTTATTCTTCCTTGATATTATTAATCAGACTTCTCTTTTATGATATCATGTTATACCATTGACTCATACATTATGCATCCTTATCATTTTTATACCATTATTGGGATTTATATATCACTCCTTTTGTCTATATATTCACTAGGTTATCCAGTGCAGTTTTAGGAGGCCAAAGCTATTCAGGAACTCATGAAGGAGAATAGAATAAATATTTTATTTTTTGTTTTCTTTTTATATATTATGAACCTAGTAATCAAAAGACACCATGACTCAAAATATTAAGGTTGTATATATTGGATATTTAGATTAAAAATATTATAATAATATCTATAAAAGGATTTGTCCTCTATTGCTTATATTAAATAATGTTATTTTTATTTTTGGGGATTAGGATTATAATACTTTAAGGAGAAGAAAATGGATAATTCTATTTATAATAAAATATCGTAGAATGTTAGTGAATAGTAGGGAGAGTGGTTTTCAAGAAAATATATCCCTCTATAGATACTACAAGTTGATGTGGCTCTATAATAGTTGTACATAGGGTAAAAACTGTAAAAAGGGAGCATTGGGGTTTGACTTAATCTTCAATTGATGAATGATTAAGAGGCATGTATACACATTATTTTTGACACTCTCAGGGGGAATGATTTAGAAAATTCACAAAATCTTTATGAACCATTATGAATGACATAAATATATTATTAGTTTAGTAAATGATGTGGCCTTAAAAACACATGTTTTATCAAATATTTTTAATTATTTTTTATCAATTTATTTATTCATTTTAACACTTTTATATAAATAATGGTACTTTTTTATTTTTATTAGTAAATTTATCAATTTATCAATTTTTATAATTAATCGTGTACTTTTAGCTTTAAATTTGTTAATTTATGTTTTAATTTATTTTATAGTCTAAAAGTTTTTTATTTAGTATGTTGTTTTTGGTCTGCAAAATTAATAATCTAACATTAATTAATTAACTAATTAATCCTTCTTTGCACACAAATAATGTAGTTTTAATCTAAAATTACAGGTATTAATAATTAATTAATTTAAAGAAACATAATGTTTTAGTCATCTTGTAAAAATTCATTTATTATAATATAAGATTATAAAATTATTTTATTTTTATTAAGTCCCTTTAAATTATATTTCATTTATTAATATAAACTCTTTATAATACAATAATAATCTGTTTACTTTAATTATCTTAATTTGATTTAGTATCTTTTTTTAAATAATTTATATTTGTTTCATAAATGTTTAAATTTTATATTAACTTTGAATAAGTTAGTTGTTTTTTAATTTTAATTTTAATTTTAGTTTAGTAACAATTTGAGTTTTATAAATTGAAGTTAGTAATAATTTAACTTTAGTTTTAATGGTTTTTATATGTTTATTAATGTTGTTGAGTTACTTAAATTTTCAATTGTTTGAATTAATTTTTAGTTGTAATTAATTATTTTGTTTATATTTTTATTTATGTTTTAATTTATTTTACTTTTCTGTTGGTTTTGAAGTGTTGAGGTGGCACCGTAATCACCAGCCACCGTGAATTCTGACTTACTATCTCACCGGTTCTAGCCCGTCACTTACTACTCTTCTTAGTGACACCATATCCCCTTTACAGTGCCACTGTAATTTCTTCCTCCGTTCCTGTCTTTCCCCTTCACACCGTTTCTATTTTTCCTTGCACCGTATGATCCCAGTGGAACTGTAACCCTTTGGAAATCCTTCACTATGTCATTGAACTTCCTTGACACCGTAAGCCTCATTGGCATAGTTACACATCAACCTCACACACCGTTTCTTCATCCATTGTTCCTCATTTCACTTCCATCAGAACTGGTGCCACATGCTTCATCGATTTTCACAAACCAAAGGAACAATTATGAGGACCTAGAACTATTATCCCAATCAAGATCATTACAGTAGCATGGAAATTTCCACATCAGAACTGTGCTGCGAGGCTGAAGCCGGTCCCCGAGATTGTACCCATCACTGCAGATCTAAAGGAGACACACTGCTGGTTCACTGCTCACCATTTTCACCTCCTTTTATCTGAGGAGCAATGCTACTATCTTTCATATTTCCTTTCCCATTTCTATTCCTATTGAAATTACTGTTTCTAACTTGTCCGTTGACACCTGTTGGAGTTAAGCCCGAGATGAGGCTGTTGACGGGAAGTTGGGTGCCGCTGCGAGGAGGATACCAGGAAACTTTTGGAGGGTCCTCTGCTAGCTGCTAAAGCTGGTTGGATCTGGAGACGTCGGTGATGGAGGAAGACGGAGCCACAATCTTACTTCTTGGAGAAGGAACCCTCCCCTTGTAGTGTCGATTTTGGTGGAGGAAGAAGATATAAAAAACAATGTAATCTAAAAACACAATAGAAAAAAATAATTATAATGTTACTAATATCAATAATGAAAATAAATTAAATTATGTTTATAAAATTATAATTAATTAACCAATAATTATTATTTTTAATTAATAATAACATTAATAATTAAATTAAATACATTACTATAAACTAATATTTTATATTAATAGTTTTTAAAAATGTTTTCTTATAAATAATAATTTTAATGTTGTTTAAGTAATTTCATAAAAATTATAATTAAATAAATTAAGTAAAGTAACTAATTAAATAATTTAATCACAGTTTGAAATAGAATACAATAATTAATTTATAACCGATAAACTATTAATATAAATTAAATAACATTTAATCTTAAATTAAATATTTATATTATTATTTATTTATAGGAGTTAACATATTATTTAATTAATATTGAATTATTTATTCTCTGTTTAAGATAAACGGGTTCATTCAAGAGAAGGGAACACATTTATATTCATTTAACCAACTCACTAGGAGTTAGTTACATGGGAAAAGATAGCGCGACGTGCCAGTCGCGAAAAAACGCACGCGTGCGGTGCTTAAGTGGAGGACTTTTGGAGTCGGTGGAAGCAAGCAGTGACATGAAACAGATGATGGAGGATATAAAAACAAAGAAACAACATAATTTGAGGTGGGGGGGGGGACTCTCATTTTTATTTCACACCACACGATTCGAGAGCAGAACACTTAAGAGACACCAAGTGCATTACTGAATAACTAGAGTCAATAGTAGCAAGCAGTAGTACACAATCTTTATCTTCCATGGGAGGAACCTTCTTTATCTTTTTTTAATGTTTTAATTAGTATTGTTACTTTTAAATTGAATATGATCTAAAATAACTTTTGTGATCTAGAGTTTTACTTTTTACTAGTTTATATTTTATTTTTCTTCATTTTAATTCTCTCAATGAAAATCTGATACTTTCAGAGTGATTGAATCTAGTAATTAAATCTTGAATTGAACCCGCACCATTTTAAACATAATCTCAAAATCAATTATCTTTCAACGAGATCGATCATCGTTTCTATCTATCAAACTTATAATTCAATTTAACATATTTAGAATCTTTTGGTGAGAAAGATTTTTGTTGATATCTTTTAATAATTTTGCTGGCTGTAAGTATTTGAAGTGGCGAACTTCATAAATTTATAGAGCAGTGTGTTATACTTATCTCTAGGAAGAAATAACTAGGAACTTCAAGGTGTGAATTCTCTAAGATGAAGAATAAACTTTTAAATTTTTAGAATTCAAATCTTCTGAGAAATAATTTTGATCAATCCTCAACACTCCCGTTCCATGGCATCTCAATTGTTACCTTAGGTTTTCCTTATTTTGGTTTACATTTACTTTAGTAAATAGGAAATCATCAGACATGTTTCATTACTACTTAATAATATAAATAAAAAGTTACAAAAAGTAAA
Source organism: Viscum album (assembly GCA_963277665.1). Lineage (NCBI taxonomy): Eukaryota > Viridiplantae > Streptophyta > Magnoliopsida > Santalales > Viscaceae > Viscum > Viscum album. The sequence continues at coordinate 1,368,672,482 of OY728162.1, read as the reverse complement.
AAATGTTCACCCCTCCACTATTGACAACAATGGATTTTATTTTTGAATAAAACCTTTGATTCAGGTCCAAATTCATGGGTGAAAGTGGGTGAATATCCCTTCGAATATTCTTCTCAAGCATGTATATTTTTACCTTATGATAATAAATTACTATATTAAATGATTGAGGGAAAGTGTAGAATTATTATTTAATAAATGAGCATTGTGAGGGATTATAATGATGCTTTCCATGAAGAGTTTCATAGTCTTCATCAAGATTGAGAGGTTGAGTTCTCAATCGAAATTATACCCATATCTCTTATCATATATAGGAATACTAATAGAATGAAGACCATTGAGTAGGAAGAACTAAAAAATTATTTACAAGAGATTGTGAAAAAGGATTTTATACACATGAGTGTTTCACAATGGGGTGAAATTTTTCTCTTCATCAATAATAAGTATGGTTCAATTATCTTATGAACTAATTATCATGAACTCAATGAAATCATGATAAATAAAAAGTATCCCTTATCATGCATAGATGACTTTTTTGACCGACTATGTGTGGTCCAATGTTTCTCTTAGGTGGACCTTCTGTTAGGAGGTCACCAATTAAAGGTTAATAAGGAAGATATTACCAAAACTATATTTTGAAAAAGGTATGTACAATATGAGTTAATTGTGATGCCCTCAAGACCAACTAAATATCCATAAATCATTGTGGATGTAATGAATAGATTTATTAGATATTATCTAAATTGTTTTGTTTTTCAATATAGATGATATTATGATATACTCTAAAATCAACAAGGAGCATGAAAAGCATTTGAATACAATGCTAATGACTTTGATAAAAGAGAACCTATATGCAATGTATTATAAATGTGAGTTCTTTATGAATTAAGTATCATTATTGGGGAATTTTTTCACTATAAATTGAAATATATGTACTCTTATAAGGTAAATGGAATTGTGGAATAGCCTTGAATGAAATACATAATAGAGTTCTATAGATTCCTTGGTATAGCTGGGTATTATCAATTATTTGTGAGTAAGTTATCACAATTTAAAAATCCAATAACAGAGATTAAATGAAAGATATTAATGTTCTTATGGAATAATTAATATGAAGATAAAATCAAGGAATTGAAAGAGTATTATCTCTTCACTAGTCCTCATGATTTCTTCAAGTGGGGAACTTTTTATACTATATAATGACGATTCAAATAAGGGTTTGGTTTATGTACTAATGAAAAATGGAAACGTGATAGCTTGTACCTGAAGGTAGTCAAAATTTAATGAATTGAACAATATTAAACATGATATAGAATTTTCTACAGAGAAAATTTCATTGGAATTATAGATGCAATATCTCTATGGGGAGAAGTGTGGAGTATATACAAATCATAAGAACCTCAAATATATATTCATTTAAGGCCCCGACCTTAAATATTGCATAATCTTGGGTTTTGATCAAGAATTTTATAACTTTCCCATTGAGGATATTTTTAGGTTTAGAGTTTTAGAGAATTAGGCCATAAATATTGCATTACATCTCAAATATTACAAAGTAGACACTTCTACTCTATCCATTTTTTACACACTAATAAATCCCCTTAAAAATAAGAATTAGTTTCTTGATAAAAATCTTCTTGAATTATACCTTTCTCTTAACCTTCCTTATACCTAGTGAAAAACATTTCAAAAACATGGGATGTGTATAAAAATCTCAGAAATGTTTATAAAATAGGAAAAGAAAACATTTTTCCATGAATATACAAAAATCCATGAAATCATTCTTTTCACTCATAAAACATAAGCTATTTAACATAACTTATAAAATCATAAGATTTATGAATAAATCATAGAAGTCATAAATCATAAAGTTATCTTGTGTCATCCATAACATAGTAACATTGTAGCTTTCACATCTACATAAAGATTAACCTTCATGGTTATGTTTGGAATACCCATCACAGTATATTTCCTAAATATATTAGGAGAAACATTAATGTTTACATCCGTCATGTTACCAAATTAATTATAGAGATATAACAAGCTCACCCACCCTCGTTTTATCATAGAACCACCCATATACTTAAGAAATTCCCAATAACCATAACATAATCATAAAACATAAAATAAGAATAATGGAAAGATAACATTTCCACATTACAATAAAAAGATATCTATTTAATATATTGACATAATCAATCCATTATCAAAACCATTTTCAATACCAAAATACCCTAAAAATAAATATTGCATTTACTTTTCTTTTTTAAATATATTACGGCTTGTAGAGGAAGTCAAATATCAAATAATGCTCATAGCGGCGAAAAGCTCATTGTGACTAAGTACGTTAAAAATAAACATTATTTTTGTCATTTAGTAAAACTATTAAAAATGAAAATATTATTTTTGAAAACTGTTAAAGTAAATTAAAATTCAAAGGGTTTGATTATACACCGTATAAATCTAGGTCACATAAAAATCAAAATATGCCTCAATGAAAGGATATTGAGATGAAGTCCCTTACCTTGAGTCTAAATCGTCACATATGTTCCTTGTTCTTCCTAAATAATAAACTTAATTCAATTTATACTTATTTAATAAATTTTTTGAAGTTTATTATTTCTTTTATATCACTTATTACCTCATTATAACAATCACATAATTATTCAAGTTCATATCGTTCGTTTTGTCGATATTTGGAACTTGAGTTGAAAATGAAATTGTTTTGATGTAAATTGTCCATGTAGTCAAAAGTATATCATCTCCATAATGATATTAATGATATAAATAATATATATAGTATATATAGTATATATGTATTTATAATAGTCCATAATATTTGGAGATAAGAAATTAAATGCACCGTTCATGGAGACGGTAGACCGTACGTACGCATGAACGCTAATTTCATTTCTTTATCATATTAATGAAATGAAAACTAAATGATACAACAGTATATTAAAATTATAGTATAATATATATGTTATATATGTTACATAAGTTCATTAATTTCATCTTTTATATGATCCATATATGGAATAAATGAGTCATATCACTTTGAGGGGGTGGTAGTCCGCACTTACTCAAATGAAATTATCGTATTTAAACATTATGGAAAGCATAACGTTATTCTGTAAATAAAAAAAATACATAATAATAGAGACCAAATAAATTTAATATATATAATATATAAATATAGTTCCATCATAATGCCCACCATGATTGGTGATAGGAGAAAATTGAACAATTATCGTTTCGTGAGGCAGTAGTTCGCCATACACAGAAACCATATGTTCATATCCATTAGATGGAGGTGTGTGTAAGTTTAGTTTTAATTATGATCATAAACAAATACTAGTATATTTATTATACTGGTTTTTTAAGTAATAATTTAATAATAAAATCATAGGGAGTGAATAAGTAAAATAATAGAAAGGAACTTGAGGGAAGACGTTAACTCTAAATCGGGTAACTTCATTTAATTTGAGGAAAAAGTATTTATTGAATTGCATTATACACAAGTTGAGGAATAAAGGAATAATGGAGGGATTTTGGGAGAATATTTGAGTATTATTTGGATGAGATAAAGGGATTTATAGGTGTGAGTATGTGGGTAGAGGTGGTGGCCTTTTAAAAGAATAAGGAGGGGCACTTTAGAAAAGTGTTGAAATATTAATTTATTATAAATTCAATTTAGAATAAAAATGGTCCAAAACTAATTTAATTCTTATATAATATGATTTTTATTCGAATAACCATCATTCAATAATGTTTAGACAAGTTCTGAATATTTTCTTATCCTTAAATTTTTTATTTAACCCTTATTTAACCCTTTTAAATATTACAGTTATATCATGTTATTCACAAATTGGGTGTTAATGTAATTACGATATCATGTAAAAAGAACCAAAAAAGTCATTTATGACATATTTGAACTTATCATAATCATTTGGATGAATATTATATTTTTATGAATTTAATATTATTTAATAAACTATTTTTTATTTTAAGTTAATAATTATGTCAATTTTGGAAACAATTCATACTTGAATTTTTTAAAAATCTATAAAAACTTGGTTCCTTCAAAAAAAATTTTAACCATTAATTACATGTCATATCCACATAAAAAATTCGTGTATGACATTAATTATGTCAAATAATATGTATTTTAATATTTATAATACTATTTATTTGAATCCTTTATTAATGAAGCAATCACTACATCATCAGTGTGTCATAATTAAATTTATTTATTTAATGTCTAAAAATTATAAATAAAATATCATGATGCATAAAATCATTTTAGATTTCTAAATATTATTTATAGTCAAAGAGATAAATTATATAACCCGATATAAAAATTCTTTTAGTAAAAGTAACATGTTTATGTTATATTTCTCTTTACTTTTAAATTAATTATTATAACATGTCATTATCACACCCAAGTAGCTCTATGTGGTCCTAAAAGCGACCCAAGGATAACCATTATTAGAAATATATCATCAAATTGGATTAGGACATGTGTTAGGGCAGTTTAATATTATTATAATATTATTTTATTATTCTTATTTTCCAGATTTACCCTTTAACCATGGTAGATAAAAATAATTACTAAAGTTAATATTTCTAATGTCCAAAAAGAAAAGGTAATTATTTACACAATTTGAACCTTCTTATTCCAAATATGGAATCCATTTTTTCTAATTCAAAACAACGAATTTTCAAAAATTATTTTAAAATGAATCCATATTATCAAAACCAAAAAGCATGTTTTTAAGAAGTAAGAACTTTCAAAAGATTGACATGTGTTTATAACCAATTTAAAAGTGAAATTAATTCCAAAAAAAATGGATTGTATGAAAAAAAATTAAACAAATTAAAATTTAAAACCAATTAAAATGAAAATATAACTATATAAATAAATTATATTAAAATAATGTTTTGAATTAAAATGCAATATTTTTCAGTATTCATTAAAAAATAAACTTTATTAGAAAATTACCAAAAATTCAACCAAAGTAAATTTTCATTTATTACTCCATAAGAAAAGTATATTTTCTCAAATAGAACATATAAAAATCACAAAAACTATATTAAAAAGGGTTTCTCCTTTGAAATGTAAAAAAATACCTTTTAAAATATTAGAATACTTTATGCTTAAAATTGGATTCATTCTCATTTTAAGTCTCTAAAATACATGTGATAAATGTATAAACATTTAAAAATTATCTAAAATCATAATATAGTTTATTCTGTTAATTCCCGCCAATAAATAGCTAGGTGTTGACTATCGGTTAAAGAAATATTATTATTATATTAATTTTTTGTATAACTCAATATTGTGTGCAACGTAAGATTTCAGAGAAAACCGTTATTGTGTATCAAGCATGTTATTAGGAAAAATGTACTCATTAATATAAAATTAATATCTTATTCAAAAATATTAATAGATATTAAAAATTAATATTCTATAAATACCTAAGATCATACACCATTCCCTCCTTTTAGAAATTGCATCCCAATAATTGTTTTTACTTATCAAAAAATGGGGGTATTTATCCATCATAGAATTTTCAGATTCCCACATTTCCTCTTCAACCATATGGGTTTTCCACAAACCCTTTACCTAATGAATTACCTTATTTCTCAACACTTTCTCTCTATGGTCATGCATATGGACCAACTGCTCCTTATAAGAAATATTATCTTCCAAATGAACTAGACATAGACTCAAAACATGAGATGGATCCAGCATATACTTTCTCAACATTGAAACATGAAAACAATTGTATACCTGGGATATAATTGGAGGTAAATCCACCCTATAAGAAATTGATCCAATTTTCTCCAAGATTTTATAGGGTCCAATGATCCATAGACTCAACTTTCTCTTATTACCAAAACACATCACACTTTTCCGTGGAGAAACTTTGAGAAAGACATGATCACCTACCTTGAAAGAAAGATCCTTCCTCTGGTTATCTGCATAAATTTTCTTCCTGCTCTAAGATGTTCTCATGTTCTTCTGAATCAATTAAACTTTTTATGACATCTGTTTTACCAATTATAGTCCCATCAACTTTCTTTCACCTACTTCATCCAAAAAAGTTGGAGTTCAAAAATGATTTCCATATAATTCTTCAAATGGCGCCATTTATAGACTGGAATGAAAAATGTTATTATAAGAAAACACAACCAAAGAAAGATGTTGGTCTTAGCATCCCAAGTAATCCATTGAATAGGCATGTAAAAAATCTTCCAATATCTGAATTGTTCATTCTAACTATGCATATAATTGTGAATGAAAATCTATACTAAAATTTAATTCAGTACCCAACAACTTCTGAAGGCCCTTACAAAAGATAGAAGTAAAGTTGAGATCATCATCATATATAATGAATATAGAAACTTCATGAAACCAAAATATCTATTTAATATACAATCTATAAAGTTGATCTAGAAATATAGTATTTCGAATAGAACGAAAATGAGAAGATTTAGTCAATCGGTCAACAATAACCTAGATTGTATTGTTACAATAAGAATTATTTCATAATATCACTATGAAATCATTGGAAACATTCTCCTATTTCCACTCTAGCATTGGAAGTGGATGAATCATCCCTTTCGGTAATTACCACTCTACTTTAACCTATTAACAAATCAAACATCTCAGGGTAAAGTTAGCAATATCCATTTTCATTCCATCCCACCGGTAATACTCCCAAAGATCTATGTACATCTTTGTAATGCCATGATGAACTGAAAACATAGAACTATGAGCAACACATAATAAATCTTTCATAAATTGTGAATCACAGGGCACACAAAATCTCATTATAAACCTCAAAACAGAGTCTTTATTAATGTTAAATTCAAGTAACATACCCTTCTGAACCAATTATATATTTTTCTACAACTCACTATATTTTTTCTATGCTTGCTTTAATCTATATTCGAGAGACCATTTTACAGAAACCTGAAATAAAACTGAGTAATTACCTATACCAAAAAAATCCATGACAAAGTTCATCAAATCATTATTCAAAGGGTGATGTTCCAAACATAACCTGATTAATGCAGCAATAATTTTCCAACTCCAAGAATCAGCCACTATGTTTGCCTCTATAGGATGGTAATGAGTCATGAAATCAGAATTCTTGATTAATTCCAGCCATCTCCTCTGTCTTATGTTTAATTATTTCTGAGTGAATATATACTTCAAACTTTTGTGATTAGTATATATTTCACACTTCACTCCATATAAATAATTCCTCCAAAATTTTAAAGTAGAAACAATAGCTGCTAATTCCAAATCATGTTTAGGGAAATTTAACTCATGAGTTTTTAACTTTTGTGAAGCATAAGAAATTACCTGATCATTCTATATTTGGTCATAAACAATTTATTTCAATGAAGAATCACTATAGATAACAAATTCTGCATTTTTGGAAGGCAGTGCCAAAACTAGAGCATTCTCCAATCTTCTTTTCAATCCCTGAAAACATTCATCACATTCTTTTGTCTAGATGACCTTAACACCTTTTCAAGTTAACATAGTCAGTGGGATAGATAACCATGAAATTGTTTCAACAAACCTCTAGTAATAACGTGCTAAACCATGAAAAAAACGAATATATGTTATAGTTTTGGGTTTTTTCCATTCTTTAACAACTTTTATTTCAGAATGATCAACAGTTATGCCATATTTAGAAACAATGTGACCAAGGAATGAAATTTTTTGTAACCAAAACTCACACATTCTAAATTTTCCATATAGTTTATTTTCTTTTAAGATTTGAATAAAAAACCTTAATTTAATTTCATAATCCTCTTTACTTTTAGAATATACCAAAATATCATCAATAAACACAACCAGAAAGTTATCCAAGAACTCAAGAAACAATTATGTTCATAAAATCCATGAATAAAGTATGTGCATTGGTTAACACAAAAGGAATAACTAAAAATTCAGAGTGGCCATATCTAGTACAAAAGGTGGTCTTCAGAATTCCTTCTTCCTTTACATTCAACTAATGATACCCCAACCACAATTCAATCTTCGAAAAATACTGAACTTCCTAGAGATGATCAAACAAATCACCAATATGAGGCAAATGATACTTGTTCTTAATAGTGATGTTATTTGGGGATCTATAATCAATGAAAAGGATCATTGAACCATCGTTATTTTTATCAAACAAGGCATGATCGCTCCATGGTGATATTCTAGGTCTAATGAAACCTTTATCTAATAACCCATGCAATTTACTATGTAACTCTAATAGTTCAATTTGAGCCATTTGATAAGGGGGTTTCGAAATTGGATTAACATCAGGAAGTAAGTCAATAATAAATTAATATTCTTGATTAGGTAATATACTAGGAAACTCAACATGAAAAACACCAAGACACTCATTGACCAATGGCACATCATTAATCTGAACAGTTCCTTTGTTTTAAACAATATGTGCAAGGTAACATTCATTTCTATATTTTACTAGTTTCTCAACTTCCTGATATGTTATCAAAATTAAGGCTTCATTATTCTACACAAATTGAAATTATTTCTAAAGAGAAACCTCTTTAGATCTGTATTCAATCTTAGCATGATAAGCAAAAATCCAACCCATACCAAAAATTACATCAAACTATAATAGAGGAAAACCAATAAACTTTTCAGGTAGATTATTTCGACAAATAAGGACATGAAGGTTCTTATAATTTCCGTTTTTGTCTCAAAATTTCTTCTAGTTGATTTTACCACAAGTTCAGGATTCATATCTTGAGATGGAATTACCAATTTACTAGAAAATATCTCAGAAATGAAAGAATGTGTAGACCCAAAATCGAAAAACACATTGGAATAATCTGAAAAAAACAAACAATGTACCTGATCCCACTTCATTTGATAACCCAACATCTATTAAAGTATTTCAAAATGATTTCACCAACCTGTTCTGCTTGTAGACTGGCTACTTTCCATCATTTGAGTTCTTCATCGGACACTCATTTTCATAATGACCCATTTCATTGAACTTAATATATTTTACTGAATGTAAATAATATTTTATCTTACCACTACCCTAATATGTTTTAGTAAAATTATGAGCCTTATGTTCCATTTTACCACATCATAAGCACTTAACAGAATTCAAAAGGCCTTCCCCAGTGTGGTTTTTATCTCAATTATCACAAACTATAAACTTAAGTTTCTTACCATAGGTCTTTGTTGATGAGTTCTTCCCTTTTATCTACCACCTCAACCTCTTATTTATTTTTGTTTTTCAAAGAAAACCTGATCTTTGACAAACTCCATTTCCACCTTCTCCAAACATCAAACACGTTTTTTTATAAATTTTGAACTCACAAGAAGCTAATGCCCTTCGATACTTTTTCTTTAATATTTAGTAAAAAAGGATTGATTTTACTATCAATATCCCATATGAAATTTGGAGAATAAATTTCCATTCAAGTGAATTTTGATTCATAAGTAGCCACTAAGTCATCCTCCTTCCTAAATTCCATTAATTTCTTTTCGATCCTAAGTCGAACTGGCTTATGAAATTATTTATCAAGGAACATACCTTTGAATGCATCCAAATAAAGGGCATCAATATCCTCACTATACCTGATATTTTTATCCATAGACCACCATTGATCAGATTCACCTTCAAAACATTAAACAAAAATACTAACCTTTTGATGTTTTTAACACCCCATGACAATAAAAATCTTTTCCAGTGCTTTAATCCACCCTTCATCTAGCATAGGGTCAGATGATCCTCTGAATGATGGCGTATGTTGACTGTTGAGATGATCCACTACCGACATGTTTCTTTGTGGTTGATCTAGCTGATCTCATCAATATATATAACCACCATTTATATCATGAGTGAAATATACCATCATTGCAACAATCTATTTAGTTCTTATTTCGACCATTTTTGGTTGTTGATTTGGTAGGTCGGTTTCATCTTGATGTTTTCCCATCATAGCTTCCCTGTTTCCTCTTCAAAAAAAAATTCAAAACACATACATGTCTTTAAAGAAGAAACATGGTAATCGTAAAATGTTATATTATTTCAATATTACTATAAAGTAAAAAATAATTTATTGATATCCATTTAACAACACCTTAACTCTTAATGTTATCTATACTAACCTATGATACCAACTGTAAGTCTCTAGCCTTAAAAATTACGCAATATTATGTTTAGATAAGTAATTTAATTTATGTCACAATGAGGATATTTTTAGGTTTAGAGTTTTATAGAATTAGGACATAACTATTGCATTACATCTCAAATATTAAAAAGCAGACACTTCTACTCTATCCATTTTTCACGATAATAAAATTCCTTAGAAACCAAGAATTATTTTCTTGATAAAAATCATCTAGAATTATTCCTTTCTCATAACCTTCCTTATAACATGTGGCAAAAATTTCCAAAACATGGAATGATCATAAAAATCTCAGCAAGGGATATAAAATAGGGAAATAAAACATTAGCCCATGAATAAATACAAATCCATGAAATCATACTTTTCACCCATAAAACACAATCTCTTTAGCATACCTTATGAAATCATAATATTTAGGAATAAATTATAGAAGTCATAAATCAAAATGGTAACTTGTGGAATCCATAACATACTTACATTGTAGCATTCACAATTCCATAGGGAGTATCCTTCATGGTTACGTTTGGAATACCCATCATAGAATATTCCCTAAATATCTTAAGAGAAACATTAATTTTTACCTCCATCACGTAACCCAATTCATCGGAGAGCTATCATGGGCTCACCCTCCCTTGACTTAGAATGGATCCACCTGTATACTTAAGCAATTACCAAGAACCATAACATAATCATAAAACATAAAACAAGAAAAAAATAAAGATAACATTTCTACATTGCAATCACAAGATATCAGTTCTAGATATTAACATAATCAGTCCATTCTCAAAACCATTTTCAATACCAAAACACCCTAAAAAGCAATATGGAATTTACGTTTATGTTTTAAAAATATTATGGCTTGCATAGGAATCTAAATATAAAATAATGATCGTGGAGTAAGAAAGGTCATTGTCGCCACATACATTAAAAAGAAACATTCATTTTGTCATTTAGTAAAATGATTAGTAAAGGAAGAGTTCCTTTTGAAAACCATTTAATGAAATTTAAGTTCAATTGTTTTGATTATACACCATATAAAATAAGTTCGTCTAAAAATCAAAATATGCCTCAATGAAAGGAGATGAAGACGAAGTCCCTTACCATGAGTCCAAATCATCACATATGTTCCTTGTTCTTCCTGAATAATATACTTAAGTCAATTTATAATTGTTTCAGAACCCTTTTCAAGTTTCTTATTCCTTTTATTTAACTTGTTTCCTTTTTTATAAAAATCACATAATTGTTGAAGTTCATATCGATTGTTTTGTCGATATTTGGTACTTGAGTTGAAAATGAACTTGTTTTGATGTAAATTGTCCATGTAGTCAAAATACCATCAACACCATTATGATATAAATTATTTAAATATCACATATATAGAGTATATATGTATTCATAATTGTCTATAATTGTCACGAACCAACCCTGGTCGACCCTGGACCGGTGAACTGAGATGATTTGTAGAAAGGCCTGAGAGGTGTTCCTGATCCTCTCGGGCTAGTGACTGGCACTAGGGTATCGAAAAAGTATAGATTGGAATGATTTCACCCAATTAAAATAGACTAACCGGTAGAAATGAAAAGAAAAATTCTAGATAAATAAATGAATGGAAAGTAAATAATGACTAATAACATTTTGACTAACCTATCCACAACTATGAATCCACATGACCCTGTTGGTTACTCTCTGATACTGAATCCTAACGATGCTGAAGGTGACTCGAACCAAGATGAAACCTAAAGAAGGAACAGAAAACAAAAAACACTATAGCCATGAGTATTAAAACTCACTAGGAATTCCCAAAAAACTATTCCCAAAGTGATACCTCTAAATAAAGAATTTACTAATTCTAGGTTGGAACTATATTATATAAAATATTGGTTTCATTTAAAATTCCATTTCCAAAAAAAGTAATAGTCTATTGAACATTTAAATTTTAAAAAAAATTTAATGTTTAAAAAAGGAGGGTGAATTTCATTTTTGAAACATTTTCACAACCAATTTAAAAACCAAATTTAATTGTTAGCCAAGAGGAAAAACACACAGAACAAACAACATACAACACACAACAAGGGAAATTGAAAAGTAGCACATGAGTGCCCATAACAGAACATGTAACCTCAATCATTTTACACAAAAAAACGAGCACCGAAAGAAAAATGGGTCGCACCTAGGAGCTAGTGAACAATCCAAAATGTACAATACATGTGGCTCATCTCGAAGGCATTCCCTTCGAAATGACTTCATAACGCCCTAACACATGACCATATCCCTACTGGGCCTGGTCGAGGGGCCCAATCCCATAACAATAATAATAGAACACCCCCAACTATGGAGCACTAGCCTGTTCATAATCTAAACTATTGCAATAATCATTCACAAAAAATTTACTTACTATTCTAGGTTCTCATGGCATGCACACAGTGGGGTGACCACAGAAATAAAAAAACCAACCAATATCAAGAACAAACATCACACAAAACTACTCACACAACAAATAACCCCCCCCCCCCCCCAAGACACCCCAAAGACCTGTCCCTTGAGGGTTTTAAAAACAATTCAGTTTTGTTAAGAGCCAAACTGGCCATACGTAACTTTTAAAAGGTCACCATTTCTCAAAAGAAACCAATACATTTTTTTCACATGTCAGAAGAAAAAATTTCACATCAAACCAGAACCACACTTAAAAATACATGAATTAAGTTTAAAAATGTCAAATAAGGATTTTATCACTATTTTGCTACAATTCATGAAGAAAAATAATTTCAATACAATGCAAATAAAAAATAGCTTCATTTACAAAAAATATTTATTTTAAAAATAGTTATTTAATATTATTTTCTATTTATCAAAAAATAATTAAATAACAAGTAATTAATAAATTATATATTTAAAGACAAGGGCTGTGGGAACCTACTTCGACTCCCAGCTCGATAAAAAAAATGCTACACATCTCAAACACGCAGACAAGTACCCGCGACCTAATAGCTATAGTGTCGCGAAATTTACCACACAAACATGCTGTAAAAACCATAAAATAAATAAAAGAAAATAAAAATTTATTTAAAATAAACCAAACGAAAAAATAGTGTAAACACCACCACTACATGTTTTCAGAACATAATCCGTGCTATTTATATTATTTACTAAATCACTTTAAAATTCATAAAACCATTTTCAAAGAGTATCCCACAACTTTTCACACCCAAATCCCTTCAAAAACCACTTTTATAATTAAACATGCACCCACAAAATACCATATTAGAACATGAACAACTTGAATAGCTAAAATAACAAATTTTATAATTTAATAAAAATAATAAACAATAAAAAACTGGTTTCCATCAAAACACACCTTATTTCACATGTTAAAATCATTCGAACAATATTAATTTCCTAATTAAAAATCAAAAGAGGTTCCAACATCAATAAATCAAAGTAATATAAACATAAAGAACATGTTAAAAGGGTTCCTACCTCAACCACAAAAAAAAATTCCAGAAATTGGTGCGAAACACCATTCACACCTCAATCACACCAATGAGAAATGAAATCAACCCTAAACATCAAAATATTACCATTAATGTTTTGGAATTAAACCCTAATATTGAAACCTTAACATTTAGGGTTTGTGAAAAAACCAAAACCCTCAATCAAGATGCAATTACCAGGAGAGGTAGTCGCCACCGGAGGGAGTCATCGCCGGCGAGTCGCACATGCCGGAGATGGGGGCCACTGGAGGGTTGGAAGTCAGATAGAGGTACTGAACACAGGGAGGCCCCTGGATAGGGGAGGAATGGATGGGGGATGGTGCAGCCGAGTGGGGTGTGACGATGGAAGGGTGGATGGTCGGGTCGCACACCAGCAAGGAGGAGGGGAGCGCTGGTCGGAGACTCGTGTGGTGATGAGGAGGAAGGGTGTCCAGATGGAGAAGGTGCATGCACAAGATGAGGGAGAAAGGGGAGAGAAATGTGAGGGGGATGAAAAAATAGAGGATGGAGGAAAAAACGGAAAGAAAAGAAAAAATAGAGAAAAAAATAAGAAAAATTATAAAAATAAGAAAACATAATAAAATAAAGATAGAAAAAATAAAGGGAAATAAATAAATCAATAAAAAATTAAACACATCGACTACATAATAATAACAATAATAATAATAATAATAATAACAACCAAATGTTAAAATAAATAATAACATTTATTTCATTTTAAATAATGATAAGATTAAAACAATTTTCTATATATTAAAAGTCACATTAATAATTTTAATAACAATAATGGTGATAACTAATAAAACTAATTTCATTTCATCGATAATAATTTTATTTAAAATAAAGTTGAATAAAAATTTTATAACTTTAATTAATAAAAAATTCATTTCAATTTATTTTATTTGAATACCGCAACTGCGCAGTCAACATGCGACTCAAGCGACCGTGCACGAACCATGCTGGAGCTTCGGTCTGATTCAGAAGCTGCCGCATGGGTGCCCAGGCCATCTGTACGGTCTCTGTTAACCATCAAGTGCACGCACACCCGTCTAAAACTCAACGCAAAATCCCATTAATAATAATATTGTTAATTACTAATAATTTTAATTAAAATAAAAATAAAAAATTCATTTTTCAACTACATTAATAATAATAATATCAATAAAATTAATAATATTATCATTATTATTATTAAATAATTTTTCTATACCTTTTTTATTATTACTAATATTATTAATAAAAATAGTGGCTCGTTATTTTATTTTTCAAATGCGGGAAGGCTGCATGGTTCTTAGGCTGCGCTTTGATCATGCGCCAGACGCCGCCAAACCCAAAATGTGAATTTTTTTCAATAAACATTTAAATGTTTAAACATGGAGTCACCTAAAACCTGATCAGATTTTCCAAATTCATAAAAATTATAAAATAAAGTACTCACAAATGTTTGGGTGCTATAATAATATTAGGATATAAGAAATGAAATGCACTGTTCATGGAGAAGATAGGCCGTACGTATGCATGAATGCTACTTTCAATATTTTGTCATATTAAAGGAATTAAAAATAAATGATACAAAGGTATATTAAAATTATAGTATTAAATATATGTTATATGTGTTAAATAAGTTCATTAATTATATCATTTATAGGATCCATGTATGACATGAATGAGTAATATCACTTTGAGGGGGCAGTAATCTGCACTTTCTCAAATGAAATTATCGTATTTACACATTATGTAAAGAATAAAGGTATTACATAAATAAAAAAATACATATGAATATTGAAAATATAAATATAATATACATCATATATAAATATAGTTCCATCATAATGGCCACCATGAGAGGTGGTAGGAGAAAATTGAATTATCATTGTTTCGTGAGATTGTAGTTCTCCGTACGTAGAAAAAGTATGTTCGTATCAATTAGATGGAATTCTGTATAAGTGTAGTTAGAATACATATCATAAAAATATCCTAGTATATTTAGGATAATGGGGTTTTTATGAAATAATAGAATAATAATAGAATATGGAGTGAATAAACAAAATAAAATAATGGAACATGATAGAAGACATTACCTCTAAATCAGGTAACTTCTTTTGATTTAAGCCAAAAGGATTTCTTGAATTGAATTTTTCATAAGTTTTTTATTTTAAGATGAAGGGAAGGATTTTGGGAGATTATTTGAGTAGAATTTGGATGATCCAAGGGGCATGAGTGGTGTGATTAAGTGGGTAGAGGTGGTGACATTTTATAAGAGGGAGGAGGGGCACTTTAGGAAAGTCTTGAAATATTAATTTATTATAAATTAAAATTCAATTAAAAATGGTCCAAAAATCATTCAATTCGAATATAATATGATCATGGTTTGAATGACCATAATATAATAGTTTTTAGAAAAGTTTTTCATATTTTTTATCCATATTTTCTTAGCTTAACCCTTATTTTACCCTTTTTAATATTATAGAGATATCATGTTATTTACACATTGGGGGTTAATTTATTTACCATATCATGTCAAAATACCAAAAAAATCATTTATGATATATTTGAACTTATTTAACCATTTGGATGAATTTTAGATTTTTAGGAATTAAAAATCATTTAATAAACTATTTTATATTTTATGTTACAAATTATGTTAATTTGGGACACTATTCGTACTTCACTTTTTTACCAACTCATAACAAATTTATTCTTTCAAAAAAAAATTAATCAATCCTAAAATTTCATATTCAAATAGAGAATTTGTGGATGACATTAATTATGTCATATAATATTTATTTTAATATTTATAGTATCATTCATTTAAATCCCTTATTAATTAATTAATCACTATATCATCATTATGTCATTATTAAATTTATTTATTTATTGTCTAAAAATTATAAATAATATATCATGATGTGAGAAATATTTTTATATTTATAATTAATATTTACAGTCAAATATATCAATGATATAACCTTATATTATATTTTATTAGTAAAAGATACATGTTTATGTTATATTTCCCTTTACTTTAAATTAATTCTTATAACATGTCATTATCAAACCCAAGTGGCTTCATTAGATCCTAAAATTGATCCAAGTATTACCATCGCCAGTGATATCTCATCCAATCAGATTAATATATTTTTAGTGTGGTTTAATAATATTATAATATTATTTTTGTACCCTTATTTAACATATTTACCCTTCAACCATCGTAAATAAAATTAATTACTGAAGTTACTATTCATAATGTCCAAAAATAAAAGCTACTTTTTTACAAAATTTGAACATACTGATTCCAAATATGGAATCCATTTTTCCATATTAAAAACAAATAATTTTCAAAATTTAATTCTTGTTTTCAAAACCAAAAGGCAGGTTTTTAAGAAGTAAAAAACTATCAAATGATTGGCATGTGTATATGTCCAATTTAAACGTGAAATAACTTCCAATGACCAAAATTGTATGAAATGAAAAAAAATAATCTAATTATACATTAAAACCTATTAAAATTTAAATATAACTATATAAATAAATTATATGTAACAAAAGTTTTGAATTAAAATGCAATATTTTTCACTATTCATTAAAAATGAACTTTATCAGAAAATTACGAATAATTTAACCAAAGTAAATTTTGATTTTCCACTTATATAGAAGAAGTTTATTTTGTCAAATAGAACATATAAAGTGAAAAAAAATATATTTATAAAGGGTTATCCTTTAAAATCTGGTAAAAATACCTTTTAAAAATATTTGAGTATTTTATGTTTAAAATTGGATTCATTCTCGTTTTAAGTCTCTAAAATTAATTAGATAAATGTATAAACATTTAAAAAATATATAAAATAATAATATAGTTAATTCTTTCCATTCTCACTAATATAATGGCTATGCGTTAACTACCATTTAAAATAATAATATTATATTATTTTTTTGGTAAAACTCCATGTTGTGTGCAACGTAAGATTTAAGAGAAACCTGTTATTATGTATTGAGTATGATATATAAAAAAGTGTCCTCTTTAAAATAAAATTAATATCTCATTCATAAATATTAATAGATATGAAAAAGTATTAATTTATAAATACATCAGATCCTACAATTCATATAGAAGAAGAAAAATATGTGCCAATGAAGGTGGTTAGAGTTGATTATATATTACGACTAATAAATTAATTTATATTCTAGGAATGAAAAAGTGTGATAGATTATATAAGTAGAAATGATCCTATAACTTCATCAATGATGATAATTGAGAAGGATCTAATATTTGTAGACTTGAAGAGGATAAACATGGGAATCATAAAAGAAGGAACATCAGAATTCTTTTATCAATTGATTTCTCAAAAATCCATTATAAATAAAATAATGGATTCAAAAATAGATAATATTTAAATAAAGAAAAAAGCGAAATATATAAGAAAAGGGAAATCCTTAGAGTTATCAATTGATGTATAAGGGGTTTTAAGATTTTGGTCATGTAAGATCCTGACCTTTTCTAGAGATTTACCAGACTTATTTTTAGATATGATTTTTCTTTTTTTGATTACTTTTTGTTTGAGTGTTACCATGGGGATTTGTTGGGACAGATTGGGAAATTTTGGAAGGAAGAGGGGTTGTACATGATTTTCACACAATTTTCCCAAAACGCACTCTTGGCCTAGAAAACTGTGCAAACCCTAACAGAGGGGATTCACATGGCCATTTCACTTTTTATAAAATTTTGTTCTTTATTAGGAGTAACTATGCACCCCCTTAGAAGAGGAACACAATTTGGAAACCCATGTGCCCCTACCAAGGAAACCATGCACATAGTTTTAATTTTCCCAAAAATTGGTTTTAAAAATTAACGAACCGCCATCTTATACAACTAAACACCCTATCTTAACCATAATCATTTTATCTCACTTTTAGAGGCTCCCAGACATATTTCAAGCCCTAATGACCTCTGTTATTAATTATTCAAAGCTTGAATTAAATATCTGCACCTCTACCTGTAAGTGAATCTAATCCTGATTAGTTTCCTATCCTTCTCCCATTCTCCTCCCATACATTGAAGGGATGTTTCCCCTATTGGTATTATATCTAGATCTAGGTTTAATTAATCATGATCCTTTTGTTCTTATTTATAGTATTTGATTCAAGATCTCATTATTCTTCATGGGTTTCACATTTCCACTTCAATTTTGGGAATTTCTATTAGGTAATTGATCATTAACTATTTGAGGAAGGCAGTCTAAATTCAATTTTTTTAATCTTGAATTCCAATTGTTTGTATGTGTTGTGATATTTCAATTAGAAACAATGAAAATTTAATCTTGAATTGAGTAAATTAATTGTTTAATTAATTTATTAAAACATGGAATTGTTTTAATGTAATTTCCATGTGATGATGAATTGGGTTAAATTTGGGATAATGGAATTGGTTTAATTGGATTGAGTTAGATTAATTAAATATTGAATTAATTATGGGAATGTTTTTTTATTAAGA
The DNA here is from genome assembly GCA_963277665.1 of Viscum album. Taxonomy (NCBI): domain Eukaryota; kingdom Viridiplantae; phylum Streptophyta; class Magnoliopsida; order Santalales; family Viscaceae; genus Viscum; species Viscum album. The sequence goes on along the minus strand of OY728162.1, from coordinate 1,368,653,318 downwards.
TATTGAAATTTTATTAATTAATTAATTAATTAATTAATTGTTATAATTTTGGAATTTATTGATTAATTGAATGTTGATTTGATTAAATAATTCAGATTTTGTGTAATGTGTCAATTAATGATTCTTTAAATTAATTTATAAAGAATTTTATGAGATGTTTGATTTTAATATTAATGGGTTAATGTGTTATATGATTAAATAGTGATAAATGGTTTAATGGTGATTTTTCATATTATTCCATTTGAATTCCTTGATCTAACATACATGGCACAAGTTTGGAAGACCGAAAACCTTAATCTAAAGCTGGGAATACTTAGAATTTCTGACTGCAATTCTACTTTCATTCCGCACACATATAGGAATACAATGGAACAAGTTTGGGTTAAACTTCATGGCTTTAATTGGTTCTTTTGGCACCCAAAACTATTAAATGACATTGTTTCATGCATAGGGAATCCTATGAAAATTGACCAAAGAACCTCAAATGCTGACCTAGGGAACTTTACAAGTGTTATGGTGGAAATTAACTTATATTAAAAGATCCATAATACAATCAACTTCACTACGAATGAATAAAAAACTAAAATTCGAGTTGAATATGATAGGAAACCTCCCTTTTTGACCTTTTTCAGATTATTGGTCACACAATCACTAATTGTAGGGTGATTAGAAGGAAATTCATCCAGCCAATTGAGAATGATTGAAAGGAAACAAGGATAAATAAAAAAGATAAATCTCCGTTGATGGAGATATTTGAACCTCCCAAAAAGAAAGCTGAAATCTGGGTCAAAAAACACAGTTTAACCCACATAGGGGACACCTCAGGTATAAACTGGGAATATTTTTCTGAAGAGGAAGACAACTCTATTAAAGGCCAAAGCCTCTTGGAAGAACTAGGAAATCTAGTTTTAGACACTATAAGGATATCCAATGAGAAAGAAGAATCTGGTCAAACCTCAAGGCCTATCCTCAACCAAGATGCAGATCATAACCTGGGTATGAGGGATAATTCACATGAACAAGTGAATTGCAATACTTGAAACACATGTACTGCAACTCTACATAATGATGATTGTCTTGAGACTTTTTCAGATCAAACTGTGGTGAAACACACCCTAGATTCTGGTACTGGATAGATCCAGAATCCACATTGGTAAATGCCACTAATATTTCAGAGTTAATGAATGAATCGATAAATAAAATAGATAATGTATATTCTCACCAAAATGCTCAAGGTTCATCTGTTATTTTCTCTAAATCTCAGGATTCCACTGGACATATTTCCAAATATGAAAAAATACTGACTACCTAAAAAGACATTCTGGACAAAACACAATCCACTTCTACTAAAATGACTGAAACTGTCACAAATAAATTGGAATATGTAAATATTTTGAAGGGAACAAACTTGATACAAGTTCCTACACATAGCCAAAACATCAATAGTTTCACTAAGTAGATAACCACAGAGAAACCCAGGGTGGAGAAGGAACTTGATCCATGAACAATCATCTCCACTGCTACAAATTCATTTTCTGATGGGTCTCAACCCCATGTAAGTAGTGTTAATACTATTTCTATGATGTTATATAATATTATACCTACTGCTCCAAACCTTAAGGATTCAATAATACAACCTGCTAACAAATGAACTTATCTAAGCCTAAATAATGAAATCCAAATGAAAATGATAATCCAGTTTCTGTTATTCAAACCGAAACCAATTATATTAGAAATCCTGCCAATTTGAGTGTGCTGAGAAACTAAATAAACTCTGTAATACTGATTTCATGGTACCCAAATCGGTTGAACATGGTTCCACTTTATCAATACAGGAACTTAATCACATGCATGTTATGAATGTCTCTATGGAGAAAATGCAGTGCTGTCTAGATCTAGACAAAATCAAGAATCAACATATAGATACTTCACAAGCGCTAGGTATAACTATCTCTCTACCTGAAGATAAGGAGGACTATGCTACCAAATCTACTAACTCTATTTTGAATCATCTTTCCAATGTTTTTTCCATGTTCTATGAACTCTACAGACTCTACTATGAGTAATCTAATATTTAAACCTTCCATGAAGAACACCAGTAATAAATAGGAATAGACCTCTGATAATCAAGATCTTAAAAGTTCTTCCAGAAATAATGTCTCTGGAAAAAAGAAGGGGGGGGGGGTTTGGGGTTCTAACTCCAAAACTAGATTTTAATGAATATCTTTTTTTTGAATTGTCAAGGGATTTCTAACTCTGACACCTTATTTTTGGTAAAGAGAATGATTTACACTCACCATCCTTTATTATTTTCTACTTTGAAGAAAAAATTAGCTACGTCTCTAAATACTCTTACTTATGTCAAAAAAAATTATGTTTTTACTGGTGCAATCACTAATAAACTCAATGAAGAATAGTTATGGATTTTATCACACTTTTCTTTACATAATATTAGTGTCTACAATATCTCTGATCATATTTTTACTCACAATTTTAACATATACGACACACATATTTTCTAATCATTTGTTTATGCTAAGAATAGATACCAATAAAGAAGAACGCTTTTGAATTACCTCCCTTATCTTGGAACTAACATTAATGCACCCTGGTTTATTATGGGTAATTTTAATGCCATTCTCAACTCAAGCGAGAAAATTGGACCCGCTCACGCTTCTATTTCCATGAGATAATTTAAAGCCTCAATAGATGACAACAATATCATAAAAAGCAATATCACTGGTGAAAAATACACTTGGTATAGAAGACACTACAACAAAGTAGTTGCCTCCAAGCTGGATAGAGCCTTAACGAATGTCCCTGGTTTAGATAAATGGGAAACTATCTCCAGTATTAATCTTTATTGGATGAACTCTAATTATCACCCCATCTAGGTTTGTGTCTCCACAAAATACATGAAACCTCATATTCCATTAAGATTTAACAACTCATGGTTATCTTATGAAGAGTGATATCATATCATATAAAATGTTCGGTCCTCAATGTCCCATATCAATGATGTCCTTGACTGTAATCTCAAATTAAAACATCTAAAACAGAATCTAAAACATTGGTGTAGCTCCAAAGCCAAATAAATTAATAATGAAATCATGATTCTTGAAAAAGACCTCATTGATCTTCAAAACACAAACACCACCTATGATCTCAACACAAATCCTACTCAATAACTAAAAATTGCATTAAAACGTAACTCCCTGTTCACTTTCAAAGAAAATATGAGAAAACAAACATTTAAATCTAAATGGTTAAGATGAAGTGACAGAAATACTAAATTTTACAATTATCTTCAAAGAATCAGGAAGGCCTATAGGCCTTAACTCTTTTATTGAATAGGGACAGGATCCTTGAAAATGAGGATGACATCTCTCATAATATCATCTCCTGCTATGAAACCATTTTCAATGGTCCTGATATAAACAAAGACCTATTACCTAAAGTCATTCCCATAGTGATCACTGATGAGAAAAAATCCTTCCAACTCAACAACCCTCTGGATCATGAAATCAAGGACACTGTCATTAGTATGAATGCCGATAGTTCCCCCAATCCTAATTGCTTCATCAATGGAACTACAACACAAATAGGGTTTAGTGGCAGTTTTGTGGTGGCGGTTCACAAAACCGCCGCTAAATCTTATCCTAAAAAGGTTTCGTGGTGGTTTTTAATAAACCGCCTCTAAACCCATTTTTTTTTAAAAAATACCGACCCTTCCCTACCTCGACCTAAATTTCCCCTAACCCTCCCGACCTAATGCTCCCTTCTTCCCGCAACCCCCCCCGGAGACCCCGCGACGACTCTGGCGAATGCGCGACCTCCGTCTCCGGCCACCTCGCGACCAGCGCCTATGGCAGAGCCCGCGACCGGCGACCGGCGACCCCGGCGTCCCGCAACCCCCCTTCTCCCGACGACCCTTCTCACTGCGACCGTGACCCAAAATTAAATTTTCCAACAATTTTCATCTTTTTTTACAAGATTTTGTGAAATATATGTTTATTATTTGATTAGAATATTTGTTACTTTAAGTTTTAGCATGTTAATTTGAAGAAAATTGTTAATTTGATACCTAACTCATGTTTAATTGAAATTGTTATTCCATGTGTTAATGGAATTGGATAAAGAAAATGAATCTGGAAATACTTATTAATGATAATAATAAAGAGGCATGTTAATGGAAATTTTCACCCTTAAAATTCAATGAAACATGAAGTTTTGATTGAAATAATATTTAAATAATTAATAGGTTATGGTAGCTAATTCCATATGATTCTCATTGTTTTAACCTATGATAAATGAATCAGTCAATCCAAAATAGAAATAAAACTGGTTGTTTGATAAAGATAACTGTTTGGGGTTGAGCGAGCCTATTTTCATGTGATGTTCAGATACATTGTTTCTAGGGCCTATATTCTCTATTGACCCCTTTTATTGTTTATTTACTTCTATATTTTCTTTTTAATTGAGTATTTTTATATTATTGTTTTTGATGTTGGGATGGATGAAGATTGATGGTATATGGTTAATAAGACTTGGGTTTTTTTTGCAGTTGGTTCTTGATATGGTGGATACATGGTGATATGCATGGTGTATCGGGATTTATGGAATGGGTTGAACATGTGATTTCCCCTTATTATGTTAAAATATAGGATAATTTCTTATGAAAAAAACTTATTTAAATTCGGTTTGTGATTTCCCTTTATTTATTGGAAATAGAATCTTTAGTGGTGTCCTTGGTAGAGACTCTTATGTAAGGGTAGCATGGGACTTTTTTGAGTTATCTTGGAATATTACCACATGAATTCTCCAAAGTACTCCTTTTTAATGATGGATTAGTTGATTGGATTTTGAGACTAGTGAATTTTGTAATCATAACATGATTTTAGGTTTGATGCATTTTCATTTTAAGTTGACATCCTTTGGTAGGTAGTGCCCTTAGAACATTAATATCTTTTTATTACGAGGAGTTTTCTGATGCTCGGTTCTATTCAGGTGCCGTGGCCCCTCATATGACTCTTTAGTTCTAATGAAACCCTTTTTTGGGGTGGTTATTGTGTTTTGGCTTTTTTTTTCTTGAGTATCGATAAATGCTCAGTTTGAGTAGGATAGGCTTACCTAAAGCATTGTCATCTGCTTTTCAGGTCGCATGACCATTTATTTTCCTCAGTGTTGGACAACATTGTATGCTTGATGGTTTTTTGAGTCAATATGATGTTGTTCTAAATCTATTTTATGTACCATATAATTATTTAATGCATAGGGTGGACAAACTATGTATAGTAATCAGGATGTGCCAATTTCTTATGGAACCTATGGTAACATGATTACATCTATGTTTTTTCCGTCGAGTTCTAAATGTTGTAATGATTGTATGGAGTTCGGTTAAATCATTGAACCATGGGATGTTTTTTAAGGTGTTGGGTCATCTACGAAGTTGATTGACCTATGAATTAAACAATCAACTATGTCTCAAAGCATTGGAGGACTTAAAAAATAATAAGGTGTTTTGGCATGCTGGTCAGTTTGGTTTTGTCCATATTTATGATTATTATGACTTAATGAGTGTGCTTGAGGGGAGGGTCAAACATATGTTTAATGTGACTATGATATAGATAACTTATTAGTGGATGATATATATTTAATTTTGATAACTAGGACACTCCAGAGGTGGGTAGAATCTTGTCATTTTTGTTAAACATGTGTCCTTCCCGGTAGAATGAACACAACCTAAGATGTCAATTGAAAAAGGAAATTTTTTTCTAGAATTTCTTTTGAGATATCATGTCTTAAATCTATTCATTTATTGGTTGGAAATATGACTTTGATATAGTTGGTTCTGTATGAAACCATTGAGAAACATCATTCCTCTTGGAGGAGATCTAAGGTCAAGCCTAAACAATCACATAATGTCTCATGTTTAAAATGCATTATGATCTGTTTTGATCACACGTTAATGGGGTGTTGTTTGAGGAAACATAAATGTGTGATCGACAGTGTTATGATAAGTGTATAACCCGATATTCTTACTGCTCCTCAATGAGGTGTTTACGCTGTCTCCTATAGACCAGACTTGTTCGGTTGGTCTGAAGTGGTAAATGTGATCAATGAATCATCTTTATTATATTATGAAAACTTTATGATCAATGGGTCATCTTTATTATATTATATTTCTGTAATCTTACACTATCGTATATTTTATGTAAGCACATTGTGATATACATGTATAAAATATGGATCCCATTACCAAGGAACACACCTCAGTATGTTAAGGGATTGAATGAGTTTTTAGATTTCACAATTTCTAATCGATCTGTTGGAGGGAGAATAAAATGTCCATGTACTAAATGTAAATTCAAAACATGGTTGAAGAGAGATGAATTTTATAAACATTTAACACTGAACCAATTCCTAGGTCAATATTTGGGTTGGATTTGGCATGGAGAATCTAACGTTATAGAAAGATTGAGCACTAATGTTAATCCATAGAATGAGGTCCCAAGTTCGTCGACAATGGAAAATGAAATGCAAAACTTCATAAATGATGCATTCGGCACTGCAAGACACCACTATCAGCATCCAAACATATCAGAACAACCAGAAGAGGGTGATACAAATTACAACGTGACAAGTGATGTTTTTGAGACTATAACACAGGCAGATCAATATTGTAACATATCATTGGATTCTCCTCTTGATTATGTGGATCCAAATGTAAGAGAAAACTTCACTGAGGAAAATGCGTTTCATTATTTAGTTGACAATGGAAATCAAGAGTTGTATAGTGGGTGTTAGAAATATTCAAAGCTTTCATTTCTTCTATAGTTGTACCATATCAAATGTCTATGTGGAATTACAAATAAGTCAATGTTCATGATATTGGAATTGATTCGTGATGCATTTCCTAAAGCAAAATCCCAGAATCTTTTTATGATATGAAAAAAGTTGTTAACAAGCTTGGTCTGAATTATACAAAAATACATGCATGTCCCAATGATTGTATGCTTTATTGGGGAGATGATTCAAGTAGATAGAATTGCAAGAAATGTTCTTCTTCTAGATGGCAGGAAAAGGGTGATGTTGGAATTCTTAATGAACATAATTTCATGGAGAAAATGAAAAGGAACACACCTGCAATGGTTTTTCATTAGTTTCCTTTGAAGCTTCGATTGTAAAGATTATTCATGTCATCTAAAACCATTAAATACATGAAGTGGAATTATGTAGATAATAACAATGATAGGTTAATGAGACATCCATGAGATTTCAAATTGTGGAAGACATTTGATTAATTACATCTAGATTTCTCAGATGATCCTAAGAATGTTCGATTGGGATTGGGTGCCGATGGATTCAACCCATTTGGGACTTTGAGTACTAGTTATAGTATTTGGACAGTTGTTTTGATCCCTTATAAACTGCCTCCATGGATGTGTATGAAAAAAACATCTGTTATCCTTTCGATGATTATTCCTGGAATACAAATTCCTGGTAATTATATTGATGTATACTTGCAGCCTTTGATTGATGAATTGTAGGAGTTATAAAGCAACAATGTTGAGAAATTTGATGCTTCTTCTAAAACAATGTTCAAAATGAATCCTGCTTTAATGTGGACCATTAGTGACTTTCCTGGGATTGGGAATTTATCTGGTTAGAACACTTACACGGGTTTGTCTTTTCCCATTTGTAACTTTGATTTTGAGCCCAAAAGCTCCCTTATAGTAGAAAATGGTTCTTCTTGTGGCATCGAAGATTTCTTGATGCATCTCATAGATTTCGGCTGAACAAATCAAAATTTAATGGCTCCATTGATCATAGACCACCTCCAAAGTTTTTAACTGGTTATGAAATATTGACACAACTTGAAAATGTTGAAATCGAATTTGGGAAGGTTCATCATTTGAATGATAGTGGAAAATGGGTCTGAAGTGCATCATCAAGCGAAATTGGAACACAACAATGGAAGAAAAAAATATATTCTTCAAACTTCCATATTGGAAATTTAATTTGTTGCATCATATTCTTGATGTGATGCATATTGCGAAGAATATCTGTGATAATTTGATTTTCATATTGATTAATGAGCATGGAAATTTGAAGGATTATCTCAATGCTCATAAATACTTACAAGCAATGAACAAAAAATGCGATCTCTGGCCAGATGAGAATGAAAAGTATCCTCCGGAAATTTTTTCAATGAAAAATAGGGATAAAGATACATTCCTTTGAATTTTAAAGAATGTTAAGGTATCTGATGAGTATTCAAGTAACAGCTCGAGGTGTGTTGACTTGAAGAATCGTAAGTTACATGGATTGAAAAGTCACGATTCACATATTTTGTTACAACAGTTACTACCATTGGTATTGCATACATTATTACCTGAAAAAATTACTGCTCTTGTACTCCAATTTTGCACATTTTTCAGACAACTATGTGAGAAATCTCTACCTCCATTTTATCTTGATAACCTCCTCTAGGGATTTTTATTGACCCTTTTTTCAATGAAGATGATCTTTCCTCTGTCATTTTTTTACTGTAATGATGCATTTAACTGTGCATTTTGTTGAGGAAGCTAAATTAGGAGGCCCTGTTCATTATCGATGGATGTATCCAATTTAGAGGTACTTTATTTATATGTTTTTCAGTTATGAAAACAATTTTTGGTACTTAATTAAATGTATAATTATGTTTATTTTATTTCACTGATATCTTGGGCATTTGAAATCATACGTGAGAAATAAATCTCAACCAGAAGGCTCTATTGCTGAATGCTATTTGGATGAAGAGTGTCTTACCTTTTTTTCTCGATACTTGGATGATATTGAGACACGATTTAATCAAGTTTGACGTGTTGACGACACATCGACTCAATCTCAAATACATCAGAAATCCAAAATATTTCCTACTATTGGCCGATCAGTTGGGTGGACCTCAAATGTGACACTGACTGAATCAGAATTATTACAAGCACATAGATATGTGATGCTGAATAGTGAAATTGAAGATCCATTTATTGAAGAGTTGAGGATACAAAAAAAGATATGAATGAGAGGCCGAGCATGAAATGAGAAAGATATAGCGAAAGCTGTTAATAAAGATCTTGTAGAATGGTTTGCACGACGTGTAAGTTCATAAATATATCAATAAGTACGAATATTAGTTTGACACATACATTTTGTAAATCTAATAAAGTATATTCTTTTCTCAGATCATGAATACTGATACTTGAGCAGAGGTGTCAAAATATTTGAAGTTTCTTGCTTGAGGTCCTCTAAAACAAGTTAGAAAGTTCGACGCTTATAATGTGAATGGGTTTAGATTTCGTACAGTCGATCGAGAAGTGGGTTTGAAAACATAGAATAGTGGTATATTTACATTTGATGAAGTGGAATACTACCAAAAGCTGCATGATATTATTGAATTAAACTACCAAAAACATTTTTCTGTTGTTTTATTCAAATTCAAATGGGTTGATATTATCATAAGTGTTAAAATATATTCCTTGCAATTTACTTCTATGAACTTCTCTCGCTTGATGGATGTTAGTGATCATGAACTACATGATCCATATATATTAGCATCATAAGAAAAAATGGTATATTATGTGAATGATGTTGTCGATGAAGGGTGAAGTGTAGTTGCTCATGTAATACAATGAGATTTGAATGATATGGTTGATGAACTGAATAATTTGACCTCTGAAATTGAATTTAATCAACAACAGGAAGTAGAATTATTTGTCCATCATGATATTGAAAACATTAGTATATCAAGGATGAATGAATTGGATGATGTAATGGAGTAGGAAACCAATATTATTGAAGGGGAAAATGATTGTTTATATAATTATATATTTATTCTGCAACCATTTGTTTCATTTCTGCAGTCATCCATTATCATTGGTATATATATTTTGTCTGTTAGTATTGGGCATATGTAATCATTTTAATTTTTTTTCTGATTATTTTTTTTAAATATATATTATGAACTTAATTTTATTTTATTAAATTATAGGAATGCCAAGGAAGAAGCGGTATACTATTTCATTTAGTTCCGTGACAGATGATGATCTATCTGGCTCCCTCCCCACGACATCTAAGGCAACAGCTGCCTACACTCCTGCACCATCTCCCCTACACCATCTCCCATACCATCTTCAGATGTACCATTAGAGGGTGAGTCATCTAATCTCCTTCAAGAGCCTCAGAAGTGGGGTAGGGACACAACCATTCCAGTTCATCACGGGCGTACAAGAGTGTCACTGTCATAGGTAAAAATTTTAATTAAATAAATTCATTGCATTTTGTTTATACTAATTTGTTTCTCATTGAAGATGGAAAAAATAAAACTGTGGAGAAAAAAATAAAATGTGCAGTTGTTTGGAATATGACTGGCGAAAAGATAGTCGTGCCATTTGATTCTTATGGGGTCCCGACGGATGACGCCGCAGGGTTACTTGGCCAGATTCTAGGCCAGCTGCCAGCAGATCCCATTTCCCTTCCTATTTCATATGATGATTGGAGACATATGCCTCAATCTGGAAAAATGAAGTTTTTGATTCTCAAATAAAGGTAAATTTATTACATTATGGTTTAATTGAATGTTATGTTACTAATATTTTCAAAATGAATTTCTGTATACAGATGTTCTTCCACTTCATAGTTGATGATGTGATAACACGGAAGTGGAAATTGAAAAATCTAGGTAAGAAATGGAATGATTTTAAATGGATATTTTGGTGTGATGTCAATGATACCTCGATGACTGTGCAGCAAATGTATGAGAAGCTACCCAATGGGGTACCGAAAGAACAGTGGAAAGTTTTTATTAACAGTCATCGTGATAAGAAGCGGATGGAATTGAAATATATATTATTATATTATCCATATTTTACATTTATACATGTATATGAAGAGGAAATGACATTGAATACATTACTATAAAATTACATTATATTTATTTCAGGATCTCTTAAGAAAGAATGCTTCAAACCAGGCTAAGCAAGTCATCCCTCACACTAAGGGCTCAAAAAGCTTTTCTAGAAGCCGAATGACACTGGTAATATTATAATTAGTTTAAATATTTATAAGACAATATTATCTGTTTAATATATTGAAATACTGATTTATCTTTGCTTAATGCAGTAATAGAGTTTAGGGTACGAAGCATCCCAATCTGAACTGTGGTTGGATGTTCACAAGAAATCAGATAGAAGTTTTTTTAATGTTTCTTCTAAAGAAGTTGGGGTATGGATTCAATTTTTTATTATAATAACTTATTACTAGTTTTAATATGTTAATATATATTGATATTTTATTTTTAGGTAAAAATTAAAGAACTATGGGATGTCAATCCCGCACAGTCCTACTCAGTCTCCTAGGATTACCCGGTTGCTAAAGTCCTTGGGAAGGAGCATCCTAGTAGAGTGCACAGGATGGGTTTGAGACCCGTACCATCTGAGGTTTTTAGCAGGACAATGGGGATGGAAGATGAATTTACTCCTAGATTTAGTCAGCCCATACCTGGAGATGCTCAGAAAGAGATTGTTTCTCTACGAAACACAGTTCACCAGTAGGGGATCAGATATCTGCTTTGCAGAAAGAGTTGATTCAAATACGTCAGCATATGAGAAGATATTCCCCCAGTGGTAGTGCCTCGACTGGTGGTATGCTGGTAAATCAAAAAAAATCAAAATCATTTAGTTTTCTAACTTTCATTGGTTTTAAGATTTAATATAAATATACAACCGTGTTTAATTTTCAATATAATGTTCTTATAGGTGACAACAAAAAGTGCTGATGAATGTGGCGAGGGTGACGATGCATCATCGGACCATGAGTAGTTGTATTTTTCATGTGTTGAATAAATATGGGAACAATTTCTTTGTATATGTAACATTTGTGGCACATAGTTGCCACCAAACATTTTCATGTCCTAAAATTTCCTTGATTTCTCATGTTTCATTTTATGCATTTTATTGATTTCTGATGTTTCATTTTATGTATTGATTTCTCGAGTGTGGTATACATAATTCCATTTAGGCCTATGTTTGAATTGGTAGTCGATATTTTGGATTACTAGGAGTTAAAGCCATTGTTGATGTGTTGATCAAAGTGGTTCATTTCATAGTGATCAAGGGGATAATGTTGTGGACACTTTGGTGAGGCCCTTGTAATTGTTCTTACTGGGAGGCCCTTGTTAGTGGTAATTGCCCACTACTAAACGACGTGTCCCTTGTAGTGAATACTATATTTTTTCTAGGGAACCAAACATTGCGACACATTGGGATTTAAAACACCTAATATACTTATATAGATCCGCCATTATATCGAATATCAATAAGATGGAGGTTCCAAATATGGGTGGTATAGGATTCGAATCCACACACTCAAGATATGAATTCCAATAAGGTTGTACTCATTCACATAAAAACTCAATGGAATCCATATGATAAGTGAAGGAATCTGCCGACTCCTAAGATACTACATCCTAAAATACCATTGGGATAATTCTTATATTGATTGGGATATATACCCAATGAAGGTAACTATATATAAAACATTAATTTTGTGGTAATTTACATCAATTTATTTGATCCCAATCAAGTTGAACATATGAAATCGACCTTTATTGATTGATTAATATACTATTATTATATAATATTAGATAAATGAGGTATGATAAAATCAACCAAATCACCATACATAATGGGTTTTTTCCTTATAGAAATTTAATATTGATTTTCACATGTTATACTATTTTGAATTTGAACTAAGTAATATTCTCTTATGTTGAGATGGTTTTACAATTTTTTAGTGGTGAGGGGGTAGTGGATTCATCCACACCTATTTCATACTCAATAGAATCATGTTTCCCAACATCAATTGGGTTAACATTGATGAAATATACTAATGTGTTAACACCAATAGGAAACACATATTTACATTGTAAGAGGGATATCATTAAATTGGGTGTGATCTCATAGGATGAATGATACTGGAGATTACCAAGAGGAAAATATGATAAACAATTCCCCCACCCATGTGGGTTATGTTTTCCATTGTAATTTTATAGTAACAAAGGCCACTTAGGATAGATTCTGATGCTTTTAGATATTAGAGCATTGTAACCATCCTTAGTATATTATCTAGATATTCTAATGGGACTCAAGGGTGTTTAAACTAGTAGGGGAATAAATATACTCTTGAGTGTCAGTGGTTGGATATCCCCAGTGGGATTACCTTTTAGATGCCTGAGTATATACTATAGGGGAAAACACCCTATATATCTTCTTGAGTACTCAAGGTCACATGTTAATAAAAATGACTATAGTGAACATGATACTAATAATAACGTTCTAAGGTGATTTATACTTTATGGTGGACATATTTATCCAAATCAATATGATAAGAGAAGAACATGTTCTCATGATCCGTTGAAAGGATACAAAAAGGTTGTATGTGAAATTACAGAACAATGGTGTTTCCATAGAATATATTTAGTTGGAAAACCTGTGGGGCATTATTCCCTATAGATTACCATGGATTTCATATAATGTCAGGATAGATCCATTTAGATGGTATTCCTAAAATAAGGTGTGAACCATTATGCACTCATTTTACAAGGGTCGGAGGCAATGTATGTCAGGGTGTGGGGAACATATATTCATAGAAATTGAGTCCTATGTATTACATAACAATTGTTTTCATGCCTTACTATTGTGTTCCTTATAGGTACTATTAGCTTGTTTTTGGTCTTTAACATAATAGGTGCGTTTGGGGATTCAATTTTAATTGAAGGATGTGATGAAGGTATTGAAAAGGAAACACAATGAAGAAACCCATCAATACATCATCAAATGTAAGAGTTCATAGTTTATCAATCCAATTACATGTTAATGGATTCACATTATGTTATCTATTTTTTGATGAGAACCTCCAATGGGCTTCCATGTATATTAATATTTGGTATGGATGTCCTTTTAGAACTAAATTACAATGAAAGGTGTTCACTAGTGATTCATATACTATAGATTCTTCAAAAGAGGTATTGGTAAAAGGTGTGAGATTTTGGGATCATCAAATATTCTTTGGGTGGAAACATTTGAATTATTGGATTCCCTTATAGATTTATGATTTTTTAATGAATAATATCAAAATATTAGTGTTTAACGAGTTACCCCTATTCCAATGATCTCTCTGAATCTGTGTAGATATGAAAATATATGATTTTTAGGTTAATCATACATATAATACATGTTTATGATTAATTTGTTTAAGGCCACATAGTTAGGAAATTATTCATTTTTCACCATATAAAGAGGTCGTAGGTGTTTACATTGTTGGGAATAGGACCATGCGATGAGCATCATATGAATCTCTATAAATAGAATCATAACACACATAGTTTATTAATGATTAGTGGGATACATCATACCATTTATGTTAAATTAAAATAGAAATATTTCAAGAATCTTAACTTTTTGTGAAGGGGAACACTTTGTGAAAGGTACCTAGAAATAGACAGTGTTTGAATTTATCATGAGTTTCAATTTCAGTTTCATCTTGGTCTTCAATGACTAATTTGGAGAAGGTATGGTTGTGGATTACACCTATTAGAGGGCCCATATATTGTTTTTAATATCATATATGTTGGTCTGATGATAATGGATGAATGTTTAAGAGGCTGAGGCATATAACTTGAAGGTGGATATGAAATTCATTTCTGGTTTTATTTGTCTCTAAGGGCAGAGGTGTAGCAGAAGCAAAATATTTTTTTGTGCATCTTTTAGCGGTGGTTTTAATCGTCGCTACATAGTGGCATCGTAGGTGATAATTCTGCGGCTGTTCATGTTAAATCAGCGTCGGTTTTACAGTCGCTGGATTTGAGTTTATTCGTGGCTGTTATAACTGCCATGAATAAACTGATGTCAAGGGCCCGTAAAAACCACCGCCAAAATTAGTAAAACCACCGCGAAATGAGGCACCAACGATGATTTCATTAAACCGCCACGAAACAGAAATAATCACTGCTAATAGATTGTCAACACCGTATTAGGTGGCGGTGTTCGTAAACTACCTCCAAACCATGTAGCGGTGGTTTAAATCGCCGCAAAACATAATAAAAACCACCGATAAACGGTGACTCTGTTGTAGTGCGGTTTCTTCCAACATTATTGGGATGTGATTCAGATTGAAATTTGTAAAATTGTAAAAACGTTTTTCACCAATGGGGTTCTCCCTCATGCTCAAGATTCCCAATTTCTCACCTTGATCCTGAAAGTGGATAATGCCTCTGAGATTCATCTATTTAGACCCCCTTATCTTATCAACACTCTTTTTAAAATCATCACAAAAATCATTGTCAACATACTTTCCAATCTTATGAAAAAAATTGTATTGTGGAAAAAATTTGGTTTTATAAAGGGAAGATCTTTTCAAGACTATATTTACCTTGCATCCGAGTGTGTTAATAATTTGAATAAAACTAACATGGGAGGAAACAAAGCTATTAAACATTACATAAGAAAATCTTTTGACACCATGGACTGGAGTTTTATCTTAAAAGTCCTTCAATTTTATGGTTTTATCACCTCTATTATCACTTCAATTATAACCCTATTCAACTAAGTGTATATCTCTATCCTGATCAATGGATCACCTAAGGGATATTTTAAATGCGCCAAAGGGGTCAGGGAAGGTGACCCCTATCTTCCATTTTCTTCTCAATTATAGAAGACTACCTCAATTATCTAATCAACCATCTGGAGGACCAGAACTAACTAAATCACATACATGTCTCTAGGAATGTGAATGCTCTTACTCAACTATTTTATGCTGAATGCATCATAATTTTCCTTCAGGGGATAAAAGAAACTATCTTAACCTCAAAATGTGCTCTCACACTAAGAAGAGGTTTATGGTCAAACCATTAGTTGGTAAAAATCTTGCATCTTCTTTGGGAAGAATTTCCCTCCTGGAAGAAAATGTAACATTACTAGTGACCTTGGTATGAAAAAATGTATGCTCCTTTTGACCTATCTTGTTGTTCCCATTTTTTGGGGTAGACCCAAATATTGTCACTTTTTTACTATCATTAACCATGTTCTAAATCAACCATCTTCTTGGAAAGGTAAATATCTATCTATGGATGGTAGTAATTGCCTTGTAAAATCCACTTTTGTCTTCAAGATGGTTTATTCCATGATGGTATATAAATGGCTTGTTGGAATCTTTAAAAAATGAACACTTCCATAAAGAACTTTATCTGGACTGGTAGCATTCTAGAAAGAAAACTTGTGATTGTTCCTTGGTCAACTTGTTGCAAGGTCATTGAAGAAGGTGGTATTGTTATAAGAAATATCAAATAATTTAATAATTCCATTAAGGAAAGACTCACTTGGTACATTTTTCACAATACTTCTGAAGGTATTACCTTTCTCAAAAATAAGTTTCTTGACAAACTTATGACATGAAATTTTAACTTCATTAAATCATCAATATGGACTTCCAACATATAATCCTTCACCAATATTATGAATAACTTTAGATGGATGGTCTCTAGAGACTCCTCCATGGAATTTTGATGGAATAACTGGACTGACATGCCTTTAATTTCCATGATGCCTCCTGATCAAACCCTTGATAATACCAATAGCTCTATCAGAGACATTTTAAACTCTCAACATGATCACCTTTATGACACTATTCTGAATGTCATTGAAAACAAATATTTCACTCATACCAATGATTTATTAACTTGGGAACCTTCTCACAATGGTATTCTCAACTCAAAACATTTCTACAAGAATTATTTCTATAACCATGAAAGCAACTACATTTGGTTAAAACATTTCAACAAACCTTGGATAAAACCTTCGAGATTCAACCTCATATGGCGGCTTCCTGACAAAAGAGTTCCCAATGAGCTTTGCCTCCAATCCTTTGGCATCCTGCTTTAATCTAAATGCATAATATGTAATCAACATAAAGAAGATTCTAACCACCTTTTTCTTTCCAGTGCTACTAATTTTTCTCTCTAAAACTATACTCTTTACATTTATGACTGAAGATGCTTGATTCTTGACTTATCAAAGTTCAACCTAGAAAATGTGCAAAAATGGATGGCTCTCATCAATTCAGGAACCTTTTCCATGCTATGGTTGCGGAGCTCCACCATGTGATCTGGTATGATCAGAATGCTATTATTCATAATAATTACTCATTTATTCAAAACAAATGTCAAATGTGGATCCTAATTGCCATATAAAAAGCTACCTCAAGTCAAAAGGTACATTGCCACAACACCATGCATGAATTGTCAATCTTGAGGAATTTAAGGATTAAAGGAAATTTCTATCATCCACATCACACAATAGAGGTGTTCTCGAGAGCCCCCCTACCTGGATGCATCGAGATCAATATTGATGGCACCTCCAAGGGAAATCTGAGACATAAAGGATGTGGTACTATTTTCAATAATCACCTTGGTCAGATCATTGGATGCATCATGGGTAAATGTGCCATTTCCACCTCTATTGAATATGTTATGCTGATTTTGATATATTCTATTGCATTTGCAAATATCTTTGGTTGGAATAACCTTTGGATCAAAAGTGACTCGAGGACTATCATTTATGTGATTTGGAATGGTAGAATTCACCTTGATTTTCCAATTACTACCCACTGGATGGAAGGATTCCAGTTGTTTATCGATCTTAACTATATCATCACACATGTTTATCGAGAAGAAAACACGATTGCATAATGTATAGCTAACATGGGAGTTAATCATGACATTACCTGGTTCGAATACCTTCCCACTACTCTTAATTTTTTTAATGAAAAAGATTGTAATATGATCCCATTTTTATGAATCCGGTTATCTTTATTTTAATAATATTTGTTCTTTGGTCATTTTTGACCAAGTAATCACCCTTTTTTTTAAAAAAACATACTGAAGTTTTGTTATGTGTCCTAAGATGTGTGTTTGAAATTATATATATAACTCAATGATGAATATTGTTGATAGGACAACATAAGGACATGAGTAGAGATGATCATCTGGTAATGAAGCCTGATGCACTGATAATACTAAGTGAGGAATCAAGAGAGAAGTTATGTGAAAAATTTTCTCATATTATGCAGTTACTGAAGATATTCCTAGAGTTGGATGTGAAGATAATATCTGACCTCACACGGTTGTTTCAGTTACAAAACCCCCTGAATTTCATTAGAGATGGTGGAACAGAGGTAGTAGAGTTATGGATTGAGTCAATATAGACTATACATGACCATTTAGAGATTATGGAATAGAATATGATCAAATTAGACGCATACATGATGTGAGGATCAATATTGTACGAGGGGGAAATTCTGTCTCAGAGTGGACATGATGGTGGTATGGTATGGAATGATGTTTTGGAAAATTTATTAGAGAACTTTTATTTAGAGACACTGTGATAGGAGATATAATATGAGTTCATACAATTGACATAGGGGAGTATGTCCATCATGGACTATGCAAGTCACTTTACTAACCCACAACACTTTGCTTTAGTGATATAAGGGGACGAGACAACTATGTAAAGCCATTTATAGGAAGGAATTAAATGTGAAATTAAGTTCCAAGTTAATAGATTTCAGCTGATTTTTCTTCAGAAGTGGTGGATCATGAGCTCATATCTAAGGGGGACCTAAAGGAGGCTTCTAGTGGAGGGAAGTTAGTTTCTGCTAGATGGTCAGAAGGAACTACTTCTGAGAGCAGTAAGATTCATTTCGAGAGTGTTAGATAGGGTGTTATCTAGAATAGTATCCAGGGGAAGGTTTAGTCATGATGGACCTTACCCAGATTATCTTTCACTAGTGCGGTAGGTCGGGTGACCTTTTTAGATAGTTCCCCCGACCTCTAGTAGAGCGTGAAGGCTATAGAGGGATGTGACATCTATAGAGGTTTTACCGGAACCCATGATAGACAATTAATGATGTAGGAGCTATAAATAACTATAGTATGAGAAGGGGATCTTATCCACCATAAGAGTGTGGCAGTTATAATTCTACTGGACACTTCATTAGTGGGAGTGGATGAGGTGCTTCTCGGAAAGAGAATCTGTATTAGCAGAGTGGTGTAGCATAGGGGATTCCGACTATAACACAAGAAAGAGGGGATGACAATTACATTCTATTCAACCTACACTAGTGGATAAAGAGGATGGACCATCAATAGTTAAAGGTATTATTCTTGTATCATCTACACTAGATAATTACTTATTTGATATTGGTACCTCTAATTCTTTTATATCTACACAACTTTTGAATGGTCTTGGCCTGGTGGTGGAGTTTTTGAGCATGGTTTTTATGATAGATATATCATTGGGAATGAGGTCAAGAGACATCATTTTGTATAAGGGGTGTTCTCTATTGGTTGGAGAGTTTCATTTTCTATGGGATCCTCAAATTTTTGATATGTGAGGCTTTGACCTAATTTTGGTTATGGTCTAGTTTGTAAAATATAGATCCCAGATATATTGTTACTAAAATAGAGTGATTTTAACATCTCTTGATGGTGAAAATTACATTCACTGGGGAGAATGGGATACCAAAGCAGTCGGTGAAGGTCCAGTTCACCAGACACTGGGGGACCTTACCAACCAGGTTGCATGTATATTTCTGGATGATGGAGGTGTAATTAAGGATGTATTTCTACTATTAGTGGACCTGTTTTAGGATATGTTTCATGAATAATTATTAGGGTTTCCACCTAAGAGATATGTGCAATTAACCATTGAGCTTATGCCTAGGGATGATCCAGTTTCTATTCCACCACATTGAATTGTACCGATACAACTTTAGGATCTCTAGACTAAGTTAGATGAGTTGATGGATAATGTGTCTATCCATACAAGTATGTCATCTTTGGGTTCTCCAATATTTTTTTCAAAGAAGGCTAATGCTACCTTGCACTTGTGTGTTGATTACCGAATGTTGAATTGGATGACTGTGAAGAATCAATATCCTCTTCCACATATCGATGATCTATTTGACCAGTTGATGGGAGATCATGTCTTCTCAAAAAATGAATTGAGATGAGGGTATCATCAATTATGCTTCCGACCTTATGATATACCACAAACTACTTTCAGAAGAAGATATGGACTTTATGAGTTTGTTGTGATGCCATTCAAGATGATGAACACACCAAAAATGTTTATGGAATTGAAGAACAAAATATTACACTTAGACATGGATCAGTTCATGGTTGTGTTTGTAAATGACATCCTGGTGTATGTAAAAAATCATTGTGATCATTCCCAACACCTTGAAATATTCCTGAGTACACTAAGAGGGAATCAACTATATTCCAATCCATCAACGTGTCAGTTTTGGATTGATCAATTACACTTTGTGGGTCACATAATCTTATAGAAAGGTGTGTTAGTGAACCCCCAGAAGGTATATGAAGTTGTTTATTGGGAGAATCCCAATAATGTTTTCGATATCTATAGATTTATAGGGTTAGTAGGATATTATCACAGTTTTATCCATGATTTTTCCCAATTAGAAGAACCAATATTAGGCTTGATAAAAAAGATAATAAAGTGTTAATGGTCTAGATCATGTGAGAATTTCTTCAAGTATTTAAATAATCTTTTGAAAAAATCATCGATCTTGATCCTACCTGATCTAGGTGAGGAGTATATGGTGTTCTGTGATTCTTCTGGGAGAGGGATTGAATTAGTGTTGATGCAAGGAGATCAAGTGTTGGCGCATGGGTATCAGTAGTTAATGAAACATGAATGGAACTACCCTATATACAAAATTGAGTTAGCATGATTGGTTTATGACTTGAAGTGTTAGAAAAATTATCTGTTGGGTGTAAATTTTACTATGTGTACTAATCAAAAGATCTTAAAGTATATCTTTTCATAGTGATAATTGAATCTTTCAAAGAGGATGTGGGATGAGCATATACAATCACTTGATTTTGAGCTATCATATACGTCTAGGAAGGGAAACCATGTTGCTGATGCCTTAAGTAGGAAAACATACACTCAGGTAGTCCATGAGTCTAGTACTGGGTGGAAGATGATGATTTTACTCACTGAGATTCATGTTGTGGTTCAGAAGAGTTAGGGGAAGATTACTCTCATATCAATTTTAGTGGAGACTGCAGTTTTGATCCAGATTAGATTTAGGAAGTATGAGGATCCTGAATTTTTGGACATAGGGGAAGGTATTGAAGGTGGGGAGAAACCTTTAGATTGGACCATAGATGTGGATGAGATCATCTATTTTGGGAATCTAATTTTTGGCCATACGAGTTTGTGGGAGGTGCTGATGGATGAATTTCATGCTATAAAGTGTGTGATACATCATGATGAGAACAAAATATACTGTGACCTATGATTAAAATTTTGATGTATAGGTATGAAAAAGGATATAGCAGGGTTCATGACATGATGCTACACTTTTCAACAGGTAAAGGATGAGCATCATTGAACTAGTGGTTTACTACACTCATTGCCCATTCCATAATGGAAGTGGGACAATGTTACTATGGAATTTTTGATGGGTCTCCCTAGGATTCCTTAGAAGAATGACTCTATTTGGGTGATTGTGGACCATTTGAAAAGGTATCAAATTTCATACTAGTAAATTACAGTCTCTAAATGGTACAGTTGGGAGACATGTACGTTCGAGAGATAACATGAATTTAGGGGGTTACATAGACTATAATATTAGAACCTAACTAATATTTTAATTCATGATTATAGAAAGGATTTCGGTAGTCATTGGGTACACATACGACATTCCACCCACAGAAATATGGACTATTAGAATGTACTATACCTGTTCTTGATGATATGCTTTGGGAATGTGTCCTAGATTTCGATGGATCATGGGATAAGCAACTGGATTTGGTAGAGTTCACATAAAAAAATTAATCAGTATACTATTAAGAAGAAACCATACAAGGATATTTATGTTAGTCCATGTAGATCACCGATAAATTGGATAAAGGTAGGCGAGTCAAAGTTGTTGGGGATGAGTATCCTGTAGGAGATGTCAGATTAGGTTCAGTTGAGTCAGAAGTGTATGGATATATATCATAGTATAAAAAATTCATATGATAATAGATGTTGATGACCCATATAGTTTATAGATGGTGATTGTCTTTTCATTTGGGTGTGGGTCACCACATGATACAAGAGCAGGGAAAGCTTGAACATAAGTTTGTTGAACCATTTGTGGTCGTGGATAGAATCAGGCTAGTGGTGTATCGCTTAAATCTTTCATAGAGGTACAATGCTATGCATGATGTTTTTCTTATGTAATAGCTTAGGAGGTATCACCTTGAACCTTCTCATGTGATTTATGTGGATGATGTTATGATTGAGATCAATGCATCCTTTAAGGATCATCTGATACATGTGTTGTATCACACTGAGAAAGTATTATTGGGAAAGATCATTATGATAGTTCATGTGGTTTGGAAACAAGGTAATTTTAAAGAGGAAACATGATAGAGGGAAGTAGGTATTCAAGATCAAGAGACTGATCTTTTTGACATCAGAATCGTAGAGGTTCTTGGGAGTAAATCTCGGGGATGTGTTATTATAGGTTGGGGAGATTGTAAGATACCATCTTTTTATGGAGATGTCCAAGGAACATTTTTAGGTACTATTTTTCCATATTTTGAGTATGTTTATTTTGGGTGTTAACTTAGGGAGTTTTTATATGAAATTGGGAACTTTTGGAAGGAAGAGGGGTTGTTCATGGTTGGCACAAAATTTTCCTAAATTTTTCTTCCATCCCAGAAGTATGTGAGACTACAAATAGAGGAGGGTTGAATAGTTGGCTCATAATTTGTCAAATTGTGGCCCTCATAGGAGTAACTGTTAACCTCACAAAAGAGGTGAAAGGTTAAGGCACATGATTTAGAAAACCACGTGTCTCTATCTAGGAAACCATGGACATGATTCTATTTAGCCTAAACATTGGTTTTAAAATTTCCTAAACACCTAGCTTATATCCCAAGACCCATTAACTTGACCATAATAATTTTCTCACATTTTTGGAAGATCCTGGATGGATTCCATGTACTTTTGACCTCCCTTCTTAATGATTCAAATCCCATTTTGCATACCTCTCCCGGTAAGGGAATCTAATCCCAATTGGATTCCTGTCCTTCTCCCGTTCTCCTCCCATCCTTTAAAGGGTTGTTTTAC
Source organism: Viscum album (assembly GCA_963277665.1). Lineage (NCBI taxonomy): Eukaryota > Viridiplantae > Streptophyta > Magnoliopsida > Santalales > Viscaceae > Viscum > Viscum album. The sequence continues at coordinate 1,368,630,075 of OY728162.1, read as the reverse complement.
CCTATTAGTATTATATCTTGATCTAGGTTTGATGAATCATGATCCTTATGATCCTATTTCTAGTATTTGGTTCAAGATATCATTCTTCATCATGAGTTTCACCTTTCCTCTACAATTTGGGCAATTTCTATTGGGTGATCACTCATCAACGATTTGATGTTGGTGGTCTCAATTCAATTCCAATAATATTGAATTCTAATTGCATGTATTTGTTGTGATATTTCAATCAGCATGATTGAAAATTACATCTTGAAATGGGTAAATTAATTGGTTAATTAATTTATGGGAACATGGAATTGATTTAATCTAAGTTCCATATGATGATGAAATATGTTAAATTCAGGATAGTGGAATTTGTTGAATTGGATTGAGTTAGATTAATTAAAATTTGAATTAATTAATGGAAATTGATGTGATTGTGAAATTGAAATTGGATTAATTAATTTTTTCAGAAATTAATATATTGTTGTGATGGTATAATTGATTGATTAATAAAATATTTATTTGATTAATTGATTGGGATTTTGTATAATGGGTCAATTAATATGATTTTGAATTAATTGAAAATAGAATTTATGATATGTTTGACATTACCATTAATCGTTTAATGTGTTTTATGATTAGATAATGATAAATGGTTTAATGATTATTTATCATATCATTCTATGTGAATTAAAGTGTTGAACCGTGATTTTTTATTAATTGAGATGGTACACTTTAACGAAAAGTGTGATAAGAGGGTTAATATTGATTAATAGTGATTGGTGTGGAATATTTTATATTGGATATATGTGATGAACATGTGTGGGACATGTTATGCTACATCAAAATACCATAGTGATAAATATTGATATTCATATGTGGGACACAGTCTGCTACATCAAAATCCCACAGTGATAAACATTGATATTAGTGTGTTGGAAGTGGTCTGCTCTATCAACATCCCATGGTGATAAATTTTGATAAATGAGTATGGGAAAGGGTCGGTTGAATCAAAATATCATAGTGATTAATGAGGTGTAGGATAGGGATTGAGGATATAAATACCCATGGGGTGCGAGACATGATGTTCTACGACAATGAGTTGGCATTGAACCATGGTTCCAGTTGTCCTTGATATCAATTGAGATGATTTGATTTATGAGAACCACGTTATTATGATATGTGATATCCCTTGGGTATAGTTCAAACTCCAACATGTGATGATGTAGGTATTGGGGGTTCATGTATCCCCAAGAACCCATGAGTTATGTGGTTAAATAAAGAGTAATTGAAAAAATGTAAACTGGTTACTTTATTTCTTGTATTTATTTTTTATATAGATTCATACACTGTTATTGAATGTATATTGCTTTAGATACCATTGGTGGTCTCCTACTAAGTTGTACTCACACCCTAATTGGGCTTATTGTTCAGTACCTAAATATATTTTATGGTTGCAGGATAGGTTAAGGTAAAGGGGCCAATGTTAGATGGATTATATGTGACAGATCATGGATTAGGGAAATGATCTTGGTGTCAGGACCCTATTGGGAGTTCTCAGTGCCTTTATTTATTTCACTTTTTTTATATTTACACTTGAAAAATATTTGAAATTATATATTTGCTGTTTAGTTTTGGGATATTGTATTTCCTATTTTTATCATCATGTAATATTGGTTTGGTTTGGTTATGGTTATATTTTTGGTTTTTGTTTTTTTGTTGAGCTACTATGATAAAGAGGCTATAGTCTCCCCACAATCGATATTAGACCCTCATTACTAGTCGGCAGCCTCTTGTGTACGGGGTGGTACATTTTAGGTCACATAACACACTAACTTAGGTAACTAATGTGTGTAACACAGGTTGGGATGTTACAAGTCATGATTATGTATACAATAAAATATTGTGACAAAGATGAATATATTGAATTATTCTCATAGCTTGAAATTCTCCATCAACCCATGTATCTTGGAGATGTATCATGATCTTTGAGAGTATTATTATTGGGAAAATAAGAAGAAGAATATCATAGAATATATATATCAAAGTGTCTAATACAACAACAGGTGAAGGATGAAAGGCTAAAATTCCAAAGGGGTGATGAAACCATCACCCATATATATATTGAATTTGGAAAATATAACTAAGTAATTTTTCAATGTTCTTCTAAGTACATCAAGAGGAAATAATAAAATATGGGTTGTGGTGGAATGTGTTATGATTATTTCTCACTTAATTACAATTTGAGAAGAATTATCACAAGATCAACCTATTTTCATATACATTGGATAAGTTTTGGGGTTTCTTGGAACACAATTATAGATTATATTTTATTGAGATCTGAGATTTATCTTCATGTTCTGGTATATTTTCCAACATTCTCAAAATAAAGATTTAAACATAATTATATAATATTACCAAAAAATCAATAGCCAATATGAGTGGAATATTTAAAAATTGGAAGAATGGTTTAAATCAAACAAGATGTACATCAAAAGAGGATAATATCAACATATTCATCTAGTTGAGTTCTCAAAAAATAATAGCTTTAACTTAAGTACTGAAATCAATCATTTTGAATCCTTTTATAGGAATATATTAATAACACCTATGTGTTGCAATAAAGTCAGTGGATGAAAATGATTAGTACCATAAATGGTTTATAAAATGGTATAAATGATCAAAACAATTCCTAAATACATTATAGATGCTCAGAGTTGATAGAATATCTATGTTGATAATCAATAATGATGCCTAGATTTTCTGGTTAGGTGAAAAGTGTTTCTCTACATATCTCTTGGGAAGGGAGCCATAATATTTGGGAATAAGGATAAGGTAAGACCTAAGTATATTATCCCATTTTATATTCTCCATAACATTTGATATATAGCCTATCGACTATCATTCCTAAAAACACTATCTTATGCACATGATGTATTCTATGTATACCTTTTGAGGAAGTCCATACTAGATCATTCACATGTCCAAATTCAATGGTGGTACAACTAGAAAATGATCTCCCTTATGATTTTAATATGATGAAGATCTTGGACCATAGATATAGTGTTTTATGCAATAAGATTACTCAACTTGTCAATGTACTATAGAGAATCCCTAACTATGAGGAGGAAACATGTGAACCAAAAGAATCCATGTATTAGAGGTACCCTCATATATTTTCAAAATAGTTATTAATATAAAATTTTGAAAGAGAAATTTATTATAGGGTAAATAATTCAAAACCCTGAGTTTTTAAAATAATAATATGATTGATATCTTTTTTAACATGCAACACCTAGCTTTATGAGAATTGGGATATACAGTAAACCTATTATTATCTAAATGTAAAAAATTAGAAAGTAGACATTGAATTGGATGGTATAAATATGATTAAAAAAATATTAAATATATATATATATATATATATCCTAATAAATAATGTATTTATTAATTATTATTAAATAAGAAAAATTTTCTTTTGTAATGTTATTTTATACTTCAAAATACGTTTTCTTCCAAAATTTTTTTTGAGAGAAAATATTATAATTAATTTCTGGATGTTTTATAAACTTTTGGGGTTATAATGAAGTTATTTTTTTAAAGTATTATATTAAAATTACCTTATGTTGAATTTTTGGTATTTTTCTAAAAAAATTAATTTTCTAGTGAATAGTGAGAAATACTAGTTTTTATTGAAAATTGTATTTTTAGTTGAAGAATTTACAATGTTACATTTTTAATTTTAAAATATATTCAAATTATAATTTTTTTATCTTAATTTATTATTAATATTATTATTTTCATTGGAATCTATTTTATTTTTTAATTTATAATAAAAATATATTTATACAAAAAATAAGAATTTCTCAGAATATAATTTTGTCATTGTGGTTTTCATTTTAATATTAAGTAAATTTAAACCACTTATATAAATTTTTTAAAAAATTATTCTATATTTCCAATCGAGAGGTCCAAATTTGGTAAATAGTTCCATTTACTTTTTTCTTTATGAATATTAACCAAATAAGATAATTGTAACTACGGTAAGGGTAAATTAGTTCATTAGGGTTAAAAATAATATGATAAGAACTGAGAAAATGACCATAACACATGAATTTATTCTTATATATTAGTTTAGTTCATCTATCTCCATCAATTTTTAGAAAATATGGAAACTTGGAGGAATATGTCTTTGATTTGTACATTTTTAATATTTTATGTAAAGAAAAGTATAAATTGTTATTTGATTTTTATTATTATCAATAATTTTCTAACACAAGAATAAAGAGAGGATATATTTAGTTGTGTATGTTAATTTGGAACAAATGTTATTTTTTTATCATGGGTATTTATTTAAATTTTTAGTAGTTAAATAATTACTTTAAGTTCTTACGCAACACTGATATGGTATTTATTCAATTAATATAATAATAAAATAAATTGTTTTGAAAAATCTAAAAGTAATATTTTCTAAAACGGAGACCATTAAACAATAATTTTATATATTTATACAATATATTCTATATTTTTAAAAGTATTTAATCCAATTTACACTTTATCTTGGTTTATTTAAAGTCAAATTAAATGAAAATTGGTAAAAATGACGATAATGATATTTCATAATAAATAATATTTTAATTTAATGATTCAAAATTCATAAAAGTACTATATTCATCAAAGATATTTTTACATGTTAAAAAATATCATATATAGTTCTTTTATGGTCTAATTATTCTTATATATTTACTATAGTAAGCCCTAAATAGTATGCTCTATGTTATCAGGGTAACTGTAAAAAATGGTTAACTCGGGTTTACACAAAGGAATAAGGGTGAAAAACTAATAAAACAATGTGTTATTTTTTTAAATGATACTTTTTGGCCCATCCTCATATTATATTAGTATTATATTTATTTGGATCTATTTTACTATGAAAATTAATTTATATTAACTTAATATTTGAAATAATTCCAAGAGTGACCCTCCTCCCACTTATAAAAGGACACATCTTATCCTCATTTATTCATGATTCAAAATCCATTTAATTCATCCAATAACTAACAAAATACCATCATAAAATCCCTCACCAGGTTCTATAGTTCATATTTTTCCAAGAATACCAGCTTTAGAAGGTCTATGGTGTAATTAAAAAGATGTTTCCCAAGAGGAGGTATAGTCGTTAACTAAATGTTTTGGTTTTATTTAATCATCTACCTCCTTAAAATGTTGTTAAAACATGAGAAAATAAAAACAACAGTATCATAGACAAACTATGATATTATTTGGATAATTAAATCACTTACATCTACCTCATCTTCCACCAAATGCGAAATGAAATCCACCTTTATTTGTACAGATACGTGCATCTTCATGAACCAATATAATTCTTTTTTCACCACCTACTATCAAATCTAGTTATAATGAGGGATTTAAAAAAATATCATATTTAATATATTATTACAATTCAACAATGATGAATTATTATTTACCATTATTTTATTCAATCAGTCGAAAATGGAATTAGTGTTCATGCCTATGTATGGCATACCATCTCCATGAACACTATAATTCATTTTTTTATCTCTACATTTTGTGGTTAGTTATTAATATATATATATATATAATGAATATATATTATATTAGTATCATGTTTACCATTTTTAGATGATTTAACAACGATCAATTTATAATGATCAAGAATGTTAATCTAAAACGTGCATGAAAAATTAAGCAGTTATCACTAGGAACAAACATTTTAATAATGAATTTTTAATAAATGGGCGTAAGTTGTTATAATAAAATATGATATATATGAGTATGGTTTTGGAATACATGTATAATTAATAAATATTTGTTATACAGGAGTTTCTAATGCATATAAATAAAGAAAAGACTTAAGGTAAGTGATCTTTCTCGACCACCATTTTTTGGAGTTATGAACTTTCCCTCTCTAAATTACACACTCTCTCAGTAATATTATGGAATTATTCTATATTATGTATATATATCTCTCAAATATATACCTATATCATTATACCATTCAAATGCCTTTATTATGATGTTCTTGTTGATTGTGATATGGGGAATGATTAGGAAACTGATGCATTCCATTGTTAATTATTATGATTTTTACTTGTGGTTGATTTCCTTTTTGTTGACCACACAATCATGAATATGTTATGATGGTTTCACCTATACATCACTCCAATGCATTGCTAAATTGTTTTTGTTTCATAATACATTATGTCTGGGATTATGAAGTAAGCTAAATCCACTATGGGACTTTGTCCACTATATGATGTTATCTTAAAATTTGGCATTAAATTATGCTTATTACATGTTTTGGGTTGCTAAAAAATTCGAAATATTTTTGTGATATTTTGATACCATATTCATTATGTAATTATCCCATGTGATAACTCAAGAGACTTATATTTTATTAAATCATGTTATACGTTTGACTAACACATTATGATTCCTCAGCCCGTTTATTTCTTTACTGGGATTTTTAGATCACCCCTTTTTTCTATGTATTCCATATGTTATCCCATGAATGTTTTTGATCATAAAGGGATTTAAAAGATCATTAAGGAGAATAAAATAAATATGTTATTATATAGTTTCCTTTTTATTCCCTATGAACCTATTATATCAACGACACTTAGCCTCATGATTTTTGGGTTTTATTTATTGAATATTTAGGTTAAAGGTCATACAATAATATGTGTAAAAAGATTATTAAAATATAATTATTCCAAAAAAATAATCATTTACCATGGTTCCCTTTTTGAAACATATCTTCATGTATATGTCTTATATAGGTATATTATTTTATGTAATAGTTTGTTTCCTAATCTTCACCTAAAAATTAGAGCCTATAATAAATTATATATTTTAATTTTTTATAATAACCAGTTAATTCTAGAGAGATAAAATTAAATCTGAAAGGATGGTATGTTTTTATTAGGATGATAATGTAGAATCCCAAAAAAATAGTTTAAAATAATACTAATCTTGATTAATTTTTTAACACACTACAATGAGATTTAAGTGAACTGGAAATACTACAAAAATATTATAATTTAATTATGAAAATTTTAACCTAGATTTTAAATTAGAAGTATGAAAAGTAATAAACCCATTATAAATAAACATTATAATGGTTTTATAAAGTGTAAATATATTTATTAATGCATTATAAATAATAACTTAGTTTTCAGTAATGTCATTTAATGTTTCAAAAGTACTATAAATGTTGAGAACCATGGATTAAAACCCCAGGTACCAGGAATTTATTAGAAAAAAAAAGAAAACATGAAAAGGATATGGTGAGAAATAGAGTATAAACATTGAACAAATAGCACCATAATAAAACTAAGGTTTAAATAATGATCATCATCCTTTATGTCAAACACCCCTCATTAGAGAGCCACTCCAACCTTCCTGGTGTCCGCCTCGCTCCCACTACTTGGGGGCCTTCCAAATTTCATCGTGATAATATATGAACAATGAAACTTCCACATCATGATATTTTTTCCTACGGTGAGGTCATTTTTTAATCAATATTTCATCTTTATTTACATCATCCTTCAAATCAGAAATTCCAATTTCCTTGATAAGATTGACACCTAGTGATTTTCCTCCAAAAGAGTCATTAATTTTTCCAAATTCCACATGTAAATTATCATTTATATTATATTTATTAACAATTTCAATCAAGTGATGCGAGTTTTCCCTTAACTTTGGCTAGATTAAGGGATATGTGCCTCCCGACAAGTGCATCTCCACTTGTTCAACATCATCTTTAGAAGATTTTTCAATATCTTCCTTAGAGCCAATCATTTTCGTGATCCTAATAAGATAATTCCTAAAGGATGCCCCTTGAGTGTGACTTATCTTAGTGACAATAACCAATGGAAAATGATCCATATCCAGAACGCGCAGATCAGGATGTATATCCAATGGGAACTACTCATTTTGAATCTGATCCTGAGTATCAGTGGCTAGAGGATGTTGCTCTAAAGGCTTGGGATTCCCCTTGGAATGTTCATCCAGAGTTATATCCCTAGAGACATTTCCAATAGAGTCTTGTTTCTTGTGTGACTCCTTTCCCAGATTTTATGGGCCATTAGGTTTTCCATGGTCTGGAAATGAAGAAGTCCCCACCTGTTTCAACTGGATTTTCCTAACATTCAAACAATCAAAAACATCATGCCCCACAAACCTTCAGAAGTTGAAAAAAGCTGGGATGGATTCATATTCAAATTAAAACTATATTCTTTCACCATTATCCATAAAAATGAAACAATTAGTTAGAATATTCATCATATTTGTATCCACTAAGAGTCTAGAAAAATAAACTAATTTCACTTCCATGGTTTTGTCTTCCATCTTCATATGTGCTCCAATGAAAGAAACTAAATCATTAAAAATTAGAGGACTCCAAAACACCAAATTAAGACCATAGTTTCTCACCCATATCTATGAATTTAATGCTTCAATGAGTAGGGGTTTAAATTAAAATCCCTAGTAGAAAGTCAAAAAATACCTTAATTTAATGAGACGAAACCAGAAATCTTTCTCACAAATCCAAAATTAGTAGATGAAAATAAAAGATGGAAATAGCCTATGGAAATGGGTACAATCTTCCAATTTGGAATGACCTAGAGATGAGAAATATTGGATTTAAACTCCTCCATGTTCATCGGTTTACCCACCCTAGAAAAAATTAAAGGCCCAATAAGCAAGAACTTGCAGGAATCTAGTCTATCTTTGAGAGCCACTAGATCATTTATGACTGTGAATCTCTTTCCATCAAATCTAGAAATACAGGGTTCTCGAGAATCATGAATTAAAACATAATATTCGATCCATGTACCTTTTGAGAGGACTTAAAAAAAGGATATTCGTTTGGATGTGATATTTATAGTAGAAGAAGACGATATTGTCCTCTTTTCATCAGAACCCACTTTGCTCATAGGCTCATCCCTTTTTGGAACATTCAAATCCTGCACGATAGGTGGTGGTACTATCTAATGAGTGGCCAAATCATGATATGAATCACTGTTGTGAGGATCAATGCCTCCTCTATATCTCTCCATACACTAGAATATCCAAAAGACTATATTTACACCTCCCTCTTTTCAAGAGGCTACCAACTAGCATGAAGGGTATGAACACCATCTGGGGGGAGATAATATCCATAGAACAGTTTAATTCAACTAATAAAAAAAATAAAAAAATAACCTATCAATTTAAGAAGAAGTATAAAACAATATCTAATGGGAAACATGTCATAAAAGTAATAATAAGAATCCCTACAAAAAAATTCAAACTATAGTATATAGAGTGAATGTAAATAAAATAAAAACTGTGTGGTATCATTTTATGTATGTCTCAATATCATTGCAAACTCCATGATCCTTCGCTCAACCATATTCCACAATCCCATTTAATTTTTCCAAATCTCTATAAATGAAGTCTTCACATGCATTGAATTTCCTATAAAATGTGTAAGTAATAAAAACTATTAACAAACCACCAATTTTTCCTTAAAAAATGTGTAATTGTTTAATAGCTGTATTCAATGATAATAAAAAATATGTGATAAGGCATAAAAAATTATGCTTCGAGCATCTGTGTGCTAACCAATCCCCCATGAGGCCCGACAGCACTTTCTTTAAATCCATTTGAGAAGGATGATAAACGATACTAAACGTAATCAAAAACTATCCAAAACGCTGGTGATATGCTACACATTATCCTCAGGGAATCAGGTCCCATGTTAGGCCAAAAGGATAACTTAGTGAACATGTACTTATTATCTTTAAGGAAAAAAAATCTATCATGTTTACTTGGTATCCACATGACATCAAGTTTCGTGTCTTTCCTCAAGGTTATCTTGCTTATACCCGATTTATGGGTCCAAATTTGTCATCACCAAACATCATGCGTATAACGAACCATACTTTACATACATTGTTATTACTTCATAATTGAAGCAAACTTATTACAACATATAACAAAACCAAGAAAGGACTATATAGGTATAGTGTCTTTAGAAACTGGGAAACATAAACAACTGGTTCATAAAGCATCTACTTTGCCTCCCATTTATTTCATCATATCTAGAGTCCCTTTTTGGAATATTCTACTTAATAACCTTCTTCCTGACCTGGGGAAATAAAACATACAAAAGGGTGAGCTCAAATTCTCAGTAAGGGTAAACAAAAGAAATATCAATCACATCATATACATAAGAACATAACTTTTGGAAATCTTAACCTGCAAAAGAGATCATAATTTCATAACATGGGATAAATCATAGTAGTGAAATGTAATCACAATAATCATAACTTAAAACATGAAACTTCTTGTCATACACACATAATCATAGAGAATCATTTCTTATTTGTCAAGACTCATTGCCAAGACTATCTTAGTGGACAAAGCCCATTTCTGAACCGAGTTCACTCCTCGTTTCAGTACTGTTTCACTAAACCGATATAACCTACCATTATAGCCATGTCTATCTCATGAGATATAAAATCTTTACCCAATTCATTGGAGGGATATATAGCTCCCACCCATCTCATAATGATACCATTCTTATGTGTGCCACAAAATCATAAACCATACATCATAGTATAACCCATGTAATAAAAATGGGATTCTTCAACATCATGAAATCATAAAACAATTCATACAAGAAAAAGGAATTCATAAAAATAATTCCATCGCAAAATAATCAAATCAATGTAATAATAGGGATAGAAACAGAACCATTTATTATCTTAGATGGAAAATAATTTTGATAAAACACTTGAACTCCATTCTTGAGGAAAATATCCTTTCTACTTCAAAAACACTTTTCCTTTCTTAACATGTCGTACAATTCTAAACTAAAAGAAGTTGATTAAAAATAAACTTGAAAACTTATAATGGAATATTCTTGGAAATAATGTTTTAAAAATCCATTCATTCCGTATAAGTTAAAAAAACATTCTTCTCATACTTTTGTCGGAAAAGTCAAAAAGTACCTCGTACGAAAAACGACAAAAGATTCCTTTCATATCTTTTAATATAAACTCATCAAAGGGTAAAAATGGATTTAAAAAATTGTAGGTGGATGGAAATAATATTAAATATTGAGGAAACATGGATGTGGATGATAAAATACACCCCAGTAAATACTAAAGTATAATAAATCTCAGATAAAAATGAGATTGTGATATTTCCCTTACCTTAGGTCCGATATGCTTTGTATGTATCCGAACCACCTGTATAATGATTTAAATAATGTTATTGACTTATTACAGAATTATACTTATTTTTATGATATCATATATGGTCATATTCTTAGCTTCTTAGTAGTAATATTTCATTGCTACTTGTTATTCGGGTGTTTATAACTTTTTGTTCTTATGCGTGTTTTGTCGAATAAATTCTTATTCTTATCTTTAGGATATAGATACATCATTTCCAGAATGGTATTAATGTAATATATATCATATTCATTCAATTAAATTCATTTATATAATCATTAATAAATGAAGATCATGTAGAACGAGTCGCATCACATCGTGGAGACAGTATTCCGTACGTACGCACGAGTGATGATATCGTTTCTATGATCGTGTAATTGTATTGGAGTGTATGTATACTATTTTAGAATCAGTATCACTTTATAATAGTCATATATAGTCTTTATTTACACCATTATACCCATCCAAGTAAAGTGGTGGTGGAAAATAGATTACACCACGGCGTGGAGACGGTATTCCGTATGTACGCACGCGCGGTGATTTCTTTTTCCGTAGGATGGATAGATGGTGAAATAGGGTTGTTTCATAATTATAATAACATATAAGTATATGAGTGATACTGATGTTATTACTCCATAATGAAACAACTAAATAAGAATAAGTGGAAGAAGAAATAAAGATGAAAGAATCGGTAACGGACATTACCTCTTCTTTGAAGTGCTTCTTTGAGACCTCCTTTTAGGGTACTAAAATAGGTCTTTGAAGAAAACCAGAACCTCTAGGATGTTTCTAGGGAAGTGGAGAGGAGAAAGTGGCAGGGGTCGGCCGAGCATGAAGGATCAAAGTGGTGTGAGGAAGAGGGAGGAGGAGGTGCCCTTTTATAAGGGATGAGAGGGGTACCTTTGGAATAACTAAAACTATTATTTTATTATAAAGTAAACTTCGGTTTTAAATATCTCCAAATTTATTTATTTAGAAGATAAGGTGGGTATGGGTATAAATCCTCTCATCCAATAGAATTTAGACAAGTTTAGGTTCCTATTGTAACCTTATCATTTAGATTTAACATTAAGTTAAATAATTTTACTTTTAACGTGTCTTCTTGTGTTCTTATACTATAAGGTTAATAAACTTACTATAAGCAGCCAAAAGAACCCCAAGTTGTTTATTATTAATATATATAACCGTATATAAGTAATTTGGCCGAACCTTAGATTTTTAGGAATAAAATAACAATTACTAATATAATATTTGTTTTAAAAACTATTTTATGTCAATTTTGACACTATTTCGTAATTAATTTTTGTGAAAATCATAACAGAATTATTAGTTCAAAAAAAGTTCATTAAATCAATACTAACATGTCATATTAATCTAGAAAATTAGTGGAATTCATAAATAGTCTCAAATTACATTTATTTTGGTGTTGATAACATCAATTATGTCAATATTTCATTAATGAGATAATTACTGCATCATCTTTGTGTCATAAATAAATTATATTATTTAATGTGTAAAAATTACAAATAAAATACCATTATGTAGGAAACTATTTTATCTTTCTAATAAATATTTATAGTTGAATTTATCTTATGTATAACCCCATATTAAAAATGATTTACTTATTAAACATTGATTTTAACTATTTTAACCCTTCTTTAAATAAATTAATAATAAATTTCCTAATCTAATCCAAGTGGGCCTAAATGGTCATATTTTATTCCTAAGGTTGTTTTCGGTCGAATTAAACTTGTCAAATAGAATTATCACATGTGTTAGGGTAATAATAATATCATTTTTACCCTTAATTACCCTATTTACTTTTAACCGTGGTAAATAAAAGTAGAAAGTTACTATTCAACAAAAATTATTTTCATCTCATTGAACCACATTTTACTTACTGACATCAACCATGAATCTCGGATTTTTGAAATTCCACTCACAGAAGTGGTAAAATTAAGTTTTATGAAAAATTCAGTTTTTTAACTACCACTTAGTGGTTTCACTATTCATAAAAAATTGAAAGTTTTCAGAAAAATAAAAAAAATTCACCGAGGATAATTTCGATATTCCGAATCCAAAAATGAAGTCAATTTTGAAAAATAAAATTTATAAAATTTCAAAAAGTGGTTATTACTATTCATAACGGCTAGTTTTAATAATATTTTATTAGCATATAATTGTTTAGTGAAACTCGGTATTGCATACGACGCAAGCTATCGAGGAAGGTTGCGATTTCGTGTAAAGAAAGCCAATCAAGTGTTGTGTGGTGAAAAATATTCCTTTGATGATTTATATAACATAAAAGTCTCGGGTGTTACATTCTTCCCCCCTTAAAATGAATTTCGCCCTCGAAATTCGTCACTTTGTTACAAAAAGATGAGGATACCTCTCCCTCATCATATCCTCAAGCTCCCATCTAGATTCCTCTAATTGGTGGATCCTCCATAAAACTTTCACCAATCGAGTGGTCTTGTTTCGTAAGACTTTTTCGCTACGATCCAGAATCTCTATCAGTTGTTCTTCATAAGAAAGATCTTGCTCCAGCGGTACAACTTCTGAGCTGAGTACATGTGAAGGATCAGGTATGTACTTTCTCAAGAGAGATACATGGAACACATCGTGAACTTGAGAGAGATTCGGTGGAAGCGCCAATCGGTAAGCTACCTTCTCAACACGATCCAGTATTTCAGCATAACTTTTCTGTCGACTCTGAGCTAATCTTATGTGTTGTTGAATAGATCTGACCTTTTCTGCCATTTCATCAATGAGATCGGGTCCTAATAGCTTTTTTTCCCCAACTTCATCCCAGCAAGTTGGAGTCCTGCATTTATTTCCATAGAGAGCTTCATAAGGAGCCATCTGAATACTGGAGTGAAAGCTATTATTATAAGAAAATTCCACCAAAGGTAGGTGTTGATCCCAACCACCTTTGAAATCCATAGGGCAAGCTCTCAACATATCTTTTAGAGTCTGAATTTTTCTCTCAGACTGACCGTCTGTCTGAGGATGATAAGTAGTGCTGAAACTCAAATCTGTATCCAGAGTATACTGAAGACTTCTCTAGAACTTCGAGGTAAATCTCGGATCCCGATAAGATATAATAGAAAGTGGTACTCTATGCAATCTTACCACTTCCTTTACATATATCCTGGAAATCTGATCCAGAGAGAAATCCTCTCTAATAGCAATGAAGTGTGCATACTTTGTAAGACGATCAAATATGACCCAAATAGCATTATTGCCTTTGGATGTTTTAGGAAGTCCTATGACAAATTCCATAGTGATGTTTTCCCATTTCCATTCGGGTATGGGTAATGGTTGTAACATCCCCTTAAACTTCTTTCTCTCAGCTTTAACTTGTTGACAAACCAAGCATCAAGAGACATATTAAGTAACATCTCTTTTCATGCCATCCCACCAGAAGTACTCTTTCAGGTCCCTATACATCTTAGTGCTTCCAGGATGAATAGAGAATGAAGAACTATGAGCCTCATCCAGAAGCTCCTTCTTTAATTCGGGGATGGGAGGAACACAAACCCGACCCCTGAACTTTATTATCCCATCACAATCATGGTTGAATTCAGGAACATTTCTCACCTTCTTTTCTAACTCGACATCTTCTTTATGTGCCTCTTTAATCTTCACATGTATAGATGGTTTAACATTCATTTGAGAAAGATACAATTTTCCCCTTTCATTATAATTCCAAGATCCATCCTTTGTAAATCCATAAATATTGGATCTTTTGTGATCCTCATCATGGATAAACTAGCATGGTCTTGTCGACTTAATGCATCTTCCACCTTGTTTGCTTTCCCAGGGTGGTAATGGATTGAGAAATTGTAATCCTTAATTAGCTCCAACCATCTTCTTTGCTGCATATTCAGCTCCTTTTGTATGAAAATATACTTTAAACTTTTATGATCAGTATAAATATCACACCTTTCACCATAAAGGTAATGCCTCAAAATCTTTAATGCAAAGATTACCGCAGCTAACTCCAAATCATGATTTGGGTAATTTTGATCATGTATTTTCAACTTTCATGAGGCATAATCTATCACCATATCATTTTGCATAAGAACAAACCCCAATCCCTTTTTGGATGCATCATTGTAGATCACAAACCTTTCTTCACTACAAGGCAGTGTGAGCACAGGTGCACTGGATAACCTTCTTTTCAACTCCTTGAAATTCTCTTCATATTCCTCCATCCAAACAAACATAACTCATTTCCGAGTCAACTTGGTGAGTGGATTAGATAATTGTGAAAAATATTTCACAAAACGTCGATAATATCCAGCCAAACCAAGAAAACTTCGGATCTCGGTTACTGTTGTTGGTCTTGACCATCTTTCGATAACCTCTGTTTATGCTGGATCCATAGATATCCCCTCTTTTGAGATTATGTGACCCAAAAATGAAACTTTTTGAAGCCAAAATTCACACTTGGTAAATTTGGCATAAAGATTCTCCTTTCTCAGGGTATTCAATATAATTCTCAAGTGATCTTCATGTTCTTCCTTTCTCTTTGAATAAACAAGAATTCGTCTGTAAAGACTACCACAAACTGATCAAGATAGTATCTAAAGACTATATTCATTAGATCTATGAAGATAGTAGGGGAATTAGTAAGACCAAATGGCATCACTATAAATTCATAGTGTCCATACCTTGTACGGAAAGCCGTCTTTGGTATATCCTCCCTTTTGACCCTTAATTGATGATACCCTAAACGAAGATCAATCTTGGAAAAGTATTTAGCTCCGCGTAGTTGGTCAAATAGGTCATCAATGCGTGGGAGAGGATATTTGTTCTTGATAGTGATCTTGTTAAATTTTTGATAATTAATGCAGAGTCTCATTGATCCATCTTTATTCTTAACAAACAGAACATGTGCTCCCCAAGGTGACGCACTAGGGCGTATGAAACCCTTATCAAGATTCTCTTGGAGTTGCTTCTTCAATTCCTGCAACTCAATTGGGGCCATTCTATAAGGTGTCTTTGAAATAGGCAAAGCACCCAGTACGAGTTTTATTGAAAACTCAACTTCACGATTCGGTGGAAGACCCAGTAATTCCTCCAGAAAGACATCATCAAACTCCCGTACAATGGGAATATTCTTAATCGTGAGTTTCTCACCAACCATTTGAGATAAATAACCTTCATTTAGTGGAATCAATACCCATAAAATGGAAGAAATTTCCACTGGAAGGTTATGTTCATCCTTGCATCGATAGACGATCATAGATTGATCTGGAATATGAAATTTGACTTCCCTTCTTTGGAAATTGATATGAGATCCATGTAGAGAAAGACAATCCATGCCAAGAATCACATCAAATTCCACTATAGGAAGGATCACAAGATTTGCAAGAAGCACTTTCCCACAAACTTCAATCGGAGAAGAATTATAAACTTTTTATGCGACTGTTGTGCCATTAGGTGTTGTCACAGCTAACTCAACATCTAATTGTTGAGGTAATAAGGTGATACCCTTAGAAAATTATTCAGAAATAAAGGAGTGGGTGGATCCAGAATCAAATAAAACATTTTCTACTTTAGAGTGGATGGTAAGTGTACCTTTCACCACATCGTTATCGTTCTCCACATCGCTGATAGAAATTGCATGTGACTTTCCTTTGTCTTTAGCCTTAAGAGTTTGTTGACATCGACCATCATCATCAACCCTTGGATTAGGGCATTTATTGGCATAATGTACCATCTCCTTGCACTTGAAACATTTAAGTGTAGTAGGTTCATTCTCTGTATCCCTTCCTTTGTTTGCATCATTAGACTTCTTCTTCCCATCATCGCGGCATTCAAATGCCCAATGATCTTCCATTACACATTTGAAACATTTACTGGTCCCTTTAAGACAACTCCCTCCATGTTTATTTCCACACTTTGAGCATAAGGGAAAGCTCATCTTTTTTTTTCAGTGTGCTCTTTAGATTTTCCTTTGAATTCCATTTTCCTCTTCGTATCAAACCCATATGACTGATGGGTTACTACAATCTCCATCTCAACTTTGAGAGCACATCGAACGATTTCCTTGTAGCTATTGAAGTCCCTTATGGCTAAGGCCCTTCAAAGACTTTGTTTTAAGCCACTAAAGAATCGATCGATCTTACTCTCAGGTTGGATAATAATACCAGAAGCGTACCTTGCAAGTCTTGTAAAATTTGCTTCATAGGTACCAACAGATTCATCATCCTTTTGCTTCAGTTCAAGAAACTCTTTCTCCATCTTTGTTCGGAGAATACGAGGGAAGTACTTATTGAAAAACAAGTTCTTGAACTCATCCCATTCCATGGACTCAATTTCATCTCTTTGCCTCGTATTCTTAATACGATTCAACCATTGATCAACACCACCTTCCAAACGATACACTCCTAATATGACTTTATCATGCTCAGAACATTGAAGAACTGAAAATATCTTTTCAGTAGTACTAATCGATTGTTCAGCAACTAATGGATTAGTAGACCCGCTGAATGAAGTTGGACGCTGTCTCATGAAGGATTCAACAGAATGTTGCTCCTTCATTTTCTCGTTTGGAAGTCCTGCATGATTCATAACATGAGAAAGTTGTGTGAGCATGGCTACAAGATTTTTCATTCCAGCTCCCATAACGTTTTGTTACTCAGGGGGACAATCATTGTATTTCCCGTCGCATTCCTCATTAACACGGTTCCTTCGGGTTCCAGCCATTAACTTAAAACCAAGAAGAATAGTGTGAGCAACACTAATTATAATAGGAAAACCACATAATCAAGAATAAAATTTCACACTTAAGGTCTTATCCTAGGTTATTCATGGCCATTTCTAAAACAGTAAGATTTTGTTCTATGCTTAGACTTATCCTTAGGGTTCTTACCAAGGATTTCACATCCTAGTTTCCAAAGGTTGACTATACCTTTCCTCTGATACCAACTATAACGACCCATAATTTACATACATTGTTATTACTTCAGAATTGAAGCACACTTATTACAACATATAACAAAACCAAGAAAAGGCCGTATAGGTATAGTGTCTTTAGAAACTGGGAAACATAAACAACTGGTTCATAAAGCATCTACTTTGCCTCCCATTTATTTCATCATATCCAGTGTCCCTTTTTGGCATATTCTACTTAATAACATTCCTCCCGACCTGGGGAAATAAAACATACAAAAGGTTGATCTCAAATGCTCAGTAAGGGTAAAAAAAGAAATATCAATCACATCATATACATAAGAACATAACTTTTGGAAATCTTAACCTACAAAAGAGATCATAATTTCATAACTTGGGATAAATCATAGTAGTGAAATGTAATCCCAATAATCATAACTTAAAACATGAAACTTTGTGGCATACACACATAATAATATAGAATCATTTCTTATTAGTCAAGAATCATTGCCAAGACTATCTTAGTGGGCAAAGTCCATTTCTGAACCGAGTTCACTCCTCGTTTCAGTCCTGTTTCATTGAACCGGTATAACCTACCGTTACAACCATGTCTATCTCATGAGATATAAAATCTTTAACCAATAAATTGGAGGGAGATATCGGTCCCACCCATCTCATAATGATACCATTCTTATGTGTGCCACAAAATCATAAACCATACATCATAGTATAACCCATGTAATAAAAATGGGATTCTTAAACATCATGAAATCATAAAACAATTCATATAAGATAAATTAATTCATAAAAATAATTCCATCGCAACATAATCAAATCAATATAATAATAGGGATAGAAACAGAACCATTTATTATCTTAGATGGAAAATAATTTTGATAAAACACTTGAACTCCATTCTTGAGGAAAATATCCTTTCTACTTCAAAAACACTTTTCCTTTCTTAACATGTCGTATAATTCTAAAATAAAATAAGTTGATTAAAAATAAACTTCAAAAATTTTAAAGGAATCTTCTTGGAAATAATTCTTTAAAAATCCATTCATGCCGTATAAGTTAAAAAACATTCTTCTCGTACTTTTTTTGGAAAAGTAAAAAAGTACCTCGTACGAAAAAAGACAAAAGATTCCTTTCTTATCTTTTACTATAATCTCACCAAAGGGGAAAAATGGATTTAAACAATTGTAGGTGGATGGAAATAATATTACATATTGAGGAAACATGGATGTGGATGATAAAATACACCCCAGTAAATACTAAAGTATAAACAATCTCGGATAAAAATGAGATTGTGATATTTCCCTTACCTTAGGTCTGATATGCTTTGTACGTGTATGAACCTCCTTTATAATGATTTAAATAATGTTACTGACTTATTACAGAATCATACTTATTTTTATGATATCATATATGGTCATATTATTAGCTTCTTAGTAGTAATATTTCATTGCTACTTGTTATTTGGGTGTTTATAACTTTTTGTTCTTATGCGTGTTTTATCGAATAAATTCTTATTCTTCTTTTTAGGTTATAGATACCTCATTTCAAGAATGGTATTAGTGTAATATATATCATATTAATTCAATTAAATTCATTTATATAATAATTATGAAATGAAGATCATGTAGAACGAGTCACATCACATCGTGGAGACGGTATTCCGTACGCACGCACGAGTGATGATAACGTTCCTATGATCGTGGAACTGTATTGGAGTGTATGTATACTATTTTAGAATCATTATCACTTTATAATATTAATATATAGTCTTTATTTACACCATTATACCCATACAAGTAAGGTGGTGGTGGAAAATAGATTACACCACGGCGTGGAGACGGTATTCCGTACGTACGCACCCGTGGTGATTTCTTTTTCCGTAGGATGGATATATGGTGAAATAGGGTTGTTTCATAGTTATAATAACATATCAGTATATGAGTGACACTGATTTTATTACTCCATAATGAAACAACTAAAGAAGAAGAAGTGGAAGAAGAAATAAAGATGAACGAATCGGTAACGGACATTACCTCTTCTTTGAAGTGCTTCTTTGAGACCTCCTTTTAGGGTACTAAAATAGGTCTTTGAAGAAGACCAGAAACTCTAGTGTGTTTCTAGGGAAGTGGAGATGAGAAAGTTTCAGGGGTTTACCGAGCTTGAAGGCTCAAAGTGGTGTGAGGAAGAGGGAGGAGGAGGTTCCCTTTTATAAGGGAGGAGAGGGATACCTTTGGAATAACTAAAACTATTATTTTATTATAAAGTCAAATTCGGTTTTAAATAGCTCCAAATTTATTTATTTCGAAACTAAGGTGGGTATGGGTCGAAATCCTCTCATCCAATAGAATTTAGAGAAGTTTAGGTTCCTATTTTAACCTTATCATTTAGATTTATCATTAAGTTAAATAATTTTACTTTTACCGTGTCTTCCTGTGTTCTTATACTATAAGGTTAATAAAATTACTATAAGCAGCCAAACGAACCTCAATTTGTTTATTATTAATATATATATCCTTATATAAGTCATTTGGACGAACCTTAGATTTTTAGGAATAAAATAACAATTACTAATATAATATTTGTTTTAAAAACTATTTTATGTCAATTTTGACACTATTTAGTAATTAATTTTTTTGAAACTCATAACAGAATGATTAGTTCGAAAAAAGTTAATTAAATTGATAATAACATGTCATATTAATCTATAAAATTATTTGAATTCATAAAAGGTCTCAAATTACATTTATTGTGGTGTTTATAACATCAATTATGTCAATATTTCATTAATAAGATAATTACTGCATCATCTTTGTGTCATAAATAAATTATATTATTTAATGTCTAAAAATTACAAATAAAATACCATTATGTAGGAAATAGTTTTATATTTATAATGAATATTTATAGTTGAATTTATCTTATGTATAACCCCATATTACAAATGATTTACTTATTAAACTTTGATTTTAACTATTTTAACCCTACTTTAAATAAATTAATAATAAATGTCCTAATCTAATCCAAGTGGGCCTAAATGGTCATATTTTATTCCTAAGGTTGTTTTTGGTCTAATTTCACTTGTAAAATAGAATTAGGACATGTGTTAGGGTAATAATAATATAATTTTAACCCTTAATTACTCTATTTACTTTTAACCGTGGTAAATAAAAGTAAAAAGTTACTATTCACCAAAAATTATTTTCATCTCATTGAACCACATTTTACTTACTGAAATCAACCGTGTCTCTCGGATTTTTGAAATTCCAATCATAGAAGTGGTAAAATTAAGTTTTATGAAGATTCAGTTTTTTAACTACCACTTAGTGGTTTCAGTATTCATCAAAAATTGAAAGTTTTCAGAAAAATACCAAAATTTTACCCTAGGATAATTTCGATATTCCGAATCCAAAAATGAAGTAAATTTTAAAAAATAAAATTTATAAAATATCAAAAAGTGGTTATTACTATTCATAATGGCTAGTTTTAATAAAATTGTATTAGCATATCATTGTTTAGTGAAACTCGGTATTGTATACGACGCAAGCTATCGAGGAAGGTTGCGATTTCGTGTAAAGAAATCCAAGCAAGTGTTGTGTGTAGAAAAATATTTCTTTGATGATTTATATAACATAAAAGTCTCGGGTGTTACAATGCGCACTCTTCCTCTAAGTGTAATCATACCACAATGGTCCTCATATCACAAATACCAAAAGAAACTTCCATGGGCATGGTAATAAAAAACATTGTGTATATAATAATAGACAATCATAGCACATAATCAGGAGTATATAGTAGGAAATATATAAAAACATATGATCACCATAAAAAATGTTAGGAATCTACTATAAAAAAACTCATATAAATAATGATCACATGTGGATATCAGGATGTCGTGCACACACTCACAAGAATCAAAATTAATCGGGAAAATAAACCATTCTATCAAAACATTAAATTTCAAAAATATTATACAAGGGACCAAAAATTTAATGGAACGTCCAACCTCAATGTTTATGATAAAGAAGTCATGTTCATCAAACCTCAAAGTCCAAACCATGCCGCACACCCATAGAGAAAAAACTCACATATCTAGGTGGACTAAATCAAGATCTAGATAATCTAGAAAGAGATATAGAATAGAGTCTCAAGAATACATCATGCTTACAAGGGTGGTTTTATAATTTCAGACATTAATTATTTTATAAAAATAACCAATTTCAAAGTATTTCAATGGAGGGGATTCTAATTCACTATATCTATTTTTGATTGAATACTAGATCTTGAATTCCATACTAATTATTGAAGATTACCTTGGGTCATTCCAAATATCATTGATCCATTATCAATAGATCAATAGGAAATGTATTGACAATGATAATCAATAATAACAAGGTCTCATGATGATTTTTATAGAGAGAATCACCTTGAAACATCCACCATTTTAATTGATCTATTTTTGGTAAAGAGGGGGTTGATATTGAAACATTGATACCTCCACCAATATACCCATGAATCATCAATGGAATAAATTTATATCATGAATACTCCCTCAAGAAGTGGTATAGGATGATAATCCATAAACACTTATCTATATAATTTCCATATTCATGGGTAGATCATGATTTGGTCATGGAATGATGTTAACACTCTAGATATACCATAGTTCTAGGAAGATTGGAAGAAAAAATGGATATTCCTAGGATTCATACATCCTACATAGATTGATACAAATATATCATGAATTTAAATTTATTTGGATTATATCTAAGGAAAACTCACTATTCATGAGTCACATGTACAATAAATGATTTAAGAGGTATGGGGAGAAGAATGTGAGTGTCTTGATTCAAGTGGGGAGGTCTAAATTTCAAATTAAAATCAATAAGGCCAGAATTTTATGTTAAAGGGTTAATACAGAATGTAAATTAAAACCAACGGGCTCCATTAATTACTCCCATAGACTAGGTGTATATGCTACTCAGTGGGCCTCACCGAAAATCCAATAGAACCATTGGATGGCCGGAGGTTTCCACCAGTTCTATGGTGGCATATTTCTAGTGAACACACTACCTAGACCTTCACCATAAGTCTTCAATCATCAAAAATAAAACTCTTATCCAATTCATATAGACATATAAAAAGCTTATTTTATGGATAAAAAAAATATAAAGTATAACATTATAAACTTTAAACATCTCATACATTGAGAAAAGTGATGATATAATAATTCTTACCCTCTAATGTCTTCTCAACCCTGAGAAATACCTTCAACGGTTATAGTAAAATAAATTATAAAACTAAGAATAAATATTAGCCTCATGCTCTTATTTATCCTCCTAGATTAATCCATAAGACCATTGAATCCATACTAGGGGAAACATCTGTTATCGAAGTAATTTATTAATCCAATGTACATTCTACACCAGACATTCCATGTATGAAACCTTAGGCTTTAGATCAACATCCTCATAGTCGGTGACATTTTTAGGATTAAGTATATACCTCTAGAGTTGAGACACATGAATGATGTGGTACATACCATAGTAGTGAGATGGAATATCTAGATAGTACACCACTGTCACAACTCTCTTGGTTATCTCGAAGGGTATAACAAAGGATGCTTCTTACTTCCCTTTCTCCCATAGATGTTAATGGCCTAACCAATTAGTCACTCTCAGAAAAACCTAGTTGGATACCATGAATATAAAATCCTTATCCTATAGATTTATTAAGATTTCCTCCTACTCTAAGCTGTGATCAACCACTTTTGAATCAGATTTATGACCACTGGGTTCTCCTATACAATAATGGGCCCCAAAAATGCTACCTCAACCAAACCATTGAAACAATGTGGTGAATAATGTGGACAGTCATAGAAAATATTGTATGGTTCCATCTAAACAAATACCTTGTGACAATTTTTATAAACAAACTCATCCAAGGATAGGCAGTCATCTAAAAATCCAATGATGTTTAGGGAATATTACCGAAGCATACCCTTTGTTTTAGGAATAATCCGGTCACACTCTCTATATATCTAGGAAAGGTATTCCATGCTCAATCATAGATATATCCCATGTACTTATATATGCCCTTAAATATTTTGACATTACACATGAGTATCTTTCATATATGATTCTCAAGGTATCTCTATAAAAATATACTATCCCATATACATAATGATTTTATAGATTGTTTACTAGATGAATCTTATTAAGAAGGTTGAAATGTAAAATTTTTTAGCTGATTGATAATCAAACATACATTATCATGACTCCTTAGGGTCCATGGTAACCCTATAAAAATATATCATGAAATCCTTCTACTTCCACCATGACATATGATGTAGATAGAGAAAACCACTATAATGATAGTGCTAAAACTTTATCCTCTGGTGGGTAAGACATTAAGTAAAAAATATAAGAATTTTCATCTTTACCCCAGGACACTAGAACCACTACCTAAATTCATGGAACATCTTTTTCGATGAATGATTCAACTACCACCTATAGGTATGGATATATATCATCATCTATTTCGTAGTAGAAGTCGGGAATGAAACTCTCTTATGTACAACAAACACATTTTAATTATCTAACAACCAAAAGGTTATCAGATTACTATTAACTAGTTGTTTTCCACAGAACAACACAGTCTAGGTAAGTGTCTTTTCCATCATTCATCTAGTCTATTCTGGAAGATGTAACACCCATTATAAAAATTGTTATCAATCAATACTCTTTAGGATCTTATATCCTAAAATCATCTAACATTATCATCAGGATCCTATGTTCTCTAAAGGACATTCATTAAGATCTTGAGCTACATTCATCTTATGACTAAGAGAATCTACAAAGAAATTACGTTTAACTGGAAAATAATCCATCTAAAAATCAAACAAATATAAATACTCTACCCTTCAAATTTTCCTCATGTTTAGGTTCTATTTTGTGAAGATATAGTGAATTATATAGTGGTTAGTGTAAAAAAACCTCACACTAAAGATATAGTATCTACAACTCATCAATGATTAGACCACTACTACCATCTCCAAATCATGTGTAGGATACTTCCACTCATGGGGTCCCAATTGATGTGAATCATAAACTACAACCCACTCCCTCTACATAAGTACTTTTCCAAAACCAATGCTTGATGAATAAAAATATACAACATGACCAATGTATTTATGATGAATTATCAACACTAGAGTAATAGCCAATATCCTCTTCAACTCATGAAATTCCGCTTCACAATGGTTTGACCTCTAGAATATTACACATTTTTTTATAAATATAATCATTTATGATAATAAATTGGAATTTTTTGGTATATGTTTTTTGTTGTATCACACTAAAAATAATAATTCTAAACTAGAGCACATTATATGGATGTTTCCATGTCAACAATACCTTCACTTTCTTTAAGTCCACAAATATGCATATCTTAGACTGCACATCCCCTTAGTATCTCACATCATAAATCCAAAATTTATACTTCAAAATCATAGAATAAAGATTATTTGATAAAAGTGTACTTATTATTATCACAAGATATCTCAAATGTTATTATGGGGTCTGTGAGTAGATAAGGATGTCATTAATGAACAAAGTGAAGAAAAAGACAAGATATGGGTGGAATAACTTATTCATGAGATCCATGAACATTTACTGTGAATCTTCATTAAAAATTGATTCACTAAGTACTCGTAAAGATCATATAATCTCTAAAATTCCATATTAAAGATTTAAACCTCTTAAACATGCAATTAGAGATATAATGACCAAAAATCAATCTTAGAGAACCACTTGGATCCCAATAACTAATCAAAAAGTTCATAGATCCCAGTAGAAGGAATTATATTCTTCATCACCACTTGATTAAAAATTCGATAATATTTTCATATTTGAATACATGAATCAAAATTCTTGGAGAAAAATAATAGCGAAACCAATGATAAATTACTCTGCCTAATAAATCTCTTCCACTTAAAGTCCTCAATTTGTATCGTGATCACCTTCAACTCGGTTGGAACCATTCATTAAGGAGGTATCAGAATGTACAGTGAACCTAGATCAAGTACTATCTAAAACATGTATATTATAGTACATTGGATTTATAGAAAGGCTTATAAAAATAATTTTTGGATAGAGATCCAAAGTTTGAGGAATAGACAAGGTAAATTCTACTAATTCTACCGATAGATATAAGCCTATAATTTTCATCATTTTCATAAAAAACAGGTTGAAGTATTGACCAAATATTCTTAATCCTTGTTCCCACCCACTAAGACTCATATATATATATATATATATCTCCCTTTATAAAAGTAAAAGATACTAATATTTGGAAGCAATGAATGTGACCTTAGAAGCCAGCCAACCCGTCTATGTTGCGAATCAAATTGAATCTCATAAATACAAGTATCATGAGGTCCTGGAGATTATTTTAATAGTAAAGGAGTATATGAAACTATGGGAATTACCAAATATGTTCCCATTTGGTTCTTTATGGTGTTTCAACTGAGATAAACTTAGAATATAACCTGAAGGGTGTATGAATTACATCACCAATTTGGGCTGATATTAATGAATTGGAAGCACTCATATAAAAAAAAAATGATGTATAAAAAATAGAAGTGATCAAAAATATTCCTAAAAAAGTATATGGTCTCTCAACAAAATCATATAATGTTTGAACCCAAACCTAAACATTATATGAGTTAGCTATGTGACCTAGTCACTGAGTCACATGTCCCACCTAAGTCATCATTATCTAAGTCAATTGCTGAGCACCTCCTTTAGATCCATGGGTTAAAGATCACATTTTTCATCCAACCCTAGAAAACCTAGGTGATGAAAATCTATCGAAGAACTATGGAATATTCCCATTTTTTATACACTATCAACTGATCTATGGGGTTCTTTATAGAAATGTTTATAAGACCTAACCCCCATAACAGAAACAATGTGGAACTCCTCTTGTTGGGGTTAAAGAAGACATACTATACTCCACCTTATTACCATTACCTAGCTCTATATACCTGGTCCTTCTATCCTTGCTACTAGAAGAGGAACACATTTTAGTAGTAATAGGCCCCCAATATTGAGTATGGAAGGGTAGAAAATGAAAGATTCTTTGTCCTCCTTCACCCCCTGTTTGATAGTGCAGGATTTATGCATAAATTCTAGGCATTTTTCTAGGTCATAGTACTTAACCTATAAAAATATTTTGGGATTAATAATGATATTTAAATTCATGGTCTTATGTGCATCATTTCTAGCTACGAGTGGAGCAATGCAATTTTTCTTTTTGAAATGATTGGAGTATATAAATATCATCATGGAACCCTGTTGTATCTCCATAAACTCTTGTTCTCGGTCCATTTTCTGTATATATTGAGAAAATTTCCCAAAAAATACATATTTGATGGTATCCATAGTAATACTACCATATCTTCTAGCCATACTCTTTATTCCACACCACATTCTACTTGGTACCAATAGCATGATAACTTCTATCTTGACCTTTCTATCATTAGGTATCTTGATGTGGTCAAAGAAACACTAGATGATGTCTTTCCATGATTCTACATCCTTTTCTCCTCTAAATACCTAAATTAATAGTTAATTATGGAGTTGTAAAAATCTAGAGTATTCTACCATTGGCCACGGTTCCCCTCCACCCAAGTATGAATCAAGAAGAATGTCTCTCAACTAAGGTGGGATAACTGCCCGCCCCACTAGTGAAGTTGTGGGAGAATTCCCTTCTATACCCTCCTCCACATCAGGTGGTGGTACAAGGGAATTATCCTTGGTACCATATCCTACATCATCAACTTGTCCCACCTATCAACTTTAGTGTGGTATCTCTTAATATTT
The DNA here is from genome assembly GCA_963277665.1 of Viscum album. Lineage (NCBI taxonomy): Eukaryota > Viridiplantae > Streptophyta > Magnoliopsida > Santalales > Viscaceae > Viscum > Viscum album. The sequence goes on along the minus strand of OY728162.1, from coordinate 1,368,602,027 downwards.
GAAGGAAATATTTTGGAAAATCCAAGTCATTAGGATAAGCCTAACCCGCCTATGGGATCACACGAGGGTTATCCTTAGAGTATACCCACAACCTAAGGTATATTCCTCCTCAAAATAACCAATTTTTAATCCTAATATATTATTCGTAGTAAAATATATAAAAAACATAATATAATGTATGGGTTTAACTAATTAATTCCAATATGTGTACCACTAAATGGATATATCACTAAATCAAAAACACATATCTATCTGGAATAGATAACAAAAATCAAGGGATTAAATTAATGAATTAATATCCATTACATGACATATATATATATAGTGTTATCATATGTTCGTAGTCATGTTTCATGAATGCATCTAAAATCCCATTAAATAGTTACATATGTCTCGTCAGTAGTAACTCAGAGGTCCATTACACATGATCTGGTCGGGTATATTGAAAATCCACTACTAGAGCCCAATAAAAATAAATTCCTTCAAAATTTTCATAGATTAGTCAAAAGGAAAATAAGAAAATTTGTACGTGATACCATTTTGTAACTTCCTGACTAAAACCATAGGGTCTAAGTCTGAGAGACCTAAGACCTCACGCACACCTTCACATTCACAAGAGGATTTCGACTATTTGTTGGGGTCTGAAGACTATCATTGGGGAGATTTTACCCTCAATATAATTTCCCTATACCAATAATATAAATAAATAAAATATATTTTTAGATTAAGAGGACGAAAAATGTAATATCGAATGACACACATGATATACAAGTAATAAATGTGACCCCTATATGGAATGACAAACTGGATTATTTATAATGCATGTGAATAAAATAAATTATTTTTTATTACCCTATAAATTACATCCCAATAATCCACCTAGATCCAAGATAAATGAGTCAAACTTCTTATAGGGGCCCCATACCTTATCTCGGATCCCTATAAACGAAGGTTACATGAGTATCATAATGGATATACTTGGTGTGGGTAATAAAATATACATAGAAACCACTAATGTGTATTTAATTTTTTTTACTTGTATAACATGCGTATTCCATGATAAAAATGAATAAAATATCCAGAATAAATAATTATGTACCAAGAACATGTGTGCTAACAATTCCACGATTTTACCCAATCATACCTACTTCCACTCCATACTAGAAGCATGAATAATTATTTTAGAAGCAATCAATAAATGGAAATAATTATGGTGATGTGATACTCAGTATCCTTATGGCATAGAGTCTCATGTCTATCCACAAGGCTAACCATTGAACATGTAATCCATATATGAAAGAGATAAATTTTTTACATGTCAACTTTGTGTACTCATGGTCTAAAAATACGGGCTGATGCACAAGGCTATCATGCACAAACCCTATTTATTGGTCTGTTATCATCATCACTATATATCATGCACAGTAATACTTGTTGTAATCATATGATAAGGGTCCAATTTTCATGGATTACATGAACAACCTCCAATGATAATATAATACACATAACATCGAAGAGAATAATAAACAATCATAGAATGTCATCTTGATAATATAATAGAAAATATATAACAACATGTTATCAACATCAAACATGGTAAAAATAAATTATTATTAATACTCATGGATATAAAGATAATATATTTGTATCCTGAAAAAACACACACCCATAATAAATACCAATCAACAAATAATAATATTCCATGCTATCACATCATGAACAAAGGAAAAACGATTTTACAAGGGTCTCAAAATGGAAAAGAACATCATATATCAATTTTTTGATTAATAAATCCAATGTCGATCAAGGATTTATGACTTGACTACAAACCCAAAAATGATGAGCTCACATGTCAAAGATGTCAAAATAATGTTCTGAGTCATAAATAATAATTATTATAATGGATATGAAAGAAGACATCCAGTTGATAAGGGTGGTTGTATAATCATATACCCTATTAAGTATATCAATGGAAATAATTCCATGGTATATCAAATAAGGGGATTTGAATTCACCAAATCCATTTTTGATTTAAGAAATGATTAGGAATTCCTTTATAATTCTAGAAGAGATCTTCAAGTATTGAAAAAAATTATTGATACATCCTCAAAACATCATCATTCCATTAGTAATAATGATATTCATGATGAGATTCATTAAAAAAAGGTCGCATGATGATCTTCCTAGAGAAACTCACATGAAAACATCCACAATTCATGATTGTTTTAGCTTTGTACATGGGGTTGTTACTTTCACATAGATTCCTACAGAAAAATACAAATAATAACCAATTGATCAAGGTTATGTCATTAATTACTGGTCAGGATGAGCACTCGGATGATTATCCATAAACACATACATGTAAAGCGTCCATATTTGATTGTAGATCTTTATTTGATTATGTAATGATATCAACTCCTAGAATCCATTACTATTATATGGAGAGAAGAAGAAAATTTCATCATATCTTCAATGAATTTTTAGATCCAAAATAGATCCACAAACACCTCTTATGAAGGATGAATAATATTTTGTAGATTTATTAAAAAAACCATTCTTACATCACATGATCGATCTATGGTTTAAGAGGCAATTTGAGAATAATTGGGAGAGTCGTGATGCAAGAGGGGAGGTATAAATTTCAGATTTCATTTAATAGGGTTGGAATTGGATATTAAAAGGGAAAAATAGTACCCATTAAACAAAAGGGTGAAATAATTTCACCTTAATATTTGGTGTAATGGAAACTTGGTGAGCCTCAGTGGTGAGATGATGGAACCACCGACTAACCAGTGTGCCAAGTAGACCCACCTGGGTCCTACTAGTGTCAATGGATGGCTAGTGACTAGACAAAAGCAAGATGGTGGAGCCCCATCAGAAAGATACTGGGGTGTGGAGACACATACTAAACTACTATATTCCCACCAACTAGATGGTGTCTTATTCTATATTGTTAGTGTCTACCTTCCATCCTCCACACAACCTAGCCCTTCCTCAACACTTCCACCTTAAATACACATACCTTTATCCAATAAACCATAAAATTTAAATATCATATATCAATGATGAAATAAAATATAAAGGATATATTTATAATCATAAAATAATGTTTACATGGAAAAATAATATGATTAAATAATTATAAACTATGTTAATAAAAAATATTTTTAATGCATCAAAGAAATATTTTTTTAAAAATAATTTTTTTTGTGTTTTTTAAAATATATTAAATGTATTTTATGTCACCTATAGGGGTTGAATCATGTAAAAAATATTCCTTCTATAGAATTATAATATTAAATACTATTTAATAAGGTTGAATTCAATTTAGTCTTAATTAAAAGTAACCATCTTAAATATTTATCACATCGGTCAACGGTAAAATGGGTTAAAAGGGTTAAAATGAAAGGGATAAGTTTTAAATATAATATAAAAAAATACATTAAAAACCAATACTCTATTGTATTTTTACCTTACCCTTATCATGTTAAAATCTATGAGAATTTGGAGACACCATCATTATAAAATTACTTTATATTATCCAAATATTTTAAGTATTCCAATCTGTATCGCCTCTCTCACTTATAAAAGGGTAATATTTCCCCTCTATCATTCATGCATCTTGATCTAATTAGCTCAACCAATACCAACCCACATCCCATTAAATAATTCTCTCCTATAACATTGTGATAATGTTCTCATTATAGTACCATCCTATAAGGATTAAGGTGTTATCCAATGGTTGGTTTTTGAGGAAGAGGTATAACTTTTAACAGAGTGATTTTATTTCATTTTATATTTTACCGTTTTGAAATAATCAATAAACATTATTCTATAATAAAAATATTTATTCCATATAATTTGTTTTTTTTATATTTGAGTGATGTGAAATTTTCAAATAATTTCTATGTTATGGAGAATAAAAATATTCTCATGCACACATATGACCTAACGTCTCCATATACTGGTGTAATTTAATTTTCATAACCACATGACACAAATGTTTATAAATATAGATGTAATAAATATAAATCATATTTATGAAATAATTTTTAATCTATAAATATAATATATCATTTACCTTCTTACTCTTATACACATTAAAATATGATTATTTTTCTCGTGCATTTGTGTGGAATACCATCTTCATGAAGGGATGCGATTTAGTTTTCATATATTACACTAATTGATTATTCAATATATATGTATATAATGATTTTATATGAGATTAAATTATTTATTATTATGTTATAGATGATTTAATATTGATCAAGTTATAAGGTTCAAATCTCTTGAATCCAAAGTTATAAGAAAAATGAAATTATTAACACTCAGAAACAATAATTTTAATATAGAATTATTAATTAGAAGCTATAAAAATGTTATAAATGGATAATAAATGATTTTATAAATATGTATATGGGTTTTTTTATTAAATTATAATAAAAATAAATTTATTATATAGGAGGTTAGAATCACTTATGAAGTATGTTGAGTATGATGTATGGGTTTTTTACAATATAATCCTTATTCAAGATTGAATATTCTTAATTTTTCATTGGGTGAATAAAATGAGAGATATAAATATATTAATCCAAAATATATTTTTCCTCATCAGGTTATTTATATAAATTAAAACTTTTCCTATCATTTTTCTCTATCTATGTATTCATAAGTCTGAAGGAATGTTTTTAAGTAAAATCGACAATGATTTTATATTCATTGGGGAATATTTTTCTTTCATGTCAATATTTTATTTATAATAATTTAACTAATTTGTTTGAAATTACTCTAAATATCTATTAAGGTTATCTTGTTTATTTTTTACATTTAATAAAATGTATTGTAATAAATATTCCTAAATGTTTCTCAATGACGAACTTTTTACTATTGGTGTGAAATAATTTTTTAATAGTTATAACATGAATGAATGTTCCCACAATGACAACAATTAATTGATAGAAATATTTATTCTGATTATTCAATAGAATAATTTTAAAAAATTATTTTCCTAATATTATGGAATATTTTATACATTAAATAAATAATTTCAAAATGAAAAAGAATTTTTTTTATAAAAAATGATTCAGTGGTCTTTTAAAAGTAATTTCATATATGTCACTATCCTTTAATTAATCTTTTACAATAATAGGAATATACTATAATAATAACATCAACCATATATATCTAGATGAATTATGATCATTTTTACTTAGAATGTATTGACATTTGATATTGTATTTATTCTTATATATAGTTATTTATTATTATGTCATATTGATTATGTTGTATTTTTTATTCATATGATGAATTCATTAGACTTATTATGTTAAGAGTGGGGCCTAGAATTAAATATACCATCGATGCATTTGTAGGAAATATGAGAAAAAGTAGGTATTGTATTTTGAATATTCCTTATCCATTTATATATAATGTATTAGCATGAGGCCTTGAAGATAATGTTAAGATGTCTGAAATTATACATACCATCATTATGTAATCAGTTATTCATATCTATGTTATTATTCAAATAGTTATGATACCCATAGTAATGTTTTATGATCATTTGATTATTTATATTAAATTATTAGATAATCGTTTATTCCCTCTATATTATTTATTGTAATGACCATTATTTTGTAAGTGATATTTGTCTCATGAATAAATGTGTTTTATGTTATATAAAATTAGACACATACAAGAGATAGAGAAACTAAAAAAACTATTTAATTTATGGAGATCATTACATTAGTGAATAACTAAACCCAGAAAAATTACAAATATTAAAATGGATAAAAATATAAAATAGAAATAGTATAATGGGAAAAATTTTATATTTCCAATCTTCTAGAATTATTTCCCCTACAAACAACACTATAGAAAATAAACATATTATCTGTAAAGAAGTAGACATTTTAGAAAAGGAAAATATAGAACCATGGGAGTAATTATAGTTAATTTTTAATAAACTATAAAAGTGTAATTTATGGGAGTTATTTTGACCTTTGGAATTGTTATGTGATTGTTGTCATAGTAATGTAACTATTAGAATAGTAACACAATAGTTGGTAATATTAACCTGAACATTTAGAAAAGGGACATGATTGTTGGAATAGTAATTTCACCAAAAAATAAAAAAATTGAATAAAAAATATAATTATTAATTTAAGGGAATATAAATAATATAAGTTTAAAAAATACATGTCAATATTTGTAAATAAATGAAAATATAACCACATTTTTAATAAGAAATATTTTAATCCATTTAAAAAATATTAATTTTTATTTAAAAAATTAAAATTAACTATGTTACAAAATTATATTAGTAAAATATAATTTATTTTTATGATGAACTTTTGTTAATTTTGCAAGGGTTAATTTTTGGTTATTTTATGAAATACTTAAAATTTTAGATGAATAGTAAAAAAATGTTTTTTAGTAATTAGTATATTTTAAATGACACTCTTATTGATGTAGTAATTACCTCTTTGATTCTAGAGATTTTTTTATCAATTGAACACATATTTAATGAAATAAAAAAGGCATTTAAATATCATACAATTTTTTCCAAACCTAACAAGCATTTTACAAATTATAAAGTCTACATATTTTATTAATAATATATTTTTTCATTTTCTCCATTTCTTTTTGATTAAAATAATATATTAGGATTATAAAGTGTTTAATATTCTTAAAATTATATTATTTAATCCAAATATACTTAATAATTTCAAACATGTTACTATTTACAGGTTTAACATGGATATAATATTTTATTCTGTATTATTACTCTAAAATTCCCCTCTCTTTAAGTATAAATAAGCTCTCACCCCTCCCTTGTAAGACCAATTCAAATCAACTTACCAAAGGATACATTTTTCCCAAGTAACCACTATTTTGACCGATAAAATCTTTAGGGTCTTTCTCGAGTAAACTGACTCCTTCAATAAATGAAGATTAGTGCCATGTAAAAGAAGCAACACCAAGAATAATTCATTTTTTCATCAACACATCTTATTACTTTCCAATTATCTTAATTGTTTCTATATTCCACTCAAAAAAAATATTTCAATATTAATTAATTTGTATGATATCAATTTATTAATGATGTTATCTAACTATAATGATTATATTTATGATTTATTTTTATTTAATACTTATCCTTATTCTTCTTTGGACAACATATCATTAATTTTTAGGACACTTCCAATGAGGAAATTTCCAAATCCTTTCTTACAAATTACCTTATGGATAGTTATAATAAATTAATAACGATATATAAATGATTAAATATATTAATTTTATGCTTCTATAATTAATTAAAATTATGTATTAATGACATTTAACCATAATAATAATATTGAAAAAATGCGATATTATTTAAGGAAAATATTATATCCAAATATTTCAACTTAAAAAAGAGAAATACGTAAAATTATTAAATGATTATAATTTATCAAGAGTGAAAAAAATTATATATAACAATTATATTTCAATTTTTTAATAAAGATATTTTTATTAATCATAATGTGGAAAAGAGATGAAATAAATTTTGATTTATGGTAAGGGGATTCTCGAACCCAATTATATCCTTTCAGGGTGTCTTTTCTTTCCCATAATTTTATATATGGATAATCCTATACATTACATAAATTTTCATTTCGTTCATTCTCTACCCATTATGAGGATATACTTGTTTTTACCTCTTCGAAAGGAATTCTAATCTAATTAACATGATTGTTTTTGAAAATTCACTATTTTTGAAATCAACTCTTTGAATCCTATTTATTTTTTTTCTTAAAAGAAAAATTATATTTTACCCCATAATATGATGTCCCATATTATTTTTATAACATCAAAGGTTATTCTTTAATTTATAATTTCTGACAACATTATGAAACCCATTCTTTTCCACAGGGTTATTTCATAATTATGATTGTTACATGTTCTCTTTCCATGTGGCATGAATGATTATAATAATTTTCTATTGTGATGGGTGTGCCTAGAATTATATATCCCCCTAATTCATTGTGTAATGTCATATATATCTTGATATTATTTCTATTATGGTGAACATGATTCTAGTTTTTATCTAAATTATAATTTTTCAGTTCATATACACATGTTAAAATAGGACTTGATGGTAGTTTTGTTCATAAGTATTTTTGGTCTATATCCATTATGTTCTGAGTTTTTATTAGGAATATACCATATTCCATACCTTTATCAAATTTTTCCTCTTTATTATGATGATTATCCTATTCTTGGGATATGATGATGTTGATTATGATCACCCATGTACTATTGATTCATGTCCCTTATTCCTCCCATGATATTCATACCATTACTAGGATTTTATATCATCCCTTTCATTATATAAAACCTTAGGTTATTTCTTGTACTAAAGATAACATGGAAGATTTTATGAGGAAAAGGAAGTATGATTTAAATAATTTTTAATTTTTATTATGCAAAAGTAATGCATGATACTAATTTTCCCAAGATAATAAACTTTATATCCTAGGTTTTATTACTGTTATGTTAGTTTTTATAAAAATTATGTAATTTTCATGTATAGAATAATGAGGTTTTTAAATTAATTCATTATTATTTCTATGATAGCTTCAATTGTACACATCACATTAGTGATTATTTGAGATCACCCTTTTAGTGTTTCTAATAACTAGTATGTCAGGAGGTTGAATTTGAATTATATGCACAAATATTCTAGAGGGAGTAATAATGTTATAAAATAAATACTGTTTTATATTTTATGATTTCAAATGTATGGTGGGATTCAACAATATGTCTAGTTTCTCAATAATAATATAATAATTTATCCCTCTTGATGGGGTCGCTTTTATGTAGTAAAAATGAAATAACACAACCACTAGGTCTAGGATACTATGGTTGGGGTTTCTATAAATAAATTTCTTGTAAATTTCATTGAAATGTATCTAATTAAGGGTTGTTTGGGTACATTTCTAATATGTCATTGGATGGAGCATGAATAACATGCTATTTTCCACTCATATGAAGAGTAAATAAATATTTCATTAGATCCAATTAGATAGGTTAAATACATGGTTACTCAAATTTGAGGCACATGATTTGTCACTAGATACATGGATAAGGGTCATGTGAGGTTATCATCTTCTTGATAAATTAAATGTGTTTTTTTGGTCGACCAAGTCAATATAATTCATAGAATCATGAAAAAATTAGATACCATATATTATAATGTCATTATTCCATGTCCAGCGGTCACTCAATGTCATAGGGAAACAGATTATATAGGAATATATATATTGTACAATATATACCATTGGTGGACACGTTTCTATGTGATATGAGTTTGTTTGATGGTTACTACTCATGACCATTTAATAGCTTGAGTAGTTATAATGATATGGTAGTGGACACTAAGTAAATATATTTATGAAATTGGTATTTAAAATTCATTATAAACATTATTAAAGACCATAGTGTCAAATAGGTTATAATTTGGATAAGTATTATGTTTTTTCAATGTGGTTTTTCTTTCAAAATGATTAATTTTCGGTAAAATAATATCAAAAATGATTTTCAGTCTGATTCACAATGAGTTGTGATGTTTTTTATGAAATCCATAAGGATTTTAGTTAAAGTGGAATATTTTTGCAAGTTCAGTTAAAAATTTATATACATATGAGGCATATATCTTTAGGATACATTTATACCAATGTATCCTTAAGAAATAGATCTATGATACAATGGTAGAAATATATTGTTAAGAAAAATATTTAGAATATATTCTTTCCATCATAGTTTAGTGTTAATGTGTTACAATCAAACACTCAGTTGTATCCAATGTATTATGTGGCTATGAATTGAACTACCACATATCAAGGGCATGATTAAATTTTTTCACTACTCCCTAAGATGAATTATTTAATGCATATGTTATTTTATTGAAGTTTTATATGAATTAACTAAGATGATGTAATGTATAGGCTCTATGATATCGAATTCAATAGATTTTATATGGTCAAATCTTAATTATATAAATACAATAAAATATCGATATATAATGGGATTAAATTCCTCATTTTTTTATGTGTTTAACAAAAATGATGTCAATGATCACTTCAATTATATTACATTATTTATTAAGAGAAATGTGGGTTATATCACCCCTCTCATTGTACTTGAATTATTAGGATTTGAATTGGTATTCTTTAGTTGATGTAATACCTCAAAGGTAGAGATCATAACTTTTCTACAATTGTATTGATTATAAAAAATACCGAAAATATTAAATGATATATTACTCAATTATATAGGTATTCTTGTACTTCTTAAAAACATGCATGTCAATTCTATCATACATATGCTATGTAGAAATGGGTTTTATTAAGATACTATTGTTCATATGATAAACACCTAAAACCCATGATTTATAAAAATACATGATAAAGATTCTCTAATATATACCATTTGAGGTAACATTTAAAAAATTTATCAGATTCATTATTTTTCACAATAGTATCAATGAAAATAACCATAAAGCTATATTAATATATGAAAATACCGCCACCTCAAAACCATAGAGATTATATTGTAATTCCAGGCTATGAATCATACATTCCGTGATTCATTGAAAAAACAATGTAGAATCATTCCCCTATATTGAATTTATGATTAGTGATGAAATATGGATTACGAATAATTATTTTTAGAGGTATTTTAAAGGCATAAGATGACAATTTTTTAAATAATCAATGTCAATGTTATCTATGGGAAGAATGTCTCACAATAAGAATTTAAAATAGTTTCTATTTCATACATTTATTTTGTTTGATATCTTATACTCTATGGAGCACCAAAATTATGTGAAGAAGTATTTTATAAGATATAATGATAAATTATTAGATAGTAAAATGAAATTTGTAAAATAAATAAATTTGTAAAAAGGTTCAAATTAACTTATTTAAAATCCATTAATTCTTCAAAAACCCTTCTTGAATTATTTTTTTGAGTTATAATTTTTTTTAATATCTAATAATTTTGAGAAATTATATCAATAAATAGTATTGATAAGTTTATGTAATATTCACTAAAATAATTAAATACATTAATAAATTTTTTAAGTAATGATGAATATAGTAGTCTAACAATTATTGGTTTAACGGAAATTATTTATTCTAAAACACTATCAAATATGATTTTAAAAATTATTTCTATTATTTTGAGAATTATAACTATATAATATTATTGTTCACATATATATAAAAAATTTATAACCATTCATTCAATTATTATAATTTTTTTTGAATGAATATAAAAACATTTAAAGGTAAAAGGAGACTTTTTAATAAAACTACTTTTATGCGTGTAATGTCTTTTAATCATAATTGTTTTTAATAATTACCTATTAATGAATGGTTTAGTGGAAAACAATATTTATTCCTGAATATAATTTATCATTCATCTAATTCTTATTTAATACAATTAAGTGAGAAAAAAATCATATATTTATATAAATGAAACATTTTCTTTCTAAAAACGGGGTTTACCCACTTTGTGGGTGGATACTAGAATTAAATTTTTTACACCTATATGAATTGAATATTATAAAATATATACCACATTTGGAATCATAATAATTAATATTAGATAATAAATATATCTTTTTTAGCCATAATGATTAATTTCCTCTATTAAAATCATATTACGATGTTTAGTTTTAGAATTTGTTAAAATGAATTAAACCAACTAATAAAGATTATAATAAAAATACATTGTAATTACCTAATTATATGAGCTTATTTCTACCTTACCTCAATTTATATTTGATATTGGAATAGATTAGAGATTATTTTCTTGGAAATAACATTTATTATGTTTAATTATCTTAATATTTATAGGATTACCACTCCTGTTAAGTTAAAGAGGTCACATCTACATATAAATTCTCTATAAAACATTATAAACTTATCTCATCCATGATCAAAACCAATATATTCTCAACTATTAGAACAACTTGATATTTTATGACACATTTCTCATCAAATAGTTCTAATTTCTATAATTGATGGTGATATATAGAACCTTGATTCAATATGAACCACAATATAGTATATTGTCACAACCTATCCATTAATTTAGACGATATGGATAATAATAAAAAATTATGAAGAATATTTTTAGAGGATTTATATAATTAATTTTTTAAAGTTTTTATAATAGTCATTTTATGTTTCAAAAATATGTCATCTTCAAAAATGATTTTAATTTCATTCTTTTTGTAGACATTATAATTAAATTATACCATTTGTCGAAATTTAATATTACCAAATTAACATCTATTTTGAAATCATAACTTCAAAATTATCTTATGGGGGTGTTTTGGAAATTTTAAGAAAATGTTTCTTTTGGTATAATAGTGATAATATCAATTTTTAGAAAAAAATCTATTTCATTTTTTAGTATTTTCATATATCCGTTTTTATTTAGATTAGTTTTATAATGAAATTAGTTTATTTTTTAGAAATAATTAAATTTATAACCTTTTGGATCACCACTATACCTGATATTGGTATTTTAAAGCATTTATAAAAAATGACACATTTAATAAATCTCTTTTACATTTCACTTTTCATGTTTACTATAAAATGAAATTCTGACACATATATTGGCTGAATTTAGTAAAATGGATTAAATATTTGAAATAATTAAAACTAATATTGTATAATAAATTTAAATTTTTATTCTTTATTATGAATGGTAACTAAAGTAAAAAATTCATGACAAAGGTAAATTTGAAATGGGATAAACATGTATTAAAAGAAATATATATAGTTTAAAATGATCTAAAAACTTTTTTAAATACTATTGGATGAATATAGTTTGGTATAATATCATCTTATATCATAACATATTCCAATATAGAAGAATATTTGTTGAGTATGAAATTATTATATTTTAATCTTTTAATAAATCCAAAGTGTGTCCACGGCCACATATTTAAAAGGACACCCCTACTATCTCATCATTACAAAACACTAGGACACCGACCTTGACGAGAACCAAAACAATTTTATTCTAAATTTATTTATCCATTATTTATTGATTACCTTATTCTTAAAATATGTGACGACCCTGACACCCGGATCTCGGAGTCGGTTCTGGAAACATGATGTGTAATTTTTTTATAAATACATGAATATAAAAATTACACATCTCTTCCATCACTGATAATCTTTTAGGTTTAGGTTTTTGAAAACCAGAAACAATAGATACATTTCATAAAAACATGACAAAGATAATCTTCATATTGTTTCCATCACATAGAAGTACTCAAATCTTGATAAATGTACAAACCGTGTAAAAATAAATTGAAAACATAGGGCGAGAATTTGAAAAACTCAATAAGGTGTTTTAAAATAAATTAATGAAATTCATTTTCAAAACAACCCTTTAAAATTATTACAAAATATTTTCTTAAATGGTAAAAAACTTTCCAGAAGCATGTCATAAATATATTTAAATGTTTAGTTGAAATTATTTACATGGAAAACTCATACACAATAATAAATACAATTATTCAAAATATATAGATAAAACAGTTATCAGAGTACACATAAATTTACAATGATGCATCAAATACTGAATAATCCAGAAATTAATCAAACTAATTTTCTGTAAGAAAATAAAGGATGATGATATCTTTAATCACATGAAATAAAGCTTTCTTAGAATTTAAGAAGTAACAATTTCATGTTTCTCTTAACACCAGAAATGCAATTCATGAAATTGTGGATGTAATAATAACCTCTATATGAAAATACTGATATTATTAACATTCCAAGTACATACTTCATTATTTCTTAAGAATTTATTTATATTATAAAATATTATTTAACAAGGGATATTATTCTATTTCAATAATCCCATGGTTGGTTAAAGATTAACCACACATTGATAAAAAGCATATTTTCAGAGAATAATAACATTCTATCAAGGCCTCGTGCCAAGACCATATATAATCATTTTTTCATGGCCTCGGGCCATGACCTAGTTTTTCTAATGAGACCCGCTGATTCATAAAGAGGATACAACATGCCTCACACATCACATAATACATCCAATGCATTCCTCATATGTATAATTTTCTTTAAATCAAAGTATCTCATACCGCTTTGATTTATCATTTTATGTCTTTGGTTCGAAGTGACCCATACCACTTAAAATAATTAATTTATGTATTTTATTTGAAGTTTCCCATACCACTTCAAATAAATGACAATTTAATCCTTAAATTATCATAAGTGATATATTGATAATAGATTTATTGGATTTAGTAGATAAAATAATAGTTCTTAGAACCCTTTTTCCATGAATATAAACATTCAATGCATTAGAATACATGATTTTTCATTCAGGATAGATACTAATCATGTTAAAACTATGAAATGATATACAGAAGTGTAAAATAGGTAAATCATAAACTAATACTGTTTATTTTGGTGGATTCCACTTATATTAAAACATAACACTTCCTAATGTAAAACATTCATAGTGATGCATAAAAAATTAAACATACTTTACTAAAGGTGTATGTACATGTATGTGCATATGTATAAACAAGATATACTACTCAAATTAAAAATCATAATATACGTAAATTTAATTTCTTCAACAAGGTGATGAATTATTTAAGAATTTTTAGGCACACAATAACAAAACAAGGTTTTGTTACTGTTTGCCCAAATAAAATTGTATTGTGTGTGTTGCATAAAATCATCACTAGGTTAATACCATATCATCTTATTAAATAATCCAAGACATGAATATGTGATATTGTGGTCCCTATATATATATATGGTTTTGAAAATTATATAAAACCAAATACACAAAGGGTATATATGGGATCTGTACAAGCAAAATAATGTTTGATAAACCCCCATAAATTTTGTACACTTAAAAAACATAATTAAATCAGCCAAATTGGTTTTATGAAAACCTAATTCCGATTATAACTAAAAATTATATGTATATACACATATATATTTATATGTTTCACTTAGACAAAACAATTTATAATACTTACATGATTTATACACATTTAGAACATCATTTAAAAATAAATGTTCATCATTTAGAAATCATAAAATCAGAATAGGTTTGTTTTAAAAATAAAAAAATTTATTAATATATATCCATATATAGACATATAAGAGGTAATAGAATAAAAAACAAAACTAAAAATATACCATTCACAAATGTTATGCACATCATATACATAGATTAAATTCTGTAAAAAATCATTTAGAAAACCAAAATCATTTTGGGAGTAGATGTAATATAAAGCTATATATATAAATCTATGTATAAAAAAACAAAAGTATATCAAATGGTTTGCACAATGAAATTGTTGAAAAAATAATCCCTTACCTGAACTCAAATGATGAGTGGAGGCGAGCAAAGGTTGGCGAGGAGTGTGAAAAGAGAGATCTCATAGGTTTTATTGGTGTAAAGAGAGTTTATATAAATTTTTCATATAAAATATATGGATATAATTTTATATACCTTTGTTCAAACATAATATCATAACCAAATAAACCTAAAAAAATCACATATAACTATTTAGAGAGAAACAAAAACCATGATTAACTCAAATATTGAAAATTATATATATAGAATATGGAATGTTTGCATGGAAGATGGTGTTGGTTAGTAATAAAATAACCCACCATGAATACTTGAGGAAAGGAGAATGGATACAACCTGCACAGAGAGGGACAAGAGGACTCATGGGTCGAAGAGGGGAAGTAGAGAGGGGATCGCAACGTGAACGGGTGCACATACACGATGCGAGGAAGAAGAAGAAGACATAAGAGATTTATAAAAAGGACAGATGGTCACAATATTTCCAGTCTAATCGGGCAGCTATGGTCGCTTATGTGTTTTTAAAAATGAATGAATGTTTGAGATTACATCACAGATCTGATCAGATGACCATGGAGAAACACATGATTTAAAGCAACATGAGCTGCTGAGATTAGATCAAAGGGAAATGGATGACCTAAATCACATCCCATTAAAAATGGCCACATCCCACATCGAAACTGAAGTGGTTTATCGGCTTCCTTATAATACTCAGTGCTTCTGCACATGAGAAATAAATTCTCTTCCCCCTCCCCGGTACCTCCCCATACTGGTTCTTTCCAGTAGGCGCACTCTACGCCCACACCTAACATCATAAAATCTTGCACGGTGGCACTGCTCTGGTCCCTCACGCTTCGGTGGGTTATGCACGCTTTGGTGTGTGAGATACCCCTCCAGTTGCTGGTTGGCTCGCGCTGGCTGGCTAGTTGGGGAGGCATGGATGCCTACAGTGGGATGCCTATGGCCTTGAAGACTTGGCCTTCAAGGCTGTCCTTAGCTAGGGATCTCACAATATTTTTTTATGAAAAAAATATATTACCTAAAAAAACAGAATATTATAAAATGAATTAGTTATATGTATTCATATTAATTAAACAGAATATTAATTTTTTAACAACAAAAATGAATATTCATATTAATTTTTCATATTTATAAAATCATTCTTCCCACACTATGATTAATTATTTCTTTTGTTTTTATGCATTTTGAGTTTTAAAACATCAGGTTTCAAAATATAATTTCATTGAACATGTAATTTTAGTCATTGTAATTATACTTTCAAAATCCAATTAAAAATTATATCTTTAATTAAACCATGAAATAATTGTACTAGGGATATATCTTTATTAGATGTAAAGTATTTTAAAATATTTTAAATTCATAAAATACTTATATATCTTGAATACATAAGATAACAAAAATACTTAATATTCAAAATAGTTACAAAGTTTTATAAATGTTAAAAACACCAATGATCACCTAAGGACCGCAACAGCTATTAACCGTCACAAAATCGGTGAAGATGGTGATCTATATCCCCTTAATGCTCAGTTTGGTCACCATAGCTATAGCTATAATGTTATTAATTATGACCGACTTGAAGGATATGCACTACGTACTCGGTAAAGGTGTAGTGTTTGGTGGACTCCTAGTAAATTTGATTGCTCTCATAATAATAATTCTCAATAAGTGAGGTTCTCTTATCCTTGTCGAATTGTATTATTTCCGAATTTCTATGGAATAAAACATGACTTTATTTTTATTTTTAAAATATTTTATTTTTGATACACTATTGTTTAAAAAAACCAAAATAATAATAATACATATAATTATCAAAATATTTATTATTAGAACTTAAAAATTTTTTGGGTGTTACATTACCCCCTAATAAAATAATTGTGTCATCGTAATTATATCATGCTCTTAAGCTTCCTTGCACTGACTTTTAACATTAACTTTGAGGCCCCTACAGAATATGTCTTAAGTTTTAATGATTAACAAAATTTATTAAAGAAATTTTTTGTTTTATACCTTTACCAAGTCCACCACTATCGGAGACTTTATTGGCAGGTTCTTCAGATTAGGTTGATCCCCAAAACATTTTTTAACTCCTCAATTCCATTCTCCCAGATAAACGTCTCATAGTTAAAGTCAATATCATTCGGGCAACAGTAGGCCCCCGAGAGGGTTGAACATGAGGCGTAGAGTTTGTAGATATTGGAATTAACATAGTTTTGATAGTCCAATAAAACAACTTTGTTTTCTAAAAACCAGATATTATAAAGACTCCCATACCTGCTGAAACTCAAAACTTGGACCAAATAGGCTATACAGGGTAACCCATCTCTACATCATCTCAGAACTTTTCCAGGGATAGCTAAGCCTCAGATAAGGTGAAACAAAATAATAGAGATTCTTAGTACCTTCATTTTTGTGCATAAAATGAGAGTTTCTCTTGTGACATGAGGTAGTAGACATGACTCATCCCTTGATAAAGTCGAAGGATATTTTGGTTGTTAGACACTTGATAGAGGGGTTTGTAGGTTAGATGTAGATTCATAAATGGCTGGTATGTATCTAAACATGACTAAAAAATTATGTTCACTAGTAATTCGTTAGGGAGAGACAAATGGTTTGTGGGTGAACCTTCTCCTTCCATAAAAAAATTTTACGAAGGAGTTTCATTTAGAAAAACATGATTTTTTTATTCTTTTCTAATTTTACAGAATTGTCTAAACCAATCCTCTAATACCAACTATGATGAACCCAACCCTAGAATCCTATAGTCAGTTCTTGAAACATGATGTGTGATTTTTTATAAATACATGCATATTAAAATTAAACATCTCTTCTGTCATAGAGAATCTTTTGGATTTAGGTTTTTGAAAACATGATACAACTAACATATTTTTTAAAAAACTTGACAAATATATACTTCATATTGTTTCAATCATATAGGATTACTTAAAGAATTATAAATCAACTAACCCTATAAAAATAAATTGAAAATGTAGGGTGAGAATTTAAAATGCACAGTAATGGGTTTTAAAATAAATTAATGATTTTTGTTTCAAAACATCCCTTGAAAATGATTACAAAAAATTTTCTTAAATGGTAAAAAACATTTCTAGAAGCATGTCATCAATATTTATCCAAGGATTCTTGAAAACATTTTTTTAGAAAGCTGTGACACAATAATTAATAAAATTATTCATAAGCTATAGATAAAACACTTATTAGAGTAAGCATACATGTACAATGATGAATATAATGATGCATAATCCAAAAATAAATCAAACTAATTTTTAGGATGACAAGTAAGGATGTTGATATCTTTAAGAACATGAAATAAATCTTAATTAGAATTTCTAATGTAACAATTTCTTGTTTCTCTTAACACTTGAAATTCAATTCCTGAAATGGAGGATGTAATAAAAACTTCTATATCAAAATCCTAGTATTATCAACTTGCATGGTACATAATTAAATATGCCATAAGAATTAATTACCATTATAAACAATTCTTGACCATGGGATATTTTAATAGTCAAATAATTCCATGGTAGGTTAAATATTAATCAAACATTGAGGAAACTCATAATGATGGACCATCATAACATTCTGTCGACGCCTCGTACCAAGACCATACATAATTATTTTTTCATGGACTTGTGCTATGACCAGATTTGTCTCATGAGACCTGCCGATGCATCTATAGGCTATTTCAGGCCTCACCTATCATATAATGCGTCTAATGAATCCTCATATGTCTAGTTTTCTTTAAATCAAAGTGTCACATACCACTTTGATTTGAAATTTTATGTCTTTTATTTGAATTGTCCCACACCAAATCAAATAATTAATTTCTATCATTTATTTGAAGTGTCCCATACCCCTTCAAATAAATGTCTACTTAATCCTAAAATTATCATAAGTTACATAATAATAATTGATTGATTGTGTTTGGCACATAAAATAAAAAATCTTAGAACCCTTATTCCAAGAAAATAAACATTAAATTCATTAGAATACATGCTTTTGAATTCACGATAGATACTAATCATTTTCAAACCATGAACTGATAAATAGAAGTTTCAAACTAGTTAATCATAAACTAATAGTGATTTTTTTGGTAGATTCATATTATATTATAACATAACACTTTCTAATGTACAACATTCATATTGATGCATAAACAATTAAACATACTTTACTAAAGGTTTATGTGCATGTATGTGCATATTTATAAATGAGAGATACTACTCAAATTAAAAAATCAGGATGTATGTAAAGTTAATTTCTTTAACAAGGTGATAAATTCTTTTAGAATTTTTACGCACGCAATAACAAATAGGGTTTTGTTATTACTTCTCCTATAAAATTGTACAGTGTGCGTTGCATAAAATCATCACCAGGTTAATACCATCATAACATATTAAATAATCCAAGACATGAATATGTCAGATTTGGGTCCTTATACATATATGGGTTTGAAAATTATATAAATCCATATACACAAAGTGTATATATGGGACCTCCACAACCAAAAAAGGTTTGATAAATCCTCATAAATTTTGTACACTTCAAAAACATAATTAAATCACCAAAATTGGTTTTATGAAAACCTAATTAAAATTATAACTAAAACATATATATATATATATATATAAACATATAACCATAAATACACATATATGTTTATATGTTTCACTTATACAAAACAATTTAGAATCATTACATGATTTACACGCATTTATGAACATCATTTTAAAATAAATGTTAATAATTTGGAAATCGTAAAACCAATATAGGTTTGTTTTGAAAATAAACATTTTTATTAATGTATATACATATATAGATATATAGGAGTTAATCGAATCAAAAAAACAAACTAAAAATAAACCCTTCACAAATGTTACGTGCATTATATACATAGTTTATATTCTGTAAAACATCATTTAGAAAACCAAAATCAGTTTGGGATTGGATGTTACATAAAATTATATATATATATACATATATGTATAACCATAAAAACAAAAATTTACATCAAAGGGTTTGCATAATAAAATCATAGAAAAAATAATCCCATACCTGTACTCAAAGGCTGGGTAGAGTCGAGCAGAGGTTGGAGAGGAGTGTGAAAAGAGAGAAAATGATGGTTTTATGGGTGAAAAGTGAGTTTATATAAAATGGTTATATAAATTGTATGTATATAATTTTACACACCTCATTTCAACATAGGGGAATAAAAAAATAAACTTAAAAAAAATTGCGTCTAACAATTTATAAAGGAACGAAAACCATGATTAACCCATCTCTTGAATGGATTATATATATATAAATATATATAATATGGTGTGTTTTCATGGAGAATGGTTTGAGTTAGTAATAAAATAACCCACTATGAAGTCTCTGGGAAAGGAGAATGGAGACAACTGGCATGGAGAGGGACATGAGTACTCACGGGTCGTAGAGGGTTAGTGGAGACGGGATGGTGATGTGAACTGGTGCACAAGCGCGATGCAAGGAAGAAGAATAAGACATAGGATATGTGGAAAAAGGACGGAAAATCATGATTATCTATGCCTGAATGGACATCTATAGTCACTTATACATTTTTACAAACAAAATAACTGTTGAGATTATATCGCAGATCTGATCAGACAACTGTGGTGAAAAGTGAGATTTAAAACGAGATGAGCGATTGAGATTATATCAGAGGGAAATGGATGGCCTGTAATACATCCGATTAAAAATGTACACATCCCACATCAAAACCACATTGGTTTCTTGGATTCTTTATAATACTCAGCGCTCATTCACATGAACAATAAATTCTCTTCCCCCTCCCCGATACTACCCCATACTGGTTCCTTCCTACGGGTGTGCTCTGTAACCACCCCTGCCGCCGTGCTACCCTACATGGTGGTGTTGCTCCAGTCCCTCATGCTCTTGTGGGGTGCGCATGCTTAGGCGTGCGAGATTCCCCTCCGTCTGCTGGATGGCTAGCTAGGGAGGCTTTTCCACCCAAAGTGGGATGCATATGGCCTTGAGGACTTGTCCTTCAAGGTTTTCCTCGACCAGGGATCTCACAATATTTTTTTATCAAAATATTTATTAACATAAAAAATAGAATATTATAAAGGTAATTAGTTATAAATATTCATATTAATTAAATAGAATATTAATTTCTTTATCACCAAAACCTAATATTCATATTAATTTCCTTATTAATAAAATCATTCTTTACATACTAATATTAATTATTTCTTATGTTTTTATGCATTTTTAGTTTTAAAACATTAAGCTTTAAAATATAATTTCATTAAACATGTCCTTTTTGTAATTGTTATTATACTTTGAAAATCCAAATAAAAATTATATCTTTAATTAAAACCTAGTCATTATTAAACTAGGGATATAAATTTTATATATGTAAAATATTTTAAAATATTTTAAATTATTAAAATACTTATATATCTTGAATACAAAAAATAACCAAAATACTAAATATTCCCAACAGTTACAAAATTTTTTGACCATTAAAAACACAAATGGTCACTTATGGACCAAAGAAACTATTAACAGTCACAAAGGCCTTATAAATAGGTGTTTAGGGTATTTCAATATCCTAAAAAACTCAGTGAAGATGGTGGTCTACATCCTTTTAATGCTAAGTTCGGTCACTATATCGCTGGCCATAATGTTTTTCATTGGAACCAACTCGAAGGTTTTGCACTACCTACATGGTCAAGTTGTAGTATTTTGTGGGCTCCCAGTAATTTTGATTTCTCTCCTAATAAGCATTCTCGGTTAGTGAGGTTCTCTTGTCCTTGTGGAAATGTAATATTTCCAAATTCCAATGGAATAAAACATGTCTTTATTTTTATTTTGGATGCACCATTTTTAAAGAAAACCAAAATTATAACAATACTTATAATTATCAAAATATTTATTATTACAACTTAAATATGTTTGGGGAATTATATTTTCCCCCACTTAAAATAATTGTTTCATCATAATTCTATCATGCTCTTAAGCTTCCCTACACAAATTTTTGACATTAACTTTGTAGCCCCTCCAGGATATGTCTTAATTTTTAATGATTAAGAAAATTGATTTAAGAAAAGTTTAGTTTTATACCTTCACCAGGTCCACCACTATTGGAGACTTTCCTAGCAGGTTCTTCCGATTATGTTGATCCCCAAAATATTTTTAAACTCCTCAATTTCATTCGCCCAAATATAACTTTCACAGCTAAAGTCAAACTCATGCGAGCAACAGTAATCCCTCTAAAGGGTGGAACATGAGGTGTAGAGTTAGTAGATTTTGGAATGAACATAGTTATGATAGAACAATCAGAAAACATGGGTTTCAATAAACATGATATTATAAAGCCTCTCATACCTGCTGAATCCCAAAACTTGGAACAGATAGGCTGTACGGGGGTCACCTACCTCTACAGATTCTCAAAACTTCTCTAGGGCCAACTAAGCCTCAGATAGGGTGAAAAAATAATACACATTTGTAGTACCTTCCTTTTTGTGCATAAAATGCTAGTTTCACTTGTGACATGAGGTATTAGACATGAATCAGTCCTTGATAATGATGAATGATATTTTGTTTGTTAGACACTTGATTGAGGTGTTTGCAAGTGAGATGTATATACATAAATGGCTACTATGTCTCTAAACATGACTCAATAATTATTTTCACTAGTAATTCAGTAATGAGAGACAAAAGGTTTGTTGGTGAAACATCTCTTGTCATCTAAAATTTTTAATAAAGAGTTATATTCTGTAAAACATAATTTTTTGTTTCTTTTCAAATTTTCCGGAGTTGTATAAACTGATCCTATGATACCAAAAATGATGACCCCAACCCCAGAAGTCTGGAGTCGGTTCCTGAAACATGATGTTTAATTGTTTTTATAAATATGTGCATATTTAAATTAAACATCTCTTCCATTGCATAGAATATTTTTAGTTTAGGTTCTAGAAAACTAGATACAACTGATACATTTTTTAAAAACATGACAAAGATAAACTTCAAAGAGTTTCCATCACATAGGATTACTCAAAGAATCATAAATATAACAACCCTGTAAAAACAAATTGAAAATTTAGGGTGATAATTTAAAATGCTCAGAAAGGGGTTTTAAAATAAATTAATGAAATTCATTTTCAAAATATCCCTTTCAAATGATTACAAAACATTTTCTTAGATGGTAAAAAACATTTCTAGAAGAATGTCATCAACATTGATAAATGGTTACTTAAAAACATTTAAAAGGAAAACTCTTACACAATAATTAATAAAAATATTCAGAAGCTATAGATAATAAAGTTATCAGAGTACACATACATGTACAATGATGTATAGAATGATGCATAATCCATAAATTAATCAAACTAATTTTTCGGATGACATGCAAGGATTCTAATATCTTTAGGAACATAAAATAAAACTTTCTTGGAATTTCAAATGCAAAAATTTCATGTTTCTATTAACACCTAAAATTTAATTCATGAAATGGAGGATGTAATAAAAACGTCTCTCTCAAAATTGTTATATTATCAACTTGCCTAGTATATACTTCATTATTCTACATGAATTTATTATCATTATAAAATATTCTTAACCAAGGGATATTTTACTCATCAAATAATCCCATTGTGGGTTAAAAATTAATCACACATTGAGGAAATACATAATTCTAGAAAATCATAACATTATGTCGATGTCTCGTGCCAAGAATATACATTATCATTTTTTCATGGCCTCGTGTCATGACTAGATTTGTGTGATGAGACCTGCTGATGCATCGAGAGGCTATAGCGAGCCTCACCTGTCACATAATACATCTAATGCATTCCTCATATATCTACTTGTCTTTAAATCAAAGTGTCCCATACCACTTTGACTTAACATTTTATGCCTTCTATTTGATTTCTCCCATACCACATCAAATAATTAATTTCTAACTTTTATTTAAAGTGTCCCATACCAATTCAAATGAATGACTCCTTAGTCATTAAATTATCAAAAGTGACATGTTAATAATAGATTTTTTGGGTTTGGTACATAAAATAAAGATTCATAGAACCCTTGTTCCATGAAAATAATCATTAAATGCATTATAATACATGCTTTTGAAGTTAGTATAGATAACAGTCACGTTCAAAACATGCACTGATAAACAGAAGTTTCAAACATTTTAATCATAAACTAATAATGTTTATTTTGGTAGATTCATCTTATATTAAAACATAACACTTGCTAACGTACAACATTCATATTGATGAATAAATAATTAAACATACTTTACTAAAGGTGTATGTGCATGTATATGCATATGTATAAACAAGAGATACTACTCAAATTAAAAATCTGGATGTATGGAAGGTTAATTGCTTTAACAAGGTGATAATTTTTTTTAGAATTTTTAGGAATAAAATAAAAAAATAGGGTTTTTTTTATTGTTTCCAATATTAAATTGTACCATGTGTGTTGAAAAAAATCATCACCAGGTTAAAAACATATTAACATCTTAAATAATGCAAGACATGCATATGTGAGATTGTGGTCCTTATATATATGGGCTTGAAAATTTTATAAAACCATATACAGATGGTGTATATATGGGATCTGCACAACCAAAAAAAGGTTTGGTAAACCATCATAAATTTTGTACAGTTAAAAAACATAATTAAATCAAAAAATCGGTTTTATGAAAACCTAATTCAGATTATAAATAAAACTTATATATATATACATATATAACCATAAATACACACATATGTTTATATTTTTCACTTAGTCAAAAAAATTTATAATCCTTACATGATTTACACACATTTATGAACATCATTTATAAATAAATGTTAATCATTTGGAAATCATAAAACTAGTATAGGTTTGTTTTACAAATAAACATATTTATTAATGTATATACATATATATATAGGGGTAAATCAAATCAAAAACCAAAATAAAAATAAACCCTTCACAAATGTTATGCGCATCATATACATAGTTTACATTCTGTAAAAAATCATTTAGAAAACCAAAAGAAGTTTAAGATTGGATGTCATATAAAACTATTTATATATATATACACATATATGTATAACCGTAAAAACCCAAAAGTTTATCAATGGTTTTGCACAATAAAATCGTAGAAAAATAATCCCTTACCTGAACTCAAAGGCTGAGTGGATCCAAGAAGAGGTTGGAGAGGTGTCTGAAAAGAGAGAACCTATTGGTTTTATGGGTGCAAAGTGAGTTTATATAAAATGGTTATATAAATTGTATGGATATAATTTTATATAACTCGGTTATACATTAGTTTATAAACAAATAAACATAAATAATTTGAGTCTAACTATTTATACATAAACAAAAACCATGATTAACCCATATCTTGAATGGTTTATATATATATATATATATAATATGAAATGTTTTCAAGGAAAATGGTTTGGGTTTGAAATAAAATAACACACCTTGACAACTCTTGAAAAAGAGAATGGAGACAACCAGTACAGAAAGGGACATGAGGACTCACGGGTCGAATAGGAGTAGTGGAGAGGGGTGGCGATGTGAACTGGTGCACAGGTGCGATGCAAGGTAGAAGAAGTAGACATAGGATATGTGGAAGAAGGATGGACAATCACAATATTCCAAGACTAAACAAATAGCTACGACCACTTATGCATTTTTGAAAATGAATGAAAGGTTTAGATTCTATCGCGGATCAGATACGATAGCTGTGGTGAAATGTGGGATTTAAAACGAGATGAGCAGCCGAGATTATATCTGAAGGAAATGTATAGACTGGATTGCGTCCCATTAAAAATGGCCATGTCCCACATCAAAACAGTAGCAGTTTCTTGGATTCTTTATAGTACTCATCACCCCTACACATGAGCAATAAATTATCATCCCCCCTCCTCGGTACCACCCCATTCTGGTTCCTTCCTACGAGCATGATCTGCACACACCCCTTCTGCTATTCCGCCCCACATGGTGGTGCTTCTTTAGTCCCTCACACTCTTGCGGGGTGCACATGCTTAGGCGTGCGAGTTGCCCCTCCGGCCGCTGGTTGGCTTGTGCTGGCTAGCTAGCTGGGGAGGCTTGGCCGCCCATAGTGGGATGCCTTTGGCCTTGAGGACTTTTCCTTCAAGGCTATCCTTAATCAGGGTTCTCACAATATTTTTTTTATCAAAAAATTTATTATCATTAAAAAATAGAATATTATAAAATTAATTATTTATAAGTATTCATATTAATTAAATAAAATATTAATTTCTTTAACACCAAAACTGAATATTCATATTAATTTCATTATTTATAATTTCATTCTTACCGTACTACGATTAATTATTTCTTATGTTTTTATGCATTTTGACTTTAAAAACATTATGTTTCAAAATATAATTTCATTAAACATGTCCTTTTAGTCACGGTTAGAATAGTTTCAAAATCCAAAAAAAAATTATATTTAATGAAAACTGTGTCATTATTTAACTAGGGATATTACTTTAATATATTTAAATCATTTTAAAATATTTGAAATAATTAAAATACTTATATATCTTGAATACATAAAATAATCAAAATACATAATATTCCCAAAAATTAGAAAATAATATGACCATTTAAAACATCAACAGTCACCTAAGGACTGAAACAACTATTAATGGTCAGAAAGGCCTTATAAATAGGCTTTTAGGGTATTCTAAACTCAAACCAAATCGGTGAATATGGTTCTCTATATCCCCATAATGCTCATTTCGGTCACCATAACTTTGGAAATAATGTTTTTCATTGTGACTGACCCAAAGGATGTGCATTGGATACATGGTCAAGTTTTAGTGTTTGGTGGTCTCCTAATAGTTTTTATTTGTCTCCTAGTAGGAATTCTACGTTAGTGAGGTTCTCTTGGCCTTGTGGAAATGTATGATCTCTGCATTCCTTTGTAATAAAACATGTCTTTATTCTTATTCTGCAAATATTTTACTTTGGATGGAACATTGTAAAAAAACCAAAATAATAAAAATACTTATAATTATCAAAATATATATTATTACAACTTAAATATGTACATGTCATTACAAAATATCATTACAAATGATACTTTAGAGAGGACTAAAAAGTGGTTTACCAAAGAAGAGGTAGTCATTCTACCCAACCTCGTTAAATTTATTTAATCTTATAACTCTTATAAATATATGTTATTAATCATAATATAATAAATTTATCATCTTAAATATAATTAAATTTTATTCTTATCATGGATCAATGATTATACACCCTTTATTGAATCAAATGGGAAGTCAAATTATTGCTTGCACATGTATGTGGACTACAACCTTCACACAACGATACAGTCCATTTTACAGCACCATAATTAATGGAAGGTTATTATGATGAATTTAATTTTTATATATGATATTGATGACATAATTATGATTCTATAATTACAATATCATATATACCTTCTTACCTTCCAATATATTGAAATATAATAACATCGCCCATGCACAGGTACGGCCTACCACAAACACAAAGTGATGTTATTTTTCATATTATTATTTATATGTTTTATAATAAGGATATATTAATTGTTTAAATATTTTATTTTATGATATAAATATCATTATTTAATGGTAAAATAATATTTATCATTATTTCCTTATTTTCATTAAAAACTGAAAACAATGTTATTGTGAACATATGTCCTACCATATAAATGAACAATATAAATAATTTATATCTGTATACCTTTTTCATATTATTATAAATGTTTATATATTGAATATTTATGATATTTCCTTCATGAATAGAATTAAGGGAAATTTTGGGATGATGAAAAAAGTTTATGTACATGAAATCCAAAACCAAAACATACATGAGAACTGAAACAGTTAACACCTAGAAACTATGACTATAATAATGAATTCATAATAAATAGATATTAAAATTTAATAATGGGATCATATAAGATATTATAAGAATTCACATGATTCTAGTATGGAATCATAATAAATTTAATTTTATTATAAATGTGTTTTGATCACTTTTGAATCAAGTTAATCTTAAGGTAAGGGAAGTATCTTACAATATCATTTATTACCATGATTATTTGTGAGTAAGTTTATGATGATGAAATTTAATGATATAAATTTCAATAATCTCATGAAATTTTTTATCTTCTAGTTATTTTCAGATATTATTAGTTTTCCAACCATTTCACTCTAATTAAGTACTCAAGAGAATGCATGATTTGTTTTTATGGAAAATTGATATTATTTATCTCTTTGGTTAAAAATAATTATTATTCCATATACATGTTTTCAAAAAATTATTTCATGAATATTATTTATATAATCTTATTATTTTTCAAATTCAATTTTACCCATTTTTGACTATCAAGGAAATTTTTTAAATGGAACAATTTGTTTTTTTTCTAAACAAGGTACTCCAGACTTTTATTTAAAAATGTGAAAGGAATATTTTTTTTATATAAACAAGATGAATATAATTTTTTGTCATCATGGCCACTTAGTTCATTGAATATTTATTTATTTTTCTAATGTTCTTTTCAAATGATTTTCCTCCTTAATACTTGGTAATTTTTTCAATTTTAAAAACATCTGTTAAAATAAAAAGGATATACTTCTCAAGAAATATTTGAAAGATCTTTTAAGTAAAAGTTTAATTTATGATAACCTCCTTTGATGTTTCATATGATTTATCTTAGATATAATCTGAGGGAACCATAATTTTTCATTCTATGGGGTTCTTATGATTATGATGATGCGATGGTCATCAATCATATTTATTTTTCATAGGTTAATCTATGATGAAATATTATAATATTTATGAAACATGTATCCTTTTCAAGGGTTGTGATAAATAATAAATGTTTTATGATATTTTAGAATATATATTGATAGGTTATTATTATGTGATAGGTGGGATCAAAAGTATATATTGATACAATGCATTGGGTAACGATAGAAATCCCATGATAAATTTTGGACTTGAATTGGGAGTGAATCGAGTTTATTTTGGGACATTGTCAACTATGATAGTCTTGAGAGTGAACCTTGACTACGGAAATGGTGAAATGAAGAGTGAAATAAAAACACTATTATTGCCTTATAACTGATCCTTAACTAATGAAATTAATTCATATGATTATTTGTATATCTTAAACTTATATCTTATCCCATGGATTATTTTTATTGGTTCATTTATGATTAATATCTTATAATCTACATGGCTTTATGCTATGAATCATGATTATGATATATTATAAGGTGAATATGGATTTAAAATATTAATCTCTTTTTATCATACACATATTATTATGTTATACATGTTTTATCATTGATCTCTATATATTTTACCCTTGCTAAGAATATGAAATCACACTTTTTTATGACTTCTTTTTCCTAGGATATGGATAATGTTTGTATGTATGATATTTCTAAAAAGGTGATTTTCTGATCAAATAGGTTTGAGATGATGTAGATATCTTATGTACCAGTTTTTTATGAATCAATGTTTCTAATAACACTAAGCCTTTACAATTATGTTATGGATCATAATTTTATATAATGAATTTCATCTAATAATTGGTAATACCTAGGTATGAAAAGTAAGGGTCACTATAGATGGTATCAAATGAATGATTAGTTGATTTTTGGAAACTAGGATGATACAATATTGGTAATAATCCAAAGGATAATAATATATAATATAAAATTCTATGTTATTATAAATAATAAAGTGTGGTACTCATCGAAAATACATCTCTATTAGGATGCTAGCATGTGAAAGTTGCTACGAAAAAAAATCATATAGTGGTAAGAACTCTATATAGGAAATATTAAGTATTAACTGAATCATCATTGTTACATTATGAGTGGGTATAAGGATCCACACTTAGAAAAACACTCTCAAAATATATTCTTATTTTAATTAACATTTTCATTTTGAACTATTATAACCTATTTTGAGAAATTATTACCCAAGATAACCTAGGTAATCCATTTGGTGTCATAGATTGGAAAGGATGTGTAAATAATTGGATATAATATGAAATATTTTTAATGATTATATAATTTTACACTATGAATATTATTTCTCATATTATTCTTTTTTGGTTAAAATAAATCTATGAAACTAGAAGAAATATTATCAATGTTGAGTGTGACAAACAATGCAATGAATGTCCTCTTGAGAAAAAAAATATTATGGGAGAGGGAGTGAAAAATTATATTGATATTCTTATGAAACATTAACAATAAATGAATCATGGAGATCTTCCAAACATGAGAAGTATGAAATAATTTTTTATTTCTTAAACCATGAGGAAACCTCCACCAACTTATAATGGGTATGTTGATCCACTAGGTGTTGTGTAATGGTTCAGTAAAATTGAGTAATATTTTTTTTCTATTATTCATGTAATGGACCGGACCTCTCTGGTCTATTCATTTGTGAAACTACACTGTTTGAGGTGTTCTGGGAGGTCAAGGTGACTCATCCCCAACACTTTTCCAATTTTTTCCCTTTCAGTGAACAATGTTCTATCAGTGAGGTTCAGTGAATAGTTTTCTATCAGTGAGGTTTAGTGAACAATGTTCTATCGGTGGGGTTCAGTGAACAATGTTCTATCGATGAGGTTCACTGAACATTGTTTTATCGATGAGGTTCAGTGAACAGTGTGTTTTCCGTGAGGTTCAGTGAATATAGTTCTATCGGGGAGGTTCAGTGAATAGTGTTCTATCAGGGAGGTTTAGTGAATAGTGTTCTATTAGTGAGGTTCATGAACAATTCTTCTAGTTTCCTATAGTTTCTACCCTTTGACGTTTCCTTTGAGGTAAAACGCATTTAAAGCCTTGTTTTATGGACTCTAAGGCCTATTCAAACGCAATAACTCCTATATTAATTATTCCAATGGCTTGGGATGTTTTTACTTGGTTAAACCACGTGGGCTAATGTGATCCTCCATTAATGGGAAATTAAGACTATCTTAAACCGTCAGCCTGTTAAATCTTTTAAAGGTAAGTGATATCTACCTCCCTACTTTTTCTCCTTGTTCTCGGGTGTGAGATGCTCAAACATCCCATTCCTTCTCATAGTAGTTGCACAGTCAACCTTTCCTCCTCGGAATGGTTCTACTCTGTTTTGATGCAACCAAGCAATATCGACCAATCTTCGATATAAGGAATGTGTTATCGTCGTTCTTTTGGGTTTAATATTCTTCTATTTATCCTTTATATATTATATCATGAAATCTCCATACTTCTAATAGATTTTTCTTGGGTTTTTCTTGGTGCGGTCGTATCATGGCATCCTCGGGTGGATGTAGTTGTCGCGAGAGGAGGATCGTGACCCATTATGTGGATAAAGAACATCAAGAATTGTTTGAGGTAGGGGATTCATTGCTTCTCTTTTCTTTTATGTGCAACTTTATTGTTAGAATGTTTAATACAACTGGATGACAATGGAATTGACATAATAAATATTTTAACCAGATAAATAAATTGATAATGATTGTATGTTATTGCCTCTTTATTTTTCTAGATAGCGTGTTATATATGATTCCTTCGTATAACTGTTCATTCTTGACAGAAATTGGTAACGAACATAAACTAGAATTAATTGATAATTGTTTGGATAAAGATAAATAGGCATGTAAACGAATCCAGTTCTTGTTTTAATTTGATGTTAATCAAATTGGCGTAGTAATCATGTTTAAGTTTTTATGATAACTTACTGTTTAGGTTTCCCGAATGTGGAACCCACGTATAATAAATCAGTTAATTCAAAACGGATTATTTGTTTGATAATTCCATGATGGGTTCTAAGTTATCATCTTGTTTTTAAAATGGCCCAGATCCCAATCGTTAAGATGTTTTTTCGTACTGCTTGTGCTGTGATGTGATCCTAGATGGGTGTTGTGATACGTGGGGGCATGGAGGTCTTTTGGTTGTGCCATCAAATAACGCCTAGAGTGGTGCGATGCATTAGTTTATGCATGTGGGTGTCGGGGAGGACACCAGTGATGATGGAATGGGATGGGTGTGATTCTTGGATGCTTACTGATTCTTATTGGTTGTTTATCTTCTTTACTTTTCCCCACTTCTCAAGGCAGCTGGTCTTACTTAACCTTCTTCTAAAAGAGGAGAAGACACGCAGGGTATGCCACGTGCTTTTTCTGTTTAGCTTCTCAAGGGATGATGTGTATATGCTCTTTTTATAAGAAGAAAAGACTCGATGGGTAGAAAATCTACTCACCTTGTTGATCCCCCTTGTGTTTAGTTGCATATAATGTTTTTCTAGAATGCCTGAGAATGTGGGAAAGTAATTTTGTAATGAATAATTGAATAAATGGTGCTAACCCATGGGGATGGAGTTGCTGGAACATAATGATGAGGTTGTAATTTTGAAGGAATAGTAGACTTTGGTTAGTTTTCCTCATATATGTGTGTAGAGGGTTGTAATGTCTTGTGGGTATTCACACACATATATTCTGGATATAGTTTTCTATGGACTACTATAGGTTTAACGTGTATTGGCCATGATGGCTTGAGGATCCTTACTAAGTGTATGGGATGTAATGGATTGAGGTATAATACCTAACATATGATACACGTTATGCGAGGTGTGGTGTCTCTCAAAAACTACCTGGTTACTTTGGTTTGTGTATGTGGTGGTTTTGTTGCACGAGGTGCATATTGTGTTGCTTCACCCAGGTGTCTGTGGGAACACCTTTTTGGAGAGAGATGCTTAGGACGTATGACGTTGGGGCAAAGCGGCAACCAGTGGGGAAGTAGTAGCGGTGTACCTTTGATATTCTTTATTACATGATATATTCTTGTATGCATTATTCGGTGAGAGTAGCCATGATGAGGCTGGGAACTTAGTATACCTATTTAGGTGATGAGTTAGTTTCACTTTCCATTCACTATGCTTTAGCATGATTTCTTTACTTTTCCACGAGAGGCTTCAGGGAGGATCCTATTGAGTATACTGCTATACTCACCCTATGTATATACAAACTATTTTTCAGGTAACTTGGAGAAGGTTGGAGCCCAAGCTGGTTACTACTAGATTGTGGTTTCAGGAGCTTTTTGGGCTTGTGGTTGCTGATGTTTTACTTTGTTTGGGGTACTTGTGGTTTTCCCCTTCTAGCTGTAGTAATTTTGTATGCCATTACATATGTTCACTTGTGGTTTCTTTTATATTTCAATTCTGAGTTGTAGTTGGTTGGTTTCTATCTTATCTCTCTCTTTCGTATGTGTTATCTTGGAGGGTAATGCCTTCCATTTGTGCGTTCACTATATCCTCGGTGCTAGTCGCCAACTCGGGGCCTACTGGAGGCGGGACTCGGGGGTCCTTATCTCCTTTATCACATTTTCGACCCTGGAGGGGTATACTTTGTGGGGAGGGGGTTGTGGCAGGGTGGTATCAGATGCACTGGTTGAGGGATAATATGGATTTTCGAGTTAGGAACATGTGAGGTTTCATGGGTTGGTAGGGAAATGGGGTCATTCATGTTTAGAAAGTGAGGTAAACCCTGGAGACCAACTGAGACATAGTAGTTTAGGTCCCCCTATTATTTGATGTATGAACCTTTAATTTTACAATGGCTACTAAACAAGGTGATACTAGTTTCAGGGTAGAGACCTAGCAAAGGATCATGCATCATTCTTCTTTGTGCCTATGTTTGAATGTGTAGACCTTAGGATAGGTTAACCTAAAATCAATGAAAGAAAACAATTAATTAATTAATGTTGATTATTCCATATTCCAGGTTTAGGAACTCTAATGGTTTGTTATTTTATAGGTATGGCTCTAGGTCGACATCCTCTTCAGGTTTCTACAGAAAATTTCCAGCAGGATGTTCCAGTAGATCGTCTTTGGGTAGAGGTTGATGAATATGAAACTTAGAGGAGGACACTTTTAGAGTTTCAGCGCCAGAGTCTGAAGAAGTACGAGGGATCCGTTTTAGATGCAGTCATGGTAGACTGGTTAGAGGAGGTCGAGATTGGATTCAGTTCGATCCGTGCTCAGAAGAAGAACCGGGTGTCCTTGGTTGTGACGACGCTGTATAGAGTATCTAGGTAGTGGTGGTTCTTGTTCCTCGGGGATCGCGAGGAGTTAGTGATCTCATGGGAGGAGTTCCAAGACAAGTTTCGAGTCGAGTTTCTTTCATTGACTGTGAAGGCATCCAATTTCCATGAGCTTCTTACCCTTTGACAAGGTAGCTCCAGTGTTCGAGAGTATGGAATCTGTTCCAGGAACCTTTTACAATATTCTTCGACCAGTTGTCAGATGAAGAGGCTTGGGAGAGACATTTCGATGAGGCTTTGCATCCAGAGATCCAGCGCCTGGTCACCCCATTTATGCTGAATACATATCTTGAGGTGCTGGTGAGGGCAGAGGTTGTCGAGAGGACTTTGGCTAGGACCATATCATCATAAGAGGGGAATCATCATGATTCATCATGAAGCAGTGCTATGTTCTGGTGTTCCTGGATTTCAGGGCAGAAGAGTTTCCGTTCCGCCGAGGGTAGGTCCTAGCTCTTCACATCTCATTTCTCTAGAGGCAGAAACTCTCAGGCCTCTGCCAAGGGATCAGGTGCTTGTTTTTCTTGTGGTGGTCCTGGTCATCAGTAGTGGGAGTGCCTAACCTTTTAGAGTAGTCATCGTGCACTAGGTGTTATGTTCTAGGATCCTCCATTGAGGCAGTTCCAGCCAAGGCAGCAGCACCAACTGGTTGCACCAGCTTTAGATCAACAGCGTGTAGATGGGGCAGACAGAGGACAGCTCCATGAAGCTCCCCATCCTTAGAGATCAGACCGCAGCCCTGGTGGTGGTTTTCATCAGGGTCAGAGAGTCCATGGAGGAGGTCATGGTCAGCTTCATGCTCTAGCGTTGCAAGCTCCAGGTGATCCATACATCGTTCGAGGTACCCTTTGCATGTTTTATACCTTGTTGTATGCCTTGTTTTATTCAAGAGAGACACACTCCTTCATATCACCTATCCTTGTCCATGCTTTGGGACATGAGGTAGAGAGGCTTCCAGTGCCCTTGGCATTGACTACGCCATTTGGTGGTCGAGCTAAAATGTTTCAAGTATGTAGAGACTGTGAGCTAGTTTTGGGAAAAAAACGCTCTTGGGGAGATTTCCTATGTTTACAAATACAACCATATGATGTCATCCTCAGCATGGATTGGTTGTATTCAGTGTAGGATATCGTGGATTGATTCAGGAAGAAGGTCATTCTCATTGGTGCAGATGGAGAGATAGTGGTGTTTATTGGTGAGTAAGATCCTCAGCTGGGTCATAGGCGTGTTCCATCCTTAGCATCCATGATAGCTGAGAAGATTCTATGTTCTTTATAGGTTCACCAGTTGGCGTTTCCTAGGGTCATAGAAGAGTACCCTGATGTCTTTCTAGAAGAGATTGTAGTATTACCCCCTTAATGAGAGATCAAGTTTGGGATCAAGCTATAGCCCTAAGCGTATCCTATCTCTATGTTTCCATATAGGATGTCCCCTTCTGAGATATGAGAGCTACGTATACACTTGATGGTCTATTACAGTGTGGTTTTGTTCAGCCAAGTGTGTCACCATGGGTTGTACTAGTTTTTTTGTAAAGAAGGCTGTAAGAAGTTTGCGGTTGTATGTAGATTATCATCATTTAAATAAAGTAACAATAAATGATCACTATCCTATTCCATGTATTGATGATTTATTAGATCAACTGAAGGGTGAAAGTTGATTATCAAAGATCGACTTGTTGTCAGGATATAATCAAATGTGTGTCAAGGATGGGGATATCCTGAAGACTGCTTTCCATTGTCGTAATGGGCATTATTTGTTCTTTGTGATGTCGTTTGGCGTGACGAATTCTCCAGCTATATTCATGGGATGGATGAATGCAGTGTTCCATGAGTTCCTGGACAAGTTAGTGGTAGTTTTCTTCGATGACATCCTTGTGTACTCCACATCTGAGGAGGAGCATGCAGAGCATCTACAAGCCATTTTGGGTGTTCTTCTTCAACATCAATTTTTTGTGAAGTTGTCGAAGTGTGACTTTTGGGATCAAGAAGTCTGTTTCATGGGTAATGTTGTATCTCAATTGGGAGTAGCTATGGATCCATCGAAGATAGAAACAACTGTCTTGGGCGGCCCCAAAGACAATGTCAGAGGTAGGAAGTTTCCTTGGTCTCGCAGACTACTACAGAAGGTTCGTAGCCAATTTCTCACTAGTTTCGAATCATTTGAAAACTTTGACAAAGAATTATCAGGCATTCATATGGAATGATCAGTGTCAGGAAGATTTTGAGTATCTAAAGGAGAAGTTAGTTAGTGCTCCAGTTCTTTTTCTTCCAACTGTGGGAGTTCAGTTTGATGTTTTCTGCGATTCTTCACATCGGGGGCTAGGCTGTGTTCTCATGCAGCAGAGGTCAGTTTTTTTTATGGGTCTCGGTAGTTGCATCCCCATGAACATAACTATGCAACCCATGATCTTGAGTTGGTATTCGTGGTGTTTACTCTAAAGTTGTGGAGACATTACCTCATTGGTGAGTGCTTTTTGGTTTTCACCGATCATAAGAGTTTGAAGTATGTTTTATCCCAGCATGACTTGAACTTATGAAAGAGTTTGTGGATGGAGTTCTTATAGGAATACGACTTCTAAATATCTTATTCACCTAGAAAAGGGAATGTTGTAACTGATGCGTTGAGTCGAAAGTCATGTAGTGATGTTGTATGTGAATCCGGTGATTCTTGGAGAGTAATGGAAGAACTGTCAACATTACATCTTGATATGGGAGAAGTTGGGGGTATAGATTGTCTTTCTCAGAAGACAGTACAGTATTCCCTGATTCAGAAGGTGGAAGAGTCCAAGTTGGAGGATCTAGTGGTGAAGGTCTGGAGAGACCGAGTTGTTTGTGGTGAGGCCCTTGATGGTTGGACTAAGGATGAAAAAACTGAGTGTTATATCTTGGAAGGCTTTTTATTCCTTTTATGATGCGCGAGATGGTTCTCAGAGAGTTCCATAGTTCTCCTTTAGAGGTGAATGCTAGCGTGACAAAGATGTACCGAGCTTTGATGAGTCAGTTTTGGTGTCCTGGGCTAAAGCATCCAGTAGCAGAGTTTGTGTCTCGATGTTTGGTTTGCCAGAAGGTGAAGGCCAAACACCATGACCCTGGTGGCCTACTACAGCCATTAGATATTACTCAGTGGAAGTGGGAGGAAATATCAATGGACTTTGTTACTGGTTTATGTCGAGCTCCGGTAGGACATGATGCTATTTGGGTGGTAGTGTATTGTTTAACAAAATCGACCAACTTCATAGTGATCATGGAGTCGTGCTCAGTGGATGTTTTGTCGAGGTAGTATCTAGGGGAGGTGGTGAGAAATCATGGAGTCCTGAGGATTATCATTTCTGATCGAGATCCTCATTTTACATCCACGGTGTGAAGAGGTATCTAACATACCTTAACAGTGCTTTTCATCCTCAAACGGACGGTCAGATAGAGCAAACCATCCAGACTCTTGAAGACATGTTACGCTCTTGTGTTCTTTATTTTTGGGGTTCATGGATGAAAAACTTACCCTTGGTGGAGTTATCATACAATAATAGTTTTCACTCCACCATCGGTATGGCACCATTTGAATCCATTTATGGTCGGCCTTGCCATTCTCCGTTGTGCTGGACTGGGGTCGGAGAGTCAGCAATTCTTAGACCGGAAGTAGTACAAAATACAGCAGAGATGGTCCAGGTGATTCGTGAGAGGATGAAGACAGCGCACGATCATCAGAAATCATATGTTGATCAAAGAAGGAGAATCTTAGAGTTTAATGTTGGAGATCATGTGTTTCTGAAGGTGACTCCCTGTCGTGGGCTGTGAAGGTTTGGTCATGGGAGTAAGCTTTCTCCCTGGTTTGTTGGGGCTTTCGAGGTGTTAGGTCATGTTGGAGCTATGGAGTATCGAGTTGCACTTCCCCCATGGATGAGTCGGATACATTATGTTTTCCATGTATCACAGCTCCATCGTTATCTTGATGATGACTCTCACATCATCAATTGGGGGGAGATCAATGTTGATGATGATGCGACCATTGCGTAGCAACCTATAAAGATCCAAGACCGCAAAGAGAAGGTGTTGCGCTGGTGTTCTATCCCCTTGGTTCATGTCTTATGGTGATACAGTGGCATGGAGGAGAGTACCTAGGAACGTGAGTCACCCATACATGATCATTACCCCGAGTTTTTTGATTTTTAACTCTTTTCATGTAACAATTTCCCCTTAGCGTTTAGACTTTTCATGTTTTTATTATTAATTTTCTTTTGGTGCTTTTGTGGCTTGATCTATTTTGAGAGGTATCTCAATGGGTGGTTGTTCAGACCCTGTTTCATTTTCTTTAGGTGGGTTTTGATTTCTCGAGGATGAGAATGTTTTGAGATGTATCAGATGTAATGTCCAAGACCTCTCTGGTCTATTCCTTTGTGAAAATATGGTGTTTGAGGTGTTCCGGGAGGTCAAGGTGACTCCTCCCCAACACTTCACCAATTTGTTTCCCTTTTAGTGAACTGTGTTCTATCGGTGAGGTTTAGTGAATAGTGTTCTATCGGTGAGGTTTTGTGACTAGTGTTATATTGGTGTGGTTCAGTGAATAGTGTTCTGTTGGTGAGGTTTAGTGAACAGTGTTCTATCAGTGAGGTTCAGTGAATAGTGTTCTATCGGTGAGGTTCAGTGAACAGTGTTCTATCCGTGAGGTTCAGTGAATAGTGTTCTATAAGTGAGGTTCAGTGAACAGTGTTCTATCAGTGAGGTTTAGTGAATAGTTTTTTATCGGTGAGGTTCAGTGAACAGTTTTCTAACTATGTGGTTTATGAACAATGTTCTATCGATGAGGTTCATGAACAGTTTTTCCAGCTTCCTACAGTTTCTCCCCTTTGACGTTTCCTTTGACATAAAATACATTTAAAGGATCCTTTTAAGGACTTTAAGGCTGATTAAAAAGCCATAAATCCTATATTAATTATTCCTATATCTCGGGATGTTTTTACATGGTCAAACCGCATGGGTTAATGCGATCCAATTTTAATGGAAAATTAAGTGTATCTTAAACCGTCGCCCCGTTAAATCTTCTAGAGGGAAGGGATATATTTCTCCCTATTTATTTTACCTTGTTCTTGGGTGTGAGATTCTCTAACATCGCATTCCTTCTCATAGTAGTTTCATAGTCATACTTTCCTCCTTGGATTGGTTCTGCTCTTTTTTATGCAACGAAGCAGTATCGATCAATCTTCGATATACAGTATGTGTTATCATTGTTCTTTTGGGGTTCATCTTCTCATGTTTATCCTTTCCATATTATAGCATGAAATCAATATACTTCTAATATTTTTTTCTTGGGTTTTTGATGGTTCGGTCGTACCGTGGAATCCTCGGGTGGATGCAGTTCTGGCGAGAGGAGGATTGTGACCCATTGTGTGGATAAAGAACATCAAGAATTGTTCGAGGTAGGGGATTTTTTGCATCTCTTTTATTTTACATGAAACTGTATTGTTAGCATGTTTAATCCCATTGGATGACAATGGAATTGGAATAATAAATATTTTAACCAGATGAATAAATTGATATCGATCATATGTTATTGCCTCTTGTTTTTCTAGATAGTGTGTTATTTAGGCTTTCTTCGTATAGCTATTTGTTCTTGACAGAAATTGGTAAAGAATGTAAACCGGAATTAATTGACAATTGTTTGGGTAAAGATAAAGAGGCCTGTAAACCAATCTGGTTCTTGTTGTAATTTTTTCTTAATCAAATTGGCACAGTAATCATGTTTAGTTATTTATGATAGATTATTGTTTAGGTTTC
Organism: Viscum album; assembly: GCA_963277665.1. Taxonomy (NCBI): domain Eukaryota; kingdom Viridiplantae; phylum Streptophyta; class Magnoliopsida; order Santalales; family Viscaceae; genus Viscum; species Viscum album. Next base: position 1,368,561,673 of record OY728162.1, on the reverse strand, counting down.
CCAAATGTGGAACCAACATATAATAAATCTGTTAATTCAAAATGGATTATTTGTTTGATAATTCATTGATGGGTTTTGAGTTATCCTCCTATTTGTAAAAGGGCCAAGAGACCAATTGTTAAGATGTTTGTTTTCATGCTTCTTGTGTTGTGATGTGATCCTGGATGGGTGTTGTGATATGTGGGGGCATGGAGGCATTTTGGTTGTGGTAGAAGATGATGCCTAGAGTGGCTAGATCCATTAGTTTATGCATGTGGGTGTTGGAGAGGACACCAGGGATGATGGAATGGGATGGATGTGATTGTTGGATGCTTTCTGACTCTTATTGGTTGTTTATTCACATTACATTTCCCCACTGCTCAAGGAAGCTAGTATTACTTACCCTTCATCCGAAATAGGTGACGACACGTGGGGTATGCCACACGCTTTATGTGTTTAGATTCTCTAGGGAGTATGTTTACATGCTCTTGCTATAAGCGGAAAAGAGGCGACGTGTAGTACATATAATAACCCTTTTAACCCCCCTTGTGTATAGTAGCATAGAATGTTTTTCTAGAATGCCTGGGAATGTGGAAAATTAATTTTTTAGTGAATAATTGAATAAATGTTGTTAACCAATGGGGATGGAGTTGCTGGAACATAATGATGAAGTTGTAATATTGAAGGAACAATGGACATTGGTTGTGATGATAATGAAATTTAATGTGTAACTATTCATAGTTAATTAATGTTTAAAGAATTAATTAATGGAAAGTGGAAATGATAAAAAGGAAATGAAGTAATCTAATAAATCTCTTTAAATTGTTGTGTGGTTATAGGATACCAAGCCTTAGAAGTAGCTGCCCAGAGTCTGAGAGACGTTAGCTGAAGTTGTGTCTAAGACTAGGTTATGCACATTTTGTGGTTGTGAGATATAGTATAACAAGTACTTTTTGTGTTTCTATATGCAAATCCACCCTGTATGTAAGGGAAACTAACACCCCTAGGATTCTGAGCCCGGGGGGGGGGGGGTGTTTTCCAAAACATTTCAGTGGGAGGAAGGATGGCTGACTACCCCCTTTGGACTTGCTCTATTATCTTGGTAGTTACTTGTGCTGGAAGTCAAATTGATTAGTTTTCCCCATATATGTGTGTAGAGGGATGTAATGGCTTGTGGGTATTCAGGTACATGTATTCTGGATATAGTATTACATGGACTACTATAGGTTTAACGTGTATATGTTGTGATGTCTGGAGGATCCTTACTCGGTGTGTGGGCTGTAATGGATTGAGGTGTAACACTCGACGTATGATACATGTTATGTGAGCTGTGGTGGATCCCATAAACTACCTAGTTGCTTTGGTGTGTGGACATGGTGGTTTTATTGCACAAGGAGAATATTTTGGTGCTTTTCCCAGGTGTCTTTGGGCTTTCCTTCTTGGAGAGAGACGCTTAGGACGTACAATGTTGGAGAAAAGCGACAAACCAGTGGGGATGTAGTAGTGGGGTAACCTTGATATTCTTTATTATATGATATATTCTTATGTGCGTTACTTGGTGAGAGTATCCATGGTGAGGATGGGAAATTAGTATACCTATTTATGTGACGAGTTAGTTTTACTTGTTGTTCACTGTGCTTTAGCATGCTTTCTTTACTTTTGCATGAGAGCCTTTGGGGAGGATCCTTCTGAGTATACTGTTATACTCACCCTATGTATATACAAACTATTTTTTAGGTCACTTGAAGCAGGTTGGAAACCAGGCTGGTTGCTTCTTGCTTGTGGTTGCAGGAGATTTTAACGCTTGTGGCTGCTACTGTTTTAATTTGTTTTGGGTACTTGTGGTTTTCCCCTTCAAGCTGTAGTAATTTTTCCTGAAATTACATATTTTCACTTGGGTTTTCTTTTATATTTAATTTCTGATCTGTAGTTGGTTGGTGTCTATCTTATCTCTCTCTTCTGCATGTGCTCTCTTAGAGGGTAATGCCTCCCCTTTATACGTTTACTATACCCTCGGTGCAAGTTGCCAACCCTGGGCCTACTGAAGGTAGTACTCAGGGGTCATTATCTCCCTTCTCACATTTCCGGCCCAGGAGGGGTACACATTTTGGGGAGGGGGTCATGACAGAGTGGTATTAGAGGCTCTGGTTGTGGGATATGATGGATTTTGGAGTAAGACACCAGTGAGGTTTCATGGGTTTGTAGGGAAACAATGTCATTCATATTTAGCAAGTGAGGTAAACACTTTAGACTAGATGATACATAGGCGTTTACGGCCCCTATGATATGATGTACATACCTTTAAGTTTACAATGGCTACTAAACTAGGTGATACTAGATGCAGGGTAGAGAACTAGGAAAGGATCATGCATCATACCTCTTTGTTCCTGTGTTTTAATTGGTAGACCTTGGGATAGGTTAACCTAAAATCAATGAAAGAAAACAATTAATTAATTAATGTTTAGCCTTCCATATTCTATGTTTAGTAACTCTAACGGTGTGTTATTTTACAGGTATGGCTCCCAGTCGACGTCCTCATCGGGTTTTCACAGAAAATGTCCAGCAGGCTGTTCCTGCAGATCTCCGAAGTGTAGAGGTTGATGATGAAGACACTTGGAGGAAGACACTCCGAGAGTTTAAGCGCCAGAGTATTCAGAAGTACAAGGGCTCTGTTTAAGATGCATTCATGGAAGACTAATTAGAGGAGGTTGAGATCGGTTTCAGTTCGATCTGTGCTCGGAAGGAGCACTGGGTGTCCTTGGTTGTGACAATACAGCATAGAGCAGCGAGGCAGTGGTGGTTCTTGTTCCTTGGGGATCGTGAGGAGTCACTGATCTCATGGGAGGAGTTTTGAGACAAGTTTTCAGTCGAGTTTCTTTCTTCGACCGCGAAGGCGTCTAGTCTCCTGGAGATTCTTACCCTTCTACAAGGGAGCTCTAGTTTTCAAGAGTTTGGAATCCGTTTCAGTAACCTTTTACGATATGCTTCAAACCTGTTTCCAGATTAGGAGGCTAGGGTGAGATATTTCGAGGAGGCTTTCCATCCAGAGATCCAGTGCCAGGTCACCCCATTTATGCTGAAGACATATCATGAGGTGTTGGAGAGGGAAGAGGTTTTCGAGAGGACTTTGGCCCAGACCAGATCATTATGAGAGGGGAATCGTCATAATTCCTCAGGAAGTAGATCTATGGTCTAAGGTTCTCGATTTTCAGGGTAGAAGAGTTTCCATTCAGCTGGGGGTAGGTCCTAGCCCTTCATATCTTGTTTCTCCAGAGGCAGAAACTCTCAGGACTATGCCAAGGGATCAGGCACATGTTTTTCTTGTGGTGGTCACGGTCATCAGTAGCAGGAGTGCCCAACATTTCAGAGTAGTCATCGTGCACCAGGTGCTACACTCAAGGTTCCTCCGTTGAGGCAGTTCCAGCTAAGGCTGTAGCAGTAGGTTACACCATCTTTAGATCAGAAGAGGGTACATGGGGTAGGTAGAGGATAGGACCATGACGCTCCCCATCCTCAGAGAGAAGAGTGTGGCCGTGGTGGTGGAAAATATCAAGACTAGAGAGGTTGTGGAGGATGTCGTGGTTAGCTTCATGCTCCTTCGTTTCCTTCTCTAGGTGAGACAGATGTTTTTTTAGGTACCCTTTGCTTGTTTTCTACCTTGGTGTATGCCTTGTTTGATTCAGAAGTGACACACTCCTTCATATCACCAACCCCTGTCCATGCTTTAGGACTTGAGGTAGAGAGGCTTTTAGTGCCCTTGGAGTTGAATACGCCAGTTAGAGGTCGAGCTGAATTGTTTTAAGTATGTAGAGAGTGTGAGATAGTGTTGGGGAAACACCACTCTTGGGGAGATTTCCTATGTTTATGAATACAACCGTATGATGTCATCCTCTGCATGGATTGGTTGTATTCATTGCTGGCTATTGTGGATTGCATGAGGAAGAAGGTCATTTTCATTGGTGCGGATGGAGTGCCATTAGTTTTTATTGGTGAGCGAGATCCTAGGATGGGTCATAGGTGTGTTCCATCCTTATCATCCATGATGGCTGAGATGATGCTAAGTTTTTTAGAGGTTCAGAAGTTGGCATTTATTAGGGTTGTGTAGGAGTAACCTGATGTCTTTCCAAAAGATGTTGTAGCATTAACCCTTCGACGAGAGATCGAGCTTGGGATCGAGATATATCCAGGAGAATCTCCTATCTCTATGTATCCATATAGGATTACCCCTTCTGAGTTACAAGAGCTATGCATACAGCTTGATGGTCTATTACAGTGTGGTTTTTTTCGGCCAAGTGTGTCACCGTGGGGTGCACCAGTTCTGTTCATGAAGAAGGCTGATGGTAGTTTGTGGTTGTGTGTTGATTATCGTTGTATAAAAAAAGTGACAATAAAGAATTTCTATCCTCTTCGGCGGATTGGTTATTTATTCAATCAACTGAAGGGTGAAAGTTGGTTCTCAAAGATCTACTTTCGGTCTAGATATCGTCAGATGTGTGTGAAAGATGAGGATATCCCGAGGACTTCTTTCCATTATCATCATGGGAATTATGAGTTTGTTGTAATGCCGTTTGGCATGAAGAATGCTCTAGATGTATTAATGGGATTGATGAATTCTTTTTTTCGTGAGTTCCTGGAAAATTTCGTGGTAGTTTTCATCGACAACATCCTTGTGTAATCCACATTGGAGGAGGAGCATACAGAGCATCTACAAGCCGTTTTGGGAGTTCTTCATCAACATCATCTGTTTGGGAAGTTGTCGAATTGTAATTTCTGGGCTTGAGAAGTCTATTTCTTGGGGAATGTTGTGTCCCAATTGGGAGTAGCTGTGGATCCATAGAAGATAGAAGCAGTTGTGTCATGGGCAGCCCCCAAGACAGTTTCATAGGTGAAAGGTTTCCTTGGTCTCAAAGGCTACTACAGGAGGTTCGTATCCAATTTCACAGGAGTTGTGATTCCTCTGACAGATTTGACCAAGAAGGATTAGGAATTCATATGGAATGATCAATGTCATGTAGCTTTATAGTATCTAAAGAAAATGTTAGTACGTGCTCTAGTTTTTTGTCTTCAAGCTGAGGGAGTTCAGTTTGATGTTTTCTGCAACGTGTCACATCTGGGGTTAGGATGTGTTCTCATGCAGCATTGGTCAGTTATTTCTAATGGGTCTCTGTAGTTGCGTCTCCATGAATGTAACTATGCCACCGATGATCTTGAGTTGACAACCGTGGTATTTTTTCTAATGTTGTGGATACATTACATCATTGGTCTATGTGGATTTCACCAATCATAAGAGTTTGAGGTATGTTTTCTCCCAACGTGAATTAAACTTATGACAGCATCAGTGGATGGAGTTCTTACAGGAATACGACTTTGAAATATCATATACACCTGGAAAAGGGAATGTTGTAGCTGATGCGCTGAGTTGAAAGTCATGTAGTGATGTTGTGCATGATTCCGATGATTCCTAGAGAGTAATGGAAGAACTGTCTGCATTACATTTTGATATGGGAGAAGTTGGGGGTATTGGTTGTCTTTTTCAGATGACGGTACAATCATACCTGATGCAGAAGGTGGAAGATTCTTAGTTGGGGGATCTATAGGTGAAGGTATGGAAAGACCGAGTTGTCTGTGGTGAGGCCCATGATGGTTGAACTGAGGATGAACAACACCAACTGTTGTATCATGGAAGGATTTTTGTTCCTTTGATGATTCATGAGACGGTTCTCAGATAGTTCCATAGTTCTCCTTTAGCGGTGAATCCTGGCATGAAAAAGATGTACCAAGCCTTGAAGAGTCAGTTTTGGGGTCCTGGGATGAAGCATGCAGTTGTAGAGTTTGTGTCTCGATGTTTGGTCTACCAGAAGGTGATGGTCGAACACCATGTCCCTGGTGGTCTACTCCAGCCATTATATATTCCTCAGTGGAAGTGGGAGGACATCTAAATGGACTTTTTTGTTGGTTTTCCTCAAGCTCCAGGTGGACATGATGCTATTTGTGTGGTAGTGGATCATTTAACAAAACCCGCCCACTTCATAGCGATCAAGGAGTCGTGCTCAGTGGAAGTTTTGTCAGGGCAGTATCTAGGGGAGGTGGTGAGACTTCATGGAGTCCCAAGGATGATCATTACTAATCATGATCCTCATTTTACCTCCAGGGTGTGGAGAAGTCTCCAACATGCCTTCGGTTCTCAACTATTCCATAGCACTGCTTTTCATCTTTAAACGGACGGTTAGATAGAGCGGACCATCCAGACTCTTGAAGACATGTTACGCTCTTGTGATCTTGATTTTTGGGGTTCTTGGACAAAACACTTACCCTTGGTGTAGTTCTCATACAATAATAGTTTTCACTCCACCATCGGTATTGTACTATTTGAAGCCATGTATGTACAACCTTGACATTTTATGTTGTGCCAGACATGGGTTGGAGAGTCAGCAATTTTCAGACCGGAAGTAGTGAAAAATACAATAGAGATGGTCCAGGTGATTTTTGATAGGATGAAGACAGCAAAAGATCGTCATAAATCATATGTTGATCAAATAATAAGACCCTTAGAGTTTAATTTTGGGGATCAGGTGTTTTTGAAGGTGACTCTCCATCATGGTCAGCGAAGGATTGGTCGTGGGAGTAAGCTTTCTCCCTGGTTTTTTTGGGCCTTTTGAGTTATTTTCTCTTGTTGGAGCTGTGGCATATCAAGTTGCACTTCCCCCATAGATGAGTTAGATACATGATGTTTCCCTTGTATCATAGCTCCGTCATTATCTTCAAGATGACTCTCACATCATAAATTGGGGAGAGATCGATGTTGATGATGATGCAACCTTTGCGGAGCGACCTGTGTAGATCCAAGACAGCAAAGAGATGGTGTTGCGCGGGCGTTCTATCCCCCTCGTTCATGTCTTATGGCGACACAGTGGCATGGAGAACAATAAATGGGAATGTGAGTCATAGATACGTGCTCAGTACTCAGAGTTGTTTTATGTTTAACTCTTTTCATGTAATGATGTATCGTTTGTGGTTAGACCTTTCATGTTTTTATTATGAATTTTCTTTTATTTCTATTGTGGATTTTTCTCTTTTGAGAGGTATCTAGATGGGTGGTTATTTGGACCCTATTTCTTTTTCTTTGGGTGGGTTTTGAATTCTCGAGGATGAAGATGTTTTGATAGGTATCTGATGTAATGTCTCGGACCTCTCTGGTGCATTCCTTTGTGAAAATATGGTGTTTGAGGTGTTCCGGGAGGTCAAGGTGACTCATCCCCAACATTTTTTCTATTTGTTTTCCCTTTCAGTGAACATTGTTCTATCAGTGAAGTTCAGTGAACAGTCTTCAATCGGTGAGGTTTAGTGAACAATGTCCTATCTGTGAGGTTAAGTGAACAATGTTCTAATGGTGAGGTTCATGAATAGTGTTGAATCGGTGAGGTTCATGAACAGTGTTTCCAGCTTCCTATAGTTTCTCTTCTTTGATGCTTCCTTTGACGTAAAATGAATTTAAAGCATTATTTTAAGGACTATAATGCCGATTCAAATGCCACAACTCCTACATTAATTATTCCTATGACTTGGGATGTTTTTACTTGGTCAAACCATGTGGTTTAATGCGATATGCTTTTAATGGGGAATTAAGCGTATCGTAAACCATCGCTCCGTTAAATCTTTTTATGGGAAGGGATATCTTCCTACCTATTTCTTTATCCTTGTTCTTGAGTGTGAGATGCTCAAACATCGCATTCCTTCTCATAGTAGATGCACAGTCAACCTTCCATCCTCATATTGGTTCCCCTCTGTTTTGATGCAACCAAGCAGTATCGATCAACCTTCGATATAAGGTATGTGTTATCATTATTCTTTTGGGGTTCATCTTCTCCTTTATCCTTTATATATTACTGCATGAAATATAAATACATATAATAGAGTTTTCTTGGGTTTTGTTAGGTGCGGTCATACCGTGGCATCCTCAGGTGGATGTAGTTGTCGCGAAGGAGGATCGTGACCCATTGTGTAGATAAAGAACATCAAGAACTGTTTGATGTAGGGGATTCATTGCTTCTCTTTTCTCTTATGTGCAAATGTATTGTTAGCAAGTTTAATCCCATTGGTTGAAAAATGGAATTGACATAACAAATATTTTAACTGGATAAATAAATTGATATCGATCGTATGTTATTGCCTCTTGTTATACTAGATAGTGTGTTATCTATGCTTGCTTCGTATAAATGTTTATTCTTGATAGAAATTGGTAAAGAACTTAATCCAGAATTAATTTATAATTATTTGGCTAAAGATAAAGGGGCATGTAAATGAATCTAGTTCTTGTTGTAATTTGATGTTAATCAAATTGGCGTAGTAAGAATGTTTAATTATTTATGATAGCTTACTGTTTAGGTTTCCCGAATGTGGAACCTATGTATAATATATTGGTTAATTCAAAACGGATTATTTTTTTGATAATTCCTTGATGGGTTATGAGTTATCCTATTGTTTTTAAAAGGTCCAAGAGAAAAATTGTTAAGATTTTTGTTTTCCTGCTGCTTGTGTTGTGATGTGATCCTGGATGGGTGTTGTGATATGTGGAGGCATGGAGGCCTTTTGGTTGTGGTAGCAGATAACGCCTAGAGTGGAGAGATCCATAGGTTTATGCATGTGGGTGTCGGGGAGGATACCAAGGATGATGGAATGGGATAGATATGATTGTTGGATGCTTGCTAATTCTTATTGGTTGTTTATATGCTTTACTTTTCCCCATTGCTCAAGGCAGCTGGTCTTACTTACCCTTCTTCCGAAAGAGGCGAAAACACATGGGGTATGCCACATGCTTTCTATTTTTAGCTTCTCATGGGAGGATGGGTATATGCTCTTTCTATAAGCGGCAAAGACTCGACAGGTAGTACATCCACTAACCGTGTTGATCCCCCTTGTGTTTAGTATCATAGAATGTTTTTATAGAATGCATGGGAATGTGGGAAAGTAATTCTGTAATGAATAATTGAATAAATGTTCTTAACCCATGGGGATGGAGATTCTCTAACATAATGATGAGGTTGTAATTTTGAAGGTACAATGGACTTTGGGTGTGATGCTAATGAAATTTAATGTGGAATTGTTCACGGTTAATTAATGTTTAAAGAATTAATTAATGTAAAGTGGAAATGATAAAAAGGGAATGAAGTAATCTAATAAAGATCTTTAAATGGTTGTGTGCTTATAGGATACCTATTCTTAGAAGTAGCATCTCGGAGTCTGAGAGACGTTATCTGTAGTTGTGTATAAGAATAGGTTATTCCCAAAGTGTGGTTGTGATATATATTATATCATGTACTTTTTGTGTTTCTATACGCTACTCCACCCTGTTAGTAAAGGAAACTGACTCCCTAGGGATTCTGATCCCTGGGGGGTGTTCTCCCCAACATTCTGGTGGGAGGATGGATAGTTGACTACCCCGTTTGGCCCCACTCTCTTCTCTTGGTAGTTACTTGTGCTGGCATGAACATTGGTTTGTTTTCCCCATATATGTGTGTAGAGGGAAGTAATGGCTTGTGGTTATTCAACATATATATTCTGGATATAGTTTTCTATGGACTACTATCGGTGTAACATGTATAAGCTGTGATGGCTTGAGGATCCTTACTCGGTGTATGGGATGTAATGGCTTGAGGTATAATACCTGACGTATGATACACGTTATGTGAACTGTGGTGGATCCTGGTAACTAACTAGTTACTTTGGTGTGTGGAGGTGTTGGTTTTGTTGCTTGAGGTGCATATTGTGGTGTTTCACCCAAGTGTCTGTGGGAAAGAATTTTTGGAGAGAGATGCTTAGGACGTACGATGTTGGGGGAAAGAGGCAAACCAGTGGGGAAGTATTAGCGGGGTACCATTGATATTCTTTATTATATGATATATTCTTGTATGCATTACCTAGTGAGAGTTTCCATGGTGAGGCTCGAAATATAGTATACCTATTTAGGTGAATATTTAGCTTCACTTGTTGTTCACTATGATTTTGCATGCTTTCATTACTTTTTCGTGGGAGGCATCAGGGAGGATCCTACTGAGTATACTATTATACTCACCCTATGTATATAAAAACTATTTTCCTGGTCACTTAGAGCAGGTTGGAGACCAGGGTGGTTACTACTAGCTTGTGGTTACAGGAGCTGTTCGGGATTGTGGTTGCTGTTGTTTTACATTATTTTGAGTACTTGAGGTTTTCCCCTTCCAGTTGAAGTACTTTTTCATGACATTAAAAAAGTTCACTTGGGTTTTCTTTTATATTTTAGTTTTGAGTTGTAGTTGGTAGTTTTCTATCTTATCTCTATCATCCGCATGTGTTCTCTTAGAAGGTAATGCCTCCCATTTGTGCGTTTATTATACCCTTGGTGCTAGTCGCCAACCCGGGGCCTACTGGAGGCGGGACTTGGGGGTCATTATCTCCCTGATCAAATTGCCAGCCCAAGAGGGGTACAATTAGTGGGGAGGGGGCCGTGACAGTTCAAAATATGATAAATTTGTAATATATATTTATCCTTTGGAATGAGAAATATATCAATAGTGGGATATTATCAAGAACACGATTGAAAAAAATGAAATTATCTATATAGAGTGGGTTGAGGGTAGTTAATTATTTTTTAATTGGTACTTTCCCCACAATATTCATATAAAAATGGAGAAAGAATTCCATGATAAAAAATATATGGATAATGAATCATTTTGTACTAATGAGGAAAATTTTAAAAGTCATGTTGGGTATGCTTATGGTATTATCATCCAAATTTAATATAATATTGATCAGTTTTATTGGTTTAAATAAAATTCTCTAAAGGTAATTATACATAATAGAAATTGATAACTATAATGAAATATTTCGATGCGATATTAAGGTAGAAATATATATTTATGTTACTCATCCGTCACATGGTTTTTATATGAAACGAATCATGAAAATCATAGGAATTTGTATGTGCAAAAAACATACAGATATGATGATGAATTTATAGTTATAATCATTATAACATCCCGTCTTTTTATAACATAACTTTCATTTCATTACACGGAATTTAGGATCGTTATGGTTTAGTGTCTTGGAAACAAGGATCATAATACATAAAAAAAACATAAAACATTCTTCTTAAACACTTGAAAAGATTCTCCTTTAGTTCATGCTATGTCCACTATGCATCTCATAACCTGGGGACATACATCAAAGGAAAGGGTGAGCAGAAGGCCCAGTAAGGGAAACAAGAGAAACATTTTACATGTGAACTTGAGATACTTCAATAAGGACATGAAAAGAACTTTAAGGCATGAGAAAGAAATCATGAGATACATCATAATAAAAATAACATTTTCATAACTTGAAGATGTGGCTGCAACATTTAATATTTTCAATCGTTTCATTTCACCAAGTTCCATCCCCAAGGTGTCGTTAAAAATTACAAAGGTTATTCACCAAGGCGTCGTTAAAATGGTCATCTCTAGAGATTAAGTCATTACCCAATGCATTGGAGCGCTATCAGGGCACACCCTTAAATTTTCTTTTATTATCATGTGAGCCACATATATCATCATCAAACATTTCATAAATAACCCATATAGCATAAAATAAATGGGTTTCATTTCATAATCATAACGTTTTAAAAACTGCTTTAAAGATATGATCTTTACATTACATTAAACCCACGGAAAGGGAAAGAGGGTATCATGCATGTAAATCCCAGAATTTAAAATAGAACATTTTCATATATATGTGAATACCCATGTAGAAATAGGATCTTTGAGTATTCACTTTATAACATAAAATAATTTTTAGAAAAGAGAGGCATTTTGAGACGAAAATTCTGCAGCATAACGGCTATGTTTCAATGTTTTAGAAAACTTTGAAAAGAGAGGGAACATGGGTCGAACAATCATAATTGACCCATAAAACAGTAGAGGGACAGAATAAGAAGGATATATGGACACGGCGATGAAATTTTAAGGACATACCATTTGAAATGAAAAACATGGAAGGAAGACAAAAATTTGATTTCTCTTACGAAAATTCGGCAGCCTAACAGCGTCACTTAAACTTCAACAAAAATGAATTGAACAAATCAAATAGGGTATCTCATAATATGATCATAAGAGATCAGTATGATAGATATAGAGATCATTACCCAACATAATAAAAAGGATCTTGAAAGAATTGACATGAAAATCGAACTTGAAAAATGAGAAGGGTGAAAGAATCACTTAAACATTCGGCAGCCTAACGGCGTCACTTAAACTTTCATAAAACGAAATGATGAGAGTAAGAGGGGATCTCTCATAATATAAACATGAAAGGGGCAGTAAGAGGAATATAAAAGAACATCCTCTTACATAATAACATGGAGCATAAAAGGAATGACATAAAAGAGATTACATGAAAAGAAAGAGAGGGGTCGGATCCCTTACCTTAAAACGTGACTCTTGAAACTCAAAGTTTTGGACCTTGAGGGCTTGGGGGCACCTTGGGAGGACTCATTTGGAGGTAAGGAGACCAGAACTTCGTTGGGGGATAGTTGGGAGTGGAAACTAAAGGAGGAAAGGGTGGGTATTTATAGGGAAAGTGAGGGGACAAGGCATTAATGGCCAAGGGACACCTCACTAGTGGTTTTGGAAAAACCATGGGCTTTCCCATGGTATTTGCCCATGGTATTGGCCACTTAGGACACCTCACACCTTATCTTACTATTCATAATTCGACCATATTGAATATATACTTAATACATCATTTAATGATGTCATTAAACACCCGTAACTTAAAAACTATATTTTCACTATTCATCGAAAATTCAACTTTCTCAGAATAATCCCAAAATTTCACCTTAACCAAATATCGATGCTCTAAATACATTGATGAACTCCATTTTATAAAAATAAATTTCTAAATAATTTTAATTTAATTTTTAAATAAAAACACTATTCATTGAAAATTCGTTTTTTCAGAAAAATCCCCAAAAATTACCATAACATAATATCGATGCTCTGAGTTCAAAAATAAAGTCATTTTTATAAAAATAATTTTCTAATAATTTTTAATTAAATTTTTAATTAAAAAACACTATTCATCTGAAAAAACTAATACTTGACTAATAATTTATGAAACCGTTATTTACCCATTTTATTGAATCACATTACTTAATCTAGGTGTCTGAATTATATTAAAACTTTCTTTGAGTGAAATTACTAATCCATTTGGTCACATTACTAATCCTAAGCGTAAAATCACTATTCATAATTTAATATTCATCAAAAATTAAGTTGATCTTATTAGACTCCAAATTCCTTACTGAACACTTTTCTAGAAGACCATTTTTTTGAAAATCATTACACATCATTAGTTATTTAGGGTTTACATAAATATTTTAAAATATCCCTTTTTCAAAATTCCTCAATAAAATACATTCTAAAATTATCTGGACATTTGAAATTTCACAAACATCACTAAAGGAAGAAATCTCAATTTATTCACCCGCAAGGATTACACAAGGAAGCTAGGGTCTCGTCACATAGCCCTTATAACACCGGCATAAGACCTAAGTGTAAGGTGTGCTATGGTGAGAGAATCTGAGGGAGGCTCAGATAACATTGCCCTAGTAGTAATCTCTACTAACTTGAACTTCTCCCGCAAGCGTTTCCGTTCAAGCTTGACATGCTGGAGTTCGGCTTGGGCTTGGTCCAAAGCGAAGCCCACAGATGCTACCTCCTTCCCAAGCTCTGATAAGTGGGCTTCATAAGGGTCGAGTCTACTGGATGAAGCCATCGACTCCTCTTTCTGCATTAACCATTAACATCTTATTAAATCATTAAGAGTAAGTTAATATACTACTCAAAAAGATTGGGTCGTTACATTCTTCCCCCCTTAAGAAATTTCGTCCCCGAAATTTATACTTGAGGCCTAGTTGAAAAGGTGAGGGTACTTTTGCTTCATTGTTTCCTCCGGCTCCCAAGTCGCCTCTTCATATTTATGATTCCTCCACAACACTTTCACAAGGTGGGTAGTCTTGTTTCGTAGGACCTTGTCTCTACGGTCCAAGATCTCCACTGGCTGCTCCTCGTAAGAGAGGTCATGTTCCAGTTGTACCACCTCTGGGTTCAGTATATGCGAAGGGTCGGGTATGTACTTCCTCAAGAGAGATACATGGAAGACATCATGAACTTGAGCTAGGTTCGGTGGAAGTTCTAGACGATAGGCCACTGCTCCTATGCGATCAAGGATTTCATAGGGGCCAATGTACCTAGGGCTGAGCTTCCCTTTCTTCCCAAACCGCATGACTCTCTTCCATGGAGAAATTCGAAAGAAGACTTTGTCACCAACAACAAACTCCAAGTCCCTTCGACGATTGTCATCATAGCTCTTCTGCCGACTCTGAGCAGCCTTTATGTGTTGTTGGATGGGATGAACCTGTTCCGTCATCTCTTGCATGAGATCAGGCCCAATAAGCTTCCTCTCACCAGTTTCATCCCAACAAGTAGGAGTTCTACACCGCTTTCCATATAGAGCTTCATAGGGTGCCATCTGAATACTCGAATGGAAGCTGTTGTTATAGGAGAACTCAACTAATGGGAGGAGTTGATCCCATCCACCTTTAAATTCCATTGAGCATAATATCAACATGTCTTCGAGTGTCTGAATAGTCCTTTCAGATTGTCCATCAGTTTGAGGATGATAGGCCGTACTAAAATTCAATTCAGTATTCAGAGCATGTTGAAGACTTCTCCAGAATTTTGATGTGAATCTTGGGTCACGATCAAATACGATGGATAGTGGTACCCCATGCAGCCTTACCACTTCCTTCACGTATATCTTGGCAAGCTGATCTAGAGATAAATCTTCCCGAATAGAGATAAAATGGGCTGTCTTGGTGAGACGGTCCACAATAACCCATATCGCATTGTTTCCTTTAGATGTTTTCGGGAGACCAGTTACAAAGTCCATAGTGATATTATCCCACTTCCATACTGGTATGGGTAGCGGTTGTAATACCCCTTTAGGAAGTTGTCGTTCTGCCTTTACTTGCTGACACACCAGGCACCTTGTAGTGTAATCAGCAATCTCCCTCTTCATGTTATCCCACCAATAATGATCACGAAGGTCTCTATACATCTTAGTGCTTCCCGGGTATATAGAGAATGTAGATCTATGAGCTTCATCCATCAGTTCTTTCTTTATCTCCGGAATAGATGGAACACATAGTCTTGTACGAAATTTCAATACACCTTCTTGATCAATATTGAAATCAGGGAACTTCCCATCCTTTATAGCCTCAAACTTCTCCTACAGCAAAGGATCTTCTTTTTGAGCCATCTTGATCCTCTCTAGTAATGAAGGTTGAGAAATCATTTGGAATAGGGTTGATGATGTCCCTTTCCTTATAATTCCCATGTCCTGTTTTACTAGATCTTTAATCAAGGGATCTCCTACGATCCTCATTGTTGCCAGAACAACAGGATCTTTCCTGATTAACGCATCCGCGACTTTGATTTCTCTTCCAGGGTGATAATGAATTGAACAATCATAGTCTTTAATAAGCTCCAACCATCTCTTTTGTCTCATGTTCAATTCTTTCTGTGTGAAAATATACTTTAGACTTTGTTGGTCAGTGTATATATCACATTTCTCCCCATAAAGATAGTGCCTCCATATCTTTAGAGCAAAAACAACTGCCGCCAGCTCTAGATCATGCGTAGGATAATTCTGCTCATGAATCTTAAACTGTCGATATGCATAAGAAATTACTTTGTCATTTTGCATGAGGACGCACCCAAGCCCTTTCAGAGATGCATCGCTAAAAATAACGAATCCTTCTCCGATAGAGGGTAGTGTTAACACAGGTGCAGTAACCAATCTCTTCTTCAGCTCTTGGAAACTTTCCTCGCATTCCTTTGTCCATATGAACTTAAAGCCTTTTCGAGTCAACTTGGTTAGTGGATTAGAAAGCCGCGAAAAGTTTTTCACAAACCTCCTATAATATCCTGCTAAACCAAGGAAACTACGAATCTCAGTTACTGTTGTTGGTTGAGGCCACTCCTCCACAACCATTGTTTTTGCAGGGTCAACCGAGATTCCTTCATTGGTTACAATGTGCCCCAAGAAAGCCACCTGTTGTGACCAAAACTCACACTTGCTGAACTTCCCAAAGAGCCTCTCCTTCTGCAGAGTTTTCAATATATCCCTTAGATGATCTTCATGCTCCTCACGACTTTTTGAATATATCAAAATATCATCAATAAAAAATACCACAAAGTTATCAAGGTAGTCCTTAAAGACTCTATTCATCAAATCCATGAAAATAACAGGAGCATTAGTCAAGCCGAAGGGCATAACAGTAAACTCATAATGCCCATATCTTGATCGGAAGGAAGTCTTTGGAATATCTTCCTTCTTCACCCTCAGTTGATGATAACCAGATCGAAGGTCAATCTTAGAGAAGAATTGAGCCCCGCGAAGTTGTTCAAATAAATCATCAATTCTTGGAAGAGGATATCTGTTCTTCACCGTGATCCCGTTCAGTTCTCTATAATCGATGCATAGCCGCATTGATCCATCCTTCTTCTTCACAAAGAGAACTGGTGCTCCCCACGGAGACACACTCGGTCGGATAAACCCCTTCTCCTACAAGTCTTGGAGAGGTTTCTTTAACTCTTCTAGCTCCACATTTGCCATTCTATACAGAGTCTTTGATATCGGTTGATACCCAGGTACGAGTTCAATGGAGAACTCTACCTCTCTTTCTGGGGGAGGTCCAGGTAACTCCTCAGGAAATACATCCATGTATTCCTGAACAATCATAACATCTTCTATTTGTATGCTCCCTTTTTCTTCTTCATCATCACCGATTAACTTCATAAAGAATGCTATAGGAGGTGCTTCTAGATAGGGATCAGTTTGGGATATCTCTCCTTGGAAGATAACTGTAGGTCGTTCATTCAAGACTACTGAGATTTCCTTACGTCTGCATTTGATATTAGCATTATACTTTGAGAGCCAGTCCATCCCTAGTATAATGTCAAATTCCATCATGGGAATGACTACTAGATTTGCGATAAGATTGTGCTCACCAAAGTAAACACTAGAGTCTCTAAATATTGTTGATGCAAGGATAATCCCACTTGGAGTCTTGACAGAAAACTCTACCTCTAGCAGTTCGGGGATTGATTCTATATTCCTTACAAACTTGAAGGAAATAAAGGAATGCATAGAACCATAATCAAATAAAGTACTTGTAACACCCCGAGCTTCCACGATACGCTTCTCATTCAATAATACAATAGCTTGCATTGTACGCAACTTCGAGTTCTAAAACATCGCGACAAATCAAAGTAGCCGTTATGAATAGTAATAACCACTTTTTAAAATTATAGAAATTTTATATTTCAAAATGGACTTCATTTTTGTATTCCTAATATTGAAATTAGCCTATGTTGAAATTTTTGTAATTTTCTGAGAACTTCAAAATTTTTATGAATAGTGAAAAATACTTAAAACAACTTTTTTAATCAAAATAATTCATAGTGATAAATTATACTATTGAGTGGTTTTAGAGTATAATTAGAATATATTTTTACCATTTTATCCAATGGTGGTCATTAGAATTAATTTGACATTGAAATTGGACATAAACAATTGTCAATCTTTTGATATAAATTGTTTCTTAAAAACACGCTATTTTTTGTGACAGCGGGAATTAATTATAAAATTAATTAATGCAACTAATATGTTTGGAATTTTGTAAAATAGACATCATTTTTGAATTCGGAATATCAATTATAGCTTAGGGTGAAATTTTGGCCTTATTCTGAAAAACTTCAATTTTTGATGAATAGTGAAACCACTAAGTGGTTGTTAAATAACTGATTTTTCGTTTAAATGAAATATTACCACTTCTGTGATTTGATTTTCAAAAATCCGACATACATGGTTGTCATAAAGAAGTAAAATGTGGTTCAATGGGATAAAAATAATTTTTTGGTGAATAGTAACTTATTAAGTTCTTAATCGCGATTAGTGGTAATTAGGGTAGTTTAAGGTATAAATAATACTTTAATAATATTAAATGACCTAGACACATGTCCCAACCTCATTGGTTGTGTCATGGCCGACCAAGACAAGCCATGGCCTAACTTGGGGACCCCATGGATCCACTTTTGTTGGGAAATAACATAAATTACTTTTTATGTAATGTTAAAGTGAAAATGACACTAACATAAAGTGTTTTACTAAAACAATTTTTAAGTAGGGTTACACAAGTCCAAATTTTGATTATAAATAGTCATTGGAAAGATAAAAAGATTTCCTATATCATAGTATTTTTTTTATAATTTTTAGACATTAAATAAATTTAATTATTTATGACATAATAATGATGCAGCGATGACATCATTATTTGACGATTTAAATAAAATGGAAAGATAATATAAAATCTATGAACTACACATGGCCAAAACCAATTGGATGAGTGGATTTCGATGCCTTATCACCTTATCCACGAATTCTATCAATGTGGGACCTTTTAAAACCGAAACACATTTTCAAATAATGTAATGTTCCTTTACTTTCCAAAAGTGCCCCTCCTCTCCTCTTATAAAGGGCCCCCACCTCTACCTCATTTCACACACTCTTCAAGCCATTGGCTCGGCCAACCCCTGCCCATTTGCTCTCTCCACATCCCTCTCCTCATCCTAGAGGATTCCCTTTGGGCAGAATCCTTTCAAAGGAAGCCTTTAGGCTCAACTCAAAAGGAGTTACACTTTTTAAGGTAATTCATTCTCTCATGTTCTTTTGTTTTATTTTGCTTCTCCAACCCCCTAAACTCTTTTTATTTACTTCTTTTGTAACAACACCAGTATCTTAAATATACTAGGATGTTGTTATAAGATTTATTTGAGCTACACTTCCACACAACTACATCAAATGGTTAAATAACATAAGGTTTCCGTGGATGGCGAAATTCTGCCTCCCGAAACGATGATTGTTCAACACTCATTTAACACCTTCAAAGGTGGCCATTATGATGTCACTATTTTTATATATGATATATAATATGTTTATGTTTTCCTTAAGCTTCTGTTTTTTTTCATTTTGGGCATAC
The DNA here is from genome assembly GCA_963277665.1 of Viscum album. NCBI lineage: Eukaryota > Viridiplantae > Streptophyta > Magnoliopsida > Santalales > Viscaceae > Viscum > Viscum album. Next base: position 1,368,542,580 of record OY728162.1, on the reverse strand, counting down.
CTTTATGGTTTCCATTATGGGTAAAACACGATATCTTCATTTTAGGAAGCGCGGACTACCGCCCCCTGAAAGTGATTTGATTCGTTAATACCATATGTGGGATGTGTGAAGGATAAAGTTAATGATATTATATATGTTATTATACTGGAATTATAATATACTCTCATATCATTATGATTCCATTCCAGAAAATATGAAATAGAAATGGAAGTAGCGTTCATGCGTACGTACGGCTTACCGTCTCCATGAACGGTGCATTTCATTTCTTACCTCTAAATGTTACGTAATATTATAAATGAATGTATATACTGGATATATAAGATATATATGACATCTAAATTATGAATATAATGGATATTTCACCACATTAACAACTTGTAATCATAAGAAGTTTATTGTTGACTCAAGTACCAAAGATCGACAAAACGACCGTTATTAACTTAAATAATTACATAATGTTCATATCATTGTAATAAGTGATATAATAAGGATAATGAAATTAAAAATGGTTCTTAATAAGGTAGATATTAACTCTAGTTTATTATTCAGGAGGTTAAAGAACGGTTGAGTCAAGTCAGACACGAGGTAAGGGAATTTCTTAACCCAACTTCCATTCTTTGGGTTAATCTCCTACTTTCAAATTATGTCATGATATTATTATGTCCTATTTTGTATTTTTACTTTCTTTATGTGTACCTATAGTGAATACACATAATAGATCTATTTTATTTTAAAAATGATCTTTTTAAGGACTTCGTCTCAATCTCCTTTCATTGAGGCATATTTGGTTTTATACACAACCTTCTTTTATACGATGTATAAACCCCTTTGACTTTTACATTTATTCAAAAGGAATCTTTTTTAAACGAAGCGTTTTGCTAAACGACAAAAGGGAATGTTTTTCTTTCCGTACTTATGCGGCGACAACGACTTCTCCGCCGCCGTGACCATTATTTGAGTTTCGGCTTCCTCTACAAGCCATAATTTTCTTTTTTAATGAAAAATAAATACAAAGTTTTAACATTCTTTTATTTTGGTATTGAAAATGGTTTTGAAAGCGTTTTTATTATATCAATGTGTTGTATTGATATCTTGTGATTGAAATGTGGAAATGTTATGTTTCCTTTATGCATGTTTTATGTGATACGATTATGTTATGGTTTATGATATGTTTAAACCTATTCATATGAGGAATGTATTGGACTTAATATGTGACGGGTGGAGCCCGCTATAGCTCCTCGATGCATCGGTAGGTCTCATGAGACAACTAGACGTGGAATTGGCCGAGGCCCTTTCCCAATTTGATTTATGATTTTGGCCGAGGCCTTAATCATTTTAGACGTCTTGGCCGAGGCCTTGACAAAGTGTTTCAGAATGTCTGGCATTATACATTCCCTCATTATGAAAGTGGTTATTGATATTGCATGTGATTATTCGACCAGTAGAATATCCATGTGAAGAAGTAAATGGCATTATCTCATTTTACTTTTGCCATATTATGTTGAAGTTCATGTTTAAAAGGCTTTTGTTTTAGTTATACATTGCCTTAAATGTTAATGTTTATTTATGAAAGCTTCCGCATTATTGTTATCCTTACTGAGCATCTGAGCTCACCCCTTTCAATGTTTTAATATTTTCCAGGATGTGAAGAAGTATTTTATGAATGACCTGCAGGGATTGTGAGAAGAGGATATGAGTGTGGACTATGGAGACTTTGTTATTGTAGTTTTTCACTTTATGATGTAATGTAACGTTTACGAATGTATCTAGTGTTTCCAAGGCTACTAAACTAATCGGTATTTCGAGACTTGATCCTTTGTGATCATGCCAATGTTACGAAGTAATGCACCGACTCTGGGTAGCTGGGGTCGGGGCGTTACAGTTGGTATCAGAGGCAGTTTAGTACTAACCTTGGAAGCTAGATTTAGATAAACTCTGATTAGAGCACATAGCCCGAAGATAGACTTTGAGGATTAGTATAAAAGAACATCTTAGAATATTGGTATTGTAGAGATTTTGTGAGTTTTCCAAGCAATACATTCCTGTCTGGATACGAGCAGGTAGAGGCGGCTCTGGCACAGATGTACCTAGGGGTAAAACCCGAAAACACCGCTTTGAGCTAGACTCGAACGGGAACTGGTGCACGACAACGGGCCTTGCTGCACTCTTGGTTACGACACTCCCGGGGGATATGCTTTGGATAATTCCCATTTTCTTTACAAACCACTATGAAGGGTTACGAGTATATACTTCCTCAAAGAATACATTTTTATAATTATGGATTATATCCATAATTAGTTCAATTTATGTTAAGTGTTTTACAAGTATGGAATTATGTATTTTGATTCATAAACTAATCTAGTTTATGCCATTGTTTAGAAATGGCGCCTAGTAGAAGGAATGGAAACTGTATCAATGCACGAACTCCGTGTAGGGATTGCCCTCCTGCTCAGGATAATTATGGTGGAGCTAGTGATACAACTGGTGCTGATCAGCTTCTCACCATACTGGGACAACTCACGCAGGTTATGAATAACAACCTTACTCGTATGGAGCACCCTGATCCGCAACGTGGAGGATCAATGTTAGACCGCTTCATGAGGCAACAACCACCAACCTTCAATGGGAGTACAAATCCTATAGTAGCTGAGCAATGGATAAATTCCTTAGAGAAAATATTCCATGCCTTGGGGAGTAGTGAAAGGGAGAAGGTTGTCATGGCAGTTTACCGCCTCACTGGAGATGCCGATCAGTGGTGGTCGCTGATTCAAAACACAAAGGAAGATGACGACGTATCAAGTATGGAATGGAGGGAGTTCAAAGAGCTTTTCTTAGAAAAATACTTTCCTCGTGACCATCGAGCAGATATGGAAAGGCAATTTCTGAGTCTGAGGCAGAAGGAGGATGAGAATGTCGCAAAGTATGAGGATAACTTTACAAGGTTAGCGAGGCATGCTGCCGATTATATACGTAACCCAAGGAGTAAGATTGATCGTTTCTTTGATGGGTTAAAACCATTTCTCCGTCGAGCTTTAGTATCACAATCCTTCTCATCATACGAAGATATAGTCTCATGTGCTATCAAGACAGAAAAGGAATTCTCTAAGTCTTATGACAACAAAGTAAAGCAAGAGAAGAAGAGAACGGTGGAACAAGAGACAGATAAAGGGAAAAAGGGAAAGAAGGATTTTCCATTATGTGATAATTGTGGGAAGAATCACCCTGGTACTTGCCTAAAAGGAATGGGAGTCTGTTATAAATGTGGAGAAAAAGGTCACCAGGCACGTGATTGCAAGGGAAAGAAAGAGGCTGTCAAAGTTGAATGCTACAATTGTAGAGAAATGGGTCATTACGCAAATGAATGTCCTAAGCGTCAAGGAATCTTACCTCAGAAAAGGCCAAGGGATCAAGGACAATCTTATGCTATTACTACAGTTGAAGCAGAATAACTAATGTATTGATGCTTTCGGACTCATGGATTATATTCTGGTTATTAGAATAATGTGATCTATATAAGGATTGTACTGCAGTACTTGTTGGTTTCAGTAAGGTTTTAATATGATTAAGGTAATCATATTTTTAGTATGTGACAATAAGAGAAACTTTTCTTTGTGTGGGGAATCTGATGTTACAATTGATTTTGGAATTAAGAGACCTTTTAGAGAAAGTTTGGAACAGAGGTATTTTGGATAACTATAAATGTTGGGATGGATTAAGTTGAACTTTGAATAGTATTGTTTAAGGTTAAAACTTTTCTGAAGATTATTTCTGGAATACTATAATACTATATTTTTAGAAAAAGGACAACCTGCAGGGTGGGGAATAACCCGTCGCGTCGGACACAGCTGCAGGAATCGAACCCACAACCATAGTGCGACAAGCCTTTATTTCCTACCACTAGCCTACAGGAAGTCCCTGGTTATTAGAAAATAATTTTACTAATCTAAATGGTATGTGTTAACATTTTGAACCTTATACAATTAGGATAAATAGAATATTTTTGAGTTCTGTTACCATTCGGAGTAAAAGTTGGGGTTGTGGTAAAAAAAAAATTTAACGAATGAAAGTATACATAACAAGTATGTATATTCCCTTACGTTCTTAGTAAATCTCCTAAATAAATTCCTCAACATTATAAAAGGTAGCTTAAAACAAAAATGTTGTCGGTTAACTTTTCCAACTGGGGTTCAATGACCGTTTAACCAATCACAAGTTTGTGATTTTCTTGTGGTTAAACTTTCTCCTAATCCTGTTTTCTGTAACTCTCCATCAGACCTTGATGGTTTTTTTCTCCTCCATATCCATATTTTCATATAATCCTAGAGTGGGCTATATCGGGTGACCTTTGTACTTATCCTGCTTTCTTTTAATGTTATGTATTTATTAACCTTATTTCCGATGTGGGTTTTCCTCAAAGGTATTTTCTCTTTTCAACCTTTTATTTTCCAAGAAAAATTTCAAATTGCGAGGACACAATTTATTGAAGGAGGGGAGAATGTAACACCCCGAGCTTCCACGATACGCTTCTCATTCAATAATACAATAGCTTGCATTGTACGCAACTTCGAGTTCTAAAACATCGCGACAAATCAAAGTAGCCGTTATGAATAGTAATAACCACTTTTTAAAATTATAGAAATTTTATATTTCAAAATGGACTTCATTTTTGTATTCCTAATATTGAAATTAGCCTATGTTGAATTTTTTGTAATTTTCTGAGAACTTCAAAATTTTTATGAATAGTGAAAAATACTTAAAACAACTTTTTTAATCAAAATAATTCATAGTGATAAATTATACTATTGAGTGGTTTTAGAGTATAATTAGAATATATTTTTACCATTTTATCCAATGGTGGTCATTAGAATTAATTTGACATTGAAATTGGACTTAAACAATTGTCAATCTTTTGATATAAATTGTTTCTTAAAAACACGCTATTTTTTGTGACAGCGGGAATTAATTATAAAATTAATTAATGCAACTAATATGTTTGGAATTTTGTAAAATAGACATCATTTTTGAATTCGGAATATCAATTATAGCTTAGGGTGAAATTTTGGCCTTATTCTGAAAAACTTCAATTTTTGATGAATAGTGAAACCACTAAGTGGTTGTTAAATAACTGATTTTTCGTTTAAATGAAATATTACCACTTCTGTGATTTGATTTTCAAAAATCCGACATACATGGTTGTCATAAAGAAGTAAAATGTGGTTCAATGGGATAAAAATAATTTTTTGGTGAATAGTAACTTATTAAGTTCTTAATCGCGATTAGTGGTAATTAGGGTAGTTTAAGGTATAAATAATACTTTAATAATATTAAATGACCTAGACACATGTCCCAACCTCATTGGTTGTGTCATGGCCGACCAAGACAAGCCATGGCCTAACTTGGGGACCCCATGGATCCACTTTTGTTGGGAAATAACATAAATTACTTTTTATGTAATGTTAAAGTGAAAATGACACTAACATAAAGTGTTTTACTAAAACAATTTTTAAGTAGGGTTACACAAGTCCAAATTTTGATTATAAATAGTCATTGGAAAGATAAAAAGATTTCCTATATCATAGTATTTTTTTTATAATTTTTAGACATTAAATAAATTTAATTATTTATGACATAATAATGATGCAGCGATGACATCATTATTTGACGATTTAAATAAAATGGAAAGATAATATAAAATCTATGAACTACACATGGCCAAAACCAATTGGATGAGTGGATTTCGATGCCTTATCACCTTATCCACGAATTCTATCAATGTGGGACCTTTTAAAACCGAAACACATTTTCAAATAATGTAATGTTCCTTTACTTTCCAAAAGTGCCCCTCCTCTCCTCTTATAAAAGGCCCCCACCTCTACCTCATTTCACACACTCTTCAAGCCATTGGCTCGGCCAACCCCTGCCCATTTGCTCTCTCCACATCCCTCTCCTCATCCTAGAGGATTCCCTTTGGGCAGAATCCTTTCAAAGGAAGCCTTTAGGCTCAACTCAAAAGGAGTTACACTTTTTAAGGTAATTCATTCTCTCATGTTCTTTTGTTTTATTTTGCTTCTCCAACCCCCTAAACTCTTTTTATTTACTTCTTTTGTAACAACACCAGTATCTTAAATATACTAGGATGTTGTTATAATATTTATTTGAGCTACACTTCCACACAACTACATCAAATGGTTAAATAACATAAGGTTTCCGTGGATGGCGAAATTCTGCCTCCCGAAACGATGATTGTTCAACACTCATTTAACACCTTCAAAGGTGGCCATTATGATGTCACTATTTTTATATATGATATATAATATGTTTATGTTTTCCTTAATCTTCTGTTTTTTTTCATTTTGGGCATACCTTTATGGTTTCCATTATGGGTAAAACACGATATCTTCATTTTAGGAAGCGCGGACTACCGCCCCCTGAAAGTGATTTGATTCGTTAATACCATATGTGGGATGTGTGAAGGATAAAGTTAATGATATTATATATGTTATTATACTGGAATTATAATATACTCTCATATCATTATGATTCCATTCCAGAAAATATGAAATAGAAATGGAAGTAGCGTTCATGCGTACGTACGGCTTACCGTCTCCATGAACGGTGCATTTCATTTCTTACCTCTAAATGTTACGTAATATTATAAATGAATGTATATACTGGATATATAAGATATATATGACATCTAAATTATGAATATAATGGATATTTCACCACATTAACAACTTGTAATCATAAGAAGTTTATTGTTGACTCAAGTACCAAAGATCGACAAAACGACCGTTATTAACTTAAATAATTACATAATGTTCATATCATTGTAATAAGTGATATAATAAGGATAATGAAATTAAAAATGGTTCTTAATAAGGTAGATATTAACTCTAGTTTATTATTCAGGAGGTTAAAGAACGGTTGAGTCAAGTCAGACACGAGGTAAGGGAATTTCTTAACCCAACTTCCATTCTTTGGGTTAATCTCCTACTTTCAAATTATGTCATGATATTATTATGTCCTATTTTGTATTTTTACTTTCTTTATGTGTACCTATAGTGAATACACATAATAGATCTATTTTATTTTAAAAATGATCTTTTTAAGGACTTCGTCTCAATCTCCTTTCATTGAGGCATATTTGGTTTTATACACAACCTTCTTTTATACGATGTATAAACCCCTTTGACTTTTACATTTATTCAAAAGGAATCTTTTTTAAACGAAGCGTTTTGCTAAACGACAAAAGGGAATGTTTTTCTTTCCGTACTTATGCGGCGACAACGACTTCTCCGCCGCCGTGACCATTATTTGAGTTTCGGCTTCCTCTACAAGCCATCATTTTCTTTTTTAATGAAAAATAAATACAAAGTTTTAACATTCTTTTATTTTGGTATTGAAAATGGTTTTGAAAGCGTTTTTATTATATCAATGTGTTGTATTGATATCTTGTGATTGAAATGTGGAAATGTTATGTTTCCTTTATGCATGTTTTATGTGATACGATTATGTTATGGTTTATGATATGTTTAAACCTATTCATATGAGGAATGTATTGGACTTAATATGTGACGGGTGGAGCCCGCTATAGCTCCTCGATGCATCGGTAGGTCTCATGAGACAACTAGACGTGGAATTGGCCGAGGCCCTTTCCCAATTTGATTTATGATTTTGGCCGAGGCCTTAATCATTTTAGACGTCTTGGCCGAGGCCTTGACAAAGTGTTTCAGAATGTCTGGCATTATACATTCCCTCATTATGAAAGTGGTTATTGATATTGCATGTGATTATTCGACCAGTAGAATATCCATGTGAAGAAGTAAATGGCATTATCTCATTTTACTTTTGCCATATTATGTTGAAGTTCATGTTTAAAAGGCTTTTGTTTTAGTTATACATTGCCTTAAATGTTAATGTTTATTTATGAAAGCTTCCGCATTATTGTTATCCTTACTGAGCATCTGAGCTCACCCCTTTCAATGTTTTAATATTTTCCAGGATGTGAAGAAGTATTTTATGAATGACCTGCAGGGATTGTGAGAAGAGGATATGAGTGTGGACTATGGAGACTTTGTTATTGTAGTTTTTCACTTTATGATGTAATGTAACGTTTACGAATGTATCTAGTGTTTCCAAGGCTACTAAACTAATCGGTCTTTCGAGACTTGATCCTTTGTGATCATGCCAATGTTACGAAGTAATGCACCGACTCTGGGTAGCTGGGGTCGTGGCGTTACAGTACTTGCTAGTTTTGAGAGGACGACAAGAGTACCTGCTACCACATCGTTCGGGACTTCAACTTCAGCTGTTGTGATAGCGAAAGCACGACCTTGCTCACTTGGCCTCTGCTGAGGTTGATGGTGATTCCCCTCCACCGCCCTCGGATTTGGATATTGGTTAGCAAAGTGCCCAAGCTGTCCAAACTTGAAGCATGTGACTTCGGGTAGGGCCATAACGATATTTCCTTTGTCGTTAGTGTTGGGAAGCTGAGACTTCACCTCACTATGACAATTCCGAGCAATATGGCCTCCTCTTCCACACTTGTAGCACATTCCAATTCCGTTCAAGCAGTTCCCCAGATGATTCTTACCACATTTATTGCATGTGGTAAGTTGAATTTGATTTCCACCTCTTCCATGATCAAAAGACTTCCCTAAACTGGGCTCCAATGATCTCTTCTTTTCATTTGGTTTATGAGACCACTGTGTCTCACCAAACTCCAGCTCGACTTTCATAGCACTTCGAACTATTTCTTCATAGCTGTCATAGTCCCTGTTGGCTAGATTCTTCCGCAGATGAGGTCGTAGTCCACCAAAGAATCTATCATCCGTCCCATTAGGGTCCATGACAAAGCTTGAGGTATGACGGGAAAGCCTTGTGAAGTTCATCTCATAGCTTCCGACATATTCGTTCTCCTTCTTCTTCAGCTCGAGAAAATCATTTTCCATTCTCGTTCTCATGGAACGAGGGAAATAATTGTTAAGGAAAATTCCCCGAAATTCTTCCCACTCCATATCTTCTATCTCTCCTCGTGGCTTCGTGTTTTTGATCACTGACCACCACTGATCAGCTTCTCCCTCTAGGCGGTAAACATCAAGGGTGACTTTTTCTTGTTCCGAACAATGAAGTACAGAAAAGATCTTTTCAATGGAGCTTATCCATTGTTCCGCAACCAATGGGTCAGTAGATCCACTGAATGTTGGCGGTCGTTGACGCATGAAGGACTCAACAGAGTGTTGTTCCCTTCATGGTGAGGTCAATCTCTCAGCTTGATTCAAGTTATTACTCATAACTTGAGTCAGTTGGTTCATCATTCGCATGAATGTTTCCATTCCGGCTTCCATTGGAGGGCCGTCAGCACATGGTGCATTCCGGTCACCATCGGCATGGTTCCTCCTATTGCCCGCCATTTTCTAAAAGAATAAAACCTTAGTAAGAAACTTATTTCATTTATGAATCTTTTAACTAAGACTTCATGCTTAGACAATTACACTTTTCTATAATTCCTTCATAATGATTCATAAAAAGCTTGTGATTAACCAAACATATCCCCCGGGAGTGTCGTAACCAAGAGTGCAGCAAGGCCCGTTATCGTGCACTAGTTCCCGTTCGAGTCTAGCTCAAAGTGGTGTTTTCGGGTTTTACCCCTATGTAAATCTGTGCCAGATCCGCCTCTACCTGCTCGTATCCAGACAGGGATGTATTTGTTTGATAAACCACTTACTCAATACTTACCAAAATACCAGGAAGTTTTCCTATATTTAAAATTTTCTATAGGGTTCTTCCTAAAGTTTTTATATCCTAATTTCCACAAATTACTAAACCATCCTATGATAACAACTATAACATCCCATCTTTTTATAACATAACTTTCATTTCATTACACGGAACTGAGGATCGTTAAGGTTTAGTGTCTTGGAAACAAGGATCATAATACATAAAAAGAAAACATAAAACATTCTTCTTAAACAATTGAAAGGCTTCTCCTTTAGTTCATCATATGTTCATTATGCATCTCATAACCTGGGGACAAACATCAAAGGAAAGGGTGAGCAGAAGGCCCAGTAAGGGAAACAAGAGAAACATTTTACATGTGAACTTGAGATACTTCAATAAGGACATGAAAAGAACTTTAAGGCATGAGAAAGAAATCATGAGATACATCATAATAAGAATAACATTTTCATAACTTGAATATGTGGATGCAACATTTAATATTGACAATCGTTTCGTTTCACCAAGGTCCATCCCCAAGGTGTCGTTAAAAATTACCAAGGTAATTCACCAAGGCGTCGTTAAAATGGTCATCTCTAGAGATTAAGTCATTACCCAATGCATTGGAGCGCTATCAGGGCGCACCCTTAAAGTTGCCTTTATTATCATGTGAGCCACATATATCATCATCAAACATTTCATAAATAACCCATATAGCATAAAATAAATGGGTTTCATTTCATAATCATAACGTTTTAAAAACTGCTTTAAAGATATGATCTTTACATTACTTTAAACCCACGGAAAGGGAAAGCGGGTATCATGTATGTAAATCCCAGAATTTAAAATAGAACATTTTCATATATATGTGAATACCCCTGTAGAAATAGGAGCTTTGAGTATTCACTTTATAACATAAACTAATTTTGAGAAAAGAGAGGCATTTTGAGACGAAAATTCTGCAGCATAACGGCTATGTTACAAGGTTTTAGAAAACTTTGAAAAGAGAGGGAACATGGGTCGAACAATCATAATTGACCCATAAAACAGTAGAGGGGCAGAATAAAAATCATATATGGACATGGTGATGAAATTTTAAGGACATAACATTTGAAATGAAAAACATGGAAGGAAGACAAAAATTTGATTTCTCTTATGAAAATTCGGCAGCCTAACGGCATCACTTAAACATCAACAAAAATGAATTGAACAAATAAAATAGGGTCTCTCATCATATTATCATAAGAGATCAGTATGATAGTTATAGAGATCATTCCCCATCATAATAAAAAGTAACTTGAAAGATTTGACATGAAAATCGAACTTGAAAAATGAGAAGGGTGAAAGAATCACTTAAACATTCGGCAGCCTAACGACGTCACTTAAACTTTCATAAAACGAAATGATGAGAGTAAGAGGGGATATCTCATCATATAAACATGAAAGGGGCAGTAAGAGGAATATAAAAGAACATCCTCTCACATAATAACATGGAGCATAAAAGGAATGACATAAAAGAGATTACATGAAAAGAAAGAGAGGGGTCGGATCCCTTACCTTAAAACGTGACTCTTGAAACTCAATGTTTTGGACCTTGAGGGCTTGGGGGCACCTTGGGAGGACTCCTTGGGAGGTAAGGAGACCCGAACTTCGTTGGGGGAGAGTTGGGAGTAGAAACTAAAGGAGGAAAGGGTGGGTATTTATAGGGAAAGTGAGGGGACACGGCATTAATGGCCAAGGGACATCTCACTAGTGGTTTTGGCAAAACCATGGGTTTCCCATGGTATTTTCCCATGGTATTGGAAACTTGGGACACCTCAAACCTTATCTTACTATTCATAATTCGACCATATTGAATATATACTTAATACACCATTTAATGATGTCATTAAACACCCGTAACTTAAAAACTATATTTTCACTATTCATCGAAAATTCAACTTTCTCAGAATAATCCCAAAATTTCAACTTAACCAAATATTGATTCTCTAAATACATTTATGAACTCCATTTTATAAAAATAATTTTATAAATAATTAGAATTTAATTTTTAAATAAAAACACTATTCATCGAAAATTCGTTTTTTTCAGAAAAATCCCCAAAAATTACCATAACATAATATCGATGCTCTGAGTTCAAAAATAAAGTCATTTTTATAAAAATAATTTTCTAATTATTTTTAATTAAATTTTTAATTAAAAAACACTATTCATATGAAAAAACTAATACTTGACTAATAATTTATGAAACTGTTATTTACCCATTTTATTGAATCACATTACTTAATCTAGGTGTCTGAATTATATTAAAACTTTCTTTGAGTGAAATTACTAATCCATTTGGTCACATTACTAATCCTAAGCGTAAAATCATTATTCATAATTTACTATTCATCAAAAATTAAGTTGATCTTATTAGACTCCAAATTCCTTACTGAACACTTTTGTAGAAGACCATTTTTCGAAAATCATTACACATCATTAGTTATTTAGGGTTTACATAAATATTTTAAAATATCCCATTTTCAAAATTCATCAATAAAATACATTCTAAAATTATCTGGACATTTGAAATTTCACAAACAACACTAAAGGAAGAAATCTCAATTTATTCACCCGCAAGGATTACACAAGGAATCTAGGGTCTCGTTCCATAGCCCCTTATAACACCGGCATAAGACCTAAGTGTAAGGTGTGCTATGGTGAGAGAATCTGAGGGAGGCTAAGATAACATTGCCCTAGTAGTAATCTCTACTAACTTGAACTTCTCCCGCAAGCGTTTCCATTCAAGCTTGACATGCTGGAGTTCGGCTTGGGCTTGGTCCAAAGCGAAGCCCACAGATGCTACCTCATTCCCAAGCTCTGATAAGTGGGCTTCATAAGGGTCGAGTCTACTGGATGAAGCCATCGACTCCTCTTTCTGCATTAACCATTAACATCTTATTAAATCATTAAGAGTAAGTTAATATACTACTCAAAAATATTGGGTCGTTACAATCATTGTGTGAAAAGAAAAAATGCTGGAAATTGTAAGAAATGGAGTGACAAATGTTTTAATTTCTAAAAATAATTTCTTTGAAAATAGATGTCCAATGTGATTTGAGAATTCCATTAAATGAAATAACATTGAAAAATATCCACATAATACACCAACCAAACTCAAATGTTTCAAATGAAATTGGTTTAGACTTTATCCTAACTAGTGGTCGAATACAAAGGTTAATGATGTTGATTGACATTAATAACCACTTAAGCCCTGAGACTAAAGTATATCTCATGTGATCAATATTACTGATGTGGGTTAGGGTAAAAAGGTGATGAAAGGTACACCTACCATCAATTGTAGAAATTATAATGTATTATGTGATTTAAAATCTTCCCACACATAAATATTTGTAGAATTGTCTAAGGGTTCCACAATACCAGCATAACAATTAGAAGATGTATTAGTAGTGAAAAATCCTAATAGAATAATTATCACATCTCAAGACTAGTATTATTCTCTAATTGATGTATGTTTGAATGTATTTCATAAAAATTTCATTATTCCCACTCTATAATTATATATTGAACACATCAATAACCATGTAATTAATGTCAAATTTGATATTCCAAACCAATATATGATCTTCTATCTGTGTGATGGTAAATATGTACCTAAAATTAAAATTAAATACATTATATGGGTCTTGATTCCCATTCAATTTTTTTTTATATTAAATGGTTAGGGAGAAACTCAAAATCAATGATACACATATTATAAGAGTGTTTATTGATGAATTGTTTAGAGGAATTATTATCTTCCACATAATTGTGAAAAAGAGTTTTCAATAGAACATTTACATTGTACTACACCCATGTTAAAGACTCTATAATCAATACCACCAATAGAATTTCAAGAAACAAAGAAGCAATACAAATAAGATCTTGATAAGGTATTCAATAAACCAAGTGTGAAACCATGGGGTTCACCTGTTCTTTTTTTAAGAAGAAAATCAATCACTACATATATGAAATGATTATAGAGAACAAAACAATATCTATATTAAGAAAAATTATCCTCTACCCCATACTGTATAATTTTTTGATCAATTGTGTGAAGATGAATAGTTTTCAAAGATTTAATATCATTCGAGATATCATAAATTGAGGTTCAAGAAGGAGGAAATTTCCAATACAACCTTCCACCCTAAATATATAGTGATTCCATTTAGATATACTAATCCCCCACCATATTCATGGACTTAATGAATAAAATATTTAAAGAATATATTGAATATTTTTTTAGTATTTAAAGATGATAGTTTTATATATTACATGAGTAATAAAGTATATAAAATCACTTGAGAATTCTACTAAAGACCCTAATAAAGGATAAAATATAGCCTATATTCAGCAAGTGTAAATTTCAGATATAGATAGTGAAATTACTTGGTTATATAATCTCATGTGAGGGTATACTAGTTGATTAATCAATGAAAATATCTATTAAACACTATCCCATACCAACCAATATTACTGAGTTCTATATTTTTCCTGGTTTGGTTGGATAATATGGAAACTTTATAGATAATTTATCATGGATTTATAATCTACTCCCCATGTTATCTCAAAAAGGATTCTTTTTTAATTGGATAAATGAAATCATGGAAAATTTCAAGGTATTAAAATGATGGTTGGATATCACACGTGTGCTCATATAACCTTACAATGAAGAATAATTTGTGATCTATGGTGATTCATCAAATATGTAATGAGATATTTCATCATGAATAATAATATGGTGATGGATTATGCCTCAAGATAAATTAAGGGTCTTGAGAAAATTACCTAACTCATGATTTAGATATAGTACTGGTGATTTTTTCATTAATTATTTGATGGAATTATAAATATATCGGAATTTTAGATATATAAATTGATCATAAATATTTATAATATATATTGACACAAAAAAGTGGAATATGAAAACCATGAGGTATTTTGAATTGATTAAGGATTATGACTCCTTTGAAAATTACTTCTTTGAGAAAGAGAAAAGGGGGGAAGATTCTATAACTAAAAAGGACCATTCTAGAATATCTATAATGTGGATCCCAAGAGATCACATATTTCTGGATTTAGAGAGGTTGGATATGGAAATATATAAGGAAGGGGTAAAATTATAACTTTCTCAAATGATTATTCAAAAATATATTCATGTAAATATTAATGATTTATAGAATGAAGATGTAGAGTTGAAAACAAAGGCGCAAAATGTTCTTTAGTTGAACATTTATTGTGATGAAATGATAAGGTTTTTGAATAGATTATGTGTCTAATAAATTCTAGACATGAAGAAATATATATTAGATAATGTTCGTATTTGTTCATTCTCTATTCACTGGGGATGTACGAAGATATATGGACTTCTAAAAGTGAAATTTTTGTGAGATAATAGAAAGAGATATATTACCGAGTATATATCTTAGTGAAATGTTTGTAATTAAGTTATGTATAAGAGAATGATGTTTATCGGGATTTCACAATAATTATATTCACCAAAATGGAAATGAGAAAATGTCAACAAGGATTATATTATCAGACTCCCTAAAACATATAAATGGTATAATGATATATTTGTTTGTAGTCAATCACCATACAAAGCCAACACACTTCAAAGTAATTTGATAAAGTTTATACATTGATCATCTTTTTAATATATACATTACCAAAGTGGTAAGGATTCATTAGGTGCCACATTCTATTGTATCTAACATTTATTATATGTTTATCATGATGTTCTAGAGAAGACTTCTATAATATCCAGATATAGTTTTGTGTTTCATTACAACCTTACATAATTATAAGGATGGTTAATAAAATATGAACCTTCAAAACCTATAGGACATGTTTATATAATGTTCTCTATATTTAAAAGGTGGTTGGGATAAACACCTTCCTCTCTTAAAAATCATTTATATCAATATCATTCACATGATAATTTAGAGGAATCCTTCTGATTATATATATGGATTGAAGTATATATCTCCAACATTTTGGGTTGGAAATAGAGAAATAAAGATATTGCGACTTGAGAGAGTTGAGGAAATGGACGAGAATGTTAGAGAGATATTCAATGGCACATCATGTCAGCTATGAGTCAATATAAAAGTCATGTTGACAATTATTGGTGAAATATGGGATTTGATGTTGGTGAGAAGATTTTATAGTGAATTTCTCCATGATAAAACGAAATGAGATATAGAAATAAGGAAATATGAGCTTTATATATTTTTTCTAATTCACTTGGCACTTCCACAAAAAATATCTCAAGTTCACAATGTTTTCCATATATCTATACCAAGTAATTAAATACCTAATCCTTTAAATTTACTATACATAGAGTCTATACCACTAAATAATTATTTTTATTATATTTAATAACTGGTAGAAGTCCTTGACCATATAGATAATGTGCTATCTAACAAGACTACATAACTAGGAAAAGTTCTTTAGGAGAACCAGAAATTCAAAGAAGCTACCTGGGAACACTAGAATGTGATGAAACAAATATTTCATCATTTTTTTATTTGAGTAACATAATTCTCAAGCCGAAATTATTTGTAAGGGGTTATAATATGAAACCCAATAATTTTATGTTATATTTCTCTTTAAATAAATTAAATTGCTTTGACATCTTTTGATACACGCTACCATGAGTCTAAATGACCCAAAATATAATATACTATTATAACCTAGCCAATAATTTGGAATACATGAATAATAATAACCCCAATATGAAAACATATGACTAAATATTTTATAGATTTCAATTTTTTTAATTCAATTTGAGTAATTAATGCTTAAAAAATATGATTGTTTTCAAAAATGGTTTTTATGGACTTTTGTAAATTACAATTATAATTAATTTATACCATTTTTAGAAATTTTATTTCAAAATATGATAAATTTATTTGAAATAATGATGCAAAAATGTTCATATCATGACTTTTTTTTGAATGTTTCTAAAAAACATGATTTCTTGGTGAATTGTGAAAATACCAATTTTGAAGGAGGGGATAATTGGTTTTTTAGTATTTTCAAATGTCCATTTTGATATGGATTGGATAAAACAATTTAATAAGTTTATCTTTTATAAATAATTTAATTTTTATCTTTTGGATCAGAATTATATATGACCTCGGTATTAAAATACTTTTATACTTAATGAAGCATTTTTTAGAAAACTATTTTTCATCACACTTGGTGGTATTATTATAAAATGAATTTTATTTTCTTATTTGGATTGGATTTGGTTAAATGAATTAAATATTTGGAATAAAAACAATTAATATTATATAATAATGTTAAATTATATTTATCATTATTTATCGTAACTATGGTGTAAATTCAGTTCTATGGTAAGGGTTAAAAGAGATTAACCAGGGGTTAACCTAAATAGATATGGGTTATAATGACTGAAACACTTGTCTAAATCCTATTATTTGATCATGTTCTGGTTATATATCATCTATTCACTAAACATGATTAAATTTGGATAAATGTCCCTTGAGTATAATATTATAATATTATAATCATTATAAAAATTTGAAGCATGTCCTCTCTCGTACTTATGAAAGGAAAACCATCCTCTCTCTGTCTTACACTAGTTTGGGCCCACTATCTGGACCAACTCCTACCCAATTCTCTTATAAAATAACCTATAATTTAGGTAGTGGTTTTTTGGTCTCAAATTACCATTATAATTGTCTTTAGGAAAGGATCAAAGGAGGTATATTGATGAAGTGGTAATCATTCTACCTAACCCCTTTTAATATACGTATTCAACCTCTCATAAATATTTTTTAATCATCATAAAATAGTAAATTCAGTATTCTAAATGAACTTAAATTTTATTATGATTATTTAACAACCATTATCAACCCTCTATTTGTCAAAAACTAGCCCGAGTGCCCTGGTAACCCGATAACCGATGCAACACTAACATGGCCTGAAGGGTGTTCTAGATCCCCTTGGGTTGGCGTCTAGAACCTAGAATCATAAAAAAATTAAAGTGGCAATAAATTTTACAAAAAAAATCCAAAAGAAAGATAAATAAGAGAGTATGCATAAAATAAAAACTCCATAGGGAGATCTGTACAAGAAGTTAAACAAGTAAACAATCCCAAAGTACTACAAAACATTACCAGAAAACTTAAAGAACAACCCAAGTCCCAGTGGACTCAACTCTCTAAGCCCAAATATCTATAGATTGAACCACCTCCATGTGGTGATTTTTCCCTCCTTTAACCTAGAATGAGATAATCTACAAAACCCCAATGTCATAGGTAGAGTTTTCATTAAAATACCAATAGGGTCTCACTAATGAGTCCATAATAAGATGCCATATTTAATTAAACAAATAAATATTTCAATTTTAAATTAAAAAATTTACATTTCAAAATGATATTTATAAAAATCACTCATTACATTTAGTATTATGAAAATACATCAAACAAATATTTAATAAATATTTTCAATAAAAAAGTTTATAAAAATATGGAATGTATTTTAAAAAATATTATAACAAAAAATAACATATATTTCAAATATAAAAAATAGATAAACATGGTTATTTTCCAAAAGGTATGATAGTTATATGCTATTGGATCACCACACACATGAAGGTGAATCACAGAAATATGTGTATACACACATCCCTTTGACAATGGTCAAGAGGACTTCATTACTATCTCGTCGGGGATGTGATATGTTGCACTATGTTTTAGTTGTAAATTGATAAAAGGGTGCTATCCAAATAACTCACTAACAACCTAGGATTTAATGTTCTATAATAAAAATACACGATGTGTAATTCATTTTAAAACTATTCAAAATTCAATTCATCTCATTATCCATTTCAAATATTCTAATTTATATTTAAAAATCGACAAATGTTTTTTTTCAAATCATGCCTTTTTCAAAGTTAAAACCTAATAGTTTCTATCAAAACAATTTTAAGAAATTTTTCTCAAATACAAATTTTAATATAATTCCATCAAAAAAATTCAATAATTTAAATTCAACAATTTAAATTTCACAATTTTCCATCAATTTCACAATCACACCCCAATTCAATGGAATTGGGGGTTTTCCCAATTTTTCCAATATTCTCTCCATATCGAATCCAAATCTCCCAATTAAATGGAATTGGGTTTTTAATCAAAATAATTGAATTGAATTTAAATAAATTGATTTTAAATCAATAAATTGAAATTGAATAAAGAAATTTTGAGTTAATCAAATTGGCCAATCAAAACAGAACCACCTACCTTGCGATTAGGGATCTCAAAAAGAAAATCCATAAGAAGAAAAATCCAATGAATAAAATAAAAAATGAGAAAAACAGAATAAAAAAATTGTTTAACATCCAAAAAATGTAATTAGATCTAACAATAGCATGCGTATCCAAAAAAACCCTAGGGAGGAGAAGAGAGAGAGAGATAGCTGGAGAAAGAGAATGAAAAGAGGAAACCTATCGGAAGGAGATTGAACGCCATCCACCAAGATTCGATCCAATTATGAAATGGTGTAGAGAAACCAGAATAGCCTATTAGGAGATCCCCTGGAATAAGAAATCATAGGTGGTTGATTTAGGTCCATCAAGAACCTTAAATGATGGTTTCATGTGTTTTAAAAATTATTTTTTTAATAATTAATCTCTTAAGAATGTTTAGATGGGAAGAGATGCGTGGTTAGAGAAACCATGGGCCCTAACCTTGATCCCCCTTTGTCTAGGTTCATGGTTTCTCTTTGGTGGCAACATGGGTTTCCAATCTGTGTGCAAGATGTAAAAAACCCCACTATCTGGGTTTGCACAGTTTCCACTAAGATAGCATATAGTATTGGAAAACCATGTCTCAACCATGTACTAGCCTAAAAACATTCAAAATATCCAAAAGTTTTCCAGAACCAACTCCAAATGAAACCCATCCAAGCATGATAAAAAAAGGGGTTTAGGAGTATTTGGAAATATTAACAGGATGTTAAAACCTCCCCATTATAGAAACTTTTTATCCCTAAAAAATCAACTCAAAAAAATCAATGCCAAAAATATAAGTCCACTGCTCCCTCACTAGTGCCTAACTATCCCATGTCTCATGAATATAGGAACAGTGTTTCCATAGAACTTAAACCAGATGTATCATCCTCCCACAAAGAACCATGGTTTCAGAATCAACTATCCTAACTAGTTTTTCAGTCAAAAATAAATCAGGTACCACATCGAGATCACTCTACATCAGAACGTTAGATTGATCAGATAGATTCTTTTGTAGTTGGGATACATGGAACATGTTATGTATCGATTTTATCTATAGTGGATGTGCTAAATGGTATGAAACTTTTCCCAACTTCTCAATAACCTCAAAAGTTCCCAAAACAATTAGGAGTAACCTTCCCTTGCCCTTTAATCCATCGATGACCCAACCAAGGGGAAACATTCAAGGACACCTGATCACTAACTAAAAACTCAAACAAGTTGTGATAATGATCATCATAAGACCTATACAGACTTTGGTCTTTTAACATTCTCTTATGAATAAAATGAATATTTTCTATAGTCTCTTGAACCAAGCTTGACTGAACCACGAACATTTCACCAAAATCCAAACAACACAACATAGATCTACAAGGTTGACTATACGAGGTCTCAGAATTATCCATTATTATAAAAACCTTGTATGTTTTGTTATACGAAAAATAAACCATCCTTAAGTGATCATTCCAAGCTCTACCAAATTCAAGAACATAGGAATAGAGCATATCCTAAAGAATCAATATATCCATTTCTATATAGTAATACAACTGTAGATGGTATTATATTCTCAGACAAACCTAATATCCTAGTGCTTCTTGAAGGACTCCCCAGAATCAAGAAGTAAACCAAGGATCCCTATCAGATACTGTAGTAGATGTAACTCCATGAAAATTTATATTCTTTTTCAAATAGATATTTCTCAACTCTTTAACTTTGGTTGAATCACAAATGGGTATATAGTGAGCCGACATAGTCAACCTTTCAATCACAACCCATATCATATTCTTCTCTCTCTGGGTATGTGGAAACCCAAACAAAAATCCATAGAGATCTTGTCCCACTTCTGATTTGGCACTAGAAGTTGCTGAAGAAATCCTGATGATTTATGGTTCTTGACCTTGACCTATTGAAAAGTATAACAATGAGAGACAAATTTAGAAATTCCTTATCTCATACCTGACCTCCAAAATTTCCACCAAATGTTGCATAACATTTTTCTGGTTCTTGGGTACATATCCCAGTAGGAATTTTTTTAAATTCCCTATAATAACTTTTCTTACTCACATGGACACCAAAAAACAATTCTAATAACACAGAATGCTCTTTTTAGAGAATGAACACTCAAACATGGTATCCCCACCTTAAATAGAGTCTATCATGCTCCAAAATGCATCATAAAACTATTTTTCTTGACGAATCATCTCATAAAGTGAATAGGTCTACTTAATATTAGCTATGGAAGCCTTAGTTACTAATTCTTGGACACCAGTATGATACTTTGAAAAAAGATCCATCAAGTTCACTCTTCCAATGATTCCTTCACATCATAGGTAGGAATTTTCCAACTAAAAGTATCTATAATTATATTACCTTTCCCTAGGGTATGAGAAATTCCAAAATTAAGAGACTATAGGTACTTCGCCCAACACCTATATGGGATATTTAGATCTTTTTTGAGAAGATATAACTAAATATCGTTTGGTTTTAAAACATAGTAAACTTTTCTCCAAAAAAGGAAATTCCTCTAACTCTTAAGATCTTGTGTCACAAAAACAATTCATGTTAATGGGTTGGGTAATTCTTATCATATGGACTAAACTTATATGATCCATAAGCAACGACATAATCACCCTACATAATAATTGAACCCAAAACTGAACTTGATGCATTAGATAATACCAAATATCCTTACTTGGCTTCTAAAAGAGTCAACACTGATGTAGTAGTCAAAATACATTTCATCTCAACCAAATAAATATGAGATTGTTTCATTGCATGAAATATTTACTCCCATCCAAGTTAGAAAATTTATCAGAGATTCCAAATTTGAGAATTCCTTAATGAACTGGTGATAATACCCAACTGAACCCTAGAAGCTAGGAATCTCAAAATCATTTCATGGTTTCTTCAATGCCATAATAGCCTTCATCTTTTTTGTTTCCCCTGAAATACCATGTTCTAACACCATATGACCTAAGAAAATAACTTCCTAAATCCAGAAATCAAATTTTGAAATCTTGGAATAAAGTTAGTGATTTCTTATAAGTTTTAAGATTTCTCTTAGATAATGCACATGATCCTCCTAAAATATAGAGTAAAAAAGTATTTCATCAACAAATACTACCACGAAGGTATCATGAAACTCATGGAAAATCTTATTCATAAAATCCATAAAGACTTCCAGATAATTGGTTAAATCAAAATTCATGACAACGTACATATAATGTCCATACTTGAACCAAAATGAAATTTTATAAATATCAGATTCTTTTATTCTCAACTGATAGTAACCAGATCAAAGATCAAATTTTGAGAACCATTTCACCCCTTTAAACTAGTCAAACATATCATCTGTACTTGGAAACAAATAGTTATTCTTTATCATCACTCGATTTAGTTTTTGATAACCAACACAAAGGAGAAGTAAACCAACATATTTCTTACAGAAGAGAACGTGTGCCACCCATGGTGACACACTCAGGCATATTAATATTTTATCAATAAGATCATCCCACTAAGAATTAAACTCATTAATTTTTTTTAGTTCCATATTGTATGAAGTAATAGATACCAGATGAGTACCCATTAATAAATCGATAGAAAACTGTACCTCCCTGACTTGTGAAAAACTAGAGAATTCATAAGGGAAAACACCGGGAAACTTGGAAAAAGCACGAGGGAGATCACCACTTAATGATTACCACCCTATATAAAAAGAAAAAATAGATATCGCTTTCCCCAACACTAAATAATAAGGCATGACTCTACTCGACATTTGGTCCCATTATACTTGAATGATATGAAACATCCCATTGGGTGAATTAAAGGAGATCCGTCATAGATAACATTCAATCTATTATTTATTGGAAATGATATAATCCATAATGAATATGGAATAAATAAGTTTCTTTTAGAGAACTAGAAAACTCCAAGAAAACTAGACCTCAGATAAGGAGAAAACAAGAGCAAGACTACGGTGACCCTACCCTCTCTTTGTTCATAGGGGTGTAGTAATATCCATCACATATGATAAAAGCTGTGTAAGAAGATTTATAATATTAAAAATATGGGTTGAAATAAATGATTGAGATGTACCAGTATAAAATAGATAAGTCAGTAATGATGAAGACATAGTAATAGTACCTCACATAGTCGTTGGACCCATATATTATCCTTCTAGAGACTCTTCCACTACATGAAGAAGCTTCATTCCAGATGCCTATGGTTAGACCCATTTTTTCCTGAATCATCTGATTTAACCATAGTATATTTTGTTGTTAAAGATACCATGCCACTAAAGGGATAAAAAAAATACATAAAAGAACTTATTTTTGTGACTCGAGCATCCACAAGAACCATAATTCTTGGTTGCCTCCATGAAAAACTTCTATGAATGTCTTGGATTTCCACAATGTTAACAAATTAGAGGGCCACTTATAGGAACCAAAAAAGGTCTATAATGACCTTACTATTTATAAATTCCTTGAGAATCATAATGCTCGCTCTTCCTATTATAGTATTTTACACTGGCACTGTGAGAGAAATAAACTACCTTCATCCCTAATTTTCAATCCATATCTATTTTGACCATCAATGCTCTATCCATCACATCAGCATAAGAGGGAATCCTCAATACGAAAACCTAAGAAAGAATATCCTATTGAAATCCCAAATTAAACCATATATTATTCATCTTATCATTCAATAAAATATCATGTTCATACTAGAAAACCTCAACAAAACATTTTTAATACTCTATCATGGTTTTTTAGCATACTCATGTTTGAAAAACACAAAATTCTTGGTCAACACAGTCGACTATGAATAGAACTGGTTAGTGAAAATAGACTTGAAGTCTTTCCACACTACGTCCTCATTAATTTTCACCATTACCATCATGTTCTACTATCTCAAGAGTGATCCCTCTAGCATGATGGTGGAACACTTCACCTTGATTTATTCAGGTGTTTCAAATTGCAGAAACAAACATTCTATCTTGATCAACCATTCCTGAGCCTCTGGAAGATCATTGGATCCGTTGAACACTGGTGGATGCTGGTGAAGGAACTCCTGAGAATTTTTCTAGATAACATCCCACTAAGGTTCCACATCTAGAGACTAAATGGGAACTGATGGCGGTGCATATCCTTGAGCTTGGACAACACACACAATCCCCTCAACCCAACATAGGTCTATGAGAGGATTCTCTCACTGTGTTTCTTTATAAGACTCCTCCTAGATCCAATTTTTACATCTATTCAGAGGAATGATGCTAAAAAACATTAGAATACAACATTGAAGAAATGATAAAAAAATAAAATAAATCAATAAGGGAAATTAATCCCAACAGATGAACAAACAATATTTGGATTTCAATCCATCCAAATAAAAAATGTAACGATCCCATATTTTTTTCAATGAAAATTACTTTCATATAAATATGTCATAATCAGATGAAATCACAACATAATAAACTACTAAGTTCTATATGACCTTTAAACATAAGTTTTCAGTTCTGTGATGTGAATTTTGAAAATCCGACACACACGGTTGGGATCATTAAGTTATTTGGAGTACGATAAAAAAATTAATTTTTGGTGAATAGTAACCTAACCTTATGAATAGTAACATAACCTTATTAAAAGAGATATAACCTAATTAATAGTAACCATACCTAGGACAGTATATAAATAATATTCAAGTGGAATTACGATATACATATGTTTTAGAAAAAGTAATTATATGTTTTAAACTGTTTTTTAGAATAAATTATTATTTTAATTAAATATTAAATTAATCATAATTATAAAATTATAATTTCAAAATGGACTTCATTTTTGGATTATACACATTGAAAAATGGTTAGGGTGATGTTTTTGTATTTTTCTAAAATACTTGAATTTTTGAAGAATAGTGAAGTAAGGTAAAATACCGTATATAGAAATTATAAGTTAAATACACTATTTATGACATCATAAGTGATGTAAGAACAATTTTTTCAAACTAAAATTCATTTATTATTATTATTTTTCCTAGAATCCTCACTATTTCTAGTCTTTAGGGAAATTAATAAAGCAATGATTAAAAAAGTATGAAAACCCTCCTCTCCTCCACTATAAAAAGGCCTCTCACACCATCTTCTCTTCACTCCTTTAAGCCTTTAAGCACCTCAATTTTTTTATATCTAAATACCACTTCTTAGTCACTCCCACTTCCAAGAAGCTCTTGGTATTTCACAACTACAGAAATCCATTCACTTAAGGAGGTTCTCAAGGAGGTTATTTCAAGTGGTAAAGCACCTTTTTTTAATTTAGTTTCATTTGAATTTATCTTATTTTGTTATCTTCTCCTCACCTACTATATAATAATGACCATGATTGATATAGTATCATATATGTACTATAATTATATCATGTGAATGGATGAACCATCATCAAAATACTTACACACACACACACACACACACACTCTCTCTCTTGTTTAATAAACGAAATCAACATCCATGAGGTTCAAATTAATAACCTTCATGGATGACGAAGTTTTGTTCTTAAATTTCTCCTTAATTACTATACATGAAACAATATTTATGGTTGAACTAGACTATAATATATGTATTATAACCTAAATAATATTTAGGAACCATAATACATATATATTAATAAATCGTATGACCAAACTAATTTCTAATAATCAAAATACCCTGAAAATAATCTAAGTGAATGTCATAACTATTTCATCTAACGATTCACCCTATTTACTTGTAAAAAAATTATATAAATGAACATTAACACTTATGGATGTTCATAAATTATATTTAATTTTAATTCTTTATATTTACATTCATTCCTCACAAAATCCATTACTTAAGAACAAGTGAACTGTTTATGAAAATAAAGAAAACGAACAATCTGGAATGAAAAAATTAAATATAATAACCTATCAATAAGGGAATAAATAAACTAAACAGAATTATTATAAAATAAAAAAATGTCTAATATATTCTGAAATATGTTATTAATAATTCTAATTTCATATTCCCGGACCTTAAGTCCAAGATTCAACCACATTCGAACTTAAGGTAAGGGTTTTCCAACAGAACATCCATTTTCATTTGGGTTACTTTCATTGCCTAATTACCCCAATAAAATTATTATTTATTATTATTTACTTCTAATAAATTATGTGTGAGTATTCTATATATGTATACCAACTATAATCCTTCCTTATTTAATGGATGGTTACACGTGTTAAAAGGAACTTTCAAAATTGTTTCTGAAATACAAGCCCGGTTGAAGGGAATTTCTCAAACTCTTACCTATTTTCATGGGCACTGCATAATATGTTTTTCTAAACCATTATCTTCATAAAATATATCATTTTATTATATTAATATTTTCTTACTTGACTTATGTATTTATAAAAATATTTTTCCAAAAGAAGCCTTCTTTTCAAAATAAAAGAGTATTTTCTTAAGAATTACTTAATGGTTTTATAATAGTATTTTTGTCTATTTCAACACTCGTGTTGATTCTTATGTAGTATTGGGATTAATAATTTTTTATTTCATATACCATATTTAATTTTATGGTTTATTAATAGTTTAATTTTGGATGTGATGTTTTGAAACCATTCCCCATATTTCTTCGAATGATTAGTCTTTATGTTTAATGATTGGGAAAAGTTAGATACATTTCATATGTTAGTGTTAATATGAATGTATTTATTGATTATGTTTATCCCTAGTTATATAAGGAATGAATTGGACTTATTATGTGATGGTTGGGGCCCTCTATATCCCCTCGATGTATCGGTAGGTCTCATGAGACAAATAGACGTGTAATTGGCCGAGGCCTTTCCCAATTCGATATATGTTTTTAACTGAGGCCTTAATCAATCTTAGATGTCTTGGATAATGCCTTGAAAAAATGTTTTAGAATGACCGACATATTAATTTACCTCACTATGAAGCTAGTGACTGAAATTTCATGTGGTTATTCGACTAGTAGAATACCCATGATTATTTTTTATTATGGAATTATTTACTCAGCTCATATTCCTTCCATAATTTGTTCAAGTTTATTATTTGTGAAGGCATGCTTTTAAATTAATCAACATGACTAATGTTTATGTTTATGATATCTTCCCCTGTATTTATTACTCTTAAAGAGAATTTAAATTCACCCCTTTCTTGTGTTTTATTTTCCCAGGATATGAAGAAGTAAGTTATGAGTGATGTATAGGCATAATCTAGGAGGCGTGGATGTTTATAATGGAATAAATTAATGTTTTATTTCATTTTATGATTTAATGTTGAACATATATATATATATATATATATATATCTTGTTTCCAAAAGATAATAAGCTACTTGGTCCTTTGGGATTAAAATTCCTTGTTTATATGCCAATATAAACAAATAATGCAATGGCTCCAGACAACTGGGTCAAGGTCCTTAAAGTTGGTATTAGAGGAAGTGTATTAGAAAACCTACAAACTTGATTTAGAAAACATAGATTAGGGAATAAATCCCTAAGATATTATTTGATTATAATCATACGAT
This sequence comes from Viscum album, assembly GCA_963277665.1. NCBI lineage: Eukaryota > Viridiplantae > Streptophyta > Magnoliopsida > Santalales > Viscaceae > Viscum > Viscum album. The sequence goes on along the minus strand of OY728162.1, from coordinate 1,368,514,999 downwards.
AATATCCTAGTATTTTAGAAAGGAGTGGATTATGTGGATATTTCAAGAAAATACATCCCTCTCTGGATACAAATAGGTAGAGGTGGATCTGGCACAAATTTACCTAGGAGTAAAAAATCCAATAAGGAGTTTCAGGCTTGAACCAGGGTATCCTGGTACAAGAAAATGGGCCTTGATGCACTCTTAGTATTGAAACTCCCAGGGGATATTCTTAGGATAATTAAGATTTTCATTACAAGGCATTATGAATGATTTAAATGTAAATTTTCCTTAGAGAAACCATGGTTATGAGATTAGATATGTAGAGGATTTTAATTTATGTTAAGTACTTTTATAGTTGAGATTATAAATTATTATTCATAACCTAATCTTGTGTATTCCATTATCTTGAAATGGAGCCTAGTGAATGATATGGAAACTACATGAACACACGTATCCCATGTAGTGATTCCCCTACAACGCAAGAGAATGATGTTGGATATGGTGTTGCGAATAGCTCAGAGCAGCTTATAAGTATACTAGGAAAACTTACTTAGGTTATGAACAATAACCATACCTGTATGGAGCATCCAGATCCTCCATGCAGAGGAGCTTTGATAGATCACTTTATGCGACAACAACCTCTATCATTTAATGGGACTACAACCCCATTTTATGTTGAATAGTGGATATGTTCCGTAGATAAGATATTTCTCTGAATGGGATGTAATGAAAGAGAGATGGCCATCATGGAAGTTTATCGTCTCTCAGGAGAGGTGGATCAGTGGTTGTCATTAATCCAAAACAAAATGGAGGAGGAAGAGATAAAAGATATGAAATGGATAGACTTTAAGGAAATATTACTATTGAAATACATTCTTCATGAACAACAGGAGGATATAGAAAGGCAATTTCTGAATTTTAGGAAAAATAAAGATGATAATGTTGAAAATTATGAAGCTAACTTTTCAAGGATATCAAGGCATTTTGTGGAGTACATATGAAATCCGAGGAGAAAGATTGATTAATTCTTTGATGGCCTAAAGCCATTCCTCTGACGAGAAATGGTCTCCCAAAATTTCTTATCATATAAATATATAGTTTCATGTGCTATCAATATGAAAAAGGAATTATCTAAGTCTTATGACTTTAAGGGAAAGAAATAGAAGAATAGGATTGCTAAAAACTCTGGAAGAGTAAATAAGGGAAAAGGGATGAAGGGATGAGTTGAATTTACACACTAGGACATTTGTGTAAGGAAGCACCCTAATGCCTGCTTAAAGGGAAAATGAGTATGATACAAATGTGAACAGAAAAGAAATATTAGTGGTGATTGTAAGATGAAGAAAGAATCTATTAATATTTAATTATATAATTTTTGGGAGATGGGACATAATTCTAATGATTGTCCAAATAGTCAAGGAAACATGCTATAGAAAATGCCATGGGAACATGGACATGCTTATGTGATCACAACTGGGGAGGTTGAAGTTCTCAATGATGTAGCGGTAGGTACATTAATATTTTCATCAAACTTAGACAAAGGTTTATTTGATTCTTGATCTTTGTATTCATTTATATCTTTCCAGTTTTCTAATAAAATTAGACATGCCCAATTTTATTTAATAATGGAGTTATCAGTAAAAACTCCTAGTGGATGTATCATTGAAAAAAAGGCATGTCAATCAGCCCCCCTCATGAAATAGAAACGTGCTTTAGTTGCTAACCATATCATCATACCAATTATTTAATTTAATATAATTTTTAGTATGAATTTTCAATCAAATTATGATGTGATGTTCTATTATAATAATAAGGAATTTGCAATTTTTTAGAATGGTGTAGCATACCTTATGTTTAGAGGAGAAAGATGGCCACCTGATTTTCATCTAGATCCACCCCCAGTAGCTCTACTGAATTCAATTATTGGGGAGTAAGGGAATGATATAACTATGTGTGAGGAAAAGAATTTTCAAGTAGAATATGTACGTGTTGTGGGAGAATACATTGAAATCTTTCCAGAGGATTTACCTAGACAACCTCTAGAGAGAGAATCTGAGTTTCCCATTGACTTAATTCTGACTTCAATGCCCACATCAAAGACCATTATTGAATGTCCACTGTGGAGTTAGTGGAACTAAAGAAAGAACTAGAATAATTTATTGATTAAGGATTTATTCACCCTAGTGTTTCTCTATATGGAGCCCCTATTATTTTTGTTAAGAGTAAATATGGGTCTATGATGTTGTGCATTGACTATAGAGAGATCTATTCTATAAAAATAAAGAACAATTATCCCCTACCTCACATTGAGGATTTATTTTATCAAATTCATGGAGCCCAATATTTTTCAAAGATTGATATTCGATATGGATATCATCAGTTTCTAGTGAGGAAGGATGAAATTCCAAAAAAAACATTCAACCAGGTATGGGCATTTTGAGTTTATAGTAATTCCTTTTGGACTGACTAATACACCATCTGCTTTCCTGGATCTAGTAAAGATGGATATTGGAATAATTAAGGAAGGTAACACATCACTACTTTTTCATATGGTTTCCAAACCTTCTTTATTGTAAAGGTTAAATATTTCTCATGCTGATGATGAGGAGTTTAAAAAGAAAATTAATGTGGTAAATGATGGGAAGCTGATTGAATTCATATATGAAGTTGTCATTCTGAAATTCAGAAAGAGTATTTGTGTTCCTTCTATTCCTAAGATAAAGAGGGAACTATTGGATGATTCTCATAGCTCTAATGTTTCTATACACTATAGTGGTACAATCATGTATAGAGATCTAAATGATCATTTTTGGTGGGAAAACATGAAGAGAGAGATTGTTGATCACCTGTCGAGATGTTTGGTTTGTCAATAGGTAATGTCTGGAAGACAACATCCTAGAGGTTTCATGCAACCCCTTCCCATACCTATGTGGAAATGGGATAATATTACAATGGACTTTTTCATGGGTCTACTAAAGACTCCAATAAAGAATGATCCGATATGGGTCATTATTGATCATCTTACATAATTAGCACTTTTTCTTGCTATAAGAAAAGATTTACCACTAGAATGTTTAACAAGAATATTTGTTAATGAAGTTGTAAGACTTCATGGTATACTCTTATCAATTGTTTCTGATTGTGATCCCCATTTTACATCAAAATTATGGAAAAGTATTCAAAAGGGCCTAAATACTGATTTCGTTTGAGCACTGCCTACCACCAAAAAATGAATGGAAAATCAGAATGAACTATTTAAACTATGGAGGACATGTTTAGGTCTTTTTCACATGACATTCTGGGTATGTGGTATTAGTATTTACCTCTCGTAAAATTTTCCTATAACAATAGGTTCCATTCAAGTATTAATATGGAACTATATGAAGCATTATATGGATATAGATGTCATACAACAACTTCCTGGGATGATGTTGGTGAGAAAAATATCATATTCCTAGAAATATTTGAGGAAAAAATGGAAAAGGTGAAGATTATCCAAAACCATATCAAAACACCTCAAAGTAGGAAAAAGAGCTATGTTGATAACTGAAGGAAGGATTTGGAATTTCAAGAAGGAGATCACTTTTCTAAAATGTTTCTACATGGAAGGGTAATATCTGATTTAGTAAGATGAGAAAATTAACCCCAGGTACATCAGACCTTTTGAAATTTTGGATCAAATTGGAACCATAGCTTACCATTGGGAAATGTTTCCAAGTATCTCTAGAGTTCAAAATGTGTTAAACATATCAATGTTAATTAAATACAAGCTAGACCCAATGCATGTACTCACACATGAAAAAATATAACTTGAGCTCAATCTGTCTTATTGTGAAGAGGCTATCAAGATTCTTGAAACCAGAGAACAAGTATTGAGAAATCAAATGACTCTTGTGGTAAATGTTATTTGGAGGAACCATAATATGAAGGAAGCAACATGGGATCCTGAGGATCTTATGTTTAAGACATACCCAAATATTTTTAGGTAACATTTTGTGAATTTTGAGGATGATTTTTTTGTAAGGAGGAGAGAATGTAACGACCCAATATTTTTTTCAATGGAAATTTATTTTTTATAAATATGTCATAATCACATTAAATAAAAACATAATTAACTACTAATTTGCATGTGACCTATAAACATAAGTTTTCACTTTTGTGATGTGAATTTTTAAAATCTGACTTACATAGTTGCGATTAGTAATTTACTTCGAGTCTGATAAGAAAACTTAATTTTCAAGGAATAATAAATTTCATTTATAAATAGTAACATACCCTTATGTGTCACACCCACCATCATAGAATTAGTTATTTTATTAATTTTATTTGCGTCAGGCAGTCTGGGTTGATGTCGGACTTAAAATTTTGAGTACTTATTTAAAAACGCAATTTTGGCCTTGACAGTGTTCATCACTCCACTATCAAAGCCGCACGGCCTTGCCTGGGTCACCGTGCGTCCTTTCCCTATTCCTCGCATGCTTTCCCAACATTAAACTAATTAAATATAATGATCTAATAATCATGAAATAAAATTAACGGAGTGATAAAAATAAAATAAAATAAGAAAACAGTGATAGAAATTTAAATGAATTGTTTTAAGGGAAATAATAATAATAATAATATTATTATTTTTATTAGTGTTAGGAATATAGATTTTATTATGTTATCATTATTAATATTATTAAGATTTTATTAAGTCATTATTTTTATAATTGTACTACAAAATTATCAATGTCATTAATGGTATTAATATTTTCACCATTAATTATTATTATTATAATTAGAATTGTTAAAATACTAACTAATAATATTACCATTATATTTATCATTGAGGGTATAATTTTTATTAATCAATAATTATTATTATTCCTATTTTAGTTTGTTATTATCATTATTATTATTAATTTCCAATTATTTTTATATGTTTTTCATTTCTTTTTTTTCCAAGGGTTTGCACCTGCCCTCCCATCTCCCCGTCGCAGCACCCCCACTTTCCCCCTCTTCCCGTCGCACTACCCCCTCCCATGCTGGACCACTGCCTCGCGCCCCAGCCTCTCTTCTAGTGACGTACTGTCATCACATCCCTGCATCCATCTCCCAGACACCTTCTCGCCTCCCTCTCCTTCTATCTGACCTCCTCGCTCGCTCCATCTTCCAAACCAATCACACCCCGTAGCTCCCTACTTCCGGTCGACCGTCGCACAACCACAACCCCCCATGGGCGGTGGACATTTTTTTCATTTCTGGCAAAGCCCGATCTGGAACCCCCCCTAGGTTGACTGTCCTTATTCCATCATGAGTTTTGGTTGTTCATTGGGATGGGTCCTTTTTAGGGTCCAATTTTGATTAATTTTGGTTTGAATTCTTCTTTAAGGGTTTAATTTGACCTTCATGTGGTGTGTTCGTAGTGCGATATGAGTTTCACTCCCATTTTTGAGATATTCAGCATCAACGGTAGGTGGTTCCAGGTCTTTTAATCTTTTAGATAACTTAATTTCGTTTCTTAGTTAATTTAATATTTTCTATGATTTAATTTCCTGGTGCGATCTATGTTTAGAATGTTTTGGCATGCTATTTTGCTGAATTCAGATTTCTGAATTAGTAGTCTTGTTGTTTATATGTGTGTTGTTGTGTAAATTATTGGTTGTGTTTTATAGGTTCTGCTAAATGCATTTTAAAAATTGTTTGACAGGCATGCGTGATGAAGATTGCAATTTCTTTTGAAATGTTCATGTTTTTTATTTCGAACCAGTTTTGGTAAATTCTGAAAGTATTTAATCCACTGTTTATATGTTGCAAATGAGGTTTTTGAATAGTTTAGTGTGCAATTTATTTAAAAATGGTCTTTACATGTTAAAATTTGTGTTTTTTGGGTGCAATGATTTCAAGATGGGCTCTAAGAGTTGTTTGGTTGCTGCGAACTTAGTTTTCAAGAGTAATTGAGTTTTGTATGTTTAAATGTGGATTTTTAATGTGTGTCGAATCATTTTTTGGAGTGTTGGCTTGGTTATGTTTTTGTGAAAAAATGGAAAAGGTTGTTTTGGAAATGGTTTTAAAGCATGGGTGATCCTATAAAGAGGCTTGCCCATTATCTTGGTTTTCTTTGGATTGTATGAAATGAAAAAGAATTTTGTCTTGTAAATAATGGTGGTTTCCTCAAAGCAGTTGGTCTTTGATTTGAAATATGAAGTGTATCTATTTTAACGGGATTTTTCACTTGAAATGGATTGTTTGACATGTTGGATTTGTGGTTACCTTTTGGTTTAAAACGATTTGGGGGTGTTGTTGAAGTTGTTTTTTATAGGTTGTTATAATGGTGTATTTACGTGTGGATGAGGTTCAAACCAGTTTTTTTAAAAATAAATGTTTTGAGGAACTTTTGATTTTCAGAGAAAGAAATTGTGTATATTTTTAGGGTAAAACAATGTTGTTCATTTTATAAATGTACTATTAATTATTTAGATGATTTATTATTTTTTGAGTGTTATGTGAATTATACTTTGAAAAGGTTTTGGTGTGCGCTTGGTTTAAAAAATGGATTTTTAGTGTGTTTTTAGTGTAAAGCCTTGCGACATCTCATGGAATTGTTTTACTTAGTTTTTAAATGATATAAATAATAAATTGGGAAAGTGATACAAATTATATTTGAAATGGTTCGGCTGTGAATTTGATCATTAAAGAAGAGTTAGATTGTGCAAGTGGTTGATTATGATGTATTTCCTATTTTGGTTTGTGATATTTGAAAGTGATACACTATGTGAATGTGGAACTTTATTGAGCACAAGGGAAAAACCTGGGATCCTAGGTGGTGGATTAGGTCAAGTACGCTAGATGACACGTGAGCGGTTCGTCCCAGTTTCATTTGGCAAGATTTACATTACAATACTAACTAAACTTTTGTGATGATTAGTGACCACTAGGTTATGGATTTGTTTCCCTATTAGTGGCCCGTGCACGAGAGCGTTGATTATTGTGGTTCCTATGCCACGTTTACACTAAGGTACGATGTCTCTAGCTTCCTTAGGGGATTTAAACATAGTGATCTGCTATTCTTGGCGTGGTGCCTTCCATTGGAAAAAAGAGGACCACTTGGGTATATGCATGTTCTTCATATATATTTCTCTTACATTTTAAAGTAGTATTTGTGAAATGATTTTTCTTTAAGTTCCCTTTTCTTTTTTTTTTACTTTCAGTTTTTAAATGTTTTATTTAAAATCATTTTAACGAAGTAAGGTTTTATATAATCATGTTAAATTATCTTCTTGATGTCGTGACATGGATCCATTTATTAGGTGGTATCCTACTGGGCTCTTGGCTCACACCCTACATACACCTTTGGGTGTGTGTAGACCTCATTCTTGTGTATTCCAGGTTAAGGCATCGTGCTTAGTAACGGTGGTTCTGGTTGCAGATGGTCTTCACTTGGAGGTTGGTATTGGAGTTTTAGTTCTCTATCTTTTTTTTTTGCACATTGAGTTTTTTGTTGAATCGTAGACTTTAAACCTGTTTATGGTTAAATGCCATGTTTGGTTGTTTGTTTCCAGTTTAAGTTCTTTTATCTTGTACGTTGTTTTTCTATCTTTTATTTCAGGTAAATCATTCCCATGTAATGTTTTGGTATCCAGGCAGTTGTTCCAGCCCGTGGGGATCATAAACACCCCTCGGTCCATGTCGTGGATCAGTTCAGGCACTGGTTCAGATAGCGAACCAGACTGGTTCATGAAAAAATATTATTAGAGGTAGGTTTTCTCTCTTGGGTCATGTTCTTTTCGGATAGAGTCACAGTATATTTGAGTTAATGCTGTCGAGACTCGACGTCCTGGCTATGAGTAAGGTCCTTGGACATCACACCTTGTGGCAGGACTCGAATTACTAAATTATGTTGAGGTTTGACTAAAATTTTGGTCTCTGTGGTTAATCTTGTTTAGGTGAAAGGAAAAAAAAGTAGGGTCACTGTTCCCAGTGAGCTCGTAGGGTCAGGAAATCCATGTGGAGCCGAGGATTTTGTCCAAGAATACTCTTTTTTGAAGTGGTGTGATTAGCGTATGGACACCAACCATATGTCCTAGTCACCCGATTACACTAGTCTTCTCTTGCATCGTCCCTCGTCTCTTTGTTTTGAATTCATGGAAATCATGTTTGTAAGTAAAAATGAATTGGTGTTTTAATAATCGGTGGTTGTTTGGTGTGTCCTTATATTTTTTGAATGTTGGATGTGGGGAATTTCAAGCCAAGAATCCTTTTTGGATGATTTGTGTTATGTGTTTGAATTCCTAATGGTCAGTTGGTGTGAAAGTAGGTGGTTTGTGGTTTATTTTTGAAAAAATGCTTCCAGAACCCCTTATAGTGGTTCCCCCTGCACGTTAAGTGGTCACTTGTGGTATGTCCTGGCCATTAGACCATTTTGATTAGGTCCATGGTTTTCTTTCCCAACTAGTGAACGACCCCTATAGAGAATTAACATGAGATTGAAGTGTGGCCACATGCAATTTGTCATTTGGGAAGACCTCCAGTTGATCAAAATCCTCTCTTCTTAAATTCTTGGATTGGACTCACCTTTCTTTATGATAAAGTAGATCATCCCGCATTGGGAGGGTGATGTGGGAGGGGTTGAATGAAAATTTGGTCTCCTTTAGTTATTTTATAGTCAAGGGTGAAGTTTTACCTCGTTAAGTTGAAAGTATTTTCTGGAAATACTGAAGGAGGTTCTATTGGGGAATAGTGGAAGGAACCTGGAGTTATTGGTGCAGGATTCTATTCTAAATGACTTATGGTCCATCGCTGGTTTCATTTAAGAAAGGATATGTGTTAGGCCATTAGTGTGGTAGACCAAGTCATATGGGGTTGCTATTGTAGATTATAGGAATCACGTTTTTTCAAGACTCAGTTTGAAGTCCTTATCCATATAATGTTTCTATCAATAGAAATGGTTATATTCAGTAATGATTTGTGGTGTCGTGTTCTCATTCTGTGTGACAAAGGGAGATTTCACATGCACCATTTTAGTTCTTGTGCTGGTAAATGTTCCGTGTGGGATCAGATGGATGTAACGATGTGTTTTTTTTGTTGGTTTTGTCTCGCTTGTGGTGTGGTAGTGTGTGACACCAAAAGAAGAATTCCCATTCAAGAGTCTTCGATACCTGACTTTGAGGCATGAGATACTTCAAACATAAGGGCTCCAGCCATAGGCCACTAAGTGAATTTGGTATAAGGCCAGGAACCCCGTGAGTTCATGGGACACCCAACCATATTTCTGTCATCGGTAATGAAGGTGGAGGAGGTTTAAATTGTTAAATATGGTTTCGTTTTAAAGAATTTTTTTGGGTGCATGGGGTTTCTCAGGGCTATTAGGAGCTGTGTTCGTCTCATTAACTTAATGTTTTGGGATTTGCATCCCACCGAATGTAATTTCTTTTGGTAGTCCGTATGGGATTTTGTTGGGTAAATCGATCTCAAATTTAAATAGTACTCATATAGGGATGTGGGGATTTTGGTTTGTCTTGGATCGTGGTTTTGATGCCCTGATAGTTAGGCCCGACCCTCCCCACCCCTTGTGGTTGGGTGTTTGGTCACCGTCGGGAAATTTTCAAAGTTTTGTATCTTTTTTCAATCCTAATTGTGCGGAGACCCACAATGGGTCTCACTCAGATGTCTCTAGAATAAATTGGTGTTGGACTTCTTCATAATGGTGGAGAGTCCACTAGGGCCTCCCCGTGTCGGTTTTCCAGCATCGCCTTTGGCATTGGTAGGTTATTAATGGGGGGGAGACCCTTTATGCTTCCCCATGATTTCCTTTTGGTTATATTACTTTCCTTGGTCAATCAACTAGAGGTGTTCTAGCTCATTCGGGCGGGCAGCACATATCAGAAGGTCCTTTTACGAGTTTCTTGAGATTTTCATTTGAGCCACTTTCTCTATGTACGATGCATTTTCTTCTTTCCAATTCTATTTAATAGGGTTCTTATTTGGACCTTAAGGGGGTTTTATTTTCTACTTTGAGTCTAAACCATAGTTGTGGCTTTCCGGGGATGGAAATAACTATGGTGGAGAGAATTGTCACACCCATAGTCTTTGAATTAGTTATTCTATTAATTTTCTCTATGTCTGGTAGTCTGGGTTGAAGCTCGACATAAAATTTTGAGTACTTATTTAAAAACACTCATTTTGGCCTTGACATCGTTCAGTGTTCCACTATCGAATTCACACAACATTTCTTGGGTCACTGCACGACCTCTCTCGGTTTCTTTCACGCTTTCCCGACGTTCAAGTAATTAAATAGAATGAGATAATAATCAAGAAATAAAATAAAAGGATTGATAAGTAAAATAAAATAAGAAAAGGGTGATATAAATTTAAATGAATTGTTTTTAGGGTAATAATATTATTATTATTTGAGATTATTATTATTATTATTATTATTAGTGTTTAGAATATATATTTTATTAAGTTATCATTATTAATATTGTTAACATTTTATTAATACATTATTTTTATAATTTTTATTAAAAAATTATCAATGTCATTAATGGTATTAATATTATCACCATAAATTATTATTATTATCATCATTAATTATTATCATTAGAATTGTTAATATTTCAAATAATAATATTATTATTATAATTATCATTGGGGGTATAATTTTTATTAAGATATTATAATTATTCATATTTTATTATTATTATTATTATTATTATTATTAATTTCTGTTTATTTTTATATGTTTTTCATTTCTTTTTTTCCCTAGGGCTTGTGCTACCCCTCCCTTCTCCCTATCGCGGAACACCACCCCTTTCCCCACTCTTCCCGTCGCGCTGCCCCCTCCCATGCTGGACCATCGCCTCATGCCCGTGCCTCCATTTTGGCGAGGTGTTACTGTCACACCCCTACCTCCCTCTCCAGGCTTCCGGCCCGCCTCCCTCTCCTTCTTTCTGACCTCCTTGCTCACGTCGTCCGACGGACCAACCGCACACTATAGCTCCCAACTTCTGGCCGTTTGTCACATATCCACAACCACCCATGGCCAGTGGACCTTTTTTCCCCTTTAAAGCGATGCCCGGTCCGACGATCTCCACCCCCTCAGGTTGAGTTGCCTTATTCCATCCTGATATTTGGTTGTTCAGTGGGATGGGTCCTTTTTGGGGTTCGGGTTTGATTCGTTTTTGTTTGAATTATTCTTTTAAAGTTCAATTTGATCTTTTTGTTATGGGTTCTTGGTGCGATTGGAGTTTTTCACCCATTTGTGGGAAATTCAGCATTAAAGGAAGGTGGTTCCATGCCTTGTAATCTTTCAGATAATTTAATTTGGTTTTTTAGTTAATTTAATTTGTTCTATGATTTAATTGAATGGTGTGATATATGTTTAGAATGTTTTGGCATGCTCATTTTGTGAACTTTGATTTCTGGATCAGTAGTCTTGTTGTTTATATGTGTGTTGTTGTGTAAATGATTGTTTTTGTGTTATATATTGTGGAAAATTAATTTTAAATTTTTTTTGATAGGCAAGAATGATGAAAATTTCACTTTCTTTGTAAATGATCATGTTTTTCATTTCGACCATGTTGTGGTAAATTATCAAAGTGATTAATCAATTGTGTATTTGGTGAAAATTAGATTTTAGAATAGTTGAGTGTGTAATTGATTTTAAAGTGGTATTTTCATGTTAATTTTTTTTGTTTTGGTGCATTTTTTTAGGATAGGATCTAGGAGTTTTTTAGATGGTGCGAACATAGTTTTCAAGATTAATTGAGTTGTGTATGTTTAAATGTGGATTTTAATGTGTAGCGAATCATTTTGGGCGTGTTGGATTGTTTTTTTATGATAAAAGGAAAATTCTTTTTTGGTAATGGTTTTAAAGTATGAGTGATCCTATAGAGAGGCTTGGCCATTGTCTTGGTTTTTTTTGTGTGTGTGAAATTAAAAAAATGGTCTCTTTCAAATATTGGTGGTTTCCTCAAAGTGGATGATCTTTAACATGAAAGATGAAGTGTGTCTATTTTAATTGAATTTTTCATTTGAAATGGATTTTTTGACATGTTGTGTTTGTGGTTCTCTTTTGGTTTAAAAGCATTTGGGGGTGTTGTTGAAGTTTTTTATTATAGGTTGTCATAATGGTGTATTTATTTGTGGAAGAGGTTCAAACCAGGTTTGAAAAAAATGAACATTTTGAGGCACTAATTATTTTAAGAGAGAGAAATTGAGTATGTTTTTAGGGTAAAACCTTGTTGTGCATTTTTGAAATGTATTATTAACTATATCGATGATTTATTAATTTGTGAGTGTTCTTAAAATTATAATTGGAATGTTTTTGGTGAGTGATTGGTTTAAAAAGTGAATTTTTGTTTTTTTGGTGTAAAGCCTTGCGGCGTCTCATGGAATTGTTTTATTATGTTTTTAAATGATATACATATTAAATTGTGAAAGTGAAGAAAATTTTATTTGAAATTTTCCTAGTGTGCATTTGATCTTTAAAGAGGTGTTTGGTTGTGCAAGTGGTGGATTATGATGTAATTACTTGTTTAGTTTGTGATATGTGAAAGTGATACACTATGTGAATGTGTATCTTGATATATCACAAGCGAAAACCCTGGGTACCTAAGTGGGTGGATTAGGAATAGTACGCTAGATGACACATGAGTTGTTCGTCCCAATTTCATCTAACAGGGTTGACGTTACATAACTAACGAAACTTTTGTGATGATTGGAGACCACCAAGTTATGGATGTGTTTCCCCAATAGTGGATCATGCATGAGAGCATTGATTATTGTAGTTCCTTTTACACGTTTACACTGAGGTACGATGTCTCTAGCACACCACGCATACTAGCCTCCTTAGTGGATTTACCCACAGTGCTCTACTATTCATGACATGGTGCCTTCTGTCGGTATACAGAGGACCACTTGGGTATGTGAGTTTTCATTATAAATTTTTCATTCCATTATAAAGTAGTGTTTTTGAAATGATATTTCTTCCAGTGCTCTTTTCTTTTTTAATTTATGTTTTTGAATGTTTTCTTTAAAATCTATTTTACCAAGTAAGGTTTTATATAAGCATGTTAAATTATCTTTTTGATGTTTTGACATGGAAAATTTTATTTAGTGGTATCCTACTGGGATCTTGGATCACACCCTATATACACCTATGGGTGTATGTAGACCATGTTCTTGTGTATTCCAGGTTGAGGCACCGTGGTTAGGGATGGTGGGTCTGGTTGCAGATGGTCTTTGCTTTGAGGTTGCTATTGGAGTTTTAGTTCTCTATCATTGTAGACCTTGTTCTTGGGTATTTTAAGTTGAGGCACTGTGCTTAGTGATGGTGGGTCTGGTGGCAGATGGTCCTTTCTTAGAGGTTGGTATTGGAGTTTTAGTTCTGTATCATTATTGTTGTGCACATTGGGTTTTTAGTTAAATTGTAGACTTTAAACTTGTTTATGGTTTAAAGGAATGTTTGGTTGTTTGTTTCTAGTTTCAGTTTGTTTATCTTGTAAGTTGTTCTTCTATCTTTTATTTTTTGTAAATCGTTCCCATGTAGTGTTTTCTACCCAAGCCCTTGTGTCAGCCCATGGGGAATGCGAATGCCCCTCGAGCAATGTTGTGGATCAGGTCGGGCACCAGGTCAGATGGCCACCCAACCTGGATTGTGAAATTATAAATAGTGATATACCCTAATGAATTGTAAACTTACCTATGATAATATAGAAATTATATTCAAGGGGATGTATGAAATACAAATGTTTTGGAATAAGAAAATAATTTTTTTAAAACTGTTTTTAGAATAAATTATAATTTTAATTATATATTGAAATAATTATATATATAAAATTATTTTTGAAAAATGGACATCATTTTTGGATTCTACATGTCAAAAAATGGAAAGGGTGATGTTTTTGTATTTTTCCGAAATACACGAATTTTTGATGGATAGTGAGATATAGTAAAATACTGTATATACAAATTATCAGTTAAATACACTATTTATGAAATCATAGATGATGTAAGCCCACATGTTTCAAACTCAAAATCATTTATTAGTATTCTTGTTCATGGAATCATCACTATTTTAGGTCTTGAGGGAAATTAATAAACTAAGGATTAAAAAATTATGAAAACCCTCCTCTCCTCCACAATAAAAATCCTCCTCACTCCATCTTCTCTTCACTCGTGTAAGCCTTGCAGATCCTAAAAGTTCTTCCCAAATACCCTTCCTTAGTCACTCCCCCCCCCTCTAAGAAGCTCTTGGTATTTCCAAAAGACCGAAATACCTTCTCTTAAGGATGTTCTGAAGGAGGTTATTCCAAGAGGTAAACCACATTTCTTTTTCATTTAGTTTCATTTCAATTTATCTTCTTTTGTTATCCTCTTCTTACCTCCTCTGTCCAAATGACCCTGAAACTTCTAGTATCATCTATGTAATGGAATTATATCATGTTAATGGAAGAACCATCATCAATATCCTTACTCTCTCTATCTCTCTTTTATTTTATAAATGAAATCAACGTCCTTGAGGATACAATTTATAACCTTTGCGGAAAACGATGTTTCGTTCTTAAATTAATTCTTCATTACTATTTATAAAACCAGTTTTATGTTTGAAAAATAATATTATATATGTATTATAACCTAATTAATACTCTGGAACCATTATAAGTACATATTTTTAAATCGTATGACCAAACTATTTCTTAATAATATAAATACCGCTAAAATAATCTAAGTGAATGTCATAAATATTTCATCTAATGATTCTTCCTCTTTCTATGTATCCAAATGCTATAAATGACCCATAAAACTTCTGAATGTTCATAAATAGTATTTCATTTCAATTTTTTATATTTACATCCATTCCACCTGAACTCCATTACTTAAGAACAAGTGAATCGATTATGAAAATAAAAAACAAACGCTCTGGAATGACAAAATTTCATATAATAAGTTATCAATAAAGTCATAAATGAACTAAAAATAATTTTGATATACTAAAAACATTTATAATAGGTTCTAAATTAACTTAATAATAAGTCTAATTTCATATTCCTGGATGTTATGTTCAAGAGAGGAACACATTCAGACTTAAGGTAAGGGTTTTCCACCCGAACCTCCAATTTCATTCAGGTTACATTCATTGTTTAATTACCCCAATGAAATTATTATGTATTATTATTTAATCCTCATAAATTATGTGTGAGTATTATATATATTTACACCAACCATAATAATTCATTATTTTATGGATGGTTACAAGTTTTTAAAGGAACATTCAAAATTGTTTTCGAAATACAAGCTCGATTCAAGGGAATTTCTTAAATTATTACCTATTCTCGAGGGAACCCTATAATCTATTTTTGGAAACTATTAACTTTATGAAATAAATAGTTTTATTACGGAAATACTATATTACTTTACTTCTGGTTTTATACAAATATTTTTCCAAAATAACTCTTCTTTTTAAAATAAAAGATTATTTTTCTCAAGAATTACATAACTGTTTTATAAGAGTATTTTCATATGTTTCAACAATCTTGTTAATTCTTCTGTATTATTGGGATTAATCATTTATGATGTCATATACAAAATTTAATTGGATGTTTTATGATGTGTTTTGTTGTGGATGTGATTTATTGAAACCATTCACCATATTACATCGAATGGTTAGTGTTTATGTTTAATGATTGGGGAATGTAAGATACATTTCATATGTTAGTTTCAATATGAATGTTTATGTTGATTATGTTTATCTCCACTCATATGAGAAATGAATTGGACTTATTATGTGATAGGTGGGGCCCTCTATATCCTCACTATTCATTAGTAGGTCCCATTAGACAAATAGATGTTGAATTGGCTGAGGCCTTTCCCAATTGGAAATATAGTTTTGGTCGAGGCCGTAATAATTTTTAGAAATCATGGCCGAGGCCTTGAAAATATGTTTCATAATTTCTGACATATGCACATCCCTCATTATGAATCTAGTAATTTAATGTTTATGGGGTTATTTCACTTGTAGAATAACCATGATTATGTTTTATTATGGAATTATTTATTAGCTCATATTCTTGCCATAATGTGATCAAGTTTATTATTTGTGAAGGAATGTGTTTCATTTACTCACCTTGCCTAATTTTTTTTTGTTTATGATATCATCCACTGTATTTATTATTCTTACTGAGTATTTGAGCTCACCCCTTTATTTTGTTTCATTTTCCTTGGATATGAAGAGGTATGTTATGAGTTATTTGTAGGCATAATCTAGGAGGCATGGATATTTCTAATGGAATAAATTATTGTTGTATTTCCTTTCATGATGTAATGTTGAACTTATATATCTATATTTTTTCCAAAAACTAAAACACTACTTGGTCCTTTGGGATGAAAATTATTTGTTTATATGCTAATGTAATAAAATAAGGCATTGGATCTGAGCCACTAGGGTCGGGTATTTACAAAAAATTAGTGAAAATACTAGAACAAATCATTAAGATGCCTTTCCCAAACCACCCCTAGTCAATTAAGATTAATCTCAATGAGAGTTAGCCAAGTACTCAATTGAAACTACCTTCTATGTCCCAAAAAGATTACACAACTGCATACTGACTTTAATACAATAAGCTCAAACTATCTCCTAAGATATTTTTCACAAACCTTCCCAAGTACCTTGGTAAACTGATAAGAGAACTTTCACTAGCTTGGACCAATGGGAGTTTTCCATCTCTACTGGTAGGCGAAAAACATATGGAATCTTACAAAAATGAAAGTGGAAATTAATTTTCTACAAACATTGCGAAGGAAAGATAAACTAGTTTGTATTCATAAAAGAAAACATTCACCGAGATATGTTTACCAAAGGTAAAATAGGTAAAAAAACCCGAGTACTACAACAAAGCCCCAAATAACATAAAGAACAACTCCATTCTTAGAGGAGCCAACTCTCCCCTCTAAAATATCAACAACTTGAACCACCACCAAGTGGTTATTTTCCCATGAACTAACCAATAAGTAGATAATCTAAAAACAAATAAAGGAATAGTTAGGGTGTTAGAGAAAATAAAAATATGTTCTCACCTAGGATTATATAATAAGATTCCACATATAATTAACCAAATAATTTTATTTAATTATAAATAAAAAAATTCAATTTCTAAATCAATTTTAATCAAATCATAATTTACATTTGACATTATTGAAATAATTTTAACAACTGGTTTAATAAAATTTTATATAAAATAGTTTATATAAATTCAAAAGGCATGAAAAATAGTAAAAAACACACAATAGAATATATTTCAAATATAAACAAGCGAGAAATATAGTCATGTTACAAAAGGTAAGATAGTTATAGGATACAAGATACTCAAAAACTATAAGGTTAATCATGAAAATATGTGTATACCCATATCCCTTGGACACTAGTCGGGAGGAATTCTTCACCATTCATTCGAGGATATGATGTAATGCACTCTGTTTTAGTTATGAAGCGTCATAAGAGTACTATCCCAATAAATCAATAACTACCTAGGCTTGTTTGTACTCTAATACAAATCAATGATGAAAAATTAAATTTAAAACTATTAAAAATTCAACTCAACCCATTATACATTTCAAATAATCCAATTATCATTTAAAAACCAACACATGTAATTTTAACCAATCATGCATTTTTCCAAGACAAAACCCTAGAGTTTATTTTAATAAAATTTAAGCCATTTTTTTCCAAATACGAATTTTCAAAATTTCCATCAAATCAATTTCACAATTTTCATTCCAAAATTTTCTAAAAATTTCACAAACACACTCTAATTCAATGGAATTTTTGGTTTTCCAAAATTAACCAAATTTCTTTCCAAATCGAATACAAACCCACCAATTCAATGGAATAGGGTTTTAATAAAAAATTGAAATAAATGTCATGAAATTTAATTTTAATCAAAAAATTAAATTAAATTAAGAAACACAGGGGTAATTAAATTGTCCAATCAAAATAGAACCACCTACCTCGGGATCATGGGATCTCAAAATAGAAATCCCTAAGTAGGAAAATCCAAAAAAAATGCTAGAAATAGAATCCTAAGAATAAAAACTAGGTTTAGGATCTAATTTTTTTATTAGATCTACCAATATCATATATATCCACAAAACCATAGGGAGAAGAAGAGAAAGAGAGAGAGAGAGTAGGAGAAAGAGAACATAAATAGGTAACCTACTAGGAGAAGATCTAACATCATTATCTAAGATTCAATCCACATATAGAAGTATGTAGAGGGGATAAAATCACCTCTCATGAGATCATCTAGAAGAATAAATCATTGGGGTCAATTTAGGTTCATTTGGAAACTTAAATGAGGGTTTCACATGCTATAAAATTTATTTTACGATTAATTATTTCCATGCGCGTGGTTAGGTGGGTAGGGCCACACAACTAGACAAACAATGTACCTTAGATATGCCTTCCTTTTGTCCAGGTGCACAATTTATTTTTTAGGCACATGGTTTTTCTAAATTGGGTGTTATCCATGAAAAACACCACTGTCTATATTTTCACGGTTTCTACTAAGATGGTGCACTATTTGGGATAATCGTGTGCCGACTGTGTGCTAGACTAAATACTTTAAAATTTTCTAAAATTTCTCCCAAAACACCACAGTCAAATACCATCCAAAGAATTATAAATTTATGGGTTTTGGAATACCTGAAAATAGTAATAGGATGTAACAAAATTCCATGAAATGGTATGAAAATGTATCTTCTGTGAATATGTGTTGAATATTTCCTCCACGTAGCAATAAATAAATTTTCCATCACCATCATTCACGGATTGTTATTATGATGGGTTTAATGATTATATTTTATATATATAAAAATAATTATAATTTTATAAAATTAATACAATATCAAATTTCATACCTTCAAATCTGTTTTAATGTAATAACTTCTCTTGTGTGAACGTGTGGACTACCAATTAAAAGGGGTGACGTGATTAATTTATAATTTATACTTTATTTGGAAGATAATTAGGATATATTTAAATTATATATATGAAATTTATGATGTTATTATGGTTATATAATGATAAAATAATATTTAAAATTCTTTATTTATTGTCATTAGTAATTGAAAATAACGTTCATGTGTATGTATGACCTATCATCTCCATGAATGTTGAAAATAAATTTTTTCTCTATAAAATTATGGGATGATGAAAAAATATATATAATGAATATATATGATATATATCTCATTAATATAATTCTAGATATAATGGATCCATGAACAATATTCAATTACTGAAACTAATAAACCAAAGCATCAATGAAAAATGAAATCGTTAACACTTGAAGATTTCAAATTTATTAATAGAATTTTAATAAATAGAAATTGAATTATTATAAAAGGATTATATATGTTATTATAATTATTTATATTATTATGGTATTGTAGTATAATAAATATATGTTTATTATATATTAGTATAGTGTGATTTGGAAGCAATTCAAACTTAAGGTATGCAATTTATGTTACAATCTCATAATTTTCCAAGATTGTTTATTATTATGTTTCCAATGAGGAAATTTTTTGATCTATATCTCAAGAATATAATAATTTTCCTTCTCATTTGTCTTTATATATATATTAAAATTTTTCCTCTAAATTTACAATCTTTATGTACTCCAAATACTGAATAGTTTCCATATGTGAAATAATTATTATTTCTCTCCATGGTGGAAAATCCTTTTTCTTCCATATCATTGTTTCCTAAAAATGTTTTTTGAAATTTTTATAAAATAATCCTATAATTGTTTAAATATATTTACACATATAGTTTAATTTCTATAATATTTTTTAAAATCAATCTTCTGACAATTTTCTGAATGAGGTTCTTTTGATATTTAATTTAAAATGTAAAATGTATTATTATTTTAACATACACTACATGAACAAAATTTCCCATAACTAGGACTAATCAATGATTTGATGTTTAATTTAATAGTTTCAATGTTTATTTTAAAACATAGTGGTTGCTTAATATCTGATTAAAGTTTATATTTTATATAGTATATTTCAAAATGAAAAGTTTATTTTCCTCAAAATATATTCAAGAGATATTTTAAATAAAAATTTCATTTATGATTCCACTCTTTTATAGTACTTATGATTTTATCGGGGTATGATCCAGGGATACTAAAATTATTATTTCATTAGATAGTGTATGATTATGGTGATGATATGTTTATGAAACCCATTTATTTTTCATAGATTTATATATGATAAATAATTAAAATTATTATGAAACTCATTTTATTTTTAGAGGTTATGATAAATGATGAATTTGTTATAATCTTTTATAACACATATGAATGTATTATGATTATGAAATTGGTGGGACAGATATTATATAGACCACATATTAATTGGGTACTGATGGATATCTCATTAAATTATTAGGACTATAATGGTGTTTGAACATAGTTTAGTAAGGGACTTTATTCGTTAGGATAGTATTGATAGTGACATCGAATAAGGATATTATTGAATGGAGATTGAAACCAAATAACTGTTATAGTAAAGTAATTGATCTATGGATAAATAAATTATTATACATGATTATTTTTAATCCAAAATCTTAGGTCTTATGCCAATGTTATGATCACATGGATCATGTTATTTGATTAATTTATGATTCATGTCTTAAAAACTACCAAGATTTGTTCCATGACTCATGATTATGATATATGATATACTAAGTATGTTTCTCAAATGTAAAAATCATGCGATCATAACATTATTCTCTTATTATTTATAAGTAATCATTGATATCTCCCTTTTTTACCAATACTATTCTTATGAGCTCTCTCTTTACTATGTATCATTTTCCCTAAGGCATTGATGATGGTTGTATTAATTATATTTTTACGAATTTTACTTGTTTTTAGGAACTATGTTGGAGATGATATAGATCTCTCATGTAATATATTTTTATGTACCCATGTTTACAAGAAACTAAACATCTATGATTGTAGTGTGGATCACCATATTATGTAATAAATATTAATCTAACATGTTTTAATATTTATTCATAAAATTTATGGGATTCTATCATTATCCTCTAAAAGATCAAGATGTTCCAGCCGCACCCAATGTTAAATCCATGAATCCATAATGTGTTTTTAAAGGTGATTATCTAAGTGATAGGTATAGGTTATTACTGAAATTTATTAAGACTCTTCTTCATAAATAACCTATAAATAATTTATAACCATGGTAACATAATAACATCAGTATGTTCTCTATATTGAATGTTGTTACGTTAATATTACTACCATTTTATATTTTTATTCCACATAAAGGGAAAGGTAAATATTGTTCATTTGTACAGATATACTATGGTATCCATGAAGTTATATTTTTCATTTTTCACTATAATCATTCTTAAAAGGTTATATAGATAGATTTAGTCACTATATATGATATTTTCTATATATTTATGATTATGGGATGATAAATTCTTTTTTATGTTTCTTTCATTCCTCGTATTGAAAAATCCAATCATCGTCCATACCACTTCAAGAAAACCAGTAATTATGGGGGGTTATTTTTTGGTTTCATAGAGGTTTTAACCAATTTTATGTGTTTTTATATTAATTTTTAGTATATTATCTAAAATGGAATTTCAATTTAATTTTAAAAGTCGTTATATTTTTTAGGAATGTATAGTTTGATATGTTTTAAATTAACATTTAGTGGTGGTTATTTAATTTTTAGTGGTTTATGAAACAAAAACTATTTAATATTATAAATTATAGTGGTATTTATCTCTACTAAATATGAATTATAAATTGTTTTCATCAATATTGTGGTTGATTTGAATTATGCAATGGTAGGTTGTTATAATTTAATGGTGACATTAACTATCTCTAATAAAGCATGGGGTGGTTTTTTAAACCACCACTAAACAAGGTAAAATTATATTTTTTTCATATCTCTCAGTGGTTTTTAGAACTTTTAAAAAATCAATTATAGAAAAATAAAATAGTTAATTACCTTCCACCCTTGATAAAAAAACCAATATATAAAAATATTTTCAAACCAAATTTGTATACAACCACTAATTATTTCCATTTATCAATATATAACATTAAAACTGAAACAACATAAGTAGATAACACTATAATATAAAATAATTTAATAGATACATCACATTAAAGAACAAAATTATTCATAACACAACATCAATAAGTAATATTTTGATTTTATAAAGGTAAATTTGCACATCAGTTCTCACTTATATTCCCTATAAAATATCATTCTCCCCACTCTCCATTAACACTTCATGCTGCTAGATACCACCTCTATCACATATTCCATCCTTTTTTGCATACATTTTATGTACTTAATTTTTCCACAGTAATTATCATATTAAATAAATAATAGTTTAAAATTAAATGGATGATGTATACACTTTAACTTCTATGTAATACAATAAATACTAATATTATATGTTTTTTACACCATTTTTATGTGAAATTTTATCACATGAAAAACTAATATCATCTATCATTGGTTTAAATAATGAATTTCAATGATGAATAATTACAAAGAACCAATCCAAAGAAATGTAAGAAACATAAAATACCACTAAAAGAATGTTCATTTGGATGTTAATATCTATATTTCCCACATATAACTACCTATGAAATATTCCTACACATAATACCGAAAATGAAGGATATATCAACTAAATAATGATTGAAATGATTTCCATGTATTGATTAAAAATTCAGTCCATAATCATTTAAAAACCAATAATGTCATGAGCTTGGGATGTTCCTGAATCTTTTAAATAATTAACACCTAAAATATTGAAAAAACTATCCTATACGTCATTATATTCAATTACATGAAGAAGGATATACAATTTGATCTAAAATTTGCTTACATAGTTTTACATTTATCTATTATAGGTAGTCATATGTGCTGTCATAAAATTTTATAAACAACTATATTATTCATGAGAGTCAGTGATCAATTTAACCAATCACAATGATCTACCAAAGGAATCATAAACTAGTCGATCACATACTGAATATTTATAAATTTAAAAATCACTTAAACATGACTAAGAACATCCTTACTCAGAGATCCTCTCAAGAAGAGAAACACTTTGACCTATTTTACAACATTATGAGATCCTTTGTTGCCCCAAAAAAAGAGGAAACATCCTTATCCCACAGTAAACTTCCATAAAATTAACAAATAAAATATATAAAAATATTAATTTATAATAATATATTAATGAAAATTAATCTCTATATTTTCCTTCTAAACTCATAAATAATTATAAAATGGTAAATAATAATGGATTTGACTAAACCATTATGAATCTATTATTGGGGACACTAGATTTTGGAATTAAAATTTTTTCTCAATAGTTACAAAATATTATGTGACCAATGAAATGATTAAAATAAGTGTAAATTCATGAAATTAAATAGTCATGAATCCCCTATGAATGTTTTTATTTCTTCAAGAATACGTTGAATCATGTTATAAAAAAGAGTATCCAATAAACTCTACCATGTAGATACATGGTCATTTTTTTGTTTTAATAAGAAATTCTTGATCTCTAACTATAGTTTATAGTGTATAAATTTTCTTTATTATATGAATATCACAAAAACCGTTAAACCCCCCATGTAGGGGAATTCACTAAAGAAGATTTATGTGATCTATGGATGACCCATGACATATATTTTAAACAACTAATCCAACTCATAAGACAATAATTTTCTTTTCCAAGAACCTTATCCATAAATTCCTCTGACGACACTATCACTAACATAGTTGGGGTGGAATCCCACACATATTTGAGTTTATTTTTAAATTGATATATATTATTTTTTAATGTAATTTAAAAACACCAAAAAATAGCTAAAATGCTTTACTACAATTTTATCTATAGGAAAACTTATACAATTTTTTTGCACAACAAACCACAAATATTCATTTCTAATATAATGACCTACCACCTTTTCCTCGTTCTAAAAGGTTTATAAATTCATTTTTTAATGTAAATTTATAACTACCTAATTCTTCATTTCATAGTAATTTATGATTTATTACATTAAATTACACATAATAAAACCCAAAATATTGATAATTCCAGTGTCTTTGTGAATTAGGTACATAGAATAAATCTTGAACATGGGATAAAACAACATTATTGAAAACTTACTTAACATTCTTCTAAAATTTGATGGTTTTTAAAACTTCCTGGGATAACCTTGAAAAAACATAAGAAATGGGTGAGCTATAAATAATTGTAAGGTAATAAACATGGAAGATGGTGATAATTATTAGACAATAGGCATATAAATGGGGCGTATAAATCATTGGAATCATAAACATGAACAATGAGACATGATTTATCATGACAATAAAAACATGAGAAATGTGAGAACAATATAAAAAATTTCATCATAAACATAGGTCAAAGATAAAAAACCAAGAATTCATGGTATAAAATTCCCATAAAATATTTAGGTTCACTTTCCATACCAAAATGATTTTTCAGGAAAATAAAAATTACCAAATTCATTGGAGCACTATATAATTTCAGGCGCACCCATCACATTCATTTCATTCTCATGATTAAGTGTTCCACAGAGATCATATATCATGGATTCATTCATCCCCAAAATTTATTACATGATAAAGGAGTGTGATGTAAAAACATGTAAGTCCCAAATAAAATATTATATGTTCCATAAGTTTAACACCCTTGATTGGAAATTAATATGATATTAACAACAAAATTATTTTGACATGAAAAATCTTGGTGAAATTTCAGCAGCATAACGACATCACGTAATAATTAATTAAATGGGTTGATTAGAGAGAAAGGGGAATTTGATAATTTTGAAATAAAATTTTTAGTAATAGGGACATGAAAAAATAATATCTCATCAAAGGTTATTACAAATAGAAGGCATAGAAAAATGGAGAAACATGAATAAAGAGGAGAAATAAAAGAACCCTTACTAAATGTTGGCATGGCGACATGTGTACATAAAGGATCGTGGAAGGATTAATAACAGTTAAAGGAAGCTCTCATAATTTAGAAATCAAATTTAATTTATTAGGGATATGTTATAACATTATCCCAACATATGAAGAAGTAAATTTAGAGACATAACAAAATGAAGTGAATGATAAAAAGAGGAGATTGGAAGATCTCTTACTTGAGTGTGTGACACCAAATGTTTGGGAGAGGATTATTTTGAGCTTAGAGGAATCTTATGAGGACTATATATAGTTATGTTCGGCTTATGGATATGCTCCAAAGATTTTTAGTGAGTTGAAATTGGATCATGGGTGTGTTTATATAGGAATAGTGGTGGATTTCTTTATTATTTAGGTTTTGGACTCTACATAGTAAAATAACAAAAAACAAAAAACATAACATTTTACCCATGTTTTATGGAAAATGGGGGTGTATATGTAATGAACCTACACCAGAGTTGGTGCATTATTACATTACATTGGCATGATACAAGGAATCAAGTCCTGAAATACCGATCAGTTTAGTAGCCTTGGAAGTAATAGATATAGTCATAAGTTTTACATTACATCATGAAATAAAAACATCAACTAAATTTTGTCCCCTTTTGAAAACACTTATATCCTTATCCTTTCCTTGAAGATCAACCAAGAAATACTTCTTCACATACTTGAAAAAATAAAACATAGAAAGGGGTGAGCTCAGATGCTCAGTAAGGTTAACAATATAGTGAAAACTTTCATAAATAAGCATAAACAATTAAGGAAATGTATAAGACTAAAATAAAATACTTTAAACATAAACTAATGAATAATATGGAAAAGATAAAATTAAATAATTCCATTTACTTATTCACATGGATATTCTACTTGTTGAATAATCACATCCAATATCAATAGCCACTTTCATAATGATCGAATGCATAATGCCAGACTTCATAACCACATAGTCAAGGCCTTGTGGCAATACTAAAAATAATATTTTGTCAAGGACTTGTTCCAAGACACTAGTTTTTCTCATGAGACCTACCAATGCATCAGGGAGCTATAGCGGGCTGCACCCGTCACTTACTAAGTCCAATGCATTCCTCATATGAAAAGGATTAAACATAACGTAATCATTCGTATTAAAACTACTATACGAAATGTCAATAATTTATCAATAACCCATGAATGGTATAAAAATAACACATCCATATTCAAAAATATCCCAAAACCTTCAATACAATATGGAAGTTTTTTATCATAATAAATTAACATCAAACAAGTTTAAAACCCATCAAATGATATTGACAAAGATGAAATGAAAACTATTTGAAATAAATACCTCTTTGTATTTTCATATCATTTAAAAATAACATAATTATAAGAGAAAACATTTATTTTGAAAATATTTATTCAATCTTGTATGGGATGCTTTGAAGATGTTATAGTGGTGGAAAATAGCCGCACCAGTTGTATAAGTTAAAAAAAGACATTCTTACCATAATTTTGTCGAAAAGGTCATAAAGTTCCTTCTTTGGAAAATGATAGAAAGATTCCTTTCAAAACATATAAGGTCAAATAAGGGTATATAATACATTAAACCATTGTCTAGTAAATAGTGAAAATGTTTTGAAATACATTTTTAAGATAACACGGATGTGGATGATAAAGAGGCCCCAAAAGATACTTACGTATAAATAACCTCAAATAATAAAGTGATTGTGAAATTAATACTTACCTTGTACTTTTCCTTATTCGATAGTCTCTTAATATCCTGTATAATAGTTAAAACATTTTTTTAAATTATTAAATAACTATATATACATAAATTTGATATCATATATGATCCTCTAATATTGCTTTGTTAATAATATTTTCATAGTATCATCATTTCAGGTGTTAACTGATTCGTTTTCCTTTATATTCTTGGTTACGTAAGCCATGTTTTTTATGGATAGGAAGTATTAGATTCATAAAAATAATGATATTATGTTCATGAACATTATTTTTAATCACAAAATAAACTTTATTCTTGAATAATTATGACAGGGAATGAATCTCATCGCGTTCGTGGAGACGGTAATCCGTACGTACACACGAGTAACAATATCATTATATTGATTGTGAAATTTTATGTAATTGGATAGTATATCATATATATATAATAAATAAATTTTATATTTATGAGTTACATTAGTTATACTCATTATTTTACCCATCCAAATAATGAAGTGTTTGAATAAAAAACTACTCCACAACGTTGAGACGGTAAGTCGTACGTACACACGTATGATGACTTTGACATTCATATGATGGATAGAATAATGAACATGGTTGTACAATTTTTATAATAAAATAAAAGTATATAGAATAAACTGATATTATTATTTTATAATGTAAAAAACAAAGAAAAAGGAAGTGAAAGAAGAAAATAACTTGAAAGATGTGATGAAATATTTACCTCTTCTTCGAGGTCTTCCTTTTGATTTGATCAAAAGGGATCCTTAGGATTGATTTTTGACCAAGTTAAGGACTATAGGATGATGTGGGGGAAGTTGGGAGGATATTTGGCCTGGGGTTAGCCAAGCCAAATAGCTTTGTAGGTGTGAAATTAATAGAAGGGGAAGTACCCTTTTATAAGACAGGTGAGGGTCACTTTCGGAAAAGCTTGAAATATTATTTTATAATAAAATAATTTCCGGGTTATAATGGATAAAAAATGATTTATTTAGTATCTAATATAGGGATGGGTCGAAAAATGCTCAACCAATAGGTTTTAAATAGGTTTAGGTCACCATATTAACCTTATCTTTTATATTTAACTCTTAGTTAAATAGTTTGAAATTTACCAAGTCTCTTTGTATTTTTATATTATATGGTTAATAAACTTACTATAACAAAAAAAGAGAACCCCATGTGGTTAATTGTTAATATATATAACCTTATCTATGTCCTTGGGGAGAAAAGTATTTTTTTAGGAATATTATATCAATTAATAATATATCTTTTGTTTTAAAAACTCAATTATGTCAATTTTGACACTATTTAGTTTTTGGTTTTTGTGAAAATCATAACAGCATGATTACTTCGAAAAAAAATTATTCAATCAACACTATCTTCTCATATTAACTTATAAAATTTGTGGTATCTATCAAAAAACTCAAATTACATTTATTTGGATATTTAGAATATCAATCATTTTAAACTTTCATTAATATGTTAATTAATGCATCATCATTGTGTCATAAATAAATTAAATTATTTAATGTATAAAAATTATAAATAAAATTTCATTATGTAATAAATAGTTTTATCTTTATAATTAATATTTATAATCTAATTTATCTTATGCATAACACTATATTAAAAATGTCTTAGTTATTAAGCATTGAATTTAACTCTTTTAACTCTTCTTTAAATAAAATAATAATAAATGTCCTAATATTATCCAAGTGGACCAAAGGGGGTTATAATTTATTCCTAAGGTTGTTTTTGGTCGATTTATAATTTTTCAATAGAATTAAGACATGTGTTAGGGTAAATATGATATCATTTTTACCCTTAATTACTTTATTTACTTTTAATAGTGGTAAATAAAAGTCATCACCAAAACTTATTTTCATATTATTGAACAAAATTTTTACTAACATATATTAACTGTGACTCTCAGAGCTTTGAAATTCAACTCATAGAAGCGGTAAAATTAATTTTTATACAAATTTGCAAATGCTCATAGGTGGGTAAAAGATGGTAGAATGTTCGATAAAATTTTTATATATCTAAAATTATTAAAATAATGACTCCCATGAATTACGTTGAACGTAAATAGGTATTATGTATCTATTTTGACATGAAATAAATTTAAATAAAATAAATAATTATTTAAATAAAAAAGTCTGTTTTAAACAATAACTCAGTGTTTTCACTATTCATAAAAAATTGAATGTTTTCAAAAAAATATAAAAGATTCAAACTAAGCTAATTTTGATATTCTGAATCCAAAAATGAAGTCCATTTTAAAATATAAAATTTATAAAATTTAAAAAAGTGGGTATTAATATTCATAATTGCTAGTTTGATTGGTCGCAGTGTGTTAGAATCTCGAAGCTGTGTACAATGCAAGCTATTGCACTATTCAAAGGGAAACATACTGTGGAATCTTGGGGTGTTACAATCTATATTTATTTTATAAGTCTAATGGCCTAAATTAATAAAATAATTTTTCTGTTTATGTGGAGGCTAGTCACAAACTTAAAGAATGATTTTAAAACCATGAAATATATTATAAGTTTCATAAGATTCAAAATGGATTTTTAAGATAAAAAATTAAACATAAAATCTCATTATTTTAAATGTAAAATATATATTTTGACTTTAATCCCATTTATATTAATTATTAAATCACTTTTGGGACATTATAATGTCATAATACACAAAGTATATTTATACAGTATTTTATTTTTACCCAAAAAATTCGACTATCTCAGAAAATTATAAAACTTTCACCATTATATAATTTCAAAATAATTATTCAAAAAATAATATTCATTTATCAAAATAATTTTCTATATATTAGAATTTTCACTTTTGAAATAAAATCGACATTTATTATGAAATGTTGCGTTTTTTTGACAATATAAATTTTCAAAACCAAAAAAAACATGCATTTGACTTCATAAATATTATATGATCATATATATTTAATAAATATTAATTAATAATAATATTTTTATAAAATAGTTTTTAGTTTAAAAATCCATTAAATTTTCAAAATAAATCCATTAATTGAGTTTGAATATTATCCAAAAATACTTCATGTGTTTTGTTGTGTCAATATAAAAAACATTTACAATGTAAAAATAATAGGGTGAAAATATTTTCATTATTCTATACAAAATAAATTACATAATAATTTTTTTATAGTATTGATACATATCCCTTTAATACAGCTTAAAATTCCTTAAGAGCAAGGTTTGTGATGGTGAGTCTTTCATGCGGTGGTTCAGAAAATATGATTTGGGTTGTGATCTCGATGATATTGAACTTATACCATAAATAGTTTCACCCATGCTCATTATATTAGACCTCAACATTGGATTGTTCAAGGTGGAAAACCAGTGATGTTATCCCCCTCAGAAGCTCTGATAAATGGGATTCATTGGATATGATCCCAATTGTTGAGGCCATCACTTATTTTTTTTTGTGTTAGTTGGATTTTTAAAACCATATATTTATACTAACTATATCATCACTATTCAGGATCTATTTTATCAAGAATAAGGATACTTAATGTTCATGTAAATCTATTAGGATAAAATAAAACAATTTCATGTGTTTACTATAACCATATAACATAATAATATAATTAATTAAATCAAATGGGAAATTTTATTTATAAAAGTTTGGGTCGTCACAATCTTCCCATGATTAATAAGTTTTACACTTGAATATTTATTTTCCCTCACTAAGACAAGTGAGGGTAACTTTGTTTTATCACCTCCTCTAGTTCCCACATTTCTTCTTCAAACTTTTGTATTCTAGAAAACACTTTGACAATGTGCATTGTATTATTTTGTATAATTTTTCTCTACTATCTAATATCTTCCCCGAATGATCTTCATAGGAAAGGTCATTATCCAATGGTACTACCTATGGATTGAGTAAGTGTGAGTGGTCTGGTATGTACTTCCTTAATAGGGATACTTGGAATACATCACGTACTTGAGATATGTTCAGTGGGAGTTCTAGTCGATAGGCCACCACTCCTATGTTATCAAGTATTTAAAGGTGCCGATGTATCTTAGAATAATATTGCAATTCTTAAAAAAATTTCATCACTTTATTCCACGATGATATGTGAATGAATATTGTGTCTCTAATATTAATCTATATGTATCATCGATGATTGTCATCATAGTTCTTCTGCTAACTCTGAGCTGCTTTGATGTGTTACTGAATGGTCCTAACCTTTTCCAACATTTTATCAACCATTTCCGGACCAATAAATATTCATTCCACAACTTCATCCCAGTAGACAGGTGTTTTTCACCTCTTCCCATAAAGGGCTTCATAGGGATCCATTTGTATGCACGGGTGGAAACTGTTGTTTTAAGAGAACTAGAGTAGAGGAATATATTGGTATCATACTCCATTAAATTTAATTTATAATTCTCTAAACATGCCCTCAAGTGTATGGATAGTCCTCCTAGATTGGAGATCGTCATGAGGGGTATAATCCATGCTGAAGTTCAAATTAGTGTTTAGAGTATATTGGAGACTTTTCAAGAACTTTGAGGTGAATCTTAGATCTTTAATAGATACAATTGATAATGGTACTCCATGAAGCCTCACCACTTCTCTGATGTACATACATGAAAGTTGATATAGTGATAATTCCTCTTGAATGTCACTAAAGTGTGCAGTATTTGTAAGATGTTCCAAAACAACCCCGATATCATTATTTCTGCTATATTTGATCTGAATTCAAATGAAAATGTGTATGGTGAAATTTCCCTTTTCCATGTTGGTATGGGTAATGGTTGATTAATCCACTTAGACTTATTCCTTGAATCCATAAATTTCTTTCTTATTAGAAACTTTGATGTATATTCAATGATCGTTTTCTTTATATTGTCCCAACAATAGTGATCTCGGATATCTCGATACATCTTTGTGCTTATCAGGAGAATAGACAAATTCAAACTCCATGAATTATCTAATAATTACTTCTTTAACTCAGGATTTTATGGTACACATAGTCATGACCCAAATCTCACAACTCATTCTTCATTAAATTTGAACTCCTAGAATTTACCTTTCATTATAGTTTCCACATTCCTTTTAATTCCCACATAATCCGTTTATGAATATTTTATTTTTCCAAAGGTGATAGTTGATAAATGATTTCTGAAAGGATTGATGATTTTCTTTTCTTTATGATTACCATGTCAACCCTCTCCAAGTATTATAAGATTGGTTACTTATCAATCCTCATCATTGATATAATTTTTGGATAATTTTTACATTGAGAATCGACCACTTTATTCTCTTTACCAGGATGATAGTGGATTGAGCAGTCATTGGTTCATCATCATCTTTTTCTATGTGAATATATAATTCATCCTTTTATGATATATGTATTTCACACTTGTCCCCAAAGAGATGGTGCCACCAAATTTTCAAAGCAAACATCACTACTACCAACTCCATATCCTGAGTTGGGTAGTTCGGTTTATGAAATTTGAACTAACTTTAAGCATAGGCTATGTCTTTTTCATTAATCATTATCACACAACTCAATCCCTTCTTCAATTAATTACTAAATACCACGAAAAGTTCTCCATTTGTCTGTAGTGTGAGAATAGTGGTAGTGATAAGCCTCAATTTTTAGTTCCTTGAAGCTCTATTAAAATTCAAAAATTCTAATAAAACTTGACTCCCTTCCAAGTAAGCTTGGTTAGAGGGTTTAAAAATCACAATATGTTTCTAAAAAAATGATGATAATACCCAGATAGTCTTTGGAAACTATGCATATCTATCACCGATGTTGGCCTCCACCATCCTTCAATTGCTTCTGTCTTTAAATGGTCTACAAAAATCCCATTTCTTATGATGATTTTACCCATGTAAGAAACATCCTTTAACTAGAAATCACATTTACTATACTTGTCATAATCCTTATCATTTTATAGGGTCTTTAACACTGTTCTCAAATTCTCCTCATTCTCCTCTATTTTAGAGTGAATTAGAATATCATCAATAAATAATAACGTAAATTTGTCAAGGTAATACCTAAATACTACATTCATTATGTCCATGAATATTTCTAGATAATTATTGATCCTTAATTTCATTACTATAAACTCATAGATTCCATACCTTGTAAAAAAAGAAGTCTTTAGGATATCCTCCTTCTTCACCCCAACTTGGTAATATCCCAACCACAGATCCGCCTTAGAGAAGTATTGTGCTCCATGTAGGTGATCTAATAAGTCATCAGTCCATGAAATATGATAAGTTTTCTTTATCATGATCTTTTTGAACTCACAATAATCAATTAAAAGGTTCATTTATCCATCCTTCTTCTTGACAAAGAGGACCAATGTACCCCATGGTGAAGTAGTTGGGCATATAAACCCTTTATCGAAATTCTCCTATAATTTTATCTTCTACTCCTCATGTTCCACAATAGACATTCAATATGGAGTATTACATAATGGTAATGCACAACAAATAAGATAGATTGAAAATTTAACCTCTCAGCTATGATGAAGTCTAAAAATTACTCGAGAAACACATTAGTGTATTCCCTCATAACAGGCTTGTCTTCAAGGACGATTCTTTCCTTAGACATATTCATTTTAGCTAGATATTATCACTCGTATGGAAATAATATCCATGATTGAGATGATGGGGATAAATAAAATTCATCATCCTCTTTTCACTTGTGTTGCATCAGGGGACTATTTAAAATATGAATATTTATTTCTTTCTCATGGAAATTTATGTTGGATCTATATAAGGAGGAAATAAATACCCAGAATTGCATTAAATTCATCCAAATGGATTATGAAAAGGTTAATTGGGAAGTTCATTCCACAAATTTTGATAGGGGAGGAGTTATATACTTTGAATTCAATAATTCCACCATTTTTCATTTTTATCTACAACTATACTTACATGATTTTTAGTGGTATTGGGATGGTTCAAATAAACATTCATGATATGAATGAATGTGTAGAACTAATATAAAAAAAGAATATTTTTTATTATTGAATGAATCTATCATATCTATAACCACTTAGTTGTCAGGATCCACCTCTATGATTGTGATGGGAAAATCTTACCCTTGTTTCCTTGGAGGTTATTAGTTTTCTCAGAAAACCCTAGGATTATTGCATTTATTTTAAAAGTGACATGGTTCCTTACAATTGAAGTAATGAAAAATGAAATGAGAGTTGAATAAAGAAGTCCTTTTCTCAATCACTTTAGTAGGATTCTCTAATTGAAAAATTTTATCCATGTGTTCTTCATTTCCACAGCTAAAGCATTTCTTATTTCCATTTTGGAAATTTCTAGGGCACTTTTTTTACACCTTTTAAAACAGGGATGTTGGAATTTCTTGGAATTAATAGATTTCCCCATCAGGCCACTAGAATTATACACCACTTACTACTTATTATCCCCATGATATCCATGAAATTTGTTGATCTTAATTTCAGCATTGAGGGCACATTAGACAATTTTACCATAGCTATTAATGTCTCATATCACTAGGGATTTTCATAGACAAGGTTTTATCCCATAAAAGAAGCAGTGAGACTTACATTTTGGGGTAATTTCAAAGCTGGAGGTGTATCATTCAAGTCTTATGATGTTTTCTTCATATTCCCTGATATTATCATCCTATTTTTTTATTGAGGGAATGTAAATCCCTTTCCATTATAAGACAGAGAGTGTGAGGAAAATATTTATCAAAATTCATTTTCTCTAAATCCTTCCACCCAATCTCTTTGATCCTTACCTCATGCCTCATATTCATAATCTATGTCCACCATTGATAAGATTATCCCTCCATACAATAAATATCTAGTAGAAACTTCTCTTATTCCAAACATTTATTAATATAGAAGACCTTCTCAATCAATATGATCCATTTTTTTTTAATTTAGGGATCATATGATCAATTGAAAGTTAGAGGACTTTTCTCGTAAATATCTCAATCGTAGCATGTTCTCTATTAGGGGGATTTGAAAGATACATGTAACATCTGGGATCCAGATTCCATTCAAAGGTGCCCCATACCCGGTTGTCCACATGACCTCAATCACAATTCACCAAATTCCAGAGGCTTCTAACTAGTAGTAAGGGATTAGGTGTAATAGTGGGGAAACTATTCCCTCATTAGAAGAGTGTAACATAGTAAAAACAATAACAATACAATAGAGGAAGTAGTAATACTAGGAAATAGAAGTAAATAGTGTAATATAGATAATATAAATAACCAGATGTCATAACATTAAAAGGATGATGCCACATGTCACATGTTCTAGGAAAACATCCAAACAGGATACACTGCACTAATATGAAATACAAGTACCAAAGGTAAAAATGTAACCAAAGAGACTTAGAAGCATCGTAGGCCTTGGCTTGGTCCCATGATTTCCTGCTGCTAATAGAAAATCAAGTACATGTAGAAGGGTTCTTACCCTGATCGACAGCTGCAACAATATTATCTATTTGGGATGAAAAACATGACCCAAATAGGGTGTGAGACTAAATCCCAGTTGGAAACCACCCTTGATCTTTTTCAATCTATCTGTGATTATATATCATAGGCAGTGTACAATAATGAAATCAGTATGCTAGGAAGTAATCAAAAGTAAGCAGTCCTACAAGCACTCGTATTCATTTGAATTCATTTCATGTTTATTAATTTATTCAATTACATTGAAATACCTAATCCTAAAAACGCCAATGGAAAAGAAATCACAATATATATGCAAGAAGGCTACTAAACAATTAAGTGAAGACCAAATCCAAGCTTTTTCTTTGTCTTGTAATAACTGTCATAATTAATTTCATTTAAATATTTAATTTATAACCTAAGCCCATCCATGAAATACCTCAATTGGAACTCAAGTATCATTCTAGGGGAAATTCTATCTTCCACCTACATGCCCATCCTGGGAAACCTCTCTGGAAACCTGGTATCACTCTAGGTGAAAGCCTACCAACATCCTATAAGAATTTCTCAGCAAACCTCTCTAGAATACCAGTATCACCCTAGGTGTGGTATAAGTCCATGTCAACATAGCCAGTTACTCACGATCTTATAAGGAAGCCCCAGGTATCACTCATGACATGTAAACAAATCCAATAGATTCCTTCCATAGAATCCCTCAATGATCCATGTTTCACTTGGAAAAAAGGTAAATCTTCCATGATCCCGACTGCTACATATATGGCTCGCTCACGACTTGAACATAATAACCAGATCAACCTAATAAGGATTTTCCTTTCAATTACTCACATGGGAAAATCACACAATAATCAAAACATGTAATTTAAACTATTACACGGGTTAGATATTACTAATTCACATGGGAAAAATTTTTATAACAAGCATCACATGTAATTTATACTATTACATAGTTTAAAAATTATAAACTCACATGGGGAATTCATAAAACAATCCAATAATGTAATTTAAAATATCACAAGGATTAATAAATCCATTATCTCACATTAAAATTTCATTCATTTAATGGATTAAATGTTAAACAACCCTTGATTAAGATACATGGCATGCCTCATGGGCATCCTAGGCCCAACTACCAAAATATGACATCCAAGGGAAACAAACCCATGGGGTGGACATTAATCAAGGTTAAAAAACCTAAAAATTCATCCAAGAAATTAATCAATTACTTAAACAACAATAGAAAATATCATTTAGGAAAAATCATTCAAGGAGACACACTAAAAATGGGCGTGCGACACTTTGGAACATATAATCAACTTTAAAATTAGTGAAAGGAACAAGACCACCTACCTCGTAGTTTTACAAATATCCTCATCCATTGTTGGATTCTAATTAGACCTAGAACATGGTAGATTTACAAAATGAGAATAAACACTCAGCCTTTGATAACAAGGTCAAGAGATGAAATCATGAATAACAACTCAAGAGGAATCAAGAGCTTATGAATTGGGTTCCAACGCA
The DNA here is from genome assembly GCA_963277665.1 of Viscum album. Taxonomy (NCBI): domain Eukaryota; kingdom Viridiplantae; phylum Streptophyta; class Magnoliopsida; order Santalales; family Viscaceae; genus Viscum; species Viscum album. The sequence continues at coordinate 1,368,478,260 of OY728162.1, read as the reverse complement.
TATGACAATGATTGAATCAGAGTTTAAATAATGATTTGGGATCCAAAACAAGGTCCGAAACCGCTGTTTGAGAGAACCCAGTGAATCCTCTATACATAAATGAATAAATGAGGCTTCTGACTATTTCAAAAAAAAATCAAAAATACATGGCATGTACTCTGAATATACACACTGTATATATTGAATTTTTTCCCTACTTTCACTAACTTCATTTACAAATCATTAAGAGTCCTTATGACTTGTTGTACACAACGTGTACTTGGATTACATGACATAAAACCCCTAGTCACAACATATAATAGTCCTATAATCATACCTTGACCTCTTTTTCTCCAGTTTTTTAAATACAAACTAAAAATAAAAGATCCTTACCTAAGGAAGAACCAAGTTCTTACAAACTTCCTCATTTAAAGAAATTCATCCCTGAATTTCTCTTATAAGGGTTGTGAATAAATTTCTATGAAAAAATCCTACCACTATGATCATACAATAGCCTCCCACTCCTAGGATTCTTCTTGTACTCAGTTGTGCTACCATAGCTCCCATAATAAAGGAACAGACACGCCACATAGAAACATTGTGATATGATCCAAAATTTTATAGGATGCTCCTAAAAAGAGGAATCTACCTATAACTCAATATCCTTATGTTGAAAAGAATGATATGAGTATGAAACGTAACTCCACAACTATGAAATGTGGAAGACATTGTGCATAAAACAGTACCACTGAGGTAACTGCAACAAATACAGAACTGGCCAAACCCTCTACAGAATCCCTAATGGCCCGACATATCTTGGTGAAACTTTTTCCTATCTCTTGATCCTCAGGTGTCCCAAACATAGTGAAATATGTAGGAAAACTCAATCCCCAAACTTGAACTCTATAGGTCCTTTGTGGTGATCAACATAATATTTCTAATGAGACTCCGCAGTATCCATATGCTTCTGAATCAACATAACATGTTTGGTGGTCTCCTAGATTAGAAGAAGCCGCAACATAGCTACCTCTCCAGCCTCTAGCCAACATAGGGGTGATAAGAATGGTCTACTGTACAAATCCTCATATGGATCCATCTGAATTGTATCTTGAAAGATATTTTTATTTGAGAACTCAACCATGTGTATATGATTCTCCCAAGAATCCTTGAAATCCAGGATGCATGCCTGATGTATGTCCTCCCATACCCGAATCTTGTGTTCTGACATGCCATCTATCTGAGGGTGGTAATCTGTGTTCAGAGTCACCTATGTACCTATTTCCCTATGTATCCCTTTCTAGAAACTATAAGTAAATTGATCATCCCAATGTGAAATGATAGAATGTGGAATCCTATGAAGTCGTACAATCTCTCAAATGTACAACCTCCCAATCTCATCAACACTAATGGTTTCCTTGATTGGTAGGAAATGTGAAACCTTCGTGAGCCTATAAACAACAAACCATACTACATTGTTACCTAAAGAAAACCTCAATAAGACCCTCATGAAATCCATCATTATATCATTACATTTCCACTCAATAATGGGTATCTACTATAAATGTACAACTGATCCTTGGTTTTTCACCTTCACCTACTGATAGGTGGAACACCTCATGAAAAATCCATCCACATCAGTTTTCATACCTGGACACTAATGCTGATGATGTAAATCATAATACATCTTCGTGACACCAAGATTCACTTCCCAAAAAAAAAGGCCTCAAAATCCCACATATACTCCTCACACATGTCTGTTGACACCCATTTGGGACCATGTAACTACCAAACCTCATCCTCCCATATGGTATAAATTGGAGGAGAGTCCTAACCAACCACACTCTCCCAAAGAAGTATTTACTTGGAATCTAATAGATGATCATCCTCCCTCTATCTATTAGGGTAGAGGTAACTATTAAAGATGAAGTAAAAGTCTATCCCTGATTATCATGCACCTCCAAGTAAATCTCAATGAAGAATTCCATAAGTTACCAATCGCTACTGGCCAACTACACTGCATGTATCTAAGTCCTCTTGGATAATGCATCGGACACTACATTTCCTTTACTAGGCATGTATTCTATCTTGAAGTCAAAAGACTAATGATATTCCACCCACCCTCACTGCATCAGATTCAAATAACACTATGTAAATATGTACATGAGGATTTTGTGGTTTGTGTAAACCACAAAACACTCTCATAGTAAGTTATGTCTCCAATAGTAAAATTCATGAACAACAATTGCTAACTCGAGATCGTGTGTCAGGTAATTACCCTCATGAGTCCTGAAATGCCAAGATACATATACAATTAATCTATCCCCCTACATAAGAACTGATCCTAGCCCAATACATGATGTGTTGTAGTACATAGTGTAACTCTTACCCAGCTCTGAAAAAGTTAGTATCTATGCCGAAGTCAATCTACCATTCAGTTCCTGAAAGGGAATCTCATAGAAATCTATCCAAACATAATTCTAACCCTTTTTAGACAAGTCCTTCAATGGAACTGCGAAGCCTGAGAAGTCTTGTATGTAACACCTATAGTAACTAGCCAACCCTATGAAACTCAGCAGATGAATGATGTTATTAGGATACTCCCTAGAAACTACTACTCTCACTTTATATGGGTCCACTGATACCCCTGTATCTGAGATGATGGGACCCAGAAAGTGATATTGATCAATCTAGAAGTGACACTTTGTAATATTATCATATAACTGATTCTATCTATGTTTAATCAGAATGATCTGTATATGTTTGGGATGGTCATGTCGATTGTGAGAATACACCAAAATATTATCCACGAAAACCAAAATGAATGATTCAAGATAAATATGGAACACTCAGTTCATCAGTTCCATAAAGACTACATATGAATTCATGATATCGAATGACAAGACCAAATACTTATATAAACTATACCTGCTCTGAAATGCTCTATGAGGTATGTTGGATGATCTAAGTCGCACCTGATGATAACTGGATCTCAAATCGATCTTAGTGAATACCCAATCTTTTTATATCTAATCGAATAGATCATCTATAAATGACATAATATACTGGTTCCTAACCATCAACTGGTTCAATTTCTAATAATACATGCATTTCATGAGGGTATTGTCTACCTTTTTCACAAAAAAGTCCAATAAAAACTATGGAAAAGTACAAGGTCAGATGAAACCCTTAGCCTCCAAATCGTCTAAATGCCTCTTGAGCCCTTGAAACTCAATCACAAAAATTCTCTATAGAGGAATGGATACCGGTGAAACTCCTGGAACTGGATCGATAGATAACTCTAACTCTCTCAGTGGAGGTATACCTAAAACGTTATCTATAAAGAAGTCTCTGAAATGATCAAATACTTAAGAGGAATCCATATGACATGTTCCCTCATCATCTAGATATAAATTCTAAATTTGGGGTGTTATCTCGCTCAACCCACAATGCTTGGGTCCAACTCTGATGGCCTAGAAATCCCATTCAATGTTGTGTAGAAATGATCTACCCTCTAGTGATGTAAAACTCTCCCTATGATGATAGCAATTGACAAAGGTTGGAAAAGAGACCAACCAGTCCATTCCAAGAATGAGATCAACATCTGTCATCTCTAAGATGTTGAGGTCCTATAATAAGTGACACCCACTAAAGGCAAGGGGGAATTCCTTGCACTAATGCACACTTGTTATTATAATCCCTAACAGAGTGTCTAATGTCATAAAATCATCATATGTTAAAACATAGATCCCAAGGTTCTCCACAACAGTTACAAATATAAAACTATGTGAATCCCCTATATCAAAAGTGAAGAAGCTAAAATTGAGGCAAATAGAATGGCACCTATAATAGTAGAGGGTCCACGATCCTACTCCTGATGGGTCTGTTGCACTACATAAGTTTGACCTATAACATGTCCTTGTGACACATCCTAGATACCCTGAGCTGATCTACCAGATTTTCAATGAAAACATAGGGTCTGGCTACTATGGCCATGACCAACACCTTATCCTAAGAATCCTGGCATATTCTAGTTACCAGGCTGGTGAAAAGCTGTTGACCCTACCCTAGAACATGTAGTTGGTACAGAACCTCTTTCACTAGATACTGGTGGAAATATCCTATATAAATTCTGTAAGTGGACCATCTTGCCACAATATTGGCACTAGACTGGTCCTATGGACACTATGGCCTCATATGCCATGGAAAACCGCACTAGTAGCACCTCACTTGGCTATCTGATGATCCGTTCTGACTGCTACTATCACTGTGAGAAAGTTGCAGATGACACTTCTTACCACCGGTCAAGACAGCACCTGATATCGGTGCCGAACCACCCTAGCGTGCACCTCTGGATTCCCTCAGACTGTGCTTGATAATCAGTGAAGTATTTACAATAGTATAAATAAAAGTAAAATTGGATACATTAACCTATGATCTAATGTCGAACCTAAGACCATCTTCAAATCACCAAGCCTTTGATACATCGTCACCCATCAGAATAGGTGAAAAATGATAGAGCTATGTAAAAATGGCCATGTTTTCCATCCCTAAAAAATCTCCCTACTCCATATGCATGAAATCCTAGGCTCTTTAGGACCTCTACATCTCAGGATAGAAATAATCATAGAATAATTTCTGAAAATATCCCCATACCATATCCAGATGATTCATTTCCTGAGTGATAACATCCCAATATCTCTTGGTGGAAACACATAGTCTATAGGTCAGGAGTTCTAATCACTTCTAGAGAATAATCTATAGACTCTAATGTTGTACATCTCGAACCTCTCGTTGTTTGATTTTCATGATCACAATCACTTTCATTTTTATCTAACATTGTGTTTTAAGTGTTTGTGTTGATAGGCATTTGATTGCCAAGAAGTTGACCAAGGAAGAGGCAGAAATGGACTGAAATTCAGTCCACCGGCCGACCGGTGGCTTCACCACCGGCCAGCCGGTGGCACCCAGACTCAAGGGGTAGCTACTGCCTCCCCACCGGTCGACCGGTGGCTCCTCACCGGTCGACCGGTAGAGCCTGGATCAAGACTCTTCCTCTCTACCAAGGCACCGGCCAGCCGGTGGAGATGTACCGGTCAGCCGGTGGCCCCTGGACAAGAATCCTATGCCTTTTTGCACACACCGGCCAGCCGGTGGGACTGTACCGGCCAGCCGGTGGATCCAGTCAAACTAGCCGTTGGGCTTTTGACCAGCCTGTCCACTTGGCTCCCAACGGCTCTCTAAGCCTCTCCAACGGCTCCGAAGCCTCCCCAAGGGTTCCATGCCTATAAATAAAGGCCAAGGAAGCCCCGGACACTAACCGGAACTATACAAGCCACCGGACACATTTTTACATCTTTGGCGAAGCTCCGACGGATTGTTCCAAGGGAACCCAAAGTGCTCCAACAACTTCCACATCCAAGAGCACCTCCATAGAAGCTTGGAAGCGGCCCTCAAACATCATCAATCAATCAAAGGCGCCCAAGGCTTCTCCATTACGGGTTTTATTGTTTATCTCTTTTTGAGCTTTAAAATTGGGTTTGTGCCTACAAACCCCAACTCTTTTCTCATCTCCCCTTCTTTGGGTTCTCACACCACCACTAAGGTGTGAAGAGGTTTTCTCAAGCTTTTCCTTTAAAAGGCTTGTGTCTCGGTGAGCTAGTATTCACCCGTAAAAAGACTAGTGGGTTCTTGCTAAACCATTAAAAGCAAGTGGGTTCTTGCTAAACCAATAAAAGCAAGCTGTAATAGGTCCTAGTGCTACCTTAAAGCCTAGTGGGTTTCTTGCTATAACCATTGAAAAGCAAGCGGTAGGAATCTCTCAACGGTTGAGTTGGGAGCGGAGACGTAGGCCGGGTTTTGGCCGAACTCCGTTATCAAGTTCTTGTGTCTTGCCTCTTTACTTTCCGCTGCATTTATACTTTGATTTAAATTTCTTAATCAATTTTTTAAAAAGGCAATTCACCCCCCTCTTGCCATCATTCCCTTGTTTTTTCCGACCCAACAATTGGTATCAGAGGGACCTTTGAGTAATTCCTTAACCCGGTTTCAAAGTTAAGATCTTTTTTTGATGGCATCAACTTCTTTCGCCCCCGAGGGCTACTCATTGGGTCGGGCTCCATTTTTTGATGGGACCGACTATAATTATTGGAAAACCCGCATGACCACCTTTTTGAGAAGTATAGGATATCCCATTTTTAAAATAGTCATGCAAGGTTACACTCTCTCTTCCCCCGACGAATCCAAATGGACCCCCGCCGATATTAAAAATTTTGAGCTTGATGGAAAATCCATGAATGCTCTTCATTGCGGGTTAGATAGAAATGAATTTAATCGTGTATCCACTTGCACCTCCGCACATGAAATTTGGAAGCTTTTAGAAGTGACCCATGAAGGCACTAATAAAGTCAAGGATACTAGATTAGATATGTATAGACAGGATTTTGAATCTTTTTCAATGCATCCAAATGAGTCTATTTCTGAAATGTTTACACGATTTACTGACGTGTGCAATGGGAGAAAGTCCCTTGGTGATGATGTTTCAGCTGAAACTATGGTGAAGAAGATCCTATGGATCCTACCAAGCAAATGGGCACCGAAGGTCACGGCGATTCAAGAAGCAAAAGACATCAAAAATATGCCGGTAGAGGAGCTCATCGGATCTCTCATGACTTATGAGATCACGATGAGGAGGCAAGCTCAAAAGGAGGGCACACCAATCAAGACCCCAAAGAACATCGCCCTCAAGGTAAAAAAGGAAGTAAGCTCCTCCTCATCTTCTTCCTCATCTCCTTCCTCATCATCAAGCGGTGACTCAGAAATGGAGAATCTCGCCCGCCAAATGCAAAAATTCATGAAGATGCACAAGAAGAAGAAGAAATCCCGCAAGCATCGAAAGCAAGAACCCACCGCAAGACCCGAGCCCAAGGTGAAATGCTACGGGTGCGGCGAAAAGGGCCATTACAAGCCCGATTGCCCACTCAACAAGAAACGGGCCACGCCAAAGGAGAAAGGAAAGAAAAAGGTCCTCAAGGCGACATGGAGTGACACCTCCTCATCCTCCTCCTCCTCCTCCTCAAGCGACAACGGTACAAAATGCCTAATGGCATTCCATGAGGTAACATCTTCCGACTCCTCCTCTTGTTCTTCAAATTCCAATTCTTTAAATCATCTTTCTTATGAAGAACTCTCATTTGCTAGAGATCAATTGGAAAAAGGTTTTCATGAACTCTCTTCTAAATTTGTCGCGTTGAAAAAGAATTTCAAAAAACTCTCCTCCGAAAAAGAACAACTTCTCAAAGAGAAGGAGGAGATGTCCCTTAAAATCCAAAATTTTCCAAATGTTGATTCCATGGAATCAACCATCAAAGACCTTAGGGAGACCCTTGCTAAGTTCACCCAAGGGGAACAAAATTTGAACAATTTGCTTGGTTCCCAACGTATATCTAGAACCACCCAAGGGTTAGGATATACCAACCGAGCTTCCTCCTCCCATGCTCAAACTGTTTTTGTAAGGGGGAGCTCCGATTATAAATTTTGTAATTATTGCAAGAAAACCGGGCACCTAATTTATGAATGTAATTGTAAAAACGCCCGGTATGGTCAACCCAAAAGTATTTTCTTTTCCGATGAGTTTTATAGGAGAAGACCCGCCATGAAACAAATTTGGATTGAAAAATCCCTTTTGGCGAGTCTCACGGGACCAAAATTTGTCACGGTTTCAAAAACCGCTCCCCGGTGATTAGTTGTTTTTATTTAGGGGGAGTTAGGTTCTTTTAAGCCTTTTTGTGAATTAAAAATTTTCTTTCAAAATTAAGCTTTTAAATTTCAATTTTTTTTTTTCAATCTTTCAATTTCAACACTTGGTATCAAATTTTTCATTTCAAAATATTCAATTCGAATTTTTAATTCAAAAATCTCTTTCAATTGGTTTTTGATTCAAAACTTTCAATTCAAACTGATATTCAAATTTTCATTTCAATTTCAAAAATCTCAATTGATTTTCAAATCTCTTTTTGTTTTTCAAAGTGTTCCCTCAATCAAGTTTTATGCCCCACTCTTTTTTGATAATCACAAAGGGGGAGAATTTCTTGATTGATTGGGGGAGAAACTTTTTTTCATGCTTTGCTTTACATTTAATTTTATTTAAGCATTCCTTTCAATTCATGTTTTTACTTTAATTGTTTAAGTGATTGTGATCATCAAAATAGGGGGAGATTGTTGTACATCTCGAACCTCTCGTTGTTTGATTTTCATGATCACAATCACTTTCATTTTTATCTAACATTGTGTTTTAAGTGTTTGTGTTGATAGGCATTTGATTGCCAAGAAGTTGACCAAGGAAGAGGTAGAAATGGACTGAAATTCAGTCCACCGGCCGACCGGTGGCTTCACCACCGGCCAGCCGGTGGCACCCAGACTCAAGGGGTAGCTACTGCCTCCCCACCGGTCGACCGGTGGCTCCTCACCGGTCGACCGGTAGAGCCTGGATCAAGACTCTTCCTCTCTACCAAGGCACCGGCCAGCCGGTGGAGATGTACCGGTCAGCCGGTGGCCCCTGGACAAGAATCCTATGCCTTTTTGCACACACCGGCCAGCCGGTGGGACTGTACCGGCCAGCCGGTGGATCCAGTCAAACTAGCCGTTGGGCTTTTGACCAGCCTGTCCACTTGGCTCCCAACGGCTCTCTAAGCCTCTCCAACGGCTCCGAAGCCTCCCCAAGGGTTCCATGCCTATATATAAAGGCCAAGGAAGCCCCGGACACTAACCGGAACTATACAAGCCACCGGACACATTTTTACATCTTTGGCGAAGCTCCGACGGATTGTTCCAAGGGAACCCAAAGTGCTCCAACAACTTCCACATCCAAGAGCACCTCCATAGAAGCTTGGAAGCGGCCCTCAAACATCATCAATCAATCAAAGGCGCCCAAGGCTTCTCCATTACGGGTTTTATTGTTTATCTCTTTTTGAGCTTTAAAATTGGGTTTGTGCCTACAAACCCCAACTCTTTTCTCATCTCCCCTTCTTTGGGTTCTCACACCACCACTAAGGTGTGAAGAGGTTTTCTCAAGCTTTTCCTTTAAAAGGCTTGTGTCTCGGTGAGCTAGTATTCACCCGTAAAAAGACTAGTGGGTTCTTGCTAAACCATTAAAAGCAAGTGGGTTCTTGCTAAACCAATAAAAGCAAGCTGTAATAGGTCCTAGTGCTACCTTAAAGCCTAGTGGGTTTCTTGCTATAACCATTGAAAAGCAAGCGGTAGGAATCTCTCAACGGTTGAGTTGGGAGCGGAGACGTAGGCCGGGTTTTGGCCGAACTCCGTTATCAAGTTCTTGTGTCTTGCCTCTTTACTTTCCGCTGCATTTATACTTTGATTTAAATTTCTTAATCAATTTTTTAAAAAGGCAATTCACCCCCCTCTTGCCATCATTCCCTTGTTTTTTCCGACCCAACATCTAAAAGATCACAAGCATCGACTCCATCCATGACTCTTCTGCCTGTGGTGAACCATCCCTCAAAAATGTGGGAGGATACTGCTTTTGGAACACTCGTTCCAGCTCTGCCATAAATGTGTTAGGATGTGGTGCTCCCTAAAATGTTTTAATTAACCTCATGAAGCCTTCACAGAATTGTGCATCAGCACCTGCATCTGTTATAATAGTTGGTAACATAATTGGAACAACTGGAGGATCCACTATTTGACTATATCCTACCACCTCTAGGGTATGATCATCACCATTTTCCTGGCATAGCACTAGATTTCATCATGGATACATGACTATGTAATGTCAAGCAAACACCTTAGTTCAATTTCATTTTCAAAGTTCACACTGCAAGAGTGCATGAAATAACCAGGAGAAGAAAACCATCAAGGGTTACCAAAAGAGGAGTACACAACATGTAGAAACCATACATGGTGTGTACCCTAAAGCTCTTACCTAGGATTGTACTTATGTTAGGCTAGGTGTGTAACCACACAACATATAGGAAACGTTTGATTGAAGCATTCCATGTAGTTGAGTCTCCCATTATGTACACATACTTTTACATGGCCATAACAACACAGGTTTTTCCTGAATAATAATAGATTGTGTTTACCTAAAGTACATGACCATGTATTGTTTCCAAGACCACTGTTCCATGTTCTTTCTCACATGTCTGAATACATGGTCTTTGACCACATGGTGTGTACTCTGAGTACACAGCATGTACTCAAAAAAAGTTTCCCTTCCCGAACAGAAGAACACATGGCATCTGTTAATAGAACCACACGCCTTGTTCTCTGCGTTTTCACAAAGAAAGTCCAGTAACTCAATAGAACATCCCTGAAACCCATGTTTTGGAAATGTAAACAAATGGTATTCCAAATTACATTTTTTGGGGGCTATAATACCGATTAATAAAAATTTCACATCCACATATAGCACATCAAAAAAAATTATTTCTAAATCGAAAAAAAGATCCACCATATTCAAAACCAAGATGTCCCACACACATGAGGGACCAATGTTTGGTGTCCATCCAATTAGAGCCATAACACATACCAATACACCTATAATAATAGAAGAAATATCTATCAAGGTACTTATCACAACAACATGCAATCAATAATGCTCTCTAAATGGAATGGAAGGATTTCATAGAATGTGATTTCTAATAAGTTCCTATATGATGCACAAAATAGAATACCCTCATCTCATTAGGATACAAAAATCACAATTCAATTCGAGGAAATTTGGATTTTACCAATACATGGGGTAGCTACTCCTGAGAACCATTAATTAAGAAACTCCATTTCCTTCCTCTTTATGTCTAATGTGGGAAAATTTTAAAGAAAACTATAAAAAAACATCATCTGATACCACTTTATAACACCCCGCATCCGGATGACACTCAAAGGTGCCCTGTACCGGTTGACCATATGACATCAAGTGAATTTCCCCAAATTCCAGAGGATTCCAACTAGAAGTGATGGCAAAAGTGTAGTAGTATAGAAACTATTCCCTCATTGGTAGAGTGTAACACATCAGAAACAATAAAAATAAAATAGGTGAAGTAGTAATACCAGGCCAAAAAAGTAAACAACGGAAGATATATAATATAAATAACCTGATGTCACTTCCTTCCAAGGATGATATTGCATGTCACATATTCTAGTAAAAAAACCAAACAAGATACATTGAAGTAATATGAAATATAAGTACCAAAATTACAAAAAGGAACAAAAGAGACTCAGAAGCAACGCAAGCCTTGACTTGGTCCCATTCTGTCCTACTCCTAATAGAAAATCAAGTACCTATAGAATAGTTCTTACCATTATTGAAACTTGGAACAATATAATCTATTTAGACCAAAAACATGACCCAAAAAGGTGTGAGACTAAATCATAGTTGGCAACCACCTCAGATCTGTGCCAGTCAATTATTAAATATATATAAAAGGTAGTTTACAATAATGAACACAATAAGCTAGGAGTACTCAAAAGTAAACAGTCCTAAAAGGACTGCTAATCATTTACACCATTTCATGTTTTTAATCAATTCAATTAAATTGAATTTTTTTTATGTATCTCGATCCGACCAAATCATAGAAACCCCCATGTAAAAGAAATAACAACATATACCTCAGAAGGATATCTATACAGGTATGTAAATACCAAATCCAAGATAATGATTAGGCTTGGCAGACACATCATAATTCATTTTATTGCAATTTTCAATTTATAAGTCGACACTAAACATGAAATTCCTTAGTTGGAACTCAAGTATCAGTCTAGGTGGAAATATATTTTCATCCTACAAGCCCATCCCAATGAACCTCTCTTGAAACCAAATATTACTCTAGGTGGAAACCTACCAAAATACTACAACCCCATCCCTACGAACCTCTCTAGTATAACAGTATCACCCTAGGTGTGGTATAAGTCCATGTCAACTAATCCCATTACTACAATTCCTATAAGTAATCACCAGGTATCACTCATGACATGTAATCAAATTCAATAGGATGTGCCCATGACATCACTCAACGATCCATATTTCACTTGAAAAAAAAAAGTGAATCCCCCCATGAGCGCTATCGCTACATCTAGGGCTCCCTCACAGCTTAAACATAATAAAAGACCAACCACATAAGGCTTGTCCTTTCAATTACTCACATAAAAAATCACACAATAATAAACACATGTAATTTAAACTATTACATGGCTTTAACAATATTAACTCACATGGGCATAATTTTAATAACAAGAATCACATGTAATTTATACTATTTCATAGTTTGACAATAATAAACTCACATGGAAAATTCATATAAAAATCCAATCATGAAATTTAAACTATCACAGGGCCCAGCCAATAAATTATCTCACATGGTCATTTCATTCATTTAACCAATTCCATTTTAAACAAACCATGAATGGGATACACAGCATGCCTAATGGTCATCCTATTCCAAACAACCATAAAAGGTAATCTAATGGAAACACACCCATGGGGTAGCACTTAATCAAAGTTAACAACACTAAACATGATTGAAATCAATTAATCAATTACCTTAAAAATAATAGGCAATATCATTTGGAAAAATTCATTCAATGAGAAACCCTAAAAATGGACGTGTGGCACTCTAGCATATATAATCAACTTGAAAACTAGACAAAGGAACAATACCACCTAACTCATAGTCGTATAACTCACCTCATACAACGTCGGACTCTAATTCAACCTAGAATGTGGCATATGTACAAAAAGAGCATAAACTCTCATCTTTAGATAACTAGGTCAAGAGATTAAATCATGAATAATGGATCAAGTGGATTCAAGAGCTTACTAATTAGGTTCCAACACATCCAACGATGATCTAGTTAGAGTTTGGATGATGATTAACGATCCAAAATGATCTCGGGTGCTACTGTTTGAGAGAAAATGGTGATCCCACTATCTAGAAATAATGAAATGAGGTAACTACCCATTTTAACAAATTTAAAAAATACACATAGTGTACAATAAATGTACATGATGAGTATATTATATTTTTTCCTCCTTTCTCCGACTTCATTTACACGTCATTAAGAGTCCTTCCGAATTTTCATACACAACGTGTACTGAAAATACATGGTGTGTAACCCCTATTCATGTTGTGTAATACACCTGCATTTATCTGTTATCCTCTTTTTCTAAAGTTTTATTAAATAAAAACTGAATATAATATCCACACCTCAAAGGAAGAGTTGGGATCTAACAATACTCTTGATATAGGTTTCTATTCAGAACCTGAGTTAGATAAGAGTTTTCTTACATAATGTTCTTGATTCTTGCTCCCATCGAATTGGGCATCTCATCAGGGAAGTCATCAGATTGTTCATAGAATTGAATGTTTACATAATTCCTCCTGTATCTTGAAATTGGCAAGAATAAAGTGAAAATTAGGGATAATTATTTTAAACTATTAAACACATAAATGTAAGTCCAGTGAAATTAAAGGTATAACTTATAAATTTCATATATTTCCTTAACTTATGAATTTATAATCTTAAATCTATGTTATCCATGATTTATATTCTTAACATGTAATCAAATGGGAATTTTTTGTTCCCATAATAATTGTTCATAATGAGTATGTTAATTTAACAAATCATATCCCTCATGAGTGTCAAACCAGGTGCATAGTAAGGCCTATTTTTAGGTACCAGGTTACATGGAATTAGACCCGACACACCATATTTGGGTTGTTAACTATAGGTACATCTATAATAGAAGCAAGTCATATTATAATATATAGATAGGGGTTTATTTTATTGATAAACCAACTACTCTATACTTAACAATATTTAGGGATCTTTTCTTCTACTTAGTGTTATCCCAATGGATTTCACTATTGTTTTATTATATTAATACCAAAAATAACTAATTTTTTCTTATGATACCAACTATTAAAATATGATTTTTATTGCACATTTATTCAGGACTTATTACATAAAAGTTCTTATAATACAACCCAAATGATCAGTAATTATAATGTATTTTGGAATTAGGTAAATAGATTAACATCTTGAACATGGGATACAACCACATTATTGAAAACTTCCTTATCATGCTTCTAAAATTCTGTGGGTTTTTAAAACTTCATGGGATAACATGGGGATAAACATAAGAAATGGATGAGATATAAAGCCTAATAAGGGAATAAAGATGATAATAAGAGATAAATGTTATACCATAGGAATATAAATGGTTCATATAAAATTTATGAATCATAAACATGAAAAATGAGACATGATATAACATGATATTCATAAAATGGGGAATATGGAAACAATGTAAAAAACATAAAAAAACATAGGTTAAGGATAAAGTATCAAGAAATCATGGTGGAAAAAGTCCCATAAATGAATCAGGTTCACTCTATATCCCAAAAATAATTTTCATGAAACTAAACATTACACAATTTATTGGATCACTATATAAGATCAGGAGCACCCATAACTTTCATTTCATTATCATGATTAAGTGTGACACATAGATCAAATAACATGGATTCATTCATCATAATCATTTATTACATGATAAATGAGTGTTATGTAAATACTTTTAAGTCCAAAATCAAAAGTTATATGTTCCAGAAGTTGAACACCCTTGATATAAAATGAGTTTGGTATTCACTAAACTATATTATTGACATTGAAAATCATGGTGGAATTTCAACAGAAAAACAACGTCACTTAAAAATTGATTGAATGGGTTGATGAGAGAGAAATGGTCCTCTGATAATATGTACATAAAATTCACTATAATAGAGGAATGAAAGAACATATCATATAAATTTTAATTTGAAATATATTACATAGGATAATGATAAAATTTGAATAATGGGGAGAATGAAAAGAACACTTACTAAATTTAGATATGGAAACAGGTGTACATAAATGGTCATGGAAGGATTAATGAGAGTGAAAAGAATATCTCATCATTTATAAATAAAATTGAATTTAATATGGATATTTAATAATATTATCCTAAAATAATGAGAGATAAATTCAGATACATAACCAAAATAAGTGCTTGATAAAAAGAGGAGAGTGCAAGATCCCATACTTGATAGTGAGAGTCCAAATGCTTGATAGGGGTTCTTGAGAGCTTCGAGGAACCATGGAAGGAATATATATAGTGAATTTTAGAGAAAGGATGTTCTAAAAGGGATTTTAGTGAAGAGAAATGTGATCTTGGGTGGTTTTATATAAGAAAAGTGGGGGATTTCATTATTATTTATGTTTTGGACTCTACATAATAAAATAACCAAATACACAAAAAATACGATGTTTTTTTACCAAGTTTTCTACGAAATGGGGTTGTATCTCATTATTTTATAATTAAAAGTTCTTAAAATATTAAAATAATGCACTCTATTATGTAGAGGTGAGTCACACTCACAAAGAAAGGATTTTAAAACCTTAAAATATATTATAAGTTTTGGAGGATTCAAAATAGATTTATAATATAGATAAAATAAAAATAAAATAAAATTATTTTAAATTAAATATATATATTTATTCATGGATACTATTTATAGTAATTATTATATCACTTTTTGGTCATTATGATGTCATAACACACAAAGTGTATTTTTATAGTATTTAATTTTTACCCAAAAATTCAAATGGATTAGAAAATAATGAAAAATTCACAATTAGATAATTTCAATGATATAATTACCAAAATTACTATTCATTTTATCTAAATAATTTTCTAAATATTTGAATATTCCCATTTAAAATAAAATTGAAATTTATTAAGAAATTGTTGGTTTTTTTTGACAATAATAGTTTTTGAACCGTTATAAAAATTACATTTGTGATCATCAAAATTATAAGATCATTTAAATTTCAAAAAAATTATTTAATAATAATATTTTATTAAAATAATATTTATTTAAGAAATACATTAATTTATCAAAATAAATCCATTAATTAAATTTGAATATTAACCTAAAATATTATTTCTGTTTTGTTTTATCAAAATAAAAATCATTTAAAAAGTAATAATAATAGGACGAAAATATATTCATTATTATAAAAACAAAATACACATAGTAATATTTTTAGGATCTTTATACATATCCCTTTAATGTATTAGAAATATTTTAAAGAATAAGGTGCGTGTTGGTGGGACTTTCATGGGATGGTTTAGCAAACAAGGTTTGGGCCATGTTCTTGATATGCTAGAACTTATCTGGTAATCATTGTTTCGCCTGATTAAGTTGTTGGATCTCAACTTGGTAATGCTCAAGGTAAAACCCTAGTGATAATATTTCCCTTGTAAACCCTTATAAACTAGTTTCATAGGGTAATATCATATTGGTTGAGGCCATCACTTCTTTTGTTTTTGTCAACTAAATTTGTTAAAACCCTATATTTATACTAACCATGTGACCACTATTCAATGAAAATATTATAAATGATAATGACAAGTAACAACCATTTAAATCTATTTGGATAAAACAAAATAAGTGATATTTTTTATAAACATACTACATAATAATACATTTAATTAAATCAATAATTGAATTTTATTTATAACAGTTTGGGTCGTTACAAAATTACATAATGTGTTATAGATATATACTACAAAAAGTTAAAATGGATCATTCCACCATGTTTCCTAGAAACATTCATCAACCCATAAGAGTAGGGAATCAAATTATTTTTCAGGATGAGTGTATTTTACATACAATGCAGCGAAGGAAATTCTATATTAGTAAAACCTAAAATTTGATTAAGGAACTTGTCCTAGAATATTGAACTGTATAAACCACCAGACATGATTCTAGATGATTAATATAAAAAACTTTTTTCACTGATTCCTATTCATTCCCTTGAGGACCTTCTATAATAATGGTGAAACAAATAGAGTTATTAAATTGAATTTATATAGAAATCACCAATTTAAATCTTTAAATTTTTTCTATAAATGTTTTAATGTCCATGGATGTGAAATTTCATCAAGGTAATCAACATGTGTCATAATTTTCAAATAAAATATTTAAAAATAATTATATTATTCACATGTTATGTAATAATGAATAATATAATTATATTTTAATATATAAATATTAAGAAATATTTATTAAAATTTAAAACAACTAAATATTCAATGAAAATTGATTATTAATCTCATTTTATGAATATATGACTAGGGGTTTTCCTTAACATATTAAATGGATTAAGAAATACATAAAAATACCACTATAACATTAGTGAGTGACTCATAATCATTAAAAGGATTACTTATATTTATGAAAGTAAAATTACAATCATCCTAGATATTGATGTATCTATTTATTATATTATTTATTTTTTATATTTAACATATAAATTAAATAATTTTTATGCATGTTCATTAATATAATTTTTTTCACATTGAATACCATACCAATGACTATGAACCCCCAGTAACAAGTTGAGGCTAAGTAAATATTGGATTGATTTCCAGACACATCCATTATAGGTGTTCAATATAATCCCCCAACATCCCCCATATAAGTCATACATGCCAATTTATATGTATTAGGATAGGATAAATTTATTTTAAAAAGTATATGAAATGTATGTGTTAAAGAGTACCTAGTGTTGCAATGGTATAATAAGAATCCCATGATGCATAGTATGTACCATCAATAAACCTATTCTATCACGATATATATTCAAAAAATATGTAAAAAACCCCCTTCAACTAAAATTACATTTCAATTAAAAATATTTACATAAAAATTAATTCAAATGTAATTATAAATAAAAATATACATCATAATTATTAGTATAAAAAACCACATTTAAATCCAATTAATTTAAGTTCATATTATTATAAATCTCTAATGTTTACATTAACTGTTCATAATCTATATGAACTTTGACTTCTTTACTCTTCATGAAAAATCTTTAATTTTCATTATGATCATGTACCAAAAATTCAGTTTGTTTTTGTTGTTGATGTGCTTCACTGTTAAAAATTACTTCACTATTATCACCTATATCAATGTTGTCTCTTTGTTTCATGTGGATAAAAAATCTCTACCCTTAATCTATTATATTATCGACTTTATATACCTTTTTCATGGGAGTAAAAAAAATATATGGATCATGTTCCTCACACTAACTAGTAGCAATAATGAAATGAAAATTTAAATAATTATATTCTATTGAATCTCTTTTAGGCCCCTGTTAATATTAACCCAGTTACATTTAAATAAAAAATTATATATTCCCAATGATATACTAATTTGATAATATAAATGATTATTATATACTAACCCTAATATGGAATTGTAAATACACCATTATTTGGGGTTTTAATGTCCATCGTAAGAAACAATATGAATCTTAAAACCAAAAATATTTTAATCATTGATCATGATTAAAAGAATGTCAATCTAAATACATTAAATCAATGGATAGTTCAGCTTGATAATAAATATTATTTACCAATAAAATTTGATATATATTTTTTTAAAATAATTTAGATGACCAACAATATATTCAAACACAATATTTTATTGATAATATAAAAAATGTGAATAACAGACAATAATTTCATTGTTAACCACTCTTTTATCTTTTTAAAATATTTATTTGACTCATACAATGTATTTTATTTATTCCCTTAATATGTATATAAATAATAAAAAATATCTATATTGAGTAGAATATATATGTGTGTTTTTCTTAATAGATGAAACATCAATTACAATCATGAGAGTTTTCAAAATTCTCAACCCTGTGTTGGAAACATTTATTAACCATTATTGGACTGAAAAATTAATTTATTTTCATCAAAAAATCCCACTGGTTTGAATCTTATCTCTATAAATTCAAAATACCACAAATTGAAGGCTACTACCTCTTCAACATGGTAATCATCTAGAGAAGAACATTTTGGGTGAGCATAATTTTTCACATTAGACATCAAATGACTATTTTAAATATAAATAAAAATAGGAAAATTAAAAATATAATGTTTATAATTATTTACTAGTTAAATTAGAATTAATTAATGAAAAAATTATTATAAAGTACCTTTCTATTAGAGACATCCATCAATAATATATTTGCCCAAAAAAATAGCTTCTCTACAAAAATTCACCATTATTGGAATCTATCTAAAGGAAAATGATATGGAAATGATCATCTATAAATGAAATTGAGTCTATAAAATTATTTTTGGATGTTCATCTAGTTTAGTTAGGCTTAATTTCTTCTCATAATTTTGTTTGAAGAATGAAAAAATGAAATTTTAATTTATGTTATATTATTAGGTAATAATTTATTCATCCCCAAAGATGGAAACTTCTGTATCAATACATTTTGAGTCATAAAATATCATTTCATGTAATTTTCAATGATTCAAGTCAACAAGTAATGAAATCATTGTAGATAATCAATTATTATAGCAACCCAAGCCTTTTATATATAACACTACATGATTTTATGCATAATTATACATCCGAGTGCATGCCAAAGATCGTTATGTCTAGAGTCTTCGAAGACATGGTACATAAGACATAAAACATTGGGCTAAAAAACATTTATTTATTTAATCTCTATAAAGTGATACTAACTTCCAGTGATCCCATACATCTACATAGGTTACCCAGGGGAACACATGAACAAAGGGACGAGATAAAAATCCTAGTAAGCGATTGAACAGAAGGATACATCTAAATAACATGAGTGAGGACGCATGGCATGATGTTATCCAAATCATGGAACATATGAAATGATATCATAAGTATGGGATAATATAAACATGGAATCATATAAATGTGGGAGAATCAAAAAAATATCTTTATTATTGGTCAAGGCTAACAACCAATCCCATTTCCCATTTTAGTATGGGTCAAGGCTAACTTCCAACACTGATTTCCATTTTAGTACGGGTCAAGGATAACAGCCAATCTCGTTTCACATCACATATCATGAGACCTAACATTACCCAATGAATTGGAGCGCTATCTGGGTGAACCCATCTCAACATTTTTATGAATATTATTTCCACATAAATTATCATAAATAATCACCCATACATAAGAATAAGGATACCCATGGAAAGAATTGCATACCACAATCCTGACATAAAGCATAACCAATGAGTGTATCATGAAAGTGTCCATTGAATAAAATTATTATAACATATATGGATGTTAATAAGGTAAAATAGAGATATAACATGGAAGGTGGTGTCAAATAGATGTGAAGAAATATGAGAAATGTATTTGAGACACATTAGCATTAAAACATTTTTGTGCGGTTTTAAGGAAAATAATATAGATCTTTTAAAATAGAAAAGAGGAAAATATTTTATTTAAATACAGAATTGAACAAAGAAGGATTTAATAAAAAAAATACTTATTTTATAAAGACAATGGTGGATTAAAACATAATATAGAGTATACATATAATTGGGTAAAAATTTTGGAAGTTCCCTTAAAACTGGTTTGCTTATCGAAAAGTTCTAAAAAGGAAATCTTTTAAAAACATGTATATCCCTGAAATATATTGAGGAAAGGGTTTTCAGAGATTAATTTTTTAAATCTAAAAAAAAATTATAATAGTTATATAGATAGATAAGATATCCCAACTTTGATATAAATAAATATAATGCAGCCCGAATGAATAAAAAGGGTTCGGGTATAATTCGTTACGGTTTATTGGCATGGTGTCGGATGTATCTAAGAGGGATAAATGAGAGAGAAAAGGGATTTATCATCACTTATACATCATGAGGGAATTATGGGGGTGGTGTGAATACATACCCCACCAATATATATTTCACATAAAAAGGAATATCATAGAGGGCAATCTAGATTGAGAAAGAAATGGAGGGGATCCCTTACCTTAAATCCGTTGGTTTTCTCCAATTGTTATTAAAGACCTGAATAAAAAAATTAGGTTTATTAATTAATAATTACATAACATATTCTATATTTAATTGGTTTATTATAACAATTTTATGTTTATTTATAACCTCTTTGATGGGTTATCTGGTTCAATTTCATTGTTCGGGCTCGTTTGTTTACTTGGTTTAAATGATCGGTTCATTATATTCATGTTTAGATAAACATGTAAGAAGAAAGTGGTTCTCCAGAATTGAAGTTATATTATATTAGTGTTCAACCATTAGATTACATGGTTTTAGATTTAATTTGGTTACTTAGAGTGAAGTTTAATTATTATATATATGACCTCAGTGACAACCGTTTTGGTTAATCGGTGGGTTTTATTACAATAAACATATATTGATTTATAACATAATACCATTAGTAAACAAGGAATAAATTTCCAATAAAGGATATATTTCATATATAATAATATGGTTCAACCATAACATAAATGGTTTCATGAACATAAATAAGGATGATAAGAGAAATTGATAAATCTTTGTCCTCGAATGAGCTAAATTAGGGCATCTCAAACGTTGCTTTCATTTATTTCAAATAAAAGGGTGGGGAAAGAATAGAAGACTATAAAATATACCATTATCATAAAAAAATTCCATTACATATATGTTACTGGATTAATCATTCTATTTGGGTCAAGGGAGGTGAGGAAAGAAACAAAAAGAAAAGAACTTAAAAGAAATGAAGGAATTGGAAAGAGGAATTTACTTCTTCAGACTTCCTCCTTTGAGAACCTCTTAAGGGGAGTGGTTTTGGTTTTTTCAAGCATATAAGAGCTTTTAAACATGTGGGAGGATCTTGGGAAGATATCTGGGCAGAATATTTGCAAGGAACAAAGCTTTAGAGGAGTGGAGAGAAGTGGGAGTGAGGGGTAGTTTTATAGTGGAGGAGAGGGGGGCTTTCATAATTTTTTAATCATTAGTTTATTATTTCTTCGCAAGACAAGGAATAGTAAGTATTCCATGACCAAGAATAGTAATAAATTCATGTGACTTAGAAAACATTGTTCTAACATCATAAGATCATCATCAATAGCTCAATAAGTCCCTTATTTACATTTATCGTAAATTATCGCATTTTACTATTCATAAACAATTCAAGTATTTCAGAAAAATCCCAAAATTTAACCCTAATCATTTTTTGATATATAGAAGCCAAAAATGAAGTCCATTTTTCAAAAATAAATTTCTATATATGATTACATTAATATTTAATTATAATTATAATTTATTATCAAAATATATTTAAAACATTAATTTAATTATTCTAAAATATAGGTATATCGTACTTTCAACATGAATATTATTTTTATACTATAACAGGTAAGGTTAATATTAATTAGGGAATATCACTATTGAAAAGGGTATGTTACTATTCATTATGGTAGGTTACTATTCCCCAAAAAATTAAGTATTTCTTATCAAAATCCAAATAAAATACGGATTGCAATTGTGTATGTCAGATTTTCCAAATTCCAAACACAGAAGTGGAAAACTTATGTTTAAATGTCACTTAGAACATATTAGTTCACTATTTAGTGTTTTCATGTGATTTTATGACATATTTATACGAAGGTAATTTCCATTGAAAAACATTGGGTCATTACATTCTTCCCCCCTTATGAAATATTTCCCTCCAAATTTCGTTTTACATTCTAAGACAAAAACAAGTGCGAGTTCTTTTCCTTCATTTCTTCCTCTAGTTCCCATGGTGCCTTTTCATACTTCTGGTTTTTCCATAGTACCTTGTTTAGAAGAATAGTCTTGTTTCATAGAACATTGTCTCTACAATCCAAGATCTTCACTAGCTGCTCCTCATAGGAAAGATCATCCTCCAACTGTACTGACTCTGAAGAGAGTACATGTGAAGGGTATGGTAGGTACTTCCTTAAGAGTGATACATAAAAGACAACATGTACTTACGACATGGTAGGTTGAAGTTCCAGTCAGTAGGCCGCAGCTCTGAGTCGATCATGGATCGCGAATGGGTCGATGTGCCTGGGACATAACATCCTTTTCTCCCCAAACCTCATGATCTTCTTCCATAGAGATATGCATAGATATACCATGACTCTAACTTAACTCAAGGTCTCGTTGATGGTTATATGCATAACTCTTCGGTCGAATTTATTCTACCTTGATATGTTGTTGATTGGTTTTCAACTTCTCCACCATTTCTTTGACCATTTCAATTTCTAGCATCTTACTCTCACCGACTTCATCCCAAAACGCCGGTGTTCTGCACCTTTTCCCAAAAGGGATTTAGATGGTGCCATTCAGAAGCTCGAGTGGAAACTATTATTATAGGGGAATTCAAATAGTGGAATATGTTGGTCCCATCTTTATTTGAATTTAATAGAACACATTCTCAACATGTCTTCCAGTGTCTTAATAGATTGATCAGATTGGCCATCAGTTTGAGGATGAGAGGTCATACTGAAGTTCAGTTTTGTTCTTAGAGAATATTAAAGAGTTTCCATAACTTCGAGGTGAATCTCATATCTTGATCAGATTCAATTAACAGTGGTACCCCATGCTGATTTACCACTCTGATATAAATCCATGCATGTTTATGAAACAATATGTCCTCTCAAATCACCATAAAGTGAGATGTCTTTGTAAGACCATCCACAATGACCCATATAGAATTGTTTCAACTGGATGTCCTTGGAAGTCCAGTGAAAAATTCCATGGTAATGTTCCCCCACTTCCATGCTAGTATGGGTAGTAGTGGAATTATCCCAAAAGACCTTTGACTCTCAAATTTCACTTACTGACATACCTGGCACTTGGATGTATATTCAACAATCTCCCTTTTTATTATGTCCCACCAAAATTTTTCTCAGAGATCTCGATACATCCTTTTGCTCCCGAGGAGGATAAAGAAGGTTGAACTATGTATGTCATTCATAATATCATTCTTTATCTATGGATGAGATGGTACACATAGTCATAACCCAAATCTTACCACTCATTCCTTATTAATTTTGAAATTGGAGGATTTCCCATTTCTGATAGCCTCCACCCATTTTTGAATTTCCACATATTTTCTTTGAGCATCCGTTATTTTAACAAAGAGGGATGGTTTAGAAATCATTTGAGAAAGGATTGTTGATGTTCCCACCTTAATTATTCACATTTCCATCCTTCTCATATATTAGAAGATCAGAAACTTTTCAATTCTCATCACTGATAAAGATGCAGGATCCATTCTACTTAGAGCATCCGCCACCATATTTGACTTACCAAGATGAAAGTGGATTGAGTAGTCATAATACTAAATGATTTCTATCCATATCCATTGGCACATGTTATAATATTTATATGTGAATATATATTTGAGACTCTTGTGGTCAGTAAATATCTCACACTTCTCCCCATAGAGATATTGCCGCCTGATTTTCAATTCAAAGATCATAGCCTCTAACTCTAGATCATGCATAGGATAGTTTTGCTCATGGATTTTAAGCTTCTGTGAGTCATAGGATATCAATTTAACTTTTTACATTATCACACAACCTAATCTCTTCTTTTAAGCATCACTATACACCAAAAATAGTTATCCACTTGTTTGGAGTGTTAGTACTAGCGTATAGATAAGTCTCTTTTTATACTCCTTGAAACAGTCTTCACATTTCTGAGTCCTATCAAACATTACTAACTTCCATGTTAGCAGGGTCATTGGGATTGATAATCATGAAACATTCTACAAAAATCATCGATAATACCTTACTAGACCAAAAATATGCGGATCTCCATTACAAATGTTGGCCTGGGCCACTCTTCAATTGGCTTTTTCTTGTAAGAGTCCACGAATATCCCTTTGTTGGTGATAACGTGCCCCAAGAATAATACTTCCTCCATTCAGAACTCACATTTACATTACATTTCATAAAAATTATCCCATCACAAAGTCTTTAACACAATATTCAAATGCTCCACATGTTCCTCCTTGATCTTGGAGTATATCAGAATATCATCTATAAAGACTACCAAAAATTTGTCATGGTAATCTCTAAATACTCTATCCATTAAATAAATGAAATTTCAAGGAGCATTAGTGAGTCCTGATGGAATCACTATGAACTCATAGTTTTCATACCACATTCGAAAGGCAGTCTTGGGAATATCTTCCTCCCTCACCTTTAATGGTGATATCACCGAAGGACCACCTTATAGAAATAACGGGCCCCATGAAGATGATCAAAAAAATCCTCTATACGTGGAAGGGGATACTTGTTATTTATCATTTTTCTATTGAGTTTACAATAATAAATATAGAGTTTCATTGATCTGTCCTTCTTCTTGATGAATAGGACTGGTGCACCCCACGGTGAAGCACTCGAGCTTATGAAACACTTCTCCATAATCTATTGTATCGACTTCTTCTGCTATTCTAGCCCAACAGTTTCCATTCACTAGTAGAAAAATGATTTTTAACGTCCCCAGTTTTACATCAGTTTCTTTTAAAGCAACATAAAAAATTTTTGCAGTGATTTTTTGGCAGCGGGTTTTTCAAAAACCGAGGCCAAAAATAAAAAAAATTGTTTTGGCGTTGGTTCTTAAAAAAATCGACGTGAAAAACAAAAAAAATATATTTTGGATTCAGTTTTTATGAAAACTTATGCCATAAAATTTTTAAAAAAATTACAATGATTTAGATAATTCACTAATCTTCTATTTTACTGGTCATGGAGAAAAAACAGAGTTACAGATTAAAGGTTATGGATGTCGGAAGTTGATCGTCTCTAAGACAAGTCTTAAAGAAGGTCAACTTTCAAAGGACATAACTTGTAATCCGTAACTCCATTTTAGCTCCACGACCAGTCAAATAAAAGGTAAAGAAATTATCTAAAACATTGTAAAATTTTGTTTAATTTTTTGGGGTCAGTTTTCATAAAAACCGACACCAAAAATATTTTTTAGTTTTTTCGGTCAGTTGTTTCTTAAAACTGATGCCAAAAAAAATATTTTTTGTTTTTGGAATCGGTTTTAACAAAAACCGACGCAAAAAAAATTTCTTACAAATTTTTCACGTTGTTTTGTTAAATAACCAATGCTAAAAACATAATTTTTTAATTTTTTGGCGTCGATTTTTTAAAAAACTGACGCAAAAAATGTATTTTTTTAACATTTTCACGTCAGTTTATTTAAAAACCGACGCCAAAAAAGATATCGATTGGAATTTTTGGCATCGATTTTCTAAAAAACCGACCCCAAAAGAACAATTTAAATCCTATTTTGCACCGGTTTCAAACAAAACCGATGCTAAAGAGTAACGTAGGATCAAAATTTCAATTTTTTTCACAACGCGCGTTTACCTTTTTGAAATCCCGCCTACATTTTCATACAACGCAGTTGAAAATATTTTCATTTACTATATATATATATATCTAGTTTCTCCTTAATTAATCATTTTCAACATCGTCGATTCAATAATGTTTTCAATTCTATTTCAGTCCTTAATTTGAACATGGTACGTATTCTATTCATTTGTTTTGTTTATTATTATTATCCTTCATTTCTAAAAAACTCGATTAGCTTTCTTATAATGATGATTAATTCTCATATCTAAATATAAGTTAGATGATGATAAAAAACCTATCATTTATATGGAATCCCATAAAACCTTTGAAATATGTTATAATTATTATGCTTATTTTCTTTCATTTAGTGTATATGAATTTAATTTATGTTTATCATGTTTTCTTTGAAACTGGCTGTATCAATCGATACACTAATATGTTCAACTTCTGACGGTGATAAATTTTGATCCGTAACTTCGTTTTAGGTCCACAACCAGTCAAATCAAAGATTAGTAAATTATCTAAAACATACAAAAAATGATTTGCCTTTTGGTGTTGGTTTTTGTAAAAAGCGACACAAAAAAACTTTTGTTTTGTCATTTATGGTGTCGGTTTTTTTAAATAACCGACGTCAAAACATTTTTTTTGATATTTGGAGTTGATTTTTATGAAAAACGATGCCAAAAATGATACAAATTAGTTTTTTTGGCATCACATTTTTAAAAAACTGATGCCAAAAAAAAATGTTATTTATTTTTGGCGTCAGTTTACAAAAAACGACATAGAATGTCTTATTTTTTACGTCGGCGACTTCGACATCGGTTCAAAACCGACATAAAAAATTAAAAAAAACTGACGTTAAAGTCCATTTTTATAGTAGTGATTCTATAAGGTGTCTTTATAATAGGAAGAGATCTAGGGATATGTTTAATTGAGAACTCAACCTCTCGGTTAGGAGAAAGCCTAGGAAACTCCTTAGGGAATACATCAGAGCAATCCCTCACAGTAGGCATGCCTTCAAATATGATTCTATCATTTGATTCAATTATTTTAGCTTTATATGCTTGCTCATAAGGCAAAAATATCCACACATAAAATGATGATTCTAATGATATTCATCTTCCTACTTACACTTGTATAGAATTGGAGGATTCTTTGTGATGTGAAGAGTGATCTCCATTTCCCGACAGTTAATGTTTGCTTTGTGTAAATATATCCAACCCATGCTCAAGATAGCATCGAACTAAAGGATGTATGAAAATAATTTATGGGGGGTTCAGTCCACAAACATTAACTGGGGAGGAATTATAAATCTTGGACGCAATAATATTACCATTCACTATTCTCACAGATAACTTTTCGTCCAAAATTTGAGGTGGTGTTTGAATAGTTCTACAAAACATGCAAGATATGCAAGAATGCGTAGAAACAGAATCAAATAGTATGTTCAATATTCTTGAATTAATAACTAGCGTACCTCTCGCCACATGGTTTTATAGCTACACCTCATCAGTAATGAGTGCGTAATACCTTCCTTGTTGCCTTGGAGGTTGTTGTTGATTGATTCTAACAAACCTCGATATAGGGAAATTTTATGCATAATGACTATGCTCCTTGTAGTTGTAACACTACAATGTAGGCTGAGTGTGGATATGAACCATACTTTCTTCTTAAAAATTAGCTGGATTTTTCATATCACTTTGACATTTCTTTTCCAGATGAACAAACATTCCACATTTGAATCAATTCTTCGTTCCCTTCAGACAATTACCAGGATGCTTCTTCCCACATGTTTTAAAAGGGGAAACGTCGGGCTTCTTTCTATCATGGGATTTTTTTGATGAACCTCCCATGTTGTTCTCCACATTCTTATTCTTTTCAATAGTCCTATAAGACCACTGAGAGTCTCCAACCTCCATTTCAACCTTGAAGGCACGATGGATAATATCTTCATAAATGTCGAATTCTCTAATCACAAACACTTTTTTTAGACTCGGTTTTAGTCCACTAAAGATGAAATCCACCTTGATTTTGGTGTTCATGAAAAAGCCAGAGGCATACCATGCAGGCCTTGTAAGGTATTCTTCATACGCCCCGATGGACTCATCTTCCTTCTACTTGAGTCTGAGGAACTATCTTTCCAACTTGAGACGGAGAGTTCGGGGAAAATATTTGTTAAAAAATGTCCTCTTGAATTCCTCCCTATCCATGGAATCAATTTAATCTTGGGAATTTGTATTCTTTTTCAGTGTCCACCACTGATCAGCTTCCCCATCAAAATGATTTACCACCAGTACAACCTTCTCTTCTTCTGAGCACTAGAGGATGAAGAATATCTTTTAAATTGAGTTAATAAATTGTTCAATGAGGAGGGGATCAGAAGATCCACTAAACATGGGAGGCCTTTTCCGCATGAAGTATTCTATGGAAACTTGCTATTTCCTTGCAGAAGGAGGGAGTTATGCATTACTCATGTTATTATTCATAACTCGAGCCTGCTAATAAAGTACTCTCATGAAATTTTGAGCACCTGCTCCCATCATATCAGACATAGAATTAGGGAAATTGTCATGTTTACTATATCATTGGTTATTGGAACATGTTCTTCTATTTCCTTCCATTAACAAATAAAAATAAGGTATAATTAGAGGTCTTGAATACTTAACTATTGAGCATAAAAAAGAAAACTTAAACATAAAAATATAAACTTATAATGAAAAATTATATCCTAACTTGTGATTCCTTAGGTTTAAATCTAGGTTATCCTCAATCTATTTCTAAACTTATACTTACGGGATTTTTTGTCCCTAAATAATGGTTTTTACTAAGCTCAAGAATATACCAGATAATATCCCTTAGGAGTGTCTTTACTAAGAGTGCAGCAAGGCCCATTTTCGTGTACCAAGATACACTAGTTCATGCCCAAAACTCTTTGTTAGTGTCTTCACTCCTAGGTACATCTATCCCAGAGCCGCCTCTACCGGATCGTATCCAGATAGGGATTTATTTTCTTTATATATTACATACTCAATACTATCCAAATTTTATGAATGTTTTATTATACTTTGTCTCATCCTTATGGATCTCACTAAGGTGCTCTATTCCTAATCTCCAAAATAACTAGACCATCCTTGAATACCAACTATAGAAACCCAAGCCTTTTATATATAACATTACATGATTTTAAGCCTAATTATACATAAGAGTACAACCCAAGGATCATTATTTCTTATGTCTTCGAAGATTAAGTACATAAAACATAAAAAATGTGGCTAAAAAATATTTCATTATTTAATCTATATAAAGAGCTCCTAACTTCCTTTGAGCCCTTACATTTGCATAGGGTACACTGGGGAACACATGAAAAAGGTGATGAGATACAGATTCCAAAAGGGGAATGAACATAAGGATACATCTTAAGCACATGATTTAGGGGGCATGTCATAATGACATCCAAAGCATGGAACATATGAAATCGTATCATATAAGCATGGGACCATATAAACATGGAATCATATAAATGTGGAAGAATCGTAAAACATGTCTTTAATATGGGTCAAGGTTAACCGCCAATCCCATTTCCCCTTTTAGTATGGGTCAAGGCTAATCGCCAATCCTGATTCCCATTTTAGTATGGGTTAAGGCTAACTACCAATCCCGCTTCACATCGCATCTCATGAGACATAACTTTACCCAATGCATTGGAGCTCTATCTGAGTGAACCCATCTCATCATTTTCCTGAATATTCTTTCCACGCAAATAATCATACATAATAACCCATACATAAACATAATTATACCCAGGGAAATAATTGGGTACCACAATCATGACATAAAGTATAACCAATGTGCGTATCATGAATGTGTCAATGAAGGAAAGGGATTAGAACATACATGGAAATTCATAAGGTAAAATATTAATATACAATAGTAGTTTGTGTCAAACAGAAGTGACAACATATAAAAAATTTATTTGATAAACAATATCATAAAAACATTTTTAAGCTGTTTTAAGGAAAATACCACATAGATTTTAAAATAGAAAAGAGGAAAATATTTTATATAAAAATTGAATTAAACCAAGGTGGTATTCATAATAAAAAATAATTATTTTATAAAGGCAATTGTGTCTTAAAATAGAGGATATAGTATAAATGAAATTGGGTAAAAATTTGGGAAGTTCCCTTCAAACAGGTTTTCTTACTGAAAATTTCATAGGGAATCTTTTAAAAACATGTATATACCTGAAAGATAGCGATGAAAGGGTCTTCATAGATGATTTTTTTAAAAATAAAAAGAATTTATAATATGTATATAAACAAATAAGATAAATCCACTTTGATATAAATAATTATAAGGCAACCCGAATGAACAAAAAATGGGTTTTGGTATAATTCGTTTTGGTTTATTGGCATGGTGGCAGGTGTATCTAAGTGGGATTGATGAGAGATAAAATGGGTTTATAATAACTTATAAATCATGAGGGTAGAATGGGGTGGTGCAAAAATATACCCCATAATTAGGTATTTCACATAAAATGGCATAACATAGATGAAAATATTGATTAAGAGAGAAATAGGGAGGATCCCTTACCATAAATTTGTTGGTGTTCTGCACATGTTATTAGAGACCGGAATAAACAAATTAAGTTTAATAATTAATAATTTCAGAACCTATTATATATTTAATTTGATTAGTATAATCATTTTAATTTTATTTATAACCATTTTTATTAGTTATTAGATTTAATTTCACTGTTCTGGCTCGTTTGTTTACTTGGTTTTAATGACAATTTCACTTATATTCATGTTTGGAAAACAAATATGATAAAAGTGGTTGTCCAGAGTTGAAGTTATATTCTATTAGTTAATATCCATTAGATTACATGGTTTTTATTTAATTTGGTTACTTAGAGTGAATTTGAATTATTATATATATAACCTTAGTTACAACAGTTTTGGTTAATCAGTGGGTTTGATTACAATGAACATGTTTTTGTTTATAACTTAATATCATTAATACAAAAGGATTACAGAACCAATACAAGGTTATATTTAATAAATAATAATTTGGTTAAAACATAACATAATTTTTTTCATGACCAGAATTAAATATGATAAAAGAAATTGATTAAACATTGTCCTTGAATTTGAGAAATTAGCGCATCTCAAACAGTGCTTTCATTTATTTCAAATAAAAGGGTGGGAAATGGAGAAAAGATAATAAAATATCCCATTAGAATAAACAAATTACATTAAATATATGTTACTGGAGTTATAATACTATTTCTATGAA
Organism: Viscum album; assembly: GCA_963277665.1. Classification (NCBI taxonomy): domain Eukaryota; kingdom Viridiplantae; phylum Streptophyta; class Magnoliopsida; order Santalales; family Viscaceae; genus Viscum; species Viscum album. Next base: position 1,368,446,736 of record OY728162.1, on the reverse strand, counting down.
GGGGGTGAGGAAAGAAACAAAAATAAATGAACTTAAAAGAATTGAAGGAATTGGAAAAAGGAATTTTCCTCTTGATACTTCATCATTTTAGAACCTTTTAAGGGGAGAGGTTTTTGTATTTTGAAGTGTCTTGGAGCTTTTCGACATGGTGGAGGATCTTAGGGAGATATTTGGGAAGAATATTGTCAAGGAACAAGGTTTGAGAGGACTTAAGAGAAGTGGGAGTTTGGGGGGTTTTATATTAGAGGAGAGGGGGGTGGTTCCATAATTTTTTAATCATTAGTTTTTTATTTTTTCGCAAGACAAGAAATAATAAGTATTCCTAGACCAAGAACATTAATAAATTCAGGTGACTTAAAACCAATTGAGATTACAAAATCATATTATCAACAATGACTCAATAACTCCATTATTTAGCATTTATAAAAAATTATAGCATTTTACTATTCACCAAAAATTCAAATATTTTAGGAAAATCTGAGAAATTCACCTTAACCATTTTTTGACATGTAGAATACAAAAAAATATTTCCATTTTTTGAAAATAATTTTCCAAATATGATTAATTTAGTATTTAATTAAAATCATAATTATTATCAAAAACTAATTTTAAAACATTCATTTACTTATTTTAATGTGTAGGTATATCATAATTTCAACTTGAACATTATTTTTATAACGTCATATGAAAGGTCATTATTAATTTGGGTAAATAACTATTCATAAGGGTATGTTAATATTCATAAGGGTAGGATACTATTCACTAAAAAATTATGTTTTTCTTATAAGAAATCAAATAACTTACTGATAGCAACCGTGTATGTCCCATTTTTGAAATTACAAAAACAGAAGTGAAAAACATATGTCTAAAGGTCACTTAGCACTTAGCAGTTCATTATGTTGTGGTTTCATTGGATTTTATGACATATTTATAAGAACATAATTTCTATTCAAAAATATTGGGTCGTTAAATTCTCCCCCCTTATGAAATTTTGCCCTTGAAATTTAGTTTTACATTCTAAGACAAAAATAGGTGAATGTACTTTTCCTTTATTTTTTCCTCCAGTTCCCATGTTTCCTCTTCATACTTACGGTTTTTCCATAGTACTTTGACCAGATGAGTAGTCTTTTTGCATAGAACTTTGTCTCTATGATCCAAAATATTCACGGGCTAATCCTCATAGGAAAGATCATCCTCCAACTGTACCACCTCTGAAAAGAGTACATGTTAAGGTACTGGTATGTACTTCCTTAAGAGGGATACATGAAAGAAATCATGTACTTTCAATGTGGTATGTGGAATTTCCAGTTGATAGGCCATAGCTCTGACTCGCTCACGGATCATGAAGGGGACAATGTACCTGGGACATAACATCCCTTTCTTCCCAAACCACATGTACTTCTTCCACTAAGATATCCGTAGAAATAGCCCATCTCCAAATTTAAAATCAAGGTCTCATTGATGGATATCTTCATAACTCTTATATCGAATTTAGGCTACCTTAATATTATTCTGAATGCTTTTCAAATTCCCCACCATTTCTTCATCCATTTTATGTCTTAGAAGCTTACGCTCACCGAATTCATCCCAAAATTCCAGTATTCCGCACCTTTTCCCATAAAGGTCTTTATATGGTGCTATTCAGATTCTCTAGTGGAAACTATTATTATAGGAAAATTCAACCAGTGGAATATGTTGGTCCCATCCACCTATGAATTCCATAGAATAAGCTCTCAGCATGTATTCTAGTGTCTGAATAGTTCTCTCAGATTGGCCATCTGTTTGAGGATAATAGGCTATACTGAAGTATAGTTCCATGCTTAAATCATGTTGGATACTTTTCTAGAACATTAAGGTGAATCTCAGATCACGATCAGATACAATTTACAGTGGTACTCTAGGTAGCTTTACCACTTATTTGATGTAAATACGTGCAAGTATATCCAATGAGAAGTCATCTTGAATCGTGATAAAGTGAGCTATCTTTGTAAGATCATCCACAATGACCCATATAGCATTGTTTCCTCTATATGTACTTAGAATTATAGGGACAAAGTCCATGGTAATGTTCTCCCACTTCAATGATGGTATGGGTAGTCGTTGCATCATCCCCTTAGTCTTTTTCCTCCCATCCTTCACTTGCTGACATATCAGGTACTTTGATGTATATTAAGAAATCTCCCTTTTCATATTGTCCCACCAAGAGTTTTCTCAGATATCTTGATACATCTTTGTGCTCCCTAGGTGGATAGAGAATGTTAAGCTATGTGTGTCATTTAGAAGCCCCATCTTTATCTTTGGATCATATGGTACACGTAATCATAACCCAAATATTACAACTCCTTCCTCATTAATTTTGAAATTAGAGGATTCCCCATTTTTGATATCTTCCACCCTTTTCAGAATTTCCACATATTTTCTTTGAGAATCCTTTATTTTTTCTAAGAGGAATGGTTGAGAAATAATTTGAGAAAGGATTGATGATGTTCCTCCCTTAATGATTCCCATGCATATCCTTTTCAAATTCAAGAAGATCATATCCTTTTCAATTCTCATCATTGATAAAGATGAAGGATCCTCTCTACTTAGAGCATGTGCCACATTATTTTCCTTACCAGGATGATAGTGGATTGAGAAGTCATAATCCTCAATGAGCTATATCCATCTATGCCGGAACATATTAAGATCTTTCTGTGTGAATATATATTTGAGACTCTTTTGGTCAGTATATAACTCAGACTTCTCCCCATAGAGATAATGTCGGCATATTTTCAACGCAAAGATCACAGTCGCAAACTACAGATCATGTATAGGATAGTTTTGATCCTGGATTTTCAGCATCCTTGAGTCATTGGTTATCACTTTTTCAATTTTTATTAGCAAACATACTAATCCCTTCTTTGAAGCGTCACTATACACCACAAAGAGTTCCCCACTTGTTTGTAGTGCGTGTACTTTCATAGTGATAAGCATCCTTTTCAACTCCTTGAAATAATCTCCACATTCCAGATTCCAAACAAACTTTACTCCCTTCCATGTCAGATAGGTCATTGGGATTGACAATCGTGAAATGTTTTTCACAAAATCATTGATAATACCCAGCTAGACCAAAAATTTTGCAGATCTCTACTACAAATGTTGGCCAAGACCACTCTTCAATTGCCTTTTTCTTGGAAGGGTCCACTGATATCCCTTTGCTGGTGATACATACTCCTAGAATTATTATTCCTTCATCCAAAACTCACATTTTCTGTACTTTGAAAACAAATTCCTCCTTCACAATGTCTTTAACATAGTATTCAAATGCTCCTCATGTTCCTCCTTTCTCTTGCAGTATATATGAATACCATCAATAAAGACTACCAAAAATTTGTCGAGGTAATCTATAAAGACTATATTCATTAAATCCATGAAAATTTTAGGAGCATTAGTGAGTATGAAGGTAATCACTATGAACTCATAGGGTCCATACCTCGTTCGAAAGACAGTATTGATGATATAATCCTTCCTCACCTTTAATTGGTTATATCCTGACCGAAGGTCAACCTTTGAGAAATAACATGGCCCCACAAAGATAATCAAACAGGTCATCTATCCATGGATGGGGATACATGTTCTTTATCAGGATTTTATTGAGTTCATGATAATCAATGAAGAGGTGCATTGATCCTTCCTTCTTTTTGAAAAAGAGGAATGGTACACCCCATGATGAAGCACTCAAGTGTATAAAACCCTTCTCCATATTCTCCTTTATCAACTTCTTCAGCTCTTCAAGAATATCGAAGGCCATTCTATAAGGTGTGTTTGAGATAGGTAGAAATCTAGGGATAAGATGAATTGAGAACTCAACCTCTCAGCCTGGAGGAAGACCAGGGAACTCCTCAGGGAATACATCAGTGTAATCCCCCACAATGGGCATGTCTTTAAGCATGATTCTCTCATTTGTTTCAATTATTTTAGATAGATATTCTTAATCATAATGCAATAATATCCTCACTTGAGATGATGATTCTAAAAGAGATTCATCTTCCTCTATAAACTTCTATAGAATTAGAGGATGCTTCAGAATGTGAAGAGTGATCTTCATTTCCCAACAGTTGATATTTGATTTTTATAAAGATAGCCAATACATGCCCAAGATAGCATCAAACTCCACTAAAGGAAGTATGATGATATTTTATTGGAGGTTCAGTCAACAAACATTAACTGGGGAGGAATTATAAACCACAGATTCAATAATTTCCCCATTCTCTATTCTCACAGATAAGTCTTCCTCCAAATTTTTAGGTGGTGTTTGAATAGTTCTTCTAAACTTTCAAAATATTAATGAATGCGTAGAACCAGAATCCAATTGTACATTGGCTATTATTGAATTAATAACTAGCGTACCTGTCACCACATTGTTTTTCGGATCCACCTTAGAAGTAGTGATAATGTGATCCCTTCCTTGTTTCTTTATAGTTTGTTTTTGATTGAATTCAACAACCCTCAACTTAGGGAAATTTTTCACATAATAACCATGCTCCTTGCAGTTGTAACACTACATTACATGCTAAGTGTTGATCTAAACCATCCTTTATTCATCATAATTAGTCAGAATTTTCATATCCCTTCTGTAGTACTTGTCCAGATGACCAAACTTTCCACATTTGAATAAAATCTTGGTTCCCTTCAGAGAGTTGCCAAATGCTTATTCCCACAACTTTTATGAGGGGAAATGTCATGCTTCTGTCCATCATGGGATTTTTTTGATGAACCACCCATGTTGTTCCCCACTTTCCAATTCCTGTCACTGGGCCCACGAGACCACTGAGAGTCTCTAAACTCTATTTCAACCTTCAGGGAAAAACATAAAATCTCCTCATAACTGTCAAAATCACATATCCCCAATGCTTTTTGTAGGCTCGGTTTTGGTCCTCTAAAAAATAAATCCACCTTGATTTTGGTGTTCATGAAAAACGTGTAGGTGTACCTTTCATGCCCTGTAATGTTTGCTACATATTCCCCGATGGACACATCTTCCTTCTTCTTTAGTCTGAGGAACTCTCTTTCAATCTTGAGATGGAGGGTTGGAGTAAAATATTTATTAAAAAACATCTTCTTGAATTCCTCCAAATCAACGGAATCAATTTATTCTTGGGACTCTATATTCTTGATATGTGTCCACCCCTGATCATCTTCCCTAACAAAATTATAGACCAACGACACAACCTTATCTTATTTAGAGAACTAGAGGATGGAGAACATCTCTTCAATGGAGTTAATTCCTTATTCCGATAGAAGGATATCACAAGATCTTCTAAACAAGGAAGGCCATTGCCGCATGAAGAATTCTATGACTACTTTCCCTTTAATTGTAAGAGGATGGAGTTCCTCATTATTCAAGATATTATTCATAACACGAGCCAACTGAGCAAGTATTTTCATGAATTTTTTAGAACCAGCTCCCATCATATCAGGCATATCATTTGGGAAATATTCACATTTCCTATCACATTGTTTGTTGGAACATGTTCTTATATTTATCCCCATTAACTAAGAAAAAGAACTTATAATTAGACGACATGTATAGTTAACCATTGAGTATAAAAATAAAAAATTGAACATAAAAGGATATACTTATAAAGAAGAAGTATATCCTAACTTGTGATTCCTTAGGTTTAAATCTAGGTCATCCTAAATCTATTTATAAACTTATATTATTATGGGATTTGTTGTCCCTTAATATTGGTTTGTACTATGCTCGTGAATCTACCAAAGCATATCCCCAGAGACTTTCGTAACCCAGAGTGCAGCAAGCCCCATTGTCATGTACAAGAAACCCTAGGTCAAGCCCAAAACCCCTTGTTAGTGTTTTTACTCCTAGGTACATCCATGCCAGAGCCACCTCTAGCTTATCATATCCAAATAGGGATATATTTATTGATAAATTACTTACTCAATACTAACCAAATTTTAATAATTGTTTCTTATACTTAGTCTCATCATTAAGGTTCTCACTAAGGTGCTCAATTCCTAATCTCAAAAAAAAAACTAGACCATCCCCTGATACCAACTATAGCTACCCAAGCCTTTTATATATAACATTACAATATTCTAAGAATAATTATATATTATATTACAAGACAAGGATCGTTACCTCTGGTTTCTTCTATGAATAGGTATATAAAACATAAAACATGGGGCTAAAAAATTATATTTATTTAATCTCCATAAAGAGGTCTTAACTTCTTTTGAGCCCTTAATTCATTATAGGGTACCCTGGGGAACACATGTACAATGGGATTAGCTAAAAATTCCAGTAAGGGAATGAACATAAGGATACATTTTAAGCACATGAGTTAGGAGGAATGACATAGTGATATCTAAAGAATGGAACATATGATATCATATCATATAAGCATGGGATCATATAAAAATGGAATCATATAAATTTAGAAGAATCATAAAACATGTCTCTAGTATGGGTCAAGGCTATCCACCAATCATGTTTTGCATTTTAGTATGGGTCAAGTCTAACTACCAATCTTGATTCCCATTTTAGTACGGGTCAAGGCTAACCAGCAATCCCGTTTCAAATAGCGTCTCATGAGACTTAACATTACCCAATGCATTGGAGCTCTATCTGGGTTCACCCATCTCAAAATTTTCAAGAATATTATTTCCACATAAATAATAACACATAATCACCCATACATAAACATAAGGATACCCATGGAAAGAATTGGATACCAAAATCAAGACATAAAGCATAACCAATGAGCGTAACATGAAAGTGTCCATGAAAGAAAGGGATTAGAACATACATGGATGTAAATAAGTTAAAATAGGCATATAATGTGGTATGTGGTGTGAAACAGAAGTGGAAACATATAATAAATGTATTTGATAGACATTAGCATTAAAACATTTTTGTGCGGTTTTAAATAAATTACTATAGAGATTTTAAAATAGAAAATAGGGTAATATTTTATATAAAACTAGAATTTAAACAAGATTTTTTTCATAATAAAAAAATAATGATTTTATAAAGACAATGGGGGTTTAAAAAAATGATAGAGTGTACTTAAAATTGGGAAAATATTTGGGAAGGTCCCTTAAAATAGGTCTGCTTATCGGAAAGTTCTAAGGAGAAATTCTTTTAAAAACATGTATATCCACGAAAGATAGTGATGAAAGGGCCTTCACAGATGAGTTTCTAAAATATAAACAGAATTTATAATATTTATATAGAAATATAAGATAACTCCACTTTGATATAAAGAAATATAAGGCAACCTGGATGAACAAAAAGAAATTGGGTAGAATTAATTACGGTTTTTTGGCATGGTGTTCGGGGTATCTAAGAGGGATTGATGAGAGAGAAAAGGGGTTCATCATCACTTATAAATCATTATCGATGTATGAGGGAGTTGAGAAAACATTCTCTATCATTAGGTATTTCACATAAAAAGGCATATCAGAGAGGCCAATCTTGATAAAGAGAGAAATGGAGAGGATCCCTTACCTTTAGTCCATTGGTGTTATCCAATTTTTATTAGAGACATGAATAAACAAATTAGGATTGTTGATTAATAATTAAAGAACCAATTATTTATTTAATTGGTTTAGTATAATCATTTTAAGTTTATTTATAAACATTTTTATTGGTTATGAGGTTCAACTTCACTGTTTGGGCTCATTTGTTTACTTTGTTTTAATGACCAATTATCTTATATTCATGTTTGGATAAACATGTAAGATGAAAGTGGTTGTCCAAAATTAATGTTATATTCTATTACTGAACATCCAAGAGATTAAATGGTTATATATATAATTTGGTTACTTAGAGTGAAGTTGAATTATTATATATATAACCTTAGTGAAAATTGTTTGGGCTAATCAGTGGGTTTGATTATAATGAACATATTTATCTTTATAAATTAACACCATTAGTACAAAAGGATTAAATAACCATAAAAATATATATATTACATTTATAATAATCTGGTTCAAATATATCATAAATGGTTTCATAACTATGATTAACGATGGTAAAAACATTGACAAACTGTTGTCCTTGAATGTGCTATATTATCCCATCACAAACGATGATTTCATTTCATTCAAATAAAATGGTGGAGAAAGGAGAGAATATAATAAAATATACCATTAGAATAAAAAAATATTACTTTAATTGTATGTTACTGGAATTATCATACTATTTATTTGAAGGGAAGTGAGTAAAGAAAAAAAAAATTACTTAAAAGAAATGAAAGAATTGGAAAGAGGAATTTACCTCTCGAGACATCCTCCTTTGAGAACCTCTTAAGGGGAGAGGTTTTGGTATTATGAAGAGGCAAATAAATTTTGGTGTGTTGGGGGGGGGGATCTTGGGGAGATATTTGGGCAGAATATTGGCAAGGCACAAGTCTTGAGAGGAGTGAAGAGAAGTGGGAGTGAGGGGGGGGGGGGTTATAGTGGAGGAGAGGGGGTTTTTCATAATTTTTTAGTCATTAGTTTATTATTTCTTCACAATACAAGTAATAGTAAGTATTCTATGACCAAGAACAGTAATAAATTCATGTGACTTTGAACCAATTGGGCTTACATCAACAGATCATCATCAATGACTCAATAAATCCTTTTTTAACAGTTATAGTAAATCATCGCATTTTACTATTCATAAATAATTCAAATATTTTAGAAAAATCTCAAAAATTCACCCTAACCATTTTTTGACGTGTAAAATACAAAAATGAAGTACAATTTTCAGAAATAATTTTATTAATATGAATAATTTAATATTTAATTAAAATCATAAATTATTATCAAAAACTAGTTTTAAAACATTCATTTACTTATTCAAAAATATAGGTATATCATACTTTCAACTATAATATTATTTTTATACTATCATAGGTATTGTTACTATTCCTTAGGGTAGATCACTATTCATAAGGGTGGGTTACTATTCATAAGGGTATGTTATTATTCACCATGAAATTATGTTTTTCTTATCAGACTCCAAATAACATTTTGATTGCAATTGTGTATGTCAAAGTTTCAAAACTCCAAACACAGAAGTGAAAAACATATTTTTAAAGGTCACTTAGTACATAGTAATTCATTATGTTGTGTTTTCATTTGATTTTATGACATATTTATAAGAAGTTAATTTCCATTGAAAAACATTGGGTCATTACAATTATACTCTTCCAAATTTTCATTCATCGAAGGAAAATATTTTTTTCTCTAAATATTTATTTTGGAAATTGATAAAAGATACTACGCATTCTAATTTTTATATAGATCACGATTGATATTGAGTGAATCTATGTCCATAAGAAAATTTGAGTAATCATTTTAATTTAGCAGATTATTAAGCATTTTAAAATATTAATTTTAATACACATTCTTCTCAATGAACATAACATGATGATTATTATGTAACAAATTAAATTCATATAATTGATGATCTAAAAAATGTTCTTTTTCAAATATGATTAATCCAAAATTGTATCTAAAATTGTTCTAATTATTTTCCCACATTTATTTAATATAAAATATAAATCAAACTTTGTAGAAGCACTTGATAATTATGTAAATATCTGCGTTCCTAATAATAATTTTCATGGCATCAGAAATTTATTTTTTCTATTGATAAATGAATTATTAAAAAATATATAATAACTATATCAAGGAAGTTAAGATAACACTTAAAACCAAAATTTCACATATAATGTATTCTTGGAGGTTCATAATCAACATTAAAAACTAGATAAGACAACCTAGTGAGTTTTATAACCATAAGTATTTCTTAGTTCATGAAATTCAGTGATAGTCCACATAAGGTTATCATGATATTTTAACATGTGTGTAATAGATGCATCATATTTTTTTCATTGATAATCCACAAGTCTTATAATTATTGAATAATATATTGAAAGATGATATCAATTTGAATTCAATGAATACCACTTTAAGGTATATTCAATAAAAAGGTGTATAAAGTATGTTGTAAAAAAATGGGAGATATAATATAAGGGATCCAAAGAACCAACCATATGCTGTAATTGTTACACAATTTCTTGAAAGGATTGAATACATCAGTTGGTTATCCCAATAATAAATTTCTTGGATAATAAATGAAATGTAGATGTAATAAATTGAAGGCAATCCATTATTTTTAATCTCTTTAATGCCACATAAACTTAATGTTATTGATATCCAAATCCCAAAATCTCATTTGATCAACAGTTTTAAATGAAACAACGAATATTTGTAACTATTTTTCTAATGGAATGTAATATAAAACCTTCACCGATGTTCTTATTTTTTGTTTCATTATGGTATTATATATATTACCAATAATGTTAGTATTTATTCAATCCCTTCTAGATGATAAACATCATATATAATTTCGATTATTTAAATCTTCTTTCCATAAAATCATGAAATTATTTGGACATGTGTGCATCTTAGTAATATCATTTCCTTTATTATTAATAAACCTATAAAGTTCATTAAAAGATGAAATGATATTAGAATAAAAAACATCAAAAAATCTATCAATTAAAATATACAACATCAAAAATTGGATCAATTTATGTGGTACATTATGGATGGTATCTCCCTACTGTACCAAAAAACAATTTATCATGTATTTAATTTCATTATCCACAATTTTGACATTATAATTTTTATTTAGACTATAGAAAGAATATATCGAAAATTTTGTAACATTCTATTTTATATTCCAAATCCAACCTACATAACAAGGATGTAAATTTTCAATATTATATTCTCATCTACTTCATCTCTATTCATCTATCATTTGAATATACATTTATGACATGAATATTTTTTTCTTCCATAAATGGGTTGTTTTTTAATTGGAGAATACATAAAGCATTATCAAACCCATTACATTCTTAGATGTGTTCTGAGGTATGGTAATCAAACATTTTCCATGTATAATCTATTTCTTACACTACTAAAAAACAAATATAAATATATTAGAGTATATAAAAATAATATACTACATTTTGTTTAAAAAGTGAAACAATCCCCATTATTTAAATAATCATAAAAATATAGTTTTTCATTGAACAATTTAAATGAAATATTAAATTTTTCTCCAAACCAAAATATACATCTTTCATACAATTCTAAATAATACTTATAATAATAGATAAGATAACATACTCAGTGCATGAAGAATATAATTAATTTTTATATACATGTTAAAAAATAAATAATTTTGATAACAAATAGATAATCCTATTAATATAAATAAAAATAATAATCTAAGTAATAATACAAATTATGATGCATAACTATTAAAAAAAGCTACTGACATTTTAAAAATCATTCTATCAAGTATATTAAAAATTAAACCATTCATAAACATGTTACATAGTTAAAAATAAGAATTAAATTACAAAAATTTCAACTAAGTAGAATATTTTTCTTACTCACAAAATGATTATTTATAATGAAATAAAATTCAATAATAATAGTAATGAGTAAAAAAAATATTACATGGTTTTTTGAAAGGTGAAAAATTGAATAAAAAATAAATATAATTATTAATCATGAAGATACTATAGGTATTGAATAAAAGACAACAACAATGACTAGATGAAGTTTGTGTAGTTGAAATCAGGTTAGTGATGTTATTGATAATAAGGAAAAGTCCAAGGATCAAGGAGTATGGGTTAGAAATACAAAATTAGGCTTCGGTGATCAATGAGAAGTGAGGTTAGAAAGGGAGTAGAATATTGAGGTCAAGGCACCAATGATCAGGGTGGATTTCTTGTATTGATGATCACCCCCGAATCAATTATGAGGGGTCAAAAATTACAAAAAAAGTAATTCTCAATGTTATCATGTATCATGGTTGAGGCCATGGGGGTATGGATTATTTGGGGTTACTTTTTTAAAAAGTAATGTTTGATGTTTAAACTACAAGTATCACTAAATAGTAATTTTAAGGTGGTTTAGTTTTCAAAATTTCTAATAACTATAAAAATTGGATATACATTTTAAAACCAAAAATAAAAAATTCCATAAAAGTTAATTTATATTTATATTTTCATTTTAAAAAATGATTGTTAAAAAATAAATCCATTTTCTCTTTATCTTCTTTTGTGGGCACATATAGACTATCGTCTCCCATACATGATGAAATTCATTTTTCATCACTTCCTTACACGGTAGGTTATAAAATTATATGTAATTGAAAAATAACATATTTATTTCATTTTTATTATTCTTGATATTATGGAACCATGACTAAGGTGTAAGGACTAAAATCACCAAACAAGATCATATGTGGAAAACATAATAACTTACACCTAGATTTTGATTTCAATGAATAATTATGAACAAAAGGATCACAAGAAATTTTAATAGAATTATATATAGTAAAATAATTTTGAAAATTGTTTAGATATATCTTCATAATAAGTTTAAATTTTATATATTAGATGAATGATTGTTTGTGAAGAAATTCAGAGTTGAGGTAATAGTTTAAGTAACATTAGACTTTTTATCATGATTTTTTATATTTCAATTTTTTTTAAAATTCTATGTTTTTATCTTCTAATCCCATTCTATTTTATACACCTATAATATTTGTTGGGTATCTCAGGTTTTTTTATTCTCCAATATTTAGTGATTAAAATGACTAAAATGATACTTTTTAAGAAAATTAGACCTTATTTCTCATATTTATGACATGAATAATTTCACCCCATATCGGTGACCTTAGAAATTTCTTATGATTTTTTTAATATAAACAAAAATTTATGATATGTTTTATTTCTAATAGGTATAAATTTCTTTAAAATTAATAAAAATGTACAATAAAGATTGTTTCATATGACTCGTAGTTGTATTTTATATTAAAAAGGTAAGAAAATAATGTTTTTTAACATCTACAGATCAACTGAATTGTCCTACCCTTGTGATCTTTACTATTTAAATCACTTCTTTTATATGATTCTATTGTTTTTTATATAAAATATTATTCCCATTTTTCTGTGAATTATTATTTTTTAAATGATAAAAAAATAAAAGGTACTTTTCTCTTATTTTTCAATGTATATTCTTAATTAATTTATAACAGTTCTTTTCATATATTTGAATAAAATTTTAGATTTTTGTGAATCACTAGGGATATGAAATTATAATACCAAACAATTAATTTCATGGATAACTTATGTTGATTCATTTTTAATGAATTTTCATGAAACCTATTTCTTTCTAACTGGATAATAATACTCGGATGTAATGATAAACAATCTTTTGTTCATGTGTAATATATATATATATATATAAAAGGGTTATCATTATGTTATGGGGGAGTCAATTATAGTCCTCCAATTAATTATGAAATTTTATATATATCATGATTTACCAGGTTACCTGAGGTTTTTTTTAATCATCAGAGGGTACACATGAGGTTATACTAAGCCTATGATGTTACAGAAGATGTTTAGACAAGTCCTAGAGGGTATATGAGTGATTATCCCATTGCAAGGATGGTGAAAAAGGGGTTTTATCATTACCATTAAGAAAAATAATTAGATATCTAATACCGATTATTTGATAAATTTTCTAGTGATGATGCTTGAAATATGATTTTTTATGTTTAGGGGAATGGGGTATGAACCTAATATTCTATGGGACATTATTAACTATGATAGTCTTGGTAGTGATCCATGACATAGGAAATCAATTTATGTTCTTATTGGTACTAAAAAATATATTTCTTAGGGTTATGATATTCTCTAAGGGTTCTTGATTAACATTAATTATGTTTTACTCTTGTGAACCATGTATATTGTCATGAAAATCCTTATTTCAAGTCACATGTTTTATGGTCTATGATTTTTTTGCATGATATCATAAGTTATGACCATGTTCTCATACCCTTAATCCTATCTTATTCAAACTTTTGTACATCTATTTGTATCCCCCATTTTTACCCACACTATGATAATATGATCTCTATTTATTATGTTTCCATTTACTTGGGTTGTGAAGAATCATTTTATATAGTAAATATCAGTGAAATATAATAAGTTAGAAAAATTTTGTGGGATAAGTTAAAGGCCATTCATGAAATCAGTTAATTATGTATCTAGTCACGAAGGACCCCAATCCAACATAGTTATTGGTCATGAATTATTTTAATGTGTATAAAAAATTTATCTTTAATGATGTAATATTTATTATTGTGATTCTCCGGTCTCATCAGTTATTATCAAATTAGGTTTTATATATGTTTCTAAAATATGTTATGATAAATGAGTGTATAAAAACTAAAACATCCATTGAATAACCAAAGTGATATATAATGAACAAAAAGTATCATTGGTTTGTAAAAAAGTGTCATAATTTCGGGAATCTAATGAATTATTTTCACTATAAAATGATTACATTATCTTATTAATGTTGAGAAATACTCAACTGGAAAATTTATCTTTTATTAAGAGATTGATTATAGAATAACGATGTTCATGTTGTTATAATTTTGTTGAAATATTTAAATATAATATTTGATCCTATGTATTTGAATTCATTTATTTCCATAAATGTCTCAAGTAATGTTAATTAATACCCTTAATTCTTATATATTGATATATAACTAAAAAAACAAATGGTATGATTATTACATCACATTTATATTTCTCCATGCATCGTCCTAGTTCCGGGTGCCACTCAACGGGTGCCTTGAACCCAGTTTTCCACATGACATCAAGTGCATTTCCTCAAATTCCAGAGGCTGCCGACTAGCAGTGAGGGCCTAGGTCTGATAGTGGGTAAACTATTCCCTCACTTGTCAAAGTGGAGCGCAGTGGAATGAAATAAAACATACAATAACCGCAGAAGCAGCCAGTAAACCATACACACTGGAATGATCAACAGCAGTAGATGTAACCAACCATGATATATTTAACAATGCAACATGCCTAAATTCTATGAAAATAGCTAGAACATGTTACCCAATCAATGCAATACAACTGAAGTACAAGTACATAAAAGCAAAATAGAACATCCCGCGGCATCACGATCCAATGCTCGGTCCCATGCTCTCCAACACCCCAGCAGAAATCAAGTACCTATATAGGGACCCTTACCCTTATCTAAACCTGTAGAAACATAATCTGTTTCTGCCGAACAGCATGGCCTAAATAGGGTGTGAGAAATATATCTAAGTAGGCACCCACCAAAGGCCCATGCCCTACTGTGTGAAAGCATGCAACAATAGTGTGAGGTAGGAAAATGAAATAAACTAATCAGTACTCAAAAGTAACTAACTTAACAGTTATATTTCCATTTAATTATTCATTTAATCCATTTAATATAATAAAACACCGTAGTGCATTTCTATGTAAACAGCCAGTGTCCTCAGACAAACTAAATCTCACCCTCAGGTAACCAGAATCCAACCCGTAGGTATTTCCCTCAGGAGTAACAGAAATTTCCCTCAAGGGTATGAAGTGTCGCCCTCAGGCATAGAAGTCAAGCCCTTAGGCATGAAAGGTTTCCTTTAGGTGAAATAGTATATTACTCTCAGGATAATACAGTCACACCCTCAGGTTATAGTAAAACACCGCCCTCAGGCATAAGTAACCGGGCCATGCCCAACATATTAACATGCAATTTACATACAATTCCTCTCAAGTCAAAAGTAATGCATAATTTAAATATGGCATAGCCTCGGGTATCTTGGCCAAATGGCTAAACAGAGGATCACACCCGAGGGTTGGTCCTAGATCCAAATATGGGTTCGTAGATCAAAACACACAAAAATGCATGATAGTTGGAAAATAAACACCAAGCCACCTACCATATACACCAACGAGTGGTATACACGATCGTCGATCCCAGAAACGCCGATGAACGATGTAGATCTGACGTAGAAGAAAAGCAGTTGAAACTCAAATAACATCCCTTAGAGGAATATTTGGTAAGAACTACTAAAGGAGATGGGAGGTCTTACCCGTGCAGTTTCAACGAGATCGTCCAAGGCAGAAATGGATTCCCAACATGTGCTCAGCGGATCTCCAAAGGTTCGGTCGTCCTCTCCCGAGCTCCCGTTTGGTTCTAAGCTTTCCCTATGAATAGGGGATGCTACTGCCCATTTTAAGTGAAAAAAATACACGGTGTGTAATTCCAAGTACACAACGTGTACTTCCCATTTTTTAACTGTTCCTCTGGCAGTTTCCCGCCAGCATGGCACTTTTCACCTGCCAACATGACCACACATCGTGTCTACATGAGTACACAGCGTGTGCTGCACCACAGCTGGCCACCGCCTTACTATTCGCCTACCGACTGACTACATGGCGTGTAGTCGATTCCTACACCCTTCATCGCCGACATGGCCACATGCCCCGTGTACTCATCCCACACGGCCAGAAGTACACGACGTGTGGAATAGTACACGGCGTGTACTTCAAAAATTTAGGATTTTTCCCCATTTTCCTTATTTTATAAAAAACATATGCAAAAGAGAAATGAAGAAGCCCATACCTCAAAAATAAGAACATGGTTCTTAAAAACTTCCCCCCTTAAAGAAATTCGTCCCTGAATTTCCCTTCCAAGGGTGGAAAAGTTATAGCTCTGGAAAGCTCTGGCCACTGAGCACAAACGTCAGTCTCCCGCTCCTAGGTTTCATCCTGCACTTTGCCATGCTACTATAGCACCCGTACGAGAGGAACTGACCGGCCTCGGAGAACATTCGTGCTCCTGTCAAAGATACGAATCAGATGCTCCTCAAAGGACACATCTATTTGAAGCTCAACCGCCTCTGGATGAAAGGCGTGAGACGAGTCTGAATGATTGTGGAACAACTGAGATACATGGAAGGCGTTGTGCATGGCTCGGTACCGCTACAATAACTGCAACCGATAGGCAACCAGCCCGACTCTCTCTAGAATCTCAAATGGACCCACATACCTCGGTAAAAATTTACCCTGTCTCCTGATCTGTCTGTGTCCCAACCTCGGTGAAAAATGCAAGAAAACCTAATCCACAACCACGAACTCCAAAGGTCGTCTCTGGCGATAAACATATGACTTCTTATGAGACTGCGCGGTAGCCATCTGCTTTTGAATGAACTGGACCTACTCAGAAGTCTCCTCCACGAGCTGTGGTCCCAGTAAAGCTACCTCTCCTACCTCTGACCAGCACAAAGGTGATCAACATGGCCTACCATATAAAGCCTCGTAAGGTTCCATCTCGATTGTTGCCTAAAAACAGTTATTGTAGGAAAACTTGACTAGGGGTATATACTTCTCCCAAGAGCCCCCAAAGTATAGGACGCATGCACGCAACATTTCTTATAGCACCTGTATCGTACGGTCTTACTGGACATCGGTCTAAGGGTGGTATGTTGTACTCAGAAGCACCTGTGTACCCAGTGCCCTCTGAAAACTCTGCCAATAACGAGATGTAAAGCGGGTTTCCCTATCTAAAATGATAGAACGAGGGACCTCATGAAGAAGGACGATCTCTCGGATATACAAATTTTTGATCTCATTAACCCCGAAGATCTCCTTGATCAGCAAAATGTGATCTACATTAGTGAGTCTATCCACAACAACCCAGACAGCATAATTGGCTCGAGGAGACCTCAGCAATCCAGTCACAAAATTCATCACGACATCATCCCATTTCTACTCCGGAATGGGTAACTGTTGTAACAGTCCAACTGTCCTCTGATGCTCCACCTTCACCAGTTGATAGGTGGAACACCTCGTAAAAAAACCAGCCACATCTATCTTCATGCCCGGCCACCATTATTGACGTCTCATGTCACGATACATCTTGGTAACCTCAGGATGAACTGCCTAGGCTGAAGCATGAAACTCACACATCAGATCCTCGTATATATCCCCTGGAACCTACAGTAATCCATGGAAACTCAATACCTAATCATCGCCAATCATCCACCTAGGAGAAGGGTCCCCACTTGCCACCAACTCTGGTAGAACTAGGCCTTCTGAATCAGATAGCTGCCTCATCCTCACTTTGTCCAGGAGGGTAGATGTCACAGCTAACGAGGAAAGATAAGTCTTCCCCTGACTGTCGTGCACCTACAGGTGTATCTCAGAGAACAAGGCCATAAGTTTCCACTCACCACTGGCCACATGCACTGCTTATATCTGAGTCTTCCTGCTCAGTGCATCAGTTACTAAATTACCTTTACCAGGTGTATGGGAAAGCTCAAAATCGAAGTATTGTAGGTACTCGACCCACCTCCTCTGCATCAAATTCACTTCACGATGAGTAAAGATATACTTGAGGCTTTTTTGGTCTGTGAAAACCACAAAATGATCTCCCAATAGATAATGCCTCCAACAACGCAACACATGCACAACTTCAACCAACTCGAGATCATGCGTCTGGTATTTCCTCTCATGTGGCCTCAAATTCCGAGACCCGTACGCAACAACTCGATCGCCCTACATCAACACTGCTCCCAGCCCAATACCTAATTCATCATAGTAAATTGTATAGCTCTTCCCCTGCTCTGGGAGTATCAGGATCAGTGCTGATGTAAACCTTCCTTTCAGGTCCTGAAAGGCTGTCTCACAAGCTTCTGACCAAATGAACTTCACAACCATATTATTCAAACCCATCAATGGCATTTCTAAGCAGGAGAAGTCCTGTATGAAGAATCTGTAGTAACCCGCCAGCCCAAGGAAACTCTTTATCTCAAACACATTCTTAGGATGCTCCCAGGAAACTACTTCTCTCACCTTCTTTAGGTCTACCGCAACTCCTTCCTTTGAGATAATGTGACCCAGGAAGTTAATCTGGTTCATCCAAAAGTGGAACTTTGAGAGAATAGCATATAGCTGATGCTCTCTCAGTGTACTCAATACGATTTCAAGATGGGTGGAATGGTCATGTGGAGTGTGAGAGTACACCAAGATGTCGTCCAAAAATACTACCACAAAAGAATCAAGATACAAATAGAACACATGATTCATCAGAGCCATGAAAACTGCTGGCGTGTTCATGAGTCTGAACGGAATAACCAAGTACTTGTTCAGACCATATCTTCTCTGAAAAGCTGTATGCGGTATATCTGATGGTCTCACGCACAACAGATGATATTCGTATCTCAAGTCAATCTTCAAGAAAACTCATGCTCCACGAATTTGATCAAAAATATCATCAATCCTTGATAAGGGATATCAGTTCTAAACAGTCAACTGGTTCATCTTCCGATAATCTACACAGAGTCGGAGCGTACCGTCTGCCTTCTTCGCAAAGAGGACTGGTGAACCCCACAGAGAAGTACTGGGTCAGATAAATCCCATTGCTTGTAACTCCTCTAACTGCCTCTTGAGGTCTTTCAACTCAAGTGTATCCATCCAATAAGGAGGAATGGACACCGGTGCTGCTCCTAGCATGACCTCGATAGAGAAATACACCTCTCACTCTGGAGGTAGAACTAAAAATTCGTCTGGGAAAACATCCCTAAAATGATCAACCACTAGAGGGTAATCTATCTGACAAGTCCCCTGATCATCTTGATATAAGCTCGTAATTTGGGTTGTGACCCCACCTCACCTTTGATGCTCTGGTCTAACTAGACTCGCCTGAACATTTTATTCTCCCTTGTATAGAAACTCTCCGCCCTCTGGTGATGTGAAACTAACTCTGCGATGATAGCTGTCTACAAAGGCTTGAGAGGGAACCAACCAGTCCATCCCGAGAATGACATCATAATATGTCATCTCTAAGACATAGAGGTCCCATAGAAAGTGACACCCACCAACCTCAAGGGGGAACTCCTTGCACTGATGCACACTAGCCGTCCTATTCCCCAACGGAGTCTCTAGCGTCATGATATCAGAAGAAAAAGAAACACCAATCCCAAGCCTCTCCACAATGGGTATAGATATGAAATTATGTGTTGCACCTGTATCGAAAAGTACTGAAGATAAGACAGAAGCTACTAGAATAGTACCTCTAACTGTAGAAGGTCCGGGATCCTACTCCTATTCAGTCTGATGTACTGCATATGTCTGTCCAGTGCTGTGGCCCTGCAACACAGCCTGAATACCCTGAGCTGTCCCGCCCTGCTGCTTCTGAGATCCTCATGTCTGGCTACCACGACCACGACCACCATCTCTACCTGCACGCCCTAACGTATTCCAGTTCCCTGACTGGTAAGAATCCACTGGTCCTATTCCCGCATGCAGAGTCTATACAAAACCCCTCTCACTGGCCACTGGTAGAAATGCCCTAAAAAAGTGACGCAGATGGCCCATCTTTCCGCAAGATCGGCACTCCACTCGGTCACGTGGACACTACGGTCTCTTGTGCCCCTCTTTACCACACTGGTAGCTCCTGAGTGGGCCACCTGAAGAAATTGCCCGGCTGGAACTACCACCCTGAGAGAAATACATCTATCTCTTCCTCTTAACAGTATAAATAGAACCAGTAACTAGTGTTGAACTGCCCTGGCCCACACCATGAGATTCCCATAGGTACCTCTATGTAATCAGCATCTGGTTCACAATAGCGTGTACTAAAGGAAACCTAAAACCATTCACCAATGATCAGATGTCATAACTAAGACCATCCTCAAAATGTATGGCTCTCAACGTCTAATCATCTACCAGCACGGGTGCAAAATGATGAAGCTCGGTGAAACGAGCAGAATAGTCCATCACCGACATAGTGCCCTTCTGCAGATTCATGAACTCTCGAGCTCTATCTACCTTCAGCGTCTCTGGGAAGAAGAAATCATAGAATAATACCTGGAAATCATTCCACACCATGTATCTGTGATGCTCTGACTGGGTGGTAACATCCCACCACCTCTTGGCAGAATCGCGCATCATGTAAGTCGCGAGCTTGACCCTTCACCTTCGAGGAATCTCAAGATGCTTGAAAATAGTCTGCAAAGATACTAGCCAAGACTCCGCAGCCTGTGGTCTTCCATCCCATGAAAACGTAGGCAGATGCTGCTGCAAGAAGATACGTGTCAGATCGGCCATAGATGTAGCAGCCTTAGGTGCTCCCTAAAAGGTCTGGATGAACCGCATAAAGCCTTCAAGGAACTGTTCCTCCATGCCTGTGTCTGGTATACCAGTTGGCGCCGCATCTGGCTCTGCTGGAGGATCAACTGGTAGGCCATGGTCCACCATCTCTGAAGTATAATCGTCGCCACTCTCCTGGCGAACAACGTGTGGTCGTCTAGGCGTCATGACAATACAAGTCCAAAACACACCTTAGATCAAGATTTATCAAAGACTGAAGCGAAAGAACCATAAAGGGAACAAGAGGAAGAAGGCATTTCATGATTTTCAAAACAAGACTACATGGCGTGTATATTGACTAAACGGCGTGTACTTGACTTCTCTTCCCCTGCCAGGGTCCTCCTACACGGCTAAGCCCCATGGCTCCCATTTAGCAAAACTACATGGCATTTATATAATCTACAAGGCGTGTATGGGGTTATTTTCCAACTACCAGTGTCTCTTGTGACACGGTCAACTACTCGGCTTGAAACTACACAGCGTGTTACACCCGTACATGACATGTACACCACCCCGTTTCCCCACCACACAGTCAGTTCTACACGGTTTGTCCTTGGAAAAGACTACACATCGTGTATACTGACTACACGGTGTGTAATAGATGAGTTTCTCCAACCCGTTTTATTAATTACATAGCCGGACACATGGATCACACTACGCGGCGTGTTCTATAGACACCCGGCGTGTATCCGAAAGGATCACACCAACCCGTGTTGTTAGTTACATGACCGGGTCCCCAGGTCAGACTACAGGGCGTGTTCCATAGTGGAAAAAAAGTGTATTTCTTAAGGTCTCCTCCGTCTGTGTTGTTAGTTACATGGCGTGTACATCTAGTACACAATGTGTTTTCCCCAAACATTCCATACCCTGTGTCGCAGCCCACATGGTTTTTGACATGGAAAGAGACTACACGGCGTGTACTCTGGGTACACGGCATGTACTTAAAAAGTTTATTTTTCTTCCCGAACAGAAGGCCATACATAGCGTGTTTAAAGATACTACATGGCGTTTATACTGGGTTTCCAGACAGTATGCCTCAGAAAATTCCTTGGAACCCAGAAATACCGAAAAACAACACCTAAGTGTCAAATTCCAATCTGTGAGGGCCAATACTCCCCACGAATCGAAGTTTGACATCTCATATGTGTTATAACAAATTAAGCAGTCAATGAGCCACAAAATTCTGGTCAATGAGGGACCATACCCCCCAAAGACCAAAGTTTGGCATTCATTCTATAAACATGCTCAAATAAAATTACTCTATCACACTTTAGGTATTTTATCAAAGCAATTATCACAACAACATGTGTTACTAGCACAACAACTATCACAACAACATGAAAATTCTAATGCACCTACATTCCATGGAACTATGCATGGCATGTGATTTCTAGCATGTGCCTATATGATGCATGAGATGGTATGCCCTCATCTCATCGGGTTGCAACTAAATAGAACCCATAGATAAAATATAAAAATCACAATCTCATGTGTGTCACACAATGGTGAAATCAAGTCAACTATAATATTTAAAAAATAAATTGAATTGAAAACATGCAAGGTAGACTGGCTTTTACCTGTACATGGGTTAGCTACGCCAAGGAACAGCTTATTACTTACTACCTTTCATCCTATCCCTGATTACATCTTCAAATAGTAAGTCAAGGAAAAGAAGAAAAAAACTCCTCTGATACCACTTTGTAACGTCCCGGTTCTGGGTGCCACTCAACAGGTGCCCAAAACCCGGTTCTCCACGGGACCTCAAGCGCATTTCCCCAAACAACAGAGGGTAATGACTAGTAGTGAGGGCCCAGGTATGATAGTAGGGAACCTATGCCCTCATTTGTCAAAGTGTACTGCAGCGGAAAGAAATAAAACATACAACAATAGCAGAAGTATTAAGTAAACCATACACACTAGAATGAACAACTGCAGTAGGTGTAACCAACCAGGATATATTTAACGATACAACATGCCTCAATTCTATGAAAACTTCCAGAACATGTTACCCAATCAATAAAATATAACTGAAGTACAAGTACATAAAATAAAAATAGAATATCCCGGGGCATCACGAGCCAATGCTCGGTCCCATGCTCTCCTACTTCCTAGCAGTAATCAAGTACCTATATATGGACCCTTGACCTTATCTAAACCTGCAAAAAGGTAATCTGTTTGGTCCGAAAAGCATGGCCCAAATAGGGTGTGAGAAATATATCTCAGTAGGCACCCACCAAAGGCCCGTGTCTAATTGTGTGAAAGCATGCAACAACAGTGTGCGGTAGGAAAATGCAATAATCTAACCAGTACTCAAAAGTAACTAACTTAATAGTTATATTTCCATCTAATTATTCATTTAATCCATTTAATATAAGAAAAAACCACAACACATTTCAAAGAAAACATCCAGCATCCTCAGACAATCCAAATCTCACACTCAGGTAACTAGAATCTAACCCATGGGTATTTCCCTCAGGCGTAAGAGAAATTGCCCTCAGGCGTACGAAGTGTCACCCTTAGGCACAGAAGTCAAGCCCTCAGACACGAAAGGTTTCCCTAGGGCAAAATAGTATGTTGCCATCCGGCTAATATAGTCACGCCCTCAGGCTATAGTAAAACACCACCCTCAAGCATAAGTAATTGGCTGATGCCCAACATATAAACATGCAATTGACATACAATTTCTTTCAAGGTAAAAGTAATGCATAATTTAAACATGGCATACCATCGGGTATCCTGACTGAATGGATAAACAGAGGAACGCACCCCGGGGGTGGTCCTGGATCCAAGAACTAATCCCAAACAACAATTTTACAATTTTATTTAATTACCTTCACATTTTTAGGTATTTGAAATAGCCAGAGCCTCAGCCACACGGCACCCCAAATATGGGTTCGTAGCTCCAAACACACAAAAATGCATGACAGTTGGAAAATAAACACCAATCCACCTACCTTAAACACCAACGAGTGGTATACACGATTGTCGATCCCAGAAACGCCCAAGAATGACATAGATCTGACATAGAATAAAATCCGTTCAAACTCAAATAACATCCCTTAGAGGAAGAACTACTAAAGGAGATGGGAGGGCGTTCCTGTGTGGTTCCAATGAGATCGTCCAAGGTGGAAATGGATTCCCGACGTGCGCTCAGAGGATCTCCAAAGGTTCAGCCATCCTCTCCCAAGCTCCCATCTGGTTCTAAGCTTTCCCTATGAATAGGGGAGGCCATTGCCCATTTTAAGTGAAAAAAACAAAGTACACAGAGTGTACATCCCATTTTTTAACTGTTCCTCTAGCGGTTTCCCGCCAGCGTCGCACCGTTCACCTTCTGACATGACCACACGGCGTGTCTACATGAGTACACGACGTGTGCTGCCCCACAGTTGGCCACCACCTTACTATTCACCTGCCAACTGACTACACGACATGTAAAGGACCACTACACGACATGTAGTCGGTTCTTACACCCTTCATTGCCAACATGGCCACATGCCCCGTGTACTCATCCCACACGGCCAGAAGTACACGGCGTGTGGAATAGTACACGATGTTTACATCCAAAATTTAGAATTTTTTCCCATTTTACTTATTTTCTGAAAAACACTTATGGAAAAGAGAAAAGAAGAATCTCGTACCTCAAAAATAAGAATCGGGTTCTTACACTCCAATCCGATAGATGTCTATGGGAATGTGCCCCATGAAATTAGTTGTATCCCACAAATAACTATATTTTATTTTATTATTGGAATGGACCATATCTCTTTATTTAGATCATATATCATTTTCCACGGATGGTATCTGGCATTATATTTAATGAATCATCCTATTATCATCATTTGGTGAAAGGATGAAAATAAATTTATAATGGAAATTACTTCAATTATATAGGCCCTAAAACCTATTCATGATGGGTATTTATCTCAAATGGTTAGGGAGAAACCATAAATTTATGAAATTTCTATTTTATAGGAATATGATATCTTATTTCATAATGATATTCCTAGTCTTCCCATAAATTATGATGTTGTTTTTTCAATAGAACACATACATGGTGTTCTGCCTATTTTAAAGACTCATTATAAAATGGTACAAATTGTGATGTTAGCAAAGAATAAATAACTCCAAGGGAATATAGAAAATATACCCATACTCTATAATGCATCTCTATTGAGTTATATTATTCATTTTTTTATGATGAAATAAGGGTTAAGGCATATTTTCATTGATTATTAAGGACATTAGAAGATAATTTCCATGAAAATTAATCAAATACCCTATAATATTTTTTTTGATCAACTATGTGAATCTAAAATGATTTATCACTATACTAGATATTTCTTATTAACAAAAAAAATGAAATATATACCCAAGGAAACCTTTCAGATGTGGTATGGATATCATTAATTTATGATATATCATCCTTTTAAGGATTGAAATCTGAAATATAAGGGGATTCTATAGGCAATGACCCAAATTTTATCAATATAATTTTCCTTCTAAAAATAGATTTTTTGTTGCATTTAGAAATATAACATTATATAATGCACATGTACCACATGATGAAACAAACAATAATTTTTTTATAATAATTAGAAAATTAAAGTTTGAGAAAAAATATGATTATATGAAATGAATGTATTACAATAGAACACTAAAGAGAAAATACTACAAAAATAATTAGAAAATTTGGATCTTCTCGATCCTCCAAAATAATCACCCTCACGAACAAAACTAAAAAAAATGTAGAAATTAGTAATGTAATAAATATTTTTCAAATTATAATATATAGAATTGAATTAAGATTGAATAAAATTAAATGTATTTATAGAAATTTTGGAATCCATAGGACTATTACAACTATGATTGTTGTAATAGTATTCTGACTATTGGAATTGTAATCTAACAGTTTGAATAGTAACTTGAACGTTGGAATAGTGACATGACCATTGGAATAATAATATGACCATTAATTATAATTTTAGAATAGTAACGTCCCCAATGTAAATGTAAAATAGTATTTAGGAATCATATAAGTGAATATAC
Organism: Viscum album; assembly: GCA_963277665.1. Taxonomy (NCBI): domain Eukaryota; kingdom Viridiplantae; phylum Streptophyta; class Magnoliopsida; order Santalales; family Viscaceae; genus Viscum; species Viscum album. The sequence goes on along the minus strand of OY728162.1, from coordinate 1,368,420,634 downwards.
AGCATATTTATATCATGATACAAGTAATTAGATGTTTAGATAATTATAAAACAAGAATTTGTTTTTTTGTAAAACAATGATGTGTTATTTGATTTTTATAACAAACATAATGATTTAAAACAAATTTTGTTTTAATAAAATGGAATTATAAATTAATGTTATATTATAAAGAATAATAATGTAATTCTACAAGACCTTACACAATTTTTCAATGATTCTGAAAATTGATCATAATATTAAAATGTAAATTTTATAATAAATGAGGATTCTATTTTAAAAATAAATTTTAAAAATTTTAAAAAATATTATCATAAAATGGAATCAAAATTTTAAATATAAATGTCAAAAAATGGTTACTGTGATTTTTTTGTATTTTTATAATATAGTAGATTTTTTTTGAATAGTGAAATACAATACAATAGAGTATTTAGGATTATAAGATAAATACAAGAGTTTTTGTATCATTGATGATTTAATAAACATTAGTTCATATTCAAATGTACTATTTAATTTATATAGTCAAAATAATAAAGATTATTGATATTCCTGAGCCAAAATAATAAAATAATCAATATAATATTCAAAATCACCCTCATCCACCTTATAAATACTAGCCTCACCACCCCTTCTCATCACAACCTCTAAGGATTGATGAATGAAAAAATTATAAAAAAAATCAAACATATCTCCCCACATCCTAATTATAATTTCCTCACCAAAATACCAATTCCAAGTCCCTTAATAAGTATTTAAAAAAGGCATCATTTAAGATGTAATACCCTCACATTAGCTATTTTAAATTCTTTTTTTCTTGTAACTTCACTTCACGTATCTCTTGAAAAATTAATTGATGAATATTGTATCATATATATATCTTATAATTTCATAGTGATAATTTAATATCTACAATTCATATTTTTCTTTTACGCTCTTATCCCAAGAATGGACTCATTATCTATATTATGTTAGTTAACCATCTTCATGGATAATAAATTTCCGCTTTACATTATTTCCAACAAGGATGGTCATTAAATACTTATTATGGTTAAATAATATTATAATAAGTATATTAAATATTTATTTATGTTCTATAAATAAAATATAGAAATGATATTATATAAAATGAAACAAGTTCGGGATGATGTGTAAAACCTTCAAAATTAACTAACCATATTACACTTTTATTTTTACTAAATGGATCATCCATATATCGGAACACAAAAAGATATTTTTGACCATTTAAGTTTTTAAAATTACATGAATAAATATTTACTTCACAGTTATATTTTTAGTTAAATTTTTCATATAATGTAAACAAATCATCTTCTAGTGATCCAACCATGATACCATTAAACAAACACTCTTGAAAAAAAAATGAACATTATTTCTCATTGAAAGGCCATAAATGAACATAATAAAATGATATTAAAGAAAATATAAATTTTAAAAATTATAAATTATGTTATTAATGATTTTAATTTGTTTATACAATACATTATGGTCATTTGTAGAGCAATTCTAGAACATAAGTTAAGGGATCTTTCTGAACCACTCTATTTCCTTTAGGATTATTAATTTTCTTTATTACCTAACTTTCTCACTCTAATTAATTAATTAATTATTATATATTTATAATATATGTTCCAAAAATATATAACTATATTAATTAAAAAGTATTTGATTAGGAAATAAATGTTTTAGAAGGTTCCCTTTTCAATTACTCTAGAGAGGAAAACTTGATTAATGGTAAATTTTCTATTTTTATCCCTTTTCATGTGCACTCCATGTATTATTTTAAGCCACACATGTTTTATAAAATCGAAAATTTTATTAAGGAAGAAAATTGTTATTTCATCTTTTATATTAATCTAAATTATTATGTATTTACCATTTTAAAGACTCAATACCAATTTTCTTAAATCCTTGCTTAAGAGGTACTTTTCCAAAAGGATTGTTCTGGTCTTTTTTACATCTGCACATCATATGTAATTTTTTTCATTATCTATGTTTATTTTTCATTTATAAATGTCCATATATTATTCAATCCCTTATTTTATGGAATCCATTATGATACACCCTTTGGTTATTCTTTATGATATGATTATGAAACCCATTTCTTTGCATGACTAGTCCTTATGTTTATTCTTTATGTTAAATTTTATTATGTGTTACAAGTATGCTTGTACATATTATCATTTCTGCACCCAAACATAACTAAAATGAATTTTTAATGTTTTTTTCATGGGGTGTTTTATATGGTATTATGGAGTGGATCGAATTGTTTATTGGACACTATCCACCATGTGAACTTATCTTGGCAGCTACCCTTGAATTACACTTATTTCAGTTTTTATGTTACTTCCACATTCCTATGTTTCCATTCAATGTATAGTATTTTATTACTATATATTATTATTCATGATTTATTCCTTTTATTTTATCATGTTATGCATTTTGATTCATATGATATGTTTTTTTTCAAGTTTATTCCTTTATCAGTCTTTTTAGCTCATCTGTTTTTTAATGTATTCCCCAAATTATCTTATGGAGTTTTAAGATATAAATGGATGTTAGGAGATCATTGTATATATTATTATAAATAATATTTATTTTATTTTCATTTCATCAATTTGTGTACCTATTATTCAAAATACACTAGTATTTTCAATCGTTGGTCTATAATTAATGTAAATTTATGTTTAAAATCATTTTATAATACATGTAAAATGGCTGGGACACTATACATGGTATCAAAGGATGGTCTGGATATTTTTTGCAACTATTATAAGAAACAAATGGTATGGACCATAACTATAGCTCTATATTACTAAAAACTACCACGTTAAGACTAGATTGAAACATATAGACTCATGAGTTAGGATATACTTTTCATTTATATATTGTTCCTTTGAAGTTCATAGTTTCCTTTTTATAAGATCATTATATATGTTTTAAAACCCCTAATTTGTTTCCATTCTTAGTTAATGATGGGAAATAGTCCACCCCCTTCCAAATGTTTTATGATAAAATATGTGATGATTTCCCAAATGAGATGCTTAAGGTGAAAGGAGTGGGATATAAGAACATCATGATAGTAATGGATCAATTAGATTACGTTATGGATTATAAAATAAATCATTTGGAACAAAATCCTTAACCTAATGAAGATAATGTTGCGGAAAAAATCCATTATGTGATAAATGAATCATTTTTTTAATGTCTCTTTTGATCCTCTCATGAAAAAAATGGATTAACACCATTGATAATATATTCACTATTGAAAAATTCTAAAAAGAAGATAAATTCATGAGGGCGGTCTATCATTTTGATTAGAAATCGTATCAGTTGTGGACACTGATCAAGAACATGATGTCTAGAGAGGAAATTAATTCCATCGATTGGGAAGGTTTCATGAAAATATATCTTGATAAATATTTTCCCCGAACTCACCATCTAAAAACAGAGAGGGTGGTCCTTAGTCTAAAAAATAGGATGATGAGTCTATTATGGATCTTGAGGAAAACATCATAGGGATTTCATGGTATGACTCCAACATCAACATCAACATATAAAGAATGTTATACTACTTCTTTATTCAGTTAATGATTAGTTTACCAAAATCATTAGTAATCCATGACATTGATTTATATAAATATATTTTTTATTATTCCCCCAAGGTTGAGATGTAGATTGTAGGCTCATAGTGGTATCCTAGTAATGGAGAAAAAAAATGAAAATTAGAGTTTTTATATGGTGGATAAAGAAAGAAAAACCAACTTTTCAAAAATAAAAAATATCAGAATAATCACTCTGAAAACTATCTCATTGTAACTATGAGATTATTCAAATTTCGAATAGAAGGGATTCATGTTAATCATTGTATAAGGAATATAATAAATCCCACAATTGTTATAGAAGAAAATAAGTTTCAGATCAGCACTCTCCGGTATTCCATTGATTAAAATTCATGAAATATAGATATTATGTGAGATAATGACCTAAGAAAAGGGTTGTTAGAGATAATCAATGGAAACAACCACCAAGGAAGAAAGAAAGAGAATATTTTATCACCACTACTGAGGGGGATCCTGATAATGATGTGGTGATAACTATGCAAGTTATTCAATCCAGAATAGAAAACATAATTTTTGATTACATATCTATACATTATTTTATATCATGTAGGTTTAGTATAACTATTCATACAACACCTCAAATGATGTGATTTGAGGTATCTTGGAGAATAAAAAACTAAAAAATTATTAGAAAATGAGTTTATTACACCTCCCCATTCTATGTTTATGGACTAAATATCCCACAAAATATTTTCTTACTTCCTTTAGAGGATTTTTATTATATATTGGAATTGTATTGGTTATTCTTATATAAGTCAAACATAAAATTTCAGGAGTGGGAGATCACTCTTCACATATTAAGTCATCCAGAAATTCATTATAAGTGTAACAAAGAGGATGAGACCCCTTTGAAATTTTTATTTCATGTTTAGATAATATTTCAATATGAGGAAGAATATTTAGTTCAAATAGTTGGTAAAAATGAGACTATCATGATTAAATACATTCCCATTGAGAGGAAATACATTAACGTATTTTCTATAAGGTTGTCTAGTCCTTCTAGCTAATAATATGAGTTCTAAATTTAAATTATACTTGGATCTATGCCCATATCAAATAAATCAAACATAATATACATTATTGAGTTAGAATAACCATAGAATCTACTATAAGATATTCAATATAAGGGATTTATATTATTGAGTTATTATCTATGGAGTGAACTATTCCTCTTCATCATGAATAAGGATTGATCAATGCACACCTATAATGATTATTATGAGATCAAATAATAATAATAAATAGAAAGTATCCCATTCCATGGAAAAATGACTAGTGGAACTTCAGTCAAGATATCACTAATTAAAGGTAAATAGGGTATATATTTCCCATACTACATTTCAAATGAGGTATAGACACTATGAATTCCTAGTGATTCAATTTGGACTGATGAATACTCTAAAAATATTATGGTCTTAATGAATAGAGTCTTTAGAGATTACATTGAAAATATTTTGGCAGTCTTTAATGATAATTCTTCAATAAACTCTAAATACAAGGCAGAGCATGATGACCATTTGAATATTATTATAAAGACATTTGTAATAGAGAAAACATATGAAATGTATAGAAATGTGAGTTCCATATGGAGGAAGTATCATTCATGGTGCATTTTATCATAGGAAAAAGGAGATTTGTAGACTATTCTATGAAAAAGGAAATTTAGGAGTGACCCATTCCATCACTATCCATCTATATCCATATTTTTCATTGAATATTGTGTTTTATTAGGGATTTTGAAGAAACATATCATGATTTAAAAACCCAATTACAATGGTTACTCAGAAGGTAGAAATGTTTTTTTATACCATTGAATGTAAACAGTGGTATAAAGAGTTTGTGAAGATGGTTATCAATGCACCATCACATACTATACCCATAAGTGGGGAACTATATGGTTTATACAGAAATTATTAAAATAAGGGAATAAGATATTTTCTGATGAAAAAATTACAATGTGACAACCTACTCATCAAATCATCTAAAATTTCATGAGCATGAAATATCAAAAAAATGATATAGAGTTGGTGGTTATGTTTTTTGATTTTAAAATATTGGGATATTATACTTAAGGGGGGAATTATGGGTTATTTAGGACCACATGAGACTAAAATATATATTTAATCAGATACAACATAACATGTTTGAGTGAATATCATTTGATATTACCAAGGATTATGGCTGCTCAATGCACTTCCATTCTAGTAAAGAGAATAAAGTAGTAGATGTTCTAATTACAAAGGATCCTACAACCTTATCAGTGAAGGGAATTGAGAGGTATCCAATCTTCATAGAGTTGAAATGGATGTACATGATAATAATAAAGGAATTAATATCATATTTTATTTGTCAAATAATTTCTCAACCATCCCTTAAAGAAATGATAAAGGATGGTTTGAGAGATGATTCTCAAATTTTAGAAATGGTAGATCCAATTAAAAATAGGAAATACACACAGTAAAAAATCCATGTGTAAGGAGTTGTAAGATTTGGATCATGGCTATTTGTACCATCAAAAACCAAGATAAAGGAGGATCATTTGAATAATGCACATAGCTCGACCATCTCAATCCACCCAGGGACCATGAAGAGATATAGAGATCTTTAAGTTCACTATTGGAGGGAAAATATAAATAATGGGATCATGGAGTAAAAATTAATTTTTTTGGATGTTATCAGGTGACGGGGTATGGATAGAGTCTATGGTGATGATGAAAACATTACCCATACCTACATTGAAATGTGAAAACACTACTAATGAAATTATAATTAGACTTCCAAATACATGTAGATGAATTAATTTTTTATGGTTTTGTATAGATCATATTAGAAGTAATTATCCCTTCATTGAAAGTGAGAGGACTGATCACCTATCAACACACACATATATAGATCATAGAAGTGGTGAGGAAATATGGGATACCATTATCAGTTGTTTTTTTTATCAAGATTTGAGATTTACCACCATGTTTAATATAAAAACCCTTGTATTTATTTGTAATTTAAACATGATTTATTGCATAAAATTTCACTTAAAAACCCCATAATATGAATAGGTATAGTGTATTTGGGGATTAGGAACATTACCTAGAAATATAAGACAAAAATACAACATCTTTATTGAAAACATCTTTTACTTGACCACAACATTCCTTCGTACTTAGCATTGCATGGGATAAATAGTGGACATACATGAGAAAATAGTGAGCTATAAATCCTAGTATGGGAGTAGAAAGAGAATTATATGAAGAAAAAAATACACTTTAGTTTATAGGAATATCAATGGAGTTCATGAGAAACATGAAAATGAAGGCATGATACAACATGATTATCAAAACAAGGAAATGCGGGAACGACAAAAAAATTGCATCATAAATATAAAGGAATTGGGTAAACCCCTATCCCAAAATGGTGGAAAATTTTCCTAAAAGTAATTTGGTAACATAGTATCCCAACAAAATTTACATGAAAATAAACGTTACCCAATTTATTAGAGCACTACCAGGGTGCACCCTTCATGAACATTTTAATCTCATTCTTATGTGTGCCACATAGATCATAGAATATTGATTCATTCAACATCATCATTTATTATAGATAATGGAATGTGGAATAAATATATGAAATTCTATAGTCAATAAGTATATTTTCAAAAAGGTGAATACCCTTGATTGAGAAACGGGTATGGTGTTCACTAGACGATGATTTTAGCATGGAAAATCGCGGTTCAATTTCAATAGCATAATGACATCACACGGGGATTAATAAATTGGGTTGATAGCAGAGAAAGTGGTATCTAATAATTTAGACATGAAATGGGAATCAAGGTAATCATATAAATATTTTTTCTAAGATGACTAATTTTTAAACAGAAGGTGTAACATAATAAAGAAATTGAAGAAAGAGGCGGAATGAAATAACTCTTACGAAATTTCAGCTTGGTATAAGGTGTACATGGGAGAGATTAATGAGAGATAAAAGGGTTATAATAATTACAACATAATAATTTCAGCATGGGGGAGGTTGAAAAACATACCCCATAATTTTTAATTGAAAAATAAAAGCGTATAACAACATAAGGAAATTGGTACCAAAATGAGAAAAGAAGGAATATAAGGATCCTTTACTTGGAGCAGTGATCCCAAAGGCTTGGGAGAGGATTATTGGGAGCTTGGGGGCACCTTGGAAGGACTATAGGAAGTGGATATCCGATTTAGGATAATATTTAAGTAGTTTTAGTGAATAATAATGAGTGCTTTCCTGGGTTTGTATAGGAAAGGAGGTGGAATTCTTTATTATTTAGGTTTTGGACACTACACAATTAAATATTCAAATCCGAAAACCAAACCATGGTTTATACCCATGGTTTCAATCCAAGTGGATTGCAAAATATTATTTTATAAGAAAAATGGATGTAGACATTAAAATATTATCCTTGCTTATGTCAAGGTGAGTCACACCTAGAAGAAAATGAATTTAAAATCATAAAATATACTATATATTTTAGAGGATTCCCTAAGGAATTATAAAATAAATAAAATAAATATAAAATAACATTATTTTAAAGTTAAAAAAATATTTGTTTTAATATCAATTTATGGTATTTATTACATCCCTATTGGGTCATTAAGATGTCATAAAACACATAATATATTTATATATTATTTAATTTTTACCCAAACATTCAACTATCTCAGAAAATTATGAAAAATTAAAGGTTGGATAATTTCTATAATTTGATTCCAAAAATAATATTTATTTTATCTAAATAAATTTATAAATATCTGAATTATCACATTTAAAATAAAAATTGACATTTCATGAAAATTGAAGGGTTTTGATAAAAACAGTTTTCAAACCTTAATAAAAATTACAATTGAATTCATAAAAAATTATATGATCATTTATATTAAATAAAAGTAATTTAATAATAACATTTTATTATAATATTATTTAAATCATTAATCCATTAATTCTTAAAAATTTATTTCTTAATTAAATTTGAATATTAACCAAAAATGCTATTTTTGATTTAAAAATCATTTAAAATGTAACAGTAATAGAATGAAAGTATATTCATTCTTCCATAAAAAAATAATGCACAAAATCATAATACTATGGTCATTTTACATGTACTTTTATTACACCAGCATACTCCCTAAGAGTTAGTTGTGCAAATGTAGGGCTTTCATGGGGCTGTTTATTGAACATGGTTTCGATCGTGATCTTGATGAGTGTTAACTTCTCCCATAAAATGTTTAACTCATGCTTAAGTTTTTGGATATCATATTTGGCTAGGTCTAGGGAAAAGGCCATAGATTCTATCTCTCATAGAAGCTATGATAAATGGACTTTATAGGGTATGATCCTAATAGTTGAAGCCATCAATTCCTTTTTCTATGTCAAGTGGATTTTTAAAAATCATATATTTATATTAGTTGTATGATCATCGTTCAACAACTCTATTATCAATGACAATGAAAATTAACAGTTATATAAAATCAATTGTATATAACAATTTAAAAAAAGTGCATGTGTTTTTTATATCCATGAGAAATTTAATTTAAATAAATGTAATTTTATTCATAATTGATTGGGTCCTTACAACCTTCCCCCTTAAGAAATTTAACCATTGAAATTTCTTTTTCCCACACTAAAATAGATGAGGGTAACTCTACATCATCACTTCCTCTAGTCCCCACATTTCCTCTTCAAACTTTTGGTTTCTCCACGACACTTTGACAAGGGGATTTATGTTATTTCATAGAATTTTTTCCTAATGATATAAGACATGCACTAGATTATATTCATAGGAGAGGTCATTATCCAATGGTAACAACTATGTATTGAGTAAATGTGATGGGTCTGGTACGTACTTCCTTAATATTGATACATGGAACACATTATGTACTTGAGGCATGTTCGGTGCGAGTGTTAGGCAATAGGTCACAGCTCTGAAGAAATCAAGGACCTCAAAAGAGTTTATGTAACTCAGACTAATGTTTCCCTTCAACCCGTATCTCATAACTCTCTTCCATGGTGTTATGTGTAGGAATACCATGTCTCCAACAGGAAACTCCAGGTCTTTTAAATGGTTGTATGCATTGCTCTTTTTTCGACTCTAAGAAGCTTTGTTGTGTTGTTGGATGGTTTTATCCATATCTACCATTTCATATACCATTTCTAGACCTAGAAGTTTTTATTACCTAACTTCATCCCAACAAGCATGTTTTCTTCACCTCTTCCCATAATGGTCTTCATAAGGATCCCTTTGGATGCTTGAGTGGAAACTATTTTTGTAAGAGAAGTCCACCAAAGTAAGATGTTGGTTCCATCTGCATTGGAAGTCCATTTATCAATATCTCAACATATCCTCATGTGTTTGTATATTCTATTCAGATTGCCCATTAGATTTAGGGTGATAGGTCGTACTAAAGTTCAACTCAGTGTTCAGATCGTATTGGATACTCTTCCAGAACAAAGAGGTAAATATTGGATCTTGATCAGACACAATCGATAGTGGTACTCCATGAATCCTTTCTACTTCTCTAATGTATATTCTTGCTAGTTGATCCAAGGATAAATACTCTAAAATTGTAATGAATTGTGTTGTCTTTGTAACACGATCCACAAAAACCAAATAACATGGTTTCCATTGGATGTCTTCATAATTCTTATGACAAAGTCCATGGTGATGTTTTCCAATTTCCATGCTGGTGTCTGTAATGGTTGCATCATCCCCTTATACATTTATCTCTCATCCTTCACTTGCTGACATACCAATAAATTGATGTATATTTAGTGATCTCATTCTTCATGTTATCCCACTAATAATGCTCTTGAATATCTTAATATATCTTTGTGTTTCCTGGGTGAATGTAGAAATTCAAACTATGTCCATCATCCAAAAGTTATTTCTTTAACTCCTTATTTTATAGAACAAGTAGTCTTTACATAAATCACAAAATTCATTCTTCATTAACATGGAACACTAAGTATTTTTCTTTTTTGATAGATTCCACTTTCTTCTGAATTCCAACATCATATTTTTAGCATCATTTAACCTTCCCAAACGAGATGGTTGAACAATCATTTGTGAAAGGATTGATAATTTTCCCTTCTTTATGATTCTATTGTCCATATTCATCAAATATAATATGATTGAAACCTTTTAAATTATCATTAATGATAGAATAGTTGGGTCCTTTCTATATAGATTATCCACCACCATGTTCACTTTCACGAGGTGGTAATGGATTGAGCAGTCATAATCCTTGATGAGTTTTAACCATATCCATTGGTGCATATTCAGATCTTTCTATGTGAATATATATTTGATACTTCTGTGATCTGTATATATTTCACAGTTATTCCCAAAGATATAATGTATCCAAATTTTCAATTAAAATATTATAACTTCCTACTCTAGATCATGCATGGAATAGTTTTTCTCATGAATTTACAATTTCCATATGGAATGGGTGATTAATTTGTAATTCTGCAACAATACACCGCCCAATACCTTCTTCTAAGAATCCTAGAAGATTATGGAAAGCTCCCCACTTGTGGGTAGTGTGAGGAAAGGGGATTTGGTAAGACCCATATACCACTCCATGAATCTTTCTTCACATTCATTATTCCAAGAAAAATTTACGGCCTTCCGACTTATCTTGGTAAGAGGGTTTGATAATCTTAAAAAATTTCTTACAAATCGATCATAATATCTACCTAATCCCAGGATGCTACAGATATCCATCACATATATCGGCCTTGAACATCCCTCAATTGCTTTTGTTTTGGAAGGATCCATAGATATCCCATTGTTGGTGATGATATGCCGAAGGAATGAGACTTCCTTCAACTAGAACTCACACATTCAATACTTTGCTTAGATTTTCTCCTTTCGCAAGGCCTCTAGTATAGTACTCAGATGCTCTTCATCCTCCTCCTTGCTTTTGGAGTATATTAGAATATCTTCAGTAAATACTGTCACAAATTGGTCGAGGTAATCTCAGAAGACTCTATTCATTAATTCCATGATGATTTTTGGAGAATTATTGAGTCCAAAAGGTATTACTATGATTCTATAGTGCCCGTACCTTGTAAGAAAAGAAGTCTTGGGGATATACTATTTCTTCACCCTTACTTGGTAATATCCTGACAATTTATCCACCTTGGAGAAATATTGTACACCATATAACTAATCAGAAAATTAAACAATTTTTGGAAATAAATACTTTTTCTTTATCACGATTTTGTTGAGCTTCTGATAATCAATACAAAGGAACATTGATCCATCCTTATTCTTGATAAAGAGGACTAGTTCAGCCCATGATGAAGCACTTGGGCATATAAACCCTTTATCAAAATTCTCTTGTAGTTTTTTCTTTATCTCTTAAAGCTCCACAACATCCATTCTATATAGAGTCTTGGATATTGGAAACTCCCCAAGTATAAGATCAATCAAGAATTCAACATATCTTCTTGTTGGAAGACTAGGATATTTCTCGGGATGCACATTAGGGAATTCCCTCATAATAGGAATGTATTCAAGGATGTTTCCGTCATTAGACTCAATCATCTGAGAATGATACACATGCTCATAGGGAATTAATACCCATTCTTGAGATGATGGTGAAAAATAAGATTCATCCTCCTACCTGCAGTTGTATAGAATCGGGGGTTGATTCCCCATATAGAGATTGATTTATCTATCACAACAATTTATGTTGGATTTATATAAGGAAATGCAATCCATGACATGAATTCCATAAAATTACACCAAGGGGAGAATTATGAGGATCTATGGGAAGTTCAATACCAAAATTGTGATAGGGAAGGATTTATATTTATGGGATGAAATAATTTCCCCATTTTCTATTTTAACTGATATATCTACTTCCATTATTTGTGGTAATATTTGGATTGTTCTACTAAACATTATGGATATAAAAGAATGCATAAAAACAGGATCAAAAAGTACATTCACTATTCCTGAATGAATAACCAGCGTACATATAACCAATTTATTTTTCAAGATTCACTTCAATAGTAGTGATGGAAAAAGTTAACCCCCACTACTTTGGAAGTTGTTGGTTGCATCTAAAAACCCTTGTCTTAGGGAATTGGTTCACAAAGTGTCTGAGTTCCTTACAGTTGTAGTAATGAACAATGCATTGAGGATCGAACATATCATTCTTTTCCTCTATCACAGTATAATGGTTTTCATGATGGAAATCATAGGCTAGGAGCCCTTCCACCCAGCACCTAAATTATTTTCTCATCCCCTTCAGGAAATTTACAGGGTTCTTCTTTCTGTAATTTTGAAAGTAAGGGTGCTATAATTTTTTAGAACCATTGTATTCATCCATCGAACCACCAAAATTATGGTACGCTTTTTAATTCTTATCCCCATAATACTCTTTAGATTATTTCATCTGCATCTCGACTTTGAGGGAACATTGGAAAATCTCCTCATAACTGTCAAAGTCGTGGATCGCAAGGAATTTCCATTGGCTAGGTTTTAGCCAGCTAAAGAAGTAGTCAACCTTGCATTCAGGGGTAACGACAAAACTAGAGGTGTATCTTTCATGTATGGTGAAATTTTACATATATTCACCAACAAATTCATCATTATTTTTCTCATGTTCAAGGAAATCTCTTTCTATCTTAAGACAGAGGCTGTGGGGAAAATATTTACCAAAAAACATTTTCTAAAAATCCTTCCATCATATTACCTTGATCTCTTCCTCATGCTTTATATTTTTGATCAATGACAACCATTTATCAAATTCACCCTCCATATGATAAGAAGTCAGAAAAACCATCCCTTTTTCCGAACATTTAAGGATGGAGAAGATCTTCTCAATGGAGATGATCCAATATTCAACGATTGAGGGATCAGATGATCCATTGAAAGTAAGATGCCTTTGTCTCGGGAATATCTCAATTGAGAATTCTTATTTCTTGGGGGGGGGGGTTAAATTCATCTTGACCCATGGTTCTATTAAAAACATTAGTTAACTTAGAGAGTATCATGAATTTTTTTATTCCCTCTTCTATTAGATTGGGCATCTCATTAGTCATGCAGATCTTCCATTATCCTTTTGTGGATATGCATTAAAAACTGCAGTATACACATTAAACTGAGTACCAACTAAGGTGGCAAATGGAATACTCTCTGAGTTATGGAATAGAAAGGAACTCATTTTGTCGCATACACGTGTATGGGGATGCGAGGCGTTTGTTATGGCCTTCTCAGGAAAGAAACTAGCACCACAGGGTATGAAGTGTATCTTTATAGGATATCCTAAGGAAATGAAATGATATTACCTATATAACCCTCAAGAAAAGAAAGTGACTGTCTCCAGACAAGCCGTATTTCTTAAGAGGGAGAACATCCTCAAAAAGGATAGTGGGAGCAAGATTGACTTCGATGATGTTGATGCTCAAGATACACAGGAGTTGGTACAGTAAAAAGTTCCACAGGTCGCCGTGGAAGAGGTTCTAGAAACACAAGTACTGTGTAAGAGCTCAAGAGAGGTAAGGGAACCAGAGAGATTTGGTTTCCTAGTCACTGAGGATGGTGAATCATTATTGTTGGACAATGATGAACCTCTCTCCTACAAGAAAGAAGTAGAAAGCTCAGAAGCTGCGAGATGGCTAGAAGCTATGAATTATGGGATGGATTCCATGTATCAGAACCAAGTATGTGTTCTGGTCGATGATCCAGTTGATTTAAAGCCTGTTGGATGCAAATGGGTATTCAAGAGAAAGCTGGATATGGAAGGTCAAGTTAGCACCTATAATGTAAGGCTAGTGGCTAAAGTATTTAGACAGCATCAAGGAATTGTATATGATGAAACCTTCTCGCCAGTTTCCATGTTTAAATCCATAAGAATCATACTTTCCATAGCAGCTTACCATGACTACGAGATTTGGCAGAGGGATGTCAAAACAACATTCCTTAACGGGACCCTTTAGGAAGATGTCTATATGACAAAACCAGATGGTTTTGTGACACCAGGTGAAGCCAAACGGGTTTTCAAGTTACAGAAATCCATTTATGGATTGAAGCAAGCATTCAGGTCATGGAACATTCGATTTGATGAAGCCATAAAGGAATTTGGTTTCATTAAGAATGAATGTGAGCCATGTGTTTATATGCGGTTTAATGGGAATGCGGTCGTTATCCTAGTAGTATATGTTGATGACATATTTCTTATTGGAAACGATTTACTAGCCTTACAATCAGTTAAGGACTGGTTGAACAAGTGTTTCTCCATGAAGGAAATGGGAGAAGCAGCCTACATTCTTGGGATCAAGATCATTCGGGATAGATCTACGAGGCTACTTGGACTATGTCAGGGTACATACATTGTCCAGATACTAAAGAGATTTAGTATGGAACAATCCAAGAGGGGATTGGTTCCAGTGTCACATGGCCTACATCTTTCTAATAAAATGTGTCCTCAGACACAACAAGAGAAAGATATAATGAGAAAGATCCCATACGCGTCGTCTATAGGATCCATCATGTATTCCATGTTATGTACCAGGCTTGATGTTGCCTATGCACTGAGCATGGTAGGAAGATATCAAGCAGATCCAGGAGAATATCATTGGACTGCTGTTAAGACTATCCTTATGTATCTGAGAAGATCTAAGGAAATGTTCTTGGTGTATGGAGGAGACGAGGAGCTTGTCACCAGAGGGTATGATGATTCTGGGTTTCAGATAGATCAGAATGATCTGAAGTCGCAATCTGGATATGTTTTCTGTCTCAATGGAGGAGCTGTGAGCTGAAAGAGTTCAAAGCAGCCAGTTGTCGCCGATTCTATGGTGGAGTCCAAATATATAGCATCTCTTGATGCATCCAAGGAATCCGTCTGGATTCAGAACTTTTTCCCAGATCTTTATGTGGTTCCTAGAAGTAAAGATCCCATTACATTGTATTGTGATAATACTGCAGCGGTGGCTGTTGAAAAAGAACCAAGGTCACATCAACGGATGAAGCATATACTCTAGAAGTATCAACTCTTGAGGGATTTATATCAGAGGGGTGAAGTTACTGTGAGCAGAGTGTCCATGGAAGAGAATGTGTTGGACCCCATGAATAAAGGCGTATCTCAGCAGAAGCATGAATATCATGTGAGATCTAGTGGGTTAAAGGTTATTAGTAGTTGTCTCTAGTCCAAGCAGGAGTCTGTTGGGGTTTGTGGTCTAGAACCAACTACTTTGAACTTTATTCATTAAATAAAAGCCTTATCACATCTTTATTGTTCTTATGCGTGACATGTCATGTGATAACGTCCGAAGGACAACTATTGCATTAAAGGGTCATAGCGGATCCCTGCTATGAGGAGAACACGGAAGTGCAATAACACTATTCTTGAATAACTTTTCTATGGATGGATGATATTATTTGAGGGACACAAATAATTCAGGTCATTAGGGGTGAGGACTCATAAAACATTGAGGCACCTTCTCATGGTGTGCGCCCTTGTTAATATCCCGGAGGATATTATGAGAACGAGACCCACTAGTAGGAAATCCACATTTCATAGTGTCATTGGATGTTCCTATCTGCGGACGTGTGTATTGGTCCTTAGACTTTAAGATTATTATTAATGGTTATTAAAACTCGTGATCTTAGATGTATTGACGAAAACTGTGATGACACACTGTTCGCATTGAGGTAGGATATGTTGGGTGCATCACGATTAATACTGCATTAATAGATAAGCGAGAAAGGATTTTTCCCTTCTATTCCATAACAAAAGTAGATATCTTAGGCCCTTTCATGGAATTGATATAGCCTAAATAAATCCATGGCTATGGTAAGGAATAGGCGAGTTCAATACCGGGAAGTCAAATAAAGAATAATCTAGCACATGGGTTGATGACACTAGCATGCAACCCGCTTGATTAGAGATATCGAGACAAAGGGATTATATTACACGGTAAGCATTCGTAGGAGGTGACACGTCGTTGCGGTGTTAACTTATTTCTCTATGGTTTCCTTGGCATGTTTCTAGACTCTAACCTTGGACTTTAGGTAGGCTCTGCCTAATTCCACTGAGAAAGAGGCCTAGAGGGTCACACACTAAGTGTGTCCATGTATCTCAGTTAAATATTAAGTTAACAAGTTAAATAAATATTATTCCTGACTGTGGTTTAACAATTATTTAAGGATTTCTGATTGCATTTATTTTGAAACTAGTTATTTGAGAGAATATATTTTGGGTGAAATAATATATTTGTTAGCGAGTAATGTAGTTACATTTATTTAATAAATAAATAGACATTACTGAAGGTCTAATAAATGTGGTGGAGAAAAATGGAAAAATAATAGTACACATCGTGTATATTAAATGTACACGCCGTGTAGTTTTATGGAATACAAGGACACGTCGTGTAGTAATTATTACACACTGTGTAGTTTTCCAGTTGGGATTTTTGAGGATAAAATATTGTTTATTTAATTAAATTATATTAAATGTAATACGCTGGGTGCATGTCAAGTAATAATGATAGTCAACTATCATTATTATGACATGGGGTATTGCTAATAATTAAATGAAATGATTAAATACTTTTGGGTAATTAATTAATTTTATTATTATAAGTATTATAAAACCCTTTTACATTATTCTCATTAGATCGAGCCATTTTTTGTGCACAACGGTTTTTGGAAATACTCTCAAGCCAAGAGAGAATTCTCCTTACACTAAGAATGCTTTCAAGTTACGAGAGCATTATCTTCCACTGGATCAAGGCAGTCGAAGGGGGATATCGCAAGCCAAGGTTCTTCCATGCTAGCACCCGGAGATCCCTTCGGTGAAATCCAGAGATACGTGGAGCACGTGTGGATCACCACAAGAGGAATCCTATACTTGGATTCTACAACGCAACAATGGACCATAGGATCATGACCGCAAACTCCAATGAAGAAAGATATCCACCGATGTAATTCTTATGAATTAATTAAATTAATTATAACCAATATATGACGATCCTATCTCAATGGTTCTAGGACTCATCTTTTCTTTTTCGTTCTTTGTTCTATTCCGAAGATCCGGAATTTTATATCATGAAAGGTCTCAGATTGAACTTCGTTTAATGCTAAAATTAAAGTTGGGATAACCCACCAGCGTTCTTTAGCTACACTCGGAACCTACACCATACACCTCACATAGTGGAAATGGGTTTCTAATTAAAATAATATCTCAAAAAGGATGTCTGAGATGAGAAACCCTTACCTTTAATCTTAACCTTATCCAATATAGAATAAAATAAATTATAATAAACTAAGAGTCATTAATAAATTATTTTTCATGGTTACTCAGTTTTATTACTTCTTATATTATTAATTTATATTCATTTATTACATAGTTGTTTCATATTTTCTTCAAATATTGACCCACATTTATTTTAGTTTAATAATTATTTCACTATTTCTATGAAATTGTTTTGGTAATCACATTATACCCATGTATTTATCAAATCCAAAATGTTTATGATAGTGTTTTATATATTGTTGATATATTTCTATAGTCAAATGTTCACATCATGGAACATATTATGATGATTCACATGGAAATATTAAAATAATTTCATTTTAAAGAATATAAAATCCATAACAGGTTTTGATTTTATGGGATTATATAACTATATATATGTGATATCATATTACCAATTTAATATTATATTTACCATCCTTGTTTTATCTACTATTTTAATAATAGTTTTAGGTATTCCAAAAGCATTTCGTGTTTTTCAAAAAAAAATCAATTTTTCTACAGTTTATAGTGTTGTGGTTGTTGTACTAAAACATGGAGTTAGAGGGGATTATCTATGGGAAATTACGTTGTATCATATGAGATTTAAATTTTGGGGTGGATTTCAACATAGGCAACCGGTTCCTCTATGGAGCCTTGGAGTAAATGTTAGATAGCTACATCCAATTAAGGCAGAACTATGCTATAGAAGAAAGGATACACCATACTCATCCCCATATAGTTTAAACCTTTGATGTGGATTTTTTAGACAAAATTCCTTTTTGTAGGTAGAATAGGCATGTGTCATGGGATATTCCATCATATTTAACTAGGCTAATAGAATCTGAGTGATGTCTGTGGCATGTTATTAGGAGGATGGATAACTTGGATATGTTATAATTTTTTCTGGGGTGGTGGCATCATTCTCTCTCGGTTTTCATAATTTATACATCACTTACATTAGGGTTATTTTGAAATCATTGTTTTTATAGTTTTTAATGTCTCATATCCTACCTTAATCCCATCTTCTCCAGCTTAGACCTCATTTGAGTTTTTTTTTATTTTTAATTCTCCCAAGGGACTATCAACTCCTCTAACTTCCTCTCTCATCAGATCATGAAATGATCTATAATTTTTACACCTAATTGGTAATTCCACATTATCATATATGAAACCCCATATTTTTTGTTCCCTATATAATTGAGACTAAAATATTCCATATGATTTTGATTGATTGTATATTGATTATAGTGATTAATCCTTGATCCTCTATACCATAGAATCTCTATCAGTGTTACCATTTCTAGTGTTTGATCGATTGATCTTCTGACTAAAGGTAAGAAAATCAAAAAAAATCACTAAAATTGAAATTGTAATTTCTTGACCAATTTAATGTTAATTCAAGACTTATTTTCAATGATTTTAATTAATATGGATCTGATGATTCTTTTCAAGGTATCAGATTTGGGAAATAAAATCATTTTTAGTGGATTTGGAGATATTTAATATCCTTTTTGAAAAGATTTCTTGTGAAGAAAATAATCTTGATAAAATGATTTTAAGAAAATGGGTTTAAATGAATTATTATTTGTAAGGATTGAATTTTATAAAAACCACCATTTTGGATTCAAAATTAAAATTACATGATTAAACATGAAATTGTGAATTTGAAGTATAAATGATGAATTGATTTGAAATGAATGTATTTTCTGAAGATAGGATAATTTATTCACGAATATTTAAACCTTTATAGTTTGTGGGTAGTTAGTAAAATCATGATAGGACCATGAATCTATATAAATTGATTGATGATGAAAATTATAACTAAAACCAATTCAATATTATTTTTCCCAATGTGATGTTGGTTGATTAATCCAGTTTTCCTGAACCATAGGGATGTGTGAATAGATAGTTGAGTTGTTATTAAAGATAGAGTGGTGCAAGGATCCATAAGCCTAGAACTAATCTAACATGGGGATTATGACCATGTATTTTTTGTTTTTGTTTAATTTATTATAAATTCCATTGTTTATATACTTTTTTTTGTTGATGGATGTTGTTTTATATTAACATTTATTATTAAATTTTCTTTTAGGATAGTTTTTTAATATCTACCAACTACCTTACTTTAAATCATGATTAATTTAAAATATGTAAATATAATTCCATGCCTTATTTTATTTTTATTCAAATAATAAATAATTTAATTGTTATTAAATTGATTATCAAGCCCTTATTGAGATCATACTGGGATATTTTTCTCACACCCTACATTTTCCATTCAGAATTTGTAGATCTTATTATACCATGTTTAGGGAAAGGTAAATCACCCCTTATATGTGGTATTTGTTCTTGATCCTCGAACTCTGGAGTAATGTTGGTGATCAGTTGAGGTATGGTCCAATTGCTACATACGATTTGAGAGACTATGTGTTTGTTTATATTTCTATTTCCATTGAATGATATATACATTGGGTTGTTTATCTAACTGGTGGTAATACTTTTTTATTTTAGGAGTGATTGGAATAACAAATATGTGTTGATTTATCTTGCATTTTTTATTTTTTATTTGAGGAAAGAAAATTCATATTGATCTTTGATATGATTTTAGGTGCTGGTCACGAACCCGTGGTTACTAAGGATTCCCAAAAATCCATGTCAGGACTAGTTTGGTTATCAGTTTACCAGGTTATTCAGCCTGGTTCCTAAAAAAGTGATATCAATGGAGTTTGAACCTATTTATTCGATGTTTTTATCCACTCTAGGTGTCTTGGTAGATAGGTGGTGGGACTATGTAGACATAAGATGTAGTTGTGAGTGAGTTCCTAGCCATCTCATATTGTACAAAGGCTTAAGTCACCATGGTGTTATGGAAAAGTGACCATGTGGTATGTTTCGATTTTATTCTAGTATTTTCACCACTATTGATATAAGTATATTGAAATATACGATGTTTGAACTGCATATTGTGGATTTGATATTCTTGTAAAAAAATATGATTTGTGCATCTTTTCTAATTTCTACGTGTTGCCTATAGAGGTCATATATTGTCTTGGATTGAATATAAGATGAAGTTGTTGGTGAACCACAATTAAAGAGTTCTATAGTTGATCAGAATCTCATTGAGATAGTGGTTTTTATCACCCATGATATTGTATATGCAGCTTCACCCATACCCATTTAGGTATCCATAATGGTAATTTGAAGGTATGATGTTAGATACTGTTCTCAAGATTTTATTATCTAGAAACCACTAGCATTAAAAGGCTCAACTGATCCACAAGAGGCCCAGTATTGGATGAAACATATTGTGATTTATTTTGAGTTCTTCGAGACACATGATTCTGATAAACTGAAATGTGTTAACATCAAGCTTGATAGTCCTAGTACAAGATAATGGTACTTAATGGTTATAAAAAAGAAGTATGAAGGAATAATGAGGAAATACATTTGATATCTTTTCACAGAGCATTTTTATCCTGAATCTGTCATTATGGGAAAATCTATGGAGTTTATTAGTTTCTAGTAAGGTGACCATACAATAACTCAATATGCACACCATTTTTCTAAAAACATTTAATTTTCCCCATTCGTAGTTACAAATTATTAATTAAAATATTATATATCTAAGATTCATCTTCGATTGTTTTCTAATATCAGGTTTTCTTTTAAAATCTCGATTCGTATATAGATTTTCTAGATAAAACATCGGTGGGTAATCTTGAATTGAATAGGGTTTCAGGGTTAATTGGTTTTTCTCTTACTCAAAGTGGAAATTATGTTATTTCTAGTAAAGGTATGATTAAAAACTATGAGTCTCATGGTTTTTTATAGTATAAAAATTCATATAGAACTATGGTAGTGTCTGGAAGAGGCCCTATAACTTTCTTCAAATGTGGCATGGATGGGTGTTCTAAGTAGGGTTTCACTATGGAACCAATGATCTCTTATATGTGAGATCATTTAGGCCACCTGTAGATATTATTCCATATCATTTCTCCCATATGTAGTTTCTTGAGCTCATCATATCCAATTAGTTGGTGGGCCAATCATATGCTTCTAAAACTAAGGGGATATATCCATAAGCCTTTGGAACGTAACTTCTTCAAACATTGGAAGATTCACTAAAGGATGTTAATGTAGATCAAAAATATTTATTTATACAATTAATATAGATTCATCTATTGTGACTTCATTATTTTATATAGTTGAATCTCACTCTATCATATTGTTTCTAGTTGCGATTTTAAAAAAAATTCCTATGAAGCTTTTGTCTTATGTGAAGATATTACTATTCCCATCAGAATAAAGATGGAGTAGGGTCTATGATGTCCCTCTTGTGTTTTTTCCATATAATAAATTGAGTTAAATTGTATTTTTTTGGTTCCTAACATTAACATAATTGGTTTCAATCTTGGGATATATTGTTAGATTGCTCATATAGCACAAATTTACAATTACCTTTAATGGATCACTTTTACTATACCTAATGGGGAGTGTTGTGTTTATCATAGATAATTAGACCTGATATTAGGTAAAGAGATACCTCATTTTCACTAATTGGGAGGGGTAATGTCATTGATCACATTTGATCTGGAATAAAATCCTTGTGTAGGGATATTCCTCTAGTGGTTATCAATTTTAACACTATTTTCCTTCTAACATTTCTGGTGTTCCACTTGTATGGGAAGTTGAGTTCTCCATTATTATTTTACCAAGTATGGACCATGCCTCTATTCCTTCATACTATATGGAACTAGTTGAATTGATTGAGTCGAAATTTTATTTTATTGATCTAGTAGATAAAGTCTTTACTCACTCAAGCGAGTCACCTTGGGTGATGCCTATGTTTTTGAAAAGAAAGCTAATTGAATACTCCAGATTTTTTTTTATTATCAAAATAAAAATGGATTTACTATAGAAAAATAAATATTTTATTCCATTTACTGATGATATATTCAACTAGTTTAAAGGGGTGGAGTTGTTTTAGATTGTGATTCATCGATATAGTTACTACAGGTTGGGATTTAATGAATCTAACATTCTTAAGATCACCTTCAAGAGAAGGTATGGGTATTATGATTACAACCTTATGCCTTTTTGTCTGATCAATGATCATTTAGATGTTATTTAATTTTCAAGAAGAATATTCAATGAGTATCTTTATTTTTTCATGGAGGTCTTTA
Source organism: Viscum album (assembly GCA_963277665.1). Classification (NCBI taxonomy): domain Eukaryota; kingdom Viridiplantae; phylum Streptophyta; class Magnoliopsida; order Santalales; family Viscaceae; genus Viscum; species Viscum album. Next base: position 1,368,397,534 of record OY728162.1, on the reverse strand, counting down.
TGGATGACATGTTGGTTTACTCTAAAACTGAGGAGGATCATGTGTATATTTTGAGGAAGTACTAGAAACTCGGAGATATCACCAAATTTATAAAAATATATCAAAATATAGTTTTCAAATTCATGAATTGAAGTTAATGGGACATAACTTCATACACCATGCTATTTTAGTTGATCATAAAATGGATAAGGTTGATATGTCATGGTATCATATACAAATTTTTTTTATGTTCAGAGATTATTGGGTCTAGAAGGGTAGTACCACTTTTTCCTCAAAGATTTGTCAAAGTTGTATTTTACAAAAAATTACCTCAATCATAATGGATTAAAGTACGTATTGGATTATAAATTTCATACTTTTTTCACTGAGATGAAACGTATGTTGAATTTTACATGAGTTTCAATTCATATAGGGAATGTAAGAGACTATGTGGTCTTTTGTGACACATTCGGATCATTTTTTAGCAGTAATATTATATAAGGGGATCATGTTGGAAACTATGGTTCTTTTAAAATTGTCCCACAAGAAAAGAATTACCAAACATGATATCTAGGACTCATAGTCATGATGTATGAAATTAGGATTTACTGGTAATAAGTTTTGATATAGAGGTTTACCATTTATTAAGATAATTAAAATCTTGAGGTACATATTCCCTAAAACAAATATGACATTTCAAAAGAGTCATTGTGTGAAGTACCTACAATCTTTTGATAATTACATTGCCTATACATTGGATAAGGTAAATTAAATTGGTGGTGATTTTATCATGAAACTTTTATCCATAGTCATGAAAGATTCATCAAAAGAATGTAATTTTATGTAAATTTATACTCAGTCACATCAAGAATCAAAGGAGGATATGTAAGAGATTGTTCTGATAGATGTTTAGTTGACATGTTCTATTTTTGAAATGATTCTTCATGATATAAATCCTAAGGATGAATTATTTTTCATTAATGACTCCCTTAATGAAGGGGAGACTATTGGGGAGTGGTAATTCTCCTATAAGGTTATTCTATATCTCAGGAATCTATTTGTTGTGACTTTTCCACTAAGGAAAGATGTGATTGGGGATTTCTAAAATTTATAGTGAGTAGTGTACCCTATAAGCATGAAGGTTTTTATGATATACTAAAATAATTCTAGTGGATATGTATGAAGTGATAAACCACTAAATATTGTTCTCACTATTATATCTGTTAGTAGTTCAATGCTATATACTTGTAACATTCAGTTTTTCTTCACCCCCTTCCTAAACCAACCTGGATGTTTGATGATATTGATATGGAATTCACGGTTGGGTCTCCACATACCTCTATGAAGTAGAATGAGATATGGGAAGTGATATATTGTCCAAACAATTAGGCTTACATTATAAACATTTAAAATAAAACCAATGTTAAATATTTGGAAAGTTTCTATGTGAAAGATATCATCAAATAACATGGAGTTCCACCTATTATAGTTTCTGATAGGGATCCTCAGTTCACATATATTTTTTGGATAGGCCTCAATGAGGATGCAAGATAACATTTTAATTTTAGAATGGTTTATCATATATAGATGTATGTATAGAAACATCAAGATATACAGATCCAGGAAGACATGATATGTTCCTATGTTATCAACATTGGTGAAGTTTGGAATAACAATTTAGAACTGTTTGAGTTTTCTGAGAACAATATTTACCTTTCATCCATTATTATGGAACCCTTTTTGGTTGTGTATGGATTTACTTATAGATATCCTCACTATTCGATGAGTATTGGTGAAATTTCACTGCTTATATTAAGCATGGTTTAGTAGATTATGTCAGAGATTCATTTGATTAATCATAGATTAGTGATGAAATAGACTCAGAATATATCATATACTGATCATTTTAAATGATCTATAGATTTTCCATGTTGTGGCCAGGTGTTTTAGGGTTTCACCTCAATTAGGTCATTTATGTCCTCAAATATAGGGGAATATTAGGACATGGCCTGTGGGTCTTTGTAGAGACCCCAAGCCTGATGTACATGGACATTACATTACTTTTGTGGGATACTTAATACATAACAAAAAACAGACACCAAAGTAACGTAATAGTTTAGTGTCTTTGGAAACTCGGAATATAATCTTCTAATCGTGGTGAAAGATCATAAAAATCTCCCATAAAGATCTTACCCTTTTATTTTCTTACCTAAAACCTTTCTTTAAATCTAGGGGAAAAGAAAACATAAAAAGGGTGAGCTCAAATTCTCAGTAATGGTAAACATAGAGAACATAAAACAATCCATAAACATTTGAATGCAAAAACCTGATCAGAAAAATCTGAACATAAAAATCATGAGAAAAGACATAAATCATGGAAGTATGTAAGACATATATCATAATGGAACATCAATCATGATAAAATAGCATGGTAAGAAAACATGTAATTGTGGAAAACCATTAATCATGTGATATTACTTCAATAGTAGCCAAGGCATTGCTGCCAAGACCATCTTAGTGGACAAAGTCCCTTTCTGAATCGAGTTCACTCCACATTTTAGTCCTGTAACACTGAACCAGATTAACTTACCATTCTAGCCATGTCTATCTCATGAGATATAAATCATTACCTAATGCATTGGAGGAATATATCGGTCCCACCCATCTAATAATGAAATCATTCCTACTTGTGCCACAACATGAACATTAATCATTCATCATTACCCAAATTATAAAATGGGTTTCCTAAACATCATCCCATCATAACATAATCCATACAAAAAAATAGATATCATTTCATCATATGAAAAATGAAACCACGTAAATCATAGAGAAATTATACTACACATATTAAATAATGACATCTTATATGGAAAATGTTTTTGATATAACACTTGAAATGAATTCTTGATGAAAATATCCATTCTTTTTCAAAATCATTTTCATTTCAAAAAATACCATGAAACATTAAAAGAAAAGGATTTTTTTGAAAATAGTCATGAAATATTGTAGAGTAGGCTTCATGAAAATAAGGGTTTATGAAACCGTAAAAATCCATTCGTGCCGTATAAGGTAAAAAAACATTCTCCTCGTACTTTTTTTGGAAAAGTCAAAAAGTTCCTCGTATAGTAAACAAAAGAAAGATTCCTTCCATAACACAATGTAAATGTAAAAGCGGGGTAGAAATGACATTAAAAAACATGGAATAATATTATAAACTTTTTGAAAAACAATTTATGGGCATGGATGAAAAATATAACCCCAGTAAATACTTACGTATAAGCAATCTCGGATAAAAATGAGATTTGCAAAATTATCCCTTACCTTAGGTCCGATATGCTTCTTACATATCCGAAACTCTTGTATAATGATTTAAATAATATCATTGAATTATTAAATAATCATATTCATTGTTATGATATCATATATGGTTCAATTAATACTTTATAATACCAGTTATTTTGTAAAATCCATGTTAAAGCTGCATTTTGGGTAAAATAGTTTCATTTATCGTACGTGTTTCAATTTGTTGTTCTTGATATTATTATTACTTATATCATGATTTACTTACTTCCAGAATGTAGATCATGAATTATATATCATATATATTCAGTTTATAAATATATATAATACATAGATGAATGAAATGAAATACACCGTTCATGGAGACGGTAGGTCGTACGTACGCATGAACGTTGTTTTCCTTTCCTTATTAACTTAAATGGAATTAAGTAGATGAAATACATATATATATATACATAAATCGAGTATAATTATTATGTAATATATTTCATGATTTCTTATTATATATATTTTATAATCATTCTCGAATTGTTAACATGGAAAATGAATCTCATCGCGTCGTGGAGACGGTAATCGATACGTACACACGAGCGATGATATCATTCCCATATTTATTGAATAGAATTGTAGTGGATGATATAATATATTAGAATAAGTATGATGTTATATTAATCATATATAGTTATTCTTTACACCATTATACCCATCCAAGTAAGGTGGTGGTGGAAAAACATATTACACCACAGCGTGTAGACGGTATTCCGCACGTACGCACGCGCGGTGATTTCTTTTTCCGTTGGATGGATTGAAGGTGAAATATGGTTTTTTCATATTTATAATAACATATCGGTATATTAGTGATACTGATGTTATTAATTTATGATGAGAAAAATAAAGAAGAAGAAGACGAAGAAGAAAGAAACTTGAATGAATCGGTAGAAGAGATTAGCTCTTCCTCGACGCACCTCCTTTAAACTTATTCTTAGGGCACTATAGTTGGTCTTTTGAAAAGACCAGAACCTCTATGATATAACTAGAGATGTTTATAAGAGTAATTTTTAGGGTTTGGCCGAGCATCAGGGCTCAAAAGGGTGTGCATAGAAGAGGGTAGGGGTTCCCTTTTTATAAGGGAGGAGATGGGCACCTTAGGAAGAACATAAATTATTATTTTATAATAAAGTAATATTCGGTTTTTAATAGCTCCAATTTGATTTATTTCAAATATAAGGTGGGTATGGGTCTAAATACTCTCAAACAATAGGTTTTAGACAAGTTTAGGTTACTATTTTACCCTTATCATTTAGATTTAACCATAATTTAAATAATTTAACTTTTACCGTGTCTTTTTGTTTTCTTAAACTATATGGTAATACACTTACTATAACAAGCCAAAAGAACCCCAAGTGGTTCATTATTAATATATATATCCTTATCTAAGTCATTTTTCTAAACATTAGATTTTTAATAATAGAATAACAATTAATAATATAATATTTGTTTTAAAAAATATTTTATGTCAATTTTGACACTACTTGGTACTTGATTTTTGGGAAAATCATAACAGCATGATTAGTTCGAAAAAAGTTAATTAAATCAATAATAACATTTCATATTAACCTATAAAATTATTGTAATTCATAAAAAGTCTCAAATTACATTTATTTGGGTATTTATAACATCAATTAGTTTAATATTTCATTATTTAGATATTTACTGCATCACTATTCTATCATAAATAATGTAAATTATTTAATGTCTAAAAATTATAAATAAAATACCATCAGGTAGGAAATATTTTTATCTTTCTAATGAATATTTATATTCAAATATATCTTATGTAAAATCCTATATGAAAAATGTTTTAGTTATTAATCTTTGATTTTAACTATTCTAACTCTTTTTTAAATAAAATAATAATAAATTTCCTAATCGAATCCAAGTGGACCTAAAAGGAAATATTTTATTCCTAAGGTTGTTTTTGGTCGAATTACACTTATTCAATAGAATTAGGACATGTGTTAGGGTAATAATAATATCATTTTTACCCTTAATTACCCTAGTAACTTTTAACTATGGTAAATAAAAGAAAAAATTTACTATTCACCAAAAATTATTTTTATCTCAATGAACCACATTTTAGTCCTTGATATTAACCGTGTCTCTCAGATTTTAGAAATTCCACTCACAGGGGCAGTAAAATTAAGTTTTATGTAAATTTCCAAATTCTCCTAGGAGGTGGGTAAAAGAGAGTGAAAAGTTCAATAAAATTTTTATATATCTAAAATTATTATAAAATGACTCCAATGAATTACATTGGACTTATATAGTTATTATGTATCAATTTTGACCTAAAATAAATTTAAATAAAATAAATAATTCTTTAAATAAAATGTTGGTTTTTAAATAGTAACCTAGTGTTTTCACTATTCATAAAAAATTGAACGTTTTCATAAAAATACCAAATATTCACCCTAGGCTAATTTCGATATTTCGAATCCAAAAATGAAGTCAATTTTGAAATAAAAAATTTATAACATTTAAAAAAGTGGGTATTACTATTCATAACGGCTAGTTCATAATAATATTATAATAATTTCTCATTTAGTGAAACTTGGTATTGCGTACTACACACGGTATCGAAGAAAGTCTTGATTGCATGTAATGTAATCCAAGTAAGGGATGCGTGTATTGAAAGCTAAGTTTGGTGTTGCGTATAACATAATCAAAACTTATTTCATTTATACATTAAACAAAATCTATACTTAATGTTGCGTAGAATAATTTCCACAAAACAAACATGAAATTGTGTGTAAAACGAGCCAAGAATAGTGTTGTGTATACTGCAAGTTAATACGGTGTTGCATATAGTACAAGCTAATTTTGGTGTAGCGTACAACATAAGACATCAATGAAATAAAAAAACAATTCTCATAAAATCTCGGGTTGTTACATTCTACCCCCTTAAAATGAATTTCGCCCTCGAAATTCGTCGGGCTTATAAATGGTTTACTACTTGAAAGCTTCGTTCGTAGAAACCCACATCATAAAAGGAATACTTAATTTTAAAAAGTAAAGTAAGAAATGCAATGGTTACCCAGATTAACTCATCACTGGGTTTCCACATAGGAGAACATGGGTGGAAATATGGATATGGAAGAAAAATCTAACCATCAAGTACTTAAGGAGAGTGGTAGGGCACATGGATATGAAAAATACAACAATCACAAAGCCATAAATTTGTGGTGATTTAAGGTGCCATCTGATTCATCGGAAATAAGGACACTAAGACAACATTTTTTTGTTTTTAAGATCATTTCCCAACAGCTAAAGAATTGTTAAATTAAAAGAAATACATACATGATTTTGGTACAATCTTACTGTTGTTTGTGCCTTAAACAATTTCCACATCATATCTTAAATAAATGAAGTTGAATTTGTCTTCCATGAAGTGTTAGCAGATCATGCGATAGAATGATAGGTCATTCCATCTGTCTCAAACTAAAGGATAGTAAAAGTTATTTAATATATATAAGTCCATCTATTGTGAGGTTAATCGTATATGGTTCCTAAAATGGACATATACCTCATATATCATAACGCTTAATATAATAAAACTAGTTTCTACTAACCAGGGACTTCCTGTAGGACAATGGTAGGTGATAAAGGCTTGTCACACTTCGGTTGTGGGTTTGATTCCCGCAACCTTGTCTGACGTGATGGGTTTTCAGCCGTCCTATATATTGTCCCTTTTTCTAAAACTAAACTATTATAACATTCTAGAAATAATATTGAAAAAATGTTATATCCTTAAACAATACTATATAATTTCCAACATAATCCCTTCCAATATTTAGGCTTATCCAAAATACATCTGTCCAATCTCATAGTATAAAGATAACGATTACTGGAAAGGTCACATAACAAGCACGTGAATACCATCATTTATCCCCCATATATAATAAGATATGTCTTGTTTGTCACATTCCAAACATGTGAACACCTTAATCCTATATTCTTTTGAAACATGAATTACTAGAGAACCTTAGTGAAAACATGAATGCTGTCAAAAGTTAACTCTTTCCACATACCGAAATCCCAAAATTTCTATATACTCAAACCATGATATCACTTTGTCCTTATATCAGTCATGAGATCATGAATACTATCAAACATATTATTTTCTCCTTGTCCCTTCATTATGCGCATATCATTTGTCTTACAAAAATATTTCAATCACTTTTCATGGATAACGGTACCATATAATTATTTAAAACCACAATGGACCAATACATAGATATTCCAATATACCATAAAAGTACCTCAACAACATTATTCCTGAATACCAATATATAAACACTTCAATCCATCCACTTAAATGATTTTCATGGAATATGTCTTTCCTCGATTTAGAAGTAACTTCTTAGGTCAGGGCATTGAGTTGGGTAATGCCCATGTTCTCCACAGATAAGACATTGAACTCCATTACAGTCTGTCACTCTATGACCCTTTTCTCCACATAGATAACATCTTCCCCTCCATTTGAGGTATTCCTCAAGGTTCTTCTTCCATTCTTTTGAAATCTCAATCTTCCTTTCTCTATACTCTTCACCATGAGAATATGCATAAAAGTCCACCTTCCTCTTATTTGATAAATTAGGAATACCACTAAAGTTCACCTTGTTAATCATATATCACGATGACTAATTCGACATAATCAAAAAATATTTACTTCTAGGAATTATGAAATTATGTTGCTCATAATCCCCAATTTTTCCATCAGATTCAGTGTTAACCCAATTCGTTATGTTTCCCTCCATTAACTATAACCAGAAACCATTGTGTAAGAAATAGTTAAAATAATGACGAACCACATTATCATAAAAAGTCACTTATAGGATGTATAACTTATGACACCTTCTTTAACCTAAGATAGCTTAGGTTCACCCAAGGTTATTCATGATTGTCAACATAATTCTAAGACTGTAACCTATAGTTATACTAAACCTTAGGTACATCCCTAGACATACCTTAGAAATATATCTAGGAATCTCACTAAAGTTTTCCCATCCTAGTTTCCAAAGGTTAACTAAACCTTTTCTCTGGTACCAACTATAGAGACCCAAAGCTTGATGTACATGGGTGTCATAGAAATTTTTTGGAATACTTAATACATAAAAATAACAGACACTAAAGGACCGTAATAGTTTAGTGTCTTTGGAAACTCAGAATATAATCTTCTAATCTTGGTGAAAGATCTTCAACATCTCCCATAAAGATTTCCCCTTTTATTTTCTTACCTAAAACCATTATTTAAATCCTGGGGTAAAGAAAACATAAAAAGGGGGAGCTCAAATGCCCAGTAAGGGTAAACATAGAGAACATAAAACAATCCATAAACATTTGAATGCAAAAACATGAACAAAAAATCTAAACATCAAAATCATGAGAAAAGACATAAATCTTGGAATTATGTAAGGCATATATCATAATGGAACATAAATCATGATAAAATAGAATGGGAATAAAACATGTAATTGTGGAAAACCATTAATCACATGATATGATTTCAATATTATCCCAGGCATTGCTTCCAATACCATCTTAGTGGACAAAGTCCCTTTCAGAATCGAGTTCACTCCTCATTTCAGTCCTGTAACACTGAACCAGAATAACTTATCGTTCCAGCCATGTCTATCCCAGGAGATATAAATCTTTACCCAATGCCTTGGAGGGACATATAGTTCCCACCCATCTCATAATGAAATCATTCTTACTTGTTCCACAACATGAACATTAATCATTCATCATTATCCAAATTATAAAATGGGTTTCATAAACATCATCCCATCATAACATATTCCATACAAAAAAATGGATATCATTTCATCATAAGAATAGTGAAACCATGTAAATCATAGAGAAATTGTACTACACATATGAAATAATTCCATCTTATATGGAAAATGGTATTGATAAAACCCTTGAAATTAATTCTTGAAGAAAATATCAGTTCTTTTTCAAAATCATTTTATTTTCAAAACATTCCATGCAATTTAAAAGAAAAGGATTTTTTTGAAAATAGTCATGAAATATTGTAGAGTATGATTCATGAAAATAAGGCTTTATGAAACCGTAAAAATCCATTCATGCCGTATATGTTAAAAAAACATTCTCCTCATACTTTTATCAGAAAATTCAAAAAGTTCCTCATATGGTAAACAAAAGAAAGATTCCTTCCATAACACAAAGTAAAAGTCAAAGAGGGGTAAAAATCACATTAAACAAACATGTAATAATATTAATCACTTTATGAAAAACATTTTATGGTCATGGATGAAAAATATTACCCCATAAAATACTTACGTATAAACAATCTTGGATAAAAATGAGATTTGAAAAATTATCCCTTACCTTAGGTCTGATATGCTTCGTACGTATCCGAATCTCTTGTATAATGATTTAAATAATGTCATTGACTTATTACAGAATAATATTCATTGTTATGATATCATATATGGTTCAATTATGACTTTATAATATCGGTTCTTTTGTAAATTCTATGTTAAAGCAGCGTTTTGGGTAAAATCGTTTCATTTATCGTACGTGTTATGATTTGTTGTTTTTGATATTATTAATACTTATATCATTATTTAATTACTTAAATAATGTAAATAACGATTTATATATCATATATATTAAGTATATACTTATATATAATAGATAGATGAATGAAATGAAATATACCGTTCATGGAGACGGTAGGCCATACGTATGTATGAACGTTGTTTTCATTTCCTTATTGACTTGAATGGAATTAAGTAGATGAAATACATACATACATACACATATATATATATCCAGTAGAGTTATTCTGTAATATATTTCATGATTACTTATTATATATATTTTATAATTAGTCTCGAATTGTTAACATGGAAAATGAATCTCATTGCGTCGTGGAGACGGTAATCCGTACGTACGCACGAGCGATGATATCGTTCCCATATTTATTTCATGGAATTGGAGTGGATTATATAATATATTATAACCATTATTATGTTATACTGATCATATATAGTTATTCTTTACACCATTATACCCATCCAAGTAAGGTGGTGGTGGAAAAACAGATTACACCACGACATGGAGACGGTATTCTGTACGTACGCACGTGCAGTGATTTCGTTTTCCATAGGATGTATAGAAGGGGAAATAGGGTTGTTTCATATTTATAATAACATATCAGTATATGAGTGATACTGATGTTATTGATTTACGATGAAACAAATAAAGAAGAAGATGTTGAAGAAGAAAGAAACTTGAATGAATTGGTAGAAGAGATTACCTCTTTCTCGACGTACCTCCATTAAACATCTTTTTAGGGAACTAGAGTTGGTCTTTTGGGAATACCAGAACCTCTATGATATAACTATAGAGGTTTATAAGAATAATTGTCATGGTTTGGCTGAGAATCAAGGCTCAAAAGGGTGTGAAGAGAAGAGGGAAGGGGTGCCCTTTTTATAAGGGAGGAGAGTGGCACCTTAAGAAAAAACATAAAATATTATTTTATAATGATGTCATATTCGGTTTTTAGTAGCTCCAAATTAATTTATTTAGAATATAAGGTGGGTATGGGTCGAACTACTCTCAACCAATAGGTTTTAGACAAGTTGAGGTTACTATTTTATCCTTATTATTTAGATTTAATCCTAAGTTAAATAATTTAACTTTTACCGTGTCTTTTTGTTTTCTTACACTATATGGTTAATAAAATTACTATAACTAGCCAAAATAACCCCAAGTGTTTCATCATTAATATATATATCCTTATCTAAGTCATTTGGCCAATCCTTAGATTTTTAAGAATATAATGACAACTAATAATATAATATTTGTTTTAAAAACAATTTAATGTCAATTTTGGCACTATTTGGTACATGATTTTTGTGAAATTATAACATCATTATTAGTTATAAAAAAGTTAATTAAATCAATACTAACATGTCATAGTAACCTAGAAAATTAGTGTAATTCATAAAAAATCTCAAATTACATTTATTTGGGTATTTATAATATCAATTATTTTAATATTTCATTATTTAGGTAATTACTGCATCACCATTGTGTCATAAATAACTTAATGTATTTAATTTCTAAAAATTATAAATAAAATACCATTATGTAGGAAATATGTTTATCTTTATAATTAATATTTATAGTCTAATTTATCTTATGTATACCCTAATATTAAAAATGTTTTAGTTATTAAACATTGATTTTAACTATTTTAACTCTTTTTTTAAAAAAATAATAATAAATGTCCTAATATAATCCATGTGGACCTAAAGGGAAATATTTTATTCCTTAGGTTGTTTTTGGTCTAATTAAACTTATCCAATAGAATTAGGATATGTTTTAGGGTAATAATAATATCATTTCTACCCTTAATTACCCTATTTACTTTTAACTACTGTAAATAAAAGTAAAAAGTTACTATTCATCATTAATTATTTTTATCACATTGAACCACATTTTAGTCCATGATATTAATCGTGTCTCTTGGATTTTCGAAATTCCACTCACAGAAGCGGTAAAATTATGTTTTATTTAAATTTCCAAATTCTCCTAGGAGGTGGGTAAAAAACGGTGAAAAGTTCAATAAAATTCTTATATATCTAAAATTATAATAAAATGACATCAATGAATTATATTGGACTTATATAGGTATTATGTATCAATTTTGAACTAAAATAAAATTTAAATAAACTAAATAATTATTTAAATAAAAAGTCGGTTTTTAAATAGTAACCAAGTGTTTTCACTATACATCAAAAATTGAAAGTTTTCAGAAAAATACCAAAAATTCATCCTAGGATAATTTCGATATTCCGAAACCAAAAATGAAGTCCATTTTGAATGATAAAATTTATAAAATTTCAAAAAGTGGGTATTACTATTCATAATAACTTGTTCATAAAAATATTATAATAATATCTCGTTTAGTGAAAATTAGTATTGCATAGTACACATGTTATCGAAGATAGTCTTGATTGCGTGTAATGTAAGACAATTCAGGACTGCGTGAAAGCTCTGTTTGGTGTTGCGTATAACATAATCAAAACTCATTTCATTTATACATTAAAAAAATCTATACTCAATGTTGCGTAGAATAACTTCCACAAAACGAACTTGAAATTGTGTTTAACATGAGCCAAGCATAGTGTTGCGTATACTACAAGCTAATACGGTGTTGCAAATAGTACAAGCTAATTTTTTTGTAGCGTACAACACAAGACATCAATGAAATAAAAAAGAATAATTCTCATAATATCTCATGTTGTTACATTCTACCCCCCTTAAAAGGAATTTCTTCCTCGAAATTCGTCGGGGTTATAAATGGTTTACTACTTGAATGTTTCGTTCGTAGAAACCCACATCATAAAAGGAATACTTAATTTTAAAAAGTAAAGTAAGAAATGAAATGGTTACCCAGATTAACTCATCACTGGGTTTCCATATAGGAGAACATAGGTGGAAATATGGATATGGAAGAAAAATCTAACCATCAAGTTCTGATGGAGAGTTGTAGAGGACATGGATATGGAAAAGGAAACAATCACAAAGCCATAAAATTTTGATGATTTATGATACCATCTGATTCATCAGATATAAAGACACTAGGATAACATTTTTTTTTGTTTTTAAGATCATTTCCCTAAAGTTGGAGAATTGTTGAATTAAAATAAATACTTACTTGATTTTGGTACAATCTTACTGTTGTTTGTGACTTGAACAATTTCCACATAATCTCTTATTGAAATGAAGTTGAATTTGTCTTCCTTGAAGTATTAGCAGATCTTCCGATAGAATGATAGGTCATTCCATCTGTCTCAAAAAAAAGGATAGTAAAAGTTATTAAATATACATAAGTCCATCTATAGTGAGGTTAATCATATATGGTTCCTAAAATGGACTTATAATTCATATATCATACCGCTTAATATAATAAAACTAGTTTTTACAAACCGGGGTCTTCTTATAGGACAATGGAAGGCGATAAAAGCCTGTCACACTTCGGTTGTGGGTTCGATTCCCGCAACCTTGTCCGACGTGACGGGTTGTCGGTCGTCCTGTAGGTTCTCCCTTTTTCTAAAACTATACTATTATAACATTGTAGAAATAATATAAAAAAACGTTATATCCTTAAAAAATACTATCTGATGTCCAACATAATCCCTTTGAATCTTTAGGCTTATCCAAAATACATATGTCCAATCTCATAGCATAAAGATAGCGATTACTGGAAATGTCACATAACAAGCACGTGAATACCATCATTTATCCCCCATATATCATAAGATGTTTCTTGTTTGTCTCATTCCAAACATGTTAATTCCATAATCCTATATTCTTTTGAGATATGAATTACCGTATAACCTTAGTGAAACATGAATGCTGTCAAAAGTTAACTCTTTCCACATACCAAAATCCCAAAATTTATATATACTCAAACCATTATATCACTTTTTCCTTATATCCGTCATGAACTCATGAATACTATCAAACATATTATTTTTTCTGTGTCCCTTCATTATTCCATTTTCATTTGTTTTCCAAAAATATTTCAATCACTTTTCATGGTTACCAGTACCATATAATTATTTAAAACCACAATGGACCAATACATATATATTCCAATATACCATAAAAGTACCTCAACAACATTATTCTTGAATACCAATACATAAACACTTCAATCCATCTTCTTCAATGATTGTCATGGAATATGTCTTTCCTTGATTTATAAGTAACTTCTTAGGCCAGAAAATTGAGTTGGGTAAAGTCCATGTTCTCCAGAGATAAGACATTGAACTCCATAACGGTCACTCTATGACCATTTTCTCCCCATAGATAATATCTTCCCCTATATTTGAGGTATTTCTCAAGGTTATTCTTCCCTTCTTTAGAAATATAAATCTTCCTTTCTCTAGGCTCCTCACCATGCGAATATGCATAAAATTCCATCTTCCTCTTAATTCCTAAATTAGGAATACCACTAATGTTCACCTTGTTAATCATATATCGCGATGACTGATTCAGCATAATCACAAAATCTTTCCTTCTAGGAATTACACAATTTCGTTGCTCATAGTCACCAATTTGTCCATCAGATTCAATGTTAACCCAATTCCTTCTGGTTCCCTCCATTAACTAAAACCAGAAGCCATTGTGTAAGAAATAGTTAAAATAATGAGGAACCACATTATCATAAAAAGTCACTTATAGGATTTATAACTTATAACACATTCTTTAAACTATGATATCTTAGGTTCACCCTAGGTTATTCATGATCTTCAACATAATTCTAGGACTGTAACCTATAGTTATACTAAACCTTAGAGACATCCCTAGACATACCTTATAAATATCTCTATGGATCTCACTAAAGTTTTCGCATCCTAGTTTCCAAAGGATAACTAAACCTTTTCTCTGATACCAACTGTAGAGACCCAAAGATTGATATACATGGACATTACATTACTTTTGTGGAATACTTAATACATAACAAAAACAGGCACCAAAGGACCATAATAGTTTAGTGTCTTTGGAAACATAGAATATAATATTCTAATCTTGGTGAAAGATCTTCAACATCTCCCATAAATATCTTGACCTTTTATTTTCTTACCTAAAACCTTTATTTAAATTCTGGGGAAAAGAAAACATAAGAATTGTGAGCTGAAGTTCCCAGTAAGGGTAAACATATAGAATATAAAACAATCGATAAACATTGATATGTAAAAACCTGAACAAAAAATCTAAACATCAAAATCTTGAGAAAATTCATAAATCTTGGAAGTATATAAGTAATATATCATAATGGAAAATCAATCATGATAAAATAGCATGGGAATAAAACATGTAATTGTGGGAAACCGTTTAGCACATGATACGATTTCCATAGTAGCCAAGGCATTGCTGCCAAGACCATCTTAGTGGACAAAGTCTCTTTCATAATCAAGTTCACTCCTAGTTTCAGTCCTATAACACTGAACTGGATTAACTTACGATTCTAGACATGTATATCTCATGAGATATAAATCTTTACCTAATGCATTGTAGGGATATATAGGTCACACCCATCTCATAATTAAATCATTCCTACTTGTGCCACAACATGAACATTAATCATTCATCATTACCCAAATTATAAAATGGGTTTCATAAACATCATCCCATCATAACATAATCCATATAAAAATAGATATAATTTCATCATAAGAAAAGTTAAACCATGTAAATAATAGCGAAATTATACTACACATATGAAATAATTCCATCTTATATGGAAAATGGTTTTGACAAAACACTTAAAATGAATTCTTGAGGAAAATATCCTTTCCTTTTCAAAATCATTTTCTTTTCACAAAATTCCATGCAACATTAAAAGAAAAGGAATTTTCTGAAAATAGTCTTGAAATATTGTAGATTAAGATTCATTAAAATAAGTATTTATGAAACCGTAAAAATCCATTCATGCCGTATAAGTTAAAAAAACATTATCCTCGTATTTTTGTCCGAAAAGTCAAAAAGTTCCTCGTATGGTAAACAAAAGAAAGATTCCTTCCATAACACAAAGTAAAAGTCAAATAGGGATAAAAATTACATTAAACACACATGGAATAATATTAAACACTTTATTAAAAACATTTTATTGGCATGGATGAAAAATATTACCCCAGTAAATACTTACGTATAAGCAATCTCGGATAAAAATGAGATTTACAAAATTATCCCTTACCTTAGGTCCGATATGATTTGTGCATATCTGAACCTCCTTTATAATGATTTAAATAAGGTCATTTACTTATTACAGAATCATATATTTTTCTATGATATCATATATGGTTCAATTATGACTTTATGATACCCGTTATTTTGTAAATTCCATGTTAAAGCAGCGTTTTGGTTAAAATCATTTCATTTATCGTACGTGTTTCGATTTGTTGTTATTGATATTATTATTACTTATATAAGGATTTTCTTACTTCCAGAATGTAAAAAATTATTTATATATCATATATATTCACTATGTAAATATATATAATAGATTGATGAATGAAATGAAATAAACCGTTCCTGGAGACGGTAGACCGTACGTACGCATGAACGTTGTTTTCCATTCCTTATTGACTTAAATGGAATTAAGTAGATGACATACACATAGATATATATATATATATAAATAATTCTAGTAGAATTATCATGTCATATATTTCATGATTACTTATTATATATATTTTATAATCATTCTCTAATTGTTAACATGGAAAATGAATCTCATCGCGTCGTGGAGACGGTAATCCGTACGTACGCACGAGAGATGATATCATTCTCATATTTATTGAATGGAATTGGAGTGGATAATATAATATATTAGAATCAGTATGATGTTATAATAATAATAATATCGTTATTCTTTACACCATTATACCCATCTAAGTAAGGTGGTGGTGGAAAAAAAAGATTACACCACGACGTGGAGACGATATTTCGTACATACGCACACACGGTGATTTCATTTTCTGGAGGATGGATAGAATGTGAAATAGGGTTGTTTCATATTTATAATAATATATCAGTATATTATTGATACTTATGTTATTGATTTATGATGAAACAAAAAAAAAATAATAATTTGAAGAAGAAAAAACTTGAATGAGTCGGTAGAAGAGATTACCTCTTCCTTGACACACCTCCTTTAAACATCTTCTTAGGGCACTAGAGTTGGTATTTTGAGAAGAAAAGAACCTCTATGATATAACTAGATAGTTTGAGAAGAGTAATTGGAAGGGTTTTTCTGATCTTCAAGGCTCAAAAGGGTGTGAAGAGAAGATGAAAGGGGTGCCCTTTTTATAAGGGAGGAGAGAGGCACCTTAGGAAAAACATAAAATATTATTTTATTATAAAGTTATATTCAGTTTTTATTAGCTCTAAATTGATTTATTTAGAATCTAAGGTGGTTATGAGTCGAAATCATCTCAACCATTAGGTTTTAGACAATTTTAGGTTTCTATTTTTGCCTTATCATTTAGATTTAACCCTAAGTTAAATAATTTAACTTTTACCGTGTCTTTTTTCTTTCTTACACTATATGGTTAATAAACATACTATAACAAGCCAAAAAAACCCCAAGTGGTTAATTATTAATATATATATACCTATCTAAGTCATTTGGATGAACCATATATTTTTATGAATAGAATAACAATTAATAATATAATATTTATTTTAAAAACTATTTTATGTAAATTTTGACACTATTTGTTACGTGATTTTTGTGAAAATCATAACAGCATGATTAGTTCAAAAAAAGATAATTAAATAAATACTAAGAAGTCATATTTACTTAGAAAATTAGGGGAATTCATAAAAACTCTCAAATTACATTTATTTGGGTATTTATAACATCAATTAGTTTAATATTTTATTATTTAGTTAATTACTGCATCACCATTGTGTCAAAAATAACATAAATTATTTAATGTCTAAAAAATATAAATAAAATACCATTAGGTATGGAATATTTTTACCTTTATAATGAATATTTATAGATGAATTTATCGAATATATAATCATATATTAAAAATGCTTTAGTTATTAAACTTTGATATCAACTATTTTAACTCTTTTTAAAATAAAATAATAATAAATGTTCTAATCTAATCCAAGTGGACCTAAAGGGAAATATTTTATACCTAAGGTTGATTTTGGTTGAATTTCACTTATCCAATAGAATTAGGACATGTGTTAGGGTAATAATAATATCATTTTTACCCTTAATTACCCAATTTACTTTTAACCGTGGTAAATAAAAGTAAAAAGATACTATTCACCAAAAATTATTTTTATATCATTGAACCACATTTTAGTCCTTGATATTAACCGTGTCTCTTGGATTTTCGAAATTCCACTCACAGAAGTGGTAAAATTACGTTTTATTTAAATTTCCAAATTCTCCTAGGAGGTAGGTAAAAGATGGTGAAAAGTTCAATAAAATTTTTACATATCTAAATTTATTATAAAATGACTACAATGAATTACATTGGACTTATATAGGTATTATGTATCAATTTTGACCTAAAATAAATTTAAATAAAATAAATAATTATTTAAATTAAAATTCAGGTTTTAAATAGTTACCCAGTTTTTTCAATATTCATCAAAAATTGAAAGTTTTCAGAAAAATATCCAAACTTTACCCTAGGATAATTTTGATATTCCAAATACAAAAATGAAGTCCATTTTGAAAGATAAAATTTATAAAATTTTAAAAAGTGCGTATTACTATTCATAACGGCTAGTTTATAACAATATTATAATAATATATCATTTAGTGAAACTCGTTATTGCGTACTACACATGCTATCGAAGAAAGTCTTGATTGCGTGTAATGTAAGCCAAGTCAGGGTTTCATGTAGTGAAAGCTCAGTTTGGTGTTGCGTATAACATAATCAAATCTTATTTCATTTATACATTAAATAAAATCAATACTTAATGTTGCAAATAATAATTTCCACAAAATGAACATGAAATTGTGTGTAACACGAGCCAAGAATAGTGTTGCGTATACTACAAGATAATACGGTGTTTCATATAGTACAAGCTAATTTTGGTGTAGTGTACAACACAAGACATCAATGAAATAAAAATAATAATTCTCATAAAATCTCAGGTTGTTACATTTACCCCCCTTAAAATGAATTTCACCCTTGAAATTCATCGGGGTTATAAATGGTTTACTACATAAAAGTTTTATTTGTAGAAACCCACATCATAAAAGGAATACTTAATTTTAAAAATTAATGTAAGAAATGCAACAGTTACCCAGATTAACTCATCACTGGGTTTCCAAATAGGAAAACATTGGTGGAAATATGGATATGGAAGAAAAATCTAACCATCATGTTCTGATGGATAGTGGTAGAGGACAAGGCTATGAAAAATACAACAATCACAAAGCCATAAATTTGTGATGATTTAAGGTACCATCTGATTCATTGGATATAAGGACACTAGGACAACATGTTTTTTTTTGTTTTTAAGATCATTTCCTTAAAGTTGAATAATTGTTGAATTAAAAGAAATACTGACTTGATTTTGGTACAATCTTACTGTTGTTTGTGGCTTGAACAATTTTCACATCATCTATTAAAGAAATGAAGTTGAATTTGTCTTTCGTGAAGTGTTAGCAGATCATGCGATAGAATGATAGGTCATTCAATCTGTCTAAAAAAGGATAATAAAAGTTATTAAATATACATAAGTCCATCTATAGTGAGGTTAATCGTATATGGTTCCTAAAATGGACTTATACTTCATATATCATACCACATAATATAAAACAAATAGTTTCTACTAACTAGGGACTTCCTGTAGGCCAATTGAAGGCGATAAAGGCCTGTCGCACTTCGATTGTGGGTTCGATTCTTGCAACCTTGCCCGACGTGACTGGTTTTCACCTGTCCTGTAGGTTGTCCCTTTTTCTAAAACTACACTATTATAAAAATCAAGAAATAATATCTAAAAAAAGTTATATGCTTAAAAAATACTATCTGATTTCCAACATAATACCTTCCAATCTTTAGGCTTATCCAAAATACATCTGTCCAATGTCATAGTATAAAGAAAATGATTACTAGAAAGGTCACATAATAAGCACGTGAATACCAACATTTATCTCCCATATACCATAAGATATGTCTTGTTTGTCACATTCCAAACATGTGAATACCTTAATCCTATATTATTATGAAAAATGAATTACCATAGAACCTTAGTGAAAACATGAATGCTGTCAAAATTTAACTCTTTTCACAAACCAAAATCCAAAAATTTCTATATACTCAAACCATGATATCACTTTGTCCATATATTATTCATGAGCTCATGAATACTATCAAACATATTATTTTCTCCTTGTCCCTCCATTATGCGCATATCATTTGTTTTCCAAAAAAAATTTCAATCACTTTTCATGGTTACTAGTACCATATAATTATTTAAAACCACAATGGACCAATTCATAGATATTCCAATATACCATAAAGTTACCTCAACAACATTATTCTTGAATACCAATAGATAAACACTTCAATCCATCCTCTTCAAGGATTTTCATGAAATATGTCTTCCCTTGATTTAGAAGTAAGTTCTTAGGTCAGGGCATTGAGTTGGGTAATGCTTATGTTCTCCACATATAAGACATTTCAGTCCATAACATTCTGTCATTCTATGACCCTTTTCTTCACATAGATAACATCTTCCCCTCCATTTGATGTATTCCTCAAGGTTCTTCTTCCCTGCTTTAGAAATCTCAATCTTCCTTTCTCTATGCGCCTCACCATGAGAATATTCATAAAAGTCCATCTTCCTCTTATTTTCCAAAGTAGGAATACCTCTAAAGTTCACCTTGTTAATCATATATCACGATGACTGATTCTTCATAATCACAAAATCTTTCCTTCTAGGAATTACACAATTTCGTTGCTCATAGTCACCAATTTGTCCATCAGATTCAATGTTAACCCAATTACTTCTGGTTTCCTCCATTAACTAAAACAAGATACCATTGTGTAAGAAACAGTTACAATAATGAGGAACCACATTATCATAAAAATTCACTTATAGGATTCATAACTTATGAAACATTATTTAACCTATGATAGATTAGGATCACCCTAGGTTATTCATGATCTTCAACATAATTCTAGGACTGTAACCTATAGTTATACTAAACCTTAGGGACATCCCTAGACATAACTTATAAATATCTCTAGGGATCTCACTAAATGTTTCGCATCCTAGTTTGCAAAGGTTAACTAAACCTTTGCTCTGATATCAACTGTAGAGACCCAAAGCTTGAAGTACATGGAAATTACATTACTTTTGTGTAATACTTAATACATAACAAAAACAGGCACCAAAGGACCGTAATAGTTTAGTGTCTTTGGAAACTCGGAATATAATCTTCTAATCTTGGTGAAAGATCTTCAACATCTCCCATAAAGATCTTCCCCTTTTATTTTCTTACCTAAAACCTTTCTTTAAATCCAGGGGAAAATAAAACATAAAAAGGGTGAGCTCAAATGCCCAGTAAGGGTAAACATATAGAACATAAAACAATCCATAAACATTTGAATGCAAAAACTTGAACAAAAAATCTAAACATCAAAATCTTGAGAAAATAAATAAATCATGGAAGAATGTAAGGCATATATAATAATAGAACATCAATCATGATAAAATAGCATGGGATGAAAACATTTAATTGTGGAAAACCATTAAGCACATGATATGATTTCCATAGTAGCCAAGGAATTTCTGCCAAGACCATCTTAGTGGACAAATCCCCTTTCTGAATCGAGTTCACTCCTCGTTTCAGTACTGTAACACTGAACCAGATTAACTTACCATTCCAGAAATTTCAATCTCATGAGATATAAATCTTTACCCAATGAATTGGAGGGATATATAGGTCCCACCCATCTCATAATGAAATCATTCCTACTTGTGCCACAACATGAACATTAATCATTCATCATTACCCAAATTATAAAATGGGTTTCATAAACATCATCCCATCATAACATAATCCATACAAATAAATGGATATCATTTCATCATAAGAAAAGTGAAACCATGTAAATCATAGAGAAATTATACTACACATATGAAATAATTCCATCTTATATGGAAAATGGTTTTGATAAAACACATGAAATGAATTCTTGGGGAAAATAGCCTTTCTTTTTCAAAATAATTTTCTTTTCACAAAATGCCATGAAGCTATAAAAGAAAATGATTTTTTTTGAAAATAGTCATGAAATATTATGGAGTAAGATTCATGAAACTAAGGCGTTATTAAACCATAAAAATCTGTCCATGCCGTATAATTTAAAAAAACATTCTCCTCGTACTTCTGTAGGAAAAGTCAAAAAGTTCCTCGTATGGTAAACAAAAGAAAGATTCCTTCCATAACACAAAGTAAAAGTCAAAGAGGGGTAAAAATGACATTAAACACACATGGAATAATATTAAACACATTATGAATAACATTTTACGGGCATGGATGAAAAATATAACCCCAGTAAATACTTAGGTATAAGCAATCTCGGATAAGAATGAGATTTGAAAAATTATCCATTACCTTAAGTCCAATATGCTTCGTATGTATCTGAACCTCTTGTATAATGACTTAAATAATGTCATTGACTTATTAAAGAATCATATTCATTGTTATGTTATCATAAATGGTTCAATTATGACTTTATAATACCCATTATTTTGTAAATTCCTTGTTTAAGAAACATTTTGGGTAAAATCATTTCATTTATCATACTTGTTTTGATTTGTTGTTATTGATATTATTATTAATTATATCATGATTTATTTACTTCCAGAATTTAAATAATGATTTTTATATCATATATATTCAGTATATACATATATATAATAGATAGATGAATCAAATGAAATACAACGTTCATGGAGACGGTAGACCGTACGTACGCATGAACATTGTTTTCCTTTCCTTATTGACTTGAATGGAATTAATTAGATGACATACATATATATATACATAAATAAAATATCTTTATTATGTCATATATTTCAGGATTACTTATTATATATATTTTATAATCATTCTCGAATTGTTAACATGGAAACTGAATCCCATCGCGACATGGAGACGGTAATCCGTACGTACGCACGAGCGATGATATCGTTCTCATATTTATTGAATGGAATTGG
Source organism: Viscum album (assembly GCA_963277665.1). Lineage (NCBI taxonomy): Eukaryota > Viridiplantae > Streptophyta > Magnoliopsida > Santalales > Viscaceae > Viscum > Viscum album. Next base: position 1,368,374,437 of record OY728162.1, on the reverse strand, counting down.
AGTCGATGATATAATATATTATAATCATTATTATGTTTTAATAATCATATATAGTTATTCTTTACCCCATTATACCCATCCAAGTAAGGTGGTGGTGGAAAAACAGATTACACCATGGCGTGGAGACGATATTCCGTACGTACGCACATGCGTGATTTCATTTTCCGTAAGATGGAATGAAGGTGAAATAGGGTTGTTTCATATTTATAATAACATATCAGTATATGAGTGATACTGATGTTATTAATTTATGATGAAACAAATAAACAATAAGAAGTTGAAGAAGAAAGAAACTTGAATGAATCGGTAGAAGAGATTACCTCTTCCTCGACTCACCTCATTTAAACTTCTTCATAGGGCACTAGAGTTGGTCTTTTGAGAAGACCAGAACCTATATGATATAACTAGAGATGTTTAGAAGATTAATTGGTAGGGTTTTTCAGAGATTCAAGGAACAAAAGGGTGTGAAGAGAAGAGGGATGGGGTGCCCTTTTTATTAGGGAGGAGAGGGGCACCTTAGAAATAACATAAAATATTATTTTATAATAAAGTCAAATTCGGTTTTTAATAGCTCTAAATTGATTTATTTCGAATATATGGTGGGTATGGGTCGCGCTCCTTCCAACCAAATGGTTTTAGAGAAGTTTAGGTTACTATTTTATCCTTATCATTTAGATATAACCATAAGTCAAATAATTTAACTTTAACCATTTCTTTTTGTTTTCTTACACTATATGTTTAATAAAATTCCTATTTCAAGGCAAACTACCCCCAAGTGGTACATTATTAATATATATATCCTTATCTAAGTCATTTTTCCGATCCATACAATTTTAAAAATAGAATAAAATTAATAATATAAAATTTTCTTTAAAACTATTTTATGTCAATTTTGAAAATATTTGGTACTTGATTGTTGTGAAAATATTAACAGCATGATTAGTTCTAAAATAGTTAATTAAATAAATAATAACATGTCATATTAACCTAGAAAATTATTGGAATTCATAAAAAGCCTCAAATTACATTTATTTGGGTATTTATAACATTAATTAGTTTAACATTTCATTATTTAGGTAATTAATGCATCACCATTGTGTCATAAATAACTTAAATTATTTAATGTCTAAAAATTATAAATAAAATACCATTAGGTAGGAAATATTTTTATCTTTATAATTAATTTTTATAGTTGAATTTATCTTATTTATAACCTTATATTTAAAAAAATTAGTTATTAAACATTGATTTTAACTATTTTAACTCTTTTTTAAATAAAATAATAATAAATGTCCTAATCTAATCCAAGTGCACCTAAAGGGAAATATTTTATTCCTAAGGTTGTTTTTGGTCGAATTAAACTTATCCAATAGTATTATGTCATGTGTTAGGGTAATAATAATATCATTTTTACCCTTAATTACCCTATTTACTTTTAACCGTGATAAATAAAAGTAAAAAGTCACTATTCAAAAAAAATTATTTTTATCTCCTTGAACCACAATGTAGTCCTTGATATTAACCGTTTCTCTCGGATTTTATAAATTCCACTCACAAAAGCGGTAAAATTAAGTTTTATGTGAATTTCCAAATTCTCCTAAGAGATGGGTAAAAGACGGTGAAAAGTTCAATAAAATATTTATATATCTAAAATTATTATAAAATGACTACAATGAATTACATTGGACATGTATAGGTATTATGTATCAATTTTGACCTAAAATAAATTTAAATAAAATAAATAATTATTTAAATAAAAAGTCTGTTTTTAAATAGTAACCCATTATTTTCACTATTCATAAAAAATTGAATGTTTTCAGAAAAATACCAAAAATTCACCCTATGCTAATTTCGATATTCTGAATCCAAAAATGAAGTCCATTTTGAAAGATAAAATTTATAACATTTCAAAAAGTGGGTATTACTATTCATAATGACTAGTTCATAATAATATTATAATAATATCTTGTTTAGTAAAACTCGGTATTGCGTACTACACATGCTATCGAAGAAAGTCTTGATTGCGTGTAATGTAAGCCAAGTCAGGGCTGTGTGTAGTGAAATCTCCGTTTGGTGTTGTGTATAACATAATCAAAACTTATTTCATTTATACATTAAACAAAATCTATTCTTAATGTTGCGTAGAATAATTTCCACAAAACGAACATGAAATTGTGTGTAACACGAGCCAAGAATAGTGTTGCGTATGCTGAACGCTAATACGGTGTTGCATATATTACAAGATAATTTTGGTGTTGTGTACAACACAAGACATCAATGAAATAAAAAAGAATAATTCTCATAAAATCTCGGGTTGTTACAGTCTTCTTGATATTGTTTACCTGGTTGTTAGTGTAGATTACCGTTTGGTCTTAGCCCTATAGTTGAAATAGATACATAATGTTTTTCAAGAATTTAAGCATAGGAATTTTCTTTTTTGAGCTATCATATGTCTTTGTATGGGATTATCTTGATGTTAAAATATATTGACAATGTGAAATGAGTTCTATGCCCTTTTATGTAAAAATTCTCACACATTGGGGGATATTGATTCCTCATAAATGTTTCCCAATTGAATGGCACAATTTTGAGAACCTCACTCTAAGAGCAGGTCTTGGATTTGTAATACGATGTGGGGTTTCATGGGTCAAGACCCAAATCATCCTCGATGAAACCTGAATAGATCACTATGAAACTCTCCATTTTCATGAGGTTCAGTGATAATAGCAATGGACCAGACTAAAGGGTCAAGACCGCAGCCTGACACTAATCTGGAGCGTGGTTATAGTGGAACAACCCAAGTGGTATGGAGAAGTGGGTTTCCCCAGGTGGTCCTTTTTGAAAACATTATACTCTCCAAGAGCCTCTCATAGGGGCTACCTATGCACACCCTGCATGTGCACTAGAACCACAATATAGGCCCCCTAATGCAGCCTAGAATGTGAAACCACCCCTATGAATGACACCTACATGGGGTACCTATTTTGGGTATCTTCCAAAAAAATGTCTTCACCCAAGGAACCATGTTTTCGAATAAATAAAGTCATATGTCTCCTCAGTTATGAATAATGGAAAATTTCAAGAATCCTCCAAGCTCTTGTCGCACAACCCCTTCACCTAGGTCCTAAAATATTCTTCAGGTATCCCTCTACAAGCTAATAATAGAGGTAAATTAATGAGTATAGTGGGATAAATGTTCCTCTAGGGCCTGAAACACAAGACACCTCCATGAGAACCCCCTCCACCCTTTTGAAAAAACACATGCACAAAGGTCCCTTACGTAACCCGTGACGTGTGTGATACCCTTATAGGGACACCTGAGAAGACCCTTGGGTCTTTGGGAAAGGGGTCAACCACTTGTTGTCTCCTAGGTGAACCATCATATAAGGTTCCTACATCTGACGCATGAATACCCCCTACAAGAATCATTTCCATCTCATCCTAGATCTTGCTTAAAGCACCTCATGCTCATCAATATTGTCATGCTGAGACACCTTCATGCCCTCTTTTAAGACAATAATGGATGGTATCCACTTTAATTTGATCCCTTGACTAGGGGGGGAAACTTTAATCCTCCTCCAAAGCCTACATACTTGTTAGAACATGGTAAGAGACACACCAATTTGTCTCCAATTTAGACATGAATTCCTTCAATTGGAGGTTTTCCACATCTATCCACATTGATAGGTAGGTTCCTTGGGGTACATGTGAATATGGATTCTCTTGGTCATGGGGACCACAAACCTATCGGAAGTGTCTAATACCTCATAGAGTTGAACATGAGGGATATGACATTCCCCCCCATTATCATATCTAGTACTATGGAACTTCAGTTTTAGGTTGTAAGGGAGAGAATCATGCTTTCTTTTCTATTTGAGGATTAGCGCATTATCTTTCTCTCTTCCCCAAAAACATATTCTAGGGAATATCTCCTAGATTAAGCCCCTATAATTTCTTCTAGGACCTATCCTAATTCATTCATTTCTACTTCTTCATGCCCATTGGATTTATTTGTATGGGAAGTCATACATGAATATCTAGGATATGAAAATGAGTGATATTGGGCACATCACAACACTTTCTTCTCCTCAACTACCCCTGGACTTTTCCACCAATAGGGGAAACATGGTGTGGTTTCCTAGATCTACTACTTCCCGTTTTTTCTCACACCATGAATGACTAATTTGGTCTTAGAGGATGGTGTTTATCATGATTCCACATGATCCCAAACCTAAGGGATTCCTTGTATGTGGTGCAATCCACCAAACCCAAACTCATGTGCATTATTTCAAGCGTATGATCCAACCAACCTGTCACGACCCGTCCTCGGGGCCCGTGCCGTGACTACCCCATGCCCGCCTTCCATAGGCCAGGGGCTGGCGACTAGCACCAATGTGTAAATCCCAAAAAAGGGAAGGCGTTGCCTTTAAAAAGTAAAAAAGCACCACAGAGTAAGTAAGCGGAAAAGTACACACTAAGTAAAAACGGTACAAGCTGTGCTGAAAGTAAAAGGGGCCAGAAATACAAGCCCAACTGTAAAGTACAACTGAAAGGAAAAACAACTACTGAAATGAAAAGCCGCAGCGTCGAGCCGTCCTCTAGAAGTCCCACCTGAAGGGTGGGTACAGATAGCCTCCACAGCTCCTCGGTCCATCAGTCCGCTCCGAGTGCGTCCTGCCCAGTGGTCCACCTCCAAGTACCGTCCAGCTCCGCAAGCCTCCACCACGATCAGCGCTGCCCGTCATCTGCAACCAACACCACAAAGTGCGGGCATAGCCCGTGCAGGGGTGAGTATAAGCTAGTCAGTAGGGACCCTGAGACCCCAGAAGGTCTCCCGAAATCCACAAAGGATATACCACAACGGAAAGATACAATCATGAAGTAACAACCGACACTGCTTAGGTATATGCCCATACATATACCTAAGTCATCAATCCCCATTCGGCTCCAACATCCGAGCCCAAGCACAACCCAGTCCACACAGGAAAGCAAACGTAAATCCACACAGGATAGCACAACACAATCCACAAACGAGAGCAAAACGTAATCCACACAGGAAAGCATGACACAATCCACAAAGGAGAGCAAAACGTAAATCCACACAGGATAGCACAACACAATCCACAAAGGAGAGCAAAACGTAATCCACACAGGATAGAAAAACACAATCCACAAAGGAGAGGAAAACGGATTTCAGCTCACACTGGTATACATCATCGGAAAGGTGAAAGAGATGATCAGACATAGATACTGAATCATCTAAGCTGGGACCCACATAGGATACAAGACCAGCCGCCCTCATTGTTTCATTTGTGCTGGGACCCACATAGGATACAAGACCAGCACAGCTAGGACCCACATAGGATACAAGACCAGCTGTCTTCGTTGATTCATCTATACTGGGACCCACATAGGATACAAGACCAGTATTTAATCATCTAAGCTGGGACCCACATAGGATACAAGACCAACACTCTTCATTGATTCAACTATACTGGGACCCACATAGGATACAAGACCAGTATTGAATCATCTAAGCTGGGACCCACATAGGATACAAGACCAGCACAGCTAGGACCCACATAGGATACAAGACCAGCTGTCTTCGTTGATTCATCTATACTGGGACCCACATAGGATACAATACCAGTATTGAATCATCTAAGCGGGGACCCACATAGGATATAAGACCAGCACAGCTAGGACCCACATAGTATAAAAGACCAACTGTCTTCATCGTCGCAGTCCACTAAGGATCTCTGCACAATCGTCGTCGCGGTCCACTGAGGATCTCTGCACCGTCGTCGAAGTCGCAGCCAGCACTAGGGTTCCCGCACACAGCAAGCTCATTCGAGAGGGTCCGCTCCATGAGCCGAGAGGCCAATACATCAACTGTCACAAGTCCGAAGTTGATGTATCCAAAAGTTCCGTATCGTCAACAGGAACTCAACGTCGCAGACGGCGCGTCAATCGGACGCCCGGTCTGAGAGTTATTGGCTTTTTCGTCCCAGGGGCCCGGTTGGTTTTTAAAGAAAAACCAACCCGATCGTATTCCACCTACGTCCAAACCTCGGGCAGAGTATTCCAAAAGATTCGTCTCACTTAGAGGAACTCAACAAAGTTGACGGCACATTAATCAGACGTTCGTAGCTCAAGATATGAGCGTTTCTGCTGCGAGGGCCCAGTTGGTTTCGTGTACGAACCAACCCGGCCAAACCCAAAGTATTCCAAAACCTTGAATGTGAAATACCGAAACGACCGTCTCGATCCAAGGATCGTGTTGCTGCTGATGGTGAGTCGTTTGGAGGCTCGTAGCTCAAGTTACGGGCATTTGAACAAAAAGCATCTGAAGACGGGGGGTCCGGGCCCGGGCCGAGCCGGCTCGACCCCCCCCCCCCCAGGGGCGGCCGAACCGGGTCGACCCGGCCCGGCTCGGCTCGGCCGAGCGACGCGGGGGGGAGCTGCCACCCCCGTGGCACCCGCGGGGTGTCGCCCTGGAAAGCCGAGCGACGCGGGGGGGAGCCGCCGCCCCCCGCGGGACAACACCGCGGCACCGGCGGGGTGTCGCTCGGACAACAGGACGCGGCTTCCGCCGCGTCCCCCGCACGCCGGACCCGCACGGCCGCGGGTCCGTGAGTGCCGCCACCGCGCCTTCGGCCGCGACGGCCTTGTCCGGCAGCGCGCCGGGGCGCCGCCGCTCCCGGCTGCCGGCGCCGACGCGTCGGCGACCCGCGCCGCCGGCGGCTTCCGCGGGCCACCGGAGTCACTCCGGTGGTCCGATTCTGTTCCCGTCCGCGCCGCTGCTCCTCCCGGGACTCTCTCTTTACTGCGGAACCATCACACTTCCGTTGTGGCACATTCCGTCGTCGCCTGTCAAATCCGCATAACAACGAAGAACGGCGGAGGGTCGTCAGGCCGTGTTCGTTTGGCAAGTACCCTCCGCATTAGTGATAAACAACGGGAGAAACAATATTCAACATATGAATCAACAATTTTTAATGGAATAAATTTTTTTATGAATTGGGTTCTTCATTCTTGAACGGAAACAACACGGAAAAGTAAGGGCAATTCCAAAAAAATAAAATCCCTACCTCGTTGGTCGTCGTCGTACGCACGTTCTTCGCGGAATTTCTCATCGCAGAAGGAGGGGATCGTCACGTCGTCGTGGAAAGGCGTCGCGTCGTCGCGGAAACCGGCGTTGAGTCGGCGAACTCAACGGACCAAGAAACAACAGATTTAATTTAATTATAAATAATTAAATCCGTGTTATGGTAAAACCCACAAATGAGATTAATAAGAAAGTCTGAGACTCTTACCTCAAGCAGCTGATCGAAGATTCGTTGCGGAGGAAGAGACGTCGCAGAAGAACGTTGCAGGAAGGGAACGTCGGCGTCGCGGAACACGGCTTCGCGTCTTCGACTTCCACGGGTTCGGCGTTCTTCATCGGAGGCCGGCGTTCTTCGCGTTCTTCACGAAGGAGGATGAAGGTTCAAGAACTCTGACAAACCTCTCAACAAGTAATCATCCAAAAAGACTAGTTGGTCTTATTTTATTATTACGCCAACAAACGAAAAAGGGTAAGTAACGACCCATCAATTCGTTGTATTAATTCAACTAAAGTAACAGCTCATTTAATTCACGAAATAAACCGCCCAATTAAATGGTCTATTAAGAATTTAAGAAAACGTGTCAGTTGACTTTCATAATGATGGGTTTTTGCGGGTGCGTTACTTAGCAGAAAGAAACGGCGGGGCTCGTGCGGGCCCCACCTCACAAATATCCTACCAAGAGGGTAGGATATTTCTGGATAGTACCCTATCCAGTTCAAGTCATCTTAAGCTGCTTTTAAGTGGCTTGAAGTGGCTTCCAAGTGGCTTAAGTGAAATAAAATAAAGTTGTCAAAAAATTATTTTATTTCTTAACTTTAAGCCCGAAAATTAAAAACCACACCCGAGCAAACGCAACTCTGGAAGAGGCGTTTCTAAGCGAATACCGGCGTTGTGATTTAATCGGTTCCCTCAGAATTTGATTCCGGGCACCGGTTCAAAAGTTAGAAAAACCCGCTCGTCCGTTCACTGAACGTACCCGAGCCAAACTTTGGAAAATGATTCCGGGCACACCGGGCCTCAGAATCAGGTGTCGTCAGAAATTGCGTTGTTGTAAAATTCCAAGGAAAATTAAGAAAAAAAAATTTCCTTGAAATTTACGGGTCATTACATTACTCCCACCTCAGGGATTTACGTCCCCGTAAAGATACATCATAAACTAGGGAAACAAATGTGGGTACTGAGCACGCATCTGAGCCTCCTGCTCCCATCTGCTCTTCTCGAGGTTCCCGTGCTCCCATCTGATGCGCACAAGTGGAATCGATCGCCCACGTAGGACCCTCTCCTGTCGATCTTCTCTCTCCACCGGGACCTCCGCAAAAGTCGCCCTATCATCCATGTCTAGCTCCCCATAGTCAATGATGTGCGTCGGGTCGTGCACGTATCTCCTCAGCTAGGATACGTGGAACACGTCGTGCACCCGGTGCAAATGAGGTGGCAGAGCCAGGTGATAAGCCACCTCGCCAATCCTGCTAAGGACCTGGAAAGGCCCGATGAAGCGTGGAGACAACTTGCCGCCGCGGCCAAATATCCGCAAACAACATCGAGGTGAGACATGCAAGAAGACGTGGTCGCCATCCTCGTACTCTAGTGGCCTCCGCCTCCTGTCAGCATATGACTTTTTCCGGCTCTGAGCTGTCCTCATCCGCTCCTGGATGACCTAGACCTTCTCTGTCGTGGCCCAGACCATCTCCGTCCCCACAAGAGCTGCTAAGATTTCTTCTTTGCCAATAAGAGAAATCTGATCCCATCCCCTGGATGAACCACATTCTTTGCCTAATATAGTCAATTCCGACATGGATGATACTAATCCATACCAAGGATGACTTCGTAAGGCCTCGACGCTACTACCAAGAGATCCAACCGTTACTCTCACCTCCAAGGGTTGAGTCACACTGTCAGCATCAGTGTGTGGTAACTGGGTCTCCTCCAGTAGATTTCTCACAAGTTAGGGTCAAGTCAACAGTCAAAACTGGAACCTCTTAGTAAAAACACAAATGAGGACATGAATGAAATCATCACAAAGGTATGCGTCTTTTATTATTGCAGCTCATAATACAAAGATGCTACACAATAGCAACAAGGAACTAGAAGTACAAAGGACGTATCCACTAGTTCCGCTCCTGTCCATCTGCTCCCAGAGATCCATGATCGAAGGCCTCGGCTGCCTGAATCTGAGCTCTCGCATGTCCACCTACTCCCTGTGGTCGGGGTGGACCTCCTGGTGGTGGTGGTGGCAACACCTCGAAGTGTCTCCCACCATCGGCTACTCGGCCAGCTCCTCTGCCTCGTCCGCCTGCACCCTGTGGACCACCATGGCCGAACCTCTGTCTGGGAGGTCCCTCTACCGCCTGATGCTCATCTGTAAGACGAGTCGGGAAGTCTCGATCCATGTGACCTCGCCCACTGCATGTGTAGCAATGTTTGCCCCTCGTGTAGCTGGCTCTCCTTTGGGTGCCACGCACAACCAAATCTTCATCCTGAGACTGCCCATCTGATGGTCTGGCCCGTTTGAACCTCTGAGTCACCTGTCTACTGCGAACTAGAGAAGACCCTGCTACGGGCCGTCCTGTGGAGGGCCCTATCACTGGAGCCTGCTCGGGGAGAAACCTCTCCACTAGAAGGGCTCTCTCCAACACCTCTTCCTGTGTCAGAATGTTGAGGGAGATCATCGAAGCCCTGATCTCGTGCCTCAGTCCCTTCTTGAAGGTCCGGTCTCAGAAGAACGGATCCCGTACCATATCTGTGGAGTAGCGCGAGAGATCAGTAAATCTCACCGAGTACTGGGCCACTGTCAAGCTGCCCTGCCGCAGCTGGAGAAGCTCCTGTATGCGCACCGCACTGAGGGTGCCCAAGACGAACTCCGAGCGGAAGAGGCTCTCGAAGTCCGTCCAGATGAGAGACACCTCATCGTGCACCTAGGGCATCAGGCTCCCCCATCGTCCTGCTCCTGCGTGCTGTAGGCTCGCCGCGAGGATCACCTTGAGGACTGCTGGTGTCCTCACTAGCCGGAAAACTCGAACGACTGCCTCCAGCCAGTCCTCGGCTGCCTGGGGGTCCATCTCCCCACGAAGCCTGGGTGGTAACTGGCGCTGGAACTCATGCAGAGCTCCGAGGCGACGTTCATCGTCAGCGATCGGCGCTGGAAGCATCGGGGGCTCGGCGGGTAAAGGTACCGCCGGTGCCTCTCATGTCAACGGGCCCTGTACCGAGGCCTCGTTGCTCGGCGGGCTGTCGTCATGCTCTACTCTCGGAACCCTAGCTGGCTGCCGTCGTGGGGCCATCCTGAAAAGGAAACAAGTGCGCCACGGTCAGAACAGTATACCTGGTGAGCTGACAAAAGTAATCACAAAGAAAACTTGAAACACACATGCAATCAATGTTTTCGTGCATTAAGTCGGAAATCAGAATCCAGGGTCCTGGTGTACGGATACGTCGGCCGCCACACCAACACTGGACTCCCTGGACTGATAACCACACCCAATACGCTAAACACTATTTCTTCACAAAGAAGAAAGATCAGAGTCTCCGGTAGAACCGACCTCCTCTGATACCAATTTGTCACGACCCGTCCTTGGGGCCCGTGTCATGACTACCCCAAGCCCGCCTTCCATAGGCCAGGGGCTGGCGACTAGCACCAAGGTGTAAATCCCAACAAAAGGGAAGGCATTGCCTTTGAAAAGTAAACAAGAACCACAGAGTAAGTAAGCAGAAAAGTAAACACTAAGTAAAAAACGGTACAAGCTGTGCTGAAAGTAAAAGAGGCCAGAAATACAAGCCCAACTGTAAAGTACAACTGAAAGGAAAAACAACTGCTGAAAGGAAAAGCCGCAGCGTCAAGCCATCCTCTAGAAGTCCCACCTGAAGGGTGGGTAGATATAGCCTCCACAGCTCCTCGGTCTAGCCGTCCGCTCCGAGTGCGTCCCGCCCGGTGGTCCACCTACAGGTACCATCCAGCTCTGCAAGCCTCCACCACGATCAGCACTGCCCGTCGTCTGCAACCAACACCACGAAGTGCAGGCATAGCCCGTGCAGGGGTGAGTATAAGCTACTCAGTAGGGACCCCGAGACCCCCGAATGTCTCCCGAAATCCACAAAGGATAAACCACAATGAAAAGATACAATCACGAAGTAACAACCGACACTGCTTAGGTATATGCCCATACATATACCTAATTCATCAATCCCCGTTAGGCTCCAACATCCGAGCCCAAGCACAACCCAGTCCACACAGGAAAGAAAACATAAATCCACACAGGACAGCACAACACAATCCACAAAGGAGAGAAAAACGTAATCTACACAGGATAGCATGACACAATCAACAAAGGAGAGAAAAACGTAAATCCACACGGGATAGAACAACACAATCCACAAAGGAGAGAAAAACATAATCCACACACGATAGCACAACACAATCCAAAAAGGAGAGGAAAATGGATTTCAGCTCACACAGGTATACATCATCAAAAAGGTGAAAGAGATGATCAGACATAGATACTGAATCATCTAAGCTGGGACCCACATAGGATACAAGACCAGCCGTCCTCATTGTTTCGTTTATGCTGGGACCCACATAGGATACAAGACCAGCACAGCTAGGACCCACATAGGATACAAGACCAGCTGTCTTCGTTGATTCATCTATACTGGGACCCACATAGGATACAAGTCCAGTATTGAATCATCTAAACTGGGTCTCACATAGGATACAAGACCAGCACTCTTCATTGATTCATCTATACTGGGACACACATAGGATACAAGACCAGTATTGAATCATCTAAGCTGGGACCCACATAGGATACAAGACCAACACATCTAGGACCCACATAGGATACAAGACCAGTTGTCTTCGTTGATTCATCTATACTGGGACCCACATAGGATACAAGACCAGTATTGAAACATCTAAGCTGGGACCCACATAGACTACAAGACTAGCATAGCTAGGACCCACATAGGATACAAGACCAGCTGTCTTCTTCATCGCAGTCCACTGATGATCTCTGCACAATATTCGTCGCAGTCCACTGAGGATCTCTGCACCGTCGTCGAAGTCGCAGCCAACACTAGGGTTCCCGCACACAGCAAGCTCATTGGGGAGGGTCCGCTCCACGAGCTGAGAGGCCGATACATCAACTATCACAAGTCCGATGTTGATGTATCCAAATGTTCCGTATCATCAACAGGAACTCAACGTCGCAGACGGCGCGGGAATCAGACGCCTGGTCTAAGAGTTATTGGCTTTTTCGTCCGAGGGGCCTAGTTGGTTTTTAAGGAAAAACCAAACCGACCGTACACCACCTACGTCCAAACCTCAGGCAGAGTATTCCAAAAGATCCGTCTCACTTAGAGGAACTCAACAAAGCTAACAGCACGTTAATTGGACGTCCGTAGCTCCAGATATGAGTGTTTCCGCTCCGAGGGCCCGGTTGGTTTCGTGTACGAACCAACCCGGCCAAACTCAAAGTATTCTGAAAGCTTTAGTGCGATATACCGAAACGACCGTCTCGATCCAGGGATCGTGTTTCCACTGACGGAGAGTCGTTTGGAGGCCCGTAGCTCATGTTACGGGCATTTGAATGAAATTCGTCCGAAGACGGGGGGTCCGGGCCCGGGCCGAGCCGGCCAGACCGGTCGAACCGGCCTGGCTCGGCTCGGCCGAGCAGCCGAGCGACGCGGGGGGGGGGGGGGGGGGGGAGCCGCCACCCCCGCGTGACACCCCCGCGGCACCCGCGGGGTGTCGCCCTGGACAGCCGAGCGACACGGGGGGGGGGGGGGGGGGAGCCGCCGCCCCCGCGTGACAACCCCGCGGCACCCGCGAGGTGTCGCTTGGACAACCGGACGCAGCTTCAGCCGCGTCCCGTGCGCGCCGGACCCGCGTGGCCGCGGGTCCGTGAGTGCTGACGCCACGGCGGCCTTGTCCGGCGGCGCGCCGGGGCGCCGCCGCGCCGGCGACCGGCGGCTTCCGCGGGCCACCGGAGTCACTCCGGTGGTCCGATTCTGTTCCCATCTGCGCCGCTGCTCCTCCCGGGACTCGCTCTTCACTGCGGAACCATCACACTTCTATTGCGGCACGTTCCGTCGTCGCCCGTCAAATCCGCATAACAACGAAGAATGGCGGAGGGTCGTCGGGCCGTGTTCGTTTGGCCCGCACCCTCCGCGTTAGTGATAAAAACGGGTGAAACAATATTCAACATAAGAATCAACAATTTTTAATGGAATAAAAATTGGTTATGAATCGGGTTCTTCATTCTTGAACGGAAACAACACGGGAAAGTAAGGGAAATTCCAAAAAAATAAAATCCCTACCTAGTTGGTCGTCGTCGTACGCACGTTCTTCACGGAATTGCTCGTCGCGGAAGGAGGGGATCGTCGCGTCGTCGCGGAAAGGCGTCGCGTCATCGCGGAAACCGGCGTTGAGTCGGAGAACTCAACGGACCAAGAAAAAGCAGATTTAATTTAATTATAAATAATTAAATCTGTGTTTTGGTAAAAATCACAAAGGAGATTAAAAAGAAAATCCGAGACTCTTACCTAAAGCAGCTGATCGAAGATTCGTTGCGGAGGAAGAGACGTCGCAGAAGAACGTTGCAGGAAGGGAACGTCGGCGTCGCGGAACACGGCTTCGCGTCGTCGAATTCCACGGGTTCGACGTTCTTCGTCGGAGGCCGGCGTTCTTCGCGTTCTTCGCGAAGGAAGATGAAGGTTCAAGAACTCTGACAAACCTCTCAACGAGTAATCTTCCAAAAAGACTAGTTGGTCTTATTTTATTATTACGCCAACAAACGAAAAAGGGTAAGTAACGACCCATCAATTAGTTGTATTAATTCAACGAAAGTAACAACTCATTTAATTCATGAAATAAACCGCCCAATTAAATGGTCTGTTAAGAATTTAAGAAAACGCGTCAGTTGACTTTCATAATGACGGGTTTTCGCGGGTGTGTTACTTAGCAGAAAGAAACGGCGGGGCTCGTGCGGGCCCCCCCTCACAAATATCCTACCAAGAGGGTAGGATATTTCTGGATAGTACCCTATCCAGTTCAACTCAGCTTAAGCCTCTTTTAAGTGGCTTCAAGTGGCTTCCAAGTGGCTTAAGTGAAATAAAATAATGTTGTCAAAAAATTATTTTATTTCTTAACTTTAAGCCCGAAAATTAAAAACCACACCCGAGCAAACGCAACTCCGGAAGAGGCGTTTCTAAGAGAATTCCGGCGATACGATTTCATTGGTGCCCTCAGAATTAGATTCCAGGCACCGGTTCAAATGTTAGAAAAACCCGCTCGTCCGTTCACTGAACATACCCGAGCCAAACTTCGGAAAATGATTCCGGGCACACCGGGCCTCGGAATTAGGTGCCGTAAGAAACTGCTTTCTTGTAAAATTCCAAGGAAAATTATGAAAAAAAAATTTCCTTGAAATTTACGGGTCTTTACACAACCCTTAGGCCTCCCATATGGTGTATTCCCAAACTGTATTCATTTATATGGGACTCCTATTTGGTATAAGCCCATACTATACTCATTTAAATGGGAATCATTCGAAGTGTAATCCCCAGCCAAACATTGGGAATCCCATAATGTGTAATCCCAAACAATTCTCATTTTAATGGGAATCATTTCAAGTGTAATCCTGGACCAATCTTTGGTCCTCCCATACGGTGTAAGACCCATCCATGCTCATTTAGATAGTCCTCCCATATGGTGTAATCCCCAACCGTACTTATTCAAATGGGATTCCAATTTTTTATATGCGCCAAAACTACTCATTTCAATGGGTATAATATCAACAGTAATCCCCAAAAAAACCTCAGACCTCCCATATGGTGTAATCCCCAACCATACTAATTTCAATGGGCATTATTTTATTTGTATGACCCAATTAATCTTTGGGCCTACCATATAGTTTTATCCCCAACCAAACTAATTAAAATGGGCCTCACATTTGGTATAACCCCCCAACCATACTCATTTCAATTGTAATCATTCCATGTGTAATCCCAAACCAAACATGGGCCTCATATTTGTTATAATCCCTAGCACAACCCTCTAAATTGGCAATATTCCCCTAAAAGGAAGACCATCAGAAGGCCTACATAAGCGTGAATCCTCTTAATTGAGATACATGGTATTTGATTCCTATCCAAATGGGATATGTAGGAAGTGTCCCTGAGTTCCAAACCGAACACCATGAGGTCAACCCTATTTCTAGAAGGGCCACATTCCCAGTAGGGTCTTTTCAAACATGGGATCCCAGATTACTTCCAAATTTCCTGGACTACCTCAGCATAATTCCTACACTAACCTTTGACAAGGAACCTTTCTCTTATATATCCTTTCTACATGACCTTAAACTCTACGGTTGGTCTATATAACATGAATTTTAAAGTTATGATGAAAAATGTTAAGTTAAATCAGAATACATTGTTCCTGATTCCTTTTAAAATGATACATATGAATACCATCTCATAGGTCCAATAATGATATAAAAAAACACCCATATCTCTAGAATATGATGCACTATAGAGTGTCCCACTAGGTGGATGAAAACTCACATTTTAATAATAATGAAAGAATAATATCAAATCAGTACAAAATAGGGTACCATTGATGGATAACCGGGATTAAAAACAAATATCTCCATCAATGAGGATCCTCAGATACATAGAGATGATTCTAATTTCATTACATTATAATAATTTATTTTTATTTCATGTTTGATCCATAAAAATACTTGGGAATCAATGAGGGATTCATGAACATATATTAAATCTACAAGATATTTTCAGAGTATGCAATAATTCCCACCAAAAAATGGTGTGATGAGATTAACCTCCCATCCTCTTGATCAATGTGAGTTCTTAAGTATTGTTGGACAAGTTCCCCAATGAGTGACTGTCTTTTGAAAATAGATCCACTTGCCATCATTGATATGAGAATTTGTGGGTTTTTCTAGTTACATGAATAAACCTCGTTGGAAACCACCCAAAAGAGACATTGTTATATATGTCGGAAGTGAAGGTTTTCCAAAAAACACCAAAACAATTCCATTCCAGACCCATGTAGAATTTTGGGGATGATGTAAAAAATGATGAAACTAACATTAATACTCAACAATGATGATGATTTGACTAATCTATCAGGACCCTTTTACTCTTAAAAGTGAAATAGGTTAAAACAAAACAATAAATTGTGCACGTTCTCGTTTAATGAGATGATACATTAACGAGGTTTTCATGTTTTTATTTTTCACATATATTTCCAGCACTTTTGAAAATATTTATCTTCAATCCAAATGGAATCACACCAAATCTAATAAATATATCCATGGGTTACATTCATGTTGGGTCCCCATCCAAGTTGAGGATTCCATAACCAACGTATAATCATCAATGATGGATCTCAAATACATTGGTCTATTAGTACCATCATAATTGTACCATCCTGACCCTAGAGGCGACTCAATAGGCCCTCCAACTAACAATGACCTACCATTAATCAACTTAATGATGAATGGTGGATGATAATATGGTAGAAATAGTATCCGTATTCAACCATTTCAAGATATTATCCCCAAAACATAGAAATAATCTTCTCCCATATCTTAGAGAGGTAGATCAGGAGGTCACAAATAACCTCAAAAAGAAGAAATAGGGGTCCTTCCAAAGGGATACCACCTTTAATCGCAACTATAAATGTCACATGATAGTGATACCTCAAAATTATGAGGGTCGCATACTCCTAAGTCTAGCCCATGTCATCAAGATATGGGAACACAAGATGACACTTCGTGGTTAGATTCCATCCAATAGGGAAAAAGTGCCACACCTATGTGACCTTTTGATAATCCCACCAATAAAATCTTGTGGAAAACTATGAAAAGGAAAAAAAACTCCCTACATTAATCATACTGGCCATCAGACTCTTCTGGAATCATCAAAAGAATCCTGCTTGAAAACTATGGCGGAAAGCATCCAATAGGCACAAACACGTACCTATAGTAACCAAGTCTTATAGAAGTCCCATATGGTAGTGTCCAAGGAATTTTCCAATAAAATTCAACAACAAACCATGATTGATCACACAAACCTTCTTGTATTTATAAAGCTTTTGACTAGTCTCGCCTTGTAGTATTCAGAGAAGTCAGACAAAAAGTCTTGATGAAAAAAATGGGGCATAACCAAGTCTTAGCCCCCACACCTGGGTATTTTCAGTATTTACTGGAATGAAATAGAGGAAAGGATTAGGAACATACCCCTGATCTAGATATATAATAGTCATATATCCCCATTCAAGCTTCCAAATTCACCATGCATGTTCTGAAAATGGAGAATGGGAAGACCAAAATTCTTACCCACATACTACAGAAATGCTAGTATATCATACTATTAATGAAATTGGAAGAGGGGAGGATACAAAAATCCATCCCCATAATTGGGGTGACTCTTCAGTAAGAGACATCAAAGTAGATACACATATTCTCACATATAAGAGGGTTGCGGGGAAAACACCACATGATATATAAACAATTGGATCAGGTCCATACACCCGTTCCAAATAGAGTTAATAGTATTATTCCAATTTACACTTTGAAGAATGCAAAAAACCCTTCCAATATTCTATAATCCTATAAAAAACATTCTACAGTGATAAGGGAGTTAGTCAAATAAGATTCCATACCTGAAAACCAATTTTCCCTGCAGGTGGTCCCAATCTCTCACAAGAGGGAATACAAGTGGAAGAAATGTGAGAGAGGAATGTAAAATAAAGATATGATCTATGTTCCCACTCTATTTAATAATGGAGTTAATGAATACACTGAAGGGATATCTATGGAATATCATGATCTTACTCCCGAATTACCAAAATTTGGGAATAATAGATGTAATTCCAATATTCCTCCCCATACACTACACCATGAAGGCCTACTTCTTTACATATCTAATAAATATATATATCCCATATCCTGATGATATTTATGGAATCCCTCCATGTGTCCATAAGATAAAACATTAAGATATACCTATAGTTCTTTTCATCCACCCAGAAGGTCCTACCAAAGGAAAATTCTACATGAATCCTCCTAATAGATAAATGTTAAAACATAATTGTATTCCTACCTATTATGGAATTACCAATGAATGTTCTCTCAAAATTAATATTTCACTTCATTAAAAGAGTCCTCCCCTTGGTGATTTAATGATGAGAAATCCCTCTTATCACACATAACTTGTGATAATGAGGCTAGTTATGTTTTATTCATTTTTATTAACAAGTGAAATACTTTATCATCTAAAAGATATCCCAAGGAAATGGTTACTCTCTGAACCACCATTGAATTTCCTTCCTTCTAATGTGATAGAGGAATTCCCTAAAAATATAGTTTTTAAGATAAATTATCATGGAATAATCCACTTCAGTTTGACCAGGTAGAGGGACTTATAGAAAAATACAAAGTAGACATGTTGAACATGAGGAGAAAATTGGCTCAATATGACATACCTACCATGTTTTTCCCATAGACACTCCCCAATAAATCATTATAGAGACACTATCAGATGATTGTGTGCACAAAATACACCTCAATATATTAGATAAAATTCATCACATAAGAGAAAAGATACTACCATATGATAAATAACAATGAAATGTAAATTAAATAGAAGGAACACATTTCCATATTTAATTGGCAGCTCCCCTATCTATGATAAATCAAAAAAAATAGGAATAAGAAGGATCACTTCAGTATAAATGCCTCAATTTGTTAAAAGGGCTATATCATATGATCATGGATTCCCCATCCATTGTGAATATGATAGGATGGGGGAAACATGGAGCACTAAATTTCACTACGCTCCATAACCAGTAAAGTCTACCAAAGATGAAATCGTGTAATGTCATAGATGCAGGATGGATTAAAAAAACATCCTCTACTTACAATCTATGGTATGCTCAATAGAAATAGGTCCCGACTGAATCTCATTGACATCAGTCTATAAGAGATATATTTATTGAAAGACTATTGCATCAGGAATTTGAAAACATCGATTAGGCATATCGCTTAAGGGAAGTCAATCAACAAAGATCACAAATGTCATAGATAGTGCATTTGTATAAATAAGAAGGTGGTTCAGGTGAAAACCATCTGATTCAACCAACACATGTTTGAACACAACTCTATAAAATCAAGAAGTTGACTGCAAAAGTATAATCTAATCCAATACAAGAGCAAGACCTACCCGTAGGGATGTATACTTTTTTAACAAAATAGTAATGGTCATAAAACCCAAATTTAATGGTTGTTGAAGTGGAATAAGAACATCACTATCCCTTAGGTCTATGGGATTATTTATCTTAATAATTCCTTCTTTAGAGGAATTCAGTATTTTCCCAATTAGAGGGAATGTCACAGAATGAGTATTCCTAGATTTTCCCATCACATGATTCAGTATCCTCTTTGGGAACACACATGACTAAATTTTATAATGGTTCCCTTTGGATTACTATACATCTAATGGATTCAATGAAACTATTAAAGGAGAGTACGGTGCATCATAGTGGGAGAAGGTAAAGGCAATATCGCAAATAAAATAATGAAATGCCTTCAATGCACTATGAGTTGGTGAATTTCATTAACAGTACCGATGTAAACCCTAAAATACATTAACAAAATATGGATTATTTGGAGGAAGTCACATTTCATGATACATTCCAAAGAGAATACAGTAAATAAAATGCTAAATGTAAGGTTACACCTCACCAACCTATTCAAAGGGTTGATCCCCTTACACATAAGAAAATGTTCCCACAACAAGAGTAAGAGATGAATAAATTTAGGTGACTCAACCCAATGCTAATAAAATGAAACATTCCTCTTGGATATGTTCTAAAAATAGATCCTCAACTTGCACTCCCAACCAACATACCTCACTAAATAGGGTTTACAACATCAAATGAAATAGATCCAAAACATCTGCTCAATGAGGGATACAAACCAACAATATACATGGATTACACTACAACATTTCTAGATTTCCCTCCATTGGTAAAACGATCATAATATGTCTAGTCACATCATTATAGATCTACCCCTAGAGGTTACCCATGAAAAACATCAACATAGATTCCAAAGTTGTCCCTACCTACTACTACACATGTTCAATCCCATACTCAGATAGATATTCCCCAAGGGCTCATCAATACTATTGAGACACTAGTGTCATAATTAGAAGTTATGGAGGAATGGTGTGCTTTGGTACAGCTTGAAAATAATCCTTACCTCAAATGGGTTGATCCAAATCATCCCCCACCAATCTTTGGGAACACAGCCTTTCCCATTATCAATGGTTTAGGGGACCTTGAGTAGAATTTGACCCATTTAGTGTCCCACAGTGATCCCATTATGGGGTTCCCTATACGATAGAAGGCGATAAAAATCAGATTCATTGTGCAAACAATGCTAGGGATAACTTTTATATGGTACACCTTCTTGACGGATCAGTCAATTAAAATGTGGGAAGATCCCCATCAGAAGTTTCTCTTTCAATTATTCTGAACATTACAAAATAAAATTGTCCTTGGCTTCTCAAACTAAAAGAAGTGTTAGAATGAAAGATTGTCATATTTCATTGTTTAGTGGAAGGGTTTGACATACTATTTAAGGCTACTTCTTACTCATGATAAATTGTTGTCCATATATATAGATAATCGTGATAATGATCTACACACACCACTCATTCATATGAAATATATAGAAGGGATTCAAGATCTTTCCAAAATTGTTAATATAATGGGAGCCTCCATCATATGAACCAAGGAACAATCCTGAGTAGTTACATTAGGGTGGGGAAAGATAATGGGGAAAGAAGTGTCTATCACTATTATGATTAATCCATCTACCTCACCCAATCAACAAACAATGTGTAAGCAGACATAGTCAAATCAATCCACAAAGGGAAGAAGTGCCTCTAGCTCTTATACCAAGGGATGATCTTCCCACACAAAGTTTATCAATTAATAAAGTTACTGAAAATATCATCCCCATGAGGGGAAATATATACCTTTAGACAAGAAGTTTGATATCATAAAAAATTGGTCCTAGTGCCACCTATGTTTTCAATACTGGATTATTTGAGTCTATCGAAATAAATCCAAGAAGCACATATATAGGACTTGTAAATCTATCAATAATTTGAGGTTCATGTTACTACTGGCTAAATATATTAGGATGAAAATGATCCTATAGAATTTCCCACAACCATCTCCTTTATAGACAAAGATAAAGATTCCATTATCCAAGGATACATGAGACCTTGGTATTCCTCTGTAAAAGTTGATGGTGTTGATATATGATGGGTGTTAATTGAAAATGGATTGTGATTCAACCTCATTCAAGTATGAAAACATCATCAAATGGATTGAAACCAATCAAACTTTTCCCCCTTCGCTAAAATGATACAGTTTTATGAAAAGAGAGAGAAAATGCCTCATAGAAAAATCAAGCTCAAGACTCCATTGGGGGATCTTGTAGCTAACTTAGAGACCCTAGTCATTTAGAAATATATGTCCTTAAATGTTTTTCTAAGAATGACCTAGTTACATAAACATGTGACTATTCCCTCTTCAAACTAATAATGCCTCAAATATTTCCTTAATAGTCAAATTTGAACATTTTATGGTGAAAAAGCCTCACTTAGATCTTATGAATCATAATAAATTGATGTCTAATTCTATCAGAGGGAAGGGAAATATCCCATGATTGAAATTTTTTCTCAAATTAATGCCCCAATTTGGCTAGAGATGAACCTATCAAATCCCTTTAAGAAAGTCAGGGCATATCATGAGTTTCCTATATTTCAACTTGAATAGGTGGGTCCAAATTTATGAAAATATCCAAAAACATCCATGAAATTAGTTTTGATAACTAAAACTTTCAATGATAGAGTGGTCATTGACTCTCAAGATAGTGTTATAGGCCAAGGTGAAAAAACCCACATTCCATCCCCAATTATTTAGAGAGGTTCCACATCATCACCTACATTCCAGGTAGAGTAAGAAGATGAAAATCATGAGGAAGACGAAGAGGAGTAAGACATTAGGAATTCCCCTCCAGCATTTGAAGAATGTGTCTTTTCCACTAATGGAGAACTCATAGAAATAAATATGGGTATAGAAAAAGATCCAAAACCCTCTTTGATCAGTGTGACCATCACTCTGGAAGAAAAAGGGGTATACACCTCCTTCGTGAAGAAGCATCGTGATGAGTATTCCATAAATTACATATAGATGTCAATACATTATCTTGATGTGGACACTCATCACTTGTGTCTTCCAAAAGACCAATAGGTATACAAATAGCTACCCATAATGACTCACCCAAATAATGCCTCCAAAATTGATACTGATGTGGACAAGATAATCAATGTTAACATTATCCATGAAGTTCAGTATCTAAAATGGATGTTCATCATCATCCTGGTGAAGAAGAAGAATGTGAAAGTCAATGTATTTATCAACTTCAGATATCTCAACCAACATTGTACGAAAGATGATTTCTCAGTATAAATCACAAAAATATTTATTGGTGCAATGGTCGGCTATCATGCCCTCTCCTTCATGGATGAAAATTCAAGGTACACCAATTTCAAATTACCCTATAAGATAAATAATCTACCACCATAATCCCCCTCATGGATTATATTTATATCAGGTAATTCTATTTGGATGGAAGAATATGTGCACTACATACAAATGTTCCATGAATCACATCTTCAAAACATCTTGGAAATGCTTGTCGAATGATATGTTGGAAATCTTCTGGTCAACATATAATAGTGTTTTGACTATCTAGAAGATCATGAAACTATATTCAAAAAACATTGATAGAATATCCAAAAGATGAACCCCTTAAAATGTGATTTTGGAATTACCTCAAGGAAATTCTATTTATTTTTTGTATGTCATTGTGGAATAGAAGTTTACCCTGAGAATTAAAGTAAATCCTTGACATGATACATCCTCAAAAAATTACGTAGATGATTATATTTATAGGAATGTTATCCTATATTCAGTGCATTGTATCCAATCTTTTGGGATAGTTTCTCCCCTCACAAAATTGATAAAGAAGGGGGTCACATATCAATAGACCAATGATTTTTAGGAAGCATTTTACAACTAAAAAATATATCTCTTGATCCTAAAAGTCATAATGCCTCCTGTTGAGTTAATGCTACACATTCTATATGTGATGGACTTGGAGCAATCAATAGAAACTTTCCTTACACAAAAGAATGATTATGGAAAAGAAAAAAAAATTATTATATCAGTCAAAGCTTGATAGATGGTAAGACTCATTATTTAGATTTCGATAAGAGCCGTCTCTCATTAATATTTTTAGTTCAAAAACTAAGTCACTACTTATAAAACCATGAGTTCAATTAGGTTTCTCAAAATAACACACTAAAATATATCCACATCGCTCATATTTTGATGGGATGATTGGAATGGTGGAAGTGTAACATATCCTCAGCAATCTATTAGGTATGTCATTAATCTTGTTGTGGTTTTCCCATTTTTATTATCTATATATAGCTGAGAAGAAATTTTAAGGATACCTACAATGTTTAAGTTAATGTTTTTTTGGAATTTTATCTTTGACCATATTTTTCTGTAGGGTGTATAAGGAGTTCACGCCACGTAACTAGGTTACACATCGTGTAACTTTTACTAGGTACAAGTCATGAATGGGATCACACTATGAATGGTTACACATCAGGAAATTTAGTTTCACATCATGTATGTTTTAAATTTCATATTTTAACCCAGGGAGATACGTTTTTTTGGCATACTTTACTAGTGTAGATCTCACGATAGGAGTAGGATTTTTACATTGTGTACCAGAACACTTCCAGTTTTAAAACAAACACATCATAGTTTTTCCTCAATTATTCTCTCCAGGATTCATCACCCTTGACCAAGGGTTTCTCCTAAGTGATTTTCAGAGATGAATTTCCTTCTAGATTGACACATTGGATGTCCAATATCTATTGTGGTTATAATGCCTCTGTCAAGGTGATTAAAAATTCCACTTCTTCATTACTATTTATTGTGGTATCACTGTTGGATAGAAGTATCTAAATCCATTAGTTTCATATGGTGGGTTATTCTTGTTTTCATCATCGATCCACTGTGTGATCTCATTCCGAAGGCCTTTTCCTTATTCGGTCATATTGCAGTGGGTGTTCTTCTTTGAGGAATGTGGGTTTCTCTCTATTTATCCTACCCATTGTGTTTATAATTGTATCAATATTATGATGTGGATTGTACATTAGGGCCTTCACTGTCATCATTGGGTTTTCATTGTTGTTGGATTATATCGTGGGGATGTTTGAATCGTGTAATTAGGTGGGTGGTTTTGTCTCTGACCTATGATAATAATATTGATTACACATGCTTTATAAATTGATTTATCAAATTGGCATGATTATTTGTGTGTGTTGAGAATGGATTTTTAATGAAAAATGGGGTTTCACTAGATTTTGATCAATTAAATGGAAACTGATTCTTTTGAAACATTAAAGTTGATTTCTGAAAATGATCACATGGGTTACCTGGGGTACTTAGGTGAAATGTTTAATATGAGGCCAACATCTATATTTTGTAATTTTTAGGGGTTTTATCATGGGTCTTTACTCTGTTTCCTAGGCCTTTAGTTCTAGGAAAAAGATATTGATTTTTTCGTGTAGTTTACTCATGGGGTCTTCCTCTACTTCTTAGGCCAGTGTTCTAGGAACTAGATTGTGCACTTGATTTTTTTGGTATGAGTAGTCTGCTAGTATAACCTACAGTGATCCTTGGTCCTGATTCATGTTTTCTATTTCTTTTTTATACTAATTGGATTTCATATTTAGCCATGATATTCATGTATACCTTATTTTTTTTAGGAAAATGAAAACAGGAACTTTTTACAATGTTTTCTATGAATAATTATTTATATCTAATAATGCCATGTTTGTTTTAAAATAATAATTTGGTAAAATTATACTTAGAGACGTTTTTGGAACCCATGGGTGGGATCCTACTGAGCTTATGAGATCACACCCTACGCACTTCTTTGGGGGTGCATAGACCTTTTTATTTCTTCCAATATAGGGAAATTCAAGACTCCATAGGGAGGCAGTGAGGTTTCATGTCAGCTAATTCAGGAAACACGTGGTGAGATGGTGGGAGTTCATCCATACCATCACTTAGAGTAGTTGTTGGATTTATTTCATTATAGTTTGAGTTGTCTTTTGGAGTATTTACTACTTTCTAGTTGTCTTTTTCAACTATTTTTTTTATAGTTATGGAATATGTATTCATTTCTCTTCTTTTGTATTTTTCATTCTATACGTATTCCATGTGGTTATTCAATTTTGGTGAAATCATTCCCTATGTTTTTTTGTTCAATGATCATGTTCTTATGACTAGATTGTGGGGATCAGGAACTCCCTTTAAATATGTGATGGAACGAGTTGGGTGTTGGGTTTGAGGGATACTCGGGTCGATTAATTACAATTTTGTATCAAAGGAGCTTTGATCTCAAAATATTGTCTTGGAATGTCTGTTAGACTGGAGATAGGATTGTTGGGACTTGAGAGGTATGTTTTGATAAGTGCATGGCCAAATCTTATCATGGAAAGATTCAAGTTACCATGGGATGTTGGGATGTGTGTTTCTTGTGTTGAGTTTTGTTTTAAAATATCACTTATGGTTTTATAGTTTAAACATAGATTTTACCTGTTATCTGATTGTTCCTGCTATTTTGGTGTCCAACAGTGGGCCTCTATGACATCTTCGAATGGTTTATTAGGATGGTGTAACTGATTATCTTTAATGGAATCCACCTACTGATCAAAATCTTATTGAGACTATCTTAAGGGAAGCTGGTCTTGTTAATAAGGATATACCATTAGTTCACAAGATAGTTTTTGAGGTACAACCAAGAGCTAAAGGGGATAGAGATCAGTCACAAGAAGTTTTTTGTTAGATGCCACTATATTTTATTGGAATGAATGAAACTCAAGAGGTGGAGGAATATCTGGATAGGATTGATCAAATATTATACTTTATGGAAATTACTAATAATATTTGTGTGAATTGTACAGTGTTCAGACTTGAGAGTTCTGATATGAAATGGTGGGATTCTATGGTAGATGTAGATAGATGTATTGGATTAGATTGGAATGGTTTCAAAACTCTATTATTTCAGTAGTTTTTTCTAGAGTCCCTGGTGCTGGAAATGTCTCTGGACTTTCTCTATTTTAAATAGGGAGAAATTTTAGTGTTGACATAAACTAACTATTTTTTTGAGATTCTCTGTTTTTTCTGGACGTGGTGAATAATTACTAGCTCAAGGCACAAAAATACTTGTAGGTTTTGCAACTGGATATTAGATCGTATGTCTTTGTGTCAAAAATTTCAACCTATGTAGACATGGTAGATAGATATATGGTGGAAGAGATGAATATGGAAGTAAATGTCATTCTTACCACCTCTTCGCTTCTATGTAGTGGTAGCTTCAGTGGAATTAATGGGAAGAAGAGGAAGTGGAAGGATCATCACAGAAGTGCTGGAGGTGGGTCACAACAGCGAGCCTTAATTTCACTATTCGATATAGTTAGAAGTCTGTCTCTGACTTTCTATCAGTGAGGAAAGGGAGGAAACACTATACATTCTTGTCCTATGACCATGATTACTTTCAATAGATGTGGATTCCTTAGTAACTTACATCACTTCTGTCAGGATATGACTACACCTTGTAATGGTTATGTTTTTTTGACTATAAAGGTGACTGTAGTGCTGTCAGAAGATCAAATACCACCAGGATCCATCCACCAGCCTTCAGTGTGAAGCACTTACACATAGTAGATGATTTTCTAATGGAAGTCGATTCATTTTTGACAATAGTGGGTGGTACTATTCATATTTCATCCTCATTATCAATTGTTTTGTTTGATATTTGTTCCCCCCACTAGTTTATATCTTATTTTTTGTGGATATGATTAAACATCCAGTGGAACTTATAACATTTTAAATATAGTTAGTGACACCTATTGGTAAGGGGAGAGTGTATGGGTTTTAGTGTCCTTCTTGTCTTTTTATGATAGCTAAAAAAGAGTTGGAATGGGATTTTCTCATTCATGATATAGATATATTTGGAATCATCATTTCTATGGATTGGCATGTCTCTTGTCAATATTTGGATGGTTTTTAGCATCAACATGTTTCATTTCATAAATTTGATGGGATCTCTCATGTGTTTTAGGGGGATTGGGATCCAATATCTGGTCATGTAGGGCCTTTCCACCCAAAACTCTAGAGTTTTCTATCTACTATTCTGTTTGAGCTCGATGATTTCACTCTTATCATTGATCTTCCCATTGTCGATTGGGTAATTACATAAGTTTTTTCAGATAAATTTTTTGGTCTTCTTCTAGAGTGAGAGGTAGAGTCTACGATTGACCTACTGCTAGGAACATAGTTGATATCAATTCCTTCTTATCATATGGAACCAACAACACTGAAATAACTCAAGATTATGTTGGATAACCTATTAGAGAACGTTTTCATTCTCTCTAGAATTTTACCTTGGCCGTCTCCCATAATATTTTCAAAGAAATTTGGTGGTTCAAATCGGTTTTGTTTAGACTATTGAAAGTTGAATCAGGTAGTGGTTAAGAATAAATATCCTTTTCCTAATGTGGAAGATCTGTTTGACCAATTAATGGGGTCAGTGTGGTTATTGAAGATTGATATTTTGTGAGTTTATCAACATCAAAGAGTTAGAGAGTCTAATATTCCAAAGATAACCTCTAGGTTCTAGTATGTCCATTATGAATATATTGTGATTAGTTTTGGCCTAACTAATGATCTGTTAGTTTTTATGAATTTTTGGAATAGGATATTTCATTAATATCTTTAAACATTTGTGGTACTGTTTGTGGATGATATTTTTATTTATTCCAGATCTGAGTGTGAGCACAAGAATTAGTTGAGTTTGGTTCTTGAAATTTGTATAAGTCACCATTTGTATAGAATGATTTCAAAGTGTAGTTTCTAGATTTAATAAGTGATGTTTTTTCTAGAACAATATTTCTGTACATTCCTTATCAATTGATCCTGAGAAGTCAAAGGCTATTATGTCATAAAAGGAATTGTAGAATGTATTTGATATTCAGATCTTCCTTGGTCTTGTTTGATACTACCAATGGGTTGTTAGGGATTTCTATAAAATGGTGTCACCTCTGAATGATCTTACTATAAAAATTGTGAAATTAACATGGGAAGCGAAGTATTTGTCTTATTTTGATGAAATAAAATTAATTTTGACATCAGATCTTATTCTATTCTAACCTGAGCCAAGTAAGGGATATATAGTGTTTTGTGATGCTTATAGGGCTAGTTTGGGATGTGTGATTATGTTGGAAAACCATGTGGTGGATTATGGACATCCTCATCTTCAAACACATTAGGCGAATTACCCCACTCATGATTTAGATCTTTTCACAGTTATGAATTGACTTCAATGTTGGTGGCACTATCCTTTTGGGGAGAATTTCATGATCTTCTTTGATCATAAGAGACTGCGCTATATCTTTTCTCAAAAGGACTTGAATTTAAGACATAGATGATGGGTATAATACCTTCATATGTTTTATATCAACATCACCCAAACCCTAGGGAAAGTGAATGTCATTTAACATGCTCTTAACTGGAAATACCATTATAGGTTGTTTTGGAATCAAAGTAGGGGTGGGATCTTCTGGGACTTTTTTATCAGCTGCACTTGGATACTCTAGTGGATGTTTTAGGTATGGATATGAATAGTTTTTATCTATCATCATATATTCATGAGTCTATTTTTTATAATCTTCAGTAGAATGATGAGTTTAGTAATGTTTGGGAAATCCTTTATAATGGGGAGACCATTTCTGGTTGGTCTCTTTCTTCAGATGGTATGCCCCACTTTGGGGAAAACATTGTCATCTAAGAATTTGTGTGGTGTTTAGTCCTATTTCATTGCCAAATATCTTCATGGTACATTAATCCTAGAACCACAAAGAATTATTATGACATGAGTTTGAAATTCTGGTTGTCGAGTACGAAGTGTTATGTTGCAAATTATGTGTCCTACAGTTACACTTTCAAACATATAAATGTAGAGAAATTAAAACCCTCTAGTTTTTTTCAGCCTCTTTTGATTCAGATTTTCAAATGGGGTGAGGTCTCCATGTGTTTTGTTTTTGGATTACTATGGACTCCTCGGGGGAATAATTCTATCTGGGTGGTCATTCACCAGTTCACAAAGTTTGATGATTTCATTCTGATCAAGGATACAACTATGTTTGAAGATCTAGGTAAGTTGTATGTGTAAGAGATCATGAGTCTACATGGGATTCCTTCTTCCATTATTTGAGATATGGATCCTAATTTTACCTTAAGGTTTTGTATGAGTATTCAAGAGGTAATGGGGACTCATATCAAGTTATGCACAACTTACCATCCACATAAAGATGGTAGGACGGAGCATGTAATTCTTATCTTGGAGGATATGCTTTGTGCCTATGTATTGAATTTTAGTGGATCATGGGATATCCACTCGGTACTGGTTGAGTTTTTTTATAACAATAGTTATTAGTCATCGATAAGGATGGATCCCTTGAAGGCATTTTTGGTCACCCGTGAATATCACATTTGTTTTGGGAAGAGGTGGTAGAAACTATTTTGGTTTGACAAAGTTTGGTTTAGGAGACATTGGTAAGGATTCAGGATGTATGGTTACATCTGGTTATAACCTAGAGTCGATATAAATCATAAGTAGATTGAAACCGTCATCCTCTAGATTTTTTTCTTTGGTGATTGGGTATTATTGAAGATTTACACTCATGTGTGTCACGATTGTCATGGAAAACATGGAATATTGGATTCAAGATATGTTGGACTATTTGAGTTCACTGAGTGGATCTGATAGTTTTCTTATCATTTTTAGTTGATGGTTCAAATGACAAGAATTCATGATTTTTCAACATATCTTAGCTCAGGAAGTACCATCTGAGCCCCAATCAAATTCCAAGTTGTGATGAAATTGTGTTAGAGCTAGATGTTTCTATTTTGGAGAAAAAATTTATGTTCGTTGACTCTCAGGTGAATGTATTTCTTGGTATGTTGATTTCATTGGTCATCATTATCTAGAAACACAAATCAAATTCTAATGAGACATGGGAACATGAATCTTTGATGAGGGGATAGTGGCCTCATATTTTTCTCGGGGATTACATCTTCCACATGACATCCGAGGGATGATAAGAATTTATGTTAGGGAGTTTGTAACATATTTTTATAGATCTATCATGTATTTTATTAACCCCATTGTGGGTTTCCTTGGTATATGGGCAAGAAGAAATTGGGAGGTTGATTATAATGGTGAAATCAGATATTTTTTGGATATTAAACATTGAACAACTTTTTCTGTAGGATACAGAAGTATTTCACAATGTGTAATTGGGTTACCCGTCTTATAACTGTTACTAGGTACATGTTTGGTAATGGATCACAATGTTAACAATTACATGTCATGAATGTCAATTTCACATCATGTATGTTTTAAATATATGATTATCAACTTGCAGCGATAGGATTTTTAGGTGTACTTATCCAGCGTGGATTTCACGATGTGAATAAGAGTTTCTTGTTCTGTACCATCCCACCTCCAGTTTTAAAATACAAGCATCTAAGTTTCCCCCTATTCTAATTTACAGGGTTCTTCAACCTTGACATAGGGTTTCCCCTAGGATATTTTTAGAGATTCCTTTCCTTACAGATCGACCCATTTGATGTTCAATCTCTATTGTGGTTGCGGTGCATCTCTCCAAGTGAGTAACATTTATTGTTTTTTGTTGCTATTGATCATGGTATCACCTTTGGGAAATCATATTTTTGTTTATTGGTTTAATATTGTGGTTTATTATTTATTTCATCCAAGATTTGTTGTTTGATCTCATTTCTAAGGCCATTTCCTTCATTGGTCATGGTGCGGAAGACATTCATCTTTGAGGTATGTGGGTTTCTTATTTTTTGTAGAAACTTTGTGTTTAGAATTAAATCAATTTTATTATCTGGATTAGATTATAGGTCCTTTTTCATCATTGGAATTTCATTGTTAGTGGATCCCATTGTGGGATTGTACAGATCATGTTTTGAGGTGGGTCATTCTATCTCTAGCCTATGATCATAATCCTACTTGCTCTTGAATTATAAATTATTATATCAAATTCAAATGATTGTTTGTGTGTGTCGAAATAGGGGTTATAAAGATAAATGGGTTTTCCTTGGGTTTTGATATATGAAAAGGAAATGGATGCTTTTGAACATTGAAGTTGATTTGTGAAAACAATCACATCGATTACCTTGGGTACTTAGGTGGAAGGTTTAGATTGAGGACATTTTCTTTGTTTTGAGATTACCAGGAGGTTTTCTCATGGGGATTTACTCATTCTCCTTTTCTCATTGTTCTATAGGATGGATATTGACTTTGTTTAAGGGTTTACGCATAGGGTATTCCTCGGATTCTTAGGGTGCACTTGATTTTTATGGTACGAGTAGTTTTCTAGCCTAACCTATTGTGATCCTTTGTACTGATGCTTGTGATAGCGTTTTTGTTTTATAATACTTGAATTTCTGAGTTGGACTTGATATTTTTATATACCTACTTTTATTTAGAACTGTGAAAAATGGAATTGTATGCCATGTTTTTCATAAGAACAGCTTTACTGCTAATAATTCCAGGTTTTTTTAAATAAGCATACTAGAAATTGTTATTCATATGGTTGTTTTGGAACACTTGGGTGGGATCCTACTGAGCCTATTAGTTCACACCTTGTTCATATCTTCTTTAGTTTGTAGACATTTTTATGTCTTCCAATGTAGGTAAATTCAAGGCTTTATATTGAGGTGGTGAGGTTTCATGTCAGTTAAGTTGGGTAGCTGGTGGTGAGATGGTGGGATATTGTACACAACATCACATAGAGTAGTTTTTGGTTTTAGTCCTTTGTATTTGGACTCGTATTTTGGATTTTTGAAAACATTATTTTTGTTTATTTTCAGTATTTTTCTTACAGTTATGGAATATTTATTCATTCATCTTCCACTATTTCTTTATTTCTATATATATTTCAGGCTGTTGTTCAGTTTGGGAGAAATTGTTCCCACTATTTTGTCGTTCGATGCTTGGGTGCTTGTCACTAGCCTATGGGGATTGGGAATTCCCTTCATTTATGTGACGAAATGAGTCATCTTTCAGGTTTGAGGGATATGTAGTTCAGTTTATTATAGGCTAGTTATCATATAGATGTTTTATATATAGTTTTTTACTAAGAAATTATAGGAAGGCCAAGCCTTGGCATATTTTTTTTGTAAAATACCCATTTGCAGAAATGTCATCCTTAAATATGGAATTTACAGATAAAGAGATCTTTTCAAATCATCAAATCCCAAAAATATAGGAAATATATTTTGACGGTTCATCTATAATCCCATCATGGAAGAGAATGGAAGACCCTACATTTAAAAAATTCAAGTTAGGGTTCATGATCATCTCCCCAACAAAGGCAGTTTTTCCTAACTCCTTTATATTTTTCGAAGGATGTACAAATAATGAATTCCCTTTTTTACTCCTATAAATAATGATCTAAATCATTATGGACTACCTAGATTTTAAAGGTTATTTATCTTTGGTAATAAAATATATTAATGGGGAATATGTTATTAGGAAATAAGGGATAATCCCCCAATATGACTATGTTAGGGGGTTAATGGTAGAGTTATAATCAGTGAAAATATTAACTCATATCCCAAAATCATATAATTCCCAAGAGGATGCATTGGAAAATGAATATCTATCTTTAGAAGATCCATGATGAAATGATATAGTCATCAACATCGCACATCATCGAATGGTTTCTCCTTTTTCTCATGTCAGCACATAAGAGATTGATGAAATCTGTCATATCCCTGAACCATATGTCCCCACCATGGGATGGATGATACCCAGTCATGGACTACCTTACAAATGGAGTAATTTTAGTGGGAATTTCATGGATGGATAAAATATTATTTTGAAAAACTGAATTCATTTTTTATAGGAACCAAAATAATTACAAAGTCCTCTATTAACGAGGATTTGGTGGAGTTCTTTTCAGATGAATTGATGGAGAAGAGACTTATACTGTCATGATTGAAGTTCACCCTAGATCATGAGGTACCAACCATTTAGGGAGTATCCTACCCATCAAATTTGTAGGATTGGATACTTTTGGACCACTATAACGATTTTAAAAATTTTCCCAAAATGTTTTATTCCTACCAAGTGCATACCAATTTCATTCATCAACCCCCAGAACTATAGCATGCCGCCAAATACTTCTAGACGTATTTTATATAGGGAATGGATGTTTTAGGGATATATCCTCATGAAATATCCACAAATATTAAATACATACTGACCGCTACTGACTTCCCAACGCTCTGAGGAAATACCCTAAAATGAAATCGAAGTAAAAAACCATGGTTGGCATCCTGAAATACAACATCATTAATAGATTTTGTGTACTTCATTGAATACTTATGGACATGTGTACAAATTTCTATTATAATAATTTGGAAAATATTTACCAAGAGTATTATATAAAATCCAACCACTCATCCTACTATCACGTTGTGGAAAATGGATATAAATAGGACTTAGAAAAGGCTTTAGCAAATATACTCTTTCATATGGTAGATGAGGATAATAAACTTGGCATGCTGAACTATTTTAGGCCTTGTGGGACTACTGGACTATAACCAACAAAACCACAGAGTAGACCTTATATTCTCTCATAAAAAATAGAAGAATCCCTTCCCATTGAGGTTCAATTTCCATCACTCTCCAATTCCACATGTGATCATTTTTTCCGTGATGATAAATCCCAAAAATGATTGGATGAATTGAAGTGGTTTCAGGAGAAAATATTTCATGCCTTGTTTCACTTGGTGGTGCCTCAAAATTTGATAGCACATGATTTTAACTAGAAATTATACCTCTGTTCATTCTTCCAAGGTGAACTGTTTCTAGTTTTTAGAACTCTGATGATACAAGTGAAGAAGCCTCTAATGCTTGAGCCAAAATGGGAGGGACGTTATTCCACACATAAGGTCCACTTTAACAGAGCTTATTACTTAATCTCGATGTATGGAGAGCTAATTATATCCCCAAACAATTCAAGGATTATCATAAAGTATGTTGTGTGAAAAATAGTCATGGAACATCTCAAATGCATAATGCTAAACTGTATAGTCAGTCATTGTCGCATGACTTTAAAAAGAACAAAATATCATCCACATCTCCAAAAAATAAATTAAATGCAATTAAAATCCTTTATATATGACATTAATCTGCAAAGCATCATGGTCTGATATTCACAGACTTAAAAGGCACACCATACAGTCTTAGTCATATGATCCAAAACTAGAAGACATCATAGTCTGAGCTATAGGAAGTTAAACTACATAGCTCAATTTCCTAGTCAGAAGATGTTAAATTTCGTTAAAAAAATACTTATAAATGATTTAAAACTACATGGTTCACATCCTTCTATCATGATGTAAAATTTTATATCATTTTGATCTGTGTTTGAGTGTGTAAAAAGTATTGGCTCTATTTCATACCACACGTCCATTTAAAGAACTACATGTGGCTTGATTATAATCGCAAATATATACTTAGTGATTCTTGAATCCCCACTTTTGGGTCCATATGCAATAAAAAAACATGTCCCTACCTATGTTGTAGATAAATATAAGGATCCTTTCCTAGAACTATGTATGGATTGATTCTCATTCCAATTAGATACGTATAAACATCTGAATATAATATCCCGGTCTATCCACCATAAAAATTTAAATTCCCCAATCCGTAACATTATCACCTTTTATTGGTGAAAGAAACCTTTTTCCACTCCTTGTTTCATACACTGAGCATAGATCACATGGGTGTAGAAGTTTTCTTAATGGATTCTCCACATGGTCAAGAAATATCAATAAAAATTGAGGTTATCATACTCCTGGTTTCAAGACCCTAAATGGAACAACACCTATATTTTTCACATTGATTTAAATAACATGGTTCCTCAAGAACTATATATGTCTTGATTCTCATCCGCACGAGATGCATAGTGACACCTGAATCGTACATCTTGGTCCAGTAGCAACATGGGAGATTTACCCACTCTCATATGTAGTATTAATAACCAAAAAAGAGGATACAATCTGGGTCTTTACCCATTTCATGAGACTGTATTAAAAAAAGGTCACTTCCCCCCACAAGAATTCAACCAGTGTAGGGATTCTACTCTAGAACTTCTTATGGTTGGATTCATGCTCCAATAAGTTATGTAGTGGTGCCCGAGTCCTATACCCTTGGCTAGCCTCAATTTCTATTATTAATGTTGAATTATATAAATATTTACTGCATGATGTTAAAATTCACGGATGATTTAATTTCTACATGAATTGAAACTGTACGGTTCCCTAATACCTATGTGTGGATTGATTTTATTTCCAATAAGATATGATTTTACTCATAGTCTTCATGTTCTATTCCAAATAATGGGGTAATAAAAAATTCCCCCTCCTGTATATAGACAATGATCTATACAGGAGATCTTAATTTGGGTTCCCATATTTAGGGGTCCACCAAGGTAACTAAGATGCCCCCTCTTACAAATTGGTCAGATCTAAGTACAGGAATTTACACTTCATGGAAATTGTTTGTAGAAATAATTCATTTATGTTTAGACATATTCTCTCCACATGTTATACTCTTAATATTAGAAAACTTCATATTTTATTAATCTCAATACATCTACCAGTAATTGAATGTCTTATACATAAGGAATCATTTTATTGATTATAGAGTAACACGCCCTCATTGGATTGTCATAGGTCTCCTACATAAAGGGCCTTCCAACCAGAGGTTTCTTCTATTTTTACAGGTAGTAAAATTAACTAGTTTTATTTTCATGAGGTATCCCACATAATGGGGTTTTCAACCAGTGACATACTTCACCCTCAAGAGAATCCTCTTCTGCCTCTTTAAGCTTTGAAAACATTATGATGGAACCTACTATTCGAATTTGGTCAGTGGTAATCCCTCCCACACTTGTCCCATATCATTTCTCTCAATATTCCAACCCCCAAGATCATGGTTTACAATTTCCTCTTTCATGTCCAAAGTATACTAGGATATCCTTGGTCTGGTAGGACGTATATTACTCATCATTTCCTTGATACCATGGTCTTAGTTTCATATCCTAATGCATCAAGAACCATATTTCATGCATCTATGTCAGACCTGTGTAGAAAAACCTTTTTTCCATTATCAGGTAATTCTAACATGAAATGATCAACCCATATTCCAACACTTTCTTCCCTTAAACCAAACACTGTGTCCAAAGAAATCCAAATATCCAAAAACGTTCTTTGGACATCAGAAATAGAATAATGGAATTCTTGAAGACCAATTTCATTAACATTGCAATAACATGACTTTGTTTGGCTTTTCATAATGAGTTCACATAAAAGGCTTATCAACCTGATGATTCCACTATTTGACTGTATAGTAACACACCCCCATTGGCTTTGCATAAGTCATACAAAAGACATGTATTTCAACTAGCGGTACATTTTTTTTCATATTACAGAAATACTCTATCGCAATAAGGCCTTCCTCCAATAGCACCCTTTCGATCATGGGATCCTAGATTATAGCTTACAACATTTCCCCTTCATAACTAAAAATGATGGTGCATTCCAAGACATATTACAGTGACAGGGACAATAATTAACATTTTGGTCTCATCTAAATGTCCTTAAATTATAGCTGTCAATGTCATTGTTGTATGGAATTAAAATTCATAAGATAATATCATTGTCACATTACATTAAACTATGAAGCAGTTTCATCACTATTAGATGTTAAATCACATGGTATCTGTCCCAGTCACACAATAAGAAATTGAATGATGATTGAACCCTTATAAAAAGGGTCATTTCTCCCTAACATTTGTATTTTAATAGAATCTACACTTTTTTACACAATACATATTTTCTCAAACACCTTTCCTTAGTAAGCCACCCTTTTTGGTCTTGAGAAATTTGGATCTTCACAAATGTCTCATATATTGATAATATAATTTCATAATTCCTATGGATTCCTTTGTTTGATTATGAAATAACACTCACTAGTTAGCATTAATTAATTCTCCCACCAAACGGCCTTGTCAGATTTAGGATTACACTTCGTATCTATGTTGTAACAAAACCATGTTGGCTTTCCATAAATCACCCACAAAGGGTTTTATCAACCGGCAATATATTCATTCATAGGAGAGACTTCTTATTTTCTAATAAGACCTAACAATTTCAAGTTGGAATCCAATTTCTAAATTTGGTTCTTGGCTATTCCCACCATACTTATAACGCACCATGTTTTAAATCCAAAAATCATGAAATTGTTTCTCATTCCCCATAGGAGTACCTAAAGAATGTTGGAAAATTTTTGGCTAACAATCCTTGTTTGGTTGATATTTGAAAAACTCATGGTAAAATATATTTGATCTAAAACACCAATTTAACTAGTCTAGGTTGGAGGACTTTAAACTACCAACAAAATAGGTATAGTACTCACCAGTTTAAAAAATTTCAACACGAACCAAGGGTAAAAGTTGAGTCTCACATCGCTAGACCTATGCTCTATAGGATTTAGGAAAAAAGAGAGTAGTGAAAAGAAATAGGAACAAAAACTATTAGGATTTAAAAACAAAAAGGTAATCCTAATAAAAATCAATGCCTCACTCACTAAGTCTTGTTCATATTAGAGTTATGAAAAAACTAAGGAAATTTCATAAAATACACAATGTTCATAGGGTTGTCTATATAACCCTAGAAATAGCCAAACAACACTCACTAGGAACCAGAGCATAGGAAAAGAATATTCCATCCTCTCATAGTTGATATAGCTCCAAACCCAACCAAATTATTTTAGAATGTGTTGAAGAGCCCTATAGTTACCTTAGAATAAGATTTTTTTCATTCTGAACAAATCTAATTCTAGGGGAGGTATTTTCTTGACACTTAGAAATGCATTCGATGAACTTTCAAATAATAATTCCTGCATACCAATGGATAGATATCCCTTATAAACAATTCCCAATTCAATGGAAAAGTGGTGGGAACCTCTTAGTGAGAGTAGGTAAAATATTTGGAATGTGATGTGAGGTTTCATGTGTCACAACCCAAATTTTTTTCTATGGGTCCCAGATAGTTCCCAGTGTGACTCTCCATTTTCTGTGGTGGACCATAATGATAGTTAAGGGATGGACCCCAATGGATGGGACAATAGGCTAACACTAATCATGTGTAAGGGTGAGGGGAACATCCCTCGTGGTATGGAGCATCAAGTTCACCTAGTTGGTTCTCTTATGTAGTCCTACATGC
The DNA here is from genome assembly GCA_963277665.1 of Viscum album. NCBI lineage: Eukaryota > Viridiplantae > Streptophyta > Magnoliopsida > Santalales > Viscaceae > Viscum > Viscum album. The sequence continues at coordinate 1,368,335,755 of OY728162.1, read as the reverse complement.
ACACAACCTACTCACCAAGAGGTTCACATAGTTCTTTCTTTTCCATGCCCAGCCTACACACCAAAATCCTAGATCAGGCCCACCTAAATGTCCTAGAAGGTGCATGCACCCCCTACGTGTGACACCTGTGCGGGGTACTTGTGTCGGGTACCTATTCAAACAAACATTTTCACCCATCGTCCCATTTTTCCCTATAAATAATGACTCGGGGCTACACATTTACGATGACTAGAAAATCAGAAGAAGCCTCCAAGATCATTTTGTGACATCCCTGCCCCCAGGTCCTCAAAAATCCCCCAGGTATCCCTCTTCAGTTCGAAAAAATAGGAATCTTAAAGGGGATAGTGGGATAAAAGTTACTTAATAGTTTGAAACAAAAGAAACAGGTGTGAAAACCCCTTTCCCCCTAGTTAAAAAACTCTACAAGAAGGTCCCTTACCTAACATGGGAGCTACATGAGACACTTACAAGGAAAAATAATGAGACCACAGGTTTCTAGATAATGTCCTTGCCCAAGTTTTTTAACCCAGGTGAACTATCACCCATGGTTCTCTAGCTCATACAGGCCTACCCCCCTACAAAAAGATCTTCTAGATCCTATGAGATCATATGTGAAGGACCTCCTGCTCACCATCCTTGACCGGCATGACACACCTTTAGGCCATCATTAAAACCACTAATGGTAGGGCTTCCCATTATTTGGAGATCTTGTCTTAGGGGGACCATATTCAATCCTCTAATGAAGCCTTCGTACTTGAAATACCACAGTAATACACACAAAAGTGTGTCTCCAATTCCGATCTTCATTCCTTAATTTAGAGGCGTCCTAAAGTTTTCCTCCCATGAAGGTAGGGTCCTCGGGGTGCATATAGATATACATCCCCTCATACATGAGGACCCCAATATTGAGGGCAGTGGAGGGGATATCCTGGTCATGGACACAAGTTCTAGGTCCTTTCCCTTCCCTCGTAATCTCTAGTAACAGAGACCTTCTATTCTAGGGGGTAAGGTAGAGGATCACGCTTTCTTTAACCATTGAGGATTAGTGCATTATCTTCCTCTCTTCCCTGGTAACTAATTATAGGGCCTCCCTCCTCATGTAAGCCCCTAGAATTTCTTACATGACCTCTCCTCCATTGTTATTCCTTCCTTGTCCATACACATGGGCCATATCCAAATGGGTATTCATACATGAACCTCAATGATAGAATGATGAGAGGGAATAAGCATATCAAAGTCCATTATTCTTTTCCAATACCCCCAACATTTTACACCAGTGGAGGAATGATTTTGTGGTTTCCTGGATATACTTATCCCTCTTGTTTCTCATAGTGATCATGACTCATGTAGGCTTAGAGGTTGTTGGTGATCATGATATCTGCATGATCAAAACCCTAAGGTCACCCACATATATAGTTTAATCCACAAAACAAAACCCCATGGGAATCATATCATGTATAAGCCCCAACCAAACTTTGGGCCTCACATATGGTATAAACTATGTCCATACTCATTCAAATGGGCCACCCATTTGTTATAATCCCCAACCATACAAATTTCAATTTCAATCATTCTAAGTGTAATCCCAATTCAAAATTGTCGTCTGCTATACAGTATAAGCCCCATCCACACTCATTTTAGTGGGAATAATTTAAAGTGTACCCCCAAACAAAATATGGGCCTCCCATATGGTGTAAGACCCAACTATACTCATTAAGATGATCATCCCATATGGTGTAAACCCCAACCATACTCATTTATATGGTCCACCCATTTGGTATAAGACCCATCCATACTTATTTCAATGGGAATCATTTTATCTGTAATCTCTAACCAAACATTGGGCCTACCATACACTGTAATCCCCAACCGTACTCATTTAAATGGGAATCATTTGAAGTGCAAGCATCCACAAAACCATGGACCTCTTATAGGGCATAAGCTCTAACCATACTCATTCATATGGGCCTCCCATTTGGTATAATCCCCATCCATACTCATTTAAATAGGAATAATTCCAAGTGTAAACCTCAAAAAAACATGGGCATTCTATTTAGTATAATCCCCAACAAAATCCTCTCAAATATCCATATTTCCCTCTAAGAAAAACCTTCAGATAGAATCCATAGGCATGGGTTCTCACAACTGAACTATGTGGGATTTGATTCCTATCCAAATGGGATATGTGGGATTCCTCCATGAGGTCCAAACACAAAACCCCAAAGTCAAAGAGAATTATCTTATGGCCACAATATATGTAGGGTATTATCCAGAATGGGAGCCCAACATCCTTCATGGTTCCCTGGGATTCATTGGCATATGTTCCATACCAACCTTTGACTAGGAACCTTTCACCTAGACTTCATTATAGCATAATGTTAAACTGCACAGTTTATTCCTTATCACATGACCATAAAATGTTTGATGTGTCCTATTAAGTGGAAAAAAACTACATGGGTTCTGATTCCTTTCATAATGATATGTTGGAAGCCTATCTCATCGGCCTGATCCTGACATCAAAACAACTCATGTCTCCCTGGATGGGAATGCACTATTGAGTTCTCCATTGTTTGGTTCAAAACCAGTATCATAATAATGATGAAAAAATAATCTCTAATTGGAACATAAGACGGTTCCATTGATGGATAACATCAAATACATATTGATACCTCCATTGATGATAAACCTTATTGTTTCTGACGCTTTCGATGGGGCGCGCGCATCCGTCTTTGGAGGACGCGCAGCTGTTACCCCACATTCCCACTTTCCAAAGGCAGGTGGAAATCTTTCCTTATTCAGGTATGTTTTCTCCTTGATCGAAACGAGATGATGGGATGTAGGTTCTTCCTTCTATGGATTCCTCCTTAGAACTCATCACCTAGTCTGGGTCTCCCCCATAGATTTAATACATTGTTCGTGAATCTCATTCCTGGTGCCATATCTTCATGGATGCTGGTTAATTACACTACTTCCTTCAAGACTTTCCATAGGGTCTTGACATGGTAGCGACCTTCGGTCGGAGTAGACGGCAACATCAGGCATGTCGGGGCATCTCTGGGTGCGTGGACATAGGGGAACCTTTATTCTTCCTCATAAGAGGGCATCTCAAGGGTGCAGAACCCGAGGCATGTATCTGAGGTTTTCTTCAAATTCCCATGTTTAACACAGGGTATTCCACGAGTTTAACATCTTACAGAGACGGTTACGCCAAAGGCGTGTCATCCAAGGTTTTCCTCGGGCATCTCATGTTTATCACAATGTAGGTCGTGAGTTTAACGTCTTACGAAGATGGTTATGCCAAAGGCATGTCATCTGAGGTTTTCCTCAGGCATCTCATGTTTATCACGAGGTAGAATGTGAGTTTAATGCCTTACGGAGATGGTTACACAAAAGGCATTTCATCCGAGGTTTTCCTCAGGTATCTCATGTTTATCATGAGGTAGGCCGTGATTTTAACGTCTTACGGAGACGGTCACACCAAAGGCGTGTCATCTGAGGTTTTCCTCAGGCATCTCATGTTTATCACGAGGTAGGCCGTGAGTTTAACGTTTTACGGAGATGGAATTAGTTTGATCAGAAAGTCCCATAGAGACGGATCAGATTGGTATATCCCTAAGAGGGAACACCTGGAAGGTTTACCGAGGGGATGGATCAGAACGCCCAATGAGGAAGGATCGGAGGTGGTGCGCCCCATGGAGGGGAGATGTCACACCGTAATGGTTGATCTGAACACCACTGAGGGTGGATCAGGGAGAGTACACCCCATAATGGGGGACACCAAGGTCTACCATTGGATGGGATTGAACCTCATGAAGGATTCCTACGTACCCTGTGTAGAGGATAGGGACCAAAACCCATGTAGTTCGAAGGGGTGATGAATCAGGGTGTACATAGAGAACAACGACCTGAAGACATGTTGGGGCTTACGCGTGGATAGCGGCCATGTACTTCTTGGAACAACGAGGAAGTGGATGGCATGATCCCATCGGGATGTGGCGGCCCAGGTAAGAATCAGGGTGGATGATGGAAGGATGAATGCTGTGGAGGGGGAATGAAATGGGACCATCGTAAGGGCGACAGTGAAGTTGGGCTTGAGCCTCGAAGAGACCTCCTACGTATCCCCGTGGCAGGGAATCAAAGTCTGCGTAGTTCCGGATGGTGACGGCGAGCCGACGTGATGGTGGACCTTGGCCCGATAGATGTTGGGCTTGAACCTCATGAGTTTTCCTATGTACCATGCCTTGACATGGATCAAAGTCCTTGTAGTTCGGGTTGGTGCGCTCGAGGACCGATGTGAATGTGGACCTTGGTCCGATGGGTGTCGTCAGTGAACCGACGTGAAGGTGGACCTTGGTCCGATGGGAATCGTCAGCGAACCGACATGAAGGTGAACCCATGGGTCCACTGGGGGTGGGCTTGAACCTCGTGAGGCTTCCTACATACCATGCCTTAACATGGATCAAAGTCCCCGTAGTTCAGATGGAATGTGGAATACAGTTTAACATCATGCAGGACGGGGGTGAACCGACGTGAGTGAGGTCGGAACGACCGGGTGATGGGATTGAACCTTATGGAGGCTTCCTACGTACCATGCCTTGACATAGATCAAAGTCCCCGTATTTCAAATGGTGCATCAGTGAACCGACGCGAGAAAGGACCTTGGCCTAGATGGTGTGGGGCTTACACACTAGGCTGCTCGGGTGTTGATGAACTGACGTGAAGAAGGTCGGAGTGACCAACAGATGCTGGGCTTGAACGTCTGGGAGGCTTCCTACCTACCATGCCTTGACATGGATCAAAGACCACGTAGATCAGGTTGGACGCCGGAAGGCCGATGTGAATGAGGAGGACTAGGGGGGTCCCAGTGGTGGTGGGCTTGGACCACATAGAGGCTTCCTACGTATTGTGCCTTAGCACAGATCAGAGACCACATAGTTAAGGTTGGTCACAAGGACTTGCCGCTGGACCAGAATGTAGTTTAACGTTGTGCAGGACGAAGATGAACCCTGACGTGAAGAAATGACGAGAGGTGGGCTTTAACCTCATGGAGGCTTCCTACGTACCTTGCCTTGACATGGATCAAAGACCCCATAGTTCAAATGGGCTTCGTCGGTGAACCGACGTGAAGGTGAACCCAGGGGTCCACTGGTGGTGGTCTTGAACCTCGTGAGGCTTCCTACGTACTATGTCTTGACATGGATCAAAGACCTCGTAGTTCAGGAATGGTGGTGGGTGTCGGCGAACCAACGTAAATGAGAGACCTTGGTCTGATGGGAGATGGGATTGAACCTCATGAGGTTTCCTACAAACCATGCCTTGACATGGATCAAAGTCCTCGTAGTTCAGCTCGGTCACAACGGCTTTTCGTCGGACTGGAATGCAGTTTAACGTCATGCTAGAAGAAGGAATAACTCAACATGAATAAATGATGGGTGGTCTTGAACCTCAGGGAGGCTTCCTACGTACCATGTCTTGACATGGATCAAATACCTCGTAGTTCAAAGGGGTGTGCAGTTTAATGTAATGCGGGACAAGGGCATATAGTTTAACTTCATGATGGATGAGAGCATATAGTCTAACGTCATGTTGGACGAGGGAATACAGTTTAACGTCATGCTGGACGAGGGAATACAGTTTAACGTCATGCTGGATGAGGGAATTTCCATGGCCGATGCTTACTCTAAGCCCACGTGAGTCATGCTCGGTGTGAGAAACAAGAGACAACAAGGACCTGACAATCGCGTCATGAAGGGTGCGTCCGAGTGAAGCAGAGAGGGGCTTACGCGTTAGGCGGCCCATGGTGTTGGGACTTACTCCAGGATGGAGGCCCGGAGAAAAGGATGACGATGGTTTCAGTCTTGAGCCTTGAAGAGGCTTCCTACGTATCCCCGTGACAGGGAATCAAAGTCCATGTAGTTCTTCTGATGACGACTTACCGCCGATTGGGGGTGTCAACGACTTACCGCTAGATTGGGTGTGAACGGCTTACCGCTAGATAAGGATGTGAACGGCTTACTGTTGTATGGGGTTGCAACGGATTACCGCTGGATGGGGATGTGAACGGCTTACCATTTAATGGGGTCGCAACGGCTTACCATTGGATAAAGATGTCAACGTCTTACCGCTGAATGGGGTCGTAACGGCTTACCGTTGGTTAAGGATCACAACGGCTTACCGCTGGATAAGGATGTCAACAGCTTACCGATGCATAGGTCACAACGGCTTACCACTGGATTGGGTCACAACGGCTTACCACTGGATAAGGATGTCAACGGATTACCGCTGCATGGGGTCGCAACGGCTTACCGCTGGGTGGGGATGTGAATAGCTTACCATTGAATGGGGTCACAACGGCTTACCGCTAGATAAAGATGTCAACGGCTTACCGCTGAATGGGGTCGCAATGGCTTACTGCTGGATAAATATGTCAACGGCGTACCGCTGAATGGGGTCGCAATAGTGAATGGGGCTTACGTAAGGAAGATGCCTGGGTGCTGCTATGGAGCGGAAATGGTTAATGGGGCTTACGCATGGAAGCTTCCCGGGTGCCGCTAAGGAGAGGCAATGTTGAATGGGGATTACGCAAGGAAACTACCCGGGTCCCGCTAAGGAGTGGCAATGTTGAATGGGGATTACGCAAGGAAGCTGCCCGGGTGCCGCTATGGAGCGGCACTGGTGAATGGGGATTACGCTAGGAATATGCCCAGGTGCCGCTATGGATCGACACTGGTGAATGGGGCTTATGCAAGGAAGCTGCCCGGGTGCCGCTATGGAGAAGCAATTGCAGATGGGGCTTACGCTAGGAAGATTCCTGGGTGCTACTATGGAGCAACAATGATGAAGGGTGCTTACGCAAGGATGCTGCTCAGGTGCCACTATGGAGCGACAATGGTGAATGGGGCTTACGCAAAGAAGCTGCCCAGGTGCCGCTATGGAGTGGCAATGGTGAATGGGGCTTATGCAAGGAAGCTGCCCGGGTGCTGCTATGGAGTGACAATGGTGAATGGGGCTTATTCTAGGATGCTGCCCGGGTGCCGCTATGGAGCGGCAATGGTGAACGGGGCTTATGCAAGGATGCTGCCCGGGTGCTGCTATGGACCAGCAATGGTGAATGGGGCTTACGCAACAAAGTTTACTGGGTGCCGCTATGGAGCGACAATGGTGAATGGGGCTTACGCAAGGAAGCATCCCGTGATTTCTTCCTCATGTCTGGACATGAGGGCGTCCCAACTCGCTGGCGAATTGAGTCCCTCAGCTGTGCACTGGCACACAAGAGGGATAATGCCAAGTGGTGTTGGAATCATGGCATTAGGCGTCTTATTCTTTGAGCATAATGCATCTCTTTTTAAGTGTAAGAGGCATCCTATGTTTGGAACATAAGAGGATCACTACAGTTTATATTCATGTAGATAGAACTGTTAGCATCTCATGTTGGGAGCATAAGGCATCTCTTATTTGGAGCAAGAGGCATCCTATGATTGACACATAGGGTGTGCTATAGTTTAGAGTCATGTAGAAAGGACTGTTGGAATCTCATGCTTGGAGCATAAGGCATCTCTCGTATAGGGAAAGAGGCATCCTATGTTTGGCACATAAGGAATACTATAGTTTAAAGTCATGTATATAGGACTGTTGGCATCTCATGCTAGGAGCATAAGGCTTCTATCGTATAGGGAAAAAGGCATCCTCTGTTTGGAACATAGGGATTACTATAGTTTATAGTAACGTAGAAAGGACTGTTAGGCAGAAGGTGCCTAGAAATGGATAGTGTTGGGACTACATAAGGGAGGCCCTTTGTGGTTCAACCTGGCATAGGAGCCAAGTCATAGGGTTTGGAGGAGTTTCCAGAGGAATGGTTCGACTCAATGTACTCGGGGAATTGATTATGAGAAGCTCAACTCACGACATAGGAAACAAACCAAGAGGAATAAATCAACTCAAGGTGTTTCATGGTGTGTGTATGAGTGTATAAAATCATGGTATTCCATAGGTTGAAGGTGGGAGCGCATAAGGGCGCAATGGAAAATCCCGGCATCCCGGCCCAAAAAGTTCGCGGTGCGACTCTCCATTTTTCACGGGGGTCAGTGCCGGGCTGTGGTCCCAGCACATGCGGGGGTGCAGCCCCCGTGGTATAGACATGTTGGTGCGAAGGTAGGATCCTCGCAAAGGATAGGTCTTCGCAAAGTAGCTTCACGGAGCATGGACCCACAGAGCAATGGTCTCTCGCGGAGCAAAGGGGTCTCGCGGAGCAAAGGGGTCTCGCGGAGCAAAGGGCTCTCGCGGAGCAAAGGGGTCTCACGGAGCAAAGGGATCTCACGGAGCAAAGGGATCTCATGAAGCTTGGTCTCTCGGAGCAGCATCGCGGAGCATAGCCTCGCGGAGCATGGACTCATGGAGCCTCGGCTTGTGGAGCAGCAACGTGAAGGAAGCTGCTCGCGGAGCATGGCCTCGCGGAGCCGCAATGCGGAGCTCCAATCGGCCGCCCAAGGGGAGAAGTGGCTGTGGCCATTCATCATAACAAGTGGGGTGAGATGGGTATTTGTAGTCAGGGGAACTATGAAGCAGAGATCACACGACGCGATGGGGTGGCGGTTGCTTCGCGGTAGGTCGCAAAGGTCAACCGGGTTCGTGGAGCGTTCCCACCTCTGGGGCTTCGCAGCGGGCTCACGAACGTCAGGACGTTCGCGGAGCGTTACCGCCTCCTCTGCTTCGCGGCGGGTCTTCGCGACGCGTCGTGAACGTCAGATGGGTTCGAAGAGCCTCTTGCCTCATTACTTTGCGGTGGCACTCCACGATCACGGAGGGGGATTCGCGAACAAAATTTCCAGCCAAACTTAAAATGTCCATAACTCCTAATCCGTAGCTCTGTTCGGGCCCTACGACCTACCAAATCTAATCTTGAGAAATGGACTACGATCGTGGTTTCTGTATGGAAGCATTTGGAATATTTTGGGAATTCGTTTTCCGGGTTCAACACTTACATACATAGAGATGATTCTAAATTCAATACATGATAATAATTGATTGTATATTCACGGGTGACTCATATCATACTTAGGAATCAATGAAGGATTCACAAACATATGTTACATCTATAAGAGTGTCCCAGATTAGGCAATAATTCCCACAAAAATTGGGTGTGATGAGCCCGAACTCCCATCCTCTCAAACAAAGTGAGTTCTTAAGTAGGGTTGGCCACATTCCACAATGATCTCATGCCTTTGTAAAGTAGGTCTCTCATTCTTCATGGATATGAGAATTTTTGTGGGTATACAGTCCCACGGATAAACCCTGTTAGAATTTTATTTGATAGAGACATGGTTATATGTGTCTGAAATGAAGGTAGTCCCACAAACCACACAAAATGACATTCCATCCCCACACATCATTTCATGGTTAGAAGAACCTAGATTTAGTTAAGACTGAGAATCCAGTTCATATTTTTAATTCTCTAACAAAGGATCTACATGGGAAGACTATAAATTTTGTAAATGTGCTACCATTCATGATTGTAATTCAAATGATACATGAGAGAATAATACATTAATGAGAGGCAAGTTCCTTCATTTTTTTGATATGTAATCTTCTAGATTGGCTTTATAGGTGTAGAAAGTGTTTATAGTGGGGAGGTTGTAACATACCATAAATGCATTAAAGTATTTTTTTTACCTTCCTTATTTTGTGTGCCTTTTTGTTTTTGTGTGTTTTAGGTATTTCAAAATATTTTATTTTTAAAAATGATGTTTTTCTATAGTAGACATCACTATGGTTGTATTTTTGTGACATGGAGTTAGATGGGTTGTTTTGTGGCCCATTAGGCTGTGGAATAGGGGAGTTTGAGTTTGGGATGCTCAACTGTGTTATAATTTCACTACATTATGAAGGCATGAAGACCATTTTTCAATGTTACATCTAATTAAGTCTTCGATACCACATAGAAGAAGGGATTTCTAGTAGAACTACTCTGGAGGATGAGTCCAACAGTGTAGGGGGGGTCTGTTGTGGCATAGAGTTTTTTAACCCCACTTACATTTGAGGGTGGTTGTGGTTTTCTACTTGCACTAAAACATGTTCTTGACCTAGGATAATAGGTTCTAGGAGAAGTTTGTTGTATGTTTTTTGGAGGTTTGTTGGCGAGGAGGGGTTGTGGAATGGTTTGTGGTGGCTACACCATGGTCGGGATGATTTTATCATTTATACATCATGGTCATTGGGTATGTGGTTGTTGACGCTCCTTTCTGTCATAGAGTCTAATGGAATAAAAAGAGAAATACCTTGAACCCAAAATAGATTCATCCTTTGAATAAACATTAAAATTGTCAAATCCATGAACCAAGATTCAAATTCACTTGGGTCGCAAAAGTTACACAAAGGTCGTGAAAGTATACTTGCGCACCACCCAGTGGCCGCGCAGGTGACTTGCGCGCCCTCTTTGAAATTTCACCCAGGGTCTCTCCAGCCTATAAATACCCCTATGGTCCCCCTATTTGGAAAGACGGAAAAAATTCAGAAACTCAGATTTCAGCTCCCGGTGCCCTAGTCTCTTCTCAAAACTTCTGAACACTTCTAAGGTAATTTCTTACCTATAACAGATGATCTAAGGAGGTGGATTAAAGACTAAGTGTTGAAACTCATCAATACATGCGCGCCTAAGCGGCTAACCCTTAAGGGAAATGGCCACAATTGCGCGTCATCTCACTCCTTCACCAGAACATGCGCGCCATCCTTCTGGAAACCCCTAAGGGTAGTACTAAAGGCTTGAGCCAAGTCTCTCCCAAGTATTACCCCAAGGGTTAAAATCACGCAGGTACCCATGTGCCGCATAGGTATACCTACGCGCCTAGGACTTGCCCACCCACGCAGTACCTGCGCGCCCACCAGGACTTGTGTGACCCTATCTTTTTGGGTGCCCCCTCTACTTATTCCCCCTATTTTTTTCCTACACACCAATCCTCTTCATGATTAAACCCTCATAACTCTCTTCAGAGCCATTTATGGAATTATTTCTTGATTGGCATCCTTATTTGAAATCAATTCTATAGAAACATCTCTCAAAACCGAGTGATTTACATATTTTTATGTCACCAAGGATAGAGATTTAATTCATTTTATCCTCATCCTTTAAGATGATAGGATCTATTACTTGGGCATCCTTTTCAGGAATAATCCCTAGTCCAAGTTCTCTTAATTTGGGCATCCTCCTTAGGAATAAGCCCCAAGTCCCCTAACCTGGGATTCCTTTTCAGGAATAAGCCCCAGTCATAATTTCCTTAATCTGGGCATCCTCCTTAGGATTTAGCCCTAAGTCCCTTAACTTGGGCCTTCTCCATAGGAGTAAGCCCCAGTTTTCAATGTTCCCAAACCTGGGCCTCCTCCTTAGGAGTAAGCTCCAGTTTTCAAAGTTCCCAAACCTGGGCCTCCACCTTAGGAGTAAGCCCCAGTTCTCAAATCCTTTAACCTGGGCCTCCTTCTCAGGAATAATCCCCAGTAAAAATTTCTCTTAACCAGTCTTAAAATTACTTCTAATTTCGGATTCCTTCTCAGGAGTAAAACCCAAACGTAAGTCCCCACCCAATTTTGGGCATCTTCCTCATGAGTAAGCCCCGGTTAGAGTATCCAAATCTTCATAAAGCACATATACCTTTATGGAATTTGTTCTCGGGTTTCTTCCCTGAAGTAAATCTTACTCTTCCTCTATTTGGGCAGTCATACATACATAAGCCCCACATCATTCTTTATGATTGAATTTGTCATGGAACAATTTTTTGGTTTTACCAATACCTCTTGTTTCTCACACTGATCATTACTCATGTGATCTTAGAGTGTAAAAGAAATTATGAAATCTTTCTTTGAGCCATCAATAATACATAAATATCATATTCCCTTACTCGAACTACGTGGGTTCTGATTCCTTTTTTAAACAAGGATACGTAGGTAGCCCATCTGCGGGTACAATCCCAACTCTAAAATAATACATGTCCTTTTGAATGACAATAAACTTCAAGTTCCCCGCTGAGTGGCTTTAAAACCAGTATGGTCATCATAATGACCAAGATACTTTTATATAATGTATTAAAGTATACCATTGAATAAGAATATCTAACAAATAAAATTGATTCTATATTGATGAAGAACCTCGAATACATATAAAAGATTCTCTAAATTTCTTACATATCAATCATTGATTATCAGATCTAAAGGAGAGATCATTTTATACTTGGTAATTTAATAAGGATTCACGAACATAACTTAAATCTATAAATAGAGTCCCAGAGTAGACAATAATTCCCCTCAAAAAGGTGTGATGAGTCCGACCTCCCATCCTCTCAACCAATGTAAATTCATAAGCCTCATCGGTCCACAACTATTGAGTGCCTACCTTTGGAAATTAGGTCCAAATGGATATGTAATCATTGGATGTTAATAGTTATACGAACAAACCCGTTAGAAACTGATTGGAATGTTTGAACATTAAATCAATGAGGTCATCCCAAATTCCAGAGGAAACAAAAAATGGTGAACCCGACGTGAATCCTAAACCAAGTTAAAATGATGATTTTCTTATTTGTTAGGCCCCTATTTAAACTCAATGAGAGGGCCAATAGAGCAATCAATAATATATGTGCTTATCCAAAAGATGTAGTGGTCGGACTTATCTTGATTACGTCTATTATATCAAACATGCACTCTTTTCCAAGATATTCTACCTTACAGAAATGGATTGTCTTAAGTTCACATCTGTGAATACTTATTCTATGAATACTTCTACTGAGAAGGCCTCTGCTGCTACTCCTACTGGATCATTTTCCGCTCTGAGGGAAACATCACCTACTCTGCTTCTTCAGCACTGGGTATCAAATGCACTAGTTAAGGAGTACCATCAAAACGGTACTATTCCGACTATGGAGGCTGCTCAACAAGCCCTTCAAGTCAACAATTCACCCTGGTCATCCATACAGCGACGACCAGCGATCAAGAAGTAGGTGGTGCCAACCACCGTCTCCAACCTTTTTGGGTCATTATCCTCGGAATGCAATCAACAGTCCCTCCCATATTCTGTGGCGATGAATGAGTAGGCCCCTTAGGGCCTTAATTCAAGGAGACAAGAGTCCTTCTCGAGGGATCCCATATAAAATTACCGCCAGACTCATGTGGATGTGCTCCCTCAACATGATGAGGGTATCATCTACAGGCATTCGACTTAGGTTCCTCGAACCCGAGCAGGAAAGACAAATTTCCAGAGGCGAAATCTGGTCAATAGTGAGTAGGTTCTCATCTCTAACATCTCCAGAGAAGTCCACCAACCTAACTTGGTGGCAAGAAATGAGCGGGAACACACAGTTGTCCGTTTTAATCCCACTGTCCAGCAAACTCGTCTGGAAGCAGCACACCAATCCCACCATGTAATTCCGGCGGAGTACTATAGACAGGAACATACACCATTTAATAAATCATCATCTTGTTAGCAGGATCTTATGACTACATACGATGGATCCCGCAAACCCAATGTGTTGAAAAATGGTCAACATGTACATACACCTGCTTACACCCATCAATCCTACCAGCATCCTCATTTGGTAGCATTTTGAGAAGTTAGTCAGAAAGCTGCGGCAAAAAACAGGAGGCAGACTCAACTCTCTGCCCCCACACTTGAGTACTGTTAGGACTCACTGACAGAAAAAATTGGAAGAGAGATGGAACATACACCTACTCCAAGCACGGAATGGACGTACATCCCCGTTCCGGCAGCTGAAGTCAATAGGCACACTCTATCAATGGTGAAAGAGAAAAATCAAATCCCTGCTCATATCCTGGATGCCTATCCGGATATTATAACTGATTCAGCAGCATCTCAGGGAATGACACACAAATCTATCCCTACTAGTGGAGTGACACATCGGCATATCACTCCGGACTAGACACACACATCTGTTCCAGTCCAAGAGGGTTGTGGGGCGTACTCCCCCATATAATACGGACAATCAAATCATGCACATACACCTGGTTTGAGTGGAGATAATCAGCCTAACCTAATAATTTCTCTTGAGCAGGCACATACACCTTCCAAATTGAGTGAGAAGGAGTCTAATAAGAAGACCCTCCAAACACAGTCATGAAATAAAGGGCCCATCTATGATAAGGCCTTAATCGATGCAGGAGTTCTTGAAGCCCTCAGACAATTATCTTTTAGAATTCAAGATTCTACTCTATCAGTTCCCAATAGTGGGAGATTTAATTTCGAAGTTCTTCATTAGACACTTCCTCATGAAGGCTTGCTTCATGATAGTTCGGTCGATCTCAAAGTTTCATCTTCACATTAGAGCCACAAGAACCCTCTGTGTGTTTAGAAGACCAAGGAGAAAAAGGTCTCATCTTTTGTACTAACACGTCATGGTGGTCCTCCCCATGATGATGAATTTAGTGGCGAAATCCCTATCCACAGTAGTAATTCGCATTGCCTGGAAAATTCTTCAGAGGACAATGCAGTGATGAGAAATCCATCTTATCTTGAGGCACTTGCAAATGTGAATCCAGTCATGTCTGATGCTTTACCATCAGCAAGTGAAATAATTTCTCAATTAGAACATAGCCCGAGGTGTAGGTCATTCTACGAACCAGACCTAGGTCATTCATCTTCTAGTTTGATCACTGGATTATCTACCAATCTTGTTGAATCTGATGAACCAACAAAGAAGCACTAGCTCCGTTCTAAATAGGTAGAATAATATTCATTTAATGATACAGAGGAAATGCTGAATATGAGAAAAAAACTGGTGAAAGGTGAAGTGCCAGTCCTATTTTGGCCTTTGGATGACTCTCAGTATGACATTCCATAGATATTGACGGAAGATGGGATCCATGATGTTCGTCTCAACATATGGAAAACTCTTTGTCAGTTGAAAAATAATGTATTATCTTATGATGAATATGAAAATCATGTTAAGATAATATAATGGTCACAACGCCAAATTGATTTGGCTTCTCTCTCAGTTTCTCGATATCTGAAGGATGAAAAACAACATAGATCCCTTCAGCGTTCATGCCTTGATGCACTAAGAAGATGGTGCCAGTTAATTTCCAATTCCCCATCTGGTATTCATATCATAGGATGGGGTGTTCATGGAGCACTACATTTCACTGTGCTCTCTAGTCAGCAAAGCCCGCCGAAAATCGTATCATGTAATGTTATTGGCCACGGCCGGCCACAGTCAATTGGCTTTGTTTGTAATCAAAGGATTTCCCAAGAACATGCCTCAAATAGTTCTTCTCAAAGTCAGGTATACAGCGGACAAGTTTTTGAATTACTCCTGCATCAAGAAAATGAGATTACTGAACATGCCTCTCATATGGAGCAAGCACATCATCAAGCGACAGAAGTGTCAGAAATCATCCAATAGTCTTTTGAGTCGAGTGATAAAAGTGAATGTCGATTGATGCATCCAGCTAATTTATAGACCAATGTCCGCAAGATCAAGATAGATTTTAAGAAAGTCTTAGACATATCATGGAAAGATGCACCCCAGCTTGCTAGACTTGGGACTCTTTTAACCCAACCCTCAGATTCAAAAAATAGGATTCGAGGAGTTGAGCGGGAACAACAGGAACAACCCCAGTCCACCAGACTGGGGACATTTTCAAATCATGAATCCCCCCTCAGAGAAAGTCAGTCTTCTCTCAATTAGGGAAGAAGACCCAAGAGGAACGAAGATCCAAATTATCAGGATATTCCCTCCAAATTATGGTTCTTCAAGAAGTTCCGGAGGGATCAAATCGAAAAAAGGAAATGTCTCATCAGAGACGTGGAATAAGAAAATATCGCATAAATACTGATAGAAGGGATGAAATGAATTATGCATCAATTAATGTCATCAATGTCGTTGTTTATGATCCACTAGATGAGTCTCACTCAGTGGGATCAGATGAAGAGGTTCTTGATTAAGAAGTTGTACGCACAGACACAAATGAATAAGGTGTACGTACACAAAATCAAAGGCTTACCCAGAATCTGGGTGTTCCTTCAAGTAACCCACATCCCCCTCTCTAAAAGGGATCCAATAAGGGGAAAGGGAAGAATCAGGTTACATATCCTTCCTTGGTAGAAGGCCAATCGCTCTCACTAGAGCAAAGATTTTCACAATAGGAGGAAGAAATAAAGGAATTGAGGAGGATGAATGCAGAACTACTTTAGGGTAGTCTTACTCCTATGTGTGCTAGAGTCAGTCAGCTAAGGGAATTTGTTACATCTACTAAGATGGATCAAGAATATCCTCCTTTATCATTACACCCTCACAGGTCTAATCCTATGGGTCAAATGAAACAACAATCAGCATTGCTTCCATCGGTTGCAGTACCAGCTTCCATACCTGTCCAAGCTCCATTCATTGAACCTGTTCATGTCCAAGCTCAACTGGATGTTTCTCAAATGTTAATAACCACTATTGAGTCATTAACAGATCAGTTGGAAGCTATAGAGGGAAAACGAGCTCAAATTAAACTAGAAAATAGAGCTTAATCTGAATGGGTTGATGCAATTCCTCCCCATCAAATTTTTCAAGTACCACATTCCCAATATTTAATGGTTCAGGAGACCCATAGAAACACTTAACACATTTTGTTTCTCGTTGTGATCCCATGATGGGAACTCCTCGGTAACAGGAGGCAGTTAAGCTCAAGTGTTTTGTAAAGTCATTACAAGGGCCTTCTTTTGTCTGGTAAACAAGCTTGCAATCCCGGTCAATTAACGGATGGGAAAATCTCCTTCAATGATTCCTTCTTCAATTCAGCTCAAGTTTTCCAAAGACAACAGTTTTCGATATTAAAAACTGTAAGCAAAGGGATAATGAAAGAGTCTTAGATTTCATTACTCACTGGAAGGGATTAACATATTCCCTAAGCTTAGCACTCCCTCAAGAATAATTGCTTCCAATCTGTGTGGAAAATTTGCGTGATGAGTTATACACACCATTGATCCCTTTGAAATAAATAGGAGGGTTTAGAGACCTTACTTAAATCGCTCAATAGACTGAAGACTCTCTTATGAAGACTAAGGATAAAACTTGTGTAATTCCATCAGCTCCCGGAAGGAGAATGGGTAGAGCAGAGACTGCTACAGTCATGCTTAAACTAGAACATGTACCTTCTTCTACTTCAAAACCTACATCTTCCCGAAGTGCGCCCCCTCTTGAGCGTCAGCAACAGAGGACGTTTCATCAAGATGATCAAAGAGATCAAAGATGGAAAGAGTTTGATGAGTTGATGAGAAACGTTTATACTTTCTAAAATGAACAAGTTCATGATTACTTCATTTCATCCCTGGAGAATAATTTGGTTCAGCTGCCGAGGCCCAAGAGGCCAAACAAGGATGGAGATGAAGACCATCCCAATTATTTCCCATTTAATCAGATGTTGTGGCATCCCATCATGGAGTGTTTTGTCTTCAAGGAACTCCCAAAAAAATGGTTTACAAGGGAAAAGTTAAATTGAAAGGTTCTTCAGCTCAGGTAGCATGCGTTACTGCTACAGATCCGGAGGAAGGAGCCGAGTGGCAAGAAGTCAAAAACAAAAATGCGTAGAAATATGATGATTGGATGGTTAGAAAAACTATCAATCGAACTCATGCCATTTCTCGAACACAATTGAATAAACCAATTGTTTCTTCTAATATAAATTCTGCAGTGAAACCTCCATCAAAAGAAAAAATCCTCAAAAGGGTAGCATAATTCATAGAAGGAAGAAGAATCAGAAGAAGATGAGTATGTGTCAAAGCCTAAGTTGTCTTTGAC
Organism: Viscum album; assembly: GCA_963277665.1. Lineage (NCBI taxonomy): Eukaryota > Viridiplantae > Streptophyta > Magnoliopsida > Santalales > Viscaceae > Viscum > Viscum album. Next base: position 1,368,317,972 of record OY728162.1, on the reverse strand, counting down.
TCTGGGAGATTTTATGCCATCTACTTCGAAGCCATGGGCACCGCCCCACCAAATGGAACAACCTAAATTGGGTAATCAGGCAGAGTCTTCATCGGATGAAGAGTTAACCTTCGGTTCTGTTAATATGATTCACTTAACAGATCCTTATGTCAGTCACAGTTTCGATTTCGATGAGCCTGAATTCCCAGTATCAAACAGAGTAATTAGAGGGAGTTCTAGGGGTCTGGGATACAAAGGAAGATGCGGATATCCTAGAATACACTATTCTAATTCTACCCCCTGCTAGAACTATGTATGCAGTAGAAACTCATGGCAGAGCCCTTCAGCGAGCTAAAAAAGAACAAGCATGTTCTTCCATCAATAGCAGATTCAGTCCTGGACCAGTTATTCTGGAGGATTGGTTGTAGGTTCCATATTCTTCCTCTCAACACGTAAATAGACCTATTTGGTCTAATATTCCAAATCCATGAGTATTGCCAACTCCTATCCCGATACAAGATGCATCTACTTACAAATCATCAACTTCCAAGGCACCTGCTAAACCACATGTTCCTGTTGGGAAACACAGACCTTTGGATAAAAAGTATGATGTATTGAAACACCTGCCTCAAGTAACGGCCATGTTATCAATTCTTGATTCTTTGAATATATCAAAGGATTTCCGGGAGGCACTCATAAAGGCTTTGTCAAGTCCTCGGGAGTTTGAAACTGATATTGTTGCAGCTAAAGTCTACCACATAGAGAATAATCCTATGGAATGTCATGTAGTGATATCTTTCACTAATGAAGATGAGGATGATGTTGTACAGGGGAATATTAGACCTTTGTACTTATCTGGAAAGGTCAATGGTGTATACATCCAAAGTGCTTTCATTGATAATGGTTCAAGAATCAACCTCATCCCCATTCGTACACTTCATCGATTGGGACTCACCAAATCTGATTTATCTATTTATACTTTGATGTTGTAAGGGTATGATAAAAATGAACAAGAACCACTGGGTGAGATTACACTCAGAACTCAGTTTGGTGACCTTGTATCCAATTCATATTTCATGGTTGTTGATCATGATACAACCTTCAATATTTTTCTTGGAAGACCCTGGCTACATCAACATGTGGCTATCCCTTCATCATACCATCAATGACTTAATAATTGTTTCGATGGTCAAATTGGGACATTCTATGGTGATAAATCCCCATTCAAGACATTTAATCTCAATACATTGAGGCGAAATTCTATCACATGAAGGTAGAGGAGAAATCCACAACAAGGAGGGTTACCATGATTAATGCTGCATTTGGTTTGGAAAAGATTCAAGTAAATCCATTTACACATGTGAGTACAGATTATGTGTTTCCTATCAGTCAAATTGACAGGATAGAACAAAATAAAAATACTCTTTTGGAAACATCCCTAATGTCAATTACAGCAATCAAGGCAGACAACATGGGAGAAATTGGTGACCCACCAAGCAGTGATAAAACCCCAAATGGAGATGACTTTATTTCATCTGCTGAAATCCAGAAAGTCTATACTTTGCCAACTTTTCCAGAAGAAGTGATAGAAATTTCATAGCAGAACATTGATGTCGATTTTCAATCCATCATCTCCTCTTTATTACCCCAGGAGGACCCTTCATCATCAATCGGGTCAGAAATGGAAGCTTCTTCTTCAAGATGTTAAAATTTTAACATCTCTTCTGATCATGTAAATTCTGCTTAATCATCTACTATGCAAGTAGAAACAGAAGAAATAACACATGTTGAAGAAGAATTGGAAGATCTTAGGGATGCTCCTCCAGCATTTGAAGAGGGCATCTCTACCACCGTGGATGAACTCAGAGAAATAAATCTGGGTACAAAAGAAGATCCACGCCCACTTTAATTTGTGCGGCCATGACTCTTGAAGAACAATAGATTTATATTTCACTTTTAAATAAAAATCGAGACATATTTTCTTGGAACTATAAAGAGATGCCCGGGCTTGATCATGATGTTGCTACTCATCATTTGGGTTTGCCATAAGAACATCAATGATTTAAGCAAGCCACGAGAAGAACACAGCCAACTTATGATTCCAAAATTGAAGCTGAAGTGGATATGCTTATCAAAGAAAACCTCATCAGAGAAGTTAAATATCCCAATTGGTTGGCTAATATTGTCCATATGAAGAAAAAGAATGGAAAAATTAGAGTTTTCATCAATTTCAGAGATCTTAATCGGCATTGTCCTAAGGATGATTTTTCCATTTTGATTATAGAAATTTTAATCGATGCAACAACTGGATATGAATCACTTTCCTTCATGGACGGATATTCCTAGCATATTAAAATCTAAATGGCTCCAAAAGATGAAGAATATATAGCCTTCAAATCCCCTCAGGGTGTGTTTTTCTATCGGGTAATGCCCTTTGGCTTAAAGAATGCAGGCACAACATATTAGTGTGTCATGCATCGTATCTTCCAACCCTTTTAGGAATGTTTTTTGAATGTTATGTGGACTATTTTTTGGTCAAATCAAAACAAATTTCAAATCACTTGGCTGATTTTGAAGTAATATTCTACAATCTTCGACAACATAATTTGAAGATGAACCCCTTAAAATGTGCTTTTGGGGTAACCTCGGGAAAATTTCTTTTCTTTGTTGTACGCCATCATGGTATCGAAGTCGATCCGGAGAAGACCAAGTCAATCCATGGTATGTCACATCCTTGAAATTTGAAATAAATGCGAGGAATTCAAGGACATTTAGCCTATATTTGGCGTTTAATCACCAATTTGGCAGGCAAAAGTTTACCTTTCACCAAATTGATGAAGAAGGGAGTCACTTACCAGTGGACTGAAGAATGTCAAGAAGCATTCGATATTCTCATGAAATACATCTTGAGTCCACTGGTACTTATTCCACCTGTTGAAGGAAGACCACTTATCCTCTATGTGATAGCTTTGGAGTGATCATTAGGTGCCTTTCTTGCTCAGAAAAATGATGATGGGAATTAAAACAGCCTCTACTATCTCAGTTGGACTATGCATAAAGCAAAAAACCAGTATTCAAGTATTGAGAAGTGCTGACTGGCATTAATATTTGTAGTTCATAAGTTGATACACTACCTACAACATCACGAGGGCCAATTGGTATCTTGTAATAACCTGCTCAAATTCCTCCTTAGTTGTCCAATTCTTACAGGACATCTGGAAATGTGGGAATTTATTTTGCAATAGTTCGACATTCAGTATGTGTCTCAAAAGGAAATAATGGGGAAAGAACTGGCTGATTTCCTTGCTGAACATCCTTCAGTAGAAGATACATCTTCATATATTGAACTCCCTGATGATGAAGCCTTCTCTATTCAGGATAGTCCTCAGGTATGGGAAATGTATTTTGATGGTGCTTATAGAAGTCCAATAGGGAAGAAAATGGAAGATCCTAAATTCAACAAGGTTGGGTTAGGAGTTGTTCTTATTTCCCCGGAAAAGGCAGTGTTACCTTGTTCCTTCTTATTGTGGGAAGGTGGTCCCAATAATGAAGCGGAATAACAAGCTCTAATCACAGGTTTGGAGTTGGCGCTTCAAGAATAAGTGAATCACATAAGGGTGAAAAGTGATTCAGACATGGTAATCAAACAAGTCAATATGGATTATGTAATTAGAAAATAATAATTGATCCCTTAGTATGATTACATCAAAGAGTTAATGGCAGAATTTCCTATGGAACAGACATTTTCTTATGTCCTACGATCACAGAATGCTCAAGCTGATGCACTGGCTAATATAGCCATAGCTCTAGTAGATCCAAATCAGGACGAGACAACCATCAATATTGCCCACCGTCGTAAAATTTCACCTTATGTTCAAACCAAAATAGAGGAGATCATTGAAATTGGTCCCATTCATGAACCGTATTGTCATACTAAAGGATATATGACACCTATCAGAAAACACCATCAAAATAGAACACTTCCACCTGATAGAGTCGGGAAAGAATAAATCAGGTGAAGTGTGGTCAATTTTACTCATTATGATGGCCCAGATCACCTAGAGAAAATTCTCTACAAGTGTGTTTTTGATGGAGATATCTTCAGATGCATTGATGGTGAAGAGATAGTGGCCGTCAGGAATGAAGTGCATGCAGGAGTCTGTGGTACCCATCAGTCTGGAAATAGACTGTCTGATCATGTTCGAAGGCCTGGATACTTTTGGCCTTCAATGATACAAGGTTGTGTTGATTTCACGAAGAAGTGTCATTCATTCCAAGTACATTCCAACTTCATTCATCAGCCCCCAGAATTGCTTCATACAACCAAATACTCATGGCCATTTTCCACGCGGGGAATGGATGTGGTGGGACCTTACCCTTCAGCTATAGCCAAGCAGTTTGAGTATATTCTTACTGCTACTGACTTCTTTTAAAAATGGGCAGAGGCAATACCTCTCAAAGAAGTTAGTTCTAAAATCATTGTTAGCTTCATAAAGTCTAACATCATTACCAGATTTGGTGTCCCTCATACCATATTGAGGGACAAGAACACCAAATTCTATTCATCCGAGGTGAAGAAGTTGTATCAAGAATACAACATCAAATCCAACCATTCATCTCGGTATCATGCAGCGGCCAATGGCCAGATAGAAGCCTTCAACAAGACTCTTTCAAACATACTGCAAAATATGGTGGATAAAGATAAGAGGTCATGGCCTGAATAACTCTTTCATGCTTTATGGGATTATAGAACCACCACCCACACTGCAATGCGGTCAACTCCATATTCACTGGTATATGGAATACAATTAGTCTTTCCAATTTAGGTTCAATTACCTACGCTCAGAGTAGCCATTTTTGATCAATCATCTAAAGATGAACAATCTCAAAATCGATTGGATGAATTGGAACGGTTAGATGAGAAAATATTGTGCACTTGAACCACTTGGAAGTCTACCAGAATTGAATAGCATGAGATTTCAACAAAAAAGTTTGTCTTCTCCCATTCATTTCAGGGAGAATTAGTATTGGTTCTCAGAACTCCAATGATACCAGGAAAGAAACCTCCCAAGCTTGAACCAAAGTGGGAAGGACCTTATTCAATACATAAGGTCTATTCCAATGAAGCTTATTCTTTAATCTCAATGGATGGACAACTCATCACTACTCCATCCAAAGCCATATTTCTGAAGAAGTATTTTATATAAACACAAAATACACCATCTACGGTCCATGCATATGACCTTAAACTATTTTCATTACTTTTGTCCCACGCGACGTTAAACTGCATATCCAACGGTCCATACATATGACCTTAAACTATTTGCACTTTCATCTAACATGACATTAAACTGTGTCCCTTTCATCATCCTTGCTATATGACGTTAAACTATACATAAATGGTCCATGCATATTATAACGCCCCATGATTTACATACAATGTTAAAACATTAAAATTGAAGTACACTTATTACAACATATAACAAAACCATGAAAGGACCGTATAGGTATAATGTCTTTAGAAACCAGGAAACATAAAAAATTAGTTCATAAATCATCTACACTTTCTCCCTTTTATTTTATCATATCTAGAGTCCCTTTTGGAATATCTTACTTAATATCTTTCTTCCTAACCTGGGGAAAACAAAACATACAAAAGGGTGAGCTCAAATGCTCAGTAAGGGTAAAAAAAAGAAATATAATTCATATCATATTCATAAGAACATAACATTTTGAAAATAATAACCTTCAAAAGAGATCATAATATCATAACATGGGATAAATCACAATCGTGAAATGTAATCCAAATAATCATAACTTAAAACATGAAACTTTTTTTCATACACAAAGAATCATAGAGAATCATTTCATAGTAGTCAAGACTCATTTCCAAGACTATCTTAGCGGACAAAGTCCATTTCTGAACCGAGTTCACTCCTCGTTTCATTCCTATTTCACTGAACCGAATTAACCTGTCGTTCCATCCATGTCTATCTCATGAGATATAAATCTTTACCCAATGCATTGGAGGGAGATATAGGTCCCACCCATACCATAATGATACCATTCTTATGTGTGCCACAAGATCATAAATCATTCATCATAGCATAACCCATGTAATAAAAATGGGAATCTTAAACATCATGCCATCATAACATAATCCATATCAGATAAAAAGACATAATATAAATAATTCAATCATAAAAAAATAAAATCAATGTAAAAATAGGGATATAAACATACCCTATATTATCTTATATGGAAAATAATTTTGATAAAACCCTTGAACTCAATTCTTGAGGAAAATATCCTTTCTACTTCAATTTTTTTTCCTTTCTTAACATGTCATACAATTTTAATCTAAAAGAATTTGATTAAAAAGAAACTTGAAAACTTTTAAAAGAAGCTTCATGAAATCATGAACATCCATTTATTCCGTATAAGTTAAAAAACATTTTTCTCATACTTTGGCCGAAAAAGTCAAAAGTACCTCGTATTAAAAACGAAAAAAGATTCCTTTCATATCTTCTAATAAAAACTCACCAATGGGTAAAATTGGATTTAAACTATTGTACAAATATATAAATAATATTACATATTGAGTAAACATGGATGTGGATGATAAATATTCCCCATTAAATTCGGAAGTATAAACAATCTCGGAAAAAAATGAGATTATTTTCCCTTACCTTAGGTATGATTTGCTTTGTACGTGTCTGATCCTCCTGTATAATGATTTAAATAATGTTATTGACTTATTCTAGAATCTTACTCATTGTTACGATTTCATATGTGGTCATATTCTTAGTAATATATCATTGTTACTTGTTATTCGGGTGTTTATTGCTTTTTGTTCTTATGTGTGTTTTGTCGAATAAATTCTTATTCTTCTTTTAGGTTATAGATACCTCATTTCCAGAATTTTATTAGTGTAATATATATCATATTTATTCATTAAATTCATTTATATAATCATTAGGCAATAAAGGTCATGTAGAACGGGTCCCATCACATCGTGCAGACGGTAGGCCGTACGTACGCACGAGCGATGATATCGTTCCCATGATCATGGAATTTTATTGAATTGTATTTATACTATTTCAGAATCAATATCACTTTAAAATAATTATATATAGTTATTCTTTACACCATTATACCCATCCAAGTAAGGTGGCGGTGGAAAACAGATTACACCACGGCGTGGAGACGGTATTCCGTAAGTACGCACGTGCGGTGATTTCGATTTCCGTAGGATGGATAGAAGGTGAAATAAGGTTGTTTCATATTTCCAATAAAATATTAGTATATGAGTGATACTGATGTTATTACTTCATAATTAAAAAACTAAATAAGAATATGTATAAGAAGAAATAATGTTGAAAGAATCGGTAACAAACATTACCTCTTCTTTGAAGCGCCTCTTCTTAACCTTCTCTTAGAGAACTAAATATGGTCTTTGAAGAAGACCAGGACCTCTAGGATGTTTCTAGGGAAGTGTATAAGATAAATTGTCAGGGTTTGGCCGATCTTGAAGGCTCAATGTTGTGTGATGAGGAGAGGGAGGAGGTGCCCTTTTATAAGGGAGGAGAGGGGCACCATAGGAAAAACTTAAAATATTATTTTATTATAAAGTCATATTCGGTTTTTAATAGCTCCAAATAGATTTATTTATAAGATAATGTGGGTATGGGTATAAATCCTCTCATACAATAGATTTTAGACAAGTTTATGTTACTATTTTAACCTTATCATTTAGATTTAACTCTAAGTTAAATAATTTAACTTTTACCGTGTCTTCTTGTTTTCTTACACTATATGGTTAATAAACTTACTATAACAAGAAAAACTAACCCCAAGTTGTTTAATATTAATATATATAACCTTATCTAAGTTATTTTTCTGAAGAATATATTTTAAGGAAGAAAATAACAATTAATAATATAATATTTGTTTCAAAAACTATTTTATGTCCATTTTGACACTATTTGGTAATTGATTTTTGTGAAACTTATAACAACATTATTAGTTAGAAAAAAGTTAATTAAATCAATAATAACATGTCATATTAACCTAAAAAATTATTTTAATTCCTAAAAAGTCTCAAATTACATTTATTTGGGTATTTATGACATCAATTATGTCAATATTTCATTAAAAAGCTAATTACTACATAATCATTGTGTCATAAATAAATTAAATTATTTAATGTATAAAAATTATAAATAAAATACCATTATGCAGGAGATAGTTTTATATTTATAATTAATATTTATAGTCGAATTTATCTTTTGTATAACCCTATATTAAAAATTATTTAGTTATCAAACTTTGATTTTAACTATTTTAACCCTTCTTTAAATAAATTAATAATAAACGTCTTCATCTAATCCATGTGGACCTAAATGGTCATATTTTATTCCTAAGGTTGTTTTTTGTCGAATTACACTTATCCAATAGAATTAAGATATGTGTTAGGGTAATAATAATATCATTTTTACCCTTAATTACCCTATTTACTTTTAACCGTGGTAAATAAAAGTAAAAAGTTACTATTCACCAAAAATTATATTTATCTTATTAGACCACATTTTAATCTTTTATATTAACCGTGTCTCTTGTATTTTAGAAATTCCACTCAGAGAAGCAGTAAAATTATGTTTTTATTAAATTTTCAAATTCTCCTAGGAGGTGGGTAAAAGACGGTTAAAAGTTTAATAAAATTTTTATATATCTAAAATAATTATAAAATGACACCAATGAATTACATTGAACATATATAGGTATTATGTATCAATTTTGACCTAAAATAAATTCAAATAAAATAAACAATTATTTAAATAAAAATTCAGTTTTTAAATAGTAACCTAGTGTTTAATATTCATCAAAAATTGAATTTTTTCAGAAAAATACCAAAATTTCACCCTAGGCTAATTTCGTTATTCCAAATCGAAAAATGAATTCCATTTTGAAAGATAAAATTTATAAAATTTCAAAAAGTGGGTATTACTATTTATAACAGCTAGTTTTAATAATATTTTAATAACATATCGTTGTTTAGTGGAACTTGGTATTGCGTACAATGCAAGCAATCGAGGAAGGCCACAGTTGTGTGTAAACAAAGCCAAGTCAGGGACGTGTGTAGTGCAAGCTCCTTTTGGTGTAGCGTACAACACAGGACATCGATGAAATTAAAAAGAACATTTTTCATAAAATCTCGGGGTGTTACATTCTACCCCCGTTAAAATGAATTTCACCCTCAAAATTCGTCACTTTGTAACAAACAGTTAAGGATACCTCTCCCTCATCATATCATCAAGCTCCCATGTAGCTTCATCTAATTGGTGGTTCCTCCATAAAACTTTCACCAAGCGAGTGGTCTTGTTCCGTAGGACTTTTTTACTACGATCCAGAATCTCTATCGGCTATTCTTCAAAAGAATGATCTTGCTCCAGCGGTACAACTTCTAAACTTAGTACATTTGAAGGATCGGGTATGTAATTTCTCAGGAGAGATACATTGAACACATCATGAACTTGAGAGATATTTGGTGGAAGCTCCAATCGGTAAGCTACCTTCCCAACATGATCCAGTATTTCGAAAAGACTGATATATCTAGGGCTCAACTTTCCCTTCTTTCCAAATCTCATTACTCTCTTCCAAGGAGATATTCGTAAGAACACTTTATCACCCACTTCATACTCTAGGACTTTTCTTCGGTTATCGGCATAATTTTTTTGTCGACTCTGAGCTGCTCTTATGTGTTTTTGAATAGATCTGACCTTTTCTGCCATCTCATCAACAAGATTGGGTCCTAATAGATTTCTTTCACCAACTTCATCCCAAAAAGTTAGAGTCCTACATTTCTTTCCATATAGAGATTCATAAGGATCCATCTAAATACTGGAGAGAAAGATATTATTATAAGAAAATTCCACCAAAGGTAGGTGTTGATACCAAAAACCTTTAAAATCCATAGAGAATGCTCTTAACATGTCTTCTAGAGTTTGAATTGTTCTCTCAGACTGATCGTCTGTCCGAGGATGATAAGCAGTGCTGAAACTCAACTCTGTATCCAGAGTATGTTGAAGACTTAGCCACAACTTTGAGGTAAACCTCGGATCCCGATCAGATATAATGGAAAGTGGTACTCCATGCAATCTTACCACTTCCTTTACATATATCCTGGAAAGCTGATCAAGAGAGAAATCCTACCTAATTGCAATGAAGTGTGCCGACATTGTAAGACGATCAACTATGACCCAGATAGCATTGTTGCCTTTGGATGTTTTAGGAAGTCTGGTGACAAAGTCCATAGTGATGTTTTCCAATTTCCATTCGGGTATGGGTAATGGTTGTAAAATCCCCTTAGACTTCTGTCTCTCAGCTTTAACTTGCTGACAAAACAAGCATCGAGAGACATATTCAGCAACATATATTTTCATTCCATCCCACCAAAAGTACTCTTTCAGGTCCCTATACATATTTGTGCTTCTAGGATGAATAGAGAATGATGAACTATGAGCCTCATCCAGTAGATCCTTCTTTAATTCAGGGATGGGAGGAACACAAACCCGATTCCTGAACATTATTATCCCATAACTATCAAGGTTGAATTCAGGAACATTTCCCACCTTCTTTTGTAACTATACATATTCTTTCTATGCCTCTTTATTCTTCACATGTATATATGGTTGAACATTCATTTGAGAAAGATACAATTTTTCCCCTTCCATTATAATTCCAAGATCCATCCTTTGTAAATCCATAAATTTTGGAACTTTTGTGATCCTCATCATGGATAAGCTATCATAGTCTTATCGACTTAATGCATTTGCCACCTTGTTTTCTTTCCCAGGGTGGTAATGAATTGAGAAGTCGTAATCCTTAATCAGCTCCAACCATCCTCTTTGGCGCATATTCAGCTCATTTTGTGTGAAAATATACTTCAAACTTTTATGATCAGTATAAATATCACACCTTTCACCATAAAGATAATGCCTCCAAATCTTTAATGAAATGATTACTTCAACTAACTCCAAATCATGAGTTGGATAATTTTGCTCATGAATTTTCAACTTTCGTGAGGCATAAGCTATCATCATATCATTTTGCATGAGAACAGACCCCAACCGCTTCTTGGATGCATCACTGTAGATCACAAACCTTTCTCCACTACAAGGTAGTGTGAGCACAGGTGCACTGGATAACCTTCATTTCAACTCCTTGAAATTCTCTTCACAGTCCTCCATCCACATGAACTTAACTCCTTTTCGAGTCAACCTGGTGAGTGGATTAGATAATCATGAATAATATTTCACAAAACGTCGATAATATCCATCCAAACCAAGAAACCTTCGGATCTCAGTTACTGTTGTTGGTATCGACCATCTTTCGATAACATCTGTTTTTGCTGGATCCACAGATATCCCCTCATGTGAGAATATGTGACCCAAAAATGCAACTTTTGAAGCCAAAACTCACACTTGGTAAATTTTGCATAAAGATTATACTTTATTAGGGTCTTTAATACAATTCTCAAGTGATCTTCATGTTCTTCCTTGCTCTTTGAATTGACAATAATATCGTCTATAAAGACTACCACAAACTGATCAAGATAGTCTCTAAAGACTCTATTCATCAGATCCATGAAGATAGTAGGGGCATTAGTAAGACCAAATGGCATCACTATAAATCCATAGTATCCATACCTTTTACATAAAGCCATCTTTGGTATATCCTCCCTTTTGACCCTTAATTGATGATACCCTGAATGAAGATCAATCTTGGAAAAGTATTGAGCTTTGCATAGTTGGTCAAATAAGTCATCAATGCGAGGGAGAGGATATTTTTTCTTGACAGTGATCTTGTTAAGTTCTCGATAATCAATGAAGAGTCTCATTGATCCATCATTCTTCTTAAAAAACAGAATAGGTACTCCCCAAGGTGATGCACTAGGGCGTATGAATCCCTTATCAAGATTCTCTTGGAGCTGCTTGTTCAATTCTTGCAACTCAATTCGGGTCATTCTATAAGGTGTCTTTGAAATAGGAAAAGCACCAGGTACGAGTTCTATTGAAAACTCAACTTCATGATTTAGTGGAAGACTCGACAATTCCTCCAAAAATACATCATCATACTCCTGTACAATGGGCATATTCTTAATCGTGAGTTTCTCACCAACCATTTGAGATAAATAACCTTCATTTATTGAAATCAAGACCCATAAGATGGAAGAAATTTCTGCTGGAAGGTTATGTTCATCCTTGCATCGATAGACGATCATAGATTGATCTGGAATATGGAATGTTACTTCCCTTCTTTGGAAATTGATATGAGCTCCATATAAATAATATCAATCCATTCCAAGAATCACATAAAATTCCACTATAGGAAAGATCACAAGATTTGTAGGAAGCACTTTCCCACAAACTTCAATCGGAGAAGAATTGTAAACTTTTGATGAAACTTTTGTGCCATTAGGGGTTGTCACAGCTAACTCAACATCTAATTGTTGAGGTATTACGACGATACCCTTAGAAAATTCTTCAGAAATAAAAGAGTGGGTGGATCCAGAATCAAATATACCATTTTCTACTTTAGAGTGGATTGTAAGTGTACCTTTCACCACTTCGTTATCGTACTCCACATCGCTGATAGAAATTTCATGTGACTTTACTTTTTCTTTAGCCTTAAGATTTTGTTGACGTCGATCATCATCAACAACCCCTAGATTAGTGCATTGATTGGCATAATACACCATTTCCTTGCACTTGTAACATTGAAGTGTAGGAGGTGCACTCTGTGTAGCCTTTTCTTTGTTCACATCACTAGATATCTTCTACCCATCATTGCGGAATTCAAATGCCTGATGACCTTCCTTTCCACATTTGAAACATTTACTTGTCCCTTTAAGACAACTCCCTCCATGATTTTTCCCAAACATTGAGCATAAGGGAAAAATCATCTTCTTTTCAGTGTTCTCTTTAGATTTTCCTTTGAATTCAATTTTCCTCTTCTTATCAAATGCATATAACTGATGGGTTACTCCAATCTCCATCTAAACTTTGAGAGCACATCGAATGATTTCCTCATAGATATTGAAGTCTCGTATGGCTAGTGCCCTTTGAAGACTTGGTTTTAAGCCACTAAAGAATCGATCGATCTTACTCTCAGGTTGGATAATAATACTAGAAGCGTACCTTGCAAGTCTTGTAAAATTTTCTTTGTAGGTACCAACAGATTCATCAACCTTTTGCTTCAGTTCAAGAAACTCCTTATCCATATTTGGTCGAAGAATATGAGGGATGTACTTATTGAAAAATAAGTTCTTGAAATCGCCCTATTCCATGGAATCAATTTCATCTCTTGGCCTCATATTCTTGATAAGATTCCACCATTGATCAGCTTCACCATCCAAACGATATACTGCTAAGATGACATTATCTTGTTCAGAACATTGAAGAACTGAAAATATCTTTTCAGTGGTACTGATCCATTGTTCAGCCACTAATGGATCAGTAGACCCGCTGAATGAGGGTGGACGCTGCCTCAAGAAGGATTCAACAGAATTTTGCTCCTTCCTTTGCTCATTTTGAAGTCCTGCATGATTCATAGCTTGATAAAGTTGTGTGAGCATGGCTACAAGATTTTGCATTCCATCTCCCATAACGTTTGGTTTCTCAGGGGGACAATCATTTCATTGCCCGTCGCATTCCATGTAAACACGGTTCCTTCGGGTTCCAGCCATTGACTAAAACCAAGAAGAATAGTGTGAGAAACAATAATTATAATAGGAAAACCACGTAATCAAAAATAAAATTTCATGCTTTAGGTATTATCATAAGTGATTCATGTCCATTTCTAAAACACTAACATTGTGTTCTGTGATTAGAATTATCCTTAGGGTTCTTACTAAGTCTTTCATATCCGAGTTTAAAAAGGTTGACTATACCTTTCCTCTGATACCAACTATAACGACCCATACTTTACATACATTGTTAACACTTCAAAATTTAAGTACACTTATTACAACATATAACAAAACCATGAAAGGACCGTATATGTATAGTGTCTTTAGAAACTGGGAAACACAAACAAATGGTTCATAAATCATCTACACTGTCTCCCTTTTATTTTATCATATCTAGAGTCCCTTTTGGAATATATTACTTAATATCCTTCATCCTGACCTGTGGAAAAGAAAACATACAAAAGGGTGAGCTCAAATTCTCAGTAAGGGTAAAAAAAGAAATATCATTCAAATCATATTCATAAGAACATAAAATTTTGAAAATCATAACCTACAAAAAGAGATCATAATATCATAACATGGGATAAATCATAATAGTGAAATGTAATCCCAATAATTATAACATAAAAAATGAAACTTTGTGGCATACACACATAATCATATAGAATCATTTATTAGTAGTTAAGATTCATATCCAAGACTATCTTAGCGGACAAAGTCTATTTCAGAACTGAGTTCACTCCTCGTTTCAGTCCTGTTTCACTGAACAAGATTAACCTGTCGTTCTAGCCATCTCTATCTCATGAGATATAAATCTTTACCCAATGCATTGGAGGGAGATATAGTTCCCACCCATCTCATAATTAAACCATTCTTATGTGTGCTACAAGATTATAAATCATACATCATACCATAACCCATGTAATAAAAATGGGAATCTTAAACACCATGCCATCATAACATAATCCATATAAGATTAAAGGACATCATAAAATAATTCTATCATAACAAAATAAAATCAATGTGAAAATAGGGATAGAAACATAACCCTATATTATCTTAGATGGAAAATAATTTTGATAAAACACTTGAACTCTATTCCGGAGGAAAATATCCTTTCTACTTCAAAAACATTTTTCCCATCTTAACATGTCATAAAATTTTAATCCAAAAGAATTTGATTAAAAATAAACATGAAAACTTGTAAAAGAAGATTCATTAAATCATTAAAATCCATTTATGTCGTATAAGTTAAAAAACATTCTTCTCGTACTTTGGCCGGAAAAGTCAAAAGTACCTCGTACTAAAAACGACAAAAGATTCCTTTCATATCTTTTACTAAAAACTCACCAATGTGTAAAATTGGATTTAAA
Organism: Viscum album; assembly: GCA_963277665.1. Taxonomy (NCBI): domain Eukaryota; kingdom Viridiplantae; phylum Streptophyta; class Magnoliopsida; order Santalales; family Viscaceae; genus Viscum; species Viscum album. The sequence goes on along the minus strand of OY728162.1, from coordinate 1,368,302,870 downwards.
CAATTGTATGAGGATATAGATAATATTACATAATTAGTAAACATGGATGTGGATGATAAATATTCCCCATTAAATTCTGATGTATAAACAATCTTGGATAAAAATGAGATTGCGAGATTTTCCCTTACCCCAGGTCCGATTTGCTTCGTACGTGTCTGAATCTCCTGTATAATTATTTAAATAATGTTATTGAATTATTCCATAATCTTACTCATTGTTATGATATCATATGCGTTCATATTCATAGTAATATATCATTGTTATTTGTTATTTATGTGTTTATTTCTTTTTGTTCTTATGCGTGTTTTGTCGAATAAATTCTGATTAATCTTTTAGGTTATAGATACATCATTTAGAGAATGGTATTAGTGTAATATATATCATATTTATTCATTCAATTCATTTATATAATCATTATGCAATGAAGATCATGTAGAACGAGTCGCATCACATCGTGGAGACGGAAGGTCATAAGTATGCACAAGCGACGATATCGTTCCCATGATCGTGGAATTTTATTTAAGTTGTATTTATCCTATTTCAGAATCAATATAACTAAAAAATAATCATATATAGTTATTATTTACACCATTATACCTATCCAAGTAAAGTGGTGGTGGAAAATAGATTACACCACAGCGTGGAGACGGTATTTCGTACGTACGCACGAGCGGTGATTTCGGTTTCCATTGGATGGATAGAAGGTGAAATCGGGTTGTTTAATATATATAATAACATATCACTATATTATTGATACTGATGTTATTACATCATAATGAAACAACTAAAGAACAATAAGTAGAAGATGAAATAAAGTTGAAAGAATCGGTAACGAACATTACCTCTTCTTTAAAGCGCCTCTTCTTAATCTTCTCTTAGGGCACTAAAGATGGTCTTTGAAGATAACCAGGACCTATACGATGTTTCTATGGAAGTGGAGAAGATAAATTGGTAGGGATTGGCCGAGATTGGAGGCTCAAAGTGGTGTGAGGAGTAGAGGGAGGAGGTTCCCTTTTATAAGGGAGGAGAGGGGACCTTAGGAAAAACATAAAATATTATTTTATTATAAAGTCATATTCGGTTATTAATAGCTCCAAATTAATTTATTTCTAAGATAAGGTAGGTATGGGTCGAAATAATCTCATCCAATAGATTTTAGACAAGTTTAGGTTACTATTTTAACCTTATCATTTAGATTTAACTCTAAGTTAAATAATTTATCTTCTACTGTGTCTTCTTGATTTCTTACACTATATTGTTAATAAACTTACTATAACAAGCCAGAAGAACCCGAAGTTTTTTAATATTAATATATATAACCTTATCTAAGTCATTTGGCCGAACCATAGATTTTTAGGAATAATATAACAATTAATAATATAATATTTGTTTTAAAAACTATTTTATGTCAATTTTGACAATGGTTGGTAATTGATTTTCGTAAAAATAATAATAGTGTGATTAGTTCAAAAAAAGTTAATAAAATCAATAATAACATATCATATTACCCTATAAATTTTTTTTAATTCATAAAAATTCTCAATTTACATTATTTGGGTATTTATTACATCAATTATGTTAATATTTCATTAATAAGATAATTACTGCATAATCATTGTGTCATAAATAAATTATATTATTTAATGTCTAAAAATTATAAATAAAATACCATTATGTAGGAAATATTTTTTTCTTTCTAATTAATATTTATAGTCGAATTTATATTATGTATAGCCTAATATTAAAAATGATTTAGTTATCAAACGTTGATTTTAACTATTTTAACCCTTTTTTAAATAAATTAATAATAAATGTCCTAATCTAATCCAATTGGACCTAAATGGCCATATGTTATTCCCAAGGTTTCTTTTGGTCGAATTAAACTTTACCCATAGAATTAGGACATGTTTTAGTGTAATAATAATATCATTTTACCCTTAATTACCCTATTTACTTTTAACCGTGGTAAATAAAAATAAAAGATACTATTCACCAAAAAATATTTTTATCTTATTGAACCACATTTTACTCCTTGATATTAACCGTGTCTCTAGGATTTTAGAAATTCCACTCATAGAAGTGATAATATTAAGTTTTATATAAATTTTCAAACTCTCCTAGGAGGTTGGTAAAAGACGGTGAAAAGTTTAATAAAATTTATATATATATAAACTTATTATAAAATGACTCTAATGAATTACATTGAACTTATATAGGTATTATGTATCAATTTTGTCCTAAAATAAATTTAAATAAAATAAATATTTTTTTTAAATAAAAAGTCGGTTTTTAAATAGTAACCCAGTGTTTTCACTATTCATCCAAAATTGAAATTTTTTATAAAATTACCAAAATTTTACCCTAGGCTAATTTCAATATTCCGAATCCAAAAATGAAGTCCATTTTGAAAGATAAAATTTATAAAATTTCAAAAAGTGGGTATTACTATTCATAACGACTAGTTTTAATAATATTTTAATAGCATATCGTTGTTTAGTGATACTCTGTATTGCGTATAATGCAAGCTATCGAGGAAGGCCGTAGTTGCGTGTAAAGCAAGCCAAGTTAGGGACGTGTGTAGTGAAAGCTCCATTTGGTGTAGCGTACAACACATGACATCAATGAAATTAAAAAAACATTTTTCGTAAAATCTCGGGGTGTTACGCATATGACCTTAAACTATTCTCACTTTTGTCCAACATTACACTAGACTGTATCGTCCCTTTTCATCCAATATGATGTTAAACCGAGAAAAATTCCCTAATACGTCCATCGTGACGTTAAACTATGTCCTCTTTTGTCCTTACTGTATGACACTAAACTGCACAGTCCCCCTTTTTGTGCAACAAGACATTAAAATGTATTCTCCCCATCGTCCTAACTACATGACGCTAAAATATAAAGAAATCCATAAATACGTCCTACATTACGTTAAACTGTATTTTCCCCTACTACATGACACTGAACTGTGTAGCACCAACAGTACTAACTGCAAGACTTTAAACTGCATAGTCCCTACATATGTCCTACATGACATTAAACTGTGCACCATTAAGGCTGTTTCTACCTCTTGTTTCTCACACCGAGTATGACTCACATGAGATTAGAGAAAAAATTTTCCATAACACCCTCTCTGGGCCGCTAACCACACGTAAGTCCCAACACCATTTTTTAGGTCGTTGTCCTGGAGAACAACTTGATCACTAATTCATTCTTTTATTGAACTACATAGTCTTTGATCCTTTTCTTCTAGGCTGGGTACGTAGGCAACCTCCCGAGGTTCAAGCTCAAAACCAATCTCTTCACATCGGTTCACCTCCATCTCGTACGATGTTGATTCGTGAAACCGCCCCCAGAATCAATATCTTTAAATTTGTTCACCTTCGTCCTTGCTATACGACGTAAAACTGTACAACACTATTTTCATGTACGAAAATAAACTACAACATTCTTTGATACCCTCACCTGATAGGGAATAATTATTTATATTGATTTCCAATCATGTTACATTCTAAATACTATATGCATACATGGGAATGCCTAATCCTTTTATCTTGGGTCAAACCATCATTTTACTAAAGTTCCCTTTTTACCCTTCACATGTACAAACCAAATCTATACAGAGGTTATTTCTAGAACTACGTGTTCTTGATTCCCATCCTTATGGGATATGTTGGAACGTTCAATTGTCCCTAGAATCCAGCCCCAAGTTTTTGGGTGTAACCCCAAATTCCACTTTCAGTCCCTTGGCTGAAAAGTCACCATGAAAACACACACTGTGTATTTCATATAATGGTCTGAGCTCTATGACCCTAAACTAAGATCTATCATAGTTTCGTCCCACATGACATTAAACTGTATTTCAAGAACTACGTATGACATGATTCCCATCCTTAGGGGATATGTAGTGAAGTCCAACATTTAAATTCAGGACCCAGCCACAACATGATTATGGTTAGCATTGATCTGTGTATCTCCACATACATTAGACAATACCCATTTTTATGTATCATAATCCAAACCTTAAATATTTTCAGATCTTCATAACCCTTTTCTAGACATCAAATCTCAAAATATCCAATTTTTTAGAGTTATTTTGCCTGACTATGCAGAACGAGCCCTTAGGTGGCCTTGCATAAACAGTATACATAATAGACCTGTCAGAAAAAAGATATTATTATTTGACTATGCAACCAATTCCCATAAGAGGCTCTTCATAATTCATCCCCCTAATGGGTTTGTTAAATAATGGTAACTTCATTCTTGGGAAAAAAACCACTTTTGTCCTTAGTTGTCTTTAACAAAAAAATATTGGGATCCACAAAAACAATATCCATCCTTAATATATTTTCCTCAAATTAATTTTCATAACCTGAAAGTATTCAAGTCTATGGTTTATATTTCCATTCCCTACATTTGGGTCAGACCATCGTAGGAGTAACATTCATCCAGTTCTTAGACAATCTTGTTTGAAAATATCTTCTCCATATTCAAGTACCTCTTTCTATATAGAAAACTCTATACTTTGGAAAATTTGAATCTCAATAAACTTTCAATGGACTTTTAGCTGTAGAAAAGTAAATTTCTGAGAGTTCTTTTTCCTGACTATGCAGTAGGTGCCCTTAGGTGGCCTTGCATAAGTAGTCTACATAACGAACATGTCAGCCAAAAGATGCTATTATTTGACTATGCAGCCAATTCCCTTAGGTGGCCCTGCATAATTCAACCCCCTAACGGGTTTGTTAAATACTGGTAACTTAATTATTTCAAACTACTTCTTCTAATTCCTTTTATCCCTTTTTCATATCATTCCTCATATTTAAAATTTCTTAAGTCATAGTTTACATATTTTCACTCATACTTGGGTGTGGTAATATGTTTCCAGATGAATTATCAGGGAATTGAGTGAATTATAATTCATTCGGTCAAATCTATTTCGACCTTAAACATTAGCCTTTTTATGTCTGACGTGCATGACTTTAAAATGCACACAAAAGACAAGGGACCTATAAATAAAAGTCATGTTCCAGCTCACTAAACATAAATTTTTGTATGATTTAGGTAATATTGATAAATTAAAAGATTCAAAGTTTCTAGGGTTATTTTTTTAATCCTAGTAAAAATCAAACTATTTTTACAAGTCCCATTGGCTTAGGTAAAAATTTATAGCAGATATAAAAAGATAATGTTGGTACAAATGATTTATGATGAAAGTGTTTTTCATTGATGCACAAGAGTTAGAGGGAAATCCACAAACTGGAGTCTCTTATCTTTTTCATGAATTAGAAAAGGCTTTCAACGTAACTCTTCATTTGATTTACGGCATCCCGAGCTTCATCAACAGCCACCAAGATTTCATTCATTCAACTACATACAATAGAGATACATGGATACTAGCTCTTCTTGGAACAATTAAAAAAGGATGATCTTGAGTGCGGTTTGAGAAAATTTTCTATTGATCAAACAGTGACTCTATTTCTGTCGAAGAGACTTAGAAGATGGATACATGGATTTGAGAATAGAGCATTAGAAGTAAAGATCCATTTGGATAGAGTATTATTTTCCGATATGGTTTTATCACTCCACCAACCAGCAGCGGAAAACATTTCAACTCATGGGTTTTCCATTTTCATATCTGCAAGGAAATGGCATGGAATAAAAATTTGAATGTTTACACCATTTTTGTTTCTCTTAATGCACAACAAAACCGAAATAGAGGAGTAACAGTGCAGTTTCATCTTAGGCAGATAGTTCTATGCATCTGGAACATTGACTCCTTGGAGATGACCATGACCATACAGAGGCATGTAGATTCTCTTTGGTTAATTAATATGACATTTTTTCAAGTACGTAGCCAAATATGGGAGAGTGTTGTTGCAGATATCATAGTAATCATGGTCAACAATGTTCATCATATCATCAATTAGCTTGCTCACTACTTCATCAGCCATTCTGATTCTCTTGGGATCCATTGAATCTGCACACAAGTTGAATAAATTAACTCTTAAATGGGTTGATTTTTCATAAAATTTGTGACAAAATTCGACAAAATGGCTAAGGCACTAAGGTGAGCATGTATGCATGTGTCGTGCAAGTATTGATGTGTTGCGCAAGTTTTTGGCATGCAAGTATCACCGCACAAGTCCAATTACCTCTACAGAAGCGTGACAGTAGTGAAACAATGGAAAAAAAGTAACTTGCGTGATGAGACAAAATTGTGAGATGAGAGCAAGAAATTTGAGATCCAATGGCTTTGCACGAGAATGACCGCATATTTATAGTCTAGGTTGCCCCCTTGCACGCCGACGCCTGCGTTCTCAACACTTGCATGCCCCCCTTACGCACTCAACACTTGTGCGCGCCTTTCCTTTGGTTTTATTCTTTTCCTCAGAGTAAAATCCTCATTTATTTCGGATCCAACTCTGAGGGGGGACTTTTTTTGACACTCCTTTCCGTCTCAGAGTCTAAAGGAATGAAAAGAGAAATACCTTGAACCCAAAATTGATTCATCCTTTGAAGAAACATAAAAAATTGACAAAGGGATGAACCAAGATTCAAATGCACTTTGGTTGTGCAAGTTCTACCAAGGTCGCGCAAGTATACATGTTCGCCACCCAGTGGTCGTGCATGTGACTTGCGCGCCCTCTTTGAAATTTCTCTCAGGGTCTCCCCAGCCTATAAATACCCCTGTGGGCCACCCATTTGAAGAGACGGAAAAAATTCAGAAACTCAGATTTGAGCTCCTGGTGCCCTAGTCTCTTCTCAAAGCTTCCAAACACTTCTAAGGTAATTTCTTACCTAGAACGGAAGATCTATGGAGGGGGAGTAAAGCCTAAGTGTTGAAACTCATCAACACTTGCGCACCTAAGTGGCCATCCCTTAAGGGAAATGGCCACACTTGTATGCCGCCTCACTCCTTCACACCAGAACTTGCACACCATCCTTCTGGAAACCCCTAGGTGTAGTACTAAAGGCTTGAGCCAAGTCTCACCCAAGTATTTCCCCAAGGGTTAGAAATCATGCAAGTACCCATGTTTCGTGCAGGTATACCTACGGGACCAGAACTTGTGCACCCACGCAGTTCTTGTGTGCCCACAAGGACTTGCACGCCCCTATCTTTTTGTGTGCTCCCCTGCTTATTTCAACTCTCTTATGCCTATCCACCTATCCTCTTCAATATTAATCCCTCAGAACTCACTTCAAATCCATTTATGGAACGATTTCTTGATTGGATTCTTTATTTAAAAGGAAATCTGTTGAAACATCTATCAAAATCTAGTGATATACAAATTTTTATGTCACCAAGGTTAAATATTTCATTCATTTTAACCTCATCCTTTAAGATGTGAGGATCTATTACTTGGGATTCCTTTTCATGAATATGTCCCAGTCCACGTTCTCTTAATTTGGGCATCCTCCTTATAAATAAGACCCAAGTCCCCTAACCTAGGATTCCTTTTCAAGAATATTCCCGAGTCATAATTCCCTTAATCTGGGCATCCTCCTTAGGATTAAGCCCCAAGTCCCTTAACCTAGGCCTCCTCTTTAGGTGTAAGCCCCAGTTTTCAATGTTCCCAAACATTGGCCTCCTCCTAAGGAGTAAGCCCCTATTTTCAAAGTTCCCAAACCTGGGCCTCCTCCTTTGGAGTAAGACCCATTTCACAAATCCTTTAACACGGGCCTCCTTCTTAAGAATAAGCCCCAGTAATAATTTCTCTTAACCAGTCATAAAATTACTTTTGATTTGGGCTTCCTTCTCAAGAGTAAAACCCAATCGTAAGTCCCCTCTTAATTTTGGGCATCTTCCTCATGAGTAAGCCCGAGTTAGAGTATCCAAATCTCCATAAAGAACATATACCTTAATGGACTTTGTTTCCGAGTTTCTTCCCTGAAGTAAATCCTACTCTTCAACTATTTGGGTAGTCATTCATACATAAGCCCCACATCATTCCTTATGATTTCATATTTCATGGCACAATTTTCTGGTTTTACCAATACCTCTTGTTTCTCACACCGAGCATGAATCACATGAGCTTAGAGTGAACAAGTAATAATGAAATCTTTCTTTGAGCCATCAATCGTAAATAAACATCACATTCCCTTAGTTGATCTACGTGGGTTCTGATTCCTTTTTTAAACAAGGATACGTAGGTAGCCCATCTACGGGTATGATCCCAACTCTGAAATAATCCATTTCCTTCTGAATGACAATAAACTTCAATTTCCCCATTGAGTGGCTTTAAAACCAGCATGGTAATCATAATGACCAAGAGAATTTTATATAATTTATTAAAGGTTACAATTGACTAAGAATCACTAACAAATATAGATGTTTCTCTATCGATGAAGAACCTCGAATACATATAATACATTCTCTAAATTTCCTACATATCAATCATTGATTGTCGGATCTAAAGGAAAGATCATTTTATACTTGGTAATTTAATAAGGATTCACGAACATATCATAAATCTATAAAGAGAGTCTCGGAGTAGAAAATAATTCCCCTAAAAAAAGGAGTGATGAGTCCGACCTCCCATCATTTCGACCAATGCAAATTCCTAAGCCTCATCGGTCCACAACTAATGAGCGCCTGCCTTTGGAAAGTTGGTCTAAATGGATATGGAATCATTGGGTGTTTCCGGTTCTAGGAACAAACCCTATTAGAAACCGATTTGAATGTTTGAACCTTAAATCAATGAGGTTATCCCCAATTCCAGGGGAAACAGTGGTGTAAGATTTGTTTTCTAAAATTTAAATGATCCATATCCAATTTTAATCCAAACTTCTTCCAATCAAACTAAATTAATCATTTTGGATTTTTAGGGCTCAGATTATACTTTTTGACTCCACCATTATCCTCTCTTCACAGATCTATAAACAAGTGTATGAGTTATATCCTTTTTGATAATTGAACCTACTATCAAATGGAATCCTTTTTTCTCCATCCCTCCTTTGAGAATGAAAATTTTTCACTTTTTTTATGTATTGGATCTTGATTCTATGGATTTATCCTTGATCAAATGTTTCGGAGACACTCTATTTGTATTCCTGTTTCAAGTGTTTAATCGATTGATCTTATGATTAATGGTAGTACATTATGTAATGCTTCTTCCCAAAAAATTAAATTTGTATATATTGATTTAATAAAAATTCATTTAATACTAATATTCTATTTTTTAGTTAAAATTTATTTTATGATTTATTTCAATTACATGAATGTTTCCTCAGGAATTGGGAATGACCTCATTTTTTTATGGTTCAAACATTCCAAGCGGTTTTTAATGGGTTTGTTCATAGAACCGGAAACATCCAATGATTATATATCCATTTGGACCTACTTTAAAAAGGTAGGTGCTCATTAGTTATTGACCGATGAGACTTAAGAATTTTCATTGGTCGAGAGGATGGGAGGTTGGACTCATCACACTTTTGAGGGAAATTATTGTCTACTCTGGGACTCTCTTTATAGATTTAAGTTATGTTCGTGAATCCTTTTTAAATTTCCAACTATGAAAATGAGCTTTCCTTTATATCTGACAATCGATGATTATTATGTAGGAGATTTAGAGAATCTTTTATATGTATTCAAGGTTCTTCATTGATATAGAATAATCTGTATTTGTTTAGATATTCTTAGTCAATGGTATCCTTTAACACATTATATAGAAATCTCTTGGTCATTATGATAACCATACTGGTTTTAAAGCCACTCAGCGGGGCACTTGATGTTTATTGTCATTCAGAAGGAAATTGATTATTTCAGAGTTGGGATCATACCTGCAGATGGGCTACCTATGTATCCTTGTTTAGTAAAGGAATCAGAACCCTCATAGTTAGAGTAAGGGAGTATGGTGTTTATGCATGATCGATGGATCAAATAAAGATGTAACAATTACATTTACACTCTACGCTCACGTGAGTCATGATGGGTGTGAGAAACAAGAGGTATTGGTAAAACTAGACAATTGTGCCATGAAAGATGCAATCATAAGAAATGATGTGGGGATTATGTATGTATGACTGCCCAAAATAAATGATGATTAGGTTTTACTTTAGGGAAGAAACCAAGGAACAGGGTCCATAAAGGTATATGCACTTTATGGAGATTTGGATAATTTAACTTGGGGATTAATTCTGTGGAAAATTCCCAAATTAGGAGGAGACTTATGATTGGGTTTTACTCTTGAGAGGGAATCCCAAATTAAATGTAAATTAAGATTGGTTAAGAGAAATTATGACTGAGGCTTATTCCTGAGAAGGAGGCCCAGAATAAAGGGATTGGAAAACTGGGGCTTACTCCTAAGGAGGAGGCCCAGGTTAAGGGACATGGGGCTTACTCCTAAGGAGGATTCCCATATTTGTAGACTTTGAGACTAGGGCTTACTCCTGAATTGGAAGCCCAGGTTAAGAGAATTGTGGTTGTGGATTACTCCGGTGGAGGATTCCCATATTTGTGAACATTGATGACTAGGGATTATTCTTGAAAAGGATGCCCATATTTGTGAAATTATAACTGGGTCTTACATCTAAGGAGGATGCCCAGGTTAGGGGACTTGGGGCTTATTCCAAAGAAGGATGCCCATAATAAGAGAACTTGGACTGGGGCTTACTCTTGAAAATGAGGCCCAGGATAATGATTCTCTCATCTTAAAGGATGAGGTTGAATGAATGAAATCTCTAACCTTAGTGACATAAAGATATGTAAATCACTAGGTTTTAAGAATTGTTCCATGGAATTCCTTTCAGATAAGGAAGTCAACAAGGGATCCATGCCAAAAGAAATGGCTTTAAAGAGGGGTTTTAAGGCTGAATCTTGAATAGGAGAGGTGGATAGGCATAAGAGAGGTGAAATAGGTAGGAGGGGCACCAAAAAACAACTGGGCGTGTAGGTTCTTAGTGGGCATGCATGTTCTGGTCGTGCGGGTGTACCTGCGCGACACATGGGTACTTGCGCGATGGTCAACCCTTAGGGTAATACATGGGCGAGACTTGGCTCAAGCCCTTAGTACTATCCCTAGAGGATTCCAGAAGAGTGGCGCGCAAGTTCTATTGGAGGGGTAAGGTAGCGTGCAAGTGCGGCCATTTCCCTTAAGGGATGACCACTTAGGCGCTCAAGTGTTGATGAGTTTCAACACATTGGCCTTACTCCGCCTCTTTAGATCTTCCGTTCTAGGTATGAAATTATCTTAGAAGTGATCATAAGCTTTGATAAGAGACTAGGGCACCGAGATCTCAAATCTAAGTTTCTCGAATTTTTTGTCCTCGAAATGGGGGGCCCACCGGGGGTTATTATTGGCCACTGAAGACCCCGGGTGAAAATCAAATAGGGCGCACAAGTCACCTGCGCGACCACTGGGCGGCAGGAAAGTGTACTTGCGTGGCCTTGGTGGTACTTGCACTACCCAAGTGAAAATGAATATTTGTTCATGCCTTTGTTAATTTTTGACGTTTCTTCAAAGGATGAATCATTTTGGGTTCAAGGTATTTCCTTTTTCATTCATTAGACTCTATGATGGAAAGGAGCGTCCTCAAAAGTACCCCCTCATAGTTGGATATGAAAGAAGGAGGATGTGAGTCTGAGGTGAAGATGAAAACCAGGGAATTGCGGTGCACAAGTGTTGAGAACATAGATGGAGTCGCGCAGTTGTTGAGCGCGCTAGATTTAGGCATGTAGGGTTGTGCGTGCCGGCTTTAGGCACGCAGGGTTATGGCATGGCTTACATATTGAAATCTCTTGGTCATTATGATAACCATACTGGTTTTAAAGCCACTCAGCGGGGCACTTGATGTTTATTGTCATTTAGAAGGACATTGATTATTTCAGAGTTGGGATCATACCCGAAGATGGGCTACCTATGTATCCTTGTTTAGTAAAGGAATCAGAACCCTCATAGTTAGAGTAAGGGAGTATTGTGTTTATGCATGATCGATGGCTCAAATAAAGATGTAACAATTACGTTTACACTCTACGCTCACGTGAGTCATGCTGGGTGTGAGAAACAAGAGGTATTGTTAAAACTAGACAATTGTGCCATGAAAGATGCAATCATAAGAAATGATGTGGGGATTATGTATGTATGACTGCCCAAAATAAATGATGATTAGGTTTTACTTTAGGGAAGAAACCAAGGAACAAGGTCCATAAAGGTATATGAACTTTATGGATATTTGGATAATTTAACTTGGGGATTAATTCTGTGGAAAATTCCCAAATTAGGAGGAGACTTATGATTGGGTTTTACTCTTGAGAGGGAATCCCAAATTAAAAGTAAATTAAGATTGGTTAAGACAAATTATGACTGAGGCTTATTCCTGAGAAGGAGGCCCAGATTAAAGGGATTGGAAAACTGGGGCTTACTCCTAAGGAGGAGGCCCAGGTTAAGGGACTTGGGGCTTACTCCTAAGGAGGATTCCCATATTTGTAGACTTTGAGACTGGGGCTTACTCCTGAATCGGAATCCCAGGTTAAGAGAATTATGGTTGTGGATTACTCCTGTAGAGGATGCCCATATTTGTGAACTTTGAAGACTGGGGCTTATTCTTGAAAAGGATGCCCATATTTGTGAAATTATGACTGGGTCTTACAACTAAGTTGGATGCCCAGGTTAGGGGACTTGGGGCTTATTCCAAAGAAGGATGCCCATATTAAGAGAACTTGGACTGGGGCTTACTCCTGAAAACGAGGCCCAGGATAATTATTCTCTCATCTTAAAGGATGAGGTTGAATGAATGAAATCTCTAACCTTAGTGACATAAAGATATGTAAATCACTAGGTTTTAAGAATTGTTCCATGGAATTCCTTTCTGATAAGGAAGTCAACAAGGGATCCATGCCAAAAGAAATGGCTTTGAAGAGGTGTTTTAAGGCTGAATCTTGAATAGGAGAGGTGGATAGGCATAAGAGAGGTGAAATAGGCAGGAGGGGCACCAAAAAACAAATGGGCGTGTAGGTTCTTAGTGGGCGTGCAAGTTCTGGTCGTGCGGGTGTACCTGCGTGACACATGGGTACTTGCGCGATGGTCAACCCTTAGGGTAATACATGGGCGAGACTTGGCTCAATCCCTTAGTACTATCCCTAGAGGCTTCCAGAAGAGTGGCGCGCAAGTTCTGTTGGAGGGGTAAGGTAGCGCGCAAGTGTGGCCATTTCCCTTAAGGGATGACCACTTAGGCACGCAAGTGTTGATGAGTTTCAACACATTGGCCTTACTCCCCCTATTTAGATCTTCCGTTCTAGGTAAGAAATTACCTTATAAGTGATCATAAGCTTTGATAAGAGACTAGGGCACCGGGAGCTCAAATCTAAGTTTCTGGAATTTTTTGTCCTCGAAATGGGGGGCCCACCGGGGGTATTTATTGGCCGCTGAAGACCCCGTGCGAAAATAAAATAGGGCACACAAGTCACCTGCACGACCACTGGGTGGCGGGAAAGTGTACTTGCGTGGCCTTGGTGGTACTTGCATTACCCAAGTGAAAATGAATATTTTTTCATGCCTTTGATAATTTTTGACGTTTCTTCAAAGGATGAATCATTTTGGGTTCAAGGTATTTCCTTTTTCATTCATCAGACTCTGTGATGGAAAGGAGCGTCCACAAAAGTACCCACTCATAGTTGGATCTGAAAGAAGGAGGATGTGACTCTGAGTTGAAGATGAAAACCAGGGAATTGCGGTGCACAAGTGTTGAGAACGTAGATGGAGTCGCGCAGTTGTTGAGCGCGCTAGATTTAGGCACGTAGGGTTGTGCGCGCCGACTTTAGGCACGCAGGGTTATGGCCTGGCTTACATATATGGGGCCATTATCATGCAAAGCATCCGGATTTCAAACTTTCGAGTACTCTCTGCACAAGTTGCCTTTTTCGTGCAAGTTACTTGTTTTCTACTGCTTCTTTTTCTGTCGCACTGCTATATAGGTATTTGTACTTGCGCGGTGACACCTGCGTGCCAAAACCATGCGCGACACACTAATACTTGCACGCCATCTTTGGGAATTGTGTGCCTTAATGACTTAGCCCTTTTTTCACTTTTCTTCACAAATTTTATTAAAAATAAACTTACTTAAGAGTTAATTATTCAAATTTTGTGTAGATTAAATGGATCCCAGGAGAATCAGAACTGCTGATGAACTAGCGAGAAAATGAATTGATGACCTGATGAATGTTGTTGGCCATGATTATTATACTATCTGTTACAGCACTCTCCTAGATTTGGCTACGTATTTGATGAAGTATCATCGTGACTTTCCAGAGAGCACGTACTTTCCTCTGTATGGTAATGTTCATCTGCAAGAGATCAACATTCCAGAGGCAAAGAAATATATTCCAATTTCATTGTTTTAGAATTACACCAATTTTTCCTCAGCAAATATCTCAAGTGGAGGAGTTTTTTTAAATACTATAATAGTGGAGAAGGCCTATATAATGCATCATAGTCCTTATGCACCAGATCTGAAACCTCACAAGCCCAAGCTGCAATCACACTGTTATCCTTCAATATTACACAATTCTTAGATGGATCAATCCAAAGGTTGGAAGAAGAGATGGAACTTCCGTCCTGGAGGAGGTGTGAAGCCAACTTGGATGTGGGCATACTGGTTGCGACAAACCTAGGTAGAGTTTGTCGAGGATTTGAAAGGAGCTGCGATATATGAAGCTGTCTGGGCTGGGCAGACATATGTATACAAACATGACGAGTTTGTGCCGAAGATAATCAGCCGCTGCAGCCTAGAAACCAATTCTTTACATCTGAATCATGGAGAAGTAGGCATCATTCTGTGGGATGTTCAGAAGATCTTAGGGGCTCCAATTATAGGTGACATATATGATGAATTTTTCCCCCTAGGAGACTTGGAATGATTCGGAGAAGTCCCCAGCTTTGGATTGAGAATTATTGAAAATTTTTCACAAGCATAAGAGTTCAGAGATCTCCATAAATCATTCTAGAAAGGATATTAATCCAGAGGAGTGGATGAATATGTTTCTTACCAAGAATCATGAGAAAGAGTCGAAGGAGAAGGGGTCGAAGGAAAAAGGGCCGAAGGAGAAGGGGCTGAACGAGAATTGGCCCACCTGTACTCGTCCTACTATCTACCCCAGAACAGAGAAGAGGGGTTCTCTTGGCACATTTTGGCCGACCTTGGAAGCAGGAGAATTTGAGAAGTGGGTATATGAAGAAAATCATAGAATCTCAAAAAACACATGTCTAGCGGGCTTCATGGACTTGTGTCTTAGTGTTTATCTTTTGCGAGTCATGATTCGAAGGGAGGCGTCAGGCCAGGGACCTTCGTTGTGGCAGCCAAGTTGGCTGACAAGAAAATGGTTGGGTTGGCCACCCCCATTTTGGCAAAGATTCACAGGAGCTTACTCCATGTTGTTATGGGTAAGTCACCTTTGAGAATTGGGGGACCATTCTAGATTTTGTGGGGATGGATCGCCACTCACTTCAGGACATATAATGTACAGAACAGAGTACAGGTTCATGGAAGTTCATTCAGGCCATCAGTGAAGGAATTTTCTGGTATTTCTCCATTATCCCTTAACCCCTATGATATAAAGGTGAGACTGAGCATGTATAAGGAATTCAATTTCTTTCCTTATAGAAATCCTCCAACCGGGCGGTTTGTTGATGATGGAACAACCAGCCTAGAATTGAGGGTATACATGATGGCCTGCAGAGATGGTGTACTGGCCACCAGGATTGGTGGAGAGATTATATAAGAGGCCTATTCTCCGTAAAGATTTTCACTTAAATTCAAGTGTTTGCGGAAGACTTTTGTATCTTCCCCCGTGCATGTCAGGTCAGAGCAGCATCCAATGGTTGCCCGAAAACTATGGTTACTGACATCTATGGAGAGGACCAGGGCAGTGTTTGATCTATCTGTTGATAAAGCGGCATGTAACTTGACTACATGGTATGCTGAGAACTGGATAGAATCATACCCTAGAGGGGTGTTGAATCATCTAGTTTATCAGGTGGAGAAAAGGAAGAGAACTGTAGAGAAAGGAACCCTTCCTCAAGAAGGTGATGCTTCCCCACCTAGAGATGATTCAACAGATTCCTCTCCTAGGGATGAGTCATCAGATTCCCAAGATGGGGATGATGAGGCATAACATGTGGCAAAGTGGCCTCGTGCCCGATATAATCCTCATGTCAGAATCAAATGACCCACTCCATCAAATCCTAGTGAGTTACTTCGTTGTGGCAATTTAATGACCTTTACATTATAGTGAAACAAGTATTATTTCCTTATTCTCAATCTATAGTTTAAGGAGCTAGGAAGAATATGAAGTCTAAGGTTGTAGGACCCTCCTCACAGCCTTATGGTACCCATTATGAATATCTACAACTAGAGGCTGTCCAGACATGGCGGAGTTTATACTACGGTGCTGAAACTGGCTGGCTAGATTTGTGCGAGGGGATACACCTCCTTGGAAAAGAGAATCTTCTGGCTTCTATAGATATTAGTTACAAGGATAACCTTTAGGAAGTGTGGGCTTACATCAGAGAGTTTGAAATGATCATATTTTCCACCGATGATTCCATTCTTGTCACCAAGCGGGTGGAGTAAATGATTGATCGTGGCACCACTGAGGGGACTGGTGGTTCCGGAGATGAAGAGTGGCATGATTGTGTGGGTCCTGATGATGAATGTTTCTTTCCTTATTTTCCTTGAAACTTGATTTCAGTCAAAGCTTTATTACTCAAGGAAATTATTTTCTTCATCCTGCAGCTTACAAAGAAAGGAACTGCTGAAGTTACTTCGCCACAATATAGCCCTAGTGGTACTGCCATTGGGGTTAATGAATATCTTCGCGAGTAAGGAGAGATATCTCCAGGCCAGCAAGCAATGGATGAGGAGTTGGACATGGATTTCCATTATCCAATTCATGTACCTCTAAAGGAGACTGTCAACACTCCCAAAAAACCAAAGAGGCAAAGACATCGAAGGAAGAAGTCCACAAATAAATGCTTCATCAGTAGTGGTAAGTCCTTCGGATAATCATGAGTCTTAACCCGTGAAAAGGTTGCTCATACTTCTTGGGATTGCAGGGGATTATTCAATTTCCATTCTGGGGGAATGGAATGACCCTCTATTGAGGTCCATAGAGGGTTCTGGTGAAAAATCACAAGTTCAGGATGACTTGGCTGCTCCTAGAGAAGAGCCAGCATCTGTTACCAGTATCCCTCATACTGCTATTGTAAGGAGATAATAGCCTGCTTTTGGTAATTTTACAATACTTCATAAAATTTTTAATGAAACATCAACTGACTTCCATTATGTGATACTTTAGGTTCAACCCCTGCACTAGAGCTTTTGGCAGCCATTGGAACTGATGCCGTAATTTTATTTGAAGACGTTGTCCGGGATCAGAGGCCGTAGGATGAAGGTTGCCAAGAAGACATATCGAATGCTCCCACTACTGAGATTAACCAGGATTCTGAGATAACATTGTCTGAAATGATGGAAATTGGCGCATCTTTTGAATATTTTTTAGATCATGTTAAATTACCATGTAATTTAGAAGATTAGGGATGTGAGTGTTATCCTTCATCCTGTTAAAAATAAATTCTTATTACCTATTTGATCATGATCGGTTGAAATGTGTAGTTCTATCTGAGCAGCTGCTGAACTTCCAATTCCTGAAGGGGGTAAAGAAAACCCTACTATTGTAGAGACATTAGCTCAAGTGGAGCTGAACCCCATAGAGCTTCCTCAAACTCACCCTGAAAATCTTGTTGAAGATAGGAAAGATGGGGAGGACCCTTCTCAAGTTACTGATCTACCATTGGGTAAGGGATAACAATATTTTCGGTTGTACTTAATTTTCAAGACAACCAATCAACTTTTGTTATCCTTTGAAAATAACAAATGCTTTCAATTGATTATATAGGGCCATCAATTTCAGTGGCTAGATCTGGAGGTGAAGCCTCAGCCTCCACCCCAACAGGAATAAAATGTGAAGAAACACAGGTTAGGGGGAAGGAGTAGAGCAGGGAACTTCCCTAAGTGCATTAATCCCAGATTATATTCCCCCATGTGATAGTGAAGCTGAATCATACTCGGAGATACAAAAGGCGCTCCAATTTTCACAATGAAAGACATGGAAGAACATATGGAAAATCATATCTGAAGTGCCTCTAGAATAAATGTCATCAATGATTCCCCAACTGTCATCCATGTTTGTCATGTTGGGACTTCGTGGTTTTGGATATCAAAAGATCCATGCCACGGTAAAACATGTCATCTTATGAAGGGAGTAGGAGAAAAAGTACCATCATGATTTGACCAGAGTAAGGCTGTCAGCCAATATTAGTGAATTTGAGGCTACGGTATCCCAAGATGAGGCTGACTATGCTTCCAAGTTGAAGGAGCTGCAACATAAGATCAAAGATAAAGTCGTCCAGTAGATGCACCTTCAACAACAGTTAGATGTTGTTACTGGGGAACTTGACCAACATAATAATTCACTAGAAGGAGCTCAAAAGAATGGTATGAGAGCCATTATAGATGCCAAGAAAGCACTCCATCAAGATGAAAAGAGTGATGTTGGTCGAGTGCATGAGCTTCAAGTAGCTGCTGATGAAGCTTGGGATGTTGTAAATCAAATTAAGATTTATGTTGACAACCTTTTGTAATTCTTGTAAAAGAGGAGAGACTCCAATCTATGGATGTCCTTCTATCTTTTGTACATAAAATGAAAAACACTTTCATCTTCAATCATTTTTGCATGCATTTTCCTGCTACCTGCTTTAAATTTTTTCCTAAGCCAATGGGCCTAGTAAGCAAAGTTTGATTTTGGCACGGATTATTATAAATAACCCTACAAAAATTGAATCTTTTAATTTCTCAATATTACCTAAATCATATGAAAATGTATCTGTAGTGAGATGGGAGTTGACATTTTTTCAGAGTTCCTTTGCCTTTTGTGGGATGTTTAAATTCATGCACGTCGGACATAAAAAGGATAACATTTAAGGTCGAAATAGATTAGTCCGAATGAATTAACATTGACTCAATTCCTTGACAATTTGTCTGAAAACATATTACCACACTCTAGTATGGAGGAAAGTATGTAAACGATAACTTAAGAAATTTTGAATATGAGGAATTATATGAAAAAGGGATAAAAGGCATTAGAAGAAGTAGTTCCCAAGAATGAAGTTACCATTATTTAACAATCCTATTAAGGGGTTGAATTATGAAGGGCCACCTAAGGGCATTAGCTGCAAAGCCAAATAATATTATCTTTTGGTTGACATGTCCGTTATGTAGACTACTTATTCAAGGCCTCCTAAAGGCATGTGATGCATAGTCAGGAAAAAGAACACTCATAAATTTACTTTTCTACTGCTAAAATGCCAGTGAAAGTTTATGGGGATTCAAATTTTCTAAATCATAGAGTTTTCTGTATGGAGAGAGGTACTTGAATATGGAGAAGATATTTCCAAACCAGATTTTCTAAGAACTGGATGAATGTCACTCCTACGAAGGTCTAACCCAAATGTATGGGAGGGGAATAAAAATCATAAACATGAATACTTTCATATCATGAAAGAGAGTATGAGAAAAATATATTAAGGATGGCTATTTTTGCAGATCCCTACATATTGTCGTTAAGAAAACTAAGGAAAAAAGAGGTTTTCTTCCCAAGAATGAAGTTACTATTATTTAACAAACCCGTTAGGGGGTTGAATTGTGCAGGGCCACCTAAGGAAATTGGATGCATAGTCAAATAATAGTATATTTTGGCTGACAGGTCTATTACGAGGACTACTTATGAAAGGCCTCCTAAGGGCACGTGCTGCATAGTCAAGAAAAAGAACTCTCATGTTTCATACATTTTGTGACTAGAAGTCGAGAAAAGGGTTAAGGAGATCTGAAAATATTTAAGGTTAGGATTATGAAACATAAAAATGGGTATTGTCCAATGTATGTAGAGATACACAGATAAATACTAACCATAATCATGTTGTGGTTGGGTCCTGAATTGAAATATTGGACTTCACTATGTATCCCATAAAGATGGGAATCAACCCATACCTAGTTCCTGAAATACAGTTTAACGTCATGTGGGATGAAAGTAGGGGAGGTCTTAGTTATGGGTAATAGATCTCGGACCATAATAATAAATACACAATGCGTGTTTTCACAGGGACTTTTTAGCCAGGGGACTGAAAGTGGAATTTGGGGTTAGGCCAAAAAGATGTGGGGATGAATTCAAGGGACACTCGAACGTTCCTATGTATCCCATAAGGATGGGAATCAAGCCCACATTGTTCTATAAATACCCTATGTACAGATTTGGTTCATACATGTGAAGGGTGAAAGGGGAATTTAGTGCAATGATGGTTTTACCCAAGATAAAATTTCCGAGCATTGCGATGTATGCACGTAATTTTTTTTGGAAAATAACATAATTGGAGATTAATGCAAATAATGATTCCCTCTCAGGTGAAGGTATAAAATAATGTTTTAGTTTATTGTTGTATAGGACAAACGTGTTGTATAGTTTAACGTCATATAGCAAGGACAAAAGTGAACCAATGCGAAGAGATTGGTTTTGGGGGTGGCTTCACGAATCAACATCGTATGAGATGGAGGTGAACCGATGTGAATAGATTGATTTTGGGCTTGAACCTCAGGAGGTTGCCAACGCACCCAGCCAAGAAGGCAAAGATAAAAGTTCGTGTAGTTCAATTAAAGAATTAATTAGCAATAAAGTTGTTCTTAGGGACAACGACCTAAAAATGGTGTTGGGACTTATGCATCGTTAGCAACCCAGAGAGGGTGTTATGGTAGAAGTTTACTCTAATATCACGTGAGTCATACTCGGTGTGAGAAACAAGAGGTAGAAACAACCTTAACAATGCATAGTTTAATTTCATGAAGGACATATGAAGGGACTATGTAGTTTAAAATCTTACAGTTAGGAATATTGGGGTTGCACAGTTTAGTGTCATGAAACAGGGAAAAAATATAGTTTAATGTCATGTAGGATGTATTAAGGGACTTCTGTATAGTTTAGCATCATGTAGATAGGACGATGGGGAAAATATAGTTTAACATCATGTTGGACGAAAGGGGGATTTTGCAGTTTAATGTCATGCAGTAAGGACAAACGAAGACAAAGTTTAACATCATGTTGGACAATGGTGTGAATAGTCTAAGGTCATATGTATGGACCATTGGATATGTAGTTTAACATCATGTTGGGAGTGAGGGGTGAAAATATTTTAAGATCATATGCATGGACCGTGGATGGTGTATTTTGTTTTCATACAAAATAATTCTTCAAAAATCTAGCATTGGTTGGAGTAGTGATTAGTTCTCCATCCATTGAGATTAAAGAATATGCCCCATTGGAGTAGACCTTATGTATTGATTAAGGTCCTTCCCATTTTGGATCATGCGTGGGAGGTTTCTTTCCTGGTATCATTGGATTTTTGATAACCAATACCAATTCTCCCAAAATGAATGAACGAAGACAAACTTTTTTTACTGAAAGCTCACGGTATTCGATTCTCATAGACTGCCAAGTGGTGCAGGGTGCACAATCATTTCTCATCTAACCATTCTAATTAATCCAATAAATTTTGATATTGTCCATCTATAGATGACTGATCACAAATGGATACTCTGAGTGAAGGTAATTGAAATTCAATAGGCAAGACTGCTTCCGTTTCATATACCAGTGAATATGGAGTTGACCGTGTTGCAATGCAGGTCTTGGTACGATAATCCCATAAAGCATGAAAGAGTTTGTAAGCCCATAAATTTTATCTTTATCCACCATATTTTGTAGTATTGTTGAAAGAGTCTTGTTGAAGGCTTCTATCTGGACATTGGCCATTGCATGATACTGAGATGAATGATTGGATTTGATGTTGTATTCTTGATACAACTTATTCACCTCATATGAACAGAAGTTGGTGCCATTTTCCGTCAATATGGTATAAGGGACACAAAATCTGGTAATGATATTAGACTTGATGAAGCCAACAATGATTTTAGAACTAACTTCTTTGAGAGGTATTGCCTCTGCCCATTTGGAAAAGAAGTCATTAGCAGTAAGAATATACTTAAACTGCTTGGTTGTAGGTGAAGGGTAAGGTCCCACTACATCCATTCCCCATGTGGCAAATGGCCACAAGTATTTAGATGTATGAAGAAACTCTAGGGGATGATGAATGAATTTGTCATGTACTCGGAAAGAATGACACTTCTTTGTGAAATCAATAAAATCTTGTATCATTGAAGGCCAAAAGTATCCAAGCCTTCGAATTTGATCAGAGAGTCTATGTACAGACTAGTCGACACCACAGAATCCTGCATGCACTTATTTCATGACAAACATTGTCTCAACACCATCAATGCATCTGAAGAGAACTCAATCAAAACCACGCTGGTAGATAATTTTCTCTAGGTGGTCTGGACTTTCATGAAGAGTAAAATTGACTACACATCGCTAGATTTGTTCTTTACCGACTCCATCAGGTGGATGTGTCCCATTTTGAAGTTATTCCCTGATAAGTGTCATACATCCTATAGTAGGACCAAATGGTTCATGAATGGGACTAATTTCATTGATTTCCTATTTTCTGGTTTGAACATAAGGTGAAATTGTACGATGGTGGGAAATATTGATACTTGTCTTATCCCGATTTGGATCTTCCAGAGCTGTGGCAATATTATCCAGTGCATCAGCTTGGGCATTTTGTGACGGTGGGACATAAGAAAATGTCTGTTTCAAATGAAATCCTTCCATTAAATCTCTGACATAATCATACAAAGGGATTTTTTCTTTTTTTCTGATGTCATAATCCCCATTGACATGTTTGATTACCAGGTCTGAATCACCTTTCACCTTTAAGTGATTCACTTGTGCTTAAAGCGCCAACTCCAAGCCTGCGATGAGAGCTTGGTATTCTGCTTCCTTATTTGTACTGCCTCTCAACTATGAAAAGGAATAGGGTAACACTGACTCTTCTGGAGAAATGAGCAAAATTCCTAACCCAACTTTTTTGAATTTAGGATTTTCCATTTTCCTCCCTATTGGACTTCTGGAAGCACCATCAAAGTACAATTCCCATGTTTGAAGAATATCTTGAATAAATAAGAATTCCTCATCAGAAAGTTCAATATCTGAAGATGTATCTTCTACTGAATGGTGTTCAGCAAGAAAATCGGATAGATCTTGGCCCTTTATTTCCTTTTGAAACACATATTGGATATCAAATTACTGCAAAATAACTGCCTACCGTGCCAGACGTCCTGTAAGCATTGGATGACTAAGGAGGAATTTGAGCGGGTTATTGCGAGATACCAATTGGACCTCATGATGTTGAAAGTAATGTCTCTACTTATGAAATTCAATGATTAATGATAGGCAGCATTTCTCAATACTTGAGTATCGGGTTTCTACTTCATGCATATTCCGACTGAGATAGTAGATGCTGTTTTTTTTCCCAGCATCATTCTTCTTAGCAAGAAAGGCACCCAATGATCAATCTAAATCTGTCACATATAGGATAAGTGGTCTTCTATCAACAGGTGGAATTAATACCATTGGGCTCAAGAGATACTTCTTTAGAATATCGAATGCTTCTTGACATTCTTCAGTCCACTGGTAAGTGACTCCCTTCTTCATCAATTTGGTGAAGGGTAAACTTTTTCCTGCCAAATTGGAGATGAAACGCCGAATATAGGCTAAGTGTCCTTGAATCCCACTCAATTATTTCAAATTTAGAGGAGGTGACATACCAAGGATTGACTTTGTATTCTACAGAATGACTTCGATACCACGATGGCATACAACAAAGCTGAGAATGTTTCCTGAGGTTACCCCAAAAGCACATTTTAAGGGGTTCATCTTCAAATTATGTTGTTGAAGTTTGTGGAATATGATTTCCAAATCATCCAAGTGATTAGAAAGTTTCATGGATTTAACCACCAAATCATCCACATAACATTCAAAAAACTTCCCTAAAAAGAGTTTGAAGATACGATGCATGGCACGCTGATATGTTGTGTCTGCATTAATTAGGCCAAAGGGAATTACCCGATAGAAAAACACACCCTGAGGGGATCTGAAGGCTATAGATTATTCATCTTTAGGAGCCATTCAGATTCGATTATACCCGGAATATCCATCCATGAAGGAAAGTGCTTAAAATCTAGATGTTGCATCAATTAATAGTTCTGTGATCGGAACTGTAAAATCATCCTTAATACAATGCTGATTAAGATCTCTGAAATCAATGAAAACTCTAATTTGTCCGTTCTTCTTTTTCACATGGACAATATTAGCCAACCACTTGGGATACTGAACTTCTATGATGATGTTATCTTTGATAAGCCTATCCACTTCAGATTCAATTTTGGAAGCATAAGTTGGGTGTGTTCTTCTTGTAGCTTGCTTGAATCCTCGATGATCTTCTGGAAAACCCAAATGATGAGTAGAAAAATCAGGATCAAGGCCTGGAATCTCTATATAGTTCCAAGCAAATATATCTCGATTTTGCTTCAAAAATGAAATATACATTTCCTAATCTTCAAGAGTCATGGATTCACTAATTAAAGTGGGGCGTGGATCTTCTTTTGTACCCAGATTTATTTCTCTGAGTTCATCCACAGTGGTAGAGATACCCTCTTCAAATGCTGGAGGAGCATCACAGCGATCATCCTCTTCCTCTTCAACAAGTTTTATTTCTTCTATTTCTACTTGCATAGTATATGATGAAGCAGAATTTCCATGATCAGGAGAGATGTAAAAATTTGAACATCTTGAAGAAGAAGCTTCCATTTCTAGACCGATTGATGATGAAGGGTCTTTCTTGGGTATTAAATAGGAGATGATGGATTGATAATCAACATCATCATTCACCTCTAGAATTGCTATAACTTCTTCTGGCCTGATTGGTGAAGTATAGGCTTGCTGGATTTCAGCAGATGAAATGAAGACATCCCCATTTGAGCTTTCATCATTGCTTGGTGAATCACCAATTTCTCCCATGCTGTCTGGCTTGATTGTCGTAATTGACATTATGGAAGTTTCCATAAGAGTACTTGGATTCGGGTCTGTCCTGTCAATTTGACTGATAGGAAACACATAATCTGTACTCACATGTGTAAATGGATTTACTGGAATCTTTTCCAAACCATATAAAGCATTAACTTTGATAATCTCCCTTGTTGTGGATTTCTCATTTCCCTTCATGTGATAGAATTACACCTCAATGTATTGGGCTTCACATGTCTTGAATGGGGCCTTATCACTATAAAATGTCCCAATTTGAAAATCGAAATAATATTTGAGACATTGATGATATGATGAAGGGATAGCCGAATGTTGATGTAGCCAAGGTCTTCCAAGCAAGATGTCGAAGGCTGTATCGTGATCAACAACCATGAAATCTGAATTGGATACAAGATCTCCAAACTGAGTTCTGAGTGTAATCTTGCCCAGTGGTTCTTGTTCATTTTTATCATATCCTTGTAACATCAATGTAGAAGGAGATAAATTAGATTCTGTGAGGCCCAACTGATGAAGTGTACGAATGGGGATGAGGGTGACTCCTGAACCATTATCAATGAAAGCTCTTCGGATGTCTACACCATTGAACTTTCCAGATAAATACAAAGGTCTAATTTGTCCATTCATGACATCATCTTCAACTTCATCTGTGAAAGAGATCACTGCATGGCATTCTGAAAGATTATTCTATACATGGTAGACTTCAGCTGCAGTAATTTCTGTTTCAAACTCTTGAGGACTTGACAATGCTTCGATGAGTGCCTCCAGAAGATCCATTGATAAATTCAAGGCATCCAAAATTGATAACTTGGCTGGTACTTGGGCCTGGTGTTTCAATACATCATACTTTTGATCCAAAGGTCTGTGTTTCCCAACAGGAACATGTGGTTTAGTAGGTTCCTTGTAACTTGATGCCTAGGAAGTTGATGCATCTTATATCGGGGTAGAAGTTGGTAATACTCCTCCAATGGCCCGAAGTCCTTCATTTTTTATTTATTTTTTATAATCCACCTTTCAAGGGGTGATTTGGAACCCTTATAAGGAACGTAGGTGTTATTATTATATGGAATGTAGGCCTTAGAGGAATTCATTTCCCGTAGGCTTCAAACATTACATACAACCCAGACTAACTACTTGGAACTGCTCCTCCCCAGCATCTTCATCGTGAAATCAGCTCTCCACCTTTGCATGGCTGTTCAGCTAGGCATTCTCGTGCATGCACAAGCTTTTCCCGATGGAAGGTGTCATACCCTCTCATTTTTTCAATCCTTTTAGCTTCTGCTATGGTGAAAGCTCGTTGCTCATCCTCCATGTAGAGCTTGTTCCATGTCGGTTGTCTGGTTTTCATCTTCACTTAAGGTGGACTGAAGGCCTTGAGGTAGCCCAAAGGCCTTACTGACCCAAAGGCCTAGGTGGCCCGAAAGCCTTACAGGACTCAGGGACTAAATCGGTGACCTGAAGGCCCAAACGGAGGCATATTCTTGGATGCTACAGTTCCAAACAGTGCCTGCTACACTTTCGGCTACAGTACCTGCTACAGTACTGCACAGTTCCCGCTACAGTGCCTGGTACAGTACTACTACAATACTGTTACAGTACCTGCTACAGTACTGCTACAATAACCCGGAAATTCTACCTCTGCATGGATTTGATCCCTGGTCTCTTGGATGCACTTACAGAGTCCTTACCAACTGGGCTAAGGCTCTTGTGTTGGTAATACTCCTGGATTTGGAAGATTAGACTGATTAGGTCTATTTACTTACTGAGGATAAGAAAGTGTAACTCCCAACCGATCCTCCAGAATAACTGTGCCAGGACTGAATCTGCCTTGTGTGGAAGAACTTACTTGTTCTTGTTGAGCTCGTTGAAGGGATATTCCCCAGTTTCTGCCACATACACAGTTCTAACAGGGGTAGAATTGGAATAGTGGCCTCTCAAAGATCCATGTCTTCCCCTATACCCTGAGCCTCTGGAACTCCCTCTGATTCCTCTATTTAATACAGGGAACCTATGTTCATCGAGATTGAAACTGTGATTTTCATAAGGATCTGTTAAGTGAAGCATATTAACAGAACCAAAGATTAACTCTTCATCCGATGAAGACTCTGCCTGACTAGCCAATTTAGGATGTTCCGTTTGGTGGGACGGTGCCCATGGCTTTGAAGTATATGACATAAAATCTGCCAGAGTCAAAGACAACTTGGGCTTTGACATGATTTCATATTCTTCTGATTTTTCCTCTATATTTGAATTATTCCATTTCTTTGAGGATTTTACCTCTGATGATGGGGGATTTATTGTGGCATTCGTAACAGAAGACACAATTGGTTTCTTCATTTACATTCGCAAAATGGCATTAGTTCGGTTGATCATTTTTCTGACCATAAAATCGTCATATTTCTGCGCATTTTTGTTTTTGACTTCCTGCCACTCACCTTGTTCTTCGGGATTTTTAGCAGTAACACATGATACCTGAGCTGAAGAACCTTTCAATTGTACTTTTCCAGAGTTGACCATTTTTTGTAGGAGGTCCTTAAAGACAAATAAATCTTGAATGGGATGCCCCAACATCTAATTAATGCGGCAATAGTTGGGACGGTTTTCATCTCCTTCCTTGTTCGTCCTTTTGGGCCTTAGAAGTTGAACCAAATTATTTTCCAGAGCTGAAATAAAGTATCCATGAACTTGTTCATTTTGGAAAGAGTAAACTTTGATCTTCAGATCCTCAAATTGTTTTTGTCTTTGATATCTCTGATCATATTGATGAAACAACCCCTATTGTTGACGCTCAGGAGGTGGAGCCCTTCGGGAAGATGACAGTTTTGAAGTAGAAGCAGGTACATGTGCTTGTTTGAGCATAAATGTAGCAGTATCTGCTCAACCCATTCTCCTTCCTAGAGCTGATGGAATTACACGAGTTTTATCCTTAGTCTTCATAAGATAATCTTCAATCTGTTGAGCAATTGAACTATGGTTTCAAAACCCTCCTGTGTATTTCATTGGGATCAACGATGTGTGTAACTCATCACATAGATTTTCCACACATATTGGAAACAATTTCTATTGAGGAAGTGCTAAGCTTTGGGAATATGTTAATCCCTTCAAATGAGAAATGAAATCTGAAACCCTTTCATTCTCTCTTTTCTTACAATTTTTAAGATAAAAAACTATTGTCTTTGGAAATGTTGAGCTGAATTGAAGAAGAAATCATTGACAAAGATCCTCCCACCCGGTAATTGACCGGGTTTGAAAGCTTGTGTACCGGAAAAAGCAGGCCCATGTAATGACTACACAAAACACCTGAGCTTAACTGCTTCTTGTTGCCGAGGGGTTCCAATCATAGGCTCACAATAAGAAATAAAATGTGTCAAGTGTTGCTCTGGGTCTCCCAAACCATTAAAGATTGGGAATGCGGTACTTGAAAAATTTGATGGGGGGGGGGAGGGAATTGCATCCACCCATTTAGGGTAAGCTCTCTTTTCTGGTGGAATTTGAGCTCTTTTTCCATCCATTTCTTCCAACCAAGCTGTTAATGACTTAATAGTAGTTATTAACTTTTTAGAAAGATGCGGCTGAGCTTGGACCTAAACAGGTGCACTGACTAGACCTTTGATAACTGTGGTGGCTGGTACTACAACGGATGGTAGCACCGCCGATTACTGTTGCACCTGACCTATAGGATTAGACCCGTTAGGGTGTACTGGTAGAGGAGGATATTTTTGATCCAATTCAATAGCCACAACAAATTCCCTTGGCTGACTGACACCAGCACGCTTAGGAGGAAGACTACCCTGAAGTAGTTCTGCATTAATCCTTCCCAATTCCTTCATTTCTTCCTGTTGTTGTGCAAATCTTTTCTCTAGTGAGAGCGATTGTCCTTCTCCAGAGGAAGGGTATGTAACCTGATTCTTTACTATCCCCTTGTTGGATCCCTTTAGGAGAGGGGTAAGTGGGTTATTTGAAGGAACACCCAGATTCTAGGTAAGCCTTTGATTTCGTGCACGCGCACCTTCTTCATTTGTGTCTGTGCTTACAAATTCTTGAACATGAATCTCTTCATTTGATACCTCTAAGTGAGCCTCATCTGGTGGATCAGCAACAACAGCATTGATGACATTAATTGATGCATAATTCATTGAAGATTTTCTATCGGTATTTCTACGATATAGTCTTCTTCCATGTCTCTGATGAGACATTGAATTTTGTTGATTAGATCCCTCAGGAACTTCTTGAAGAACCATGATATGGAGGGAATCCTCCGATAATTTGGATCTTTGTTCCTCTTGAGGATTCTTCCCTAATCGAGAGAAGACTGACTTTCTATGAGGAAGAGATTGAGGATTTGAAAAATTCCCCTGTCTGGTGGACTGGGGCTATTCTTGCTATTCCTGATCAACTCCTCGAACCCTATTTTTTGATTCCGAGGATTGGGTTAAAAGAGTCCCCAGTCTAGAATGCTGGGGTGGTTCTTGACATGGTATATCCGAGACTTTCTGGAAAGCTCTCTTGATCTTGCGGACTTTAGTCCGGAAATTGTGTGGATGCATCAACCAGCATCCACTTTTATCACCCGACTCAAAAGACTATTGGATGATTTCTGACACTTCTGTCACTTGATGATGTGCTTGCTCCAAACGAGAGGTCTGTTCAATATTCTCATTTTCTTGATGTAGGAGTAATTCAACAACTTGTTATCTGTATGATTTCTTTTGAGAAGAACTATTTGAGGCCTATTCTTGGGCAAACCATTGATTACAAACAAAGCCAATTGACTGTGGTCAGCCATGGGCAATAACATTGCATGAGACCATTTTCAGCGGGCTTTGTTGACTGGATAGTACAGTGAAATGTAGTGTTCCATGAACACCCCATACCTTGATATGAATACCAGATGGGGCATTGGAAATTAACATGTGAAATATTCTTAGTGGGCCATGGAATGAACGCTGAAGGGCTCTCTGCTTCTTTTCAGCCTTTGGATATCGAGAAACTGAGAGAGATTCCAAGTCAATTTGGTGTTGTAACCCTTCTCCTATGGCTCTCATCTGAAGATGAAACTTCGAGATCGACCAAACTATCATGAAGCAAGCCTTCATGAGGAAGTGTCTGATGAAGACCTTCAGAATTAATGTTCCCACTATTGGAAAATGAGGTAGTAGAATCTTGAATTCCAACAGATAATTGTCCAAGGGCTTCAAAAAGTCAAGCATCGAGCAAGGCCTTAATACAGATTGGCTCTTGATTTCTTGACTGCGTTGGGAGGGTATTTTTCTTCGACGCCTTCTTACTCACTTTAGAAACCACTTGTTGACGAAAGTGGTCATTATGGGCAGGTTTATGTACCTTTTCAGGAGAAATGATCAGGTTAGGCTGATTATCTCCACTCAAATTAGGTGTATGTGCCTAACTTAGTTGTCCGTATGATATGGGGAAGTACGCCCCACAACCCTCTTGGACTGGAACAGAGGTGTGTTTCTATTCGAGAGTGACATGTTGATGTGTCACTCCACTAGTAGGGATAGATTTATGTGTCTTTCCCTGAGATGCAGCTGAAGCTGTTATAATATCCTGTCAAGCATCCAGAATATGAGCAGGGATTTGCTTCTGATCTTTCACCATTTACATGATGTGTTTGGTGACTTCAGCTGCCAGAATGAGGATATACGTCCATTCCATGCTTGGAGTAGGTGTATGTGCATTCTCCTGTCTACCTTTTCCTATCAGTGAATTCTGACAGTACTCATGTGTGGGGTAGAGAGTTGAGTCTGCCTCCTGTTTGTCGCCGGAGCTTTCGGACTGACTTCTCTGAATGCTACCAAACGAGACTATTGGTGGGCTTGATCAATACTAGTAAGTATATGTGCCTGCTAATTGTACTCTGCCAAACATGGTTGATGATCTTCTTTCAATACTGACAGACGAGGCTGATGGCAGGATTGATGAGTGTAGGCAGGTGTACGTGCATGTTTTCCAGTTGTCAACACATTAGGTTGGCAAGCTCCAACATATGTAGTCAGACAATCCTACTAACTAGATGATGATTTATAAACAGGTGTTTGTTTCTATATATAGTACTCCGCCGGAATTTCCTGGTGGGATTGGCGTGCTGCTGCCAGACGAGTTTGCTGGATAGCAGAATTAAAATGGATGGGTGTGTGTGCACGCTCGTTGCTTGACAGCAAGTTAGGTTGGTGGACATCTTTGGAGATGGGAGAGATGAGAACCTGCTCACTATTGATCGTATTTTGCCTCTGGAGGTTCGTCTTTCCTTCTCGGGTTCGAGGAACATGAGTCGAACACCTGGAGACGATACCCTCATCAGGTTGATAGTGCACTGTCGCACGAGTCTGGCGGCGATTGTTAATGGGATCCCTCAGGAAGGACTCATGTCTCCTTCAATTAAGGCCCCGAGGGACCTGATCATTCACCCACCCAGAATATGGAAGGGAATGGTGATTGAGTTCTGGGGATAACGACCTGAAACGGTTAGAGAAGGTGGTTGGAACCACCCGCTTCTTGATCGCTGGTCGTCACTGCCCAGACAACCGGGGTGAATTATTGACATGTAGGCCTTTTCGAGCATCCACCAGAGTCAAAATAGTACCATTTTGATGGTATTCCTTAACCAGCGCATTAGATACCCAGCGTTGAAGACGCTGAGTAGGTGATATCATCCTTAGAGCGGACGACGATCCAGCAGGAGTAGCGACAGAGCCTTTCACAGCAGAAGTATTCACAGTAGTGGTATTCACAGGTGTGGACTTAAGATAATCCATTTCTATAATGTAGAAGATATTGGAAAAGATTGTTTGTTTTATATAAAATTCGTAATCAAGATATGTCCAGCCACTAAATCTTTTGGATAAGCACATATGTTATTGATTATTTTGTTGGCCCTCTCTTTGAGTTTAAATAGATTTTTAACAAATAAGTAAAACATCATTTTAACCTGGTTAAGGATTCACACCAGGTTCACCATATTTTGTTTCATTTGGAATTGGGAATGACCTCATTGGTTTAAATTTCAAACATTCCAAGCATTTTCTAACGGGTTTTTTTGTAGACCCGGAAACATCCAATGATTCTATATCCATTGGAACATACATTCCAAAGGCAGGTGCTCATTAGTTATGGATCAATGAGACATAAGAATTTTCATTGGTCAAGAGGATGGGAGGTCGGACTCATCAAACCTTTTTAGGTGAATTATTATCTACTATGGGACTCTCTTTATAGATTTAAGATATGATCAGGAATCCATATTAAATTACCAAGTATGAAAATGAGATTTCCATTAGATCTGACAATCAATGATTAATATGTAGGATATTTAGAGAATCTTTTATATGTATTTGAGGTTCTTCATTGATAGAGAATCATCTGTATTTGTTTAGATATTCTTAGTCAATGGTATCCTTTTACACATTATATATAAATCTATTGGTCATTATGATAACCATACTGGTTTTAAAGTCACTCAGCGGGGCACTTGATGTTTATTGTCATTCAGAAGGACATGGATTCTTTTAGAGTTGATATCATACCTACAAATGGGATACCTACGTATCCTTGTTTAGAAAAGGAATCAGAACCCACGCAGTTCGAGTAAGGGAGTATAATGTTTATGCAAGATTGATGGCTCAAATAAAGATGTCATAATTACTTTTACACTCTAATCTCACGTGAGTCATGCTCGGTGTGAGAAACAAGTGGTGTTGGTAAAACCAGACAATTGTTCCACGGTATATGCAATCATAAGAAATGATGAGGGGATTGTGTATGTATGACTACCCAAAATAAATGAAGTTTAGGTTTTACATCAGGGAAGAAACCCAGGAACAAGGTCCATAAAGGTATATGTACTTTATAGATATTTGGATACTCTATCTTGGGGCTTACATCTGAGGAAAATTACCAAAATAGGAGAGGAATTATGATTGGGTTTTACTCCTAAGATGGAAGCCCAAATCAAAAGTAAATTAAGTCTGGTTAAGAGAAATTATGACTGTTGCTTATTCTTGAGAAGGAGGCCTAGTTTAAAGGGATTTGAAAACTGGGGCTTACTCCTAAGGAGGAGGCCCAGGTTAAGGGACTTGGGGCTTACTCTTAAGGAGGATGCCCATATTTTTAGACTTTGAGACTAGGGATTACTCTTGAAAAGTAAGCCAATGTTAAGTGAATTATGGTTGGGGATTACTCCTGAGGAGGATGCCCATATTTGTGAACTTTGAAGACTGGGGCTTATTCCTGAGGAGGATGTCCAGATTTCGGAAATTATGACTGGGGCTTACTCCTAAAGAGGATGCCCAGGTTAGGGGACTTGGGACCTTTTCCTAAGGAGTATTCCCATATTAAAAGAACATGGACTGGGTCTTACTCCTGAAAAAGAGGCCTAGGTTAAGGATTATCTCATATTAATGGATGAGGTTGAATGAATGAAATCCCTAACCTTAGTGACATAAAGATATTTAAATCACTAGGTTTTAAGAATTGTTCCACATAATTCCATTCAAATAAGGAAACCAAAAATTGATCCATGCCAAAAGAGATGTCTTTGAAGAGGGTTTTGAAGGCTGAATCTTGAATAGGAGAGGTGCATAGGAATAAGAGAGGTGAAATAGGCAGGAGGGGAACCCAAAAAGAACTGGGCGCACAGGTCCTGCATGGGCGCACAAGTTCTGGTCGCGTAGGTGTACTTGCGTGACACATGGGTACTTGCACGATGGTGAACCCTTAGGGTAATACATGGGCGAGACTTGGCTCAAGCCCTTAGTACTATCCCTAGAGGCTTCCAGAAGAATGGTACGCATGTTCTGTTGAAGGGGTAAGGCGGCGCGCAAGTGTGGCCATTTCCCTTAAGGGATGACCACTTAGGCGCACAAGTGTTGATGAGTTTCAACACTTTGGCCTTACTCCCCCTCTTTAGATCTTCCGTTTTAGGTATGAAATTACCTTAGAAATGTTTGGAAGCTTCGAGAAGAGAATAGGGCACTGGGTGCTCAAATCTGAGTTTCTGAAAGTTTTTGTCCTCGAAATGGGGGCCCCCCGGTGGTATTTATAGGCCGCTAAAGTCCCCAGGTGAAAATCAAATAGGGTGCTCAAGTCACCTACGCGACCACTAGGCGGCGCACAAGTGTACTTGCATGACCTTGGTTGAACTTGCGCAACCCAAGTGAAAATGAATCTCTGTTCATGCCTTTGTTAATTTTTTATGTTTCTTCAAAGGATGAATCATTTTGGGTTCAAGGAATTTCCTTTTTCATTCTTCAGACATTGTGATGGAAAGGACCTTCAACAATGGATTAGTTAAATAAAAAACATTTTCACTAGTTTTTGAGATATTGAATGAAGTTTTAGAAAAAATGGAATATCATTTAAATAATTTTGTTAATATGATTACTTAAAAATTTATTTAAATGAAATATAATTTTGAATGAATGAATTTGATGGAAACCACTATTTTAGTTTTGAAAATTAAATTTCATGATTAAACTTGAAGTTGGGAATC
Source organism: Viscum album (assembly GCA_963277665.1). Lineage (NCBI taxonomy): Eukaryota > Viridiplantae > Streptophyta > Magnoliopsida > Santalales > Viscaceae > Viscum > Viscum album. The sequence continues at coordinate 1,368,268,329 of OY728162.1, read as the reverse complement.
TAAACTATAAATAATGAATTTGTTTTAAATGAATTTTTTCCCAATATTCATTAATTTATTAAAGAACATGTGAGAATGGGTAATTAGTGGGTGATTATGATAAATATTATAGGACTCTGACTCCCTAGAATTTTTTTATTAGGAAAAATCATAATAAATGTACTTTGACATGATTTTACCCAATGGTAAGTTGATTTATTTGTCTAATTGCATTGATCTTTAAGTAAATGTTCACACATGCATGAGCGATGATTAATAATTGAGTAGTTAGAGGATCAAAGATCCTGGAATCAACATAAATCAAGGATTATGACCATAATGATTGGTTTTTATTGACTTAGTTATAAATTATATTATTTATAGAATAATATTATTTATACCATCCATTTTATAAAAATGTTTAATATAAAATATTTAGTTATGCATGTATTTTATTTCTTTCTTTTTCTTTACTTGAAATAAATATTGATTTAAAATATGTAAATTTCATTACATGGATTGTTTTATTTAAATTAAATTCATCAATGGTTTGATTTTCTAGAATGTATTATGGAACACTTAGTAAGACCATACTTGGCTGTCTAAATCACACCATGCCTTTTCATTTAGGTGTTTCAAAATAATTTTACACCAGATTTATGGAAAGGGAAAGTGACACATGGAGGTTGTAGTTGTGCTTGGTCCAAAGAACTCTAGAGTGATGGAATTTATCAGTTAAGAAATGGTCCACCTGTTGCACTACATTTGAGAGACTGTGTCTTGGTGGATGATGGGTAGTCTTTTTTTAAGTTTACTTTGGGTGCTATATATGACTACTTGTGGAACATTTCTCATTAAGAAGCATTTGGCATACCAATAATGTGTAGATTTATCATCAATTTTTTATTAATTAGTTGAGTCTAAACTCTTATTGGTTTTTATAACATCTAATGTTTACTTAAAAAATAACATCCTGACTAATGAAGCCATCCAAATACTTTATTGGTATTAACTATGATAATCTAGACACTAAATTAGGGGATTATAACCTAATCATTACATACTATATTCGATACAAATATTTGAGACCTGAATATGAAAACTAATAATTACAATATTAATAACATATATATAGTCACTTTAATACATCATACCTTTTATGATATAATTCATTAGAGAAGAAAAAACTAGCACCCGATAAAATTAATATATTTATCATCAATGGACATTTTCACCATTCTACTCTATTTTCCTTATTTTAGGAAAAATGTATTCACCATCTCCCATAATATTCTATACATGTGATATCCTTCTAGTAATATCAAAAATCAAGTACACTACTTCATCACCCAGGGAAATTAATATATTTGAAGGGTGTGATTAAATATTGAGTAAGGTTTTACCTATAATGGAAGCTATTGAGGAAACCTAGACCCACACACCCATATTGTGTTCTAAAAACAAGTTCTTTAAATAATTTTGTTGATACAAATTGTGATGAACATATATTTATTTTCATCATTTCAATAAATTAAACTATATATCCTAAAATTATCAAACAATCCAAAGAATGGAAGTTTTACGGTCTTTGAGGAATAACTATATTAGACTCTTTTTTACAATAACTATGAAAATATATATACGATCAAACCACAATAAACACCCTTATAGATATCTCATTATTTTTACTTATAATCACAACCATTGGAATGGAAAAATAAGAAGGCGGTGAGAGAAAATGCTCAGAATGGGAAATATTTTCAACTTGAAAGCTGGGGTTATATCACAATCATAAGATAAAACCCAAAAATTAGAGAAATATATTAATCAAGATTACAAGGAACAATATGAATTGTAAATAAGTCATTCTATAAGGATATGTGATCTCAAATAAACACACATTAAATATGTTTATGAGACCGATATATTAAACATGTTCCATGAAATATAATCCTATAAAAATTACAAATAAATATGGAATGTCATTGATATACAACAAAAAAAAGGAATCATTTAATATAATATAACCATAGGGAAATCATATCAATGTGGAAGAACAATATTTTCCAATATTTATGGTGTGAATAAAAAAAATAAACATTCCTAATATCATTATATCATGATATTTAAATCCTTAACCAATGAATTGGTGGGTTATATAGGAAAACACCCATCAATCATCCATGTATATGTATTCAAATTTAAATCAATAACTTATAATATAAAAAATAAACTATGAAAAAAAATACAATTCAAAATATTCATTGAAGTCTTCACAAAAAAATGTCCTCTCAAATTTAAATAGTAAATACCCAAAATTCAGTCACCTCAGAATAATATTTTATAAGAAACATTAGATATTGGGTCATGAAAAATAACCTCTTATGAAATAAAGACTTTAGAGGTAAAGAGGAACATGGTTGAAAAACCATAAAAGAGTTTTAAAAATATATTTTTTAAATTTTCAAAAAACATGATGTTATGAATCACCTTAAAAAGTAATTTTAGAAAAGTTAAAGTTCAAAATTTAGAAAATAGTATCTTTTTTACAGACAATGCAAAAAATATATCCTTGAAAATATATAAAGGTTATCCAAATGGAACATCTAGGGGAAGATAAAAAACATATTTTTAAGGACTGAAATCATTTTTAGTATTTTGTAATGACTTTTTTGAAAACCCATGATCTCTTGTTTGGAGTCTTTAATTCCATGGAAGAAAATAAAATTTAATAATTTTTAAAAACTAAAAAACATTTAACGATCAAATTAATTTATTAAATTCTACATTCAAGGTAAAATCCCTGGGATGTTGGATGTAGATTATAATAATTTTGAATGATTTAATTGGATTTAAAGATAATGAGATAAATGAAAGGGAATGGGTTTATTTACATATAATGTAAGTATCATTTATTTAAATTTCATGTTTGAGTACTACTGATTTTTGGAAATGAAATTTATTTATCTTGTTTTATTGTAGTCTAGACGAAAATGAACCTTTTTCTTTATATCCCCTCCTTAATGCTAAAATATCCCTTTCCATATGGTAATTTTCTTAGAGAAATTAATTATATAATTTTGTTGATATAATTATCAACTATAACTTTCTTGAATTATACAATGGTCGTTCATAACATAGGGTGATCATTTTAGGCATTATGTTTTTTTATTCACATTTTCAATGGTACTTTAATGGAAAGGAGATGTATTTTAAGAATATAACATGAATTCCCAAAACTAAATTTTTCATAAAATATAAAAATAATTCACACACAAGCTCTATCATTATTTACATAAGATAGAATAGGAAAGTGTAACCCCGTTATGCAAGTCATGCGAGGGTGAGAGGGGAAAGTGAAAGGAATGAAATCCTAATGAAATAATAAACTAGCCTAGTGAGAGACTATATAGTAGTGAAACACTTCATAGTCAGGGATATGATATGTTCATTGATTCCTCATCAACACCACAATGGCCTTATATATTTCATTCGAAATAATCCCGCTCAAATATCAATTAATTAAACATTTCTGTTGAATTTTTCTGTGTCATTCTCAGGTTTCCCTCATGAAATAAATGATATAAATGATATTAAATTCCCAAAAATATTAATGGGAAATATTATCATCTATTTCCCTATGTGAAGGAGTATTTCACACCATGAAACATTGCTTCTAACATCCCTTTGTATATCTCACAACCTGGCTTCATGTGGTGATTTTGTAAATATTCCCAACATGAACATAATAGTAATGTCATGAATCTATTCCACCTTACCCTGTTTTCATCATTTTCAATCAAACATCCACATAAGGTTGTCAGATATTTAATTAAATTTTTCATGATGTGAATTTTCATTTCCGGATATGAGTCTTAATCATCATTTCAAGTTTGTTTCCTTTGAATCCAAATCACATGTTACCTTCAAAAAATGAATAAAAATATAAATAAATATTTTTGAAAAATAAATATAAATCAAAAACCATTATATTTTATATTTAAAAACAAATACATGAAATGTATCAATCAAATACCCCAACATTTGAACAAATGTTTTTTGTCAAAAATAAAATATATTCAAATTATAAAGGATGAAATAACAACAATTATTAAACTTCAATGTAAACTAAATCATGTTATGAAATGGTTAAAAAAAATTCATGATTAAAATTAATAAATTATTTCAACTCCTCACATTTCAATGAAATTTTTCCTAATTGAATTCTATTTTTCTATTTTGAAATGGCCTTGTACCTCTTTCATTCGATTATTATTTATTATTTTATTTTCAATGTGCATTCATCTTTTACTTTACCTCACAATGAATTAATTCCACTCATCACACAAGTAATAGATATAAATTTAGTTTTTATCATTCCTTGACCCATGATTCGTAATATATGATTTCAATGTATCTAATTTCTCAACTGCATGGATAAAAAGTTATAATTAATCATTCATAATTCACCATTAGGATCAAATATCTCCAAGGCATAATGTTTTGTGGGTAATGATAAAAAATAAATGAAAACCAAAAATAAGTTTATTCTATAATGTTCATTTCATTATAATAAATAATATCTCAGGGAAAAATTATCCCTTTAAAAATGTCTTCTCGCATTTTTCAAAAATTCAAAAAATGTTAAATAATAATTATTCAAAATGAATGATATACCCTCTTGTAATTTTTTTTCATTTAAATTTTTTTCTAGATGTTGTGGTAGGTAAAAATATCACATCCACCATAGATTACAAAATGATAAAGATTCATGGTCTTAAAATGGTGATTTTTTACGCTTCAAGACATAACCAATTTTTCTTTTTCCTTTTTAAGAGGGTGTGTAATAAATTATAATGAATTAAAAATCTTGAACCTTCCCAATATCCCAAAGGAACACCCAAATATTTTTTAATTTATGTATGCACATCCCATCCACCCTTGGACAATGTTCACCCCCTCATCTTTATAATAATCATTAAAAATACATATAGTAGGGTAGTAATAGAAAAAGTAGATATTTAATACGGCACCTCCCTGGTAAGAACAATCATGTCTTTTATAAGAGTAAAAATATTTAATTTAAAGGATCCTGGGACATCATCAATGATATTATAATTGAATCCATTCAAGATTTATTTCATGGTGGATCTTTACCATGGGTTTCTTATGACACAAAAAGAGTTCTATTTACCAAATTAAAGACCCCTCCTCCATTAGGAAATATAGACACATAAATATTTGTAATTTACATTACAAATTTTTGGCTCCATTATTAACAAAGGTCTATCTAAGGATATCCACAACTAGGTTTGTGAAGAGAAGAACTATTTTATTAAAGGAAGGTCCATTCAAGGAGACATGTGTATATATTAAGAGATGATTTGAGATATAAACAAGAAGGTGGTGGAATATAACATTATAGGTAAAGTGAATATGTTTAATGAGTCGGATTTTCTCTAGTTTAATTTGATTTTATGAGTGATGAGATGCATGGGGTTCTCGAAATGGGTTGTTGATTGTCTCTTCCAATGTTTTAGCTAACCCTGGTTCACTATTATTTTCATGGGGAGAAAATGTGGATTTTTAAAATTGGATAGTTGGCTATGATAGGGAGATCAAATATTTCTCAACATCTTTGTTATGGTTTAAGATACTCTCAGTAGACTAATTTCTTATAGTACACATCTTTAAACTATTTTTCCCATAGCACTACAAGCCCAATTATTTGGGGTATCCCACCTTCTATTTTTGAATGATATGGTCCTATTTATCAATGTTCATAGATCTTTGGATTGGTTTTTTAATATCATCATGGAATCCTACTATAGATAGTGTGAAAAAATCATCAACAAAGATAAAATCAATTTGTTACCATCCCCATGTTCGTATAAGTGAAGACAATAAATTGAACACATATAAGGAATTCATATGAAGAACATACCCATGGATTATCTAGGTGTGCCTATATCCCCTCATAGAATATGTATTACACACTTTGAGGGAATGGTTGAAAAAATCACCAACTGTATCAATAATTTTAAAAATATGTTATTTTTCATTTGGTTGGAGAATTACTTTCAATAAATACACGTTTCCCTCTATTCGCATGCATATACTATAGATTCATGAGTATCCCAAGGCAGTACTTAAACATGTTGATCACAAATATTCCTCATTTATTTGGGACACCCAGGGGGATAAGAGGGGTCATTGGGCTTCTTATAATAGTCTTGAAATACGTATGGAGCATTGAGGTATTAATTTGAGAAATTTTGGGGAGGCGATGCACTATCATCAAGGTAAACTATTTTGGGAGGCTATTGATGGGTGATCCTTTCATATAATATTTATCTTCAGTAAATATGGATTTTTTTAGAACATATATATTTCTTTCTTCAACATTATGGAATTCACTCCAAAGACAAAAACATGTTCTCCAATAGAGATCTTTCTACATAATTGGAAATGTGGATGTCAATTTCTACAACTACATCTAAGAGGGTGATGTGTTAGCCTATCCAAGATTCCCACCTCAGTGTTAAATTTCATATAGGCTAGTATATACCCATCCATTGTTGAAATGATCTTGAATCCCATCCAGAATTTGTTTTTTGATATAATGATGGATGACGTTATGGATGATTGTATTTTCAGGGGCTATGCATTAGGTTTATCCTCCAATAAGTCTTATAGGAACATAGTGATATCATCTCATGTTAGTGAATTGAGGGGGGATCTTCTCTAGTGCATAATTATTCTATCTATGTTGATCTTCCTAGTTTGGAGAATTCAGAATCATGTGATACCCATTGATGTGGAGGTTAATGGTAATGGTGTTCGATTAACATCCATATTGTCTTATTGTATTGTTCATAAGAAGGAAAAGACTATTCATATATTTTTTCAAAGAAAGTGGGAAATTAAGGTATGGTGAGAATTGGGTGTGGTCACTAGTTTATGAATTCATGTTAAGTCTTTGGGAGAGTTCCTTCGGTAATGGTTCAATGGTGTTAGAAATGACATTCTAGAAAATATGGCCCAATATATAATTCTTGTGCTAGTAGATGGTGTATATAGGACGTGAAAAATATGTTTAGGTATAATGGACCGTGCTCTTCAGGAACTGAATTGGTGGTGAGGATCTGATGTCTAATCATGGAGCTTCCATAGATTCTGATGCACTAGGAGTAGGTTCCCCCTTTAAGGAGTTTTCTGGCACGATGTTGTGGCTCACATGATCTCAGGTAATCATCAGTGGGACACTGGGTGAGTTGGAATGTAACATCCTTGGTAAATAACGAAATAATACATTTTCTTTTTAATTAAGATTTTGTAAATTAAATATTTATTTTACCTTAAATTGGTTACTATGTTCGATGGCTTACCTGATACGCAACAACGGGTTTCTTTGAAATCTTACGTTGCACAATAATAATACAATATTATTATTTTAAATGGAAGTTAGCACCTAGACATTGTATTGGTGGGAATGAACAAAAATAACTACAATATAATTATACATGTTTGTTAAATATTTTTACATTTATTCAATAAAAGTTAGAGGATTAAAATGTGAATGAATCTTATTTTATGCATAATTTACTTTAAAAAGATGATTTTCCACCTTTTGATTGTGAACCGTCATTAAATCTAGTTTTGGTCACTTTTATATGTTATATTTGGAAAAATAAAATTCTTCTTTAGAATAGGGACATCAACATTTACTTTGGATGAAATTTTGATATTTTTCTGATAAAGTTCATTTCTAAATGAATAGTGAAAAATATTGTATTTAATTCAAAACTGCCTTTTAATCTAATTTATTTATACGGTTAGATTATATTTTTAATTTGATTAAAAGTGTAATTATATTATATTTTGATCATTTAATACAATTTTGGTAATTTTAATTAATTTCACATTCAAATTTGATATAAACAAGTATCAATCTTTTGATATTTATTATTTCTTAAAAACACTCCTTTTGTTTTGACAGCAGAAATTAGTTTTAAATTAATTTATGCCTCTCTTGTGTGTTGAATTTGGAAAAATGGATTCCATATTTGGAATCATGAGGTACAAATTTATTAAATATGTATCTTTTATTTTCAGACATTATGAATATTTACTTTAGCAAATATTTTATTTACCTTGGTTAAAGGGTAAATCTGGTTAATATGGGTAAAAAGTTTTACTATAATAATATACAATTACACTAACATGTGTCATAATCATATTGGTTGATACACCTCTGACCATGGTCATACTTGGGTCTATTTTGAGACCTCATGGAGCCACATTGCGGTGATAATGACACTTTATTTTAATTAACTTAAAGTAAAAACAAAAATGACATAAAAAAATCTATTAGTAATTTTTTTTAAAATGGGGTTATATAAGTTATCTATTAGACTATAAATATTATTTGGAAAGCTAATAATATTTTCTACATCATGGTATTTGTTTTATAATTTTTATAGATCAAATAAAGAAAATTATTTATGACAGAATAATGATGTAGTGTTTGACTCCTTAATAAATGATTTAAATAAAGAGGATTATAATGATTAAAATAATATACAAAACCTGTCCAATTCTTATTGGATGATTTGTTTTATACCATTAGTCATCTTATCATCAAAATTAATAAGTTTTGGACCTTTAGAAACCGAATATATTTATATAATAAAATAACATTTTCACACTTTCCTAAACTGCCCCTCCTCCCCTTATAAAAATCCCTCACCTCTAACCCATTCCTCACACCTATCAAGCACATTGGATCTTAAAAAATCTACCACCTTAATCTCACTAATTCTCTCTCCTCCTCATATAGGCCTTAATATAGGAATAACACACATCAATTAACCCGTTTGGTTCAAACCAAAGGGAGTTACTCGATTTAAAGGTAATGTCTTCTCTAAAGTTATTTTGTTTTATTTTACTTCTCCAACCCCCTAAACTCTATTTATTCCTTTATTTTATAACAAAAAAATATCCTCAATATACTAGTATTTTTATATAAGAAATATTCGAGCAAAAATTTTACACACCTCTATCTAACATGTAAAAAACATACTGTTTCTGTGGATGGAAAACTAACGTCTCACGAAACGATGATTGTTAAATTATCTCTTACCACATATCATGGAGGCCTTTAGGATGGAATTGTATTTATATATGAAATATATTATTTTTATGTTTTCTTTATGATTTTGTATTTTCCATTTATATCATACCTTTATGGTTTCCATTATGGGTAAAAGCGATAATTTCATTTGAGGAAGTGCAGACTACTGCCCCCTCAAAATGATATGACTCATTAATGCCATATGTGGGACTTAAACAGGATATATTTAATGATATTATTTATGGTATTATAATGGAATTATAATATAAATTTTTATCATTATGTTTAAATTACATTAAAATATGAAATATAAATGGAAGTATCATTCATGCGTACGTACGGCGAACCGTCTCCATGAACGATGCATTTCATTTCATACCTCTAAATGTCATGTACTATTATAAATACATGTAAATAATAGATATATAAAGATATATATGATATCTAAATCATTAATATCATTCTTTATATAATGAAAGTTTTACCACATGAACAACATGTAATTATAAGAAGTTCATTTTGGACTCAAGTACCAAATATCGACCAAACGACCATTATTAACTTAAATGATTAAATAATGTTTATAACATAGTAATAATTGATATAAAAGGAAGAGTAAACATTAAAAATGTTCTCAAGAAAGTATAAATTAACTTTAGTTTATTATTCAAGAGATTAAAAAATGAACGGGTCAAGTCAGACACGAGGCAAGGGACTTCGTCTCAATCTCCTTTCATTAAGGAAAATTTTGTTTTATACATAAATTTCTTTTATACGATGTATAAAAAAATTTGAACTCTCATTTCATTCAAATGTAATAATTTTCTCTGAAGAATTTTATTAAATTAAAAAAATAATTTTTCTTTTTAATGTAAGCGGTGACAACGACCTTTCCATCGCCGCAAGTATTATTTGATCTTTTGGTTTCCCTAACAAGTCGTAATGTTTTTAAAAGAAAAATAAATACAATATACTCTATTATGTATTTTCGTTTTGAAAATTGTTTTGATAATGGATTTGTTATCTCATTATATTTAAATGATATATTGAGATTGAAATTTAGATATTTTATATTTCCTTTATATTTGTTTTATGTGTTATGAATATGATATGGTTCTTGGGCATTGTTACATATACGGGTGGTTCCGTGATAAACCTTGGGTGGGTGAGCCCGAGATAGCTCTCTAATTCATTGTGTAACATGACGGAGGTAAACATGAATGTTTATCCTAAGAGATTTAGGGAATATATTGTGATGGGTATTCCAATTGTAACTCCCTACATAGTTGTGATAGCTACATTGTAAGTATGATATAGATGCAACCAGTTACCTTTATGATTTGTGTTTTCTATGTAAATATTATTATTTCATGTGGTATGTTGATGAGCTTATGTTATGTAAACAATGATGAAATAATGTTTTCTTTCTTTATTTTATAACCCTTAATGAGTTTTTTATGCTCATCCCATGTTTTGAAATGTTTTTTACATGACTTAAAGATGAATAGGGTCAGGGACGGGATCAAGGAAAAGTCATGCTGTCTAAAACATGGGACTATACATGACTCTTTTTCAATAGTTTTTATTTTATGAAAAAAATAGAAACTGAGAATAAGTGTCAACCTTGTAATTTTTGATATGTGATGTAATAATTTTGGCCTAATTATCTAAAACTCTAAACATCAAAAGATCATCAATGCGAATTATTATTTGAATTCAAGATAATGTAATGTTAATGGTTGGGTCCTTATATGGATTCCCCCACCCATTTCCTTAAGCTTAATGTTTATGATTCTTATTTTCATGGGTGCATGCATAGGGTATGTGTTGTTTGTGACTCTACATGTTCAGTGATCCTTATCTTCATTGTGTTTTATGGGAATGGAGACTCTCTTGGAGAGAACGTTAATTCCATCCTCCATGGCCTTGAATTATGTCGCTAAAAAAGTATTTCATTGACTATAGTAGAGATATACCCATTGATCTTATGGATATCCCAAAGAAGCCTCACTTCTACTCCCTTGAAAATCATTTTTCTGATTTGAAAATAAAAGTACTTCTTTACCAATGGTATTGATCTATATCATAGGTGTTTGAAGGTAATCATGTGTCAAACATCTTGGATAATAAATCCTCCTAGTATTTACCTCTCATGCTGTTTTCCGGTACTAGTTCCCACACATAGGTAGGGATGACACTGTTATTGAGGACTCTCTTAGCCAACACTTAATTAGGCTCCCATATCATCTATCTCTAGAATTTTCTACTCTCTATATAATTAATAAAATTCATATTTTTTGTGTAAGGATATGTCCGTGGATAAAAGTATCAATAAAAAAATTTCATGATCATAATAAAATTGGATTTATAAAATAATAGCTATGAAAAGATGTAAAGAATGTTACGGTTTAAAACATTCCCAGGTTTCTCAAGAATGATACTGAAGAAAAATAATAGACATATTAGGTATAGAAAATATCTCAGGAATGATTACATGTAATTGGGAAAATAACTGAGGGATAACTATATCTAATTGTTTGAATATGTGGCGGAGTAGGTGCACTTTTATTCATGAGGGGAGTGGCACACTAGAAAATATTGTTAATTTTAAGTTAATATAAATTTATTATTCAAATGACTGTAGCATCAAATTGATATATTCTAATGATATGATGAGGAGGATTCCAAATACCTTCATCCAATGAAATATTGAAATGTTCTTATGATGATTTAATACATATCGATTAGTTTAAACCCCTCAAAATCTCTTTTAACCATGATAGTGTTGGAAAATGTTTTCCATTGTCACTATTCGTTATGCTCAAAATTTAAATTTACCATATTAGAATATTTCAAACCATCTAATTCCATATCTGGAATCCATATTATAGGATTATATTTTGAAATGTTTCAATAATTATTTTTTAATTATCTATTTGTTCTATGATGAATTTTTTTAGATAAAAGCATTTTTAAGAATAAAAATGAATTTAACCCCAAAAATGAAAACTATTTATTCCCATGGAATTAATTGAATTGTGTTCAATAAATGATGATTAATTTTAATTTCAAACAAAAAAGTTCAAAATTAATATTCAAAATACATGATGAGAAGAAATGAATAATTTTATTTATTTGGAAGAAGCATTAAATATAATTCAAAAATGTTAATCATAGATTTTTATGTTCAATAATATATTTTTGAATGATTTATATTTCTTTTTCTAATTGATATTTTATCTTGAAATAATTTTCAAGTCAATATTATATCATAATGATTTCACAAAAGTGAAAATATTGAAGAAATCATAATATTCAAATATTCCCCCTAATAAAAGATTATTTATGAAAAATATAATTCTATGTTAATCTTGATATGATGATTCTAAAAATAATGTCCATGTTATCAAATTACAATTCTGAATTCAAGAAATTACCATTTAATTAAAGTCACAACTAAATCTTCTTTCTACAAGAATATAAAAAACTGGAATGTGTATAGTAATAGTTATGTTAAAACTAATATAGAATATTCCTTGATAATTGAATAAATATAATCATTTAAAAATGTTATATTTAATATATGAGGATAAATGAAACAAAAATTTGATAAAATTATTCAATTGAAATAACATAATCATTCAAATTAAATCCTATTATATATTTATACACTAAATATAAGCATTTTCTATTGAATAATATCAAGATATTTATTTCAGGATTTACTATCAAAATAATTTTCTCAATAATATATACCTAAAATGTAGTTTCCAATTTTAGTTAGTCGTTGTGTCTGGAGAAAGTTATGAAAGTCATTTTGTTTATTTAATGGAAAATATATAGTATAATATTGGGTCATTATAGATATTATGGATTAATTATAATAATATATATAATTATTTATATTTAATAAGGTTGATTATAATAAATATAATATTATACATTTATAATTGTATATTTATTTTAAATAAGAAACATTAAATATAAATACATAATTATAAATTTAATACATAATATAATATTATAATAAATACATAATTATAAATTTAACAAATACATAGTTATAATATTTTATAATAAATATAAAAAATATAAAAAAATTTAAAAAATTATATATATATATATATATATATATCAATATATTTAATATGGATTATTTATCTATTTAAATAATTATATATAAATTTATAAATTTATAAATGATTATATATAAATAAACCTTATATTTAAAATTTATAAATTTATATTTATATAGAGAATATTAAAATTATTTATCTTTATATAAAAAATCCTTATTATATCTTATATAACTAATATAGTTACATATTTATTATAATTTTGCAATTATTAAAATCATATATTTATTATATTTATTACTATATATTTTTTATATTTCTTATTATATGTTTATTATATTTATAATTATATAATTATTACAATGATATAATTATTATAATTTTATCTTTATATAAATAAAACTTATTAATTATTTATTTACAATAATTGTATATTTACAATAATTGTATATTTACAATAATTGTATATTTACAATAATTATATAATTACAATAATTATATGTTTACAATAATTATATGTTTATAATAATAATGTAATTACAATAATTATATATTTATTATAATTATAACAATTATATAATTATTAATAATTATAACAATTATATTTATAATTATATATTTATTATATTTATAATTATATATTTATTATATTTATAATCATATATTTATTCTAATTATATGATAATAATAAGTGTATATTTACTATATTTTTAATTATATAATTATTGTAATTATATAATTATTATAATTGTATATTTATTATAGTTATATATTTATTCTATTTATAATTATATAATTATTGTAGCTATATATTTATTGTAATTTTATATTTAGTATGATTATATAATTATTATTTTTATAATTATATATTTATTATAATTATATAATTGTTATAATTATATCGTTATTGTATTTATAATTATTGAATTATTATAATTATAATTGTATATTTATTATAATTTTATAATTCTTATATTTACAATTATACAATTATTTTAATTATTTTAATTATATAATTATTATATTTATCATTATATATTTATTATAAATATATAAATATTATAAATATATATTTATTAATAATATATAAATATTATAAATATATATTTATTATATTTATAGTTATTTAATTATTGTAATTATATTATTATAATAATTTTATATTTATTATAATTATATTTTTATTATAATTATATAGTTATTATAATTATAATAAATATTATTATAATTTTATTTTATTTAATTTAGTTGTTATATTCATTGTAAATATATTTATTATAATTATAATTATAATTATATAAATATAAATATATATATATAAAGGGGTTTGGGAGGGGTGGCATGGGGTTTGAAAAGAAAACCCCGGAGCGCCAAATGAATTGGCGCTCTATGGTAAATGTGTCGAGCACCAATTCATTTGTTGCTCGACACTCCCATTTTTCAAAATAAAAAAATAGACCCCTTAAATAAAAAAACAAAAAGACCCTCTGTCCTTATTTTCCCATCTTGTTTGGTTCTCACTCAACCATAAAGTAATTTATTTGAAAATAAAAAAATTTTTGGTGATGAATATTAATCAAATGTGAAATGAAAATATATAAAATAAATATATCTATGAAAGACATGATAATGTAAATAATCATAAGATAATTGAAAAATCATTACAAAATGTAGGAATACATAATTTCATACATCATATAGTTGCAGTTACGACCTCATCATAAGACATCATACATATTATCATGGGATCTTCCAAGACAGTCATACATTAAACTCCTAGGCTTGTTTGTCTAATGAGACTTACTAATGTATCGATGGTAAATATAATTATAGGGCCACCTACCACATAATATGTCAAATTTATCCATCAAATGAATATAATAGATAAAAAAACATATGAAAATATTATAAAATGAACCACAATCTTATTCGTGGCTAAATATTCAATACTTTATCACATAAAAATAATGGATATAAAAAATATCCTTACTTACATGGTTGAATAATAAACTATATTTCTTTGAAAATTCCCCATACCTAATTATTGTAAAATATGATCTCCAAATCATAGAGTAAATTTATTCTATATATAAATCAATACTGGATATTAGGTTGAGTATATCTATGGTGATAATAAATATTTACCTCAAAGAGAAATATAAATTTAAGTTATAGATATAGATAATGTGATCACAAGGTTGTGAATGAATACAAATAACCCTTCCCAAGAATATATGATATGAAATATGAATCAATATGGAAGGAAACAATACCATAAATTCATTGAAAATATTATAATTATAATAATGGTTTGTCACATAAGTTGTATCTTGGAAAATGAAAGATAATCTATAAAAATAATTAAATATTTTTTATTTTTATATTAATGTACAAAACATAACGTTATAAATTTCTTCAAAAATGCATTTCATGCTATTTTAAGAAAATTATTAAAACATAATTTGAAATTATGGTTCATTCATGGATTATTCAAAAAAATCCATCTTTAAAAAAGCATATATGGAGTAAAATATTAAAATTTACTTACGTGAAATCAAATCCAATTATTTATACTTATAAAAAGTTATAATTTATTTTTAAATTGAAAAATTCAAGAAAAAATAGGAATGTAATTTTTATTTAAAAACCATGTTTTTAAGGAGGGAATTCTTAATTAAAAATAATTTTCATAATTGAGATATTTTTTTATATGGATGATTTGAAAAACCCATTCTTTTCAAGATTACTTCAATGGATAATATTAAAAACATTAAATTTAAAATATTTAAATATACCGTCAATGTTTATAAGAATTGAAATAAATAAATCCTAGATGACTATAATATATTATTCATAAAGAAATAAAATGAATATTGAAATGGTTTAAGAATTATCTTAAACAAAAAAAATGAGAAATAATGTTAACATTTCTTATAAAAAACACTTCCATGGATTTGTATATGAAATAATAGAAAAATGGAAAGAATTATTGATACAAAAAATTAATCATTGTAAAATATCATAAATGGGGTTTAAGAGTGAATAATATAAAATTAGTATAATGGAAATTGAAAAATAAGAAATCTAAGGAAAATAAAGATTATTAAATATACCCTTACCGAATGAATGAGAAAAAACTAGTTGGTGAGCTTACATTCTTGGTGTAGGGGAATAAATATTAAATTGATATTGTGTTCAATAATTTTAAATGATAAGATAACAATTAAATTATATTAAAACCATTCATTATGGGTATTAAATATTATAAGAGTACTTTAAAGCATGTCCACTGGGAGTGTTAAACCTTATATATATTAAGGGCCAGTTTTTTCCCACCAAATAAAGATTGTGCTTTTACAAAACTGGCCAATTATAGCTGTATTAACCTTTAGTTCAACTCTTCTAGATCATTTATTAACATGTTTGTATCAATATATGTTTCTCATTATGAGGAAAACCACATGCACATTACCATAATTTTAGAATGGGTTTACAGTTATGGGAAGAATGGATTGCTTCAATCTTTTGTGTGGGAAATATAATGAGAGGGAGTGATGATAAATCGACGAATATGTTATAAAAAATATAATATTATAAATTTTATCATTTAAATTAAATGAAATTTAAATGATTACATAAATAAAGGAAGATACTTGGTGAGGAACCATTATTAATTTAATACCATTTGAATCGAAAACTTTTGAAAGAAAGAACTTGTAATGAATCAAAAATTAACAAGATTTTTAAGTGGAAAATATTATAATAAATTTTAAAGAGTTATTATATAAACCACTTAATGTAAACATGTTCATAATTTAAATCCTATCTATAAAAAGATTTCATGAAATGATAAACCCTAAATCTCAATCATCGCTTCAATGGACATACATTACTATCCTATATAATGAACTAAAAAGCCTTAATAAATTATTTAGAAACCATAATCAGGATTATTATCATCTATATTAATCCTTTATATTAAATTAATATATATTTTTAACTTTTTTATCTTAATATTGACCATTCTTTATAAGTTGATGAATTGTTCTTCATCTATTTCATTGATATGGTATATTTAATAACTTTAAACCCATGAGATAACCATCACCAGAATGTTTATGATGGTTTATATTATGTTTTGGATATATTTATGGAGTTCAATGGTCACTTTATGGATCAGATATGTGGCGATTAACATGGGAATTTATAAAAAATGTTCTTTTTTATAAATATTAATTCTATATAATGAATTAAATTTATTAGTGCACAAAAATAAATACCTAACAATTATATAACATTCATAATATTTTATATAACATATCCATTCATTAAATTAATTACAAGAACAATCTACCATAGGTGGTTATGACAGATTTATTACATTATTAGTGGAGGTAGTTGTATGCATATGAACCTGGATGACATTTTTGGTTGTGATGCAAATGGAAAAATGTCATTCATCGAGGTGGTAGTCCGCACGTACACACAATGACGTTTTCATTTTCCCATTAAATAGTTACTATTTATAGAATAGTAATTACATTGATATATCAACATTTAAGTATTATAAGGATAATAATGTACATATATTATAAAGGAAAAATAATATTAGGAATAATTTTATTAAGAATCAAAGTAGAAGAACTAAGTTAAAATGATTTCATCTTACCCGGATTGACCCATTTTGATATCTCTTTATGGATTAATCGGATGGTGTTTAGGGAAGACATTAATATCTAGCACAATGATATGTATTATTATAAGTGACTTGTGTATATCTTTTTAGAGATAAATTTCTCATGGAGTGTGGATAAGTGAGTAAAGGAAGTGTACTTTTATAAATGATAGAAATGTAACTTTTTTAAATATTAAAATCTTTTGAATATAATAGTGTTATTTTAAAGTAATGTTTAATAATAATAATAATAAAACCTATAATATATGGTGAGGAATGGTAAAAATACACCCAAATATCAAATTAAGCCCTGTGTTAGTGAAACCTAATACCATATGTCTTATGTTAACCTCCCTTTTAATCATTAAAACACTCATCAAAATGAAATAATTTACCACAATATTTTATTTCTACCAAAAGAAATTAAGTTGAACATATTACGACACACAAATTATTCTAATTACATATATGAAATCCATTTCAAATACATAAATTTCAATACATGATAAAAACTAGATTCAATTTATGTACACATTATATAATTAAAACAATATGTTTATTATTCACTAAAAATTCAAATGTTAAATAATGTTCATAAAAATAATGATCATAATAATTATATTAAGAATTTAAAAATTAATTTCACATTTTTATATCAAAATGGTTAAATTAATTAATTTAGTTTTTAAATGGAATCATAGTATATAATGAAAATAATTATTTCATTAGAAAATGATTTTTTTATATTGATATATTCTTTTCTTAATTCCAATAAAATTGAAAATAAAGTAGTGCTAATATTTTAGTCATATAAAAATGTAATTTATATTCCAATTACATAACATTTATATTTTATTAAAATAAGAAATTCCAATTCCTTAAATGGTATTTTTTGGGGGATTTAAAAAAAATGATCATTTTAGTTATTTAGATACATTAAATGATTTTTCTCAATTCATTGGTATTGAAAACAAATTTTATATATCTTTAGGAATGATATCATAACGATCATTCCAATTCAACAACCACATTATAATAGTTTGATCTAATAAATATATATATATATATATATCGCAATAAAATGCATCCCAATTTGTTTTGGTGTGAGGTTACATGTGATAAAAGTTATTCAATAAATTAGTTTTCAATGAAATAAACACTATATATTTGAGTGTATCACATAAAACTGGGTAGCAAAGACTTATTATTGATATTTATATTCACCATTTATTTTAATTTTTTTTCTCAATATGAATTTCAATCTTACATCACTAACTAGATTTATTTATTGGATCCGAACATCATCTAGTAAATGAAAATGAAACTATAACTTCTGTGATGAATCTATAGTGTGACAGACAAACCTGGGAAACCATCACCAACTAGTACCTAAACCAATCTTCCAAACACCTAAAGGGAATTCTCGATCCCCATGGCCTGGCGATAGACACCCGAGTGTCAAAAAATAATGAGAGGGAATGATTTCTCCAAACCCAAACAAGATACATGACATATATATATACATCAAAGAAAGAAATAGTGGAATTAATACATGAATAAATATATACCATATAAAAGGAAAATAGAAGTAATGATACAAGTCAAAATGTGATAAGAACAAAAAGGTAAAGGACTAACAAAATGAAATGACATCAAAAATGGAAGACAACTACTCATTTGATATGTGGGAAATCTCCAACCGTCTCAATCCTAGCTACCAAAACCTAGCTGATAGAAATATCACTACCTCAATGTGTCACGTTTCTAATCCATACATTAAAATACATAACCAGTTCCATGCACCGACAAGGGGGTGTAAAGGGTGTGAGATAAAGTGGCTCAGTAGGACCACATGACATTATTTTATGTCAAGTATCTGTATAAATAATCCTATTATGATGATTTAAAATAATAAATGGAATCATAAGTAGTAAATAAGCTTTATATCAATGTTTATTAAATATTTTTCTAATTTTATAAAACAAAGTAAAATCCATTCAAATAATTTTAAAAGATCTTTTTATATTACATGTTCATCCATCAAATAATATATATCAACAAAAAGATAGTTCAAATCCATGTACAATGATAAATGGGATAAGGATCACAATAGGTCAACCTAGAAGACTACTCATGTGATAATAAATGACTAGTTCACACCCAAGTCCTTATAACACAGGCGTAAGGATAATAGGAACACCCCTTGAGTGGAAACGCTAGCAATTCCAACAATATGTCCATAGAAAAATATGCCTATGGAGTAGAGAAACAACCCATGAGTGAACATCCCAATAATAAAATTGAAAATATCCCTAAGGTACACGTTCAACCTAAGTAACCAAGGATTCCCATGGGATTCATTTCTCAAATCATTTCAAAGGGTTTCACGTTTATCAAATAATTCCAATAAAACATTTATTCAAAAAAGAAATACATTTAATTCCCATTTCACAATCCATTCCACAATGCTTTGAAATAACTATTTGTTTTATGAAAAAAATGGAAAATATCTTTTATCAAAAATCCTTTATCAATTGAAATCATTTATTATAATTTATTTATAAAATAATTTTTAAAATCAAGAGAAACTATTTTTCATCCAATATAGGCTAGAGATGGAACCACCTACCTCAAACATGGGTCAAACACAAACCAAAACCAGATCAAATAAACATTTAAGTAATAAAGTGACAAAAACGGGGGACCTAACAATGATTCCTATATCACAAAATTATAATATATAAAAACAATTATTGGAGGGGTCATATCACACATACATCTATAAACACACCCTCTACAACAAAACCAACATGAGGGTCAACCTCTTAAAAAAGATTAAACAAAGGATCTAGAATGGATCACATGAGAATCAATGCATGATAAATACATCCTTTAAATATCTCCCTGATTTTCTTCCATGACCAGTAGAAATGAAGAAGAATAATTGTCACTCACCATGAGTGATGTCCTACTACCACTATGGATATCAAGCATTGAGAAAATAGATCTAGAAGAGGATTATACACACAAAATATTCTGTGAAAAGCCTATGGTTTTAGACCTATAGTTTTACATAGATAGATGAGGTAGAGTAATGTGAGTGGCTGATAAAACCTACCAGTCAAAAAGAATTTTTTTTTTAAACCAAAAATTTATAAATAATAATCCTCATAATTAATATCTACCTAAAAAACATCACCCCAGTTTACAAATTGTAATGATAATTACCCCATTAGCATAGTATTGGTGGTTACATTATTACATTGGTACAAGGTAAAAGAGATCGTATCCTAATGGATCAAATAGTTTAGTAGTTTTGTAAAGCTAGACATATACTTGGATCTTACATTAAAACATAAAATAAAATTAAAAATAATAACTCTAATGAGAACACTATTATTTTTCTAGCTTATACCTACATGTCAACTATAATTTGCATCTTGGATTCCTAATGAAAAATAAAACATTAGAAATAGGTGGTATTATATTCTTAGTAAGGGTATGAATACAATGAAAGAAATCATTAATAAATAATCCTAAAACAAGGCAAGGTTATTAACTGAAACACATGAAATTTTAACATAATCTTGAGCATAATATGGAAGGAATAAATGATGATAAAATGATTCGATATATATAATCACATGAGAATGAAACAAAATGATGAATATTATACTAATAAAATAATCAACTAGAATGTCAATAACTAAACTCATACTTAGGGAAATTCAAAATATGGGACATCATTAAAATACCATCAAGGACATAGCTAATACGTCATTCATAATCTTTATGACATTAGCCAATACCCAAACTATTTTCTCTCACGAGATGTAACGATGCATAGAAGTCCTATAGAGGGACCTTCCCATTACATAGTAAGTCCAATTTATTCATATTGTAAAATGGGAGAAACATTATGAACATATATATTCATATTTAAAGTAGCATATGAATATTTAATAACCTTCCATAATAATAAACCATCCAAAGTAATATAGATAATGGTAGAAAAATAGTAAATTCCCAGTCATAATGATCATAAACCATTCAATAAAATATGGTTGGTGGTTAAAAAATTCATCAACTTAAATAAATAATAAGATTCAACTTGATTTTTTGAAATAGAGGAAAATACTTCTATATGATCATTGAAATATTATTGAAGAAAATACCATTTTATCTTTGAAACGTATTATGTTTAATATGTTGTAAAATTATAAAATAAAACATTTTCTTTTGAAATAAACTTATAAACATTTAAAGGATTTTCAAATACATTATTGCATTAGGAAGGAAGAAAAATCCATTTATTTAGTATAAGTAAAACAAATTCCTTAAATTTTTTTAAAAAGAAACTATTAAAAAATATTTATAAAAGAATGTCCCTTGCAAATATTATATAATTGATGTGATAATTAATTAATTGAATTGATTACATATAATATCTATACATCCAAATAATTCAACATCAAATTTAACATAGGATAATTAAAATTCATTTCAAACATAATCATAGCTTGTCGTAATCAATGTAGAAGAAGTTTAACCCAATGAGTAAAAATTTGGATAAGGACTCCCCTACCTTAGGTAAAATTTCCTTCATACGTGTTTGAACATCCTGTATAGTAGTTTTAGAATAATTATTAACTTATAAAAAATAATATTAATACTTATTATATGATATATGTTCCCCTTATAACATTTTACCACCCTGTTATTAATAATATTTTATTCATCTCAATATTTCAGATGTAAATTTCCTTGTTTTCTACTACTTGTTGTGTTTATAATATCTTGGTTAGATTGCATAAGATATAGATTTAAAAAT
Source organism: Viscum album (assembly GCA_963277665.1). Classification (NCBI taxonomy): domain Eukaryota; kingdom Viridiplantae; phylum Streptophyta; class Magnoliopsida; order Santalales; family Viscaceae; genus Viscum; species Viscum album. The sequence continues at coordinate 1,368,245,635 of OY728162.1, read as the reverse complement.
ATAAAGAATAATATTAATTTTATAAATATCATATCTAATCATTAAATTTATTTTTAAAACTATTCTTTATTGTTGAACTACTAAAATAAATCTCATCACTTCATTGAGGCGGTAAGTCATACGTATAGACGAGCGATGATATCATTTCTAAATGGTTGAAAGGGAAAATACTTTTATGTCATATTAATTTTAAGAATCAATATAATTCTATAATTATCATATATACCCATTATTTCCATCGTTATAACCATCCTGTTAAAGTGGTGATGAAAATTAATTACATTGTTACGTGGAGACGGTAAGTTGTACATAGGAATGTGCGATGCTTTTGTTTTTAATAGTATGGTTAAAAGGAGTAATATAGTTTTTTAACAGTACTAATAACATATAATAATATATATGATACTAAATTTATTATTTAAGGATGAAGAAAACACATGGAGAAGAAGTAGAAGAAGAAATTAATTTGAATGAGTTGGTAAAAACAAGTACCTGGACTTCCTTTAGATCTATTCTAAAGGGATCAACAGTTAGACTTTTTGGAATTCCAGGATCTAAATATATTGGATAAGGATGTTGTGAGGATAAAGTTTTAGGTTATGGTTGAGCTGTAAGGATTAATGTGTTGTGAATAAGTGAGTTAGGAGGTTCTCTTTTATAATATAGTTTAGGTACACTTCAAGAATTCCTTAAAAATTAAAACATAAGAATGGCCATTCGAGGGAAAAAACGTTGAAAATTCCTTTAAATCAAAGGGTATTACATTTTTGACCAAATATTAAATTATTTTTCATTATTATGGACTTCTAAGATTTCTATGTAATTTAATAAAATATTATATTCTTAAAATATCATTATTGTCGAAAATAACACTATTCATTACTGTAAATTTAAAAAAGACAAAAAAATAATTCAAATTGGATAAAAATATTGTATTATATCTTATAATTATTATAGTTTTGTAGATAATTAATGTAATATTTTAATTATCTCAAATTATTTTAATTTAAATATTTTTAATATAATTTATCTTAATTTTTCCTTTAATTTAATAATTACCCAATCTTCTTTGAGTAAGAATTTGATGTATATAATTCTTCTATAAAAATTAAAAATCAATTTCTTAAAATAATACAATTATTTTAGACTTTTAAATACTATTTTTTGTTGAATATAGATTCTGGAAAACAATATATTTAAATTTTTATACTAATTAGAAACCATAATGTGAAAAATTTTACTTTCTTTTAAATAAAAAAACTATAAGACACATAATATCAACTAAGTTATTCCCGTAGGTCATATATTTCACCCAAGGATGATTAAATTAAAATATTATTCATCAAATAATATTTAACCAAATTTATGGGTTCATTAACGGTTCTTATAATTTTTATTAAAATAATTTCATTGTTTTTTCTCTTACTTTCACAAGAATTAGATCATCATTGAATAAGAATCAAAGGTAATTATTTCATACAAAAAAATTAAAAATTACTACTATACAAATAAATTAATGCGAGTATCAAGATTTTCACTCAAGTATGGATCCTTTAAATTTGGTTCTAAATCATTACATTGGACCTAATATGGATTCCTATTGATTTGTACATGACAGTGTGGCCTAACCATGCAAAGTGGACTTCTAACCAAGTAATCATGTGGATAAACTATGAATATGCCTTTTTTGTGTAATTTTACAAATTTTCCCTTAATGATCTATTAACCCACTTTCTTCTTCCAAATAAAAAAACCCTACAATATTAACACCATTTGCTCTCATTTTGGAGATTTTTGAAGGCCAAAGCAAGGGATCAATAGAACTCCTTCATCTGGGATTCAATCAAGCTTCTGTTCAGCATGTTGGATGCACAATGGTAAGTACGCGAGTCTGTTTAATCCTTTCACCTCCTCTCTTTCTCTCAACCTAGTTATTGAGTTATGATCATTTTTATCCTTTTCTTAAATACACTTCGAGTGGATCCCAATCAAGGGCCAATACCGAAGGAGGAGAGTCGTACATGCCTAAGGTGGGTGGTCTATAACTCAACCCTCAAATTCGTGGATTATGAAATTGTCATGTGGGGCCAACCAATTTCATTGGGTGTTGTTTATAGAATTTATATTCCATGTTTATAATTATTAGAACTATATGGTAATGATCTTTCAAAATATGAAATTAGATGTTAGTGGTTATTTCCATGATTCCATTTATCCCATATAGGATGTAATGCCATAATTGTTGTTTTAGTGTTTTAACTTGTTTTAGCCACCTTTCAGGTTTTCCTTATCTTGACCTTCCAAAGGTTAAGCATTTCTATATTAAATTGATTGATTTAATTGTGAGTTTCATAATGGAAAGTACCATGTATATTAACCACTTGATCTACCAAAGTTAAGTGATTTATATTGATAATTAAATGTGAAATGGAAATAGTACATTATACTTAGTATATAAATTATATTATTAAATGTGAATGATTAATAGGTTTCATGACTATAGAAATCCTTTCGCATTAATGGAATTTAGGAGAATAAAACCTAATTATTGAATATCCCTTAAATTTTAATAATAAATGTTGCATGATACTTGGCCTTGTCACTCTAATGTAAGGAAATGCTTATACCAAATGACTTAATAAAGGTTTCATGCTACTTGACCTTATAAAACTAATGAATGGAAAGGGTTGAACCAATTGAAATATTATGACTTTATAATCAAATAGTAATTTCTTAACTTTATATCACCTTGGATTCTGATAGGAGAATGCCATAAGCACAAGGGAACCCCATTCTAATTCAAGGGTAAGGCATGCTTATGTTGAGACCCACCTAGATCTCAATCCTTATCTATTATTTGGATCCCTTGTATGACACCGTAGAATCCCATAAATGTCATTATAGGATACCTTAGATACACTCCTTAGATCCAGAATCGACAAGTAGGTGTCGTGGTTAAAGCCCATTGGGATATGTTACTAGTTAGCACACATTACCTTGGTTAATTGCCTTGGATTCTATAGGCATGTTATTTGTAATACCTTGAACTATGCTCCTTGGATTACATTATTACGCTTAGCTAGACCTAGTTACAACTGAGTTAGTGACCCTTGATGTATAGGATTCCTTGGGGAATACCATAGAACCATTTTGTATTAAGTACCATTATAGGATTCCTTGTTAAAACATGGAATCTTTACAATTTATAACATGTTACTTATTTATAAACTGGTAATAATAAAATTATGAATTTTTGACATGTTGAGTCACTAGCCAAGGTATGAAGTAGGGACTTGAGTATTTATTTAAATTGTACTGATTTACTTTAGGTATGCATTATTACACATTATTACATTTCCATTACACGAGACATATATTATAGACATTGTTGGTGGTGTCCCACTATGATTTATCTAACACCCTCTCCAAGAACCATTCGGCACCTAGAGTAGATTACATAGTTTACGGTCTTGAAAATGGGAATAATATGACTTCAAACACTTAATTAATTGTTGTTTAGCAAGGAGCTAAATAGAAGCTGACTGAGTCAGATCTCGGGATTCTTGGGTAATCTTTGATATCCTTTATACTTATGTGGAACATGCTTTTCCTTCAATAATGTATCCATGTTTTCCATTTTATAGTGAAATAACAAATCATCACTTGTTTAATGCTATTCTAGTTATTTCAATTATTGTTACTATTGCCTCTATTTTCTGTTGTTCCTTCTATTTACTTATAGTTCTCCCACTATTTACCTTATGTTTTTATCTACCATCTACACTACACTTTGGTAACGGGGAATATTCTCCCCATGGATTAACCCTAGTCTCTCATTACTAGTCGGGAACCTCTAGCATTCGGGGAGATACTCTTGAGCCCATTTGTCCCACTGGGCTTGGGGTACCCATTAAGTGGCATCCAGGTCTGAGATGTCACAAAGTGGTTTTAAAGGTGGTTTTCCATTCTTTATTTAATATTTGAAGTCAATATATTCGACATTAGGAAGGCATGGTAGTCGGTCATAATTCATTCTTGGGCATTTCAATCCCAAGATCATGGTAAAATCCAAGTTACCCAAAATATTATTTTGGTTCTATTTTTTCTTATTAGAGTATATATTATTTCACCATTGGGTGATGCACATGTTGTGTAATGTTTTTGATTATTACACTGGTTTGGGATTTTCTTTCATCCTTTTCCTTATGATATGAGGTCATGGATAATTGCTACATGCATAATTATTGGCACCTAGAATTTGCATGTCATGCATATAGCCATGCCATATTGGTGCATTTCACAGCTTTGCATTGCATGATATGCATGTGATGCTTGACTGAGGTTGTGATAGTTATCTTGTACATGTATTATTTTTTATTATAATTGAGTGATTTCTTATCTCAATTATTTAGGTGTATTGGCCCTCATAGGTTGGTATGAGTAATTTACTGAGTCAATTCATTACGCTATATATAAATGGGTGTTGTTTCCAATGATAAGGTGTATGGGCACTAATTCACCAGAAATGGATATCCATTATAAAGTGAATCATGGCATCTAAAATGAATTTGTTGTATATCCTTATCACTCCATGTCATGTTTAAGAAAGTTAAATGAGTGAAACTTTAAATTAAATGTTAAATGAAATGAACCTTATTCTTGAGAACTTATAGATACCCGACCATCTATGTGGGTAGTTCAGGTAGTATTCCTGGGGTAGTGAATTTTCCTATGTTAAGATTCTTCTAGTGATGTTATGTTTATTCTTAATCTTTTTATGAGGCATGTTATCATCATTTTTAGACCAATTTCTCTATAACAACCTCGCATCATGTGCCACGAAGGTGGCAATGACCATGCTCTAGACATGGTGGTCCCTGAGCTACTAGTCTAACCTCTAGGAGTGACAATTGAGGCACCACCTACAATACCTGGTCTGGGAACTGATTCAAAAGTTTATAACAGTTTCCTAAAACAAATGTAGTCCATGCATGGTGCTCGATTACTGGCACCTATGTTGGCTAATGTGACTTGTGAGTTCCAATAGAAACATCCAATTAACATTTCAGGGGATGTAAGTCCACAGGCTACTGAGTCTCGGTTAGAAACCACCCTATCTATCATTGATAATCTGGAGACACCTCTATAGTAGAGGGTCAAACCTACTGCATACTTGCTTTAGGATTTGTCCATGTGTTGGTGGGATGTGATTACCCAGGCCGGTCATCATCTTGGTATGTTATGGGTTGATTTCGTGGCTGCCTTTTATGATTAGTTATTTCCAAAAATGTTGAGAAATGATAGATCCAAAGTGTTCATACAACTTGATAAGGGTTATATGTCATCTATAGAATATTCAACATGTTTCAGGAAGTTAGAGAACTTTTCATAGCTTCTAGCCGGTGATGATATTTCACGTGTTAGATGCTTCAAGGATGGGCTATAGTGCACCATATGTACGTAGTCTTTCACCTACCTACTCTTTTCTGAAATAATAATCCTAGATAATATCACTGAGCATAACCTAAGGGATTTAAATATTACCATTTATAGAGAATTAGTGTTGCGAAAAGCCAATAGTTCTTCCAGTGGTAGGAAATGTTCCCTCAAGGTTTCTCTTCCGGATCGTGACAACCAGAGTGCTTATTTTGATAGCTCTAATGTGTTTCAATAGTGTGGAATTTGGGGTCATTAGAAGCCTTAGTGTGATAGGGACCCAATGGAGTGTCGGGCTTGTGGACATATTAGGTATCTTCAATGATTCTGTATGAAATTTCTACCAGCTTTTAGTGGAAAGGGATATGCACCCTTTACACCTTCTAGAGTGAGTTCTATTACGCCGCATCATGTGTGGAGTTGGAATATCACTGGTAGGCCTAGTAAAGGAGGAGGTCATGTACGTGGGAGCTAGACCCATGATCACCAGCATCACCAACAAATTAGTTCTGATCATGGTAGTCCATTTATTACATAGGGCCATGGATCAGGCCAGTTGAATGCACTACAGCCGATACCTGAAGATCAAGTTTTGAGACCATCTAAAGTATGAGGTAATATTCTTGTAGCTTATACAATAGTGACTTTTTTATTTGATAGAGGTTTTTCGAAATATTTTATCTGTATATACATCGTGGAAAGTCTCTAACTGGATATATAGTGTTACAATCATGTAATGATCCTAGATGCAATGTTAGGGGTACGAACAAAGCGTATATGACTATGTGGGGATTGTCTCCTTGAGGTAGGAAATTAACTTTTCTTATGAAACCTCTATGTTCATGAGATGATGAACTTCAATGTAATGCATGTGATGGAATGGTTGGTTCACTATCATGATTTTGTAGACATCTACCATTTTAGGAAATATTTTACATCACTGGAGGGAAGCAATTATCTATATAAGGGTGAGCGGTATGTCTCGGATGGTAGAGTTGCGCCAGAGCATCATGGTCTAGGTGGAGTAACAGATCAGATAAAAAATCTACTCAGGGAGGATTAGAGTTTATGACAATATAATTTCCCTTCAGTAGTGGATAATTTCAGGGATGTCTTTCCCAATGATTTTTTGGCATAACTAATGAGAGAGTGGTAGAGTTTACTATCGAGCTTGTTCGAGGAGCAGTTCCAGTGTCCATTAATCTATATATGATGGCACTAATTGATCTTCATGAAACCAATAGGAAATTATACGATTTAGAAGTTAAAGGTTTTATACAGCCTAATATACCCTCTTAGGGTTTTCCCATTACTTTCGCCAAGAAGGCATATGGAACCTTATGTCTATGTGTGGATTTCATAATGTTGAACAAGATTATGGTCAAGAACCGATATCGACTGCCTTGAATAGATGATCTCTTTGACCAAATCCAAGGAGAAAATTTTTTCTCCAAGATTGAAATCATATTTGGTTATTATTTGGTACAAGTCAGGGCATCAAACATACCTCGTAAAACATTATTTAGTTGGTATGGTATGTATGAGTACTTTGTTATGTCATTCGGTCTGACAAACACATGAGCTGTTTTCTTGGATCCGATGAATTGGGTGTTCCTTACCTATTGGGATTTGTTGGCTGTGGTTTTTTTGGATAAAAAATTATTTTATTGTCACACACGTAGTGACCCTTCGAAACATCTTGAGATAATTCTATGTACACTTAAATAGCATAACATTTATTACAAGATTTCTTAGTTCCACTTATGGATTGAAAAATATCACTTCAAGGGTCATATTATCTCAGAATCAGGCGTATCTAATGACCCATAAATAGTTATTTCTATAATTTCATGGGATAATCCCAAGAAATTTTTTGACATATGGTTTTTCTTGGGGATAGATAGATATTTCAGTAATTTCATACATGACTTATCACATCTTTCTTCGCCTCTTACTGGTATTTAAAATAAGGGTTTCATGTTTATATGGTCATAATCATGTGAGAAAGCCTTTCAGGAGCTGAAAGGGAGGCTTGTATTGACACCAATTACGAATCATTTGAAGCCATTTATAAGTTATACCATCTTGTTTTATGCATCAATAATCATCCTAGGAGAATTGATAATGCAGTAGGGAAATTTCTTTCATAAGGTTATCGAAAGTTGGGGCCTGACGAGATAAATTTCCCGATTCACGACCGTAAGCTTGTAGTAGTTTTCCATTCCTTACATTTCTGGATACATTATATGTAGGGTGAGTGATTTTTGGACTAAAAATACCAAAAAATCCTAAAATATATCTTTTCTCTACATGAAATTAATCTAATACAGTGGACTTGGGTCGAATATCTTCAATCCTTTCACTTTGAGCTTGCCTATACACCTGGGAAGGGCAATGTTGTAGTATATGTGCGGTGTCAGAAAAATCAATCATAGGTTATACAAGAATACAATGATGAATGAATGTTTTTTACCTCTTTTCTAAGCTACATCTAGAGTTTTATTATAGTCACGATCAGTATTACCTCTCTCTTCCTTGAAATTTACCTCTTCCCTCCTTGAGAAGGTGAATGGTAGAAAATTTTGAAATCATGAAGGCTTGGTACTCTATGAGATAATATAAGGAGATAACCCACCATTTTATTGGTAAGTGGATAGAGACAATGTCTTGCATCTTTGTGAAAATATAAAGGTACTATGAAATATGAGAGAGGAGTTGATGAAAGAGTCACATGCTTCTCGTTAGGCAGTTTATCCAGGAATCTCTAAGATGTATCAAGATATCTGATGCCCGTATTGATGGTCTAGGATAAAATTTCATATAGTTTGATTTGTCATTAGGAGTCCCACCTATCAGTATGTGAAGGTGAAGCACTAGTGACCTGAAGAATGGTAACAACCACTTCCAGTCTCGGATTGAAAATGGGAATATGTTTCTATGGATTTTTTCATTGTCTTACCTAGGTCGCTAAGGGGTAGATATGTTGTATGGGTTTTCATTGACCAACTAATGAAATAATACAATTTCATGCCTATTTGGGATACATTCTTAATTGATGATGTGGGAAGACGTTATGTCTATGAGATCATATGACTACACGGGGTTCCTCATACTAGCGTTTAGGATGAGGATTCTCAGTTCACTTCACGTTTCTTAGAGGGTGTGAAAAAGGCAATGGGAACATAGGTGCTTCTAAGAAAAAAAAATCACCCTCAGGATAATGGACATTCAGAATGAAAAATACCTATTCTAGAGGATATGATCAGAGCATGTGTCCTTCATTTTGGCAGCTCTTGGAAAAAACATATCACCCTCCTTGATCTCGCCTATAATAACAGAATCTAAGAGAAAATTCATATGGATCTGTTTGAGGCCTTATATGGTAGGCCATTCCTTTCACACCTATACTGTATAGAGCTAGGTAAGGTTGCCCTACTAGTTCCTCATCTTGTTCAGGAGACATTACAGTAGGTTCAGCTGATGAGAAGGCGTATGAATACTACTCAGTCTAGAAAAAAAATTATGTCTATATCCGTTGAAGTCCTATTGAGTTTGAGGTTAGGGATTGTGTTTTTATTTAGGTATCATTCAGGATAGGGAATATACGGTTTCAAAATATGGTAAATTTCTCTCCTAATTATGTAAGGACTTTTGAAATTCATGTAACAGTCGGTCCAATAGTCTATCAGTTGCTACTACCTAAGATGTATCATTCCATGCACAATGACTTCCATGTATCACAGATTTTTTAGTATCATGCTGATATATCTCATACTTTTGAACCTGAGGAGGTCGAGTTATATGTTGATACTATCTTGGAAGAGTATCCAGTATAAAAAGTTGACAATAGAATGAAGGCTCTACAAGGCTGGTCTATCCCTCTAGTATGGGTTCTATGGTAGCATGGCCGTGTGCAGGATGAGAATTGGGTGAGGGAGGCGGATGTATGTTCCAAATGGATAGAATTGTTCTCAGATATTCTTTCTCCACCCCTGGAAGGTGAACTCAGTGATGATTTATTTTAAAGGGGGAAGACTGTAAGAGCCTTGTTTTTCACTTAGGTATAGATCCTTTTAAATTTTAGTCTGAATCTTTACTTCAAACATAGTATGGATGCATAATGAGTTAGTAATGGTTTTAGTGGTGTCTGCAGAATGACAGGATCCTGGAACCCACTTTTTGGAGAAACTAGCCATGTATCACAGTTATCGCATGATTGGTGCATAGTTTGGATAACCATTTCGATGGAAATTTTCTAATAGAAACACTTCGCACAGTTCTTGCATGGTCTTATGACCTAACAATGAAAAGTTAAATTCTTCCTAGGCAATCATGCATGGTTTTCACACAATTTATCAAAACACGTCCACAAATCATGAACATGGATTTTTTCTGAGTAATTTTACAAATATTCTCTCAATGGTCTATTAACCCCTTTTTTCCCTCCTAATATGAAAACCTGCTGATTAACCCCTTTTTCTCTAATTTTGGAGTATTCTGAAGGACCAAGATAGGGATAAAGAGGTCTCATTCATCCAGGATCTGATCGATTTTTCATTCATCACGTTGGATGTGTAATGGTAAGTACTAAAGTCCGTTTAAGCCTTTCATCTTCTCTATTTCTCTCGAACAAGTTATTTGTGTATGATATATTTTTCTCATTTTCTTGGATCTACTCTAATTCATGCCAAATAAATGGCCAATATTGGAGGAGGAGAGTCATACAACCATATGGTGGGTTGTCTATAACTCATCCCTCAAGTTATTTGATTTTTGAATTGTCGTTTTAGGCCCACAAATTTCATTATGTGTCATTTATAGTATTTATATGTCATGTTTATAATCATTAGAACTGTATGGTTATACTATTTCCAAATATGTGATTTGTCTTTATTGGTTATTCCCACATAACCATTCATCCCATGTAGGATGTTAAAACACAATTGTCGTTATAGTGTTTTGATACATTCAAGCTACCAATCGTGTGTGTCATGGTATTAACTTCCTTAGGGTAAGAGTTTCTATATTAAATGGATTGATTTAATTGGTAATTTGATAATGAAAAGTACCATGAATGTTTACCACATTACCCACCCAATTTATGTTCTTGATATAGATAATTAAATGTGAAATGGAAATTGGAAAGTATACTAATTATATAACTTGACTGGATTAAATGTGAATGATTAAAAGGTTGCATGTCTATAGAACCCCTACATTAATGGAAGGGAGTGGAATGAACATTAATTGTTGAATATACCTTAAATGAAATTAATAATGGTTGCATGATACCTGGCCTTATCACACTATTGAAAGGAAATGCTTGAAATAAATGACTTAATAAAGTTTGCATGCTACTTGATCATATCTCACTAACTAAATGAAACTATTGAAACAAATTAATTCTTAGGACTTCATAATCAAATAAGAATGACCTAACTCAATCCCTCATTGGATTCTTATTAGAGAATTGCATGAGCACTCAGGAAACCCATTCTGATTCAGGGATATGGCATTCTTTGGTTGAGACCCACCTAGATCTTGATCCATGACTATTCTTTGGGTGATCGGTATGGCACCTTAGGATCCCTATAATATAATTATATGATGACTTGTATACACTCCTTGGATACAACATTGACAAGTAGGAACCATGGTTAAATCCCATGTGGCCCTGTTACTTCATAGCCTCATTTTACCTTATTTTATCACCTTGGATTAAATTGGAATGTTATTGTAGAATTCCTTAGACTATGCTCCTTGGATTAAACTCTTACCCCTAGATAGACTGAGTTACAACCGAGTTAGAGACCGCTACGGTCTAGGTTTCCTTGGTGAATACCGTGGAACCATTTCATATTTAATATCATTATATTTCACCTTGTTACATCTTCGAATCTTTTCAATTTCTACAATGTGAATAATTTTTAAAATGGTAATTATCAAATAATAAATTTCTAACATGTTCATACACCAGCTGAGGGCTGAAGCAAATACTTGGGTATTTAGGTGCATTTTACAACATTAATTTTTATACGATTGCTTGCACACTGTTTCATTACCATTACATAGAACAAATGTTATAGACACTATTGGGGGTGGCCCTCTGAGATTTATCTAACACCCTCTCTAGGCACCGTTTGGTACCCGAATTAGATTACATGGGTTCAGGTGTTGACAAAGGGAATCATGCGACTTCAAACACTTGATTTCTTTCTTTTTTGTATGAATCTTAATAAAAGATGACTGAAACAGATCTTAAGATGCTTGGGATAGTCTTTGATTTCAATTATACTTCTATGAAACATGTTTTTATTGCTATATTGTATCCATGTATTCCATTTTCTAGTTACATGACATATCATGATTTGTTTAATGTTATTCTAGTTATTTCAATTACTGTTACTATTGTCCCTATTTTCTAATGTGCCTTCTATTTACTTGTATTTATTCTTATATTTAAATTATGTTAATATCTACCCATTGTGCTACACTTTGGTAATGAGGGAATAGTCACCCCATGGACACACACTAGGCCCTCACTGCTAGTCGGAATCCTTTGGCATTTGGGAAGATGCGCATGAGGCCATGTGGCCCACTGGGCTCGGGGAACCTACTAAGTGGAATCTGGGCCCGGGATGTCAAAATTAATTTGGCTCATGATATTATTTTAAAATTGTATCATAATGTATATGTAATCACATCCATGTCAATACAACTTATTTAATTTGTAAATTTCACTTTTCCTGCCTTGCACATGCACTTTATAATAATTTTAATAAGATTAATTTTATATAACATTAAAATTAGTAAATATAATTAAAAATAATCATAAACACATAAAATTTAATAAATAAGTCATTAAAGGAATTATTATCACTCAATTACTATCTATATGACACTGAATTGGACTTTTCCAATGCTGCAAAGACACTACATCCACACTTAAAATGATTTTAATATTTATAATAAAAATGATAATAATTTACATGTTTTGAATTATTTCTGTAGAATATTTATATTATAATATTATAGGTGAGTAATTATATAAGTTTAAAAATATTTTATATCATAATTATAGCTCTGAGATATTACAAAAGATTCCATATCTTATAAAAAAGATGTGTTTTTTACTTTGGACAAAAAACAAAACCTTTCTTAGAAAATTTTCAAACTTTCAGCATAGACTAATTTTGGTATTCAAATTTAAATTTTTATCATTTTAACAAATAAATTATCTAACACTTCCATAAATTAATTATAAAATTTATTCATTTATAGTAATAATTTTTTCGAAGAAATCATATTTACGGTGATTTAAAATGATTTTACTAAATTTTTTATTATTATATTCTAATCATTTTACAATATATTTATATCTAGTAGGATCAACATATTCATTTAAAAATCATTTATTCCTATTCATACTCACAAATTTAATGGCTAGGTTGTATATGTCAAATAATAGTATATCGTCATTTTAAACACATGGTTGAATGCAACATTAGATATCGAATATATTAAATTTCAAAGAGACATACCATAAAATCTGGGAGGATTACATTCTAAGATCTATAAAAAATTTAATCATCAAAATTTCACAAATTTTAAAAAAAGGGTAGATATTCATCATACATTCCTCAAGTTCCCATGACCCTTCTTCTATTTTATGATTTTTCTAAAGTACTGTTACCAGTCGAGTCGTCTGTTTCCTTAAAACATATCCTATATTATCCATAATATGGATTTGATCATCATAGTAAGATAAATAAGGTTCCATATATATTTATCCCTAAGTGAGAACATTCATTTGGTCTGTTATGTACGCCCTTAAAAAGAGATATGGATGAAATCATTTACTTTAGAAAGGATAGGTGACATTGCCAAATGATAAGCCAAAACTCCAATTATATCCAAAATAAAAAAATTTCTAATTCACATAGAGCTTAGTCTCCCTTAAATTTTTAATCTTATAACACCTTTACATGGATAAACCTTCAATAAAACAATATCTCCCACTTGATACTCCAAATCTTTCCTCTATTTAACAGTATAGTTCTTTTTCCTACTTTGATCTAGTTTGATATTAGTTTTAATAGTCTTTAACTTTTCCATTGTGTCCTCCACAAGATATGATTCTACAAGAATACTTTCTCTAGCTTCATCATAACAAGTAACTGTATGAAATATTTTTCCATAATATGCTTCATATGTTTCCATTTGAATGCATGAATAAGAAGATATTATTATAAGAAAATTCTACCAAAGGTAAGTAATGATCCCATATACCCTGAATGTCAATTGATAAGGACCTTAACATGTCTTCTAATGTTTTTTCAGTCCCTTATATCTTCCCTTTAATTTTAGGGTGATAAATAGTGCTCAAATGAAGCTTAGTATCAATATCATTCAAAATACATATCTAAAATTTTGAGGTAAAATAAGGATCTCAATCTAACAAAATTGATATAGGTTCAACATGAAGTCATACCACTTCATTAATATAGATCCATGCAAGGTGATACAATGTTAAATCCTCCCACATAGAGAGTAAATGATCATATTTCTTAAGTTTATCAACAATTACCCATATTGCATCATTATTTAATCGATTATTTGGTAATCTACTGACAAATTCTATAGTAATATCATCCCATTTCCATGTAGGAATATGAAGAGGTTTATTTAATCCTTTAGGATGTTCTCTTTCCGCATTAACTTGTTATGAAACTAGAAATATTGAAAAATATTTTGAAATACCCCACATCACATTATCCTAGAAAAAATGTTCCTTTAAATTCCTATACATCTTGGTGAAACTAGGGTGTATATAGAAATATGAGGTATGAAAATCATCCAATAATTCCCTTTTCGCTCAGGTATTTATGAGACAGATAACCTTTTCCATATTTTAGAACTACATCCTCAAACACAATTTCTACGAATTCTACATCCTTTAAGGAATTAATTTTCTTTTGAGAATTCTCATCGTTAGATTAAGAACTGTTTATCTTCTCAAATAAATATGGTTTGGGAACCATTTGCAAATGTAGTGGTGTTTCACCTTAATTAATAATTTAAATATCCAAATTTTGCAGATCCATAAAAAACATTATCTCTATAAATCCTCATTTTTTTCATAATTCCATGATTTTACCTAATTAATGCATCTACTACCTTATTTTCCATCCATTGGTGGTATTGTGTTGAACAATCAGAATCCTTGTGTCGCTCCATATCCTTTTCCATATGTTAAGTTCTTTTTGTGAGCATAGATATTTCAAAATATTTGGATCTTTATATTTCTCCCATATTTAACCATAAATATACTTTCTCTATGTAACACCTAGATATTTTGTGAATTTTTATCAGATTAATTTAAACTCTTCGATATATTTCATTTCTCGCTACACTGAATATATCTTGTGCTATATGAAAGCAATATGTTTGGATTGCATTAAATGAAACACCAAATTAATATTTCACTATAAAAAACACTTATATTAGGTTGCATAACACACAAAATTGTGTTTGGTTTGTGTTACACACAGTGTTGAGTTCCTTCGATAGCTTTTGGTACACGCAAGACCAAGTTTTACCGAACTATACTATACTATTAATTATATTATTAAAATAGTATTATAGTTATTACCAATCTATTAGAATGGAATTTATGAATTAAATCAACTTAATTGAAAAAATAGGGTATCCACATATATATAATATTAATCCTTTAGAAATCAATTAGTTACAAATGAAAGTAAGAAATATTATAAAATAAAGAAATTACATTTCTAAGATAACTATTTTTCAACGTACAAACAAAATTTTATCTCAATAAATTAAAAACACCACATTTGATAAGTCATTTTAATAAAATTTATGTATATTATTTATTGAATCAATTTTTTACACTTATATATTTGATTGGTATATGATAATAATAAATCCAATTTTATGAATAAAAATATGCATTTTTCTAAAATGTAATTTTACCTCCTTTTAAGGGAATAAAAATTTTAAATATAATTTATGACACTTCTATAATTTTTATTTGAAAAAATAAAATACATTTTTTAAATTGGATTATCAAAAATTAATTTTTTCTTAATTTGTTGTATTTTTCTGGGGAGTTTCATTTTTTAATGAATAGCGAAAAATACTAAATTTTAATTGAAAAATGCATTTTCATATATTTTATTTATGTAATAAAATTATATTTTATAATGGTTTTAATGTATATTTAGATCAATTTTACATCAATTAATCCAATTGATGTCATTGGAACGAATTTCACATCGAAATTCGATATAAATACATTTTAATATTATAAACATTTTTACTTTAAAACCCTGCTTTCACGACACATTAGAAGGACAAATTTTTAATTAATTTATACTGATTCAATTTTTATAATTTTAAAAAATGGATACCGTATTTTTAATTATAATAATTTCTAATTTCTAATAATATTGACATAGTTTTTACCAAAAATATTATTTAAATTATTTAAAATTAATTACAATGATTAATTTAAAAAAAGTTTTCATAATGGTTAAACATTAATGTAAAAAGAAAAATAACCTAGAAACATGTATAAAATCCATTTTCTAGACATATTTAGAAAATATCCCCAATTTTCTTGAAAATATCCAATTATTGTATCCACATTATGTTATTGTGGCCGGTCGATAATTCTTACCTTTTCATATTTACAGGAATTCCACTCCTCCTCCACTATAAAAGGGAACTCAGCCCCCTCACATATGAACACATATAAATCCATTGGGATATAAAAAACATTCTCAAATGATCTCCCAATATCCCTAATATAAAACATGAAGCTTTATTTTGGGAAGAAAGAAATCCAATGAAGTCCTTTGGGGGAATCCAAAAAGAGTTACCCAAAGAATAGGTAACATTATTCATTTAGAACTTTTGTTTTATTTCTTTTTCCACACTTTTAATTTTTATTTTGTAAATATTATAAAATATACTAATTATTCTCAATTTACTAACTTATTTTTATTCTTATGGTATGACTTACACCTACCCACACTTCCATCAAATAAGATATTAAATCATAATTTTTGTGTACAGCAAACTACCACCTTGCAAACCAATGCCATTTGTTCTTACATTAAAACCTTCAATGTTTACGAATAATGATGTAATTACACTTTTTATATGCTATTTATGATATTTATGATATATTTATGCTTCTGTAAATATTATATAAAACATACCTTCATGCTTTCCATTTTTTGGGAATATTACTTCATTTGTGGACGTGTGGACTACCACCTCCTCAAAGTTATGTGATTCATTCACACTTTACATGGAATGTATTGAGTATGATTTTAGTAAATAAATTTAATATATATGAAATAATAACTATTATATATTTATAATATATAAATATATACATTTATTTCATTTATTTCATTTATTTTCTTTTTTTCAATATGGAAAGAAAACAAAAAAAACATTCATATACACATACATTATTCTGTCTCCATGAATGGTGTATTCCATTTAATATTTATATATTTTATGGATTATTATAAATAAATATATAGTGAATAAATTATATTTTTACATCATGTATTGAATTTTTAAAATAAGTAAACCATGATATATGTAATAGGATCAATAATAACAAGTAAAATCATTTACAAAAAAAACATAGTGGTTATTACTGAAAACATAACATTATTATAAAATTTTTAATAAACAGGTAATATAAAGTCATAATAAAATTATATATGGTATTATATATATTAATATTTTTTAGTGTTATATTTATAATATATTTATATTTATAATAGAAAAGGTTTTAACATGTACGAAAAAAGTCAAGACTTAAGGTATGGGTTTTCTCGTCTCACTTTTATTTATATGAGATATATGCTATATTCACCACTTATTACTGTTTTGTAGAGTATATAATGAAATATAAAATTTTATATCATAAATTTAATTTGTTTAATAATATTAAATGTATTAATTTATGTTATTATTTCATGTGTCCCTCGTTTAAAAAGTAAATCATGTAGTAATGGGATTTCAAGTCTCAGTTTTATTTCCTCTAGACTTATGCCATATTCACCACTCATTTCTTTTATATGGTTTATATAATTCAGAGTAATATATTATATGTTTACTATTATTAAATTTAGGTGTATTTACATATCCATTTGATGATATATCTTCAATGAGCTTTATGTTTAAAAAGATACCAAATTAGTGAAGAACTTTTGTCTCGACTTTCCTTCTTTGAGACACATGCCATGTTATGAAACTATATTCTTCTAAGAGGTGTATATGATTCCCTTTTACATGTAGTATCATGAATATGTTTCTAATAATTTTATTCTAAAATTCATATGATATTATTTTTTCATGAGTATTATGATTCAATGTCACTAACATGGTAACAATTTATATTTACAATATCATCATTTATCGAGATTGATTATGATTATACTTCCATTGATGAAATAATATGATGTATATCTCAAGAACTATCATGAATTTTATTCTACTATGGTTATATATGAAATCTATATATAATGGTACTGTTTTTACACTCTTTGTAACTTAATACATTTAAGAGATGTATTTTTATGAAAATATTACTTTTTTCTCACTTCAGTTGGAAATCTCGTTCATTAAAAACCCATTTTTTCAGAAAATTTTTACCAAATTTTTTCTAAATGATATCTTTATATAATTTTTATGGAAAATGATTTTATCGATTATTTTTATGTTTTAAATGATTCTAATGTTTTTCAAAGCTACCTTTATAATTTTTCAAGGTTATTTCAAAATAAAAATTTTTTCAAAATATTTTATGTTTTAAAAAGAGTTTCTGAATGTGGAAATGATATTTTGCTCAAAAAAATTCTTAAATGATTTTTATTGATTTATTAATTGTTTTTAAATGTTTTTTTCAAATAAAAGGATATTGAAAATGTTATATGATTTTTAATGAAAGGTTATTTACCTTAATATGTATTCCAAGTGATCTTTCAAAATCTGTCTCTATATAAGATGACATCCTTCGATATAGTTATGATTTACTAGGGATATGATATAAAATAGCATTCCTATTTTTAATATGAATGGTTTTTGTTTTTATGGCATTGTTTTAATTGAACCTATTTCTTTTCTGCAAGTAAACCATATTTCAAATAGATTTTTATGAAACCTATTTCTTTTCTATGGGATAATCACATTTCAAAGAGAATGACATGAAATCCATTTATTTTTCATGGGATAAAAAAGTAATGAAAGAATAATTGTTTTGAAGATTTTTCATGATGATATAAAATCTCTTTTAACATTAACCATGTTGTTGGTCATGTTCATGGATTATATAATGTCTTGTCCCATAGAGCATTGGATAAGCCCGTTAGAGATTATACAATAGGGTGGCCTATATTAGCGCTAGGTAATCCCATTATAGCTCATATGATGGGGTGGCCAAGATGGTGGTTGGTAATCCTGTTATATCTTATAAGACATGGTGGATTAGAAGGAAACCGGATAAGATCGTTATAGATTATATAATAAGGTGGCCCCGATAGCACCGGGTAATCCCGCTACAACTTATATGATGGGGAATACTAGATAGCACAAGGTGAGCCTATTATAGCTCCTCAATGCACTAGGTAATGATTTATGTATCATAATATAATTATGTTAACATGTCAAAGAGATTGATCCACTATGGGAAGAAGGTATAACCAGGTCTACTCTATGGAAATTTTTGCGACTGGAGATGGTGGTGTGTCTTGCCTAGTATGTGTTTCCCCCATGAAGACCTGAAATGTTTTGGAAATGAGCCTTGATTTATAGGGAATGATTTTTTTATGTTTATATATATGTCATATGTTTATGTCTTATTCCAATGTTATTCCCCATGACTCATGTTCTTTGATCTCTTTATGATTCATGACTTATGAATTCAAATATTTAGTACTTGACTCTTGATTTTGATCATTGAATGTTGGATATGACCTTATAATGTTATGATCATGTTCTCATATCTATATTCTCAGGTTATTAATACATATCTCCCTTGTTTACCCTTACTGATCATCTGATCACCGTCATTTCTTATGTTTCTTCTCCTCATGTTATGAATAAGGGTTTTATGTAGGAGTAAAAAGATGAAGATCACTTGGGTAGATGTTGAATATCATTCAACATGATAGAATATTATATTTATATGTTCCAAAAGACAATAAAATATTACAATCCTAGGGATTTTACTTTTTTAATTTATTGAATATTCATCTATAATAATGCAATATCCATGTATGTTAATCATGGGATTCCATAGTTGATATCAAATAAAGGTTTAATCATCTCTGGAAACTAGGATGTGAAATCATGGGTTTCCATAGTTGATATCAAAGAAAGGTTTAATCAACTTTGGAAACTAGGATGTGAAAACATTAGTGGGATCTTTAGGGATACCTCTAAGTATATTTCTAGGTATTTATCTAAGTATATTTCTATGGTTTCATGATTTATATATCCTATATGTAATTTTTTATATTTATGTAGGTTTTTACCATGATAAGTGTTTCTCACACTATGCTTTCTGGATTTAATCAATGGAGGGAACTGGAAAAAACTAGGTTAAAATTAAATTTTTCGTACGTGGAAAGTATGAGAATTATAAAAATTTATTCCCTAATTGTAAATATCATGAATAGAATAAAAAATTTGGTACAATCATTAGTTATTCTACTGAAGATAATGAGATCGTGAATGACACGTGAAAGATATGGAATGTTCTAACAATACTGTTTACATAAAAAATCAGAAGCATGATTAACTTGAGGATGATAAACATAAATACATGATTCATATATCATATTAAAGAAAAGTTTTATTAAAGAGTAAGATGATGAAACCTATGTAATGGTTTAAGAATAAAGTAGAATGATTAAAGTGTATATGTATTGAAATTTAAGAATTGCGTTATTTGAATCATGAAGTATATGTTTTCCATTAATGATTTTCATAAATATATTGAATGGTTCTTATGACCTAGTAAATTTATTTAATGGAAAGATGATATTTTTATTAAGGGATGATGACCCTTAATAAGTTCATGATGTTGATAAAATTGTGCTTATCTTTGATAAAGAGGTCATTTATATAGATAAACTTAATTTTATAGTACTGATTACCATGGAACATACTATTGATTTTTTTTTAAAAGGTGGTCTATGCTATCATGGATGAGGTTTACAACTTCTTGGATATAAGTTATATATAAAATAATATTTGGAATAATGAATAATTATTTTTTAAAGGAATTATGGTAATTAAGTTTATTACCATGTTTCAAGAGAATATACAATGAATGTATAAATTTTTTTGGAATTTTAAAACCAAGAACTAATTTATGATATACGAGGGATCAATGTTAAACTGATTTTGAGAAATTTTTTTTCCTTCTTCATAAACTTTTGTGTTTTTATATTTTTTTGAAGGGTTACAAGGTAAACCATTCGTGGAATGGTTTAAGTTAAACATTAGATGAGGTTTTATAAAGTAAGGTATTATATCACCATATGAGGACTTATGCATTTTGGATGACCTGTTCTAACAATTTTCCTATGATGTTAACTGATGAAATATGGAATCACTTATCATTATATAACAAGACCTGTTAGTGCTTTAGGAATGATAAACTCTCCATTATTTCTTGGAGTATGAGATGATGTGGAAATTGAGCAAGGAATAAAAAGGTTTATAATGTGCATATATAAATGAATGAAATAAAGTAATTATATTTCATAATGTTATTTGATAGTTAAATATATTATCAACTATAAGAAAATGGATACATAAATCCATTCATCCTCATAACTTCACTTCAATCGAATAGATGGTCTCATAAATCATCATATATTTATGGGTTTGATACCCTTGACATTATATTAATCATTCAGTTGATTGGGATCAATGACCTCAAACATGCTCTATAACTATTTTTACTTCCCTTTAATTTCCACATTTTCACATTCCATAGATATTCTCATATGTGGAAACCTAGTTATGGGTTACATTGTGTAAAAATAATGTTTCTAATATTCCATTTTTAAAGGTGGTTTTCATATTCCGTTTTTACTATGTGGGTTTCTATGAAAGAAACATTTATGTTTTAAAACATTGATAAATCAGATAAATTTTGAGGGAAAAACTAATTTTAATATGGGTAGAATGTACAACCTAATATTTAGTGAAATATATTTTTTCAATTAATTTAATATCTTCAAAATTTTTCATTTTATGCAACACTGAATATATCTTGTGTTATATGAAAGCACAATGTTTTACTAGTGTTACACGTAACACTATGTTAACATTTCACTACACAAAAACCTAGATTTTATCTTATTACACGCACCATTTTGTTTGGATTTTATTACACAGAAATCTAATTTCCTTCGAGAGATTTCAGTGCATACAAAACCCGGTTTTATAGAAGTACACTATACATTTAATGTTATTATTAAAATTACATTATAGTTATCACATATCCATTAGAATGTAAAAAAAGATGATTCCTTGGCCCAAAACTACCAAACAACAATTATTATCAAAAGAAAGTTTTCAAGAGTCTGAAAATATGGGATCATATTACAATCTTTGTCATGTACTGAAATAAGATCAAAGAGGAGGTCATTGGGCTAGGTGATGCCTTGATTAACTTCCATATTGGACAAGCCATCTACAATAGTGTTTGTTTCTCAATAAACCTATGTGATGATATAGTTGAGGTCGATAAGTGAACAGGATAATTCCATCCAATGTGTAGTAATTGACTGGGAAATATGTGTCACTCCATTTCAAATTTCTTGCACGATGGTCATTGAGTCACATTCAATACGGAGGTTGTTCCAACCAAAGTTCTTGGAGAAGTAAATAACATGTATTAATCTCATCATCTCAGCTTCAAGGGAGGTGGTCATGCCATAGCTACCCATGAAACATCCAAATATTTGACTAAGGTGATTCATGAAGATAGAACCACATCTCATAGGGCCTTCATTTTCTTTAGAGGTGCCATCATGATCAAACTATGGAGAGGATCTCTCCGGAACACCTCCAGAGTGCGACGAGGTTAACCAAAATTCCCATTAATCTTCAAACGTCACAGGATTCCAAGGCCATGGACAGTGTTGTGACAATGTCCCTTTTCATCAAAGCAGCTTCATGTATAGCTATAAGGATCTGCATCCGACCTGAATTTTGATTGTGTGAGTAATTTTTATGAATAATATCCTTCCGATCATACGAGATCACATGGTGGAGCTCAGAAAATGCAACTAGGAAAAGGTTATTGATTTGGCGAGATCCATCCATTTATGCATATTTTGTAATATGAGTTTTGATGGAGTCAAGAATTAAAAATATACAATAAAAAGTTTAAGAATATAGTTGCCAAGAGAAGAAGCAGTAGACCAAGAAAAAATACATGGCTTGAATATTCTATATGTCAACTATAGTTTCTGCACTTAGAGGAGATATGGATTCCAAAATATTGAAGGAAAATCTTTGTGGAAACTCTATTTTGAG
Organism: Viscum album; assembly: GCA_963277665.1. Taxonomy (NCBI): domain Eukaryota; kingdom Viridiplantae; phylum Streptophyta; class Magnoliopsida; order Santalales; family Viscaceae; genus Viscum; species Viscum album. The sequence continues at coordinate 1,368,222,595 of OY728162.1, read as the reverse complement.
AAAGTCGCCAGATGATGTTGAATGTTGATGGATTTATCCACAGAATGTTGAAATGGTTTATCCAACCGTAATTACTTTCAGAGTTACAAAAATAATGATTGTAGAAATGATTTGAGTTAAGCATCCCATTATGATAAGGTTCCCAAATTATAAAATCATTAGTATAAGAACAAGATTAATTTTTAATGAAGTTCAGAATAGTATCAGGGAGGTGGTCATGATGAGAGTTTTTAATCTCTCTAATAGAGTAGTTATCACTCTCAGGGATTTGATCAGGAGAAATCATATAAATTAAAGGAGTTCCAGTCCATTTATCCAACCATAATTTCATGGAGGAGTCTCTGGAGACCATCCATCTGGATTTATTCATAAAATTGGAGAAATATTGTCTGATGGATGGCCATATAGAATATTTGATGAAATTTGAGTTTCCCATCACAATTTAGTCAAGAAATATATTTTTGAGGAAGTTAATAGAATTAGAAGAATTTTGGAAAAGGATAAAAGTAATTCTAGCTTAAAGGGATTCATTAAAGGACATTATATTTTCAATACCAATACCACGCTTCTCAACAGGCTTGCAACAAGTTTACCAGGGGATATTCATAAGTTTACTTTTTAGAGTACCAACAATCCATATGAAATTCTTTATTGAAGTGTTTATTTTTTTCATCAGAATCACATGCCATTATAGACCATCATGGTGTAAACCATCTTAGAGATAATAGTGGAATTTATAGGGAAATTCCATCCATCCATAGAGAGAGATCTACCATTCAAAGAAGAATGTTGATTTAGGAATTTTTCAACTATAGTCGCAAAGTGGAAAGACTTGGGCCTGCCCTGAAATATGGGAACACCTAGATAAGTGAAAGGGATTGTAACTTCTTTCAGACCTTAGTCACTAATAATGTAACATTTTCTACTGGTTGGAAAGTTACACCCAAATAAGATGCATGATTTATTTCAACTAATGGTTTTTCTTGAAACCTCCTCATAGTGTGAGAGTGTTGTTTTTTTGGTTAATATTGATTATTTTATCACCTTGAAGGAAAGGATGATGTCATTCGTGTAAAATAGTTGTGTAGGAGTATTCACATTCCTAGAGACATGGATGGGTTTCAGCTTATTCTGCTGCATCTGATGGGTGATCAGACAACTAAGATAGTCTTCCAAAATCAAGAAGAGAATGTCAGAGAGGGGGTCACCTATCCTCACACATTTGGTGCATTTCAAATAGTCCTTGGGAAATCCATTTATAAAAATGGAGATAGAAGCTGAGGTGAACAATGTTCTGATTGAAGTGAAAAAATAGTTATTAAAACCAAATCCTTGATGAAACGTGAAGATAAAGCTCCAATACATGGTGTAAATACTTTTATAATTTCATGATTAATAGAAATATTGCCTCCTATGTCAGCTTTGTTCACGTTATTGACAAACTCGTAGGCAAGATAGATGCAAACTTGAATAGATCTACCGTTAATAAAACCAAATTGGTTCCAAGAGATAATTTTGTCCGTGATAGTTGAAAGTCTGTTGGCAATGATTTTAGTGAGGATTTTATAAAGAGTGTTGATAAGAGAAATGGGTATAGAAAGGTGAATCTAAGAGGCATTTTCTACTTTTGGGATCAAAGGATGAAATTGGAAATTAAGATCATGAGGATGCACACCATTGGTAAAAACAGATTTGACAAGTTTAGAAACATCGGCATGAATCACATCCCAATAATGTTGGATGAAACCATTATTGAAGCCATCAAGACCCTAAGCACTATCAAGATTTATACTAAAGAAATTTTATTTGATTTCATAAACCAATGGAGTGTTGAGAATTAAAGTGTTGTCCTCCTTAGTGATCACTATCACAATGACATTAGGAAGGATTTTTTTTTGATATCTGGACCGTTAGAGATGGATTCATAGTAGGAGACTATATGATGAGAAATGTCATCATCATTATCAAGACATTTTTCTCCATACATTAGAAAAGTTATTGGTCTGTAAGCCTTCCTAATTATTTAAATAGATTTATATAACTAATTATTTCTTTCACCATATGATAACCATTTAACTTTAAATGCTTGTTTCCTCATATTTTCATTAAAAGTGAGAAACGTGTTTAGTTTAACAATAAGGTTTATTTATTGAGTTGGATCAGTTTCGATGTCAAAGTTAGTGTTCTTGTTTTGAAGATTATTGAGTTATTCCTCAAGAAGAAGGATGTCATTGTTAATTTTTTTGGATTTAGAGCTTCACCATGTTTTGAGAGTCTGTTTGAGATGTTTTAATTTGACATTTTAGGAAAAGGCATCATTTTTTTATGAAATTGAATACAAATAGTTTTGAATGATATTAGTACAGTCGACATCAAAGAACCACACTTTATTAAATCTAAATGGTAACTGAGGTTTCATGTCATTGGTGGAAACATTGACCATGATGGGGTGATGGTTAGAGTTCAACCTGTGTAGAGTGGTGCAGGAGATAGTGTCTCATTAATCCAAAGTAGGGACATATGTGAAGTCCCTATATAGCATGGAAGTAACCACTCTATTGTAATTTCTTCTATACCAATCATATTTCACACTAGTGAGATTAATTTCATTGAGATTGTTGTCTTCAATCGAAGCTGTAATTCTCTCATGGAAATAAAAGCATGGGATGCTCCAATTTTCTCACTTGAGTTGAGAATGGAATTAAAGGATCCAATAAGAAACGAAGGACCATTAATATTGGTGCCAATAGATAAAAGGTCATTCCATGTAGTTATCATTTCTTGGTATCTATTCTTAGCATAAAATAAGACCAGAAAATGTGTGTGCCATCAGTATTAAAGTTTCAAGTAAAAATATTGTTACAGACATTATAAATAAAAACATTTTGACCAGAAGAGTGAAAGAAAATCCACAGAGATTCAATATTGGAGATATATTTTATTACACCATTAAAAACATAATTATGCTGGCACAAATGAGAAATTCCTTTTCTAAGATAACTATTTATCTATGTACAGATACACATTTATCTCATAAAATTAAAAAACCCACATTTTATGAATATTTCTAATTTTTTTTTGATATATTATATATTCAATCTATCTTTTTTACACTTAATATATTTTATATTTATAAAATAAGAATACATACAATTAAATGAATAAAAAAATTCATCTCTCTAAAAGGAAAATTTACCACATTTTAATAGCTCGCCTATTTTAAATCTATTTTTACACTTTTTTAAATTTTATTTTAGAAAATAATATTTATTTTTAAAAAATAATATAAAAATTTACTTTGGGTGAATTGTTTTTATATTTTTATAAGTTTCATTGTTTATAAATACTTCAAACACTATATTTTAAATGTAAAATGCATTTCCATCTAATTTATTAATGTAGATAAATTATATTTTAAATTATTTTCAAAGTATATTTAGATATATTTTAAATATATTAATCAAGTTTAGGTCATTGGATCCAATTTCAAATTTAAATTGGATAAAGAAATATTTCAAACTTTTGAACTTTTTCTCTTTTAAACCCCACTTTTGTGATATGTCTCCAAGATTATTTTCAAATTAATTTCTACCACATAGGTGATTAGTGGTAAAACGTTAACTTAAGGGTAAAATATCATAGATAAATGTTCAAAATCAATTTTTTGGAAATATTTATACATTATAACCCTTATATTGAAAATGTAAAATTATTAGAGGCACATGATGTAAGAGAGGCCTTTCAATAGCACTTACCTTTTCTTATTTATAGGAATTCCACTCCTCCTCCACCATAAAAGGTAAATCAACCCCCTAACTTATTAACAAAACTAAAGACATATTGATCATCCAAAAACAACCCAAATAAGATCCCAAAATCCTTCCCCTCATATTAGAATCCTCACTTCATGAATAAATAAATCCAATAATATCCTTTTGTGAAAACCAAATGGAGTTACCCAAAGAAGATTTATCATTATTAAACAAGAACATTTGTTTTATTTCTTTCTCCACACATAAAGTTTTTATTATATAAATATTATATAAAAAACCCTAGTATCCTTTTTATATTGAGAGATTATTATGTCTAATATATGACCTACACATTTAAATGCTTCCATAAAATATGATACATAATCATCATTTATGTGTACGGAGGACAACCACCTCACAAACTGATGAAATAAGTTATTCTATTTCAACCTTTCAACGTAGATGACAATAATGGAATTATTATTTTATAAGATATTTAGGATATTTATACTGTCTTTATTCTTATTTTATTAGTATATAAGACATAAGTTCATGTCTTCCATTTTTTGGTAATATGATAATTTTGTTTGTGTACATGTTGACAACCGCCACCTCAAAGCGATGTGATTAGTTGACACATTACATGGAATGTATTAAGGAAATTGGTAAATGTATATGATATATATGAAATAATAAGTCTATTTGAATTATAATATACCTATATATACATATATGTCATTTAATCTCATTAATTCAACATAAAATGAAAATAAAAACTATGTTCATGAGTGTGTACAACCTATGGTCTCCATAAATGGTGTATTGTATATCATATTTCTATCATTTATATATTATTATACATACTTATATAATGAATATAAATGATTTTTAAATAATTTTTTACATTATTAAAATAATTAAATCATGATCTAAATAATAGGATCGTGAATAATAAGTTAAAACATAGTGGTCATTACCCGAAACTTAACTTTAACATGAAATTGTTAATAAAAACGTATCATAAAGTCATAATAAATTATTATATGGTATTATATATAATAATATGGTTCTATGTAGTATTTATAATAAAATTATATTTATTTTAAATAATTTTTCAATGTGTAAGATGAACATTAGGACTTACGGCAAGGGATTTCTCATCTCACTTTTATTTGTGTGAGATATATGCTCTTTTCACCACTTATTCTTATTATACGGTGTATATACTCACCTATGAAATGTTATATCTTTAATTTTATTTATTTTATTATATTTAATGTTTTATTTGATGTTATTATTTTATGTGTACCATGATTTAATAGATACTCATGTAGTAAGGGGATTTATAGTCTCACTATTATTTTCGTGAGACTTCTACCATATTCAAAACTCATTTCTTTTTTGTGATGTATATAATAAACATGAATTTATTATATGATTAATATCCTCAAATTTATGGGTATTAAAATATCTATTTTATGAACTCTATTTCATGGGGTTTATGATTCAAAAGTTACCAATGTTGTAATGTAAATTTGTCTTAATTTTCTTACTTTGAGACACAAGCAATGTTACACGCCCATATTGTTATCAAAGGCATATATACATACCTTTGACATGATATATCATGAATATATATATTTTAATTGTATTTTATAATTCATTTAATGTTATTATTTCATGGGTATTGTGATTAAGTGTTACCAAAGTGTTAATTGTTTATTTCTCTAATCTCATCAATTATCGGGATTATTTATGATTATGCTTCCATTAATGATATATTTTAATCCTTCTCTCAAAAAATATCATGAATTTTTTTATCCTATGGTTATTAATTATATCTTCATATAAACGTAAACTCTTCCACACTTTTTTATTTATGATAATTAATAAATTGTTGTTATGAAAGTACAACTTTATTTCTCTCTATGGTCAGAAATATGATTCCTTCACAAACCATGTTTTCTAAAAATATTTTCAAAAATATTTTTGAATTATATATTAATATAATTTTAATGTAAAAATGATTTATATGATTTTTTTTTATCTTTTGATGTGTTTGAAATTGTTTTCAAATATTTATTTGTAAATTTTCAGGATTATTTTCAAAGAATAAGGTTTTGAAAATATTTTATGTTTTAAAATAATTTCTCAATGTTGAAAGGATATTTTCCTAAAGTAAATTTTTAATTGATTTTTAATGATTACTTCATAAGTTTTCAATGTGGTTTTAAAAGAAAAATATTTTGAAAAAGTTTTATTATTATCAAGGAAATGTAATTTCCCTTGAGAATTGTTCTATGTGATCTTTAAATATCCTTCCCCATCTAAGAATAAATCCTTCGATATAGTAATGATTTAATAAGGATATGATCCAAGGATACAATTCATATTATTTATCTGAATGTTTAAGTTCTGATGAAATTATGTTTATAGAACCCATTTATTTTCCATGAGTAAAACATGTTTTAAATATATTGATATGAAACCTATTTCTTTTCCACTGGTTAATAATATTTCATATAGATTGAAATGAAATCCATTTATTTTACAAGGGTGAATCATGTAATGAAACAATAATTATTTTGATATGTTTTTATGATGATATACAGGATCATTGTACGTTGTTCATGTTGTGGTTCATAGACATGGATTATACAATGGGGTGGCCCAGATAGCATCAGGTAAGACCATTACAGATTATATAATGGGGTGGCCCAGAATAGGGCCAGGTAATCTCATTATTGATAATGCAATAGGGTGGCCCAAATAACACCGGGTAATCCCATTACAACTTATATGATTGGGTGGACCAGAATAACACTGGGTAAACATGTTATATCTTACACGATGGGGTGTCCTAGATACTGTCGAGTAAGCCCATTACAATTTATACGATGGGGCATTCTAGATAGCATTGGTCATCTCGTTATAGATCTCCAATGCAGTGGGTAAAATTTATATCTCAAAATATAATGAAGGGAGTAAGTCGAAGAGATTGATCTACTATGGGAAGAAGGTATAACTCGATCCACCATAAGGAATGTAATGTGACTGGAGGTGCTAGTTTTCCTTACCTAGTAGGTTTTCCCCCATGATGTTCCTTGAATTTTTATTAAATGATCATTGAATTATAGGTAATGATTTTATTTCATTATGTGTATGCCAAAAGTTAATGTATCATGCCAATGATATTCCATCATGAATCAAATTATTTGATTTATTTATTATTCATGAATTATGAACTGCTATTATTTATTTAATGACTCCGGATTATAATCTTATATATGTAGATTATGATCTTATAATGTTATAATCATATACTCATATACTTATGCTCGTGTTATTCTTTTATATCTCTCGTTTTTACCATTATTGAGAATCTGAGCTCACCCTCTTATTATGTTTCTTCCCCCTATGTTCTGATGAATGGTTTTAAGAAAGAGTACTGAAGTGGAAGATATTTAAGGGAGATATTAATGATATTTCACCAAGGTAGAAAAATAGGATTCCATGTTTCTAAAGATACAAAACTCTAAGGTCCACAAGCTTGTACTTTTTTAATAAAATAAATATTCCTCTAAAATTATGTGATATCCATGTATTTTAATCTTTGGTATCTATACTCCTTATAATTAAAGTAAATATTACATATACTAACTCAAGATAATGAGTTGGATAGTTTTTTCATGAGTCTTAAACTTCCTTAATTCATATTGAATAACTTTATCACTTTCAAAACGATGCAACCCAGTCATTTTTTCGATGCAACATTTAATGTCACAAACCAATAATTTCATAATGGAAGAGTAAAAATAATATCATTAACCAATATTAACATAAATTCTTCAAAACACTATTCAAAATATTTTTTTTATACATACATAACCCCATTACATGTGAAATTTGTTAATAGGTGATCAAATTATGATAAATTATGAGAAAAAACATTAATAGAAACATGATAAAGCTATGAAAATATGTACCTCGGTTATGTTCTTTGTCATAGTCCATTCTTGGATTTACTTTTACATTATATAATCAATTAGGATTCTATTTTTAGAGAAAATATAACAAAGAAAATATTTTTTATAAATCCATAATTCATACATTCTAAATTTCCCTTATTACACATTTCATATAAGAGTCTCAAGAATGAACTGTAAGTGATTCTCATGGTTTTTATAACATTTAGATTACACAAGAGAATCATTAATTAATTCCACATAAAAATCATTAATTTATTCCATGAATAATCCCTTAATTATATCCATAATAAATGAAGGATAATTATGAAATCCAAATAGAATATCTTTAAACTCATAATGTATAATCCTCATCTAAATTTTTTTTTCAAAATTAATTCCTTCAATACTCATAATTGATGATATCCAAAATGATGGTTAATCATTGAATAATATTAAGATTCATTAAGTTTATCAAACAAATAATCAATTATTATTAGGGCATACTTGTTCTTTTTAATAATAACATTTATATCTTTATAATCAATGCACATCCTTATGGATCTAGCTGTCATCTTAACAAGGAGAACATGGGGGTCCCCATGGATAAATGATATGGAGAATAAATCAATTTTTAATTCACACTTATAGTTGTTTCATTATGTCACTAATTCCATAGTGTCCATTCTGTTAGGAGTATTTGATATTGGTCTGGCAACGAGGATGAAATCAACGGAAAACTCAACTTCAGACTCTGGGGGATGTCTAGGTAATTCCTAAGAAAATACATTAATATATTCTTATACAATAAGTATATAATTAATTTGAATATTACCTTCTACATTTCTAGTTATTGTTTTCTATTCCTCCCCATGAATTTCATTCAATAGTTTAATGGGGGTGGATCTCTATAAGAATCTTATGATGAATTTTCTTCTGTAAAGATAAGTAATTCTACACCTTCCTCAGAAACAATATTTTTTAATTCTATAAATAAATATTCATATCGTATTTTAAAATCCAATTCATACCAATGATTTTATTGAATTCAACCATAGTTTTTATGGTAAGGTTCAATAATGAATTGTGTTTATGTGTCATAATGGGGATTTCCAAACACATATTTTTTGCAACGAGACTTTACTTAGGGTTTTGAATTACAACCACCTTACTATTTCAAAATGGAAATTTCTAATTCTCATAGAAGACTAGGAAGATATAAATCAATGTTATGATATAGAATCAAATAATAATTATATAACTCTGAGGTTATGATTAATGTACCTACAACCACATCATTAGAAACATCAACCTCAACTGTTGTGATCTCATAAGCTGGATCTTTGTCCAATTGGTTTTTCTTGGGTAACTTCCCTCCACATCGTGGAAAATCATGTGCATAGTGTCCCATCTATTTACAGTTGAATCATTTCAAATTACCTACTTCATTATCTCCCATGAAATCATGATACTAGGGACATGTTTCACCATAATTATAACAAACTCTTATCTCTAATATGCATATTCCCTAATGTTTCCTGACACATTTATTGCAGGTTGAAAATTCCAACATTACATTCCCCCTCTTTCCCTTATTTCCTTTTTCGATGTACTCAACAACCCTCTTCTTATATTTATTCCCTTAAAATCTATACAAATTGCAGAATTAATTTTCTATTTTGATATCACATTATACGATAGCATCATATGTTGAGAATGTTTGGGATACTAGTGCAATTTGAACAATTTTCTTAACACCATCAAAGAAACGGACAATATTTCTCATTGGATTACATATGTAGTCTACAACATGTATTGATAACCTTGTAAATATGGCATCATACTTAGCAAAATTCTCATCCGCTTTTTATCTTAGACTAATGAATTGTGTCTCTATATTCGCTCGTTGTTCGTAAGGGATATATTTTTATATGAAAAGTTCTTTAAAATATTTCCATTACATATTTGATATTTCCTCCTATTTATTAGTGTTTTTAATTAATAACCACCCTTTATCTACATATATAGAGTGATGATAAAATTCACTGATAACCTTACTCATTTATTTACTGCATAGAGAAAGAAATATCATTTCTATAGAACTTATCCATTACTCATCTATAAATGGATTTTTAGTCTCATTTAATGATTGTAAAACCCTAAAATTTCTTAAATAGTTTCTTTAATATCTATAGCATGTATGAAATACTGTAACACCGTCAAAATTCCATTGTAGGCTTCCTCTTGAATAAATTATATAGCTTGTGCTGCACGCAACACTGAGTTCGAGCAAACCATGACTTATCAAACTAGCAGTTTGAAAATAGATTATGAATTGAATTAACCACGTTATGAAATTTATATATTTTTTTCAAAATAGGCTTCATTTTCAAATTCAAAATATCATAATTAACTTCTGGTGATTTTTTTTCTATTTTTTAGAAACGTTTCAATTTTTGATGAATAGTGAAAAATACTGCTTTATTATTAAAAATAGACTTTTTATTTAAATATTTATTTAAATTAAATTTATTTTAAAGTCATAATATATAAATAATATATTTATTAACCCAATTTAGGTAATTGGAATAATTGTTTTTAATAGAATTATATATAAAAATTTATTGAACTTTTGAATGTCACTTTTACCTACCTTCTAACCACATATAATGATTAGAATTAAATGTATTTTTTTCTCTTCTGTGAACAGAATTTTGAAAATCATACATAAATTATTGTAATAATTATAAAGTTTTGGTCTAATAGGATTAAAATATTTTTTTGTGAATAGTAACTTTTGAATTTTATTTACCACGGTTAAAGGTAAATAAGGTAATTAAAGGTAAAAATAACATTATTATAATATACAATTAACCCAAAACTTGTCCTAATATCATTGTATAGGTGAGTTTCGTCCAAAATAAACCATAAGATGAAAATATGACCCATTTTATGCCACTTGTGTTAGATTTGGTAATTTATTGTATTTTATTAAAAGAAGAGTTAAAAATGTCATATACAAATTTTAGTAACTAAATCATTTTTAATACGAGATTATAAATATGATAAACTCAACTATAATTATTCTTTTTAATTATTATAAATTTAACTTACACAATTTTTTTTTAATTTTTGTAAAAAATAATTAAAGATTTGTATAATAATGTTGCAGAAATTGTTTAATTAATTGACATATCATATAAATTATACTAAAAATATTACAATAAATATAATTTGACTTAATTAATTACATCCACAACTTTTATAGATATATTATATATGTTAGTAACATATAGGAAGTATTTTTTTAAAATTTATCATGTTCATTTGATATTCTTAAAAATGAAAATATTGAATAGTATAATAATTGTCATAAATGATACTTTAAAATAAATAATATTTTATTAAATGCTATAAAAGTCATGAAAAAACTAAGTTTTTTAAAAATAAAATATATAGTGTTAAATATTTCAGAAATGACATAATTGTGGTTTAGTTTTCAATTTATTTTAAATATATTAACCCAATAGTATAAAAAACACAAGTTGACACAAGAAAAGATAAATTATTTAACTAAGGGTTAAAGCCAAAAGATAAGGATACTTTTTTACCAAATCATGTATAAAATTCATTTTTTAAGGGATTTAGATCCATCATCATCTTAACCTCCAAATAACATACTTTGGATCAATTTTAATGAGAAAATCCGTTAATAATAAATTAATAGTTTGGGAGTTTCCTAAAGGGCCCCTCCCCTCTCTTTTAAAAGGGAACATATACTTATATTTTATTAACACCTCTAATGGACTTTTTCTCTAACAAAACCTATCCAATTAGCCTAAAAACTTTCATAAATTTCTCATATAGTCTATAATTTGGGAATAAATAAATCCTAATGAATCAATCTACTCAAATCAAAAGGAGATACCCGAAAACCCGGTAATTGTTTTATCAAATTTTTCTTCTTATACTTCCTCTTACTATGTTATTTTTATAATAAAGTAAAACATATAGTATCATATACATTATGAGAAGTTATTGTAGTCATGGGTAAACCATATTCGTCGTTTTATCACTCCTATGAATAATAATATCACCATGCATGCGTATGTAAAGTTTATCATCTCCACAGTGTGGTGTAATATGTCATTCAACACTACATTATTTAGACTGGTAAAATGAAGAGTATAATAGATATAAATAATTAATATTACATGATAATTATTTTTTATATTTAATATACCATCAAATTCCATACAATTTAACCATTAAAAAAATGATATCATCGCTCTTGCGTACGTACGGTCTACCGTCTCAAAGACATGTTAAGATTCATTCTCCACGTTAACCATTAAAGAATAATTGTAAAACTTATATAATGAGGAAAAAATAATTATGAACTTAACTTCATTATATATTTTAATAAAATTCATACTATTTATAATAAACATGACATACATGGAAAAAATCGAAATCGTAAAACGAAGCAGTTAACACACAAAACAATTTTATTACTGAAATATTATTAACAAAATGATATAAGAGGATCATATATGATATCTCAAATATATAAATGGTTTTTTAATGATTTAATAACATACTTTAACCATTATATATATGTTTAACACAACCTCTTTGAATGTAAAGTACAAGGTAAGGGTTAATTTCACAGTCACATTATTATGTGAGGTTGTTTATATGTAAGTATCTACTGGGACATATTTATCATCCATGTTTGTGTTTCATAAAATTTAATTCAAAATATTATCAAAAATTGTTTAAATTCAATTTTACCAATGTTTTTATTTTTATAAATTTGTTGAAAGGAGTATTTCTATCATTTTCTAAACCAGTTACTTTATGACATTTTCAAAAAAATTAAGGAAAGAATGTTTTTTATCTTATATAGAGATAGTGGCTATTTTATACCATCATGATGCCTTAACATTTTGAATCTTCCCTTAAAATATTACAAGTTTATTATCAAAATAAATGATTTATTTTATAATAGCGTGACTTTTATATTATTTAAAAGTATGAATGAAAATTTTTCTCTCAAAGAGTTTTAACAATTATATTATATTATTTTCATCTATACCAACATAATTTTTTAAATTTTATGATTAATTAAGGTTGATTTATTTTTATGAAATCATAAATCTTATATTTAAGGTTATATTATATTTTTTACTAGTGATTTTATATTTTTATACCATTCATGGTTTATGGTTAATGTATTAACATTTCATAAACTAGTTTTAATACGAATGTTTATGTTATGTTTGGCCATTCTCATTTGAGGAATGCTTTGGAATTAGTAAGTGATGGGCAGGGCCCTATATGTACACACAATTCATCAGTAGGTCTCATGAGAAAAACTAGTTTTGGTTTTTACCCATTTATATATCATTTTTCAATGAGACCTTGATGATATGGTTAGGATGTATGAAATTATGCCTCCCTTAATTATAAGATTAGTTATTGACATTTCATGTGATTATTTTTCTAGTATAATATCCATGATAATGTTTAAATGTAATTATTTGAATTATTAGTTCATATTATGATTGAGATTATGTTTAAAAGTATTGTGTTTCTATTTTATAAATTTCTATAAAAGTTTTAGATTATTTATGATATTTATTCTATATTTTTTATCCTTACTAATCATGAAAGATCTCCCCTTTCATATGATTTATTTTCCCCTAGGATGTGATGAAGTATATTATGACTGAACTTTATGGATAATCTAAGGTATACGGGTATTTTCATAGAAGATAATATGTTTTTTATATCAAGATTAAATTTAAAACATACGTTTGTATCTAGTTTTTCCATGGATACTAAACAGATAGGTCCATTGGGATTTGATTTACCGTGATCATGATAATGTAATAATATTATAGACTGACTCTGGGAAACTGGGGTTGGTGTTTTATATTTGGTATCAATGGAAGGTTACTACAAATCTTGGTAAATAAATTTAGAAAAACATTGAATTGGTAACATGATCAAAACAAAATTTGATAATAAGTATAGAAGAACAGCAAAAAAGTTGGGTAATGTAGATATTATTTGTGTCTTCCAAGAAATACATCCATTATAGATACTAAAAGTGTATGCGATTCTGGCATAGATGTGCCATGGAGTAAAAACTATGACAAGGTGTTTCAGGCCAGACTCGGGGTAACCTGGTACACGACAACGAGCCTTACTATGTACCTGGTTTGACACTATTAATGGATATGATTAGGATAAATCTTAGTTTCTTCTCAAACTATTATGAAGGATTTATGACTAAATATGTCACCAAAGAAACCATTTTTATGATTATATATTATATATGCATTACTTTTTTAATTTATGTTATGTATTTTACTTGTTTATAATTATGCATTATGATTTATAACCAAATATGATGTATTACATTGTTTAGAAATAGATCTTAGTGGAAGGAATGAAAATAGTATCAATGCATGTAATCCATGTGGGGATTTTTATATTATGAAAGATAATGATATTGTAGCTGGTGACACAACCGATGTTGAACAACATATAACCATATTGAGATTGCTGACTAAGGTTATGAATAATAACCTGACCCATATAGAGCACCCTGATCCCCAACACAGAGGATTAATGTTATAATGCATCAGGGGAAAAAACCTATAAATATTAAATAGGACTAAAAATCCATTTTTTCTGAGTGATGGATAAGTTCCTTAGAGAATATATTTAATACATTGGGTAGTAACAAAAGGGAACAATTTTACATGGAATTTTGTCAAGTCTCTGGTGGTATTGACCAATAGTGGTCATTAATTTAAAAAATAAGTACGATGAAGAAGTATCAAATATGGAATAAAGGGAGTTTAAAGTAATTTTATTATAAAAATACTTTCCTTGTGAACAATGGGACAATATGGAAAATAAAGTTTTGATTATGTGGGGAAATCAAGATAATAATATTTCAAAGTATGATGAAAAGTTCACAAGGTTATCAAGGAATGTTGTTAATTACATATGTAACCCATGATGTAAGATTGATCGATTCTTTGGTGGGTCAAAACCACTCCTCTGATGGGCACTGGCCTAAAAGTATTTCTCATCTTATGAAGATATGATCTCATGTGTTATCATGATAGAAAAGTAATTCTATAGGTATTACGAATTTAAGTTAAAGAAATAGAATAAGAGGGATGATGAACACTATGGAAAATGAAATAAGGGAAGAAGGGAAATTTTGACTTTCACCCCTGTAAAAATTGTGGGAAGAAACACCCTAGTACTTTCCAAAAGGGGATGGGAGTTGGGTACATGTGTGGACAAAAATTCCACCCATCTTTTGATTTCAAGGGGAATAAATAAAACACTACTGTTCAATCTTATAATTGTATATAGATGGGAAATTATGAAAATTATTGTCCTATGATTCAAGGAAACTTTCCCCAGAAAATGGAAAGGAAAAAACACCAAGATTTTGTGATCACACCTACTGAAGTTGAAGTTCCTGATTATGTTGTGGAATGTACTTTAATTATCTCCTCAAATTTTGATAAATATTTATTTTATTCTGGATCATCAAATTCATTTATATAATCCTATTTTTCTTTAAAAATTAGATATTTCTAATTCTCTTTAACAAGGTGGTGGTTAGAAAAAACCCCATGGGAAGTATCATTGCAACATTGATGTGTCAGGCAGTTCCCTTTTTGGCATATTATCATTTTATATTTTTTTCTTTAATATCATTCCTATGGTCAACATTGATGTAATACATGGTATGTACTAGCTATCAAAATATAATTTTAAAATATATTTTATGAAGAATGAAGTTACGTTTTTTTGGTAATATGTAGAATCCATTATTATTAGAGTAGAAACTTCATCACTTGATTCTTATCAAAACCCACCCCTATTAGCTTTACTGAATTAGATTCTTGGGGAGGAAGAGGAAATATTATATAGGTATAACTAATGAAATATTAAAATTGAGTATGTACCTATTTTACATGAAAATATTGATGTATTTATAAAGGATTTTCCGAGACATCCACCAAGGTAATAAGATGAGTTTTCTATTGATATAATCCCTGATGCAAGGCCAATATCAAAAAATATTTATAAAATGGCCATTTTTGGAATTAGTATAGCTGGATAAAGAACTATATGAGTTGATTAATAAAGGCTTTATCATCCCTAGTGATTTTCCATGGGTATCCCCATTTGATTTTGTTAAAAAAAGATATATCAATGAGTATGTGTATTGACCATAAAGAAATCAATTCTATTACAACAAAGTAGAAGTATCCTCTACCTCGCATTGATGATTTGTTTGATCAAATTCATGGATCCCAATATATTTTCAAGATTAATCTTCATTCTTGTTATAATCAATTGTGTGTAAAGAATTATGGTATTCCAAAGAGAAAATTCTGAACCAGGTATGGACATTACGTGTTTACAGTAATGTCCTTTGGATTGACTAATGCAGCCTTTTTTTCAAGGATCTAATGAATAGAGTTTCTGAAAAATATATTGAGTATTTTTTAACAGTATTTATTGATGATATCTTGGTAAAATATATAATCTATGAAGACCCTTCCAACCACTTGCAGGTTGTTCTGAAATCTCTTAGAAGAAATGAGCTATATGGGAAGTTTAGAATGTGTGAATTCTGGTTTCAAAAAAATTAATTTCTTGGAAATATTATCTCGAAGTATGTATTCTATATTGATCCTTCAAAGACAAAATCAATCAAAAAATGTCTATCACAAACCAGAATAACTGAGGTATACAATTTTATTGGTTTTGGTGGATTCTATTACAATTTCATCCCGAATTTTTCCTGACTGTCTAACCCGAAAACCAATCTCACACCAAATGGGGAAAAATTCATATTAAAGAAAAAGAGTGAAAATAATTTTTTAATGATTTATAGGTAATATTATTAAATTATCCTATATTGAATTTACCACCTTGAAATGATTGGTTTTCAATTTATAGTGATGCAACGAGGAAAGGAATCATTTGTGTCTTTATGCAGAGTGATAGTGTTATTTTTTATGCAGCAATGCAATTAAAAATTCACGAAAAAAACTATCCAACTAATTATCTTAAGTTATAATTGGTAATCTTTGATACGAAGATACGGTGACACTATCTCTATGGTGAATTATGTTAGATATATACTAATCAGAAAAGATTTAAATATATTTCCTCATAGAAATTAATAAATAAGAGAAAAAGGAGATGGCATGAGCTACTCAGGGATTATTATTTCACAATACCCTACCACATAGAGAAGAAAAAAAGGTGATGGATTCATTGATAAGAAATGACCATGGAGTTATGAACAAGATGATAATTGAAAAAGATGTTGTTTTCATGTAGATATAACATATAGATATGGGGATTATCCTGGAAGGTGAAACAACACTACTTTTTCTCATGGTTTCTAAAACATTTTTATTAGAATGGTTAAAATGTTCTAAAACTGATGATGATGAGCTTAAAAAGAAAATTAACGCTATGAATTAATGGAGATTTATTGAATTCATATTTTAAGATTTAATTTTAAAATTTTGGAAGAGGTTTGGTCTTCCAACTATGACTAAGATAAAAATGGATTTATTGGATGATGATCATTAAACCAATTTCTCTATACACCATGGTATCACTAAGATGTATAGATTTTTGAAAGAACATTTTTGGTGGGGTAAAATGATGAGGGGGATTTATGATTATGTGTCATGATGTTTGGTTTTCAATAAGTAAAAGTTGGAACACAACATCCTATAGGAGTCATGAAATCTCTTCCTATACCTATGTGGAAATGGCATGATATTATGATGCAATTTTTCTGGGTGATACCAAAGACTCCCAAAAGGAATGATGTGATATGATTTATTGTTGATCATGTTACCGAATCATCACATTTTATTGCTATAAGAGAAGATTTACCACCTGATCATTTAGCAAGACTATATATTAATGATTTTTTAAGACGTAATGGTGTACCCATATCAATTTTTTTTATTTTGATCCCTATGTTACATCAAAATTTTAGATAAGTCTTCTGAATGCCCAATATACTGAGCTTTGTTTCGGCACTTCCTACCACCCAAAAATTGAGGGACAATCAAAAAGTACTATTAGTACTTTTGAAGTCATATTGAGTTCATTTTCACATGACTTTCATGGTATGTGGGATTAATATTTATCTCTAGTATAATGTTTATATAGAAATAGATTCCATCTGAATATTCATTTGGAATTATATGAAGTGTTATATGGAATTATATTTCATGCACCAACGTTTTTGGATGATGCAGGTGAATGAAAACTCGTAGGCCCAAAACATGTTGAGGAAACAATTGAAATTGTAAATACTATTCAAACCATATCAAAACAACTCAAATTAGAAAAAAGATCAACACTTATAACTGAACGGAGGATATATAATTTCAAATGGGAGATCATGTTTTCATGATGTTATCTCAATGGAAGGATTTTATACAATTCTTTAAGAAGGCTAAATTATGTTCTATGTACATTAGACCTTTTGAAATTCTAGAATGAATTGTAGCTGTATATTACTGTTTGGAAATTCCTCCAAGTTTCACTAATGTTCATGATGTGTTCCACATATCAATATTAAGTAGATACATTCTAAACCCAACACATGTACTCACCAACAAATAAATAGAGTTTGAACCTAATCTATCTTAGTATGAAAAGCCAATAAATATTCTTGATACGAGAGAACAAGTTTGGAGAAATCTGATGACTTTTCTGATAAATGTTCTTTGGAGAAACCATAAAATAGAATAGGTGATTTAAGAAACTGAAGAATTTATGATTAAGAACCACCTAAATCAATTTATGTATCAATATTCTATAAATTTCAATAATGAATTTATTTGAAGGAGGGAAGAATGTAACATCCCAATCTTCCATGGTATGTTTCCTCTAAAATAAATTCAACAGGTTGCACTGCATGCGACACTGAGTTCGAGCACACCACGACCTATCAAACTAGCCATTTAAAAAGTGATTTTGAATAGTATTAACCACATTATGAAATTCGTAAATTTTAATTTTCAATATAGACTAAATTTTTTAGTTCATAATTGAAAAATTAGTATATAGTGACCTTTTGGAATTTTTTTGAATAGTTTCAATTTTTGATGAATAGTGAAAACAGAACACTATTGTTAAAAAATAAATTCTTCATTTAAATAATTATTTAACATTAAATTGATTTTTTATGTCACAATAGATAAATAATACATTTATTAACCCAATTTATTTCATAAGAATCGTTTTTACAATAGAATAAGATATAAAACTCTATTGATCTTTTGAACGTCACATTTACCAACCTTCTAACCACATCTGTGGATTAGAATTAAATGTAATTTTATCTCTTATGTGAACTAAATTTTTAAAAATGGATATACATGATTGTGATTAGAATGAAACATTTGGTCTAATTGGATCAAAGCAATTTTTGGTGAATAGTAACTTTTGAAATTTAATTACTACGGTTAAAGGTAAATAGGGTAATTAATGGTAAAAATTAATAATATAATAATATAAAATGAAAGTTAAATTTCTAATAATTAAATTGGATATGTTTTTTTCATCAAAAAAATACTTCAGTAAAAAATATGACCCTTTTTATGCCACCTGATTTATTTTAGGACATTTCTTATATTTTATTTAAACAAGAGTTAGAAATGTCATTTTAAAATTTTGGTAACTAAATCATTTTTAATATGAAGTTAAACACAATATTAACTCTATTTAGTTATTAATTTTAAATATATGAAATTTAGATTCATTATAATATTTTTTTTAAAATTTTATAGAATTTAATTAACAGTTTGTATAATAATAATATGGAAATTGTTTAATTAATTTAGATATTAAATAAATGATATTAAAAATATTAAAACAAATATAATTTGAATAAATAAATGACATCCAATAATATTATAGATAACATTGATATGTTATTAATATATTTTAAGAAAATTTTCAATGTTATCATGTTCATTTGATATTTTTAAAATGAATATATTAAATAGTATGAAAATTGACATAAATGATACTATAAAATAAATAATATTTTACTAAATGAGATAAATATCATAAAACACTATGGTTAATAAAAATAACTATTATAGTGTTAAATATGTCATAATTTACCCAATTGGGGTATGTTTGGCATTTTATAGTAACTATATTAACCTCATAATATAAAAATAAAAGTAGACACTATAAAAGTTAAATTTTTTAACTAAGGATTAAAGCCAAATGATAAGATTAATTTTTTGACCTAAACATGCATATAATTCACTGATTGGGAGGATTTATTCCCATCCATATCTTATTATATAAATAATTCACACTTTATCAATTTTAAATTGAAAATTCATTTATAATAAATTAATAGTTTTGGAGTTTCCTAAAGTTCCCCTCCCACCTCTTATAAAACGGAACCTCTCCTTCTCCTTTATTCAAAATTTTAAATCCATTTTTCTCGGAAAAACCCAACAAAATTCTCTTAAAAACATCTCTCAATTAATATTACAGGCCAAAAATTGTGTATAATTTTAACCTACAATGTCCTTTTGTTCAAATCAATAGAAGATACCTGAAAAGAGATAATTGTTTTATCAACTATTTCCAAGTTCTTATCTTCTTATACATCCTCTTAATATGTTTTTTCCAAAATCATGTAATAAATCTTGAATCGTATACATGATAATATGTTTTTATAATTATGGGTTAACCATATTCCTCTTTTTATCCATTTGAAGAATAAGTACGGCTTACCATCTCCATGCCGTGGTGAAATTTTTTATTCAACACAACTTTATTTGGATGGGTATAATGATGAGAATAATGGATTTAAATAATGAATATGAAAATTTAAATATTTTCTATAATTAATATACCATCAAATTCCAAATCATTTAACCATTATGGTAATGATATTGTCGCTCGTGTGTATGTACGGTCTACAATATCCATGACACGATAAGATTCATTCTCCACATTTACCTTTCAATAATGATTATAAAATTTATATGATGAGTAAAAATAATAATTATGAACTTAATATCATAATGGATATGAATAAAATACATACTATTCAAAATAATCATGACTTACATGACCAAAAAACAATGGTAAAATGAAGCAGTTACAGCCAAAATAATGGTAATATTGAAATATTATTAACAATATGATATAAGAAGATCATATATGATATCATAAATATGTATATGGTTCTGGTAAGATTTAATAACATACTTTAACAAATATACATGAGGTTAATGCACCTTGGAATAAATTAAAGTACAAGGTAAGGTTTAATTTCACAATCACATTATTATCTGAGGTTGTTTTTATGAATGTATCTACTCGTACATTTTTATCATACATGTCCATGATTCTTAAAATGTATTTCAAAAAATTATCGAATACTCTTTAAATTAATTTTTACCCATGATTGAATTTTTATAAAATATTTTGAAAGTAATATTTCTATCGTTTTCCAAATTAGGCACATTATGACCTATTTAAGAAATTAAGGAAACAATGTTTTTTTAACTTACACAGAGTGAGAATCTATTTTATGCCATTATGATGCCTTAACATTTTGAGGATTCACTTACAATCATAAGAGGTTATTTACAAAATTAATATTTTCATTTATAATTGCATAACGTTTAAATGATTTTGATGTAAAGGGGGGAATTTCTCTCAATGAGTTTTAATAATTTTATTAGATTATTTTAATCTGTCTCAACATCCTCTGTTGGATTTTATACATAATTAAGGTTGATTTATTATGATAAAATCATCCATATTATACTAGAGTTTATTAAATATGGTTGACTATGGATGTTCTATTTTTATACCATTCATGTTTTATGGTTAATGTATGAAAATTAGTTTTAATACAAATTTTTATGTTATGTTTCAACCTTTTCATATGAGGAATTCATTGGAATTAGTATGTGAAGGGCGAGGACCACTATAGAACCTCAATGCATTGGTAGGTCTCATGAGACAAACTAGATTAGAATTTTATTTGTTCACATATGGTCCTGACACTTGGCCTTTGCGGTATTTTTATGATGTCTAGAATTGTGAATTCCCCCATTATAAGATTATTTATTGATATTACATGTGATTATTCCACTAGTAGAATATCTATATGAATGTTTCGATGGTATTATTTGAATTATTATTTACATATTATTTTGAATATCATTTTTTAAAGGATTTTGTTTTTGTTTTATAAATTTCACTAAATTTTTATGCTTATTTATGATATATTCCTTAATATAGTTTATTCTTACTAAGCATCTGAGCTCACCACTTTCTTATGTTTCATTTTCCCATAATGTAAAGAAGTATATTATGACTGGCCTACTAGGATAGTCTATTGGATATGATTGTTTTTAAATGATATAATATGTTGTTTTAATTTCAAGATGTATGTTTTTATCTACATTTTATAATTCTACTAAACTGATCTGTCCTTCAGGATTTGATTTCTTGTGATCATGCCAATGTAAGAAAATAATGCACTTACTATAGGAAGCCTGGGTTAGGGTGTTACACATGAAACCCCAAACATAGAAAGGAATATAACCTATCAATAATTTAAGATATATTTAATATTTAAAATTAAATAAATACATTCAATATATTTTAGTATAAAAATATTTATTTATTTTGAATCACTCACAACAATGAGTTTCTTTGATAGCTTGCATTACAGGCAAGACTATATTTTGCGGAAAAATAATATTTTATTAACATATTATTATAATAATATATAACTTGGTAGTTAAATTAATGGTTATGAATATTTTTAAATATCTTATGAAAATATATGATTTACTCAAGTAAAAATTAATTCATTATTTACTAATTAATTCGAAATGAACACATAAACCAATTGAATATAATGGAGAAGTTTTTATGCTTGGAATGGTGTTTTATCATAGTAAATTAAATTAATTAATATTATTTAATGATTTTAATGAAATTTATATATTATATATTCAATAAAATATTTCTTCAATAGCTTTTATAGTCATAAGATAATTTCCATCTCAATATTATGCATAAAAAGCTATATTTTTATAAAAGATGTTTTACATCATTTTAATGCAGCACCAATTTAAAATCTAAATTTTAATAATTTTATAAATTTTATTTGAAAAAATAATATTCATGTTTTCAAATTGGAAAATCAAAGTTATCTTAAAGTTATTTTTTATTTTCATGAGAAGTTTCATTTTTTGATACATATTGAAAAATGCTGAATTTGAATTAAAAACATCTATTTTAATTTAAATAATTTATAGGGATAAATTATATTTATAATTAAATTTAAAGTTAAATTAGATCAATTATACATATAATAATCAAATTTAGGTCATTGGAATTAATTTCACATTGAAACTGGATATAAAAACATTTCAATATTTCTAACTTTCTTACTTTAAAAACCCACATTGTCGTCCTGTACCTAGGATTAATTTTAAATTAATTTATTCTACTTATGAGATTGGAATTTGGAAAAATTTATTACATAGTTTGAATAATAATATTATATAATTTCTAATAAGTTAAAAAAAATTCACCAACAATATAAGTGAATGAAATTAAAATTAATTATAGTGAATAAGAGAAAAATAAGCATAACAAGGCATTAAACCATAAACTTAATGTCCAAAATTACCTATACACATGTCAAAAATATATTTTTAATTGCATATTTAGACCATATACTATATCTTTATAATTTTTTTCATTATTAGTGGAACATTATGTAAAGGATACCTCTAAAAAATGTTTACCTTTTAATATTTATGAGAATTCCACTCCACCTATACTATAAAATGCCACACACCCCTCCAACTAATTCACAACACTAAACCCACTTGGATCATCCTAAATCAACCGAAATACGTTCCCAAAATCCCTCCCCTCATCCTAGAATCCTTACTTTGGGAATGAATCCAACCAAGGATGTCTTTGGGTATAAACCAAAACGAGTTATCTGAAAAATAGGTAACCTTCTTCAATGAGTGCTTTATTTCTTTATTTATCAACCCTTTAATTATTCTTATGTATATATAATATAACAAACTACATATATTATGTAAGGGTATGACCTAAACTCACACATTTCCATGAAATGAGACATAGCATTAACATTCGTGTGTGTGACAGACTACAGCCTCACGACCTAATATCATTGGTTCTTCCATTTAACCCCATTCAAGGTTTAGAATAATGATTTATTTATAATATGTATATTATATATATATATATATGATATTTATAATTTATTTATAATTATTTAATTTTAATATAATACATACCTTCAGGATTTCAATTTTTTGGGAATATGATAACATCGTTTTGGACATGTGGACTGCTTCCTCCTCAAAGCAGTGTGATTTGTTCACACTTTACCCAAAATGTATTAAGTTTTTGTTGAATCAACATATTTGATACATAATAAATTATTATTATTATGTAATTATTATATAAATATATATCAATTACTTTTATTCATTTAATATAACAAGAAAATGGAGACAACGTTCATGCACATGTATGACCTACCATATCAATGAATGATCTCTTACATTTCCTCTCTCCAAATATTATGTGTTACTCTAAATAAATATATACTGCATTTATATGATACATAAATCATGTTTTAAATTATTTATAGGATTAATTCAAGATCTCTGTAATAGGGACAAAAAAATATCAAGTCAAAACACACATGAAAAACTAGGCAGTTAACAACCCAAGCAGTAAAAATAATGAAAGGTTATTAATAAATGGGTGATAGTATGTTATAAAAGGATCATATATGATATTATAAATATTAATACTGATATTTTATAAGTTAGTAACTTTCTTAAATCCATTATACAAAATTTTAAAGGTTTTTGAACAAAATGAAGCATAAGGTAAGGGGATTTCTCGTCTCACTTTTATTTCTATTAGATATTTGATATATTCACCACTTTTTTGTTACTGTGTGGTGTATAGAATTCCTATGAATATATTATATGAATCCTATAATTATATTTATGGGTACTTAAATATAATTTTTATTATATCTCTTTCATATGGTTTACAGTTAAAACATTACCAAATTGGTAATGGATTCCATATATATTTCATTTTATTGAGGCATATTGTAAGGTTATAAACTTGTTTATTTTATATAGTGTATATAATTACACATTTACGTATAGTATAATTATTATTCATTTATTAATGTTATTTTTAGTTTCAATTTTATTTATTTAATCCATGTCGATTTGAAATTAAAGAAACCATGTGGTAATGAAAATTCATAACTCAATTCATTTTTCTTAGGTTATATTACATCCTCATTATCGTTAATATGATAGGAATATATGTATAATTAATTTGAATATATATTTAATTATGTAAAATTATTTTATGTTTATTTACAGTTTCTACATGTAATCAATTTTTTGATTAAATCATACTTCAACATTAGATTAATTTTAAGGGTTTATTCTCCAATAATATTTTATTCGAGATTGTTTATTCTCGAATTCCCATTGAAGGAAATTATTTTATAATTAAATATTAAAACATTTAATTTTTTTATTATATGGTTATTCATGACTATTTTCATGTAATAATACCATTTTCTAACTCTTTGGAACTTAAAATATTTTGTGGAATGTTTTTAAGAAAACCCCACTCTATTTATGTCTTCAATATCTGCATTCCCTCAAAAACATGTTTCATAAAAATGTATTGAAAAATATATTTATCCTTTTAAAAATTATTTAAGAAATTAATTTTCACCATTAAAAAAATATGTTTTAGAAATTTATTTTCAAATAATTTTTTTTAATAAAAATTAAAAACAAATAAGTATAATTTCATCAATAATGTTTTCAAATATGTCATTTTTTCATCAATGAAAAAAACCATTATTCTTACATAATCTGGTAAATTTCGTAGTTATACAATAATTATTGTTTCTATGGTTGGAATTTGATTTATTTGTCTAAGGATAATATTTAAATTGACTTCCTAGATTCAATTTTTTGGTCCCCTTGAAATCATCACATTCCTGTGATCATTGGATATTAAATTTACCCTAAATTTCCATATCATTTTCATGGATATGATTGTCTCTTAAACAATATTACATATTTACATATGGTGTATACTTAATAGTCATTTTATTAACTAGGTAAATACTATGAAATGTGTATCTTTTAATCAAAATTGATACATTTGGAAAAGGCACATTGTTTATGAATTAAATAAAATTTTCAATATATAAGGAATGATTTGGACTAGTAAAAAATGGGTTGAAGACCATTCCAATCAATCCCCTAGATGCATTGATGATTTCATGAGATGAAGTAAGTTGGTAACAAACCCTATGAGTTTATAAATAACAACATTATAAACTATACTACAAAAGGTCTTGACTGTAGTATTCCAAAATGTATTGTAAACGGTCATGATGGTAAATGTACCATGTTCATGAGAAATATGGTATCAAATATTTAAGAATTCCCTTAATATAGATTCTATTATTATTATCCATGATTTTTTCAATATGAAATAAATAAATGGATTCATTTAATTATTAGTTTATTGATTAAATTGTAAGTGATTTCAGTTATATAATTTTCCACATTGATTATTCCTTTTCTTATAATGATAGTCAAGTTATTTAAATGGAAGGTGTTTTCAATTATTTACCTTTCCATTTTGTTTATACACATCTATCTTAGTTTATATTAGGCCCCAGCCTTAAACATTAAATATTTATTTAATTATGATAATAATTCTGGTTGAGGATCTTTTCATGTTTAGGGATTTAGAGAATTAGGTCATAAGGTATACATAACAACTTCAATATTACATGTAGATTCTTCAACTCAGTATCTAATTATTCATAAAATAAAAACTCTTAAAATAAAAAAAAACATGTTTAGTTACTTGTTTTAAACAACATGACTTTTCCTTGATCCCATCCTTGACTCTATTCTACTTTATGTCCTGTAAAAAACATTTAAAAAACTTGGGATGAGAATAAAAAGCTCAGTAAGGGTTACATAAAGAAGGAAAACAGTCAGATTTTCAAAACAACATGTTAACCACAAATTCATTTGAAAAAGTAATAATTTCTTCCTTTATTAAGTAGTAAAAACTCTTCATTAAATAAAATATCATTTCTTACCCTTTTGTGACAAAAATATTACCATAAAACCCCTATAAAGCACACAAAACATATAAAAGGTAAACTTTATACATAATCAAACATAAATTTAACAACCATAGGATCCACTTCTACAAATAATTTTAACAAATGTAATAGCCTTATGGTCTACTTCCATGCCAAATGAATTGGAGGTTATAACGTAACCACCCATTCTTAGTTTATAAAAGAACCACCCCTCATTTAGTTTATCATGTAACCACCCATAAAATGTCCAAGTACCATTATATAATCATCATGCATAAAATATTGAAAATATCAACATTTCAATAAAAAATTTCATCTGAAACCACAATAAGAAATTTCTATATATTAAAATAGTTTATAAACATTAAAAACCATTTTCAATACCAAAATATGTAAAAATGGTATATTGTATTTATTTTCCATTTAAACACATCACGTCTTGTTAAGGAATCCAAATATCAAGTAATGATCGCGGCGGTGGAAAGGTCATTGTCACAAGGTATATTAAAAAGAAACATTCCCATTGTAATTTAGTAAAAACCTACATTGAAAAAATATCCCCTTTGAATGAAATTAAAATTCAAATGGATTTATACACCGTATAAAAGAAAGTCGTGTTTAAATCAAAATATGCCTCAAAGAAAAGAGATGGAGACAAAGTCCCTAACCTCGAGTCCGACTTGTCTCTTATGTTCCCTATTCTTCCTGAATAATAAACATAAGTTAATTTATAATTTATTCAAAACATTTCCCAATTTTATTATTCCTTTTATATAACTTATTAACATACAATAACAATTAGTTAATTATTTCTATTCATATCAGACATTTTTTGGAAGTTTGGAACTTGAGTAAAAAATGAACTTGTTATAAATAAAAATTGTCCATGTGGGAAAACCTCAATTATCTCCATAATTATATTCATAATTTATATATAATATATATCATATATATCTAGTATATATATATATTTATAATAGTTCATAGTGTTTTTATATAAGAAATGAAATGCACCATTCATGGAGATAGTAAGTCGTACGTATGCATGAACGCAACTTTCATTTATTTTTCATTATTGATGGAATGATAAATCAATTTTTAATAGGTATATTATACTTCCATTATAAAATATATGTTATAAAATTTACATAAGTTCATTAATTCTATCCATTATATGTTGCATGTATATCATGAATGAGTCATACCACTATGAGGTGGCAGTAGTCCACAATTCCTCAAATTAAATTATCATATTTATACAACATAAAAAACATAAAGGTATGTTATAAATGAAAATTAAAGAAGCATAAAGATAAAATAAACTTCACATATATCATATATAAATATAGTTCCATCATAATGGACACCATGAGATGTTGTAGTTGAAGATTGAACAATCATCGTTTCGTGAGGCAGTAGTTCACCGTCCACCGAAATAGTATGTTCTCTATGCATTAGACGAAGGTGTTGGAAAGTGTAGTTAGAATAATTAAAATAAAAACAACCTATTATATTTATTATACTATTTCTATTATTTAAACAAATAATAAGAAGATCATAGGCAGTGTAGAAGGAAAAATAATGGAATGGAAGTTGAAAGAAGATATAACCACAAATCGGGTAACTTCATTTTATTTGAGTCAAAGGGATCTATTGAATTTCCTTCATCCTTGGGTAAGGTTTATAGGATGAAGGGAGGAAGTTTGGGAAATTATTTGGGTAGAGGTGGGACAATCCAAGGGGGATTGAGATGTGTGAGTAAGGGTTAGAGGTGGTGTCCTTTTATAAGAGGGGGAGGGGTACTTAAGGAATATCTTCAATATTTCATTTATTTTAAATTCTATTTAGATTATAAATGAGTAAAAATTACTTTAGTTCTATGATAAGATGAACATATGTATAAATCAAATAATCCAATAAGAACTATAGAGGTTTTTGATATTTTATTAATCCTTAACTTTTTTTAACCCTTTTTTACTCTTACAATTTCATCAAGCATTTAACACTTTGAGAAACAAAATACTTACCAAAACATGAAAAATATCCAATTAAAGAGTCACTAATAAAAATTTAGACTTATGAGGACTATTATGGTGAATATTATATTTTTTGGTATTTTATAATATTAATAAAATATTTTATATTTTAAAATATGAATTCTTTGAATTTTGACACTATTCATATCACGACTTTTCAAAAATCAATAAAAAATTAATGAATCGAAAAAAATTCTTTAATACAAAGATAACATATATATATCTTCCAGAAAATTCATGGATGGCATCAAAATAACCAAATTACATTTATTTTAACATTTCTAATATCATTTATTTGAATCCATTATTAATGAAGCAATCTTTGCATCATTATTGTGTTATAATTAAATTTATTTATTTAATGTATAAAAATTATAAATAAAATAAAATGATTTAGAAAATCCTTTTATATTTTCAATAAATATTTATAATTGAATATATCACTTATATAACCCCGTATAGAAACTATTTTACTAAAAAAAATGTTTAGGTTAACATTAAATCAAATGTAATTAAATGTCGTTTTCACACAAAAATGGCTACATGGGGTGATAAAATAGACACAATGATGACCCTGGTCATATATAGCTCATATAAATTGGTTAGGACATGTGTTAGGGTAATTTAATATTATTATAATATTATTTTTTTACCCTTATTTACCATATTTACCCTTTAACCATGGTAACTAAAATATTTACTGAAGTTACTATTAATAATGTCTAAAAATAAAAGGTACCTATTTAAAAAATTCAGACCTCAGGATTAATAACATGGAATCCATTTTTCCATATTCAAAACATAGACGTTATAGAAATTAATTGAAAATTAATTCCCATTGTCAAACCAAAAAGCGTGTTTTTAAGAAGTAAAAACTACCAAACGTTTGACATGGGTTTATGTCCAATTTCAAAGTGAAATTAATTAAAATGACCAAAATTGGATTAATTGATTAAAATATAATATAATTAAAATTTAAAACCAATTAAATGTAAAATATATTTATATAAATAAAATAGATGAAAAGGCAATTTTGACTTAAAATGCAATATTTTCCTCTATTCATTAAAAAATAAACTTTATTATAAAAATACCAAAAAAATTCCCAAGGTAAATTTTGAAGTCCCGATTCTAAATAAAACATTTATTTTGTCAAATTGAACATATAAAAGGGAAAAAACTATTTTTAAAAATTTTTCACCATCAAAAGGTGGTAAAACTACATTTTAAAAATATTATAGTATTTATGCTTAAAATTGTATTCATTCTCAATTTATGCTTCTAAATTTTATTGGATAAATGTAAAAACATTTAACATCTATGTGTAATCATTGTATAGTTAGTTCTATTCATTCCCACTAATACAAAATCTTGGCATTAACTACCATATAAAATAATAATAATATATTATTATTATTATTCTTAGTATGACTTATCCTTTTGTTCAACATAAGAATTCAGAGAAACCCATTGTTGAGTGTCAGGAACACCATTGAACATAAAATTCCTTTTAAAGTAAGATTAATATTTAATTTAAAAGTATTAATAAATATGAAAATGTCATATTCTTTATTTACCTAGAATGTTACATCCTTCCCCCCTTTTGGAAATTCCATCCTCGCAATTTTATTCACTTGTCAAATAAGTGGGGGTATTTATCCCTCCTAGAATTTTCAGATTCCCATGTTGCCTCTTCAACCATATGGTTTTTCCACATAAACATTACTTGATGAATTTCCTTTTTTGCAACACTTTATCTCTTCGATCTAGAATATCGACTGGCTATTCCTCATAAGAAAGATTCTCTTCCGACTAAACTACCTCTAGACTCAAAACATGAGATGGATCAGGAATATACTTTCTCATCATTGAAACATGAAAAAGACTATGTACCTGGGATAAACATGGTGGTAAATATACTCTATAGGGATCTGATCCAACTTTCTCCAAGATTTCATAGGGTTCAATGAACCTCAGACTCAGCTTCCCTTTCATACCAAAACAAATCACACTTTTCCATGGTGAAACTTCGAGAAAGACATGATCACCTACCTCAAAAGAATGATCCTTCCTTCAGTTATCCATAGAATCTTTCTGCATAATCTGAGTTATCCTCATGTGTTTTGTTATCAACTTAAATTTCTATGACATCTCTTCTACCAATTCTAGTCCCATCAAATTCCTTTCACTTACATCATCCAAAAAATCTAGATTTTGATACTGCATCCCATATAATGCCTCAAATGGAACCATATGTTTACTGGAATTAAAACTTTTATTATAAGAAAATTAAACCAAAAAAGATTTTTCTCCCAACTTCCCTGGAAACTACTTGAGAATGAACATAGCATATCATCCAATGTATGAATTGTTTTTTCAGACTACCTCTCTAATTTAGGATGATAGGTTGTACTAAAATTTAATTCAGTAATATATGACTCCCAAAGTCCTTTCCAAAAGTTAGAATTAAAACCTGGGATCACGATCAGATACAATGGAGAGGGGAACTCCATGCAACCTTACTATGTCTTTAACATACAACTGAGAAAGTTTATCTAGAGACAATGTATCTTTAAAAGTAATAAAATGAGTAGATTTAGCCAATCGATCAAAAATAACACTGATTACATTTTTACCTCGATATGTCTTCGATAATACCACAATAAAGTCATGGATATATTTTCCCATTTTTACTCTGGCACCGATAAAGGTTGAAGCATCACTTTTAGTAACTTCCACTCTACATTAATCTTTTAACAAATCAAACACTTCCCTGTAATGTCAGTAATATCTCTTTTCACACCATCCCACCAATAATACTCTTGAAGATCTTTGTACATCTTAGTACTACTGGGATCAACTGGAAATCGAGAACTATGAGCTTCACATAACAACTCTTTCTTTAATAGTGAATCACAAGGCACAAACAATCTCTTTACAAACCTCAAAACACCAACTTTAACAATGTTAAATTTAGGTAACTTACCCTTCTGAACCATTTCAACATTTTCCTATAACTCACTCTCTTCATTCTGTGCTTTCTTAATTCTGTTTGATAAAGATGATTTCAATGACACATAAAACCAAATTGAGGAATTTCGTACACCATTAACTTGTATGTAAAATTTCTTCAAATCATTAATCAAAGGATCTTGTTCCAAACATAGCATGGTTAATATAGCATTACTCTTTCGGCTCAAAGCGATAGCCAATTTATTTCCCTTTCCTAGATGGTAATGTGTCCTTTAATCATAATCCTTGGTTAATTCTAGAAATCTCTTATGTTTCATGTTCAATTATTGTTGAGTGAATATATACTTCAAACTTTTCCGATCAGTATATATTTCATATGTTACGCCATATAAATGACGCCTCCAAATTTTTAAAACAAATACCACACCATCTAATTCCAAGTCATGTGTAGGGTAATTTGACTCATGAGTTTTCAACTAACAAGAATGAAAAGAAATTACCTAATAATTTTTGATTAGGAAACAACCAATTCCTTTCAACAAAGAATAAATATTGAAAAAAAATTCACCATTTCTAGAATGAAATACAAAACTGGTGCATTCACCAATATTCTTTTCAATTCCAGAAAATAATCATCACATTATTTTGTCCAGATGAACTTAAAAACTTTTTCAAGTAAACTTAGTTAGTGGGCTAGATAACTGTGAAAAATTCTCAAAAAACCTTATGTAATAGCCTTCCAACCCCATAGAACTATAAATCTCACTTATATTTGTGGGTATTGGTCATTCTTTAACAACATTTTTTTAGGAGGATCAATTGTTATGCCATTTTTTGAAACAAAGCGAACAAGGAATGAACTTTTTTCTAACCAAAACTCACACATGCTAAATTGACCATACAATTTCTTTTCTTTTAAGGTTTCCAATACAACCCTTAAATGAATTTCATGTTCCTATTTACTTTTTTAATATACCAAAATTTAAACAATAAACACAACCACAAACTTATCATAGAACTCACATAAAATTCTATTCATAAGATCCATGAATACAGTAGGTTATTTGGTGAACCGAAAAGGCATAACTACAAATTCATAATGGCCATATCTAGTTTGAAATGTGGACATCAGAATGTCTACTTACTTTACTTTTAACTTATAGTTTCCCGACCTCAAGTTAATCTTCGAAAAATACTTAGCTACCTATATCTGATGAAACAAATCATATATATGAGGGAAACGATACTTTTTCTTAGCAGTGATATTATTCAAGGCTATATATCTATTAAAAGTCTCAATGAACCATATTTCTTTTTAACAAACAACACTACAGAACCCCATGATGATGTGTTAGGTCAAATGAAACTTTTATCTAACAACTCAACCAATTGTTTCTTTGACTCTAAATTTTCAATTTGAGCCATTCAATAAGGGGGTTTTAAAATTAGATTAGCATCAGTAACTAATTCAACAGTAAATTCAACTTCTTGATTAGGTATAATACCAATAAACTCATTAGGAAATACACCGACATACAAATTTATTATTGCCACGTCATTAATCTAAATAGTTCCTTTGTTTTCATCAATATGTTCAAGGTAAAAATAATTTCCATATTTTACTAGTTTCTTTACTTCTGGATATGATATTAGATATAATGGTTTATTCTTGTAAAAAAATTGAAACTATTTCTATAAAGAAACCTCTTTATTTCTACATTAAATCATAGCATGGTAAACAAAAAAATAAATCCATTCCTAAAATAACAACAAATTCAAGTAGTGAAAAAACAACAAGGTTTTCAGGTAAATTATTCCCACAAATAAGGATATGAAGATTATTATAATTTTTTTTGCCTCAAAATTTCCCGAATGTGTTTTTACCATTATTTCTAGATTCATTTCTTATGGTGGAATTTAAAATTTACACAAAAATTACTCAGAAATGAAAGAATGTGCAGACCCTAAATCGAGTAATACATTAGAATAATCTAAAAAACAAACAATGTACCTGATACCACTTCATTTTATAGTACCAAATCAATCATAGTAGTATAAAAATATTTTTCCCCACCCTTATGCGTTTGATCTATATGGTTTCCACCCTGGGTAATAAAATTTGGACACACATTGGCATAATGACAAAACTCATTACATCTAAAACTTCATACCACAAAATATTCATTGTCTTTCTGATCATCTTCCATACAGTTACGAGTAATATGACCAGTCTTACAACACCAGAAGCAGTTTCAATATTTTGATAAACATTCTCCAAGATGATTTTTACCACGCTTCTCACAATATGGAAATTTAATTTTCTTACCTCCAGGATTATTTGATGAATTCTTTCCCTTTTCCTTCCAACTGGACCTCTTCTTTTTCTTTCTCTATTGGGACACCTGATAATCAAAAAACTCCATTTATACCTTATTTTAACATTTAAAAGTATTCTCCTAGATTTTGAAATAATGATTGGATAATTCTATTCGATATCACGGTTTTAGTCCTGAGTAAAATCCATTTATCTAACTATCAAGATGTAAAATAAAATTTAGAGCATATCTTTCCATTCACGTGAAATTTTCTTCATAAGAAGCCACTAAGTCATCCTCCTTCCTCAATTCCAAGAATTTTTTTTCCTTCCTAAGTCAAACCGCATTAGGAAAATATTTATCAATAAACATACCTTTGAATTCATCCCAGTAATGTGAATCAATCTCCTTATAATCTCTGATATTTTTAACCATTGACCACTACTAATCAGCTTAATCTTCAAAATGGTAAACAAAATGACTAAAATTTTGATTTTTTGTATAACCCATGGCATGAGAAATCGTTTCCAGGTCTTTGATCCACCCTTCAACTTGAACAGGGTCACGTGATCCTCTGAATGATGGGGGATGTTGTCTCATGAAATGCTCCACTATAGACATGTTCCTCTAGGGTTGATCTTGACGACCTCATGAATATATACCACCATCATTTATAGCTTGAGTGAACTGTTCCATTACTGTAAAAAACTATTCGGTTCCATTTCCAACTATCTGAGGATGTGGATTTGGAAGGTTATTCTCTTATGTATGCCTTCCAAGCACTACTACCCTGTTTCCTCTGTGAAAAAACTTTCTGAATAAAAATTTCTTAGATGAAGAAACATTGTAATCTTTAAATTCCATATAATTTCAATTTTACAATAATGTAAAAATCATTTATGGATATTCTATTAAAAAATTATAACTCCTAAAGTTATATAAACCAACCTCTAATACCAATAATAAGGAACCAAACTT
This sequence comes from Viscum album, assembly GCA_963277665.1. Classification (NCBI taxonomy): domain Eukaryota; kingdom Viridiplantae; phylum Streptophyta; class Magnoliopsida; order Santalales; family Viscaceae; genus Viscum; species Viscum album. The sequence continues at coordinate 1,368,187,273 of OY728162.1, read as the reverse complement.
AAACATTACATAATTATTAAATTAAGTTAATAATTCACATTGAGGAACATTTCAGGTTTATAGATTTAGAGAATTAGGTCATAACATATACATAACAACTTGAATATTAAATTTAGACACTTTTACTCAGTATCAATTTTTTAATAAAATAAAAACCCTTAAAAGAAAAAAAACATGTTTAGTTACATGTTTTAAACGTCGTGAATTTTTCATGATCCCATCCTTGACCATATTACACATTAAGTCCTATGAAAATCATTTCAAAAACATGGGTTGAGAATAAAAATCTCATTAAGGGATACATAAAGAATGAAAACTGTTAGTTTTTCAAAACAAGATGCAAACCATGAATACTTTATCATAAGTAATACTTTTAACCTTTATGATGTAGTAAATACTCTTAACTAAATAATATCTCATTGATTTCCCTTTTATATCCAAAATATTTCTATAAAATCCATAGAAAGAACACATAGCATATAAAAGGTAAACTTGTGACATAATCATACTTAAATGGAATAATCATAGAGTTGACTTCCACAAATCATTCAAACAAATGTAATATCCATACATCCGACTTCCGTACCAAATGAATTGGACGTTATAACTTAACCACCCATCCTCATTTTATCATAGAAACAGATGTCATTTGGTTTTATCATGTAACCACCCATGAAATATACAAGTACCATTATATAATCATCACACATAAAAATTTCAAATATGAAAATTTAAATCATAAAAACTTCATTTGTAATCACAAGAAATAATATCAAGATATTAACATACTAAATCCACTTTCAAAACCATTTTCAATACAAAAATATATAAAAAGGGTACATGGTATATATTTTCCATTTAAAAACATCATGGCTTGTTTAAGAAGGAAAATATCATATAATGCTCGCCACAGTGGAATGGTCGTTGGAACTATATATGTTAAAAAGAAACATTCGCTTTGTCATTTAGTAAAATACTGCGTAGAAAAAAAATTCCTTTGAATGAAATTAAAATTCAAAGGGGTTTATACATCATATAAAATAAAGTCATGTATAAATAAAAATATTCATTAAAGAAAGGAGATTGAGACGAAGTCCCTTACCCCAAGTCCGACTTGTCTCATATGTTACTTTTTATTCCTGAATAATAAACTTCAGTTAATATCTACTTGATTTAGAACCTTTTTATAGTCTATCATTCCTTTTATATGACTTGTTAAATTTCTATAACAATTATTTAATTATTTGTGTTCATATCGGACAGTTTTTCTATGTTCAGAACTTGAGTAAAAAATGAACTTGTTATAATTTCAAATTGTCCATGTGGTAAAAAGTACATTATCTCCAAAAATATATTCATGATTTAGATATAATATACATAATATATGTCTAGTGTATACATATTTAGAATAGTCCTTAATATTTGGATATAATAAATGAAATGCACCGTTCATGGAGAAGGTAATCCATACGTACGCATGAATGCTACTTTCATTTTTTCATATTTAAATGAATGAAAAATAAGTTATACATAGGTTTATTATAATTACAGTATAACATATATGTTATATATGTTACATATATTCATTAATTCAATATTTTATATGTTCAATTCATAGCATGAATGGGTCATATTTATACAACATGAAAAGCTTAAAGGTATTTCTTAAGAGAGAATTAAACAAGCATAGAGATAAAATAAAAATCATAAAAATCATATATAATTATAGTTCCATCATAATGACCACCATGAGAGGTGGTAGGAGAAGATTGAACAGTCATCATTTCGTGAGGTAGGAGTTCGCCATCCACAAAAACAGTATCTTCTATACGCATTAGATAGAGGTGTGTGTAAGTGTATTTAGAATCATTCTCATAAAAAACAACTAGTAGATTTAGGATACTATTTTTGTTATGTAAACAAGCAATAATAATAGCATAGGGAGTGAATATGGAAAAATAAAGGAACGTAACAGAAGATATTACCTCAAATCTGGTAACTTCTTTTTATTTGAGCCAAAGGGCTCACTTGAATCGCCTTCATCCTATAATAATGCTTCTATGAGGAAGGTAGGAAGGGTATGAGATTATTTGGGTATAGGTTGGATTAGGCAATGGGTATTTAAAGGTGTGAGTAAGGGTTAGAGGTGGTGTCCTTTTATTAGAGTAAGGAGGGGTACTTAAGGAATATCTTCAATTATAATTTTATAATAAATTCTATTTCTATTGTAAATCAATCCAAATATAGTTAGTTCTTTGATAAGATGAAAATAAGTCTAAATAAAATCATTCAATAAGAATTAGATAGGTTTTGGATATTTATTTAATCCTTATCTTTTTTATTTGACCATTTTTTACTCTTACCGTTTTATCAAGCATTTAAAACTATGAGAAACAAAATAGATTCTAAAACTGGTAAAATATCCAATTAAAGAGTCGATAATAAAATTTTAGACTTATTAGGACTATTTGGACGAATATTATATTTTTTAGTAATTTTATAATATTTAATAAAATATTTTACATTTTAAAATATGAATTGTGTCAATTTTGACACTATTCAAATCATGACTTTTTTAAAAATACATGACAAGACGATTCATTAAAAAAACATCATTAATAAAAAAGATAACATGTAACTATCATCCATAAAATTCGTAGATGACATCAAAATAACAAAATTACATTTTGTTTAACATTTATAATATCATTTATTTGAATCCTTTATTAATGAAAAAATCTCTACATCATCATTTTGTAATAATTAAATTTATTTATTTAATGTCTAAAAATTGTAAATAAAATATCATGATGTAGAAAATATTTTTATATTTCTATTTAATATTTATATTAAAATTGATCACTTATATAAACCCATGTAAAAATTATTTTACTAAATGAAACATGTTTAGGTTATATTTTCCTTAACATTAAATTCAAAGTAATTAAATCTCATTTTCACACACAAGTGGATCCATGGGGTCCTAAAATCGACCCCAGGATGCCCATGGTCCGACATATCTAATCCAATTAGGATACAACATATGTTATGGTAATTTAATATTATTATAATATTATTTTGTTTAACCTTTTTACCATATTTAACCTTTAACCATGGTAAATAAAAATATTTACTAATGTTACTATTCATAATGTCTAAGAATAAAAGATACCTATTTACAAAATTTTTACCTATGGATTCCAAATATGGAATCCATTTTTCCAAAATAAAAATAAATAATTTTTAGAAATTAATTTAAAATTAATTCCCATTGTTAAACCAAAAATCTTGTTTTTAAGAAGATAAAACAACCAAAAAATTGACATGTTTTTATGTACAATTTAAAAATGGAATTACTTCCAATGACAAAAATTGGATTAAATGATAAAAAAATATAATGTAATTAAAATTTAAAACCAATTAAAATAATAATCTAATCATATAAATAAAATAGGAGAACAGATAGTTTTGACTTAAAATTCAGTATTTTTCACTATTCCTTAAAAAAATGAACTTTATCAGAAAAAACAAAAATTTACCCAAAGTAAATTTTGATGTCCTGCTTATAAAGATACTGTTTATTGTTTTTCAAACAGAACATATTAAAGTGAAAAAAAAACTATATTTAAAAGGGATTCTCTATCTTATGCGGTAAAACAACCTTTTAACATTATTAGAGTATTTATGCTTAAAATTGGATTCATTCTCATTTTAAGCCTCTAAATGTTATTGGATAAATGTTAAAAAAATTAAAAACATGTGTAATCATAATATAGTTAGTTCTATTCATTCTACCCAATATAACTACTAGGTGTTAAATAACATTTATAATAATAATATTATATTATTATTATTTTTCTCAGTATGGCTCATCCCTGTGTGTAACATAAGATTTCAGAGAAACTCATTATTGTTTTTAGGGTACATCATCGAACATAGCATCCATTTTAAAGTCAAATTAATATTTAATTCATAAATATTAATAAATATGAAAATTTTCATATTCTTTTTTTACCTATGATGTAACAATTTATTTATTATATGTTAGTGTCATCAGATATTTACCTTTACTTAATGGCTATGATCATTGATTCATTAGTGCTTCCTCTATAATTAAAAGTTTATAAGAATTTGAGCTCACACTTATTTTGTTTCATTTCTTAAGGATTCTGTAAATTTTACTAAGAAATATATGAGAGGATATATAGTGTTGGATTAAATTCATTATTGGAAAAAAATAAGGTTGTCATTTTTGTATTCATTTTTAATAAAATAATCACGCATGTATCTACTTTACCAAGACAACAAAACTGTTCAGTCCTTTGGGACATGATTTCCTTGTATTATATGCCAATATAATGGTATCATGACACATGTCACGACCCCCTCCCCACAAAGTGTACCCCTCATAGACAACCAATGTAAGAATAGGGATAATAACCCCTTGACTCCCACCTTTAGTTGGCCCCGGGTAGGCGAATAGCACCGATGGTATAGTAAACACACAAATGGTAGGCATTACCCTTTAAGAGAACACATGAGAAAGAGAGAGATAAGAAAAACGCAAACCAACTTATTCTCATAAAAAAGTATAAAATATATCCCAATTTCACATATGTAATGTCATCCATAGACTACTACTACTGAAAGGGGAAACCCAAAGTAACAAAAGAAAGAAAAATAACAGTGAGCATGAAGCCCAAACAACTTCTGCAATACCCCAAGTTAGTAGTAACCAGCTTGATCTCCAACCTACTCATAGTGACCTGAAAATTAGTTTATATACCATTGGGTGAGTATAACAATATACTCATTGGGATCCTCCACAGAGCCTCTCGTGAAAAAGTAATGAAAGAATGATAAAGCAAAGTGAAAACTATGTGAAACAAAATTATCACCTGAATATTCATACTATGTTCTCAACCTCACTATGGATACTCTTAACATGTATCACATACAAGAGTATATAATATAATAAGGAATATAAAGGGTACCCCACTACCACTTCCCCACAGCATTGTTGGTTTTCCACAACATCGCACGTCCTAAGCATCTCTCTCCAAAAAGATTTTCCCACAGACACCTTGGAGAAGCACCAAAACATGCACCTCATGCAACATAAAGGGTTTCCCATAGACACCTAGGCAAAGAACCAAAACATCCACACAACTGGAAGTAACTAGGTAGTTTTCGAGCACCACAACTTCCCACATAACTTGTATCAAACATCATCTATTATACCTCAAACCATTACAACCCAAATTCCAAGTAAGGATCCTCAAGCCATCACAATCAATACACATTTCACCTATACAAAAACATAGTAAACTATAATCATAATACATGTGTGTGAAATAACCACAAAACATTACATCCCTCAACACACATATATGTTTAAAACTAGTTTTCATGTACACCAGCACAAGTAACTAAAATGAGAAGAAAACATGCCTAAAGGGAGAAGTAAGCCATCCATCCTCCCATTATAATGTTTGAAAAAACACCCCCTAGGGATTAGAATCCCTAGGGTTTCTATCTCCTTAACCAATAGGGTGTGGTTGCATTTAAAAGCACAGAAATTATAGGATAAATATTTTTCAAGACTACACTAGGGAAAAAACCTAGTCTTAGACTCAACTGTATCTAATGTCTCTCAGACTCTCAGATTCCACTATTAAGACTAGATATCCTATAAGCACCCAACCATTTAAAGAGAAACATTATGAAATTTTATCTATTTTAATCAATTTTACTATACATTAATTAATTCATTAACCATTATCATTTCAACATTACATATCATTAGCAACACAATAATTTTTCATGCCCTCTAGGTAAAAACAAACCTTGTCCATAGCTTATCAAAGCCACAACCTCAACATTGCATCCCAGTATGCTCTAAACCCATGGGTTAAACATCATTTATTCATTTATTTTAACAACATTATCACTTTAAATATTTTTTTATTTACTAGTAATTATAATAAACTATTCAAATCTACCAAAATCATGGTGTTCAACATGATGAGGAGATGAGGTATCCATCGCGTCTTTTTTCACCAATAGTAGAAGCATAGACCCATCCATCCTTGATAATCTATACACAAAAAGGATGTAGAATACCCTAATCATCTTATCCTCTTGTGGAATGTGGGTATGGAAGACCATCTACCTCAAGCAGTGGGGAAATTAAAATATATAAATAAACATCATAATCAACAAGCATCCAACATCCACATCAACGATTAAGCCCAGCGTCAACCCGTTCCACCATCTATGATGACCTTCATGACACACACATGCAAAAACTGATGCATCTCACCACTCAAGGAATCAAATGCTACTATAACCACATGGCCTCCTTGCCTCCCAATACCAAAAAATCATTTCATGCTTGTCAATCCTAATCTCACGTCACATCTGGGCCTCCCTACCCCCACAACCACAAGTCTCGTAACCAAAGCACATCACAAGCAGCAGGAAAAAAAACAAAGAAACTGGCACTCATCCCCAATGAATGGCATCCAACCTTCACAACCAATGAGATCTCATGACTACCAAGTATAATGAACTATTCCTTTACATGCATGAGGGAAACTCATGCCTTAAAAGGCACTATATTTATCCCACAATGTATTCATTATTCCGTCATGAATTATCTTATTCATTATCACGGGTTCCAAATATGGTCATCCTAAACAACTATCAATCTAAATCCATCAAAAATTAATTTTATAATTAATTTAACATTCCTTTATTTACGTTATAAAAAAATCAACATGCTTTAGGTTCATTAACCAATGAAAACAAACATTCTTACATGTCTCAATTTGATTGTTATCAAATTATATCAACAAGAACCGGATTCACTAAACATGACTCTTTATCATTTATCCAATTATTTAAAAAATTAATTCATCTTTACATTATTTACTAATTTCCATCATAAAAATCATTCTAAACCAAGAATGTAATAGATATCAAACTATCTAGAAAATCAAAAGGCAAACTGGTATCACTGTATAATCCAACAACATCGCTACATGATCGATGCTAATTCTTTAATCTAGTCCCTATAATTATTTGGTCATTTCCATCATAATCCAAGATATAATTCATGCTAACTAAATGATTGAATGTAAATAAAAAGTGATGAAGTCAATCCCCTACCTAAAATGGTTATTGATGTTCTTTGCATGAGAATAGGTCAAAGTAACAGATTATGATCACCTATCTTACAACAACTGCATCCACCTGAGGAATCCATGGCATAACCACACCAACAAAAATCCATGTAAAATGAATTATAAACATGGATATTATCCTCCATTACATGATAAGGAGAAAAGGAGGGAAAATATTAAATAAACCTCAAGAACAATGGAATTTCATAACTTATATTGAATACAAATCACTATAGATTGAAGAAGGAAGTTGTGAATCAATCCTCAAGGGATCACCAAAATGATGAGGAGATTTTTTCTGGGTCATATATAGTAAAGGTAGAGCCACTGTAGACATTGTTTTAACAAACCTGAGAGTCTTGAAATTTTTTTAAAACACATAGTGATGGGGAATTTCATGATGTGTAATCCTGTTTCACGTCGTGTAATTCCTTGAGGTCGAGCTCTGAAGAAAAAATCATTTCCTTGAGATTTTAGTTATTTTTTGAACCCCAAAATAAACCACACCATGAGAACTTATTTCACTCTGTTAAACAACCCATGAAATAGTATGTTACTTCATGTAATGAAGTTACATGATGTGTAATCATCCCTTCTCAATTTTACTGAAATGGACTTCGCTAAACATCTTTGAATCCATATCTAAGAACTTCAATATTTGAAGTCATGAAAAGGGTTGATCCATGTGCATCTATACCCTTATATAATATACCTCTAAAAAATTATCATCCTCATGAATCCAAAACCAACCCATATAGGAAACATTAGTGGTCATCTGAACAGTCACCCATGTGAGATACTTCTCAAGGCTCTCGCCACCACAGGAGCTCAACCACTTCACAAGAGGAACAAGAAAAAAACCATAACAAGCTCATAAACACTATCTCAGGGGAGATACCTCATAGTAATGGGAAATCAAAATCAAACATCAAGATAAACCCATCAAATAAATAGAAGGGGACTACAACCACCAAAAAAATATTATAAGAGAACAGCTAAAAATAAAATAGCTCTAGGAACTGAACACGTATCTGTGACTGACTTTCCCTGGTACTCTTCTCCATGACACTGTTTCACCACAAGACATCAACTATGGGTATAGAATTCCAACACAAGACCTTATTCTAAAATTCCTGGATCTCTATAGTCTGTTTTTCAAAGGTTGCATCATCATCAACATCGATCTCGCCACAATCAATGATTTGAGATTCATCATGAAGATGACAAATGACTTGTAAAACATAGAAAGCCTCATGTATTTGGATCATATGCAAGGTAATTTATATTTGATACACCAAGACTCCAATAAGAGACAACACCTCAAAATTCCCAAAACATCCATGATAAATATTACTCCCACGACCAAACCTTCACATTCCACGATGGGGATTCACCATTAGAGACATGTGATCCCCAATGTAAAACTATAGAGGTATACTCCTAGTATCGAAATAAGTCTTATAACGATCTCATGCTACCTTTATCCTCCCCTGAATCAACTGAACCATCTCTATCATATTCTATACCAGTTCTAGCCTGATAATTACAAACACTCTGACCCCAGTCTATCACAACAGAGAATGGAAATTTTGGCCACAGAAGGCATCAAACGCCACCATAACAATGGTAGAGTGAAAAATATTGGTGTATGAGAACTCAACTAAAGGTAGGTGAATCATCCACAAACCTCCAAAGTAGAGAACAAAAGAGAGAAACATGTCTTCAATAGTTTGGATAGTCAAATCTATCTAACCGTATGTCTGTGTATGAGCAGTACTAATAAGGTATATTTGTGAACCAGAAGCATCATGGAGGCCCTTCCACACCCTAGATGTAACATGAGGATCTCTATCAGAAATGATCTTCCTTGGGACTTTATGGAGTCTCACAACCTCCTCCAGATAATGCCTCAATAAAACCTCCCCACTAAGGTCGACTCCTTGATATCTATAATTATGGCTGATTTCGTCAATCGATCCACTACTACCAATATAGCATCATAGCCTCCCTGAGTATGAGGTAACCTCTAACCCCCAGAGATTTTATGTGATATATCATTTTTAATTTCATAATTTCTTGTGTTGTACACTACATCAAGATTAGCTTGCGCTATACGAAACACCGTATTAGCTTACAATATATGTCACACTATACTTGGCTTGTGTTACACACAATTTCAAGTTCTTTTGATAGAATTCATTTCACGCAACACTAAGTATAGATTTTGTTTAATTTATAAAAGAACTATGTTTGGATTTTGTTATATGAAACACCAAAGGATGATTTCACAAAACATAAGGCTACATTGGCTTGCATTACACACAATAGTGACCTTCCTCGATAGCTTGCGTTGTACGCAATACTGAGTTTCACTAAAAACGATATATCATTTAAATATTTTTATTTAATGGGATACAAACGAAGATTTATGAATAAAATTATTTTCATTTAAAATTTTCTATTATATTAATTTTTATCATATATATTTTCTGGAACATGATAGAAGAAAAAAATAAAAATTTTAGATAAAAGGAGTATTTTTTAAAAAATACTGCTTTTCCACCATTAGATTGTGCACAAATATTAAATGTAGTTTTTAAAACTTATATATATTCTATTTGATAAAATAAATGTATTCTCTGGATGTGGGACAAAAAAATTTAATTTGGTTGAATTTTTGGTATTTTTCTGATAAAAATCATATTTTAATGAATAGTGAAAATACAACATTTTAATTTAAAACTACCATTTCTTATAATTTATTTTTATTGATATATTTTATTTTTAATTAGTTTTAAAGTTTATTTTAATTATTTTTTTATAATTTAATCCAATTTTGTTCATTGGAATTAATTTCACATTTAAATTTGATATAAGCACATATTAGTCTATTGATAATTTTTAGTTTTTATAAACCTGCTTTCTAGTTTTGACAACGAAAATTAATTTAAAATTAATGAGGTAAAATTTAATTTTTTTTAAATTTTAAAAATGGATTCCATATTTGGAATCAGTGGGTCCAAATTATATGAATATGTTAATTTTATTTTTTCGGATATTAAGAATAGTAACTACCAAAATTTGTATATACCACAATTAAAGGTAAATCACGTAAATTAGGGTAAAAAATAATAGTATAAAGATAATAAAATTACCCTAACACTAGAAAAATTCATATTGGACGAATTAAATTTGACCAATATCACCTATGGGTCAGAATGAATTCATTTAATTTAATTTTTTTCCATGAATGTTATGTAATTATAGTTAAAACAATAGAAAGTGACGACATGTCATTCTCATAAATATTATAACTATATTAATTTTAATATACTAATAAAATTAATAAAATTTAAAAACAAATAGTATCCAAAAAGATATTGAAATTATATACATCATGTGAATTTATTTATAATTTTTTAGAGAATAAATCATTTCAATTAATGTGACAAAATAGTGATGTAAGGATTATTTTATTAATAGAAATATCAAATAAATGGTTTAACAAATATTAAAAGAAATATAATAAGAAATAATTAATGTTGAAAACAAATTTTATAGATTAATATTAAATTTTAGGAGTGTATTGAATATTTTGTTTTGAATTTATATTCTTTTTGTATTTTATTTAATGTCAAATAAATGAATAGTTCCAAAATTGACACTATTGATATTTTATAAAAATAATGTATTATTAAATTAATTAAAAATCACAAAAATATTTAAAAACTTCAAGGTGATAATTATATGTTAATAAATTTACTAAATTATCTAATCACTAAAAATTTAAAAAACATTAGTAAATATTTATAAAAATTTATTATTTAGAATATTATTACCACAATTAAAATAAAATAGATTAAATAAGTATAAATTAAAATGTTAAGGTTTAAAATAAAATCAAAACATGTATAAATTTTATTGGTTGAGATTATTTAAACCCAACCTCGTCTTATCATTTAAATAATCCAATTTGGAGGAATTTTAATTTAAAAGTTAATATATATTAATTTAATAGTTTTGGAATATCTAGAGATGCCCCTCCCCTCTCTTATAAAAGGAAACCTACCCTTATCTTTTAATCATACCTATAAATATATTTTTATAGGAAAATACCTAAACATTTCATCTCCCAAATTCCCTCACTTAATCCTAGAGGCCACACTTTGGGAATATATCCATCTAAGGGAGACCTTATGTGAAAATCAAAAGTAGATACTCGAAAGAGAGGTAATTATTTTATCCCCTCTTTTAAAATTGTTTTCATCTTCTACATACTATTCTTATGTTGTTATCATACTAAAGTAATAAATCCGGTATATTCTATATGATGATATGTTATTATAATTATTTTACAACTTATTCCTCCTTTTATCCATCCTACAAATAATAATATCACAATGCATGCGTACGTACGGATTACTGTATCAACGATATTGTGTAATTGTTTATTTAAAAATACTTAATTTAGATGGGTATAATGATGATTATAATTATTTTAATTAATGAATATAAAATTATAATTATTTTGTATAATTAATATAACATAAAATTCCATACCATTTAACCATTAAGTTAATGATATCGTCGCACGTGTGTGTGTACGTCTTATCGTCTCCACGACTCGATGAGATTCATTCTCCACGTTAACCATTCAAGAATAATTATTATGTTTATATAATAAATAATTATGAAATATATGAAATTTTAATTCTAATGGATTTATGTATATATATATTTCATTTACTTTCGTCCATTCAATTTAAAAAAGAAATAGAAACATCATACATGTGTACGTACAACCTACCATCTCCATGAACGCTGTATTCAATTTCATTTATATAACTATTATATATATTTCTATATTGAATATTTATGATATATAAATAATTTTTTACATTATGAATTTATTTAAATCATGATCTATGTAACAAGATCAATAATAACAAGTCAAAACACGTATGATAAATAAAACGAGTATTACCCAAAACGTTGCTTTAATATAGAATTGATAAATAAACGAGTAATATAAAGTCATAAGGGAATCATATATGATATCCTAAATATTATTATAGTTCTGTTACAAGTTAATAATATGTTTAAACCCACTGTACCAATGTTTTGGACATATACATATGAAATCAGACATAAGGTTAGAGATAATTTTTTAATCCCATTTTTATCTGAGATTGTTTATATGTAAGACTTAATTAGGGATATATTTATCATCCATGCCCATGTTTTATGAAATATTTTATAAAACGTTTACTAATTTTCTATTTATGTGTTCATGTTTACCAATTTTTTCCTTTTACTACATGGTTTTGACGGAATCCTTCTTTCATTTACCATACGAGTTACTTTTTGACTTCTCTGAAAAAAGTACGATGAGAGTGTTCATTTTTAACTTTTATGGAATGAATTGATTTTTATGATTTCATAACACCTTATTTCTATAAATATTCCATTACAATATTTCATGTGTATTTTCAGTTAAATTATTTTCTTTTAAAATTGTGTGGCATTTTGAGAAAATAAAATGTTTTTGAAGAAGAATGGATATTTTCCTCTAGAATTAAGTTCAAATGTTTTATCAAAATTATTTTCCATCTAATATGGAATAGGTTTATGTTTCTATCCATATTATTACATTTATTTTAATGTGTTTGTTGAGGAATTATTTTTATAAAATACATTTATTTTAAATGGATCATGGTGGAATGTTGTTTAAGAAACCCATTTTATTTTGTGGGTTATGCTATGATGAATGATTTATGTTTTTGTTGAACAAGTAAGAATGATTTCATTATGAGATGGGTGGGACCAATATTTCCTTCCAATTAATTATATAGAGATTTATATTTCATGAGATAGATATGACTATAATGACAAGTAAATCTGGTTCAGTAATACATGGATTGAAGAGAAAGTGAACCCGGTTCAGTAATGGACTTTGTCCACTATGATGGTCTTAGAAAGAATGCCTTAGATACAATGGAAATCATATTTTGTGCTTATTTTTTCCACAATTCCATGTTTTATGCCAATTATATTTTATCATGGTTAATGTTTCCTTATGGTCTATGCCTTATGTACTACAAATATTTATTTCATGTCTCATTATTTTGATATTTAAACATTATGTTCATGTTTTTAAATTCTTATTTTTACAGTTTGTCTTATGTTCTCAATGTTTACCCTTATTGAACATTTGAGATCACCCTTTTTATGTTTTCTTTTCCTAAGATATAAAGAAATGTTTTAGGTAGGAAAACAAAAGGGGAAGATCTTAATGGGAGATTATGAAGATCTTCCACAAAGTTATAATATTATGTTCCAAGTTTTCAAAGGCACTAAACTAATACAGTCTTTGGGAGTTTTTTTATTTCATGTATTAAGTATTCCAAAAATATAATGTAATTTAAATTCACTTAAAGCTTGGGTCATTATAGTTTGTATCAGAGAGAAGTTTTACTCAACCATTGGAAAGTATGGTGTGAAAACATTAGTGAGATACATAGAGATATTTCTATGGATATGTCTAGGGGTTTCAAAAGAATAAATCAAGTATAGGTCATAATCCTACAGTTTTTGTGATAATACTGACTAACCAAGGGATAAACAGAATATATCACAAATTGAAATATTTTAAGTAACTTTCCTTATGTGTTTCCAATCTTTGATATTTATTTCTCACACTTTTATTTCTAGTCATATTCAATCACTACAACTAAATAAAAAATAGTTAACCATGGAATGTTTTAGATGTGGAATTTATGGGAGTTATGAACATAGATTTCCTAAGTGAAAATATCAGGAATATAATCATGAAAATGGTACAATTATTGGTCATACTATTGAGAATAAAAATATTGTAAATGACATGTGAATGGAATGTGATGTTATTACAGTATTGTTTACATTAAACCTAAGAATCATGAGGTTGAGACGCCTTAAGACATTATTCATATTTTAGGAAAGACGATGATAATGGATCCTGATAAATGGCTTAAGAATAAATTTGGATGATTGAGGTGTATATTATTCATAATTAAAATATTATGTTATATGAATAATGAAATATATAGGTGTTTTCCCTATATATTTTCCATTAAGGATTGTAAAATATATGTTTAATAGTTATAATGATCCAAAATGTGATTTAAGGGTAAGGTGATATTCTTAGACAACACAAAATTAAAGGAAATATAACCCTTAATATGTCCCTTTTGATAAGATAATGATGTTTGGATTAAGATATTTTGTACTTGAGTAAGTAAATCGGATGATTTTAGTGTCTTGGGAACTAATTATTTTGTTGTTTACAAGAGTGTTATTTTATCGTGGATGAATTATAAAACTTTTTTTGGACATAAAGAATATATCCAATAAGTTTTGTAATAAGGATATATACATGATTTCATTAAGGATATACTATAAATTATGATACTATCGTGACTCAAGAGAATACACGATGAAGATCGTGAGGCTCAAGATATATACATGTTTTCATTAAGGATATACTATAAATTCGTATCTCACTGTTGGCGGACTTATGCAGATTTGATAACCTATACTAACCTTTTTATTAAGACTGGTTGTAGCGACCCCCAAACCCATGGTGCTTAATGAGACATGATATACTTAACATTTCATTACACTATTACAAATTAGATATCATGTCCCATTACTACAGAAGATCATGACCCTCAGGATTCTGGGAAACCAGCTGCTTCTGATTAACTTCTTTAGTACCAACCATGCCTGAAAAATTTTAAACAAAAATGTAGGGTGAGAAAATATGCCCAGTAAGGGGTTTTAAAAACGTTTTAACAAAACTTTTCCTCAAAAAATTCATTTTTAAGAGAATAAAACACTTTGCTAAAAACGATACATTATCCTAAAAACATGAAATCCCACATCTTTGAAAACCACTTGCACAGAGAAGTACGTACTTGAAATAAGCTTTAGAGTAAACATGATCTGAGAGCGCAACATAAGAAAAATAAATAATGCATAATATTCAAACAAGGTTACTCAAATTCTAAAAATAATTCTATGGCTAAGTAGTGAAAATGTTCATAACATGGTTCATGAGAATATACAGTTCTTCTAATAGTTTGCCACATGAAAACAATTCCTGTCACTTAACTTACATTTTCATAGTCATGAGAGCTTTCAACTAGGGGTTGTCCTCTTAGTTGAACTATCCCCTAGTTGACCTTTATCATTACATTCAGAGGGAATGTATAATAATAGACTTTGTCAAGAGCTTTCGTCATGACCGTATAACATACTTAACGGGTGAGGCTCACTGCCCACCCCGTTTCCTTGATAGCTCGAGCCATGGCTAACTGCCAAGACCGTCGCACATAATCGTCTCATGAGACTCCTGTTTTACCCAATGCATTGGAGCGCTGTATAATTTCGGGTGCACCCATCACATCATTCTTGTTGCGCTATATAATTCCGGGTGCACCCGTCACATGTAAGTCCTATACATCCCTCACATATCTTGATACGGTCATTCGTTCATAGGGTTTCATGCATTCTTAATTAAACCCCATTTTCACATACGTATTCATAACATGAAGACAGTTTAATCATTAAAAACATTATGACATGCATTCTAAAGCTCTGTGCACATAACAAGTTATCTTAACATTTGAAAACATGGGTTTTAAGAAAATGAACATAACACTTAACATTATATAATATCATAATACCCAAATAAAGAATAAACATTCGTAACTTACACATATGATGATAAATGGATATCATTGGTGTTTAATACAGGCAGTTGGGGTTACAATGTGCGTAATCAAGTCCATCTTGGGTAAATCATGTATATAATTGTGTAAACTCTTCTATTAGCACTTTAAATAACAAGCCCCCTTTTCATTATAATGTTTTCAAACATCATAAGATAACTCATAATTGAAGACAACATAATGATATTTATACCTACACATATGCATGGTTTCAGCACATTAAACCATACTCCAAAAATATCTCTCATGTTTTACCTCAAACAAAATTTATATTTGGTAAAAACATCTGGAGTTCTTTTCCATAAAAGAAGAAAAAGGGGTGAACATAATTTCTATAAACAATTATTAACAAAAATTCAGCCTTGCATACAACAAGTTTGTTTCATAAACATGAGTACATACCAATGAATACAAGTATGCACTTGTAAAAGTTTAAGATGTCCATACTAACCATTTTCACAATACAAAATCCTGATTTATCAAGAGTAGTGATAAATGAAAAATTCTCAATTGCAAGAATAATTTTGAAATCAAACCAACCCATAAACTTCATCATGCTATGTTGTAATAAATTACAAAACATGGACACCAGGTTCATATTAATGTATATACACATTAACAATATACTTCATTCACTTGCATAATTTTACCTATTCATTCAATTACTCAAAATCTCCATTTTTTTATGGGCAAAAGGAAAAAATCAGGGTTATAAACATTGAGAAAAGGTTGTATACTTGCGTATATCATCTTATACATATGTGTATATAAAAGTATATATATATATATACACATATATAAACACAAGGTGTAAAATGCAAGAACCCACACCCAAATAAAACAGATCCTTCGAACCCTTACCCCAATTTTAGGTTTTCACAAATAGGTTGACAAGATCGGTTCTAGGAATAGGTAAAACAAGTTTATATGGTCCTGTATATTCTTATACGCAATTATAAAACATTTGTGTATAACTATATAAAACTTACAGAAATGGTAAGAAACGATGAAGAGGATTTTCCCCCATACTCCTAATTGGTTTTTTAAGCCGAGAGGGATCCCATGGTCTAGGTTTGCACCAGTTTCACACACACCATAAATGTATATATATCATGTGTATATAAATATATACATACTTATATAAAACCGAATCTTGACAAAACCAAACCGAAATTAAAACATGTTTCTTACCTTGCTCAGAGTGGGGAAGTAGCTGAGGCAAGAGGAACCGAAGGTGTAAAATACAGAAGATATACACGTATATATATAACACGTATATATTTATATATATGAAAAGCAAAGCTTAATCAAAACTTAAAAATAGAGTCTGACCCTTACCTTAGATTGACGACGAGGAGGAGGAAAGACAGAGCAGCGAAGAGGTCCAAAAGTCGGAGAGATCAAGGGAGTCCGGTGAAAAACTACTGGCCTTCGATGCAAGAGGGTTTAAAAAAAAGAAGACGGATTCCCACATGCAAGGAGGGTATTCGAGAGAGGGGGTCGGTGTCAGCTCATGGAAAGCAGGGAGCATCTCGGGTCCACTCGCCAGCCTTTGTGATGAAAATGGAGGCCTAGCCCAACTGGTTCGATGACTCGAGGTAGAAGAAGACCGAGGCGTCGGTGGAAGAAGAAGCCACGAGGAAGAAAACGTGAAAAAAATGGACGACCAGGATTAGAGGAATCTGGATCAGACGGATGGATTCGATTCGGCGTTAAGAAAAACGCGGTTCACTGGGTTTTAAAACAAAAATCGTTTTATTAATATTATTATTAATTTATTATAACATTGTTTTTTTATTATTTCATTCAATTATTAAACTAACTTTTAAAAGTCATTGGTCAATAAAAATAATATATTGATTTAATTAAAACGTGTTACTATATAAATATAGGTATATATATATATATTATTCTTTAAACATCAATAATTTCTATTAACCTTATTATATTATCATTATTATTGTTAAACCATAATTATTATTCACTTAATATTTCATTATGAAGATCAATGGTTAATTTAGTATATCAAAACATATCACATATATATATATATATACATTTTAATTTCCTTTATTAGCTAATTACCTTAATTTTTCTTACTTAAAGATTATTATTAAACGTAACTACCTTTAATCACACTTAAGAGTGTGTTGATATAAACATTACTAATATGAAACACATAATTAAAAGAAATTATAGTTTGAAGTAGTTTCCAAAGCTGTTTATCCAAGTTATAAACATTCACATTATTATTATCTCTTATATTTGATTTAGAGAAAAAGAATTATTTGATTTGATGCAATATGTATATATATATATATATAACTCAAAGATTAATACATTTTTAGACAAAATAAAAACCCATTATCTTTAATATAATTACAACATAAAATTTTAATTGCTCAAATCAAGAAAATAAGTGTAGTGAATAATAATATTAATTTTCATAAAACATAATTCGCATTTTTGGGAAAACAAGAAATAAATTGATTAAATTATCATTGATGTCACTTTTGAACATTAAAGAAAATTACACAATTAGCATTCCGATCCTTTTGGGGTAAACCATCTTATTTCCAATGGTCAAAAAAAACATTAGATTCTTGGGGAAACCAACGGTCAAATTTTTAGTCGTTTGGGGTTCAACGGTCAGATTAGGGTGCTTATAAAAGGGTCTGGTCTCGGGGTGTCCCTCGCTCCAGGTGACTGAAGAAGAAACAGAGATGGTTCGTGTGATTCCCTTGGTGCTAATCACGATTGTAGTGGCTTCGGCCATCCTCATGTTCATTCTGATGGACGCCTGAAACCCCTACCGCATTCTTGGGCTCTTAGTGGTTTTAAGCGGTCTCCCAATTACTGTAATCGGGTTCTTAGTTGGGATTTTTGGTTAGTTTATCTTCTTGTTTGGTCAGTGGATGTTGTAGCCAAGATGTTGCTTATTTGAATAAAATAAGTTTTCATTCATTTGATGCATTTATTATTATTACCTTATAAGTTGAGTGTTGGTTCACTTAACGGGTGACATTGAAAAGAAAACTTGTCAATAATCAAAACATGGTTTTCTTGGGTCGTTACATCACTTTCCCCTTTAAAGAATTGCACCCTCGCAATTCTATCATAAAAAGGGAAAACTAAAACCCCAAACGTAGAACACTACCGAAACAGTGGATCTGGATCATTTAACGGGATACCGATGTTGGCACACAACTCTTCCATTTCCCTAGCCCAGATGCACCTCGAACAGTACTCCTTGAACTCCTGTTCGTGCGTACTACACACGGGCTTCCAAAAGGAGGCTCGTGCGATGAAAATATTGGAAACGTATGAGTAGATAAACTCCTTGATGACTCTTCTGGCCACATCACGCTCGAGGTAGTCTAGAGGGATGATGTGGTAGAGGAGACTGAGATTCAAGGCTTGGAACATGTAGGCTGCACTGAGTTGGCCATTCTGAGCAGCCATGAGGAAGCACACTCTGGCAGAAAAGTTCTGTGCCAGAGTGAAACACTAGAACATGCCCTCAAAGTATCTTCCCCTTCTCCTGTAGCAGGGGAGTTGATCCGTGGAAACGAGGTGAAAGACATGATCATACTATTGACATAAACGAAGGATCTCTGGACCGTTTGCTAGATCGAGCAAACGTTGGCAGGACCCTTACAGGTGGAGAAAGGATGGATAATCCACCGTGCATGCCTTGATCAAGATGACTTCTACTAGATCATCGGGTAGGGATGAGAAGTTCTTTTGATCATCCATCTGAAAGAAAACATAGAAGGGAAACTCTTAACAACATTGATAAGGTGGAGACATGAAAGGAAATAAGAAACTTCCATTTATGAAAAAATTTACACGGCAAAGTCTGAGTTTACAAGACGTACACCACAAAGAGTGGTGAAACTTTCTAACTCTTCAAACCACACACAGGATGAACAGACAAGACTAATCTCATGGGAACATTTATAACGCCTACTGAGTTTAGTGTGAGGGGTATGGATTTGGGAAACATCAGTATACACTTCTTGCCTAAGAGACACACGAGTGGACTCATTTTCAAACGCTCCAAAGTCCATTAACCGGCCCCAGAAGCCGTAGTGCAAAATTTGGCACAGGTAAGCTGCTCGGAGGTCTCCGGCAGCAGCAGCTTCTTGAAAGGGGTTATCAAGCATTATGCCAAATTCCTCGCCAGTTATGAACACTAGGAAGAGTCCTTCGTGATACCTTCCCCGACGTGCATAAGAGGGAAATTGGTTCATCATCATTAGGAGATAATCCATCCCCAATCCCCGGTGAATACTAAGCACCCTAGGTGAGTTTGACACGTCGTACAGGTGCTTACACGTCATGAAAATTTGGGCATAATTCAAAAAGTTCTCATGGCTAGCTAGAGATACAATGTTCTATAGAGCCTCAATGGGAAGTGACAAAAGGTCGGTAGGTACATCAGCCATCTGAAAGTTATAACATTTTTTTACTTAGTTAGTCATAGCAATACATTTATATCACCTGGTTTTCCAGAGTTGCCTGAACCCATCCTCTGATACCAACTGTAGCGACCCCCAAACCCAGGGTGCTTAATAATACATGATATACTTAACATTTCATTACACTATTACAAATTATATATCATGTCCCATTACTACAGAAGATCGCGAGGCTCAGGATTCTGGGAAACCAGCTGCTTCTGATTAACTTCATTTGTACCAACCATGCCTGAAAAATTTTAAACAAAAAATGTAGGGTGAGCAAATATGCCCAGTAAGGGGTTTTAAAAACATTTTAAGAAAACTTTTCCACAAAGAAATCCCTTGGAAGAGAATAAAAAACTTTGCTAAAAATGATACATTTTCCTAAAAACATGAAATCCGACATCTTTGAAAACCACTTGCACATAGAAGTACGTACTTGAAATAAGCTTTAAAGTAAACATGATCAGAGAGCGCAACATAAGAAAAATAAATAATGCATAATATTCAAACAAGGTTACTTAAATTCTAAAAAGAATTTGGTGGCTAAGTAGGGAAAATGTTCACAACATGGTTCATGAGAATATACAGTTCTTCTAACAGTTTTCCACATGAAAACTTTTCATGTCACATAACTTACATTTTCATAGTCATGGGAGCTTTCAACTAGGGGTTGTCCTGTTAGTGGAACTAACCCCTAGTTGACCTTTATCATTACATGCAGAGGGAATGTATAATATAGGACTTTGTCAAGACCTTTCGTCAAGACCGTATAACATACTTAACGGGTGAGGCTCACTGCCCACCCCGTTTCCTTGATAGCTCGAGCCATGGATAACTGCCATGACCGTCACACATAATCATCTCATGAGTCTCCTGCTTTACCCAATGCATTGGAGTGCTGTATAATTCCGGGCACACCCGTCACATCATTCTTGTGGAGCTATATAATTCCGGGCGCACCCATAACATGTAAGTCCTATACATCCCTAACATATCTTGACATGGTCATTCATTCATAGGGTTTCATGCATTCTTAATTAAACCCCATTTTCACATACGTATTCCTAACATGAAGACAGTTTAATCATTAAATACATTATGACATGCATGCTAAAGCTCCGTGCACATAACAAGTTATCTTAACATTTTAAAACATGGGTTTTAAGAAAATGAACATAACACTTAACATTCCATAACTTCATAATACCTAATTAAAGCATAGTCATTCATAACTTACACATATGATGATAAATGGATATCATGGGTGTTTAATACAGGCAGTTGGGGTTACAATGTGCGTAATCAAGTCCATCTTGGGGAAATCATGTATATAATTGTGTAAACTCTTCTATTAGCACTTTAAATAACAAACCCCCTTTTCTTTATAAATTTTTCAAACATCATAAGAGAACTCGTAATTGAAGACAACATAATGATATGTATACCTACACATATGCATGGGTTCAGCACATTAAACCATACTCCAAAAATATCTCTCGTGTTTTACCTTAAACAAAATTTATATTTGATAAAAACATCTGGAGTTCTTTTCCATAAAAGTAGAAAAAGGGGTGAACATAATTTCCATAAACCATTATTGACAGAAATTCAGCCTTGC
Organism: Viscum album; assembly: GCA_963277665.1. NCBI lineage: Eukaryota > Viridiplantae > Streptophyta > Magnoliopsida > Santalales > Viscaceae > Viscum > Viscum album. The sequence goes on along the minus strand of OY728162.1, from coordinate 1,368,165,234 downwards.
ATACAACAAGGTTGTTTCATAAACATGAGTACATACCAATTAATACAAGTATGCACTTGTAAAAGTTTAAGATGTCCATAGTACCCATTTTCACAAAGAAAAATCCCGATTTATCAAGAGTAGTGATAAATAAAACATTCTCAATTGAAATAATAATTTTGAAATCAAACCAACCCATAAACTTCATCATGCTATGTTGTAATAAATTAAAAAACATGGAAACCAAGTTCATATTAATGTATATACACATTAACAATATACTTCATTCACTTGCATAATTTTACCTATTCATTCAATTACTCAAAATCTCCATTTTTTTATAGGCGAAAGGAAAAAATCAGGGTTATAAACATTGAGAAAAGGTTATATACTCATGTATATCATCTTATACATATGTCTATATAAAAGTATATATATATACACATATATAAACACAAGGTGTAAAATGAAAGAACCCGCACCCAAATAAAATAGATCCTTCGAACCCTTACCCCAATTTTAGGTTTTCACAAAGAGGCTGACAAGATTGGTTCTAGGAATAGGTAAAACAGGTTTATATGGTCCTGTATATTCTTATACACAATTATACAACAGGTGTGTATAACTATATAAAACTTTCAGAAATGGTATGAAACGATGAAGAGGATTTTCCCCCTTACTCCTAATTGGTTTTTTATAAGTCGAGAGGGATCCCATGGTCTAGGTTTGCACCGGTTTCACACACACCATAAATGAATATATATCATGTGTATATAAATATATACATATTTATATAAAACCGAATCTTGAAAAAACCAAATCGAAATTAAAACATGTTTCATACATTGCTCGGAGAGGGGAAGTAGCCGAGGCAAGAGGAACCGCAGGTGTAAAATACAGAAGATATACACGTATATATATAACACGTATATATTTATATATATGAAAACCGAAGCTTAATCAAAACTTAAAAACAGAGTCTGACCCTTACCTTAGCTCGACGAGGAGGAGGAGGAAAGACAGAGTAGCGAAGAGGTCCAGAAGTCGGAGAGATCAAGGGAGTCCGGTGAAAAAATACCGGCATTCGGTGCAACAGGGTTTAAAAAAAAGACGGAGGCCCACATGCAAGGAGGGTATCTGAGGGAGGGGGTCGGTGTCGGCTCGAGGAAAGCAGGGAGCAGCTCGGGTCCACTCTCCGGCCTTGGTGAAGAAAACGGAGGCCTAACCCAACTGGTTCGACGAGTCGAGGTAGAAGAAGACCGAGGCGTTTGTGGAAGAAGAAGTCGCGGGGAAGAAAACATGACAAACTGTGGAAAACCGGGATTAGAGGAAGCTAGATCAGATGGCTGGATTCGATGCAGTGTTAAAAAAAATGTGGTTCACTAGGTTTTAAAACAAAAATCGTTTTATTAATAATATTATTAATCTGGTGGAATGCACTATCATTCTATTTATGGATCACATGATTTTCTAACACTTTAGGAATGAAAAGTTCAACTTTATTTCTTCGAATAAGAGACGAATTATAAATTGTGCAAGGCATGGACAATGGTGAGATTGTACAAAAAATAAGTAAGTAATCAATCTCATGAAAAATTATTCAACTTTATGGAAAGGATCTTAAATACCAAAGAAAAATTATCTTAGTTCCTTCTTATCTGATGAATCAGATAGTCCCAAAATCATCACAATTTTATGGATTTCTAGTTTTTAACTTTCCTTAAACATTGTTCTCTATCACTATCTATCAGAACATGACGGTTATATTTTATTCTGTATCCATGTTTACACTTCCCACATATGTTTTACTATGTGGAAAACCGGTGATTAGTTACTTTGGGTAACCATTATGCTTCTAACTTTTTTTTTTAAAATGAATTTTTAGTATTCCCGTTTACGACGAGGGTTTCTATAAAATTATCTTTCAATTAGTAAACCTTTTATAACCCACAAAGAATTCGGAGGGAGAAATTCATTTTAAGTGGGGTATAGTGTTACACCCCGAGATTTTATGAGATGTATTCTTTTTAATTGATTTTATTTATTGTTTTGTATTATAAAAAAATATTATATTGCACTATATGAAATATCATATTATCTTTCATTATACGCAACATTATACTTGGCTTCTGTTATACACAATTTCAAGTTATTTTTATAGAATTCATTTCATGCAACATTAAGAATAGATTTTGTTCAAAGTATAAAAGAACTATATTTGGATTATTTTATACGCAACACCAAAGTTATATTTCACTAAACACAACAATGCCTTGGCTTTCATTACACGCAAGAGTGACCTTCCTTGAGAGCATGCGTTGTAAGTAATACTGAGTTTCACTAAACAAAGGAATATTATTAAAGTATTATTATTTAGTAGGATATAAACTAATTTTTAATAGTATTATTAGCCTCATTATTAATTTTATATAACATTAAAATTCATCTTATGTACTTTCTAGAACATGATATAAGAACAAATTCAGTTTTTTAGACAAAAAGACGTATTTTTCAAAAAATGCAGTTTTTGTCGCCATTTGAGGGCGTGCCATTTTTAAATCTAGTTTTTAACACTTTTATATTTTCTATTTTAAAAAATAAACATATTATTTGGATTTGGTACATCAAATTTTACATTGTTTTAATTTTTTATATTTTTCTAACCAAATTTATATTTTAATGAATAGCCAAAAATACTGCGTTTTAATTCAACACTGCTTTTTCATCTAATTTATTTCTATAGTTATATTATCTGTATAATTTGTTTTAAAGTGTTATTAGATTATGTTTTTATCATTTAATACAAATTTTTTTCATTGTATGTAATTTCACATTTAAATTGGATATAAAAACATGTCAATCATTCGATAGTTTTTACATCTTACAACCCTATTTTCTAGTTTTAACAACGAGAATTAATTTTAAATCAATTATGGAAAATATTATGATTTGAATTTTCAAAAAGGGATTCTAAATATGGAATAATTGGTTCAAAATTATGTTATTATGTTACTTTTATTTTTTTAAAATATTATGAATAGTAACTATGGTAATTTTTATTTACCATGGTTAATGGTAAATTGGGTAAATTAGGATAACAAACAATATGATAAAGATAATAAAATTACCCAAAAATGTGCGAAAATTCTATTAGATTAATTAAATTATACCAATCTCACCTAAGTGTAATAATTTATTCATTTAACTGAATTTTTCCATAAAACTGTTGTAATTATAATTAAAACAAAAGAAAGTGACGATATGTCACTCTCATATATCTTATAAGTATAAAAATTTTAATATAGTTATAATAATGATAAAACATAACACATAAATAGTCTCAGGAAAGATAATGAAATTATCTACATCATGTGAATTTATTTAGAATTATTTAGGCAATAAATAATTATCATTAATGTGACACAATAGTGATGTAGAAATTATTTTATTAATAGATACATCAAATAAATGTTTTGAAAAATATTAAAATAAATTTAATATGTATTAATTAATATTATACAATAATTTTAAAGGATATTATGACATGATATTAGTGTATTAAATATTTTGGTTCAAATTTATCATCATTGTGGATTATATTTAAAGTCAAATAAATGGATAGTGTCAAAATTGACACTATTGATATTTTATAAAAATAATTTTTTATTATATTATTTTAAAATCACAAAAATATTTAAAAATTACAAAGTGAAAATTATATGGTCAAAACATTAATAATTTATTCAATAATAGATAATTTACAACACATACTTAAATATTTATAACCATTTATTTTTTAGAATATTACTACCATAATTAAAATTAAATATATTAAATAAGGATAAATCAAAATGACAAGGTTTAGAATAAAATAAAAACATTTCTAGATTTTATTGGTTTAGAGGATTTATACCCAAAATCATCTTATCATATAAATAAACCTCATTTTGGGCATTTACGTTAAAAAATGAATTTAAATTAATTTAATAGATTAGGTATTTCCAAGGGTGCCCGTCCTCTCTCTTATAAAAGGGCACCACTCCTTCTCTTTTAATCGCACCTCTAAAGACATTATCTTGGCCAATCACAACTAATTTTTTCCCAAAAATTACCTTAATTCATCCTAGAGGACACACTTTTAGTATAAATATATCCTTGGGAGACCTTTTGTGCAAATCAGAAGGAGATACTCAAAAGAGAGAAAATTGTTTTATCACTACTTGAAAATTTCTTCTCCTCTTCTTATTCCTCTTTTTATGTTGTTATTATATTAAAGTAATAAATACATTATATTATACATTATGAGATTTTATTATAATTATGAGAAAACATTATACCTCCTTTTATCCATCATAAAAATAATAATCTCATCATGCGTGCGTGCGTATGGATTACCATCTCCACGCTGTGGTGTAATTTGTTATTTAACAATACTTAATTTGGATGGGTATAACGATGATTATAATGGATTTAATTAATTAATGTAGAATTATAATTATACTTTATAATTATTATACCGTCCAATTTGATACCATTTAACCATTATGTAAATAATATCATTGCTCGTGCATATGTACGGCTTACCGTCTCCACGGCGCTATGAGATTCATTCTCCACATTGACTATTCAAGAATGATTATAATGTATATATAATAAATAATCATGAAATATATGACATAATAATTCTACTATATTTATGTATTAATATATTTCATTTACTTGTTTCCATTGAATTCAATAAGGAAACAAAAACAACATTCATGCATACGTACGACCTACCGTCTCAATGAATAGTGTATTCCATTTCATTTATATATCTATTATATATAGTTATATATTTATTATTTATGATATATAAATCATTTTTTATATTATATATGTATTTAAATCACGATTTAAGTAATAATATCAATAACAACAATTCCAAACACGTTCGGTAAATAAATCAATTATTACCCAAAATGTTGCTTTAAAATGGAATTGATAAATAAACATGTAATATAAAGTCATTAGCGAATCATATATGATATCAAAAATATTATTATGGTTCTATTACAAGTTAATAATTTGTTTAAACCCACAATAAAGGAGTTACAGATACATACATAGGAAAATGAACCTAATGTAAGAGATAAATTTGTAATCACTTTTTTATATGAGATTTTTTATATGTATGTATTTACTGGGGGTATATTTATCATCCATGTCCATGTTTTCTTAAAATGTTTTCCTAAAATGTTTACTATTACACTATGTTTTTTGGAAGTCATTTTTACTCATTTTGACTTTTACTACATGATTTGGAAGGAATCTCTCTTTCATTTACCATATGAGTTACTTTTTGAATTAAATGACAAAAGTATGAGGATTGTGTTATTTTTTTAATATATTTGGCATGAATGTATTTTTACACTTTAATAACTCCTTATTTACATGAATATTCCATTAAAATATTTCATTTGTATTTTCAATTAAATTCTTTTCTTTTAAATTTTTGTGGTATTTTGAGAAAAGAAATTATTTTTGAAGAAGAAAGGATATTTTCCTCAAGAATTAAGTTTGAGTGTTTTATCAAAATTATTTTCCATATAAGATGGAAAATGGTTATTTTTGTATACATATTATTATTTTTATTTGATTGTGATTATGATATAATTATTTTTATGAAATATATGTATTTTATATTGAGTATGGTGGAATGATGTTTATCAAATCCATTTTATTTCATGGCTTATGCTATGATGACTGATTTAGGTTTTTGTGGAACATGTAAAAATGATTTCATTTTTATATGGTAGGGAACTATATATCCCTCCAATTCTTTGGTTAAAGATTTATATATCATCAGATAGAAAATATTGGAATGAAAGGTAAATATGGTTCTATAATACCAGGCATGAACAATAAGTAAATACAGTTCAGCAATACATGGCATGAATGACTAGTAATCCCAGTCCAGTAATGGAATTTTTCCACTATGATGGTCTTGGAAACCTTGCCTTGGATAATATAGAAATCATATTATGTGCTTATTTTTTCCACAATTCCTTTTTTATGAGAATTCTATTTTATCATGGTTAAAGTTACTTTATGATCTTTGCCTTACGTACTTCCAAGATTTATTTTATGACTAAAGATTTTAATATTTAAACATTATGTTAATGGTTTTACATTATTATGTTTATGATTTGTTTTATGTTCTCAATGTTTACCCTTACTGAGCATTTTATCTCACCCTTTTTATGTTTTCTTGTCCCCAGGATATAAAGAAAGGTTATTGGTAGGAAAACAAAAAGGAAAAATATTTGTGAGAGATGTTGAAGATATTCCACTATGTAAGAAGATTATGTTCCATGTTTCATAAGGAACTAAACTAATATAGTCTTTGGGAGTCTATTTGTGTCTTGTTTTAATTATTACACAAAATTAATGTAATGTCCATGTATGAAAATATTGGGTCGTTACATAAACTAGTGAAAAAGTCCATCAATATGTCCTCCCATTTCTAATGAGGAACATCTAACAGCTCAAGCAAACCAAAAAGAACACAGTGTTCAGCCTTAACCTTTCGGCAGACTAATCATCGAGACACCAACTATGCAATTACACCCTTCATCCCAGGCCATCAAAACTGACTCCTCAAATCTTGATATATCGCTTTCATGCGAAGATGTACCGCTAAGGGTTAACTATGGAACTCTCTGAGAACCATATCATACATCACTAAAGAGACAAAATCCTTCCCTGAAATATCACTTGGTGTTTTTCATCTTTAGACCAACCACTTGGGGCCTCATCATAAATAACCCGGTCCTTATAGACATCCACTTCAAGATCCCCTAACTGGGATTCATCCACCTGCTGCACCATAAATGACTGCACCATCATATAAAAAAACAACCTCTGACCCCAACTTTTCCCATGTTCAGATGTAATGATGAGAGTTCTTCCATCACCCTCCACGAATCACTATATTCATACAATACATCACTACTCAACTTCCTTATCAATGTATTAGCCACAAAGTTCACATTTCTTGGTGTATATGAAAATTTTAAGTTTTAATCATATAATAACTCTATCCACCAACTTTGTCACATGTTCAATTCATGTTGTGATAAAACAAACATTAGGATATTATGATCGGTGAAGACTGCAAAACACTCTCCAATGACTTAATGTCTCCACAACTTCATGGAAAATCCAACGGCCTCCCACTAAAGATCATGGGTTAAATAGTTACCCTCAGGGGGTTGAAAATATTAAGACCCATAAAAAACAACCGATATTTTCTACATCAAAACCCAACCTAACCCCAAACTTGAAGCATAACAGAGAACCTCAAACTGAACTCCATCTACTAGAAGAAAAAGAACCATAGTACTTCCCCACTTCTTTATCAGATACTCGAATGAATCTTAACAATGATCAGTTCACAAGAACACCTGACCCTTTATAGTAAACAGTGTCATAGGAGTCACAACCTGGGAGAAATCTACTATAAACCTCCTATAATATCTTGCAAGACCAGGGAAACTTTACACCTCTTCAACTATCTTGGGGGATGACCAAGACACAACTAATAAAATATATGATGGATCCACAGCTACTCCATGATGGCATATAACATTTCCAATAAAATAGACTTCTCAATCCCAAAAATTACACTTGGACAACTTCCCAAATAGCTATTGTTGATGATGAACTCCAAAAACACCACTTAGATTCTCTTCATGCTCCTCCTCGGACGTGTAGTACTTAAGGATTCCATTGATGAAAAACACCATGAAAATATCTAGGAAATAAGGAAACATAACATCCATAAACCCCATAAATTTAGTTGGATCATTTTTCACACCAAAGGGAATCACCATGAACTCATAATGCCCATGATGACAATGGAAAGAAGTCTTCAGGATATCCTCATCCATAAAATGCATCTGATGATATATAGACCACATGCTGATCATAAAGAACCAACTTGAATCCTTTATTTGATTGAGTGAATCATCAATCAGTGGAAGAGGATATATATTTTTCACTGTCAGTTTGTTTAAGAGACGATAATTTACAAACAACTGCAAACATTTATCATCATGATTTATGAACAAAACTAGTGCACCCAGTGGTGACACAATCAACAAAACAAAACCAAACTACAATCAACCATCGAGCATTATATATAGATCTCTCAAATCAGAAGGTTTCATCTTATAAGAAGACATTGAGATATGAGACATGCCTGGATAAAGCTCAATCCCAAACTCAATATCCCGTTAAGGGGGTAACACTACAACCTCTTTTTGAAATACCTCATGGTACTCTTCCATAATCCTAGGAAACTCCAACTAATAAACCTCCGATGAACTCATAATAATCTCATCCATCAAGGATGATAAGGATGGAACACACTGCTAACCTATCTAAGTGTCTCTCTCGCCAACAAACACTACAAGCACTCAATATTTCTCTATGAAAAACACCTACCTCCTGAAGAAATCCACAATATCCTACACCAAACACAAAAAACCCAAAATGAGGATGAAATCATGTGGTTATATCTATAAAAATAGGAAATATCCCCAATATATGTGCTACCCCATTACTAGATCATAGTGTCTACATACTTCAAACAACTCATCTCAACCTTTAACTAGCGTAGTCAACACCAAGGGAACTGGAATCCTCTCTACCCCATGTACCAAAGAATTGAAAAGGGTCGGTGATATGAAGCAATGCATCACTCCTGAATCAAAGAAGGAATGTACCCATGCTGAAAATTAGTAAAGAGTACCTCGAACAATGTTTGTATTACCAGGAACAGGCAACACTAAAGTATGAAGTTGACCCTAACCTACTCCATGGCCTCTCTAACCATGATAAAAACCAACTCCATAGTTGTGATTTACTCTCTAAGGTAAGGGAGAATCCTAGGGATATCCTATAACTACCCCATATGCTCCTTGCTGATCCAGAACTGGTGCAACCTACTGTTTCTTCCTTATTTGGAATAGCGTCAAGGGAGGAACCTAAAGCGAAACACCTGATGCGCACTGGCTTCTTAGAATGGTCGGGCACTCTCACAGATGATGACCTCAACCTGCATAAGAAATAAAATCATCGGATCTCTTAGAATAGGTCTGAGAGCCACTACCCCCAATGAAATGAGGCACTGAGGGCTAGGACCTACCCTTAGTAGAAAGGAAACTCTTCTAACTTGAAAATTGGGATCCTCAGACCATAACGTTTCTTCATGAGTAATTCTTATGAATCCCCTCTCTTAAGGATGCAGTTCTTTCTAATGTCATTTAAATGACCTATATCCTCACATGTAGATCAAGATATGTCTTCATTATAAATAAGGTGTCCTGGTGATGGATCTCTAGATGCAAACCCTCCACTAGATGCCTCTTCATGGCCTCATCATATAGAAACAGGTCTGAAGCATATCACCAAATGTTCCTAAAATAAATCTGGAAATCTCACACACTCAAGCTCCTCTGTCGAAGGGTAAGTAGATCTTAGTGACTAGCCAACTTCATAGTCTAGGAAAGAAACCTAAATATGAACTTCTCTCATAAATTCTCCCATGAGATAGCTAACTCCTCACAATCATTGGGGAACATGAACTACCACTGCCTCATTACCCAATGAAATATCATCCAAATCAATGACACCTTGTTCTCTTTTTGAGCATTGATCAAACTAAAAGCTATCTCAAACTCCTAAAACCAGTCTTCCAGGACTACATATGAAAACATATCTCTCATTCTTCTGTATACTCTGGTGTGAAAACTTACAAAGTGTCCTATTCCATGCGTTGTCGTTTTCAACCTCCACTCTGCAACGATCTACTGGCACAACATGCTAAACATCATCTGCATGAACCTAATGAGGATGTTGACCTAGAGCCATACCTACAAATGAAAAACAATTAGATCGTTTAAACCTACAATATTTCATACTTTATCATTAATTATTTTTTTATTCATTTTTTGTTAACTTATCCCAATGTCTACCCCTTTCAAACACAGGTGCAACGAAGAATGATGAATGATCCTTTCCTAGGTCTCTACCCTGTAGCCTATATCAGCTCATTTTGTAGCAATAATAAAATTAAAGGTTTGCTCATCAGATCATAGGTGGACCTAAATACCTACTTATCTTCAATTCTCTAGTGTTTAAAATACATTATAAACAAGACTAACATTGTTTCCCTACCAACTAATGCAGTCTAACATGTGCCTAACTCCAAAATCCATCATATCCCTCAATCAGACCTCTAACACAACTATGTCATGAACACCTCCCCACAAATTTTACCCCTCATTGGTTGGAAATCTGAGAAGAGGGATAATGACCATGAGTCCGACCTTTAGTAGGCCCCAGGTTTGAGACTAGCAACAAGCGTATGAAAAATACAAAAATGGGAGGAATTACCCTATAAGATAACACCTGAAAAAGAGGGAGAAAAGACAAAAACCAACCAAAACATTGTCAATCTATAATATAAAATAATTACTAAGTGAACATATGTAATGTCCTGAAAAGACTACTACAGCTGAAAAGGAAAACTGAATGTACCAAAAGAAACTAAAACAAAAATTACCATCATTCTTGAACACCTCCTATAAAACCCCAAGCTAGTAGCAACCATCCTGATCTCTATCCTATTCTAAGTGACCTGGATAATATTTTATATAATGTAGGGGGATTAAAATACTATACTCAGTAGAGTCCTCCATGAGGCCTCTTGTGAAAATGTAAATAAATAATTCAAAAGAATAGTGAACAATAGGTGAAACTAACTCTTCACCTAAACAGGAATACGATGTTCCGGACCTCTCCATGACTACTCTCACCAAGTTTCACATACATGTGTATATAATATAATGTTTGAAACAAGTAAACACGTACACAAGATATTCCAAAATCTTCTATAAATGATCTTGGAGCATAGCCCATTTCACAAGCTTCGATTTGACTAGTCGTAGAGCCCAAATAAAGTTACATATTAGGAGTTATGGACATTTAAATTTGGTCTGGAAAATTGGTTTGAGGAGCCCATTCACGAAGCTCCATCCACGATCGTGGAGCAAAGGAATTTGACTGAAGCCTTTGCTAGCACTGCGAAGGTCATGAAAGTAGTCACCACAACTACAAGAAACGTGAGGGAACATGACTGGAGCCTCCATGAGCATCGTGAAGGTCGTCACGATAGCCTCCATGACTATGAGAAACATAAGGGAACTCCCTCTAGTTGCGGAGTGAGACTTCATTCATGACATAATTTTCTTTTCATCATGCACATTGGCTCTCTACAGCGAGCTCCACTGACCTCCATCACTTATAAATACTCAGTTCACCCCCTTCAGACAGACGGTTATGCCTCCCCTTCCACGGCTGATCTCCCATTTCGTGGTGCTCCCGAGCACTGCAAAGTGATGCCCTTCAAAAAGGGAAATTCCATTTGTGAAGGAGGGAGATTATTCGGGATTCTCAAGGCTCCATGAATCCCCTTTGCTCCACAAGACTTTTTGATCTGTGAAGCCCTTTCCTCCATGAGACCCTGAGCTCCGTGAATCCCATTTGATCCATGAGAAAATATTCTCTATGAGGCCATGATCCATATGAAACTTTCCTCTATGAAGTTTCTCTAAGAGAAATTGAGCTCTCTAAGACTATATGCTCCGCGATACCCTTAGCTCTGTGAACCCTATTCATTTTTGAAGCCCTATCCTATGCAAAGATCCTACCTTCACGCCGACCTGTCCATAATATGGCTGCTGCACCCCCGCACCCCTGCTTGGGATCTGTGTTAGGCTGCAGTACCGACCCTCCGGGTCAGTCCCTTTTCTTCCATCACTGACCACCATGAAAAATGGAGACTCGCAACTCAAAATTTTTAGGATGGGACATCGACATTTTCCATTACAACCTTATGCAAAACCATATTCCACCTATTAAATACCATAATTCCAGATACTTCTCCAAAATCCATGAAACACCTTAAGACGATATATTCCTCTTGTTCCATTTCACATGTCATGAGTTGATATTTTCCTCTTTAATTCCCCATGTACCTTGATTCAAACCATTCTTCAAGCTACTCATCCAAAACCCATCAACTGACTTTTATACCAGGTTGAATTGCTCTTGCGTAAGTCCCAAAACCAGCCATTTCTAGGTGCCTTATGCCTAATAGTCCTATATATATTAATTTAAAGTGTAGTACTCCATATAAGACCAATATAAGATGCCTCTTGCTCCAAAAAAGAGATTCCTTATGTGCCAAGAGCAAGATTCCAATAGTCCTCTCTACATGACTATAAACTATAGTACTCCCTATATGAAAAATATAGGATTCCTATTACTCTAAACCATTTATGCCATATGATCCTTGCATAAGATTCCAATAGTACTCACTAAATGACTTTAAACTACAGCATACCCTATCTTTCAATAATAGTATGCCTCTTGTTCTAAATATGAGATGGCTTATGTAATAAGAATATGATACCTCGTTCCATGATTACAATGGAATAATTTCAAGAGAGTTGGAATCAATTTGAACATTCCATCACTCCACCTCATGATTTGCAGGGCATTCATTCGATATTCATCTTCTTTCATGTCTAGAGAGACCCCTTAATGGCATGGTCCCCTGTCACCTCAACTCACCTACCGTCCTAGGCCAACACCCTGGAATTTTTCAGATGACACTTCGAGTCAGGTTTTCTGTTTCGAGCACGGTCTGCAGTCGACCCTTATTTGTTTTTCTCCATTTCAGGATAATTTAATGTAGATTTCATGTATCAAATATGTTCAATATTTATCCTCCATCGTCAGACCACCCTCACTGCATTCTGAATATCGGGCATGTGATTCACACATTTCATCTCCCATTGTTCGGACTGATTCCAACACCCTTGGCATTATACCGCTTCTGTAGTATCTCATAGATGTATTCTCCAATTATATGACTCAACCCACTAGTGATTTAGGATTCCCTCATGACTAGACATTAAGAAGACATCCTAGAATGCTTCCATGTGTAAGACCCATCTAAAATTATCTCTCCATAGTGGCTCCCAGGCAGCCTCCAGAAATAATCCCCATCAACCATTGTTGATCCATAGTGGGACCATAGAATCACCCATGTGTATGCCCCATAAACCATTTCCACTACTTAGTGGCATACGGGATGCTTCCATGCGTAAGCCCCATCCTCCAATTCCTCTCCTTAGTGGCACCCGGTTAGCTTCATTGGGTAAGCCCCATCCACTATTTCTTCTCCTTAGTGTCACCCGAGAAGCTTCCATGCGTAAGTCCCATCCACCATTACCACTCCATAGTGTCACCCGGTCCACCTTAGCATGTAATACCCACACCCAAACAGAATTATGTGTACTTTTATCCTTTCCCCCTTTCTGAGAAAGGTACATAAGAAGCCTCTCTGAGGTTCAATCCCATCATCCATCAGTCCCGACCACTTCACGTCGGTCTGACTTCATCCCACCTAAAGATAAATTGTATCCCCCATTACAGACTACATGGACATTGACCTTTGACCTCTTCGGGAAAGGTATGTTGGAATCCTCTATGAGGTTCAAGCAGAACACCCATCATTCTCGATCACTTCACATCAGGTTCACCATTTTTCTTTCTAATGCTTTCATCATGGTTCACACCTGTTTGTTGGAGGACATGCTGATTTGTTTCCCTACATTCCCACTTTCCAAAGGTGGGGGGAATCTATCACCTATTCAGTTATTTTTTCTCCTTGATCGAAATAAGATGATGGGATGTTGATTTCTCCTTCTATGTATTCCTCCTCAGATCTCATCTCATAGTCTGGGTCTCTTGTAAAGATTAGTATGTTATTCGTGAAACTCATCCCAGTTCCATATCTTTGTGGACTCCGGTTAATTACACTGCTTCTGCCTAGACAATCCAAGGGGTCTTGACACGTCAGCAACCTTTAGTCAGAGAAGATGACAAGATCAGGAATATCAGAGCATCTCTGTATGTGTGGAAATTGGTTAATTTTATTCTTCTTCATAAGATTGAATCTCAATGGAGTAGAACCTAAGGAATCCCACATCGATCACAGGGTATCATATTCTAGATGTATTTCTCTGAGGTTTTCCTAAGCTTCCCATGTTTAACATGGAGTATTCCACGAGTTTCATATCATTCAAAGAGAGTTATTCCAAAGTCGTATCTTCTAAGGTGTTCTTCAGGCATCTCATGATGAACACAAGGTATGCTATATGTTTAACTTCTTATGGATATGGAATTAGGGTGACCAGGGTGCCCCACGAAGGCAGATCAGATTGGTATATCCCTTATAGGGATGACATGGAGTGTTCACCAGGTAGATGGATCAGGACTCTCAATAAAAGTGGACCTAGGATGGTGTTTCCCATAATGGGAAGATATAACCCCGTGAAATCCGATCTTGACACCATTGAGGGAGGATCTAGGAGAGTGCACCCTAGAAATGGGGAAACCAAGGCTTACCATTGGCTGGGATTGAACATCGGGGAGGCTCCTACGTACCATGTGTAGGAGACATGTATCAAAACCCATGTAGTTCAAATGGGTGAGGCTTGAAATTAGGGTGTACACAAAGTAAAATTACCCTGAGACATGTTGGGGCTTATGCCTGAATAGCAGCCCATCACAAGATTAACACTCTTGGTTGGATGGTTATGGATTGTGTGGGGCTTATGCATGGTTAGCTGCCCAGGTGGATGACATAATCTTATCAGGATGCCACGACCCATGTAGGAATCAGTATAGATGATGCATGGTTTAATGAAGTGGGTGGTGAATGAGTTGGGACCGACATGAAGATAACCGTAGTGTTGGGATTGAACCTCAGAGAGTCTTCCTACATATCAATATGACAGGGAATCATACTCCACGTAGTTCGGTGGGGTGATGGGACACCTAAGGAGGTGGCCTGTGAGAATGGAAACATGTATGGAACTTGGAGGAAGTAGAACCTCTGGGTTGGGGCATGACCTTCCTGAAACACAAAGTCTCAAGGGAGAGACTAGGATGAGGCATGGGTGGAGGGCTTGAACCTCAGGGAGGCTTCCTATGTATTTCTATGGCAAGGAATCAAAGACCATGTAGTTCTAGATGAGTCATAGAATTGTGCTTGGTGCAAAGGAAAGTGACCCGACAATGATGTTGGGTATTATGTGTTGTTAACAACCCACCATTGTCTGATGCTCAGGGGGTAGACTCGTGATGTGGGCCCCAATAAAGGGGACTACAACAGCTTATCATAGACAGGGGAATACAATGGATTACCGTCAGTCGGGGAATACAATGGCTTATCGTCGATCAGGGACTACAGTGACATACCTCTAGTAGGGGACTACAATAGCTTACCATTGGTTGGGGAATACAATAAGTTACTGTTTCCAATTATGTCACCAGGTCACGCGCGTCTGTAATGTTTGAGGGACGTCAGCGCAGCTTTGTTGCCTCGAATTCCCTCTTTCCAAAGGCGGGAAACATTCGCTCCTTATTCAGGGACGTCTTCTCCTTGATCGAAATGGGATGATGGGATGTTAGTTATTCCTTCCGCAGATTCCTCCTCAGAACTCATCACCTATTCCGAGTCTCCCTTATAGATTTAATACGTTTTTCATGAAACTCTTCCCAGTACCATGTTTCTATGGACGCCGGTTAATTACACTGCTTCTGTCATGAAATTCCAAGGGGTCCTGTCAGTGCAACAACCTTCAGTTGGGGTAGTAGTCATGTCGAGGCATTACTGGTGGGTCTGGATGTTGGGTAATTGGCTTTTCTGTCTTTTCCCCTTATTATAGGTCTTCTCGAGGGTGAGGAAGCCCATGGAATCCCACATCGAGCGCAGTAAAATCATATTCCATATGCACGTATCTGAGGTTTTCATCAGCTTCCCAGGTTTAACATAGGGTATGCCACAAGTTTAACATTCAGCGGAGACAGATCGGACTGATCAGAACACCGATGAAGGAAGATCAGATTGAGGAACCCCCTTGAGGGAACACCGATATTGGGGCAGACGCATGGGCGGCTTCCCGAATGTTGTGGAGGGGAATGAGGGTGGCATGATCTCACCAGGACATGGTGGCCTGGGTAAGAATCGGGATGGAAGATGGTTTTGGGGCTTAAGCCTCGAAGAGACTTCCTATATACCATGCCTTAGCATGGATCAAATTCCTCGTAGTTCGGGATAGTGTGGCGCTTAAACTCTAGACTACCCAAGGAGTGGGTGAACCGACGTGAAGAATGTTCGGAACGACCAGGTGGTGGGCTTGAACCTCGTGAGGCTTCATATGTACCATGTCTTAACATGGATAAAAGAACACATAGTTCAGAATGGTGTGTGTCGGAGGGACGACATGAATAAGGACCTTGGTCCAATGGGTGTGGGCTTGAACCTCATTGAGGCCACCTACGTACCATGCCTTGACATGGATCAAAGTCCTCGTAGTTCGGGTGGAGTTTGGTGAACTGACGTGAAGGGGGTCGGAATGACCAATGGTTGGTGGGCTTGAACCTTAGGGAGGATTCCTACATACCTTGCCTTGGAAAAGATCAAAGACCACATAGTTCAGGTTGGTGTGGGGGCTATTGAACCGACGTGAAGGGGGTGTCAGAACAACAGGATGGTGGGATCACACGGCTCACCGCTGGATTGGAATGCTATTTAACATCATGCGGGATAGGGACCTATCTAAGAACTGACATGAATAAGGACCTTGGTCCATGTGGATTGTGGGATTGAACCTCAGGGAGGCTTCCTACATTCCCTGCCTTGGTATGGATCAATGTCCTTGTAGTTCGGGTGGGTGCTGGTGAATCGACGTGAAGATGGACCGAGGGTCCAATGGGTGTTGGTATTGCACCTTGGGGAGGATTCCTAAGTACCATGCATTAGCACGGATCAAATTACACATAGTTCGGGTTGGTCACAATGGCTTACCATTGGATTGGAATGCAGTTTAATGTCCTACGGGATGGGGGTGCTTGGGGCTTATGCTCTGAGATGGCCCAAGGTGTGTCATGGTCGATGCTCACTCTAAGCCCACGGGAGTCATGATCAGTGTGAGACACAAGATTTTGCAGGGACCTGATGATCACGTCGAGAAGGGTGCGTCTGTGGGATGCTAAGAGGTACTTATGCATTGGGCGACCCATGGTGTTGGGACTTACTCCATGATGGAGGCCCGAGGGTGACAAAGCGCGGAGGGAGAGGGATTTGGCACCCAAGAAGAGAGTAGGGAGGCATGTTCCTTATCACATCCTCTGCTAGCCTTGGGGACAGAAGATGAATGGAGGGAGAAGGGGGCTATGCCTCCTACAAGGATGGATAGTGGCTTACACTAAGGTGGTTGCCCTTCCCACGTGGACAAATGTCACTCCCATAAGGAGGATATCATCCCCTGTAGAGACCATGGGGAGAGGAGAATGTTTGAGGTGGGGGGACGCTGCATGAGAGGCACATGGAGATGTCACATTTTAACATTGTGTGTTGATGATGAGGGTACTTGGCAGTTTAACATCCTATAGTTCGGACGAGGTGGGTTTACTCTGCACCATTAGGACTTACATAACCAGTACCGTCTGCTCCTTGTGGGAGGGAAGATATCGGGAATGCCGTACTGAAGGTGGGTCACAGAGCGAACCATAGAGGGGTCCATGTTAGCGTGGCTATGTGAAGAAGAAACAAACATTAGCGTGCCTATGAGAAGAAGAATTAGGGGAAGCAACTCCATGGGCGGTATCGTCCAGGGGACTTTGAAATCACATCGTGTGAACCTGGAGGGTTGCACGTGAAAAGGAATTGTCAAGTAGAGGGGTCCATAGGTGGGGACCTTGTTGAGTTTGGTCACTCTGCATGTTGAATGGAACTTGGGAAGGGGTGTTCTTCACGAAATGGGGTGCCTTAGCCTTAGCATGGGGTGGAGGTGCAAATTGGGGGTGCTTCACAAAGTAGAAGGGGATTCATGGAGCACTGCCTCGCGAAGCACAGGAGCCTCGCGAAGCGATGTGTTGTGAAGCAATGTGCTTTGCGAAGTATAGTGACCCTGCCTTGGCATGTGGATAATGTGTACATGAAGGGTGTTTGGTATAGCATAAATGCTCTATGACAACCCGGGTCCCCTTGGGAATCCCCTTCCATCGCGAATGCCCTTAGGATTCGCAAAGGGCATCCCTCTCAGAAGAGGGTACCACAACGAGACAATGTGGAGGCCCCTCACATAGCTCATGATTCGAAAAGCAAATGGTGATTCTCGATTTAGGATCTAGGAAGGCGAAAGGTCAGATTTTCTGTCTTCTTTGGGCTCAAGGGGAGTCTGGTATTTATAGGCAAGAGGCGCCGCGGAGCAGAGCTTACGCGATGTGAAGAGGGATTCAGTTGCTTCATGGAGGGTCACGAATCTAAAGGGAGTTGGCGGAACAGAACGCCTCTGTTGCTTTGGGGTGGGATCATGAACGTCAGGGGAATTTTCAGAGTGTACCACCTCCCTTGCTTTGTGGTGGGCTCGCGAATGTTAGGGGCGTTCGTGGAACTTACCACCTCCTTTGCATCGCGGCGGTGGCGTTGCTTGGGTGGGACTCCGTGTCGTGGCATCGTGAGGTAGGTCACGGGGCATCTTTTTCATTGTTCTTTTCATCCAAAATTTTGGCACCAACAAATTCCCCCCCCCCCTCAAACATGGAGACTCAAAGGGATCAAGGGTCGAAGTTTGAGGTAAATTTCCGAAATCATCGCCCATTCGTGGTGCTGACTCGTGAAGAGGGCGCGCGAGGCGGAGAGGGGCCACGTGGGCTGGACACGCTGTGATGCTCCACGTGGGTTGGACGCGCCACGAAGCTCCGAGGGTCGCCGCCTATAAATAGGGGGGTTGACCACTCTTTTTTCCTTTCCCTCCTCCACTAACTTTTCCTTTTGTGCTCTCGATTCACGAAGCTCCATGTACTCCGCGACTACCCACCGCAAATCGAGCTTCGCGGAGAACTACAAGCCTTTGACTCCGTGATAGCACTACATGACAGTGTGTCTGCAGGTCGAGGCTAGGCTCCGCGATAATTCTTCGCAAATGAGATCCGTGAACAGGATTTTCGACACGAGCTGAAAACATTTCGGGGTCTTGAAACCTAATAGACCATCGAGAAGCTGCCCTGGGGGTGCTTGTAGACGCCGCCCTGAGGGACGAGATGGCCAATTGTTTGGGTCTGGGAGAGTTGGTCCGTAGCCATTCAGATCATAATTCATGGATGGGGCTGCTATCAGGGAGCCAAAATAATTATCCATTGTGTAAGAGGCTTCCATTGTATGGTTTCGGGCTGAGGGATGACGTCTTCATTCCTGAGGCATGTAGAGACGAACCAGCCTGCTGGTTCCTAAGCATGTCGTGCCAACACCGATGGTTCAGGGAACCTGATGGTCATGCACGGGAAGAATTCACACCTGTCATTGTAGACATCCTATAAAATCATATAAACAATGTTGATGGGAAGCCATTTCAGTCAGAGATGTCCCCTCCCATGTACCGAACAATACTGTATGTAGCCTTGAGTGATTCGATGAAGGGGTGGTCTGATGAGTGGGACCTGCACCAGGGCGGAAACTTCACAAACGATTGGGCATGGGCCTACTGGGTAGGCGCCTCATGCGAGGAGTTTGGAGCTGAGCTGAGGAGATTGGGTTTGTATGAGGCGGATTGGGACTCCCCATTCCACATATATCAACCAAAACAGCTGATACCAGAGCTGTTGAGCAGATGGTCATCTAGGACCAACACGTTTCACCTGCACCATGGGGAGGTCGACATCATTCTGTGGGATGTCCATCAGATTTATAGGGTCCCAATATTGGGGGATATGTATGATGAGTTCCTCACTATCATGAGCATGTGGGAGGATCCGGAGAAGATGTCGCAGCTGGCGCTGGCACTGATGGGGCTGGTCTCCGGAGAAGTCAAAGAAGCGGTGAGGTATGTCCACTCAAAAAGTGGTTCAAGCAGTTCATGAACTTCTCGTTGGCTCGAGAGTTTCTCGTGAGGCCTCAATATTTTATGAAGGGGGATCAACGGGGCAAGGAGCATTCATATTGTTGGATCTTAGAGGACATTCAATGGAAGACCACGGGTTTCAGTTTCAATACCGAGAAACAGCAGATAGTCAGACTGGCGGTGTTTATCACGGCCCTTATCTTTGGTTGGATCCTTCCTATGAGAGATACCAACATGGGGCTTCGGCCAAGCTCATTCATCATGGAGTCCATGTTTTAAACATGAGGGCGGGTCAATATGGGTATTCCGATGCTCGCCAGATTATACAAGATACTACGACTTGTTTGTGATGGCAAGAGGCCGCAGAGGATATGTGGGCCATTCCATCTTCTGTATGGGTGGATCGCATTGCACATCAGGGGGGTTTAAAAATATCTTAACCCCATCTTGCCTCCAGGGTCAATCTTCCGCCCATCCATTTTGAATGTTGTCGGGAGCTTTCTAGCCAAATTAATTGTACCGTTGGTACTAAACTGAGTGTGGAAGGCGGACAAGTTTAATTTCCACCCATTTCCCTTGCCGACATGGGTACTCACCGATGATGGTCAGGGAACAAAAGAGCACCGGGCCTATCTCTTGACCTTTCGGGGTGGAGTCTTGGTAGCAAGGGTGGACTGCGAGCCTCTCTACAAGCTGTACACCCCCCACTAGTTTTCAAGGAAATTTTGGTGCCTTTAGTGGCTGACCTAGCATGTCTACTAGGAGGTGCGCCACGAGTAGAACCCTTTTTTAATGAGGCAATTATTGATCATGTTCACATGGGAAGAAAGAAAAAATGCGGAACACATTGCCTCCGCCTACTGCTACCTTTTGACTGGTGAAGGAGTACACCATAAGTTGGGAGGCAGCTTATCTAGGTGAAATGATGAAGCAACCAACTCTTCGAGCTGGTGATGGCGGGCCTTCCCCATCCCAGGGTTGGATTTGGAGGGCGTCAAGGGCCTCTCATGGTGGCAGGGCTACCGTGGCAGTGAGACCTGCACCAGATGAGGGTGAGGCAGTGGCAGCAGATCCAACAGCAGCGGCAGTTCCGATAGTCCCAAGAGAGTATATCCATCCAGAGGGGTGGCCACCAAGGAGATTCTGTAGGATATCTACTTAGGCTCCGGGGAAACGTCTACGCCATATCAACATGCCAGAGAATGCTGCTTTCCCAAAGGCCTGGGATATTTGTAATGTCAACCGACAGTTCCTCAACCTTCCCGAGATGTGGCAACACCTGAACTGTCTTAGGATGGATGTACTGGGTATAGGCCCTGTCCAGGCTGGTTTCGCAGTGTCTCTGGCGAAGGCAGAGCAATATCTGGCTGAGCTGGAGGACATTGTACATTCCAGGGGTGCCCCGCGTCCGATGAAAGACTGGGTGAGGGTACTGCTGGATCAGAAGGTTCACCCATAGTTGTTGGCCACTGAGATTAGAGAGTGCTTCCCCCTACCGGAATAATCAGATGAATCCTCTTGGGAGGACAAGGCCGGTGGAGGGAGCCCGTTGGAGGAAGGTGAAGTCAGCGATCAAGACTTGGGTCTCGACGATTTCTCGGAGGTTCTCGAGGTAACATTCCTTGTTTTTTTCCTCAGGGTCGGCTCTCAGGACATTATGGGCTTCTTACCAATGTCTAAACTACGTAGGAGGACCTTGTACATAGACCTCGCTCTGACCCCTCAGTGGGTGATGATGCTGGACCCTCAGAACCCGCACTTGTGGTCGCGTCCAGTTCTGTGTCTGGCGGGGCTATGACACCCGAGGTGGCTTCTCTAGAGTCTCCAAACCGTCCAACAATATACGAAGGGCCAGGCATTGGGGTCCCGTTAACATCAACTTATGAGCAATACTAGGAGTTCAATCACTGTATTTCCTTTCCACTAAATTCATTACTACCACACGCTGATCTTGCCGACTGACATCTATGCCCTTATCTATTACGTATAGTTCTTCGACTAGAATGGACTGTTGCGGCGAGGCTGGTCGGGATTTCTGGCAGTGCCCTTTCCAGGGGCATGCTAGTAATTGCGAAGATAGTTACCCAGCCTACCCAAGCAGCAGCTCCCCCCATCATTGGTGGGACCGCCACCGGGGTGACGCCCGAGGTCATTGAGGTGGGTTCTGACGATGAGGATAGACCAGTAGACCCAAGTCCTGCCATGCCTAATCCAATTCTAGATATCGCGGTTGATCAAAGGCCAGATGCAGATCCCGGTGAAGATTTCCTGAGGGCGTATCCCACATACAAGCCTTCCAACCACGCAGACTAGGATGAGATGGTCTCTGATGAAGAGGACAGTGACTTAGTCTGTCGATGATCATGGAATATGATCGTATGTTTTATCGAAAGGACCCCCCAGGAATTATGGCTGGATGAGATGGACATACATCGCTTGCGGCTGCGCGAACTGTGTGCTGGGGGGTGGAAGCCCAATGCCCTCATCTGCTCATCTGAGATCTTATGGCAGAGAAGATCCAGGAGTATGATCGTGGCCTTAGCGCGGGATGGCAGAAGAAGAAGGCGACCAGCATCAAGAAGCTCCAGGAGGCTGAAGAAGAGATCCAACAACTACAAATCCAAGCGGATGAGCACTCAACCTCTCTTAATGCACAATCAGAGCTGATCCTGCAATTGATGGCCCAGCTAGCAGAGGCGGAAGGTTGTCTAAGGAAATATTCTAAAGAAATAGACATCCTTCAGGATGACATAGAGTGAGCCCAAACAGAGGATGATGAATTGCGCGCCATCGCTGCTGAGGAGGAGCGGGATTTGAGCCGGCGGCAGTAACTCATGGATGCCATAAGTCAAAGGGTGGCAAAACTACAACACTCTTTTGACGGGGTCGACTTTTCCATGGGAGGAATAAACCCCAGAGTGTTGTAAGGATCACAAACTCTCAAACATACATTCATGTTTTGATTTATTTGATTGCATAGCATGCATGAGTCTCGTTATCGAGGTTGGATTAATACGCATCTGTTATATTCGTGAAATGTCCAGTGGTTAGTCTCTAAGCTCATGCGGGTTGAGCCCAAAGTGAGAAACAAGGGGTGACCATCATGTTATTCCATCTGAACATAATGCGTCGAACAAGATTCATGTATCCGGATTTTAAGTAACCAATCCGGATCTTCTAGGGAGACATGGGAGAGGCCTGATCGGAGGATTAGGACCTCAGAACAATTGATGATCCGTTCTTTCAATGTGCTCTAGTACACGAGCGGGGTAACGCCAGGGGCGTTGGGATTAGTTCCAACATAGGGAAGTTGAAGGTGTAAATCATGATACTCAAAATTCAGAACTCCATGTGGGGTGGCATGACAATAAAGGATAACTATTGACCATGTTTGAAACACAATATCCTTATTGCATTAGCCTAAAATGGGGATAACAAATGAGGTCCAAACATTGACCATGTTCGAAACACGAGGCCTAACTCAAAATGTTACCCATTAGTCTTCTGGAACGTTGGCCCAAGACAATAGGCAGGCCATAGGCCGAGCATCCATACTGTTAGGGGGTTCTTTCAGACATGAAAGAGGAAGAGGGTTCGAATAAGGGGCACGCAAAGCGTGGAATGTGGAGTGAGGGTTTGTTCGAATAGAATCTAACACTCTTGAAATTACGCCATCATGGGAGAAGCACACTGGATGGACACATCATTTTAATCATGGATCATTCCTTCTTTCAGATAGGGACTCTATGGAGAAGGGGGATGTCACTTCCCAACGTCATCTTGGGGAATCCTAAACTTTTTTTGGTAAAAAATTAAAGCTGCATGGTTCCCCACGAAGGGTCAGGCCACATTCCAGAAATGGGGAGGAAAAGGAATTTATGATTCCTGTGGCTGAACCCTGGGCAAAATAATGAGGTGTCTCTACGTATCCCACAGGGATGGGAATCAAGCCGTACGTTGTTCTTAAGGCATAGTTTAATGTCATGTAGGACGATGAGAAGAATGGTTGCGCTGGTACGCATCCTACCAATAATACTAAGCCCATGTGAGTCATTCTCGATTTGGGAAACAATAAGCAGTGGTGGGACTCTACCGACACCGAAAGGGACATGGTGGGGAAAAGGGACGCTAGGTGAATACCAGCCCAATGATGCTAACCCATCTATGTAGCGCACCTAGACACACGATGAGATAAATCCAAGTATGTTGGAATTCCACTTGCACATGATGAAGTGGAAATGTGTGAATCATGACGCTCAAAATTCGGATCACAATGATAGCGGCATGATGATGGAGGATAACTGTTGACTGTGGTGAAAAAATAGAATCTATATCGTGTTAGCATGGAATGGGAACAGACAAATGAGGGTCGACTATTGTCCATGTTCGAAACACATGACTTGTCACATATGTCGTCTGAGATCCTTAGAGATGTTGGCCCAAAACGGTTGGAGAGACCTTAGGCCCATCATCCATGGAGATCCCTTAAGCCTAGAATCCATGTCGTTTGAGGGTCCTTTGGGATGTGGAGGAGGATGAGGATCCAAATGGAGAGCTCACGAAGTATGTTCATGGAACGAGGGGAATGTCTCCATGAAAACTGCACACTTCAATCTCTTTGTCAAAATGCATCTGAATATGTTAATGAGACGTATTAGACATAGGGAGTCGATTCCCTTCCAATATGGAGATCTTAGTTTAGGGTCATAGAGTTCGGACCATGGATGGGAGGAAACACAGGAGGCACGTGGTGGGGTAACTCAAATATCCAACGTGAATGGGAACTGGGGGTTCCGACTACTACCTATTCCAGGGGAGAGGTTTTAGGTCTAGGGACCAAAAACAAGAGTTGAGATGGGCCTAAAGCAAAGTGAAAAGGCTTTCCTATGTACCCCATGGGGATGGGGATCAAGCTGCACATAGTTTTTGAAAGGGTCTCAGTTTAAGGTCTTAGAAATTAGACCATGAATGGGTAAGGAGAGCAGGAGACACATCATAATGTGGTTACAAAACCAAACGAGTATGAGGACATAATCCCTACTTACCATGTGTTCTCTAGGGAAGTGCTCGAGTCAAGGGACCAAACATGAATGTTAGGCCAGGCCCGTGGGTAAGTGCACGGGCACTCCTACGTATCTCATGAGGATGAGAATCAAGACATACATAGTTCTTGAAAGGTGGGATGACATGGTAAGGTACCGGTTCAAAGGATGAAAGGGGCATGCGGGTCTAGCCCTCACACCAAGAGAAGCATTATTTGATAAATCATGTTTGTCCTTTAAGGTGAGTGGTTTTTTTTGTGAAGCGACATGCCTAGGGTAGCAAGCCCTGGAGTCGCCACAAGAATCAAGCAGTAGTAGGCATTGAAAAATGGAATGGATTATGACCAATACCCAATGTGACATCCTCTGTGATGAGGTCATCACAATGCAGTGCTGTTTTTCATCGTGCCGCCAGGACGATAATGTCACAGTTTATAGTCATGTGATAGGACGATGCATGCATTTTAACATCATGGAGTGCAGACGTAGCAGAGACGATCTTAGGTGGGGAATGTGTACGGTGTCATGAAACATAACCAACGTTAATGGGGACATGATCCCACATTACACCATACACAATTCCGAGAGGGAGACCATAGGCCAAGGGGCCTACATAGAGGTAAGAGTTAAAGGGGAGGAGAGACTAGATCCAAATGAGCTGGACCGGAAAATGAGACATCCGGGCATTCCTACGTATCCCATAAGAGTGGGAATCAAGCCATACGTAGTTCTAGAGGGTTCCTTTTAACATCGTGAGGGACAACATACAACTTAATTTCATTCCGGACAAGAAACAGGAGGGCTAATTTTTAGAATGGGGTTCACGTGGTGCGGCTCTTGCAAACCTGATGTGAATGAGGACATAATCCCACTCCACGCCACGTTGTCCCGTAGTAAAAGTCCCGAAGGTGGGACAGGAAAGGAAAATTAGCTGAACTCAAGATGGACCCATAGACCAGGGGTTTGGGCGTTCCTACGTATCCCAACGGGATGGGAATAAAGCCGTACGTAGTTCTTGGGAGATCATAGTTTATGTTCATAGATCTCGGACCATGGAGGGATGGCACCTTTCCAAGTAAGTGTAGACCTCGACTTAATCCCCAAGCCCATTTGAGTCAAACTTGGAGTGGGAATCAAGGGATGAATATTTATTTTACAATACCCGGAACATCTATCAAAGGGAAATCGGTGCAGAGCCCCAAAGGATGCCCTTACCACAGATTTCTTCCCCTGACATACAGATTCTCACTACATAATAGTGTCAAGAGTGTCGAAGATCTACTTGGACATGTGAGGATGGGGAAGGATGTGAATCATGTAACCGAAACATTGGGCTTAATGGGGTTGGCGTGGCAATGGAGGATAACTCTTAACCGTGGCGGAAATACAGTATCTATATCGCGTTAGCCTGAAGTGGGAACAACAAATGAGAATAGACCATTGACCATATTTGCAACGCGAGATTTGTATCATTTTGTTGCCTGAAACCCTCGGGGGGCGTTGGCCTGTAATGGTAGGAGAGCCCTTAGGCGTGGTATCCATGCCTTTTTTGGGGGTCCCCCCGGGTGTGAAAAGGTGATGCAAGCCCTTATGATGGGGAACACGAAGCTTAAAAAGCAGGTGAAAACATGTCTGAGCAGAGACCAACATTCCATGTACTAAACCAGAGTGCCCTTGGGCACATTGGCGAACCGTTAAAAAGTGTCGATGGGGTGGCTCAGGAGGGAGAGGGACATGGTGTGGTTGTTACAAGCCCGACTTGAATGAGGACATAAGCCCATTCCATGTATTTTATTCCCCTCTCTAGGGAAGGATAGGACAAGGGGCCAAGGTGAAATGGAAATTTCTAGGAGATGGGGATGGACCCAAATCCTAGACATCCGGGTGGTCCTACATATCCCATAATGATGGGAATCAAGCCGTACGTAGTTCTCAAGATGCATTTTAATGGCATGAAGGACGAGGAGGGGAGTAGGATACCCCAAAATAAGGGAGGTGTATGGTACGACAAATAAAACGACGTGAATGAGGAGATAATCCCGCACCACACCATATACTCCTATAAGAGAGGACATGGGCTGAGGCCCTAAAAGGCCAAGGGGACTGATAGTTGGGCTTCAGTCAAGAAGGCCTGACGAACATGCAGTTTAACGTATTACAGTAAGGACGAGGGTCGGGGGACCGAAGAGGCCGAGGGTCCTCAGGCTAGGCCTCGGTCAGAGAGGCCTGACCTGCTTACAGTTTAACGTCTTGCAGTAAGGATGAGGGTCGGGGACCCGAAAAGGCCAAGGGGCCTGAGGATGGGCCTCGGTCAAAGAGGCCTAACCTGCTTGTAGTTTAATGTCTTGCAATAAGGATGAGGGTCGGGGGCCCAAAAAGGACAAGGGTCCTGAGGTTGGGCCTCGGTCAGTGAGGCCTGACTAGCTTGTAGTTTAACATCTTGTAGTGAGGACGAAGGAAAATGGAAAGGTCTCATCAGGGGATATGTATAACATGACGAGTAACCCGACGTGAATGAGGACATAATCCCATACCATTCCATATATTCCTATCATAGATAACCTGGTCCAGGGGCCTGAAATGACAAGGGGCATGATAGCTGGCATCGCCTAAGGGGAGTTCAGCGCTTAGATATGACGGGGTAGAACGAACCACTACACACGATGTTTGGGACATCTTGGGGTGGTTCTAATAATCTAGGACAATTGTTAACCATGTTTGAAACACAACCTCCCTATTGTGACCTGAAATGGAAGAAAAAATGAGCATCGACCGCAGACCACTTTTGAAACGTGGGACTTGTATCGATTTTTTTCTCAAAATCCTCGAGGGTGTTGGCCCAAAGTGGTAAGAGATCCCTTTGTCCTAGCATCCATGCCACTCAGGGGCCCTTTTGTACAGGGAAGGTCATGGAATCCCAGTCAAGTAGTGGGTTAAGCATAGCTCTACCCATCTACAAAAGAGGCGAACATCTCCAGGGAGGGCGACGTACAGCCGGATTAGGGCTAGATCGATGAGAATTGGGGAAAAAGTATACACCCTGCCACATGTATTGACCTGAGTGGAAGATTATGGATTTTGGGCTGGTCCAACAGAAAAAATGTATGGGTGTTCTTATGTATCTCATGAGGATGTGGATCAGGCCATACATAGTTCTTGAAGGCCATGTAGTTTAATGACTTGTGGGGAGGACGTGGGAGGATAGAAGAACGGGAGTGGGCACATGGTGTGACCATTATAATCCTCGTATGAGTGGGGATAACGAAGCCTACTCCACATCATGTAAGGACACTCTGAGGAGACTATACGAAGGCGGGAATTCAAAGAGAAGAGCTCATGGCTTTGATTAAGATGAGGTGTCTGAGAGTTCCTACGTATCCCATGAGGATGGGAATCAAGCCACACGTAGTTCTCAAGATGCAGTTTAATGTCATGCAGAACAGTGCAGTTAATGTCATGTAGGACTGTCGTGCAGTTTAGGGTCATATGGGACCATCTAGATTAATGACATGTAGGACCATACAGTTTAAGGTCATGCAGGACCGTACAGTTTAAGGTCGTGCTGGACCGTACAGTTTAAGGTCATGCAGAAATGTACAGTTTAAGGTCGTGCTGGAATTTCGGGCTCCAGCAAAGTATTGCTTGAGGATCTTGGCATTGGTGGGAGGGGTGATGCGCTCACCATCCATGGTCGCCAAGGAATATGCTTCATTAGGGTAAACCTTATGAATGATGTAAGGACCTTCCCATTTGGGCTCCAACTTGGGTGGTTTCCTACCAAGGATCATTGGCACTCGGAGGCACAACACCAGGTCGCCTTGCAGAAAAGAGTGGTGGTGAACCTTCTTGTTGAAGGCTCTAGCTATCTTATTTTGATGCCTTTCCAGATTGTGCATGGCATAGAGCCTACTCTCGTCGAGTGCTTCTAATTAACCTAGATGGATTTCAGCCACCTTATCTGGCGTTTGATGGTCATAGACTGCAGTGCGTAATGATGGCAGCTAGATTTCGATTGGCAGGACAGCCTCAGCCCTATACCCCAAGGAATATGGAGTCACTTGGGTGGAATTGTGAGTCATCGTCTGATAATACCAAAGGGAGTTGGGTAGATTTTCTGGCCAACTCTTCTTATTCTGACCAACCATTTTCTGCAAAATGTTAGAGAGGGTTTTGTTAAACACCTCGATCATTCCATTTGCATGCGCGTGATAAAGAGAGGTATGGTTCAAACTGACATTGTACTTAGCATACAATTTCTTCATCTTAGCAGCTCGAAAGTTTGTTCCGTTATCGGTGAGCATGGTGTGACGGACTCCAAATCGGTAGATGATTTTGGAGGTCACAAAATTGACGATGGATTGAGCCTTGACTTCATTCAGTGGGACTGCCTCTGCCCATTTGGAGAGGAAGTCCATAGCGGTCTGGATGATCCTCCACTGGAGAGTTGTTGCCGGTGGGTATGGCCCCACAACATCGAGCCCCCACACCGCGAAGGGCCAATAGTACATGGTGGATTTGAGAGGTTCTGGAAGCCGATGCAGTAAATTAGCATGAACTTGGCACACGTGACATCTCTTGGAGAACATGATACAATCATGGATCATAGTTGTCCAGAAGTACCCCAGTCTCCGGATCAGATTGTACATATTTGGCCCATCCATGTGGGCTCCACAGTAACCGGAATGAACCTCTTTCATGTCTCGAGAAATCTTGACTCCTTAAAGGCAACGGAGGAGAAGACCATCAAAACCATGCATATAGAGGATCTGCTCAAGACTGGGACCACTCTAGAGGGTAAACTACAGTGTGCGGTGTAAGATTCACTCGTGCTCGGCCTGATCATCCGAGAGGCTACCATTTTGGAGATACTAGACAAAAGGTGCTCTCTAGTCAGGATTCGTCTCAACCACTGCACCTGAAGAACCTGGGACTCCTAACGTGGAGGATCTGGTGGTAAGATTGCTTACATACGGACCATCTTCATCCTCTAATATGATGGGGAAATGACTCTCCGGTGTGCCACATGTATAATCAGATCATCCTGCTCAGTTTCTACAAGTGTTGCGGCTAAATTGGCCAAAGCTTCTGCTCAACCATTATGTGACCGAGGGAAATGGGTAACCTCTGGTCGAGAAGGGAACTGGGCCATTAGATGGAGTTTGCACTCCAACAGTGGTACAAGCTCTGGCTTCCTGACAACATAGTCTCCATTGACCTGCTTGATGACTAGTTCAGAATCCCCTTTCACGTGCAAATGAGGTACATTGATCTAAAGGGCGAGCTCAAGGCCAGTAACGAGAGCCTGATACTCTGCCTCGTTGTTGGTGTAGCCTTCTGACAACAGTATTGAGTACGGTCGAACGGATTGCACCGGTGTGATGAAGATGATAACCATACACACTCTGTTGAGCCTAGGATTATTGATCCTCATACCGGTGGGGCTCCGGGAGGCACCATCAAAGTGCATTTTCCAACATGAGATAGGATGATCGATTGAGAGGATTGCCTCATCAGGAAAATCTAGGTCCAGGGATTGATCCGTGGGGGGTGGATGGGCAGCTTGGAATTCTGCCAATGCCTGCCCCTTGATAGCCTTTTGAGGCACAAACATGATGTCATACTGTTGGAGAATTACTTCCCACCGTGCTAGCCGGCCAGTCAACATAGGTTAGTTCATGATGTACTTCAGTGGGTCTACCTGGGAGACCAACTGTACCTCATTGTGTTGCAGGTAATGTCGCAATTTCTATACTACAAACACGATTGAAAAGAACACTTTTAGATGGTGGAGTAACTGGTCTCCATGTCGAAGAGCATTTGGATGAGGTAGTAGAGGTTGTTCTATGTCCCCTCATTGTTCTTCTGGGAGAGCAGGGCGCCAAGAGACCATTCCAGGGTGGTCACATAAAGGACCAGCGGCATTCCAGATACGGGAGGTATCAAGACCGGAGGATGGAGAAGATATTTCTTGATTTCCTCGAAATTGGTCTGGCACTCTTCATCCCATTCATAGGTAGAGACTTTCTTTATTAGCTAGTAAAAGGGATTACACTTTCTATCCAGATTCACAATGAATCGGCGTATGTAGGCTAAGTGGCCTTATAGACCTCGAAGCTCTCGAATATTACTTGGGGGAGGCATCTGGCCAATGGCTTTGATCTTCTCTGGGTCGATCTCGATGCCCCGATATCTGACAATGAAGCTTATAAACATCCCAAAGGTGACCCCAAAGGCACACTTTAACGGGTTCATCTTCAAGTGGCAGAAACTAAGGAAGCTGAATACTTTCTCAAGGTCTTTGAGATGATCCTGGCGCTGGTGAGATTTGACCACCAGATCATCCACATAGCACTCCACCAATGTTCTGAGAATTGGCTTGAATATGTGGTGCATGGCCCTCTAATAGGTGGCATCTGCATTTATAAGGCCGAAGGGCATAACCTAGTAACAGAAAGTACCTGAAGGGGGCCCTAAAAGTGGAGGATTCCTCATCTTCGGTGGACATCCTGATCTGGCTGTACCCATAATACCCATCCATGAAGGAGAGGGATTGGAACCCGGCCATAGCATCAATCAACAACTTTGTCACTCGTAGGGGAAAATCATCCTTCAGACAGTGGCAGTTGAGATCGCGGAAGTCGATACAGACTCTGATCTTCCTTTTCTTCTTCTTTACTAGCACAATGTTTGCTATCCACTTGGGGTACTGGACCTCCTTGACGAATTTGGATTTGATAAGCTTGTCACCTTCAGCCTAAACCATGGCACCGTGAGAATGGTGCATCTTTCTGGGAGGCTTTTTGAACCCGCGATGGTTTGTCGGGAGGCCAATATGGTGGACGACTACCTGGGGATCTTGTCCTGGCATCTCACCGTAACTCCAGGTGAATAGATCATGGTGATGCTTAAGGATGTTCGTGTATCCCTGATTCTCCTCGAGGGACATAGTGGCCCTGATCAATGTGGGCCTCAGATCTGCCTCACTACCAAGGTTCACCTGTACCAGTTCATCGACTGTGGTAGAGACACCTTCTTCAAATGTAGGGGGAGCATCCTCTACATCCTCTTCTCCACTTGTGGAGGGATCTTCTGTGGGGGGAGATGTCTCCGAGCCACCAGACTCCAACGGGAGGTTGGTGTCAGCTTGAGCGGTAGTGTTCATCATACTAGGAAATTCATGCGCCACTGAGACCATAGCGATGAAGGCAGTTGATCCAATCCCATCTGGTCTTTGGACCATGGGGGCACACTTGATAACATCAAAGCAGAAGTGGCACGACGGCTTGAGCCGGTTAATTCTAGCCCAGCGAAACAGACACATATGACATACTGCTATTTCCATGAGCTTGACGTCCCGATACCGTATAGGGGTAGGAGGTTCCGGGATCACCCGAGCCTGGTTGGTGTAGGAGTACGAGGTGATTTTTCACCGTCGCTTGGACCTGGGAATATGCCTTCCTCTCGCACCTGAAACGACAAAGCATTGACCCGTGTTGGGGGTCATGGCCTCTAATCGATGGATCGGGAAGATTTAGGCATCATCCACACCTGCCCAGGGATCACTTGTGACAGTGGCGGGTTAAACCTCGCTCTCTAGAATCTTTTTTATCCTTGATCTTGAAATAGTCAGCGTCCAGATAACGGACTTCATAAGAGGAAAAAAGAGGCACATCTCCTTGTAGCACTTCTACTCGACGATTGAGGGAGTATTTGAGGCATTGGTGATACGATGAAGGGACCATTGCATTCATGTGGAGCCATGACCTAACCATCAATGCATTTTACATGGTGTCCTGGGAGACAACCATGAACTCAGTACTGGAAACTAGGCCCCCATAATGGGTCTTCAAACAGGTCTTTCCGACTGGGGTCTGCTCGGTCTTGTCATATCCCATAATTCTGAGGTCGGAGGGAGTTAAATCATCCTCAGACAAACCCAGCTTCTGCAGTGTCCGTGTCAGGACTAGGTTAATCCCAGAACCCGTGTCAATAAAACAGTGTCTAACTTCCAAGAAATTGAACTAACCAATTATGTAGAGTGGAAGAATGTGCCCTTATAAGGGAGGGACATCGTCTTCATTAGAGAAAGAGATAACAGCCTATCATTCGACATTCTCAATTTCCTCATCGTGGAAGGCTTCTGTAGCTGCTACCTCTGTCTCAAACTGGAGAGGACTCCTTAGAGCTTCGTCGAGCACCTCACGCATGTCTGATGACTGGTGAAGAGCCTCGAGGATAGAAAGCCTTACTGGGATGCCGGAAAGGTTCTTCAGAACATCATACGTCCATGCGAGGTGAAAACATCTGCTTACAGGAGGCCGCTCTGCGATTGGAGGCATGACGGGCCCCACCGGCTGCACCGGTTGCTAGCTAGTGCTAGGTACGCCCCGTTGCTCACTAGTCGAGGCTTGAATAGTAGCTTCCGGATGAGGACCGAACAACTGAGATTGGCCTATAACAGGGTGAGACTGGTCATGGTATGGATGAGGTAGATCTGCCTAATCTAGTAGCACGAACGACGACAGAGGTAGATCTGAGGACTTCAGATGAGGAGGTTCATCATGCTGAGCTATGCGCTGGGCCTACTGGCTGGACTTAGTGGCATGCACGCACTGGATGAAAACGCCATCTGACATGCCTTGACAGACCATGTGGCCACGGTAACACCGATGTTGACTTCGGATGGGGAGTTTCTCCTGGCGTTCCCCCTCGTTGGGAGTCATATAGGGATTTACCAACTCCATGGTATTAACCAAAGTGTACCCCTGACAGTCGCTTGACGAATCATCGACCTCTGGGTGGATTCTAGGAGGGATCAACATCTCAGGAGGCATGAAGTCACCGAGAGTGCGGGATGAAAACGACATTGGTGGAGCACGTTGCTTCTTATTGAGCCGCTGATGCTTTCTCTTCTTGGAAGAGGTCGGATGAGATGATGACGTAGAGGCACTAGCTGTAGCCTCTGAAGGCTCCGTCTAGTTCAGAAGTGCTCAAATAATACCATGGGCATGGGTGACTGTTTTACAAGCCATCCATGTGTCATACTTCTAGGATCCACAGCTGGGAACCTGCTTCCACTCACATTCGTCATCACTACCACTTTCTGACCTCACAAAGACACCTGCCACTTGTTTCGGGGCCGGACCCATCCTGACTATGTAGTTATCAACCTTGTCCTGGAGCCAGTTTTTAAACACATATCCCTTCTTGAGGGTGTTCCCCAGAATCTGATGATAACGGCAGTAGTTGGGGCGATCAGTGAGATTCACCTCTTTCGGCCCTCTACACTAAGTTAGGTGCACAATTACATGATCTAGGGAACTAAAGAAGTAACCAGGGACCTGATCCTCGATGAACGAGTAAGTATAGTGTATTTCTTCATGATAGGGGGATCTGGGAGCTAGCCCCGAAGAGGGGCCGGAGGATCCTGCTGAGGAGGTGGTGCCTGATTATCCCGCCTAGGCGGCGGTGGTGAATTGCATGGGGGAACCTGCCAATTATGAGGCAGTCGATGTTGGGCAGGAGGTTGGGTCTGCGGTGGTGGGACTCTTCACGGTTGCAGAGACGGTGATACTGGTTGCAACTCTAGCTATCTAGGGGCTTCTATTTGGGCCACCACGGAGGGCTCAGCTCTGGAATCCCTCCTTGCTGGGATCATAGGGGGCAGCAGACGTGCCAGACTAGCCTATTGAAGAGCTTCCTCGAGGTGCTGGGCATTATCTGAGAAGTCTTGGAACCCTCCAGGGTAGTTCTGAGTGATTAGGGAAAGAACCAGTTCTATTTTGACATTCCCTACGCACATCGTCAGTAATTGATCCTGAGTTAGTGGCATGTTTAGGGATTATGTGAGCCCCTTCCACCGGGCGATGAAGTACGCGACTCTCTCATCAGGCCCTTATTTGTATTTGAAGAGGTCTACGATGCTGGTCTTTCATGTGGTGGATCTTTACTGATATAGGAATTGTCGGTGAAGATCCTCCCAGCTGGTCACCGATCTAATGGAGAGGTGGTTGTACCAGACAAGCACATGGACTTTGTTTCCGACGGTTTTACGTCGGGGCGCACGCGCGTGTCCGTCATGCATGGGAGGACGCGCGGCTTGTTTCCCCGCATTCTCGCTTTCTAAAGGCGGGCTAAATCCATTCCTTATTCTGGGATGTCTACTCCTTGATCGAAATTGGGATGATGGGATGTTGGTTCATCCTTCCGTGGATTCCTCCTCGGAGCTCGTCACCTAGTCCGGGTCTCCCTCATAGATTTATGACGGGTTCATGAAGCTCATTCCTGGTGCCATATCTACATGGATGCCAGTTAATTATGCTGCTTCTGTTGAGACGCTCTAAGTGGTCTTATCAGGGCAGTATCCTTCGGTGAGGAGAATGGTCACGTTGGGGTGTCTTTGGCATGTCTATCTTCTATCCCTTATCACACGGCTTCTCGAGGGCGCGGAAGCCCGAGGCATCCCACATCGAACGTGGGGAATTGTGTACCATATGAGGTTTTCCTTAGCTTCCCATGTTTAACACGGTGTATGTCACGAGTTTAACGTCTTGCAGAGATGGATTGTACTGATCAAAACACTGAGAGATGATCAGATTGAAGAACCCCCTGGGGGGAACACCGATGTTGGCGCCAGGACGTGGGAGGCTTTCTGGATACCATGGAGTGGGATGGGGTGGCATGATCTCACCGGGATGTGGCGGCCTAGGTAAGGATCAGGATGGATGATGGAGTGATGGGATTGAACCTCGTGGAGGCTTCCTACATATCCCCATGGCAAGGAATCAATGTCTGCGTAGTTCGGTGATACGGTGGGACACCTAAAAAGGAAACCTGTGAGAATGGATGCATGGATTGGAGCCAGGAGGTAGTAAGATCTCCAGGCTAGTGCATGAGCTTCCCAAGACACGTAGGCTTGAGGGGGGGGGGAAGTCAGGATGAGACTTGGATGTGAGGCATGAGGCTTATGCTCTGAGACAGCCCAAGAGTGGGAATACAGTTTAACATTATGTGGGACAAGATATAATTTAACGTCATGAAGGACATGGTCATACAGTTTAACTCCATGTGGGACGAGGAATCCGGGGCTTACGCTCTGAGGCATCCCATGGTGGATATGGCGGCTTATGCTCTGAGGCGGACCATGGTGGTCGGGGAACCGACGTGAAGAGGTCGGAATGACCGGGTAGTGGGCTTGAACCTCGTGGAGGATTCCTACGTACCGTGTGTTAGCACAGATCAAAGTCTATGTAGTTCACTGGCATGGGGCTTACGCTCTGATGCGGCCTAAAGAGGAAACATGGGCTTACGTGTGGTTAGCGGCCCTGGGTGTTGGGGCTTACTCCAGGTTGGAGGCCCGTGGTGCGACAAAGCACAGTGGGAAAGGGACTCCATTGGCCTTGGCAGGGGGGAGTACAAAGGTGCATGGGTGAAACATTCCGTAAGAGAGGCTAGGGGCTTACGCTCTAAGGCAGCCCTTCCCCCGTGGATAAACGCCACTCAGACAAGGAGGATCTCATTCCATGAAAGGAAGATTCCATTCCTGTGGAGATGAGAGGTGTAAAAAATGTTCGAGCTGGGGGGACCCTACATGCGAAGCACGGGGTCAGACCACAGTTTAACGTCATGTGTCAAGGATGAGGTGCTTAGCAGTTTAATGTCCTGCAACTTGGACGAGGTGGGTTCGCTCCACACCCCTAGGGCTAACATTCCCAATGCCTTCAACCCCTTGTGGGAGGGAATGAATCGTCAATGCCGTAATGAAGGGGGGCTTCAGGGCGTACCATTGAGGGGTCCACGTTAGTGTGGCTATGCGAAGAAGCAATAGCCGTTACCGTGCCTATGTGGAGAAGCATAAGGCAAAGCAACGCAATGGGAAACACCACCCAAGGGACCTTGAGGTTACTTCGTACGAGCCTAGAAGGCCGCACGGGAAAACAAAACATGGCGCACATGCTCGGCAGGGGAGACATCAGGTGCCGGCGCAGAAAGGCAGCCAAGGGGCGTCAAGGTAAAGGGGTCCTGGGTGTTGTGCGCAAAAGGAAGTTTTGAGCGCAAAACACCAAGATGGCGCACAATAGGGATAGAGGATTGCACGGATAGGTGATTGCGCGCAAGGTATTGAGCACATCGAATGGGATTGCGTGCAAGGGGCAATGATCACACACAAGGGAAGTACCTAGAGGAGGAGGCAAATTCACTTAAGCCGATGGAGTTGCGCGCAAAGGCGAACCCTGGGGCAAGGTTGCGCGAAATGTGGGACTACCTGGAAGTCATATTACATGCGGGGGGAGTCGAATTGCGCGCACGGTAGCCGATCCGAAATCTGCAACCCCCAAACCATTAGGGGTCTCCTTCTATTTATAAGCACCAGCCGGCGCGGAATCCAGGCGGTGCGTGAAAGTTTCCGCAATGGGAACTGTCGGTGTGCAAAACTTCACCGCGCGGAATTGGGGCGCACAAAATTACGTGCACCATCAGCTCGATTACGTGAATCTCAGGAATGCTTCATGCACACATCGTTATTTCGCGCACGCCCTCTTTTATTTCGTAAACCACTTCTCGGGCCACCGGACCGGGCCTCTGATTCTGAATATGCTCTTTTCCATTTCGAATCTTCCTCTAGGAGTTGCAGACTCTTTTTTCAGCGTCTACAAAAACCCCCCCTTGGAATTAGATTGGTGAGAGGTTGCAATGGTCGTATTCCGAGGGAAACGCCGAAATGCCGAAGCAGGGGAAGTCCTAGGCACTTAGCGCGTAAACAGCCAACACGGCGTGAAAAACGACGGATCAGCGCTGAATTTTCTTTCCACGCTGTGCAGAACACTGGACTCACCTATAAAAGGGGGAGCTAGGTGCCAAATCCGTACCCCAGGTTTTCCGCGCGATAGTCTTATAGCTCTCGTGCGCGAAATTGCTCCCACGGCTGCGCGTAAAAATGCTCTGGCAGCACGGAATTCCTTCCGAATTTCGGCCGTCCTTGCATGCCTACTCAGGATATTATGTGCTTAGCACGTCGATTGCACGCCCATCTCTCGGATTTCACGCTGCCACTTTAGATTTCCTGCAGCACTCTCCGATTCCGCGCACTGCATTCCGGTTTTGTGCAACTCCTGAAATATTCGATATGGCCGCAAACCAAGTTGGTGAGTGGGAAGTCGCCCCTCGTAGGACCGAAATGGCGGAGAACGAGGATGTTTATGGCTCCAAGGTGATCGTTTCCAACCACCTGACCTTGTTCAATCTGCTGAATCCAGCCTAGAAGACGTATCCTTTGTCTGACAACCTCCCACTCTGGAATTTTGGAATTCTGGAGGAGGTGCCCCTGCCGGGTTTCGAGGTGGACACACCGTGGTCATGGGTGACCCGGGAGGATGAGTTTCCTCGCTACAAAATCACCAACAACGGCCGTCCTGCCAGGGAAACCAGACATATGGATGTATATGTCCTGAACCCAAGGACCTGGACCATTACCGGGGACGAACCTGTCATAGAGAATTCTTCGGCCCTCTATGCGAGCACGTTCCGTTAGAGCATCACGAATGACACGAAGGGCTGGCTGAAGGATTGGGACCTGCAGTCCAGGGGTAACTTCACCAGTGAGTGGTCCTGGGCGTTCTGGGTTCGCCATACCTGTGACCAGTTCGGGGATGAACTGTGGTATATTGGCCTGTTCGAGGCGGTATAGACGTCGCAGTTCCACTTCCACTGTCAACCTGAGCTCGGGCCGGAGCTATTCACTCGGTGGTCTCCTGATACCAATACATTACACCTTCATCATGGAGAGGTTGGCATCAGTCTCTGGGGTGTTCACTGCATCGGAGGAATCCCATTGGAGGGCTACCAATACGACGAGTTCGTTCCTCCAAAGAACACATGGGAAGATAGGTCACAGACGCTCATGCTAACGTGGAACCTACTGAAACTAGCCAAAGAGAGACTGGGGGTCAAGGATTTCCTGAAGGACATTTCCTACAAGGGCTGGTTCAGCCTGTTCCTTGAGAGGGATTCAGCGGTCAAGATGCAGGGACGGTGTAAACGGTGCCAAACTGCAGCTCAGAGGAGCAAGGATGGGTCATAGTGGAGGACCCTGGAGGCGGGGCAATACCAATCATGGGGCTATTTCATCATTGAGGCCCAAGACCCGAATGTCCGGTATGCCGGGTTCCTTTTAGCCTTCTTGAGCGGGTGGCTCCTGCCGGTGCGGGACGCGAGGATGATCGTTCGTCCAGCAACACTGGTGATGGTGGGTACCATGGCCGCCAACAAACGGTTCAACTTGGGCATCCTCGTACTGGCCAAGTTGTACGCCATCCTAGGATGCATCTCATGAGGGGGGTCGCCTCCGAGAGTATGTGGCCCCTTCCAGATCTTCCACGGCTGGGTGGTGGCTCACATCGGCGAGTACACTTTCCCAAACTCCATTCATCCTCCGGGTAATGGCCTGCGACCGTCCTTGCTGAACATCATAGGGGTGGCGCCGATGACACTCAATGAGGACGGTGTGAGAATCCGCATTGGCAACCACAAGAACATCCACTTCAGCCTGTTCCCCACCCCGGTCGACCAGATGGTGGACAATGGGCGAGGCTCTCTAGAACAACAGGAATATTTCCAGAGCATTCGAGGTGGGGTGGTCGTGGCTCGGATTGATGGGAAGGTGATCTGCGAGCCTTACGTGCCATCCTGATTCACCAGGCAGTTCGGGTGCCTCCAACGAATGCTGAGAAAGGTATTCATGGCTGTCTGGCAGAAGATGAATCCCTGCATTCTATGCCATATTTGGTTGATGTTTACCACTTTTGGCTCTGGCGACGTCATTACTCTTCCTCCAACCGGGGTTGATGCTGTCCTGGCAACCGAGTATGCCGAACACTGGACCATCACGTACCCTAAGGGGATTTTACGCAAGCGATTCTGGTAACACAAGGTTACTCGCGCAGAAACCGAGCGACGGGGGAAAGGCAAGGGGCTGCCCGAAGGGGGGCACCAGGGGTGCGTCAGGCAGCGAGGCCTGCGTAGGCCGAGACTTCAGTAGCGGGAACATCACACAGTGCCGCCGCGACCTCGTTGCCCATGGGGGGTCACATGAGGTGGCCAGGGAACTACCCAGGAAGCAGATAACATACCTGCTCGAAACTTCCCAAGATGCAATTATATCGGCACTGTGGTCGGCCTAGATGACCTTGTGGCAATCGCTGAGCGTTGAAGTTGTTTGGTAGAATATCATGCAAAACAGGATCCAACTGCCAGAGGTCGGGCTCATTCGAGTTATCGACTGAGTAAATTTCTATCAGCGGCATGCTTATCTGACAACCATGGACACATATGTGCGCCAAAGGGGTCGGCGTGCGGAGCCACCTTTCCTAGTGAAAGTGATTCTCAGCCAGGAGCATGATCCAGAAGTGATGCCGCCGGGAGAAGGCGATAGTGACAAGGAGTCGGAGGGGGAGGTGGAGACCCGAGAAGAAGAAGCCGAAGGAGAACATGAAGAAGAAGGAGAACCCAAAGATGAGGGGTCTCAAGGGGAGACCTACCAAGGGAGTCTCCGAGAGAGCGGAGAGATTGTCGGCTCTGATCTCGACATAACTGAGATACTCGTGGTTTGTCTCTATCTTCATTCATTTTCCTTCTTCATCCATTATCTTTTCCAATTTCCAAACCGTCTCTCTGCCTTACTCAGGAGAGACTAAGTGTTGGACGGGCGTCCCCACTAGAGGAGGGAGGAGAGGAACCAGTGGTACATGATGGGGATCTGACACCCATCATTGAATTTACAAGAACAGAGGTGTCTCCCATCATAGCGGCTCCTGCAGTGGCCGGAACACTGGAGACCAACTCTCTGGACTCCTGTGAGTCTCATGCTTCACTAGTGACGCTTGTTATTAAAAGATACCAACTAATCAGTGTGCGCCTTTCATAGTGATCTCAACATTGGAGGCTCGTCAGGCTGGGGAGCCCGGGCCGTCTGTGAGCGGACCAGTGGCGAACATACCACCTCATTCAGAACATGCTCTCTACACTGAGTCAACCCTGGCAATTGGTGAACAGCGGGTAGCGGGCATCCGTGGTGCTGTTCTTGAGGTGAGGCCAGAGGCTGACGGAGGCATCTTCGCTGCTAGGGTGAGAGAGGAAGGTCGACCGGACGTCGAGGATCCTACTTGTCACGAAGACATCCCTGAGGCAGATCCTGCTGGCGATCTGCTAGCTGCCATCCCTACGTACCGACCCGCTGACCCTGAGGAGGTAGATGACTCGGACTCATAGGCAGTTGAGGAGAGCCAGATGACATGGTGCAAAGGGTGGAAGTTTATCTTGCGCTTTCTCAAAAATCCCCAGTCGGATTGGCTGAGGCGGATGATATCACTCCAGAACTAGCTACGCTTCCTATGGGACGGAGGGGCTGATGCTCATCGCCATCATCTGAAGGTCTGTGATTACATGGTCAAGAAGATACGCAAGAGCAGCCGTCACACCGATGTTGCCTAGTGTCGAGAAAGATCGGCGAGTGCCCGAGCATTGTTGAAGTCGGAGTAG
This sequence comes from Viscum album, assembly GCA_963277665.1. Taxonomy (NCBI): domain Eukaryota; kingdom Viridiplantae; phylum Streptophyta; class Magnoliopsida; order Santalales; family Viscaceae; genus Viscum; species Viscum album. Next base: position 1,368,123,650 of record OY728162.1, on the reverse strand, counting down.
GAGGTCCGGCACCTCGAAGGGAAGGCAGTAGATAAGTAGGCCTTCATTGCAACATGCTCTGTGCTTGTGGAGCAACTGAAGGCCCAGCTGGCTGATGTGCAGGAAGAACTGATGGATGTGAGTCACTAGATGATCGTACTTCGAACCGATCAGGCGCATGCATAAGCTAGGATTGGCGAGCTGCGCTCTACGGTGACTGATGAGGAGAGAGTCTTCGAGGAGCGAGAAGCGGTCCTGGAGGATACCAGCCAAAGGGTAGCAGTGCTGGAAAGGTCGATTCAGCACGCTGATCCTTAAGGGCTTTGTTTTGGCCATCTCATGAACATCTTGCTTGTACTGCTCACCATCGCGATCTAATACATGGCCAAATCCATTCATCTGTACCCTTGGTTTAATATGTTAAACCAAAATTTCGAAATGAATAACAACCCATCACTAAGCTCTTGTGGGTCGCACCCAACGCGAGAAACAAGGGATACTCATGTCATCATCTCGTCCAACTATGGGGCATTGACCAAGCCTCAGGCATCCGAAATTGGACCTGGATTTATGAGGAGAAGACCTCAGACCAATTGATATATCACCTTCTCAATGTGCTCTGACACGCGAGTGGGGCAATACCGGGGGCATTGAAATCCATCCGAACATAGGGATATAGAAAGGAAAGGTGACTCACGGTACCTGAATTTGGATCATTGTGGGGCACGAAGATGGAGGATAACTGTTAACCGTGATGGAAACGCAGCATCCATATCGTGTTGGCCTAGAGTGGGGACAATAAATGAGGGTTGAGTGCTAACCATGTTCGTAACACGGGGCCTAACTCAAATATCTCCGGTCGGTTTCCCGGAACGTTGGCCCAGGGCAGCAGGTGAACTATAGGTCTATCATCCATATTGCTACAATAGGTGGATCAAAGGTCTATCATCCATATTGTGGCAGTAGGCGGACCAAAGTCTATCACCCATACTGTTAGGGGGTCCCGTCAAACATGACCAGTCCTCCGAAACGTTGGCCGAGGACAGTAGGCAGACCGAAGGTATATCATCCATACTGTTAGGGGGTCCCATCAGACATGAAAGAGAATGAGGATCCGAATAAAGGGGCACACAAAGCATGGATGGTGGAGTGGTGGTTTGTTCGAACAGAGTCCAACACTCCCGAAATTGCACCACCGTGGCGGAGGCGCATTAGGCAGACATACCAACCTGGTCAAGGGTCGTTCCAATTTTTAGGAAGGACCTCTCTGGTGAGAGAACTGTCACTTCCCATTACTACTATAGGGAATCCTGAACTTATTCGGGGTGGATGTCATGATTACACCACTTCCCATGATGTCAGGCCGAGGAGACGACAATAAGGAGGGACAGGGTTTGGTAATCCCTAGGGCTGGACCTAAGACGAGATGTTTGGGCATTCCTACGTATCTCATTAGTATGATAATCAAGACACATGTAGTATTTGAAGCATAGTTTAACATCATGTTGGAATAAATATAGTTTAACGTCATGTGGGACGGGGGGACACATCTCATCTGGGGATAGGCACGGCACGACGAGTAACCCGACGTGAATGAGGACATAATCCTGCACCACACTGTACAATCCCACAAGAGAGATCGAGTCGTGGAAATCCAAGAAAAATATATTAGTTTTAGGTCTTAGAACTCGGACCAAAGGAGAAGGGGAATGGGAGACACACTGTAAAGCGGATGCAAAACCCAACGTGAGTGTGGGGAAAAGCCCTGCTTACTATGTGCTCCTAGGGACGCGTTTAAGCAGAGAGACCGAACACCAAATGTTAGGATGGGCTTATGGGGGAGTTCCCAGGTGCTCTTACGTATTTCATAAGGATGATAATCAAGCCATACGTAGTTCTTGAAAGGCAGCATGGCGCGATATGGCGCCTGTGCAAAGGAAAAAGGAGTCGTGTGGGTCTATCCCTTGCACTAAAAGAAGCGGAATTTGATATATCTTGTTTGTTCTTAGAGGTAAATGGATTTTATTTTCTGGGGCGACTGGCCTAGGGTAGAAATTTCTAGCATCTCCACAATAATCAAGCCATAACAGGAGTTGACAAGTAGAATGGTAATCGACCAATACCTTGCGTGATGTCCCCCATGGGGAGGTCATCACAATGCGGTGCCATTTTTCGTCTTGCGACTACGATGATATCATCACCGTTTAAGGTTGTATGGTTTGGACCAACAACACGGTTTAAGTTCATATGGTTTGGACCAAAAACACAGTTTAAGGTTATATGGTTTGGACCAACAGCACAGTTTAAGGTCATATGGTTTGGACCAACAACACAGTTTAAGGTCGTATGGTTTGGACCAACAGCAGAGTTTAAGGTCATATGGTTTGGACCAACAACACAGTTTAAGGTCGTATGGTTTTGACCAACGGCACAGTTTAAGGTCGTATGGTTTGGACCAAGAGGAACATGCACGACGCGATAAAGCATACCTAATGTGGGCGAGGGCGTAATCCCATACCATCACCGCGTGCGGTTCCAAGAGAGGAGCCTCGGGCCAAAGGGGCCTACGAGGGTTCCACAATCAGGGGGGCAGGAGATGCCAGCTCCCAGCTACGCTGGGCCCGAAACGCAATGTCTAGGAGACTCCTCGTTCCCCAAGGGGATGAGGGTCAAGCTGCATGCAACCTGTAAAGAAGAAACCCAAGCACATACTCTAGTGCTCAGATCGCGGGAGCCCCTAGAGACACCGTTACACAGCTCGGTCTGTCTGATGTGTGGGGGTGTACTGAGGGTTAGTACAAGGAGTTTCGAGATTCCACTTTAACACAGTGGGGGCATAACACAATGTGAATCATGCAACCAACATTCAAGCCCCAAGGAAGTTGATGTGATTACTGAGGATTACTGCTGACCGCGTTCGCAACACAACATCATGTCACGCTAGCCTAGATATAGGGGAAAAAAATGAGCATCAACCGCTGACCACATTTTCAACATGGGATTTGTATCAATTTTTCGCTCAAAACCCTCGGGGGCATTGGCCCATGATGGTAGGAGATCCCTTAGGCATTGTATCCAGGCCATTCTTGGGGGTCCCTCCGGGTGTGAAGGATGGTGGGGCCCAAATGAATGGGAACACGAAGCTTGACAAGTGGACGAAAACTTGTCTAAGTTGAATCTGACACTCCAGGTCCTAGACCAAAGTACTCTGAACACATTAGCAGACCACTGGAGAGGGTCGAAGGGATCAGTCGAAGAGCGCCCAAAAGATGGTGGATTCCCAAGGGAAGGGCATGCGAAAAGACTGAGGCAACCGGGAAATCGTGGGATCTCCTAAGAGACGGGGCTGGACCTGAAATCTAAGTGTTCAGGCGGACCTACGTATCCCATAAAGATGGGAATCAATCCACACATAGTTCTAGAGATGCAGTTTAACGTCATGTTGGACGAAATACAGATCTTTGTTTTAGGTCTTAGAACTCGGACCAAGAAGCCCATATGTAGGGAAAAGTGGAGTTTAAGGTCATGCTGGACCGGGAGAAGTTTACGGTCATGTGGGACTGGGTGCAGTTTAATGTCATGTAGGACCATGTGCAGTTTAAGGTCATGTAGGACCGGGTGCAGTTTAAGGTCATGTAGGACCCGGTGCAGTTTAAGGTCATGTAGGACCATAGGAGGCTTAGGCAAAGTACTGCTTGAGGAACCTGGCATTGGTGGGAGGTGTTATGCGCTCACCATCCATAGTCACCAGGGAATACGCGCCATTGGGATAGAGCTTATGGACAATAAAAGGCCCCTCCCATTTAGGCTCCATCTTGGGTGGATTCCTACCGGGAATCATTGGCGCTCTGAGAGCCAGCACCAGGTCACCTTGCAGGAAGGAGCGGAGGCGAACCTTCTTATTGAAAGCTCGAGCCATCTTACTCTGATGCCTTTCCAAGTTATGTAAAGCGCGAAGCCTACGTTCGTCCAGCTCTTCCAATTCGACTAAATGGATTTTGGCAACTCTATCCAGCGCTTGCTGGTCGTAGACCGCTGTGCGTAATGAGGGCAGCTGGATCTCGATGGGCAGGATGACCTCAACTCCGTATACCAGGGAATATGGAGTCACTTGGGTGGAGTTATGAGTTGTCATCTTATAAGCCCAGAGGGAATTGGGGAGATTTTCCGGACAACTTTTCTAGCTTTGACCAACCATCTTTTGCAGAATGTTGGAGGGGGTTTTGTTAAATGCCTCAATCTATCCATTCGCCTGCGCATGGTAGCGGGAGGTGTGGTTAGAGCGAATGTTGTACATAGCGTACAATTTATTCAGCTCGGCTTCTTGGATGTTTGTTCCGTTATCCGTGAGGGTAGCGTGAGGTACTCCAAACCGATAGATGATATTGGACCTCACGAATTCAGCAATAGAACAGGCCTTGACTTCCCTGAGCGGGATTGCCTCCACCCACTTTGAGAAGAAATCCATTGCGGTTAAGATGAACCAGCATTGGCAGGTTGTCGCTGGCAGGTAAGGCCCTACGACATCCAACCCCCAGACTGAAAATGGCCAAGAATACTTTGTAGTATGGAGAGGCTCTGGTGGCTGATGCACAAAGTTTGCATGAACATGGCACACATGACACCTCTTGGCATAATCAATGCAGTCGTAGATCATGGAGGGCCAGAAGTATCCCAGCCTCCGAATCTGGTGGGACAACTTCGACCCGGCCTGGTGGGCGCCACAGGAACCAGTGTGCACTTCTTGCATGACCTGTGGGATCTCGACTCCTTAAAGACAATGGAGGAGAACATCATCAAATCTGCGCCTGTAAAGGAGCTTTTCAAGGCTGGGACTTCTTTGAATGGTGAACTGCGGCGCGCGGCGTCAGATTCGTTCTCGCTCGGCTCGGTCCGGAGGAAGATTTTCGTGCTGGAGATATTCAACCAAGGGCGTCCTCCAGTCAGGAACTGTCACAATTACCGCGCCTGAAGCCCCCAGGGATCCTGACGCAGGGGCACCGATGGTGAGATGGTTCACTCGCGGTCCACGATCGCCCTCCGAAATAACAGGAGAAATGACTCTCCAGTCCGCCACGTGGATGATTAGGTCATCCTATTAAGGCTCCGCAAGTGATGCGGCCAGGCTGGCCAAAGCATCTGCTCGACTGTTCTGCGACCGGGGAATGTGAACGACCTCTGGCTGGGAGGGGAACGTAGCCATTAGATGGATGGTGCACTCCAGAAATGGCATGAGTTCTAGATTTCTTACAGCATAGTCACCATTGACCTGCTTGATGACTAGCTCGAAGTCACCTTTTACATACAGATGGGGTACATCAATCTCGAGAGCCAACATGAGGCCAGTAATGAGGGCCTGATACTCTGCCTCATTGTTGGTGCAGCATTCTGACAACTGGAATAAATATGTAAGAATAGACTACTCCAGGGTGATGAATACAATACCCAGGCCCACTCTGTTAAGCCTAGGATCGTTGATCCTTCTACCAGTGGGGCTCCGGGAGGAACTGTCAAAGTGCATCTGCCAGCATGGGATGGTGTGATCGACTGAGAGGATTGCCTCATCAGGAAAGCCTAGATCCAGTGGCTGGTCCATGGAGGTTGGGTGGGCAGCTATGAATTCTACCAACGCATGTCCTTTGATAGCCTTCTGAGGTACGAACCTGATGTTGAACTACTGGAGGATCATCACCCAGCACGCCAATTGGTCGGTCAACATAGGTCGGTTCAGGATGTATTTCAACGGGTCTACCCAAGAGACCAGCTATACCTCGTGGTGCTACAAGTAGTGCTACAATTTCTATATGGAAAATATGAGCACCGGTCAGCTCTTCTCGATGGGAGAATATTTAATTTCCGCGTCGAGGAGCATGCAGTTGAGGTAGTAGAGGCTATTCTCTATTCCCTCGTTGTTCTTCTGGGCGAGAAGTGCGCAAAGGGATCGCTCCAGGGAGGTCACGTAAAGGACCAGCAGCTTTCTGGAAAAAGGTGGCATTAGTACTAGAGGTTGAAGCAGATACTGCTTGATTTCCTCAAAAGATATCTGACACTCTTCGTCCCATTCATAGGCGGCGCCTTTCTTCATGAGCAGTGAAAAGGGCTTACACTTGCCGGTAAGATTCGCAATGAATCGGCGTATATATGCTAAGTGGCCTTGAAGGCCTCTCAGCTCCCGAATATTACTCGGTGGAGGCATCTGACCGATGGCCTTGATCTTCTCTGGGTCGATCTCGATGCCTTGATACCTAACGATAATGCCAAGAAACTTTCCGAAGGTGACCCCGAAGGCACACTTCAACGGGTTCATATTCAAGTGGCGAGAAAGGAGGAAGACGAACACTTTCTCTAGGTCTTTGAGATGGTCCTAGCGCTGACTAGACTTAAACGCAAGGTCTTCCACGCAGCACACTACCAGCGTCCCGAGAATCAGCTTGAATATGTGGTGCATGGCCCATTCATAAGTGGAACCTACATTCTATAATCCTAAGGGAATAACCAGATAGTAGAAAGTACCCTGGGGGCCCTGAAGGTAGTGAACTCTTCATCCTCAGGGGCCATCCGGATCTGGTTGTACCTGGAGTAACCATCCATAAAGGAGAGGTCTTGGAACCCGGTTGTGGCATCGATCAACAACTCTGTCACGGGAAGGGGAAAATCATCCTTCGGACAGTGGCGATTGAGAACACAGAAGTTGATACAGACCATGATCTGCCTATTCTTCTTCCTGACTGGCATAATTTTGGCGAGCCATCTGGGGTACTGGAATTCCTTGACGAAGTTGTCCTTGATGATCATATCAACATCGGCCTCAACCATGGCACCATGAGAGGGGTGCATCTTTCTAGGAGGCTGGTTGAACCCGCGATGGTTTGATGGAAGTCCAAGGTGGGGGACGACTACCTGAGGATCTAGTCCTAGAATTTCGTCATAACTCTAGTTGAACACATCACGGTGCTGTCTGAGGAATTCTATGTACCGTTGTTGTTCCTCAGGGGGCATAACGGCGCTGACCAATGTGGGTCTCGGGTCCGCCTCACTACCGAGGTTCACCTGCACTAACTCATCGACCGTGGTGGGGACGCCCTCCTCAAAGGTAGGAGGAGCATCTTCTATGTACTCCTCTCCGCTTTTGGAAGGATCATATATCATCCCACCTTTTTATCACATAAACTATCATTACATTTTACAAAACCGATGATCTTTAAGGTTTAGTGTCTTGGAAACCAGGAACATAAAACATGAAAACATAAAACATTCTTCTTAAAAACTTGAAAGGCTTCTCCTCATGTTCATCCTAGGTTTATTACTGCATCTCATAATCTGGGGACATACATTAAAATAAAGGGTGAGCAGAAGGCCCAGTAAGAGAAACAAGGGAAACATTTAACATGTGAACTTGAGATACATCAATAAAGTCATGAAAAGAACTTTAAGGCCTGAGAATGAAATCATGAGGCATATCATAATAAAAATAACATTTTACATAACACGAAGATGTGGATACAACATTTAATATTGAAAATAATTTCGTTTCACCAAGGTCCATCCTCAAGGTGTCATTAAATATTACCAAGGTTATTCACCAAGGTATCAGTCTAAAAGGTCATCTCTAGAGATTAAGTCTTCACCCAATGTATTGGAGCGCTATCTGGGGAAACTTGAAATGTCTTTATTATCATGTGAGACACATATATCATCATAAATCATTTCATAAACAACCCATTTAGCATAAGCTAAATGGGTTTCATTTCATAATCATAATGTTTTAAAAACTTCTTTAAAGACATGATCTTTATGTCACATTAAACCCACAGAAAGGGAAAGCGGGTTTCATGGATGTAAATCCCAGAATTTAAAATAGAAAATTTTGATATATATATATATATATATATATGAATACCCCTGTATAAATAAGAGCCTTGAGTATTCACTTAATAACATAAAATAATTTTGAGAAAAGAGATAGGCATTTTCAGACAAAAATTCTGCAGCATAACGGCTACGTTTCGGGGTTTTAGAAAACATTGAAAAGAGAGGGGGCATGGGTCAAAAATTCATAAATGAACCATAAAACAGTAGAGGGATAGAATATGAAGGATATATGGACATGGTAATAAATATTTGAAAGATGAACCATATGAAATTAAGAACATGAAAGGAAGACAAAAATAAGATTTCTCTTATGAAAATTCGGCAGCATAACGGCGTCACTTAAACTTCAAAAAACGAATTCACAAGATTAGATAGGGTCTTTCATCATATGAACATAAAATATCATTATGATAGATATAGATATCATTCCCCAAAATAATAAAAAGGAACATGAAATATTTGACATGAAAATAAATCTTGAAAACGAGAAGGGTGAAAGAATCCCTTAAAAATTCGGCAGCTTAACGGTGCCACTTAAAACTTTAAAATACTGAATTGAAGAGATCAAATAGGGAATTTAATAATATGAACATAAAATATCAGTATGATTGATATAGATATCATACCCCAACATAATAACAAGGAACTTTAAAGACTTTACATGAAAATAGATCTTGAAAACGAGAAGAGTGAAAGAATCCCTTAAAAATTCGGCAGCCTAACGACGCCACTTAAAAATTCAAAATACTGAATTGAAGAGATCAAATAGGGTCTCTCATAATATGAAAATAAAAGATCAGTATTATATATATAGATATAATACCCCATAATAATAACAAGGAACTTGAAAGACTTGACATGAAAGTAGAACTTTGAAAAATGAGAAAGATGAACGAATCCCTTAAAAATTTGGCAGCCTAACGTTGCCACTTAAAACTTCAAAATACTGAATTTAAGAGATCAAATAGGGTCTCTCATCATATGAAAATAATAGTTCAGTATTATAGATATAGAGATCATACCCCAACATAATAAAAAAGAACTTGAAATACTTGACATGAAAGTAGAACTTCAAAATGAGAAGGGTGAAAGAACCACATAAAAATTCGGCAGCCTCACGGCGACACTTAATATTTCAAAATACTGAATTGAAAAGATAAAATGGGATATCTCATCATATGATCACAAAATATCAGTATTATAGATAAAGATATCATACCCCAACATAATAAAAAGTAACTTGAAAGACTTCAAATGAAAGTAGAACTTTGAAAAATGAGAAAGGTGAACGAATCCCTTAAAAATTCGGCAGCCTAACGACGCCACTTAAAACTTCAAAATATTGAATTGAAGGGATCAAATAGGTTCTCTCAAGATATGAACATATACGTTAATTATGATAGATATTGATATCATACACCAACAGAATAAAAAGGAACTTTAAAGACTTACATGAAAGTAGAACTTCAAAACGAGAAGGGTGAAAGAACCACTTAAAAATTCGTCAGCCTAACGACGACACTTAAAACATAAAAATACTGAATTGAAGAGATAAAATGGGGTCTCTCATAATATGATCATAAAATATCAGTATGATAGATATAGAGATCATACCCCAACATAATAAAAAAGAACTTGAAAGACTTGACAAGAAAATAGAACTTGAAAATGAGAAGGGTGAAAGAATCCGTTACATAAATTTCAGCAGCCTAATGGCGCCACTTAAACATTAATAAAATGAAATGATGAGAGTAAGAGGGGGTCTATCATCATATGAACATAAAAAGTACAGTATAATGAATATAACAGAACATACTCCAACATAATAACATGGAGCATAAATGAAATGTCATAAAAGAGATCACTTGAAAAGAATGAGAGGGGGTTAGATCCCTTACCTTAAAACGTAACTATTAAAACTCAATGGTTGGGACCTTGAGGGCTTGGGGGACCTTGGGAGGACACCTTTGGAGGTAATGAGACCATATCTTCGTTGGGGGAGAGTTGGGAGTCGAATGGATGAGAGGATGGCTTGGTATTTATAGGGAATGTGAGGGGATAAGGCATTAATGGCCAAGGGACACCTCATTGGTGGTTTTGGCAAAACCATGGGCTTGCCCATGATGTTTTCCCATGGTATTGGCCACTTGGGACACCTCATACCTTATGTTACTATTCATAAGTCGACCATATTGATTAAATACTTAATACATCATTTAATGAAGTCATTAAACACCCCTAACTTAAAAACTGTATTTTCACTTTTCATCAAAAATTCATTTTTTTCAGAAAAATCCCCAAAAATTACCTTAACATAATATCGATGCTCTGAGTTAAAAAATGAAATCCATTTTATAAAAATAATTTTCTAAATATTTTTAATTAAATTTTTGATGAAAAAACACTATTCACCTGAAAAAACTAATACTTGACTAATAATTTATGAAACAGTTATTCAACCATTTTATTGAATCACATTACTTAATAAAGGTGCCTAGATTATGTTAATGCTTTATTTAAGTGAGATTACTAATCCATTTGGTCACATTACTAATCCTAAGCAAAAAAATCACTATTCATAATTTACTATTCCTCAAAAATTATGTTGATCTTATTAGACTCTAAATTTCGTGCTGAACATAGTTGTAGAAGACCATTTTTTGAAAATCATTACACATTTTTAAATATTTAAGATTTACATAAACATTTTTTAGAATATCATTTCTCTAAAATTCACCAAAAATATTCATACTATATTTATCTAGACATTTGAAAATTCATAAACTTCATCATAAGAAGAAATACCAATTTATATTAAAAAAAAGGATTACACAAGGCAGTTACAGTCTCCTTACATAGCCCCTAATCACAACAGCATAGGGACTAAGTGTAAGGTGTGCTAAGGTGAGAGAATTGGAGGCAGGCTCGACCAACATCGCACGAGTAGTAATTTCTATCAGTTTGAACTTCTCGTGAAGGCGATTCCATTCTAGCTTCACACGATGAAGTTCGGATAGGGTTCGGTCCAGAGAAAAGCCCACTGGTGCTACGTCCTTCCCAAGTTCTGTTATATGGGCTTCGATCGGTCCAAGACTACTGGGTGAGGCCATCGAATCTTCTTTCTATATTAATTAACCAATATCACATGTATTTAGAGACAAATATCGAAATTTTAGTTTCTCGCGGGCATATTGGCCAATGGTCATGTAACAGTCAAACCCCAACAGTCTCATTTTAATTATACTCATGTTATCAAATGAAACAGTTTTGTTGAGTATAAAAAATAAAATAACACACAAAATTAGGAAATAAGATTTATTTAAAATTTTGGGTCGTTACAATCTTCCCCCCTTAAGAAATTGCATCCTCGCAATTTTTAAAACTGGGTTTTGAAATTTCATTGAAATTCCCACACCAGAAAAGGAGTGAGTAACACTATTACTTTAAAAGAACGACAAGGAAGTACAAAGTCCACCCGAGTTAACCCACACTAGGATTCCATGTAGGAAAGCATGTACATGGAGGAGAAAACAATGGGTCAAGTTCTGAGGGAGAGTGATAGAAAACATGATTAAGAGAAAGTTAACAATAAGAAAATCACAAACTTATGATATGTATAAACGGTCTTTGATTACCTAGTAGGGAACGTGAACAGATAACTTTTTTGTTTTACGTTCCTTTTCATAGTTTTTAAGAATTCATTTACTACATAGAATAAAAACATAAGGAAATATACCTACCTTCAAGTAGAGTTTCATCATTTAATAAGTATCTACCAAAACTAATCTTTTCTCCAAACGATGAGCATTAAAAGCTACTTGGTCTCATCAAAGCACAAGATTCATCTTATAGAGAATCACATAATCCTCCAAAGATTAACTATCTATTTCTTCTATCTTTAAAAATTATCCCAAAAACAGAAAGGTTAAGATAAAACAACTCTTCCAAAAAGAAAGAATCCCATAAGAATGGAAACTACTTTAAATCTTCAAAGTTCCACGGTACTATCCAAAGTTCATCATAGACCATTCCGTAAATAACTGTTCTTAAAATAACTCAAAATAAACCAAACTAATATTGAAACCCAAATACAAGAAGGATTTGATAACATAGTCTTCCAAGGTAAACTTTATCATTCATCTCCAAAAAACATCAACCACTCCTAACATCTTATAAAAAAAGTAACTAACCTAAACATATTTACCCCAAGATAGGTCAATCATTTCCATAAGTAACCCAAATTACTATAAGTCCACCTTAAATTCATCGATTCTTCAAAATATAAGTCAACCTTTACTCCTAAAAGAAAATACCGTAGTAATCTATTTACCTCGATCAAATAGGGTTCCTAAAATAGTGGACATCTTCCAAAATAATTATCATCTTTTAATCCACTAATCATCTCTATCATATTAATACATCAATCATCGCATTTCCTATCACATTGGTTGTTGGGACATGTTCTTCCATTTCCCACCATTAACTAAGAAGAGAAAGTATAATTAGGGGAATAAATACTTAGCTAATAATCATTAAAAGGAAACTTAAAGCATAGAAGGATAAACTTGTAGAAGAAAAGTATACCCTAACTTGTGATCCCCTAGATTCCAAACTAGGTTATCCATGATCATATATTCTTATGTGAATCATTATTTTATTTTATCTCTGTTCCTTTAAAAATGGTTGATACTAAGATTATGAATTTACCGAAGCATATCCCCCGGGAGTGTCGTAAACAAGAGTGCAGCAAGGCCCGTTGTCGTGTACCATTTCTCGTTTGAGTCTAGCACAAAGCGGTGTTTTCGGGTTTTAACCCTATGTACATATGTGCCAGAGCCACCTCTACCTGCTCCTATCCAGACAGGGATGTATTTTCTTGGAAACCCCTTACTCAATACTCACCAAAATACTAGGAAGATTTCCTATATTTAAAATTTTATATAGGGTTCTTCCTAGAGTTTTCATATCCTAATTTCTACAAATAATTAAACCATCCTTTGATACCATCTATAGGATCCCACCTTTTTATCACATAAACATTCATTACATTTTACAAAACCGAGGATCTTTAAGGTTTAGTGTCTTGGAAACCAGGAACTTAAAACATGAAAACATAAAACATTATTCTTAAACACATGAGAGGCTTCTCCTCATGTTCATCCTAGGTTCATTACTGCATCTCATAACCTGGGGACATACATCAAAAGAAAGGGTGAGCATAAGTCCTAGTAAGAGAAACAAGGGAAACATTTAACATGTGAACTTGAGATACATCAATAAAGTCATGAAAAGAACTTTAAGGCATGAGAATGAAATCATGAGGAATATCATAATAAAAATAACATTTTACATAACATTAAGATGTGGCTACAACATTTAATATTGAAAATAATTTCATTTCACCAAGGTCCATCCCCAAGGTGTCATTAAAAATTACCAATGTTATTCACCAAGGTATCAGTCTAAAAGGTCATCTCTAGAGATTAAGTCATTACCCAATGCATTGGAGTACTATCTGGTCACACCCTTGACATGTCTTTATTATCATGTGATCCACATATATCATCATAAATCATTTCAGGAACAACCCACATAGCATAAAATAAATGGGTTTCATTTCATAATCATAACGTTTTAAAAACTGATTTAATGACCTGATCTTTATGTCACTTTAAACCCACAGAAACGGAAAGTGGGTTTCATGTATAAAAATCCCAGAATTTAAAATGGAAAATGTTGATATATATATGAATAACCCTATAGAAATAAGATCCTTGAGTATTCACTTAATAAAATAAAATAATTTTGAGAAAAGAGAGATGCATTTTGAGATAAAAATTCTGCAGCATAACGGCTACGTTTCGGGGTTTTAGAAAACATTGAAAAGAGAGGGGACACGAGTCAAACATTCATAAATGAACCATAAAACAGTAGAGGGACAGAATATGAAGGAAATATGAACATGGTAATGAAATTTGAAATATGTACTATATGAATTTAAAAACATGAAAGGAAGACAAAAATAAGATTTCTCTTATGAAAATTCGGCAGCATAACGGCGTCACTTAAACTTCAAAAAATTAATTAACGAGATAAAATAGGGTTTCTCATAATATGAAAATAAAATATAAGTATGATAGATATAGAGATAATACCAAAACATAAAAAAAGGAACACGAAATACTTGTCATGAAAATAAATCTTGAAAACGAGAAGGGTGAAAGAATCCCTTAAAAATTCGGCAGATTAACGGCGCCACTTAAAACATTAAAATACTGAATTGAAGAGATCAAATAGGGTCTCTCATCATATGAACATAAAAGATCAGTATTAAAGATATAGATATCATACCCCCAACATAATAATAAGGAACTTGAAAGACTTTACATGAAAATAGATCTTGAAAACGAGAAGGGTGAAAGAATCCCTTAAAAATTCGGCAGCCTAACGGTGCCACTTAAAACATCAAAATACTAAATTGAATAGATAAAATAGGGTCTCTCATAATATGAAAATAAAAGATCAGTATGATAGATATAGATATCATACCCCAAAATAATAAAAAAGAACTTGAAAGACTTGACATAAAAGTAGAACTTTGAAAAATGAGAAAGGTGAACGAATCCCTTAAAAATTCAGCAGCCTAACGGCGCCACTTAAAACTTCAAAATACTGAATTGAAGAGATGAAATAGGGTCTCTAATCATATGAACATAAGAGTTCAGTATGATAGATTTAGATATCATACCCAAACATAATAAAAAGGAACTTGAAATACTTGACATGATAGTAGAACTTCAAAATGAGAAGGGTGAAAGAACCACTTAAAAATTCGGCAGCCTAACAATGCCACTTAAAACATCAAAATACTGAATTGAATAGATCAAATGGGGTCTCTAATCATATTATCACAAAATATCAGTTTAATATATATAGATATCGTACCACAACATAATAAAAAGGAACTTTAAAGACTTGAAATGAAAGTAGATCTTTGAAAAATGAGAAAGGTGAATGAATCCCTTAAAAATTCGGCAGCCTAACGGCGCCACTTAAAACTTCAAAATACTGAATTAAAGGGATCAAATAGGGTCTCTCATCATATGAAAATCTGTGTTTAGTATGATAGATATAGATATCATACCCCAACATAATAAAAAGGAACTTGAAAGACTTGACATGAAAGTAGAACTTCAAAACGAGAAGGGTTAAAGAACCACTTAAAAATTCAGCCGCCTAACAGCGCCACTAAAAACATCAAAATACTGAATTGAAGAGATCAAATGGGGTCTCTCATCATATGATCATAAAATATCAGTATGATATATTTAGATATTATACCACAACATAAAAAAAAGGAACTTGAAAGACTTGACAAGAAAATAGAACTTGAAAATGAGAAGGGTGAAAGAATCCGTTACAAAAATTCCGGCAGCCTAACGGCGCCACTTAAAATTTAATAAATTGAAATGATGAGAGTAAGAGAGGGTCTCTCATCATATGAACATAAAAATTAAAGTATAACGAATATAACAGAACATCTTCCAACATATGAACATGGAGCATAAAAGAAATGACATAAAAGAGATCACTTGAAAAGAAAGAGAGGGGGTCTGATCCCTTACCTTAAAACGTAACTCTTAAAACACAATGGTTGGGACCTTGAGGGCTTGGGGGAACCTTGGGAGGACGCCTTGGGAGGTAATGAGACCAGAGCTTCGTTGGGGGAGATTTTGTAGTCGAATGGATGAGAGGATGGCTTGGTATTTATAGGGAAAGTGATGGGACAAGGCATTAATGGCCAAAGGACTCCTCATTAGTAGTTTTGGAAAAACCATGGGTTTGACCCTGATATTTTCCCATGGTATTGGCCACATGGGACACCTCATACCTTATATTACTATTCATAAGTCGACCATATTGATTAAATACTTAATACATCACTTAATGATGTCATTAAACACCCGTAACTTAAAAACTGTATTTTCACTATTCATCGAAAATTCATTTTTTTCAGAAAAATCCCCAAAAATTACCTTAACATAATATCGATGCTCTGAGTTCAAAATCGAAATCCATTTTATAAAAATAATTTTCTAAATATTTTTAATTAAATTTTTAATTAAAAAACACTATTCACTTGAGAAAACTAATACTTGACTAATAATTTATGAAATAGTTATTTAACCATTTTATTGAATCACATTACATAATAAGGGTGCCTAGATTATGTTAATGCTTTATTTAAGTGAGATTAGTAATCCATTTGGTCACATTACTAATACTAAGAATAAAATCACTATTCATAATTTACTATTCATTAAAAATTAAGTTGATCTTATTAGACTTTAAATTTCGTACTGAACATAATTGTAGAAGACCATTTTTTGAAAATCATTACACATTTTTAATTATTTAAGATTTACATAATTTTTTTTTTAAATATCATTTCTCTAAAATTCACCAAAAATATGCATACTATATTTATCCAGACATTTGAAAATTCATAAACTTCATCATAAGAAGAAATACCAATTTTTATTTAAAACAAAGGATTACACAGGGCAGTTACGGTCTCCTTACATAGCCCCTTATCACACCAGCATTGGACCTAAGTGTAAGGTGTGCTAATTTGAGAGAATCCATGGCAGGCTTTGCCAACATCACACGAGTAGTGATTTCTATCAGTTTGAACTTCTCACGAAGGTGATTCCGTTCTAGCTTCACATGATGAAGTTCGGCTTGGGTTTGGTCCAGAACAAATCCCAGTGGCGCTACGTCCTTCCCAAGTTCTATTATATGGGCTTCGATCAGTCCAAGACTACTGGGTGAGGCCATCGAATATTCTTTCTATATTAATTAACCAAGATCACTTGTATTTAGAGACAAATATCGAAATGTTTAGTTTCCCGTGGTCTTATTGACCAATGGTCATGTAA
Source organism: Viscum album (assembly GCA_963277665.1). Classification (NCBI taxonomy): domain Eukaryota; kingdom Viridiplantae; phylum Streptophyta; class Magnoliopsida; order Santalales; family Viscaceae; genus Viscum; species Viscum album. Next base: position 1,368,106,860 of record OY728162.1, on the reverse strand, counting down.
TAGTCAAAACCCAACAGTCTCATTTTAATTATACTCATGTTATCAAATCAAACAGTTTTGTTGAGTATAAAAAATAAAATAACACACAAAATTAGGAAACAAGATTTATTCAAAATTTTGGGTTATTACAGATCATCCACGGGGGGAGCCGTTTCGGGGCTGCCAGACCCTGATGAGAAGCTGGTGCTGGCTTGGGTGGTAGAGGTCGTCACGTCAGGGGACCCATGCACTGCAGAGACCATGGCGACAAAGGAGGTTGATCCAATCCCATCTGGCCTTCGGCCCAAGGGGCCACACTTTATGACATCAAAGCAGTAGTGGCGCGATGGCTTGAGCCGATCGATTCCATCCCGATGAAACAGACATGTTTGACGTACTGCCATTTCCATGAGCCCAACATCTTGATATCGTACAGGGGTAGGAGGCTCAGGGATCACCTGAGCCTAGCTGGTGTAAGAGTACGAGGTGATTTCCCACCGTCGATTGGACCCGAAAATATGCCATCCTCTAGTACCTAAAACAACAAAGCACTGCCCCATGTCGGGGGTCGTGGCTTCCAACCGATGGATTGGGAAGACATATGCATCATCCAAACCTTCCGAGGGACCACTCGCGATAGTGGCGGGCTCAACCTCACCTGCCAGGATCTTCTTGTCCTTGCTCTTGTAATAGCCAGCGTCCAGATAACGGGCTTCACAAGAGGCAAAAGGAGACACATCTCCTTGGAGCAATCCCACTCGACCCTTAAGGGAGTATTTGAGGCACTGGTGATACGATGAGGGGACCGATGCATGAAGGTGGAGCCATGGCCTGCCCATCAACGCGTTTTAGGGGGTGTCCTGAGAGATAACCATAATTTCAGTTTTTGTCAATTAGGCTGCCGAACTAGGTCTTCAGACGAATCTTGCCGAGTGGAGTTTGCTCGATTCTGTCATACCCCTGGATCCTGAGGTTGGAGGGAGTTAAATCATCCTCAGACAACCCTAGTTTCCGTAGTGTCCGAGTTGGGATTAGGTTAACCCCAGAACCCGTGTCAACAAGACAGCGGTGAACTTCCACGCCATTGAACTGCCGGTGATGTATACTGGGTGAATGTGCCCCTGTATGGGAAGGTCTTCATCTTCACCAGAAAACAAGATAACCACCTGACATTCGGCATCCTCAATCGCCTCAGTGTGGAAGGCTTCTATGGCCGCCACCTCCGTCTCAAACTGGAGGGGGCTCTTTAGAGCATCGGCGAGCACCTCGCGCATTTTAGACGATAGGAGGAGGGCCTCTAGGATAGAAATCCTTGCTGGAATGCCGGCCAGGTGCTTCAGAACATCATACTTTCGAGCCAAATGCGATTTTCTGCTTATAGGAGGCTGCTCTGCGATTGGAGGCATGACGGGCCCTGCCAGTGGGACCAGTGACTGACTGGTACTAGGCACGTCTCACTGTTCACTAGTCGAAGCCTGGGAGGTGGCTACCGCATTAGGACCGGAAGGCTGTAGTTGGCCGGTGGTAGGGCAATGCTGGTTGCGACACAGACGAGGTTGTCCCGCCTGATCGAGCAACACAAATGGTGGGGGAGGCGAACCTATCGACACCGGGTGAGGGGGCCGCGTGCACTGATCTCTGTATCGGGCCTGCTGCCTAGTCTCAGTAGCGTACATGGCCTGACTGGAGGTGACGACTACTGTGCCCCGACGATTCACATAGCCAAGGCTCCACCGATGTTGGCGACGGCTGGGGAAATTGGGGAGGTCCACCTGGCGTTCCTCACCGTCGGGAGTCAAAAAGGGATTTACCAACTCTACGGTGTTGACCGAAGCATACCCCGGGCTTTCACTCGAGGATTCATCCACTACCGGACAGAGTCTCGGAGGGATCCCCATCTCTGGGGGCATAAAATCGCCAAGCGTGCGGGAAGATGACAGTACTGGAAGGGCGCATTCTTTCTTCTTGCGTTGTCTCTTGCTCTTGTGGGAATAGGTAGGCTGGGACGACAATGCCAAAGCGGTGCTCGCAGATTCTGAGGGCTCTGGCTGACTCAGGTGGACACGGATGATGCCATGGGCACAAGAAACCGTCCTGTGGGCCATCCAGTCGTTATACTTCCAGGACCCATTGTCAGAAACCTGCTGCCACTCATCCTCGTTTCCACTGCTGCCATCTAGTCTTACGAAGACACATGCCACCAGCGCTGGGGCTGGGCCCAACCTGACTATGTTGTTGTCAATATGGTCTTGGAGCCAGTCCTTGAACACATAGAATCGCTGGTTGGTGTGTCCCAGGATCTGGTGATAAGGGCAGTAGGTAGGGTGATTAGTGAGGCGCGCGTCTTCTGGCTTCCGGCACTCAGGCAGCCACACGATCCTCTACTCCAAGGTGCTACAGAAATAACCGGGGACCTAGGCCTCGTCAAACAAGTAAGTATGATTCCTTTTGTCTGGAAAGGGGGATCGTGGAGGCTGACCATGACCAGGGGCTGGAGGAGCATGCAGAGGAGGCAGAGCCTGATTATCTCACCTGGGTGGTGGCGGTGCGTCAGGCGGAGGCGCCTTCCAATTTTGAGGCGGTCGCTGCTGGGCCGGAGGCTGTGCCCGTGGGGGTGGACCCCTATGGGGCTGCTGAGCTGGCCTTACTGGTAGAAACTAAAGCTATCTGTGGACCTCTATCTGGGCCACAGCAGCGGGCTCGGCTCTGGTGTCTCTCCTTCCAGGGATTATAGGAGGCAACTGGCGTGCCTGACTGGCCTGTTACAGGGCTTCTTCGAGGCGCTGAGCCTTGTCTACGAAATCCTGGAACCCTCCAAGGTAATTCTGAGTGATCAGAGAAGGAACCAGCTCTGCCTTGACGTTCCCTACCCATATTGTCAGTAATTTCTCCTGAGTTAGTGGCATGTCAAGGGCGTACGTGAGCCCCTTCCACCGGGAGACGAAGTCTGTGACCCGCTCATCAGGCCTTTGTTTGCACCTGTAGAGGACTGCAATGTTCGTCTTCAGGGTTGTAGAACAAAAATGGTAGAGGAATTGCAGGCGAAGGTCCTCCCAGCTAGTCACTGATCCAACAGGGTGCTGGCTATACCAGACAAAGGCTAGTCCTTCCAGTGTTAGAACGAAGCAACGGAGCTTGGCAGCCTCCTACTGTGTCGGAGTCCCTATCATAGGCCCAAACCTCGAGTTGAAGTGGGACAAATGTTGTGGCGGGTCTCCGGTCCCGTTAAAGGGGGTAAAAGTGGGGTTTCCAAATCCCGACGGGGCCGACATATCATCCACCCATTCTGGGTACGGATTGTCGTCCGGTGGGATTGCCACCTGCCGAGTTTCTAGGGCCTCCAAGCGGGTGATGAGTACTTCCATCAGATCGTCCGGACACGGATTCCTGTCCTGGCGGGGATCTCTAACCACAAGTGCATTTCCGGGATCTCCAATCTGGTAGTCAAGCTCAACAGCTCGCGGGGCGGCTGGCGGAGTGACTCTTGGGGCAGCGGGAGGAAACCAAGCATGGTCCCCCAGGTGATCCCGCTGCTTGGGAGGGTTCGGCGAGATGTATCACGCCCTCTTGCCATGTGCGCCAGCCTCTCTCCTGTCGATGAACGCAACATGGTCACGGTTTCCCGGGGGAATCTCGGCAATGGGTAGGTGCTCCTGCCCCTGCTGTCCTGGACTAGGATTACCGTAGTCAGGCCGCCACTCTAAAAAGCGTTCATCCAAGACCTCACCAACCAGACTCTTTTGCTCAGAAAGATGTTGGCGTAGCATGGCCTTCTCGGAGTATTCCTCTGCGTTCTGCACCAAGGAAGATGGGTCGGCGAGCTTGACAGCCCCGACATTCTCTATACACTTGCCGATGTTTTGGCTCAGTGTCAGTGCCTTAGTGGGTGTGGGGAGACCTAAGAGGCACCTCTGGTGGCGAGTAATCCTCCCAGATGGGTCCGGTGGCAGCTTGTCTTCAAGGGGTGAGTCACCATTTTCCTCATCTGAAAGGTCAGCCATGTTGACTGCCACTACCTTTGGCGACATTCCCTCAGGGTCGCCCGATGAATCAGGCTGTCGGGGAATCATACAGAAAAGAAGGGCATCTTACTGCCCCCCATCCGCGGATGTGCGCGTGGGGGTGACTTCCTTGATAACCATGCGGAGTACTTGAAAACTCTGAACGCATTGTTGCTGAAGGGCCCTGCGGTGGCCAGGTGACTCGGGGTGCCGAACCGCAGGGAGCGCTGCTAGGTCGACCCGACGGCACTGCTCACTGATATCCTCTAGATGTACTTGACTCTCGGGATAAGGCGCTAGCCGATGGCGAAGACGGGAGTGAGTCACCCAAAGAGTCTAGCGGAAACATTCAAACTCTCCCAGGGTGAGCGACTCTGGCATATCAAAATTTGATCCTGCGACCGGCCAAAACTTCTTGGGGAAGTGGCCCGCTGTGAGGACGGTCCAGAAGCTCCATGACTCCAGTTCGGGGTCTGGACCTTGCTGCCCCAGATCATCAACCGAGACTGGCCAGGGAGCTAGCAACGGCGCCGAGGCAGGTCGTCGGGCCATTGGGCTGGCCAGCGAGGAATACAGCGAACATGCTGATTGGCCGCCAATCCCTGAGTCGTCCTCTGAGGGTTTCAGTACCCAGGCTGCCACGTCGCGAAAGGATGGGCCAGAAATTGGTTCTCCTGTCACAGTGTCGGTGCTCGCTGAGGGTGTGTCGCCTTGCGACTCTTCTGTCGGTCACCAGAAAAGTTCCCCACCCTCCCTGACTGAGGCGGAAGGCGGTTTTGGGGAAGTCAGTGATAACTACGGGTTTGACCCTTAGGGGCATGCCAAGTCCTCGTCCTCCTGGATATACCTTCGGAGGGAGGAGGGAATCATACAGATCTCGCATTCGGGGAGTACGAGACAAACGTGCCACGTCCCCATCCTTACCCTCTACTCAAAGGGTTGGGGGGAAGGTTCCACCGTCGAGTCGTACTCCACCTCAGAGTCCGAGAAGCGGACTGGTCTAATTTCCGTCCGGACTCCCATGACATTCCTCCTACGGCGATGACGCCCCGCCTTCCTTCCCCTGGGTGGCTCCTCAGGGTAAGGATGATTTCTGTCAAGGAGTCCCCTAGCCGCCATAGTGCTGGGGCATAGGGGACTGATGGCCGTGGTGTGGGAAGCACCGACACAGATGTCGAAAGGGCCATGATGAGGACCTCCATGTGAGTGAGCAACTGGATACGCAATAGCTTCATACTCACAGCCAGCGGTAGGGGGAGTGACCCCATACCTAGTGTAGTGGGCACTGGAAGGAGTCATACCCGGAGCATAGCTATCGCGAAGAAGCCTTTGTCTTTCCAGATCAGTGGCACGGAATGAGCCTTCATGGTGGGTGGCACTACCGCAGATTGGTCCGCGGTGGCCATTGCCTGCGCCCGCGAGCAGAAGAGTTGACCCAACCTAACTGTAGGGCGGTCGGGGCCTTGATACCAATACGGAATGTGACTGCCCCTTCTCAACATGTGTGGGGATATGGTAGCAGGAGTCAACAGCGGTTCAGTACACAGTGGTTGCTGACGTTGGTGCCCCAGGACGGGCGTTCTCTTCCGCTCACGCCCGACGCTGGCGTCGGGTCTGATGGGTTGGAGCCGGTGGTGTGGGCACAAAGATTTCCTGGTCCTCGGCCTGGGGATTCAGGCGATGACGTCGACGCAGCCTGGCGGGGGTTCTTATCGTTAACCCCTAGGATGGTATCTGATCAGGCGGACCCGGACATCCCCCACCACATTGGTGTAGGGGACGGATGGTTCAAGGTGCTCCGCGGATAGGCTCCCGAAGTGGTGAAATGTCGTAGTGGGGTGCGGCGGCTCCCTGCGCGGCCCTTGGGGGCGGCAGTGATAGGGAGGTGCAACCGCCTCTAGATCCAAACGAGCCACGCCCATGGTGGGGATGATCCCTTCCTCTTCGTACCTACGAACCAGGTCGTTGATCACCCTTCACTGGATGATTTCTAACGGGGAGAGGGGGCGAGAGCGCCCGACAGTCGTGGAAATCCGAGCCTAAGAGACTGTGGAAAAGGCGGGACCGTGCGGGGTAGTCGCGTCGGTACTTCCCCTGCCCCTGCGCCGGTGGGCAGGTGGCGATCGAGCTCCGGATGCAGTGATCTGATTCCTGGAAGCAGGGAGATGAACCCATTAGTACTAACAGAAAAATAAATCGACAACCAATAGTCCAATGTTGTTCCGTCTTCCTTGGTCGGCGAGAGGGATCCATGCTGACGACGTCGCAGAACAGAGTGCACAACATCCTGACTGCCTAAACCCCTAGAAGGTTTCACGTCCCTGTGATAGGTACCCAGACCTGGTGACATGCTAATCTTTCAACACCCTGAATTCTACCCATCTCTGTATTGATGAGAAGAGCTTCACGTCGGGTTAACCATTTTCTGTTTTCGATGCTTTTACACCGGGGCACGCACGCGTTTCCGTCACGCATGGGAGTATGTGCGTCTTATTGCCCCGCATTCCCGGTTTCCAAAGGCGGGTGACATCTATTCCTTATTCTGGGATGTCTACTCCTTCATCGAAACTGGGATGATGGGATGTTGGTTCTTCCTTTCGTGGATTCCTCCTCGGAGCTTGTCACCTAGTCCGGGTCTCCCTCATAGATTTAATACGGGTTCGTGAAGCTCATTCCTGGTGTCATATCTGCATGGACGCCATTTAATTACGCTGATTCCGTCGAGATGCTCCAAGGGGTCTTATCGGGGAAGCAACCTTCAGTGAGGAGAATGATCACGTTGGGGTGTCGTTGGCATGTCTTTCCACTTTCACTTATCACAGGGCTTCTCGAGGGCGCGGAAGACCGAGGCATCCCACATCGAGCGCGGGGAATTGTGTGCCATCTGAGGTTTTCCTCAGCTTCCCATGTTTAACACAGGATGTGTCGTGAGTTTAACGTCTTGCAGAGACGGATCGGATTGATCGAAACACTGAGAGTGGATCAGATTGAAGGACCCCCTAGGGGGAACACCGATGTTGGGGCCAGCATACGGGCGACTCCCTGGATACCATGGAGTGGGATGGGGTGGCATGATCTCACCGGGATGTGGCGGCCTGGGTAAGGATTACGATGGATGATGGAGTGATGGGCTTGAACCTCGTGGAGGCTTCCTACATATCCTCATGGAAGGGAATCAAAGTCTGTGTAGTTCGGTGATACGGTGGGACACCTGAAAAGGAGACCTGTGACAATGGACGCCTGGATTGGATCCTGGAGAAAGTAAGATCTCCGGGGTAGGGCATGAGCATCCCAAGGCACGTGGGCTTGAGGGGGGGGGGAAGTCAGTATGATACGTGGATGTGAGGCATGGGGATTATTCTCTGAGACGGCCCAAGAGGGGGAATAAAATTTAACGTCTTTCGGGATGAGGAATCTGGGGCTTACGCTCTGAGGCAGCCGATGGTGGTCGGGGAACCGACGTGAAGAGGTTGGAGCGACCGGGTAGTGGGCTTGAACCTCGTGGAGGCTTCCTACGTACCATGCATTAGCACGGATCAAAGTCCACGTAGTTCACTGGCATTGGCCTTACGCTCTGAGGCGGACCAAAGAGGAAACAGGGGCTTACGTGTGGTTAGCGGCCCTGGGTGCCGAGGATTACTCCAGGGTGGAGGCCCGTGGTGCGACAAAGCACAGTGGGAAAGGGACTCCACTGGACTTGGCAGGGGGGGAGTACGGAGGTGCATGGGTGCAACCTTCCATAAGAGAGGCTAGGGGCTAACACTCTGAGGCATCCCTTCCCCCGGGGACAAACTCCACTTAGACAAGGAGGATCAAATTCCATGCAAGGAAGATTTTATTCCTGTGGAGACGAGAGGAGTAAAAAATGTCTGAGCTGGGGGGACCCTACGTGCGAAGCACAGGGTCAGACCACAGTTTAACATCATGTGTTAAGGATGAGGTGCTTAGCAGTTTAACGTCCTCCAGCTTGGATGAGGTCGGTTCTCTCCACTCCCCTAGGGCTTACATTCCCAATGCCCACTACCCCTTTTGAAAGGGAAGGCATCAGCAAGTCCACAATGAAGGGGGTCACAGGGCGAACCATTGAGGGGTCCACGTTAGCGTAGCTATGCGAAGAATCAATATCTGTTAGCGTGCCTATGCAGAGAAGCATAAGGAAAAGTAATGCAACGGAAAACACCGCCCAAGGGACCTTGAGGTTACTTCGTACGATCCTGGAAGGCCGCATGGGAAAACAATGCATGGCGCGCATGCTCGGTAGGGGAGTCATCAGGTGCCGACACGGAAAGTAAGCCAAGGGGCGTCAAGGTAAAAGGGGTCCTGGGTGTTGCGCGCAAAAGGAATGTTTGAGCACAAAACACCGGGATGGTGCGCAATAGGGCTAGAGGATTACACGAATAGGTGATTGCGTGCATAGAATGGGATTGCGTGCAAGGGGCAACGATCGCGCACAAGGGATGTACCCGGAGGAGGATGCAAATTCACTTAAGCCGGTGGAGTTGTGCGCAAAGGCGAACCTCGGGGCAATGTTTCGCGAAAAGTGGGATTACCTAAAAGTCATATTGCGCGCGGAGGGAGTCAAATTGCACGCACGGGAGCCGATAAGAATTCTGCAACCCCCAAATGATTAGGGGTCACCTTCTATTTATAGGCACCAGCCGGCGCGTAATCCAGGCAGCTGTGAAAGTTTCTGCGACGGGAACCGTCGGCGTGCAAAGCTTCACCGCGCGGAACCAGGGTGCGCAAAATTGCGCGCACCATCGGCTTGATTATGCGAATCCCGCTAATGCTTCGCACACATATATTTATTTCGCACAGGCCCTCCTTTATTTCTTGCACCACTTCCCGGGACTCCGGACCAGGCCTCTAATTCCGAATATGACTTCGCTTTTCCATTTTGAAACTTCCTCTAGGAGTTTCAGACTCTTTTTTCAGCGTCTACAACCTTCCAATGTCTGCACAAAATATTAGAGCTTGGCGGCTTCCTACTGTACCGGGGTCCCCAACATGGGGCCACACCTTGAGTAAAAGTGGGCCACGTGCTGCGGTGGATCTTCTGTCCCATTAAAGGGAGAGAAAGTGGGATTTCCAAAACCTAGGGGTGCATGAATATCATCCACCCACACGAGATATGGCTCGCCATCTGGTGGGACTACCACCTGCCGCATTTCCAACACCTCGAGGCGGGCGATGAGTGCCGCTATAGGATCATCCGGGAGGGGGTCCCTGTAATGGTGTGGATCCCTAACCACGAGTGTGTTTTCGGTCTCTTTGACATGGTAGATGGGTTCAGCGGCTCGTGGAGCGACTGATGGAGCGGCCTGCGGGGCAGCTGGGGGAACCCGGGCCGGATTCCTCGGATTGCTGCGCCGTTTGGGAGGGTTTGCTGAGACGTATCTTGCCCTCTTTCCGTCAGTACCAGCTTCAACCCTGTTCACGGGAGTGGTATGATCAGGGTTTCCCAGAGGCATCTCGCCAGGGGGAGTTGTTCCTGCCCCTACTACCCCGGCCTAGGATCACCATAGTCGGGTCGCCTCTCTATAACACGCTCGGCCAGGAGTTCATTGGCTAGCCTCTTCTGCTCAGCATGTTTCTGGCGCAATGTGGCCGTCTCAGGGTCTTCCTCCATCTTCTACACTGAGGCGGGCGGATCAGAGTGCTTGACATCTCTGACATGCTCTTTACCCTTACCGGAATTCTGACTGAGTACCAATGACATGGTGGGCATAGGGAGACACAGGAGGTTCCTCAGCTGATGAGTAATCCTCTCTGATGGGTCCAACAATGGTGGATCAACCTCAGTGGGGAAGTCTCCGTCATGAAATTCCATCTCATCTTCCTTGTCCACGACATCGACCATATGGACCGCGACACTTCCCAGGGGCATGTCCTCAATATCACATATCGAGTCAGGCTGTCGTCGAATAGGGTTGAAGAGGAGGGCAGCGTACTTCCCCCATCCATGGACTTTCATGTGGGGGGTATCCTCCCTGATGATTTTTCGGTGTACCCTGAAGCTCTGAACACATCTTTGTTGGATGGTCCTCTAGCGACCTGGTGACTCAGGGCACTGGGTCATGGGGAGTGCATCCAAATCGACCAGAAGGCATTGCTCCCCGATTTCCTTGGAGTTCGCTTGGCTCCTGGGGTACACCACCCAATGATAATGAAGACGGATGTGCTTCTCCCATAGGATTTTATGGAAGCACTTGACTTCCTCTGGGGTGAGAGATTCTGGTGCACATAAGTTTGAAGCCGCCACCGGCCAGAACTTCTCCAGGAAGTGATCCGCCACAAGAATGTTCCATAAGTTATTGGGCTCAGATTCAGGGTCTGGCCCTGTATTTCCCCACTCTTCAACCGGAGATGGCTGAGGAACCGGTAGCAGTACTGAAGAGGACCGTTGAGACAGTAGACTGGGCAGCGGATAATACGGCGAATGAGGAGACTGGCCAATGAATTCTGGTCCATCCTCCAAGGAGTGTGGTGACCTGACCATAATGTCACAATACGACAGGCTGATAACCATAGCTTCTGGTGCATGTATCGTGGTTACTGGTGATGGTTCACACTGTTTCTCAACCTCCAACGGTCCCCAAAATACCTATCCATGATCTCTGGTCGAGCTAGAGGGCGCTTCTAGTGATGATGGTGGTGATCGCACGGTCGGAACCTGTGGGACTCACAAGATTTCCTCCTCCTGGATGTACATGCGAAGAGAGGTGGGAATCCTGCGTACTTCACACTCTGGAAGGATTAAGATTATACGCCTTGTTCCTGCCCTGGTCCTTGACATAGAGGACCAAGGGGAGGGTTCCACCGTTGAGTCATAGTCTACTTCAGAATCCGAGAAATAGACGGGTTTGATCACATTCTGACGCTTTTCGGTATTCTTCATGCAGAAGCGACAAACCGCCTTCCTTCCCTGGGATGGATCTTTGAGGAAGGGACAATTCCAGTCATGAGAAGGTCTTTCAACCGTATTAGTGTTTGGGTGGGGAGTGCTTCCGCCTGAGTGGATCGGGTTGCGAGGAGCACCGGGGAAGATGTCAAAGTGGACACAGGGAGAACCTATGTGCTAGATGCTAGTGTGGGTTGGACCCCCTCTAGAACTAACGGGAGCACGGATAGGACCTCCACGCCTGGTTCCCTTGATGACATTAGTGCGAGGCAGGTCCCCGTATTGATCGGACCAAACATGGGTAGGACCTCTATGCTAGGTGTTGGTGAAGTGAAGTTGATCTCCACCCCTCAGGTTGATAACAATAATAGGACCTCCATTGGCTGCTACAAGGATGTGAGGAAGGTCCTCACATCGTAGAGTGACTGGATGTACAACATCTCCACCCCGACAGTCCGTGGTAGGAGGGATGGCTCCATACCTAGTGTAATGAGCATGGGAGAGGCTCCCATATGAGGTGCCGCAACCACAGGGAAGGCCCTCATTCAGGTAAAAGGTGGCATGGGGCATACCTCCAAACCGGGCCTGGGAGTGAGAAAGGTATGTGTCCTCCATGTTGGTTGCACGGGGAGGGCCCCCGTAGAGGGTGACATTGTTGCGGGTTAGCCCGCAGTGACCACCGTATGTGCCTGCGACTAAGAGAGTTGACCAGCCTACCCGTGGGGTGGTTGGGGCCTCGATTCGGCTCAGGCGTACGGTTTCCCCATCTCGGCGTATGATGGGGGGTGATGATGCATGTCGGTGGTGGGTCGGACAATAGTAACTGATGAAATTGGTGCTCCTTGATGGGCGTCCTCCTCGTCTTGTGCCCGACGTTGACATCAAGTCAGCTGGGCCGGTGCCGGTGGTGCATGTAGGTAGTATACCTACTCTTTACCTCGGGGAACTGGGTGGCGGCGTTGGCGCGGCCTAGTGGGGGCCCTCACTGGGAACCCCTGGGACATAACTCTGGCCGGGCTGGCCTGAACATCCCCTACCTCATCAGCGTAGGGTATGGAGTCGTCGTGGTGTTCTAGGAAGAGGCTCCCAAAACGGTTGAAGGTCAGAGTGGGGAGCAGCGCCTCCCTGCGTGGCCCTCAGGGGCGGCGTTGACGGTGGGGTCTAGATGCCTCCAGGTCCAGATGGTCTATATCCTGGGTTGGGATTATTCCCTCCTCCTCATAAAGACATACAAGTTCGTTAATCACCCTTCATTGGATGACTTCTGATGGGGAGATGGGGCGTGGGCGCCCCACGGACGCAGACACTCTTACGGCAGCAGTGGAGCCACATGGAGTGGTTGTGTGGGCGTTTCCCCTTCCCCTGTGTAGGAAGGTGGGCGGTGATCGTGTTCGTGTGGCAGCAAACTGATTCCTGAGAAGCAGGGAGATAAACTCATCAGCACTTTTAGGAAAATAAATTGAAAACCAGTGCCCTAGTGCCATTCCATCTTCTATGGACAGTAAGAGGGATCCGTGCTGACTGCGTCGCAGAACGGGATGCCCAACGTTCTACTTCCCCATCTTATGGTGAGTTTCACTCCAGGCCCACTATTTTATTGGCGGGACCCGGTGTTGGATATCTGGATCCGGTGACGCGTCACTCTACTGATGTCTCGAGAGCTACTAATATCCACATTGAGGAGAATAATTTCACGCCAGGTTCACCATATCTGTTTCCGACACTTTCATCGGGGCACGCGTGTCTGTCACATTTGGTGGATGTTGATGCGGCTATGTTGTCCCGCATTCCCGCTTTCCAAAGGCGGGCAATATTCACTCCTTATTCATGGATGTCTGCTCCTTGATCGAAACGTGATGATGGGATGTTGGTTCTTCCTTCCACGGATTCCTCCTCGGAACTCGGCACCTAGTCCGGGTCTCCCTTATAGATTTAATACGTTGATCATGAAACTATTCCCAGTACAATGATTCCATGGATGCCGGTTAATTACACTGCTTTTGTCAGTACATTCCAAGGGGTCCGGTCAGAGTAGTAACCTTTAGTTGGGGGAGTAGTCACATCGAGGCATCACTGGCGTGTCTGGACACTAGGGAATTGGTGTGTCTGTCTTTTTTCCCTTATTATAGGGCTTCTATGGGGTGCAAAAGACCAAGTAATCTCACATCGAATGCATGAGATCATTTCCATAAGCATGTATCTATGGTTTTCCACATCTTCTCATGTTTAACATAGGGTATGCCACAAATTTAACATATAATGGAGATGGATCAGACTGATCATAACACCAATGAAGGCAGATCATATTGAGGAACCCCCTTGAGGGAACACCAAAATTGGGACCAACGCATGGGAGGTTTCCCAAATGCGGTGGAGGGTAATGAGGGTGGAATGATCTCACCGGGACGTGGCGGCCCGGGTAAGAATCGGGATGGAAGATGGTTCTTTGGGATTAAGCCTCGAAGAGACTGTCACGACCCATCCTCGGGGCCCATGCCGTGACTACCCCAAGCCCGCCATCCATAGGCCATGGGATGGCGACTAGCACCAAAGGCGTAAATCATGATAAAAAGGTAAGGCATTGCCTTTATAAAAGAAAAAAACAGAACAGAGTACACAACTAAAGCAAGCACTAAGTAAACTGAGTATAGAAGTAAGTGAAGAAAAGTAAATGGGCCAGTATACAAACCCTACTGAAACTACTCACAACTGAAATCTTGCACAACTGAAGTAAATTAAAATAGCAACTAATGAGCCATCCTCCGGGAATCCCACCTGAAGGGTGGGTACAAACAATCTCCTCAGCGCCTCAGGTCTCTCCATCTGCTCCGTGTAAGTCTCACCATGTGGTCCACCTCTGGGTACCATCTAGATCCATAAGCCTCTACCAAGATCAGCACTATCCATCGTCTGTATCCAACACAACATAATGCGGGCATTGACAGTGCAGGGGTGAGTATAACGATACTCAGTAGGGACCCCGAGACCCCCGAAGGTCTCCCAAAATCCACAAAGGATAAACCAAAAAGGAAAGATACAATTACGAAGTATCAAAAAAACACTACTTAGGTATATTCTCATACATATACCTAAGTCATAAATCTCAGTTCGGCTCCAACTCTCATTCTCAGGCACAACCCAGTCCACAAGGGAAAGAAATCAATCATATCGATGATAATGAATGAATGTCCGGACTCAGCTCACACATGTATACATCTTTCATATAGTGATAGAGATGATCAGATATAGTCACTGATTCATCTAAGATGTCGGACCCACACAGGATACAAGACTAGATAAGCTGTTGGACCCACACATGATACTAGACTAGCTACTTTGCTGGTCCCACAAAGTATACAAGTATAGAGGTCAATACTGCCGGACCCACACAGGATACAAGACCAATAGTCATCGCCATCAAACCCACAAAGGATTCCAGTATGCTAGTCATTGATGTCGAACCCACAGAGGATTAAAGTACTGTAGTCATCGCTGTCGAACCCACATATGATTCCAGTACAGTAGTCGATGCAGTCGCACCCACGGAGGATTCCAGTACAGTAGTCGATGTAATCACGACCAGCTCTAGGGTTCTCACACACATCACGCTAGATTCCGGGAGGGTACGTTCCTTAATCCAAGAGGGTCGATACATGAACTATCATGAAGTCCAGATTTGATGTATCCCAATGTTCGTTCTCGTCAAAAGTAACCCAACACGAGAGACGGCGCATCAATCGGACGCCTGGTCTGAGAGTTATTGGATTTTCCGTTCTAGGGGCCCGGTTGGTTTTTTAAGCTAAAACCAAACCGAATGTATTCCAACTGCATCCAAACCTCAAGTGTAGTATTCAAAAACAACCATATCATAAAAAGGAATCCAACGTAGTTGACGACACATCAATCGGACATCCAGTCCTTAACATATAAGTGTTTCCGCTCCATGGGCCCGGTTGGTTTCAGGTTCGAACCAACCCGGTCGTACCCAAACATCGACAAAACCTTGAGTGTAATATACCAAAACGACCATCTCAATTCGAAGATTCCTACACAACTGATGGTACGTCTATAGGAGGTTCGTAGCTCATGTTATGGGCGAATGACCGAAAAAGGTCCGAGGTGGAGGGTCTGGGCCCGGTCCGACCTGGCCCAACCCACCCTAGGTCGTCCCACGTGGCCCACCCTAGCCTGACTGGGGGGGGGGGGGGGGGCTAGCTTGGCCAGCTGGCCGAGCGGGGGGGGGGGGGGACATGGCCCCCCAGTTCCACGTAAAGGTGGCTCCAGGCGGGCGCCGTTTGTCTCCCCGGAGCCTGCGCGGCGCGGGATCTACTCCTCGCCGCTATGGCTGGTGCCGCGGCAGACGCCTGCCAGCAGGGCGCTGGGGTGCCGCCGCCTCCAAGCGTTCCACCGGTGCCGGTCGTCGCCTTCGGTCGTCAGTGACCTGCGCCGCAGAGTCTTCCACGGGCCACCAGAGTAATTCTGGTGGTCCGTTTTAGCTCCCGTCTGCGCCTGCGGCCTCTTCGGCTTCTGCTCTTCCCTGAGATGACCTCAAAATGTTGTTGCCCTTATGTTCACCTGTCACCAAGAAATCCGTACGTCAAGAACGATACAGTGGTGGTTCCGAACTTGTGTGTTAGCCCGTACCCACCACGTTAGAGGCTCAAACAATTATTTAACAAATAATCGCCTAATTTTGTTGGTATAAATCACATAAATGAAATATAAGAAATACCAATACCTCTTAGTTGACGTCGTACGTCATCGAGCTGTGGAAGACGAGAATCGCGGTAGTCGGGCGTCGCAGAAGTACAGTTTCATCCTGTCAACGATGGCGGAAGAGCCATTGTTGTAGGCGACGTGGGATCCTTGATGTTGAGGGGCGTCTGAGGAAGATGCGTCATTTGAAGAAGTCCTTCGCGTTCTTCATCGAGGATGTTCTTCGTTGAAGAACATTGTTCTTCATCGAAAAGGTATCACCTCTGTTTAATTCTTCAGAGCCCTTTCCCAAAAGTGATTTGCCAACTCAAATAAATAAGGAATCTCTCCAATTAATAGAATTTCATTGCAATTATTATTAATTAAAAATAGGTTTCAATTAATTAATGTTGATATTAATTAGATAATTTGTAACATTTATTGGGTGGAAGGTGGAGAGGCTCCACTGTGACGAGGAGTTGTCAAAATAAACAGTAGGGAATTAATGGCGAGTTGAGGAGAGTTATGGGGAGATGAAAGGTTGGGGATCATGTGGGCCCCACCTCACTTCCCCATGGGAGGAAATAACCAACTCACAAAATAAAATTATTTGCCACACAATTTTAATTAATTTAAGATTAAACCCCAAAATTAACTTTCAACCCGTATAAAACACATCTACGTTAAAGGTCCCCTTAAGAGAATACATGCACTAAGAGTTCATCGGTGTCCTCAGATTTCAATTCCAAGCATCAGTTCAAAAGATAGAAAAACTCACTCATAAATTTACTGAATGTACCCGAAAAAAACATCAAAAATTGATTCCGGGCACACCGGGCCTCTGATTCAGGTGCCGTCAGAAACTGCGTACTCATAAAATTCCAAAGTATTTAAGAAAAAAATTTCCTTGAAATTTACAGGTCTTTACATTACTCACACCTTAGGGATTTACATCCCCATAAAGCAATAACACACACTAGGAAATCAAATGGGGGTACTAAGCTCGCATCTGAGCCTCCCACCTCCAAGTGCTCTCCTGGAGGTTCCCGTGCTGCCAGTGAATGTGCACCATAGGAATTGACCATCCACGTTGGACCTGCTCCTATCGATCTTCGATATCCACTAGTACCTCTGCAAATGTCGCCCTGTCATAAATGTCCAGCTCCCCGTGATCGATGATGTGGGTCGGGTCGTGCACGTATCTCCTCAGCTGTGATACATGGAAGAGGTCATGCACTCGGTGCAACTAAGGTGGAAGGGCCAGGCGGTAAGCCACCTTTACCACTCTATTGAAGACCTGAAAAGGTATGATGAAACGCAGAGATAACTTGTCGCCCCAGCCAAATCTCTACATTCCTCGTTCAGGTGAGACCCATAAGAAAACGTGGTCTCCATCCTCGAACTCCAGTGGTCTCTGTCTCCTATCATTATAGGACATCTATCTGATTTGTGATATCTTCATCTGATCCTGGATGATTTGCACCTACTCCATCATAGACTGAATTATCTCTGGTCCTACAAGTGCTGACTCCCCTGGGTCAGTCCATCACAGTGGTGATCTACAAGGTCAGACGTACAGTGCCTCGTATGGTTCCATCCCGATAGTGGATTGGTAACTGTTGTTGTACGCAAACTCCACCAAACGTAGCTGATCCTCCCAACTGCGACCAAAGGAAATGACACATGCACACAACATGTCCTCATGTGTCTGAATGGTCCTCTCAGTATTTCCATCTTTCTGAGGATGGAAGGCGGTGCTCAGACGCAGCTGCGTACCAAATGCCTCCTGTAACCCCTTCTAAAGTCGGAAAGTAAAGCGAGCATCTTGATCAGAGATGATAGTCTATGGAACACCATGAAGACGTACGATCTCCTTTATGTAGATGCGTCCCACGATCTATTCTGGGCCCTGCTCTCTGATCAGTAGGAAGTGGGCCGACTTGGTGAGTCGGTCTACGATCACCCAGATAGAGTTGTGTCCTTTGGATGTACGTGGAAGCCCCTTCATGAAATACATGGATATCTCATCCCACTTCCACTTTGGGACCTCTATGGGATGTACCAAGCCTGATGGTACCTGGTGCTCCGCCTTCACTTGTTGAAAAGTGAGGCATCGTGAAATGAACTCTGCCACAATCTTCTTCATACCCAGCCACCAGCGCTGTCGTCTGAGGTCCTGATACATCTTCACTACTCCAGGATGTACAACAAGAGAGGAAGTGTGGAACTCCCTCAACACCTCCTCATGTAGTTCAACTGGTACCATCGTACATCCCCTGAAGAGAATGGTGTGATCCCCTCCTTTAGAAAATCCATCGGGTACCAGCCCTGAGGATATTTGAGCACGTCGTGTCTTGCTGTCAGCGTCTCTTCACTGTGACTCTCTAACTCACTGAAGAAGTGGAGGAGTGACTATGAGAGACTGAATAAAGGGTGCTCCATCTGTATCCACAAAGGATATCTGCAACGTAGATAGCTTCTCTGTCGCCTCTCCTAGAAGACAAATTCTTGATCTCTAGCTGAGAGGATCAGCTACAACGTTCCCCTACCCTGGAGTATAGACTATCTCAAAGTCATAGTCCTGGAGGAACTCGAGCCATCACTGTTGTCTCAGGTTCAGGTACTTCTACAAGAAGATGTACTTGAGACTATGGTGGTCAGAGTAGACTATAAATTGCTTGACCATCATATAGTGCTGCCACATCTTCAAGGCGAAGACCACTACTGCTAACTCCATGTCATGGGTAGCGTAGTTATACTTGTGCTGTCTCAACTGCCATGAACCATAAGTGATCACTGCTCAATCCTGCATCTGGACACACCCATGTCCGGTCCCTGATGCATCACAGTAAACTACGTATCCAACGCCCTCCTATGGTAGCCTCAAGATGGGCACACTGGTCAATCTTCGTCTCATCTCTTGAAAGACTTACTGGAATCTATATGACCACACAAAGGGTTCCCCTTCTTTTTCAAAGCTAAAAGCGGTGCTGAAACTCTGGAAAAGTCTGGCACAAATCTCCGATAGTACCCATCTAGTCCTAGGAAACTCCTCACCACCGTCAAGCTCCTGGGTGGCCCCCAAGGAAGCATTGCCTAGATTTTTACTTGATCAACTACAACTCCTGCCTCCGAGATAACGTGTCCCAAGAAGTGTACCTCTCGAATCTAGAACTAGAACTTCGAGGGATTAACATAAAGCTGGTTCTCCTGGAGTGTATCCAGTATGACCCGAAAGTGGAAGGCATGATCCTCCTCAGTAGTTGAGTAAATCAGTATTTCGTCAATGAATACTACGGAAAAATGATCGAGGTAAGGCTGGAAGATCCGGTTCATTAGACTCATGAACACTGCTGGAGCGTTGATCACGCCTAAGGGCCTAACCAAGAACTCATAGTGGCCATACTAACAACTGAAGGCCGTCTTCTGTACATCCTTGTCTTGAACTCTGAGCTGGTGATAGCATGACCTTAGGTCAATCTTCGAGAACCATCGTGATCCCTTGAGCTGATAGGAGATGTCGTCAATCCTCTGAAGTGGTTACTTGTTCATTACGGTCACCGGATTTAGGGGATGTTAGTCGAAACACATTCTCAAGCTCCCATCTACCTTCTTGGCGACCAAAATCGGAGAAGCCTAGGGTGAAACACTAGGTCAGATGAATCCCTTTCCCTGCATGTCCTCCAGCTGTACCCGCAGCTCATAAAGCTCGGCGGGAGCCATCCGATATGCTGGGGTAGATATCGGTGTTGTACTGATGTACAAATATACATAGAAGTCTACCTCTCTGTGAGGAGGTTGTCCCGGAACATCGTCAGGAAAAACGACCGCATACTGATCCAACACAACAGGAAAACTCGGACTACGCATGTCAACTGCTCCGAGGATAAGACTAGCCAACTGATGCCTGATCGGCTGCCCTCTCCTCTATGTAAGTCCATCCTACATGGAAAAGGCTCCCTTATCTCCAGTGAAGGTGAACCTTCTCCCATCCGTGCGGATACATCACACCTTGCGCCTAGTATAGTCGATCTGAGCATGGACTATAGATAACCAGTCCATACCCAAGATGGTGTCATAAGGCCTCGACGCCACTACAAAGAAGATCCCAGCCGAAGCTCTTTCCTCTTATAGTAAGGTCACACTGCCAACACCAGTGTGTAATCATCGAGTCTACCCCTATAGGAGTCTCTCGCTGTAAAGATGGATCCAACGGCTCCATCAGAATCTCCAAGCTCCGAGCAAGCAAAGAAACAATAAAAGAATGAATCGCACCTGTGTCTATAAGAACAACAGCAAGGGTTGGGTAGACACAAATAGTACCTCAAATCTACTCAGGTGTTCCATGGTCATAGGACTTGACAGCTTGGAGTTGTGCCCGCCTCTGTCTGCTAGCTTCCTGTGGTCGTGGTGGACCTCCTGGTGGTGGTGGTGGTAGATCCTCGAAACGTCGTCCACCACCCGCTGCTCGGCCAGCTCCTCTACCTCACCTGCCCTCTCCCACCATACCACCATGGTCAAACCTCTACCTTTGCCTAGGAGGTCCCTCTACTATCTACTTCTTGTTTTCATGGCGGGTCTGGTAGTCACGAGCCATGTGGCCCTCCCCACCGCATGCATAGCACTGCCTGCTCCTCGTAAGGCTGGCTCTGTTTCGTGTGCCCCACACAACCAAACCTAGATCCTGAGGTCGCTTACATGATGTCCTGGTCCTCTTGGACCCCTACGATATCTGTCTACTGCCAGTTATAGAAGACTCTGCTATGTGTCGCCCTACGATGGGTCTCGCTAATGGTGATTGTTCAGCGATAAATCGCTCCACTAGAAGGGCTCGCTCCAGCACCCCTGCCTACGTCAGGATGCTGAGGGGAATTGTCGAAGCCCTGATCTCATGCCTCAGTCCATGCTCAAAGGTCCGGCCCCTAAAGAATGGGTCTCGTACCATGTCCGTGGAGTAGCATGAGAGGTCAGTAAACCTCGCTGAGTACTGAGCTGCTGTCATGATGCCCTGCTACAGATGTAGTAACTCCTGAATCCGCACCGCACGAAGGGTGGCTGGAACAAAATCCAAGAATAAGAGACTCTCGAAGTCTGTCCAAAGTAGATATGTCTCGTAATAAACCTGTATAATCAAGCTCCACCATCTACCTACTGTTGTGTGCAGGATACTCGCGACAAGGATCCCCATAAGGTCAGCTGGTGTCCCTAACAATATGAAGACTCTGACGATAGCCTCTAGCCAATCCTCAGCTTCTTGACAGTGCCTCTCTCCATGGAACCTGGGCGGCCACTATTGCTAAAACTCATGAAATGCACTCAGGCGGCGTGCACCCTCTATTGCTGGGGCTGGTAGTATCGGTGGCTCAGCGGGTAGTGGTACCGCTGGTTCCTCCGTTGTGATCTGGCCCTTCACTGAGGCCTCGTCACTCGGTGGGCTGCCATCTCGCACGTAACATGTAACCCTAGCTGGATACCTTCGTGGGGCTATCCTGAAAAGAATTAGGTGTGCCACGGTCAGAACAGTATACCTGGTGAGCTGACACAAAGTAATCACACTGAAAACTTGTGAAACACACATGCAATCAATGTTTTCGTCCACTGAGTCAGAAATCAGGGGTTAGGGTCCTAGTGTATGGATATGTTGGATTCCACAAAAATACTAGACTCCCTTGACTGAAAACCACAGTCAACACTCTTAACACAATTTCTTCACAAAAAGGAAGAATCAGAGTCCTGAGTTCTACGGTAGAACTGACTCCTTTGATAACAATTTGTCACGACCCGTCTTCGGGGCCTATGCCGTGACTACCCCAAGCCTGCCTTCCATAGGCCAGGGGCTGGTGACTAGTACCAAATGCGTAAATCACGATAAAAAGCGAAGGAATTGCCTTTATAAAAGTAAACAAAACAACATAGTACACAACTGAAGTAAGCACTAAGTAAACTGAGTACATAAGTAGGTGCTGAAAAGTAAATAGGCTAGTATACAAACCTAACTAAAAGTACATTACAAATTGAATCTAGCACAACTGTATTAAAGTAAAATAGGAACCACTAAGTCGTCCTCCGGTAATCCCACCTGAAGGGTGGGTACAGACAATCTCCTCAGCACCTCGAGGTCGTCTGTCTGCTCCGTGTACGTCTCACCAAGTGGTCCACCTCCGGGTACTATCCACCTCTAAAAGCTTCTACCACGATCAGCATTGTTCTTTGTTTGTATCCAACACAACTTAGTGTGGGCATTGCCTGTGTAGGGGTTAGTATAATGATACTCAGTAGGGACCCCGAGACCCCTGAAGGTCTCCCAGAATCCACAAATGATCAACCAAAAAGGAATGATAAAATAACGAAGTATCAACCAACACTACTTAGGTATATCCCCATACATATACCAAAGTCATCAATCCTAGTTCGGCTCCAAATTTCAAGCCCAGGCACAACCCAGTCCACATAGGAAAGAATTCAATCACAATGATGATAATGATTGAAAGTAAAGACTCACCTCACATAGGTATACATCATTCGTATAGCGATAGAGATGATCAAATGTAGTCACAAATTCATCTAAGCTTTTAGACCCACACATGATTCAAGACCAACTAATCTATCGAACGCACACATGATACAAGACTAGCTACTCTGCCGAACCGACACATGACACAAGTACAGAGTTCAATACTATCAGACCCACACCTAATACAAGTACAGAGGTCAATACTGCCGGACCCACACATAATACAAGAACAGTAGTCATCGTCGTCGAACCCACGGAGGAATCCAGTACGGTAGTCATTGTCGTCGAACCCGTGGAGGATTCTAGTACAGTAGTCGTCTCTGTCGAACCCACGGAGAATTATAGTACAGAAGTCGATGCAGTCGCACCCATGGAGGATTCCAGTACAGTTGTCGACTCAGTCGCAGCCAGCTCTAGGGTACCCGCACACAACACACTCTATTCTGGGAGGGTCCACTCCTCAAGCAAAGGGAGTCGATACATCAACTGTCACGATGTCCTGAGTTGATGTATCCCAAAGTTCCATCTCGTCAAAAGAAACCTAATGCGATAGACGGCACGTCAATCAGACTCCCGGTCTTAGAGTTATTGTCCTTTACGTTCTAGGGGCTCGGTTAGTTTTTTTGCTAAAACCATCCCGACCGTACTCCAGATGATATCAAACCTCAAGTGGAGTATTACGAAAGAACCATCTCTTTGAAAAATCCAACGTAGTTGACAACCCGTCAATCAGACCTCTGGTCCTTAAGTTATAAGCGTTTCCGCTCCAAGGGCCCGGTTGATTTCGGGTTCGAACCAACCCGGGCATACCCAAACTTTTCCGAAACCTTGATTGTAATATACCTAAATGACCGACTTGATCCGAGGATACCTACACAACTTATGGTGCATCGATCGTAGGTACGTAGCTCCTATTATGGTGGAATACCTGAAAATAGTCCGAGGTGGGGGTTCGAGGCCCGGTCCGACCCGACCCGTGTCCGGGCCCGTCCCGGCTGGGCGCGGCCCCACACGACCGGCGCGGTGCGGCCCATGTGGCCCACCCTAGCCCCTCCGGGGGGGGGGGGGGCACTGTCTCGGCTAACTTGCCAAGCGGGGGGGAGAGAGAGAACACGACCCCCCGGTTCCGTGTAATGGGGGTGCCAGGCTGGTATCGCCTGTCTCCCCGGATCCCATGTGGTGCGGGATTCGATCCTCGCCGATGCGGCCGGTGCCACGGTGGACTCCTGCCGGCGGTGCTCTGGGGCTCCACCACACCGGGGACCCGTGCTGCCATGTCTTCTATGGGCCACCGGAGCCATTCCGGTGGTCCGTTTTAGCTCTCATCTGCACCTACAGCCTCCTATGGTTCTGATCTTCACTACAACAGCCTCAAAACACCGTTGCCCTTCCGTTCACCAGTTTCCAAGAAATCCACACATCAAGAACGATAAGGCGGTGGGTCCGAACATGTTCATTATCCCGTACCCACCGCTTTAGAGGCTCAAACAATTATTCAAAAAATAATTGCCTATGTTTGTGGGTAGAAATCACATAAATGAAATATACAAAATCCCCCTACCTCTTAGTTGATGTCGTACTTCATCGAGCCGCAAAAGACGAGCGTCGAGGTAGTCGGGCATCGTGGAAGAACGTTGTCATCCGGTCAACGATGGTGGAAGAGTCATTGTCAATGGCAATGTAGGCTCCTTGATGTCAAGGTGCTTCCGAGGAAGATGCATCGTTGGAAGAATTCATTCGCGTTCTTCGTTAGGGATGTTCTTCGTTGAAGAATTGTGTTCTTCGTCGAAGAAGGATCCCCTCTCTTTAATTCTCTAGAGCCCTTTTCCAAAAGTGATTTGCCAACGCAAATAAATAAGGAGGCTCTCCAATTAATAGAATTGAAATGCAATTCATATTAATTCAAAAGAGGTGAAAATTAATTAATGTTGATATTAATTAAATAGGTTGTCACATTTATTGGGTGGAAGGTGGAGAGGCTCCACCATAATAAGGAGTTGTCAAAATAAATAGTAGGGAATTAATGGGGAGTTGAGGAGAGTTATGTGGTGATGAATGGTTGGGTCTCATGTGGGCCCCACCTTACAAATATCCACACGTGGGATGTTATGTGGGTGTGGGCCCTACCAATAACTTCCCCGTGGGAGGCAATAACCAACTCACAAAATAAAATTGTGTACCACACAATTTTATTTAATTTAAGATTAAACCCCAAAATTAACTTTTAACCCGCATAAAACGCATATGAGGTAATGGTCCCCTTAAGAGAATACCAGCGCTGGGAGTTCATCGGTGTCGTCGAATTTCAATTCCGAGCACCGGTTCAAAAGATAGAAAAACCAACTCACACGTTTACTGAACGTACCCAAAAAAACTAAAAAAATTGATTCCAGGCACACTAGGCTCGGATTCAGGTGCCGTCAGAAACTGTGTACTCATAAAATTCAAAATTATTTAAGAAACAAATTTCATTGAAATTTATGGGTATTTACAGAGACTTCCTACATACCATGCCTTAACATGGATCAAAGTCCTTATAGTTCGGGATGGTATGGGGCTTACACTCTAGGCTGCCCAAGGTGTGGCTGAACCGACGTGAAGTACGATCGGAACGACCGGGTGGTGGGCTTGAACCTCGTGAGGCTTCCTACGTACCATGCCTTGACATTGATCAAAGACCACATAGTTCAGAATGGTGTGTGTCAGAGGTCGGGCATGAATGAGGACCTTGGTCCAATGGGTGTGGGCTTGAACCTCATGGAGGCCTCATATGTACCATGCCTTGACATGGATCATAGTCCTCATAGATCGGGTGGAGTTTGATGAACCGACGTGAAGGGGGTCGGAATAACCAATGGTTGGTGGGATTGAACCTCATGGAGGCTTCCTACGTACCTTGCCTTGGCATGGATCAAAGACCACGTAGTTCAGGTTTGTGTGGGGGTTGTTGAACCGACATGAAGGGGGTGTCAGAACAACTGGATGGTGGGATCACAACGGCTTACCACTAGATTCGAATGCAGTTTAACATCACGTGGGATGGGGAAGTGTCGATGAACTGACATGAATAAGGACCTTGGTCCATGTGGATGGTGGGATTGTACCTCAGGGAGGCTTCCTACGTACCCTGACTTGGCATGGATCAAAATCCTCGTAGTTCGGGTGGGCGTCGGTCAACCGAAGTGAAAATGGACCGGGGTTCTGATGGGTGTTGGGCATACACCACGGGGAGGATTTCTATGTACCATGCCTTAGCACGGATCAAAATCCATGTAGTTCGGGTTGGTCACAATGGCTTACCACTGGATTGGAATGCAGTTAAACGTCATGCGGGACGAGGGTGATTGGGGCTTATGCTCTGAGGCGGCCCAAGGTGTGTCATGGCCGATGATCACTCTAAGCCCATTGGAGTCATGCTCAGTGTGAGAAAAAAGAGGTTGCAGGGACTTGACAATCACTCCGTGAAGGGTGCGTCTGTGGGAAGCGAAGAGGTACTTATGTGTTGGGTGGCCCATGGTGTTGGGACTTACTCCAGGATGGTGGCCTAAGGGCGACAAAGCGCAGAGGGAGAGGGATTTGGCACCCCAGAAGAGAGGAGGGAGGCTTGTTCCTTATCACGTCATCCTATATCCTTGGGGAGAGAAGATGAATGGAGGGAGAAGGGGGATATGACTTCTACAAGGATGGTTATGGGCTTACACCAAGGTGGTTTTCCTTCCCCCGCGGATAAACATCACTCCTAGAAAAAGGATATCATCCCTGTGGAGACCAGGGGGTGTGGAGAATGTCCAAGGTGGGGGGACCCCGCATGAGAGGCACGAGGCGATGTCACAGTTTAACGTTGTGTGTTGAGCATGAGGGTACTTGGCAGTTTAACATGCTAAAGTTCGGACGAGGTGGGTTTACTCTGCACCATTAGGACTTACATAACCGATACCCTCTGCTCCTTGTGAGAGGGAAGGTACCGTCAATGCCATATTGAAGGGGGGTCGCAGAGCGAACCATGAAGGGGTCCACGTTACCATCTCTATGCGAAGAAGTAATATCCATTAGCCTGCCTATACAAAGAAGCATTAGGCAAAGCAACTCCAAGGGTGGTATCGTCCAGGGGACATTGAAATCACATCGTGCGAACCTGGAGGTTCGCACGAGAAAAGGAATTTTCAAGCAGAGGGGTCCATTGGAGGGGGCCTTGTGTTGTTCAGTCACTCTACATGGTGAAGGGAACTTGATAAGGGGTGTGCTTCATTAAATGGGGTGCCTTAGCCTTATCATGGGGTGGAGGTGCAAATGGGGGGGTGCTTCATGAAGTGGAAGGGGATTCACGGAGCACTGCCTGACGGAGCACAGGAGCCTCACGAAGCGAAGTGTCATGAAGAAATGTGATTCATGAAGTATAGTGACCCTACCTTGGAATGTGGATCACGTGTACGTGAAGGGTGTTTCACAAAGCATAAATTCCCCGTGACAACTCGGGTCCCCTTGGGGATCCCCTTCCTTTGTAATTCCCTCAGGCTTAGCGAAGGACATCCCTCTCGGAAGAGGGGATCACAACGAGACAATGGGGTGGCCTCTCACAAAGCAAAAATACCTCGCGTAGCTCATGATTCATAGAGAAAAGGATGCTTCATGATTTGGGAGCTAGGAAGGTGAAAGGTCGGATTTTCCATCACCTTTGGGCTCAGGGGGAGTCCGGTATTTATAGGAAAGGGGCACTACATAGAAGAGATGACGCGGCGCGAAGAGGGATTTGGTTGCTTCACAGCGGGTCACGAACGTTAAGGGAATTGTCAGAGAAGACCACCTCTATTGATTCGCAGTGGGATCATGATCTTCAGGGGCATTCACGGAGTGTACCGCCTCCCTTGCTCCGTGATGGGCTTGCGAACATCAGGGAAGTTTGTGGAGCGTACCGCCTCCTTTGCTTCGCGGCAGCTACGTTGCATGGGGGGACTCCGCGCCGTGGCGTCGCGATGCAGGTCACGAGGCCTCTTTTTATTCATACTTTTCATCCAAAATTTTGGTGCCAACAGTTACCATTGGTTAGGTGCTACAACAGTTTTCCACTGGTCGAGGGCTAAAATGGATTACCTCTTGTTGTGGTTGAAACTCGGGGAGTCTTCCTACATACCCTGTCTAGGAGACAGGGATCAAAACTCATGTAGTCGAATACATACAATTTAACGTCACATAGAATGGAAACCGGCATATAGTTTAATGTCTTGCAGGAGGAGTCGATGGAGTTGGGTGGTGGAAGCCCCAACTCCATCTGCTCCTTGCCTAACCCGCGGCCTTTAGAGGAAATGTAGGGTGTATCTTCCCCTAACTCTGTCAAATACTTTCCAACCACGCTTCCTTAAGAGGCTACGCAGGGGGTATCCTCCCCCTGACTCTATTGGATCCATGCTGATCCTGACACCTTAAGTGGTCGCATTGGGGGAAGTCGCCCCCTAACTCCATCAGCTCCTCACTGACCATGCCACCTTAATAGGCTACACTGGGGGAATCCTCCCCCGAATTCATCGGCTCCTCGCCAACCTTTCCACCTTCACAGTCTAGGTTGGGGGCATTATCCCCCAACTCCATCAGATCCTTTCCAACCCCACCACCTTAAGAGGCCACACATGGGGAATCCCCCCCCCCCCCCAACTCCATAGACTCCTCACCAACCCCACCCCATTATGAGGTCACGCAGGGGTCATCTGACCACGACTCCATCATCTCCTCACTGACCTCGCCGCATTAAGAGGTTGTGCAGGGGGCATCCTCCCCTGACTCCATCAGCACCTCACCGACGCAGCTGCATTAAGAGACCTCAAAAGGGAATACCCCCCCACCCCTCAACTCAATCGGCTCTGCGTAGACCCTGCTTACTTAAGAGGCAGTGTAGGTGGAATGTCCCCCCCTAACTCCAGTAGCTCCTTGCCTAACCCACCACATTAATATGCCACGTAGGGGGCATCCTCCCCCTGACTCCATCTCCTCCTTGATGAACCTACCACCTTAAGAGGACGCTCAGGGGGAATACTCCCCTGACTCCATCGGCTCCTCACTGATCCCAGATCCTTAAGAGCCCACACAGGGGGAATCCGCCCCTTGCCTCCGTTGGCTGCTCGCCGACCCTGCCAACTTGAGAGGTTGTGCAAGGGGAATACACCCCCTAACTCCATCGGCTCATTGACGACCTCTCCACCATAAGAGGTCGTGCATGGGGAATACTACCCCAAACTTCATAAGCTCCTCACCAACCCCTCCACCTTTAGAGGCCATGAAGAGGGCATCCGCCCCGACTCCATCGTCTCCTCACCGACCCCACCACTTTAAGAGGCCATGCCGGGGGCATCCCCCACCTAAATCTATTGGCTCCTCAACGCCCTGCCACCTAAAGAGGTTACGTAGGGGGGATCTGCCCCCAGACCCTGTCGGCTCCATGTCAACCCCAACCCCTTTATAGGACACACAGGGAGAATCTACCCCTCAACTCCTTTGGCTCTTCATCGACCCTTCCACCTTAAGAGGTCACGTAGGGGGAATCCACCCCGAACTACATTTGCTCCTCAGCAACCCCACCTCCTTAAGTGGCGGCGCTAGGGGAATATTCCTCAGACTCCATCAGCTCCTCATCGACCCATCCACCTTAAGAGGCCACGCACGGGACATCCACCCTCTAACTTCATCAGTTCCATGATGACCCCACCGCCTTAAGAGCTTGCGCAGGGGCCATCCCCCCCCCCCCCCAAACACCCCCCGACTCTGTCATCTCCTCACTGACTCTGCCACCTTATGATGCCGCATAAGGGGAATCCACCCCTGAGTCCCTCGACTCCTCACCTACCTTTCTACCTTAAGAGGCTGCGAAGGGGGAATCTGCCCCTGACTCCATAGGATCCTCATCGACCAAGCCGCTTTAAGGGTCCCCACATGGGTCATCCCCCCTCCCCAACTCCATCAGATCCTCACCGACCCCACCGCCTTAAGAGGCTACATAGGAGGCATCCCCCCTACTCCATTGGCTCCTCGCAAACCCCGATTCCTTAAGTGGTCATGCCAGGGTCATCATCCCCACGACTCCATCAGATCCTCCCTAATCCCACGGCCTTCATAGGCCGCATATGGGAAATCCACCCTAGGAATCCATTGGATCCTCATAGATATTTCTTCCTTAACCTACCACACTAAGGGAATCATCTCCCGACTCCATTAGTTTTTTGTCAATCCCACAACATTCATAGGCCTCGCTGGGGGAATCGTCACCCCAACTCCATCGGCTTTTCTTCGATCCTGCCACCTTCGCAGTAAGCATTGGGGGAATCTTCCCCAGACTCGATCGAATCCTCACTGACTCTACCACCCTCATAGGCTGGGCATAGGGAAACCACCCCTGATCCAATGGGGCATCTCTAACAGCACCAGAAGCCCCTTTATGGAGGTATTCCCCACACCTCTATAATCAAGCATGGGATTCCTCCCTGTCTCCACCAATAGACGTTAATGAAATGGTCTTCCCCACATCGCTATCATTAGGAATGAGACTCCTCTTCATCCCCATCATCAGCCAATGTAGAGGTCCTCTAAGCACCGCTATCATTTGGAACGAGAGTCCTCTGCATCACCATCATCAGCAGCTGCCATGGTCCTCTATACATTGCTATCATTCGGTACAGAGGTCCTCCTTCTGCCCGAAATAAACCAGCACGTTGTTCCTCCCCATGAATCTACAAAATCTGTCATGGAGGCCCTTCCCATGTCAAATAAATTCCTTTCTGTGAAGAACTAATACATGGAATAGTCTGATTATATCCCTGCTTCTATTTCTCTACATTATGAGATGTCTTTCAAGGCCTCCACACCTTCTGGTCTCCATCGCCTCGTCATAGCAACGCTCCAGGCTTCCATGCATTCTGAGATCTATCGCCTCATCGTATCATCGATCCATACTACCATGCCCTCTAGGCTCCATCCCTCCATCGTACTGACGCTCCAGGCTTCTTCACACCTTTTTACCAATTATCCAGTCTTCCATGCTTTCTGGGATCCATCTCCCCATTGTACCGATGCTCAAGGATTCCATGCCTTCTGGGTCCATCTCTCAATCGTACCGGCGTTCTAGGATTCTACTCCTTTCAGGCTCTATCACCCTATCATACCAATGCTCCCGGCTTCCATTCCTTCCATGTCCATCACCCTGTCTTGCTGACCTTCTAGGATTCCAGGCCTTACGGGCTCCATCGCCCCCATTGTACTGATGTCCCCGGCTTCCATGCCTCCCTGGCTCCATCGCCACGTCACACTGATGCTCCAGGATTCCACGCTTTCCAGGATCCTTCGCCACATCGTACCGACAGTCCAGGATTCCTCACCTTCTATGCTCCATCGTACCATCGTACCGACGATCTAGTCTTCCATGCCTTATGGGATCCATCACCCCATTGTACCGAAGATACATGCTTAGACTCCTTCTGGGATCCATCACCCCATATTACTGACGCTCTAGGATTCCACACCTTCTAGGCTCTATTTCCCCATCATACCAATTCTCTAGGATTCCACGCCTTCTAGTATCCTTCACCCCATCATACCGACGGTCCATGCTTCAATGCCATCTGGAGTCCATTACCGCATCGTACCGACGATCTAGGTTTCCATGCCTTCCGGGATCCATCGCCTCATCGTACCGACGATCGAGGATTCAACCCCTTCTGGGATATATCGCCTCATCGTACCGAATATCCCGGATACCACACCTTATAGGATATTTCTCCCTATTGTACCGACAATATTGGCTTCAACACCTTGTAGGTTCCATCACCCCATCGTACTGACGATCCAGGCTTCCACACCATTCGGGCTCCATCGCCCTGTTATACAGATGATCCAGGGTTCAACGCCTTCCTGGATCCATTGCCCCACTATACAGATGCTCCAGGATTACACGCCTTCTGGGATCCATCACCCCTTCGTACCAACGATCTAGGCTTCAACACCTTTCGAGCTCCATCGCCCTATCGTATCGACAATCCAAAATTCAATGCCTTCTGAGATCTATAGCCCCATCATATGGATGAACTATGATTCTATGCCTTCTGGGCTCCATCGCCCCCATCGCACTGATGATCTAGGATTCCTTGACTTTTGGGATCCTTCACCTTGTCTTGCCAGCGATCTGTGATTCAATGCCTTCCAGGCTCCATCACCCCGTCGTACTAACAATCCAGGAATCAACGACTTCTGGGCTTGATCTCTTTGTTTTACCAACTCTCTAGGATTCCATACCTTTCAGGCTCCTTCACCTCGTCATACCAATGCTCCAGACATTCATGCCGTCTGGGCTTGATTTCCTCGCCAGAATGAGGGCATGCTAGCAACCCAACCACCCTTGTGACACTTTGTCTCATCCCAACTACAACATTTCATCAACCACAGAGGTCCTCGCTACTGCCCTCACACCAGCATGTGAAATGTTCACCATCAGGTAGCCCAAAACATGCATATATAACATCCATTCTTACACTAAGGGAAATTTAAGGAGATACCATCTTATAGATTCCCCAAACATCCCAAACTACCATAATTTCATAGGGATGACCATTACACTACCGACATAATACTTTTAGTTCTACGTCCTTGTTGCATAAAATTAAACTACATAACAACCATCGTCTTGGTCGCATGACGTTAAAATTCAGGACAATTTCTTGGTCACATGATAAAAAATGTACAATATTTTGGTCTAAGCTACTCGAACTAAACCCACAACAACCATGGTAAAATATATGTGACCTAAATGCCATCCATTACTCATCCTAGTAACATAATGTTGAACTATGTACCATGTTCTATCTTTATGAACTTAAACTAAGAAACATTGGTCCAAACAGTAGGACCTTAAACTATCTTCAACACTAGGGTCTGTTACTCGTAGTCCAGAAGTGTCTTTACACTAACATGCTCTGATTCACTATGGTGTAGATCCCAGTGTGTTGGACTCCAAATGTACATAATTCCAATCCTATTCCATGCTTCATAGCATCCATTTATTTTGTTCCATTATTTCTTTCATTTCTAAAGGTACTCCCTAAAGACCTGGTCTCATGACACTTTGGCTCACCTACCATCTTGGGCCAACACCCCAGAAGACTTCGAATGACATTTTGTGACAGGTCCCGTGTTTCAAACAAGGTCAGCGGTTGACACTCATTTGTCTATCCCAATCCCTGGTAACACAATATGGATGTTATGTTTTGAACATGGTCAATAGTTATCCTCAATCGTTACACCACCATAATTGCGATCAAGATTACAGATGTCATGATTCACCCTTTTTCACCTCTCTATGTTTAGGTGGAACTCCAACACTCTTTGTGTTACCCTTCCTTGAATCTTTTCATGTCGAATAAGTGGTCTAGTGTCACTGGGATATTCTCTGACTGACATCTTCATTCCCCTTTCGGTGTGATTCCATGTGTCAAGAAAATACTATCATTATGTATTGTTTCCTACACCAATCATGAATCATGTGGTATTAGTGTTTTTGGTAGGATGTGTATTGATATGGTTGAGTGACACAAAAATCTTCATTCGTCATGACGTTAAACTTCTCATTATAGTCCTGCATTCCTTTAAAAAACTCATCTTTATCAGTCATGACATTAAACTGCTCATTATCATCCTGTATGACTTTAATCTTCTCATATTCATCCATCATGATGTTAAAAGGGTCATTACCATCCAAAATGACTTTAAACTAATCATCATCATCCTCCATGGCGTTGAACTTCTCATTGTTGTCCTTCATTACTTTAAACTTCTAATCTTCATCCCTCATAATGTTAAACTTATCATTATCGTTCCACATGAATTTAAACTACACATCTCCACCCCGCATGATGTTAAACTGCTCATCTAGGTCCTAAATGACCACAAACTGTTATGTATTGTATGAAGTTAAACGTCTTTGTCATCCAGTATGACGTCAAAATTGTGAGCGACAGATATAAAATTATGGTCCAAGATATATGACCATAAACTATGATCTGTATGGTCCCAAATTACCATAAACTATGATGTCTTTACAACATCAATTCAAACTGTGTGATCCTTCCAGGAAGAAGAACATAAAACTATCCTACATTCGTCCCACATAACATTAAACTTCACCATCAAGAACTACATATGGCTTGATTCCCACCATTATGGGATACATAGTAATTGTTTGACGTCTCGTCTTAGAGTCCATCCCCAAACTCTTCTTCCCCTTGGGTATAGATATTTTGGATGATCACACATAGTGTAGAGTAGACTTCTTTGGACCCATTTATGCTCGGTTTATGATGATCTCACTATATACCCCTCCCACTCTTCTATTCCCCCACATCCTTACCGCACATCATAAAACTGCATGGACCCTTAAAAACTACATATGGATTGATTCCTATACTCAGATGATACGTAAGAATGCTCAGACATTTCTTCCATATGCCTAGCCCCAAACTAAAAAATCTCCCCTTGGGTCCCTCCCCTTGGCTAGAATTCTTCTTAGAACACATGGTGTGGTAGAGGATTTGTTTTCCTTAATTCAAATTAGGTTTATCACGACCACACCAGGTATTAACATCCTTGGAGATCTCCACCTCTTTCACCCTTTCCACCAGGACATTAGACTGTGGGAAATTTCACACTTCACGCATCCCCTTTATTTGGGTTTCCATCAGCATTAAAATCATAAAGGACCCCCGAATGACATGGATGTTAGGACATATGTCTCTATAATTGTCTCAGACCAATGTCCCAAAGGATTCCAGATAATAATTTGATACATGTACCATGTTGCGAATATGATTAGCAGTCGATGCTCACTTGTTGTTCCTGTTTCAGGTCACATGATATGGATGCTATGATTTGAATGTGGTCAAAAACCATCCTCCGTCATTATCGTCACCCCTATATGTCCAAAATTTTGGGTGCAGTGATTCATTTTTTCCTTTTATCTCTTTAAACATCAGTGTTACTTGAGCAGGGATGTTGGTCTGTGTGGGATCGACCCCGCTCAATCTCTTTCTTCTATCATCATTCCCTTATCTTGTTGGGAAAAACCTGATCCCATTTTTTATTTCCCACATCGATCATTTCTCAAGTGAGCTTAGGATATTTGGTACGGCCATACCCAAAAAAAGGGTCACACCATCATGGTCCATGTTCTATGAACATAAACTAACATCACCACCAACCTTATCGTAAGATGTTAAATTGTGTGATTCGTCTAAACTAAAGGACATAAAACTACTTAGTACTCATCGTGCATGATGATAAAATGTAAGATAGCTAGGACATACCCATCCATGTCCCACCCTTATGTACCTGACAATTCCACCCCCTGGCCTAGGTACTCACTTAGGATTGTGTGGTGTGATATGAACTCTTTGTCCTCATTCACATTGGGCCATTTTTTCCACATTGAATAAATCCCCTAGAGACACCCCAACATCCACCATCCTTACTAAAATACGTTAAACTACACTGTTCTAACTGACACTTTATGTGTCCGATAATTTGGGTTTCTATCATCTTTCACATAAAAAAGGATCCATGAATGAAATGGATCCTGGGCCTCAAGGATTTACTACCATTTTGGGCCAACATCCCCCAGGATTCTGGATGAAAAATTTATACGATTCCCACATTGATAATATAGTCAATGGATGACACTCATTGTTTTTCCACACTCCATTAAATGATACATATAATGTGTTGTGAACATGGTTATCACATATCCTCTATAATTGTTGTTGTTATGTGGTCTCCCAAATGACAGACACAATGATTCACCCTTTCCACCCATCTGTCTGGTTCACAAGAAATTAAGCTTAGAATTTATGGTCTATGATCTAAGACCATAAACTATGATCTACTACATCTTTGTTACATGAACTTAAACTATATGAAATCTCCATAACTACATGTGACTTGATTACTTCCCCCGCAGGATATGTACGAACTCATGAACATTTCATATTTGGGTCCAGACATGTTTCTATGGATCCTCTACATCTCTCTGGCCCCTTGGCATGAGTCCTCCTGGAGGGGGAGTTTGTGGTGTTGTATAGGAT
The DNA here is from genome assembly GCA_963277665.1 of Viscum album. NCBI lineage: Eukaryota > Viridiplantae > Streptophyta > Magnoliopsida > Santalales > Viscaceae > Viscum > Viscum album. The sequence continues at coordinate 1,368,071,664 of OY728162.1, read as the reverse complement.
TATGTCCTCATTCATGATGGGTTTGTAACATCCATGCTCTGTACTACTCCCTATTGAGATCTATTCCTCCCCTTATTCTTCATCCATCTTTTCAATTCAGTTGCTCTTGAATCGAACTGCTCGATCCTCTTTGGCAATTCATCTGTGTTTCTGGGTGCACTCTGGTTTAGGACTAAGAGTATTGGATTCTACATAGACATGTTATCACCAATTTGAGTGCCTCGTGTTTTCCTTAATTTGTCCATTCATCATATTTCACTTTCAAAAGGACCCCTGAACTGCATGGATGTTAGGCCCCAGTGATCTCTTACCGTCTTGGGAAAAAATCCCTGAGAATTTCAAATGAAAATTGATACAAGTCCTACGTTGTGAATATAGTCAGAGGTCGATGCTCATTTGTTGTTCCCATTTCAACTCACAAGATGTGGAAGTTGTGTTTCGAACATAGTCAACAGTTATCCTCAATCGTCACACCACCCCCATAAAGCCTTAAATATTGGTTACGTGATTCACATCCCTCCCACTTTCTCATGTACAAGTGGAATTTTGGCACTCATGGTGATATCCCTCAATGCGCATTTGCGCGTTAAGAGGACCAATACACAATGAGGTGTTATTTGAGGATACACACCATTTCCCCTTTTCCTATATTCCATGTATTGAGAAGACTTTCTCCGCCCTCGTTTCCCACATAGAGCACAGATCACATGGTAATAAGGATTTGGTTAAGGTTTTCACTCGTTTGGAAGAGTCTCATGTCTCATGGTCTGGGCTCTAAGGCCATAAACTAATATTTATCTATATAATTTTTGTATGACATTAAACTGTACGTCATATCCAAAACTACGTGCATCTTGATTCCCATCCTCATGGGATACGTAAGAACTCCTGAGCATCTCATCTTCGGGTACAAATAGAGTTTCACTATTTATCTATTATGTTTGCACTTTTGGCCCTGAATCATACAAGATTGGGTGGTGTGGTGCATGTGGAATTATTTCTTCATTGACATTGATTTTGCAATAGTCGCACCACATACACCCCTTTTAAGAGCGATTCTCTCCTACCTATTTTCCCCCATGACGTTAAACTGAACTCTCAGAACTACTCGTAGCTTGATTCCCATCCTCATGGGATACATAGGAATGCCCAAACATTCTATTTTTGGGTCCTCCCCCGAGAATCTTAAATCCTTCCCCTTTTTTGGCCCCCTAGATAGAACTATTTTGGGAGCATGTGGTGTGGAGAGCACCTGTTGGGTTATAATTCACATTAGGTTTTGCAACAAATGCACCATGTTTCTCCATTGTCTTTTACAAACTTGGCCCTTGTTCTATGACCCTGAAATAAGATCTCCCTTTGAGAACAATGAATTGGGTTTCACTACATTTCCACCCAATTCACATTCCATTAAACCAGGTCCCCCTCTTAATGGCCCACTCAACAGCCTTAATCTAGGAGAACACAACCCAAGGACCCTTTTCCTTTGAAATAGATTCTACTTCCTCTATCTAACACATATCATTGGCATACTCAAATGTGTCATGGAAAAGTTCTCAAGGTGTGGAATTTTCATATAAACATCTTCTTTTGTTGTGTGCATGATTCATGAGCCCTTTATTTGGAACTTCATCCTCTTCCTTGTCTAAAGGGACCCCTTTATGACCTAGTCTCATGCCACATTGGCTCACCTATTGTCTTGGGCCAACGCCCCGGAAGACCTCAGATGAAATTTTGTGACATGTATCATGTTTCGAACATGGTCAACGGTCGACCCTCATTTGTCAGTCCCCTCGCCAGGATAATGCAAAACAAATGCTATTTTTTGATCATGGTCAACAGTTATCCTTAATCGCCACATCACCATCATTGTGATCTAAATCTCGGGAGCCATGATTAACATCTTTCCACTCCCTTATATTCAAGAGGAATTCCAACACACTCAGTTTTACACCTCTACGACATCTATGTGCGTCAAGTAGGTGGGTTAGTAATAGTGGGACGTCACACACCTAGCGTTCCATTTCACCTAATGTATACCTCCATGTACTAGGTAAATACCACCAATGCTCCCTATTTACCATATTGATCACGGATCATGTGGGCTTAGAAATTTTGGTGGGATGTGTACTAGCACAGTCGTGCCACACATGCCTTTCATCCTGCATGATGTCAAGTAGGTGGGTCAGAAATAGTGATCAATGTCCCATTCAGATCCCCCCACATCTTCCGCTATTTATCACTCTCATACAGGCGAATAGACTTCTATTATCACTTGTTTCCCACATAGAGCATGGCTAATGTGGGCTTAGAGATTTAGTCAGTTGTTTCTTAAATGCGATCAAGATATAGTGGACCCTAAGGTAGGTGTTTTCCAGAGTTGTTCCCTCAGAACACGATCCACCTCACCCTCCTCGTCCTCGTTGGACCCCATTCTAGGGGGGGGGGGGTTGACACCAGAAAACGCATCCATAAGATATTCCAAATGATTCCATAAATGACCCATGAGTGTACAACACTTTTTAATCTTCGATTTGACTGGTCATAGGGACCGAGTGGAGTTACAGATTAGATGTTAGGTATATTCAAATTTGGACTAGAAAACTGGTTCACAAAGCCAATTAATGAATCTCCCTCCACGATCACATAGTAGAAGAATTTTACTGAAGCCTCCGTGAGTGCCGCAAAGGCCGTGATGGTAGTCTCTACGACTATGAGAAACTTGAGGAAATGAGAATGGAGCCTCTGTGGGTGTCACGAAGTCCGTGACGGTAGCCTCCATGACTACGTGAAACATGATGGAACTCCCTTTGATTGCAGAGCATGAATTCTTTCACAATGTCATTTTCTCTTCGCGGTGCACATTTTCTCTCTACGTTGACCTCCATCAACCTACATCATCTATAAATAGCTGTCTCACCCCCCTTCATATAGACGATTATGTTTCCCCTTCCGCATTTGATCTCCCATTTCGTAGTGCTCCTGAGCACCATGAAGTGATGCCGCTCATAATGGGATCTACCCTTTAAGAAGTATGGAGCTCCTTCAGGTTTCTTGAGGCTCTGCAAAGCTCCATTGATCTGTGAGATTCTTTTCTCTATGAATCCCTTTTCTCTATGATACTATGAGCTATGAAAATCCCCTCAACTCTGTGAGAACCTATGATCTATGAGGCCATGATCAACAAGCACCTTTCCTCTGTGAAGCTACTCTATGAGACCCTACCCTCTATGAGGTTACATGCTCAACGGGACCCTCATCATTACAATCCCTTTTTCTTTGTGAAGCCATATCCTTTGCGAATATCTTACCTTCATGCCCACCAATCAGTACTACAGTGGATGTACCCCCACACCCCTTCTTGGGATCACTTCTTTGCTACTGTCCCAGCCCTCCGGGCTGGTCCCTTCTCTTCCATCACTAAACCCCATGAAAAATGGAGACTCACACTGTGAACTGTTCGGTCTGGGATGTCGACATTTTTTATTGTTCCCATATGTACAACCATCTTCCACCTATGGAATACCATGATTCCATATACTCCTCTAATCTCCATGAAATACCTTGAGTTGACATATTCCTCTTGGTCCCTCTAAAATTTCATGATTTGAGATTCTCATCTTCAATTCCTTGAGTTTGTTGAGTCGAACCATTCCTCAGCAACTCATCCAAACCCCATCACCTGACCTCTATTCCAGGTTGAACCAGAAAGGGCCTCTCTTTTGTATGTCCCAACACTAACCATTATTAGGTGCCTTATGCCTAATAGTCTGATCTATATTACCTTAAATGTATTACTACCTATATGAAAAATATAGGATACCTCTTGCTCCAATCAAGAGATTCCTTATACTCCAAGCATAAGATGCCAATAGTCCTGTTTACATGACTATAAAATGTATTACTCCCTTTACGAAAAATATAGGATGCCTCTTTCTACAAACAAGAGATTCCTTATGCGCCATGTATAAGATGCCAATAGTTCTCACTAAATGACTTTAAACTACAACACACCCTATCATTAAATAATAGGATGCATCTTGTTCTAAATAAGAGATAACTTATGTGACAAGAATAAGATACCTCATTCCATGATTACAGTGGCATAATTTCAAGAGCATTGGAATCTATTCAAACATTCCATCACTCCACCTCATGATTTGCGTGTCCTTCATTCAGATCTTCATCATATTTCATGTCTGGAGGGACCCACTAATGGCCTGGTCCCATGCCTCCTCGGCTCACCTACCGTTCTAGGTCAACACCTTGGAATACTTGTGATGACACTTTCAGTCAAGTCCTGTGTTTATAACACTGTCAGTAGTTGATCATCATTTATGTTTCCCCATTTCAGGCTAACACAATATGGATGTTGTGTTTCAAACACGGTCAACAATTATCCTCAATCGTCATGCCAACCTCACTATGTTCCTAATGTCGAGCATGTGATTCACACTTTTTATCCCCCTTTGTTCAGACTGATTCCAATTCACTAGACTTTATACCACTTATGCTCTTGCACATAGGAGTAGTCCCCAATTAGATGCCTCAACCCACCAATGAGTTGGGATTCCCTCATGACCAGACATGAGAAATACATCACGGGATACTTCCATGCGTAAGCCCCATCCACAATTTCCTATCCATAACGGCACCTGGGTAGCTTCCATGCATAAGCCCCATCCACCATTGTCGCTCCATAGCAGCACCCGAGCAGATCCAATGTGCAAGCCCCATCAACCATTTCCACTCATTAGTTTCATACAGAATGATTCCATGTGTAATCCCCATCCACTATTTCCACTCTTTAGTGCTACCCAGGAAGTTTCCTTCCATAATCCCCATCCACAATTATTGCTCCTTAACAGAACCCGGCCAACTTCCATGCATAAGTAACATCCACCATTGCTACTCCATAGCGTCACTCGGTCCACCTTAGCATGTAATCCTGACACCCATACTGAACTATGTGGACTTTGATCCTTTCCCCCTTTTCGAATAAGGTACGTAGGAATCCTACCTAAGTATTAAGATCATCGTCCTTCGATCCTGACCACTTCATGTCGGATCATCTTCATCTTTAATGACGATAAACTATATCCTCTATTACAATCTACATAGACATTGATCTTTTCCCTCTCTTAAAAAGGGGCGTAGGAATCCTCCTTGAGGTTCAAGACCAACACCCATCAGTCCTGACCACTTCATATTGGGTTCACCATTATTGTTTCTCATTATTTCGTCGGGGTGCACATCCTTCTGTTGGAGGACTCGCTGATCTATTGCCTCGTATTCTCAGTTTCCAAAGGCAGGTGGAATCTGTCACTTTTTTTGGGAACATTTTCTCTTTGATTGAAATAGGGTGATGGGATGTTGGTTTCTCCATCAATGGATTCCTCCTCAGAACTCGTCTCCAAGTCTGAGTCTCCCTTAATGACTAATACATTGTTCGTGAAACTATTCCTAGTGCCATATCTTTGTGGATGGAAGTTAATTACACTGCTTCTGACCCATCAAGACCCCGTTGAATTTCCATACAGAAGTAGCATTATTAACTCGCATCCACTAATATATGGCACTGGGAAGAGTTTCACAAACAATGTATTAATATTTAAGGGAGACCCAGATTAGAAGAAGATATCTGGGGAGGAATACATAGAAGGATGAAATGGCATCCCATTATCCCATTTTGATTAAGGAGAAAACTTCCCGTAATAAGTGACAAATCTCACCCACCTTTGGAAAGCGATAATTTGGTGTAAAAGATCAGTGTGTCCTCCAATAGACACATGTGCTCCCTGATGAATTCATCAGAAACAATAAGAATGAATATCAAGGGTACCCCACTACCACTTCCCCACTGGTTTTATACTTCTCCCCAATGTCGTACATCCAAAGAATATCTGTCCAAAAAGGCTTTCCTGTAGACACTTGGGAAAAGCCCCAAAACATGCACCTCATGCAACAAAAAGGATTTCCTGTAGACACATGGGAAAAGAACCATAACATCCACACTAAAAGAAGTATTTGGTAGTTTTAGAGAGAAACCAAAGATTTTATAGCATCTGTCGAACATAGGGTATTATACCTTAATCCATTACAGCCCAAATTCTGAGTAAGGATCCTCAATCCATCACAACCTATATACATTATACCTATAATAGCATGTTAGAATGTATATCTATAATATATGTGTGTGAAATTACCATAATAAATTACTACCCTTAACGCACATATATAGGGAAAACTAACATCCATGCACATAAGCACATGTGACATCCAAGAGAAGAGAGTGGGTCCAAAGTGGGAAGTCAACCCTCTATCATCCCACCAAGATGTTAGGGAGAACACCCACAGGGCTCATAGTCCCTAGCGTGTTAGTCGAACTAATCAATAGGGTGGGTTAGTGTATATAAGAACACAAAGTATAGGATATAATATTTCTCACAAGCACACTATGGGAAAAAACCAGTCTTAGACTCAACTATAGATGATGTATCTTAGACTCCCAACTTTCACCTCTAAGACTAGATATCCTATATGCACAAAACCATTTAAAGAGCTACATTAAGTCATCTAATCCCTTTTAATTAGTATTAATTTAAATTTATTAATTATTTAACCATTAATTAACCATTATCATTTCAAAATTACATTTCATTAGAATCACAACAAAGTTCCTAGCCCTCTAGGCATAACCAAACAATGTCCACAGCTTCTCAAAGTCAAAACCTCAATATTTCATTCTAGAAAGATCCTCCCCCATGGGTTAAACATATTTTATTAATTTATTTTAATATAATTGTCACATTCCATATTTTCCTATCATTCTAGAAAAGAATTATAAGCTAGAAAATGCTAGGGCTCAACTTGGTGAGTGGATGAGCTACTCATCAAGTCTTTGGAACCTATATCAGGAGTGTAGACACATCTATCCATGAAAATCTAAACATAGAAAGCATGTGGTATACCCTGTGAATATTTGACTCTTTTGGAAGGAGGATAAGAAAGACCATATACCTCAAGCAGTGGAGAAATTAAATCAGATAAACAAACATAAAAATCAACAAGCATCCAAGTTGAACATCAATGATTAAGCCCAAATTCAACCAGTTCCATAATCTATTATGCCCTCCTCAATAAAGACAAGAAAAAACCGATGCATCTTGCTACTATAGGCATCAACTTCCACCAAATCCACTTGGGCAACCTACCCCGACATAGCACAATTTCCCCCTAGGATCATCCATCCCATGATCAGATCACATCTAGGCCTACCTATCCCCACAACAAAAATTCTCTTAATTTGATCACATCACCAGAAGCATGAAAATAAAAAACAAAATTAACTAGATCTCGAACATAAAGAAAGGAATCCATACATTACAGAAAAAAAGATCAAACAGATCCCAATAATAAGTCACTTTTCCATTACAAGAATGTAGGGTACTCAGGCCCTACAAGAAATTATCATTACCAAAAAACTGGTTCGTTATTCTATCTTGAATTTAACGATTCTTTATCACATGTTCCAAGAATTGAAAACCTAAACAACTAGCTATCTCAATCTATCACAAATAAATTAAATAATTAATTTAACATGAATTTATATCTTTTATAAAAAATAATCAACATGATTCAGTTTGATTTACCAATTCAAAAAAACATGATTACCTGTATCAATTTGATTATCATAAAATTACAACAACAACCAGATTCATTAAACACGCCTCTTTATCATTTAGATAATTAATCAAACAATTAGTTACGAATAAATGTTTTTTATTAATTTCCTTCAAGAAAATAATTCTAAACGAAGAAAATCATAGATATCACATTATCTAGAAAATTAGGAAGCTAAACATTATCACGATATAAAGAAACAACATCACCATGCGATTGATACCAGTTATTTAATCTGGTTTATATAATTATTATGTAATTTCTATTGAGATCCATGAATTAATCCAGGAAAACTCTATGATTTAACATAAATAAATAGGGAATCCGTGAATAAACTACCTTAAAAGGTGGTTGACATTCTTCACATGAGAACAGACTAAAGAAATGGATCATGATCACCTCTCCTACAACAACTACGTCCATCCAAGGATGTTGCGAAAAAACCATACCAACCAACAAAAAAGGAAACCCTGTTAAAAACATGTGGATTACACACCATTATAAGGAAATCAGAAACAAGAGGAAATGGATCGAAGAATCCTCAAGAAGAGGGGTATATCATAACTTATATAAAACAGTGATCACTGTGGATCCGAGAAGGGAGTTACGAATCAATCCTCAGTGATGGAATTCCCAAAACGATGAGGAGAGGGTCGTCGGGTTACATGGAGTTGAGGGAGAGCCACTACAGCTATAGGCTTGAAAACCTAGGCAGCTGAAAATGTTTTTAAAACAAACAACATAGGGGAATTACATGACGTGTAATCCCCTTTCATGTAGTGTAATGGATCGAGGTCGAGTTCTGATGAAAAAACTATCACCTCAGAATTTAATTTATTTTTTAAACACCAAAATAATTCACGTCATGAACACATATTTTACACCATGAAACAACCCATGAAACAACATGTCACATCATGTAATGAAATTACATGATGTGTAATCCTCCCATTATCATTTTTACTTAACCAAACATCTCATTACTTCTTACGAGCCAGATCGGAGCACGAAAATATTTTATAACACATAAAGGGTTGATTTATGCTTATTCAGGGCCTTACATCACTGTCTTTGGGAAACTATGGTTGGGGTCACTATAGCAGGTATCATATTTAGTTTAGTAGAAACCTTGGAATCTAGATTTTGGAAAAGAAAAATTGGGGAACATAACCAAAGTTAGAACATTAAGATTAGCATAGTAGAACATGTGTATTCATTAACTTAAGAGTTATGGATACCATCATCATATTCTATGACTAAGTTTGATCATACGTTTTAATTGTCAAACATCTATTTTTTCGGTTTTATGTAATGGTATTCTATCAAGATTAATTTAATTTTGGAAAATTAGAAAAAATATATATTTTAATCGAAATGGCATTTGAATAATAATATATTTAAATTTTATAGAAATAGGTTTAAATTAATTGATAATATTTACGGTTAATATGATCATTAATGAAATTTAAATAATATCCAAATAATAATATTATATATTTTTTGAAAAAATTTGTATTAAAATCCCTAGTCAAAAGGTTATTTAATGATAAATTTTATATCAAGAATGTCCATAATACTTTTTGGAAACATTATAGGAATTATATTAACATGGATTTAGAATGGGACACCTAACATCCTGGGTGACAACTGATCATGTTCGGAAAGGTTGCGTGACTTCAAACCATGACCAATGGATGACAATGGTTTATCTCCAACCACTAACCTACTCAATGTCCTGGTTAATATGTCATTGTTTTTAGTAAAAAAAATTGATGAATAGATATTAAATATGATATAGTAGTGTTAATTTTTATGATTATATATTAATGTATTAATCAACTTTAATTTTAATAAATTTTAGGGACAATTGGAAATACTTTTCACTCTTTTATGGGCCTTATGATTCATTAAAAAATTTATTTTATTTATTCAGGTTTCAAAGTTATTTTTGGATATCCATTTCATAAAGTAATGGATGAATTTGAAATTGATCAAAGGATAAAAAAAGGATGAAAATATTGTTGATGAAAAAAAATATGTCATATTAAGTATATTTCCTTATATTCATAAATATAAAATGAATTACCCAACATTTGAAAAAATATTTTGAAATAAAATTTTATCTTAATACCTTAATTTTTATTGAACCAATATTATTTTAAATAATTATAGATTTATGAATTTTAGGCCCTCAAATTTCCATTGATCATTCACTTGTTTGTGACAAATTACCTCAATAAACCTCTATAATTATTTATAACTTTTCCTCTAAGTCCATATCTTCACTTCCAACTGATGTTCTCTTACATTGAAACCTTGTTATACGTTATTCTATATAAACTTAGTACTTACCATTATATCTTTTCCATGGGATATTTCACCAACACTTCTCATGATGTGGGTTTTAAATAGTGTAATTTTAAAATATTAATCAATTTATTACCAAGATTGAGTTTAAATTTTTAGGTCACAATTTAAGGGGGAAATAATGTAACACCCCAGAAATTCTAAAAGAGTAACTCTTTATTGGATATCATGTATAACAAAAAACATAGAATGGAATATAAAACATCATGATATTACCATATATTTAATATTTTTTATAATGTTATAATATTTTATAACATTAAATTCACTCAATACTGAGTTACCTTACCTCAGATGCAATAACGAGTTTCTTAGACAGGTTGTGTTACAAGCAAAACTGAGTTTTAATGAACAATAATATATTATTAAAATATTATTAGAATAATATATAACATAGCAATTAAATTACATGTTATTAATAGTATTAAATAACTTATGAAAATATATGATTTATAAAAATATAAAATGAATTCATTTGTTACCAATTAATTAAAAATGAATATAAAAACCAATTGAATATAATGGAAATCCTTTTAATCACACAAAAGTGATATATCCTAATAAATTAAATTAATTATTATTATTTAATGATATTAAATGAATTTATATATTATATGATCAACAAAATATTTTTTTCAATAGATCTCACAGGCATAAGATAAGAAGAAACCCAATATTATGCATAAAAAACTATATTTTATAAAGGAAGTTTTACCAAATTTTAATGGAGAATCTAAATTAAAACTAAATTTTGAATGTTTTAAAAATTTATATTAAAAAATAATATTCATATTTGAAATAGTTACAAAATATTATCATAGGGTTCATTTTTTGTATTTTTCTGAGAATGTATATGTTCTGATAAATAGTGAAAAATACAGAATTTTAATGGAAATTCCTTTTTCATTTAAATAATTAATAAAGTAAAATTACATTTTTAAGTGGTTTTAAACTTAAATTAAATCACTTATACAAATATTAATCAAAATTATTTAATTGGAAAAATTTCACATATAATTGGATGTAAAACAATTTCGAACTTTTGAAGATTTTAACTTAAAACCTTGACTTTGTCATCCCATCAGTAGGATTAATTTAAATTAATTAATTTAAATTAATTTATTTAAATTTTGAAAAAAGAATATAATATATTTAATATATTTAATAAAGTTATTCACACCTATAAATCTATTTGGATCATCAAAACCATGAAAAAATAATATAAAAAATACATCCACTTATCATAGATTCATCACATTGGATGTAAAGCTATCCAAGGAACAATTTTAGCATATACAAAAAAGAGTTACCAGAAAAAAGGTAACGTTCCTCAACAAGCGCTTTTGTTTTGTTTCTTTTTTCACCCCATTAATTAGTATCATATATTGATCATATAATAACCTATGTATAGTAAATATAATATTATTTTATATGTCCTGTTTATGACCTAAAATCACGCACACTTCCATCAAATGGGATACACAATCATCGTTTCTGTGTACGGAAGACTACCCCCTCACGAATCGATATTGTTTATTCTTCCATTTTCTACCATTTGAGGATTTAAATAATTATGGATTTATATTTAATATTTTATATATATTATATACTTATGTAATATTTATATAAAACATACCTTCATGCTTTTAATTTTTTCGGAAGATAATGACATCATTTGTGGATGTGTAGACTACCGCCTCCAAAAAATGATATGATTAATTCACACTTTACGTGGAATTTATTACAAATAATTTAAATTAAAATATATAATAATTAATATGATAATGAAATTATAGTATTCATATATATCACGTAAGTTTCTTTCTTTAAAATCACAAGAAATTAGAAATGACATTCTCGCATAAGTATGACCTAGTCTCTCCATGAATGGTGTATTTCATTTCATTTCTCCAAATTTTATATACTAATATAAATAAAAATATAATGAATATATATATTATAATTATGTAATGTTTTAAAATAATTATATGATTAAATCCTGATATATGTAATATGAATAAAAAAATATCAAGTGGAAACATACTCGAAAACTAGAAAGTTATCACCCAAAACAATAAAAACAATGAATGAGTATTAGTTAACAGGTGATAATATGTCATAAAATGATCATATTTAATATTATCAATTTTAATATGGTTCATTTATAAACTAATAAGATGATTAAAACCACTATATAGGAATTTAATTGGAATTCAACCAAAGGGAACATAAGGTAATGGGATTTCTTGTTTCACTTTTATTTGAGTGAGATGTATGTTATATTCACCACTATTTCATTTTTGTGTGGTTTATATATTTCACATGAGTTTACTATATTTTTATTATTCTTAAATTTTTTGGTATTTAAATATCAATTTAATGTTCTCTCTTTCACAGAATTTATGGTTCAAACATTACCAAATCGGTAAGGGATTTCATCTCAATTTCATATTTTTGAGGCAAATTGTTGTGTTATAAACCTAATTTATTTTTTATTTTGTGTATAATTTCCCAATAAAATTTAATATCATGAATCATTAATTATCAATGGTATTTTTAGTTTCAATATTAATTACTCCATCTAAGGGGATTGGAACTAAAAGTAATCAAGTGGTAATGAAATTTTATAAATCGATTCTTTTTAATTGGGTTACATCACTTCCTCATTGTAAATAATATTATATAATTTGTTTCAATTTAAAGTAAAAATTTGTTCATTTTTTCCACTAATTTTATTTTCATTCAAATTTTATACAAATAATAAATTAATTGACTAATCCACACTTCAATATTAAGTTCATTTTAAGGGTTTATTCCACAATCTCATTTTAATCGAGATTGTTTATTCTTGAATTCACATTGAAGGAAATTATTTTTTAATTGATTAATAAACCATTTAATTTTAATATAAAATGTTTATTCATGATAATTTTTATGTAATGGGACCATTTTACAATCATTTTAACTTAAAATATTCTAGAAAATGTTTTTACGAAAACTCGAGTCCATTTCTATCTTCAATCAAATATTTGCTTTCTCTACATAAAAATGTTTTCAAATTTTTTTTGATTTCTAAAATTAAGTTATCCATTTAATTTTCTCCCATAACATAATTATTTAGTTCTTTAAATGTGATTTCTAAATAAATTGGTTTTAAAAAACTTCAAAATAAAAATGTTATTTTCTTTAAGGATGTTTTTAATTTATTTCATCAATGGGAAAAAATTATTCTTTCTAAAATGGTTATATATAATATTTATACCATAATTATTCATTATTTTGATGTATTATGATTTATTTTTTTCATGGGTAGTAATTAAATTCAATTCATCTATTCATTATTATGGTCCCCTTGAAATACTCACTTTCTAGTGATCATTGGACATTAAATGTACCCTAAATATCAATATATTTTATCATGGATATGATAATTTCAAAAACTATATACGAAATTTAAAAATTTTGTGTGCTTAATAATTATTTGATTAATTGATTAAGTGTTGATAAATATGTATCTTTTACTAAATACAAATACATCTTGACAAGGAACACTTTTTATAAATTAAATCCTTTATTCAATATATAAGGAATTTAGTGGACTAATATGACATGGGCTGGGGACCATTTAAAGTAATCCCATCGATGCATCGGTAGTCTCATGAGATGAAATTAGTTGGGAATAAATCCATTGAGTTGGTAACCATGCATGTTATGAAATGTCTGTAGAGTATTATGCTAAATCGTCTTGTAAAAGGTTTTGATGGTAATACACCATATACCCGGGATACATGGGATCTAATAATTAAGAAATTCCTTCTTTTATATTCGGTTATTATTATCCATGAGGTTTTCACTAAGAAAAAAACATATAGATGCATTTCATTCTGTGTTTTTTTATTAAATGGAGTGTGTTGTCAGTTATTTACCTTGCCACATTGATTTTTCCTTATATTATTATGATATAGAAGTTATATAAATGACATGTGTTTCCATTTATTTTCATTTCCATATTGTTGACACACATCCTCCTCAGTTTATTGATTACATGGAATGTGTGTTCATATATTTACCTTTCCATAATGATTATGCGCATTGACTCATTACGGCTTCTGCTATACTTAAGCATTACTGAGTGTTTGAGTTCACCCTTATTTTTTCCCTTTACCTAAAATTATCTGAAGTATATTATGAATGATATTAAAGGATATGATATGTGGGAATAATGTTATTATTGAAAATATATTTTTTAATTTGTGTAATAATTTATAATACATGACATAAGTATATATCTAGGTTACCAACACTACTGAACACCTAAGTCCATTTAGACGCAATTTACTTGTATCTTAAGCCAATGTAATTGTAGAATGACACTAGATCTGGGCTGCTAGGGTCGAGGTCACTATAGTTGGTATCAGAGCAAGTCTAGTAGCAACATTGGGCAATTGATTTAGGAAAACATAGAATAGGTAACACAACCCTAGGATGAAATTTTAAGCTTATCATAGAATCACATATGTCTTCAATAACTCAGTTTTTATAGATACCATAACAATATTATAAGGTTATGTTTAATCAAAAATTCTATTTTTTAACCATATATTTTAAGGTTTTATTTAATGGGAGTCTACCAAGAAAAATAACATTTTATATAATTAGTAAAAGTATATATTTTAATGGAAAAATTGTTTATTGAATAAAACATTTACATTTTATAGACATATTTTTAAAGGTATTTTAATCCTTTATGGTTAATATTATCATTAAATTATTTTCTAAAATATCCAAATAGGATTACTAGACTTTGTAAAAAAAATATTTGAATTGCAAATTCTAATAAAATGGTTATTTAATGATTTATTTCAATTCAATAATGACCATCATAATTTTTCGAAACATTATATGAATTATATCAGTATGGTTCTAGAAAAAAAACATGCATACCGGATGACAACCCATCATTTCTGGTAAGTCCGTGAGACATGAACACATGACCAAAGGATGATAAGGGTTTAACTCTAACCACTTGCCCACAAAATTGCTTGGTTGAAATGTCAATGTTTTTATTTAATAAATTTTATGAATAAATATTAATGATGAAGTATTAGAATTACTTTTTAGGTTTTTAGATTAAGGTATTAAATATATTGGATTCGGAGAATAGTTTGAGACAAATGGACAGACTTTTCACATTTTTATGGGCCTTACGTGTGAAAAGTTTATTTTAGTGATTCAGTCATAAAAGTAAAATTTGGGATATTAATTTCATGAAGTAATAGATGAATTTGAAATTGATAAAATCGCAAAAAGTATTATAATTTTTGTTTTTAAATATAAATATGTCAACTGACTATATTTCCTTATATTCTTAGGCATAAAATAATTTCCAAACATTAGGATAATGATATAGAAATAAATTGTTTTCCTAAAAATTTAATTCTTGTTGAACTGATTGTATTTGAAATAAAAATTGATTGATGGATTTGAGGCCTTCAACATTGTATTAATCATTAACTTTTTTGTGATCAATGACCTTAATCACCCTTTAAAGTTATTTATTCTTTTATTCAAACATCATACCTTCACTTTCCACCGATGTTCTCCTTCTTGGAAACATTGTTATGTGTTATTCCATATAATCATGGTACTTCCCATTCTCTCTTTTCAATAAGCTGTGTTACAAAAACTTATCATGATGGGGTATTTTGATAATGGAATTTCCAAATATTTAAAAATTTATTACCACGATTGAGTTTAAATCATGGGGACCCTATTTATTTAAGGTGAGGGGAATACACCACCCCAAAAATTCTAAAATAGTAACTTTTTTGTTTGATATCTTGTATTATAGAATACATAAAACATAGAAAGTAATATAAAATCATGAGAAATTATAGTATATTTAAGATTTTAAATAAATTTAATAAATTCAGATCTTGTAATTCACATAAAACTAAGTCAGATTGTGTTTCACACAACAATGAGTTTCTTCGATAGCTTGTTGTACATGCAAGACCAAGTTTTATCGACCAAAAATATTTTACTAAAATATTATTATGATAACATATAACATAGTTTTTAAATTATTGGTTGAATATTATTATTTAAATTATTAAAATAAATTATTTATACAAATATAAAATGATTTCACAGGTTACAAATTAATTAGAAATTAATATAAAAACCAATTGAATATAAATGAATTTTTTTTAATCTCACAGAGGTGTTTTATACTAATAAATAAATTTACATACTATTAGTGAATTATATTAATGAAACTTATATGTTATACATTCTATAAAATAATTTATTAATATATTTGATAGGCATAAGATAATATCATACCCAATATTGTGAATAAAAGAAAATTTTTTATAAAGGCACTTTTATCACATTTTAATGGTGTTCCTATTTAAAAAAATAAACTTTTTAAAATTTTATATGAAAAAATAAACTTTAATTTATAAATAGTGACATACAAATTAACTTAGGTTTATTTTTTTTGTATTTTGTTTGTGAAGTTGTAGTATTTCAGTGAATAGTGAAAAATACTGGATTTTAATTGAAAACTGTATTTTCAATTAAATAATTTATAAGGATAAATTATATTTTTTATTGGTATTAAAGATAAATTAGATAAATTATAACTATATAAATCCAATTTATATCAATATAATATATTTGGCATTGTAATTGGATGTAAAAACATTTCAATCTTTTAACATTTTCACTTTAAAAACATGCTTTGTCATCTCTTCTGTGGGATTAATTTTATGATAATTTCAATCAATTTTTTGATTATAATTTAAAAAATGAATATAATATTTTTAATTAGAATAATTTATAATTTATAATCAGGTCAAAATATATTTGGGTTAATAATAACTGTGAATGTAATTAAATTTAATAAGAGCGATCAAAATAAAAACTAGCTTAACAAGGGACTAAAAGAAAAACATAAAGTCCAAAATGACATTGAAATAGGGAAAAAACCCATTTTATGGCCATATATTGACCATATAATCACTTGTATCAAGAAGTACTCATTAATAGAGTTACAGGATTTAAGTTAGACATCTCAATATTGTTTACCTTTTTATATTTACAAGAATGCCACACCTCCTCAACTATACAAAGCCACAAATCTCTCCCACTTATTGACACCTCTAAAGCCATTTTTATCATCCTAAAACTACCTAAATAATCTCCCATCTTACATACCCTCATCCTAAAATACTCATATTTTTATTAAATCCAACTGAGTATGTTTTTTGGTGTAAACCAATTAGAGCTACCCAAAAAGAAGTATCATTCTTCAACGAGCACATTTGTTTAATTCCATTATCCACCCATTAAATTGTTACTATATCATACTCATGTAATAACCTAAGTATATTAAATTTAATTATATTATATTATTTCATGTTTATGACCTATAGTCACACACACTTCCATCAAATTAGATACACCATCATCATTCATGTGTACGTAAAACTAACACCTCATGAACTGATGTTGTTCGTTCTTCCATTTACCACCTTTATAGGTTGGTAAGAATATGGATTTATAATTTATATTTATATATCTGTTATTTATAATGAATTTATAATTTATTAATTGTTATATAACATATACCTTCATTCTTTCATTTTTTTGGGAATATGATAACATTGTTTGTGGACGTGTGGATTACTACCTCCTCAAAGTGAAGTGATTCATTCACACATTACATGGAATGAATTAAGGTTGATTTTAATAAAAATATATGATAAATATTACGTTAATATAATAATATAATTTTAATATAAATATATATCATTTAATTTTCTTTCTTCAATGTGATATGAAAATGGAAACAATGTTTATTCATATGCATGGCCTACCGTCCCCCTGAACAGTGTATTTCATTTCATATATCTAAATTTTATGGATTATTATAAATACATATATACAGAATATATATTAAATTAAAATAATTTTTTAAAGTATGGATATGATGAAATTATTATCTATGTAGTATGAAAAAAATTACAAGTTGAAAAATACTCAAAAAACTCAACAGTTAACACCCAAAACAATAAAACTAATGGAAAAATATAAATGAATGGGTGATAATATGTCACAAAAGGAAAATATATGATATTACAAATATTAATATGGTTATGGTATTATTTAATAATATGCATAAAACAATTATACAAGGAGTTAAATGGATTTCAACAAATGGGAGCATAAGTTAAGGGGATTTCTCATATAACTTTTATTTCTGTGAGATATATGCTATATTCCCCACTTTTTATGTGTGAAATTTATATATTATAAGTCCACTATGTAAAATACCCTAAGATGAGGAGGTGAATCATGGTATGATCGATTAAAAACTCCTGCCCCTTCAGATCTTGTTTCATCGTTAAACAAAACGCACTTCTCTATTTATCCCGTAGAAATATATAATCATAAATGAAATCATTCAAAAGACACAATGATTTTTCTTAGTTCACACTCATTTGTCTATGTCAAAATAGCATACAATGAAAATGTTCCAATTTACCAAATCCATGAAATCTCACTTCCAATTACAAGGTTCATTCTAGATCACTTCTATGCGTAGGCTCACTAAATTTACAAGATTTAGGGATTTCTCACAGCATTCCCAAGGTTGACTCCCTATGTCTCTTACACTAGATTAACACCATTGGGAAGGATCACTATCTTCCTCTTCTATCACTCACTGCTCTTGGAAGGGATCCACTCATTGTTTATGGACTTTAAGGTACCTCCATTTTCATGAAATCATGCATCCTCATTTATAGGTAATTTATAGGGGCCCAACCCAGTTGCACAAAGTTGGTTCCTTATTTTATTACATTTTAATATAAATATGGAATATAAATCCTGAAGTAATGAGTAGTTTTGTATCATTGAAAAAAAAGATGCATACATAAGTTCAACATTACAACTTGAAATGGAAAACAATTTAGGAACTATTTTTAAAAAATTCATAACTCATATGTTTATTCTGCATGTCAGTCATAATATACCTCTTCATGTACTAGTAAATGATTCATAAAAAAGTTTTGATCTCAAATTATGAGCATTTTTATGAAATAAAATAGAAGATATCATATATATAAACATCAAGCAAGGTGAATAATTAAAAATGCTTGCCTTCAAAAATGAACTTGAATACAATATGATAGGAATAATAACTGAATAAATAATGTCGTAATAAAGCATAATCATGCGTATTCCACAAATAGAATAACATAATGAACTTTTAGTTACTATTTTCATAATTATGTAATGTATAATGCCGAACATCATAACCATACTATCAAGGCCTCATGCCATGACCATAAATAATAATTTTATCAAGGCCTTGTGGCAAGATTGTAGTTTATATAATGAGACATACCTATTTATCAAGGGGATATAGAGGGACCCAACCATAACTTATTAAGTCCAATGCATTCCACAAATGAAATTTGGTAAACATAAACAACATATATATTAATATTGAATCTAACTTGTGAAATGTAAACAAATTTCCCTGAACATTAAGCATAAACACTAACCATTTAGAGAATATTGGTGAATGGTTTTAAGATAGTAAATCTACAATAAAACTAATAAAAAAACATTAACATAAAAATATCATATGATATCATACATAAGAATCAACAAGTGTGTTGAAATATATGAAGATACTCTTATAAAATCCTCGTGTAATTCTTGAGATAAATACTTCTTTACTTTTAAAAGTAGAGTTATTTTGGAAAATCCTTTGTATAAAAATAGAAGTGAAGTAAGATATTATTTTCATAAAAAAATGAGTGATTATATAATGATAATGGTTACTAAAAAATGTTATAGAGTGCCCTTGAAAAAAGGTAAGAATTTTTGAAATTCCCTTGAATCAGGCTTGTATTTCGAGAAGAAATTTCGAAATACCCTTTTAAAAAAAATTACTCCCCAAGAATGAAAGTATGATTCTGGAAGGTACACATATAAATAAAATTATCACAGAAAATTTTAGGAGTAAATATGAATAAATAAAAATTTAATTGAGTAACGTATTGAATAAGTGTAACCCAAATGAAAATGGAGGTTCAGGTAGAAAACTCATACAACTTTGTAATCAGTAGAATCATATGACCCAAAATTAATAATCATCAAATGATATATTTAATATCATAAAAATATAGTGCTTCCTGATATGAAACATCAATGGGAATTATACATACACTATACACAAGTAATACTAGTGAATACGGAATATCTCACAAAAATGGAAGTGATATGAAGAAACCCTTACCTTTAGTCCGAAGGTTTTCCTCACTTAATCTTAATGAACTGAATAATAAAATTTAGGTTTATAAATTAATGATTCCAAAACCTCATATAAATTTAACTAATTCATTATATCCTTATAAGGTTCATTCATTGCCTTTTTATGGGTTAAGAGAATCAATTTCATTGTTTGGGAGTGTTTTTTCCTTGGTTTTTTCTAATCAGTGTTCTTATATTCATGTATGGATAAAGATGTAGAATGAGAATGGTTTTCCAGAATAGAATTTGTATGTTATTAATGACCAAATATATGATTAAATGTTCCTAAAATTAGTTTGTTTTTTTGGAGTGAAGTTGAATCATTATATGAAACCTTAATGACAATTGTTTGGGTTAATTGGTGGTCCCTGATCAAAACAAACTTATTTTGATTTACAAATTAATATCATGTATAAAAATGGATTATAGAACCTTAAATAAGTAATAATATATATTTTTTAATCCAATTCAACCATAAAAATTATTTCACGACCATAATTGAAGATGGAAACAGAAATTCAAAACCCATCATCTTGGAATGTGATAAATTAACACATCTCGGGTGGTGTTTTTATTTCTTGTATAAATGAAGGGGAAATGAGAGATGATGGAGAATTATTCATTTATCATAAAAAAATTCTATTAAGTTTAAGGTAATGGGGTAATCACAACATTTTTATGGATGGAGGTGAGGAATGGTAAATAAAATAAAGGAACTTGAAATGAAAGTAATGAAAAGAGGAATTTACCTCTTAAAGTAATCTTCCTTGAGAGCCTATTTAGGGAGAAGTTTTAGACTTTTTATGAGATAAGGGACTAATGGAAGTGGGGGAGGATCATGGTATGATATTTGAGAATAATTTATACATGGAAAAATGATTGAGATGAGTTAAGAGAAGAGGGGGTGAGAAGGTTTTTTATAGTGGATGATAAGAGTTAATTTTGAATATTTAATTCATTATTTAATTATTTTGCTGAAGACAACCAATAGTGTCTGATTCATGTGACCAAAAATAGTAATAATTTTAATTTAGTTCTAACCTATTGGGATTACAATAGCATTACATCACTTATGACCTAAAAAATCAGGTATTGAGCATTTATCATAAATTATTGTATTTTACTATTCAACTAAAAATTTATGTATTTTGTAAAAATATCAACCCTTTACCGCAACCATTTTTCAACGAGTAGACTTAAAAAAAGAAATCCATTTTTTGAAAATAATTTTATAAATAATATTAGTTTAATTTTTAAATAAAATCATAATTTATTTGAAAAAAACAACATTAAGACTATTACTCATTTTATAACAAGCTGAAAAATTAATCAAAGTCCCATAAAATTATCTTATAACCATAATAAAATAAAAAAAAATTTATGATAAAATTTTATTAAAATAAATTTCCATTTTAATTTATTTAATTAATCAAAAAAATTATTAAAATATTTATGACATACGAAAATACCAATACTTATACTATGATCAATTTTCACTTAAAAGATGTCTAAATTTTAATTTATACACTCATGGGTGAAGTTTCGATTTTTTTGGATGAGATACTATTCATTACTATTGATAAGAGTGTCATTACTATTCATAAGGGTATGTTACTAGTCATAAGGTTATGTTACTATTCATAAAAAACTAATTTGATTCTATCAGACTCAAAATATCACTCTGAATGCTACTCTGCATGTCAGGTTTTTGAAATTCAAATCACAAAAGTAGAAATAATTTATTTACAATATAGTTTATAAAAAAGTGGTGTTTTTTTGGGGACTCAGTGTTTCATGAATTTATTTATAAATCCTTGGGTTGTTACACTCTCTCCTCTTTATAAAAATTTCATCCTCGAAATTACCATAATGTTACCTCACAATGAGATTTGGGAAGTTCTTTTTTATAAGCTCCTCAGGTTTTCATATGGCCTCTTTGATTTTATGATTTTCAAAAGTATCTTTACCAATCGAGTCATCTGATTCCTAAAAACCTATTATTTAGTGTCCAACACCACATATGCTCTTCACGGTAAGATAATTCAGGTTCTAATTCTATACCTTTAAAAGTTAGCACATACATTGGGTCTAGCATATACTTTCTCAGCAATGCGACGTGGAAGACATGGTATACTCTAGAAGGTCTAGGTGTTATAGCAAAAAAATATTCAAAATGTCAAATTATCTCTATAATTTTAAAAGTTCTTATGTACCTAGGACTCAGTTTCAATTTCTACCCAAATCTTATAACACCCTTCCACGGAGATACTTTTAAGAAAAAATGGTCTCCCACTTGAAATCCCTAATCCTTTGATTATCAGCATAGATTATTTATCTACATTGTGATAATTTTATATAGAAATGAATCGTATTTACATTTACCATTGTTTCCTCTAAAAACATTGGGCCCACTAGCTTACTTTCACCAACTTCATCCCAACATGTCAGTGTACAACATCTCTTTTCGTACAATGCTTCATATGGTGCTTTTGGAATACTAGAATTAAAAATATTAAAGTAAGAAAACTCCACAAAGGATAAATATTTATCTCATATACCTTGAAGGTAGAGTGATCATGATCTCAACATATTTTCTAATGTTTGGACTATCCTTTTTGATTTCCAATCAGTTTATGGATGATAATTCGTACTCAAATGAAGCTTAGTATTCAAATATTTTTCAAGAATTTTCTATAATTTCGATGTAAATAGAGGATCGTGATCAAACACTATTGAAATAGGTTCTCCATGAAGTATTAAAACATCATTTATATGTATTTTTGCAAGCCGCTCTAGTGGTAAATCCTTTCTTATAGTGAGGAAATGTGCATATTTTGTAAGTCAATCAACAATAACCAATATTTCATCATTCGTTCTTTTATTTTTGGGTAATATGTTGAAAAAATCCATGTTAATGTCATCCTATTTCCATGTAGAAATAGGTAGAGGTTTTATGAATCCTCCATGGATGTTTCCATTTAGCCTTCACTTGTTGACAGACTAAACATCTTGATACATAATCTACAATTTCTTACTTCATATTGTCCCACCAGAAATGTTTCTACAAATCTATATACATTTTAGTGATACCAAGGTGTATAGAGAAATTAGAGTAATGGGAATCATCCAATAAATACCTTTTCAGATCATATACAGAGGGAAAACATATCCTCTTTCAAAATTTCAGAATTCCATCTTAAATATGAAGTCTGGTAATTTCTCATTTTCATAACATTCGTTTTTTGAAGGTTATCATAATCATGATGATATATTTTAGTCCTTTATAATAAATATGTTTGGGAAACCATTTTAAAAAGTAATGATGTTTCTCCTTCTTTGACAATTTCAATAATCATCCGTATTAGATCCATGAATATAGGATCCATTTCAATCCCCATTTAGATTAAAACTCCACGATCCTTTCCACTCAATGCATCATCTACCTCATCATCTTTTCCTGGGTGCTAGTGTATTGAATAATTAGAACCCTTGAGTTGTTAGAGCCATCTCCCTTTCCTCATGTTGAGTTATTTCTTTGAAAAGACATACTTCCGACTATTTTGATCTGTATATATCTCAAATTTTCACCATAGAGATAGTGTCTCCATATTTTTAGAGAAAAGATCACAAAAAAATAATCAAGATCATGAGTAGTATTTTTTTTTGAATTTTTAACTTCCTTGATGCATAGGCAATAACTCTATCATTATGAATAAGGACACAACCAAGTCCTTTTTCTGATTCATCACTACAGATCACAAACCCGTATTTCATCGATGGTATAGTTAGGATCAAATCATTCACTAATATCCTCTCCAATTCTTCAAAACAGTCCTCATATTATTTTTTCAATACAAACTTAATACCTTTACATGTAAGCTTGGTCATTGGGTTGGCTAAATGGGAAAATTTCTAAATGAAATGCTGATCATAACCTGATAATCCAATAAAACTACATACATCAATTGTGTTCATTAGAGTATGCCATTCTTGAAGAGCCTTTGTCTTCATAGGATCAACAGATATTCTATCCTCAATGTGTCCATGAAAATAAATTTATTGAAGCCAAACATCACACTTTCTAAACATCCCATATAATCCATTGCATCTAAGAGTCTTCAGAATAATTCACAAGTGATTTTCATGATGTTCATAACTTCTTTATTTACTAATAAATAATAAATAAATACCACCAAAAAGTCATCAAGATATTCCATGAAAACCCTATTCATTAGATCCAGGAAGAAAAACGGTGCATTAATCAGTCCAAAAGGAATTACAGTAAATTCGAAATGCCAATACCATATTCGAAATGATTTCTTTGGGATATATTCTTTCCTTACTGGAAACTAATGATATCCAAATCGAATTCAAATCGTTATAAAATATAGGGCTCCATGAATTTGATAAAATAAATCATCAATTCAAAGTAAGGGATACTTGTTCTCTATTGTTATTTCATTGATCTACCTATAGTCAATGCACAACCTCATCGATTCATCATTCTTTTTAACGAAAAGAATAAGGGATCCCCATGGAAAAAAAGTATGGCTAATAAATCCCTTATCACTCAATTACTATAGTTGTTTCTTCAGTTCTACAAATTTCAAAATGGCCATTCAATAAGGAGTATTTGATATAGGCCTTGAATATGTAATTAAATCAATAAAGAACTCAACTTCCTACTCTAGAGGATGTCAAGGTAAATTGTCTGGAAACACATCAACATATTCTAGAACAATAGGTATGTACTCTATTTTAACATTCCTTTCCTCACCCCTAGGTATTTTATTCCCATCATCCCCAATAATTGAATTTAGTTGAGCTACTAGGGGAAAATCTAGATATAAATTAGCGGGCATGGTGTTTTCTCTAAAGACATGGTAATCAACACCATTCTCTAAAATCGTAACTTCCCTCTTTTTTCAATAGATCTATGCATTATAATGTGAAATAAAAATCATACCAAGGATTATATCAATTTCAATAATGTGTATCACGATAAGGTTAGAAACTAAAGCACGTTTAAGTGTCGTAAGGGGACGGATTGACACATCATTGTTGCAACGATACATCCCTTATAATTTTTGACTGAAAACTCCTTTAATAAATCTAATTGATATTTTTTAATTTTCATGTTAAAATAGGATGATATAAATGAATTAAATGATCTAAAATCAAATAAAGAATTTGTTAAGTTCAAGGAAATGATTAATGTACCTACCACCACATCGTTAAGAACATCAACCTCTACAGTTTTGATTACATAAGCTTATCCTTGCTCCATTGGCCTTATTTGGGGAACATTTAATTGACACCTAGGACAATCATTTTCATAACGTCCCCTCTCAATGAAATTTTATTATTGAATATTGGTAGATTCTTTCTTCCCCTTGCAATCTCAGGATAGGTGTCCTTTCTCTCCACATTTATAACAAACACCCATACCCTGTAGGAGATTACCATGGTGTCTCTTCCCAAAATTATCATATGGTGTAAGGTAAACTCTTCTTTCTTCCCCATTTACTTATTTCTTTTTCCAGTGTTTTCCGCATCCCACTTCTTTTCTTTATTTCCCTTATAATTATAAGACTTAGAAAATTCCTTTTCTGTCTGGATAGCACATTAGACTATATCTTCATATGATGAGAAACATTGGGATACTAGATCCCTTCAGAAGAATGGTATTAAACCATCAAATAATTGATCAATATTTATACTTGGATTACCTACGTAGTCCATGAAATGTCTTGATAACTTTGTGAAGTTATCTTTCTACATTGCAACATTCTCATCAACGTTTTGCCTCATATTTAGAAATTGCATTTGTATATCTGCTCTCTTTTCATGGGGGATGTATTTTTCTATGAATATTTCCTTAAAATCCCTTAATTAAATTTATTCAACTTCTTCTTCTTCCATTTTATTTTGGATTAAATAACACCATTGATCTGCATCTCATGATAGTCGATAAACATCCATGACAAACTTCTCTCTTTCGTTACATCCCAACGTAAGAAATTTAGTCTATAATGAACTTATCCACTGCTCCACTACAAATGTGTTTGTAGTGCCATTTAATTATGGAGGATATTGTTTCATAAAAAATTATAACATAGATCCCAGGCGTTTTGAATATGTATGCTCCATATGGGTAAGGTTATTATTCATAACCTAAGTCAGATGTCCCAGTATAGTTATAAGTTGCTCGGTTCCAGTCCGAGCACCATATCCAACATTATTAACTTGCATCGTAGGGAAATCCCTACATGGGACATGAATGTACAAGTGATTTCCATTCCATCCACTAGGAACCATTTCTAAATAATGGAATACACTAGATTAGGTTATGAATCATAATTTATAATCTCAACATAGAAAAACACTTAGAATAAATTAAAATTCTATACATAGATAATCTCATAATCATAAACATGGTTTTTTTGATGAAAAATTTACATTTAAATCCTTCTTATTAGCTTGTAAAGAAAATATGAATTATCGAAACATATCCTCCAGGTGTATCAAACCAGGTGCCCAGTAAGGCCCATTATTGTGTACCAGGATATCCTGGGTCAATCTTGAAACTCCTTTTCAAAGTTTTCAATCCTAGGTACATTTGTTCTATAACAACATCCACATTTAGTATTCAGACAAGGATGTATTTTCTAGAAATATTCACATAATATATTATATAACAAATTTCTAGAATGTTCTTGCATGTTTATCCTCAACGAATATCTTTGGGTTTTGTTCCCTAATCTATGTTTTCAAAATCTAGTTTCCATGTTTTCTATTAAACTACCTTTGATACCAACTATAAGGACACAAATATAGTTTCCTGGAGTCGATGAATTATTTTATTTCATTGGAATATAAATAAATAATATTTATCCTTAAGTACTGTGTATTTTAGTATCTTTGGAAACAATATACATACATAAGTTCAACATTAAAACTTGAGAGGAAAAACAATTTAGAAACTCCTTTGAAAACATCAATAACTCCTAGGTTATTTATGTATGTAAATCATAATATACCTCTTCATTACCTGGGAAAATTAATCCTAAGAAATGGGTGACCTCAAATGATTATTAAGGGTCAGTAATACAATATAAGATATCATAAACATAAACATTAGGAATGGTGAATAATTAAAAAACCATGCCTTTTAAAAAATGAACTTGAAAACAGTATCGAAGGAATAATAGTGGAATAAATAATTCCATAATAAAGAATAATTGTGGGTATTCTACTAGATGAATAACCTCAGTAAACTTTAATTAATAGTCTCATAATGAGTGAATGCATAATGTCGGACATCATAACCATACCTTCAAGGCCTCATTCCAAGACCATAAATAATCATTTTGTCAAGGCCAAGTGCCAAGACTATAGTTTGTCTCATGAGACCTACCAATGCATCGAGGGGATATAGAGGGCCTTAACCATCACTTATTAATTACAATTAATTCATAATATTAATGGGGATAAATATTAACAACTTATACATTCATATTGAAGCTAACATATTAAATGTAAATAACTTTCCCTAAACATTAAGCATAAACACACACCATTCCGAGTATACTAGTGAACAATTTTAAGATATAAAATCCAAAATAAAACTAATCATAAACTATTAAATTAAATATGTTATATGATATCATAAATAAAAATAAACAATAATTCCTAAATAGGTAAAGATACTCTTATAAAATCATAGAGTGATTCTTCAGATAAATACTCATTTTACTTTAAAAAGAAGAGTTATTTTGGAAACGTATTTATATAAAACCAAAATTAAATTAAGAGAGTATTTTTCATAATAGAATGTTTAATTTCATATTGATAATTGTTTCTAAAAATGATTATAGAGTTCCCTTTACAGAAGGTAAGAATTTGAGAAATTCCCTTGAATCGGTCTTGTATTTTGGGAAGAACATTTGAAAGATCACTTTAAAACATGTAAATCACCATTAATGAAAGTAGGATTATGTTAGGTACACATATATATAATATTATAAAATAATATATAAGGATTACATATGAATAAATAAGAATTTAATTGAGGTAAGTAGAGGATAGGAGTAACCCGAATTAAAATGGAGGTTTGGGTAGAAAACTCTTACAACTTGGTAATAAATTGAATTGTATGCCCCAAAATACATAATCATAAAATTATATACTGAATATCATGAAAATAAAAATTTTCAGGATATGAAACATTAATTGTCAGTATACATAAACAATACACAAGCAATTGTAGTGAATACAGAATATCTCACAAAAATGGAAGTGAGATGATGAAACCCTTACCTTAAGTCTGAAATTGTTCCTCACTTGATATTAATGACCTGAATAATAAAATTTATGTTCATAAATTTATTATCCAAAAACCTAATCTACATGTAATTTATTTATTATAACCTTAATAGGTTCATTCATGGCCTTTTGATGGGTTTATAGATTCAATTTCATTGTTTGGGAGTGTTTTCTCCATTGGTTTTCATGATCGGTTTTCTTATATTCATGTATGAATAAAAATTTAGAATGAGAATGGTAGTGCAGAATTAAAGTTGTATGTTATTAGTGAACAAATTGAATATTAAATTGTAATAAAATTTATTTTGTAATTAGGAGTGAAGATGAATCATTATATAAAACTTTAATGGAAATTGTTTGGGTTAATTGGTTGTTCTTGATGACAATGATATTATTTTTATTTATAAATTAATATGATGAATAAAAAAGTATTATAGATCCTTAAATAAGTTATAATACATATATTACAGTTCGGTTCAATGATTAATATGGTTTCATGATCAGAATCGAAGATTGTAATAGAAATTAGAAACATGTCATCCTTGAATGTGAAAAATTATCAAATCTTAGATGGTGTTTTCATTTATAGTATAAAAGAAGGGGGATGGAAAGATGATAAATAATTATTAATTTATCAAAACAAAATTACAGTACATTTATGGTACTGGACTCATCACAACATTTGGATGAAAGGAGGTGAGGAATGAAAAAGAAAATAAAGGAACGTGAATTGAAAGAAATGAAAAGAGAAATTTACCTCATGATGTAATCCTCCTTTAGATCCTCTTTAGGGGAGGGGTTTTTGGTATTTTTATGAGGCAAAGGTATAATGGACATGGGGTATGAGATTAGGAGGATATTTGAGTACAATTTAAATAAGGAACAATTCTTGACATGAGTGGAAAGAATATGGAGTGAGGGGGGGTTTATAATATAGGAGAGGAGTGAATTTTAAATATTTAATTCAATATTTTATTATTTTCCTCAAGACAACCAATATTGTTTGATTAGTGTGAGATTACATCATCCTTACCTCACTTATGACCCAATAAATCAATTATTTAGCATTTATCGTAAATTAACATATTTTACTATTCCCCCAAAATTCAAGTATTTTAAAAAAAATCTCAAAAAATCACCGCAACCATTTTCAAATATGTATAATTCAAAAATAAAATGAATTTTTTGAAAATAATTATATAAATATTTTTAAATTAATTTTTAATTAACATCATAATTCATTTGAAAAAAACAACATTATAATTATAACTCGTTTTATAACACCGTGACAAATTAATCAAGGTCCCATAAAATTAACTTATAACCATTAGAAAATAAAATAAATATTTATGATTAAATTATATGAAAATACATTTCCATTTTAAATTATTAAATTTTACCCAAAAAAATTAATCAAAAAATTTATGTCATAAAAAATACCAATGCTTATACTATGATCATTTTTATACTTATAAGATGTCTAAATTGTATTTATACATTCATGGGTGAAGTTTACATTTTTCTATGGTTGATTTACTATTAATTACTATTAATAAGAATAAAATAACTATTCATATGTGTATGTTACTATTGATAAGGGTATGTTACAATTTATCAAAAACTCTGTTGATTCTATCAGACTCAAAATATCACCCCGAAGGCAACCATGTATGCCATTTTTTCTAAATTCAAATCATAGAAGTAAAGAAAATAAGTTTAATGGCCAAGTTAAAATGAAGTGTTGTCTTGTGAGGACTCAATGATTCATGAATTTGTTTATATATCCTCGGGGTGTTACATAGATGCTCTGTTGAATTCCCTTTTCACCCGTAGATGAACACTAATTTTCCGCGTATTATTTGGTTAGCAGAAATTACTTTCATGAACTATTTTATTGCTTTTTCATTATTCCTTGAGTCCTCCGTAAACCACCATTCATATTCCACATACTATATAGCAGGTATGCAAAGTGGATTTCCTATTCCAAATACTTCTAATCTATTCCAAACACTTCATGTGCTTCCATGAACCATCCTCTGTTCACGTACTATGTACACATCTGTGAACAACTTCCCCCATCAGTATACCACCTTCGCTTCTATGAACCATCTCCTTGTTTTTGTGTACCACCATTAGCTCTACGTATGACATGTGGACTTCCTTCTTCCATGGACCAATTCTTCCTTTGTAGGCTTCAGTTCAAAAAAAAAATACTTTCATGGAATTTCTTCCACAAACTTCTTCCATAAACAACTTCACCCTTCACAGACTCCCCATGAATTCTTTCAGAATTAATGGAATTTCTTCTGAGATAAAGATGTTATTTAATGAAAAATGCTCTACCGTGATGATGGGATCAACAATCCTTATATAATAAAATAGATCTGTAAATTGTGTTAATCCAAGATTTACTAAATCTTCAATTTGGTATCTCCTTCATCAGGTACCGCTTCTCCCACAAACTATTCTTCCCAATGTTGTCTACATACTGTCTTTTTTCCTTTGCAGCGGCCCAAATCACCATCACATTTTCACTAATGAATCCCTTCATGGATTCTCAAATAATCATCTCGAATCTATTAATGAAAACCCTTAATTTTTACCGCAATCCTTCATTTTGAACCATATGTTTTCCACGAACCATTATTGTACATGGTACATGCCTCGAGCTAAGCAGCTCCCTTATTTTTCAAACTCCCTTCACCATTCCACATAACAATATTCATGGACCGTGAACTATTCTTCATGGTCTGCATATTATTCACTCCCATGATGAAATGAATCTATTTCAAAAAACCAACTTCTTTATTTTGAGGCATAAAAATTTTGAAAGCATTGGTGAACTACGCCACCATAAAAACATGCTTCAGCAAATACCAACCATAGTCATTCACGGTCATCTGGATTTTTCAACCAACACAATAGCACTCTAAACATACCGAGAGGAAACCGTGATGGATTTTCCCAAGAATATACTTACCATTGATTTATTATATTATTTTAATACCTTTATTTATTAATATTTACATATCCATTTTATGATCTCTCATTCATGGGGTTTACAGTTCAAACATTACCAAATCGGTAAGGGATTCTGTATCAAATTCATTTCATTGAAGAATATGGTAATGTTATACACATAGTTTCTTTTTATATGTTATATATACTACCCATTATTTATTTAATATCATTGATAATTAATTAGTCATGGTATTTTTAGTGTCTATTTGAATTATTTCATCTCCAATAATTTTAACTTAATGTTACCAATTGATAATTTAATAACTCATTTCCTTTTCATTGGGTAGAATTACTTCCTCATTGCATTAAATATTATATTATTATATTTATAATTACATTTAATATATTTCAATTTATTTCAACATAATTTATATAGGCTTATATTTGATACATAGAATAAATTCATTGACTAATTCGCACATCAATATTATGTTCATTTTAAGGGTTTATTCCACAATATCATTTTAATCAAGATTATTTTATCATGAATTAACATTGAAGGAAATTATTTGATCATTGATAATTATACCCATTTATTACTATCCTCTAGTAATTTATGATTATTTTTTGTAATAGTACTATTCTCCCACTCGTTGGTGCTAAAAATGTTTTAAAAAATGTTTTTTGAAAACCCTAATCCATTTCTCTCTTTGGTTGGAGATCTGTTTTCTCACAAAAATATGTTATATAAAAAAAATTCAAATTTTTTTAACCTTTTTCGATTGATTTGTCGCATGTATTTAATATATTTACAAAATATTTTTAAAAAAAGTGATTTTAAAATAAATTTCTTTTCATAATATTTTTCAAAATAAAAAACAATATTTTCCTCAAGAATGTTTTTAATGATCTTTTATTTGATCAATGAAAACAACCCTTATTCATACTCAAATTGGTATGTGTAACATTTATACCATCCATATTCTTTCTCATGATTTATTATGATTGATTTAGCAAACAATGGTATGGAAATTAACTTCCATGGATCATTTTTATACCCCCCATAAAATATTTACTTTATTACGATCATTAGAAATTAAATTACCCCTAAATATTAATATAATTTATCATGGATATTATTATTTCCAAAACCACATACTGTATTTTCATACAGTGTGTAATTAAAAGTTATTTTATTAACTCTACAAATATTTATAGATGCATATCTTTTACTCAGTATATATGAAATTTGTTATGGAACATTGTTTATGAAGTAAATTGATTTTTTGATAAATAATGAATAATTTTTAGTAGTATAACATGGGTTGGGGATCATTTTAAGTTAGCCAGTAGATGCATCAGTAGTATCATGAGACGAAATTATTAAGGAAAAATCCCATTAAGTATGTAACAAAGAACATTATAAACTATCTTCTGAAAGGTCTTGATAGTAGTATGCTAAACCATCTTGTGGAAGGTATTGAATGTAAAGATACCATTTACCTGGGAAACATGACCTCCAATAATTAATAATTTTATTCATTTCGATTCATTTATTATTATCAATGAGATTTTCACTATGAAAAAAATAAATGGATCGATTTAATGCTCAATTTAGTGATTAAATAGAATCTCTTTCCAGTTATTTACCTTGCCACATTGATTCTACCTTATCTTATAATGATAATCACATTTTTTAAATGATTTTTTTTTCAATTATTTACCTTTCCATATTTTTTACACACTTACTTCTCAGTTCATTGATTACATGGAATGTGTGTTAATAGATTTTCCTTTCCATGATGATTATTCTAGTTGATTCACTATATATTCCAATATACTTTACCCTTGCAAATAATTTCAGCTCACTATTATTTCTTTACTTTCCTTGGGATCCATTTAAGTGTAAGATTAATGATATTTAAGGATATATTAATTGGAATTAAATTTATTATCAAAAAAAATTATGTTTTAATTTTTGTATGTATTTTTAATATAAGGCTCATGTATGTATCTAGTTTACCAAGACTACTAAACTATTCACTTTATTATAATGAGATTTACTTATATCTTATACCAATGCAATGGTAGAAAGACACCGACTTTGGGATGTTGTGGTCAGGGTCATTATCGTTGGTTTCAAAGAAATTTTAGTAGCAAGCTCGATAAGTATATTGAAGATGACATCGATTAGGTAACATAAACCTAAGATTGACTTTAATGTTTAGCATAGAATCACATATTTCATTATTAAATTAAGATTTATGGATACCATTGTATAACTATGACATTAAGGTTGATCATAAGTTCAAAGTATTAAACTTAAATATTTTTGGTTCTATATAAGGGGAGTCAACCAAGATTAAGTACATTTTGAAGAATTAGTGAAAGTATATATTATAAGGGGAAATTTATTTAAAGAATAAAACGTTTAAATTTTACAAACATAGATTTATTGGTATTGAAAACCTTTAGGGTTAATGTGATCATTAGTAACATTATACTAATATCCAAATAAGATTATTAGACATTGTAAAAAAAATTATTTGTATTTAAAACCCAAGTAAAAAAGGTTATTCAAAGATTAATTACATTTCAGTAATGACCATCATACTTTTTGGAAAATTTATAGTAATTATACTAATATAGTCTTATAAAAGGAAAATTGTTGTGTTGGGTAAAAACCCATTAAGTTCATCAAGGATGTCAGACTTGAACCCATGTCTGAAGGATGATAAGGGTTTAACTCCAACCACAGACCTACACAATATCCAGGTTAATATGTCATTGTTTTTAGTTAAAAACTTTAATGGATAAATGTTGATGATGAAAAATTAGTGTGACATTTTATTTTTAGAGATTAATGTATTAACCATATTTTATTTGGAGTATATTTGGAGAGAAATGGAATTAGTTATCACTATTTTATGGGCCTTTTGATCCCTTAAATGTGTATTTTAATACTTCACGAATTAATGTTAATATTTATATATCCATTTCTTAAATTAATGGATGATTTGGAAGTTGATAAAAGATTTAAAAAAAGTATCTTTTTTTATGAAATACAATTATGCCACCTAACTTTATTCCTTTATATTCTTAGGTAATAAAATAACAACCCTGGATCAGGAAAATGATCTAAAAATAAAATTTTGTCAAAATACCATGATTTTTGTTGAATCTATTGTCCTTCGAATCATCATAGATTTATGAAATTTTGGACCTTAATTTTCCATTGATCATTCAATTGTTTGTGATTTGGAAACCTTGATCACCCTCTAAAATTATTTATGCTTTTCATCCAAGTCCATATCTTCACATTCCACTAATGTTCTCATACTCGGAAACCTTGTTATGTGTTGTTTAATATAGCCTTATTATTTCTCATTATCTATTTTCAAGATTTTTTTACCAACAAATATCAGGATGTGTTATTTAAATATATTAAATTTCAAATATAAAAAATTTATTACCAATGTTGATTTTAAATTTTTAGGACACAGTTTATTTAAGGTGTAGAGAATTTAACTCCCCAAAAATTATAAGAGTAACATTTTATTTAATAGAATGAATGAAACACAACAACAAACATATAAAGGTATATAAAATATCATTAATTTATGATATATTCAATATTTTACATAAATTTAATATATTCTATTACTTGTAATGATCACAATACTATTCCAGCTTCTATCGCACACAACAAAAAGTTTCTTTGATAGATTTCATTACATACAAGACTGAGATTTAACAAAAAAATATATCATTAAAATTTTATTATAATAAGATATAACATAGGAAATAAATTATCATTTATTAATAGGATTAACTATGTTATGAAAATATAATATTTACTCGAATAAAAAATAAATTCATTGGTTACCAATTAATTAGAAATGAATATAAAAACCAATTAAATATAAAGGAAATGTTTTATGATCATGAAGGCATTTTATCCAAATAAATAAAATTAAAAAATATGAGTGAAGTGTCTTATTAAGATTTAAATATTATATATTCAATGAAATATCTTTTAAATTGATATTATAGGCATAAGATAAGAACAAACCCAATATTACCCACAAAAATACATAATTTTAATGATCCCCCAGGTAATATCCAAGTGGAAAAGGGCCTTGTAGGTTGTTAGGGAGGTCTCTAGTTTGACTCTCCCTGACTTCATGCATGAATGTGTTTGTGTGTTTCTTTTTAGCTTTATAGATCTTCTTTTCCGACTATTTGTAATATATATAGCTT
This sequence comes from Viscum album, assembly GCA_963277665.1. Taxonomy (NCBI): domain Eukaryota; kingdom Viridiplantae; phylum Streptophyta; class Magnoliopsida; order Santalales; family Viscaceae; genus Viscum; species Viscum album. The sequence continues at coordinate 1,368,035,739 of OY728162.1, read as the reverse complement.
AACTCCTTTTAATGGAGAACCTATTTTAAAACTAAATTATGACACTATTATTTATTTTACAATACAAAATAAAATTCATTTTTGAAATTTCTACCTCAAAATTAGATTAGGGTGAATTTTTGGTATTTTTCTAAGAAGTTTCATTTTTTTGATGAATAACGAAAAAAATGAATTTTAATTGAATACTATTTTTTAAATTAAATAATTAAAAATGTAAATTTGTATTTTATTTTGAATTTAAAGATAAAAAAGATAAATTATACATATATTAATCCCATTTAGGTCTTTTTCATTAATTTATCATTGAAATTGGATATAAAACCATTTCAAATATTTGAACATTTTCACTTTAAAACCCCGCTTGGTCGTCCTGTTCAACGGTATTAATTTTAAATTGATTTCTATTAATTTTATGATTTTAATTTTTAAATATATATATTATATTGGGAATAAATTTAATTTATAATTTCCAAAAAGTTTAAAATAGTTTTGTTTCAAAAACTATTAGAAAAATAAATTAAAATTTATTACAATGATTAAGTGAAAAACAAGCTTATCAAGGGACTAAACCTTAAAGTTAATGTCTTAAATGACCTAGAAACACGTTCAAAACCTATTTTATGGACGTATTTATATCATATTCTCTATTTTATATAATTATTTTGATTATTAGAATCACATTATTTAAGAGTGACCTCAAAATAGAGTTTTCCTTTTTAAATTTATAAGAATTCCACTCCTCCTCCACTATTAAAAGACACCCACTCCTCCCACTTATTCACACCTATAAAGAAATTTGGGTTGTCAAATAATTTCCAATATAGGCTCCCTAAATCCCTCCCATCATCTTATAAGCCTCAAAAGGTGAATAAATCCAACCAATGAAGTCTTTTGGTATAAAACTAAGGGTGTTACGTGAAAATAGGGAACATTATTCAATAATCACTTTTCTTTTATTTCTGTATCCAACATAAAGAATTTTCTTAAGTATTTATCACATAATAACCTCAAAATAATAAATAAACTTATATTTTTCTTTTTCAATGTTAATACCTACACTCACACACACTTCAATCAAATGGGACACATAATTATTTTTCGTGTGTGCGGCAGACTACAGCCTCACTAAACAATGTCATTCGTTCTTCCATTTACCACCATTAAAGGTTGGGAATAATTTTTTATTTAAATTTTATATATGATATATATGATTATTTTAATTTATTTATACTTATAAAATATTTATATAAAACATACCTTCATTGTTTCTATTTTGGTGGGTATACAATAACATCGTTTGTGGACGTGTGGACTACTGCCTCCTCAGAGCAATGTGAATTGTTCACACATTAAATTAAATGTAATATGGATTATTTTATTTGTAATATGATATAAATATTAAATTATTAATATGCTTAATTATAAAATAAATATATATTATTTATTTTTCATTCTTTCATATGATAATAAAATGGAAACAACATTCATGCGTATGTATGGCCTACCATCTCCCTGAACTATGTATTTCATTTACTACCTCCATATTTTATAGATAAATATAAATAAATATATCCTTAATATATATTGTATTTAAATAATGTTTTAAATTTTATATATTATTAAATCATTATATATTTAATACAAATGGGAAAATAGAAATTCAAAATATAATAAAAAAACTAGGCAGTTAACACTAAAAAAATAAAAATAATGAATAATTATTAATAAATTAGTGATAATATGTTATAAGAGGACCATAATTGATATTATAAATATTAATACGGTTCTATTAAATGTTAATAACATGATTAAAAATATTATACTTGTAGTTATATTGAGTTTAAAAAAATGGAGTGTAAGGTAAGGGGATTTCTCGTCCCACATTTATTTATGTGAGATATTTGATATATTCACCAATTTTGTTGTTTTTGGTGGTTTATATAATTCAAATAAATGTATTATATAGTTATTAGGCATATATTTTTGGTTATTTACATATCCATATCATGGGGTTTACATATCAAACATTACCAAATCAATAAGGAATTTCATCTCAATTTCAGTTTCCTTGAGGCATATTGTAATGTTATGCACCTAGTTTCTTATATGTGGCATATATAATTCCAATTTAACATTTATTATCATGAATAAATAATTATTAATTTCATTTTCATTTTCAATTTTAATTATTTCTTCTACGGGGATTTGATCTTAATGTAATGAAAGGGTAAATAATTTTCATAATTCAATTCCTTTTCATTGGGTTACATTACTTCTTCGTCGGTTGTAATATTATAAGATTATGGGTATAATAAATTTTACTATATAGTGATTTATTTAAACTTATTTAATTTAGATTTATTTTTTATAGATGTAATTAATTCATTGATTAATTCACACATAAATATTATGTTCAATTTAAGGGTTTATTCCAAAATCTAATTTTAATCGGGATTTTTTATTCATAAATCACAATTGACGGAAAATATCTGAGAAATGATTAATAAAACATTTAATTTTCTTATCCAATGGTTATTAATGATTATTGTTTGTTAATAGTACAATTTTCCCACTGTATTTTACTTAAAATATTTCAAATTTTTTTTTATTAATACCCGACAATATTTATCTCTTCAGTGAGAGATCTATTTTCGCTCAAAAACATGTTTTATAAAAATGTTTTAAAAATGTTTTAAACTTATTAAAAAGGATTTATCAAATTTATTTTAACACTTTTCAAAAAAATCATGCTTTTAAAATTGATTTTCAAATAAATGGGTTTTAAAATGTTTTTCCAAACAAAAAGGATATGTTACTCAATAATTTTTTTCAATACCTTATTTTATTTCATTATTGAAAGAATCCTTCATTCCTACTCCAAAGGTTATATGTATTATTTCATCAAAAAATATTCCATCTCTAGAAGTATTATGATTGATCTGGATAAGGATAGTATTAACATTCTATTACTGGATTCATTTTTGTGGCCCCCTAAAAATACTCATATTCATGTGATCATTAGACATTAAATCTTTCCAAAATATCTATATCATCTATCATGGGTATGATTATTTTTTAAGATATATACCATATTTACATACAGTGTGTACTTAACTGTAATTTAACTTATCAGGGAAATATTTATAAATACGTATCTTTTACTGAATATAGATACATTTTGATAAGGTTTATTGTTTATGAATTAAATCGATTATTAGATATATAAGGAATCATTTGGACTAGTATGACATGGGTGGTGACTATTTAGTGCAATCCCCTTTATGTATCATTAGTCTCATGTGAAAAAATATTCTGGGAACATATCCTTTGAGTTTGTAACCAAGAATATACTAAATTTTCACATGAATGGTATTGACAGTATTATTATATACCATCTTATAGAAGTATTGGATGGTAAAGGTACCCTATACCTTGGAATAATAACATCCAATAATTAATCCTTTACTTCATTTTAATTTATTTATTTTTATTTATGATACTTTAACTATTAAAAAATAAATGGACACTATTAATTCAAAAATTATTAATTAAATGACATATTTTTCAGTTATTTACTAGTAAAAATTAATTATTCCTTATCTTAACATTATATTAAAGTTATTTAAATGGAATTATTTTCATTTATTTACCCCTCATATTTTTTATGCACTTCATTATTAGTTTATTGATTACATGGCATGTGTGTTGAGATATAAAACTTGACATAATAATTATGTTCATTGATTCGTTGTTTTATTATGCTATAATAAACCCTTATTGAGTATTTGATATACACCTTATTTTTTTATGTTCCCCAAGATTCCATTAACTGTACTATAAAAGATATGCGAGTATACGCTAAGTGGTAATAAAGTTATTATTGAAAAAAAATTATGTTATGATTTATGTATTCATTTTTAATACATGACTCATTTATGTATCTATTTTACCAAGACTACTAAATTTTTCAGTCCATATGGATATGATTTACTTGTATATAATTCCAATGTAATGGAAGAACAACACTAGATTTGGGATGATGGGGTTGGGGTCACTATAATTATGGAGGTTTTTGTGGCATGAAGCAATCTAACATTATCATACTGTGTTATGGATCTGGCTATTGCATGCGAGTAAGGTTGTTTCTCATAACACATATCAGTTTTCCAAGTATAGTTATAATATGTCCATCTTCAATATCATATCATACTCCAACATCATTACCTTTCATAGGAGGTAAATTCCTATATGGAATACCTAATTGTTATGGATTCCATTCTTTTCACTGGGCACCATTTCTAAATAATGACATACACTATATTGGATACAGAAATTTTCAAACTAGTGAAACACTTAAAAATAAATTTATTACTAATAAAAAATTCTTAATCTTGTTTACTTTGGTAATTTTCTCAAAGACAGTTATAGGTTTATATTTCCCAAATATATTCTTTTCTAAATATAGTTTCCAAATATTTTACGAATCTTTCATTGATACAAACTATATACACCCTATCCCCAGTAGGCTAGAGTTAGTGGTAACATTATTACATTGGTACTATGTGTAGTAGGTCACATCCCAAATTATTTAATATCATAGTAGTTTTGGAAAACAAGATACATAACTGGATCTTACATTACAACTTGATATAAAATACAACACAATAACTCTAATGAAAATACAATTGTTCTCATAGTTTATCCCTTCATGTCAATCATATATACATATTAGAATCCTAGTAAAATATAATACATAATAAATTGGTTATCATAGATACTTATTATGGGTAAGAGTATAATATAATCAAACATGAATAAATAGGCATAAAAAAAAGGAAAGGTGAATAACTGAAACACATTCCCATTAAACATAATCTTGAGCATAATGTGGTAGGAATAAATGTTGATGAAATGATTCCAAATAAATAATAATATGAGAATGAAAATTAACCATAGATAGTCGAAAAATCTAGTAATAAAATGGAATATACATAAATAATATTATAATGAGGGAATTCATAATGTGTGACATAATAAATTACAATTAGGGATTCAGCCAATACACCATACATAAATGGACAATACATTATCCAATACCCAAACAAGTTTTTCTCATGAGACCTACTGATGTATAAAGGGGATATAGCCATTCCCAGCCATAACGTAGTAATTCCAATACATTTATCATATAAATGGGTTGAAAACTAATAAATATATATATTCATAATGAAACAACCATATTAAATGTTAATAACTTTTCATAATCAAAAACCATATAAAAAACTATGGAAAATGGGAAAAATAGTTCTTTTTCAGTCAAAATGATCATAAACCATTCAATACAATATATTTGGTAGTATCATATGAGTTCAACCTCAGCGAATCATAAGATTCAATAATTTTTGTTGACATAGATCAACATATCTTTTATCAGTGAAAAATACTTAAGGAAAAACCCTTTTTACATTGAAATCTCATATGCTTTAAAACACTGGGAAATTATAAAAGAAAATTTTTTCATTGAAAATAACTTTGTAAACATGTAATGGATTCTTTAAGACATTAATAAATCATAAATTTAGGAAAAAATTATTTTTTTAGTAATAAAACATTACTTTTAAATTTTGAAAAAGATACATTTAAAAGAGTATTTTTAAAAGAAAGTCCCTTGAAAATATCATATCATTTTCTTGAGAATTAATAAAATGTATTGATTATTTGTATTATATATAAATACACATAGATAAACATTAAATACAAAATAATATAATAAAAATTTATTTTGCACATAATCATAGAATGTTATAATCAATGGATAATAAGTTTAACCCAAAGAGCGAAAATTGGGTTAAGAATTCCCTTACCTTATGTCCAATTTCATCTATACATGTTCAAAGCACCTATATAGTGATTTTAAACAAATTATTAAGTTATTATAGATTAATTATAATATTTATGATATAATATATGATCCCATTATAACATTTTACAACATGTAAATTAATAACATTTTATTCATTTCACGATGTTAGGTGTTAATTGCTTTGTTTTCTCAAGCCTAGTTTTTCTTGAAGGTCCGGATTATATTTCATAGGGTATAGATAAAAAGTATCTAGAATAAAATTACTGTCATAAATATCTTATTTAATCATTAAATATGTCTCTATAACCATTATTGAATGTTTAACATAGAAAATTAAATGCAATACTTCGTGGAGGCGGTCAGTTGTATGTACACACGATCGATGATATCATTTATAAATGGTTGAATAGTTAAGGAAGTGGATGTTATATTAATTTTACATAATCAATATAATTTCATAATTATCATATATGTCCCTTATTTTCATCATTAGATCCATTCTAGTAATGTGGTTATGAATAATGAATTACACCGCAACATGGAGACGGTAAGATGTACGAACACACATGTGAGGCTTACGTTTTTCATAGGATAGATAAAATATAGAATATGGTTGTTTCATAAAAATTATAACATCTCAGTATATATATTAAACTAAATGTATTATTTTAGGAGGGAATCAAAATAGGAAGATGATGTTCCAAAAGATATCATTTTGAATGAGTTGGTAAAAGCGTTTACCTAGAATTCTTTTAGATCTCTTCTCAAGGGATCTAGAGTTGGTCTTTTTGAAATACGAGGACCTCAAAAAAATTATAAGGATTTTTAGATGAGAAATTTTAAGGGTTTGGTAGATCTATAAGTCTAATTGTTTTGTTAATAACATAGGAAAAACGTTTCATTTCTTAAGTGAGGTGAAGAGAATCTCATGAATTAAATAAAATATTAAAATATAATTAGGCCATTTTAGAGGAAAAGACTACCAAATGGACAATAGAGAACATGGTTTGAAATTTAAGTCCAAATATTATCCCATTTTCACATAATAAATATTTTTATTATTATTTAGTAATTTTATAATATATTATATTCGTGAAATATCATTATTGTCAAAATTAACAATATTCATTACTATGACTTTAAAGACATCAAAAAAAGGTTGATATTCAAATCAACTATTTTATTATATATTTTATGTAATATTTATCTATATAATTCACTTTTCCACTTGATTATAAAAAATTATATTTATTTTAATATTTATAATATCATTTATTTTATTTTTATATTCATTTAATTATTAATGCATCGCCATTGGGTAAGAATTCAATGTATTTAAATCTTCCCTAAAAATTACAAAAAATCCATGAATAATTTAAATATTTTTGAATTAAAAATAATATTTATGTTCTATTATATCTTCAATAATATAAAATATTAAGAATTTTATTCTAATTAGAAACTATAGTGCGAATGGTTTAATTTATTTGAAATAAAATAATATAAGGGATATAATTTCAGCTAAGTGGATCCAAATGGTCCTATATTTGACCCATGATTATTATAGTATAAAATTACTCCTATAATAATATTTATTCAAATTTATGGGTTATTTAAGGGTTCTTATAATTTTAAATAAAATTATTTTCTTGATTTTTATTCTTCTTGCAGAAGTACTTCAAGGGAATTGCATAAGAATTAAATATAATAATTTCATTAAAAATAAAAAATAAATTAATATCATAAAAATAAATTAAATAGGGTCAATATAATATTTTATATTCATTAATTATGTACATTTTCTCATATCCATGTAAAGGAAACTTATTTAATTTGATAATTTCACTTTTCTTCCCTTATACAAACATTGCATAATCATCTGGATACGAATAATGTTATATAACACTAATATTTGAAAAATGTACTTCTAAATAATAATAAATACATAATATTTGACAAAAAAAATCATTAAAAGGATTCTTAAAACTGAATGTTTATCTATAAGACACCAAATTTGACTTTTCTAACGCTGGGTAGGCACTCTATCGACACTGAAATATATTTTCATTTTTGTGAGAAAATATATTATAATTTGCATGTTATGAATTATTATTGAAAAATATTTATATTATCATATTAAAAACCATTCATTACATAAGGTTAATAATTTTTAATATCATAAATATATAGATTTCAAATTATAAAAGTAATTTTATTTTATAAAAAATTGTATTTTTTACTATTCACCAACAATTTAAATTTTTCATAAAATTATAAAAATATCACTGTAGACTAATTTTGGTATGATTATTTCAGAAAATTTTTATTTTATCAAATACAATTTCTAAGACTTCTTAAAATTAATTATAATATTCATTCATAAGGAGAAATAAGACAATTTTTTGAAACAAAAACATATTTTAAAAGATTTAAAATGACATTACTAAGTACATTTTATTATAATATAATAATTTTAAAATATATTTTTACTGAATAGTATCTATATATTCATTTCAAGAATCAGTTATTCTTATTCATACTCGATAATTTAATATCTAGTTTATAATGGTCACGTAATAGTATATTATGGTCTTAAACTTTGTGTTTCATGCAACATAAGCTATCAAATATATTAAATTTACAAGGGACATACCATAAAATCATAGAGTGTTACATAAATACTGGTGTTTCTTCTAGAAATGGGGATGACCTTGTTTGTTTATGGTTCAAACATTCTAATCAGTTTCTAACTGGTTTATTCATAGAACCGGAAACATCCAATTATTCTATATCCATTTGGACCTAATTTCCAAAGGTAGGTGCTCATTAGTTGTGGAATGATGAGGCTTATGAATTTTCATTGGTCGAGAAGATGGGAGGTCGGACCATCACACCTTTTTGGGGGGAATTATTGTCTACTCTGGGACTCTTTTATAGACTTGAGTTATGTTCGTGAATCCTTATTAATTTACTAAGTATGAAAATGAGCTTTCCTTTAGATTTGACATTCAATGATTGATATGTATGAGATTTAGAGAATATTTTATATGTATTTTAGTTTCTTCATCAATAGAGAATCATCCATATTTATTAGATATTCATTGTCAATGGTATCCTTCAACACATTATATAGAAATCTCTTGGTGATTATGATAACCATACTGGTTTTAAAGCCACTCAGTGGGGACTTGAAGCTTATTGTCGTTTAGAAGGACATGGATTATTTTAGAGTTGAAATCATACCCACAGATGGGGTACCTACGTATCCTTGTTTAGAAAAGAAATTAGAACCCATGTAGTTCATGTAAAGAAGTGTGAGGTTTATGCATGATTAATGGATAAAAGAGAGATTTCGTAATTACTTTTACACTCTAAGCTCATGTGAGTCATGATCGGTGTGGGAAACAAGAGGTATTACGAAAACCTAACGGTTGTGAAACAAAATATGTGATCATATGAAATTATGTGGGGCTTACGTATGTATTCCCGCCCAAGATATATGAGGATCGAGATTTACTTCAGGGAAGAAACCCGGAAACAAGGTCCACAAAGGTATATTTTATTTATGGAGATTTAAATACATAACTTAGGTCATACTGTTGATAAGGATTCCCAAATTATAGAGGGACTAATTATTGGGTTTCATTCTTGAGAAGGAAGCCCAAGTAAAAAATAAATTATGCTTGGGGCTTACTCATGAAAAGGAGGCCCAGGTTAGGGGAATTTGAGATCTGGGGCTTACTCCTGAAAAGGAGTCCCATGTTAAGAGAAAATATGATTGGGGCTTACTCCTAAGGGGGATTCCTAGATTAGGGAACTTGGGGCTTACTTCGAAGTAGGATGCCCATATTAAAGGAAATATATGATTGGGGATTAATCCTAAGGAGGATGCCCATATTTAGGAACTTGGGGCTTACTCCTAAAGAGGGTTCCCAAATTAAAGATCTTATCATCTTAAAGAATGAGGTCGAATGGAGGAAATCTTTAACCACAGTGACATAAATTTATGTAAATTATGAGGTTTTGAGAGATGTTCCATAGAGTTCCTTTTAGATAAGGAATACAACAAAGGAACCACTCCACAAATGGCTTTTACGAAGGTTTTGAAGGCAGTCCTTGAAGAGGAAAGATGGATTTGATAAAAGAAAGTGAATTAGGTAGGAGGGGAACAAAAAAGAAGGTAGGTGCACAAATCTTGTTTGGGCACGCAAGTCCTGGTCGCGCAAGTATACTTGCGCAACACGGGTGTACTTGGGAGACCGTTAAACCATAAGGTAATACTTGGGTGAGACTTGGCTCAAGCCTTTAGTATTATCTCTAGAGGATTCCAAAAGGGTGGCATGCATGTTTTGTTGAAGGGATAAGGCGGAGTGCAAGTGTGGCAATTTCCCTTCAGGGTTGGACACTTGGCACACATAATAGGGCGCACAAGTGACTTGTGCAACCCATAAGTGGCGCGCAAGTATACTTGTGTGACCAGCTTGAAACCTGCATGGCCCATGCTTAAAGAATTCCTTGTTCATGCCTTTTCCAATTTTTGATGTGCTTCAAAGGATGATTCTCTTTTTGCTTAATGTATTCCCCTTTACATTCGTTAGACTCTGTGATGGAAAGGAGTGTCACCAAAATCCCCCCCCCCCCTCCGAGTTGGATCCGAAAAAGGAAATAGGATTTGACTATGAGGAAAATGAGAAATAAGGTACTTCGACATGCAAGTAGTAGGCGCACAGTTATGCTTCTGGCGCGCAGGGTCCAGCGTGCAGGGGTACGGCCTGACCGATAAATATGCAACACCACTTCGTGCAAAGCACTCAGCTTCAAACTCTTCTGATCTCTCGGCATGAAAGTGTCTCTCATTTGCGAAAGTGACTTGGCTTTCTGCTTGTTCGCATTTCTGTTCGTGTCGCACTTTTGCAGTGAGTTTCTGACTTACGTGCCAGTACGAGTGTGGTAAAACTTGTGTGACCAACTTTGAATTGTGCACCAATATGGGACTTGCGTGCCTTAATGCCTTATCCATTTTTTCAATTTTATTCACAAATTTTATGAAAAATTAACTTACTTTAAAGTTAATTATCTAATGTTTGTGTAGATTCAAAGGCTCCGAGAATAATTGAAATGGTTGATAAGCTGGATAGCAAGCGTATTGATGACATGATGAATGTCATTGGACATGATTACTATGATATCTGCGATAGAACACTCCCATATTTGGATAAGTACTTTAAGAAATATCATGTCAATTTCCCACAAAGTATTTACCAGCCTCTGTATGGGCATGGTCATCTGGAAGGAGTCAATGTTTCAGATGAAAAGAATTATAGGTTTGAGATGCAGGCACACAACTACTCCTCTATTTTGGTTATGTTGTTCATTAAGAGTAGCGTCAATGGTGTGAACTTTCAAATTTTTCCTCCATGCCATTTCCTTGCAGATATGAAAATGGAAAACCCATGGGATGATATGTTTTCCACTGCTGATTGGTGGAGAGAAGATTATCATGATATTAGAATAATATTTGAAAAGTGTACCCTCTCAAAATGGCTCTTTACATCCAATGATCTATTATCAAATCCATGTATCCATCTTCCATGTCTCTTGGACAGAAACATAGTCACTGTTTGATCAGCAGAATTTTTTTATCAAACTGCACTCCAGAACATTCTTTTACAATTGTTCCAAGAAGTGATGGTATCACTGCGTCTCTTATTGTATCCAATTGAATAAATTAACATCAGGTGGTTTTTGATGAATCTCGGGATTCCGTAAATCAAATGAAGAGTTTTGTTGAAATCCTCTTCTAATTCTTGAAAAGAGAAGAGACTCCAGTCTGTGGATGTCCTTAAAATGTTTGTGCATCATTGAAAAACACTTTCATCTTCAATCATTTGTGCCTGCATTTTCTTGCTACTTTCTTTAAATTATTTTACCTAAGTCAATGGGACTAGTAAGCATAGTTTTATTTTTTACTAGGAATATAAAAATAACCCTACAAACTTTGAATCTTATTATTTCTCAATATTACCTAAATCATACTAAATGAATGTTTAGTGAGCAGGGACTTGACTTTTTTTCAGAGTTCCCCTGTCCTTAGTGGGAATTTTAAAGTAATGCACATCAGACATAAAAAGGCTAACGTTTTAAGGTCGAATAGCTTTGACTGAATGGAGAATGGATTAAAATTGACTCAATTCCTTGATTATTTATCTGAAAACATATTACCACATTCTTGTATGGGGGAAACATGTGAACTATGACTTAACAAATTTTGAATCTGATGAATGATATGAAAAAAGGGCTAAAAGGCATTAGAAGAAGAATTTACTAAGAGTGAAGTTACCACTATTTGACAAACCTGTTAGGGGGTTGAACTATACAGGGCCACTTAAGGGCATTGGATGCATAGTCAAATAATAGGATCTTTTGGATGACAGGTCCGTTATATAGACTACTTATGCAAGGCCACCTAAGGGCATGTGCTGCATAGTTAGGCAAAAGAACTCTTAGAAATTTTACTTTTCTATTGCTAAAAGTCAGTGAAAGTTTATGGAGATTCAAATTTTCCAAAGCATAGAGTCTATTTTATGGAGAGAGGTACTTGAATATGGAGAGGATATTCCCAATCTAGATTGTCAAAGAATTGGATGAATGTCACTTCTACGAAGTTCTGACCCAAACATAGGGAGGGGAAATATAAACCATAGAATTGAATACTTTTAGATCATGAAAAAGAATATGGGAAAAACGGGTCAAGGATGGATATTTTTTGTGGATCCCTACTATTTTCTTTAAGACCAATTAGGAAAAAAGAGGTTTCCCTCCCTAGAATTAAATTACCACTATTTGAAAAACCCGTTAGGGGGTTGAATTATACAGGGCCACTTAAGGGAATTGGCTATATAGTCAAATAATAGAATCTTTTGGCTGACAGGTCCATTATGTAGACTACTTATGCAAGGCCTCCTAAGGGTATGTGCTGCATATTCAAGCAAAAGAATTCCCGGGTATCAAACATTTTGTGACCAGAAATCAAGAAAAGGGTTATGGAGATCTGGAAGTATTTAAGGTTAGGAGTATGAAACATGAAAATGGGTATTGTCCAATGCATGAAAGAAATACATAGACCAATGTTGACTATAATCATGTTGTGGTTGGGTCCTGAATTGAGATGTTGGACTTCACTACATATCTCATTAGGATAAGAATCAATCCAAATGTAGTTCTTGAAATACAGTTTAACGTCATGTGGGACGAGAATATAGGAGATCTTAGTTTAGTGTCATAGAGCTCGGACCATACTAAGGAATACACATTGTGTGTTTTATAAACCTGATGTGAATGAAGACCAGGGTTTTCATACCACATTCATGTTTTTAGAGGGTAAATTTTCAGCTAAGGGACTAAAAGTGGAATTTGGGGTTAAGCCCATAGAATTGGGGCTGGATTCGAGGGATGGTAGAATGTTCCTATGTATCCCATAAGGATGGGAATCAATCCATACGTAGTTTTTGAAATACCCTCGGTAAATATTTTGTTCGTACAAGTGAAGGGTGAAAGGGGACTTTAGTGAAATGATGGTTTGACCCATGATTAAAGGTTCGGGCATTACCATGTATGCACATAGTCTATGAAATATTTCATGATTGGAGATCAATGTCAATGATGATTCTGTCTCAGGTGAGGGACAATGGGGGACTATATAGTTTAATGTCATATAGCAAGGATGATGGTGATGCACAGTTTAATGTCTTGTAGGAGGGACAAAAGGGACGTACACAGTTTAACGTCATGTGGGAAAGAGGTAAACCGACGTGATGATATTGGTTTTGGGTTGGTTCATGGTTCAACATAGTTTGAGATGGAGGTGATCCGACATGAATAGATTGGTTTTGGGCTGCTTAATGGATCAAGATCGTATGAGAAGTAGGTGAACCAACATGAAGATATTTGTTTTGGGCTGCTTCATGGATCAACATCGTATGAGACCGAGGTGAACCGACATGAAGAGATTGGTTTTGGGCATGAACCATGAGAGGTTTCCTACATACCCATCCTATAAGGCAAAGATCAGAGTCCGCGTAGTTCGATTAAGAATGAATTGGTGATTATGTTGTACTTAAGGACAACCCGAAGATGGTTTTGGGACTTACACATGATTAGCGGCCCTAAGAGGGTGTTACGGTGGATGTTTACTCTAAGCTCACATGATTCATACTCGGTGGGAGAAAAAAGAGGTAGCAAAAACCCTAACGATGCACAGTTTAACGTCATGTTGGGACAAAAGGGGCAGGACATAGTTTAATGTCATGTTGGATGAAAGAGGGACTGTGCAGTTTAAAGTCTTGCAGTAAGGACATTGGATACTATGCAGTTTAATGTCATGCAGTAAGGAAAAAAGAGGGGTTGTATAGTTTAATGTCATATAGAAAGGACAAAAGAGGGGACTATGTAGTTTAATGTCATGCAGTAAGGACAATGGTCATGCACAATTTACCATCATGTATCTAGGACAACACAGTTTAACATCTTGTTGGATGAATACACAGTTTAACGTCTTGTTGTAAAAAAGAGGGGACTAAAAATTTTAACTTCATGTTGGACATATATGTATTTTTGTTACACAAAATACTTCTTCAAGAATATTTCATTGGTTGGAGTCGTGATGAGTTCTCCATCCATTGAGATTAAAGAATAATCTCTACTGGAGTAGACTTTATTTATTAAGTAAGGTCCTTCCCACTTTGGCTCAAGCTTGGGAGGTTTCTTTCCTGGTAACATTGGAGTTATAAGAACCAATACCAATTCTCCATGAATGAATGAACGAAGATGAACGTTTTTGTTGAAAGACCATGCTATTCGATTCTGATAGTCTTCAAAGTGGTGCAGGGTGCACAATATTTTGTCATCTAATCATTCCAATTCATCCAATCGCTTTTGAGGTTGTTCATCTGTAGATGATTGATCAAAAATGGATACTTTGAGAGAAGGTAATTGATCCTCAATGGGCAGGACTATTTTTATTCCATATACCAATGAATATAGAGTTGACCACGTAGTAGTGCGGGTGGTGGTTCGATAAGCCCATAAATAATGAAAACATTTATCAGGCCATGATTTCTTATATTTATCCACCATATTTTGCAGTATGTTTGAAAGTGTCTTATTGAAGGCTTCTATTTGGCCATTGGTCACTGCATGATACTGAGATGAATGGTTGGATTTGATGTTGTATTCTTGATATGACTTCCTTACCTCAGATGAACAGAATTTGGTGCCCTTGTCCATCAAAATGGTATGAGGGACACCAAATATTGTAATGATGTTAGAATTGATGAATCTAACAATGATTTTAGGACTAAATTATTTGAGAGGTATTGCCTTTTACCATTGGTAAAAGAAGTCAGTAGCAGTAAGAATATACTTAAACTGCTTGGATGTAGCTGAAGGGTAAGGCCCTACTACATCCATTCCCCATGTGGCAAATGGCCTTGAGTATTTAGCTGTATAAAGCAACTCTGGGGGTTGATGAATGAAGTTCGCACATAGATGGAAAGAATGACACTTCTTAGCGAAATCAACAAAATCTTGTATCATTGAAGGCCAAAAGTATCCAAGTATTCGAATTTGATGAGACATTCTATGTCTAGACTGGTGGGCACCACATACTCCTGTATGTACTTATTTAATGGCAGCCATTGCCTCTTCACCATCAATACAACTGAGGATAATTCCATCAAAACCTATTCTATAGAGAATTTTTTCTAGGTGAGTAGGTCTATCATAAAGAGTAAAATTGACCACACATCGCCAGACGTGTTTTTTCCTGGCTCAATCAAGTGGGACTGTTCCATTTTGATGGTATTCCTTGATAGGTGAAATAAATCGTGTAGTTTGACCATATGGTTCAGAAATGGGACTAATTTCATTGATTTCCTCTATTCTGATTTGAAAATAAGGTGAAACTGTATGAAGGTGGGAAATACTAATGATTGTTTCGTCCCGATTTGGATTTACCAGAGCTGTGGATATATTAGCCAGTTCATCAGCTTGGGAATTATGTGATCATGGTACATAAGAAAATGTCAGTTCCGAAGGAAATTCCGCCATTAAATCTCTGACGTAATCATAGAAAGGGTTTAACTCTTATTTTCTAATGGCATAATCCTCATTGACTTGTTTGATTAACAGGTCTGAATCACCTTTCTCCTTTAAGTGACTCACCTATTCTTAAAGTGCCAACTCCCATCCTGCGATGACAACTTGATATTCTACTTCATTGTTTGTACTTCCTTCCAAAAATAAGAAGGAATAGGGTAACACTGACTTTATAGGGGAAATAAGAACAATTCCTAACCCAACATTGTTGAATTTAGGATCTTCCATTTTCTTCCCTGTTGGACTTTTGGAAGCACCATCAAATTACATTTCCCATGATTGAATATTATCATGAATAGAAAAGACTTCCTCATTAGGAATTTCAATAACAAAAGATGTATCTTCCACTGAAGGGTGTTCAGAAAATAAATCAGCCAGAACATGGACCATTATTGCCTTTTGAGACACATATTGTATATAAAATTGCTGCAAAATAACTTCCCACCTTGCCAGAAATCCTGTAATAATTGGACAAATAAGGATAATTTTGAGCGGGGTATTGTGAGATACCAATTGGACCTCATGATGTTGCTGGTAGTGTCTCAATTTCCGAACTACAAAGATAAACACTAGGCAGCACTTTTCAATACTTGAATATCGAGTTTCTGCCTCAAGCATAGTCTGACTAATATAGTAATGGTTGTTCTCATTCCAAGAATTATTATTTTGGGAAACTAAGGCACCCAATGATCTCTCTAAAGCTATCACATAGAGGATAAGTGGTCTTCCATCAAAAGGTGGCATTAATACTGGTGGACTCAAGATATATTTCACGAGGATATCAAATGCCTCTTGGAAATCTTCGTTCCATTGGTAAGTAACTCCCTTATTTATCAATTTGGTGAAGGGTAAACATTTGTCTGCCATATTGGCGATGAAACTCCGAATATAGGCCAAGTGTCCTTGAAGTCCTCTCAATTACATTAAATTTTGAGGAGGTGAAATACCAAGGATTGATTTTGTTTCTTCTCAGGATCAACTTTGATACCACGATGGCATACAAAAAAGCCGATAAATTTTCCTGAGGTTACCCCAAAAACACATTTCAAGGGGTTCATCTTCAAATTGTGTTGTCAAAGTTTGTGGAATATGATTTCCAAATCATCCAAGTGAATGAAACTTTGTTAGAATTTAACCACCAAATAGTCCACATAAAATTCAACAAATTTCCCTAAAAGGGTTTGAAGATACGGTGCATGGCACATTGATATGTTGCACCTGTATTCTTCAGGCAAAAGGGCATTACCCGATAGCAAAACACACCCTGAGTTGATCTGATGGATGTAGATTCTTCATCTACTGGAGCCATTCGGATTTGATTATATCCAGAATATTCATCCATGAAGGAAAGTGATTCATAGCCAGATGTTTCATCAATTAAGAGTTCTGTGATAGGAACTGAAAAATCATCCTTGGGATAATGCTGATTAAGATCTCTGAAATCAATTCAAACTCCAATTTGTACATTCTTCTTTTTCACAAGGACAATATTATCCATCCATTTGGGATATTGAACTTCTCTAAAGAAGTTATCCTTATAAGCTTATCCTCCTCAACATCAATTTTAGAGGCATAAGTTGGGTGTGTTCTTCTTGTGGATTTCTTGAATCCTTGATGTTCTTCTGGCAAACCCAAATGATGGGTAGAAACATCAGGATCAAGCCCTGGAATTTATGTATAATTCCAAGCAAATATATATTGATTTTTCTTTAAAAATGAAATATACATTTCTTGCTCTTCATGATTCCTGGCCGCACTAATTAAAGTGGCGTGTGGATCTTCTTTTGTACCCAGATTTATTTCTCTGAGTTCATCCACAGTGGTAGAGATACCCTCTTGAAAAGATGGAGGAGAATCCCTGAGATCTTCCTCTTCTTCTTCAATATGTGCTACTTTTTTTGTTTCTACTTTCATATTAGACGATGAAGAATAATTTCTAGGATCTGGAGAGAAGTTAAAATTTAAACATCTTGAAGAAGAGGCTACCATTTCTGAGCCTATTGATGATGAAGGTTCATCCTTTGGTTATAAAGAGGAGATGATGGATTAAGAATTGACATCATCGTTCATCTCTGACATTGCTATAACTTTTTCTGGCCTGTTTGATGAAGTATAGAATTTCTGGATTTTAGTGGATGAAATGAAGACATCTCCATTTGATCTTTCACCGTTTCTTGGTGAATCAAAAATTTCTCCCATGCTGTTTGGATTGATTTCTTTAATTGACATTATGGAATTTTTCATAAGAGTATTTTGATTTCGGTCTATCCTGTCAATCTGACTGATAGGAAACACATAATCTGTACTCACATGTTTAAGTGGGTTTACTAGAATCTTTTCCAAACCATATGGAGCATTAATTTTGGTAACCTCCTTTGTCGTAGATACCTCCTTTTCCTCGATGTGATATAATTCTTCCTTAATGTAATGAGATTCAAATGTTTTGAATGGTGATTTATCTTCATACAATGTCACAGTTTGACCATTGAAACAATATTTGAGACATTGATGGTATGATGAACGTATAGCCGCATGTTGATGTACTCAAGGTCTTCCGAGAAAAATGTTGAAGGCTGTATCATGATGAACAACCAAGAAATATGAATTCGATACAACATCCCCAAACCGAGTTCTGAGTGGAATCATTACCAGAGTTTCTTGTTCATTTTTATCATATCCTTGCAAAATCAATTTAGAAGGAGATAAATCAGATTCGGTGAGGCCCAATCGACTAAGAATACGAATATAAATGAGGTTGACTCCTGAACCATTGTAAATGAAAGCTCACCGGATTTCTACATCATTAACCTTTCCAGATAAATACAAAGGTCTAATATGTCCATGTACAACATCATCTTCATCTTCATCTGTAAAAGATATTACTGCATGGAATTCTACAAGATTATTCTCTACATGGTAGACTTCAGCTATAGTAATTTTAGCTTCGAATTCCGGAGGACATGACAAAGCCTCAATGAGTGCCTCCCAAAGATCTTTTGATAGATTCAAGGCATCATGAATTGATAACATGGCAGTTACTTGGGCCAAATGTTTCAAGACATCATACTTTGGATCCAAAGGTTTTCATTTCCCAACAAGAACATGTGGTTTCGCAGGTGCCTTAGAAGTTGTTTCTTTGGAAGTAGATTCATCTTTTATTGGGGTAGGAGTTTGAAATACTCTTTGAATTGGAATATTAGACTGACTAGGTCTATTTAATTTCTGAGTGGAATAAGGTGTAACTTCTAACCGATCTTTTAAAATAACTGTGCCAGGACTGAATCTTCCATGTGTGGAAGAACATTCTTGTTATTGTTTAGCCCGCTGAAGGGCTCTGTTATGATTTTCTATTGCATATACTGTTCTAGTAGGGTTAGGATTGATATAGTGGATTCTCAAATATCCATGTCTTCCTCTGTATCATAAACCACTGGAACTCCCTTTAATTATTCTATTTGATATAGGGAACTCAGGCTCATCAAGATCAAAACTGCGACTGACATAAGGATCAGTTAAGTGAATCATGTTAACAGAACCAAAAATCAAATCTTCATCTGATGAAGACTCTTCATGATTATTCGGTTTAGGCTGTGGCATTTGATGGGGCGGTGCCCATGCTTTTGAAGTAGATGGAATAAAATCTACTAGAGTCAAAGACAACTTGGGCTATGATATGAGCTCATCTTATTCTGACTGCTCTTCTTTCTTTGAATTATGCCACTTCATTAAAGATTTTCCTTCTGATGAAGGGGGTTTTTCTAGGGTATTCATGGTAGAAGACACAATTTTTTTCTTCAATTGTGTTCGTAAAATGGCATTAGTTCGGTTGATCATTTTCGGGACCATCTAATAATCATATTTCTCTACATTTTGGTTTATGACTTCATGTTACTCGCCTTCTACCTCTAGATATGTAGCTGTAACACATGCTACCTAGGTAGAAGAACCTTTCAGTTTAACTTCCCCCGATTCCACCATTTTTTGTAGGAGGTCTTTAAAGTCAAAACAATCCTGAATGGGATTCCCCAACATCTGATGAAATGGGAAATAGTTGGGAAGGTCTTAATCTCCTTCCTTGTTCGGCCTCTTAGGCCTTGGAAACTGAACCAAATTATTTTCCAGAGCTGAAATTAAGTAACTAGGAACTTGTTCATTTCAGAAAGAATAAAGTTTATTCTTTAACTCCTCAAATTGTTTCCATCTTTGATCTCTTTGGTCATCTGGATGAAATGGCCTCTGTTGTTGATGCTCAGGAGGTGGATCCCTTCGATATGATGAAGGTTTTGAAGTGGAAGTAGGTACAGATGCTTGTTTAAGTGTACATGTAGCAGTCTCTTCTTTTCGTATTCTTATTCTTGGAATTGATGGAATTACACGATTTTTATCCTTAGTACTCATAAGAGAGTCTTCAATCTGCTGAGATATTAAAGTAAGGTCTCTAAACCCTCCTTTTTATTTCACAAGGATCAATGGTGTGTGTAATTCATCACACAAAGTTTCCATATATATTGGAACAATTCTTCTTAAGGGAGTGTTCAACTTAAGGAATATGTTAATCTCTTCCAGCGAGCAATGAAATATGAAACTCTTTCATTCTCCCTTTGCTTATAATTTTTAAGATAAAAAATTGTGGTCTTTAGAAATGTTGAGCTGAATTGAAGAAGGAATCGTTGGAGGAGATCATCCCACCAGGTAATTGACCGGGATTGCAAGATTGTATACCAGACAAAAGAATGACCTAGTAATGACTGTACAATATACCTGAGCTTAACTGCTTCTTTTTGTTGAGAAGTTCCCATCATAGGATCAAAACGAGAAACAAAATGTGTTAAGTGTTGTTCTGGATCTCCTGAACCATTAAAAATTGGGAATGTGGTATTTAAAAAATTAGATGGGGGAGGAATTACATCAACCCATTTAGGGTACACTCTCTTTTCTAGTTGAATTTGTACATCTTTTACCTCTATAGATTCCAAAAGAGTTGTTAATGGCTCAATGGTAGTTATTAACTTTTGACAAACATCTGGTTGGTCTTGGACCTGAGCAGGTGCAATAACTGTAGTTTGGATAGGTGTGGTGAATGGTACTGCAACTGATGGTAGCACTACCAGTTGTTGTTGCACTTGACCCATAGGATTAGACCTGTGAGGGTGTACTAGTAAAGGAGTATATTCTTGATCCATATAAGTAGCTGCAAAAAATTCCTTTAACTGACTGACTCTATTACATTTATGAGGAAGACTACTTTGAAGTAGTTCTACATTCAACCTCCTTAACACCTTTATTTCATCCTCTTGTTGTGCGAACATCTGCTCTAGTGAGAGTGATTGGCCTTCTCTATAGGTAGGGTGGAATGTAACCTGACTTTTTTCCTTTCCCCTTGTTGGATGCCTTTCGGAGAGGGGGGAGTTGGTTATTTGAAGGAATACCTAGATTCTAGGTAAGCCTTTGATTTCTTATACACACACCTTTTTCATTTAATTCTTTCTATACAACCTCTTGAGCAGGAACGTCTTCATCTGATTCCCCTAAGTGAGCCTCATGTTCTGGGGGATCAGTGACAACAGCATCAATGACATTTATTGATGCATGACGCATTGAATCCCTTCTATTGGAATTTCTGTGATACTGTCATCTCCCATGTCCTTGATGATACATTGAATTTTGTTGAGTTGATCCCTCAAGAAATTCTTGATGAACCGTAAATTGGAGGGAATATCCAGATAATTCAGCTCTACATTTCTCTTGTGTCTTCTTCCCTAATCGAGAGAAGACTAACTTTTTCTAAGGAAGAGATTGAGGATTTGAAAAAGTCCCCAGTCTGGTGGACTAGGGATGTTCCTGCTCAACTCCTCGAATCCTGTTTGTTGATTCCAAGGATTGTTTTAAAAGAGTCCCTAGTATGGAAAGATGAGGTGGTTCTTGAGCATCTACATCTGAGACTTTCATAAAATCTCTCCTAATTTTGTAGACTTTATTACAGAAATTTTCCCTATGCATCAACCTACATCCACTCAAATCAGCTAGCTCAAATGACTATTGAATGATTTCTGACACTTCTATCACCTGATGATGCGCCCACACTAAATGAGAAGCCTGTTCGATATTCTCATTTTCCTGATGGAAGATTAATTCGATAACTTGTTCTCTGTATGCTTGACTTTGGAAAGAACTAGTTGAGGCATGTTCCTGAGAAAGCCTTTGATAACAAACAAAACCAATTGGTTGTGGCCGACCATGGGCAATAACATTGTATGAGACCATTTTTGGCGGGCTTTGTTGACATGAGAGTACAGTGAAATGCAGTGCTCCATGAACTCCCCATCACCTGATATGAATACTAAATGAGGCATTGGAAATTAACTGGTGTAATCTGTTTAGTGCGCCAAGGCATGAACGATGAAGGGATCTCTGCTACTATTGAACCTTTGGATATCAAGAAACTGAGAGAGACGCCAAATCAATTTTGCGTTGTAACCCTTCTATTATCTTGACATGATTTTCGTATTCATTATAAGATAATATTTTCTTTTTCAAGTGACAAAGAGTTTTCCACATGTTGAAACTAATATTGTGAATATAATCTTCTATCAAAATTTCTGTAATATCATACTGAGAGTCATCCAAAGTCCAAAACATGACTTGTACTCCACCTTTCGCCAGTTGTTTTCTCATATTCATCACTTCATCCTTATCATTCGATGAAGATTCTTCTACCTGATTAGACCAAAGCTGGTGCTTTTTTGTTGCTTCATTAGATTCAACAAGATTGATAGAGAATTCATTTATCAAATTAGAATATGAATGACCCAGGGGTGGTTCAAAGAATGACCTACACCCCGGGATATCTTCTGATTGAGAATGTATTTCACCTGCTAGTGGTAAAGCATCAGACATGACTAGCTTCACATTTTCAAGTGCCTCAAGATAAGAGGGCTTTCTCATTACTGCATTGTCCTTTGAATAATTTTCCAGGAAATGCGAATTACTACTGCAGAGAGGACTTTCATAGCTAAATTCATCATCATGGGGAGGACCACCACGGTGGGTTACCGCAAAAGATGAAACATTTTGTTCCTTGATCATCTGGCCATGTAGAGGATTATCGTGGCTCTCATATGAAGATGATACTTCAAGATCGACCAAAAAATCATGTAGGAAGCCTTCATGAGGAAGTGTCAGATGAAGACCTTCAGAATTATTGTTCTCACTATCAGGAAATGAGAGAGTAGAATCTTGAGTTGCAACAGATAATTGTCTGAGGGCTTCAATAAATCCAACATCGAGCAAGGCCTTATTGCATATTGGATCTTTATTTCTTGATTGCGATGAATGGTTCATTATCTTAGATGCCTTCTTACTCACTTTGGGAGCCACTTGTTGATGAAAGTGGTTATTATGGTAAGGTGTATGTGCCTACTCTGGGGAAATAATCAGGTTAGGCTGATTATCTCAATTCAAATAGGGTGTATGTGCCTGACTTGATTGTTCTTATGCCATGGGGGAGTATTCCCCAAAACCCTCTTGGAATGGGACAATGTTCTGTATCTGTTCCGGAGTGATATGTTGATGAGTCACTCCATTGATAGGGATAGATTTATGATTCCTTCCCTGTGATGCTACTGAAGTTTTTATAATATTCGGACAGGAATCCAGAATATGGGTAGGGATTTTCTTATGCTCTTTCAACATTGTCAAAATGCGCTTGGTGAGTTCAGTTGCCAGAACAGGAGTATACGTCCATTCCATGGTTGGAGTAGGTGTTTGTGCATGCTCCTGTCCTCGTTTTCCTATCAGTGAATTCTGACTGTACTCATGTGTTGGGGAAGAGAATTGACTCTGCTACAAATTTGTCGTCGGAGCTTTCCGACCGACTTCTCCAGGTGCTACCAAACGAGACTGTTGGTAGGCTTGATGAACATTGGCAGGTGTATGTTCCTACTGTGTATTCTTCATGAAGTATGGTTGACAAATTTTCTTCAATACTAGAAGAAAAGGCTGCTGACAAAATTGTTGATTGTAAACAGGTGTATGTTACTACTTATCAGTTGCCACCATATTAGATTGGAGAGCTTATCTGGGTGCAGTTAGATGAGCCTACTGACTGGATGATGAATTATAAATAGGTGTATGTGCCTGCCTATAGTACTCTGCCACAATTTCTTGGCGGTATTGGCATTTAACTACCTGACGAGTCTGTTGGGTAGTATTATTAGGATGGAAGGGTGTATATTCCCGCTCAATGTTTTCCATCAAGTTGTCTTGATGGACTTCTCCAGAGGGGGAAGAAGTAAGAAACTGCTCCCTGTTGACCATATTTCACCTCTGGTGGTTCATCTTGCGTGCTTTGGTCTGAGGAACCTGAGCCAAACCCCTAAAGGCGGTACCATTATCATGTTGAGGGTTCACTACTACACGAGTCTAGCGGTGATTGTTGATGGGAGACCTCAGGAAGGAATCATGTCTTCTTGAATTAATGCCTTGAGTGACCTTCTCATTCACCTCCCCATAATATGGGAGGGATTAGTGATTGTGTTCCAGGGATAACGAACATAAACGGTTAGAGACGGTGGTTGGTACCACCTGCTTCTTGATCACTGGTCGTCACTGTCCGGACAATTAGGGTGAATTATTGACTTGAAGGGCTTGTCGAGCAGCCTTCAGAGTCAGAATGGTACCGTGTTGAAGATATTCCTTAACCAATGCATTTGAGACCCAGCGTTGAAGATGATGAGTAGGTGATTTCATCCTCAGAGCGGATGAGGATCCAGTAGGAGTAGCGGTAGAGGCATTCATAGGTGTGAACTTTAGAGAATCCATTTATGTAACATAGAGAGATCTTGGAAAAGAGTGCATGTTGGATATAACAGAAACAATCAAGATAATATCGTCAACTAGCTATTTTGGATGAGGACATATGTTATTTATTGTTATGTTAGCCCTCAAATTGAGTTAAATAGGGGCCTAAAAAATAATTAAAACATCAGTTAACTTGGTTAAGGATTCATGTCGGGTTCACCATTTTTGTTTCTTCTGGAAATGGGGATGAGCTTGTTTGTTTAAGGTTCAAACATTCCAATCGGTTTCTAACGGGTTTATTTGTAGAACCGAAAACATCCAATAATTATATATCCATTTTTACCTACTTCCCAAAGTTAGGTGCTCATTAGTTATTGACCGATGAGGCTTATGAATTTTCATTGGTCGAGAGGATGGGAGGTCTGACTCATCACACCTTTTTGGGGGGAATTTTTGTCTACTATGGGAGTCTCTTATAGATTTGTGTTATGTTCGTGAATCCATATTAATTTACCATGTATGAAAATGATCTTTCCTTCAGATTTGACAATCAATTATTGATATTTATGAGATTTATAGAATCTTTTATATGTATTTAAGGTTCTTCATCGATAAAGAATAATCCATATTTATTATAGATTATTACTCAATGGTATCCTTCAACACATTATATAGAAATCTCTTGGTCAATATGATAACCATTCTGGTTTTAAAGGCACTCAATGTGTCACTTGAATTTTATTGTCGTTCCGAAGGACATGTATTATTTTAGAGTTGGGATCGTACCCGCCGATGGGCTACCTATGTATCCTTGTTTAGAAAAGGAATCAGAAACCACATAGTTCAAGTAAAGAAGTTTGAGGTTTATGCATTATTAAAGGCTCAAAGAGAGATTTCCTTGTATCTTTTACACTCTAAGCTCACGTGAGTCATGATCGGTGTGATAAAAAATAGGTATTAGTAAAACCTAACGATTGTGCCATGAAATATGCGATCATAATAAATGATGTGGGGCTTAAATATGTACGACCTCCCAAGATATATGAGGATCAAGATTTACTTCAGGGAAGAAACCCGGGAACAAGGTCCACAAAGGTATATGTGCTTTATGGAGATTTAAATACATAACTTAGGTATTAATCCTGAGAAGGATTCCCAAATTAGAGAGGGACTAATGATTGGGTTTTATTCTTGAGAAGGAAGCCCAAGTCAAAAGAAATTAAGCATGGGGCTTACTCATAAAAAGGAGGCCCAGGTTAGGGGAATTTGAGATTTAGGGATTAATCTTGAAAAGGAGGCACAGGTTAAGAGAAAATATGATTGGGGATTACTTCTAAGAAGGATTTCCAGATTAGGGAACTTGGGGCTTACTCCTAAGGAGGATTCCCAGATTAAAGGGAATTTATGATTGGGGCTTACTCCAAAGGAGGATTCCCAGATTAGGGAGCTTGGGGCTTACTCTTAATGAGGGTGACAAAATTAAATATCTTCTCATCTTAAAGGATGAGGTTGAATGGGGGAAATCTCTAACCATAGTGACATAAAGTTATGTAAATTATGAGGTTTTGAGAGATTTTCCACAGATTTCCTTTCAGATAAAGAATCCAACAAAGGAACCATGCCACAAATGGATTTGAAGAAGGTGTTGAAGGATGTACTTGAAGAGGAAAGACGTATTTGATAAAATAAAGTGAATTAGGTAGGAGGGGCACCCAAAAAGAGATAGGAGCGCAAGTCATGTTTGGGAAAGTCTTGGTCACACAAGTATAATTGCGCGACACAGTTGTACATGGACGACTATTAACCCATAAGGTAATACATGGGCGAGACTTAGCTCAAGACCTTTGTATTGTCCCTAGAGGCTTCCTAAAGGGTGGCACGCAAGTTTTGTTGAAGGGATAAGGCGGCGTGCAAGCGTGGCCATTTCCCTTAAGGGATGTACCCTTAGGCATGCAAGTGTTGATGAATTTCAACACTTAGGCCTTATTCCCCCTCTTTAGATCTTCCATTCTATCTAATAAATTACCTAATAAGTGTTCGGGAGACTTCAAGATAATACTAGGGCACCGAGAGCTAAAATATGACTTTTGGATTTTTCGTCCTCAAAATGGGGGGCCCACAGGGGGTATTTATAATCCATTGAGGACATTGGGGGAAAAAAATTGGTAGTGCAAGTTACTTGCGTGACCCATAAGTGGCGCGCAAGTATAATTTCATGAAGAGCTTGGAACTTGCGTGGCCCATGCTTAAAAAATTCCTTGTTTGTGCCTTTGCCAATTTTTGATGTTCTTCAAAGGATGATTCTCTTTGTGCTTAAGGTATTACCATTTTCATTCATTAGACTCTGTGATGGAAAGGAGCATCAATAACTGGGTGATTATTTTATGAGTCAATATATATATATATATATACTTATATATATATATATATATTTTAAAATGGTTCTACAGCCTAAATTATTTTACAGCATGCCACATGACACTTATGATGTTAAATAAAATCATAGAATTTAAAGAATGTCTTGTAGGCAGTGAATTATATAGTCTCTTTACTAAAATCCCAATGCATCTACGAACCTAAAAAAATATTAAAGATCAATACATAATACATTAAATTCAAGTATGTAATAATCTCCCCATCATAATAATATATATACCAGATAAATCATATGGAATAAGTATGATTTAGAAATTTGTGAGCCTAGTGCTCCCACATTAACGTTTCACACTCCCATGTCTCATGAAAATCTGATTTATGTCAATATAACAATATAACCACTTGAAGAGACTTACCACAAAAGGATTTCACCTGATAATCAATGATCTCCAATGGTTCCTACATAACTAAAAAATATATCTCCAACTCTATACCACCCATACTAAAACCATGAGAGGGATCAAGACGGTTCATCCTAAGAAGAGATATGTGGAAACCATCACGAGTACAAGTCAACTGAGATGGAAATTCCAACTAATAAGTTAACGTCCAAAGATGATCGGTGAATGAAAACAGTCCAACATATCTCAGAGCTGGATTCCCCTATTTCACAAGCCGATGGTCACCCAACCGATGAAAAATTGCCATGAAAACTCGATCTTTGGTGTAAAATTAAAATGAATGATGACGAATATCCATATATGATTACTGTCAACTCTGTGATGTAATTAGACATTGAATTATGTCATGAATCCTTTCTGAAATATCTTAAAAAAAGTCTCAGAACTATAAGTGAGTCCTCATCCATGACATACAAATAACGATGTGATCTACACAAGAGATGGTATAATGCCTCAAAGCTCTGAATTCTGATCAATGAATGGTAACTATAGTTAAATGAAAACTTGATCAGTCCGAGATCGCTATACCATGATCCATTGAAACCAAAAACACATGGATGAATCATATCCTTAAAGATCTAAATAGTAAAATTCATTTGGCCTTGCATATATGGATGGTAAGTTTTACTAAACCATACATTAGTCACCATAACCTCTTGGAGACTCTCCCAAGACCGTGAGTTAAACTTGGGATCCCTATCTGTGAAAATAGAAGAGGGAACCTTATATAACCTCACAATATTTGACACAAACTTCTGAAAATTTTCAACCTTAGTGGTTTTCCTAATTGAATTATAAGGTTTCAAATTAATAAACTTATCAACCACCAACAATATATTGTTATTCCTATAGGGAGTATGTGGTAATCCAACAACAATGTCTATAGAAACCTCATCTGATTTCCAAAATAAAACCGTAAGAGGCTAGATAAAAATTTAATTTTTTAGATTCTCTACATTTAACAATTTGTTGGTTTGACCATTGGACACATAGTTAGTAATATCATGATTAATACACAGCCATTAGATTCATCATTTCATACCATAATACATGTTAGTAGTGCCTTGAAAATTTTTTTATGAAGAACTATAATAATAAGAAAAATTGAAATCCATATATGTGATGGGATGAAAAACTGGTCCCTAAAATGGAGAATACCATTATAATGGGGTGACCAATCAAAAACAGTATCCCCACTATATAAGGTTTATCGAATTACTATAAAATCATCATCCTATAGATGACCCAAAAAATAGAATCAATGAGAGATAGTGATAAATTAACACTTGTCAAATCCATACCCAAAAAAACATCCAAAACATCTATATGTAATTGGGGAATATTCCAAATAAGGTTACACTCTTTCATCAATTGGAAGGCATAATGTGATGTAACATTCCTTCTCAAAGCATCCATGAGGAAATTCCCCTTCCATGGGGTGTAGGATATGTCAACATCAAATTTATTATGGTATTCCACCCACTTCTTCTTCCGGATAACCAATTACTTCAAAGATATAATATACATAAGACTCTTATGGTCAAAAAATACTATGAATCTCTCCCCAAAAATGTAATGCCACCAACACTTTAGATAAAGTATAACTATTGTAATATCTAAATCCTAAGTAGTATAATTATTTTAATTTCTCCAAATATAATGATAAACATATGTCAAAATTTTATCATCCTACATAATAAAAAAACACACCAACACTATAAGAATCAAATTACACCACATACCCCATACCAAGCTCAGGTAGAATCAATTAAGGTGATGATGTAAGAACTAGTTTCAACTCATAAAATTATTTATAACACTTATAATTCCATGTTAAATTCAGCCTTTTCCTAGTTATAGAAATCAATGGTGACACTGACTTTGTGAAATTCTTGATGAATCTCTAATAGTATCCAAAAATACCAAGGAAATTTATATCTTAAAGTCATTTTGTGGAAATAGCCATGACCAAAAAACCATCACATTATTAGGATTGACTATTATTAGAATTATAGATAATACATTACCCGAGAAAATATCTTCTATGATCCAATTTGTTTTTCTAAATTATCCTAGAGAAAGGGTGATTTAGAAATATTTCAAAACCAGATTCCAATGGTGCCCTTTCTCCTACAAGGATCCTGAATAAACCTAGATGTCATCCAAAAACACTATGATAAATGTG
Source organism: Viscum album (assembly GCA_963277665.1). Lineage (NCBI taxonomy): Eukaryota > Viridiplantae > Streptophyta > Magnoliopsida > Santalales > Viscaceae > Viscum > Viscum album. Next base: position 1,368,005,900 of record OY728162.1, on the reverse strand, counting down.
TTGAGATTATAATGGAATGTCTCGTCCATAAAATCCATAAAAAACTTATTTATAATTTATCATACTAAAATTAATCACAATATATTCATAAAGACCGTATATGATTCGAAATGTCATTTTTTGAATATTAGAATCCTGAAACCTGAGTTGATGATAACCTGACCAAAGATTTATCTTCAATAACTACCTTTACTAGTCTTACATATATAAAAATCATCCATATAGGGAAAATAATTTTTATTTTAAGCTTCGCATGGTTCAACATCTGATAGTATACACATAATCGGAGTGAACAACCCACCTTACTGGAAAAGATCAATTGGGAAGACCATATTGAAACAAATGGGTGAATGAAACATTTCTCTATTAGGCCATCCAACTGAATCTTGGAATATTTCAACTTTGTAGGTGCCATGGGATGTGAGGGTATCAGGATAAATTGCATAACTAAAACTCAATCAATACAGAACTACAACAATCTCTCTAGTGGCATACTAGAGAATTAATCTAGTAAGACTTCAGGAAATTCTTGAACAACCATGCAAATATCCATAAGATAAATAACTATATCAAGATCAAATGCAATGATAGAAAACCAAATTTTTGTTAATGGGTGGGAATTCCTTGCATGACCAATCTTGAGATCCAACTTTCCTTAAAACACATGAGATATCTCAATTATAATAATTAACTTTACATGTCGACGATAAAAATTAATCCAATCATGATGGGGGATAATCCAATCCATCTTGATAGGGATTTTGAAAAAATAATTATATAGAACGAGTAAATACCAGAATAATAATGCATCATCTATTGATATAGAATACGAAGGACACCAAAACCTTAACTCTTTATTGACTAAAATAGGTTTTCCTGTCTCTATAACAAAGTAAATGATCAGCATTGAAAATTTCAACACATCAATAAATTAGTAGTTATGAAAAAGTGGTAGGAAACCATAATAAAAAAATTAGTCACTATAGAATAAGAAAATATAGTGACTCTCACTCTTTTTCACCCATGTCAACCTAATTTAGAGTCTCATTAACTGCATGAATGTACCTCACTCATGGGGCGTGTGGTGGATCGTTTTGAACTTTGAAGCTTCTAACTATGCTATAGTGGCCTTTGGAGCTGAAAATACCATACTATAATAAGGAATATAAATATCCCGAAATAACCAATATATATAGACATAGTAGATAGAAAAATTGAAGACATTTTCAGGGTTGTAAAAAGAATCTTTATTTTTCTCTGCCTTACCATATGTGTAGTAAGTCAGGGGAACACTGCTGGAAGATGATATTGGTGGAAAGAAGGCTCATTTCTAAAAACTACCTTTACTAACCCTACAATGATAATTAAACATCCTATTCTTACTATACACACCAATGAATATTCCATTGGGAGGAATATGAGGTTAATAATATATAAGCTTTCCGGTTGTATCAATATATTCCATCATATCCTTGTCTATTATCTTTTCATATGTTAAAGACATCAATATAAATACATGTGATCAAGTATTTGTTATTAATCTTAGCATGTAATTATGAGATTTCAAATGATCATTCTTTACCACATATTAAGAAAAAAACCATCTCTTCAAACCAATTGGTGTATTTTGACACAATGTACTCCCCCTATAACAAAAACATCAACTCCAGATGCTTTTCCATCATCACAGGATCATGGATGAACAACTAAAAAAATACTATATGGAAAAACCTCAAAACCAACCCCATTTGTCTATCTATATATACAATAGAATCCCACCACTTCATTCTGGAACCCCTAAGTATAAATAGTAAACACTTCACCTTAATGGTACAAGGTCTATCCAGGAAGACAAAGATCTGATTGATCTTTTCCATCCTGTCCTCCGCATCATGAGGATCATTCATACCCTTAAATCATGAGAGATTCTAACATATGAACTCGCCTGATTGGTCCCTTTATTTCTCATATCTTATATTCAAATCAAAAACTTATTCAAAAACTCATGGTACATTCTTATCCATAGGCCAAACTTCTCACACAATAGCCTCAATACGATTCTAATCCAATGGAGGGTTCTCTTGAGGAGACTTTGCTGCACCGAAGATGTCTCAAAGGAATATCACAATACAAAAAAAATAGATTAAATGATTAAATGATAGTATATTATCAGTTCAAATCAAAAAAACCTAAGGGAAAAGAGAGATTAATATAAATAACTCCACATATAAGACACACATCACAACATCCAATAGTTATATGAGTATAATTCTGGCACGAGCTTGCTAGACAGTCATGATAACCAGCCACTCATATCTGTTAAATCTTCTCTCTAGTATATAAATATTCACAATACAAGGAATATTGAGGAATAACCAACCTATAATACTAATTCTCTTTGAACTAGCCCAAGAAAACGCCAATACATTGTAATTGAACCGATCCTCCAGACACCCAATTGGTTATTCTCAATCCCCATGGGCTGGATAATTGTACATGATCATCAGACAAAAATTATAGATAATGATTTATTTGATCCTGAATAAGGTACAAGGCATATATATATTCATATTAAAAAGAAAAAAGTTGAATAAATACTAGATGAAATATATACATTACTAAATGATAATACTGATAGAAATACAACTTGAAAACCAGGTAAGAGAAAAGTTAATAGTCCATAAAAACCAAAAGACAACCAAAATTGAATAAAACGTGTAGAGACCCAAGCATGACGTACATGATATTTACATTGCTTTTTCAGAATACTTAATACATAACAAAAAAGACACCTATGGACCATAATAGTTGAGTGTCTTTGGGAACTTGGAACATAATCTTCTAATCATGGTGAAAGATCTTCAACATCTCCCATAAAGATCTTCCCCTTTTGTTGTCTTACCTAAAACGTTTCTTTCTATCAAGGGGAAAATAAATCATAAAAATGGTGAGCTCAAATGCTCAGTAAGGGTAAACATGGATAACATAAAACAATCCTTAAAAATTTGAACTTAAAAACATGAACATAAAATTTATTCATCAAAATCATGTGTAATGACATAAAACATGGTCAAACGTAAGGCATAGATCATAAAGGAACATTAACCATAAAATAATATAATTGGAATAAATCATGTAATTATGGAAAACCATTAAGAACATGATATGATTTCCATAGTAGTCAAGGAATTTCTGCCAAGACCATCATAGTGGACAGTGTCTATTACTAAACCATGTTTACTTTCCGTTCTAGCCCTGTATTACTGAACCATATTCAATTTCCATTCCATACATCTCTATCTAATGTTATATAAATCTTTACCAAATTAATTGGAGGGAGATATAGGTCCCACATATCATAATGAAATCATTCTTCCGTGTGCCACAAAATAAACATAAATCATTCATCATAACCCTTAAAATAAAATGGGTTTCATAAACATCATCCCATCATAACATAATCCATATAAAAATATGGATATAATTTTATCATAATAAAAATCAAACCATTTAAATAATAGAGACATTATACATGAAACATAAACATACTAAATAATTTCATCTTAGATGCAATATAGTTTTGATAAAACACTTGAATTGAATTCTTGAGGAAAATATCCATTCTTCATAAAAATCAATTTCTTTTAATAAATTTCCCTGAAATTTTAAAAGAAAAGGATTTTGTTGAAAATAATAATGAAATCTTGTAGTGTAATCTTCATGAAAATAAGGCGTTATAAGACTGTAAAAATCTATTATTGTCGTATAAGATAAAAAAACATTCTTCTCATACTTTTGCCAGAAAAGTCAAAAAGTTCCTCGTATGGTAAACAAAAGAATGATTCCTTCCTTACCATGTGGTAAAATTCAAAAAATGGAAGAAATTAATTTAAACATACATGGAGTAATATTAAACATTTTATGAAAGCATTTTGATAAAACATGCATATGAATGATAAACATAACCCAAGTAAATACTTACGAATAAACAATCCCAGATAAGAACGAGATTGGAATAATTATCTAATACCTTATGTCCAATTTCTTCTATATGTGTTTGAGGCTCCTGTATAGTGGTTTTAAACATATTATTAACTTTTATTAGCACAATAATAATATTTAGGATATCATATATGATTCACTGAGGACTTTATATTACCCGTTCTTTTGTCAATTCCATGTTAAAGCATCATTTTGGGTAAAATCATTTCATTTATCATACATGTTTGGACTTTTTGTTGTTGATATTGTTACTTATATCATGATTTAATTACTTCCAGATTATAAAACATGATTTATATATAATATATATTCATAATATAATATATAAAATAGATCGATAAGTGGAATGAACTATATCGTTCATGGAGACGGTAGGTCATACGTACGCATGAACGTTACTTTTGTTACCTTCTTAAATTGATTGGAAGTAAGTAAATAACATATACATAAATACAGTATCATTATTATGTCATATTTTTCATTATTTTTCATTATAAATTATTTATAACATTTATTGAATGGTAAACACGGAGAGGGAATATCATCGCGTCATGGAGTCGATAATCTGTACGTACGCACGATCGATGATATCATTCCCATAATTATTGAATGGAATTGGATTGGATGATATAATATCTCATAATTAGTATCATGTTATAATAATCATATATATTTATTACTTACACCATTATACCCATCCAAGTAAGGTGGTGGTGGAAAACAGATTACACTACGGTGTAGAGATGGTATTCCGTACGTACGCACATGCGGTGATTTCATTTTCCATAGGATGGATAGAAGGGTAAATTGGGTTGTCTCATATTTATAATAATATATAAGTATATTAGTGATACAGGTGTTATTACTTTATAATTAAACAAATAAAGAAGATAAAGTAGAAGAATAAATAAATTTGAAAGAGTCGGTAAAGGATATTACCTCTTCTTCGACGCGCCTCTTCTTAACCTCCTCTTAGGGCACTAAAGTTAGTCTTTGAAGCATAACCAGACCTCGTGTATGTTGATATAGAAGTGAAGAAGATAAATGGACAGAGTTTGGCTAAGCTTTAAGGCTCAAAATGTTGTGAAGAGAAGAGGGAGGAGGTGCCCTTTTATAAGGGAAGTGAGGGGCACCTTTGGAATCCTCAAAAATATTAATTTATAATAAATTCAAATCCCACTTAAAAACCTCAAAAAATGGCTCCATTCGAATATTATATGAGATATGGTTGTAATATCATCAACAAATAATATTTAGTCATGTTTTATGTTTATTTGAAACCTTATCATTCTGATTTATCCTTATTTAATCTATTAAAGTTTATTTGTTGAAATAATATTTTAATTATTAAATTGTTATAAATACTTACTTATTTGTTGTGAATTTTACATAATTAGATAAATTATTAAAATTTAGTCCATATAAGTTTAAATTTGTAATTTTTAAATATATTTTGATTTTTAAACAACTTAATAATATGTTATTTTTTTAAAATATCAATAGTGTCAATTTTGACACTATTCAATTATTTGAATTTAAATAAATTCCACACATAAGAAATATTCAAACAAAAAAATTTAATAGATTCCTAATATGTCATATGCATCTAAAAAAAATTGTAGCACATTAATTTGTTTATATAATATTTATTTTAATATTTTTAAAACTATTTATTTAATATTTATCTTAATAAAATAATTACAACAATATTTATTTATAATTATTTAATTTACTTATTTTTTTCATAAAAATTAAAAATAAAATTCTATGATTCCGATAAATCTAATAGATTCCATAAGAATAAATTTATTCGAATTTATCTTCTAAAACATCCATCTTATAAAATGTTATGTTTATTAAATTATGAAGGTGACAACTTTTACATCATTTAAATTAAAATAATATAAGTGTCATGATCAATTTTATAAGGCTAAAAATGGTAAAATATTTTTCCTTTGGATGATTATGTTTTATATGTACATGTAAAATAATTTTTGGTCGGTTGTTTGTGCCTTTTAAGGGTATTATTAGTTTAATAAATACTATATTATTGATTTTTCACTAAATAAATAATTATTGCATAATTAATGTATAAGCTATTAATGTAATTATATATTTATTAAAAATAAAAAATAAATTACCATTGAGAAATAAAAACTTTTTATATTTCAAATGAGTATTTATAACCGAATTTATAATCTGTATAACCTTATATTAAAAATAATTTAATTATTAAAGTTTGAGTGAGTCATATTTCCCTTTCCTTTAAATAAAATAAATTAAAGGTCTTAATCCTATTAAAGTGGGTTTCAATAGATACCATTTCAACCAAAGTATATTTTATGACTAAATATAATCATCCAATTATATTAATACAAGTGTTACGGTAATTTTATAATATTATATTTACCCTTAATTACCTGATTTACCTTTAACTGTGGTAAATAAAATTAACCTTAGCTACTATTCATATTGACCAAAAATAAAAAGTAGCATATAAAAATATTTTGGACCTACGGATTCCAAATATGGAATCCATTTTTCCAAATTCAATACACAGAAGTTTTAGAAATTAATTTGAAATTAATCTTGTTGTCGAAATAAAGGGGTTTTTGTTTAAAATATTGCAAAAGATTGAATTGATTTTTCATATGCATTCAATGCAAAATTAATGCTATTGAAAAACATTATATTTATTATATGTATACTTTAAAACCATTCAATATTATAATTTAAACATATAAATTATCTTGATGAAAAAAGCTGTTTTTAATTAAAATTTATCATGATTTTTACTATTCATTAAAATATGAAAGTTAAGAGAAAAATATAAAAAAATTATCCATAGTAAATTTTTATATCCTCATTAAAATTAAGAATTTTATTTGTAAAATTGAACTTATAAACATTTAAAAAACTATATTTAATGTGGGTGCGTCATCAAAAGGCGGCAAAGCTGCATTTTTTGAAAAATACTTATTTTACCTGAAAAATTTATTTTTTTCTCATACCATGTTCTAGAATATGTGTAAGATTAATGATATAGTTATAAAATTAAAAATTTGGTTAATACTATTCATAACGGCTAGTTCATAATAATTTTATAACAATATATCGGTGTTTAGTGAAACTCGGTATTGTGTACAACATACACTATTGAGGAAGGTCACTCTTGCGTGCCACACAATCCAATAATAGGGTTGTGTATACTAAATGATAATACTTTATTTCGTATAGTGCTATAAAATCTTGGTGTAGCGTACAACACAAGACATCAAAGAAATTAAAAAAAATATTTCTCATAAAATCTCGGGGTGTTGTATTCTACCTCCCTTAAAATGAATTTCACCCTCGAAATTCGTGGGGGTTGTATATGGTTTACTACTTGAAATTTTCTTACATATAATCCCACATCATAAAAAGGAATACTAAAACTTAATTTTAAAAATTAATTTACGAAACATAATGGTTACCAAAATTAACTCATCATTGGGTTTCAACATAGGAGAACATAGGTGAAAACATGGATATGGAAGAGAAATATAACCATCATGTTCTAATGAGGAGTGGTAGAAAACATGTCTATAAAATAGCCGACAATCACAGATCCATAAATTTTTTATGATCTAAATTACCATCTAATTCATCGTATATGAGGGTACTTGGACAACATTTTGGGTTTTCAAGATCATTGCCCTAAAATTGATGAATTTTTGTATAAGGTTAAATACTTCTTTATTTCAGTGTAATATCATTGTTGGTCATTCCATAAACAATTTACACTTCATATCTTATGTAAATAAATGAAGTTTAATTTTTCATTATTTAAGTATTAGTAGATCATTCGATAAAATGATCGGTCATTACATCTATCTCTATCACAAAAGAATGTTATCACAAGATATTATACATAAGTCCATATATGGTGAGTTTAATCGTATATGGTTCCAAAAATGGATTTATACTTCATCTATCATACCGCTTAATAAAATAAAACTAATTTCTACAAACCAGGGACTTCTTGTAGGTAAGTGGTATGCGATAAAGGCCTGTCGCACATCGGTTGTTGGTTCAATTCCTACAACGTTGTCTGACACGACGGGTTGTCACTCGTCCTATGGGTTGTCCTTTTTCTAAAACTATTACAACATTCCAGAAATAATATCAAAAATTTCTAGCCTTAAAAAATAATATCTGATGTCTAACATAATTCATTCTAATATTTAGGCTTATCTAAAATACATTTTTCTATTCTCATAGTATAAAGAAAAAGATTACTAGAGAGGTCATCTACAAAGAATGTGAATACCATCATTTATCCCCCATATATCATAAGATATATCTTTTTGGCCACATTCCAAACATCTGAATACCTTAATCATGTATTATCTTGAAACATGAATTACCAAAGAACCCTATTGAAAACCTGAATGCTGTCAAAAGGTAACTCTTTCCACTTACCAAAATCCCAAAATATCTATATACTCAAACCATGATGTCACTTTGTCCTTATATCAATCATGATCTCTTTAATACTATCAAACATATTATTTTCTCCTTATCCCTTCATTATGTGCATATTATATGCTATCCAAAAATATTTCAATCAATTTTCATGGTTACTAGTACCATTCATCATATACTTTCAAATACTCAAGGAAAAGAAATAGTGTAACAATCATTATATTTTTTTCTTTATTCCATAGTACCATACATTATTCTTGATAAACATACAATCATTCCACTACCTTCTTAAACCATTGGCTGAGCTTCCTCATTTTATTCCTTAACATTTCTTTTGTCTCATATTTCATTCGTAGTCTCTTCCTCATCATCAACATAAATACTACCCATACGACCATGATGATTCTCTTCATGAGATTTTCCTTTAGGGAATTGGTTTTCATCTTTCCCATACATTCCAAATTTAGAACATGTAACCTCTATTGATGTCTTAGCAATACCATTATCCATGTCTAATGTGTTAACTGAACTTTTTCCTTTGCAATTACTGGCTTTGTTTCCTTCCTTTCCATACCCAAAGTATCTTCCAGTTTATTTGAAACATTCTCCTTGATGCCTCTTCCCACATGATTTACATGAGGGAAAATGAACTTTCTTTCTTCTAGGATCATCCTGGAACTCCATATTTCTCTTAATAGTCAAGTAAGGAAAATTACCAATGTTGATATTATTGATCATCTAATGAGTTTTCCAATTAGGCATAATAACGATGTTTTGCCTTCCAAATCCTGTTTCATATGGTTTCTCCTGAATAATATTATTCCATGGCCCATCATATTCTCCATTAACATGAATCTTCTTGTTTCCATCCATTTTCTAAATCACAAAAATAATTGTGTGAGAGGAAAAAATCATACTAGGAAAACAACATAATAAAGGGGGAGTGCCTAAAATATCAAACATCTTAGGTCTAATTCTAATATCGTTAACATAATTCTAGGACTATAACCTATATTTATACTTAACCTTATGTACATACATAGACATACATTAGGAATATATCTAAGGTTATCACCAAAGTTTTCACATCCTAGTTTCCAAAGGTTAACTAAACATTTCCTCTGATAACAACTGTAGAGACCCAAGCTTGAAACATGGACATTACATTACTTTTGTGGAATAATTAATAAAAAAAAATAGACACCCAATGACTATAATAGTTTAGTGTCTTTGGAAACTTGGAACATAATCATCTAATTATGGTGAAAGATCTTCAACATCTCCCATAAAGATCTTCCCCTTTTTTTCTTACCTAAAACCTTATTTTATGTCCGGGGGAAATGAAAACATAAAAATGGTGAGTTTGAATGCTCATTAAGGGTAAACATGGAGAACATAAAATAATCCATAAACATTTGAACGTAAAAACATGAACATTAAATTTATTCATCAAAATATTGAGTAATGTCATAAAACATGGAGGTACGTAAGGCATGGATCATAAATGGAATATTAACCATAAAATAATTTCATTGGAATAAAATACGTAATTTTTGAAAACCATTAATCACATGATATGATTTCTATAGTATCCATGGAATTTCGGCCAAGACCATCATTGTGGACAAATGTTAATTACTGAACTGGGATTACTTGCCATTCCAGCCCTGTATTACTGAACTAGATTTAGTTTCCATTCCAACCATGTCTATCTCATGAGATATAAATCATTACCCAATGCATAGGAGGGAGATATATGTCCCATAAATCTCATAATGAAATCATTCTTTTGTGTTTCACAAAATAAACATAAATCATTCATCATAACCCATAGAATAAAATGGGTTTCATAAACATCATCCCATCATAACATAATCCATATAAAACAAATGGATATCATTTAGTCATAAGAAAAATAAAACCATGTAAATAATAGAGACATTATACTTGAAACATAATCATACTAAATAATGTCATCTTATATGGAAAATAGTTTTGATAAAACACATGAAATGAATTTTTGAGGAAAATATCCTTTCTTCTTCAAAATCATTTTCTTTTCACAAAATTCATTGATATTTTAAAAGAAAATTATTTTTTGAAAATAATAATTAAATATTTTAGAGTAAGCTTCATTAAAATATGGATTTATAAAATCTTAAAAATATGTCCATGCCGTATAAGTTAAAAAACATTCTTCTCGTACTTTTGTCGGAAAAGACAAAAAGTACCTCTTATGGTAAACAAAATAAAGCTTCCTTCCATACCATTTGGTAAAATTAAAAAATGGTAGAAAGGAATTTAAACATACATGGAGTAATAGTAAATATTTTATGAAAACATTTTGAGAAAACATGGATATGGATGATAAACATAACCCCAGTAAATACTTACGAATAAACAATCCAGGATAAGAATGAGATTGGAATAATTATCCCATACCTTATGTCTAATTTCTTCCATATGTGTCAAAAAATCCTGTATAGTGGGTTTAAACATATTATTAACTTGTAACATCACCATAATAATACTTATTATATCATATATGATTCACTTATGACTTTATATTACCCGTTCCTTTGTCAATTCCATGTTAAAGCATTGTCTTGGGTAAAATAATTTCATTTATCATACATGTTTGGACTTGTTATTCTTGATATCATTACCTATATAATGATTTACATACTTACATAATGTAAAAAATGATTTATATATAATATATATTCATAATATAATATATATAATAGATCAATATATGGAATAAACTACACCGTTCATGGAGATAGTAAGTTGTATGTAGGCATGAACGCTGTTTTTGTTTCCTTATTAAATTGAATGGAAGTAAGTAAATAACAAATACATAAATACAGTATCATTGTTTTGTCATATATTTTATTATTCTTCATTATATATACTTTATAATAATTCATGAATGGTTAACATAGAGAGTGAATCCCAACTGGTTGTTGAGACGGTAATCCGTATGTACGCACGAGCGATGATATCGTTCCCATAATTATTGAATGGAATTGGAGTGGATGATAGAATATCTCATAATTAGTATCATGTAATAATAATCATATATAGATATTCTTTACACCATTATACCCATCCAAGTATGGTGGTGGTGGAAAATAGATTGCACCACGGCGTGGAGACGGTATTCTGTACGTACGCACGTGCGGTGATTTCGTTTTCCGTAGAATGGATAGAAGGTGAAATAGGGTTGTTTAATATTTATAATAACATATCAGTATATGAGTGATATTGATTTTATTACTTTATAATTAAACAAATAATGAATAAGAAGTAGAATAAGAAATGAATATGAACGAGTCTGTAAATGATATTACCTCTTCTTTGAGGCGCCTCAACTTAACATCCTCTTAGGGAACTAAGGTTAGTCTTTTAGAATACCAAGACCTATAGTATGATTCTAGGGAAGTAGAGAAGATAATTTTATAGGGATTTTTCGAGCATGAAGGCTCAAAATGTTATGAATATGAGAGGGAGGATGTGCCCTTTTATAAGGGAGGAGATGGGCACCTTTAGAAACCTCAAAAATATTAATTTATAATAAATTAAAATACCACTTAAAAACCTCAAAAAATGACTCAATTAGAATATGATATGATATAGGGTTGTAATCACATCAACCAATAATATTTGGACAGGTTTTCTGTATATTTTAAACCATATCATTTTGATTTATCCTTATTTAATATATTAAAATATATTTTTGTTAATAATATTCTAATTATTAAATTGTTATAAATACATACTTATTTGTTGTGAATTTTCCATAATTATATAAATTATTATATTTTTTACCATATAAGTTTAAATTTTTAATTTTTAAATATTTTTGTGATTTTTAAACAATTTAAAAATATGTTATTTTTATAAAATATCAATAGTGTCAATTTTGACACTATTCAATTATTTGAATTTAAATAAAATCCAAAGAGAAGATATATTCGAAAAACAATATTTAATAGATTACTAACGTGTCATATGCCTCTAAAATGTTTTTTTAGCACATTAATTTGTACATATAATAATTATTTTAATATTTTCAAATCCATTTATTTGATATTTCTCTTAGTAAAATAAATACTACATCATTTTTGCATAATTATTTAATAGACTTATTTGTTGCATAAAAATTAAAATTAAAATTCTATGATGAATATCAATATAATATATTCCATAATAATACTTTTAGTCGAATTTATCTTATAAAACATGCATCTTGTAAAATGTTAGTTTTATTAAATTATGAAGGTGACAACTTTGACATCATTTAAAATAAAATAATAAGTGTCATAATCTCTTTTATAAGGCTCCAAATGGTCAAATATTTGACCATTGGATTATTAGGGTTTATATGTACACTACCAATAAGTTTTGGTCAAGTTTTTGGGAATTTTAAGGGTATTATTAGTTTAATAAATACTATATTATTGATTTCTCACTAAATAAATAATTTCGGCATCATCAATGTATAAGATATTAAGGTAATTATATTTTTCATAAAAATTAAAAATAAATAACCATGATAAAGAAAAAAAAATTAGCTTTAAAATGAGTATTTATAACCGAATTTATATTCTGTATAACCTTATATTAAAAATAATTTAATTATTAAAGTTTCAGTGAGACATATTTCACTTTCCTTTAAATAAAATAAATTAAAGGTCTTAATCCCATGCAAGTGGGTTCCAATAGATACCATTTCTACCCATTTATATTTTAGGACGAAAGATAATCATCCAATTATATTAATACAAGTGTTAGAATAATTTTATAATATTATGTTTACCCTTAATTACTTGATTTACCTTTAACTATGGTAAATAAAATTTACCGTAGTTACAATTCATATTGCCCAAAAATAAAAAACTATCATATTAAAATAATTTGGACCTAATGATTCAAAATATAGAATCCATTTTTCCAAATTCAATACATAGAAGTTGCATAAATTAATTTAAAATTAATCATGTTGTCAAAATAAATGTGTTTTTGGTTAAAATATTACAAAAGATTGAATTGATTTTACCTACGAATTTAATTTAAAATTAATTATAATGAAATAAATTATATTATATGGTAACAATATATTCTATTTGTACTTTAAAACCATTGAATCTTATAATTTAACCATATAATTTATTTTGATGAAAAAAGTTGGTTTCAATTACTATTAATTAAAATATGCAAGTTATCAGAAAAATATCAATAAATTATCCAAAGTAAATTTTTATATACCGATTACAAATAAGAATTTTATTTTGTAAAATTGAAATTATAAACTTGTAAAAAAATATATTTAAAGTGGGTGCGCCATCAAAAGGCGGTAAAACTGCATTTTTTTAAAAATACATATTTTACCCAAAAAAATAATTTTGTTCTCATACCATGTTCTAGAATATGTGTAAGATGAATGATATTGTAATAAAATAAAATATTTGGTAAATAATATTAGTAATGGCTAGGTTATAACAATTTTATAACAATATATCAGTGTTTAGTGAAACTCGATATTGCGTACAAAATACGCTATTGAGGATGGTCACTCTTGCGTACAACAAAAGCCAAGAATAGTGTTGTGTATACTACAAGCTCATACGGTGTTGCGTATAGTGCAAGGAAATCTTGGTGTAGTGTACAAAAAAAGACATCAAAGAAATTAAAAATAATAGTTCTCATAAAATCTCTAGGTGTTACAAAACTACACCTGTGATATGTGGGAAATCCCTCACTATCTCACCACCATATACTCAAACCCATCTAATAGAAACCTCATCACCTAATTGTGGAACCTTTCATTTCATTTCATTAAAAGACATAACCATGGCTTCACAATATTGAGGGGGTGTGTTGGGTGTAAGCTAAATAGGATTAGTAGAATCAGTCCTAGGTGTTCTATATCAATCCTCTATACAAATAATCTCAATATGCACATTTAAAAAAACATACCATCATAAGTAGTAAAGCAGTTTTATATCAAATCATTAAAAATATTGTCCCTTTTCTATTGAGTTCAAAAAATAATTTGGGTTAGAAAGTTTCAATGCACATTTCATATAATTAGTTAATCATTTAATGATTGTATAACAATGTAAAAAAATTACAATGACATAAAAATGGTAAATAATTAAAGTATCATAATAGGTTACGCTATCAGACTACTCATACCATAATCATTTACTAGTGCACACCCAAGTCATTAGAAAAAAGTCCTACGGAGTAGAGAAACACCAAATTATTGAACCCCCTAAACAATTTCAACAAATATACTATAAAACAACATGAAAACGGAGCAGAGTAATAGACCATTAGTGATTCTATAAATAATAAATTGGACAAAATCACAAATATACACATTTCAACTAGGAACCCAAGGATTCCAACCTATTAAATTTATGAATCATTTCAAATGGTTTCACATTTCACAATAAATTCCAAAATAACCTTAATTAAATCAAAAACATAATTTGAAAAACCATTTCATTTTTCATTTAACAACCCTTGGAAAAAATCCTTTACTTGACCAAAAAAAGGAAATCCATTTTTTATAGAAAATCGTTTACACAAACAATTCATGCATTAAAATTTATCTGTAAAAAATTTGAAATCAAGGGAAAAAAAGTTTATCCAATTAGGGATAGAGATGGAACCACCTACCTCAATCTTGGGTCAATCATTACCCACAATCAGATCCAGCAACACTGAATGAAAAGAAGATAAAATAATGAAGTCACTTATAATGATTATGGTATCACATAATCATAATCTACAACATGAATGTTCTAGTGAAGGTTTTATATCACACAAACCTCGATAAACACAATTTCCCTACCACAATCAACATGAGGGATGCAATTTAGAAAAATATTTCACAATAGATCTGTAAAGGATTACATAATAATAAATGTATAATAAACTATCCTATAAACATGGCCCAATGTCACCGCTTTTGTAACACCTCAAGCTTCCACGGTACGTTCTCCTTTGAATAATGCAATAGCTTTCATTGTACGCAACCTGAAGTTTTAACACACCACGACCAATCAAACTAACCGTTATGAATAGTAATACCCACTTTTTGAAGTTTTATAAATTTTATTTTTCAAAATGGAATTCATTTTTCATTCGTAATATTAAAATTATCTTAGGTTGAATTTTTGGTATTGTTCTGAAAATTTTCAATTATTGATGAATAATGAAAAACACTACGTTATTGGTTAAAACCAAATTTTTATTTAAATAATTATTTATTTTAATTAAATTTATTTCAGGTAAAAATATATACATAATACCTATATAAGTTCAATTTAATTCATTAGAGTTACTTTATAATATGTTTAGATATGTAAAAGTTTATTGAACTTTTTACCATCTTTTACCCACCACATAGAAGCATTTGAAAATTAGCACAAAATTTAATTTTACCACTTCTGTGAGTTAATTTTCAAAAATCCGAGAGATGTGGTTATTATCAGTAAGTAAAATGTGGTCCAATAAGATGAAAATAATTTTGGTGAATAGTAAGTTTTGAGTTTTATTTACCACTATTAAAAGTAAATAGTTTAATTAAGGGTAAAAATGATATCATAATTACCCTAACACATGTCCTAAATCTCTTAGATAATTTTAATTAGACCAAAAAAAACTCAGGAATAAAATATGATCCCCTTTGGTCCACTTGGATGAGATTAGGACATTTATTATTATTTTATTTAAAGAAGAGTCAAAAGAGTAAAATTCAATTTTTAATAACTAACCCATTTTTAATATAGGGTTACACACAATATAAATTCGACTATATATATTCATTATAAAGCTAAAAAAATTTACATTGTTATTTTATTTATAATTTTTAGAAATTAAATATTTTAATTTATTTATTACACAATGATGATGCATTAATTACCTTATTAAAGAAATATTAAAATAATTGATATTATAAATATCCAAATAAATTTAAATGGAGACTTCTGATGAATTAAACTAATTTTCAAGGTTATTATTACGAGTTTTGTTTGGTGAAATAAATTTTATTCTAAGTAATAATGTTTTAATGGCTTTCAAAAAAATCAAATACTAAATAGTGTCAAAATTGACATAATTTAGTATTTAAAACAAATACTATATTATTAATTGATATAATATTTCTAAAAATATATGGTTCATCCAAAAGAAATATATTGGGTTATATATATTAATAATGAACTACTTGGGTTTCTCTTTGCTTGTTATAGTATGTTTATTAACCATATAATATAAATATACAAAGAGACATGGTAAATGTCAAACTATTTAACTAAGAATTAAATCTAAAAGATAAGGTGAATATGGTGACCTAAACCTCTATAAAACCTATTGGTTTTGTGTTTTTCAACCCATACCCATCTTATCCTCTAAATAAAACATTTCACAGCCATTAGAATCCGAAAAATTATTTTATTATAAAATAATATTTCAAGATTTTCTTAAAGTGACCCTCACCTCTCTTATAAAAGGGTACCTTCACTTCTCTTAATTTAACACCTCAAAAGATATTTGGATCGTCCAAACCCTAACCAAATATCCTCCCAACATCACTCACAGCAACCTATATTCCTTACATTGGTCATAAAACCAACCTAGGGAGCTATTTTGATCAAATCAAAAGGAAGAACCCGAAGAAGAGGTAAATATTTCATCACCTCTTTCAAGTTCATTTCTTCTTACACTTCCTATTTATTTTTTGTCTACATTATAAAATAATAAATCCAGTATATTATATATATTGTGATGTTATATTAAAAATGGTAATACCATTTTCATTATTCTATCCATCATATGAATGACAAAGTCACCAAAAGTGTGTGCGTATGACTTACCGTCTCTACGTCGTGGTGTAGTTTGTTATTCAAACACTTCATTATTTGGAAGGGTATAATAATGATTATAAATGATTTAAATAATAAATATAACATGTTAATGATTATTTATATATTATATACCATCCAATTTCATAATATTTCACCATCAATAAAATGATATTGTCGCTCGTGCAAACGTACGGATTACCGTCTCCACGAACGCGATGAGATTCATTCCCCATCATAATCATTAAAGAATAATTTTCATTTTAGGATTAAATATAATGTGTATGAACATAATATCATAATTTAAATGAATCAAATACATCATTTCCATAACAATCATGGCTTACGTAACCAAGCATATAAAGGAAAACGAATCAGTTAACACCCAAAATGATGATACTACTGAAATATTATCAACAAAGAAATATTAGAGGATCATATATTATATCATATTTATTTATATAGTTCTTGTATAATATAATAAAAATGTTTTAACTATTATATAGGAGGTTATCATACCACCGACTAAGGAAAATTACAAGGTAAGGGTTAATTCTAAAATCTCTCTACATATCTGAGGTTGTTAATACGTAAGTATCTACTGGGACCTCTTTATCATCCAAATCTTTTTTACCTTAAAAATGTAACTCAAAACATTCTTACTACATACTATACTATGGGTAGAAGTCATTTATACCCTTATTTTACCATATATTCTTTGAAATGAATCTTTCCATCGATTTCCAAAGAAGGTGCTTTATGACCTTTTCGACAAAATTAAGGTAGGAATGCCTCTTTTTAACATATATGGTGGGTGTGAATATTTTAAGCCATTGTATTATCATCATTCAAAAATATAAAAATATTTTCAAAATAATTTTTTTCTTTTATAACTATGTGACTTTTAAAGTATTTGAAAATAGAAAGATGTATTTATTTCAAATAGTTTTCATTTCATCTATGTCAACATCCTTTGAACGATTTTAAACTTGTTTGAAGTAGATATATTATGATACAAATATTCCCTATTGTATTGAAGGATTTGTGATATTTTCTAATATGGATATGTTATTTTAACACCATTTATGGTTTATGGATAAATTAATGACATTTCGTAAGTTAGTTTTAATACGAATGTTTATGTTATGTTTAAACATTTTCATATGAAGAATGCATTGGACTTATTATGTGAAGGGTGGAGCCCACTACTGCTCCTTGATGCATCGGTTGGTCTCATGAGACAAACTAGTGTCTTGGCACCAGGCCTTGAAAAAATCTTATTTGTAGTCTTGGCACAAGGCCTTGACTATGTGGTTATGAATTTTAGCATTATGCATTCCATCATTATGAAAGTGGCTATTGATTTTGCATGTGATTATTCGACTGGTAGAATATCCATGTGAATAATTAAATGGCATTATTTTATTTTATCTTTGAAATATTTCCCTGAAGTTTAAGTTTAAAAGGATTTTTTTAGTCATATACATCCACTTAAATGTTTAATCTTATTTATGAAAGATTCAACTATATTGTTATCCTTACTGAGCATCTGATCTCAAACCTTTCTAGGTTTTATTTTTCCCATCATGTGAAGAAGTAATTTTTGGTTGACCTGTAGGGATAGGATAAGGATATAAGTTTGTTCAAAAGGTGACAAAATTTTGTTGATGTTTTTATTTCATGATGTAATGTAAAACTTATGAATGTATCTAGTACTTCCAAGGCTACTAAACTGATCGGTTTTTCAGAAGATGATTCCTTGTATCATGACAATGTTATGTAATAATACACCAACTCAGGGTAACTAGGGTTGGGGCATTACAGCTGTAACCAGTTTAAATGAAGAAACATAAATGTCCCTATTTTAAATACACCGCACAACCATCACATTGATCAAATATTGAATGAATTAATCTAGAAGAGGAGAAGGAACCAAAAATCAGCCTTAAATATCCTAGGGTATGGGACCTATGATTGAATATTGAGGGCGGATAGTGATTTACTCAAGTTGTAGATAAAATCTATTGGGATGAAGGGATTTATGTCAACCATTAATTTATGGCATGGAATTACCGTAAAGCCTATCTATCAAAACCAAATTATTTGATTTTATCTTTTCTATATTAGCCTGATCATTATGTTTTAAAGGCTTTTGTTTTAGTCTTATAAATTACCTTAAATGATTATAATTATTTATAAAAGTTACCTCCATATTGTTATCCTTACTGAGCATCCGAGATCACCCCTTTCTGTGTTTTATTTTTCCCAGAATGTGAAGAAGTAATTTATGGTTGACCTGCATGGATTGGATAAGGATATAAGTGTTTTCAAAAGAGTAAAAAAATTTGTTGATGTTTTTATTTCTTGATTTAATGTAAGACTTATGAATGTATCTAGTGTTTCCAAGGATACTAAACTATTCGGTCATTCGAGACTTGATCTTTTATGATCATGCCAATGTTATGTAATAATACACCGACTCTAGGTAACTGGGTTTATAACGACCCATACTTTACATGCATTGTTAATACTTCAAAATTAAAGTACACTTATTACAACATATAAAAAAAAGCATCAAAGGACCGTATAGGTATAGTGTCTTTAGAAACTGGGAAACATAAACAACTGGTTCATAAATCATCTACACTATCTGCCATTTATTTTATCATATCTAGAGTCCCTTTTGGAATATCTTACTTAATAGCTTTCTTCCTGACCTAGGGAAAAGAAAATACACAAAAGGGTGAGCTCAAATTCTCAGTAAGGGTAAACAAAAGAAATATCAATCATATCATATTCATAATAACATAACATTTTGGAAATCTTAACCTGCAAAAGAGATCATAATTTTATAACATGGGATAAATTATAGTAGTGAAATGTAATCCCAATAATCATAACTTAAAACATCAAACTTTGTTGAATACACACATAATCCTAGAGAATCATTTCTTAGTAGTCAAGACTCATTGCCAAGACTATCTTAGCGGACAAAGTCCATTTCTGAACCGAGTTCACTCCTCGTTTCAGTCATGTTTCACTGAACCGGATTAACCTACTGTTCCATCCCTATCTATCTCATGAGATATAAATCTATACCCAATGCGTTGGAGGGAGATATAGGTCTCACCCATCTCATAATGATACCATTCTTATGTGTCCCACAAGATCATAAATCATATATCATAGCATAATCCATGTAATAAAAATGGGAATCTTAAACATCATTCCATCAAAACATAATACATATAAGATAAAAGGACATAATAAAAATAATTCCATCATAAAAAAATCAAATCAATTTAAAAATATAGATAGAAACAGAACCCTATATTATCTTAGATGGAAAATAATTTTGATAAAACACTTGAACTCCATTCTTGAGGAAAATATCCTTTCTACTTAAAAAACATTTTTCCTTTCTTAACATGTCATAAAATTTTAATCTAAAAGATTATAATTAAAAATTAACTTGAAATCTTGTAAAATAAGCTTCATGAAATCATGAAAATCCATTTATGTCATATAAGTTAAAAAAACATTCTTCTCGTACTTTGGCCGAAAAAGTCAAAAGTACCTCGTACTAAAAACGACAAAAGATTACTTTCATATCTTTTACTAAAAAATCACCAATGGGTAAAATTGGATTTAAACAATTTTAGGTGGATGGAAATAATATTACATATTGAGAAAACATGGTTTTGGATGATAAATATGCCCCAGTAAATTCTGAAGTATAAACAATCTCAAATAAAAATGAGATTGTGAGATTTTCCCTTACCTTAGGTCTGATTTTCTTCGTACGTGTCTGAACCTCATGTATAATGATTTAAATAATGTTGTTTACTTATTCCATAATCCTTATCATTGTTATGATATCATATATGGTCATATTCTTAGTTTCTTATTAGTAATATTTCATTCTTACTTGTTATTCGGGTGTTTATTGCTTTTTTTGTTCTTATGCGTGTTTTGTCGAATAAATTCTTATTATTATTTTAGGATATAGATACCTAATTTCCAGAATGGTATTATGGTAATATATATCATATTTATTCATTCAATTCCTTCAATTCATTTATATAACCATTAAGCATTGAAGATCATGTAA
Organism: Viscum album; assembly: GCA_963277665.1. Taxonomy (NCBI): domain Eukaryota; kingdom Viridiplantae; phylum Streptophyta; class Magnoliopsida; order Santalales; family Viscaceae; genus Viscum; species Viscum album. Next base: position 1,367,984,444 of record OY728162.1, on the reverse strand, counting down.
AACGATTCGCATCACATCGTGGGGACGGTAGGTCGTACGTACGCACGAGCGATGATATCGTTCCCATGATCATGGAATTGTATTGAAGTGTATGTATACTATTTCGGAAATAATATCACTTTAAAATAATCATATATAGATATTATTTACACCATTATACCCATCCAAGTATGGTGGTGGTGGAAAATAGATTGCACCACGGCGTGGAGACGGAATTCCTTACGTACGCACGCGTGGTGATTTTGTTTTCCGTAGGATGGATAGAAGGTGAAATAGGGTTGATTCATATTTATAATAACATATCCGTATATGAGTGATACTGATGTTATTACTTCATAATGAAACAACTAAATAAGAATAATTAGAAGAAGAAATAAAGTTGAAAGAATCGGTAACGGACATTACCTCTTCTTTGAAGCGGCTCTTCTTAACCTTATCATAGGGCACTAAAGATGGATTTTGAAGAATACCATGACCTCTAGGATGTTTCTAGGGAAGTGGAGAAGAGAAATTTTCAGGGTTTGGCCGAGCTTTAAGGCTCAAAGTGGTGTGAGGAGGAGATGGAGGAGGTGCACTTTTATAAGGGAGGAGAGGGGCACCTTAGAAAAAACTAAAAATATTATTTTATTATAAAGTCATATTCGGGTTTTAATATCTCCAAATTGATTTATTTAAAAGATAAGGTGGGAGGGGTCTAAATACTCTCATCCAATATATTTTAGACAGGTTTGGGTCATTATATTAACCTTATCTTTTAGTTTTCACTCTTAGTTAATTAGATTGACATTTACCATGTCACATTGTATTTTTATATTATATAGTTAATAAACATACCATATACATACAAGAGACACTCAAGTTGTCCATTAATGATAAACATATCATGATATAAGTATATTGGCCGAACCATGGATTTTTAGGAATATAATAACAATTAATAATATAATATTTGTTTTAAAAACAATTTTATGTCAATTTTGGCACTATTTGGTAATTGATTTTTTAGAAAATCAAAACAGCATGATTTGTTTGAAAAACATTCATTACCTCAATACTAAAATGTCATATTAACCTATAAAATTAGTTTAATTCATAAAAAGTCAAAAATTACATTTATTTGTGTATTTATAACGTCAATTATGTTAATATTTCATAATAAGGTAATTACTGCATCATCATTGTGTCATAAATAAATTAACCTATTTAATGTATAAAAATTATAAATAAAATACCTTTATGTATGAAATCATTTTATCTTTCTAGTGAATATTTATTGTCAAATGTATCTATGTATAACCCTATATTAAAAATGATTTAGTTATTAAACATTGATTTTAACTATTTTAACCCTTCTTTTAATAAATTAATAATAAATGTCCTAATCTAATCCAAGTGGACATAAATGGTCATATTTTATACCTAAGGTTTTTTATAGGTCGAATTAAACTTATCCAATAGAATTAGTACATGTGTTAGAGTAATAATAACATCATTTTTACCCTTAATTACCCTATTTACTTTTAATCGTAGTAAATAAAAGTAAAAAGTTACTATTCACCAAAAATTATTTTCATCTCATTGAACCAAATTTTAGTCCTTGATATTAATCGTGTCTCTCAGATTTTTGAAATTCCACTCACAGAAGCAGTAAAATTACGTTTTATGTGAATTTCCAAATTCTCCTAGGAGGTGGGTAAAAGACGGTGAAAAGTTCAATAAAAGTTTTATATAACTAAAATTATTATAAAATGACTCCAATGAATTAAATTGAACTTATATAGGTATTATGTATCAATTTTTACCAAAAATAAATTTAAATAAAATAACTAATTATTTAAATAAAAAGTCTGTTTTTAAATAGTAACCCAGTGTTTTCACTATTCATCAAAAATTAAATGTTTTCAGAAAAATACCAAAATTTCACTCCAGGATAATTTCGTTATTCCGAATCCAAAAATGAAGTCCATTTTGAATGATAAAATTTATAAAATTTCAAAAAGTGGTTATTACTATTCATAACGGTCAGTTTTAATAATATTTTAATAGCATATCGTCGTTTAGTGAAACTCGGTGTTGCATAAAACGCAAGCTATCGAGGAAGGCCGCGGTTGCATGTAAACAAATCCAAGCTAGTTTTTTGTGTAGTGAAATATTCCTTTGATGATGTATATAACATAAAAACAAAATATTTCTCATAAAAATCTCAGGTGTTACATTCTACCCCCTTAAAATGAATTTTGCTCTCGAAATTCATCACTTTATAGAAAACAGATGAGGATACCTCTCCTTCATCATATCCTCAAGCTCCCATGTAGATTATTCTAATTGGTGGTTCCTCCATAAAATTTTCAACAAGCGAGTGGTCTTGTTCTGCAGAACTTTTTCGCTACGATCCAGAATCTCTATCAGCTATTCTTCATAAGAAATATCTTGCTCCAACGGTACAACTTCTGAGCTGAGTACATGTGAAGGATCAGGTATGTACTTTCTCAGGAGAGATACATGGAACACATCGTGAACTTGAGAGAGATTCGGTGGAAGCGCCAATCGATAAGCTACCTTCCCAACACGATCCAGTATTTCAAAAGGACCGATATATCTAGGGCTCAGCTTTCCCTTCTTTCCAAATCTCATTACTCTCTTCCAAGGAGATATTCGTAAGAACACTTTATTACCCACTTCAAACTCTTGGTATTTTCTTCGGTTATCGGTATAACTTTTTTTTCGACTCTAAGCTCCTCTTATGTGTTTTTGAATAGATCTAACTTTTTCTGCCATCTCATCAACAAGATCAGGTCCTAATAGCTTTCTTTCCCCAACTTCATCCCAGCAAGTTGGAGTCCTGCATTTCATTCCATAGAGAGCTTAATAAAGAGACATCTTAATACTGAAGTGAAAGCTATTATTATAAGAAAATTTCACCAAATGTAGGTGTTGATCCCAACCACCTTTGAAATCCATAGAGAAAGATCTTAAAATATCTTCCAGAGTTTGAATTGTTCTCTCAGACTGACCGTCTGTCCGAGGATAATAAGCAGTCCTGAAACTCAACTTTGTATCCAGAGTATGCTAAAGACATCTCCAGAACTTTGAGGTAAACCTCATATCCCGATCAGATATAAGGGAAAGTGGTACTCCATGCAATCTTATCACTTCCTTTAAATATATCTTGGAAAGTTGATCAAGAGAGAAATCCTCCATAATAGCAATGAAGTGTGCCGACTTTTTAAGACGATCAACTATGACCCAGATAGCATTATTGCCTTTGGATGTTTTAGGAAGTCCGGTGACAAAGTCCATAGTGATGTTTTCCCATTTCCATTTGGGTATGGGTAATGGTTGTAACATCCCCTTAGACTTCTGTCTCTAATCTTTAACTTGGTGACAAACCAAGCATCGAGAGACATATTCAGAAACATCTCTTTTCATGCCATCCCACCATAAGTACTCTTTCAGGTCCCTATACATCTTTGTGCTTCTGGGATGAATAAAGAATGAATAACTATGAGCCTCATCCAGCAGATACTTATTTAATTCAGGGATGGGAGGAACGCAAACCCGATTACTGAACTTTGTTATCCCATCACAATCAAGGTTGAATTTAGAAACATTTCTCACCTTCTTTTGTAACATTACATCTTCTTTCTATGACTCTTTAATCTTCACATGTATAGATGGTTGAACATTCATTTGAGAAAGATACAATTTTCCCCTTCCATTATAATTTCAAGATCCATCCTTTGTAAATCCATAAATATTGGATCCTTTGTTATCCTCATCATGGATAAGCTAGCATGGTCTTGTCGACTTAATGCATCTTCCACCGTGTTTTCTTTCCCAGGGTGGTAATGAATTGAGCAGTCGTAATCCTTAATCAGCTCCAACCATCTTCTTTGGCGCAAATTCAGCTCCTTTTGTGTGAAAATATACTTTAAACTTTTATGATCAGTATAAATATCACACCTTTCACTATAAATATAATGCCTCCAAATCATTAATGAAAATATTACCGCAGCTAACTCCAAATAATTGAGTTGGATAATTTTCCTCATTAATTTTCAACTGTCGTGAGGCATAAGCTATCACCATATCATTTTGCATGAGAACACACCCCATCCCGTTCTTGGATGCATCACTGTAGATCACAAACCATTCTCCACTACAAGGTAGTGTGAGCACAGGTGCACTGGATAACCTTCTTTTCAACCCCTTGAAATTATCTTCGCATTCCTCCATCCACACAAACTTAACTCCTTTTCGAGTCAACCTGGTGAGTGGATTATATAATCGTGAAAAATCTTTCACAAAACGTTGATAATATCCATCCAAACCAAGAAAACATCGGATCTCAGTTACTATTATTGGTCTCAACCACCTTTTGATAAACTCTGTTTTTTCTGGATCCATATATATCCCCTCTTTTGAGATTATGTGACCCAAAAATGCAACTTTTTGAAACCAAAATTCACACTTGGTAAATTTGGCATAAAGCTTCTCCTTTCTCAGGGTCTTTAATACAATTCTTAAGTGATCATCATGCTCTTCCTTGCTCTTTGAATAGACAAGAATATCGTCTATAAAGACTACCACATACATATCAAGATAGTCTCTAAAGACTCTATTCATCAGATCCATGAAGATAGAAGGGGAATTAGTAAGACCTAATGGCATCACTATAAATTCATAGTGTCCATACCTTGTATGGAAATCCGTCATTGGTATATTCTCCCTTTTGACCCTTAATTGATGATACCCTGAATGAAGATCAATCTTGGAAAAGAATTTAGCTCCATGTAGTTGGTCAAATAAGTCATCAATGCATGGGAGAGGATATTTGTTCTTGATAGTGATCTTGTTAAGTTCTCTATAATCAATGCAGAGTCTCATTGATCGATATTTCTTCTTAACAAACAGAACAGGTGCTTCCCAAGGTGATTCACTAGGGTGTATGAATCCCTTATCAAGATTATTTTGGAGTTTCTTCTTCAATTCCTGCAACTCAATTGGGGCCATTCTATAAGGTGCCTTTGAAATAGAAAAATCACCCGGTACGAGTTCTATTGAAAACCCAACTTCACGATATTGTGGAAGACCCGACAATTCCTCCGGAAAGACATAATCAAACTCACATAAAATGGGAATATTCTTCATCGTGAGTTTCTCACCAACCATTTGAGATAAATAACCTTCATTTAGTGGAATCAAAACCCATAAGATGGAAGAAATTTCCACTGGAGGTTATGTTCATCCTTGCATCGATAGACGATCATAGATTGATCTGTAATATGGAATGTGACTTCCCTTATTTGGAGATTGATATGAGATCCATATATAGAAATAAAATCCATGCCAAGAATCACATAAAATTCCACTATAGGAAGGATCAAAAGATTTGGAGGAAGCACTTTCCCACAAACTTTAATCGGAGAAGAATGGTAAACTTTTGATGTGACTGTTGTGCCATTAGGGGTTGTCATAGCTAACTCAACATCTAATTGTTTAGGTAATACATCGATACCCTTAGAAAATTCTTCAGAAATAAAATAATGGGTGGATCTAGAATCAAATAAAACATTTCCTACTTTAGAGTGGATGGTAAGTGTACCTTTCATCACCTTGTTATCATACTCCACATCACTGATAGAAATTTCATGTGACTTTCCTTTGTCTTTATCCATAAGAGATTGTTGACTTCAATAATCATCAACAGACATTGGATTAGGGCATTGATTGGAATAATTCCTCATTTCCTTGTACTTGTAACATTGAAGTGTAGGAGGTCCACTCTGTGTAGCCTTTTCTTTGTTCGTATAACTAGACATCTTCTTCCCATCATTGCGGCATTCAAATGCCCGATGACCATCATTTACACATTTTAAACATTTACTTGTCCCTTTAAGACAACTCCCTCCATGTTTCTTTCCACACTTTGACCATAATGGAAAACTCATCTTCTTTTCAGTGTGCTCTTTATATTTTCCTTTGAATTCCATTTTCCTCTTCTTATCAAATGCATATGACTGACGAGTTACTCTAATTTCCATCTCAACTTTGAGAGCACATCGAATGATTTCCTCATAGCTATTGAAGTCCCTTATGGATAACGCCCTTTGAAGGATTGGTTTTAAACAACTAAAGAATCGATCAATCTTACTCTCAGGTTGGATAATAATACCTTAAGCGTACCTTGCACATCTAGTAAAATTTGCTTCGTAGGTACCAACAGATTCATCATACTTTTGCTTTAGTTTAGGAAACTCATTCTCCATCTCTGTTCGAAGAATACAAGGTAAGTACTTATTGAAAATACGTTCTTAAACTCGTCCCATTCCATGGACTCAAGTTCATCTCTTGGCCTCATATTCTTGATAAAATTCCACCATTGATCAGCATCACCTTCCAAATGATATACTGCTAAGATGAGTTTATCATTTTCAGAACATTGCAGAACTGAAAATATCTTTTCAGTGGTACTGATCCATTGTTCATCCACTAATGGATCAGTAGACCTGTTGAATGAGGGTGGACGCTGCATCATGAAGGATTCAATAGAATGTTTCTCCTTCCTTTGATTGTTTGGAAGTCCTGAATGATTTATATCTTGAGAAAGTTGTGTGAGCATGGCTACAAGATTTTGCATTCAAGCTCCCATAACGTTTCGTTGCTTAGGGGGACAATAATTACATTTCCCGTCGCATTCCGTGTTAACACAGTTCCTTCGGGTTCCAACCATTGACTAAAACCAAGAAGAATAGTGTGAGGAACACTAATTATAATAGGAAACCCACATAATCAAGAATAAAATTTCACAATTAAGGTCTTATCATAGGTTGTTCATGGCCATTTTTAAAACACTAATATTGTGTTCTATTCTTAGACTTATCCTTAGGGTTCTTACTAAGGCTTTCACATCATAGTTTCCAAAAGTTGACTATACCTTTCCTCTGATACCAACTATAATGACCCATAATTTACATACATTGTTAATACTTCAAAATTTAAGTACACTTATTACAACATAAAACAAAACCATGAAAGGACTGTATAGGTATAGTGTCTTTAGAAACTGGGAAACATAAACAATTGGTTCATAAATCATCTACACTATCTCACTTTTATTTTATCATATCTAGAGTCCCTTTTGGCATATCTGTAACACCCCAAGATTTCATAGTGTGTTATTTCTTTAAAATAATACAATAACTTGCACTACACGCAACACCGAGTTCAATCACACCATGACTTACAAAAAAAAAGCCATTCAAAAGAGGTTATGAGTAGTATTATCTAAAATTTAAACTTTATATAATCCTTATAATTTTAGAATCCATATTATGAGTTTCTTAGATATAATACAAGAACAAATTCATTTTCAGTATTGCACTTTTATCAACTTTTAATAGTGAACCCTTTTTAAATACAATATTTTAAACTTTTTGACTAAATGGGGACATCAAAAAAATTTAAAATGAAACATCCCAAGCTTCGACGGTACGCTTTCCTTTGAATAATACAGTAGCGTGTGTTGTACGCAACTTCGAGTTTTAACACACACCACAACCGATCAAACTAGCCGTTATGAATAGTAATACATACTTTTTGAAATTACATATATTTTATATTTCAAAATGGACTTTATTTTTGGATTCGAAATATAGAATTTAGCCTAAGGTGAAATTTTGGTACTTTTCGGATAACTTTCATATTTTGATGAATAGTGAAAATTACTAAATTTTAATTAAAAACAACTTTTTTAATCAAAATAATTAATAGTGATAAATTATGAATTTGAGTGGTTTTAAAGTATATTTAGAATATATTTTTACCATTTAATATAATGTTGTTCATTGGACATAATTTTACAATTAAACCGAACATAAACAAGTGTCAATCTTTTGATAGTTATTATCTCTTAAAAACATGCTTTTTGTTTTGACAGCGGGAATTAATTTTAAATTAATTTCTGCCACTTCTGTGTTTTGAATTTAGAAAAATTGCTTTCATATTTGGAATCAGGATGTTCAAATTTTTTAAATAGGTAACTTTTATTTTTAGACATTTTGAATAATTACTGTGGTAAATATTTTATTTACCATGGTTAAGGGTAATTCTGGTAAATAAGGGTTAAAAAATAATATTATAATAATAAAAAATTACACTAAAACGTGTCCTAACATTATTGGTGGACACATACCCGATCATGGGCATCCTTGGGTAGATTTGGGGACCCCTTGGAGCCACTTGTATGTGGTAGGGACACATTATATTAGTAAAGTTAAAATAAAAATAAAAATGGCATAAGCTTACATCTTTTAGAAGAACAATTTTTACATAGGGTTATACATGTTGGATTTTTGATTATAAATATTCATTAGAAAGATAAAACGATTTCCTACATAATGATATTTTATTTATAATTTTTATACATCAAATAATTTAAATTATTAATGACACAATAATGATGCAATGTTTACCTCATTAATAAATCATTTAAATAAATAAGATTATAATGATTAAAGTATTTTCTAAAACCTGTCCAATTCTTATTGGTTTATGTTATTTAGAATATTAGTCATCTTATATTCGACCTCAATTATTTTTGGACCATTATAAACCGAATATAATTATATTATAAAGTAATACTTTCACTCTTTCCTAAAGAGCCCCTCCTCTCCCTTATAAAAGGAGACCACTTCTACTCATTCCTCACACCTCTCAGGCCACTTGGCTCGTCCAAACCCTGCCCAAATAAGCTCCCCACATCTCTCTCCTCCTCCTTGAAGCTTCCCCTTAGGCAGAAAGCATTTCAAGAAGTCCTTTGGTTCCAACCAAAGTGAGTTACCTAAATTAAAGGTAACGATTTCTCTTAAATTATTTTCATTTGTTTTGCTTCTCCAACCCCAAAACTCTTTTTATTTCCTTTATTTTGTAACAACAACAGTATCCACAATATACTAGGATGTTGTTATAAGAAGGATTCAAACTAAACATACACACAACTCCATCTAATGGATGATGAACATAATGTTTCTGTGGATGGAAAACTAACGCCTCACGAAACGATGATTGTTCAAATACATCTTACCGCCTCTCATGGTGGCCATTATGATGGCACTGTAATTAAATTAGATATTAATGATATATATTTTATATATAAGCTTCTGTAATTCCATTTTATTTCATACCATTATTCGTTTCGTGTTGTATATACATACGATAATTTCATTTGGGGAAGTGCGGACTACGGCCCCCTTAAAATGATATGACTCGTTCATACCACACATGGAACGTATAAAGGATGGTGTTAATGAACTTAAGTAACATATATAAAATATTATATTATACTTTAATAGTAATATACCTATGTATCATTTGGATTCGATTCTTTTAAAATAAAAATTAAATAGAAGTAGCGTTCGTGCGTACGTACGGACTACCGTCTCCACGAACGCGATGAGATTCATTCTCCATCGTATCCATTCAAGTATTATTCTCATTTTAGGGTTAAAAATAATTTTAATATTATTCTGATTATGAATATGATATAATCTATCCATTACAAACATGTCTTACGTAACCAAACATTTAAGAAGAACGAATCGATTATCACCCGAAACGACGATAATACTAAGATATTATTAATAAAGCAATGTTAAAAGATCATATATGATATCATATTAATGTATACGATTCTTGTATAATTTAATAATAATTATTTCACCATTATACAGGAGGTTAACCTACCCCAACAAAGGAAAAGTACAAGGTAAGGGATTTTCTTATCTCACATTCAATTCCGTGAGATTTCCATTGTTCGCCACTAAATTATTTAAAGTGGTGTATTGTGTACTGCCATTTGATATATATATTATCATGATTCTATTTATATTCATGTTATTCTGTAAATCATTTGGTGGTTATTAACTTTTGCCCATAAGACTCAGTTGATTAACGTGGTAAGGGGTTTTCATCTCACTCCTTATTCCCGTGAGATTCATGCCATATTGCCACCATTACCTTTTGTGTGGTGTATGTACTGCCCATAATTATATTCTTTGTGTAATACACTCTAATTTATGTGTATTTACATATTCATTGTATGATACCTCTTTCATGGGTTGTATGTTTCATAAGTTACCAAATTGGTAAGGGTTATTTCACAATCTCTTCATTATCCGAGTTTGTTTATACGTAATAATCTACTGGGATCTCTTTATCATCCACATCCATGTTTCTTAATAATGTATTTCAAAACATTTTTACTATTTAAAAGAATATGGGTAAAATTTGTTTATACCCTTATGTGTTTCTAAAGGAATCTTTCCGTCATTTTCCAAACAAGCCACTTTTAACCTTTTCGACAAATTTAAGGTAAGAATGTTTTTTTTAACTTATACGGCGGGTGCGGCTATTTACCGCCGTAATAAAATCATAAAAGTTTTCCTTACAAGAATATAAGAATATTTTCAAATTGAATGTATTATTTTATAATTATGTTACTTTTAAAATGATTTAAAAAAAAGAGATATTTCTCTAAAATAGTTTTGATTTCATCTATGTCAACATTCTTTGATGGCTTTTAAGCTTATTTGAAGTTGATTTATTATGATACAAAACATCCATATTTTATTGAAGGTTTTGTGCTATTTTTGACTATGGATAAGTTATTCTTATGTCACTCATGGTTTTTTTTAGAGTATTGACATTTCATAAGTTATTTGTAATCCGAATGTTTATGTTATATTTCAACCGTTCATTCAGATGAATGTGTTAGACAAGTATGTTCCGGGTTGGGGACCGGTAAAAGTAAGCCCTCCGGTTTGGTCCCCGGTTATTAGAGGAACTCCGGTTTGGTCTCCGGTTATTAGAGGCACTCCGGGTTGGTGTCCGGTTATTAGAGGCACTTCGGGTTGGTGTCCGGTTATTAGAGGCACTCCGGGTTGGGTTCTGGTTACAGTTAGCCCCAAGGTCTTGGGATGAGGCCTTGACAAAGAAATTAATGTTCAGCATTATGCATTCCATCATTATGAATGTGGTTATTTATTTTTCATGTGATTATTCGATTAGTAGAATATCCATGTGAATAAGTAAATGGCATTATTTCATTTTACTTTTGCCATACTATGTTGAAGTTGAAGTTTAAAAGGCTTTTGTTTTAGTAATGCATTGGCTTAAATGTTTATGCTTATTTTGAATGTTCCGCTATATTGTTATCCTTACTGGGCATTTCAGCTCACCCCTTTTCTATGTTTTATTTTTCCCAGGATGTGAAGATGTAAGTTATGAATGACCTACAGGGATATTATGAGGGGATTATAGTGTGGACTGTGGAAACATTGTGTTGTTGTAGTAGTTTTTCATTTTATGATGTAATGTAAAACTTATGAATATATCTAGTGTTTCCAAGGCTACTAAACCAATAGGTCTTTCGAGATTTGATCTTTCTTGCGATCATGCCAATGTTATGTAATAATGCACCGACTCTGGGTAACTGGGGTCGGGGAGTTACAGTTGGTATCAGAGGAAGTTTAGTAGAAACCTTGGAAGCTAGATTTAGATAAACTCTGATTAGAGAACATAGATTTAAAATGGACTTTGAGTATTAGTATAGAAGAACTTACTAGGATTTTGGTATTGTAGAGATTTTGTGAGTTTTCCGAGAAATACATCCCTGTCTGGATACGAGCAGGTAGAGGCGGCTCTGGCACAGATGTACCTAGGGGTAAAACCCGAAAACACCGATTTGAGCTAGACTCAAACGGGAACTGGTGCACGACAACGGGCCTTTCTGCACTCTTGGTTACGACACTCCCGGGGGATATGCTTAGGATAACTCTCATTTACTCTACAAATCATTTTGAAGGGATTATGAGTATAAACTTCCTCAAAGAAAACATTCTTATGGATTATATCCATAAATAGTTCAATTTATGTTAAGTGTTTTATAAGTATGGGATTATGTATTTTGATTCATAAACTGATCTAGTGTATGCCATTGTTTAGAAATGGCTCCCAGTAGAAGGAATAAGAACTCCAGAAATGCACATGATCCAAAGAGAAGGAAGGATCATATCTTTCATGGTCTTAAGCTAGAATTTATAAGAGAAATAGTCTCCCATGTATTATCATCATATGAAGAAATAATATCATATGTTGATAAGATAAGTAAAGAGTTTACTGAGTCCTATGGATTTGAAGGGAAGCAAGAGAAGAAAAGGATGGAAGAGAGAAAGATGGATAAAGGGAAGAGGGAAAAGAAGAATTTTTCCATATGTGGTAACTGCGGAAAGAAACACCCTGGAACTTGCCTGAAAGGAATGGGAGTTTGTTATAAGTGTGGAGGAAAAGGGCACAAAGTACGTGACTGCAAGGGTAAGAAAATGGTTTTAAATGACAATGCTTCATTTGCAAGGATTTTGGACACTACGCGAACCTATGTCCCAGTCATCAGACTATGCCGCAAATGATGTTATCGGATAATAATCAAGTTATGATACTACCACAGATGAAGAGGAAGGATTAGAGTTATTATGTTGATTATGTCAATTGAGTATTGTATCAACAATGTACTTGTTATAATAATTATGGAGTATATAAGGATTGTACTGCAGTACTATTTCATTAAGGACTTGAGATTGTGTGGAACAAAGAAAAGTGACTCAATAGTAGGATAAATTTTTGGAAAATATATGGTTGAGAGAATGATAAACCATGATATAGTTATGATATCGAGGTAGTGATTTTAGAATAATACATGATTGATTTGGATAAATTATATTAGATATTCTTGACTACCTTGAAACTAATTAATGATTTGTATATTCCATCATTGTTGGGGTTTAAAACATTTTTGGATTGATGAAGTATATCCATCATTCTATATAGAATAAGGGATCATGAATGTAATCAATAAGGAATATGACAATTCAGGATGTTTCAGTGTATTAAAAGAATACATGATGAAGGTATTCATATGATATTATGGGGTAAAAAGGATCTAAATTATGTTTACCTTCCTTATAAATGTTGGACTGTGAGTTTGGATAGAAGTATTTTGGATAGTTCTAGTTTGGATTATTTTGGATTGCCATAAAAGGACAACTCGGAGGTCGGGCGGCAACCCGTCGTGTCCGGCAAGGTTGCGAGACTTGAACCCGCAACCGAAGGGAGACAAGGGTTTATCACCTACCACTGGCCCACGAGATGTCCTGGATTAAATAATGTAGTTTTTTTATTAAAAGATCTTGTAGAAGAATTATAAATTCGTTTATTTTGGAACCCTATACAAATAGTGTAAATAGATTTTTTTTACATTCTATTATCTTTTAGAGTGAAAGATGAGTTTGTGGTAGAAATTTATAAATGGATAAAACTCTAATTATAAAGTAAGTATATCTCCTTATGATCTTAGCCAATATCATAAATAAATTACTCAATATTAAGAAAAGCAACTTAGAACAAATTTTTTTTCCTAGATGGTACCTTAAATCATCTCTAATTTATGGCTTTGGGATTGTTGGCCTTTTCATAGCCATGTTATCTACCACTCTCCATCAGATAATTGATGGTTATATTTTTCTTCCATATCCATATTTTCCTACATGGAACCCTAGTATGTGTTATTTTCGGTAATCTTCATACTTTCCACTCTCTATTTTAAATAGAGGCCTCATTAATTCATTTTTCGATGTGGGATCTCAACTAAGATATTTTGAAACGTCAAAAATGTGTTATCCTAATACCCTATGTTTTGTTGAACCGATGGTATTTCAAATCATCATAGATTGATGCGTTTAAGGACCTCAATTTTATACTTGTTTGTGATTGATGACCTCAATCACTACCTATAAATATTTACGTTTTTCCTCCAATTATATGTCTCTAATTGCCACCAATGTTCTCCTAATCGAGATCATAATTTGGTGGTGACCCTTTCATTTCTCTTTTCCTCATATTAAGACTAAATTTTAGTAACCCAATTTCCGATGTGGCTTTTCCCACAAAGATATTTTTTATTTTCAACCTTTTATTTTCGAAGAACAATTTCAAATTGCGAGGACACAATTTATTGAAGGAGGGGAGAATGTAACACCCCAAGATTTCATAGTGTGTTATTTCTTTAAAATAATACAATAACTTGCACTACATGCAACACCGAGTTCAATCACACCATGACTTACACAAAAAAAATCCATTCAAAAGAGGTTATGAATAGTATTATCTAAATTTTAAACTTTATATAATCCTTATAATTTTAGAATCCATATTATGAGTTTCTTAGATATAATGCAAGAACAAATTCATTTTCAGTATTGCACTTTTATCAACTTTTAATAGTGAACCCTTTTTAAATACAATATTTTAAACTTGTTGACTAAATGGGGACATCAAAAAAATTTAAAATGAAACATCCCAAGCTTCGACGGTACGCTTTCCTTTGAATAATACAGTAGCGTGTGTTGTACGCAACTTCGAGTTTTAACACACACCACAACCGATCAAACTAGCCGTTATGCATAGTAATACCTACTTTTTGAAATTATATATATTTTATATTTCAAAATGGACTTTATTTTTGGATTCAAAATATCGAATTTAGCCTAAGGTGAAATTTTGGTACTTTTCGGATAACTTTCATATTTTGATGAATAGTGAAAATTACTAAATTTTAATTAAAAACAACTTTTTTAATCAAAATAATTAATAGTGATAAATTATGAATTTGAGTGGTTTTAAAGTATATTTATAATATAGTTTTACCATTTAATATAATTTTGTTCATTGGACATAATTTTACAATTAAACCGAACATAAACAAGTGTCAATCTTCTGATAGTTATTATCTCTTAAAAACACGCTTTTTGTTTTGACAGCGGGAATTAATTTTAAATTAATTTCTGCCACTTCTGTGTTTTGAATTTAGAAAAATGGATTTCATATTTGGAATCAGGATGTTCATATTGTGTAAATAGGTAACTTTTATTTTTAGACATTTTGAATAATTACTGTGGTAAATATTTTATTTACCATGGTTAAGGGTAAATCTGGTAAATAAGGGTTAAAAAATAATATTATAATAATACGAAATTACCCTAAAACGTGTCCTAACCTTATTGGTGGACACATACCCGACCATGGTCATCCTTGGGTCGATTTGGGAACCCCTTGGAGCCACTTTTATGTGGTAGGGACACATTATATTAATAAAGTTAAAATAAAAATAAAAATGGCATAAGCTTACATCTTTTAGAAGAACAATTTTTACATAGGGTTATACATGTTGGATTTTCGATTATAAATATTCATTAGAAAGATAAAAAGATTTCCTACATAATGATATTTTATTTATAATTTTTAGACATCAAATAAGTTAAATTATTAATGACACAGTAATGATGCAATGTTTACCTCATTAATAAATCATTTAAATAAATAAGATTATAATGATTAAAATATTATCTAAAACCTGTCCAATTCTTATTGGTTGATGTTATTTAGAATATTAGTCATCGTATCTTCGACCTCAATGATTTTTGGACCATTATAAACCGAATATAAATATATTATAAAGTAATACTTTCACTCTTTCCTAAAGAGCCCCTCCTCTCCCTTATAAAAGGAGACCACTTCTACTCATTCCTCACACCTCTCAAGCCACTTGGCTCGACCAAACCCTGCCCAAATAAGCTCCCCACATCCCTATCCTCCTCCTTGAAGCTTCCACTTAGGCAGAAAGCTTTTCAAGAAGTCCTTTGGTTCCAACCAAAGTGAGTTACCTAAATTAAAGGTAACGATTTCTCTTAAATTATTTTCATTTATTTTGCTTCTCCAACCCCCAAACTCTTTTTATTTCCTTTCTTTTGTAACAACACCAGTATCCAAAATATACTAGGATGTTGTTATAAGAAGGATTCAAACTACACATACACACAACTCCAACTAATGGATGATGAACATAATGTTTCTGTGGATGGCAAACTAACGCCTCACGAAATGATGATTGTTCAAATACATCTTACCGCCTCTCATGGTGGCCATTATGATGGCACTGTAATTAAATATGATATTAATGATATATATTTTATATATAAGCTTCTGTAATTCCATTTTATTTCATACCATTATTCGTTTCATGTTGTATATACATATGATAATTTCATTTGAGGAAGTGCGGACTACCGCCCCCTTAAAATGATATGACTCGTTCATACCACACATGGAATGTATAAAGGATGGTGTTAATGAACTTAAGTAACATATATAAAATATTATATTATACTGTAATAGTAATATACCTATGTATCATTTGGATTCGATTCTTTTAAAATAAAAATAAAATAGAAGTAGCGTTCGTGCGTACGTACGGACTACCATCTCCACGAACGCGATGAGATTCATTCTCCATCGTATCCATTCAAGTATTATTCTAATTTTAGGGTTAAAAATAATGTTAATATCATTCTGATTATGAATAAGATATAATATATCCATTACAAACATGTCTTACGTAACCAAACATTTAAGAAGAACGAATCGATTATCACCTGAAACGACGACAATACTAAGATATTATTAATAAAGCAATGTTAAAAGATCATATATGATATCATATTAATGTATATGATTCTTGTATAATTTAATAATAATTATTTCACCATTATAAAGGAGGTTAACCTACCCCAACAAAGGAAAAGTACAAGGTAAGGGATTTTCTTATCTCACTTTCAATTCCGTGAGATTTCCATTGTTCGCCACTAAATTATTTAAAGTGGTGTATTGTGTACTACCATTTGATATATATATTATCATGATTCTCTTTATATTCATGTTATTCTGTAAATCATTTGGTGGTTATTAACTTTTGGCCATACGACTCAGTTGATTAACGTGGTAAGGGGTTTTCATCTCACTCCTTATTCCCGTGAGATTCATGCCATATTGCCACCATTACCTTTTGTGTGGTGAATGTACTGCCCATAATTATATTCTTTGTGTAATACACTCTAATTTATGTGTATTTACATATTCATTGTATGATACCTCTTTAATGGGATGTATGTTTCATAAGTTACCAAATTGGTAAGGGTTATTTCACAATCTCTTCATTATCCGAGGTTGTTTATACGTAATAATATACTGGGATCTCTTTATCATCCACATCCATGTTTCTTAATAATGTATTTCAAAACATTTTTACTATTTACAAGAATATGGGTTAAAGTTGTTTATACCCTTATGTGTTTCTAAAGGAATCTTTCCGTCCTTTTCCAAACAAGCCACTTTTAACCTTTTCGACAAATTTAAGGTAAGAATGTTTTTTTAACTTATACGGCAGGTGCGGCTATTTACCGCCGTAATAAAATCATCAAAGTTTTCCTTACAAGCTTATAAGAATATTTTCAAATTGAATGTATTATTTTATAATTATGTTACTTTTAAAATGATTTAAAAAAAATAGATATTTCTCTAAAATAGTTTTGATTTCATCTATGTCAACATTCTTTGATGGCTTTTAAGCTTATTTGAAGTTGATTTATTATGATACAAAACATCCATATTTTATTGAAGGTTTTGTGCTATTTTTTACTATGGAAAAGTTATTCTTATGTCACTCATGGTTTTTGTTTAGAGTATTGACATTTCATAAGTTATTTGTAATCCGAATGTTTATGTTATATTTCAACCTTTCATTCAGATGAATGTGTTAGACAAGTATGTTCCGGGTTGGGGACGAGTAAAAGTAAGCCCTCCGGTTTGGTCTCTGGTTATTAGAGGTACTCCTGTTTGGTCTCCGGTTATTAGAGGCACTCCAGGTTGGTGTCCGGTTATTAGAGGCACTCCGGGTTGGTGTCCGGTTATTAGAGGCACTCCGGGTTGGGTTCCGGTTACAGTTACCCCAAGGTCTTGGGATGAGACCATGACAAAGAAATTAATGTTCAGCATTATGCATTCCATCATTATTAATGTGGTTATTTATTTTTCATGTGATTATTCGATTAGTTGAATATCTATGTGAATAAGTAAATGACATGATTTCATTTTACTTTTTCCATACTATGTTGAAGTTCAAGTTTAAAAGGCTTTTGTTTTAGTAATGCATTGCCTTAAATGTTTATGCTTATTTTGAATGTTTCGCTATATTGTTATCCTTACTGGGCATTTGAGCTCACCCCTTTTCTATGTTTTATTTTTCCCAGGATGTGAAGATGTAAGTTATGAATGACCTGCAGGGATATTATGAGGGGATTATAGTGTGGACTGTGGAAACATTGTGTTGTTGTAGTAATTTTTCATTTTATGATGTAATGTAAAACTTATGAATATATCTAGTGTTTCCAAGGCTACTAAACCAATCGGTCTTTCGAGATTTGATCTTTCTTGCGATCATGCCAATGTTATGTAATAATGCACCGACTCTAGGTAACTGGGGTCGGGGCGTTACAATATCTTTCTTAATATCCTTATTCTTGACCTGGGGAAAAGAAAGCATACAAAATGGTGAGCTCGTATTCTCAGTAAGGGTAAACAAAAGAAATATCAATCACATCATATTCATAATAACATACCATTTTGGAAATCTTAACCTGCAAAAGAGATCATAATTTCATAACATGGGATAAATCATAGTAGTGAAATATAATCCCAATAATCATAACTTAAAACATGAAAAATTGTGGCATAAACACACAATCATAGAGAATCATTTCTTATTAGTCAAGACTCATTTCCAAGACTATCTTAGCATACAAAGTCCATTTCTGAACCGAGTTCACTCCTCGTTTCAGTCCTGTTTCACTGAACCGGATTAACCTGTTGTTCCAGCCATGTCTCTCTCATGAGATATAAATATTTACCCAATGCATTGGAGGGAGATATAGGTCCCACCCATCCCATAATGATACCATTCTTATGTGTTCCACAAGATCATAAATCATACATCATAGTATAACCCACGTAATAAAAATGGGAATCATAAACATCATGCCATCATAACATAATCCATATAAGATAAAAGGACATCATAAAAATAATTCCATCATAACAAAATCAAATAAATGTAAAAATAGGGATATAAATAGAACACTATATTATCTTATATGGAAAATAATTTTTATAAAACACTTGAACTCCATTCTTGAGGAAAATATCCTTTCTACTTCAAAAACATTTTTGCTTTCTTAACATGTCATAAAATTTTAATCTAAAAGAAGTTGATTAAAAATAAACTTGAAAACTTGTAAAAGAATCTTCATGAAATCATGAAAATCCATTTATGTCGTATAAGTTAAAAAAACATTCTTCGCGTACTTTGGCTGGAAAAGTCAAAAGTACCTTGTACTAAAAACGACAAAAGATTCATTTCGTATCTTTTATTAAATACTCACAAATGGGTATAATTGTATTTAAACAATTTTAGGTGGATGGAAATAATATTACATATTGAGGAAACATGGATGTGGATGATAAATGTGCCCTAGTAAATTCTGAAGTATAATCAATCTCGGATAAATATGAGATTGTGAGATTTTCCCTTACCTTAGGTCTGATTTGCTTCGTACATGTCTGAACCTCATGTATAATGATTTAAATAATGTTATTAAGTTATTCCAGAATCATACGCATTGTTATGATATCATATATGGTCATATTCTTAGCTTATTATTAGTAATATTTCATTGTGACTTGTTATTCGGGTGTTTATTGCTTTTTTTGTTCTTATGCCTGTTTTGTCAAATAAATTCTTTTTCTTATTTTAGGTTATAGATACCTCATTTATAGAATGTTATTAGTGTAATATATATCATATTTATTCATTCAATTCATTTATATAATCATTAATCATTGAAGATCATGTAAAACGAGTCGCATCACATCGTGGAGACTGTAGGTCGTACGTACGCACGAGCGATGATATCGTTCCCATGATCGTGGAATTGTATTGAAGTGTATGTATACTATTTCAGAATTAATATAACTTTAAAATAATAATATATAGTTATTCTTTACACCATTATACCCATCCAATTATGATGGTGGTGGAAAACAGATTACACCACGGCGTGGAGACGGTATTTCGTACGTACGCACGCGCGATGATTTCATTTTTCGTAGGATGGATAAAAGGTCAAATAGGGTTTCTTCATATTTATAATAACATATCAGTATATGAGTAATACTTATGTTATTACTTCATAATGAAACAACTAAATAAGAATAAGTAGAAGAAGAAATAAAGTTGACAGAATCGGTAATGGACATTACCTCTTCTTTGAAGCGCCTCTTCATAACCATCTCTTAGGGCACTAAATATGGCCTTTGAAGAAGACCATGACCTCTATGATGTTTCTAGGGAAGTGGAGAATAGAAATTGGCAGGGGTTTTCCGAGATTGAATACTCAATGTGGTGTGAGGAGGAGAGGGAGGAGGCGCCCTTTTATAACGGAGGAGAGGGGCACCTTAGGGAAAACTAAAACTATAATTTTATTATAAAGTAATATTCAGTTTTAAATAGCTCAAAATTGATTTATTTAGAATCTAAGGTGGGAATGGGTCTAAATACTCTCATCCAATAGATTTTAAACAGGTTTGGGTCATTATATTAACCTTATCTTTTAGTTTTAACTCTTAGTTAATTAGATTGACGTTTACCATGTCACTTTGTATTTTTATATTATATAGTTAATAAACGTAACATATACATCCAAGAGACCCCCAAGTGGTCCATTAATTATACACCTATCATGATATAGGTATCGTGGCCAAACGTTATATTTTTAGGAATATAATAGAAATTACTAATATAATATTTGTTTTAAAAACAATTTTATGTCAATTTTGACACTATTTGGTAATTGATTTTTCTGAAAATCATAACAGCATGATTAGTTCGAGAAAAGTAAATTAAATCAATAATAAGATGTCATATTAACCTATAAAATTATCTTAATTCATAAAAAGTCTAAAATTACATTTATTGGTTTATTTATAACATCAATTATGTTAATATTTCATTAATAATGTAATTACTGCATCATCATTGTGTCATAAGTAAATTAACTTATTTAATGTCTAAAAATAATAAATAAACTACAATTATGTAGGAAAGAGTTTTAGATTTCTATTTAATATTTATAGTCGAATTTATCTTATGTATAACCCCATATTAAAAATGATTTATTTATTAAACTCTGATTTAAACTATTTTAACCCTTCTTTAAATAAATCAATAATAAATGTCCTAATCTAATCCATGTGGACCTAAATGGTCATATTTTATTCCTAAGGTTGTTTTTGGCAGAATTACACTTATCCAATAGAATTAGGACATGTGTTAGGGTAATAATAATATCATTTTTACCCTTAATTAACCTATTTACTTTTAACCGTGGAAAATAAATGTAAAAAGTTACTATTTACCAAAAATTATTTTCATCTCATTGAACCAAATTTTAGTCCTTGATATTAACCATGTCTGTCAGATTTTCGAAATTCCACTCATAGAAGCAGTAAAATTACCTTTTATATGAATTTCCAAATTCTCCTAGGAGGTGGGTAAAAGACGGTGAAAAGTTCAATAAAATTTTTATATAACTAAATTTTTTATAAAATGAATCCAATTAATTACACTGAACTTATATAGGTATTATGTATCAATTTTGACCTAAAATAAATTTAAATAAAATAAATAATTATTTAAATAAAAGGTCGTTTTTTAACTAGTAACCCAGTGTTTTCACTATTCATCAAAAATTGAAAGTTTTCAGAAAAATACCAAAATTTCACCCTATGCTAATTTCGATATTCTGAATCCAAAAATGATGTCAATTTTGAAAGATAAAATTTATAAAATTTTGAAAATTGGGTATTACTATTCATAACGGCTAGTTTTAATAATATTTTAATAGCATATCATTGTTTAGTGAAACTCGGTATTGCATACAACGCAAGCTATCGAGGAAGGTTGCGGTTGCGTGCAAAGAAAGCCAAGCTAGTGCTGTCTATAGTGAAATATTCCTTTGATAATGTGTATAACATAAAAACAAAATATTTCTCATAAAAATCTCGGGTGTTACAGGGTTTGAGGCGTTACAGTTGGTATCAGAGAAAGTTTAGTACAAACCTTGGAAACTAGATTTATAAAAACTATGATTAGAGAAAACTACCCTAAGATATAATTTTAGGATTAGTATAGAAGAACTTCTTAAAATTTTGGTATTGTAGATATTTTGTGATTTTCCAAAAAATACATCCATGTCTGGATACAAGTAGGTAGGGGTGGCTCTAGCACAGATGTACCGAGGGGTAAAACTCAAAAACACCACTTTGGGCTAGGCTCGAATGGGAACTAGTGCACAACAACGGGCCTTGCTTCACTCATGGTTATGACACTCCCAGGGGATATTTTTAGTATAATTCTCATTTTATTTACAAATCATTATGATTGGTTTATGAGTATATACTTCCTCAAAGAAAACATTTTTATGATTATGGACTATATCCATAAATTGTTCAATTTGTGTTATGTGTTTTAAGAGTTTGGAATTATGTATTGTGATTCATAAACTAATCTAGTGTATGCCATGTTTTAGAAATAGCGCCTAGTGGAAGGAATATAAACTGTATCAACACACTTAATACATGTAAAGATTCCCCTCCTACTCAAGATAATTATAGTGGAGTTGGTGATGCCACTATTGCTGATCAGATTATCACCATACTGGGACAACTCACTCAGGTTATGAATAATAACCATACCCGTATGGAGCGCCCTAATTTACAACAATGTGGATCAATGTTAGTCCGCTTCATGAGACAACAACCACAAACATTCAATGGGAGTAAAAATCCATTAGTAACTGAGCAATGGATAAATTCCATAGAGAAAATATTTAATGCTTTGGGGAGTAGTGAAAGGGAAAAAAGTTGTCATGGAATTTTATCGCCTCACAGGAAATTCAGATCAACGGTGGTCATTAATCCAATACAAAAAAGAAGATGAAGATGTATCAAAAATGGAATGGAGGTATTTTAAAGATATTTTCTTAGAAAAATAATTTCCTCGTGACCATTGAGCTGATATGGAAAGACAATTCCTAAGTCTGAGGAAAAAGGATGATGAGAATATCACAAAGTATAGTGCTAACATTACAAGGTTAGCAAGGCATAAAGAAAATTATATATATATCCCAAGGATTGTGATTGATCAATTCTTTGATGGGTTTAAGCCATTTCTCCATCGAGCATTAGCCTCACCATCCTTCTCATCGTACAAAGTTATTGTCTCGTGTGCTATCAAGACAGAAAAGGAATTATCTAAGTCTTTTGACGTTAAAGCAAAGAAAGAGAAAAAGAGATCTGTTTAAAACTATGGAAATGGAAAGAATGGGAAGAAGGGAAAATTTTAATATCCATCTTGCAGTAAATGTGGAAAGAAACACCCTGGTACTTGCATAAAGGGAATGGGATTCTATTACAAGTGTGGTCAAAAAAGCCTCCAATCTCATGATTTCAAGTCAAAGAAAGATGCTATCAATGTTGAATGATAAAATTGTAGAGAAAATGGGAATTATGAAAATTAATTTCCTAATCACCAAGGGAACATACCTCAGAAAAGGACAAGCAAGCAAGGACAAGCTTATGCGATCACTACTGCTGAGGTTGAAGCTTCGAAAGACGCGGTGGAAGGTAATTTAATGGTTTCCTCATGTTTAGGCAATGATTTATTTGATTCTGGATCATCTCATTGTTTCATATCTTCCCAGTTTGCAAAGAAAATTATATATTTTCAATTTTACTTAACATGGGAGTTTTCATCCAAAACAACTATGGGAAGTATCATCGCAACAATGTTTTGTGAATCTGTTCACATTAGGGAAAATAAATTTTCTTTATCTGCTGATCTCATCGTCATACCCATGATTGAATTTGATATAATACTTGGAATGGATTTGATTTCGGACCATGATGCGAAAATCTATTCTAAGAAGAAGTAGGTTACAATTTTTGACGACGATAAGGAGTACAGTGTCTTTAGAGTAGAAATGTCACCACCTGATTCTTATCTAGATCCAACCCCATTAGCTCTATTGTATTCAATTATTCTTGAAGAAGAGAATGAAATAACTATGGGTGAGGAAAAGAATTTTTGAATAGAGGACGTACCTATTGTGCAAGAATATATTGATGTGTTTCTAGAGGATTTACCTAGACATCATCTAGAACTAGATATTGATTTCTCCATTGATTTAATTCACGGTTCAAGGCACATATCAAAGACCCCTTAAATAATGGCCACTGTGGAATATGTGTAACTAATGAAAAAAGTATAGGAATTGAGTAATAAGGGATTTATTCGCCCTAGTATTTCTCCATGGGGATCCCTAGTTCTTTTTGTTAAGAATAAAGATGGATCTATGAGGTTGTGCATTGACTACAGGGATATCAATGCTATAACAATAATGAACAAGTATCCCCTAGCTTGCATTGATGATTTATTTGATAAACTTCATGGAGCTCAATATTTTTCAAAGATTGACCTTCGATCTGGATATCATTTGTTTTGTGTGAAGGAGGAAGATATTCTGAAAACATTGTTTCGAATCTGGTACGGGCATTACGAGTTTACAGTAAATCTTTTTGGATTGACTAATTCACCCTCTATCTTAATGGATCAAATGAATAGAGTTTTCAAGGAATATCTTGATGAATTTTTAGTGGTATTTATTGATGATATCTTTGCATACTCGAAAATCTATGAAGATCATGAAACACACTTGAACATTATTATAAATACTCTTAGAAGAAATGAATTATTTGGGATGTTTAATAAGTGTGAATTCTGGCTTCAAGAGATTTCTTTTCTTAGCCATACTATCTCTATGGATGGAATCTCTGTTGATCCTTCAAAAACCAAGGCAATTTAATAATGGCCCGCAACGATGAGTGTAACTGAGTTAGACAGTTTTATTGGTTTAGTAGGTTATTATCGATGTTTTGTCCAGAATTTTGCATGGTTGGCCAACCCATTAACCATGCTCACACGTATTGGGGTTAAATTTGTTTGAAAAAAAGAGTGTGAAGAATTTTTTTAGAAATGTAGAGAACATTAGTAAATTCTCCTATCTTGACTCTACTATCGGGGAATGATGGGTTTGTTCTTTATAGTGATGCTTAAAAGAATGGACTTGGTTGTGTCCTCATGCAGAATGATAGAGTTATTGCCAATGCATCACAACAACTAAATATTCATGAACAAAACTATCCCACTCATGATCTTGAATTAGCAGCTGTAATCTTTGCTCTGAAAATATGGAGACACAATCTCTATGGTGAAAAATGTGAGATATATACTAATCATAAGATTTTAAAGTATATTTTCTCATATAAATAACTCAACACGAGGAAATGATGATGGCTTGGAATACTAAAGGATTATGATTTCACTATACACTACCACTCAAGGAAGGAAAATAAGGTGGATGATGCATTTAGTAGAAAGTATCATAGTGTTTTGAACAGGATAAGAGTTTAAATGGATCATATTTTGATGGATCTAGTAAATATTGATATGGTAATAACCATGGAAGGTTAATCAAGGATAGTTTTTCAAATGGTTACCACCATCATTACTAGAATGGATAAAAATTTCTCGGACTAATGATCAGTAATTTCAAAAGAAGATTAATTCTGTGAATGATGGGGAGATTGAGTGACTTCATATATGAATATGGAATTTTGAAATTTGGGAAGAGACTTTGTGTTCCAAAAATACCTGATATAAAAAGGGAATTGTTTGATGATGCTCATAGCTCCAATTTATCTATACACCCTGGGATCACCAAGATATATAAATATTTAAAGGAACATTTTTAGTGGGACAACATGAAGAGGGAGATTGCTGATTTTGTGTAGATATGTATGGTTTGAAAACAATGGAAAGCTAGAAGGCAATAGCCTGGAGGATTCGTGAAACCTCTTCCCATACCTGAGTGGAAATGCGATAATATTATGATGGACTTTGTCATGGGGCTACCAAAGACTCTTAAATGGAATGATGCAATATGGTTCATTATTGATCGCCTTACCAAGTCAGCACATTTTCTTACTATAAGAGGAGATTTACCACTTGAATGTATTGAAATACTATATATAAATGAAGTTTTAAGACTTCATGGAGTAACCCTTTCAATTTTTTAGGTTCGTGATCCCCATTGTACATTAAGATTCTTGAAAATTATTCTTAAGACCTTGGATACTGAACTTCATTTGAGCATTGCCTACCACACTCAAACTGATGGAAAATCAAAACGGACTGTTCAATCCTTAGAAGGCATGTTGAGATATTTCTCACATGACTTTCAAGGTATGTGGGATCAATATTTACCTCTGGTAGAATTTTCCTATAACAATAGATTCCATTAAAGTATTCAGATGGCCCCATATGAAGCATTATATGAAAAGAGATGTCGCACACCAACTTTTTGGGATGATGTTGGAGAAAGAAAACTCATTGGCCCATAACTTGTCGTGGAAACAATGGAAAAGGTGATGTTATCCATACCCACATCAAAGCATCCCAAAGTAGGAAAATGAACTATGCCGATAACCGAACGAAGAATTTGGAATTTCAAGTAGGAGACCATATTTTCATGAAGGTATCTTCATGGAAGGGTATTATACATTTTGGTAAGAAGGGTAAAATGAGTCCCAGGTACATCAGACCTTTTAAAATTCTAGAACGAATTGGAGTTGTAGCTTATCCTTTGTAAATGACTCCAAGTCTCTCCAAAGAACATGATGTGTTCCGTGTATCACTATTGAGAAAACACATGCCTAACCCAACACATGTACTCACCTATGAGGAAATTTAACTGGAACATGATTTGTCTTATTGTGAAGAGCCTATCAAAATTCTTGATACAAGAGAACAAGTGCTGATAAACTAGATGAATCGTCTAGTAAAAGTTCTATGGATAAACTGTAAGGTTTGGTTCCCTGAGAACCAGCTATTTTGTACTTTGATTACATGAATGTATTATTATTATATATTGTCCATTGTTATGCATGACTATAATATAATAATGTCCTAGAATATTTGTTTCATTAACAATGTCATGGAAGATCCCCGCTATGATGAGAACATTGAAATTCTATAAAAATATTCTTAAATAATGTTCTATGGTTGGATGACATACTAAGATAGGACACATAGTATACAGATCGTCATGTGTGAGTACTCATAAGAAGATGAGACTCTCTCTCATGGATATTTCACTTAGTAATCTCCAAGATGGGAGATTATGAGAATAGACCCACCAGTAGCAATTCTTCACGTCTTCATGTCATCGTACATTTCTATATACGAGCTTGTGTAATGGTCCTCAGACTGGAAGATTATCATTAACTCATGTCATGGATCGCGCACTTAGATTTGCTGACGAAAACTGCCACGAAGTGATTTTGCAGGAAGTAGGGTACGTTGGGTGCGTTACGAATGACATGTTGTTAATGGATAAGTCAAGGAAGGATTTCTCCCTTACATATTTATAGAAGTAGATATCTCGGGCCCTTTGATTGAAATAGAACTGTCACACAAATTCCATGTCCATGGTGTCATGACGAGTTTATTTCTAGAATTCAAAGAATGACAGATCAAGCATATAGGTTTATGACGCTGCCATGAATCCTGCTTGATGAGATATTGAGACAAAGGGATTAAATTAAATAGTAAGCGTTTGTATGAGGTGACACGTCAATGCGGCATCAACTTCCTTCTCTTGGATGCCTTGACCCATTACTAGACAGTAATCTTAGAATTTAGGCTAGCCCGCCTAATGCCAATGAGAAAGAGGCCAAGAGGGTCACACACTAAGTGTATCCAAGTATCTCAAGTAGAATAATTATTGTTCCCATGCATGGTTTAATAATTATTGAAGGAAGTCTAAATAGTTTTAATGATGGAGGAAGAAGGAAATTAAAAACAAGATATACACGCTGTGTATTAATGATTACAAGCCATGTAGTTTTTCATGGAAAACAAGTACACACCGTGTATTAATGATTACACTCCATGTATATTTCATTTTGGAAAGGAAATGAAAAACAATTACACGTCTTGTATTAATGATTACATGTCGTGTAGTTTTATGGAAAACAAGTACACGTCATGTATTAATGATTACACACCGTGTAGTTTTCCAGTCGGGATTTTGAGGATATAATATTGTTTTATTAAATGATATTTATTATAATCAGCGTGGGTGCATGTCAAGGAATTAATTATTCGACCTTGGGTTTTCAATAACTGTTAATGAAATAAATAAAATGTGTAACGTGTATATTAATTGTCATAACTCTATAACCTCAAACCCGATTATAAATATTCTCCCAACCCCAACTCTTTTCCCATGAGAATCATTGTGCACAAAAATTCTGGAGAATTATCTCAAGACCGAAAGAACTCATTCCTCCAAGAACTCTCTCAATACAGGGAGAGATCCTCTTCATCGGATCAAGACAATTTAAGGCAGGAAACGCAAGCAAAGGTTTCTCCACGCTAGCACCTGGAGAAACCTTTGGAGACATCCAGAGATACATGGTGTACGAGTGGATCACCACTAAAGAAAGTCTACCCATGGATTCTTTGATGAAATGACGAATCATATCACAACATGATCAAGAATATCAATGAAGAAAGAACACCCAAGAGGTACATCTTGTCAATTAATTAAATTAATTATAATCAACCTGGGAGGATCCACTTTTGTGGTTCCAGGACATTTCTTCTTCTCTGTCAATTTCTGTGAATCGATCTGTGGAGACTGATGTTTATCATCGTATTGATCCCAGATTAATCATTGCTAATGATAAAAAGACAAGTGGGGACATCCACCCATGTGCTTCCGCTACACCCGGAACCTTTAATAAGTATTAGAGCGTGGTGACAACATTGATTATCATTATTTAATTTTCGTTGATAATTTATGAATTTATATTTGACTCAATTCATGATAAATAGTTCTATTAAACTGAATGACTGAGATCTATCTTCCTCATTCATTTCTTGATTCACATCACAAAAATGACATTTTAATTTTAATTTTGATTAAAATAAAAATGAAGAACTCATCCGGAGGAGCCACTATTTCTGTTTGTACAATACGGGAATCTAGGTTGTGTAATGAAAACTACACTCCGTGTAAATAGTTTCAATGAAATGGTATTGGTCTTCCAAACCACATCGTGTGAATTGAGTATACCTGTGTTTTATTACACCGTGTTGACCAGAAATGAACAACGCATGGAACCGGAATACACAGCGTGTATGTTGGATCAACATGACATGTAGTCTGATCTGACCCAAGTGAAACCGTGTACAATGAGAAGCTGTGTTCCGCGTACACGGGATTTCCAGGCCAGTAACCGCATAACAATAAAGTACATGCCGTGTTAGATTAATTTACATGTCGTGTACTCCAAAATTTCCAATGTAGATAAAACACGCCAAATCCCTCGGCGTGTACTTTGGATAAAGGGCGAAAGGAAATACACACTGTGTAAAATAAACTACACACCGTATACATTCCAGCAATAAAATATCACCAGGTTTCCTCCAAAAGTAAAAAGACTTGTACAAGGGATATGGATGAGAAGAATCTCAAGGAAATTCATAAAGGAATTTAAGATAAATAATTGATTAATTATAAGATCATAATTAATTAATTTCAAGCATGAATTATCTTAAATAATAGAATGATTAAAAGAATTTGAATTCTAAATATGTGTAAATGTCATTGCATGCTATGAAATATCATGAGATAGACCAAATACCCTTTGTATGTCTGTTTTTTTTTCATTTAAATTTGTTTCATTTAAATTCGTTGGAATGTGAGCCTTCTTCCAATAAAATGTAGGGCATGCATGCCCATGATTTCTTTAATGTAAACCCCATTTAATGGAAGATCTCCCAAGATAGAGGAGATGGTTCAAAACACGAAGATGAGTTGAAACCAACCCAATAAGATACAAAGTTGGACAGGTAGGAGCTGCAAAAACACGAACCATCGGTTCAAGGTGTTTCTCCCTAGGTCAGGGTTAGCTTATCAATCCACTAGATACGCTAACCAATAAAATCTCATGATCAAGCCATATTATTTTATTTATTACTAATTGAATGGTTTATTTATTATGTATGTGTTGTCGCGATCACATAGTTAATGAAATGAACAAGCATGCAAAGATGAAATAAAATAAAAATCGGATTATGCGTAAACATTATCAGAACCAGGTTAATCACTTAAGAAAGTATCACTTAATATTAAAAAGCATGTGATAATGTGAAACTATGCATAAAGGATTAAAATCCCTCAATACCCTATTAAGTTAGACGAAGCCTTCTGTTACTTGATTAAGGGAAAGACTCAATAAAACTATGTGTTTTACCAACCCTTGTTGGGAAATTTACTTTTATAAAGGAATCCCATATGAAAGGTTTCGCGTTGACTTAACCATATTACATCAAGAGGTGTATCCCTTTCTATACTTGATGTAATATTGGAGGCATGAGTTGAGAAAATCCAAGTCAGGATTTCAGGATTGGGGAGTCCACTCAACAGATCAAGGAACTGTAATCTCACAGTTTGGAAAGACCTGCTTACCTAAATACCTTAAAATAGCTTGACCAACCCTTGTTGGGATTATGTGAAGGAGAATATGGATCCTTGCCACTAGAATGTAAAAGCAACTAGACATTCCGGGTTCAATGGTGAGGGCCATTGAGACTTGATAAAATAGTGGGATAAATAATAAAATTTATTATTTCTCATAAAATGTAATCAAGAAAGTACTGATAAATCTTCTCTTTTAAATTATAGAATCAAATATGACAAGCTCGTCAACCACATATTATCTGTGATCAATTCTGGAAAAAGACAATATCTTCACCGGTAGTAACTTTCATGGATGGTTTAGGCGCCTTCAGGTTATCCTACGCCATTAATGAATGTTTTACATGCTGGAGTCCTCACTTATTGATTCTCCTACCCATGGGGAAGTGATAAAGATTTCTTGATATATGATAAAAATTTGAACTATTCACTCTACGTTCAATGTTTGATGCTATCATCAATGTCTAGTGAGCTCATAAAGTCTCATGAAGACATGGATGCCTATAGAATGCTCGAGCACCCTTGTGGTCCATAACAGGAGAGAGAAAGACAAGAAAGTTTTGAGATCTCCAAGGCTCTATTTCAGAGCAAACATGGAGACGGTGCCCCATCCGGGAATCATGTAGTCAAGCTCATTGGCTACATTGAGCGCTTGAAGGTTCTTGGGTTTAAACTCCCAGAGGAACTGGGTAACAATATCATTCTCTCATCACTCCTCCAAAGCTTCTCTAACTTTGTTGTAAATTTCAACATGAACAACATTGAGAAGTCTCTATCTAATCTTCTTATCCTTATTCGCCAAGTGGAAAATGATATGAAGCGTGAAAATCCTTCTGTCCTTATGGTGAATAAAAGGAAAGGAAAGTCGAAGAGCTTTAAGCCCAAAGATTCTTCAAGGCCTTCCAATAAAAGGAAGATCAAAGGGGAGGCAATAGAACATGATGTTGTTTGCTTCTCATGTGGCAAGAAGGCCCAATGGAAGAAAAACTTCACCCAGCCAAGGAAGAAAGGGGAAGCTTCAGGTGTGTTTGTTATCGAATGAAATCTATCTATTTCTATCAATTGGGTATTAGATACTACTTGTGGTTCTCACATATGTATCCAAATACATGAACTAAGTAGTTTCAGAAAGATTGACAGAGGTGAGGTGGATCTACGAGCAGCCAACGAAGCCAGACTCACTGATGTAGCTGTCAGAGACTACCACCTCATATTGCCTACTAAGATAGTATTGGTTTTGAAAGGATGTTGTTATGTACCCTATGTAACCAAAAACATTATTTCAATATCTAGAGTAGATACTGATGTATTCATCTTCAATATTGGAAGTGGATGTTGCTAATTTTATAAAGACTGCATTTGTTTTGTTAGGGCACATTTATATAACAACATTTCTGTGTTAGACTACACAAACCAAGTAATGGCAATCGATGACAATTTTAATTCACATGACTCATACCACACCAAACTTTGGCATGACCGGCTATGTCATGCCAATGAGAAACGTTTGAAAAAATTACATCAAGATGGGTATTTAGTTTATTTAGAACTAAAACCACTTAGTGTATGTCATGCGTGTCTACAAGGCAAAATGACCAAAGCCCCATTTAGTGGGAAAGGTGAAAGGGATAAAAAGATTCTAGAATTAGTTCACACATATGTGTGTGGACCATTTCCAATTGAAGCAAGGGGTAGGTTATCATACCTCATAAATTTTACTAATGATTTTAGTAGATATGGATATATTTACTTAACGAGGTATAAGTCAGAATCTTTTGATCAGTTCAAATAATAAAAGAATGAATTTTAGAACTATCATGGTATGAAGATTAAGAAACTCCACTCAGATATAGCAGGATAATATCTTCATCAGGACATCATTGATTTCTTATGGGATTTTGGGATTCTGTCTCAACACACTCCTCCTTACACACCTCAGTGGAATGGTGTAAGTGAAAGGTGGAACCGCACCCTGTTGGACATGGTGAGATCAATGATGTTTCAAGAGAGTCTTCCATTATCCTTTCTGGGATATTCATTACAAACAGAAGCACACATACTAAAACAAGTACCAAAAAAATCGATAAATGGTATTCCATACGAGTTATGGAGTGGATGCAGAGCCATGTTATCGAATTTACATGTGTGGCGTAGCGAAGAATTTGTTAAGGCCTCTCTAGGTAACACACTTGCTCCTTGAGGCACAAAGTGTATCTTTATAGGATATCCCAAGGAAACAAGGGGATACTACCTATACAACCCCTCAGACAAAAATGTTACAGTGGCAAGACATTCCATATTCCTTGAAAGGGAGCACCTCTACAAAAGAGATAGTGGGAGAGATAGACTTTGATGAAGTCGAGGATCAAGATACGTAGGATTTGATACAAGAACAGATTCCACAAAGCCCTGTGGAAGAACAATATGTTCCAGAGACACAAGAACTGCGTAGGAGCATGAGAGAGGTGAGAGAACCAGAACGATATGGTTTTCTTTTCACTGAGGATGGTGATTCATTATTGTTTGACAATGATGATCCTCTTACCTACAAGGAAGCAGTTGAAGGAAAAGACGTTGCTAAGTGGAAAGAAGCCATGAATTCAGATATGGATTCCATGCAACAAAACCAAGTATTTATTGTGGTAGATCCTCCAGTTTATGTAATGCCTATTGGTAATAAATGTGTATTCAAGAAGAAACTGCACATGGAGGGGAAAGTTAGCACCTATAAGGCATGACTGGTTGCCAAAGGTTTTAGACAGCATCAAGGAATTGACTAAGATGAACCCTTTTCACCGACAGTGATTCTGAAATCCATCAAAATCCTACTGGCCATTTCCGCTTACCATGACTATGAAATTTGGAAAATCAATGTCAAAATAGCATTCCTCAATGGGAACCTCCAAAAAGATGTCTACATGACTCATCCTGAAGGTTTTGTGACTCCAAAGGATTCCAACATGGTATGAAAGTTGCATAAATCCATTTATGGATTAAAGAAAGCATCAAGGTCATGGAGCACTCATTTTGATGAATCCTTAACAGAATTTGGATTTGTTAATATTGAATGTGAGCCTTGTTTCTACAAAGGGTTTTGTAACATCCCAGGTAAATATAGAATAATAAATTTTCATATTTATTAATATTTACGAATTAAATATTAATTTTACTTTAAAGGGGTTGCTATGTTCGATAGCGTACCCGATACACAACAAAGAGTTTCATTGAAATCTTACGTTTCATACTAGTAATAAAATAATATTATTTTAAATGGTAGTTAACACATAGCCGTTGTATTGGCAGGAAAGGATATAAGTAACTAACATATGATTATATATATTTTTTAAATGTTTTTACATTTATCTAATAAAAGATAAAGGCTTAAAATACGGAAAGAATTCAATTTTAGGCATATATACCCTAATTTTCACTAAAGGTTCACGTATCGCCTTTTGATGGAGAACATTCATTAAATATAGTTTTGTTAACTCTTATACATTATATTAGACCAAATAAAACTCTTATTTCGAATTGGGACATCAAAATTTACTTTGTGTAAATTTTTGGTATTTTTTCCGATAAAGTTCATTTTTTAATGAATAGTGAAAAATGTTGTATTTTAATTCAAAACCTCTTTTTAATCTAATTTATTTATATTTTTAGATTATCGTTTGAATTGGTTTTAAAGTGAAATTATAATAAATTTTTACCATTTAATCCAATAGTGGTCGTTGGAATTAATTTCACTTTGAAATCGGACATAAACTAGTGCCAATCTTTTAATATTTATTGTTTCATAAAAACACGCTATTTGCTCTTACAGCGGGAATTAATTATTAAATTTATTAATGAAACTTATATGTTTCGAATTTTTTAAAATGGAATTCATTTTTTAATTCGGAATATCAAATATAGCTTAGGGTGAAGTATTGGTATTTTTCTGAAAAAATTCAATTTTTGATGAATAGTGAAACCACTAAGTGGTACTTAAAAAACTGATTTTTCGTTTAAATGAAATTTTACCACCTCTGTGTTTTGAATTTAAAAAATCCGACATAAATGGTTTTAATTAAGAAGTATAATGTGGTTAAATGGGATTAAAATATTTTTTTGGTGAATAGTAACTTTTATGTTTTTAATCGGGATTAGAGGTAATTAGTGTAGTTTAAGGTAAAAATAATGTTTTAATAATATTAAATGAACTTGACACATGTCCTACCCTTATTGGATTTGTCATTTCCGACCAAGACAACCCATGGGTATATTTTTGGGACCCCATGGAGCCACTTGGGTAAGATAATGACATTAATGACTTTTATTTGAAGTTGAAATTAAAATGTCACAAACATGAGATGTTTTACTAAAACAATTACTAAATGGGGTTATACAAGTCATATTTTTGACTATAAATATTCATTAGAAATATAAAAAGATTTCCTATATCATGATAATTTTTTATAATTTTTAGACATTAAATAAATTAAATTATTTATGGCACCATGATGATTCAACGATTACCTCATTATTTAACGATTTAAATAAAATGAAAATATAATGTAAAATCTAAGACCTAAACTTTTCAAAAACCTATGGGATTAGTGGATTTCGAACCCTTATCACCTTATCCAAGAAGAATATCAATTTGGGACCTTTTAAGTCCGAAAACCATTTTAAAATAAAGTTACATTTCTTTACTTTCCAAGAGTGTCCCTCCTCTCCTCTTATAAAAGGCCCCCAACTCTACCACCTTACCCACACTTCCAAAGCCTTTGGATCAGCCAAAACCTGCCCATTTTGTCTCTCCACATCCCTCTAGAACTCTTATAAGCCTAAATTTGGGCATAAGTCTTCCCAAGGAAGCCTTTGAGCTCTAATCTAAGAGAGTTACCCGATTTTAAGGTAATGTCTTCACTTGTGTCCTTTTGTTTTATTTTGCTTCTCTACCCCCCTAAACTCTTCTTATTCATTTCTTTTGTAACAAATAGAGTATATTAAATATACTAGGATATTTTTATAAGATGATTTCTAGCTACACTTACACACACCTACATCTAATGGTTAAAGAACATACTGTTTCCGTGGATGGCGAATTTCTACCTCATGAAACGATGATTGTTCAACACTCATATAACACCTTCAAAGGTGGCCATTAAGATGTCACTATATTTATATATGATATATAATATGTTTATGTTTTCCTTATGCTTCTGTATTTTTAATTTGTGTCATAACTTTATGGTTTCCATTGTGGGTAAACACAATAATTTCATTTTAGGAAGTGCGGACTACCGCCGCCTCAAAGTGATTTGATTCGTTAATGTCATATGTGGGACGTATAAAGGATGGATTTAAAGTTATTATATATGATGTTATACTGGAATTATAATATACCTTTATATCATTATTATTTATTTCCATTAAAGTATGAGATAGAAATGAAAGTAGCGTTCATGCGTACGTACGGCATACCGTCTCCATGAACGGTGAATTTCATTTCTTATCCCCAAATGTAATGTACTATTATAAGTATATATATATATAATGGATATATATGATTTATGTTAAATCTAAATGATGAATATAATTCTGTAATTAAAATATACATACCTCTCATTTAGTTTTAATTCCATTAATATGACAATGAAATGAAAGTAGCGTTCATTCGTACGTATGACTTACCGTCCCCATGAACGGTGCATTTCATTTCTTACCTCTAAATGATTATGTAATATTATAAATACATGTATATTCTGGATATATATGATATATATGATATCCAAATCATAAATATCATTCTGGATATAATGAACCTTTGACCACACGAACAACATGTAATTGTAAGAAGTCCACTTTCGACTGAAGAACCAAGTATCAACAAAACAAACATTATTAACTTAAATGATTACATAATGTTTATAACATGGTAATAAGTGATATAAAAGTAATAATTAACTTTAAAAAGGTTCTTAATCAATTAGAAATTAACTCATGTTTATTATTCAGAACGTTAAAGAATGATCGAGTCAAGTCGGACCCAAGGTAAGGGAACTTCTTAACCCAATTTCCATTCTTTGGGTTAATCTCCTACTTTAAAATTATGTCATGATATTATTATGTCCTATATTGTATTTATACTTTCATTATGTGTAAATATAGTGAATACACATAATAGATCTACTTTATTTAAAAAATGAACTTTCTAAGGGACTTCGTCTCAATCTCCTTTCATTGAGGCATATTTTTGTTTTATACAACAGTTCCTTTAATACGGTGTATAAACCCCTTTGACTTTTACATTTATTCAAAAGGAATCATTTTATACGAATCATTTTACTAAACGACAAAAGGGAATGTTTTTGTCGTATGTATGCGGTGACAACAACTTCTCCGCCGCCGCGAGTATTATTTGGTATTTGGCTTCCTCAACAAGTCATAATGTTTTTAAAATGAAATAAATATCATATACTCTTTTATGTATTTTGGTATTGAAAATGGTTTTATAATGGATTTGTTATGTCAATATATTTATGTGATATATTGTGATCAAAGTGTGGAAATTTTTTCTTTCCATTATATTTGTTTTATGTTTTATGATTTTATATTGGTACTTGGACATTTGACGGGTGGTTACGTGATAAACCATATGACGGGTGGTGCCATGAATACTAGGACGGGTGGTTACGTTATAAACTCCAATGCATTGGGTATGGAAGTTGGCTGTATGGCTATTCCATTATGGGATATGTGTGGAAGTCGACCGTATAGTTATTCCATTTAAGTATGTTTATGTCCCAAGTTACTTTTATATGTTATGTGATCTTTATATGGGTTTTATGGTAATCTTTTGGTTACAAAAGGGTAATTAATGATCTTTTATTCAGTGAAGAGTTTTTACTACTTCATAAAGGTGAAAAGTATTACATTGATAAAGTATACATGGTTTACTTGTTGTTTTGATAAACTAACAGTTTTCATTCTTTGTGTATCCCTTACTGAGCTTTTTATGCTCACCCTAAGTTTTTTTGAAATGTTTTTCACATGACTTAATGTGGAATAGGGTCAAGGATGGGATCCAAGGAAAGTCATGCTATATAAAACATGGAACTAGACATTTTTTTAAGAGTTTTTATTCTATGGAAACTTAGTAGAATTGTCTACTTTATAATCTTTTGAGATGAAATAGTTATGTTCTAATTCTCTAAAACTCTAAACCTGAAAATATCCTCAATGTGAATTATTCATTTAATTCAGTATTAAGTAAGGTTTAAGGCCGGGTCCATATACTTGGTATCAAAGGTCGGTTTAGACAACTTTAGGAGTTATAAAATTGTTAAATTATAAGTTAATTTATGGTACGACTGAAATGATATAGCATTTAAAGATTTCCATGTTGATTCGCCTAAGATATTTCTGTGTTCAGAATGGTTTTCCGCAGAGGAAACAAAAGGGTAAGTAATGATATTTTATTCAGTGAAGAGTTTTTACTACTTAATAAAGGTGAAAAGTATCACTTTGATAAAGTATACATGGTTTATTTGTTGTATTGATAAACTAACAGTTTTCATTCTTTGTGTATCCCTTACTGAGCTTTTAATGCTCACTCCAAGTTTTTTTGAAATGTTTTTCACAGGACTTAATGTAGAATAGGGTCAAGGATTGGATCAAGGGAAAGTCATGCTATATAAAACATGGAACTAGACATGTTTTTTTAAAGATTTTTTATTCTATGGAAACTTAGTAGAAGTGTCTACTTTGTAATCTTTTTAGATGTAATAGTTATGTTCTAATTCTCTAAAACTCTAAACCTGAAAAGATCATCAATGTAAATTATTAATTTAATTCAATATCAATTAAGGTTTAGGGCCGTGGCCTTATAGGTTTAGTGGAAGTGCAGTTGTTTTCCTAATAGTATATGTTGATGACATATTACTAATTGGAAACGATGTGCCTCTCTTACAGTCAGTTAAGGCATGGTTGGATAAATGCTTCTCTATGAAAGACTTGGGCGAGGCAACATATATTATTGGGATCAAGATCCATTGTGATAGATCTAAGAGAATACTAGGCCTAAGTCAAAGTAGATAAATTGACAAGATATTGAAGAGATTCGGTATGGAACAGTCCAAGAGGGGATTGTTGCTAGTGTCACATGACTTTAATCATTTCAATAAAATGTGTCCTCAGACACAAAAGGAAAGAAAGAAAATGTCAAGGATCACTTATGAATCCTCGATGGGATATTCATGTATGATATGATATGTACAAGGCTAGATTTTGCTTACGCATTATGTACGGTATGCAGATATCAAGTTGATCCAGGAGACCACCATTGGATGGCAGTCAAAACTATCCTTAAGTATCTAAGGCGTACTAATGATATGTTCCTGGTTTATGGAGGAGATGAGGAACTAGTCATCAGAGGACATGTAGATTCTAGTTTCCAGACTGATCAAGATTACATGACGTCACAAACTAGATACATCTTCAGTTTGAATGGAGGTGCAGTGATCTGGAAGAGCTCAAAGAAAAGTGTGGTGGCAGATTCTACAGCAGAATCTAAATATATCGTAGCTTTTGAGGCATCCAAAGAAGCAGTATGGATGCGAAGTTTCATCTAAGAGTTGGATGTAGGACCTAGAAGTAAAGACCCTATCACACTCTATTATGATAATACTGCAGCGGTGGCACTTTCAAAAGATCCAAGGTCACATTAGCGGACAAAGCACATACTTTAGAAGTATCATCTCTTGAGGGATTTTTCTCAGAGAGGTGAAGTTGCAGTGAGCAGTATTTCCACATAAGACAATGTGGCAGACCCCTTGAATAAAGCCTTGACTCAAGAGAAACATGATCATCATGTGAGGTCTAGCGGACTAAAAGTCATAGGTAGTTGGCTCTAATCCAAGTGGGAGTATGTAAGGGTTGGTGTTCTTGAGAACCAACTGTTTTTCACTTTGATTACATGAATGTACTCTTATTATATATTGTTCATTATTCTGAATGACTTTATTATAATAATGACATGGAATATTTATTGCATTAATAAGGTCATGTAAGATCCCCTCTATGATGAGAACCATGAAATTCTATAACAATATTCTTAAATAAAGTTCTATGATTGGATTGCATACTATGATAGGATACATAGTATACAGACCGTCATGTGTGAGTACTCGTAAGAAGTCGAGACTATCTCTCAGGGAGTTCGCACTTTGTAATCTCCAAGATTGGAGATTACGAGAAACGATCCGCCAGTAGAAATTCCACATGTCTTAGTGTCATCGAACATTTCTATCTACGAGCATGTGTAATGGTCCTTAGAATGGATGATTATCATTACGTCATGTCATGACTCATGCTCTTAGATTTTCTAACGAAAAATGTCATGAAAAGAGTTGGCGGGAAGTAGGGTACGTTGGGTGCATCACGAATGACATGTTGTTAATGGATAAGTCAAGGAAGGATTTCTTCCATCCATATTTATGGAAGTAGATATCTCAGATCCTTTGATTGAAATATTACTATCGCACAAATTCCATGGCCATGGTGTCATGATGAGTTTATTTCTAGAAGTCAAAGAATGAAATATCAAGCATATAGGTTTATGACACTAACATGAAACTGGCTTGATGATATATTGATACAAATGGATTAAATTACACACTAAGAATTCATATGAGGTGACACATCAATGAGGCATCAACTTCTTTCTCATGGGTGCCTTGACCCATTGCTAAACAGTACTCTTGGAATTTAGGTAAGCCCGCCCAATGCCAACAAGAAAGATGCCTAGAGGTTCACACACTATGTGTATCCAAGTATCTCATGTAGAATAAAGATTATTCTCGTACGCGGTTTAATAATTATTCAAGGAAGCCTAAATTGTTTTAATGATGGAGGATGAAGGAAATGAAAAACAAGATATACACGCCGTGTATTAATAATTACATGTGATGTACTTTTTCATGGAAAACATGTACACACCATGTATTTATGATTACATGTCGGGTAGTGTTCATTTTGGAATAGAAATGAAAAAAAAGTACACGCCATGTATTAATGATTACACGCTGTGTAGTTTTATGGAAAACAAGTACACGCCGTGTATTAATGATAAAATGTCGTGTAGTTTTACAATCGGGATTTTAAGGATATAATATTGTTGTATTAAATGATATTTATTATAATCAGTGTGGGTTCATGTCAAGGAATTAATTATTCGACATGGGGTTTTCAACAAGAGTTGATGAAAAAAATAAAATGCATAACGCACATATTTATTTTCATAACTTTATAACCTCAAACCTGATTATAAATATCCTCACAACCCCAACTCTTTTCCCATGAGAATCGTTCTGCACAACAATTCTGGAGAATTCTCTCAAGGTCGAAAGAAATCCTTCTTCCAATAACGCTCTCATGACCGAGAGAGATCCTCTTCATCGGATCAAGATGATCTAATGCGGGTAACACAAGCAAAGTTTTCTCAACGCTAGCACCCAGAGACACCATTGGCGAGGTCTAGAGATATGTGGTGCACGTGTGGATCACCTCTAGAGGAATTCTACCCTTGGATCCTACGGCACAATGACTAATCACATCGCAACGTGGTCAAGACTATCAATGAATAAAGAACACCCAAAAGGCACTTCTTGTCAATTAATTAAATTAATTATATTCAACCTTTGATGGTCCACTTTTGTGGTTCCGGGACCTTTCTTCTTATCTATCAATTTTTGTGAATCTGTCCATGGAGACTGGCATTTATCATCGTATTGATCCCAGATTGATCATTGGTAATGAAAAACATCCAAGTGGGTACATCCACCCATGTGCTTCCACTGGGCCCGGAACCTTCCGAAACCATAAGATGGAAGAGGCGATGTGGGAACCTGAGGAAATTATGACGGAGAACCACCCGAATTTTTTTATGCATTAATATTCTAGAAATTTAAAGGGCTAAATTGTTGGGCGGAGAAAGAAAGGAGTGATGGCAAGAGGGGGGGTGAATAGCCTTTTAAAAAATGATTAACCATTTAAAATCAAAGTTGAAAGTGCAGCGGAAATAAAGAGGCAAGACACAAGAATTGATAACGGAGTTCGGCCTAAAACCCGGCCTACGTCTCCGCTCCCAACTCAACCGTTGAGAGATTTACTACCGCTTGCTTTTCAATGGTTTTAGCAAGAAACCCAC
The DNA here is from genome assembly GCA_963277665.1 of Viscum album. Classification (NCBI taxonomy): domain Eukaryota; kingdom Viridiplantae; phylum Streptophyta; class Magnoliopsida; order Santalales; family Viscaceae; genus Viscum; species Viscum album. Next base: position 1,367,942,585 of record OY728162.1, on the reverse strand, counting down.
TAGACTTTACAGGTTAGTCTAGAACCTATTACAGCTTGCTTTTAATGGTAATGCAAGAACCCACTTGCTTTCAATGGTTGATCAAGAACCCACTAGCCTTCTTACAGGTGAAGGCTAGCTCACCTATGTCTCAAGCCTTTTAAAAGGTAAGGCTTGACCAACCTCTTCACACCTTGAAGGTGGTGTGAAAACCCAAGAGAGAAGATGAGAGAAAGAGTTGGGGGTTTGTAGGCACAAACCCAAATTGAAGCTCAAAATAAATAAAGCAAGAAAAACCGTAATTGGGAAGTCTTGGGCGCCAATGGATGATTGGAGTTGAAGACGTGCACTCTCAAGCTTCTTTGGTGATGCTCCTTGGATTTGGAATTGGATTGGAGCAGTTGGGGTTCCTTGGAGGAAGTCCGCCGGAGGTTCGCCAAATGATGTAAAATGTGTCCGTTGGCTTCACAATTGTTTTGACTATTTTCCTTGGACCTCCGGGGGTTCCTAGTCCTTTATTTATAGAGGGGGAACCCTCATATGGCCTTTGGAGGCCTTTGGAGCCGTTGGAGAGGCTTTCAGAGCTGTTGGAGGCCAAGTGGACAGGCTGGTCAAAAGCCCAACGGCTAGTTTGACTGGCTCCACCGGCTGACCGGTACAGATCCACTGGTTGGCCGGTGTGTGCAAAATGGAGGAGGGCTCGGGCTCAGGCTCCACCGGCTAGCCGGTGCTGAGGCCACCGGTTGGCCGGTGCTTAGGCAGTAGGTGTCACTGTTCTGGCTGGGTTCCACCGGCTGGCCGGTGCTGAGGCAGTGGCTCAGCCTTCTGTCTGAGTGCCACCGGCTGGCCGCTGGTGTGACACCGGTTGGCCAGTGGTCTGGATTTCAGTCCATTTTGGCTTTTTGCCTTCTTGGCCTTCTTGGCCCAATTCCTTGGCACCTTGAATGAATGCCTATCATACAAAAACACTTTGGGTAGAGAAAGAAAGGAGTGATGGCAAGAGGGGGGTGAATTGCCTTTTAAAAAATGATTAACAATTTAAAATCAAAGTTGAAAGTGCAGCGGAAATAGAGAGGCAAGACACAAGAATTGATAACGGAGTTCGGCCTAAAACCCGGCCTACGTCTCCGCTCCCAACTCAACCGTTGAGAGATTTACTACTGCTTGCTTTTCAATGGTTTTAGCAAGAAACCCACTAGACATTAAAGATTAGTCTAGAACCTATTACAGCTTTCTTTTAATGGTAATGCAAGAACCCACTTGCTTTCAATGGTTGAGAAAGAACCCACTAGCCTTCTTACAGGTGAAGGCTAGCTCACCTATGTCTCAAGCCTTTTAAAAGGTAAGGCTTGACCAACCTCTTCACACCTTGAAGGTGGTGTGAAAACCCAAGAGAGAAGATGAGAGAAAGAGTTGGGGGTTTGTAGGCACAAACCCAAATTGAAGCTCAAAATAAATAAAGCAAGAAAAACCGTAATTGGGAAGTCTTGGGCGCCAATGGATGATTGTAGTTGAAGACTTGCACTCCCAAGCTTCTTTGGTGATGCTCCTTGGATGTGGAATTGGATTGGAGCAGTTGGGGTTCCTTGGAGGAAGTCCGCCGGAGGTTCGCCAAATGATGTAAAATGTGTCTGTTGGCTTCACAATTGTTCAGACTATTTTCCTTGGACTTCCGGGGGTTCCTAGTACTTTATTTATAGAGGGGGAACCCTCATATGGCCTTTGGAGGCCTTTGGAGCCGTTGGAGAGGCTTTCGGAGCCGTTGGAGGCCAAGTGGACATGCTGGTCAAAAGCCCAACGACTAGATTGACTGGCTCCACCGGCTGACCGGTACAGATCCACCGGTTGGCCGGTGTGTGAAAAATAGAGGAGGGCTCGGGCTCAGGCTCCACCGGCTGGCCGGTGCTGAGGCCACCGGTTGGCCGGTGCTTAGGCAGTAGGTGTCACTGTTCTGGCTGGGTTCCACCGGCTGGCCGGTGCTGAGGCCACCGGTTGGCCGGTGCTGAGGCAGTGGCTTAGCCTTCTCTCTGAGTGCCACCGGCTGGCCGCTGGTGTGACACCGGTTGGCCGGTGGTCTAGATTTCAGTCCATTTTGGATTTTTGCCTTCTTGTCCTTCTTGGCCCAATTCCTTGGCACCTTGAATGAATGCCTATCATCCAAAAACACTTAAAACAATATTAGAAAAACAAGAGGGTGATTGTGATCATTAAAATAAAACCACGAGGGGTTCGAGAGGTACAACAATCTCCCCCTATTTTGATGATCACAATCACCAAAACAATCAATGTAAAAACTGAAATGAAAGGCATGCTTTAAAAGATTTTTCCCCCAATCAACCATAAATTTCTCCCCCTTTGTGATTATCAAAATAGCACGGGGCATAAAACTTGATTGAGGGAAACAGTTGAAAAACAAGATAAAGTTTTTAAATCAATTGAAATTTTTGAAATTTGAATTGAAAGTTTTGAATTGAAATTTTGAAATGAAAAATTGAATAACAGTTTGAATTGAAAGTTTTGAAAAGAAAATTGAATTGAAAGTTTTGAATCGAAAATTGAAATGAAAAATTTGAATTGAATATTTTGAAATGAAAATTTTGATACCAAGTGTTGAAATTGAAAGTTTGAATTGAAAGAATTGAATAAGAATTTGGATACACAAAAAGGCTTAAACGATCCTAACTCCCCCTAAATAAAAACAACAAATCACCGGGGAGAGGTTTTTGAAACCGAGACAAATTTTGGCCCGGAGAGACTCGCTAGAAGGGATTTTTCAATCCATACTTGTCTAGTGGCAGGTCTTCTCCTATAAAATTCATCATTGAAAGAAATGGTTTTGGGCCTTCCATACCGGGCATTTTTGCAATTGCACTCATAAATTAAGTGCCCGGGTTTTTTGCAATAATTACAAAATTTATTTTGAGAGCTCCCCCTTACAAAAATAGTTGGAGCATGGTAAGAGGAAGCTTTCTTGGAATAGCCAAGCCCTTCGGTGGTTCTAGATATGCGTTGGGAACCAAGCAAATTGTTCAAATTCTGTTCACCTTGGGTGAACAGAGCAAGGGATTCCCTTAAATCTTTGATAGTTGATTCCATGGAATCAATATCGGGAAGGTTTTGGATTTTGAGGGTCAACTCTTCCTTCTCTTTGAGAAGTTGTTCTTTTTCGGAAGAGAGTTTTTTGAAATTCTTTTTTAAAGAAACAAATTTGGAAGAAAGTCCGTGAAAACCTTCCTCCAATTGATCTCTCGCATGTTGGAGATCCTCATAGGATAAATGATTAAAAGAATTGGAAGAACTAGAGGATGAGGAGTCGGAAGATGTTACCTCATTACATGCCATTAGGAATTTATTACCGTTGTTGCTTGAGGAGGAGGAGGAGGATGATGTGGAGCTATCACTCCATGTGGCCTTGAAAGCCTTCTTCATGAACTTGTGCATCCTGCGGGCAAGGTTCTCCATTTCGGAATCGCCGCTTGAAGAGGAAGACGATGAGGAGGAGGATGAGCTTTCTTCTTTTTGAGCTTTGAAGGCGATGTTCTTTGGAACTTTGACCGGTTTGCCTTCTTTTTCAGCTTGCCTCCTCATGGTGATCTCATAAGTCATGAGGGATCTGATAAGCTCTTCGACCGGCATGTTCTTGATGTCCTTCGCTTCTTGAATTGCCGTCACCTTTGGTGCCCATGAGCTAGGTAGGATCCAAAGGATCTTCTTGAACATCGTCTCTGCAGACACATCATCACCAAGGGACTTTCTCCCATTGTAAACATCAGTAAAACGAGTAAACATATCAGTAATATTTTCAGATGGATGCATGGTAAAAGACTCAAAATCTTTACGGTACATGTCCAATCGAGTATCCTTAACTTTGTTGGTCCCCTCATGGGTAACCTCCAAAAGTTTCTAGATTTCGTGTGAGGAGGTGCATGTGGAAACTTGATTGAACTCATTACGATCAAGGCCGCAATGTAGAGCGTTCATGGCTTTTCCATCAAACTCGAAATTTTTAATATCGGCTTGAGTCCATTTGGATTCATCGGGGGAAGAGAGAGTGTAACCTTGCATGACAATTTTATAAATGGGATAGCCAATGCTTCTAAGAAAAGTAGTCATGCGGGTTTTTCAATAGTTATAGTCGGTTCCATCAAAAAATGGAGCACGACCCAAAGAAAAGCCTTCAGGGGCGAAAGAAGTGGAATCCATAAAAAAGGATCTTAAATTTGAAACCGGTTAGGGTATTACTCAAATTTTGCCATTGATACCAATTGTTGGGCGGAGAAAGAAAGGAGTGATGGCAAGAGGGGGGGTGAATTGCCTTTTAAAAAATGATTAACAATTTAAAATCAAAGTTGAAAGTGCAGCGGAAATAAAGAGGAAAGACACAAGAATTGATAACGGAGTTCGGCCTAAAACCCGGCCTACGTCTCCGCTCCCAACTCAAACGTTGAGAGATTTACTACCGCTTACTTTTCAATGGTTTTAGCAAGAAACCCACTAGACTTTACAGGTTAGTCTAGAACCTATTATAGCTTGCTTTTAATGGTAATGCAGAACCCACTTGATTTCAATGGTTGAGAAAGAACCCACTAGCCTTCTTACAGGTGAAGGCTAGCTCACCTATGTCCCAATCCTTTTAAAAGGTAAGGCTTGACCAACCTCTTCACACCTTGAAGGTGGTGTGAAAACCCAAGAGAGAAGATGATAGAAAGAGTTGGGTGTTTGTAGGCACAAACCCAAATTGAAGCTCAAAATAAATAAAGCAAGAAAAACCGTAATTGGGATGTCTTGGGTGCCAATAGATGATTTGAGTTGAAGACGTGCACTCCCAAGCTTCTTTGGTGATGCTCCTTGGATGTGGAATTGGATTGGAGCAGTTGGGGTTCCTTGGAGGAAGTCCGCCGGAGGTTCACCAAATGATGTAAAATGTGTCCGTTGGCTTCACAATTGTTCCGACTATTTTCCTTGGACTTCCGGGGGTTCCTAGTCCTTTATTTATAGAGGGGGAACCCTTATATGGCCTTTGGAGGCCTTTGGAGCCGTTGGAGAGGCTTTCGGAGCTGTTGGAGGCCAAGTGGACAGGCTGGTCAAAAGCCCAACGGCTAGTTTGACTGGCTCCACCGGCTGACCGGTACAGATCCACCGGTTGGCCAGTGTGTGCAAAATGGAGGAGGGCTCGGGCTCAGGCTCCCCCGACTGGCCGGTGCTGAGGCCACCGGTTGGCCGGTGCTTAGGCAGTAGGTGTCACTGTTCTGGCTGGGTTCCACCGGCTGGCCGGTGCTGAGGCCACCAGTTGGCCGGTGCTGAGGCAGTGGCTCAGCCTTCTGTCTGAGTGCCACCGGCTGGCCACTGGTGTGACACCGGTTGACCGGTGGTCTGGATTTCAGTCCATTTTGGCGTTTTGCCTTCTTGGCCTTCTTGGCCCAATTCCTTGGCACCTTGAATGAATGTCTATCATCCAAAAACACTTAAAACAATATTAGATAAACAAGAGGGTGATTGTGATCATGAAAATAAAACCACGAGGGGTTCGAGAGGTACAACATAAATTATTTTAAGGAGGGGAGAATTTAACACCCCAAGCTTGCATGGTACATTTCCCTTGGAATAATGCAATAGCTTGAATCATATGCAACTTCGAGATTCAACACACCACGACCAATCAAACTAGTAGTTATGAATATTAATAACTACTTTTTTTATTTTATAAATTTAATATTTCAAAATGGACTTTATTTTTGGATTCGGGATATCTAAATTAGCTTAGGGTGAATTTTTGGTATTTTCCTGAAAAATTTCAATTTTTGATGAATAGTGAAAAACACTGAGTTATTGTTTAAAACTGTCAATTTGTTTAAATAAATATTTATTTTATTTAAATTTATTTTAGGTCAAAATAAATATATAATACCTATATAAGTTCAATTTAATTCATTGATGTCATTTATAATAAGTTTAGATATATAAAAAAATGGAACTTTTTACCGTCTTTTACCCACCTCCTAGGAGCATTTTCAAATTCGCATAAAACATAATTTTACCGCTTTTGTGAGTTTAATTTTAAAACACCGAGAGACATGGTTAATATTATTAAGTAAAATGTGGTTCAATAAGATGAAAATATTTTTTTGTGAATAGAAACCTTTTACATTTATTTACCACTGTTAAAAGTAAATAGGGTAATTGAGGGTAAAAATGATATAATAATTACCCTAAAACAAGTCCTAATTATATTGGATAAGTGTAATTCGACCAAAAAAACCATACGAATAAAATATGATCCCCTTTGGTCCACGTAGATTATATTTGAAAATTTATTATTATTTTAATTAAATTAGAGTTAAAAGAGTTAATTTCAAAGTTTATAATTGTACCATTTTTAATATAGGGTTAAACACAAAATATATTCTACTATAAATATTCATTATAAAGATAATAATATTTCATACATAATGGAATTTTATTTACAAATTTTATAAATTTAATAATTTAATTTATTTATGGCACAATGATGATGCAATAATTACCTTATTAATGAAATATTAAACTAATTGATATTATAAAGATCCAAATAAATGAAAATTGAGAATTTTTATGAATTAAAATAATTTTTTAGGTTAATATGACATGTTAGGGTTGGTTAAAAAAATTTATTCTAAGTGATAAATTTTTAATGGATTTCATAAAAAATCAAATACTAAATAGTATCAAAATTGACAAAATTGAGTTTTTAATACAAATACTATATTATTAATAGATATAATATTCCTAAAAATAAAAGTTTTTCCAAAATACTTAGATAAGGATATATATATTAATAATGAACCACTTGGGGTTCTCTTGGCTTGTTATAGTAATTTTATTTACCATATAATATAAAAATACAAAGATACATGGTAAATGTCAAACTATTTAACTAAGAGTTAAATCTAAAGGATAAACTTAATATGGTGACCTAAAACTATCTAAAACCTATTGGTTGAGATATTTTCAACCCATCCCCACCGAATCATCTAAATAAATCATTTTTGAGATGTTATAAATCGAAAATGAGTTTATTATAAAATAATATTTCAAGCTTTTCCAAAAGTGACCCTCACCTCTCTTGTAAAAGGGTACATCCCCTTCCCTTAATTTCAGACACCAAAATCCATTTGGGTCAGCCAACCCCTGGCCGAATATCCTCCAAAATTCCCTCACATCAACCTACAGTACTTACTTTGGTCTTAAAGCCAACATAAGGAACCCTTCTGATAAATTAAAAAGGAAGAACCTGAAAAAGAGATAAATACTTCATCACCTCTTTCAAGTTATTTTCTTCTTAAACATCCTCTTTCTTTGTTGTTTCTATTCTAAAATAATAAAATCAGTATCTTATATATACTGTGATGTTATTATAAAAATTTTACAACCATTTTCATTATTTTATTCATCATATGAATGACAAAGTCACCCTTCGTGCATACATACAGTTTACCGTCTCCATGTCGTGGTGTAGTTTATTATTCAAACACTTCATTATTTGGATGGGTATAATAATGAGTATAACTTATGTAAATAATAAATATAACATTTTAATGATTCTTTATATATGATATACCATCCAATTACATAATATTTCACCATCAATATAATTGTATTGACGCTCGTGCATACGTACGGATTACCGTCTCCACGAATGCGATGAGATTCATTCCTCGTCGTAATCATTCAAGAATAATTTTCATTTTATGATTAAGAATAATGTTTATGAATATAATATAATTCTGTATTTGAATAAGATACATCCTATCCATAACAAACATGGCTTACATAACTAAACATGTAAAGGAAAATGAATCAGTTAACAACCGAAATGATGATACTACTGAAATATTATTTACAAATCATTATTAGAGGATCATATATGATATAATATTTATGTATATAGTTATTTTATAATTTAATAACAATGTTTTAACTATTATACTAGAGTTTAAAATACCATCTACTAAGAAAAATTACAAGGTAAGGTTTAATTCTATAGTCTCTTTACTTATATGAGGTTGTTAATACGTAAGTATCTACTGGGACCTCTTTATCATCCACGCCCATTTTTTCTTAAAAATGTAAATCAGAAATTTTTTAATACTTACTGTACTATGGGTAAAAGTCATTTATACCTTTATTTGACCATATATTTTTTGAAAGGAATCTTTCCATCATTTTCTAAACAAGGTACTTTATGACCTTTTCGACAAAATTAAGGTATGAATGTCTTTTTTTAACTTATATGGCAGGTGTGGCCATTTTCTGCTGTTATTTCATCATAATAAACGATTATAAGAATATTTTCAAAAAAATGTTTTCTTTTATAATTATGTGACTTTTAAATGATTTCAAAATAGAAAGAGGTATTTAGGTCAAATAGTTTTCATTTCATCTATGTCAACGTCCATTGATGTATTTTAAAATTGTTAGAAGATGATTTATTATGAACCAAATATTCCATATTGATTTGAAGGTTTTGTGATATGTTTTAATTTGGATGTGTTATTTTTAACCCATTCATGTTTTATGGATAAATTATTGACATTTTGTATGCTAGTTTTAATACTAATGTTTATGTTATGTTTAAACCTTTTCATATGAGGAATGCATTGGACTTAGTACGTGACAGGTGGATCGCGCTATACCTCCTCGATGCATCGGTGGGTCTCATGAGTCAAACTAGTGTCTTGGAACAAGGCCTTGAAAAAATATTATTTGTAGTCTTGGAAAAAGGACTTGACTATGTGGTTATGAATTCTGGCATTATGCATTCCATCATTATAAAAGTGGCTATTGATGTTGCATGTGAATAGGTAAATGGAATTATTTGATTTTATCTTTGGAATATTACACTGCAGTTTAAGTTTAAAAGGCTGTTGTTGTAGTATTATACATCACCTTAAACGTTTATGATTATTTATGAAAGTTTTCACTATATTGTTATCCTTACAGAGCATCTGATCTCACCCATTTCATGGTTTTATTTTTCCTTGGATGTGAAGTGGTATTTTATGGTTGACCTTTAGGGATAGGATAAGGATATAAGTGTGTTAAAATGGTGACAAAATTTTGTTGATGTTTTTATTTCATGATGTAATGTAAAACTTATGAATGTATCTAGTACTTCCTAGGATACTAAACTGGTCGGTCTTTCAGGACATGATTCCTTGTATAATGCCAATGTTATGTAATAATTCACTGTCTTAGGGTAACTGGGGTCGGGGCATTACAGCTGTAACTAGTGGAAATGAAGAAACATAAATTTCTAGATTTGAAATACACCGCACAACCACCACATTGATCAAATATTGAATTAATTAATCTAGAAGAGGAGAAGGAACCAAAAATCAGCCTTAAATATCCTAGGGTATGGGACCTATGGTTGAAAATAGAGGGAGGATAGTGAGTTACTCAAGCTGTAGATAAAACCTATTGGGATGAAGGGATTTATGTCAACCATTAAATTAAGGCATGAAATTTCCATAAATCATGTATATAAAAACCAAATTACCTTAGGATAAAAATACATTGAGAATATTTTATGACATAAAATATGTAGATTTGTTGAAAAATTATTTTAATTCCAAAATGGTTCTACAATATGCACTACGACATTTACATTACAAGATACAATCACTTGATGTAAAAAACAACTTTTTGGAAGTTAACAACCTAGGATCCTACATAAATTCCCAAAACGTATCTAAACGTCAAAAGAAACTATTAAAAATAAAAATAGAATACCATAAAATTTAGGATATTACATATAGATTCTATGTTATGGGTATTGGTATGTGCTAATGGGATCATGTTGTGCCTTGATCTGCGTGTCGTTTTGGTGAAAGAAGTTATAATAATTATGTCAATAGTTTTTGAAGGATAATATTAATATGTGGAATTAAAATCAAAGTACATAAGTATTGTGTATATCCAACAAATGTTATTTATTGAAATCCATCCTACACATTAATTTCTTATATAGATATCTAAATTGACCACACATGTTGGATTTTTCCATTCCATTATGAATAGTTATGTAAGGGATACACAGAACATAGATAATATAAAATCATAATACTTAATAATTATTACCTATTTTAAATCTCATTTGTTCTCATAACGCTACTAAAAAACTGGGTTTATTTATCTATAGGGCTTTAACAACTCTAGCTAAAATCATTGTTAAAGACCCTCCTTGTAAGTGCTAGAAAAAGCGATGCTAAAGGGTCCCTTTATCAACAAATTTTATCTCTATTAATGGGGGTCTTTAACAACAATAAAAAAAGTTAATTTAAAGGGGTAAATTTATTTGTGCATTTTTACAAGTGCAGATAAATGTGGGTGTTTATTAGCACTTTTTTAGAAGCACTGATAAAGACCCCCTTTATGAGTTCTTTTTTAGAAGCGATGATAATGGTATACGGAAAATAAAATTATATTTCCCTAATAATAATATATTAACATATTTATATATTTATATTGATATAAATATAATATAGATTTTTTAAAATGTGTTTTAGATAATTTTAATAGTCATTTACACTTAATATATAAGATATGTAGTGAGAAATACTTATAAAATAATTTAACAAATATAGTTTATTAATAAATTTCTACTTATTACTGAGTAATTTAAATTTAATATCAATTTTATGATAAATGGGTCATGATCATGGATGGAAAAAAAATTAAATTTTACCCCTATTAACATCACTACCTTTAATAGTGATAAAAAAGGTTGTTAAAGGCCCCTTTTTTACATAGCTAATAAAGTGCGGTTAAACGGTCCCTTTAACAATGCTTTTTAGTACTAATAAAATACTCAAGATTTTAACCACACTCTGAGTATGAGTTATTGTCTAGTAATGATAATGGACTATTCTAGTATAGTTAAAAGCATCTTTTGTATTAGTTTAATCCCCCAAATCATATGTAAAATTCCAAATTGTTGAATTAATTTTTCCATCTTTCAAATCCTCTATCCCATAAAATATTTTATTTCTTCTATCTACTTTATGAATGATATATATTATATATATTTGTTTTTCCTCAATAACCTAAAATAAATTTCTTTAATTATTTCACATTTGTTAAATCCTATAAGTAATTTCTAAAGAACCTAATAGTATACCTAAATAGTATGTTAGACATATTATTTATCTCTCATTCCATCATGTATACCTTTTTAACAGGTTTATATATAATTTTTATTCCTAATACATAGGGTTCCTGAGGTGAAAACACTTTTTTTACCCTTGATTAAATGGATCTACCATCTTAAGGATCTACTAGGATCTCACATGGTTCAACCCACCCCTCATTAATACTCCAAACCAACCATAATAACTTCCATGTGTCTAATTAGTCTCCTATGTTCTAATCTACAATCCATAGATAAAAACTGGAAGCATCTCACGTGTAGGATGCTAATTAATCTCGTTGTTTCACATCACCCATATGTCTAGTTATCATCATCTCCCACTTAGATACAAACTGACATGTTATAAATACCAAATTGTGTCTAATACTATGTAACCCATAACCTACTTTCACATGGCCAAACTATCATGATTATACGAGAAAGGACCCCTCATGTGTAACTCTCATTGAAATAATTGATTCATATAATTAAAATAGTGTTCTATTCTACATGAATTTATTATAATTTGAATATGATCTATTCTTCTATAAATAATTTAAATTACACATATGATATTGTAGTTGACTATAAAATATTAATAATATTTTTCATATGAATTAAAATGTTAATGGAATATTATTGGATATATTCTCATAACTATAAATTATTATTTAATGGTACAGTTAACATGATCATAGTATCTAAAATAATATATATATATAACTGAACTAAATTATGTGGGTTATTATTCTAGGAATAGGGTTGCATATGAAACCCCTTCCATTGTTTGGATCCCATATCCATAACACCTACCACCTCCAATATCCAACCAATTATTAGACATCTTATATCAACAAGAGATTCCCATTCTTGATAACAAATATTTTATATAATCAATAATAATCTAATATTATTAATTCTAATTCACACAATAAGTGGGGCTACCTTATCTTTGTATTTACAAAACATTGAAAATTGGGATTATAAAAAAAAATTTTGTTGCACCAAACGAACCCATATTTTGGTAATAGTTTTAACCTTCCTTTTAATTTATGAATAAAATAATGGATTTAGGTTTTTAGGATTTTTTTATTGAATACTCATGTAATTATACCCTCATGTTGGGTGGAATTTTCAGAATAATCTAGTAATTATTTAATTTAATCCTCACAAATTATGTTTATATTATTAAAAATTCTTTATGTGTGGAATGATAGAACATGAACAGTATGGTTTTTTCTTCAATTTACCTAATTAAAAAACATTATTTTTAGTTGCCATTTTTTCCATCAAAAGAATTATACATCTGTAAGAAGACAAATTCCACTATCAGATGACTTATGGAATCATTTAATGAAATCATGTTTCCATTATAAGAGATCAATAACCATTAGATAAATTATACTACGGACAATAGGAATATACTAAAGAATGATCTGTAACCATGATACATGATATTCTATCATGAAGAAATAAACATTCTTTTATTGATCAGTTTTCCACCATTTGGATATATTCTCATTATTGAACATATTATTCTATTCCTAAATATTTCCTCTTTGATGGTTTCTACCTCATTTACTATTTGAGATTAACTTTAAATTGAAATCTACAATAACTAGTTTATGGAATTTAAAGTAATTACAAGATTTTCTCAGTATTAGAATTTATGAATGATTATTCTTAAACTAATATATACCGTTTAAGAAAGAGTATTCCTTTTTCATATTTACTTCTTGGTACAATTATTTAACTTATTAATATGTAACTATACCCAATTGGTGTTTTAAAAAATAATTATTTTGAGGAACATCTCATGCACATGTTTTCTATCATGGGGAATTAATTTTTTGTGATAAGGTGTTATAAATTGTCTAATAAAAGAATAATGGATTTTCATTTTTCTTCTATGAAATAGTATTTTTCATGAAGAAACAAAACACCCATTAGAAACATGTTAGGACCATTATATGTGACATCAAGGTACATATTTAACGATAATCTAATAGAAGCATAAGATAAATTTTCTTCAAATCATGCTTGGTTAGATAAGGGTAATCTTTACATCATATTCATACTCTTTCTCTTTTCTTCTCTATTATTATTTACTACTAGGTACTGCTTTCATAACTTTTTTATTTTTTATAAAAATATATTGTATTAAATTATTAAGTGATGTGAAAAAAATATCTCATTTCATTTACATTTGGAATCCCATGAATAATAGTGTGAGTGGATAGTTTTTTCTTAGACTTCAAGGCTTGTGATTGGTTTTTGTAAAATCAATCGTGGTTGTGTAATAATTTTTTTATTTTAATTAACATGCTTGAAAGAGGAATTATTTAATTTATAGAGGACCATGTATCATATTTAGAAAAAACAGAATGTTTTAAAATCCATTTTAGTATTAATTTAATATTATTTTCTTTTTTGGATTACATAATTCCTTTTATTAAAATACTATTATAATTAACTTTTAAATTTTGATATTATTATTTTTTGTTTGTGAGTAAAATGATATAAAAATATAATTTATTTCAAAAAAATAACTGAATATTCATAAAAATATCAAGAACTCATTTCAATACTTTAATGGTTTTACACAGATGTTATTATTTCACAAGGTTGTATTATATTTAGGGTATTTTAATTAATAGTTTAAACTATATTATTTCATTTTTAATATAATGTATTGAATACAAATTCTAACCCCTCTTTATTTATTAACTTGTACTATCAAGATCCCTTTAATTTAATCCTCAATTAATGTAACAATGTCATTAGATTACTGATTAGAAAGTGAATTGAAATTTGTTTTGATAATTGATTATGCTACTTAATAATTTTTAAGTATAAATTAGTGATTGTTTCATTTATTTTATTATATATCCCTTATCTTGTATACTCTAAGGTGTTGTTATACATCATCCCTAAAAAATTGATTTATTTTCTTAAAAACATTCTTGAAAATTCCTGACACATTTATTTGATATTATTATTCCTTGATATCGATATAGAAATAAATGGAAATGAATTTTAATTTTTTATAGCTATCCATCTAAAATAATGAAAATTTAACAATCTATGTGGACTAAAAATGATTGAAATAAAATTGTAATTTATAAATGTATATATTTTTATGGAGTAGTTGATATCCTTAAGAATTTTTTTAGATAACCAATGAGGATAAAAGATGAGTATACTTTCCTCTTTTTTAAGTGTATGGATGAACTTATTTTCACCATAGCAATGCTGTCAATAATTTACTAATTAATGTGGTTTTAATTTATTATTTAACATATCTATCAAGAAAATTTAGGTTCAAATCCTATTATTTCTCTCGTTAATAATGATTTTTGGTTACTTTTCTTAGTTTTGAGTAGAGAGGCTAAGGGAAAGAATGAATTGTAGTAAACCACATCTGATTTAGACCATTATTACTACATTCTAAAAAGGAGAATCAAATGATACCTAATAAAGTAAATTAATACAAAAATTAACATAATATGGAAAATTACCATATCCAAATTCTGAAGAAAGAGAGAAAATCAATATTTCTTATAAAAATAAGGAAAATAAAAAAATCCAAATTCTTCATCAGTTCTTCCTGATCCTCAATCCCAAAAAAAAAATAGTTCATGATTAAGATATTTATGATCATATTTTATGACAATTTGTGACATTTTTTATACCATTTCATAGTTAGTAGGGCCATCACATAAAGTTAGTCCCTTTAGACTCCATCCAATACATTGTTCTACTAGTAGAATAACACAACATGGAAACCAATCATGAATAAATAAGTACAAATCCATGGTGAGGTTTGGATTTTTTTTGTGGGGAAAGAAAGACCAATTAGTATTTGAGGTGAAATGGAAAGCTATTTATTCTATAGATCTGAGAAGTCCATTGGTTCCATCTGATGAACTATCCATATGGTAAATATTTATTTTCTCACATGATGAGTATACCAATATTTCTCCATTAAATAGAGAAAATAGTTCCTATCTTAAGAGGAAAACTATTTTTTGAGGTTATTCTATATAGTATATGAAGTTGTTCATCAGTAAATCTATCAATATGTTATAAATTTTGATTTATAATGAAAGGAATTATTTTATTAAATAGAATTTATGTGATCAAATCATTTATGAAAAGTATAAAATGAAAAATAAATCATTATAGATTAATATGTTGGACAAAAATTTAAATCATTTCATGGAGTTACATGTTAGCCAAAAATCGCTACTATAGAACAAGAATCATAAATATAGATGATGGTATTCCTGAAAAACCTATATCTATAGATATTATATTTGATTATTGGTTAATAATTTAAATATAGCACACTATAAATATCAAATTCTGACACATAATTCTAGGTTTTTATCAATTATTTTACAAAATATTTTAATGAGGTAGAAAACACTGCTCACAATGGGATAGTTATGAATAATTTAATAAAAATAACATAATTTCAATGTGGGAAGAACCAAAAAACATCATTATGGACCATGTTTCCAAAATGAACAACAATTTATTAATTATTGAACTATGTAAATATGTATAATTATACTATAAAAACCCTCCTCATAACCACAAAACACTTATCCATGTTAAGATAGTGAATACTAATATCAAGTAGGTATTGAAGAAAATCATCAATGAAATTATGTGAACTATTCAATTAAAATAGATAATGATATATATCAATATATAGTATCTAAAAAAATTATTTGTTTGTCTATATTCTATTTGGAATGTAGGAAACCATCCCACCTTCTAAAGGAGATTTTCTATAAATAATATTTTCTTATCAATGATATGTGATAAATAAATTATTTTATAATATTTAAATTTATTCTATTGTTTCATGATATGAATGAAATACAAATATAATATTATTAGAATTCAATTATTTATAATATCGAATCATTTTATTGAAATAACCAACACTTGTTTAGGGGGAAAACTTTGTTGGGTAGCTATATATTTAACTTATTCTGATGCTTTTTAAGGGAAATACAAATCATGTTGGCTAGGTGCCTTCATAGTTCATTGTGTTTACCTACAAGGATATGTATATATGAATAGGAATAATTATTAATCATTTAATTTGAATATACCTCAAATAAAACACAACATTAAATATACAAAAGAATCTATTAAACATTCATTGACGATTCCAAGATGGAATTCATGTTTGTTCTGCTTTAATATATAAATAATAATTTAATTATAAGGAAACCAAGGTATGTATTTAATTTTAAATCCATTAAATTTAATTATTCTAGTATGATTGATAATATAATTATGTGAGGTATATGGTTTAGGAAATGGAATCACAAAAAAGGAGTCGGATAATATGTTAAAATGGAATTGTTTTTGTTGAAAAGTTATGTTTTATGTGATTTACATTATGATCCATGTAGAGAATTTGTGATCTTGTTACAAGTATTTTGTGGTCTTTATCAAATATTGATGTAAATTTATTATTAAATTAATATGGTTTCATTATTACATGTATGAAATATTTCTTATTAGGGATTTTTTTAAATCAAAATATCCCTCATTGTCAATTTTTAAACCACATCGCATGAGCCATCAATGATGTCAAAGAGATGATTAAATGCTTAAAAAGAATAATTCAAATTAATGAGTAATTTTATTTGTGATATAGAGATTTTGATTTTAGAAGGAACATTAATTATGGATTTCTATAGAATTTATGTGGGGTTCGATCAACAAAAGATGTTTGAGGTGGTCAATTTGTATTGCAGTGATGAGGGGGTAATTCAAATTTCCTAAATTTGAGTGTTTCTTAGTGTTTATTTCCTATAAATAACCTACTATTCATGTCATTGGGGATCGATAAAACCATTAAAATAATATTTGGATATCAGTTTGAAAAATATATATTTTAGGATTTCTACATAGCATGGACAATCCAAATATCATGGATTGACCATGTAGTGTATTCAACTAATGATGTAACTTTAAGGAAGGAATTAAAAAAGAAGTTTTCTATGAAGAAAATTCATGTATAAGTATTTTGTAAAGAGACTTATAATGTATTATTATATAAGGTAATTTATGAAGCACAATAAAAAGAGTTTTATTTATTATATGTGGTGAAAAATATATTTAATTATAATAACATGAATATAGTTTTTCTAGAAGTATATTTAATATGGTAAATTTCATACAGGTTTTTAGAAATAGGGGTGTGAGTTACTATATCATACTGAGGTTATAATGATGAATATAAAATAATAATTTCCTATAAATATTGAACTATCCCAGGCTCGAGTCCCACCAGACTCAGACACTGTGCATACTATGCAAAGGGTGATTCAAAGCCATTTGCCTAGCTGGGGAATGTGCGGCGCCCTCTGGGAATGGAGGGGCCCCCTAGTGGGAGGCGATATTTACCCTACAGATGTTTTCCACTTGTATCTTTCATTTTTGATTAATAAATTGTCACAAGCTTTGCTTCTGGCCGTACCCTTGATAAAAAACACATAAATAAAGAAAAACTGTTGATTCTTATTGTATTATTGTAAATCTAGAACATAGTTGTCATATTCTCTTTATAATAGATATTATTGGTTAACTATGTAAAAACATTCTTGTTCTTCTTTTATTTCAACATCAGTTTCATAGTTAATGTAAATTTCTTTCATACATATTTAAAAAGTTCTTATCAACATGGAGACAAAATCATTACGAAAAATAAAGACCGAAAACCCTAATTCTACCTTCCCTTATTATGGTATCAAATATTAAAACCATATATATTATATAAAATTTTTCATTCATTGAGTCTATAATTTTATGATTTGATTAGATAATACAAATAATTCTAAAGGAATTTCCATTTTTGATGGATTTAGTAATCAAATATGGATAGACATGATGATATATCACTTATGGTATCTTGGAATAGAATATTTATATAAAATCATTCATAGATACATGTTAGTTATGAATCAATACTTTCAATAACTAAAAAATGAAAAATATTTTTTAATATAGATACTTATGCTAAAACGGCTCTATCAATAGATTTAACAAATCATATTTATAGAATGGTGGTTAGTTTCATCATAGATGAGTCTATGTGGGAATTAATATTTGAAATTTAGAATGCTGAATGTATGGTGATTGATGTTATGTTACATGTAGTTCAGAAAATATTTCATGATTTGAAAATTATTCCTGATAAAAATGATAATAGTACCATCATCTAAAAACTTATGTTTTCAAAGAGATTTGAGGACATGGTGATCAATTTTAGGATTTTGATATTTAAAAGAACAATTTTGGTGTCTCTCAACATTGTATAATAAAAATAGTTCCTCTCAAGATGTAATATATTTTTATATATTGTCTCTTGATGATCTACTAAGAATCAATTTGGATTATAAAATTTGAATAATTCTAGAAGGAGACTATAGTCACTCAAATAAGTAAATAAACTTCAATTAAATAGAAAAACATGAATATAAAAAAGTTTTTGAAAATAAATAATATTAGTTTAAATAATTTCTATCACTTATTTAATAAAAATTGAACATATGAAAATAGTGTATTAAATTATGCATCTTAAAGAATGATTTTATTGTGGAAATGGTGGGAACTTTTTTGTAATGTGTCCCTGAAAATTTGATGACGAAAAAGTGAAGAAAAATATTAAAAAATCCTTAGAATACATATCCTATAAAACAATAGTTGAATCAATTATACATACCCTATAAAACAATACTTGAATCAATTAAACACTTTATCAAATAAATTTTCTATGAAATTATTTATATGAAATGGAGATGATGATGAAGGAAACTCTGAGGAGGGGGAGGAAATAGACTATTTTGCATTTTTTGATGATGCCAGGATAGATATAGTTGAAAAGGAAGAACCTATAAAGGTGGAAAACAATAAAGCAGAATATGTAGTTGACTATATGAAAGAATTTTGTGGGATCTCTAATAATAAAACCTCAATATAATGAAAAATTAATATATTAATTTCATAATTAAAAAAATACTAAAAATATGTGGATCAACTCGAATTAGAGGTTGACCAACTATGTAACACCATTGGTTTGGAGTATTTACATCACATTAATGTTTTTTTGAGATATGGTATGATTGGAGGAATTTTTTTGATTTTTTTTGGATTTTTGTTTCATGTTTTGGTTGTGATTGAGAGGTTGTGGGGTTAGTGACTGATTTGGGGATATTGTACGAGTTCCCTGTGTAACAGGGCATCAAGATAATGATGTCTTGAAAAAGGCACACAGCTGGAAAATGGTTAGAGTAAACTGTGATGTGTCCTTAAAAAAATATTTCATTATGGACAAAGGAATTTAAAAAGGTTACTACATAGTTTCCCAAAGAATGTTTCCATGATAGGTGACCTAGGAATTTAGAGATAGTTCCACCCACATGATTGGAAAATAGTTTGGTAAATCATATTTCCTACCCATGTGAAATAGTTAATTAAATAGTAAAATTATATTATTAACCTCAAAAAACCTCAAAAACATCATTATTATATTATATTCTTATTCTCCCAAACTAGAGGACTCATCCAGTCATTTTTTATGATTATATTTGATCCATAACATGATTGAAATGAAAAATGGAATGTTAGTTCCAAAGAATCAGGGATTGTTGCCCATTTAAACTTAATTTTATAGATATCTTTATTTACTCTCATGAAAAACCCTAGATTATTACTATTATTCCTTAATCTATTAGATATGACATGTTCTGATACTATTATTTTTTAAAATGTTTAAAAGGATGGAGCAACCCAGATCTACCTAAATCATTATTTATTTCTGTGAGAATATATTTCATTCAGAGGTAGGTGTATTCTCTCTCCCACTATTATTTTATAAAATAAAATCTTTTAATTTCTAATACTCTGGGTCTTTATTTTTTTTTAAATCCATTTCTTAATGAATTAATTAGAAACTTTTTATTATATTGTTTTAAAATCTAGGTTTTATAATGATACACACAATGTGGTTGTTTAAATTCCTAAAAGATATATTATTAATGGAATTTATTTTTTAGAATTATTTTGGAACACATGGGTTTTAATGTGGTCATTTATGAAATATATAGGGCCTCTTTAGACTTTGAATTCATCTCCAATTCCATTTTTGGAACAAGGGAGAACCACCGAGTGAATATTTGGACAAATTTTATGTTATCACATATGATTATTCAATTAATCATTTTTTTTCAAGAATTTATGTGAAATTATATGGAATGGCTGTTCCAAGAGTAATTAATGGATAAATCGGTTTTAAAAGAATGCATGATTTATGAAAATTCTTTTTTATGAAAATATTGATTAATTATGATTTTGATGATAATTTTTTTTATTACCTATTGATTATTTTATATAATTTTTTTATAACTGGTTTCAAATTATTTATAATTTATATAAATCTTGGTAACTCATTTTGGATAGGGTGGTGTGTGTGGGAAGCTTCTAGATGATTTCCAATAGAATTAATATACTCACCCCTATCTTATATACATTTATGTATATTCTAATGTTGTTTTTAATGTCATGGTTTAGGGAAATATATATTATTTCACATATAGAAAATCAGGATTGTTTAGTAATGGATGATGTGAGACATAGAAATGATATTTGTTGAGTATTATAATAGGGAGTTGGGAAACCTTGTTTCCGTGATTCTACCATATCTTTATATATGTGGTTTCTTATTTTGTATTGTATCCTAATGTAACTATGATTTATCTTTTTTTCCTAAAGTTTGAATTTTCTTATTTACTCTAATACATCATATTATATCATACAATTTTTATATATATAAATGGGAAATAGTCCCCCAATGATATTTTAATCCCTTGGATTTTATTTCCAACATTTAGTTTCGTAGGGACATCACCTAAGGTAAATAACATCCTCACATCCTCTAAGTCTAATTGGATAGTAGTGATATGCTTTGAATGGTTTTAGTTTGGCTAATTCCATTTTTCATGATGCTCTTTCTAGAGATATGATAAAATATATCCTGAAATGTTGATCATAAAAAGGCATATCTATCTGCTTTATCTTTAAATCCATGTTACCATGGTTTTTTAGGTACAAAAGGTATTAATATACACCTTTATGAGTGTTGAAACCTCATCATTATGTGAGTAACTGATAATTTCATAGTATCATTTATCAGTAGAGATATTTAACCAAAATAATGTGTCACCCATTTTTTTAATTATTTTTTAAATATTGTTTTGAAAATATTCTTGGTATGATATAAAAATTTATAAGACTTTATTTTTGTTCTAACACATTGACTATGTTAACTAATCTATATATATAGGCATATGGAACCAATTTTATGATTAATAGATAAAAAGGATGATATAACTAAGAAAGTGGTTCAACCTAAACCATAGGTGAATCAACAAATTTTCCAAAGTATAATTGAATCCTTACAACTATTGATAAGGGAAGTCGAATTCAAAAACCACCCCATAAGTATCCATCATCTGAATTTTAGAAGATAAAAAAAGTAATCAATCATGCATTTTAGTACTAGAATTCATTGAGGCATGACATGATTAAATTAGTTGAATAATATATTTTATGGTAACCTTGCAAGATGATATGGTAAATATTGTGGTGTACATGGTCGAATAAGACAAAAATGAAATTGTGTGATATAGTTCTTCAAACTAAATAAGACTTGAAACTTTCTAGGAAAGGGTTTGAAATTTGTTTTGATAAAAAATTATAAAAAACCACATTTCAGATCATAAATATGAAAAAAATGTTAGGTAAGAAAACCATTTTATCATGGATTATACAACTATGTTCAAGAATATATCTGATTTTTTTCAACAGGTTTATACTAGTGAGTACCTAAAGGTTCATATAATTGTTTCATTGATGCGACTAAAAATCCAATTTAGGGTAGTTTTATTCTCTATTGATGATTATATCGACATGTTAAATAGAGAGATTGTGGTGTAGAATGATATAAGGGATCCTATGGTCATGTAAATACTTTTAAAAATATTTTTACTAGTGGGAACCATGAATCCTTAAATAGGTCAGAAAGGGAAACCTATCCTCAAGTAATAATAACACTAGAGATCTGATAAAAAATATAAATTTTTTCCAACATATCAAAGCATCATAATAGGGTATATTTATTGTGTACTATTAGATAATAATAAAAGGGATTTTATGAATCAATCTATAAAGTGTACGAATTTTGGTAAAATGGGATACCTCATATATTATTGTACTATAACTCAAGGCATTGTAGTGGAAATAGAACCAATGTCTTGTTTTATTCATATTATCACATGGGTCTACCTAATAAAAATAGTTCTCAATCATAGAAAATGTTGATTCAAGTAGATTAAATGAACATCGAGACTCCACAGTCGATGCCACACCAACATGTATGAAAATAGTATATTGGATAATTATGCACAATTTTTTATATTGTAATGAAAATATATCTGGATGATTAGTCATGTATTTCAATGGTTTGATGCACCATACATCTAAACATAACTCATTTAAAGAATATTTTAGATATATGGGCATCAAAATATATTATTTATCCATGTATAATAAATCATATGTGGTTCCATATAAAAACGTTTTCCTTCTTTTATGCGATTCTAAACATCTTTCATGTGGTAAGAGTGTTGAGGATTTAAATGTGTTTTATCTTCAATTATATTGGAGGGGAATAGTTTATATTTTATTTATATGTTTTTTATATTTACATATTTATATCATTTAGGGAATGAATCAATTGATTTCATTTATATCTCATATCAATTCTTACTCTCAACATGTGTGTTTTAAACTATGATGGAGAGGTATATCTCTTTTGGTAGAAAGGGATTTAATTATTATAGAGTATGAAATTTGGTATTGATGGTAAGGGATATCTTTTTTCTATTAAAAAAATAACATGTTAAACGTCATATATAATTAAGAAAATATATTTTCCATCCATTTTCGATCTATATCCTAATATTTTCTCTTAAAACTTTTTTGGGTTACCCTTTAAATTGAATTGAAATCGATAATTGACTTGATACTACGAACCAATCCTATTTAACATTAAACATTTATTATGGATTGAGAATAATTGTGGTAATTTAATGTACAATTTTTAAGAGTTCTAAATTAATGGGTTCTTAATAGCTAGTATATCAACATGGGCCAATCTAGTTAACTTTGTGAAAAAGGTTATTGTTAACTATGGATTTTCATTAATTATTATAAACTAATTTTCTTTATAATAATGAATATATATCAAATACAAAAAAAATGATAACATGTTTGATCAATTGAAGGCATCCACATGGTTCTCTGGGATTGAATTATGATTAATATACCACCAACATATCTTTAAAAAGGAATATATTTTAAGGAATGAATTTCTAATTGCTCATGGTCATTATTAAAACCACGTTATTCCCTTTAATCTCATAAATGAAATTTTAATTTTTATAAAATTGTTTAATAACATATTTATTTGGTAAATTAACTCCTTTTTTGGTTTTTGGTAATGATATCATAATTTATCTTAGAATAAATGTTATCATTATGGAAACATACATATTGTATTGGACACCCAATGAGAACACCAGATTTATGATAACATCTATATGTTTGATTTATGGATAAATTATGTATTCTTACTTAGACATGTAATTTCATAAAAAGGGTTATTGGTAGACTAAAAGTATATATATGTCATTATCTCTTTGAAAATTCGAATGAACCGATCTATGATAAATCACTTAATTTTTTTGGTCGGTTATTATCATTACTTTATTATCCCATTTTCTTGTCATACATCCCTGATTAGATTTTTATAGAGGAAATATTTTCCATTAAAATGGATAAAAGAGTTTCAAAAATAATTTTAGGAGCTTTTGTAATTACTCATGTTTTCACTTATCATTACATTTCGTGATCCATGGAATGGTTATGTGGCATATTGAAACATGTAAGGATATGGTTTGGTCTATGTTATCTTGATAATAGATCTTGTTGGAGATCTTTTCTCATGACAATTACCCTTATATGAATAAATTATATGACACATAACTTTGAACTTGTTGTGTATATCCATGATTTGAAAACATTGTTTCATTATCTCTTTGGTTAAATGTTCAGTGTGTTTACCAATTATAAAATATTTACACACATAATTTTATAAAGATATTTAAACCCTAATAAATAAAAAAATGTGGAATATATTTATTGGATTTACTATAATGTATTTTATAAATCTTATAAATGGACTTCAATAGATTATTCTCTAAGTAGAAACTAAAATAAACATTTTTGCAAAGAATCTTTCAGTCGTTGGAAATTAATGATAGTTATTACTGAAATGCATATGGATTGTGATAAATATGATAATGCTTCATTATTTAGTATTATGAATATTTTTACAAATATTTTTGGGTAGGTCAATGAGGATTTATTATTTAATATATATTATCTAGTCATGTGGTCAAAAAACAATGGTGGGGATACAAATGATGGATGGATAAAAGATCAGAACTCAATGTTGTATTTTAAAAATTAGTTAGTGGTTTCACCAACTAATCAAGAATAACATATTTTATACTATCAACATTCCAAATGGGTTTTTTATAATGGAACCCAAGTTATGTAAAATTAATTGAGAACCCATTTTCTGGGGTTGGTCATGAACGGAATAGTGGTCAACTGTGTTTTGAAAGGACACTCCTCTCAGCACATCAAAGTCCATGTAATATGTTGAAATATTTACCTATACTGGCATGGACCTCTAAAAAAATTAAATATGGACTTTTTTAAGGCTAACTAAAAGTTATACAAAATCCCGATGTCATCTAGGTGGTTATGGATAGACTCATAATGTCATCCTTCTTCTTACCAATTTAGGAATCTAATATAATAAAAGACCTTAAAAACATTACATATGGGATGTAGAGAGATTTTATGATTCCCTAGTTTTAATTATATCTAAAAGAGTCTTTGGGTTTACCTCTCAGGAGAGAATATCTTACATGAGAACTATATTCAGGTGGTGGCGGTACTTTAGTAGGATAGTAACATTATGTATGAGTCATTTCAATGTGAGGAATACATGTTATATCATTGGACAATGCCCTTCTGAATCACCACCAATATCTTGATTTAAGAGAACAAAATGCCCAATTGAGGGGATAATGTAACACCACCACCACCCGGTTTGAGGAATCCATTGTTATTTTTTTTGTAATCATTTTTTATTTGAATTAGAGTTGAGATGTGTTTAATATGTTTTTTCATATTATGGAAGTGTTTGACAGGTTTTATAGTTTGGAACAGTTAGGGAAAACAATGCATATTACCCAATTTACCATGTGATAGAATGAGGATGTTGGGAAGAAGGCATATAGTTGATGAATATTTTAGGTAAACCATATATATTATTATAGAAATTATGTGACATGGGATAGAGTATTTTCACAATGTTTCTAAAATGTTTTTAAATAAGCATTTTCAGAGCATACGATCATGGGGTGTTGAGACTATTGCAACCACACGGTTGGCATACGGTTTGGTAAAAAACTCTCCCAAAACATGTGACATGATTATTCAAATGAAATAATTGTTGTTATAATCCAAAAATCTTCTAAAACCCACATTATTCATCTATTTTCCTAGGATCTCAAACTAGAGGACACCAGTTGGACTTTTTGGTGATTCTCATCTTTCTAAATCTCATTCGCAAAAAATCATTATTTAACAGAACTAGATAATCATTGCATGTTAAGAATTTATACTTATTATATATTTATTCATTAATTATCTTGAAGGACCCTAAATCAGAAAAGTAATTCTATGATATATGGATTAGGACATGGTTTTCATATGGTGCTTTTGGATTTGTTGATGGAAAGGAAATATGAACCTATATATACCAAGATGCTTGGGAAAAGTTTCTATTATTTGGTATGCCATTTCATTTTCTCTCCTAATTATATAAAAAATTAAAGGAATTAAATTTATAAATATACTTATTTTTTTTGTATGTTACCTTGATGAAATAATTATTGAATTCTCTATTTTAAATCATTTTATAATATTGGTTTTATAGTGTTGTAAACAACATATTTGTTTAAATATTGAAAATAATTTTTTTTAAAGAAAGTATAATTTACTGGTACTTTGGTATAGATTGGTTAACATGTATTTATAATTGTATTATGATAGGTATTTATTAATTTCAACTTGTTTTTCTATTCCATTTTAGGAATGCAGGTTCATGACCGAGCGAATAATTCATATGAATAATTATTTATTACTCTTGATTTTTTCTATAGTTATCAATGAGGCATGTATATTTTTTTGGTTTTTTTAAATTGGTATTCAAAAGGGAATAAACATATATGTTCTCTATAAAATAATGAATAATTTATTAAATTATTTTTCTATGTACTATTTTATTAATTATTGTCGGAATCCTCATGTTTTAATCATGTTCTAATTATCACAATTCATGTAAATCCTATTCAATCTATCTCAAATCAAGTGTATAGATGGTTGGTTTTTTATGCTTTAAATAAACATAAACAAGATATTAATTCCCAAATCATGTTTGATTATAGTAAATTATAAATAATTTATTCTATAATTAATTTCATTTATGAATGATCATGTCTAATTCATTTTGTGAATATTACTGCTTATGTCTGTATATAGATATAGGGCCAAGTCTGAGAAATCATGAGTCTGCCACCAGTTCTGGTTTTTTGGAAAAAGACCCAGACCCTGTGACATAGACACCGTGACCAAGACACCATGACCCAGACACCATGATCCAGACACCATATCCTAGACACAGTGACCAAGACAACGTGACCCAGACACAGTGACCCAGAAATCATGACCAAGACACCATGACCAATACACCGTAACCGAGACACCGTGACCCAGACACAATGACCCATACCCCATAACCTAGACACTATAACCAATTTCTGATCTCATGATGTCTGTGACACCGTTTATTTGATAACATCACTAAGACACCATTTGATGTTTGGAAAAGCACCAGACACCATGATCCTAACACCGCATCTATGCTACTAGTTCCTAATCTCAATGCAACTATGCCATCATGACTATATCACCTCCCAAAGGCAAAGAAGAAGACACCATTTCCTAGTGACACCGTTTAAAAGTGATATCATTTCTAGATAGACTGTGACACCATTATTTAATCTATTTTATCATTTTCAATTTAATTTCTAATAGTTATATTTGATTCATTTAAAGGTATTGACATAAATAATGTTTCTCTATAGACATGCCACCTGACACTATGAGGTATGAGGTTCAGAATACATGCATCAAGTCTGATCCAATGTGTGTACTTGCAATTAAAAAGGAATATAAGATGAGTTGTAAAGATACACACAGTAGTAGAGGATCATACACGTGAGCATTTTTAGAAGAGAACTGATACATGCAACAAGATACAACTGAAGAATATACAAATCATTCTCAATTCAAAAGGAAACACTACCATTGATCAAATCCAATAACATATTCGTAGTACCACCTTCTAGAAGAACACAATCTACACAACATACACCTTCAAAATGGAAGACTTGTGATAATATATTGTTTTCTACAGAGGACTCGATACTTTCATCTGCTTTATCCTAAAAGTCTAGAGCTACATAGAATAAAACTCAGAGCACTTCTAAACTTTTCTCATCATATTTTCTCTGTTTTGTACTATTTTTAGCATTCAAGAAGTGTGTGTGTGTGTGTATTAAAACACACACAATCTCCTTCACTAAAATAAAAGATACAATATATAATTCCTCTCATATATTTTTACATTTGTTTACACCCATGGATAATTTTGGAAGATTTCCTTATGTGACCTGGTAGTTTATACCCATGAAGAACTGTGGAAGTGGTTGTCTGACCTAGACAGTCTTGTGCACTATTTTTTAACGTGATCTAGGGTGTTGATCAAGATTATTAATATAAACTGCTTGGTAATAGGTGATCAAAATGTGGTGTGGATTAGGTCTCATCTTGATACTGAACCACTTGTTTTATGATCAGATAGTATGATATTAATGTAAGAAAAAGAGATAATTATATTTCAAATCCATGAATGATTTATATTTCTCTTTAGGAGATGAGTAATTTAATAGAATATTTGTATGTAAAATTACCCATGAAATTTTTGATACCTTGCTTATTTCACTTAAAGGAACTTCTACTGTGAAAAAAATGAAACTCAATACTTATACTATTAAATATGATAACTTTAACATGAATCTTGATGAGCCTATTTCTGACCTATATATCAGGTTCAATGAAATTTTCAATGCAATGATTTCTCTTGGAAGAGAAGTTACTATCAAAGAAAAAATCATGAGGATTCACAGATGCCTACCAAATAGATGAAGAGGAACCTATGTCTTTATTAGAGACTCATGTGACATCAAAACATTTTCTATCAAAGAACATAGTGTGAAACTAATGATTTATGAAGAGGAGATAATAGTCAACAAGGAATTGGAGTATGGACCTAAAAAAACATGTTTTATTCAAGACTACCACCTCTAAACACAAATAAAAGGAGAAACTTCATGTCTCTGAAGAAATTTCCAGTAGTGATCAATCATCACCTGATAGTGATGATGAGATGAATCAATTAGCTACAAGGTTTAAGAAATTTTAAAAGAATATGATATTCCTCAAAATCCAAACAACATAGGAAGATATGATCAAAAGGGAATCTAGAAGAAAGATTGGAAAATAAGTTACAATTATGATGAGATAGTATGATATTAATGTAAGAAAAAGGGACATATAAAGGCTGACTATCCCAAGATAAAGTATAAAAAGAAATATGAGGAAAAATATTGAAAGTATAAAAAGGTAATGAAAGCAACTTGAAGTGATTATGAGGACTGTTCAAGTGCCTCATAATCTTCACATGATGAAAAGGCTAAAAAATCCAATATGTGATTCATGAACAACACATCTGTGGTAACACTAGAATCTCTTGTAAAAAATTCCTTTTATTCTGGAGATGAAATTGATTCTAAAAATATTTCTACTGAAGAAATGTTTTAGTACTGCAATATAATTGAAGAGACATTTAATGAACTAAATGATAAATACACATATTTAAAGAAACACCATGCTCTTACCTCAACTGTTAAATCTGAATTTTTTGTAGAAGGAGTAAAAAATGTTCAATTACACAAAGAAAAAACACGAACTAAATATATATAATGAACAATTGATAAATGAACATTAATGTTTTACTAACGGTAAATATACCTCTGTACAAATTCTAGGAAAATATATTTCCCCTAAATACACTAATTGTATGGGCTATCAACTTGGTAGAATAAATTTTTGGAGAACCAACTTTGTTTCTAAATCTTGGACATACATATTTACTCTTAGTTTTAGAAAACACTTTTCTAGTTCAAATTATGATACACTATTTACTGTTTCAAGATTTTCTAGACCAAATAAAGATTATTTTCCAAATACAATACATGATGATTATAGGAAACCTATGAAAAATATGTGAGTTCCTAAAGCACTAATCACTAATACTACTGGTCCCAAACAAATATGGGTACCAAAGTCTGTTATTATTTAACTATTTTGTTGGGAAATTGTTTAAAGAGCTCTTATAAAATCATCTGGTACTTGTAAATTGTGTGTTCAAGACACATGATAGGATACAATTCATTCTTCATGAACATAATAAAATTTGATGGTGGACATATCACATTTGGTGACAATGCCAAAGGAAAAAAGCCTTGGCCTTGTCCAAATCGGTAACTCTAACTTAGTTTTAATTTCCAAGGGACATTTTTTTTATGGATTGAAATATAATCTTCTTATTATTTCACTATTATGTTATGATGAATTTCATGTTAAATTTGAAAATTATGCATGAAATGTTTTTTATTCTAAAAATTAATTAGTATTTTCTGCATTGAAAAATGAAAATTTATACTCTGTTAACTTTGATTCTTTAGTTTCCCAAAATGCTTCATGATTAATTGTATTTCACAAAGAGTACTGGATTTCGCATAGAGGACTAGGAAACTGTAATATTCACTCATTTAGAAAGATAAATAGAAACATTTTACACAAATACCTACCCAAAATTGAGTTTCTAAATGATAAAGTGTATAATCCTTGTCAAAGTGAAAACGACTCAAAATTTTATTCAAACCAAAGAAAGAAGAGTCAACTTCTCAACCTCTAGATTTGGTTCACATGGATTTCTTTGGGACATCTATAGTATCTAGTTTAAATGGGAATCATTATGTTTATGTTCTCATAGATGACTTCTCTAGATATAATTAGACATTATTTTTGACTCACAAAAGTGAAGTCTGCTCTCATTTCCACAAATATGCTAAAATGGTAGAAAATATTAGTGGACCTAGAATTAAATCCTTAAGAAGTGATCATGGTCATGAGTTTGAAATTCAATATTTTTAATCCTTTTTCTTAGAAAAGTTCGATAGTCATAACTTCTCTTCCCATAGAAAACCTCAACAAAATGGATTTGTAGAAAGAAACAATAGGGCCTTTCAAGAAATTGATAAAACCATGCTTAGTGAATTTGAATTACCTATTTATTTTTGGGTTAAAGCTATAAATACAACATGATATATTATTAATAGAGTGTGGATTAGGCCCATTCTTAGAATAAATCCATATGAGTTATAGAACAATAGAAAATCCAAAGTAAGCTACTTCAATTTTTTTGGTTGCAATGTTTATATCCTTAATACTAAGGAAAATCATGATAATATTGCATCCAAGAGTGATGAAGCAATTTTTATATGATATTAAATCTATAATAAATCCAATAGGTTGTTTAAGGAAAGAACTAAATGTGTGTAAGAATCTTTCCATGTCATGTTTGATGAGACAGATCCACATGAGCCTAAGACCACTCTAGAGAACCTGGAGGATTATATGTCAAATATGAACATTAATGATAAATCCTCTAACAATCCTGTAAAGTAATCTATGAAAACATCCAGTTATTAAAATTCTTCAGATTCAAGTCATAATGAACCTGAACTTGTTGAAGAACCTGAAATCTCTAGAACCTCTTTTTCTAGAGCTGTTAGAACCCTTAAGAATCATCATTTAGATGTTGTTGTAGGAGATTTAGATAAAGAAGCTCAATGTAGAGATTCTCTTAGAAATCAGGTTTAACATCAAGTTTTCTTATCACAACATGAACCTAAAAACTTTAATGATTCTATAAATGATGAATTTTGGTTGATAGCAATGCAAGAAGAACTAAATCAGTTTGAAAAGAATAAATTTTGGAAACTTCTTAACATACCCAGAGACACATTTACCATAGACACTACTGGGTGTTTAGAAATAAGGTAGATGAAGCTGGTAATTTAGTTAGAAACAAGGCTAGATTGGTTGCATAATTCTATAGTCAAAAGGAGTAATTGACTATAAGGATACCTTTGCACTAGTAGCTAGACTTGAATCCATCAGAATCTTACTTACTTATGTTGCACATCTAAATTTCAAACTAAATCAAATGGATGTCAAGAGTGAATTCCTAAATGGGTATATATATGAGGATGTATTTGTTAAAAAAACCCCTTTATTTCACAAATCCTCACTTTCCAAATCATGTTTTCAAATTATCAAAAGTTTTGTATGGTTCAAAACAAGCTCCAAGATATTGGTATGATAGATTATGTACATTTATTATTTTCAAAGGTTTTACAAAAGGTATAGTCGATACTAGCCTTTTTATAAAATTAATTTACAATGATTCTTTAGTAGTTCAAATTTATGTAGATGATATTATTTTTGGATCTTCAAAAAAATTATGTATTGAATTTTCTAAAATGATGCGAAAAGAATTTGTATTGAGTTTAATGGGTGAAGTAAAGTTCTTCAAGGGATTTAAAATAATTTAAAATAAAGATGGTATTATTTTAAACCAAATAAAATATAATAAATATCTTCTAAAACATTTTGTCTTGGATGGATATAAAAGTAGTGATACTCCAATTAGTACTACTTATAAGTTGGATCTTAATGAAGATGGAAAATCTGTTGATCAAACCACTTACAGAGGAATGATTGGAAGCTCACTCTACTTAACTGCTAGATAACCTGACATTATGTTTACTGTATGTATGTGTTATA
This sequence comes from Viscum album, assembly GCA_963277665.1. Classification (NCBI taxonomy): domain Eukaryota; kingdom Viridiplantae; phylum Streptophyta; class Magnoliopsida; order Santalales; family Viscaceae; genus Viscum; species Viscum album. Next base: position 1,367,910,178 of record OY728162.1, on the reverse strand, counting down.
GTTTTCAAGAAAACCCTAAGTAATATCATTTTAATGTTGTTAAAAGGATTTTCAAATACATCAACCATACACCCAATCTAGGACTGTTCTATCTGCGAGGACAATAATTTGATTTAGTTATCTGTTATGATGCTGATTTCGGTGGTTTCAAGTTATATAGAAAAATAACCTCAAGAACATGTCACCTTTTAGGTAAGTATCTAGTATCATAGTATAGTAGGAAACAAAAATCTGTGGCATTATCTACTTCTGAAGATTAGTACATAGCTACTGGTAGTTGTTTGCACAAATTTTGTGGCTAAAACACACATTACTAGATTATTGATATCAATTCATGCATGTACCTATAAATTGTGACAATACAAGTGCTATTAACATCTCATAAAATCTTGTTTCACACTGTTGGACAAAACATATTAATTTAAGACATCCTTTTTTGAGATACCATTATCAAAAATGTGATATCACTTTGGAATTCATTGGCACCTAATATTGGCTTCTTAATATATTCATCAAAACATTAAATTCTGAAAAAATAGATTACATCATACATCAATTGGGATTGATAAATCTTAAGTAGAAAGTTTATTGTTTCCTAACTTACTATTTCACAGTTTATGGTCACACAATCGTTGTCTCTCGGTAACAGTATCACACATACTCTCTCAAGTATTACGGTCACACCGTGGGGACCCACACCATAATAATGACACTGTTAGAACTTATTATGGTCTCACCCTGACAACTTGTTCCGGTCTCACTATAATGAAACTTTTTGTTTTATTTGTATTTTATTTCCCGTGTCATTGTGTTGATTATTTTTCCTTCTCTTTTCAATTTTTGATGCTTGATATCCCTAAATGATAAAAACGAAATATGTTTCACTCTTTTCTTCACTCAATTTCTCTTTTCTCAAAAAACCCCTTCTCTCTTAAACTGTAAGACCGCCTTCAAATATCTCTCTCTCTTGACCCCCTTCTTGAATGCCCAAAAAGAAGAACCCATCTTATTTAACTCCTGAGAAGTGCAGATCTATGAAGAAAGTGAAAAGATAATAGAAGGTAGTGCCCAAAGGAACAGAGAACCCAGACCTTATTGATAGAATAGTGGTACCAGAAAAGAAAATATGACATAAATGGTTGTTGTCAAGTAAGTATTTAGTGTTAAAAGTACTAAAAGAACATGGATTGATGGATTGGTTCACAAAGGAGAGAAGGCTGATTTATCAAAATATTATTGCTCAGTTCTATTAGTTTGTCCAGTTCTCATTTGATATTGAAGATGGTTTTGTAGTGAGGAGCTGGATTAATGACCAAAGATGAACCTTTTCCATGAGGATATGCGCTTATTTCCTAGGGATACCTCATGAGGGAATTTTTGGGGACAACCAGAGAGGTTTCACTCCTCTTAGTGATGTTTTTGTTTTAGAAGAGTCTTTATGAAGATTTAATGTTATTAAAAAGAAGAGAAGAGCTATTTTTGTTGAGTTAGATGGTGAATCAAGATTATTGTTTAAGTTTATTCAGAATCTGATTTTTCCTAAAAAATTATATTTTTCTACCCTTAAATATCAGGGTGTATTTTTGATACATCTTATGAAGAATGGACACAAGATTAACCTATGAAAGTATGTTATAATTTATATGCGTGATTTGATAAAGGCAACCACAAAATTAACCTATTTGTTCTAATCATGGTTAATATCTACTATGTTATATGCTAAAGTAATGTTTTTAATGAATTGTGTAGTCATCAAGGACAATGAATTTTGTATCTCAAAGGTTACAATCAAAAGGATGAAAATTAGTTGGAATCAGTGGGAAAACACTTGGGTGGCAGATAATGAAAGGATCTATGAAAAGATCAATCTAGTAGATAAACTTCAAGACCTAATAACATATATGATCCTAGTTTTAAATTAGATGAATTTTTTTACTATCCTATTGAAGAGGAAGAAGAGACAGTTGATGTACCTATAGAGGAAACTGTCCCGGATAAGGAAGATAGTGAAACTGTTTCAGAGGAAATAGGTGAAATGGAAGCACCTGTTACTAAAAGATGTGTTGATTTGGAAGAAGAACCTGTTTCTAGAGAATATTAGGTTGTTAGTGTGAAAGAAAAGGTTGTTATTAAGGAGCATTGGGAAGAATAAATTTCTCTTGACAAAGAAGTTGTGGTTGAATAAATTTTGGAAGAATAAGATAATCCTGAAATTATCTTTTCTACTAAAGAAATAATGGTACTAGACATCCATCTAGCTATAAAAGAAATGGACGAGAGTATAAGAGATGATATTTTAGAACCTGATCAAGGAATTGAATCTCATAGTCTTGTGAGACATTAACTTTTTTAGGGGTAGTAACACCCTAGTCTAAAAAGTTTTGAGGTTCTTAATCTAGTTGATCAAAGCACTATGGATACATGGTATAAGTTCCCTAGTTACTTTGATGTGGATGATTCCCAAGAATCATTGGTTAATGGAATATAAATATCTACTGTGTTCCAAATGAAACCATTCTATACTTTAGAAGTAATCTTTGTAATTAAACCTTAGCCTATCTCATCTCTTGTTCCGGATCCTTCACAAAAACCTCCTTCTTTTGTGAGTCAGAGTGATTTCAAAGCCTTTGGGGCTACTTTATTCGCTGGAGTTGAAAAGATCCTGAACACCCAACCTGATCCTATAAAAAACATAAGTGAAAGATATGTTGCCTTGCTTTTAGATAAGATCATAAGGAAGATTCATCCAAAAACTCTTCATGAAATTCAATAGGTCAGAATTGAGAACAAACAGCTAAGGGAGGAAGTGAAGTCTCTGAGAGCTATGGTTGAAGATTTGAAAATTTTCTGGCAATCAGGAAAAGTTCCTATTGCTCATCCTGTAGAGGATGTTAGTGTTCAGATTCCACAAGAAGTTTCCTCTCTCATTAAACTGAACATGAGTTAATTAGATGAAAAGGTTGTTGAGAGAAACAAGAAAATCTTCTAATAGATGTGTGAGCTTATTGTTGGTCTCAAGAAAATGACGGATGTGTACAATGGAAGTCTATAGAAAGTTCATAATTAGCTCATGTATCTCACTTCATCTATTATAGTGACTAGTTCCTTTAGAAATTCTTCTCAAATCATTGATAGTTATCTGCTTAGAATGTTTGTTATGGAGGAACTTCAATCAGTGTTAAGTGGATTTTAAAAAGAAACTCTATCTACAGTAGTCAAGAATAGTGATAGGGTACTTGATTTGGTAATGATTCACTCAAATATTGAAAATGATTCTTAGGAAGAAGTTATTAAGAAAGTGAATTTCTACATTAATAGGAATTTCTCTAAGCATGATATGACCAATCATTTCAATAATCTTGTAGAGAATTTGAAATTCCCTTCTCTCACTAAAGCATTCCAGAATCAAGTTCAAAATCTAAAAGATTTCACTCCTTTATTGGACATGTTCATGGAGAACAAAGATTATTTTGATAAAGAAATGCAGTATTGTGGTGATATTATTACTGACTTCATTTAGTTGTTGAAGCCTTATCTTCATGTATAGAGGACTACTATTGTGGATCCTATATTTTCACCCTTGCAGCACGGTCTTCCTCATTCCTCATCAACTACCATTGCATTTACATCAATGTTTGTATCTCAGGCTCTGATATATATAAGACATGTTATCCTTAACCAAAACTTGTCTTGTTCATCCACCAAACCAACTTTGGCACCATCGATTTTTGAAGGACTCCCTCTTCCTTATCTGACTGTTAGCTCACTCCATTCTTCAACTTCTACTTCATCTCTTGTGGCTCCTTATGAAGTTGTTGCCCATGGAGAAGAAAAAAAACTACTGTTGAAGAATAGTGAAAAATATAATTTGATAGGGATATTTTTCATTTTTTCCTACTGCTTGTACTGCCACATATTTTTCATCTAATGAAATGTGAACTATTGTTTTCTATTGTCTTATTTATGTTAATTTTATTCTTGTACCCATTTTTGATGATCCCAAAAGGGGGAGAACAGAACACTAAGAACAAACTAAGATCATTTATGATTTGTGATCATATAAAGGAGGATATTGTTAGAATCCTCATGTTTTAATCATGTTTTAATGATCACAAATATTGTTACTCATATTTAATCTATCTGAAATAATGTGTAGAGATTGTTGGTTTTTTTATGATTTAAATAATCTTACCCAAGATCATAATTCCTAAATCATGATTGATTATTATTAATTATATTTAATTTGTTTTATAATGAATTTATTTTATGAATGATCAAGTATAATTAATTCTATGAATATTACTACTTAAGTCTGTATACAGATATCTTGCTAAGTCTGAGAAACCATGAGTCTTCCACCAGGTCTTGTTTTCTGGAAAAGGACCCAGACACTATAACCCAGACACCATGACCTAGACACCATCACCCATACAGTGTGACCCAGACACCGTCACCCAGATACCGTGACCCAGACACCACGACATACAAATCATGACCCAGACCCCATAACCCAGACACCATGACCAGACATTGTAACCAATTTTAGATCTCATGAAGTTTGTGACACCGATTCCTTTCTACCATAACTAAGACACAATTTAAAGATTGGAAAAGGACTAGACATCGTGATACTAACACCGCATCTATGCTACCAGTTCCTGATCTCAATGAAACTATGAAACAATGACGATCTCACTACTCAATGGAAAAGAAGAAGATATTATTTCCTAGAGGCACTGTTTCCAAGTGATACCATTTCTACACAAACAGTGACACCATTCTTTAATCTATTCTTTTTCAATTTAATTTATAAGGGTCATATTTGAGTCATTTAAAGGAACTAGCATAATTAATATTTCTTTGTAAATATACCATCTAACAATAGGAGGTACGAGTTATAGAATACATGCATCATGTCGGCTCCTATAGGTGCACTCAAAAATAAAAAGGAAGATAAGACGATCTGAAAAGATACACATAGTAGTAGAGGAGTAGACACACGAGTATTTTTAGAAGAGAACTGATATATGAAACAAGATACATCTAACAAACACATTAAGAATACTAAATTTAAAAGGATACACTACCGTTTATCAAAGCCAAGAACATCTTCACAATACCACCTTCAATAAGAAAAAGAGCTACACAACTTACACCTTCGAACTGGTAGACTTGCAATTCTTTATTTTGTTTTTCACAAGAGGACTCGATACTATCATCTACTTCATCATACTAGTATATAGCTGTATAGAATAATACTCAGATTACCTCTAACCATATATCATCATCTTTACTCTGTTGTGTACTATTTTTAGCTTTCAAGCAGTGTGTGTGTGTCTGTATTAAAACACACTCTATCTCCAGCACTAAACTGAAGGATACATGATATCCTTCCTCTCACTTCTTTTTAAAGTTGTTTACTCCCCTCGATATGTGTGGAATAGGTCCTTGTGTGACCTGGTAGTTTATACCAATGAAGAACTTGGGAAGAGGTCATGTTACTTGGACAATCTTGTGCATAGTTTTTTACCCAGATCCAAGGTTTGGATCAAGTTTTTTAATATAAACTACTTGGTGGTAGGTGATCATCAAGTGGAGAGTATTAGGTCTCATATGGGTACTGAAACACTTTTTTTATCCTCAGTGTTGATTAGTTTATTTTTTCTCTATTTTACTGTATTTTTAAGAAATCACTCGATTTTACATTGATAGTTAATATAGGAAAGAATTTATAATTGATATTCCTTATTAGAATAGCTTTAAAAGTAGTATAAATAACTCATACAGATATTACTATAATCAATATTCTGAAAGGTTATTTGAAAAATAAAACTTTTATAGTTGTATTTACTTGATTGACTGGGCTGTATTTATTTTATTGGGGTATCTTTTTAAGAAAACTTTTCAACAGAAATTATTATAGATACTCAATTCCCCCCACTCTTGAGTACTCTAATCCGACCAAAAAATATGTTATAAAAATAATTTTTATTTTCCTTTTTCTTGTACTCATATGAATAACTAAAAATAATCCTCTCAATAATACTTATTTTTTTATAAACTAAAAAAACTTTTTCTAGTCTTAGTGGAATTTTTGGGAAGACACTAGAGGTTTTATTATTGACTCTATGTACTCACCCCTATATATAAACCCTCGAATGTTTGAAAATGGTATTTTTCAGGATATAGGTATGTGGGAGATTTCGAAAAAATTTATTAGATAATTATGATATATCAGTCACAGATGATGGGAGTCAGAGTTTAAGAGTTAGATGAGTCCAAGAGTTTGTAGTGGTTTAACAATGGTTCCCTGAGTCATTCATGTCTTTGGATTTTTGGTTTCTTATTTTTTATTACTTTCTAATTATACTCTAATTTATCTTTTTTTTCTCTTGGTTTTTGAGTTTTCATGTTTACAATCATGCATCATATAGTATTATGGTTGGGGTTAAATTATTTAATCTTATAGTTTATACATGTTAATGGGATAATCATAACCTAATGATCTTGTGAAACCTTGGAATTTATATTGAGCCTTTCGTGTCTTGAGGACATCACCTAAGGTTATTATAACCAAAAAATATTCTCTAGGAAATATATTAGGAGAATAAAGTTACAGGATTCATGAAGATTTAGATATTTAGATTATTAATAATTTTAATTTATAAGAACTATTTAACTAAATGATGATGGTGTAAGATAAAAATAATGTCATTTTTGAGTTATGCATATGAAATAGAGAGAAAAATAAGGTAAAATAATATGAAACTGAGGTTGTTACCCTTTGAAAAAATAGATTGAGAAATAAAAACTGGTGATTTATATAAGAAGTTTCATTTTTTTAGTTCAAGGATGGTTAATTTCTAGAATGTTCCATAAATGGATCTTTTTGTTTTTAAAAACATTAAATGTTAAAAAAGTCCTTGATCCCTCAGTAAGAGTGGAATTCACTATGACATTGAGGCATAAAATGAATAAAATCCAATATACAATATTAAAGGTAAGTATAAGGTTGATGAATATAGGTAACCAAAGTTGTACCAAAAAAAGAAAAAATATAAATAGAAATCATGGGTGGAAACCTATGAAACTATATGGTGTGTTAGTATTTAATTCTGGGTTTTTTGATCTTGTTAATATTTAAGGAATATTAGCAAGGTTATTTTAGAGAATAAATAGGGACATTGAACTAATTTTAATATAGAAATGGATTCCAAATGTGTGTTATAATTTGTTTTTTGTTTATTTTCTATAATATTGAGTTATAGGAATAATAATATGTTGTTTTATATAGATAAGGAAGTTGAATTATTTCCAATATGGAAATAGATACCATAGTATGGTGAATATTTTGGGTATTAGAGGGTGTGCAGGTGGTATGGTTGGGGAAGTATAAAAAAGTGGGAAATTTTTATGGTTAATTATATTTTCAAATTGTTGCATCATAGAGAATTGGCTACAACGTGGAGGCTTGGAAGGTGAAGTTCAGGAAGTTATACAAAAATTATTATTATTACAAAAATTACGGTGGTTGTGGTTTATTATTCTTGACATGGATTAAAAGTGGTGGCAAGTTGATTATAATTGTACCATTGTCCATTTCCCTATATTATAAGATATCTTTGTTAAAAAAACATGGATTTAAGGCTTGATATTTTCCATAATCCATTATGGAATGGATGTATCCTTTACACCATCAAATTTTCTACTTTGGGATCCATTTCATCATTTCCTTATATTATACTTCAGAATTCATAGTTACCTATATTTCCAATTAATTCCTAATGCCACTAAAATCATTACCTTTTAGAGAAATTACCCTAAATATTTTATAGAATCTAGTCATATTCATGATAACTTCTATTATCCATAAACTTGTATTCATCCACTATATTTGATTATGAACTAAATAAAGGTTCTAGGTGAGTTTTTGTTTAATTATATTTGATTTCCTCACTTCTTATGGGGGTTTCAATTAATTATTCACATGAGAAGGGCATATGGTCATTGACTATGGATAGACCACATGGTCTAAGGTGAGCTACTGATGAAAGGAAATGCTTATTATGTCAATGACTACTCCATCAAGAATTGATAACTTAATAAACATGTTTTATTATATATTATTAAAAAAAATACTTTCTAGTGATTATTGTAGGGGAATTAGTGTATAAGACTCAATCAGAGAGGTGATTCTAATAAATTTATTTACATCACTCTCATGGTGTGAAGTTACTTAATATGTAAAGACCATGTATAATGGTGATTCCAAGATATTGATAACATGTGTGTGCATGTGTAGCCTATGTAACTCATGTTATATATTGACCATATGTGTTTGTGTAACCTATATGATCCATTCTTGATAACGATTTCCCGCTTTTGTATATGTGTATGGCTACTGAGACTCGTTCTTGATATGATATGTCTGTATCATTATAAGTTATGTTTATTTCTTGTGATTTTATGGCATGCATTGTTATTTCATACAAAATAAGGTTAAAGGTGGACATATGAGGGTTAGTTGGAACTTATAGAGGTGTCATTTGTGATATTCCGTGATTTTAATGATGGATTGAGACACAATTCATGGGGTGTGACCACATTGAGGCTAGATATGACTTGGTGATAGGATATGAAGGCCTTGTTTCATGACCCATGCCAGAGATGGGGTATTATTTCATTGACTCGTGACATTTCATAGAGATAGGGTATGATAGACTTAGGTATTAACATGTGATAGAGAAGGGAATTAATACAATACAATCCTTTATCATAGATAGAATTTTCCTTTACCAGTGCTAAAAAATATTGACTACCAAAGAAATATTAAAATACCTAAGATTCTATTAGTTCTAGAAACGAACTGATAAAGTAGAGCATTAGTAGCACTAAAAAGCACTGATAAAGGACCCCATCTATCAGTGATTTTATTTATCACTAATAAAGGGACCCTTTATAAGCACTACTAAATTAACTGATAAAGGAATCCATTATTAAGGCTTCTAAAAGAAACAATAAGGGATTACTTTATCATTTTTTCTAAAATAATTGATAAAAGATTACGTTTTCACATATTTAGTAGAACTGACAAATGGGAATACGTTAGTGTACTATAACATCACACAGTAGCACCATAAAAACACCATAAATTAGAATAATTAGATAAAAATATGAAATTCAACTAAAATAAAATTTACAACATAAATACAAGAAAATGTTCAATATATTATAGTAAAAATAATGCACCTATAAAAAAACAATCACCCCTTCTTGAGAAAATGAATGCACCTCTATAAGAAAACATTTATTATGTTAGTAATAATATAAAAAAAATTAAACTGAAAGTGTTAATTTTAAACTAAACTTTGAGTCATAGTAGGAACACTATGTATCAAATTGAGTTTTGGTTAAATATTGCATGTCACACCATTTCTTGTTTGTCTTCATGAATTATCTCTGTGAGAATTAACTAAATAAGTATTAAATAAAAATGATAAGGTAAGTAATTATGTAATAGAAGAAAGAATAATGAGAAAACAATCTAGTATCACTTGCTCAGTTCTGGTGATGTGATTCATGTTTTAATCTAAAATGACATTTTTTTATTCAAAGGATGCACTTAGAGTCATATCGATCACATTGTGCATCATATTGTGGTGTGACTAATTCCTTCATGTCCCAAATTACATAGGGGTCATTTTTATAAAGTATGATAAACTATTTGAATGAATTTTCTTGTTCTTGATAATATCACATTTTTTTACTTAAATTTCAATTTGAACTCAAAACATGCACAATGAGTCATACTAGTCACATCATGTGTCGTTTTAACATGAAAATAATTCCTACTTGTCATAAATGACTTATGAATCATTTTACTAAATTATAAATATAATCCAATCATTTTTTCAGTATTTTTAATGGATAATAGTTTGAAACTAACATTTCAATTTTAAACTGATAACAGAAACATTGAGTAATGTCGGGCACATCTTGTAAAATATTGAGGTCCGGATAATTCCTACCGATCCAAAATTTCTTATGGATTATTTTTCTAAAGTATCAAAACAATATGAATGTGTTTTCTCAGTCTTGATTATATCAGTTATTTCTTTGACTAAAATTAATTTTAATTGTAAATAAATAGATTCCATTGGATTCATACCATTCACACATTTTTTCGGATTGAGGTGCGGATGATTAAAAACATAACACAAGACATATGTATCATTTTACAAAAATATTAAAACAATCCAAATCAGTTTGCTCAGTTTTGAGTATTTCACATATTTTTTATTATTAAAATGTCATTTTAAACTTGAAACGCACACTTTGAGTCACACTAGTAACATAGTGTGTTTTATTTATGTGAGACTAATTCTTATAGGTCCAAAATGACATATAAATCACCTTCCAAAATTATCAAGATTATCTGAGTGTTTTGTATCCTTTTTTAGTGAGTGACACTTTTTGAACTAGAATGTTTATTTTAAACTGATAAAGATACATTGAGTCATAATGGGAACATTGTGTATCATATTGAGGTGTGTCTTATTCATACAAGTAAAAAATGACTTATGGTTAATTTTATTAAAGAATCCAATAAATATGAATACATTTTATTGGTTTTTAGTATGTCAGTTTTCTTTTTTCAAAAATTAATGTTGATTTAAAATAAAGACACACTTGGAGTAATTGTGGTCACATCATGTCTTTGATTGAGGTGAGGATATTTAATACACATCCAAAATGTATTATGGATCATTTTACTGGTGTATCAAAAACAATCTAAATATATTTTCTTGGTATTGAGTATTTCACTTGTGTTTTTTACTAAAATATCATTTTAAACTAGAAACATGCACTTTGGTTCATACCTATCACATCATGTACCAGTTTTACATGAGACTGATTCCTTAATATAAAAAATTTATTATGAATCATTTCAATAATTATAAAGATAATATGAGTTCATTTTCTTCATTTTCATTGAGTGACCCTTTTGGAATAAAATTTCAATCTTAAACTCATAATAGACACTTTCAGTAATGCTAGAAACATCAAGTATTATATTAAGGCTAGAATGATTATTCAATATAAAAAATGACTTATGTATTTCTTCACTAATGTATAAAAACAATCCAAATTAATTTTATCTGTTTTGAGAATGTGAGTTATCCTTTTTTCTAAAATTAATGTCAATTTTAAATAAAAAACATCCTTGTTTAGTCATACTAGTCACACCGTGCATCAGATTTAGATGAGACTAATTATTAAACTTTATAAAATAAATATGTATTGTTTTCAAAAAAATTCAAAACAATTTGAATTCACTTTCTATGTTTTTAGTACATCATATGTTTTTTTATTAAAATGTCATTTTTAACTAGAAACATACATTTTGAGTCATACTAGTCTCATCATGTTTCTATTTGCTATGTGACTAATTCTTACATGTCAAAAATGACTTATGAGTAATTTTAAAAAAATATCAAGAAAAATATAGTGTGTTTGTTCAATTTCTAGGGAGTGACACTTTTTGAACAAAAATTACATTTTTAAACTAATAATAGACACTTTTAATCATATCGATTACATCGTGCATTATATTGATGTGCCTATGATCCCTACATGTCACTAATTACTTATGGATTTTTTTATTAAAGTATAAAAACATTATTAATCAATTCTCTTTGGTTTTAATATTTGATGTGTTTTTTTGAACTAAATGGTAAATAATAAAATAAAAACATACGGTTTGACTCATATTGATCACACCATGTATCGAATTGAGGTATATATGATTGAGTATGTGTTCTATGTTTTTCATTCTACTAGATTCACTAACCTAGAAAAGAAAAAAATCCATTTGAAAGGAAGAAGAAACCCCATGTTTTCTGTAATGACTGATTCAAAAGTAACATGATCTCTTTTTTTAAACTTTTTTCAGTTGATTGAATTAAAAATATTACATTCAAAAAGATCTTTGGAAAAAATTATTAGATAAAAATGATAATAAAAATATATTAAAAGGAATAGATAAAATAGTGGAAAATTTAATAAAATAAGAAGTATGAATTCACTATTTCGTGATGGTTGTATAAATTATTGACCCATTTCCTTATTGTTATCTCAGTTACTGCCTTATAGTATAATCTCACATGAACACGAAAAGCTTTGAACAAACAACCCCTATAGAGACCCCAGCCCCAATTTCCTAGATTCAAGGCCTTACTTCATTACAATGGTATAATAAACTAGGAATTCATATCATGAAGGAACAAATAGTTTTTTAGTTTTATAAAATAAGATACCAACATAAGTTTTACATTACATCTTTGAAAGAAATTTCAATATATAAGTTCCATTGGAAACATCCATAACTCCTTTATTATCCCTTCAAGTCATTCACTATATTCATCTTCACATACAATGGGAAAATAAAAAATAATAAAGGGATGAGATGATGCGCTCACTAAGGGTAAGTAATACATTGTAAGTTATTGTAACACCCCAAGATTTTAGGAGAATTATTCTTTTTAATTTCTTTGATTTATTTTGTTGTATGCTTTGCAAAAGATTATCTTTCGCTATATGCAACACCGTATTAGCTTGTAGTATACGCAACACTATTCTTGGCTTGTGATGCACACAATTTCAAGTTCTTTCGAATAAAATTAATTTTACAAAACACCAAGTGTATATTTTGATCAATGTATAATTGAACTATATTTTTAGTACGTTATACGCAACACCAAAGGAAGATTTCCCTATACACAACCCTGACTTGGCTTTTGTTACACGCAAGAGCAACCTTCCTCAATAGTGTGTGTTGTACGCAATACCGAGTTTCAATAAAAATGATATATTATTATAATATTATGAACAAGACGTTATGAATATTATTAACTGAATTTTGAATTTTATAACATTATAAATTCAACTTACACATTTTCTATAATGAGATATGAAAACAAAATCAATTTTTCGATAAAAGAAGTATTTCTCAAAAAATGGAGTTTTACCAAATTTTGATGGCGCACCCATTTGAAATTTAATTTATGACTAGTTTATAAGTTAAATTTTACAAAATAAACTTATTTTTTTGAATCAAGATATAACAATTTAATTGGATAATGTTTTGATATTTTTCTAACAGTGTTCTTATTTTGATGAATCGTAAAATCACGCTAAATTTCACTTTTAAAAACCTGTTTTCTTAAAAACAAGATTAATTTTAAATTAATTAATACAACTTATGTGTTTTTAATTTTGAAAAATGGATTCCATATTTGGATTCAGTGGGTCCAAATTATGTTTATATGTTACTTTTATTTTTTTTTATTTTATGAATAGTAACTAAAGTTATTTTTATTTACTACAATTAAAGGTAAATTGGGAAATTAAGGATAAAAATAAGATTATAAAATTACCCTAAGACCTACCAAAATTATATTGGATGAATAAAAGTCGACCCATTTCATTTAAGGGTCGTAATAGATTCATTTTCTGGACTTTTGACCATGAAAATGATATAATTATTATTAAAACCCAAAAAGTGACAACATGTCACTCTCTTATATCTTAAAAGTGTAATAATTTTTATTTAGTGATAAAACTCTTAAAACATAGAATATAAATAGTATACAGAAAAATAATAAAATTATAAAAATCATGATAATTTATTTAGAATATTTAGGGATTAAATAATTATCCTTAATGATGACACAATAGGGATGTAGAAATTATTTTATTGATTGAAATATCAAATAAATGGTTTTAAAAATAATAAAATATTTATTATATGAACTAATTAATGTTCTCCAAAAAAATTCTAGATTAATATGACATGTTAGGAGTCTATTAAATATTTTGGTTCGAATATATCATCTGTGTGGATTTTATTTAAATTCAAATAAATGAATAGTGTCAAAATTGGCACTATTGTTATTTTATAAAAATAACATATTATAAAATTGTTTAAAAATCACAAAAATGTTTAAAAATTATAAATTGAAATATATATGGTCTAAAATTTCATTAATTATCCAATTATGGACAATTAACAATACATAAGTAATTATTTATAATATTTTAACATTTAGAATATTATTACCACAAATAAAATTAAATAGATTAAATAAGGTTAAATCAAGTTGATAAGGTTTAAAATAAATTACCAACATGTCTAAATCTTATTGGTTGATGGGATTAAAACACTATCTCATCTAATATTCTGATTTGAGTCATTTTTTGAGGTTGTTAAGTGGGTTTTGAGTTTATTGTAAATTAATATTTTAGAGGTTTCCAAAAGTGACCCTCTCCTCTCTTATAAAAGGGAACCTCTTCCCTCTCCACCTCACACCACTTTGAGCCTTAAATCTCGGCCAAACACTTACCATTTTTCTTATCCACTTCCCTAGAAACATACTAGAGGCCCTGGTTTTCTTCAAAGACCAACTTTAGTGCCCTAAGAGGAGGTTTAGAAGAGGCGTGTCGAAGAAGAGGTAATATCCTTTACCGATTCTTTCAAATTAATTTCTTCTTCAACATCCTCTTATCTTGTTATTTCATAATAAAGTAATAACATAAGTATCAATAATATACTGATATGTTATTATAAATATTAACCAACCCTATTTCACCTTCTATCCATCCTACGGAAAACTAAATCACCGCACGTGCGTACGTACGGAATACCGTCTTCACACCGTGGTGTAATATTTTTTTTCCACAATCACCTTACTTGGATGGGAATAATGGTGTAAAGAATAACTATATATGGTTATTATAACCTGATAAAAATTCTGAGATATTATATAATCCACTCTAATTCCATTCAACAATTATTGGAACGATATCATCGCTCGTGCATACGTACGGATTACCGTCTCCACGACGCGATGAGATTCATTGTCCATGTTAACCATTCAAGAATAATTATAAAATATATATAATAAATAGTAATGAAATATATGACATATTAATGATAATTGATTTATGTATATGTTACTTACTTACTTCAATTCAATTTAATAAGGAAACGAAAACAGCGTTCATGCGTACCTACGGGCTACCGTCTCCTTGAACGGTGTATTTCTTTCCATTTATGGATCTATTATATATATGTATATTCTTAATATATATTATATATAAATAATTTTTTTCATTTTTGAAGTAAGTAATCATGATCTAAGTAATCATATGAATAATTACAAGTCAAAACACGGATGATAAATGAAACGATTTTACCCAAAACGCCGCTTTAAAATGGAATTGACAAATGAACAAGTAACATAAAGTCGTAAGTGAATCATATATGAAATCATAAATATTATTATGGTTCTATTACAAGTTAATAATATTTTTAAATCCACTATACAGGAGTCTCAGACACATATGAATGAAATTAGACCTAAGGTAAAGGATAATTATTCAAATCTCGTTCTAATCCGAGATTGTTTATTCGTAAGTATTTACTGGGGTTATATTTTTCATCCATGTCCATAAAAATGTTTTTCATAATTTGTTTAATATTATTACATTTATGTTTAAAGTCATGTTTACCCCTATTTGACTTTTACATTCTGTTATGGAAGGAATCCTTGTTTTTTTACCATACGATGAACTTTTTGACTTTTCCGGAAAAAGTACGAGGAAAATATTTTTTTAACTTATACGGCTTGAATGGATTCTTACACTTTAATAACGCCTAATTTTCCTGAATAATCCTATACAATATTTCATTATAATTTTCTACAAAATCCTTTTCTTTTAAAATTGCATGGCAATTTTTGAAAAGAAAATTATTTTGAAGTAGAAAGGATATTTTCCCCAAGAATTCATTTCAAGTGTTTTATCAAAACTATTTTCCATCTAAGATAAAGTTATTTAGTATGATTATGTTTCAAGTATAATTTATCTATTATTTACATGGTGGTATTCTTCTTATTATGAGATGATATCCATTTGTTTTATTTAGATTATTTTATGATGTGATGATGTTTATGAAACTCATTTTATTCTTTGGGTTATGATGAATGATTTATGTTTATTATGGGGCACAAGTAAGAATGATTTCATTATGAGATGGGTGGGACCTATATCTCCTCCCAATTCATTGGGTAATGATTTATATCTCATGAGATAGACATGGTTGGAATGGAAAGTTAATCTGGTTCAGTAATACAGGACTGGAACGGCAAGTAAACCAGGTTCAGTAATGGACATTGTCCACTATGATGGTCTTGGAAACAATTCCTTGGCTACTATAGAAATCATAACATTTGCTTAATGGTTTTCCACAGTTACATGGTTTATTCCCAAGCTATTTTATCATGATTAATGTTCCCTTTTGATCTATGCCTGATGTACTGCCAAGATTTATGTCATTGCTCAAGATTATGATGTTTTAGGTTCATGTTTCAATGTTCAAATGTTTATGGATTGTTTTTATGTTCTCCATGTTTACCCTTACGAAGTATTTGAGCTCACCCATTTTTATGTTTTCTTTTCCCTAGGATATAAATAAAGGTTTTAGGTAAGAAAACAAAAGGGGAAGATATTTATGGGTGATGTTGAAGATCTTTCACCATGATTAGAAGATTATGTTTCGAGTTTGCAATGACACTAAACTAATACGGTCTTTAGGCGTCTGTTTTTGTTATGTATTAAGTATTATGCAAAATTAATGTAATGTATCTACACGTCAAGTTTGGGTTTCTACTATTATCATAAACATAAACAATAAGGCATGGTGAATAACCAAAACATAGGTCAATAAAACATAATCTAGAGTATAAATGGAAGGAATAAAAACAGATTAAATAATTCCATAACAAAACATAACCATTGACATTATACTAGCAGAATAATCACATGGACTATCAATAAATATTTTAATAATTATGGAACGCATAATATTGGACATAATAAATATACCTTCAAGTCCTCAAAGAAGACACCATACATAATGGGTAACACCCGTATCTAGTTTCTCTCATGAGGCCTACTGATGGATAAAGAGGATATGGAGGGCCCCACCCACCACATAATAATTCCAAATAATTCCTCATATGAATAATAATAAACATAAAAAATATATACATATGAAATTTAAATAACTTTCCCCAATAATTAAACATAATCATTAACAATTCTAATTAGTATGGTCAATGGTATCAATATAGCATATCCATAGTCAAACTGATCATAAAATATTTAATAAAATATATTGGATGATAAAAATAAGATAAAATACCTCAATAATTCATAATATTCAATATAGATGTTGAAATAGTTGAAAATAATCTAATAAAATCACTGATAATTTTTTTTAGAGAAATACGATTTTACTTTGTAAAAAAGTGTTCTTTTTGAAAAATAATTTTCACCTATCGTGATTATTTGTATAAAACAAGATATGAAAAAATATAATTTTTCATGAAAAAATTTATATTTTTTGAAAAATAATTACGTCTTAAAACTAATTAGTGATGATACTTGAAAATGGATAATAAATCGAGACGTTCCCTTAAACTGGGCTTGCATATCGGGAAGAAATGAGAAGGGTACCTTATAAAACATTTATTCTCCCATAAAATAATGTTAAAGGGATATAAATATATTACTGGAAGATATATATAATATATATAATAAATATGTAATAATAATTAATAATTACATTAATGTATAGAGGAAGAAATCATAACCCGAATGAAAATGGAGGTTCGAGAAGAAACCCTTACCTTATGTCTGAATGTGTTATGCACTTGACCTTAATTTCCTGGATAATCAAAATTATTCCTCTAATTAATCAATTAAAACCCCATAATACATTTTTTAGATTCATTATTGTTTTATAAAGTTCATTTATGTCCTTATTGATGAGTTATTATGTTAATCTCAACGTTATGGAGAATTCATTATCATGGTTTTCATGATTGGTTCGCTGGATTTTTAGTAATGGAGTTCACATAAAATGGGAATAGTTATCCAAAATATGAATTATATTTTATTAATGAACATATAAAAGTGTAACTTTTTATATATATTTTTTTTGTTCCCAAATATGAGGATGAACCATTATATAAGATGTCAGTGATATTCGTTTAGATTAATTTAAGCAGTTTTAGATTGCAACGAACTCGTTTTATTTTATCATTTAGTATTGTGTAAATATGTTAGATACAAAACATAAAAAATGTTTTAATATAAATTTTAAAATATTTTTCAACCTTTATAATGGTTTTGTTAATTTCCTTGAAGATAGTGAAGGAAAATGAAAACTTATTGTCCTTGAAGGTGATAAAACAACACCTCATGGACAAAGTTTCCATTTTTAGAATAAAATGGACAAGAGAGGGGGATTGATGATGGATTATTAAATTATCCTCATAAAATTAAATTATATGTAAGGTAATATATTTTTAATAATATTTTGATGAGTGTAGGTGAGAAGATAATAAGAAAATAAAAAAGTTGAAAAGAAATTAAAAGAAAAAGAAATAGGTTTTTACTTCTTGATTTTTTCCTCCTTGACAATCACCTTAGGGAAAATTTTTTGGCCTTATGATGATAGAAAGAGCTCCTATATGTGTGGGAGGGTCTTGGGAATAGGATTTGACATAAATTTTACAAGGCTCAAAGATTTTATGGTGTGAGTAGAAGGAGTGGTGAGGAGTGGTATTTATTGTGGAGGAGAGGGGTGTTTTTTGAATATTTAATTCCTTTATTTAGTACTATTGCTCAAAACACTGAATATTTTGATAATTAACATTATATATATTACAACAAAGAAGGATAATTGGATATTATGGTTCTTTAATTAGTGACGACTCAATGAATGGTGTAATTAACTTATAATATATTTATACTGTAAAGTACCAAATTTTACTATTCACCAAAAATTCAAGTATTTTAAGAAAATCGAAAAAATTAACCCAATTACTTTTTTATATTTATACAAATATGGGATCCATCATATAAAAATTATTTTCTACAAATGATAAATTTAATTTTTAATTAAAACTAACATATACCCGAAAAAATTTGAATTTATATCAGATTTTATAACAGTCTAAAAACATAACTAAGGTCTCATAAAATTATCCTAAAATCATAAGACAATAGATTGTTAATTTATGAATAAATTTTATGAAAATAAATTTTCTTTTAAATTATTTTATTAATTATAAAATTTTAATTAAATATTTATGTTTTACAAAAATACCAACACTTCATTAATGATTATTAAAATATTCATTTACTTATACCATGGCATAATTATATAATGCATTTATTCATAAGGTTACTAAATTTATTTATACATTCTTGGATTAGGTTACTATTCATTTTCCCAGTTTACTCTTCATAAGGTTTATATTACTATCCCTAAGGTCAAGTTACTATTTCATTACTACAGGGTCCCAAACATCTAGAAAGACATCTTATTTCATTCATTATTCATTAATAACATTTATATTATGTTCTATGAGTGATTTTATGTGATCTATAATATATGAACTATACATAATAAGGGAAATCCCATTGATAGAATTATAGGTCGTTACATTCTCCTCTCTTATATAAACTTCATCCTTTAAATTTACATAATGTCCCATCATAAAAATATTTTGGTAGTTCTTCCTCATAAGTTCATTAGGCTCCCATATTACCTCTTAAATTTTATGATTTTCCATAGTACCTTTACCATCCAAGTCATCCAATTCCTCAAAACCTATTCTTTAGTATCCAGAATCCGAATTGGCTCTTCACAGTAAGATAAGCCATGTTCTAATTATATTTCTTCGTAAGTGAGTACATGTGTTGGGTCTGGTATGTACTTACTTAAAAAAGATATGTGGAACACCTTGTGTACTTTAGAAAGGCTATGAGGCATTTCCAAATGATAATCCATAGCTCCAAATATCATCATAATTTCAAAAGGTCCAATGTACCTAGGGCTCGGTTTCCCTTTCTTCCCAAATAATATAATACCCTTTCATGGAGTGAATTTAAAGAAAACATGACCTCCTCCCTTGAAATTCCAAATCCTTCAATTATCGACATAGATCTTTTTCCTTCTTTTAACTGATTTGATATGGGTTTGAATAGTCTTTACCGTTGCTGTTGTTTTCTCTAAAATCTCTGGGCCTAAAGGCTTCCTTTCACCAACATCATCCCAACATATTGGTTTATGACATCTATTTCAATATAATAATTCATATTGTTCCATTTGAATACATGAATGGAAACTGTTATTTTAGTAAAACTCCACAAAATAAAGATATTAATCCCACATACCTTATAAGTCAACTAATAATGATCTCAACATGTCTCCTAATGTTTGGATCATCCTTTCTTACTACCGGTCTGTTGGAGGGTGATAATAAGTACTCAAATGAAGCTCAGTATACAAATATTTATGGAGACTTGTAAAAAATTTCTATTTAAATCATGGATCACAATTAGTCACAATTGATAGAGGTTCTCCATGAAGTCTTAGAACATCATTAATATAGAGTTGTGAAAGGTTCTCCAGTGGAAAATCCTCACTTATAGTGAGGAAATGTGTATATATGGTAAGTGGATCAAAAATAACGCAAATCACATGATTCTGTTTTGGGTTTATTTTGTAAAAAATTTACAATATATAGATTTTTGAAATCCAATTTCTATATATAAACATTCATAGGTTTCATGACTCCTCTAGGATTTTGTCTTTAAACCTTTACTTGTTGATAGACAAAACATCTTTGATACATAATCATCAATTTCCTACTTCATGTAATCCCTCCAGAAATGCTCATTCAGAAATTTGTGCATATTTGTGTTATTAGGTGTATAGATTAATTTGATCTATGTAAATCATCTAATAAATCCATTTTTAGCTTATGTATAGAGCGAACACAAATCCTCTTCCAAAATTTCATAATTCCATTTTCATACATTAAGTCTTCCAACATCCCATCATTCAAACCATTAATTTTTTTTTGATGATTCTCATCATCAGACTGAGAACTTTTAATACTTTCCAATAAAAATGGTTGGGTAATAAATAAAAAAATTAATGATATTTCATCTTACATTCTATATACCATATCCATCTTTTCTAGATCCATGTTCACGGGGTCCTTATCAATCCAATTTTTGTTCAGAAATCCATGATCCTTCTTACTCAATGCATATGCTACCTTGTTCACCTTTCTAGTGTGTTAGTGTATTGAAAAATCATAATCCTTGAGTAGTTATAGCCATATTCTTTTCCTCGTGTTGAGTTATTTATGTGAGAAGATATTTTTCATTCTCTTGTGATCTGTATATATCTCTCATCTTTCACTATATATATAGTGTATCTATATCATTAGAGCAAAAATTACAGCTGCTAACCCAATATCAAGAGTTGTATAGTTATTCTCATGAATTTTTAACTACCTTGATGCATATGTAATAACTCAATTATTTTTCATAAGAACACACTTGAGTCCTTTCTGTGAAGCATAACTATAAATAAACCATCCAGCATTTCCTGATGGTAGAGTAAATATTGGAGCATTCACTAATCTACTATTAAATTATTCAAAACATTCTTCTCATTCTTTTGTCCATATAAACTTATCCCCCTAATGAGTAAGCTCGGTTAACAAGTTATCTAATAGGTTAAAGTTCTAAATGAAACATCGATAATAACATGTTAAACCAATAAAACTATGTACCTTAGTTCTATTTGTTGGTGTAGGTCATTCCTAACCCACCATTTTCTTCATATGATCAAATGATATTCCATCCATAGGGATAATATATCTAGTAAACAAAACTAATTGATTCAAGAATTCACACTTGCTAAAATTTTCATATAACTCTTTTCTTCTAAGAGTCTCCCAAACAACTCGCAAGAGGTTATAAGGGTCTTCATAGTTTTTAGAATATATCAAGATATCATCAATAAATACCAGAAATATCCCTCCAAGATATTACTTGAAAACTCTATTAATTAAATTCATAAATATAGAGTGTTTATTAGTCAATCCAAATGGCAGAACTGTAAAATTGTAATGTCCATGTCTCATTCAAAATGTTGTCTTTGGAATATCTTCCTTTCTTAAATGCATCTAATGATATCTTGGTTGAAGGTCAATCTTTAAAAATTATTGAGATTCATTAATTTGATCAAATAAATAATCAATTCAAGGTAGGGGAAACCTTTTCTTTATTATAATAGCATTTATTTTTTTATAATCAATTCACATCCTCATGGATCCATATTTCTTATTAACAATGATAACATTAGATTCCCTTGTAGAAATAATAGGGAAAATAAATCCTTGATCACTCAATTCCTATGGTTTTTTCTTTAATTATACTAATTCCATAGTGGACATTCTATATGGTGTCTTTGATATAGGTCTTGCACTAGTAATTAAATCAATAGAGAACTCAACTTCATGATCTAGAGGATGTCCAATCTAATCCTATAAAAATACATCAATATATTATTGAACAAAAGGTACATTTTCCATTTAAATATTTTCTTCCACATCTATAGATGATGTTTCATATTCCTCCATATGTATTTCATTCAGTAGAGCTACTAGGGGTGGATCCAAATAAGAATCATACGATGAGCTTTCTACTCTAAGGTTAAGGGATTTCATATCCTCCTCATTAATCATAATTTCCTTATTTTTTCAATTGATTATCACATAATATTTTGAAAGACTGTCCATACTTAGGATTATATAAAAGTAAATCATAAATATAATGACAAGGTCAGTAACTAAATCACAATTATTTTTTTAAAGGGGATTGACTGAAATATCATTGTTGTAGTGTTACATCCGTTAAGAGTTTTGATTGTCAACTCCTTTATTAAATCAAAATGGAAATGTATGATTTTATTAGAAAATGTGGAACATATTTAAGAACATGATGATAATGAATCAAATAAATCATTGATTAATTTTGAAGAATAATTTAATGTACATGCCACCACATCATTAAGAACTTCAACCTCAGCAGTTGTGACCAAATAAGCATGACTTTTTCCCTTGTCCTTTATGTGTTAATTCTTCCTTGATTCTTAGGAAAATAATTTGAATAATGTTAAATATATTTGAAATTTTATCATTTAACATTGGTAACTCATTTATTTCCCTTGAAATCATGGGCTTGGTGACATTTTTCTCCACACTTTAAAAAACCACCCACACCCTTTAGGCAAGTATGTGGGGGGGGGGGGGGTTTCTTACCATAGTTATCATAGGATATAAAATAAACTCTTACCATTATACCATGTTCCTTATTTATTTTTCAAGAGTGATCAAAAATTATATTATTCAATTTTATTCCTTTTATGTCATTTGATTTAGAGAATTAATTTTCTATCATGAGAGAACATGAGACTATATCTTAATTGGATGATAAATTTTAGGAGTCCAGTTCTATTTAGAGGAATGTATTTAAACCATAAAATAATTTATCAATAATAATCCTTGGATTACTTATGTAGTCCATGACATTCCATTCTATCCTTGTAAAGTTGGCTTCATACTACACAATTTTTTCATCCTCTTTCTATCTTAGACTCAATAATTTCCAATCTATATCTGCTTGTTGTTCACACAAAAAATATGTTTCTAAGAAAATTTCATTAAAATACCTCCATTACATATTTTTAATTTCTTCCTCCTCCTTTGGGATTTTAATTAATAAACTCTATTGATCTGTATCTCTAAATAAATGATAAACTTAAATGAAAACCTTCTCCCTTTCATTACTTATCAAAGATAGAAATATATTCTCTATAGAAATTATCCACTTCTCTACTACAAATGGGTTTATGAACACATTAAAAGATATATTTTTTTGTCACATAATGTTATATATCATTTCTCCTTCATGTTGTGGATCAGGGTGCTCCATACAAGAACGGATATTGTTTATAACCTGAGTCACATGTCTTAGTATAGATATAAGTTGTTCACCACCAGTCACAGCTCAAATACTGACATCATTATATTGCATAAGAGTTAAATACATACATGGGAAATATGTTTTGATAGGGTTTCATTTCCAACCCCTAGGATTGATTGTACCACGATTCACTGTTTCATTCCACCCTTACACCGCAGTTTTAAACTAGTTTTGTAATGAATATTCCAAATATAATTATAAATTGCACTTAATTTTTGAATAAATAAATTAATTTTAATCAATATTATATTGGGAAATGTTACTTGTTTTTATTGTTTCAATGTAGGTGGAGGTAATTTGGAGGGCCATTGATGAAGTGGAAGAAAAATGGGCCAAAATTGCATGGATCCATGGACATCTTTCCACTATTTTGCATATTACACAACATTCGTGCATCCAAATGGGCTGAAATTTTGTGGTCCTTTCCATAACGTAATAGGATAAATTTCATACTAAGGAACCCAATGCTGATTCGGATTTTATGGGGCAAATACGAACTGACCTATCCAAGCCACAGAATTTGGACCAAGTCAAATGCGGTGTTCTGTATTTTATCAATATCTGGAGCTGTAGTTGTCAAAAAGGTGCCAAACATTCGGTGAAGATATTAAAAAGGTAGGGATACAACCGTTATATTTTATCCAAATCGAGATAAGACTATCTGAAGGCCGAAACGCGTTGTACAATTGGATTGAAGAAATCTGTGTGCCTAAAACCACCTTCCAATTTTTCTATAAAATGGCACCTTGGGCTCCCAATTTGCAAGTTCGGCCAAGGAGTGAAGTTCTGCCAATTTGGAGTCCTAGAGGAGTATCCTAATCACCTTGGAGGTTCTGGAGGCCCCTATCCTCATAGGGGAATGAAGGATGAAGAAGGAGTTCCACCCGAGCGTCCTCCTCCTCCCGATGTCGAGCTAAAAGTTGGGTGTCCGTTGTGAGGGAGTTACACACATTTCAAGGGAGTTATGATGCATACACTAGCTACTGGTTTGGATTTATTTGGGTTTCTAAACATTGAATTCCATTTATCTTATTTTATTTCAGATTTTAAATCTTGATTTGATACATGTGAGTGTTATGCTCTTAATTTCTAACTGATCGGTGTGAGGTTTTGAGTGTGTGACTTATGTTGTTCCGATTGGACATCACAAGAATCCTCTTCATACCCAACTTATTGAGATTTCAATATTCTTTGGATGCTTTTATTCCATGCATAAGTTCTGGACCTTTACAATATGATTGTTACGTCAAGGTTTGGTCCTTAAAGCATTGAAATAAAAGCTTAGGAATTAATCGGGATTCCAATTAATTCCAACCAAAGAATTACTCTAAACCTAAGATGAATCTCTATGAAAAATGAACTTGATATGTGTGTAGTGAAATCACATCGACCCTTTTATCTCATATTTCTAAAAATCCACTTGGTCACTCATCTTTTAAGCTATTTCAACTAAGTCATTGTTTTAAATTGTTTTCAAAACCACCCCCTCTCTTAGTCATTTTTATTAAAAATACACACTCTAAACCTACCAACGCTCCTTGAGAGACGAACTAGGGTTTAAACTAGAATATAAATCAACCCTAAAAATATAATCAATTTGACGTGTCATGAAAATGAGGTAAAATTTTGGCGTCGTTTCCGGGGAGCGCTTTGGTTTTTTGTGCGTGTTTTTGATAAAATTTTTGTAATTTTTGGGAATATTTGTTTGTTTTATCTTCTACCATTGCATTTGTTTTTGTTTTCTAATTTATTTATTGTTTAGGTTCTTTGTATGAAGTGTTCTACTCTGGGATACCTACAAACTTTTGAACCCGAACCAGAGAGGATCCTACATCAACGAAACCGAGACATACAAGACCACACATTGAAAGAGGAGACATCAAATCTTAAAATTCTTCTTGATCCTTCTTCTTCTTCTGAAAAAAAGTTAAAATTGAACATAACTTGTATAACATGGCTGAAAATAATAGAACACTAAAATAACTAACCTCACATGATATTAATATCGGACCAACTTACATTCAATTTCAAGGTGAGGCACCCAATTTTGAACTAAAATCTGGCTTAATTCATTTATTACCAAGATTTCATGGACTTCCTGGAGAAGATCCACACAAGCATTTAAAAGAATTTCATACTATGTTTTCAACATTAAAACCTGTTAATGTGGATTAAGAACAAGTAAAACTTAGGGCCTTTCTATTTTCATTAGAATACACGGCTAAACATTGGTTGTATTATGTTAATTCACCTATTAGAGGTTGGGCGGACATGAAACGACTTTTTCATGAAAAATACTTCCCAGCATCTCGAACTGCAACAATAAGGAAAGAAATATGTGGGATAAGACAATATCATGGAGAACCCCTTCATGAATATTGGGAACTATTTAAAATATTGTGTTCAAGTTGTCCACATCACCAAATAAGTGATCAACTTTTAATTTAGTATTTTTATGAAGGTTTAATCCCTATTGATCGAAACATGATTGATGCTGCTGCAGGTGGTGAACTAGTGGATAAAACCCCAATCGCTGCAAGGACCCTAATTGAGACCATGGCACAGAACACTCAACAATTCAGTTCAAGGTCCCGTGTACCCATTCAAGGTGTCCATGAGGTGCAAAGTACTGAATTCGAGAAGAAGGTGGACACAAAGTTTGAAGAGGTGAGTACCCTTCTACGACAACTTGCTCTTTCCCAAGGGAAATTACAATATCCTCCTCCCATACATTGTGGTATATGATCTTCTGATACCCACTATTCTGACCAATGCCCCCAATTGAGAGAAACTTCTCAGAGTTGTGAGGTGATATTTCCAGGACGCCCCTTTAACCAACCCTTTAGGCAAGAACCATACTATCCATCCAACCAAGGGTGGAAGGAAAACCAAGCCTATAGGAAAGGGGGTATTTAAACCAACCTCAACAGCAATGGATCCAACATGGTCAGAGTAGTCATCCACCACCACCCAGAAATCCTCAACCACCCCAAAGGCCATTCCAACCACCCCCTCCAAAAACCAAGCCTAGCCTAGAAGATATGATGAAGCAAATGGCTGCCAATAATATCCAATTCCAACAAAACACCAAAACATCCATACAAGACCTAAAGACCCAACAAGGACAACTTTTCAACTCGGTGGGGGAAATCCCAAGTCATGGGTCGGGTAAACTACCATCTCAACCAGTAGTAAACCCTAGGGATAAAGGAAATGTTAGTGCCATCACCCTTAGGAGTGGGACACAACCCAAATCCAAATGACCCCTCCATTAGAGTCCTCCCATCCAAAGGAAACCACCATCCCAGCTGCTGAAAATGGTCCAAGAGAAGAAAACCCTTTTCCGGAGAGAACTCCTTCTAAAGGAAAGATTGTGGCTGTTGATGAGCCACTTATCCCAACCATTCATCTTCCATTTCCTCAAAGGGAATCCCAACCTAGGAAACAAAAATACACCGAACTTGATAATGAAATATTGGAAACTTTCAGGAAAGTACAGGTTAACATTCCTTTGATTGATGCTGTGAAGCAAATTCCAAGATATGCCATGTTTCTGAAAAAGATGTGTACACACCGAAGGAGGCTTCATGGTGATGAGAAGGTGGGACTGGGGAGGAATGTTTCAGCATTGATAGAGCCATCACATCTTACCAAGTGCAATGATCCTGGGACATTCTTGATTCCGTGCACCATAGGGGAGTATTCAGGTTCCAACGCTATGCTTGATTTGGGTGCTTCTATTAATGTGATGCCTCACTCTATTTACTCTTCATTGCAGGTCGGTGAACTGAATCCCACTGGTGTTGTCGTTCATCTAGAAAATTAGAGTACAACACACCCCTCTAGTGTGTTAGAGGATGTTCTTGTGAGGGTGCAAAATTTAATTTTTCCTGTTGATTTTTACGTGCTTAAAATGGAAGTTGATATGATGAATGGACATGCCCCAATTTTATTGGGGAGACCTTTCTTCAAAGTTGCCAAAACCATAATTAATGTCCATAATGGTACATTATCTATGGAGTTTGGTTGTAATACTGTCCACTTCAATATCCTTGATGCCATGAAGCACCACTCAGAAGACCACTCCTCTCTCTCTCTGTCAATTAAATCGATGTTCTCCCTTCCCCTGAAACAACTTATTTTCATTCACTTGATCCCCTTTCTAAGTTTTCTTCAATGATTGAAATTTTAGGTAATGAATCATGCATTGATTGTTGTAGCGGTCTAGAGAAATGTCATGCATGTTTGTTAATTGATGATTTCTTGAACACAGAGGATCTCATGACCATCAATGATACTGCTAAGCTTGTAAAAGATCATTCCTCATCTGAGGATGTTACCATTGAGCAGTTAGATGAGATCAGTGACTTCTCACTTTCACACACACTTCCGTCAATCCAAAATCCCCCAGAATTGGAACTAAAACAACTGCCTCAAGATTTTAAATACTCATATCATGGGAATGGAAACAAGTTGCACGTCATCATTTCTAGTTCACTCCCTCCTGAGCATGAATTGTGACTACTTGATCTTTTGAGGAAGTATAAACAAGCTTTGGGATGGACACTTGCTGACATTCCTGGAATTAGCCCATCAATTTGTACACGTCATATTTTATTAAATGATGAGGCTAAACCAGTGAGGCTGTCACAACATCGACTGAACCCAAACCTACTTAATTTTGTTAAAAAAGAAGTAACACAATTGTTGGCTTCTGGAATCATTTACCCTATCTCTAACAGCAAATGGGTCAATCCCATTCAAGTAGTTCCTAAAAAAACTGGCCTTACTGTAGTTAAAAATGAAAACAATGAATTGGTTCAAACTCATGTGCAGAATAGTTGGTGTGTCTATATAGACTATCACTGACTAAATCAACACACTAGGAAGGACCATTTCCCATTGACATTCATTGACCAGATGCTAGAGAGGCTAGCAAGGAAGTCTCATTACTGTTTCCTTGATGGGTATTCTGGATACTTTCAGATCCATATTTCCACTGAGGATCAGGAAAAGACAACCTTTACTTGACCCATTGGTACATTTGCTTATATAAGGATGCTATTTGGTCTGTGCAATGCTCCAGGTAATTTCCAACGATGTATGGTTAGTATTTTTTCGGATTACCTGGAGAATTTCATGGAGGTTTTTATGGATGATTTTACTATTTATGGATCCTCTTTTGATGAATGTTTGAGTAGTCTTGCTTCTTTCCTACGTCGATGTATTGAAAAGAATCTCATATTAAATTATGAGAAATGCTATTTCATGGTGCGACAAGGAATAGTTTTGGGAAATGTCATTTCTGGGGAAGGTATCCAAGTGGACAAATCAAAAGTAGATATCATTTCCTCCCTAAAATTCCCTAAAAAATTTCGGGATGTGCAGTCTTTCCTGGGTCATGCTGGATTTTATCGTCGTTTCATTCGTGACTTTAGTAAAATTACACTCCCCCTCTCCCGATTACTCCAAAAAGAAAAAGAATTTGTTTTTGATAAAAAATGTGAGGAAGCTTTCAATAAGTTAAAATGGAGTCTCACGTCACCCCCGATAATCCAACCACCTTGGTAGGATTTACCATTTGATATCATGTGTGATGCCTCTAACTATGCAGTTGGTGGAGTCTTATCACAAAGGGTCGACCGAGCTCCACATGTCAGAGCTTATGACTCACGTACTCTGGACCCTGCCTAAGGAAACTATAGCACAACTGAAAAATAATTTCTTTCCATTGTGTTTTCCTTGGATAAATTCAGGTCATACCTTCTAGGGTCCAAAGTAATTGTGTTCTCAGACCATGCAGCCCTCCGGTATCTCCTTAAGAAACCGGAAGCCAAACCACGTCTCATTCGCTGTATGCTCCTCCTTCAGGAATTTGATCTAAAAATTAGGGATAAAAAAGGAGCAGAGAATGTGGTTGCTGACCATATCAGTAGGATTCTCCCATCCACGGACATTGACTCATCCCCCTGTATTCCAATAAATGATTTTTTTCCTGATGAGCAATTGTACCGAGTGCAAGATGCTATTCCTTGGTATGCTGAAATTGTAAATTATTTGGCTGCATCTTGCATTCCTGCTGATTTCATCCAAAACCAGGTCGACCGTCTAAAACATGAGTCTCGTTGGTATATTTGGGATGACCCCTACCTATGGAGCACTTGTAGTGATCAAGTTATTAGGAGTTGTGTTCCCGATAGTGAGTTTCAATCTGTCCTTAGGTTCTCCCACACACTTGCTTGTGGGGCCACTTTGGTCCCCAACAGACTGCTCGCAAGGTCTTAGATTCTGGTCTCTTTTGGCCCAAATTGTTTAGGGATGCCCATGAATTCTGTAAATCTTGTCCTTGTTGTCAAAGAATGGAGAATGTCTCTAAAAGAAATGAGATTCCCCAACAACCCTTTCTCTTCCATGAAATTTTTGATGTTTGGGGAATTGACTTTATGGGAGAATTACCCAATTCATTTGGGAACCTTTACATTCTTCTGGCAGTGGATTATGTTTCAAAGTGGGTAGAGGCACGATCCACGAGGACAGATGATTCCAAGACAGTTGTGGAATTTTTGAGAACCCAAATATTCTGTAGGTTTGGATTACCTAGGTTTATCATCAGTGATCAGGGTTCTCATTTCTGCAACCGCACAATGAAATCTCTTTTGCGCAGGTATGGGGTTGGGCATCGAGTGTCTACTTCTTATCACCCACAAACAAATGGTCAAGCCGAAGTGTCAAATAGAAAGGTAAAACAGATTCTTGAGAAAATGGTTCAGCCAAACAGAAAAGGCTGGAGTCTTAGACTCGATGATTCATTATGGGCTTACCGTACTGAATTCAAAACTCCAATTGGCATGTCACCATATCGGCTAGTTTTTGGAAAGAGTTGTCACATCCCTGTTGAGATTGAGCACCGGGCCTACTAGGCCATCAAAAAATGCAATTCTAATCATTCTGGTGCAGGTGCTCAAAGGAATTTACAGATTTAGGAGCTAGAGGAAATGATAAGAGATGCATATGAAAACTCCAGGATTTATAAGGAGAGAACCAAGGCTACCCATGACCGTCTTATCCTTCATCGTCAGTTCCATATTGGGAAGAAGTTTCTTCTTTATAATGCAAGGCTGAAGTTGCATCCTGGTAAGCTTTGTTCCCACTGTTTTGGACCATACATTGTTACTAATGTCTCTCCATTTGGTGTTGTTCAGGTTCAAAATTAAGAAACCAAGCAAACCTTCACTGTCAATGGGTAGCGGCTGAAGCACTTTCATGAACCCGTTCTGGAGTCCCCGATGGAGGAACTCCAAGTTCAAGAAGCACACTATGAATGACATCCACTAGGTTTTGTCCTTCCTTCCGACATTCTCTTTTACTACAATGAGGACACTGCATACTCTAGGTGTGGGGGTGGATACATTCCTTGGATAGTTAGGAATTTTCATTGTTTTCTCCTTTCGTTTTCTCTTTTTGGCCTTCTTTATGGTATTTTTATTTTTTCCCATAAACAATTTCAAAGTTCCATGATGTGGAGACCATAAAGTGGGGAAAGTAAAAATACCACAACGAAGGCTAAAAATAATTTTTGTATGATTTTACCATCAAGGAGTGATTTTTAGTGAATTGGTTTTCATCAATGATATAAATGGTTGTATCTATGTGAAACCTTTGAGATGATTGATGCCCTTTGTGTGAGTAGTTTTTTGGAAAACTGTGTCACTAATATCTCCACAAATGTTTTCACCAAACCAAAAAGTGTGATTATTTCTTAGTTAATATAAGGTAAGAATATTTTGGGTTAATATTTTTCATCTTTAAATGATATTTCCATACGTTTGTTCCTTATCCGATCAGTTTCATTACTATACCAGATTGACCTATGCATGTGTACCTAATGTCCAAATGTTGTATTCCATCAAAAAAATTGTTGTGTATTGGGAAGGTCAAAAACCACTCCACCTCAACCTTTCATCTTGTTATAACTATTTTATTTAGTGTCGTGAGGAGATCAAACAAGGGTTGAGAGATGAGTGTGAGATTTGTTCCAATTGCAACTTCAAAAAAATATAATAAATGAGGGGAGTGATGAAATGAGCAACATATAGGGATATCTAGGTTGGGAGCTTATGGTTTGACTTCTGGGAATGCTTAAATGAGTGGGTCTTGAAATATGATTGAAAAGGATGTAGGACAGGTTTAGTGACAAAATCATTTAAGCTGAAAAATGTTAAAATAACATATATTTATTGGATAGAAAGTGGAAAGAATAGCATGGAATGGTTTTCAAACACACACATGGAGATTTAGTGTCATGGTTTACTTCTGAATTCCTTTCTCAATTGGGTATCATGAATCTTTTTGAATTTCGCTATGATATGATTTATGAGACATCTTTTTCTATTTTCACTAGGAATGACTCCTTGGTGTGGTTCATGCATTGATCACCTTACTTCAAATAAAATTTCCTCAATTGATAAATCTTCAGGATGTTGGAAAAATATATATATATGAATCATTGTATTTGGATATGTGACTTTTCCCAGGGGTGCAAATGTTTAGGTGTGGGGAAGTGATCGTACCACGATTCACTGTTTTATTCCACCCTTACGCCGTATTTTTAAACTAGTTTTGTAATGAATATTCCAAATATAATAATAAATTTAACTTAATGTTTGAATAAATAAATTAATTTTAATCAATATTATAATGGTCAATGTTACTTGTTTTTATTGTTTCAATGTAGGTGGAGGTGATTTGGAGGGCCTTTGATGAAGTGGAAGAAAAATGGGCAAAAATTGCATGGATCCATGGAAATCTGTCCACTTTTTTGCATATTAAATGAAATAAGTGCATCCAAATGGTCTGAAATTTTTTGGACCTGTCCAAAACTCTATAGGATACATTTACTATTAAGGCACCCAATGCTGATTCGGCTTCTATGGGGCCCACCCAAACTGATCTGTCCAAGACACCGAATTTGGACCAAGTCAAATGTGGTGTTCTGTATGTTATCAATATCTTGAGCTGTAGTTATCCAAATGGGTCCAAACATTCGGTGGAGATAGTAAAGAGGTAGGGATACAACCTTTCTATTTTATCCAAAGCGAGATAAGACTATCTGAAGGCCGAAACACGTGGTACAAGTGGATTGAAGAAATATGTGTGCCTAAAACCACCTTCCAATTTTCCTATAAAATGGCACCTTCGGCTCCCCATTTTCAAGTTCGTCCAAGGAGTGAAGTGATGCCAATTTGGAGTCATAGAGGAGTCTTCTAATCACCTTTGAGGTTCTGGAGGCCCCTATCCTCATAGGGGAATCAAGGATGAAGGAGGAGTTCCACCCGAGCTTCCTCCTCCTCCTGATGTCAAGCTAAAAGGTGGGTGTTCGTTGTGAGGGAGCTACACACATGTCAAGGGAGTTCTGATGCATACACTAGCTACTGGTTTGGATTAATTTGGATTTTTAAACATTTCATTCCATGTATCTTATTTTATTTCAGATTTGAATGCTTGATTTGATACATGTGAGTGTTATGCTCTTAATTTCTAACCGATCGGTATGAGGTTTTGAGTGTGTGACTTGTGTTGTTCCGATTGGACATCACAAGAATCATTTTCATACCCAACATATTGGGATTTCAATATGAATTGTAAGCTATTATTTCATGAATAAGTACTGGAACTTGACAATACGATTGTTACGTCAAGGTTTGGTCCTTAAAGCATTGAAATAAAAGCTTAGGAATTAATCGGGATTCCAATTAATTCCAACCAAAGAATTTCTCTAAACCTAAGATGAATCTCTATGAAAAATGAACATGATATGTGTGTAATGAAATCACATCGACCCTTTTATCTCATATTTCACAAAATCCACTTGGTCACTCATCTTTTAAGCTACTTCAACTAAGTCATTGTTTTAAACTATTTTCAAAACCACCCCCTCACTTAGTCATTTTTATTAAAATAAACACTCTAAACCTACCAACTCTCCTTGAAAGACAACCTAGGGTTTACCCTAGACTATAAATCAACCTTAAAAATATAATCAATTTGACGTGTCATGACAACAAAGTAAAATTTTGGCACCATTGTCGGGGAGTGCTATGGTTTTTTGTGCGTGTTTTTGATAAATATTTTGTAATTTTTGTGAATATTTGTTTGTTTTATCTTCTACCTTTGCATTTTTTTTTGTGTTCTAATTTATTTATTGTGTAGGTTCTTTTTATGACTCATTCTACTCCGGGATACCTAAAATCATTTTAACCCGAACCGAAGAGGATCCTACATCAACGAAACCGAGACATACAAGACCACACTTTGAAAGAGGAGACATCAAATCTTAAAATTCTTCTTGATCCTTCTTATTCTTCTGAAACAAAACTTAAAACTGAACATAACTTGTATAACATGGCTGAAAAATAATAGAACACTAAAAGAACTAACCTCACCTGATGTTGATATCCGACCCACTTAAATTCAATTACAAGGCGAGGCACCCAATTTTGAACTAAAATCTGGTTTAATTCATTTATTACCAAGATTTCATGGACTGCCTGGTGAAGATCCACATAAGCATTTAAAAGAATTTTATACTGTGTGTTCATCATTAAAACCTGCTAATGAGGATGAAGAACAAGTAAAACATATGGAATTTCCATTTTCATTAGAAGACAAGGGTAAAGATTGGTTGTATTATGTTAATTCATCTATTAGAGGTTGGGCGGACATGAACCGACTTTTTCTTGAAAAATACTTCCCAGCCTCCCGAACTGCAAAAATAAGGAAAGAAATATTTGGGATAAGACAATCTCATAGATAAAACCTTCATGAATATTGGGAATGATTTAAAATATTGTGTTCAAGTTGTCCACATCACCAAATAAGTGATCAACTTTTAATTCAGTATTTTTATGAAGGTTTAATACCTATTGATCGAAACATAATTGGTGCTGCTGTAGGTGGTGCACTAGTGGATAAAACCCCAATCGCTGCAAGGAACCTATTTGAGACCATGGCATAGAACACTCAACAATTCAGTTCAAGGTCCAGTGTACCCATTCGAGGTGTCCATGAGGTGCAAAGTACTGAATTCGAGAAGAATGTGGACACAAAGTTTGAAGAGGTGAGTACCCTTCTACGACAACTTGCTCATTCCCAAGAGAAATTCCAATCTCCTCCTCCCATACATTGTGGTATATGCTCTTCTGATACCCACTATTCTGACCAATGCCCCAAATTGAGATAAACTTATGAGAGTTGTGAGGAAATATTTCTAGGACGCCCCTTTAACCAACCCTTTAGGAAAGAACCATACTATCCATCCAACCAAGGGTGGAAGGACAACCAAGCCTATAGGCTAGGGGGTATTCAAACCAACCTCAACAGCAATGGAACCAACATGGTCAGAGTAGTCATCCACCACCACACAGAAATCCTCAACCACCCCAAAGGCCATTCCATCCACCCCCTCCAAAAACCGAGCCTAGCCTAGAAGATATAATGATGCAAATGGATGACAATAATATCGAATTCCAACAAACCACCCAAGCAACCATACGAGACCTAAAGACCCAACTAGGCCAACTTTCCAACTCGGTGGGGGAAATCCAAAGTCATGGGTCGGGTAAACTACAATCTCAACCAGTAGTAAACCCTAGGGATAAAAGAAATGTTAGTGCCATCACCCTTAGGAGTGGGAAAAAACTCAAAATCCAAATGAACCCTCCATTAGATTCCTCTCATCCAAATGAAAACACCATCCCAACTACAGAAAATGGTCCAAGAGAAGAAAACCCTTTTCCAGAGAGAAGCCCTTCCAAAGGAAATTATGTGGCTTTTGATGAGCCACATATCCCAACCATTCATCTTCCATTTCCTCAAAGGGATGCCCAACCTAGGAAACAAAATGAAACCAAACTTGATAAAGAAATCTTAGAAACTTTCAAGAAAGTGCAGGTTAACATTCCTTTGATTGATGTTGTGAAGCAAATTCCAAGATATGCCAAGTTTCTGAATGAGATGTGTACACACCGAAGGAGGATTTGTGGTGATGAGAAGGTGAGCCTGGGGAGGAATGTTTCAGCATTGATAGAGCCATCACTTCCTACCAAGTGCAATGATATAGGGACATTCTCAATTCCATGCACCATAGGGGAGTATTCATGTTCCAACGCTATGCTTGATTTGGGTGCTTCTATAAATGTGATGCCCCACTCTATTTACTATTCATTGCAGGTCAGTGAACTGATGCCCACTAGTATTGTCGTTCACCTAGCAAATTGGAGTATATCACACCCCTCTGGTGTGTTAGAGGATGTTCTTGTGAGGGGGGAAAACTTAATTTTTCCTGCAGATTTTTATGTGCATAAAATGGAAGATGAGAGAATGAATGGACATGCCCCAATTATATTGGGGAGACCTTTCTTGAAAACTGCCAAAACCATAATTAATGTCAAAAATGGTACATTATCTATGGATTTTTGTGGTAATACTGTCCACTTCAATATCCTTGATGCCAGGAAGCACCCCTCAGAAGAACACTCATCCCTCTCTGTCAATTCAATTGATGTTCTCCCTTCCCCTGAAACAACTTATTTTCATTCACCTGATACCATTTTTAGGTTTTCTTCATTGATTGAAATGTTAGGTAATGAATCATGCATTGATTAATGTATCGGTCTAGAGAAATGTATTGCATGTTTGTTAATTGATGATTTCATGAACACATGGGATCACATGACCATCGATGATACTACTAAGCTTGTAAAAGATCATTCCTCATCTGAGGATGTTACCATTGAGCAGTTAGATGAGATCAGTGACTTCTCACTTTCAAACACACTTCCGTCAATCCAAAATCCCCCAGAATTGGAACTGAAAAAACTACCTCAAGATTTAAAATACTCATATCTTGAGAGTGGAAACAAGTTGCCCGTCATCATTGCTAGTTTACTCCCTCCAGAGCATGAATTTCGACTGCTTGATCTTTTGAGGAAGTATAAACAAGCTTTAGGATGGAAAATTTCTGACATTCCTGGCATTATCCCATCAATTTGTACACATCATATTTTATTAAATGATGAGGCAAAACCAGTGACGCAGTCACAATGTCGACTGAACCCAAAACTACTTGATGTTGTTAAAAAAGAAGTAAAAAAATTGTTGGCTGCTGGAATCATTTACCCTATCTCTGACAGCCAATGGGTCAGTCCCGTTCAAGTAGTTCCTAAAACAACTGGCCTTACTGTAGTTAAAAATGAAAACAATGAATTGGTTCCAACTCGTGTGCAGAATAGTTGGCGTGTCTATATAGACTATCGCCGACTAAACCAACACACTAGAAAGGACTATTTCCCATTGCCATTCATTGACCAAATGCAAGAGAGGCTAGCAGGGAAGTCCCATTACTGTTTCCTTGATGGGTATTCTGGATACTTTCATATCTGTATTACCCATGAGGATCAGGAAAAGACAACCTTTACTTGCCCCTTTGGTAAATTTTCTTCTAGAAGGATGCCATTTGGTCTATGCAATGCTCCAGGTACTTTCAACAATGTATGGTTAGTATTTTTTCAGATTACCTGGAGAATTGCATGGAGGTTTTTATGGATGATTTTACTGTTTATGGATCCTCTTTTGATGAATGTTTGAGTAGTCTTGCTTCTGTTATACGTTGCTGTATTGAAAAGAATCTCGTATTAAATTATGAGAAATGCCATTTCATGGTGCGACAAGGCATAGTTTTGGGACATGTCATTTCTGGGGAAGGTATCCAAGTGGACAAATCAAAAGTAGATATCATTTCCTCCCTACCATTCCCTAAAAATGTTCAGGATGTGTGGTCTTTCCTAGGTCATGCTGGATTTTATCGTCGTTTCATTCGTGACTTTAGTAAAATTGCACTCCCCCTCTCCCGATTACTCCCAAAAGAAAAAGAATTTGTTTATGATAAAAAACATGAGGAAGCTTTTAATAAGTTAAAATGGAGTCTCACGTCACCCCTGATAATCCAACCACCTCGGTGGGATTTACCATTTGAGCTCATGTGTGATGCCTCTAACTATGCAGTTGGGGCAGTCTTATCACAAAGGGTCGACCGAGCTCCACGTGTCATAGCTTATGCCTCATGTACTCTAGACCCTGCCCAAGGAAACTATAGCACAACTGAAAAATAATTTCTTCCCATTGTGTTTTCCTTGGATAAATTCAGGTCATACCTTCTAGGGTCCAAAGTCATTATGTTCTCAGACCATGCAGCCCTCCGGTATCTCCTTAAGAAACTGGAAGCCAAACCACGTCTCATTCGCTGGATGCTCCTCCTTCAGGAATTTGATCTAGAAATTAGGGATAAAAAAGGAGCAGAGAATGTTGTTGCTGACCATATCAGTAGGATTCTCCCATCCACGTACATTGACTCATCCCCCTGTATTCCCATAAATGAATTGTTTCCTGATGAGCAATTGTACCGAGTGCAAGATGTTATTCCTTGGTATGCTGAAATTGTAAATTATTTGGCTGTGTCTTGCATTCCTGCTGATTTCACCAAAAACCAGGCCGACCGTCTAAAACATGAGTCTCGTTGGTATATTTGGGATGACCCCTACCTATGGCGCACTTGTAGTGATCATGTTATTAGGCGTTGTGTTCCCGATAGTGAGTTTCAGTCTGTCCTTAGGATTTGCCACACACTTGCTTGTGGGGTCCACTTTGGTCCCCAACGGACTGCTCGCAAGGTCGTAGATTCTGGTCTCTTTTGGCCCACATTGTTTAGGGATGCCCATGAATTCTGTAAATCTTGTACTCACTATCAAAGAATGGGGAATGTCTCCAAAAGAAATGAGATGACCCAACACCCCTTGCTCTTCCATGAAATTTTTGATGTTTGGGGAATTGACATTATGGGACCATTCCTCAATTCATTTGGGAACCTTTAAATTCTTCTGG
Source organism: Viscum album (assembly GCA_963277665.1). Classification (NCBI taxonomy): domain Eukaryota; kingdom Viridiplantae; phylum Streptophyta; class Magnoliopsida; order Santalales; family Viscaceae; genus Viscum; species Viscum album. Next base: position 1,367,871,265 of record OY728162.1, on the reverse strand, counting down.
CAGTGGATTATGTTTCAAAGTGGGTAGAGGCACGATCCACGAGGACAGATGATTCCAAGACAGTTGTGGAATTTTTGAGAACCCAAATATTCTGTAGTTTTGGATTACCTAGGTTTATCATCAGTGATCAGGGTTCTCATTTCTGCAACCGCACAATGCAATCTCTTTTGCGCAGGTATGGGGTTGGGCATCGAGTGTCTACTGCTTATCACCCACAAAAAAATGTTCAAGCCGAAGTGTCAAATAGAAAGGTAAAACAGATTCTTGAGAAAACGGTTCAGCCAAATAGAAAAGACTGGATTCTTAGAATCGATGATTCATTATGGGATTACCGTACTGCATTCAATACTCCAATTGGCATGTCACCATATCGGCTAGTTTTTTGAAAGAGTTGTCACCTCTCTTTTGAGATTGAGCACCGGGCCTACTGGGCCATCAAACAATGCAATTCTAATCATTCTTGTGCAGGTGATCAAAGGAAGTTGCAGATTCAGGAGCTAGAGGAAATGAGAAGAGATGCATATGAAAACTCCAGGATTTATAAAGAGAGAACCAAGGCTGACCATGACTGTCTTATCCTTCATCGTCAGTTCCATATTGGGTAGAAGGTCCTTATTTATAATTCAAGGCTGAAGTTGCATCCTGGTAAGCTTCGTTCCCACTGATTTGGACCATACATTGTTACTAATGTCTCTCCATTTGGTGTTGTTCAGGTTCAAAATGAAGAAACCAAGAAAACCTTCACTATCAATGGGCAGCGGCTGAAGCACTTTAATGAACCCGTTCTGGAGTCCCCTATGGAGGAACTCCAACTTCAAGAAGCACACTATGAATGACATCCAACAGGTTTTATCCTTCCTTCCCACATTCTCTTTTACTACAGTGAGGACACTGCATACTCTAGGTGTGGGGGGTGGATACATTCCTGGTATAGTTAGGAATTTTCATTGTTTTCTCCTTTTTTTTCTCTTTTTGGCCTTCTTTATGGTATTTTTATTTTTCCCCATCAACAATTTCGATATTCCATGATGTGGTGACCATAAAGTTGGGAAATTAAAAATACCATAACGAAGGCTAAAAAGAATTTGTGTATGAGTTTACCATAAAGGAGTGATTTTTAGTGAATTGGTTTTCTGTCAATGATATAAATGGTTGTATCTATGTGAAACCTTTGAGATGATTGATGCCCTTTGTCTAAGTCGTTTTTTGGAAAACTGTGTCACTAATATCTCCACAAATATTTGCACCAAACCACAAAGTGTGATTATTTCTTACTTAATATAAGGTAAGTATATGTTGAGTTAATATTTCTCAGCTTTAAATGATATTTCCATACATTTGTTCCTTATCTGGTCTGTTTCATTACTGTACCAGATTGACCTATGCGTGTGTACCTAATGTCTGAATGTTGTACACCCTAATTTTTTTTTGTGTGTCTTAGGCAGGTCAAAAACCACTCCTCCTCAACCTTTGATCTTGTTATAACTATTTCAAATAGTGTCGTGAGGAGATCAAACAAGGGTTGAGAGATGAGTGTGAGATTTTTTCCAATTGCAACTTCAGAAAAATATAATAAATGAGGGGAGTGATGAAATGTGAAACATATGGGGATATCTAGGTTGGTAGCTTATGGTTTGACTTCTGGGAAAGCTTAAATGAGTGGGTCTTGAAATATGATTGCAAAGGATGTAGGACAGGTTCGGTGACAAAATCCTTTAAGCTGAAAAATGTTAAAATAACATATATTTATTGGATAGAAAGTGGAAAGAATAGCATGGAATGGTTTTCACACACACAAATGGATATTTAGTGTCATGGTTTACTTCTGAATTCCTCTCTCAATTGGGTATCATGAATCTTTTTTAATTTCTCTATGATATGATTTATGAGACATCTTTTTCTATTTTCACTAGGAAGAACTCCTTAGTGTGGTTCATGCATTGATCACTTTACTTTAAATAAAATTTTATCAAATGATAAATCTTCAGGATTTTGAAAATATATATATATGAATCATTGTATTTGGATATGTGACTTTGCCCAGGAGTGCAAATGTGTAGGTGTGGGGGTGTGATCGTACTACGATTCACTGTTTTATTCCACCCTTACACCGCAGTTTTAAACTGGTTTTGTAATGAATATTCCAAATATAATAATAAATTGCACTTAATGTTTGAATAAATCAATTAATTTTAATCAATATTATAATGGGAAATGTTACTTGTTTTTATTGTTTCAATGTAGGTGGAGGTGATTTGGAGGGCCTTTGATGAAGTGGAAGAAAAATGGGCCAAAATTGCATGGATCTATGGACATCTGTCCACTATGTTGTATATTACACAAAATCCGTGCATCCAAATGGGATGAACTTTTGTGGGACTGTCCAAACATGAATATTCTACATTTCATATTCATGAACTCAATGCTGATTCGGCTTCTATGAGGCCCATCCGAACTGATGTGTCCAAGATACCGGATTTGGACCAAGTCAAATGCAGTGTTCTGTATTTTATCAATATATTGAGTTGTAGTTGTCCAAAGGCTTCCAAACGTTCGGTGGAAATATTCAAGAGGTAGGGATACAACTTTTCTATTTTATCCAAAGCGATATAAGACTTTCTGAAGGCTGAAACGCGTGGTACAAGTGGATTGAAGAAATATGTGTGCCTAAAACCACCTTCCAATTTTCCTATAAAATGGCACCTTGGGCTCCCCATTTGCAAGTTCGTCCAAGGAGTGAAGTGCTGCCAATTTGGAGTCCTAGAGGAGTTTCATAATAACCTTGTAGGTTCTGGAGGCCCCTATCCTCATAGTGTAATCAAGGATGAAGAAGGAGTTCCACCCGACCTTCCTCCTCCTCCCGATGTCGAGCTAAAAGTTGGGTGTTCGTTATGACGGAGCTACACACATGTCAAGGGAGTTCCGATGCACACACTAGCTACTGGTTTAGATTAATTTGGGTGTTTAAACATTTCATTCCATGTATCTTATTTTATTTCAGATTTGAATGCTTGATTTGATACATGTGAGTGTTATACTCTTAATTTCTAACCGATCGGTGTGAGGTTTTGAGTGCATGACTTGTGTTGTTCCGATTGGACATCACAAGAATCCTTTTCATACCCAACTTATTGAGATTTCAATAAGCTTTGGAAGCTCTTATTCCATGCATATGTACTGGACCTTGACAATACGATTTTTACGTCAAGGTTTGGTCCTTAAAGCATTGAAATAAAAGCTTAGAAATTAATCGGGAGTCCAATTAATTCCAACCAAAGAATTACTCTAAACCAAAGATGAATCTCTATGAAAAATGAACTTGATATGTGTGTACTGAAATCACATCGACCCTTTTATCTCATATTTCTCAAAATCCACTTGGTCACTCGTCTTTTAAGCTATTTCAACTAAGTCATTGTTTTAAACTATTTTCAAAACCACCCACTCTCTTAGTCATTTTTATTAAAAATAAACACTCTAAACCTACCAAAGCTCTTTGAGAGACGACCTAGGGTTTACCCTAGACTATAAATAAACCTTAAAAATATAATCGATTTTACGTGTCACGACAATGTGGTAAAATTTTGGCATCATTGCCGGGGAGCGCTTTGGTTTTTTGTTCGTGTTTTTGATAAATTTTTCGTAATTTTTGTGAATATTTGTTTGTTTTATCTTCTACCATTGATTTTTTTTGTGTTCTAATTTATTTATTATGTAGGTTATTTGTATGATGCATTCTACTCCTGGATACCTACAAACTTTTGAACCCGAACCGGAGAGAATCCTACATCAACGAAACTGAGACATAGAAGACCACACTTTGAAGGAGGAGACATCAAATCTTAAAATTCTTCTTGATCCTTCTTCTTCTTCTGAAACAAAAGATAAAATTAAACATAACTTGTATAACATGGATGAAAATAATAGAACACTAAACAAACTAACCTCACCTGATGTTGATATCCGACCCACTTACATTCAATTACAAGGCTAGGCACCCAATTTTGAACTAAAATCTGGTTTAATTCATTTATTACCAAGATTTCATGGACTTCCTGGAGAAGATCCACATAATCATTTAAAATAATTTCATACTGTGTGTGAAAAAGTAAAACCTGCTAATGTGGATGAAGAACAAGTAAAACTTAGGGCATTTACATTTTCATTAGAAGAAACGGCTAAAGATTGGTTGTATTATCTTAATTCACCTATTAGAGGTTGGGTGGACATGAAATGACTTTTTCTTGAAAAATACTTCCCAGCCTCTCGAACTACAACAATAAGTAAAGAAATATGTGGGATAAGACAATCTCATGGAGAAACCCTTCATGAATATTGGGAACGATTTAAAAGATTGTGTTCAAGTTGTCCACATAACCAAATAAGTGATCAGCTTTTAATTCAGTATTTTTATGAAGGTTTAATCCCTATTGATCGAAACATGATTGATGCTGCTACTGGTGGTGCACTAGTGGAGAAAACCCCAATCGCTGCAAGGACCCTAATTGAGACCATGGCATAGAACACTCAATAATTCAGTTCAAGGTCCAGTGTACCCATTCGAGGTGTCCATGAGGTGAAAAGTACTGAATTCGAGAAGAAGGTGGACACAATGTTTGAAGAGGTGAGTACACTTCTACGACAACTTTCTCTTTCCCAAGGGAAATTCAAAACTCCTCCTCCCATACATTGTGGTATATGATCTTCTGATACCCACTATTCTGACCAATTCCCTCAATTGAGAGAAACTTCTGAGAGTTGTGAGGCAATATTTCCAGGATGCCTGTCACGACCCCCTCCCCACAAAGTGTACCCCTCCTGGGCCGGCAATGTGAAAAGGGAGATAATGACCCCCGAGTCCCGCCTCCAGTAGGCCCCGGGTTGGCGACTAGCACCGAGGGTATAATACACACACAAATGGGAGGCATTACCCTCTAAGAGAACACATGCAGAAGAGAGAGATAGAATAGAATCCAACCAACTCCAACTCATAACTGAAATGTAAAAGAAACCCAAGTACATATATGAAATGTCATGCAAAAGTACTACAACTGAAAGGGGAAACTAAAAGTACCCAAAAGAAAGTAAAACGACAGCGACCACAAGCCCGAACAGCTCCTCCTCCAACCGCAAGCTAGTAGTAACCAGCTTGATCTCCAACCTGCTCCAAGTGACCTGAAAAACAGTTTATATGTACATAGGGTGAGTATAACAGTATACTCAGTAGGATCCTCCCCAAGACTCTCGTGCAAAAGTAAAGAAAGCATGCTAAAGCCCAGTGAACAACAAGTGAAACTAACTCGTCACCTAAACAGGTATACTATGTTCCCAACCTCCCCATGGCTACTCTCACCAAGTAACGCATACAAGAATATAGCATGTAGTAAAGAATATCAAGGGTACCCCGCTACCACTTCCCCACTGGTTTGCCGCTTTGCCCCAACGACATACGTCCTGTGCATCTCTCTCCAAAGGCTTGCCCGTATCAACATGGGTCAAGCTCCACAATCTGCACCACGTGCACCACATAGGCTTGCCCGCAGACACCTGGGCTAAGCTCCACACAATCCTCACAACCAAAAGTAACCAAGTAGTTTCCGGGAGCCACCACAGCTCGCATAACGTGTATCATACGTCGGGTATTATACCTCAAGCCATTACAGCCCATACACCGAGTAAGGATCCTCAAGCCATCACAGCCTATACACGTTACACCTATAGTAGTCCATAAGATACTATATCCAGAATATATGTGTGTGAAATAACCACAAGCCATTACAGCCCTCTACACACATATATGGGTAAAACTAACCACTGTGCCTACCAGCACTAAGATCTACCAAGAGAAGAGAGCGGGGCCAAAGGGGGTAGTCAGCCATTCAACCTCCCATCAGAATGTTGGGGAAAACACCCCCCCAGGGCTCAGAATCCCCGGGGTGTCATTTGCCCTTACCGACAGGGTGGAGTAGCGTATAGAAACACAAAAAGTACAGAGTATATAAGTAACTCACATCCACACTATGGGCATTACCTAGTCTTAGATACAACTGCAGCTAACGTCTCTCAGACTCCAGGCTGCTACTTCTAAGACTAGGTATCCTATAAGCACACAACCAATTGAAGAGCTTTATTAGATTACTCCATTCTTATTTATCAGTTCCACTGTACATTAGTTAATTCTTTAAGCATTAATTAAGATTGAAAAATTCCTCATTTAACTGAAATGGCGTCACTTTCAAAAACAACTGCTCCTTTTTAAGATTCACATCACCTTTAAATTCCAGCATCTCCATCCCCGTGGATTTTCACCATTTAATCAAACATTCATTACAGAAATACTTTTCCACATTCCCAGGCATTCTAGAAAAACATCCTATGCTTCTAAACACAAAGGAGGCTCAACACGGTGAGTAGATATACTACCCGTCGAGTCTTTGCCGCCTATAGAAAGAGCGTAGACCCATCCTCCGTCGAGAGGCTAAACACGGAAAGCACGTGGCATACCCCGCGTGTCTTCGCCTCCTTCGGAAAGAGGGTAAGCAAGACCAGCTGCCTTGAGCAGTGGGGAAAAGTAAAGAAGATAAACAATCAAACCAACCACCAACATCAAACCATCACATTCATCTCATACCATCACCCTTGGTGTCCTCCCCGACACCCATATGCATAAACCGATGCATCTCGCCACACTAGGCATCATCCGCTGCCACAACTATAAGGCCTCCATGCCTCCACATATCACAACAACCATCCAGGCTCACATCACAGCACAAGCAGCAGGAAAACAAACATCACAAAATGGGCTCTCGGCCCTTTAACAAACAAGAGGGTAACTCAGAACCCTTTTTTGAAATTCCAACATAATCTGTTCTCTAAACCATATTGAATTAGCATATTTGTTATTCGTAGGTTCCAATCATGGATACCTAATCAGTAAGCTATCACAATTAAATAACCATGCTTACTTCCCTAATTTGATTATCCTCAAATTAGAACAACTACAACAACGACAACAACCAGATTAATTTACATGCCTCTTTATCTTTAGCCAATTAATCAACAACTTATTCCGGCTTTACGTTCATTATCAATTTCCATCATGAACGAACAACAAAGTCAAAGAAACATAGATATCACTATATCTAGGAAAACATGAGGCAAACCGTCATCACGGTATAAAGCAACAGCATGCGATCAACCAATTATTTTAATCCGGTTCAAGTATTTAATTAGGTCAATTTCATTGTGATCCAAAGAGATAAATCATGCTAATTCTACGATTGCACATATACAATTAGAGAAGCCATGAATCCCCTACCTCGAAGAGTTCTTGACGTCCTTTATCCACACAGCAGGTCACGATCCTCCCCTCGCGACAACTTATGTGGAAGAATGATCGACACAGCTTGGTTGCATCCAACAGAGCGGGACTGATCCTAGGAGTAAGGGTTGTTTGTGCAACTCCTACGGGAAGCATTGAAAGGTTCTAGTGCCTCTTAATCGAGAACAAAGGGAAAGAACCAGGAAGAAGGATATCTCGTCCCTTTTTAAGATTTAACGAGGTGATGGTTTAAGATCCGGTTAATTCTCCATTAAAAACGGATCGCATTAACCCACGCGGTTTGACCACGTAAAACATTCCAAGACTTAGGAATAATTAATATAGGATCTATGGCATTTGAAACGGCCTTAAGAGCCCTTAAAATAAGGCTTTAAATGTATTTTACGTCAAAGGAAACGTCAAAAGGGGCAAAACTGTAGGAGTCTGGAAACACTGTTCACCCACCGTTACTGTACATGAAACTGATCTGTGAAACTGATCTGTCACACCGATCTGTGAAACTGATCTGTGAAACTGATCTGTCACACCGATCTGTGAAACTGATCTGTGAAACTGATCTGTCACACCGATCTGTCTCACCGATCTGTCTCACCGATCTGTCTCACCGATCTGTCTCACCGATCTGTCTCACCGATCTGTCTCACCGATCTGTCTCACCGATCTGTGAAACTGATCTGTCTCACCGATCTGTGAAACTGATCTGTCTCACCGATCTGTGAAACTGATCTGTCTCACCGATCTGTGAAACTGATCTGTCTCACCGATCTGTGACACTGATCTGTCTCACCGATCTGTGAAACTGATCTGTCTCACCGATTTGTGAAACTGATCTGTCTCACCGATATGTGAAACTGATCTGTCTCACCGATCTGTGAAACTGATCTATCTCACCGATCTGTGAAACTGATCTGTCTCACCGATCTGTGAAACTGATCTGTCTCACCGATCTGTGAAACTGATCTGTCTCACCGATCTGTGAAACTGATCTGTCTCACTGATCTGTGAAACTAATCTGTCTCACCGATCCGTGAAACTGATCTGTCTCACTGATCTGTTACTGTTCATAAAACTGGAAACACTGTTCACAGAACTAGAAAATTGGCAGTGTTGGGGATAAGTCCCCTTGACCTCCCGGAACACCTCCAACACCAACATTTCACAAAGTAATGGACCAGAGAGGTCCGAGCCATTACATTAGATATCTCTCAAAACATTCTCGTCCTCGAGAATTAAAAACCAACCCAGAAGAAAAGAGGGGTCCGAACAACCACCCCATAAGATACCTCTCAAGGGAAAACCACCATGAGTTGTTCGAAAGCTGGAACAAAACTATGACATCCGGGAACAAACAATCCATACCCAAACAATTCATTCACAACATCACATCAAAGGTACATAAACAAAACATGAAAGGTCCAACCACAGAGAAAACATCATTACATGAAAGGAGTTAAACATTAAACAACTCTGGGTACTGAGCACGTATCTGTGACTCACGCTCCCAGGTACTCTCCTCCATGCCACCGTGTCGCCACAAGACACGAACTAAAGGAATAGAATGCCCACGCAACACCTTCTCCTTGTGGTCTTGGATCTCCACAGGTCGCTCCTCGAAGGTTGCATCATCATCAATATCGATCTCTCCCCAATCGATAACATGAGATTCATCATGAAGATAATGACGGAGCTGCGATACATGAAAAACATCATGTATCCGACTCATCCGAGGGGGAAGTGCTACTCGATATGCCACAGCTCCAACACGAGCTAACACCTCGAAAGGCCCAACAAAACGGGGAGAAAGCTTACTTCCGCGACCAAACCTTCGCTGCCCACGACGGGGAGTCACCTTCAGAAACACATGATCCCCAACATTAAACTCTACGGGTCTCCTTCTTTGATCCGCATAAGATTTCTGACGATCTTGTGCTGTCTTCATCCTCTCACGAATCACTTGAACCATCTCCGTCGTATTCTGCACTAGTTCTGGTCCGAGAATTGCTGACTCTCCGACCCCAGTCCAGCACAACGGAGAACGGCATGGCCGGCCATACAAGGCTTCAAACGGCGCCATGCCGATGGTAGAGTGAAAACTATTATTGTAAGCGAACTCTACCAAAGGTAAGTGCTTCACCCATGAACCTCCAAAATCAAGAACACAAGAGCGCAACATGTCTTCAAGAGTTTGGATGGTTCGCTCTGTCTGACCATCCGTTTGAGGATGAAAAGCAGTGCTAAGGCATAGTTGAGAGCCAAAAGCATGCTGGAGACCTCTCCACACCCTCGAGGTAAAACGAGGGTCTCGATCAGAAATGATCGTCTTAGGAACTCCGTGAAGCCTCACCACTTCCTCCAGATACTGCCTCGACAAAACCTCCACTGAGTTCGACTCCTTGATTGCTATGAAGTGGGCCGATTTAGTTAAACGATCCACTGCCACCCATATAGCATCATGTCCTCCCGGAGCTCGAGGTAAACCTGTAACAAAGTCCATTGAGATGTCCTCCCACTTCCACTGAGGAATCTCTAAGTGCTGGAGAAGACCACCAGGAACACGGTGTTCGGCCTTCACCTTCTGGCAGACTAAACATCGAGACACACATTCTGCAACTGAACGCTTCAGCCCAGGCCACCAAAACTGACTCCTCAAGGATCGATACATCTTCGTCACACCAGGATGTACAGCTAAGGGAGAGCTATGGAACTCTCGGAGAACCGTCTCGCGCATCGCCAGGGGAACAAAAAGCCTGTCATGATACAACACTCGGTGTTGTTCATCCTCTGACCAACCATCAGGGGCCTCCCCACAAACAACTCTGTCTCTTAAAACTTCCACCTCTAGATCACCCAACTGAGACTCTTCCACCTTTTGCATCAGGGATGACTGCACCGTCATCTGGAAAAGACAACCTCTTCCTCCAACTTCTCATATATCAAGATGCAAAGCTGCTAGCTCTTCCATCCCTCTCCAGGAATCACCAGATTCACGCACAACATCATTACGGGACTTTCGGCTCAGTGCATCAGCAACAACATTTCCCTTCCCAGGTGTATACGATATTTCGAAGTCGTATTCCTGCAAGAACTCCATCCACCGACGCTGCCGCAAGTTCAAATCCCGCTGAGAGAAAACATACCTCAAACTCTTATGATCGGTGAAAACCACAAAGCGCTCTCCAATGAGGTAATGTCTCCACAACTTCAGCGCAAACACCACAGCTGCCAACTCAAGATCATGGGTGGCATAGTTGCGTTCATGGGGACGCAACTGCCGAGACCCATAAGAAACAACTGACCTCTGCTGCATGAGAACACAGCCTAGCCCCAGATGTGAAGCATCACAGAAAACATCAAACTGGACTCCCTCCGTTGGAAGACAAAGGACTGGAGCACTTACCAACTTCTCCTTTAGATACTCGAAAGCTGTCTGACACTGATCAGTCCATATGAACGCTTGATCCTTCCTGGTCAAAGCTGTCAGAGGAGTCGCAACTCGGGAGAAATTAGCCACAAACCTCCTATAATAGCCTGCGAGACCAAGGAAACTTCGCACCTCTGACACGGTCTTGGGGGCTGGCCAAGACACCACTGCTTCTATCTTCGAAGGATCCACAGCTACTCCCTGTTGGGACACAACATGTCCCAAGAAACGAACTTCTCGAGCCCAGAACTCACACTTGGTCAACTTCCCAAACAACCGATGTTGACGAAGAACTCCCAAAACAGCTCGTAGATGTTCTGCATGCTCTTCTTCAGATGTGGAGTACACAAGGATGTCGTCAATGAAAACCACAACAAACTTGTCCAAGAATTCACGGAACACAGCATTCATCAACCCCATGAAAACAGCTGGAGCATTTGTCACGCCGAATGGCATTACAACAAACACATAATGCCCATGACGACAGCGGAAAGCAGTCTTCGGGATATCCTCATCCTTTACACGCATCTGATGATATCCTGACCGCAAGTCGATCTTTGAAAACCAACTTGCACCCTTCAGTTGATCGAATAGGTCATCAATCCGCGGGAGAGGATAACGGTTCTTTATTGTCACTTTGTTTAAGCGACGATAATCGACGCACAACCGCAAACTGCCATCAGCCTTTTTCACGAACAAGACTGGTGCACCCCACGGTGACACACTTGGCCGAACAAAACCACACTGCAATAGACCATCGAGCTGAATACGTAGCTCTCGTAACATAGAAGGGGCCATCCTATATGGAGACATAGAGATGGGAGACGCCCCTGGCTGTAGCTCGATCCCAAACTCGATCTTCCGTCGAGGGGGTAAGGATACAACCTCTTCTGGAAAGACATCAGGGTACTCTTCTACGACCCTAAGAAACGCCAGCTGTTGAACCTCTGAAGAACTCAGCATCATCCCAGCCATCATGGATGATAAGGATGAAACTCGTCTATGACTCATCCGAGGATCTCTCTCACCAACAAACACTACTTCCTCTCCATCTTCATCAAAGAAAACGACCTTCTTCCTGTAGCAATCCATAATAGCCTGCACCGAATACAACCAATCCATGCCGAGGATGACATCATATGGTTGTATTCGTAAACATAGGAAATCTCCCCAAGAGCGGTGCTGCCCCAACACTAGCTCACAGTCTCTACATACTTCAAACAAGCTAGCTCGACCTCCAACTGGCGTAGTCAACGCCAAGGGCACTGGAAGCCTCTCTACCTCAAGTCCCAAAGCGTGGACAAGGGTAGGGGATATAAAGGAGTGTGTCGCTCCGGAATCAAACAAGGCATACACCAAGGTAGAAAACAAGCAAAGGGTACCTCGGACGACGTCTGGCTCGCCTGGAGCTGGCAACGCTAGAGCATGAAGCTGACCACGACCACCTCCACGGCCTCTCTGACCCTGATGACGACCACCACCACGGCCGCGCTCTGCTCTCTGAGGACGGGGAGCGTCATGGGGCTGTCCTCTGCCTGCTCCATCTACCCTCTGGTGATCTAAAGCTGGTGCAACCTGCTGCTGTTGCCTCGGCTGGAACTGCCTCAACGGAGGAACCTGGAGTGGAGCGCCTGGTGCACGATGACTGCTCTGAAAAGTTGGGCACTCCCGCTGCTGATGACCACGTCCACCACAAGAAAAACAAGCGCCTGATCCCTTGGCATAGGTCTGAGAGTTGCTACCTCCGGAGAAATGAGATGGGAAGGGCCGGGACCTACCCCCAGGTGAACGGAAACTCTTCTGTCCTGAAAACCGGGAACCCCGGACCACAACTCTGCTTCTTGAGGAATCATGACGATTCCCCTCTCGTGACGATCCGGTCCTAGCCAAAGTCCTCTCAACAACCTCTGCCCTCGCCAGCACCTCAAGATATGTCTTCAGCATAAATGGGGTGACCTGGCGCTGGATCTCTGGATGCAAAGCCTCCTCGAAATGCCTCGCCCTGGCCTCATCATCTGGTAACAGGTCTGAAGCATATCGTAGAAGGTTCCTGAAACGGATTCCAAACTCCCGAACACTGGAGCTCCCCTGTCGAAGGGTAAGAAGCTCCTGGCGACTGGATGCCTTCGCAGTCGAAGAAAGAAACTCGACTCTAAACCTGTCTCGAAACTCCTCCCATGAGATCGCCGACTCCTCACGATCCCCGAGGAACAAGAACCACCACTGTCTCGCTGCTCCACGCAACATCGTCACAACCAAGGACACCCAGTGTTCCTTCCGAGCACGAATCGAACTGAAGCCTATCTCGACCTCCTCCAACCAGTCTTCTGTGACTGCATCTGAAACGGAGCCCTCGTACTTCTGTAGACTCTGGCGCTGAAACTCTCGGAGTGTCTTCCTCCAAGTGTCATCGTCATCAACCTCTACCCGGCGGCGATCTGCTGGAACAGCCTGCTGGGCACCTTCTGCGCAAACCTGACGGGGACGCCGACCTGGAGCCATACCTGTAAAATAACAATCGTTAGAGCTCCTAAGCCTGGAATATGGAAGACTCAACATTAATTAATTAATTATTTTGTTTTATTAATTTTAGGTTACCTATCCCAAGGTCTACCCATTCAAACACAGGCGCAAGGAATAATGATGCATGATCCTTTCCTAGGTCTCTACCCTGCAACCAGTATCACTTTGTTTAGTAGCCATCGTAAACTTAAAGGTCCGTGCAACAGATCATAGGGGGCCCTGAACGCCTATGTCTCTGCCGGTCTCCAGTGTTTACCCCACTTGCTAAACATGAATGACACCGTTGCCCTACCATCCCATGCATCCTCACCTGTGCCTAACTCCAAACTCCATCCTATCCCTCGACCAGACCTCTGATACCACTCTGTCACGACCCCCTCCCCACAAAGTGTACCCCTCCTGGGCCGGCAATGTGAAAAGGGAGATAATGACCCCCGAGTCCCGCCTCCAGTAGGCCCCGGGTTGGCGACTAGCACCGAGGGTATAATACACACACAAATGGGAGGCATTACCCTCTAAGAGAACACATGCAGAAGAGAGAGATAGAATAGAATCCAACCAACTCCAACTCATAACTGAAATCTAAAAGAAACCCAAGTACATATATGAAATGTCATGCAAAAGTACTACAACTGAAAGGGGAAACTAAAAGTACCCAAAAGAAAGTAAAACGACAGCGACCACAAGCCCGAACAGCTCCTCCTCCAACCGCAAGCTAGTAGTAACCAGCTTGATCTCCAACCTGCTCCAAGTGACCTGAAAAACAGTTTATATGTACATAGGGTGAGTATAACAGTATACTCAGTAGGATCCTCCCCAAGACTCTCGTGCAAAAGTAAAGAAAGCATGCTAAAGCCCAGTGAACAACAAGTGAAACTAACTCGTCACCTAAACAGGTATACTATGTTCCCAACCTCCCCATGGCTACTCTCACCAAGTAACGCATACAAGAATATAGCATGTAGTAAAGAATATCAAGGGTACCCCGCTACCACTTCCCCACTGGTTTGCCGCTTTGCCCCAACGACATACGTCCTGTGCATCTCTCTCCAAAGGCTTGCCCGTATCAACATGGGTCAAGCTCCACAATCTACACCACGTGCACCACATAGGCTTGCCCGCAGACACCTGGGCTAAGCTCCACACAATCCTCACAACCAAAAGTAACCAAGTAGTTTCCGGGAGCCACCACAGCTCGCATAACGTGTATCATACGTCGGGTATTATACCTCAAGCCATTACAGCCCATACACCGAGTAAGGATCCTCAAGCCATCACAGCCTATACACGTTACACCTATAGTAGTCCATAAGATACTATATCCAGAATATATGTGTGTGAAATAACCACAAGCCATTACAGCCCTCTACACACATATATGGGTAAAACTAACCACTGTGCCTACCAGCACTAAGATCTACCAAGAGAAGAGAGCGGGGCCAAAGGGGGTAGTCAGCCATTCAACCTCCCATCAGAATGTTGGGGAAAACACCCCCCCAGGGCTCAGAATCCCCGGGGTGTCAGTTGCCCTTACCGACAGGGTGGAGTAGCGTATAGAAACACAAAAAGTACAGAGTATATAAGTAACTCACATCCACACTATGGGCATTACCTAGTCTTAGATACAACTGCAGCTAACGTCTCTCAGACTCCAGGCTGCTACTTCTAAGACTAGGTATCCTATAAGCACACAACCAATTGAAGAGCTTTATTAGATTACTCCATTCTTATTTATCAGTTCCACTGTACATTAGTTAATTCTTTAAGCATTAATTAAGATTGAAAAATTCCTCATTTAACTGAAATGGAGTCACTTTCAAAAACAACTGCTCCTTTTTAAGATTCACATCACCTTTAAATTCCAGCATCTCCATCCCCGTGGATTTTCACCATTTAATCAAACATTCATTACAGAAATACTTTTCCACATTCCCAGGCATTCTAGAAAAACATCCTATGCTTCTAAACACAAAGGAGGCTCAACACGGTGAGTAGATATACTACCCGTCGAGTCTTTGCCGCCTATAGAAAGAGCATAGACCCATCCTCCGTCGAGAGGCTAAACACGGAAAGCACGTGGCATACCCCGCGTGTCTTCGCCTCCTTCGGAAAGAGGGTAAGCAAGACCAGCTGCCTTGAGCAGTGGGGAAAAGTAAAGAAGATAAACAATCAAACCAACCACCAACATCAAACCATCACATTCATCTCATACCATCACCCTTGGTGTCCTCCCCGACACCCATATGCATAAACCGATGCATCTCGCCACACTAGGCATCATCCGCTGCCACAACTATAAGGCCTCCATGCCTCCACATATCACAACAACCATCCAGGCTCACATCACAGCACAAGCAGCAGGAAAACAAACATCACAAAATGGGCTCTCGGCCCTTTAACAAACAAGAGGGTAACTCAGAACCCTTTTTTGAAATTCCAACATAATCTGTTCTCTAAACCATATTGAATTAGCAGATTTGTTATTCGTAGGTTCCAATCATGGATACCTAATCAGTAAGCTATCACAATTAAATAACCATGCTTACTTCCCTAATTTGATTATCCTCAAATTAGAACAACTACAACAACGACAACAACCAGATTAATTTACATGCCTCTTTATCTTTAGCCAATTAATCAACAACTTATTCCGGCTTTACGTTCATTATCAATTTCCATCATGAACGAACAACAAAGTCAAAGAAACATAGATATCACTATATCTAGGAAAACATGAGGCAAACCGTCATCACGGTATAAAGCAACAGCATGCGATCAACCAATTATTTTAATCCGGTTCAAGTATTTAATTAGGTCAATTTCATTGTGATCCAAAGAGATAAATCATGCTAATTCTACGATTGCACATATACAATTAGAGAAGCCATGAATCCCCTACCTCGAAGAGTTCTTGACGTCCTTTATCCACACAGCAGGTCACGATCCTCCCCTCGCGACAACTTATGTGGAAGAATGATCGACACAGCTTGGTTGCATCCAACAGAGCGGGACTGATCCTAGGAGTAAGGGTTGTTTGTGCAACTCCTACGGGAAGTATTGAAAGGTTCTAGTGCCTCTTAATCGAGAACAAAGGGAAAGAACCAGGAAGAAGGATATCTCGTCCCTTTTTAAGATTTAACGAGGTGATGGTTTAAGATCCGGT
Organism: Viscum album; assembly: GCA_963277665.1. NCBI lineage: Eukaryota > Viridiplantae > Streptophyta > Magnoliopsida > Santalales > Viscaceae > Viscum > Viscum album. Next base: position 1,367,854,816 of record OY728162.1, on the reverse strand, counting down.
TAATTCTCCATTAAAAACGGATCGCATTAACCCACGCGGTTTGACCACGTAAAACATTCCAAGACTTGGGAATAATTAATATAGGATCTATGGCATTTGAAACGGCCTTAAGAGCCCTTAAAATAAGGCTTTAAATGTATTTTACGTCAAAGGAAACGTCAAAAGGGGCAAAACTGTAGGAGTCTGGAAACACTGTTCACCCACCGTTACTGTACATGAAACTGATCTGTGAAACTGATCTGTCACACCGATCTGTGAAACTGATCTGTGAAACTGATCTGTCACACCGATCTGTGAAACTGATCTGTGAAACTGATCTGTCACACCGATCTGTCTCACCGATCTGTCTCACCGATCTGTCTCACCGATCTGTCTCACCGATCTGTCTCACCGATCTGTCTCACCGATCTGTCTCACCGATCTGTGAAACTGATCTGTCTCACCGATCTGTGAAACTGATCTGTCTCACCGATCTGTGAAACTGATCTGTCTCACCGATCTGTGAAACTGATCTGTCTCACCGATCTGTGAAACTGATCTGTCTCACCGATCTGTGAAACTGATCTGTCTCACCGATTTGTGAAACTGATCTGTCTCACCGATTTGTGAAACTGATCTGTCTCACCGATCTGTGAAACTGATCTGTCTCACCGATCTGTGAAACTGATCTGTCTCACCGATCTGTGAAACTGATCTGTCTCACCGATCTGTGAAACTGATCTGTCTCACCGATCTGTGAAACTGATCTGTCTCACTGATCTGTGAAACTGATCTGTCTCACCGATCCGTGAAACTGATCTGTCTCACTGATCTGTTACTGTTCATAAAACTGGAAACACTGTTCACAGAACTAGAAAATTGGCAAAGTGTTGGGGATAAGTCCCCTTGACCTCCCGGAACACCTCCAACACCAACATTTCACAAAGTAATGGACCAGAGAGGTCCGGGCCATTACAATGCCCCTTTAACCAACCCTTTAGGAAAGAACCATACTATCCATCCAACCAAGTGTGGAAGGACAAACAGGACTATAGGAAAGGGGGGTATTCAAATCAACCTCAACAGAAATGGAACCAACATAGTCATAGTAGTCGTCCACCACCACCCAGAAATCCTCAACCACCCCAAAGGCCATTCCACCCACCCCCTCTAAAAACCGAGCCTAGCCTAGAATATATGATGAAACAAATGGCTGACAATAATATCCAATTCCAACAAACTACCCAAGCAGCCATACAAGACCTAAAGACCCAACTAGGCCTACTTGCCAACTCAGTGGGGGAAATCCAAAATCATGGGTCGGGTAAACTACCATCTCAACCAGTAGTAAACCCTAGGGATAATGGAAAAGTTAGTTCCATCACCCTTAAGAGTGGGAAACAGCTCAAAATCCAAATGAACCCTCCATTAGAGTCCTCCCATCCAAAGGAAACCACCATCCCAACTGCTGAAAATGGTCCAAGAGAAGAAAACCCTTTTCCTGAGAGAAGCCATTCCAAAGGAAAGACTGTGGTTGTTGATGAGCCACCTATCCCAACCATTCATCTTCCATTTCCTCAAAGGGCTTCCCAACCTAGGAAAAAAAAATCAACTGAACTTGATAAAGAAATCTTGGAAACATTCAAGAAAGTACAGGTTAACATTCCTTTTATTGATGATGTGAAGCAAATTCCAAGATATGCCATGTTTCCGAAGGAGATGTGTACACACCGAAGGAGGCTTTGTAGTGATGATAAGGTGATCCTGGGGAGGAATGTTTCAGCATTGATAGAGCCATCACTTCCTACCAAGTGCAATGATCCTGTGACATTCTCGATTCCGTTCACCATAGGGGAGTTTTCATGTTCCAACGCTATTATTGATTTGGGTGCTTCTATTAATGTGATGCCTCACTCTATTTACTCTTCATTGCAGGTTGGTGAACTAAAGCCCACTGGTATTTTCGTTCAGCTAGCGAATCGGAGTACAATACACCCCTCTGGTGTGTTAGAGGATGTTCTTGTGAGGGTGAAAATTTTAAGTTTTCCTGCTGATTTTTACGTGCTTGAAATGGAAGATGATAGGATGAATGGACATACCCCAATTATACTGGGGAGACCTTTCTTGAAAACTGCCAAAACCATAATTAATTTCAATAATGGTACATTATCTATGGAGTTTTTTGGTAATACTATCCACTTCAATATCCTTGATGTCATGAAACACCCCTCAGAAGAACACTCCCCTCTCTCTGTCAATTCAATTGATGTTCTCCCTTCCCCTGAAACAAATTATTTTCATTCACCTAATCCACTTTGTGAGTTTTCCTCATTGATTGAAATTTTAGGTAATGAATCATGCATTGATTGTTGTAGCGGTCTAGAAAATGTCATGCATGTTTGTTAATTGATGATTTCTTGAACACAGAGGATCACATGACCATCGATGATACTTCTAAGCTTGTAAAAGCTCATTCATAATATGAGGATGTTACCATTGAGCAGTTATATGAGATCAGTGACTTCTCACTTTTAAACACACTTCATCAATCCAAAATCTCCCAGAATTGGAACTGAAACAACTACCTCAAGATTTAAAATACTCATATCTTGAGAATGGAAACAAGTTTCCCATCATCATTGCTAGTTCACTCCCTCCTAAGCATGAATTGCGACTGCTTGATCTTTTGAGGAAGTATAAACAAGCTTTGGGATGGACACTTGCTGACATTCCTGGCATTAGCCCATCAATTTATACACATCATATTTTATTAAATGATGAGGCTAAACCGGTGAGGCAGTCACAACGTCGACTGAACCCAAACCTACTTGACATTGTTAAAAAAGAAGTAACAAAATTGTTGGCTGCTGGAATCATTTACCCAATCTCTGACAGCCAATAAGTCAGTCCCGTTCAAGTAGTTCCTAAAAAAACTGGCTTTACTGTAGTTAAAAATGAAAACAATGAATTGGTTCCAACTCGTGTGCAGAATAGTTGGTGTGTCTGTATAGACTATCACCGACTAAACCAACACACTAGGAATGACCATTTCCCATTGCCATTCATTGACCAAATGCTAGAGAGGCTAGCAGAGAAGTCCCATTACTGTTTCCTTTATGGGTATTCTGGATACTTTCATATCCATATTTCCCCTGAGGATCAAGAAAAGAAAACCTTTACTTGCCCCTTTGGTACATTTTCTTATAGAAGGATGTCATTTGGTCTGTGCAATGCTCCAGTTAATTTCCAACGATGTATGGTTATTATTTTTTCGGATTACCTGGAGAATTGCATGGAGGTTTTTATGGATGATTTTACTATTTATGGATCCTCTTTTGATGAATGTTTGAGTAGTCTTGCTTCTATCCTATGTCTCCGTATTGAAAATAATCTCATATTAAATTATGATAAATGCCATTTCATGGTGCGACAAGGCATAGTTTTGGGACATGTCATTTCTGGGGAAGGTATCCAAGTGGAAAAATCAAAAGTAGATATCATTTCATCCCTACCATTCCCTAAAAATGTTCAGGATTTGTGGTCTTTCTTGGGTCATGCTAGATTTTATCATTGTTTCATTCGTGACTTTAGTAAAATTGCACTCCCCCTCTCCTGAATACTCCAAAAAGAAAAAGAATTTTTTTTGATAAAAAAATGTGAGGAAGCTTTCAATAAGTTAAAATGGAGTCTCACGTCACCCCCGATAATCCAGCCACCTCGGGGGGATTTACCATTTGAGCTCATGTGTGATGCCTCTAACTATGTAGTTGGGGCAGTCTTATCACAAAGGGTCGACCGAGCTCCACATGTCATAGCTTATGCCTCATGTACTCTGGATCCTGCCCAAGGAAACTATAGCACAATTGAAAAAGAATTTCTTGCCATTGTTTTTTGCCTTGGATAAATTCAGGTCATACATTCATGGGTCCAAAGTCATTGTGTTCTCAGACCATGCAGCCCTCCGGTATCTCCTTAAGAAACCATAATCCAAACCATGTCTCATTCGTTGGATGCTCCTCCTTCAGAAATTTGATCTAGAAATTAGGGATAAAAAAGGAGAAAAATGTGGTTGCTGGCCATATCAGTAGGATTATCCCATCCACGGACTTTGAATCATCCCCCGGTATTCCCATAAATGAATTGTTTCCTGATGAGCAATTGTACCGAGTGCAAGATGATATTCCTTGGTATTCTGAAATTGAAAATTATTTGGCAGCGTCTTGAATTCCTGCTGATTTCACCAAAAACCAGGCCGAACGTCTAAAACATGAGTCTTTTTGGTATATTTGGAATGACCTCTACCTATGGAGCACTTTTAGTGATCATGTTATTAGGAGTTGTGTTCCCGATAGTGAGTTACAGTCTGTCCTTAGGTTATGCCACACACTTGCTTGTGGGGGTCCACTTTGGTCTCCAACGGACTGCTCGCAAGGTCTTAGATTCTGGTCTCTTTTGGACCACATTGTTTAGGGATGCCCATGAATTCTGTAAATCTTGTCCTTGTTGTCAAAGAATGGGGAATGTCTCAAAAATAAATGAGATGCCCCAACAACCCTTGATCTTCCCTGTCATTTTTTATGTTTGGGGCATTTACTTTATGGGACCATTCCCCAATTCATTTGGGAACCTTTACAATCTTATGGTAGTGGATTATGTTTCAATGTGGGTAGAGGCACGAGCCACGAGGACAGATGATTCCAAGACAGTTGTGGAATTTTTGAGAACCCAAATATTCTGTAGGTTTGGATTACCTAGTTTTATCATCAGTGATCAGGGTTCTCATTTCTGCAACCGCACAATGCAATCTCTTTTGCGCATGTATGGGGTTGGGCATCGATTTTCTACTTCTTATCACCCACAAACAAATGGTCAAGCCGATGTGTCAAATATAAAGGTAAAACAGATTCTTGAGAAAACGGTTCAGCCAAACAGAAAATACTGGAGTCTTAGACTCGATGATTCATTATGGGCTTACCGTACTTCATTCAAAACTCCAATTGGCATGTCACCATATCGGCTAGATTTTGCAAAGAGTTGTCACCTCCCTGTTGAGATTGAGCACCGGGCCTACTGGGCCATCAAACAATGCAATTCTAATCATTCTGGTTTAGGTGCTCAAAGGAAGTTACAGATTCAGGAGCTAGAGGAAATGAGAAGAGATGCATATGAAAACTCCAGGATTTATAAGGAGAGAACCAAGGCTGCCCATGACCATCTTATCCTTCATCGTCAGTTCCATATTGGGTAGAAGGTCCTTATTTATAATGCAAGGATGAAGTTGCATCCTGGTAAGCTTCATTCCCACTGGTTTGGACCATAAATTGTTACTAATGTCTCTCCATTTGGTGTTGTTCAGGTTCAAAATGAAGAAACCAAGCAAACCTTCACTGTCAATGGGCAGCGGCTGAAGCACTTTCATGAACCCGTTCTGGAGTCCCTAATGGAGGAACTCCAAGTTCAAGAAGCACACTATGAATGACATCCACCAGGTTTTATCCTTCCTTCCCACATTCTCTTTTACTACAGTGAGGAAACTGCATACTCTAGGTGTGTGTGGGGGGGGGGTGGATACATTCCAAGGATAGTTATGAATTTTCATTGTTTTCTCCTTTTGTTTTCCCTTTTTGGCCTTCTTTATGGTATTTTTATTTTTCCCCATCAACAATTTTGAAATTCCATGATGTGGCGACCATAAAGTCGAGAAAGTAAAAATACCATAACGAAGGCCAAAAAGAATTTGTGTATGAGTTTACCATTAAAGAGTGATTTTTAGTGAATTGGTTTTCTTTCAATGATATAAATGGTTGTATCTATGTGAAACCTTTGAGATGATTGATGCCCTTTGTGTGAGTAGTTTTTTGGAAAACTGTGTCACTAATATCTCCACAAATATTTGCACCAAACCACAAATTGTGATTATTTCTTACTTAAAGTATGGTAATTATATGTTGGGTTAATATTTTTCAGCTTTAAATGATATCTACATACGTTCGTTCCTTATCCAATCTGTTTCATTATTGTACCAGATTGACCTATGCATGTGTACCTAATGTCCGACTGTTATACGCCCTAAAAAAAATTGTTGTGTCTTGGGCAGGTCAAAAACCACTCCTCCTCAACCTTTGATCTTGTTATAAATATTTCAATTAGTTTCGTGAGGAGATCAAACAAGGGTTGAGAGATGAGTGTGAAATTTGTTCCAATTGCAACTTCAAAAAATATATAATAAATGAGGGGACTGATGAAATTTGCAACATATGGGGATATATAGGTTGGGATCTTATGGTCTGACTTCTGGGAATGCTTAAATGAGTGGGTCTTGAAATATGATTGCAAAGGATGTAGGACAGGTTCGGTGACAAAATCATTTAAGCTGAGAAATGTTAAAATAACATATATTTATTGGATATAAAGTTGAAAGAATAGCATGGAATGGTTTCCACACACACACATGGAGATTTAGTGTCACAGTTTAATTCTGAATTTCTTTCTCAATTGGGTATCATGAATCTTTTTGAATTTCGGTATGATATGTTTTATGAGACATCTTTTCCTATTTTCACTAGGAAGAACTCCTTGGTGTGGTTCGTGCATTGATCACTATACTTTAAATAAAATTTCCTCAAATGATAAATCTTCAGGATTTTGGAAATATATATATATGAATCATTGTATTTGGATATGTGACTTCGCCCAGGAGTGCAAACGTTTAGGTTTGGGGGTGTGATCGTACCACGATTCACTGTTTTATTCCACCCTTACACTGCAGTTTTAAACCAGTATTGTAATGAATATTACAAATATAATAATAAATTTCACTTAATGTTTGAATAAATCAATTAATTTTAATCAATATTATAATGGGCAATGTTACTTGCTTTTATTGTTTCAATGTAGGTGGAGGTGATTTGGAGGGCCTTTGATGAAGTGGAAGAAAAATGGGCCAAAATTGCATGGATCCATGGACATCTGTCCACTATTTTGCATAGTACATGAAATAAGTGCATCTAAATGGGCTGCAGGTTTGTGGCCCTGTCCAAAACATAATAGGCTAAATTTCATATTGAGGAACCCAATGCGGTTTCGGCTTCTATGGGGCCCATCCGAACTGATCTGTCCAAGCCACCGAATTTGGACCAAGTCAAATGCGGTGTTATGTAATTTATCAATATCTTGAGCTGTAGTTGTCCAAAGGGTGCCAAAAATTTGGTGGAGACAGTCAAGAGGTAGGGCTACAACTGTTCTATTTTATCCAATGCGAGATAAGACTATCTGAAGGTCGAAACTCGTGGTACAAGTGGATTGAAGAAATCTATGTGCCTAAAACCACCTTCCAATTTTCCTATAAAATGGCACCTTCGGCTCCCCATTTTCAAGTTCGTCCAAGGAGTGAAGTGATGCAAATTTGGAGTCCTAGAGGAGTCTTCTAATCACCTTGGAGGTTCTGGAGGCCCCTATCCTCATAGGGGAATCAAGGATGAAGGAGGAGTTCCACCCGAGCTTCCTCCTCCTCCTGATGTCGAGCTAAAAGGTGGGTGTTCGTTGTGAGGGAGCTACACACATGTCAAGGGAGTTATGATGCATAAACTAGCTAATGGTTTGGATTAATTTGGATTTTTAAACATTTCATTCCATTTATCTTATTTTATTTCAGATTTGAATGCTTGATTTGATACATGTGAGTGTTATGCTCTTAATTTCTAACTGATCGGTATGAGGTTTTGAGTGCGTGACTTGTGTTGTTCCGATTGGACATCACAAGAATCCTTTTCATACCCAACTTATTGAGATTTCAATATGCATTGGAAGCTATTATTTCATTAATAAGTACTGGACCTTGACAATACGATTGTTACGTCAAGGTTTGGTCCTTAAAGCATTGAAATAAAAGATTAGGAATTAATCGGGATTCCAATTAATTCCAACCAAAGAATTTCTCTAAACCTAAGATGAATCTCTATGAAAAATGAACATGATATGTGTGTAATGAAATCACATCGACCCTTTTATCTGATATTTCTCAAAATCCACTTGGTCACTCATATTTTAAGCTATTTCAACAAAGTCATTGTTTTAAACTGTTTTCAAAACCACCCCCTCTCTTAGTCATTTTTATTTAAAATACACACTCTAAACCTACCAACGCTCCTTGAGAGACGACCTAGGGTTTACCCTAGACTATAAATCAACCTTAAAAATATAATTAATTTGACGTGTCATTACAACGTGGTCAAGGATACATTTCTAAATAATAGAATACACTAGATTTGGTTATAAATCTTAATGTATAATCTCAAAATAGAAAAATACTTTGCATAAATTGAAATTTTATGAATAATTATTCTTGTAATACTAAACATAGTTTCTATGGGAACATATTTACATTTAAGTCCTTCATTATGGTTTTTAATGAAAATGTAAATTATCCTAATCATATCCTCCTGAGTGTGTCAAACAAGGTGTGCATTAAGGCCCATTATCATGTACTAGGTTGCCCCGAGTCAGGACTGGGACACCTTGTTTGAGTTGTTACCCCTAGGTACATTTGTGCCAGAACCACATCCACATATAGTATCCACATATATATGTATTTCTAGGAAGATCCAAAAAATTTATCTCTTACAAAAATTTTAAGATGTTCTTATATTCTTATCCTCATGGTCTATCTTATTATTGTTCTCCCTAATATAAGTTTTTCAAAATCTAGTTTCCAATTTTTCTACAAATCATCATTTGATACCAACTCTAGAGGCCCCAAACCTAGTTTCCCAGATCCAGTGACCTACCTCATTACATTGGAATAATAAATTAGTAAGTCATATCCTGGTGGATGGAATAGTTTAGTAGTTTTGCAAAACCAGAGACACGCATAAGCAATACATTACAACTTTGAAATGGAATACAATATAGATATTCCATTGGAAATGTAAAGAACTCATAGATTATCCCTAAAATCAATTCACAATGTTTAACTTGGAATCCTATGGAAAAATAAAACATAATAAAGAGATGAGATCAAGTGATATATAAGGGTAAGTAATATAGAATAATCTATCATAAACATAAACAATAAGGCATGGTGAATAATAAAAACATAGGTCAATAAAACATAATCTTGATCATAAATGGAAGGAATAAAATTTGATTAAATAATACCTTAATAAAACATAATCATGGATATTATTACAATCTAATAATTTCATGGAATATCAATTACTAGTTTTATAATGAGTTAATTCATAATTCTAGACATTATAAACATACTGTCAAGGCCTTTCCCAAGACGACATACATAATGTGTAAAAACCCAATGTAGTTTGTCTCATGACACCTATCAATGAATTGAGGGGAAATAGAGGGACCCAACCATCACTTAATAAACCCAATCAATTCATCATATGGATAAGGATAAAAATAAATAACATATACACATGAAATGTAAATAATATTCCTTAATCTGTAATCACGATCACTAACCATTCTTAGTAGTATGGTGATTGGTATCAAGATAGCATATCCACAGTCAAAATAATCATAAACCATTCAGTAAAACATTATATATAGTAAAAATAATATATAATACCTCAATAAATAATAATATTCAACATAGGTATTGAAATAGACGAAAATACTCTCATAAAATCATTAAGGAATTCTTAAGATAAAGAACCTTTCTACTTTGCAAAGAAGTGTTCTTTTTGAAAAATCATTTGTATTTTTCAATGATTGTTTATATAAAACAAGAAATGAAAAAATATATTTATTCATGAAAAAAAATATTTTAGACCAATAATGGTGTATTAAAATAGATTATGGATTGTCCTTGAAAATGGATAATGAATCGAGACTTTCTCATTAATCATGCTTGTGTATCCGGAATAACATAGAATGGAACCATGTTAAACTTTTATTATCCCATAAAATAATGATTAAGTGATCTAGATATATTGATTTAGAACTTATATATATATATATATATATATATATATTAGAATATATATATAAAAATAATGATGAATTATATTAGTGTATAGAGGAAGATATCATAACCTGAATGAAATTGAAAGTTCAGGAAGAAACCCTTACTTTATATCCAAATGCATTTTTCACTTGACCATATTGTCCTAGATAATAAAATTAAATACATTAATTAATTAATTTTTAACCTTTTATACATGTATTATATTCATTATAGTTTTATTAATTTCATTTATTACCATATTGATGAGTTATAGAGATGAATTTGATCATTCTAGAAAATTTGTTTTCGTTGTTTTCATTATTGGTTCACTTGATTATATGTAATGGAGTTCATGAAAATGTGTATAATTCTCTGGAATTGGAATTACATTTTAATAATTAAAATAAAAAAATCAATCAGTTATAAATATATAAATATTTTTTCCAAGATATGAGGAGGAATCATTAGATAACACATTAATGATATTCGTTTAGATTAATTTAAGCAGCTTTAGATCACAATGAACTCGTCTTGTTTTATCATTCAGTATAATGTTAATATTTTACCTACTATACATAAAAGGGCTATAATATAAAATTTTCAAACTATTTCAACCATTTAAATGGTTTTAAGAATGTCTTTAAATATGGTGAATGAAAATGAAAATGTGTCATCCTTGAAGCCAATAAAATAACACCCCATGGATGATGTCTCTATTTTTAGAATAAAAGGGAGAGAAGAAGGGTATTGATGATGGATTATTACATTATAATAATAAAATTATTATATGTAATTTAATTGATTTTTCTTTCTATTTGGATGATAGGTGGTGAGGATATAATTATAAAATAAAAGAACGTGATAAAAGATTAAAAAAACAAAAGTGGTTTTTACCTCTTAATTTTCACCTCTTTGAGAAACTCCTTAAGGAAAAGGTTTTGGTATTTTCATGACAAAAATGGATCATGAAAATGAGGGATTGTATTTAGAAGAGGATTAAGATAAAATTTATATGGTTCAAATCATTTATTGTGTGAGGAGAAGTGGTGGTGATGGGTGGAATTTATAGTGGAGGAGAGGGTGTTTTTTTAATATTTAATTCCTTTGTTTATTATGATGGCTCAAGACTATTTATAGTTTAATAATTATCAAAAAATATGTTAAAATAATGAATTTTAGTTTGAGATTATGGTTCTTACATCAGTAATGACTCATTGAATAGTGTATTTAACATATAATGTATGTATACCATAAATGACCATATTTTACTATTGACAAAAAAATCCAGAATTTAAGAAAAATACCCAATATTCACCGTAATGATTTTTTTACATATATAATTAAAAAATGAACTCCATTTTATGATAATAATTTTCTAAATATGAGAAATTTTAATTTTAATTAAAACCATCATTTACTCAAAAAATGAAAAAATTAAATTTATAACTGATTTTATAATAGTATAAAAAATTTACTAAGGTCTCATAAAATTATCCTAAAATCATAAGAAAACAAAATTTTATATTATGAATATATTTTGTGAAAATAAATTTTCTTTTAAAAAATTTATTAATTATAAAATTGTTGTTAAATTTTTATGACTTAAATAAATATCAACACGTAATTAATAATGTTTAAAATATTAATTTACTTATACTATGATATAATTATGTCATACATTCATTTACATGGTGAATAAATTTTATTTATACTTTCAAGGATGAGGTTACTATTCATTTTTCTCATTTAGTACTCATAAGGGTTATACAACTATTCTTAAGGTCAAGTTACTATTTCATCAGTATAGGTTCCCTAACTTCTATAAATACCTCTTATTTCATTAATTAATTTTTTTTATTAAGTATATATTGTGTTCTATAAGTGATTCCATGTGATATATACTATATGAAATAAACATAATAAGGAAAATCTCATTGATATAATTCTAATTAATTACAACCCCAACTTGAGAAAAATAATCCACTTATATAAGAAAATAATTCTTTTTGTAGTAATAATATAATGAAATAAATTTAACATCAATATTAAACAGTAAATTAATAAAATGTAGGTTTTAAACTAAAACTACACAATTTGAGTCATACTGGGAACACCATGTATTAATTTGAGGTATAGTTTATTCCAACATGTATTTTTATCCTATAGTGAAATCCACACTCTTGTTCATCTAACAATATCATAGATTGATAACCCAGAATGTTGAATTCAATGGTGAATAAAAATAAAATTGCATCATTATGAGTGAATCATCCTTGTTAAGTGAATGATCATAGTATATGAGTGAATTATCCTTATTGATGAATTCATTTATTCCTATAAAACTTTATTCATTAGTGTGAACCTATTATAATTCATTTATTGAACTAAAATATATATGTTTGAGTTTTTATAGAGCATAGTAAAATATATCTGTCCATTTCTGCATCATAAAGAGTACAAACTCCATGATAAACCATTTACCTTATTTGATGGAAAACACTTCACTGTGACCCATTATGTATTATTATAAGACACTAAAATAAATTATAAATTGGTTACTTTTTTTGAATGTATTAAACATCAGCATATCCCTTTATAACATCCAAATGAAACTAAAATATTGATCATACATTTAGACTTCTACGATTGTGCTATATATTAGTATATCCTTTTCAATATTATGGGTGAAGATAAAATCTAACATAACATCATCATTTTTTTCATCAAAATGGTAATATCCCTATTGTCATGTATTTTTTTTATTGAAAATGATTATGAGTTGTTTATTAATGAGCATGTGAACATGGATTATTTTACTTAATTAATGTTCACATGCATAATGATTTTTACTTGTATATATTACATAATCATTTATGATATTATATAATGCATTTAGTTGATGATCGAAACACCCAAATAATTCCACTATTAACTAAAGTGAAACCAATGTATTTTTCATTTCTGAAAATTCCTGATTCACTCGATGAAATTTTTTATTTCATTATTTTTTCAGAGTTTTTAGTTCAAGATACTATATTAATTTTCAAATGGTAATTCATTTGGATTATGGATTCATCCGGATTTTATTTGAAGTGGTTTTTTAATTTTTTGGTATTTCTATATAAATTGGTTTCTTTTTATTTGTTTCCATATTTCCTTGGACACTATCCATTCTTGATGATCGTGATCTCTCAATGCTAGTTGTCCTCTAATAGTTATTTAATACACCTAATAAATTCAGTGTATAATTAAACAGATATTTACATAAAAATTTGAGATAGATTATATACCTTTTTGAATATTGTCTTTGGGATGTATGAATCTCAAGATACAATTATATCCACTATTGAGACCCTTTCTTTGAAGTGTAGAGAATCCATGTGCAAGAAACTATATCCATTATTTCATTGTGTTCAAATTTTTCTTATTGTTAAAATTTTTCTTATTGAGGGGTTTCTTTCAAAGCATATAAATATTTGATGGTACTTGTAATGTACTAATAGACCCATTATCTAAGGATAAATAGTTTGAAAAAAATAACTTTTGTTGTTGCAAAAAAAAAAATCATCCACTTAAATTCATATAAAAAATCACGTAAACAAATGGTGAAAAACATTTCTTCAATAAGAAACCTGAAAAAAAAGTCATAGTTGATCTTATCTTAATTTAAATGTGTTATAAACACTTTTCAACAATTATAATCAAAAAAATACATTGTATGATCCCCATTATACTCTATTGGACAACAATTTTACTGTTTGCAGGCTAGCACTTCATCAATTTATCTATGTTGGTCTACACATCTACCTCCTCCTCTATCTCAGTCTCCAACTCCAACACCGCCTCCACCTCTACCTCATCCTCTGCCTATTTCTTAACCTCTTCCTCCACCACTACCTCATAATCCCCCCATGCCTCCATAATTTCCCAATAATTTTATTTTTTGTAGGCCAGTGCATCTAAAAAAATTTATTTACTCCATTATACTTCTCTATTATAAAAAAAAATAATATACAATATTTTTAACACTAATTATTTGCACCCAAAATATATTTATATGTTTATATCCCATACAAAATCACAAACCTAGTATGTAATCACCTAAATTTTCTATCAAAAAACATTCTGACACCATGTACACTGCCCACTCATCTGAAAACAAATTGACATCTTCTTTTGAGTAATAAAGTTGTTGGAAATCTTATTAGTACTGATAAAATATTGAAAAATGATTATGAAACTAATTTAATTAAATTTAAATTACCTTTGGAAATTACCGGCCTAAGTATGCTGGCCTTTCGATTGTTTATGATCCCTCTCTTAAATTTTCAAACATAATATCGACAATAATTATCCTATATTTCTTAAAAAACTACCCAATCATTAACAAAAATACGTAAATTGTTTTGAAACATATTTTTATAGTTAAATATTTCTATGTATGCCTTAATATATTTCATTTTTAGTGATCCACATGCTTTCTCTGTTTAGTCACTGAATCCATACCATGATTTAGACTATATTAATTGGAATCCTTATCAAAAAAAATTCTTTTTAAACACATAAGGAAATTTATAATTCGATTTTTATCTATAAAATATTTATTTCAATGTATTAAAAATTCCTAATAATCATCATGTGTGGTTGGTTTGTTGGATATCCAAGCATTGGATCAAAGAGATAAACATTTGGGGTATCCACATTGACTGCGATCAACATCTAGTGATGCCTAAAAAAAGAAATAAGTAATGAAAGAAATAAAAATATATTTTATGTTATTAGATTGTATATTTTTACCTATAAATTGTTGGAAACAATAAACTCATGTCATCTGTTAATTTTATCTCAAACACATCATGTAGATCATATCTTTTATTCATAATTTCTTATTTATTCAAAGTAGGTTTTTTGGTAGAAATGATACATGGATTAATGAACCAAAATTGTTATTTTCATATTTTTCCATTTATATGGTAGTAATATAAACACATATTGAAAATATGAATAGTTATAAACATTAATAATAATATTATCAATCTTTTTGGATAGAAATATTTTGAAAATACACCATATGTATGTATTTACAAATGAGGCTTCCTTCCATTCATGCTTTAGAATACCATTTATAATATCAAGACCAAATACGTTTGTCATGGATGTTCTATATATTCATTATTTATATGGAATGTAACACATATTTCTATCTTTAAATGTTGTATCTTCATGAATTTATAATGATAATAAATGTTCTTATTCAATAAGAGGGGATAAGGTAATCTTGAAAGGTCCTTTTAATTTCATGGTCGATTCAGTAGATTTTCTGGATCCAACCTTCTATTTCCCCATTTTGTTATCCATCTGTAATATGATTCCTCACGTCAGATATTTTTTCATGAAATTTTACAAGTTATTCATATGATTTTTTAAATACATACCACATGTATCTTTATAAGATTATATATCCACTATTTGAAAGTTCCAATAGAATCATTGACCACTATAATATCTAGATCATCAAGTGGAATAGGAAACACAAAAATTGGCTCATGAGATTCCTAATTCCCCACTATAATGTTATATTTTGGGATTTCTTTTGGTATATAATTTTTTCTAGGGATATTATAAACCGTACCCCTCACAACAAGCTGGTACATGGGTGTGGATAGATAGAAATTACATATAATTGTACCCTATACAATTTTAGTAACATAATGTTATTGGAAGTTATTTGATTCACATTTAGAAGAGAGAGTAATGAAAAAACTAATTATTTCTAGTAAGATATCCAGTTGAGGTGAATGACTACCCTCAAAGCTATTGGGTTCATTTGGTTGTTCATGTGTGGATAATTGTTCCACCACCGATTCAATTTGATCATTTCTCATATATTTGTATTCAAAACTAGATCAAACAATAATATCTTAAAAATAATCTATTTGTGCTTGAAATCCATTCACTGCCTTATATGTCTCTTCATGTGGTTATACCATTTTTAAATATTTTTTTGGAGACACTCCAAAACCAACTGTTCTAATGTCACCATATTGTTCTTGCAACATCAAATCAACTGAATGTGGCTTTTTTCAAGTCCAAAAACTGGAGATTATGGTATCGAAACAATATAAAAAATATGAAAATAAATAGATATTTTTATATAATAAAGTTATAAAATAAAAATAATTACTATTATATCATACTTACACATGTTTCCATTTATTCTTTTGTATTTTCATCAACTAGTTTACCCTCCTAATTAATAAAAGCCTCCTTACATAGCACATGATGTGTGATAAAAGTGTTTTCAGATTATAATTCATCAATATTAATATAAAATGGATTATATATTTTTCAATGTCATATAAAACTTTTATTATTGATTTAAAATACTCACTATTTTTTTCTCTAGTGAAGCGTACTTGTTGGGCAAAAATCCCTCAAGGTAACATTGCAGTATTTTTGGTTGATTGTGTTTGTTGACAAAGCATGCTTTCATGGATATTTGTCGAGTTCCCAAGATGTTGTTGAAAATCATTGTTGACAAAGAACGATGACAAAGGAAAAGGATGATCTGGAGGCGGTACAAAAGAGCGGTACAAGGTGGCGCCGTTTCCTAGTGTTTGCCAAATTTTTGGGGTCCAAAATTTTGAGTTTGGTGAGAATCGCGAAAAGGGGATTTCCATGAAGAGAACAATTTAATATGGCAAAGGCATGAATTTCGCGAAGATAGGATGCATGGTTTGGAAATCGCGAAGACCAGAAGAATGGAGGCGGTGATGCTTCGCGATTACGTCAAGCTTCGCGAACGGCACATGCTGAAGTGCATCACGGCGGAGAAGACCTTTGCGAGAGAGCTTCGTGGCGAGGGCGCGAAGGAATGTTGGTCTTCGCGAGGGAGCTTCGTGGAGAAGGCGCCAGCCGCGGAGGTATGTTGACGGTGATTCATCGCGACTACGTCAAGCTCCATGAACAGAAGATTGCCGTGGAGCTTCGCGATTTGGACAGAATTCTGGCAGAAACTTTGGAGCTTCGCGATTTGAGATGACGTGGTGTTGACTTCGAGCGGAATGTATGAGGGTCGGTGGAATCGCCTATAAATAGAGGCCGAACCCTTCGAGCGAAGTAGAGAGAAGTTTCAGAGAAAATACTTTGCTCTCGATTTGCGAAGGTGGTTCGCGGAGCCAGTGTGCTTCGCGAAAGAGGTGCTTCGCGGTGGCTATTGTAGCTCCGTGAAACCTGCGCGCTCCGTGTTGGCTTACTTAGCTTCGCGAGGGTCGTTGCTTTGCGACGGCTTGAGCATCGCGAAAGAGCTTCGCGAGGGAGCTTCGCGAGTGAGCTTCGCGAAAATGCAGGAGCTTCTCGAAGGCTTGTTTGAGCATCGCGAAATTGGGAGCCTCGCATTGTAGGGTGCTTTGCGAAGGTCATTCCAAAGGTAGCTTGCCCAGTGGATAGTGGCAAAAGGGGTATTCATCTACGGGTGAAAGTTGAACATCAACAGAGCATCTACATACAGAGAAAGATGCATTCCTTAATGGAAATGAAGAGACCTACAGGTCTATAAACTGTGAGTGGATTCTTTCCAAGAGCAGTGAGCTTAGGAAGAGGAAGAAGGTGATCCTCTCCACCGGTAGTGAGCTAGAGAGAGAGAAATAGGGAGTGACCCTTGGGAAAGCAGTGAGCTGACCCTAAACATTGTATAGGCAGTGAGCCTGGGCATAGAAGTGATCTAGCCCGAACATTGTAATCCACAGCTAGTGAAGTTTAGTGGACTTGGTACGACCGGCAACCTATCGGTGTATGCTCCTTGGACGTAGCCCTTTGTGGTGAACCAAGTAAAATTGTTGTGTCCTGTGCTTGCTTTAATTTCTGTTTATATTGTGCAGCAGGAAAGAGAGAGAAGAGTGTTTTACTTAACAGCGAAACAAGATCAGAACGGGCTTTAATTTTTAATTAGTCATACCCTGATTCACCCCCCCTCTCAGGGTATTCAGCCTAGTGTACCTAACAAGTGGTATCAGATGGAGAGGTTAACAGTTGGTCTTCTCTCAATGGAGGTCACTAATCATAGAGGGATTCCGACCTTCGACGGATGTAATTTTCAGATATGTAAGAATCAAATGCAACACTATTTCCGATCTTTGGGAATGGATGTGTTTTCAGCAGCTATGCATGGTATCACAGATGATATTACTAGTGGTGCATTATCACAAGCTGAGCACAAAGAGTTGGATGCTGATTCCAAAGCAATCAACGCCTTAGGGGGAGCCCTCTCTAATCCCATTTATACAAAGGTGATGTCATGCCAAACGTCACATGCCATGTGGGAAAAGCTTTTGAATATTTATGAAGGGGATACAAAAGTCAGAGAGGCAAAGCTGCAAGTGTTGTGGAACAAGTATGAAGATCTCAGAATGAACCCGAATGAGTCTGTTGATGCATTCTTTGACAGGGTAAATTCTGTGGTAGAAGACATGAAGGGTCTTGGAGAAATTATCGAAGACATTAAAATCGTAAAGCGCATCTTGAGAAAGCTTCCACCACGGTTCAATCTGAATGTTTCTGTGTTGGAAGATAAAGATCTGAAAGAGATAACATTGGATAACCTACACAACACTCTGGTTGCATATGAAATGAGAAATGATGACAACGATGCTATGGAAAAGGGGAAATCCAAAGAGGTGGAATTTAAGGCCATGAAGAGGCTCACTATTGAAGATTCTCAGGTGGAAGAAGAGTCAGATGAGGTGATGTCGTTCCTTTCTTCAAATCTGCAAAGAGGAAAAGGAAAGTTTAAAGGGAAACTTCCACTAGCAAGCTTCCGATGCGGAAAGGTTGGTTATCTTGCTGCAAATGCCCCAAAAAGTTTCAAAAAGAAAGCGATGAAGATGAAGTTGAGATTCCCATGAAAAAATCTTCAGCCTATGTTAAAGGGAAGAAGCAGTTCAAGGGAAATTTCTTAAAGAAGTAGAATCTTCTTTCCCAAGAAATTGACAGTTCAGCTGAGTCTGAGGGTGAAGAAGTTGAAGAGATAGAAAACTGCAAAGATCATGGTCAAAATGCGATGGTGGCTGTTGCTAGTAGTGCTCTAGAAAAGAAAGAAACCAAAACTGATGAAGAAGAAGAAGAAATTGAAGGGAGAGTTGACATGGAAGCTAAATTAGAAGCAGCTCTTGAAGAGATAGATGTTTGGAGAGCAAAAACAAAGAAATCCAACAAGATAGTACATGATGCCAAACTCTACATGCAACAACAAGAAGAAGAGAAGTCTGATCTTGAGAAAGAAATTGAAAATCTTAAGTCTTCCAGGCCAGAGCGCACAGAAAAGTGTGATGAGCATAAGCTCAAGATTGAAGAGCAGAAAAGGGAGATCGATTGCTTGAGTCGAAAAGTGAAAGATCATGTCAAGCGTATTGAAGAGCTTGAAGAGGAAGTTGTCGGTCTGCGGAGAAAAGTTAAAGACCAGGAAAAACCTTTGAATCCAAACACATTCTTGGGAAATCAGGTCGTTATGAAGACGGAAAAGAAGAAAGAAGAGCCTAGTAGTTCAACAGGAAAGAAGCAACAATTGAACTCAGATGTTAAGGCTGATTCATGGCTTAATCAGAAACAAAAATATACGGCAGTTGAAGTTAGACCGCAATCACCTGTCCCGAGATTGAAATTGGATTTGAGCACAAAGCAGATTCGGAATACTCAGAGATCCAAAGGGGAAACTCGTAGTGCTGAAGTAACACGAAGGAGTGCACCTTATATCATGTGTTATTTTTGTGGAAAGATGGGACATTCACAGTATGTGTGTTCCATAGCCAAAAGATATCGAAGGGAATAAGAACAGAGATGGCAGCCAAACAGAGAACGGTTTTCCAGAACATTTTTTGAAGGACACTGTTTTCGGTGCGGAGGATTTGGAAACATGGCTAGGTAATGCACTCCGACCATTCAGAAAAATCTGCCAAATCAGAATCAAAATGTTCGCAAGCAGCAGATCAGTAAACCGACAAGTGAGTTAAAAGTTCAGAACAGATTTGCAGTTTTGCAACATGAAGCTGGTCCATCATACTCTGAGAAATAACATAAGCCTCAATCCATGCCGAGTATGAAAGAAAAAGTATGGACTAGGAAGAAGAAAACTGAGAAGGCCGTAGTTGCAGAAATTTCCCTTAAAGCATCAGATCGTTCTGGTGTTTGGATCCTTGACAGTGGTTGCACATCCCACATGACGGGAAATAAGGATCTGTTTACAGGCATAAAATATGACAAAGAAGGAGTTGTTAAGTTTAGAAATGATGAAGGCCTGAAGATTGTTGGCTCAGGAAAAGCCATGTTTGGGGGCAAAGAAATGAGACATGCTGATGTCTTGGTGGTAGAGGGGTCTCAGTCATAATTTGCTTAGCGTCAGTCAACTATGTGACTATGAGCACTCTATCCTATTTACCAAGAAGATGGGTATTGTTAAAGGAAAAGATGGAATAGTCATTCTTTAGGGAAAACGAACAAAGGGGAATCTTTACCTAGTAGGTGGGGAAGAAGATTCATGCCTTTTATCCAGAGAAGAAGAAAATCAGATATGGCATAAGCGACATGGTCATCTATGTCAACCGTCTATGGAAGATCTGGTAAAGTGTGATGCTGCTATAGAACTTCCCAAACTATCACGTGATCGCACTCATACGTGTGATGCTTGTCAACAAGGGAAGATCATCAGGAAGACATACAGGCCAAAGGAACAAAAAGCAACTCGAGTGCTCGAATTGGTGCATGCTGAGGTATGTGGACCTATCTCACCACGTGCTATAGATGGGCAAAGGTACTATGTTCTTTTCATTGATGACTACAACAGAATGGCCTGGGTATTCATCATTACCCATAAGACAGAGGTGTTCAGTTGCATAAAGCAGTACAGGAGGGAATCATAAAAGATGCTTGGGCAGAAAATTCTGAAGTTTCGTACTGATAATGGTACAGAATTTACAAACAGTCAGGTTGAAAACTATCTCGAGAAACATGGGATAATGCATCAAGCTTCATCAGTAAGAACACCCCAACAGAATGGAGTGGTTGAAAGGAGAAATCGGATCATCAACAACATGGCCAGAACAATGCTTATTGATAAGGACCTACCAGAGAAATTTTTGAAGGGAGCAGTTTTGACATCGGTCTAAGTTTCAAACAGGTCCCTGTTATGTCCGAAGCAAGGGAAGACTCCATATGAACTGTGGTACGGAAATAAGCCAACGTTGAAATACTTTTGAATCTTTGGAAGTAAGTGTTTCATTCTCAACAATGAACATCATAGGAAGTTTGAGGCACGAAGAGATGAAGGGATATTCCATGGCTATTCAGGGAAAAGAAAAGCATATAAATGCTTCAACAAGAGGCTGAGAAAAATTGTTGAGAGCAATGATGTCACTATAGTCGAAAATGAACAGACTGCTCAGCGACCCAGTGAACAGTTTCTGGATGAAAGTGTTGATGAGGTAAGCAACACAGGGGGAGTAGAAGTGGCAGAGGCTGACTCAGAAGAAGATTCTGATGATGAACAAGAAAGTTTCAAGTCTGTATCTCCAAAGAAGCCAAAGAATCGAGCTGAAATTGATAGGCAAAATATCATTGGTGATCAGACAGCTCCAGTTCAGACTCGAAGAATGAAATCATTACAGCAAACATAATTTTTATCTCAGGTGGAGCCAAAATGTTTTTCCGATGCAGCTGAAGATGAAAACTGGCTTCAGGCTATGAATGAAGAGCTTGATCAAATTGAGAAGAACCAGACATGGGAGATTGTTTCAAGGCCAGCAGACAAGAATGTCATTGGGATCAAATGGGTCTATCGCAATAAGATGAATGAAGATGGCACAATGATTCAGAACAAAGCACGTCTAGTGTTCAAGGGGTACTCCCAGATCGAGGGAATTGATGTTGATGAGACATTTGCACCGGTTGCAAGGCTGGAGACAATAAGATTATTCCTAGCCATCGCAGTGCAAAGGAAGTTCAAAGTGTTCCAGATGGATGTCAAATATGCATTCTTGAATGGTGTTCTGGAAGAGGAGGTGTATATTGAGCAGACAGATGGTTTTCTCATTCATGAGGATGAGAACAAAGTTTGCAGGCTGAAGAAGGCATTGTATGGGCTGAAACAAGCACCAAGGGCATGGTACTCAAGGCTTGATCAGTACTTGAAGAATCTTGGTTTTCAGCGTGGATGAGTTGATTACAATCTCTATTTCAGTAATGACAGTAATCAAAAGGATGATGGTGTTGGTTTACGTCGATGACATAATATTTGGTGGATCAGATGAAGCTAAGTGCAGAAAGTTTTCTGAATTCATGAAAAATGAGTTTGAAATGTCAATGATTGGAGAGCTAATGTTTTTCCTTGGTCTACAGGTAACACAAGGAAGGAATGGAACATTCATTTCTCAATCTAAATATGCCAAGGAGGTCCTGAGAAGGTTTGGAATGGAAAATTTCAAGGAGATGAAGACTCCGGTGGATAACCGGATGAAATTATCAAAAGATGAGGATGGAAAGGCAGTTAATATCACAGAATACAGGCAAATCATTGGAAGTTTGTTGTACTTAACCACAACAAGGCCTCATATTGTTTTTGCCACATGCCAAGCAGCGAGATATCAGAGTAATCCCAAGGAAAGTCGCATGCTCGCAGTGAAAATAATACTTCGGTATATTAAGGGCACAGTGGACTTCGGCTTGACATACAATGACAAATCTCAGACAGAGTTATTGGGGTACACTGATGCAGACTGGGCCAGTTCAGCGGATGATAGAAAATCAACATCAGGTGGTGAATTCTATCTTGGTGGATTATTTATTTCTTGGCTAAGAAAGAAGAAAGATTTCATTTCATTGAGCACCGCAGAAGCTGAGTATATTGCGGCCACTCAAGCCTGCACACAGTTATTGTGGATGAAGCAGCAGCTTGAAGATATGGGAGTTGATGTGAAGTCTCCGATCGGAATCCAGTGTGACAACTCAAGTGCTATAAATCTTAGCAAAAATCCCGTCCATCATTCAAGGACAAAGCACATTGAGATTAAGTATCATTTTATCAAGGAGAAGGTTGAGCAGGGAATTGTGAAGTTGGAGTACGTGCCTACAGAACTACAGGTTGCAGAAATTCTGACAAAGGCCATACCCAAGGAAGCTTTTGAAAGGCATCGACTGGCTCTGGGAGTTCAGTCGATTCCCCGCACTTGAACTAGTGTTGATGTGGGACCCCCCTCTCCCCGAGGTATGTCGTGTTTTTCCATACTGTGCTGATATGTGTTCTGTACTACGTTACAGACTACAAAGGCATGACCTTTGGGTTCGTTGACAAAGGGGGAGAAAATAGTGTTTGTTAAAAGGGGAGAAAATAGTGACTGGGAGACAGTGTGGAGATTTGATAAATCATAATTGATACGGGGAGAAGATGATATGTGGAGCAGCCAGAAAGGGGGAGCAATGAGAAAGCGGGAGTGTATTAAATCTAACGATGCTAGAAGTGATCGATCACAGAATAGAAATCACGACATCTGAGGATCGTGATAAAAGCAGTACAGTGGTGTTGGAATGGTGTGAGACGGTGTCCAGCTATCAACAATTGGTATCAAATTAAGAATTCACCAATTGGTATCAGTGTGGTTCAACAACTGGTTTTATTTTAAGAATTGGTATCAGGGTGGAATCGACAATTGGGGTCTGACATGATGTGATTCATTGATGAAGTTTTCATACTACTCTTGTTTCTCACGCCGAGCATTTCTCATGTGGGCTTAGAGTACGTGTTAAGTGAATCCTTGAATGCTATCAGAATCGCAGGGGGCGAATGGTGGTAGCGGCTGGAAGAATACTCAGTGAGGTATCAAAGTGCAGAAAATCATCCTGAGCAGAATTGTGAAGAGTTGTCAACAAACACAAAGGGGGAGATTGTTGGGCAAAAATCCGTCAAGGTAAAATTGCATTATTTTTGGTTGATTGTGTTTGTTGACAAAGCAGGCTTTCATGGATATTTGTCGAGTTCCCAAGATGTTGTTGAAAATCATTGTTGACAAAGAACGATGACAAAGGAAAAGGATGATCTGGAGGTGGTACAAAAGAGCAGTACAAGGTAGCGCCGTTTCCCAATGTTTGCCAAATTTTTGGGGTCCAAAATTTGGAGTTTGGTGAGCATCGCGAAAAGAGGATTTCCATGAAGAGCCTAATTTAATGTGGCAAAGGCATGAATTTCACGAAGATAGGATGCATGGTTTGGAAATCGTGAAGACCAGAAGAATGGAGGCGGTGATGCTTCGTGATTACGTCAAGCTTCGCGAACGGCAGATGCTGAAGCGCATCGCGGCGGAGAAGAGCATTGCGAGAGAGCATCGCGGCGAAGGCGTGAAGGAATGTTTGGCTTTGTGAGGGAGCTTCGCGGAGAAGGTGCGAGCCGTGGAGGTAAGATGACGGTGATTCATCGCGACTACGTCAAGCTCCGCGAATGGAAGCTTGTCGTGGAGCTTCGCGATTTGGACAGAATTCCGGCAGAAACTTTGGAGCTTCGCGATTTGAGATGACGTGGCGTTGACTTTTCACGGAAAGTACGAGGGTCGGTGGAATCGCCTATAAATAGAGGCCGACCCCTTCGAGCGAAGTAGAGAGAATTTTCCGAGAAAATACTTTGCTCTCGATTTGCGAAGGTGGTTCGCGGAGCCAGTGTGCTTCGCGAAAGAGGTGCTTCGTGGTGGCTATTGTAGCTCCGTGAAACCTGCGCACTCCGCGTTGGCTTACTTAGCTTCGCGAGGGTCATTGCTTTGCGACGGCTTGAGCATCGCGAAAGAGCTTCACGAGGGAGCTTCGCGAGTGAGCTTCGCGAAAATTCAGTAGCTTCGCGAAGGCTTGTTTGAGCTTCGCGAAATTGGGATCCTCGCATTGTAGGGTGCTTTGCTAAGGTCTTTCCAAAGGTAGTTTGCCCAGTGGATAGTGGCAAAAGGGGTATTCATCTACGGGTGAAAGTTGAACATCAACAGAGCATCTACATACAGAGAAAGATGCATTCCTTAATGGAAATGAAGAGACCTACAGGTCTATAAACTGTGAGTGGATTCCTTCCAAGAGCAGTGAGCTTAGGAAGAGGAATAAGGTGATCCTCTCCACCGGTAGTGAGCCAGAGAGAGAGAAACAGGGAGTGACCCTTGGGAAAGTAGTGAGCTGACCCTAAACATTGTATAGGCAGTGATCCTGGGCATAGAAGTGATCTAGCCCGAACATTGTAATCCACAACTAGTGAAGTTTAGTGGATTTGGTATGACCGACAACCTGTAAGCGTATGCTCCTTGGATGTAGCCCTTTGCGGTGAACCAAGTAAAATTGTTGTGTCCTGTTCTTGCTTTACTTTCTATTTATATTGTGCAGCAGGAAAGAGAGAGAAGAGTGTTTTTCTTAACAGCGAAACAAGATCGGAACGGTCTTTAATTTTTAATTAGTCATACCCTGATTCACCCCCCCTCTCAGGGTATTCAGCCTAGTGGACCTAACAGTACTCCCATCCTTTCTTTATTCAAGGCTTACATTGGCTTTGATGCACTTTCATTATTTTTAGAACTCTTTTTTTTGTTTCATAAATTAATTTTTTTGAATAAAATTGGATAGAATAAATAATTTTAAATAATATAGTATATACTTCATGCAGTTGATGTCATTTCTCATCATGAAGACTAATGAAATCACTGCATGTTTTCTACTCTATAATGTGTGCATAATTAACCAGTGAATGGGGCTTTACTTTCTCCATATCATCCCTAATATGTAGCATGGTATGAAGTGTCTGAAAGCCACTTTGGTATTTTTTAGTGGCTATTAAAGAAAATTTATTATGTAAATATTCTAAAATAATTGAAATCCATAAGGAATAATGAAAAGTAAATTAATGTTTTATTATATAGATTTTTGGTAAATTAGAGAATGTATATCATAATATTACCATAATATCATTCCAAATGGTTTCCTTCATTATAACCTGGATGTGGATCCATGAATCAATATCAATCGGCACATTCATCCTCATTGTGACCCCAACATAACTAATTAACATAGTTTTGTTCGAGTAAATATGTTTTACACATTGATTCCAATGAACCTCCAATTTTATACCTTTAATTCTTGAATTCATTATTTTATTCAACATTGTGATTCTATGACGTTATTATTTTGTCATCAACATGTTGTTGATACCCTAATAATTCTATAATTTTAGCCTCAATAGATTTCTATTCCTCAGGACTGGTAACATCAGCATGCTAAGAAGACATTGTCTGCATTAGTATTCAAACATTTAATTTTTATTTAATAACAATAATATAAACACGGACAACATATTTTTAAAGGTTCATATGAATGATCTATTGAATACATGAAAAACTCTTTAACTATATCTTCACACTTGTTTCTCAAATGATTATCATGCATCCATTTTGATGGAAATTAGTAATTCAATTTTAGTAATAATTACTCCACTTTTATAGGTGTTATCCTCTGAATTCATCCAATGTTGAAAGTTATAGACCACCATCAACCCCATCATCTTCATATCCAAAATGGTTATTATTGTATTTTGTTCTTTTGGACTCATCCTCAATCTCTTTTGGATATACACATATGTTTCATAAACTACTCTGAGATATAGTTTTCTCATACTGGATACCGGTGGTCACCTTGAATTACTTTTCCTCAGAGTAGTTCAAGAAACATAGAATAGATGGGGGATTAGTCTTATGAAACATAATGAAATAATAACTATTCGAAAGATGATGCTAATGAGGATGAGAGTTTCCTGCTTAAAACTTGTTAAATTACCACATCTTAATTTAAAATTTAAAAACTCTTCTCAAAATGCTAAATTTTCCATGACTCAACCTTGATAACATAAAATCATCCAAAATAAGATGCACAGACACTCTAATCTAGGTTTCTAGTCCTTTTCCCTCACCTACATCTCAAATATAAGATCTCAATGTCTATTGAGGTTCATGTGTAGGGTGTGTGTAAAAAAATAAAAAAATAAATACTAATAGGGCCGAAAATATATAGAAAAATGTATATATTTGAGTATATGTTCAAAGTAGTAACACTAAAAATAAACATGTATGTCAAATAATTGTGTACTAACCAGGACACAAAGAAAATCAAATTTACCTACTCCATTTCATACTAGTAAATTAAACTAATCACTACATATGCTTATACAATGGTTATTCCCTAAAATTAAAATAATCTCATGAATAAGAGGTAAATATTTTAATTATATGAGGATAATAAATTATGTATCGCCCTCTGAAAATAACCACATCATGTGTACCATGATATTCGACCTAAGATCCCTAGAATCCAAGAATATCCCTCAGGTATAACCTTCACATGTTCTTATTGAATCTAAATCATGAAATTGGTATATCATAGCCATTTTTTCATATTAATTGCATTTAAAATATTGGTATGTTTTAACATAATTGGTTCCCTTAGGAATGAACCAAAAAATGTGTTCCACAAAAAATTAGTTAAACCTAACTTCTGAAAAACTATAAAGAAGAAAAAACAACAACACAAATGTCACATCACCCTCACCGTATCCATCGATGAATCACTAAAATGTCTATAGCAACTCACAATCTAGTATACCATAACTATACCTCACATAATACCCACAAAATGATAATATATGAAACTCAAATATTAGCTATTTTAGTCATTGGTCATCTTTCTTAATGATCACTTGTAAGATAATCTCATAGTTTGTAGACCATAATTAATCACTCACACACCTAAAATATCATCACAAAGTAAGATATGTGATAAACTAATCCATCATTCCCTTTTTAATTTATCCCACTAGGTTTTAGGGGAATATACATGATTTTATACAACATATATAATCCCTACTAAGGTGATAATATAATTCCTCGTACCACATCACTATTATAAGAAAAAAATTCATTGGTAAATTCATACATTATTATACCCTTGTGGGATACTTCCATTATCCATTATTATCCTCAATAGGCCTCTCATAATCTAGCCTATATACTACTATACACTATATTACATAAGGATATCATATGCCCCATGTCCATGTCTCACTTTCTATATTACCATGGACCATAAAGAAACCATTTAAAATGATAAATCACACAATCAAATATTAAAAGTCCCTCTCACCCAATCATACAAGAATATCCAAGGATCACCCCCTTCATTTTATATTTTAATATCCCTTAATAATTTCCCAAATAACAAACATGAGGATCATAAGGTGAAGAAACCACTATGTTACATTATAATCATGCAACGAAGCATGTAATGAATATTTTACTCCAAATCATTATTACCTATTATAAATCATGATAATAAAACCATAAAAAAATTCACTATGGTATGCTTTCTCGGATTACATATTCCTACATATCACATTTAACACTAAAATACATATAAAACATTTTATGATAATTTAGGTACCACCCACCTCTTTTACAAAGATAAACATATGAGCACCACTTTTCTTATTCCATGTAAGCCTCCTACATAGATCATTAATCACATGATCCCATATAACATCAATAAAATAATGAAATATATAATTAAAAAATAATTTTAACTAATTTCCAAAATCAAGTTACCATGGAACAACATAAGATAACCTACTAGGGAGTTCCACAACATTGGAACCACAACCAACACCATGGCAATGAACTAAAAGATGCTCTCAAAAATATTATGAGTAAAATTACCATCAGAAACAACATAAATGATTTTCAATTTAAAGGAAAATGGAAAACATCCCAGGAAGAACTCACCAGGACATTTACCAATTCCCAAAATAGAACAATTGAATATAGTTGAATATTCCTTCTTATTATTATCTCTACAATGAATTTTATGTCTCTTAATAGGTGAGGGGATTTCCAATATATTCCTTATCATTGGATGAAGGATTAAACCCTTTATAAATCCTTATAGTATTGAGGATTTCACCTATGATATAAATATCAGTGTAGTTGATTCCTTACTCACTATGTGATAAAATAAAGGTGTTTATGCCTAAACATCGACATGGAAACATATATATGGGAATTTAAGATGGTTAGCAACTCACAAAATAAAAGATTTATACCTCCTCATAAATGTAAAATACCTGCAACCAATCAGTGAAATCAGCACCACATTGACACACCCAAAAATTCATGGCTCACTCATCAAAAACACCATCACTTAATTAAAATGCACCTTTAAGGAAACCCAAACAAAAAAACAACAAGTGAGAAATATTTTCTTTATTTGAGAGAAAGTAGAAATATTACACATGAAAGATTTGATTCATTTGAGTCTTGGATTTTTTCGAGCCTTGATTCTTTCAAGCCTCGGATTTAAGACATGGATGCATTCAAGGCATGATTTGATCCTTTATTTAGGCCTAGATTTGAGGAGGAGGAGGAGTGCTGGTAGTAGGTATCTTACATAGAAATATTTAGATAATGCATGTGAAATAGTCGCAATTAGGGTTCCTTAAATAGATCATGATAATTTTATCAGATCTTCTAAAAAATCACTAATAAATATACCCTTTATCAGTGCTAAATTAATAAGCACTGATAATATCATTCCCTATCGGTGTTTTCTTAGTGGTGATAAAAGTTATATCGTTGTTAAATCTTTAATAGTGATAAAGGATTTATAATTATCATTATAAATGAAAAATTAGTAAATATGTTCATATATTTATATATTTATTTATTATACTTTTATAATTATTAAAATATATAATTATTTATTTATAATTAAATAAATGATTTTAAAAAATATATATTTTATTTATAAGTTTATATATATATATATATATATTAGGTACTTGGTGGTACAATAAGATTAAACACACAAACACCACACAAACAGGCTGGAAAGACAGGTCATAGCTTACCCAAGGGATAGCCCACCCATCAACTATTATTTACTCAGTACACGACCTAAAGGCCTAGTGCTCATAAATCCCATTACATAGCCCAAAGACCCAAAAATTGGCTCAAAGGCCTAGTGAAACATCATATCTACATCATACTACCTACATCACCAGGTCTGCATCATGCATGCGTCACCACCTACCTGCTTCTTGTACCATGCATGTGTCCCTGTTTGCCTAAAAAAATTACTTAAACATGGATTTGAACTTAGGTGTGATGTACGATTATGAGGAGCCTTTACCTATCGGGTAAGCCCCCAATTACTTATAAATATATAATTTTATAAATATAGTAAATATACATATATAAATATATTTATAGTTATTCATTTATAATTATAAATATATTTATTTCATCTTCACATTAATTTATTTATGAAAGAAAGGGAAAACATGAGGAGGGACTAGGGGATGAAAAAATAAAAGCCGGGGGCATCACCTCTCACAATGTCACCCGCCTCAGGTTTAAGATGATTTAAATTATACAAACACAAGGTACCTAGGCCATGAACCGTGATCGATTCCATATAGTCTGCCACCTTATTCCCTTCACACCACATATGATTCATCATAATATTAGAGATGATGTTCCTACTTCTCCTGATACAGTACGATATATTCCATGGGGTTTGGAAAGTTTCATTAAGAGATTTGATTAGAATTTGGGAGTTTGATTCAGCTTCGGCGATGTCGATGCCCCCTGGAGGCAGAGGGTAAGTCCATAGAGGAAGGAAAGGGCCTCCGCCTGAATGGAGGTGCCCTTACCCAGGGAGATCATGAAAGTAAACACAAAGGATCCCATGGAATATAAAAACAACCCTCCTCCCTTCATGCTCCCCTCAGAGTAGGATTCGTCTATGTTAAGCTTTAAACCATAGGGAGGCAGATGCCATCGGACACAGATACTGTATGGGGCTACAGTAGGGAGACCCTGGGTAAACGGTTACAGAAACTGAAGAGAGGGAGCTTCTCTCCATCCTTTAAAAAATATTATAGGATAAAGGAGGAGGCAACAGGTGCGAGTGATGATGGCCCTTCCTGATGAGACAATCCCTTCATGTCTCACTATATTCCTTGCATGCCAAATACACCACACACCTGCATGCAAGATAAGGTTCACGACCGACCATTCCACTCCCTTACCTCCCAAGCCCTAGAACCAGTAGGAAATGAAAGAATCGATGTTGGTAACATGGATGGGAACCATAATGAACATAACAAATTCCTTCCAAACCTCTTGGTCCCAAACCACTCCAAAGAAGAGATGCTCAATACTTTCCTCTTTATGGTCTGTGTAGTAGGGGCAGTAGGAATCGATCAGAATACCACATTTTTTGATGTTTTCATCGATGTCCAGGGTGCCATACCGAAGACTACACTTAAATATGTTATAATTTATTGGTATAAGTTTGTTATAGAGGATGGTGTTCCATTGATATAGCTATGTTTGAGAGATCAAGATGTTACAACTGGTATTAGTAGTGAAGGCACCCAATCTAGAGGGGGTGACGATGCACCTGTCTGCTTCTGAGTTGATGTCAATGAGTAGAAACGACTCTTGTTGATACTTTTCAAGCACTTCCTTAAAAAATGAAGGGTAATTATTGGCCTCCTCGTACAAGATATTGTAATCAAGAAACCTCAGGAAGCCGAGGACACTGCCTGACAAGTTGTCATGCCAAAAATAGAATTTCCCATCCTTGATGATTCACCAGACGTAAGGGAGGATGACCTGGAACACAGGAAGTAAGGTGTGAATAAAAGGAGACCAATGTCCATCATCCCTCTATGTACCACATTCGAAACAATTTCCCATGTTCATACCCCATAGGGTTCGATGTTCATGAATCTCCCAAGCCCATTTAGTATGCATGAAAAGGAGAGTGTCTTCAAGGCTTCGAACGTTAATACCGCCCACTTAGATAGGTCTCTCCATCTTCCCCCATGAATCCCAAGATCGTTTCCCTTCATCCCTTTCCTCCCAAATGAAGTTGTCCATGATATTTTTGATATTCTTGATGACTCTCTTGGGAACGTTGAGAGAAAAGAGAGAATGGACTGGGGTAGAAATGAGGACAGTATTCACCATAACAAGAAGTCCCCCAAACGACAAGTATATATTCTTCCTGTTGAGGATGCGATCTAAGATGTAGATCAAAATGTGATCAATGTCCCTGACATGTAGGTGGTTAGCATAGATGGGAGCTCCTAGGTATATAATCAGACAACGACAACTTTCAATACCCATGAGGTTGCATATGGAGGCTTCCCAATTTGGAGCACATGTGCTGGAGATGTACACGTTACACTTCATCTTGTTGATAACATGACCACTCCAATGACAATACGCCTCAAGATACTTGATGATGACATAAATTGACCATCTAATTGAATTCAGGAAAATCATTGTATCATCTTAAAAATTGAGGTGGGAAATGGAGGGGAAGCACCATCTTCTTTTATAGGGAAGGATACTACCATTTCTCATAATCTTATGGATAAGGCGGTTGAGAATTTCATGCGAGAGGATAAAGAGGCTCAGGGAGAGCGGGTCTCCATGTCCTAGGCCTTGGACAGCCTTGAAAAAACCATTAGATTTCCCCATGAACTACAGATCCAGCTAGTATGAGGTAAAACAACCGAAAATTTGGTCCGATGCCCAGGGAGAGAAGCCCATACCTGAGAGGAAATTGTTGATAAATCCACATTCGACTCAGTCATACGCTTTTTTCATGTCAAGTTTAATGACCAGGTTGGAACCATAGACCTTGGTGTTGATATCTCTAACTTGTTCCTGAGCCACCGCTATCGCCCCTTGAATAGAATGGCCTCCCACAAATACATCTTGTTCCAAATAGACCCACTAAGGGAAATGAGATGCAAGTATTTTGTTGATGATGGTTGCAAGGATTTTGTATGGGAAATTACACAGATTAACAGGGCGTTACTGAAGGATTGAGGTGGGATTATTGATTTTGGGGATGAGAACTAGGGTCGTGGTAGACACCACCTGTGGGAGAGACCCACCACTAAAAAAGTACTGAATCATGTCGGTAAGATCATCCTTAACCACCCCCCATGCATCTCTATAGAAAGATGCTTGAAATCCATTTGGGCATAGAGCACTGTCCAGTTTGAGATACGTGATCACCTCTTGGATGTTGCTTTCCATCAGCAAGGCCTCTATTAGTTCATTGTCCTCATGAGATACCTGATCAGAAATTTCTACAATGAACTCTGCTTCCCCCCCAGGTACCCTTCCGGCATGTGAGGATTGGAACCTGTGAGAAGCTCTCTGATGAAAGAGTTGGCGAGGCTTCCCACCACCTCCATGTGGTTCTAGTACGTCCCATCATCCATCAGAATTTTAGGATGGATCATGCACATATTTTCTTTAATTCTTGCATGAAAAAGGTGGTATTTCTGGCCCCCTCATCAAGCCATCTCACCCTCGACAATTCCCTCACTATACGTTCCTGGAGAAGCAGTAAGTTTGCAAAGATATCTTCCATCCTGGATAACCCTTTAAACACCGCTTCCTCCCAATTGCCCTCAAGGCTCACGTCGAGGAGATCAATATCCTGCAGAGAAGCCTTAATGTCCCAGTCACTTGATGGGAAGGCTTTGGCCAAACCTGGAGGCGGCCTCAAAGTCTTCTAAGCTTATTGTGAAAGGCGATCCACATCCTCCCCTGCACATCCTCAATCCAGGAATCTCTAACCACATCATGATCACGAGGAAGGTCGACCCAGTGGTGGTAGAACCTATTTGAAGTGTTAGCCGATTACCTTGCCGAGATAGAGACGGTGATCGGGGAGTGATCAGAGAGACCACACACCAGGTGGATGACATTGATGCCGGGGTATGAAGAGATGGCTTGCGTGTTCTCTAGAAGGCTATCGATACACGATTCCAAAATAACCATTTGTGTTTGTTGACAGGCTCTGCGTGCATAAACTCGTGCATCGACTTCCTTCTAGAGAATTATGCAATTTTGGATATGTTTTGTTGATTCTCAATAATGGCTATAATAGTGACCTTTTTTTTGAGAACCTATGCTGCAAGAATGTCCATTTTCATCCGGGCACTGATGCTCCGGGTGTTCCACATAAACATTGAATACACTAGACCGAGGTGTGCCCAGCTCTGACTCTAGGAAGGAAAATGAGGGTGAGCTCTCCGAAAGTTTCTTAGCCTAAGCTCGAGTAAATCTGGCTGTGCTTTAGGAAGGGGATGCAAGGGAAGGGAAGGGGCCCCTTAAAGAGAGGGGGGGGGTGCCAAATGGTGACCACTCCGGGGGGACGAAGGAGATGGATGAATATCTGACAACCGGGCGGGGAAGGAATCCTCAGGAGGAGGGTATGGGGCGAGAGAGGAAAGCAGGAGAGGGTTGGGAGGGGAGCCAATAGAAGGAGGGGAAAAGAAGATATAATAAAGAGGGGTTTTTTTTTAAAATAATTTTTTTTTAAAAAATATTTTTTAAAAATAGGCTAGGTTAAAAAAAATTTCGAAAATACGCCACAAAGGCGGCATCCTAGATGCCGCCTTTCCCATAAAACAGAAAAAAGAAATATTTTTTCTTGAATTTATTTTTATTTTTTTTTTGTTTTGTTTATATATATATATATATATATATATATATATAAACAAAACAAAACAAAAAAAACACACAAAAATAAACTTTTCAGCAGAATTTATCTGCTATTTAAAATCCAGCAGTATTGCCATTACAGCAATCTGGATTCTGACAGAAGGTCTCACCCATGGCTCCTTTTTATAAGAGAGCTTACCTTGGAAATCATTCTGCATTTCCGATGTGGGATTCTGGTTCTCCATTTCCTGCACAGAACATTATGCATTTCCGATGTGGGATTCTGTTTCAAGTACGTGACTTTGAAAAACTATAAAATATAAACTATAAGGCCAATATAAATGAAACTTAAAAAATGGATTAAACATATAAAAAATAGTTTAAAACAAAAAAAATCATAAAAAAATGATGATAAAAAATAATTTATAAGCTTTCAAAACCACTTACATTAAACATAAAAAGTTTTAAGTACGTGATTTTGAAAGCTTATAAAATATAAAGTATATGACCAATATAAATGAAACTTAATACATGAATTAAACATAAAACAAATATTTGAAAATAAAAAGAATTTCGTAAAAAATATTGATGAAATATAATTTATAAGCTTTCAAAATGACAAACATGAAACTTAAAAATGTTTCAAGCACGTGACATTGAAAGCCTATAAAATATAAACTATAAGACCGATATAAATGAAACATAAAACACGAATTAAACATATAACAAATAGTCGAAAATAAAAATAATTTCGTAAAAAATGTTCATGAAAAATAATTTATAAGCTTTCAAAACCACTTACTTGAAACTTAAAATGATTAAAGTATGCGGTTTTGAAAGACTAAAATATAAACTATAAGACCGATATAATTTAAAGTTAAAACATGGATTAAACATATAATAATTTATTTAACTATTAAATTAATATTATTAATAATTAATTATATAATAGTTAATTAGTAATATAATTATTCATTATAATTATTCATTAGTAATTATTAAAAATTATTTTATAATAAAAAAGTAGTTAATTAGTAATATATTTAATCATTATAATTATTCATTATAACTATTAATTATTATTTATTATTTTTATAATACTGAATTAGTAATATAATGATTAATTATATAATTATTAACTATATAATAAATAATTATTTAATTAGTAATATCATTATTAATTATATAATAATTAATTAGTTAATTATAAAGAAGATAATTAATTATAATAAGTAATTATAATTATTAATTAGTAATTATTAATAGATAATTATGTAAAAATTAATTAGTTAATTAATAATAATATTATTAATTATATAATAATTAATTAGTAAATTTGTAATATGATTTTTAATTATAATTATTCATTATAATAATTAATTAGTAAATTTGTAATATGATTTTTAATTATAATTATTCATTATAATTATTAATTAGTAATTAATAATAATTAATTATATAAAAATTATTTAGTTAATTTGTAATATTATTATTAATTATATAATAATAAATTACTAAAATAGTAATATAATTTTTAATTACATTTATTCATTATAATTATTAATTATTAATTAGTAATTAGTAATTAGTAATTATTAATTATTAATTAGTTAATTAGTAATATAAATATTAATTACAATTAGTCATTATAATTATTAATTATTAATAATTAATTACATAATAGTTAGTTAGTTCATTAGTTATATAATTATTAATTATATAAAAATTAATTAGTAAATTAGTAATATAATTTTTAATTACATTTATTCATTATAATTTTGAATTATTAATTAGTAATTATTAATAATTAAATATGTAATAATTAATTAGGTAATTAGTAATATTATCATTAATTATATAATAATTAATTAGTAATATAATTATTACATATATAATAAATATTTAGTTAATTAGAAATACAATTAATAATTATAACTAACTAATTAGTAATTAGTAATTATTAATTATTAATTATTAATTAGTTAATTAGTAATATAAATATTTATTATAATTATTCATTATAATTAGTAATTAGTAATTAATAATTATTAATAAGTAATTACTAATTATTAATTAATTAATTAATAATATAAATATTAATTATAACTATTCATTAAATTATTAATTATTAATTATTACTCATTAATTATTACTTATATAATAATTAATTAGTTAATTATTAATATAACTATTAATTATATAATAATTAATTAGTTAATTAGTAATATAATTATAATCTTTCAAAGTCACATACTTGAAACATTTTTAAGTTTCAAGTAGACGGTTTGAAAGCTTATAAATTATTTTTCATTAACATTTTTTTGGAAACTTCTTTTGTCTTCAACTATTTCTTATATTTTTAATCAATGTTTAACGTTTCATTTATATTGGTCATCTATTTTATGTTTTATGGTCTTTCCAATTCACACACTTGAAAAATTTTAAGTTTCAAGTATGTGGTTTTGAAAGCTTATAAATTACTTTTCATCAACATTTTTTTTGGAAATTTCTTTTGTTTTAAACTATTTATTATATGTTTAATCAATGTTTAAAGTTTTAATTATATTTGGTTTATAGTTTAAATTTTACATTCTTTCAAATTCACGTATTTGAAACATTTTTAAGTTTCAAGTAGGTGGTTTTGAAAGGTTATAGATTATTTTTCATCAACATTTTTTAGGAAATTCCATTTGTTTTCAACTATTTATTATATGTTTAATCAATGTTTAAAATTTCATTTATATTGGCCTTATAGTTTATATTTTATTGTATTTCAAAGTCACGTACTTGAAACAGAATCCCACATCGGAAATGCAGAATGTACTGCACAGTAAAGGAAGAACCTGAATCCCACATCGAAAATGCAGAATGATTTTCAGGGCAAACCCTCTTATAAAAGGGAGGCCTGGGTAAGAGTTTCTGTCAGAATCCAGACTGTTGTAACGGCTGTAGCGCTGGATCTTTAATAGCAGAGAAATTCTGCTGAATTTTTATGTTTTGTTTATATATATATATATATATATATAAACAAAACAAAACAAAACAAAAAATAAAAATAAAAATTTTCAAAAAGAAAATATTTTTTTAGGAGAAAGGCGGCATCCGTGATGCCGCCTTTCACCTGCAGCGCAAAGGCGGCATCGCAGATGCCGCCTTGCCCCCGAAATGCAAAGGCGGCATCCGGGATGCCTCCTTTGAGGTGCATTTGTAAAAAAAATTTTGCCGGAAGCGTTTTCTCGATTTTTTTTTAAAACGTAAAAAAAAAATCCTAAGAAAGAGAGGAGGCGGGGGAGATGGCAGGAGGGGTATGATAGATAGGACTTTCAAGAAGATCTGAAAGAGACCTCATTGAAATCCCCTACATCCTGGACAACAGACTGGGACGAAGGTGAAGCACCAGGGGGAAGGGCAGGGACCAGGGAGGGAGGCTAAGGAAACTAAACAGAGAACCAGGGAAGGGAAACTGAGAGGGGCCAAAAGGTTCAAAACGGTGGTTCTGAAGAAAGGGAACCAAGGTCCCCTCCATCCTTGGAAAAGAAGGGAACCCCGAGGAAGCTGATACAGAGACGACCTTGGGGGGTGTCTTTGTGGGAGATACAGGAGCATCCACCGGAGGTCTAGAATGCAGGCCAATGGGATCAGAAGAGGAGGATGCTAGGGCGGCACAATCAGGTGCAGAACGCTATGGGTGGCGGCTCCTACCCTGGATACATTTCCTATTGACCTGAAGACATTTCCCTTTAAACACGAAGGGAAGAACATAGGATAGACCGGGTAGATAATTGGTTGCGACCTGCTGAAAGAGTTCTTAAC
The DNA here is from genome assembly GCA_963277665.1 of Viscum album. NCBI lineage: Eukaryota > Viridiplantae > Streptophyta > Magnoliopsida > Santalales > Viscaceae > Viscum > Viscum album. Next base: position 1,367,816,485 of record OY728162.1, on the reverse strand, counting down.
ACGCAGGGAGATGCGATCTGGGGGAGGGGATGAGATCTTCATTTCGACGCAAATCCTGGCCTCCGGAGCTTCCGAGAAACTCCACATGCGGTCATCCGCGTAGAGGAAGCCCCCCGACGAGTCGCTTATAGCCTTGAGGAGGCCACCATTTTGAAAGGGGAGTGGGAGCCCTGGGAGACTGAGATAGACCGCGGCGACAGGTCTTTCCATCCCGTTCTGCGCATCCATCGACCACTGAGCAAGACTGAACCGCTGCCTACACGATGACCTGGCAGCCCGACACCACGCCTGGAAAAAGTCAGCTTCCGAGCTGAGGAAGACAAGAAAGGCATTCCGGTGTATGGAAGTGATCTTCGGCGGGAAGTAAAGGCCCCACGAGACTACCGGCCGCTCGAAAATTGATAGCTTGGCTTACCCGCACCAAAAATAAATTAATACCTATAATAATATAAAAAATTAATGCTCCACCGTTGGTGGTGGGGTGGTAAGGGTTTGGGGGTGATGGGCAGGTCACGGGAGAAGTTCCTGGGCTTGTGAGCCGCTTTTGCGGTTGTACCCAATTTTTTAATATAAAAAATTAATAATTAAAATTTACCTATAAAAAACATATTAGATTAAATGTATCATGTTTTTATGATATTATATAATTACGACTAAAATTTGAACAAATTACATAATAATTAGGTGTATGTGTTTATATATATAAGATTTAATTAATTATGTAAATATTGGTTTGTGTGCATCATATATAAAAATGCATTACATATATGTATGTGAAACCAATGCAACACACATCTAATATTTGTATAATTTAAAAATAAAATGGCATTCAATTATTTCCATTAATTTATACAATTAGTCAATGTTTTGAATTAATGTTACTTTTTAATTATAAACCATTCTTAAGTAAATATATGACTTATTTAATTTGTGAGCATAAATATTTAATATTTTATTAAATCATATTTTCGGATATATTATGCATTCAAATATATATATATATATATATGTATATATATATATGAATATATTTCCATATTAAATGTATTCGTGAATAATTACGTATAAAAACAATAAAAAATGATAAATACAATATTTAATTTTTTTTGTCATTTTCTATATTTATATTTAATATATATTATTTATTTCGGTTTATAATTAATATATATATATATATATAACATAATCATTTTTATTCATAATTTTTTCATTAATAAAATATTTAATAAATATTTAATCTATTCATTATTAATGTTGTTGTTTAATTAAAACAATTTTATCATTTATAATTTTTTTTTAATTATTACAGTTTATTCATTTTATATAAATATACTCTTTTTTTAATATTGAAAATATAAATGTACGTATATTAAATTTATTCATTTTTATCAATAATTTTATAAAGAATAAAAAGTTTAATATTTTTCTTATTTTACTCCTTTTTAATTTTTATTTATTTAATTATTTCATTTTAGTAATTTTATATATCTATATATTTAACAAATAATATTTATTAATATTTTTAATTTATATATATGTATATTATATTTATTCATTTTTAGCAATAATTATTTAATTGATAAAACTTCAATTTTTTTTAATTTATTCATTTTTTATTTCTATTTGTTTAACCTTTTCATTTTATTTTGGATATTTATCAGCATTTAAAAAGTGATGACAAAGGGTACCCCTTATCACTACTAGAAATAAAGTGCTGATAAATGGTCTCATTTGTCCACACTAAAAATAAAGCACTGATAAAGGGTGCCATTTATTAGTGCTTCAAAAAATGTACTAATAATGGATATACTTTATTAGTGCTAAAAATATCACTAATAAAGTGTACTTCTTATCAACTCTTTTTTTAACATTCATAAAGGGTACGCTTTAATAACATTTTTTAGCACGGAAAAAGGGAACCTTTATCACTGCTTTTTGCTAGCTCTGATAATGGTCAGCGCTGTTAAAGGTATGTTTTGTAGTAGTGGGAGTCTGATAGACCTGTTACCTAACCCTAACCTTTCTGGCCATGTTTCTATATAGAGATATTTGGTGTCTTTGTGGCTGACTCACTTTCATGACATCATTTTTAAATTTCCTTCCAAAATAATGCATAATTGTTTTTGGTTTGGGTTCATTGTTGCTTGGTTTGCAGCAAAATTCTCGATACATGAGTCATTGTTATATACTTTCAATTTTATTTATTATCATAGAATAAACCTCTTATAAATGTAAACTTTTGTTATAAAAACATTTGTGGTTTCCTACATGGTTTATGCATACATCCTACATGGGCATCTCAATGTGCATGGAGACTTCCTGATTACGGATTTGAGAAAATGAAATGTCCCGACAACATAGATCTAAGGAGGTGGATCATGGTGTCTGATGGTGGTAACAGGAAGGGCTCCAATGTGATGTTCCAAATTTTTTATTTATCTATCCATTTCTCACGAAATACTCTAGTTTGACATACAAAATTTGGGATTCTTGGTTATTACTTGTTTGTCTCTGTGATACCTTACACGTCACATGTAAAGCATTATTGTTATTTAGTTTCATTGTGTCATATTGATTTATTAATAATTTCCTAATATGAATTTAAGGTATGGATGGATATTGATGGTATAATATCCCCACTCCACCATTTATACTCTAACTAATATGATGAAACAACTTGCATACGAGGAGTCTCCCATGTAGTCATATAGATCACCAGCCCTGACAGGGTGAATATGGCCAACACATTATAATTTGGTTTTAAAGGAAGTTTACTTTTTTCTTAATTGTGTTTGGTGGAACGTTATAAAAGATTTATCCTTTGGGGAACTCATGTATGTAAGTCACACAAGTTCCTACGAAACTTTTTGGTGATGGACCATAGGGTTTCTAATGATGGGACTATCTTTACAGTTTTGTATTTATGGTTTCATGATAATTATTAGTAGGTTTTTCTATTGCATTTTATGAGATTTGGGTGCCTTCATACATCATGAGCCGGCACATGGGATCAAATTTTAGATATATGTTTTCCTTCCTATGTCTTATAATTCATTTAAACAATTGTCTTCATCTATTCTTGTGATTCTTTGATATACAGTGCTGATATTTACTTTATTTGATCATGATCATTCTTTTGGTTATATATATATATATATATATATATATATATATATCTGTTTGTCTATGACTAAACTAAAATTTTGAATAATAAGGCTTGAGGAATGGGTAACTCTTGATGGGTTATTGTTTATCATCATTTGTAGCCACATAGGAATGGTATTTCAATCAAAATCCCTTTTGTGTATATGTAAACTGACTTAATTCATATCTTATGTATGATGATATAGGAATTCCAAGAATATTATTGGTTTTACAAATAATTCTTCATATAATATGTCTAATGGGACCACAATTTCAATCATGTCAGAATGATATATCTTTTCTGAATGCATATGTTCCATAACATGATGTATAGGGGTATGAAAATATGAATACCCACATGAAAGATCTAGTGGTTTATGTGGCAGAGCCACTACAACCATGATTTTTCAATATAGTCTATGTCCAAGGTGAATGAGTTCTAAGTAATTTTCTTAAGACATATATCTCAATTATCTTATTTCCATGATGTCCCCAACAGTACTTATAACATGATTGAAATAATTTAGAGGATATCCGATCTATTGGAAACTCAAGAGGTTTTATAGCATCCCACATTTTTATCACATAAACTTTCATTACATTTTACAAAACCGGGGATCTTTAAGGTTTAGTGTCTTGGAAACCAGGAACTTAAAACATGAAAACATAAAATATTCTTCTTAAACACTTTAAAGTATTCTCCTGATGTTCATCCTAGGTTCATTATTTCATCTCATAACCTGGGGACATACATCAAAAGAAAGGGTGAGCAGAAGACCCAGCAATGGAAACAAGGGGAAACATTTAACATGTGAACTTGAGATACATCAACAATGTCATGAAAAAGAACATTAAGGCATGAGAAAGAAATCGTGAGGCATATCATTATAAAAATAACATTTTTTTATAATTTGAAGATGTGGCTACAACATTTAATATCGACAATCATTTTTTATCACCAAGGTCCATCCCCAAGGTGTCATTAAAAATTACCAAGGTTATTCACCAAGGCGTCGTTAAAAATAGTCATCTCTAGAGATTAAGTCTTTACACAATGCATTGGAGCGCTATCAGGGAACACCCCTGAAATGTATTTATTATCATGTGAGCCACATATATCATCATCAATAATTTCATAAACAATCCATATAGCAAAAAATGAATGGGTTTCATTTCATAATCATAACGTTTAAAAAGATGCTTTAAAGACATGATCTTTACGTCACTTTAAACACACAGAAAGGGAGAGCGGGTCGCATGTATGTAAATCCTAGAATTTAAAATAGAAAAACCTTGAATATATGTGAATACCCCTATAGAAGAGAGAGCTTTGAGTATTCAATTAATAAAATAAAAGAACTTTGGAAAAGAGAGAGTCATTTTGAGATGGAAATTCTGCAGCATAACCTCTATGTTTCGAGGTTTTAGAAAACATTGAAAAGAGAGAAGACATGGGCCAAAAAATCATAAATGACCCATAAAACAGTAGGGGAACAGAATATATAAGATTTAAGAACATTTTAATGAAAATTTAAATACATACCATATGAAATTAAGAACATGAAAGGAAGACAAAAATAAGATTTCTCTTATGAAAATTCGGCAGCCTAACGGCATCACTTAAACTTAAACAAAAATGATTTGACGAGATCAAATGGGGTCCCTCATCATATGAACATAAAATTTCAGTATGATAGATATAGATATCATACCCCAGCATAATAAAAAGGAACTTTAAAGACTTGAAATGAAAGTAGAACTTTGAAAAATGAGAAAGGTGAAAGAATCCCTTAAAAATTTTGCAGCCTAACGGCGCCACTTAAACTTCAACAAAAATGAATTGAAAAGATCAAATAGGTTCTCTCATCATATGAACAAGAAAGATCATTATGATATATTTAGATATCATACCCCAACATAACAAAAAAGGAACTTGAAATACTTGACATGAAAGTAGATCTTTGAAAAAAAATGAGAAGGGTGAATGAATCCGTTACAAAAATTCCGGCAGCCTAACGACGCCACATAAACATTCATAAAATGAAATGATGAGAGTAAGAGGGGGTCTCTCAACATATGAACATAAAAAGGACAGTATAATTAATATAAAAGAACATCCTCCAACATAAGAACATGGAGCATAAAAGAAATGACATAAAAGAGATCACTTGAAAAGAAAGAGAGGGGTCGGATCCCTTACCTTAAAATGTAACTCTTAAAACTCAAATAATGGGACCTTGAGGGATTGGGGGAACCTTGAGAGGACTCCTTGGGAGGTAATGAGACCAGTGAGTCGTTGGAGGAGAGTTGGGAGTCGAATGGATGAGAGGATGGCTTGGTATTTATAGGGAAAGTGAGGGGACAAGGCATTAATGGCCAAGGGACACCTCATTGGTGGTTTTGGCAAAACCATGGGCATTCCCATGGTATTTGACCATGGTATTGGCCACTTGGGACACCTCATACCTTATCTTACAATTCATAAGTCGACCATATTGATTACATACCTAATAGCTCATTTAATGATGTCATTAATCACCCGTAACTTAAAAACTGTATTTTTCACTATTCATCGAAAATTCAACTTTCTCAGAAAAATCCCAAAATTTCACCTTAACCAAATATTGATTCTCTGATTTCAAAAATGAAGTCCATTTTATAAAAATAATTTTCTAAATATTTTTAATTTAATTTTTAAATAAATACACTATTCACTAAAAATTCATTATTTTCAGAAAAAACCCCAAAAATTACCTTAACATAATATCGATGCTCTGAGTTCAAAAATGAAATCCATTTTATAAAAATATTTTTCAAAATATTTTTAATTTAATTTTTAATTAGAAAACACTATTCACTCGAAAAAAATAATACTTGACTAATAATTTATGAAACTGTTATTTAACCATTTTATTCAATCTCATTACATAATCAAGGTGCCTAGATTGTATTAATACTTTCTTTAAGTGAGATTACTAATCCATTTGGTCACATTACTAATCCTAAGCATGAAATCACTATTAATAATTTACTATTCATCAAAAATCAAGTTAATCTTATTAGACTCTAAATTTCGTACTGAATATTATCATAGAAGACCATTTTATGAAAATCATTACACATTTTTAATTATTTAAGGTTTACATATACATTTTTAAAATATCCTTTTTCTAAAATTCATCAAAAATATGCATACTATATTTATCCGGTCATTTGAAAATTCATAAACTTCATCATAAGAAGAAATCCCAATTTTTATTTAAAACAAAGGATTACAAAATGTAGCTACGGTCTCCTTACATAGCCCCTTATCACACCAGCATAGGACCTAAGTGTAAGGCGTGCTAAGGTGAGAGAATCCGAGGGAGGCTCAGCCAACATCGCACGAGTAGTAATTTCTATCATTTTGAACTTCTGGCGAAGGCGATTCCATTCCAGCTTCACACGATGAAGTTCAGCTTGGGTTTGGTCCAGAGCAAAGCCCAGTGATGCTACCTCCTTCTGATGTTCTGTTAGATGAGCTTTCGATCGGTCCAAGACTACTGGGTGAGGCCATCGAATCTTCTTTCTATATTAATTAACCAAGATTACTTGTATTTAGAGACAATAATCAAAATGTTTAGTTTCCAGTGGTCATATTGACAAATGGTCATATAACAGTCTAAACCCAACGGTCTCATTTTAATTATACTCATGTTATCAAATGAAACAGTTTTGTTGATTTTAAAAAATAAAATAACACAAAAAATTAGGAAACAAGATTTATTCAAAATTTCGGGTTGTTACAATCTTCCCCCCTTAAGAAATTGCATCCTCGCAATTTCTAAAATTGGGTTTTGAAATTTCATTGAAATTCCCACATCGGAAAAGGATTCAGTAAAACTATTACTTTAAAAGAAAGAAATGGAAGTACAAAGGCCACCTGAGTTAACCCACACTAGGATTCCATGTAGGAAAACATGGAACTGGAGGAGAAAACAAATGGTCTAGTTCTGAGGGAGAGTGATAGAAATCACCATTATGTGAAAGTTAACCACAAGAAAATCCCAAACTTGTGATGTGTGTAAATGGCCTTTGATTACCTAGTAGAAAACGTAAACCAACAAAGTTTTTGTTTTAAGTTCCTTTTCATAATTTTGAGGAATTCATTTACTACATAGAAGAAAAACATAAGGAAATATACCTACCTTCAAGTAGAGTTTCATCCTTTAATAAGTCTCTACCAAAATTAATCTTTTCTCCAAACGATGAGAATTCAAAAACACTTGGTCTCATCAAAATCACAAGATTCATCTTCTAGAGAATCACATAACCCACAAAAGATTAACTATCTATTTATTATATCTTTAAACATTATCCCAAAAACAGAAATGGTAAGGTAAAAAAACTCTTCAAAAAGAAAGAATCCCATAGGAATGGAAACTACTTTTAAATTATAAAAGTTCCATGGTACTACCCAAAGTTCATCATAGACCATTCCATAAATAATAGTCCTTAAAATTCGTCAAAATAAACCAAACTAAGATTGAAACCCAAATACATGAAAGATTTGATAACATAGTCTTCCAAAATAAACATCATTATTCATCTCCAAACAACATCAACCACTCCTAACATCTTATAAAAAAATTTATAACCTAAACATATTTTACCCAAGATAGGTTAATCATTTCCATAATTAACCTAAATTACTATAAGTCCACCTTAAATTCATCGATTCTTCAAAATATAAGTCAACATTACTCCTCAATGAAAATACCGTAGTAATCTATTTACCTCGATCATATAGGGTCCCCAAAATAGTGAATGTCTTCCAAAATAATAATCATCTTTTAATCCCCTAATCATCTCTGTCATATTAATACGGCAATCGTCGCATTTCCAATCACATTGGTTGTTGGGACATGTTCTTCCATTTCCCACGATTAACTAAGAAGAGAAAGTATAATTAGGGGCTTAAATACTTAGCCAATAATCATGAAAAGGAACTTAAATCATAAAAGGATAACTTTTAGAAGAAAAGTATACCCTAACTTGTGATCCCCTAGGTTTCAAACTAGGTTATCCATGATCATATATTCTTATGTGAATCTTTATTTTATTTTATCTTTGTTTCTTTAATAATGGTTCATACTAGGATTATAAATTTGCCAAAGCATATCCCCTGGGATTTTTGTAACCAACAGTGTAGCAAGGCCTGTTGTCGTGTACCAGTTCCCGTTCGAGTCTAGCTCAAAGCGGTGTTTTTGGGTTTTACCCCTATGTACATCTATGCTAGAGCCACCTCTACCTGCTCGTATCCAGACAGGGATGTATTTGCTTGGCAACCCCTTACTCAATACTCACCAAAATACCAGGAAGATTTCCTATATTTAAACATTTCTATAGGGTTATTCCTAGATATTTGATATCCAAATTTCCACAAATAACTAAACCATCCTTTTATACCAACTATAGCATCACACCTTTTTATCACATAAACTTTCATTAAATTTTACAAAACCGAGTATCTTTAAGGTTTAGTGTCTTGGAAACCAAGAACATAAAACATGAAAACATAAAACTTTCTTCTTAAACACTTGAAAGGCTTCTCCTCATGTTCATCCTAGGTTCATTACTGCATCTCATAACCTGGGGACATACATCAAAATAGAGGGTGAGAAGAAGGCCCAGTAATGGAAACAAGGGGAAACATTTAACATTTGAACTTGGGATACATCAACAATGTCATGAAAAATAACTTTAAGGCATGAGAAAGAAATCGTGAGGCATATCATAATATATATAAAATTTTTCATAACTTTAAGATGCAGCAAAAACATTTAATATTGACAATCATTTCGTTTCACCAAGGTCCATCCCCAAGGTGTCATTAAAAATTACCAAGGTTATTCACCAAGGCGTCGTTAAATATAGTCATATCTAGAGATTAAGTCTTTAACCAATGCATTGGAGCACTATCATGTCACACCCTTGACATGTATTTATTATCATGTGAGCCAAATATATCATCATCAATAATTTCATAAACAACCCATATAGCAAAAAATGAATGGGTTTCATTTCATAATCACAAAGTTTAAAAACTGCTTTAAAGACATGATCTTTACGTCACTTTAAACTCATGGAAAGGGAGAGCGGGTCTCATGTATGTAAATCCCAGAATTTAAAATAGAACAACTTGGAATATATTTGAATACCCCTGTATAAGAGAGAGATTTGAGTATTCACTTATTAAAATAAAAGAACTTTATAAAAAGAGAGAGACATTTTGAGATAGAAATTCTGCAGCATAACAGATATGTTTCAGGGTTTTAGAAAACATTGAAAAGAGAAGGGACATAGGTCAAACAATAATAAATGACCCATAAAACAGTAGGGGAAAATAATATAAAAGATTTAAGAACATGGTAATGAAATTTTAAAGACATACCATATGAAATGAAGAACATGAAAGGAAGAAAAAAAATAAGATTGCTCTTATGAAAATTCGGCAGCCTAACGACGTCACTTAAACTTCAACAAAAATGATTTGACGAAATCAAATGGGGTCTCTCATCATATGAAAATAAAAGTTCAGTATTATATATATAAATATCATACTCCAAGATAATAAAAATAAACTTGAAATACTTGACATGAAAGTAGATCTTTGAAAAATGAGAAAGGTGAAAGAATCCCTTAAAAATTCGGCAGCCTAACGGCGCCACTTAAACTTAAAAAAAATGAATTGATGAGATAAAATAGGGTCTATCATCATATGAACATGAAATATAAGTATGATAGATTTAGAGATCATACCCCGACATAATAAAAAATGAACTTGAAATACTTGACATGAAAGTAGATATTTGAAAAAAATGAGAAGGGTGAAAGAATCCGTTAGAAAACTTTCGGCAGCCTAACGACGCCACTTAAACATTAATAAAATGAAATGATGAGAGTAAGAGGGGGTCTCTCATCATATCAACATAAAAAATAATGTATAATGAATATAAAAGAACATCCTCCAACATAAGAACATGGACCATAAAAGAAATGACATAAAAGAGATCACTTGAAAAGAAAGAGAGGGGTCGGATCCTTTACCTTAAAACGTAACTCTTAAAACTGAAAGGTTTGGACGTTGAGGGCTTGGGGGAACCTTGGGAAGATTCCTTGGGAGGTAATGAGACCAGAGATTCGTTGGGGGAGAGTTGAGAGTCGAATGGATGAGAGGATGTCTTGGTATTTATAAGGAAAGTGAGGGGACAAGGCATTAATGTCCAAGGGACACCTCATTGGTGGTTTTGGAAAAACCATGAGCTTTCCCATGGTATTTGCCCATGGTATTGGCCACTTGGGACACCTAATACATTATCTTACTATTTATAAGTCGACCATATTGATTACATACTTAATACATCATTTAATGATGTCATTAATCACCCGTAACTTAAAAACTGTATTTTAACTATTAATCTATAATTCAACTTTCTCAGAAAAATCCCAAAATTTCACCTTAACCAAATATAGATTCTCTGATTTCAAAAATGAACTCCATTTTATTAAAATAATTTTCTAAATTTTTTTAAATTAATTTTTAATTACATACACTATTCATTGAAAATTCATTTTTTCAGTAAAAACCCCAAAAATTACCTTAACATAATATCAATGCTCTGAGTTCAAAAATGAAATCCATTTTATAAAAATATTTTTCTAAATATTTTTATTTTAATTTTTAATAAAAAAACATTATTCAGTCGAAAAAACTAATACTTGAATAATAATTTATGAAACCGTTATTTAACCATTTTATTGAATCTCATTACTTAATCGAGGTGCCTTGATTTTATTAATACTTTATCTAAGTGAGATTACTAATCCATTTGGTCACATTACTAATCCTAAGCATAAAATCACTATTCAAAATTTACTATTCATCAAAAATCAAGTTGATCTTACTAGACTCTAAATTTCGTACTGAACATAATTGTAGAAGACCATTTTCGGAAAATCATTACAAATTTTTAAATATTTAAGGTTTACATAAACATTTTCAAAATTTCATTTTTCTAAAATTCATTAAAAATATGCATACTATATTTATCCAGTCATTTGAAAATTCATAAACTTCATCATAAAAAGAAATCCCAATTTTTATTTAAAATAAAGGATTAACAAGGCAGTTACAGTCTCCTTACATAGCCCCTTATCACACTAGCATAAGACCTAAGTGTACGGTGTGCTAAGGCGAGAGAATCCGAGTGAGGCTCGACCAACATCGCACGAGTCGTAATTTCTATCAGTTTGAACTTCTCACGAAGGTGATTCCATTCTAACTTCACACGATAAAGTTCATCTTGGGTTTGGTCCAGAGCAAATCCCAGTGGTGCTACCTCCTTCCCATGTTCTATTAAATGGGATTCGATCGGTCTAAGACTACGGGGGGAGGCCATCGAATCTTCTTTCTATATTAATTAACCAAGATTACTTGTATTTAGAGAAAATAATCAAAACGTTTAGTTTCCAGCGGTCATATTGACTAATGGTCATATAACAGTGAAAACCCAACAGTATGATTTTAATTATACTCATGTTATCAAATGAAACAGTTTTGTTGAGTATAAAATAACACACAAAATTTGGAAACAAGATTTATTCATAATTTCAGGTTGTTACATGTTTGATGAGAAAATATAGATGAATTCGTGATTTAGGGACCCATTAAGAGATAGTGTGGTGTCATAAATTATGAAGAAATATATGAGGGTCATACTAAGAATTGATTCTATAATCTATTCTTTGAGTATTTTTTCCCAGACACACTAAAGCTAAGTCACACATACCTATTTTTGGTTCTCCAGTAGTATATGGAGTTACTACACACCATCTCTAAACATTTCGTAGAGTTTCTTCACATCTCTCTAATGTTAGCATGGAATGAGGCATATTAATATAGATTTTTTTATTTGTCTTTTCTTTTTGAATATGGGGTACCATTTCTATTTCTTTGACTTGATTAAATTTCTAGATGTGTTTCATAAGGACTTAATTTTGGAGAATGTTTTGGAGGAGGAAATGTTATAGGTATTTTTTGAGATCTAGGTGAATTGGAAGGTGGAACATAATATGAGGTAGTTGGTACATCATTTGGTAGAAATAAAAGAATGGATGAGTTGTTACAATATGTTAGTAATAGGTAATTAGAGTAGAAAATGGTTTCCTAAGGCCCCTATATTGGATGAGGAGTTTCCCAATGTCTCAACTATGGATTGAGCGAGTACTATAAAACATTATAACAAGTAATTAGTGTAAGTATCATAATTATAAAATGATGGGGAATTTTTAGTAGAATTAATAGAGTGTATTGAAAATAGTTTTTGATAGGTTTGTGAGGTAGACTTGGTCAATGAAGAAATGATTTGGCCAGGGTCCTGTTTTATATCTTCTTTAAACCTGCAATCCCTGATCCACATCTAAAAACCCATCTTTTTAATTCTATATTTGATAAAAATAAACATGAACCAATTTTTTCCATTAAAAACTGACCACGTCAAAATGAAATATATTATTACTTAGATAACAAAGGATGTTCTAGGTTTTGTGTTTTAGATAATCATGAAAAACTCTTATATTTATAACTAGGATACATAAACAATTGGTTTATAAAGAACTATATCATCTCACATTGTGAATTTAACACCAAGTAATCATCCTAGAAATAATATACTTAATAAATTATTCTCTACCAAGGGAAATTGAAAACATTAGAATGGTGGGATCAAACACTTAATGAGGATAAATATAAGCATGATTAATTGAATGTAATTAGTTCACATAAGATGAGCACAAGGATATGATGATATTATCATTGTTCACAAGAATGACATATGAAAATTAATATCCATCAAATCTTAGATTATAAAACATGTGATATAGAGAAAAGATTTAGAAAATGCACTGGTCATCAGAATCAACAATCATGAACAATGAGATATCAATCATGATCAAAGGAGCATAAAAAATCATATCAACCCCAACGAAAATGTGTTGGTATCTTGAAACATTATCATCATATATTATGTCAGAAATTATTATATCCCAATTAAATCCATAGGATAACACAACTTGGTTAAATCCCTCATTCTTTCTATTGAAGGAAATGAGAATTACCCAGTGCATTAGACAACTATGTTGGGCCCACCCATTCATATAAGTCGTATGTAGATCACATATTCGTATAATCCGAATATGGATAACCCATTCAATTAAGTTGAATTGTGAACACCCATTTTTAAAATCTTCATCAGGATCCCTTTTTATCTTGATAAATTTCCATGTACCTTCTATGAATTAAAAATTTAGAATCATTCACTTTGCAATATAACACCCTTGAAAAAAATCATTGTTCTTTTAGAACTTATTTATCACATGGAAAATAATTTTTTTAAAAGATAATATCATTAAAATAATCATCATAATATATCCTATGAAATAATTTTTATGGTATCATATGATCAAATTATCAAGAAGTATATTATTTTTTAAATTATGCTGACAAAGATGAAAATAACATTAACAAAACATTTAAGATATTTTTTTAAATAACAGAGAATAACTTTAAAAAACTAAATACTCCCCAAATATTGGGAAAATACATTTCATTTAAATAACCTTATAAATATATAAATGATACTTCAAATTTAATATTTGTTATGATGGTGATAAAATTTCTTCATGTTATAAAAATTAAAAAAACAGTATTTTAAAAATACCCCCATATAGAAAATAATAAGAAATTTAATTTTAAAAATATTTAAAATAACGTCAAATTTCATGAAACATTACAATAGAAAATTAATTATTTTCAAATAATAACATTATAGAAATCATCTTATAAAATAATGGATATTTAAGAGAAATATCCCTGATAAAAAAACAAGAAACATCATCAGTATCACATACAAGTCATATTCCTGGTGTTTCATTAATCAATGAGGTAGAATATAGAAACTAAACTTTTGGAACACATTTTTAACTAACGAAGAAGAAAATTAATTTTTTTATGATATTAAGATAATAATATTTCTTCCAAAGGAACCTTGGCCATAAAAATTCTAGAAAAGAATAGATATTGAAACATAAATCCTTTACCACTATGGAAACATTAAAATAAAAAATTCATTGAAATAAAGAGTATGATAAGGGTTTGTAAATCCCATGGATTTAATGAATTAAAATGTGATAATTAGTTCATGTGGTAGTAAGTACAACATACAAGGAAATCATAGTTTACAACATGAAGCTTAACTTACAAAAATGAGATTGAGGTGAAGAAAACCCATTACAAAGATAATAACTTTTGAAGTGAAAATGAATTTTTAAAATGATTATGTTAAAAAAATTTAAATCCAAATAAAAAAGTGTATATTCATAATAAATTAGGTTATAGTTCAATTTACACATAATCATGGAATAACAATGTCAATGAAGTAGAAGTGTAACCCAATGGATCAAAATTGAGTTAAGAAACCTCTTACTACTCTAGTAACTCCCAATAAATACCCCTTTGATGATGTAACATGAATTGTGACATAAAAAACCATTATTTATGAATGAATAATGTTATAAAATTTACAATATATGTATATACACATTAGAAAATAAATTAGGTGTACAACATTAAAATATGCCTCAATGATGGAATGTTGATTCAAATTCCCTCACCTCAAGTCTAGACATTCCTTGTATGTCCATTAACTCCTATATAATATAAATATTTCAATTTTTTACAATATTAAATTATTTTAATGGATCTATTAATTTAAAATCAATCCATTTGGTTCATTTATTTGTCTAACATATTTATTTACACAATGAATTACTTCTACTGTAGGTGTTTTTTGGACGTTCAATTAAGAATTTAAAAACAAATTCGGTATGATGATCTTGGACAAAGGGTTCATTGTTCCATAATTTATAGATTAATTATAATAAAATATTTATCATTTTTACATTAATTATAAAATTTTAATCATCCATGAATGCTGGCTATGTAAAAGGAATTACATTACAACCATGGAGATGGTAAGTCATATATACACATGTGTAACATTTCCATTTAAAATAAATAATTGAAATAAGTTTATAATTATCTTATATTAAACTAATTATTATTATAACATAAATATCATATTATTTCTTTAAATAAACTTATATATAGTAGTCATGTTTTTTTTCTTAAAAAACGAATCACAACACTTCGTAGAGGTGGTAATCCAAATGTATGGAAATATGACACTATCATTTTTCAATGGATGGAAATTTAATAAAATTTATCAGATATTTTCATCAAATAATTATAAAAATATAATTAATATCATTTATATATACTCAATACATCATTATAATTAGCCATGATAGGTTGTGATCGAAAACAAATTTCTTGTCACTGAGGTGGCAGTTCTCCACAAAGACGAATAGAAGTATTATTTCAAATTTGATGGATGGGTTGGTGGATAATAGTTATACCATATACATAATAATATATAAATATATTATAGATACTAATTTTATTATTTCATCATGGCTATAGAATAATTAAAGAAGGTTTTTTCAACAAATGAGAGACGACCAGGGAAACCCTCGCTAAGGCCAGATCAGTTGTGCCTGATGATTGACTGTAGGGGATTAGAATTATTGAATAGTCCTTAACATCATGTAATTATAATTATTATAGTAAAATTCCAATATTTCCTTGATCCATAATTGGGTATGTAACAACTTTCCAAAGGTATGTGGTCATTTGGGGTTTTAGACCAACCGACTCTTAGGGACTAGCATTGGTTGAGAGGATGGGAGGTTGGGCTCATCAAACCATTTTAAAAAGAATTTTAACATACTCTGGGACTCTCTTATATATTTAATATATGGTTTCAAGTCTCTTACTAATCCTGATATGGGACAGGTTACCCAAAAAATGAATATTGGTTAAATCACTTAATATATAAAATGAGTGGGATATAATTGACGAAAAAGGGAAAGGGATATTATTAGTGACTTCAATTTTATGTATCTTAGGTTCTTCAAATATTTCCTTAAATTATGGATATATATTTTATTTTCTGAATCCATATAACCATATGATTCAGGATATGGTTTAATGTAGGGAGGCAGTTAATATTTTGAGGATGGGATTGAGCCATTATGAGGCTTCCTAAGTATCTTTGTTATGGAAGGAATTGGAGTCACAATATTTCAGTTTAACAGGGCTTACCCAATGATGTTTACCATGTATATGGGTCATATCATAATTCCATTGGTTGGGGATTACACAATGGTGTTTCCCTTATGGTCGTATAATCTCATAATGCAAATGATATAATCATTACAGCTCCCTAAGTTTATGTGAGCTATGATCGATGTGAGAAACAAGAGGTGAAAATGATTAGTCTCATTGATTTTGATTGTAGGAATTAAGTGTTGGGACTGACCCTTATTGGTTTTTTATGAGGCTAAAGCCTTAGATATGTGTCCAGACATATCCTGATTATTACAAGAATCAGATTCATCGTAGTTCACTTGGTCGGGCCAAACACAATGATGTTTACCTAATGATTTGGGCTACCATACTGGGGATGAATAGGGTTATCAAGTCCTAGTATTCCCTTTTCCTTGTAGAGGTTTATGATTCCAATGAAATGACCATTGAAACACCCTAATCCCATGCCATCTATGCTCAGTGAGGGAATCAAGGGATAGAAAATGATCAGTCTCATCTCTTATGGGTGAATTACATAGGCATTGGAACTACCCTTGGGTTGTTTTTATGTTTTTTTTCAAGGATCAGGTTAGAATCCGACATATCTTTATTATAGAAGGAATGAGAGTCATCGTAGTTCTATTTTTCAGGGCATACACACTGAGGCTTCCCTTATCATTGGGTATTACATGCTTAAGATGAACACAATGATCATGTCCTAGGATGCCCTTATGACCTGGCCTAGTAGCCTATCTAGAATGTGATTATTTTATACTTGGAATGCCTTAATTTTCCGATTAGTCATGTTATATGATTTATAACTAACATGTTCTAAAAAAATCATATGATCTAATTGACTTTCCCAAGGGACATCACATATCCTGGATGGCATGTATAAAGATTTTTACTTTTCCTAGGCCTACTTTTCTAGAGGACATAGAAAGACCTAACTGGCTGAGTCTGGAATCCATCAGATGAAAATACTGACTTGTTTAGAGGTTTCACATGAAATATTTGACTTACCTAGGTGTCATCTTAAGAGCTATATGACACATATAGTGGTTTTCATGAGATTTAGTGGGACTTGTATTAGAGGATGTCACGTATCATGGCTTACATGTTTATTGGGCATCACTAGACCTGTGTGGCTTTCCTAGAGGGGATCATGAGGGCCTATCGATATACCTAGGGGAAACCTAGATATTAATATTACATGAACTAATGCATTTGTGTGAGTCAATACATATTTTTGAAGGAAGTTGTGAGTATTTTATGGCGATCTAGGATGGATTTCTCAAGACTAGGATGACATGCCTCGGGGGATTCCATATGACATTCATTGAAATGTCCAGAGGACTTCCTGTGATCAAAATAATATATCCAAGGAGTTTCAAATGAGTTGGGTGAGAAGTCATGATTCTATTGTGTGACATGGATGGTTCATGCGATGTTCATGAGGACCAGTGAGTGTGTATTTTTCTTAATTATCCCATTTATTAGTCTTAGTTCCATCTTTTATATCATGAATGCCTTAAATTTGTTCACTTTCATCTTGTTTTAAGTCTTGTGTTATCTTGTAGATGTACATGATGTCCTTCATGCATCTTGGAATAGGTCCATCATGTGATCTATGTGGATAACGTGAATTATTTATTCATGTTTCATGATGTTTTGGCAATTCATCATATCTTACATGAAAAAAATCTTTTCGATCATGAGATCAGCTGCTCTGGGAAATCTGCTCTAATGTCGATGTGTCTAAATTCGAAAAAGTGCTTTCATATGAGTGTCTTCCTCATGTGTAGTAGTGGAGAATTTTTTATGATGGGGTGGGGATTTATAGGCCCCATCATCCCAATTTTCACATATTTTCACAGAATATCTCACACGGATTGAGTCTAGAGTTGGCGAAGGACTTCGACTTCATGTGTCTTTGCGAGTTTCTGTTAGTGATCACCCTGAGGGAATCCCCAGATTTTCAGTGACCACGAGTCCCTCTCATCAACATTCCATTTACATTATTATTTTCAATTAATGGTCTTTTTGATTTATGCAGATATTACAATTTAATTTCATATTGTCATATCAATATGTCCAAAGGACTTCGTGAGATTAAGGAATCTATCGAAAGGCATTTTCATGATATCAAGTGACTTGTCTAGACATTCCATAATACAAGGATGGCTTTTCAAGGGGCCTTCATGGGATTAGTTTGGATTTTCCAACATTCTGGTGAGACCATATCGCAGACATCCTTAGCACATCGCTTGAGTTTTACGACTGTGAGAGGCTCCCTATTACTTCCATTTTATTTACTTTATTTTATTTTACAATGGTTGTAAGTCATGAAATATTTCACAAGTAATGTAAAAGTCAATTATTCTAAATCTTCTTGGTATACATCACATGACTAATAAAGGTCCTATAGAGATGCATTAGAATTTGGTTGGAAATCCATCAGTTTGCCCTTAGTTAGCCAAAGGGGGAGCATACTTTTTCCTAGACATAACTGAGACCTTTCATGAGACAAGGATAACATGTCAAATGGATTTCATGTGATGATGTGTGAATATCACTAGGGACGCACAGTTTCATTCAGATCACTAGGAGAATATAGTGCATCAATTATGACCACGAGTGTCTCTTTCCTCCCACTTTTATTTCCTCTTTTTATTCTATAATGGTCAGGAATCTCATGAGTTTTATTTTATTTTTTTCAAGGAAAATCATCCTCCCCATCATTGATGTATCATGTTATATTTACAAACACAAGAATATCCCTCATTTTGGATATTTTACTCTAATTTTCAAAATATTTTCGGATGGGTTTTCAGGCGCTCACCAATGAAAAACTATGTGGCCTAGGAGAGCTTATCCGGTTGCCACCACATGACTGCTGGTTTCCAAAAGTGCCTTCTCAATAGAAAAAGGACATATTGAAAGGGGTTTTACAGGATCCACTCTAGGAAATGAAATGTATATGGAGTCTTTGTGAGACATCATGATGGTCAAATGATCATGTATCCCTTGGAGGCGTTCACAATCCTCTAGTTTCATCTACCTTATCCTTCCAATTATTTTTATGTGGGGGAAATAATACCCATATTTAGGTATTCCTTACTTAGTGAATTTTAAAATGCTCATTTTCTTGGTGCTAAAAAATTACCAACACATGAGCGATATTCGTAGAGATAAGGGCTTGGTTAAGAGGTAAGTAAACTCTTTCTTGAATCATTGGTGGTGTCCACAATCGCTGTCTTGGGCGACATTTGGTCTGCTAGGAAATGATTGGTATTCTGTGAGATTCTGTATATATAGAAGGGAAAGGATATATTTGTTTAAAATCTACAAATTCCCTCATAGTGTTGTTTACTCACCTCCATTGTGTGCCTTGTTTCAATATGGTTCCACAAGACCCAACCGTGATACGTCGTAGAGGGCCTCCTTCACGAGAAGTGTTCTATAAGACATATTTTTCTGAAGCGTTCATTCAATCCAACTGCAAACTTTATTTCAGTAACTTTTTAGACTTCATTCATGAGGATATTGATTATATTGAGGACTTCATAGGGTTTGTTATCTAGACCATATGACTGATCGAGTATCATGTGATTCTTGTGACCATGTCCATTTTTCACGATAGTTAGTCTCCAAGGGGTCATGAATTTGACAAATTACCTACATGATTTATGAAACCTACAAGATCTCTAGGGGTCAGTAGATTCATGATACCTTTTTCAATTTTAAAAATTCCTTGATGATTCATGTTATTCACATGATGCCACCGATTTTTTATGTCTTTATTTGATAAGATATTATTTTATCTTTCTGACATATGCCACCAAATTTTATTTTGATGAATTCTGGTTCTCGTCAAGGTTTCTCATCTATATCCAATAAAAGCACAATGATTATTTGTAATAAAAATTCCAATCTCCAATATCATTTTCATGCTAATAAAGATATTATAAAGTGGTCCCTCTCATTTGAGCTTTATAATTATCCCTTATCTCACCTACATATTTTGTATGGGTTTGGCTTGCTAGATGATGTTACCATTCCACCTCTAGAATATAATCTACCATCCCATAGGGTTTAATCTTCTCCATACTTTGTTCAGCCAATAATTGATGAGGATGGTTGGATGGTAATAGCTCTACCTCAGGGTTTTTTCTTATCATTTGGAAAACTAACCCTTGTGTCTAGATGGCTTAAATTTATTTGACTAGCCTATAGATCAAAACTACTTGAGTATATTTTATTCATCTCTAAGAATTCCTAGTAGAGGATGGAGCATGAAGGGGGATCTCCATCCCAACATCAATTTATCTGATGAATAGGAATGAACCTTCTGGGTCAGGTAAAGTTGCATTGTGTTTGCTGATCAGCTATATAGGGCTCATCACTATAATGTCATGTGGATTTCTGAGTTAAACATTTAATGACATTCTGATCACTTTCAAGAGACGAGCATCCATTGGTACCCTGTCACAAACACATTATATTCTTCACATGGTTATGTGGGTACTAGCTTACAAGACATATATCAACTGGCTCAGATTCTCAATCTTGGAGAGATGTATGATGAATTCCTCCCTACAATGGATATTTAGGATGATCCCACGAAGACCCTAGTTTTGGAAAAGTAGATTCTTATTATTATATAAGAGAAATTGAATAAGGGGTTGACAATGTACTTGATTATTTGTTTCAAGGATAGGATCAATATTTTTATATACTCTTGTAGGGTTAGGCCGACTTCTATACACCCTCATCAGTTCCCCTCTCAGTAGTTCAGTTATAGTGATGGATCCTATTGGTCCATTTTGGATGATGAGGGTTATGCTTCATGGGGATATTGAGTAAACTCAAAGATTTACCTGAACCGTAGGTTGGAAGATTTCATGGCCATGTTTTTGAATGGATGGATTTTCCTGGCAAGGGACACACGTTCATGGATCTTTTTTAGTACATTAGTTATGGAAGCATGACTTACTGAAGAAAAAAGCCCCAATTTGGTTGTTCCGTTCTTGTAACATCTATATAAACTCATAGGCCATATTCAACAAGGTATCAACCCTTATAGGTTCAGTCCCCCCCTTTTCAATTTGGATTTATTGGGGGGCATTTTAAATTTTATGAGTATTTTAATGACTCTAGGATCCCATATTCTTTATCCCATCCTAGACTGCTAAATATATATAGGGTTGAGACTATTTCACTAAGCTCTATCATGGATAAGGATTCACTGAGCTAATACGATGCATTTGATTTTACCCAAAATCGTTCACCAACTGAGTATATTTTTTATAATGACATATGTTCTCTTGATGAAAGATGTATTTGATCTCTCTTCGAGATGGATTTCTTGTATCCAATGGGGGTGAGCTAATAATATGTGATCCTTAAACTCCATACCAATTAACTTGTCAGGTTGGATTCATCCAAATGGTATCCCATCTTCCCTTGGATTGTATATGAGGAGAACAACATCCAGGGGTCATCTTCTAGTTTTGGATGATGCTGGAACATGAATATTATGAGGTTGAGATCACACTATCTCCTTTTGATTCTCCCTCCTTCATTACTTAGGAATATTCCAAGGCTTGAGAAGATACTTATCCGGACGGTGTGTTTGGATAGTTGGTCTATCATGTAGGCAGTCCTTTTGATTCACCAAACCACCTATTTGTGATAATGATGGAAATGATTGAAGAACTGGAGGTACATCATTGAAGTGGCCTCATTCCATTAATGATTTCACCAATAGTGGAACAGAGTCTGTTTAGGAGGTTATCCCTATTGAATAAGCTACAGATGATACGCCTATTGTGGAATGAGCATATAAGGATTCCTCTCTCACTTCCCTACTCACTCAATTGGTTACTCATCCTCATGTCATTCCTACTTCATCAATTATAGAATCTCATATGAAATGTAGGATGACCTGATCATATATTCATTCCTTGATAATTAAGAGTACCTTGTAAACATTTCATGACCAAGGGGACAACCTCCATCATCTATTTCATGACTTGGGGATATGTGGTTTTGATCGACCACTATTGTATGACATCATAGTGAAAATCTTTTAGACTCGGTGAAAATTTTACATCCATGAGAGGGACCCACATGATTTAATAGATTAGGCTCCCCTCAATGTGAAAATAAAAGGATGTGTTGAGGGCATTAGATTTGGGTCTCCAGTTGATATATGAACTTCATGTTCATATTGATGCATGGATTTCACATATATGAAGATGTGATGAGATCATTGCTTGTTTCATGGCTGGTCTTTTATCATAATCATCCTCATTGGATACTTCTCAAAAGAGGGTTGATGAGTTGACAAATATGGTTGAGAATCTCTATCAAGGGGAAGAAGTGGAAGAGGTAGGAGAGTGGCACTCCAACGTTTTATTGAAACATCCCACCACACACTTTCTAACCTTTCCATTATAACTGGTTGAATTTTATCACAATTGGACCTTAGTAATTAATTCTATTTTTGATGAAACTATGGAGAGAATCCAAAATTTGGATATTCCTCATATTTTTTTTCACATTATAATTGTATTGGTTTTATGAGCTTTATATGTGTTTTCCGATTTCTCTTTTATTCATGATGTGAGAGACTTTTCATTGATTCTATATTCTGTGAATCACCAACAATACCCATCATTTTTATATCATTAAGAAAATTTGAATATCTGGATCTAAATATTTTAAATAATAATAGACTATTCTTCAAGAAGTTCTCATCTCTTCCCAGCAACACAATATTATCTACTAGCATATCTACTCTAGTTATCTTGATGCCACTAGCCTGGAAGAAGGACATTTGTCTAGAATATATATCTTGGAGGGAGAATTTTTTTTCTGAATTTGATAGGCCCGATAAGAATATATTAAACTCTAATAATTCCATTTGGTAGGCCATAAAATCTATTATATGCTAAATAGTTATCATGCTTTAGTTTTAGTTCTTTTAGATTAGTCCTATTATTTAAGTAGTTTAGATTCTTTCATCTGAAAAACTTGATGTGTTGTAATTTGGGGTCTCCTAGATCAGATCTATGATGTGTTGTAGTTTCAGGTCTTCTAGCCCATACATTGTATGTGTTTTATTTTAGTGTCTTCTATCTCAAACTTGATATTGATTTAGTTTAGGGTAATTTTTCTAGAACCTCCAATGTGATGTAGTTTAGGGTCTTCTATCTTAAAACTTTTATGAGTTGTATCTTATAGTATTCTATCTCATACATGATATTACATTAGTTTAGGGTATTTTACCACATTCCCGTGATATGTTATAGTTTTGGGTATTATATCTTGGACCCATGATGTGATTTAGATTAGGGACTTATAACTTGGACAAGATATTGAATTAGTTTAGTTTATTTTATCTTAGACCTTTGATGTGCATTAGTTTATGGTCTTCTAGATCAGACCAGATTGAGGATAATGCAATATAGAGCAGACATGCGAGGAGTGACCTAATACACTCTGAGTTGTTGAGATCTGAAATGGTGTTTCTGGGGAACAAAAGGACTATGCCACCCTTTTTTAGAGTGAAACAGTTGGTTTATAACGATAGGCCTATATGCCTGAGCCATAGGAAAACATGCATAGTCATGAAAAGGGTCCCTTGAATCTAGGTATCATTTCTAGGGGCCATAGAATATTTAATGGGATAATATCGGTTGAGTGTGAAATACTAGGGGTGATAGGTCCACCATTATAGTTGGAATATGGGTTATGAAAGTCATATACCAAAATTTTGAGTCCATGAATATGGGATGGTTACACATGCTAGGAATGTACCCTGGAATTATGAGTTTCCAGTTTCTGGTGTGGACTTACCAGGTCTCATAAGAAATAATTCTCTTTTCTGGGAATGAGGACATGCGTTTAGTTGGTGTGTTAAGGTCCTTATACATATGTAGAGTGGTCAAGAAAAATATGTCCTCCACTCCTCTATGAGGGTCATGGAAGATTTTTGAAGACTCAAATGTAGAGATGATGATGTTTTTTATGGGAGGAAAGATATCCAGGAAGAGTTATGCCCCCTTAGGGTTGTTCATCTCAATGACCTATGGTTTCTAATCAGGGGGTGTGGTCCATCAATGGTTGGGGAATGATGTGTCACATTCTATCCTTGAGAAGGCGTACAAAACCCTATGAAATAGCATCAAGGATGTCAAACTCTCTTAGATAGATTGGTACAAATACTGTATGTCATGGTCCAAATGTACTCGAACTGGGAGTATGATATGGGACAATCATAAAAATATTACTTTAGATACACTGAGGTGTTGAGAGCTACCACAATGATGTTAGGTATCACAAGTATTGGAATATCCTTTTTTCAAAGTGACTCTTTTTTTTTAAAATCTTAGGCACATATGTAGGAGTCATATGCATACATGAATTGTCAAGAAAAGGGTCCCTTGAAGAAGGATATCTTTTCAAAGATCCATGGAAGGTGTATAGTGATCTGAGGAACCCCAAATCATTAAGAGTGATTTATAGAAAGTGTATTATACAATAAGGGTTAAAACAACCTAATGATTCTTTTAGTGTCTAGATAACATATTCTAATAAGGAGGATATGTGAAAAACATTAATCTTAGTTTTTCCTGAACTAGGGTATCCAGCGAGCATAGCTTGGATTTTACTAGAGCTACAGAGTGGACCCTATGAGAATTATTCCTTTTTTATTTGTGCCCAAATTTTCCCCAAACTCACATGATGAAGAGTTTAGTAGGAAAGAACTAGAATTTGTCTCAGTTCTCCCTTTACGTTTTTCGACCTAACAATTTTTTGTCCCTTATTTAAAAAGTTTATGGTCTTACGATTTCGACTATCACTGGATAGAGTGTATGGTTGTATAACTTTAAATGAAGTGTAGGTAGTTTAATGTTGTAACACACAGGTACCTATTATGGAGGATGATATAGAAGATCCCAATTAAGATATCAAGTGTCATGAGTACCCTAACACACTTATGAGAGGGAGATGAAAATATCGTAAATCCCAGATCATGAGTGATCATATGGGACAATCATATTAGGGATGAACCAAAATAGACTAAGGTTTTGGGTTCTTCCATATTTATTTCATGCTCACAAGAATTAAAAACCCATTTATACAGGGCCAATATGACTCTAGTTGCTGGGTCCTAGCCCTTCTATATCAATATCATATCTAAGCAGAGAGGCCTATTTTCCTTTCCAATGGCCATGAATGGTTTTCAGTGACACATGGTTCTCAAGACATGAATATTGTTATATGTATTAAGTTACTTCAATAAATTATGGAAGAACCCCATACTCTAGTTCACTGGGGTAATTATCTTGTGGTCCTTTGATAAAAAATGATAGTGGGTGATGAACTCTATGCAGTTTAACATCATGCAACAAGGATGTTTGTCATGCAATTTGAAATCATGTGGTAAGGATGTATCACTGTGTAGTTTAACATCATGTAATAAGGATATATGTCCATACTATTTGACATCATTCAGTATGGACGTATCTCCATGAAGTTTAATGTCTTGCAGTAAAGACTATCTCTATGCAATTTAACGTCATGCGGTAAGGACATGAGAATCGACATGAAAAATGGTAATGTTGTGGTTTAGCCCATGAACATAAATCAGGTTGTCTCTATATATCCCATAGTGATAGGAATCAAACCACACCTAGTTCTTAGAAGAGATCCATGCGTAGGACTGAACCATACGTATAAAGGGGGAATTTTGTTATATTTTCTTATTGTGAATGGACCCTGTTGGGTGTTGCTACATATCCTATATGGAAATGAATCAATTCAGATATATTGTATAAATGGGAATATATATATGTAGGTATGACCCATACTTAGATGTTTGAATTGTTTCCATTTATTCTTGTAAGTGGGCCTAGGATTGAAGAACTAGGGATTAGTAGATTTTATGTGATGGAAGGAATCAAGACACATGTATTTCTTTTAGAATAATTCCTTTTAACATCATGTGGTGAGGATTATGAATTCCTGACATGAAAAGGGGCATGGTTGATAGACTCAACTATATATATCTGGGTGTGACAATCTATCCTATAGTAATAGTAATCAATCTATACATAGTTCTCAAGATCCCTTGTTGTTTAATGTCATGTAGTGAGGGTGGAGATGAACCGACATGAAATCGTGGAAAGGTTGTGGCTGGGCCCAAGGGTCGATGTATGAGAATTAGTACATATCTCTTGGGGGTGAGAATAAAGAAAAATGTAGTTCTGAATGGATAGAGGTGTTGTAGAAGACCAACACCAACTGTATTGGTCATGTTGGGTGAGGTCGATAAGAGTGCATTTTTATGTCTTTAAAGGGAAATTAACCATGCAATTCAACGTCATTCGTCAAGGAATCTAGGTATTCCTTTTATGGTCATTCATTCAGGACCATGGTGATCCTATTAAAAGTTGTTATACTTTTTTATGTGGGGAATCCCTATTTGGAACTCTTAAGCCCATGTGATCTATGCTCGGTGTGAGAAATAAGGAATGACCATGGTTCATGTCACCACAAATAGGAATTCAAAAGCAAGATAGGTGCATTTTTCATTGTGTGGTGGTTAGACCACGATATAGGATTGAGGCATCCATATGTATCTCATTGGTATGAGAATCAAACCATATATAATACTACGGAATCAAGTCAGTTAAATTTCATGAGGAAAGGACATCTTCTGTATAATTTAACAGCATGTGGTAAGGACGTTGTTCAATTGAAATTAATGGATAGGAATATTATGGATCCTTGTAGTTTAACATTTTGTAGAAAGTAAATCTCTATAAATTATAATATCATGTGGTCAGGATGATATTGTATAGTTTAACGTCATGTAACCAATAAAAATGTAGGGAATTAAACTAATGTGTATTTTCCTGTGATGATAGTTATGTAAAGTATATATTGAGAAATATAACATTGGTTGGTGTTGTGACACGTTCCCCATTAATTTTGGCCAATAAATAAGCTCCATTATGATAGACCTTATGTATGATATCAGGACCTTACCATCTCGGTTCCATATTTGGAGGATTATTTCCTAGTATCAATTCGGTTATAAGAGACAAAACCAGTTCTCCATAGAGGAATGAGTAGAGGAAACCCCTTTTATTGAAGTCCCTTGTGATCTGATTCAAATGGAATTCAAGGTAGTGAAGTGTGTGCAACCTATTTTCATTGATCCACTCCAATTCATCCAGCTGCTTCTAAGATTTCTCATCATATAATAGATATCTAAAAAATGGATATTATAAGGGAGTGAATCCAAATGACTATTTGTAATACTACCTCGATCCGATACACCATTGAGTATGGAGTTTCTTTTTTAGCATTATGGGTGGTGGTAGAGTATGACCATAAAGCGTGGAGGAGTTTTTGTGTCCAAGACTTTATATGTGTACAATATATCTTGAAGTATATATGACATAGTCTTATTTAATAACTCTATCTATCCATTTTCCACTGCATGATAGTGATTTGAGTGACTGGACATGATATTGTATTCCTGACAATGTTTCTTCAAATCCATAGAACATTAGTTGGAGTTGTTGTCCGTCAATATTGTGTGTGGGACCTCAAACGTGGATATGATAAGTGAATTTACAAATTTGATGATGTTATTCATCCCAACTTAATTGAGGGGAATTTCCAAATACCATTTTGAAAAGAAGTGAGTAACATTAAGGATATAATAGAACTATTTTCTTGTGGCTGGGGGATATGGTCCCACAACAATCCTTCCCCACAAAAAAGTCACCAGGAATATTTAGTGGTATGTAGCTTTTATAGGGGTTGATGGACGATGCTTACATGATTCTAGAATGGATTAAATTTATTGGTGAATTCTACATAGTCCTATATCATGTTTTGTGAGTAATATCCCAACCTCCTGATGTTTTCAGAGATCCTAGTCCTATATTGAAGGTCACTACAAGATCATGTATGGACTTCTTCCGCAATGGTTGAAATATATCCTTCTTCTATTCATCTGAGGAGGATTCCATCAATTCTATGCTTGTATAGGTCCTTCTATTCATTCATACCACTATTTGGGGTAATGTTCGATATGCAAAACCGAATTTGTTACCTTCTATCTATATCTTTTGGGATAGACCTGTTTTGAAGATAACTAATTACGGGATCCATACATCTAGGGGTTGAAATTGGTCATCATGCTCTGGGGAAGTGTTGACCATATTTATTTCTTCCATATCGCAAATAATGATGGATAAGACCAATCTTATATATGTGATATGTAAGATATATTTTTCTTGATTAGGGTGGGGAAGGACAATGGATGTATTGGGCAATTCATCGATTTGAGAATTTTGTGATCTGGGAAGATGATGAAATTTGGGATCAATAGGTAACTCTTTCATCAATCCCCTAATATAGCCAGTTATAGGGTCAAATTATTTATTTTTGATGGAATATTATCCATTGATCTTATTTATCACTATTTCCAAATGCGCTTTGATGTTCATGTAGGATATTTTCATCTGTAAGGCCATTTCTATCCCAACAATGAGGGATTGGTACTCTGCCTCATTATTTTTGAAGTAATCGAATAGTGAGTAAGAGTAGGGGAAAATGGAATTTCTGGAGAGAAAAATATAATCCCTAAGACATCTCAATTGAGATTTATGTTTTCCATCATTTTTAATATTTGACTTAAGGGGGTTCCATCAAAATAAATCTCCCATGTGTGGGGAGAGTCATAGGCATAAAATTCTTCCTCATCTGAAAGCTCAGTGACCACCAGTGTATTTTCCAGTGCAGGATGTACTGCAACAAAATCATCCAAGGCATACCCTTTCACCAATTTATGTGATACGAACTTAATGTCGTATTTCTCAATAATTATATCCTCTCAAGACAAAAACCCAGTTAACATTGGGCAGACAAGGATGTACTTGGGTGGATCAACATGAGAGACTAGATGGAATTCATGGTACTAAATTTAATGCCAAACTTTTTTCACTATGAAGATAAGTGCAAGGTTTTTCTTCTCAACCTCGGATTATTGTGTCTCAGTAACTTGCGTGGTATGACTAAGTTAGTAAAAACTATTCTTGTACCCTACATCATTTTTCTGTATGATGATGGTGCCCAGTGAGAATTCCATGGTGGCCACATATAAGATGAGTGGCTTCCCTTCCACCAAATGAATCTGTGATGGTTGGTACAAAAGATACTACTTGATAATTTCAAAGGATTCTTGGCATTAATTTCCCCATTTAAAGGAGATTACAAAATTTATTATCCTAGTGATGGGTAGTTATTTTCGAAAAAAGTTATATTTGAAACTCCAAATGTAGGTGATCTTCACTTTGATCCCCATTATTTCATTGAGATTTCTTGGGGGTGAAATCACTAAAATATGATTAGTCTTCTCGGGATCAGCCTCAATGTCATGGTGGAATACCACAAATACTAGGAAATTCTCTAATGTTACTCCAAAGAGTCATTTCAGCGAATTCATATTCATACTATGTTGTCACAGCTTGTCAAAATACTCTTTGGATATCTATGAAGTGATCACTTTTCTGTAGGGATTTGACCTCCAGTTCGTTGACATAACATTAATATATCTTTCCCAAGAATCTTGAAATGATTTGATGAATGGTGAATTGATATTTGAAGGAATAATTTTTCAATCCAATTGGTATGACCTAGTAGAAGAAGATCTCTAAGGCACACTGAAGAAATTTCCTTCTTCATCTTCGGGGTGTATATTTATCTGATTGTACCTTGAGTACTCATCCATGAAGGAAAGGGGTAGGAAGATAGTAGTTTAATCGATATATATTTCTTTGACCAACAATATAAAATAATCCTTTGATAAATATATATTATGGTTTCTAAAATATATGAAAACTCTAATATTCACCATATTTTTCTTAACATGTACAATTTTGGCAAGCCATCTTGGGTATTTCACTTCTCAGAACAAGTTGGATTTGATGAAATTGTTGACCTCCACCTCTATATTGGTGGAATGAGGGGTGAATCAGCTTGGCTTCCTGTCTGATGCCTCGATTCTCATCTTGTAAGCTGAGATGATGCATATCCACATTTGGTTTTTGAACAATAATTTATATGTAATTCCAAGAGAACACATATCAGTGCTACTTCAAAAATTCAATGTACATATCTTACTATTCAAGGGGCATTGATGCACTAATCAGTATATAACGTGGGTATTATTAAATTACTATATTTATTTTTCTAAGATCATATATGGTGGTGGATACACCTTCCTCAAATGTGGTAGGGGTAGTTCTTGAGGTCATTATAATATTCTTCCATCTCTGATTCTATCGATACATTTTCAAATGAAGATGGAAATCTAGGGGATTATCCATCACAATTGGGATGATGGAGGCCATGAGAAGAGACATTATCATCCCATTCTTACATATTCATCATATAGATATACTAGAGCTGAAAATTGTTTACACTGTTAATGGGGGAATGAGGATCTTATACACATTGGGTCATGTTTTTCACCACGACAATATTTATGTAGAGCACATATCTACTACTGAGCATACTATTGGGATTTGCGGGGGTGGTCCACAAGATGTTGGGGGATGTGAATTTTATATCATCATCCACTGTTGGTTGTTTAACTCCCTTTTATAGTAATATTCTTCAGTATATGTGGCTCCATATGTCTTAAATGGGGAATTTTTACCATGTTGCATGATTACATTTCCATTGATGGGGTACTTTAGAAACTGATGGAATGTTGAAGGTACTTCCTAATGGATGTGGAGCTTGGGACATCCAAGAAAGAAATTGGATGTGGTGTCCCATTGGATATCCATAAACTCAGCATCAGATGTGAGGTCACAAAAATTATATTTGTGTTTGAACTTCCCAAGAGTTATTTCTCACGCATATCATACCCTTGAATAGTACGATTTCTGGGAGATAGGTACCATTCACTATATCCAAAATTAAACTGGGATGTGGTTGATCATAGAACCATTTTAAACTAGGTCCCTCTGTACATTGACATTATTGAGTCTTGATGAAACATATAGAGGCCTAATTTGACATGGGATGACCTCTTCTTGATCCTGGTTAGTGAATGAGTTGGCCCAATGACATTATGTGTTCATGGTCTCCACGCGATGGGCCTCATATACAGGGACTTCTATCTCAAATTCATGCGTGCTCTAGAAGGATTCAAAGAGTGCCTCCTTTGTTTCTTTAAAAAGACAGGGCACATTGAGTATTGAGAGTTTGGCCGCTTCCAGTGATGCAGGTCATGCCGGACTTCCCCATTTCCTGGGATTATTGGATAATTATACCCCAACTAAGTGGTCATGAAATAAAATTGAGATTTGATGACTGCTGGAGGGCTCTAGAACTCCTCTCAACCCCTTTTGGGACTACAAGATCACTTGAACATGAATCTTAGATTTATATATGTTCTCCTCGGGGACATGACCGAAATATTGGGTCTTATTAGGTATGTGTTGTCCTTTGTACCATCTATTTCAGTGCATGAGACCCCCTGTTCCCTAGTTATGTGTGGGAAACTCATATTAATCATCTAAGAAGTGGTTATCCATGTGTATCACATTGACAGAGAAAAATATGAGATCTTATTATAATAGGGATTCCATTTGTTGTGGTGGTTCCCTTACTATATATGTTTCATTGAAGAATTTTTCAAGAGTTAGAGCTTACATTAGAAAAGAATATTACTCTTTACCCTTTATTTCCTTCTGCTTCTGGTCTTCATGCCCACCTTTAGGTATCATATTTTATGCTTCCTCCTTGGGTGGCGAATCTATTAAGGGTCCTCATAGATGTGATCTCAGGGTGGCATGACCTCGATCAATTGTTTTTTTGTTTCATCATGTTGTTTAATTTTTGCTCACGCCTAGATGAAAATATTCGTCAAATCAACTTATTCTTCAAGATGGTGAATTATTATATAAGCCTTGTACTATTAGGAGTTATCTTACACCACCTATATAGATCAATAATTCTATGAAGAATGTCTTTGAATATGAATCTGTCTTATATTTTATGACTCATCCTTTTGTGGAAGGGGTAGTTATCTAGACGGTTGGTGAGGTTGACCTCATCTAGATTACTCGGATATGGTAGTGTGAGTAGTTTTTTCCCATGGAAACTAATAAAAAAATAGGTACCTATTCATTTCATAAGGGGTATGCTTTTTTCATTACTTCCTGAAGTCTTGGGAGACCCTGATTTCTTTGTGCTTCTAGCTGAGGGAGATTCTATTTTTATCATCACTTGATAAGAGGAGATGGGTCGTTCTAGGCCTACCTGGTTGCTTGGATTATAATTGAATCTAGATTTATAGTGATATATACATATTATTTTTTCCCTAGAATTTTTCCTTATTTTGAGGGTACAAGATGATTTCTGGATTGGGCTAACTGAATGGTCTCCTCAAGACATTGTTTCATAAAAAAAACTCATGGAAACCACCTGGATACTTCATGGGTATAGGAGGTGTTTGTAACTCATCCTAAATATTTTAATCATTGAGTTCCAAAAGATTGTCCTATGAGAGAGGGATGCTTATTGAATAGTTCAAACCCTTCCATCTCTCTATGAATTCATAAAACCTTTCATTGTCATGTTCTATGTAGCTTTTCAAGTTGACAATCATTATATTCCTCAACGTTAAGAATAATTTGTTAAGGAACTGAAGGCAATGGTCTTCCCATCCTAAAATTGATCCAAATAGTAGGCTTCTGTACTGAAAAAAGATAGACCTATCATATTATGAACAAAACATCTTAGATTTGTTATCTCCTGTTGATCTCGAGGGCCCATCATCAGCCCACCTCAGGATACAAAGTGTGTGAGATGGTTTTAAGGGTCTCCTGCTCTATCAAAAGTGGATTAGGTGGGATTTAAAAAAATAGGTGGAGGAAAAGTTTCATCCTCCCATTTGGGATATAGATTTCTATTAGGTTGGAAAGGTATGTGTTTCCCTTCCACGGTTTCAATTTGAGTATCCAAGGACTCAATGATGTTATTAAACTTTAGGGAAACTACTTTCTAAGACACCACCCATCTGTAGGGAGTCGGAGGTGGTTGATGAGGTGTAATCCCCTTCATCTCCCATTGATTTTTGATTTGTCCCAAGAATAAATTATTTCCCAAGATAAGGAGAGGCTATCACAGTAATAGAGATAAGTCATGATCATTTTTGACCTCCTCATTTATGTCGACTGGCTACCTGGATCTAGATCCATTCTGATGGTTAGATATCACTCTCTCCATTGAATCAACTATGTGAGGGAGAACATTCATATATACTTAAATATGATACCTAGAAGGATTATTTCTCCTTAGTATCTCTTCATTGAGTTTTCTGAGTGTTTTTATTTCAATCTCATATTGCAACAATTGTTCCTTCATGAATAATGGACCAAATATTCATACAATATTGTGTGGTTGTAGATAAAGACATGCTTACCTCTGATATTCAATGTTTTTCATAGGTTCTTTCCATATTGAAAAGGTTTACACTTTTTTTTTCTAATTTACCTCTATAATGGTAGCACAAAATTATCCATGGATACTGATTTTAGTGTACCAGATTAATATTGATATTATTTACTCATTTAATTATTCAAATGTTAATAATTAATATAATTTTATATGATATAATATCCTTGATTTTATAGAAATTAATTTTAGTATTAGTACATATAAAATGAAAAGATCATTTTTATGAAAAACGAATATTGTATGCATAAGGGTTATATTAAGGATAAAATTAACAATGTTTTAATTTCTATTAAAATTCATTTTATTATTATTAAATAGATATTTAATTAATATTAAATTAATTTTACCAACTAAGTAAACCATATGAATATTTTATTAAAATAAGCACACTAAAAACATTTTTCTTTAAAATATTAGATAAATATTCTATGATTTTGAGCGTGGGTCATATATATCATCATCATATTATAAAATTCACAATATAAAATTCTAAAATATATTCTTTATATTAAAAGGATTGATAAAAATTAATAGAATTATAATTTCATAAAAGTGAAATTATTATTAAAATATTTATTTTTTTAGAGTTAATCTAAAAATTATTTTTTTGTAATAAAATTTAAATTAAAAAATAACGAAATTTTAAGCCTAAAAAATATTAATTATATATTTTTTCCAATAATTTCATATTTTAAATTTTAACAAAAATTCAATGAGAAATATATTTTATAAGAAAATTACATTTTTATAAAAACTAGTTGTTATTTTTCTTAAATTATATAGAGTAGTTATAAATATAAAATTAATAAATCAATATTAATTATTTTAAAATAAACATTTCTGAAAAATATATTGATTTTTCTTAAATAAATAGTACAATGCATAAAAATATTGATTCATAAACATAATAATGAATTATTTGTCTAAAATAACATTATAAATGTATAAATATAAATATATATATATTAACTAATATATTTTGGAATTATGTAACATCAATCCATACATACTAGTTAAAAAGGGTATTTTTTGTCTACACTTATTGAGATATTTTTTTGGTTTGGTTTTTCATTTGAAGAAATCCATCAAACATATTTGACATAATTAAGGGAAAAAATATATTAAAATATTAGGTTGTTACAAAAATCCATTCAAATAAAATACTATTTTAGAAAATCATTGAATGTCATTTCACATGGTAATTTCAATAGACAATATAGGAACTTGGGTATGGAAGCACATACCAAATAAAAATATATGAGTAAAGAAGGGGCCTCATATCAACAAGAATATTTAATAGGGAAGTATGATGAGGAAACTTTATTGTCGAGTAATGATCAGGGGACCGAAGACATATAACAAGTATGAATTTTCTTCTATCATGGGTAAATCTTTGTTATGCTATTAATTCATCTGATGATAAGATAATAAATTTCATAAATGGATTCATAAAAATGTTATGTAAACCATTTTCAAAAGCTTCCCATGTTCCGTGCACACCTGCATTCCCAGATAAAGTCCCTAGGCTAAACCCATAGTCTATAGGGGGATAGAAGACATGATGTGAGATAAACAAGAATAAAATAAATATTCATCTATCATATAGGTTTCTAGGTTTCCCTAACCAATAAATAGAGGAATGTGAGATAATAAAAACAAAGGATCACACCATAGATCCAAACCAACATCAATAATCACATTCAATATTATATTTCATACATAATCCACATCTCACCCTCAACCCTAGGCTCCCACAAAGGGAACAACCCTTCTTCCAATGCCCATCATCATATAAACTAAGAAACATTGATCATTATAAAAGAATGAATAATGATCCTATAAAGTTATTTTAATAATATGGGAAGTAGTATCTTAAAGGAAAACACATGTATCTTTAAAAAATGTGGAAGACCTATAAATATTATTTTAAACAATATAGAATAATGAATCATCTGTTCAATAAGTCCCATACTAACCCGCTTCTTATAAAAAAATATTATAGTTCCAAAAGGACTTTAAGTAATAGAAAATGAAATTATAATATGCCTCGTTAAATGGTTTGAAATAATTTTTCAATCAATTATTCTAAAAAATAATTTTGATTTATTATTCAAATCATCCCAAAACATATTTCAAAGAAACATATATTAATCTCTTTGGAAATAAAATTGAAGAATTTTCCCATCATGATTAAACAAGGAAAATAATTTTAAAAACCACTAACATGGGTCATTTACTCATGATAAAATTAAAATCATTATTTTAAAAATCATAAAAACATTCCCACTAAATATTGGAAAACAAGATAATTTCTTATCAAGACATACAATAAAATCCATAAAAAAATAAATTCATGTATAGTAAAATTATCATAGAAAATGGACATTGATGTATCCAAATAATAAAACAATGTTTAAACATTCATAAAAAATATATATTAGAAAATCAATCAACAAAAAATAATTATAAAAAGAAATGTAATTGAAATAGCTACATCAAAATACTAATGGATAAATTTAAAAGAATTTGAAATGTGTCAACTTCAATGAAATCTTCTAAATATAGGGAGATGAGATCCGAATAGACACTAAAAAAATTATTTAAATTTATATCATGAGGAAATAAAAATATTTTTTCATAATACCTATAATTCAAGGATCTTCTTGTTAACAAAAAAATATAGAACGAAGACGATGATAATTGTTGAATAAGCCTTGAGGCTTCATTTATCTAGACACAATACCTCAAGATCTATGAAAATATCTATCTAAATGAAAGTATTCCATCAATATTACCCATGGTTAGGCTTTGGATTTTGTTCCCAATATAGAGGGGATAGAATGGTATTAATCAAACACATTTTAGGTTTTCAATTTTTATTAGGATAATGAATATGTATCACATGGTTTGGCCACACGGTTGGTTATCACATCACCAAATGTGCACCTAGGTTTGTAAAATTAGAGGAACATAAGGTTTAAATAAATTTTTTAGGTACAAGATTTTCCTAATTGTGTTCCAACCATGTTCAAAACCACTATCCTAGATAAACGTACCAGGAACAGTGGAATCTTGTGATTGGCCATACTATGATTTTATTTTTGTCATGATCGATGTTCAATCTGATATTTACACAATGATAAACACCATGATAAAAATAATTGAATAAAAAAATATATACAATGGATAAAACACCAGAACCAGTGAATAGGATCGTAATATATTTTTATAAATAATTTAAGAAAATAGAAAATTACTATATAAGAAATTATTTCTTTGTTGATGGACCGGATAATGGATCTATGTTTTACCATTATTTGATTATAAAAATCAAGAGTATTTTCCATCTAGTGGTGATCCACATGTTTTCCCCAAATTTCTAAACATTTCCATCGGAATCTATAGGTACTATCATGACATATCCATTTTCTTGTGTTGTTCGCCTTTGATCACCATGAGAATTGATTCTAAAGGATTCTCCTTGATCTCTCTATACCTGAGAGTGAATGGTGGAGGAGGCTCACTCTCCATTATTGAGAGATTTATTAGAGAAGGGAGATCCATAGGTAGTTGAGAAGAATATCTAGATTCATTGTGCACAATCGAACAAATACATTGTCTCTATTAAAATAAATATATTTGGTTTTATATACTTTTAGGGTTAGAAATAAATAATTTCTCAACTACCCTTTAAAATTTATTTAATCCATGCGAAACCCCATGAACTTAATAATAATAATAATATTTCATGACATACGTTAAAATAAAAAATAAAAAATAAATATTATTTATTCAAATTATATTCAATATATATTATTTCTCAACATAAAATTTAATCTGGTCTTCCATTCCTCTAAAATATTTATCAAGTCTTGAATAATGATTATTTATTTAATTAACAATTTTCACTAAATTATTCAAGAATAAATAAATATATATTATATTCACTAAATAGAAAATAAATATGTAAAAAATATTCCACTCGCATTATAATCACTCGAATTACTGATAATTTCATACACGAAATCAATAAAACATGAATAATTATAAAATAACATGAAAGAATATTATTAATTCATCTTTTTAAATGATAAATACTAAAATATTATTTTTCTAAGATATTGGATACACATAGTGTGTGACCCTCTAGGGATTTTTATTTCTGGTATTAGGAGAATTGTACTAAATTCCAATATTAACATCTTGAAACACCCCAATGCACACATAGATAATGAACATAATCCCACAATGAAATAATACATCATACATATGTTCACTACATAATATAATAGATTTATCATGATATCTCTAAATAATATGTTTCTATATTGGTACCAACAAACTATGTGATCTATATCTCTTTATTTGACTATCTAGAAATCAAACGTGCCAATTTGAAACCATGTATTTGGATTTATTTTGGAAATTTCATTTCAATGAAAGTTCCTGAGAAATCAAGTTCTGTTAAAGAACAGAAAGGAA
This sequence comes from Viscum album, assembly GCA_963277665.1. NCBI lineage: Eukaryota > Viridiplantae > Streptophyta > Magnoliopsida > Santalales > Viscaceae > Viscum > Viscum album. The sequence goes on along the minus strand of OY728162.1, from coordinate 1,367,778,051 downwards.
AAATTCTTTCTTGAATTATTCATCAATGTAATATTACTCATGAAAGATTTATTGTATCCTACCTTTCCATGAACATATATCATCATATTATTCATTAATACATCAAATTATGTGTCTTATAATACACATAATGAACATATTATTATATAAGGACCAATACAAACATCCAAAGTTAGGAACATACAATGAAACATATAAATGGGAATTTCCTACTAGGTACCACGTGAAAATTATGGAAGGGGATTTATATCCAAATCGATTCTTTAAGTGATTCCGAAGCCGATACATACTAAAATTCTACTACAAAAACATAAAAAATGGAATCATTGAACTCTTCAATCTCAAAGATCCTCCACTAGTATAGAAAAATATAATGACTATGAGTTCGGATCATTTTTTTCTACCTAAAAACTAGTATCATTATAACCCCTAATGAATATCAACTTGTTTCATCCAGATTCCAAGAACATATCCTTAGTTCTTGTCATATACTTAATGATATACTTAACATATGACTAATGATGTTATCCATGTTCTTCTTGATATCTACTAACCACACTCAATGCATTGGAAAAATCATGTCTAGTACATAACACGACATAAATGATCGATTGTATTACTAAATTTTATGGGATATTACTCATTATCTATTTCCCCTCCTATGTTTGAGGAAAAAAATTCATAGAAATATTTATACAATGTATCAATGGACCCAATCCCCTCTTGGATTATTCCATTCTAAATTTATTTAGTATCTTGTAAATATAATCACTTTTACTTCTTATAAAGGGCCTCTTGGATCTATTAAGAATGATCTTGATCACTTGAATAGATTCACCTATTTCCTTTAGGGAGACATATTTGTTTAAATATTCCTTAACATACTATAAAATTGATATGTCATTTCAAATAATTAACATATCATGAAAACAAACTAATAGGATACTGATTTCCTTCCCACTAAACCATTTTTAAACAAAATTAATTATATTAATTCTTAATGGAACCGAATTTTTTATTACTTAATTTAATAAAATATTCCATTACCTAGATTCTTAATTCACCCCATAAATGTTACTCCACACCTTGATAATATTTTTTGAATTACCTGGAGTCACAAACCCTTATGGTTGTGTTATATAGACATATTTAAAAGGATTCCCATTAGGGAAAGATATTTTTACATCCATTTTACTAATTTTATGGTCATAGTACGCTTTTATGGAATGTAGAATTATGATTGATTTAAAAACGAAAACTAATTAATATGTTTGATTGTAGTCAATTCCTTTAAAAAATTAAAACCCTTTATCCATAACAATTTCTTTATAGGTATTAGCATTACCTTCCTTGTCCTCTTTTTTCTTGAATACCCATTTTCACACTACAAGCTTTACATCAACTAGTGTAATGAATAGAACCCAATCACAGTTTTGATACATGTAATCCATTTTGGAAGTAATTACTTCTTTCTATCTTTTAGCTTCTGAGATCTCAATTAAATATTTGTAGAAGAGAGGTTCATCATTTTCACCCAATAATGAGTCACCATATTCAGTGACTATAAAATAATATAAATATGGTTCTCTTACCTCTATAGTTCTCCTACGTAGTACTTTTATTTCATGAACTACTTTTTTCCAAGGGACCTATGGAATCTGTTCCTGTATCAACTGGTGGTATCTCAAACTTCAAATTCATCAAAGTAAATATTTCTCCCACTAATATTTTTGAGGATGTTATCCCTCTCAAAAAATATGGATTATCTAGAAATGAATATTTTCTTATCTAAGTGTTTTTATAGGTATTATACATTTTTTCCATAAGATACCATAAAATGATACAATGTTTTCCCTAATGTGATAGTTTATTACCTAATATGGCCATATCAAATGCGTTTTAACCCCATACACGTGTATACAATATGTTTCTATTTACACATAATATCTCAAATGGAAATCCATTTTCCACTTTATTTATTAGTTGGTTTAATTTATATACCACAACAAGTAATTAATATCCTCAAAAGTATAATAGAAGATCTGTATGAATCATCATTCACCTTACCATATCAAAGAAGGGACAATTTATCCTTTCGCGAACACCATTCCACTATTGTGTGTAAAGTTTAATGAGTTAAGATATAATCCCAATCTCTAATATAATGTAAATAAATGTTTAGTTTTGATATTCAATACCAATATCTAATGAAATAGTATTTATCTTATTTCCAAGTTGATTCTCCAATTTATTATTTCATTCTTTTAATTTCTCAAAGGACTCTGAATTATAAAACATCATATTGACATAGCTGTATACACTCAAGTAATCAATAAAATTATAAAGTAATAATAACCACCTCTAGAATATATTGGAAATGGTTCACACACATCAATGTGTATGAATCCTAAAAGCTCTCTGTACCTTTCACCATGTCAACAGAAGGTTTTTTTGTTCATTTTACCTTACGAACAAGAATGACATATTTCAAGTGGTTTTAACGTAGAACAGTCTAAAAACCCATATTGATTGATATTTTTGAAATTATTCTCATTTACATGAATAATACAATTATTTCATCATTAGGGGTTATATTAGTCATACAAACAAGATTCATTTCTATTAACAAAACTTGGTTTTTGTAATTTAAACTATATAGACTATTATTTAAATGGTATATACCATAAAATATGTTGTGTCTATAAATAATACACTTTTATTTCCATGATTGAAAATAAAAAAAATATATATATAGGAATGACATAGAAATTATGTTTTTGGTAACAGTTGGTGGATAATAATGACCCCTTAAAACCAATATTATTCCCCTTGACAATGAAAGGTGGTAGTCACCAATAGATAAAGAAGCCATCCTTGAACCATTGGAAGCTCCCAAATTTACCTATAGTCTAGAAATATTTTAGAATCTACCTAAGTAATACATTTGGATAAATATGAGAGCACCATGAGTTTTATCTAATACCTAATGTCTAGATATTAAAAAACTACACTTGAAAATGAATGCACATTTAACTTCCCATTAATCAGGGTTCAATTACTCTTATAGTGGAATTATTTCACACATGAAAAACAAAATTCTCCCCTATTACTTCTCCTGCCTTTGTATATTCCTCTTATTAGAAGGATGGGGCTTAAGATATTTAGACTTGTTATGATATTTGGTCCCCTTTTCCTTGTTATTACTTTTCTTAATCATCACATGGACGACATGTTTTTCAAGCCCCATTTCCATTTCCACTTAGTAGATCAAAGATAGAATTTCAGAAATAATATTCTCATTATTTCCTATATTATAATTCATAATAAAACCATAGGAGTTCGTAGGTAATGAAGGATGTATGAGATCTGTGTGAAGTTAATTCATGAATTTAGACCCAAAGGAATCTAGGCATTCAGTTTAGCCAATTAGATTGATGACATGATGCCCAGCTGGTACCAACATTCCATGATTAGTATTAAATAGATAATTAGATATCTCATATCTCTCTTGTATAACCATATATTGATAATTATCCCAAAGGTAATACATCATGCTATATGCATCCATGTGCTCATGTTGTATTAAAATCTCTTTGATCATGGATAATAGCGTAAAAAAATGAACACATACATCATCACTAAAATGTTTCTCATAGAAAGACAACTATTCCTCACTATCATCATAACTAGTCACATTTTGAATTGGTTCTTCCTGTATATACAATTTTTTTTTCATGGTGTAGGATAACACATAAGCGCCGTATACCTTCTTTCAAATTTGTGATGTTGATAAGGTTATCAATTTCATGTATGGATCACAGTAATATGTTTGATGAGTGTTGTATTAATGTATCTACAAATAATATGAGAATAATCTTAATACATTATATAAAAAAACTATAAAAATAAATAAATATTATATTTATTAAAATCCACTTTTTTATCAATACCCAATAGCCCTCACCATTGGCTTTATTATATCCTACTGCTTGTACATTCTTGTGTCCTAGATACATATTCCCATTCTCATAACCAATTATTTAGATGGTCTATCAATTTTATGTTTTTTAGGTAGTCATTTCTAATTCCAAATTCATTAACTCATATTTCCTTAATCTATTGGGTGGAGTCTCCAAGCATGAAATCTTGAAATTGGATTTCCTTAACCCTTTCCTATCAGTTACAAAGATTCCTTCTTTAGAAGTCAACCCTTGACATGAACTAAGTAAAGTCAATCCAAAACATCATTTTAGAATTCCTCAATAATTTAAAACACCCCAACTTTGGCTGGTTATGAAATTTGACATATGGTTTGATTTTAACTGATGAAGTGGTTGACTGTACCGTCTAAATATTTATAATTATGGGATTTAATATTTTATGATATAAATTTATAATTATTATCTTTATTACATTATTCTTAATATTAATTGGATTTTCTTAAGTGATGAACCGTGTCTTAGATAATATTTACACATAGAATAATTTATTTTAGTTCTATACTGCATGCTTGTTAATTCATTTATTCACGTGATAATGAATAAACTTCCATAATGAAATGACCAGGGAAATTGATAGAAATAAAATAATAAACTAGTATTATTAGGAAGTTTTACTAATGGTTAGTTTTTCAAGAGAATGATAAACTAACATTTGACCCGGGGGAAAAAACCTAGAACCTATTATAGTTCGTGTTACATCATTCAACTATTCCACCTATATATCTCTCTTGGATTTATTTTCCTCAGCTCAAAAAGTGAAATGCCTTCACTAATAATGGAGCTCCATTAATTAAATATGTTTTTACCCACACACTGTGGAGGGGGAGGGGTTTATATAAAAGAATCCATGGGAACACAAACCCTCACATAATAAGAGGAGAGATGGAATGCATGCCAGTAATTTAATATAATAATAAATTAAAGGAACAAAATAACAAAAAAAATTCATGGTCTAAGCTCATGATAATCCTCATACAATGAATTAAACATTTAGTACAATTATCATTCAATTCTTAATCATTCTTATTTAAGATAAATCATGCTTGAATCAATTAATTACCTTAAGTAAGTGATCTATTATTTTATCTTAATTCTCTTCAAAATTTCCTTGAGATTATCATCCATAATAATTTTAATCAAATTAAATAAAAAAATTTAAATTAACTATTTAAAATAATTTACTTTGGAGGCAACACGGTTAGTACACATATGAACCACCCAACATGTATTATACACATATACTGTATACTCTAGAAACATGTGGCATACACAACTTATCTTGTACATTCATAATGTGTACAATGAACTTAATGATTAAATGGAATACCTAATTTTAATTTTATGTTTGATAATTCAATTCTCATAGAATAATAACAGTTATAATAGTCAAACAAGATATGAAGATCCAAAAAATACACAAAAGTTAATTAAATTTTTATATGCATTAAAATGAATCTTATGGAATGTCCTATAAAAATATATAACACATGAAATTATATGTTGATAATATAATGTTTGTACAATATAATATGTTAATTTAAATTCTTCCCAATTTGGTATAAGTACACGGTGTGTACAAGCCATCTACATGGAAGGTAAATTTCTCACCATCTATCCGAGGCACATGCTTAGAGACTCAGAATGTAACTATTACTCAAAAACATTTCTAGTAGATGATGTGTACATGGGATACACATCGTGTGGTCTTTGATTTAGATGATCACCAGTTAGGTAGGACATGTTAGAAGATACTCAACCCATCTTTGACTAAGGACTAAATGACATGTATTAAATTTAAATGACATATACTCTGGTTGAATATGTTCTCGGCTGGACTAGTCAACCCACAATATATAATAAAATTTACCACAAGTAATAAATGGAAATGCATTGAATTCATTCGAAATTAATTCATGTTTTTAAACACCAGTATACGACATGTACCTCCAGGTTTCACAGTGTGTACTCTTCTATTATCTAGCCATATTCCTAGACAACTATAAATGAGATCATTTAATTTATTTCATCCATAAAATTAATCGATTTGATTATATTAATGAGAAATTATGAGGAAAAAATAAGATAATTTTTTATTGATTAAATAACAATTAAAATCGAATCGAAAATCAATTACTTATGTGTAAATCAATCAAGGATCTTCAAATGATTATAAATAGTTATTAAACCCCTGTGATACCACTTGAATGTTCTAACTGTAGTGTTATTGTGTGATGGGTCATTCCGGACATTTATTTTGGTCATGATAGATGATCAATCCAAGATCTTCATGACGATAAACATCGTAATCAAATGAATTGAATAAAATAATATAGAAAATGGATAAAATTATGGAACTAGAGTTTCATGATAATCACATAATATTTATAATTAAATTATGTAATTAAATAATTAACTTGGAGAAAATTATTTCTTTGTTGATGGATTTTAACATGAACATACAATGTAACGTCATTGCATTTTATGAATCAAGAGAATATTGCCTATAGTGGTGATCCACCAGAATTCCAAAAATCATGAAACATCACTGTTGGAATATCTAGGTGATGTCATAATAGATCATATCTCTTCCTTTATTCAACTTTAATCAACCTAATAATCTCTTTGAAATGATTCCCCCTGATCTCTGTAGACTCAAGAGTGGAAGGTGGTGGAAGATTTCTCTCCATTCATTAGATTTTAATTAGTGAAAGGATATTTCTAGGTCTTTGGGAGGATTCACCAGATTCATTGTGCACAAAAATAAAAATGAAATGGCTCAATTTGAAAAAATATATTTGGTTGTATATACTATTAGGTTTAGAAATCAATAATTTCACAATTTCCCTTTAATATTTATTTAATTTCAGTAGAACCTAAAGTATTTAATAATACTAATAATAATTCTTGAGATTTTCTAAACTCATGAATGCAAATTAAATATTATTTATTCAAATAATATTACATATATATTATTTCTCGTATGAATATTAAACTCGGTATGCCATTCCTCCAAAATACTTATTAGGCACTAAATAATGACTATTTTCTAATAAATAAATATCACTACATTATTAACAAATAAATAAATATTTATTTATTTAATATTTCACTGACATTATATTCAATTAAATGATTGGTGACCAAATGTATGTGATCAATAAAATATTGTTAATTTTCACACCACATTCGGGAATGTTGTTAAATAATAATCAATAATATATTATTTAAAATAGATTATTGACACAGATAGTGTGTGACCCTATAGCCCTATTTCTCATTAGAATTAGGCGGTGCAACATAAAGTCTAATAATAGCATCTAGAAACACACCAAGGCACCCAAAGGGAAATAAGTTAATACCACAATGAAATAATACCTCATAGAGATTAGAAATATGTAATTTTATACTTTTATCATGATATATCTAATCAATCATGTTTCATGCTAGTTTTATCAACCTATGTGCTTGATATCTTCATATTTGACATTCAAGAAATCAAAATTTCCTATAGAACACCATGGACACGGATTTATATATGTAATATAATTTCAATCAAATAGCCTGAGATTCAAACATCTGTTAAAGAGAATAAGGAAAAAAATATATATAATAGTATTCATTAATGACATATTACTCATGACACAACCACCTGATCATTCCTAACCACGAACATATTTCATCACGATTGTCGTTAATACATAAAAGAAAAAACTTATAATAATAAATAATAATAATATTAAAGTATTATGATAAATTCACATTCCCATTGATAGGAACTTCCAATGACACATATAAATGTGGATTTACTACTAGTGAGTCTCGTTATCATAACATCCTACATGAGATATTACAAAGGGAGTATACTATGAGAAGTTTCCTCAATATTCTATGAGTCTCCATCTCATATAGACTATATAATTTGTATCCCAAAAATTATTATTTTTGGATATAGAAAATATAATTAATAGTATTTTCATGGTACTTTTGGTTTCTCATCATAGTAGGGAAATATTATAACCTTTTAGTATGAATACTACTTTTAAGACATTATCACATCCTATGTCATGCATAATAATACATATGATATGATAAAGAGTTTATCAATAATCAAAAGAATGAATAAATGATATCATAATGTATATAGAATCTAATTTTAGGGAACCAAAATTCCTACACAAGACTCAAAAATCTACCTGGTTTCTTGGGTATCCAACATAATTTGGACTTAAAGTGAGCAAACAATGATCAAGTCTTGGAAATTCTAGAATACTAAAAAAGTCACTAGAAAACCCCTCTAATATACTAAAAAATGAACATGAAAATATTTGGATGTATGAACTATAATGTGATATGGGGATATGAAATTTCTCCCTAAAATATCTCTTTTTATCCATATAATATCATTATTACTATGATTGAAATCAATAATAAAATAAAAAACCACACCAGACTGTTGAGATAGATAGTTTAACAAATAGATGAAGACTCACACAAGTGAAGGACACATGGAATTAACTTACAATGAATGATTGATAAAAGTTCCCTCAAAGCAATAACGGATATTCAAAAAATTAACTATATGTTTTTAAACAAAATAACTACATTTTCATAAAGGATGAATTCCAAATGATAACCATAGACCTAGTATATGTATCCAAATACCATAACAATAAATTCACTAAAAATTTGGAGAAAAAATATGACATTAACTCAGTGACACATCACTATAATACTAAAGAGAAAATACCATCAAATAAACATGATAAGATAAGATGAAAATAATTCTCAATAATAAATGAGAAATAGTTTCAAAACATAACGTCAGTAGAAAAAGTGATATATTCATAGGATCCAATAACGTTTCAATCATCCAAAATAATTCAATGAAACTAAAAATTATTCCACCCATGAATATCATATTTATAGAAAATTATAACATTAAAAATAAATCCATACGCTTCTATAAGTTTATCATATAAAACACAGAAAACCATGAGTAATCGTTTTGAGGAGTATCTACTAATTCCTAGTTACTCAAATTTATACCCAGGGCCAATAAAAGTCCATCTAACAATATCTGAAAAAATAGGGACATAGAATAATCCCTATAATAATTAAAAATGGAAGATAAAATAATCCATATATATCGAACAACAATATATATATATATATAACCAAAATTGATATCAACCATAAAAATATTATCCAAAATCACTGATAAGGAGACACCGATGAAATGTAAAAATAATGGATTTTGAAATAAAAAAACACCTCTAAACATTACCTAATATCCTTTATAAATGAAAAACATAAAATAAACTACACAAAATATAATAGAGAAAAAAATTCATCAACTTTTCAGAAGCCCAAAAAAAATATCAAAAAGCATTCAAAAAATATAACAGCCATATATATTTTCAACTATAACCTGTAAAATTTCCCAAAATAAAATGTTTCCATGAAACAAATTAAAATTGAACATCCCCACTTCATATAGAGGCATAATATAATTTTTATGGTAATACAGGTAACCAAAATGGTTAAAAAAACTCACATGTTTAAAAAATAAAAATATGAAATGACTAGATAACCCATAATAGAAGAACATAAGATGTCATTTCTTCATCTGAGAACTCTTTCCCAACTCAACAAACTCATTAACCTGGTGGTAAATTATCTACTTTAGTTGAACTAAAATTAAATATTTACCTATTAAACAAATTAATATGGAATTAAAAACTTCATATAGTCACAATACCTCCACATAAATTGATAAAGTCTTTTCAAGACCTCCTAACATGTAGTTAGGTAGACTCGGTGATGAAAGCTCCTAGGTATGTGGAATGATTACATTAAAATAAACATCTATTATGGAGACATCATAAGAATTAATAGGTAATAAATATACCAATATCAATTTTTTTTGTATTTCCAAAATTACTATACATCAATATATAGACCCATTAGATTAGTGACTTTTGCATTCATAACATCCCCATTGTATTGTAATTGAAAAATAAAATCCTTAGAAAATACATAGGAAAATATTTTATACTAGTGGGGAAGAATAATGGTCCCCCCCCCACTTGATAAGAATTATTATTTGAATAAATAGTCATAATTATTCACACTTAAATCCTTAGGTATATTGAGTGAATCAAAGATTACTTCGATCCTATCAACCCACTCAATCGTCTTGGAAGAACCTAAATTATAAAGAATAGTGGCTGATGACCATTCAAGAAATTATGAATGGGGTATAGGGAAAAATGAGATTCTAGACTGGCCAATCATTCCTATGTTTTTGAAGTGTTAATAACTTCAAATGAAACACATTGAAGATGTGAAGTGCTAATTTAAAATTAGTCAAACAAAAGATCATTGAACCATTCTTGAAGAACACTCTAGGAGACATTTTTAAAAATAATGAATCATTGGATCATATAATCATATATCATGGATCATTTAAAATAATTAAATATAAAACAATACCCAAGATATAATTTACATTAACCAAAAACATTAAATATAACCCCAAAATCACATTAATTAAATCCCCCCAAAATTAAAATGTACAAGTCCCCCCCTTTAAAACACTTCAACTTCATATCAAAACATGAAGTATTGATATAAATTCCACATAATTTAAATTCATTTCCATCACATGTAACTCATTATATGGTTTCAATAAAATTTCCAAAATTATTTTTTCGAAATCATTACCATTTTAAATCAACAATAAAAATATTTTTTCATTATATTCTTTTAAAAAATCAGATAATAATATTTGAAGGAAATTTTATTCCAGCAAAATATTTTAAAACAAATTATAAGAAAAATCACTCAATAATTAAAATTAAACTCATTTTTAATATTAAATATAGTTTTAAAAAGAAATGGAAACAAATTCTAGAAATTAACAAAGAACAATTGGATATAATAATGAAACAAAAATAGATACATTATTGTAACATACTATAAATTATATGTATAGAAATTTCACATATTAGTATATCATTTTTTCATATGAATTAATATATATGATAATAACTAACATCACCTTATAATTAATTCAGAAAATAATATGATTTTATTATTTCCATAATGACTTGAAATTATAAACCATGTAAAAATAATGTTATGTTGGATAAGATGTGGCACATGATGTACCAAAGGTAAAATAACCAAAACATATTTTAAAAAAAATATTATTGAATCTATAATAAAGAATAATATGGTATATTAGAATATATTATTACATTTTGAAGGTAAATAATTAATACATGTTAATATTAATAATTAGGTACCTTCAAGAAAGATCATTTTCTTTATATTATTTATTTTCAATTAATATTATTGATTTATATCTTTTATAATTCAAATTTGATAAAATAAAATTCATTCTTAAATTGACCACATCAATATTTTATTTTATTTAATTTTTAAATGTTTTCATAAATATTATTTATGTTAAAAAATATGGTTTTTGTTAAAATTATTAATTTTTGGATTTCATCATTACATAAGAATATCCTATAATATTATCAAAAAAATTTAATTATAAATAATCTATTTATTTTATAACATTTTGACTATTTAAAGATTCATTTTTCTTATACATCCTATGTCCAATAGTTTTATAACTAAATTAAAATGTAACTTTAATAAAAAATATTTTATATATTTTTGTTATAAATATTTGTTATGATATAAAATTGTGTTTTATATTTATTTGAATGACACACCACTTTTATTAATTTTATGAAAAATATTTATTTGATAAAAATAATTATATATAAAAATCATTTCTTTTATACCAAAAAATAAAATTTAATACCACACTTTTCCTAAAAAACTATAACATCCTAGAAATGTAAAGTAGGAACATTGTACTCAAAAGCGTGTACGACATGAAACACCAAACACATAAAGGGAATATAATATCCCAAGAATTTATAATATATTTGATATTTTAAAAAATGAAATATATTTTATATATTGAAATTAAAATGACACTATGTTATCATTTTTTACAAAAAAAACTTTCTTCAATGGCTTGAGTTACAAGTAATACTGAGTTTCACTGAACATTAATATGTTTTTAAAGTATTATTATTTAATATAATCAGACTTAACCTAGCAGGTAAATTTGTGGTTATAAATTTTACTTACTAAATATGGAAAATATATTGTTTATAAAAATATGAAATTAATTCAAAGGTCAAATATTTATTAGAAATGAATATAATAACCAATTTAAAATAAAGGGAATATTTTAATAGAAAATTATAACTATTCTAACAGTGGAGTTTTATCCTAATAAATTAATTAAATTATAATTAGTGAGTGATATTAATGATATATATATATATATTATATTCAATAAATTAATTTTTATATTCGTTCAATTGATATGATAATCATAATATTAGAACAAACCCAATATTGCACATAAAATACAAAATATTTATAAGGGCACATTTACAAAGTTTTATTGGAAAACATATTTTAACTCCAATTTTTGGAACTTCTATAGATTATATATGTCAAATGAACTAAATATTTGAAATAAAAATATAAAATCATGGTTGGGGTGAGTTTTTGGTATTTTCTGTGATGTTTCATTTTTTTAATTAAAATTGGAAAATACTAATTTTCAATTCGATATGGTTTTTTCATATAATTTATTTATAAGGTTAAATTATATTTAAAATTTATTTAAAAGTTTAATTAGATAATATTTTTATCAATTAATACAATTATGTTAGTTGTAATCAATTTCACTTCAAAATTGGGTATAAAAACATAGAAATATTTTGGACGATTTTACTTTAAAACCCCACATTTTTGTCGCATTTATCATATTAAATTAAAATGATTTTATACCACTTATGTGATTTGAATTTGAAAAAACTATTTCCATATATTGAATCATCATATTATAAAATATCTTATAAGGTAAACAACGTTCTTGACCAAAAATATTAGCGAATGTAAATAAAATTAATTACAATGATTAAGGTGAAATGAAACTTATCATTAGACTAAACATTAATCTTAAGGGCCCATATGACCTAGATGCTTTCTTAAAATCCATCAGATAGAACTATTTATACCCTATACTATATTTTATTAAAATTTGACCATTATTAGATCCCAATTACATGTAAAAATTGTGTATGGATTTCCCTTTCCCAAAACATACAAGAGTGCCACTCCTTTTCCACTATAAAAAGGCCTCATCTCCTCCCACTTCCTCACACCTCTCAAGAAACGATGAATAAGAAAATATATTCCCAAATAACTCCTCAAATTACCTCGTCTAATCCTATAAGTATCACCTTGGGCTTATATCTATCCATGTAATCCCTTTGGTGAAAACCAAAAGGAGTTACCTGAATAAATGGTAACATCTTTCCTCAAGCTCTATAGTTTCATTTTCATTATCAACCCATCAACTATCCTTATTACATGATTATATAAAAAAACATGTATCCTAAATATAATAATATTTATTTATTCTATGTTTATGAACTACAATTACACAAACTTTCATCTAATGGGTAATTAAGACACTGTTTATGTGTATGCCCAACTACCGCCTCACAAAATGATGATTGTTTGTTTTCCTTTACCACATTTAATAGTTGTGAATTGTGATGTAAACTATGTTTATATATGTTATATATGATATTTATCATTTATTTATTATTATTTAATTATTTATAAAACATAACCTTATTTATTCCATTTTTTAAATGTGATAACATTGTTTTTGGCAGTGTGGACTTCCTCCTCCTCAAAGGGATGTGATTCACTCACGCTATACATGGAATTTTTAAAGGATATTATTAAAGTATGTTTTAATTAAAAAAATGTAATATAAAATATATATATATATATATATTATTCCTTCCATAATTAATTTTCTATAAATAGAATAGGAAATTTTTTTACCCTTTCACACACTTAATAAGTGATAACGTCATTCGTGGACGTGTGGACTACCGCCTCTTTGACATGGTGTGATTCATTGTAAATTAGAAGATTTATTTATATAATTATATATGATTAAATAATATTTTATTTATGATATAATTATCTTTATTTAATGATTAATTTTAATTTCCATCTTTTCATAATGATTATTGAAAAATGGGAACCTTACTCATGCGTACGTTTGACCTACAGTCTCCATGAATATAATGTTTCTTCATTTTTACTAACCATATTTAATTATTTTGTTTAAAAGTATAATTGATCAATAAATAAGATATTTATATCATGAATATTATTCTAGTGATGTTATGTAATACCCCCTTTGACCATAGTTTACCTACCAATGTTTTTTGACACATAAACCGAATTTGGGAAAAACACCTGATGTAACCTTATTTGGTTAAGTAGTTGTATACAACATGGTAATAAGTGAAATAAAAGTAATTATACACATGAAAAATGTTATGAATCACGTAAATAATTTTTACAACTTTATTATTCTAGAATATAATGACATACAAGACAAGTTGGACTCAAGGAAAGGGATTTTATGACTACTTTTTATATATCTGAGATAAATTTCATATTCACCACTTAATTATATTGTGTGGTGTATCTACTAACCATTTTTATATATTATATCATGAATTATTTTATCTTCATGGTATTTAAAAATTTCATTTAATTTAATTCATTCATGATTCTTATGATTTAAAATGTTTCAAAGTAATCTGGGACACTTTGGAATATTTAAAGATTATTTTCCATAAGAATAATTCTAAGGATATTTCAATGTTATTTAAATTCAAGGAAATTAAATGATAATTGTTCAATAAAAAAATTAATTTTCTAATCTTCTATTTATTCATGAAATTTTCACGTATTATTACCATTTTCTACTCATTGGTACTCAAAATATTCTAGAAAACGTTTTTAGGGAACGTCCCTTCACTTCTCCCTTTAGATGAAGAGTTTTTTTTCTTATAAAAAACATGATTTATTAAAATGTTTTTAATTTTTTTAACTATTTCATTTTTTTGAATTTTTTTAACCTTTTTATTTTTTACTATTTATTAAAATGAAATATTTTAGACACATTCTAAACAAGTAATATTTTAAACCATTTATTGTGGAAAATGAATTTTATTTTTACCTGATACGACATGTATAGTTTTACCCTCCATCATTTGTTTGAATCTTACATTTCATATTTAAAAGGATAAATTTTAATGATTTTTTTTTCAAAATTTTTATTCCATGAAAATATTTTTCAAAATTTTTTTTGCAAAAAATGATATTTTCATAAACAATGAACTTTAAATGACATTTTAATAATATTTCTATTAATCATTAACAATAAAAAATTATTTTACTATACTTGAAAAAGTGGTATTGGTACCATCCTTATGCTTACTATGTATAGTTTATGATTAATTTTTCCAAGGATAGTGTTCACATTCAATTCTAGAATTTCTTTTAGTCCTATTTAAATATTCAATTTCTTAATATCAGTTGACATTGAATTTCACCAATATATTCACATCATTTTCATGGGTATGATTATTTCCTGAACCATATACAAATTTTCATAAAATAGTTACATTAAAAGTTATTTTATTATATAGGGAAATATTGATAAACCAATATCCTTTATTTATTATGGAAATATGATCAAGAAAATTGATTATTCGAAACGAGGAAAGATTTAAACAGGTAAGACATCAGTTGGGGACTGTTTAAGGTAAGCCATATGGTTTGGGTATAGGTTAATGAAAGCCTTTTGATGAATCAATTGTCTCATGAGAAGAATTAGTTGTGAAAATTAGATGGGTTTATATGTGATATAATAAACTATCTCATGAAAGGTCCTAACAGTTATTGTTCCATGTACCTAGGAAAAATGGAATCTAAAAATTAATAATTTATATCCTTTAGTTTCAGTTATTATTCATCCTTGATATTTTTCATTAACATATTTATGGATACATTTCATTTTCAGTTCATTGATTAAATGAAATGTGTTTCATATTCTTACCTTTCCATTTTTACTTTTCCTTATTTAGTTACATGGATAGAATTTGTTTCCATTTATTACCTTTATATATTTCTTATGAACTACCTTTTCAGTTAGTTGATTATATGGTATATGTGTTCAGTTAATTATCATGAAATTATTATTATTCTCATTGATTAAAAATTGATTCTTCTATAATAGGTAAATCGAGTCAGACAAAAAATCATATGGCAATTTATGAAAAAAAGGAAGAAAACATAGACAAGGAAATATGATTTGGAAGACATAATTTCCCTTATCTAGAAGAAACAAGACTATATATCATTTTATGAAAAATTAGTTACATAACCACACTCATCAGCAATTTAACATTTAGATTGAGAATTCCCTTGATTAAAGATCTGGTGATTTTTAGGATCTTTCTTCCTTGTAAACTTATAGGACTTGATGGACACAGTCCTTGGAATATTTGTGTAGTCCTTCCTCATCCTTCTCATTGGGGGGAGTAGAGATGAATTCCTCACATTCAATCATCATTTTCCTCCTATTTGTGATGATATCCAATAATAAAGATTTACTATAACTTAAATATTTATGATGGGTGTTCACAGCTACCTTGTCATCCTCAGAAACATTATCCCAGCTATCAAAGATACACAAAGATCCATATATTTTCTAGATCACCTCATGAAAGTTTGTATTTTTGGTATGAGTTTTTAATTCCCCATATTTTTGATACATTATTGAAATATTCAAATCTATTGGGTATATTAATGCTGATCACATAAAATGAGGTTGTGTATTAGTGTATTCCAAAAGCATGTTCTGGTTATCCTCATTAGTAGCTTTTTCATCAAGAATGGACTTATTCAGCTGAGCATCATTAGATTGATTTATTGGATTAGAAAAAAAATATTCCTCCCATCTGTAATCCATCCATATTAACACTAATAAATTCTGATTTATGCACAAACATAGGCAACCATGTCTCCACATTACAGTATGCGATGTCTAAAACAATATAAGAATCAACAATAACCCAGGTCTTGACAGTCCTTAGGCTCACCACTGATCCTGTAGAACAACCCCCCAAATCAAATTCCTTTCTACCATAACTATCATTCACTATTGTATTATTATGTGTATAATTTTATTACAACAGAGTTTCCATGAATTTCTCACATATGAGGATGGTTCTAGAAGCATGACATAAATCAGTCCCTACAAAATCTTGAACCATAAGTTATTCCGGGTGATCCACATTCCAGAAACAACCTTGATCAAAGGATACCCCAAAAACATCTTGATTTATATAATTGGTAACTAAACCATATTCCTTCATCTAAAGCTTCCTATGACTACAAAAATCCATTTCATTTCCCAATTTCTTTCATATCAGTTAAAAATCACACTAGGATTCAAAAATAATCGAGTATTTATATTGAAAATCATTACCATCATAAACCCAAAATGATTCAACATGTTGTTTTGACACATCCACATAAAAACACATTCTCAGTTAGATATAGTGATACACAACCCTGATCCCATATTCTGAACAAATATAATAGCCTTCTAGATTTTATAACACATTATTAATTTATGGATTCTGAAAAGGAATTGGGAGTTTAGGGATACTAACCTAAATCACTATAGATGGAAATTCATGCTTCATGTGGATGTCATACATCCATTTGAAGAGAAATAAATGAGATCCATTTTATGTATGAAGAACATTTGACCAGTCTAGGAATAAAACCTCTTCCAAACAAAACCTAATCATACTGTTCATGGAGTTGAGAAGCCCAACTATGGCATGCTCCTGTGATCCACATTATCCAAAAAAAATTCATCGAAGGATTCAACCAAGGGATGGAGTTTCTAGAAGTTCACAATCAACAATGGGAATTATATTTTTGGAAAAATAATTTAGAGAAAATATGGATATGGTAGAATTTTAGGATAAGTGTAGAAGAACATCGAGATTTTTTTGTTAGATAGACATTATACAGTTTTCGTAGAAATACATCTCTGTGTGAATACTAAAAGTGGACATAGTTTTGGAAAATATGTACTAAAGAGTAGCGACTTCGACAAGGTCTGTTTGGCATAACATGGTGTAACCTACTACAAGATAATTATCCTTAATGTACACATGATTTGACAATCATGGGGGATGTAACTTATATAATTCATATTGTCTATAAAAACCATTAAGAAGTATTTTAATAGAAAATGAAAATGAATGACCTGTGTTAAAAATAAGCTGTTTTATATTTAAGATAAAGTTCCATGGTTTATAAATCCTACAAATGATATTATAGAAAAACCCCAAACCAAGGGAGGCCGAATATAAAACTATAATAGATGAAGTATTTATATTTTCAAGGTGTATTGAAAAAAAAGTTAAATGGATATGTAGTGTTTAAAATTATTTCATGTATTTAAAACATATTTGTTTTGGAAATTATATAAACATGGTATTATAAAAGGAAAACTTTTATGTTGGGTGAGAACCCAACAAATCTGGTAAGGCTGTGGGACTTGAACCCATGACCGAAAAATGATAACTGTTTGACACCAACCACTGACCTATAAAATGTTTTGGTTAATTTGTCAATATTTTTAGTTGAAAAATATGATGAATAGTTACTAATTATAAACCAATAGTTTTTACTTTCAGGTTTAGAGAATAATGTCCTTAACATATTTGTTCTGTAAAATAGTTAGAGGCATGTAATAAACATTGTCACTCTTTTGTGTGCCTTATGGTCCTTTGGAAATGTATTTTAGTGCTTCAGGAATCAATATTATTTTTTGATTGAATTGGAAAATTAATCAAACTATAACAAAAGGATGAAAATGTGTTAATATAAATATATCATGTATATATATATATATTTCCTTATATTCATAGGTAAATAAGTAATTACTCAATATTAGAAAAATTATCAAAAAATTGTTGTCCGAATGCCTTAATTACTATTAAACTGATGGTCTTATAAATCATCACAGATTAATGGTTTTTATGCCCTCCACTTTAAATTTATAATTCAATTATTTGTGATTAATGTCCTAAAAAACTCCTTATAAATATTTACTCTTTTCCTCCATGCACATTTATCTATTTTCCACTAATGTTATCCTAGTTAGATACCCAATTATATGTTATTCCATGTGACCTTAGTATTTATTATTATCTATTTTCTAGAGGGTGTTTTATGAACCCCTATCATGATTTGGGATTTCAATATATGAAATATAAAACAATATATTAATAATATATAGTTTAAATTGACAGGACATGATTTATTTAAGGTGGGGATAATATAACACCTCGAAAATCTAAAGTAGGAACACTGTATTAAATAGTGTGTATGATATGAAACACCAAGCACATAATGGAATAAAATATCCTAAGAATTTATAATATATTTTAGATTTTAATAAATTAAATATATTAAATATATTTAAATGCACACAAAATTGAGTTAGCATACTTCTCACGCAACAACAATTTTCTTTAATGGGCTGCATTACATGCAAGACCGAGTTTTATCAAAAAATAATATAATATTAATGTGATATTATATGATATAATAAGAGTTACCCTAGTTTTTAAATTATATGCTTTAAATAGTATTAACTAACTAATGAAAATATAATGTATAGGAAGATATAAAAATAATTCTTTGGATATAAATTAATTAGAAATTAATACAAGAACCTATTGAATATAAAGAGAGCATTTGTATAGAAAACTAATTTTACTCTCTTAAATTTTTTTCCGAAATAAATAATGTTAATTATAATTATGGAATTATATTAATTAAATTTAAATATTATATCTTAAATGAAATATTTTTTATATTCATACAATAGATTTGGTAAGTATAAGATAATAAAAAACCCAATATTACACAAATATTATAATACTTTTATAAAGGCACTTATTCCGTCTTTTAATGGTGAACTTATTTAAATTCCATTTTTTGAAATTTTATAGATTCTACATGAAACAATAGACCACATATTTGAATGAAAAACAAAAAAATTTGTTTAGGTTGACTTGTTGGTATTTTTCATTTATGTGTCTTTTTTTAAAGAAAACTGAAATATACTAAATTTTAATTTAAATAAGATTTTCATAAAATTTATTTATAAGGTAAATTTAAATCTTATATTGTTTTACAAGTTTAATTAGAACCTATTTTTATCATTTAATCCAATAGAGGAAATTGGAACCAATTTCACATTGAAATTGGTTATAAAAACTTAGTAATGTTTAGGTAGTTTTTACTTTAAAACCACGCATTGTCGTCTTGTTTTCATGATAAAATTGAAATTAATTTATTCATATTATATTATTGGAATTTGGAAATTTTTATTAAATATTTTTAATCATATTAATTCATAATTTATAATAAGTCCTACTTTATTTTTTGAAAAAAAAATTATTAGTGAATGTAATTAAAATTAATTATAATGATTAAGGTGAAATTAAACTTTACAAGGGACTAAATCATAATCTTAGGGACCCAAGTGAGCCATAAAATTATCCAGAGGCCATTTTATAGACCTATTTATATACTATAATTCCTTATATCTATATTTAACCATTATGGGATCCACTCACCATCGGAAAAATGTGGATGGAAGTTCGTTTCCCCAAATTTATAAGAGTACCACTCCTCCTTCACTATAAAAAAACCCTCTCTCCTCTAACTTTATCACACCAATGAAGACAATTTGGAGCTCCCCAAATCTAAAAAAATAGCTCCTAAAATTTACTCCCCTAATCCTAGAATCCTAAACTTGGTAAGAAATCCATCTAAGTATGACATTTAGTGAAAACCAAAAGGAGTTACCCGATTAAGAGGTAATATCATTCCTCTATTTATTTATTTTCATTTCCATCATCCATCCCCTAATCATTCCTTATTCCATGAGAAAATTAAATAACAACTATCCAAATCATAATGATATTTTTTTATGCAATGTGTTTGAACTAAAATTACACACACTTCCCTGCAATGGCTAGCTAACATACTGTTTATGAGTACGACGGACTACAACCTCACAAAACAATGATTGTTTGTTTTACTTTACCACAATTAATGGTTGGTAATTTGGAAGTAAAATATTTTTATATATGTTATATATGATATTTATTATGAATATAGTCTTCTTTAATTATTTTATAACACATACCCTTATACTTTCCATTTTGTATGAATACGATAACATCGTTTGTGGAAGTGTGGACTATAGAATTCTTAATGAGATGGGATTCATTCACGCTATAAATGGAATGTATAAATGATGTTTTTAATTAAAAACATGTGAAATAAAAACAATATATGATATTCATTATATAATTCCATTTATGAAAATATAATATATCATTTTCCTTATTACCCTTTCACACACATTAAAAAAATAACGTCATTCGTTGGCGTGTGGACCACCGCCTCCTAGAAAAGATGTGATTAATTTACATCAAAACAGTTCAATATATTATTATATATGATTAAATAATATGGTACATATGATATAATAATCATTATACAGAGATTAATGTTACTTACATTCTTTCCATAATGATCATTTAAAAATGGGAACATAACTGATTCGTACGTACGACCTACCATCTCTAAAATTGTAATGTTGGTTCATTTTTTAACAACCATATTTAATTATTGGTTTTAAAAGTATAATTGATCTATAAATATGATAATTATGTCATGATTATTATTCTGGGGTATTTTATTTAATGAACCCTTTGACCATAGTTGACATACCTATGTTGTTTTCGACACATAAACTGAATTAGGTCAAAACACCCGACATAGAAATAATTATTTAAGTAGTTGTATAAAAAATATTCATAAGTGAAATAAAATAATGATAAAAACTAAAAAGTCTCTAAAATATTTAAATAGTTCAAATAATTTTATTAATATGGAATATAAATAAAAATGAGACAATTTGGACACAAGGTATGGGATTTTCATCTCACTTTTTATATTTGTGAGATAAATTCTATATTCACCTCTTATTTATTTTGTGTGGTATATATCATACCCATTTTGATATATTATATGATGTATTTTCCCATTCAGGATATTTGAAACATTCATTTAATTTTATTCCTTCATAAGCTGTATAACATAAATTGTTCAAATTTTAATGGGACACTTGGGAGTGTTTAATGATTATTTTTCTCAGGATTAGTTTTAATGATCTATAAATGGTATTTTCATTTGAGGAAATTATATGACCATTTTTTCAATAAAACATTTATTTTTACCCACCTACAGTAATTCATTACATTTTCATATCTTATTACCATTTCCCACTCTTTGGTACTAAAAATGTTTTAGAAATTATTTTTAGGAAAACCCAAATTAATTTCTCCCATTATCCAGAGAATTAGTTTTCATATAAAACCCATGATTTATTAAATGGGATAAAAAAATTCTTTTAACATTTTCAAAATTATTCAGTAATTTAATTTTTAATCATTTGTTTCGCTAATTTTTTCAAGGGATTCTTCGCTTCACTTTCTGAAAAATGAATTTTTTAACAATTTTTCCATTAAAAATAAATGTTATTTTTTCCATGTATGGAATGTATATATTTATCCACCCACATTTATTTGATGATTCCTTTTAATTTTAATGGGATAATTTTTAACGAGAATGTTTTCAAAATTTATTTTCGAATAAAAGGGTTTTCAAAAAAAATTCAAAACAAAAGGATATTTTCTTCAAGAATGACTTTTCAAAGATCTTAGTATAATATTTATATTCATCAATGAAAAAAAAAAATTATTTTAATCCACATAAGAATTTTTTTTGATACATTAATTAGTATTCCTTTGGATGGTATATGATTGATTTTATCAATGATAATATTCACATTCACTTTATTTATTCCTTTTAGTCTCTTTGAAAATATTCAATTTCCTATGATCATTTGAAATTGAGTTCCCCCTAAACATACATATCATTTTTTCGTGGAATAGATTGTTTTGTAAATTGTATACCATTTTTCATATGGTTTTTTCTTTTAGAGTTATTTTATTATTTAGGGAAATATTGATAAACCCAAATTCTTTATTTAGTATGGATATTTGATATTGAAAATTGTTTATTTGACATCAATAATTCTTTAGATATATGAGACATAGGTTAGGGGATATTTAATATAATCATGATGAGATGGATATCAGTTAATAAAACCTCATGATGTATCAATAGTCTGATGAGAAAAAATAAATGAAAAAATTAGACGGGTTTCTACCCAATATGCTAAACTATATTGTGAAGGTCTTGATGGTAATGGTTACATGTACCTCGGAAAAATTTCATCCAATAATTAAGAATTTACCTCATTTATTTTTAGTTATTATTCATCCATCATATTTTTCATCGATATATTTATTGATGCATTTCATTTTTAGTTCATTAAATAAATGAAATGTGATTCAGTTTCATACATTTCCATATTTGTATTTCCTTATATAGTTATCTGTATTAAATGTTTTTCCATTTACTACCTATCCATATTTTTTTTACATCCTTCTTAGTTTTTTAATTATATGGTATGTGTGTTCAGTTATATACCATGATATAATTATTATTCCCATTTATTATTTATTTCTTTTACTCTACTTTACGCTTACTAATTATCAAATATCAACCTTATTATGGTTCCTTTCTTGTGGAGTCTAAAAGATTACTAAGAATGATATGCAATGATACTATAGGTGGAATAAAGTTATTATCCTCATAAGATAGAAAACATATGTTGTAATTAGTTTATTAATTTTAAGATATGACTCACGTATATATCTAGTTTAAAAAGATACTAAATTGGTTGGTCCTTTGGGATGAAATATAATTTTATATCATGTAAATGAAATTGATAGCAGACACTGGATATTGGATTTGGGGGTCTAGTAACTAAAAAAATTATTTTTACATCTTATGTGTGTTTATATTAACTTAAATATTGCATACCCTTATTATATTATTTGGAAAATGGTTTTTCAAAATTTAAAATACAATTTTCATATTCCATAAATGGTCCACTATTAATTTTTAATGTATTATTAATTACAGCGGATAAAATTTAATAACAAGGTAATAATTAATTAGGGAAAATGTTAAAAGATAAAAAAACACCTAAAACCCAATTTTTGTATCCAAAATGAGTTCGTTGGAGAATGTAGACCCAAAATAACTACCCCTCCACTTATTTAAAATGTTTATCCATTTAGCAAGGATTGGTGACATCACATTATTATAAATTTAATAGTCACATCAAAATATTCTCTTTCTATCACCTAAAAATGTAAAACTTTTACCTCATAAATTCCCTTAATTACATTGAATGAATTTTTAAAACTATGAAACAATTCTCCTTATAGAACCCTCTCTTAAATCTATATTCTTCTTTCAACCTATTGTTTTCTAATGTTCATCATTTCCACTTACTTTTCAATGAATAAACTAAATCTTCCAATTCGAGTACTGCTTTAGATTTTTCATTTATTATATAATCATACATTATAAATCAATAATAAACTTATTAATATAATGAAATAAGAATCATTAATATAATTAAATTCAATTACATTAATTATACATTAATTTTTTAATCCCTTACATTAACCAAGAAAACAAAATATTATCGAGTGTGTGTACATTCTTAGTCAGTACACATGATGTTTTTGTAATAAAAGTGAAAAAATAAGATAATACTCTATAAATAGTGGATTCAAACACTCATGATGATTTCATAAGAACCATATTATTGTTTCATTTAAGGTTTATAATAAATTGTGTTGGAATTCATCATACTTGTTAGAAGTCATTTTACACACATTATTTTTTTGGATTGATCATTCATATTATAATTTATTTGGAGATTATAGTTGATAATAGGGTAGTGGTTAATGATACTTACTTTATGAGGATTTAATAAAAATTATTTTTTGGAATTATTTTATATTAATGGATTATTTTTTTATTGATATGAAAATCAAATAACCTATTAAAATTTACTAAAATCAAATACATTGGTGGTAAAGAAGAAATTTTTGTGAAACAATGTTTTTGATAGTACTAACTGATGTTAATAGATGAAAAGTACAAGAATAGTAAAATAATCTTTTATAGTTAATCACAAAATCTTGATAATTTAATTAATGGGGGAAAGAATCAAAAGTGTAAACATTTTATCTAAAATTGATGTAATACCTAACAGATCCATTTAAAAATATAATGTTTATTTTATGTTTATGGTATGATATTTGGTTATTAATATTTGATATGAATTTTTATAAATATATTGAATAAAATAATTTTAATAAATAAAATTTGATTTTAAAAATCATACAGGAGAGATTGAATTGCATAAAGTGAATAAATGTTTCCATAGCCTCACATTCACTGTATGAAGGTACATGACATTATAATAGATGATTTTACTCTAGTCATGGAAGTTTTAATGATTACACTATAAAGTAAGATGCATATTGAAATCCATAGATATCAATGGTTCTCTATTATAGTTTTCGTACTATAAAAGTGTAGATAATGGTTATAATTATCCATATTGTGAACAGAATCAATGATTAGCTATTACATGTTAAACAATGTCCTTTTATTGTAAAATATGTAATAATTGTAAACCAGAATGCTTAATTTAATAAATATTTACACCTAGAGTAGGGTATAAAAATTATTACCTCACTATATCTAATTTGATATTGAGAAAAAATAATTGTTTTAAAATAAATCCGGATGTTTCAATGATAGATCTAAAATTTCGTTATATCCTTCCAAATAATATTCAATCTAATGATTCATTTCATGTTGATTTCTAATTTAATAAATTTCCTTGTGATGATATGTATATTATTTTGGTTTCATATGAAATAAAGAAATTCACTGAAAATATGCCAATAATAAATGTTTAGAATGGAATTTTATTCAAATAATTTAATAATTAAATCACTTAATTAGTGGTAATGGAAGATAATTAATATTTAAAGTATTATATATATTTTTGTGGGATTATTGATAAATTTATATTGGTTTTATTAGGAATTTTAAAAAATAGAAAAGGATGAAATCATTGTAAGAATCCTATAATGTTTTAGCTATATAAATACTGGTCTTATTTTAATATTTGTTCTATTGTCGAATGAATAAGATAGGGAAGACAATGATGTGTCATAAAAAAACTTCTCTAAGGATATGTTATCAAAGGTCAGTAATAAGAAGTGAAATTCTATGTAAATAGACGTAACACCTCAAGAATTTATGATTAATTTTCCTTTCAAATAAATTCAAATCTCATCTATAGTGTACGCTGCACAAAACACATGCTTTAAATGAAAATATTATATTGAAAAATTATTTAAACAGGACCACTATAACGTAGATATTAAATTGGTGGGTATAAATAAGGGAAAATTAATTTTTAATAATTTATTTGTTCACACATTCATTGGTTATTTGTCGATCATAAATATAATAGGAATCATTTGAAAGTTAGAAGAAATGTTTTATAAAAAACTATTTTTTTCAAAGAATACGATTTCATCAATTATTGCTCACTTTTTTGAAAAATAATTCGAGATATTTTCAGAAAATTAATTTGGTATAATATTTTTTTTAAATCATCAAATAAAAAATATATTGGTGTTATTTTTTGGGATTTTTCTGAAAATATTCATTTTTTGGATAAATATTAAAAAATATAGATTTTTACTTTTATAATAACCTTTTAATTTAAAATATATACAATGTTAAACTAGATTTAAAATTTTTTTGAACATAAAATAGTTTATTTATTCTGTAAAAATATAATTTTTATTTATTAGAATCAATTTCTTGTTGAATTTTGATATTAAAAACAACTATACATTTGAAAAACTTCTCTTTGGAAACCCGTTTCTTAATTTCATTTAAATGTATAATTTCAAATTAATTTCATAAAATTATACAAATTGAATGTATAAAATGAATTCCATATTTATATTCTGACTAATTTATATTATATAATTAGGTTAACTTAATTTTTTCTATTATGAGTTGTAAAAGTAGTAAAAAATCGCATGTGTTCCCTCACCACCACTTATTAAATGTCACCCCTCTCATATCCTCTTCACACAAAAAAATAAATTTTCTCAGTAAATCCCTACCAAAATAAATTTATTACTCCAATAAAAATATCATAGAGGACCTGTTTCAATAATTAATCAATCCTATAATGGATGTTTGTGAAAACTTAAAGAAGTTCACTGAAGAAAAAGTAACATTCATGAAAAAGGGATTTCATTTTATTTATCTTTACACAACCTTCATATCATATTAAAACATTATTATATAATAAATGATTTATCTTACATATATGGAGATATTATTCTTTTATTTTAATGTCCTATATCTATCTCCTCTTCAATTGAATGGGAAATGAAACCGTCGATCATGTGTATGATGCATTACCGCCTCTTGAACTGAAATAATTCATTATCCATCACCAAAATTCAAGGAATAGTATAATGAGAGTTTTAATATATATATATATATATATATATATATATAATTTTATTATACAATTTCAATTATAATATCACAACTACATTATTACTTTATATTCTGTTTAAAATATGACAATATCTCATTTGGGTACAGCAGACTACAATATTGCGAAGCGATGTGATTTTTTTCACTGAATCATTACATGGTAGGTAATAAGGATGAATTTATTGAATATATGCTATTTATATTATATTATATAAATTAATTTATATTAATATATCATAAAATTATGTACCCTTTAAATCATTAAGTTGATGATATCATCACTCGTGCGTACGTACGACTTGCTGTATCCAAAAAACAATGCAAATAATTTTCCTTTAAAAAAATATAATAATGGTTCTAATAAAGTATATAATGGTGAAAATATGATATTTATAACATTATTATCTATCTAGATATAATCTATTTATGTCCCATGTATAAGAACTGGAACATTCATGACAAAAAAGCATGAGAAAAAAGATAATTAACACCCAAAACAATGAAAATAAGGAGATATTATTAACAAATATTTGATAAAATATTATAATAAGATCATTTAAGAGTTTTTAAATTTTATTATGATTCTTGAATAAATTAATAACAGAATTAAAACCATTATATATTAGGTTAAATTATTTTTAACTAATGGAAAAGGGCTAGGTAAGGGATTTTATGTCAATTTCATTTTTATAGAGACATATTTTTTAGTGTGAACTTATTCACTTTTATGTAGTGTATATACTTCTTCATTAATGTATTTATCATGGATGAATATTTATTCATGATGATTAATGTTTCATTTAATGTTTATTCTTTATGTTGTCAGAATTTAAAGGATACAAAAGAGGTAAAAATTATTGTACAATCTCGACTTCTTATGTAATTGTTTACTTTTTCCAAATAAAACCACTTTCATGTGAACAATGTTCATTCAAAAAGAAATTTCTATTAAATATTAATATTCTTGTATTATGGATATTATTATTTCCAAAATTTCATACCATATTTTCATAGGGTGTTTATTTCAATTAATTTTTATTAACTGGGGAAATATTGATAAATAAGTATTACTCAAGACAGATACTTAATGAAAAGGAATATTGTATCATAAATTAAATAAATTATTCAATATATGTGAAATTATTTTGAAATTATATTATATATGTGTCCCTATAATAGATATCCCCTTAATGAATTGACATGTCCTTTGAGACAAATCAGCTGGCCATATCTTATTGGTTTTTACAAAGTAGTTTTAAATTGTCTTATGGAAGGTCTTGATAGTAAAAGTATTCATGATGACTGAGATAATAATGTATAATAATAAATAATTTACTTCATGGACCATTTAGTTATTATTATTATTATTATTATCCATTATATTTTCACAATGATATTATATCTAGATGCATTTCATTCTCAGTTTACTCATTAAATATCACGTGTGTTCACTTATTTTCTCTACCATATTGATTACACAGTTTCAAAATTTTATATTCAGTTTGTTAATTAAATGGAATGCATGTTTAGTTAGTTAAAATTCGATATTCATTATGAATTATTGATTCATTATATCTTCCACTCAACGTAACCCTTTTTGAGATTTTAAGGTCACCCTTATTTTGTTTCCTTCCACCAGCTTATAAATAAGAATTATTAAAATGAGTTCATGGATTCCAAATTGTTTAAATTATTATGCGTTTTATTTTATTTTCATATGTAAAAAGGTTATCATATATGTATCTTGTTATAATGAACTGCTAATTTGATCTATCCTTTTGGATTTTACTCATAGTTTCTATGCTAGTATAATAAATTACACAACAACTCTGGGTTACTAGAGTTGGATTCATTCAATTGATGAATATTTTATAAACAAATAAGTTTTTGTTTTATTTAATGATAATGGAAGTGGAATGTAATGAAAATAAAATTTAGACAAAATCTTCACCATGTTATCGTGGAATAAAGTTATATATTTTAAATGATAATTAAGAAGGCCACTCTAGGTAAAGATATAATGAACAAACACACATGGAAATCATAATGAATGAATTTTAAAAATTGTGTCTCATTGAAATAATAAAACTGTATACTTATAACTTTAATTTGCGTACGTATCCATGAATTTTAAGTGACCATAGTAAAGGTAAGGAATAAATAAATTAGTAACATTAAAAAAAATCAGTTCTTATGTGTCTCATGTGTTAGAGAAGTAAAGTTTAATGATATAATTAACGAGGAAACTATTGAAATAGAAAAACACATTTTCGATTTATTATAAAATATTTATACTTGAAATTATCAAAAAAACATTTATCATGTTAAATATTGACAATTTATTTTATAATGACAGTGAATGTTCTCATAGTTATGATAAAACTACTAAAATCACAAATAGATGATCATCCAAAGAAGTAAAAAACATCATTCTTTGGATTTAAAATGTTCATATCTTTTCTAGAATAAGTATTATGTGAGAAATAAAATGAGGAGGAACAATTTCCTAAAAATTGGAAATCAATAGCATTACATAATCAATAAATAAAGACATAAATCTAAAATAAAAATGAAATATAAAAATAAAAAACTCAAGAATGATGTTTTAAATAAAGGGGAAAATATGAGGAACAAAAAAAATATTGATTTTAAAATTGAAATAATATGAGTATTCCAAAATCTGATAAATATAATGTTTTAAAAATTAATAATTTGTGTTATATTATCTAAATTATTATAAAATTTTGTAAAATATTTTAGTTATAGTGAATTTGAGAATTTTTAATGGAATATTTTATTTACTAGAAGTAATTTTCATATTTGTATAAGGCATTAAAGATAGTAATTTTGGGGGATGAAATATATTCAAATATTAAATTATTATAAATTGGATGAATATTTATGATATCATGTGATGAATTAGTTTCACATTTTGATTGAATTTTATGGAAGTTTTGATCTTTTACGTCACATAAATAAGAAATGTAAAACTATCTTTACACTATAATAGAGAATAAATAATTCTCAATAATTTTAATAGAATAAGTGGATTGGAATAGTGTATATTTCAGTGGAGGAAGTTTTTCAAAATAATCTCAAAATAATTATTCACCGACAGTCAACTTTAGGATTTACTCAAAAATTAAAATTTAAGAGAGGTTTTATAAAGGATACATGAATTATAGGGAGGTATTAGTCATATTTTTCAATTATAGAGAAAACAATCTATTCTAGATAAATAATTATTAGAGAATGTAATATAATTTCAAAATATACTCTCTTTATTTATGGTTTGAAACAAATAAATAAATGTTTAATTCTAATATCTAATGCATTAAAAGAAGTTAATTTTTTCATATGATGACTGTACAATGAATATATTGATGAATTTTGTTTATTATGATTCAATGAATGTAAAAAAATGAAATTTATTTCATGTAAGATATGCTAAAAATATCTATTATGTGATCATAGGTCATGAAGAGGAAATATTTGAATTAAGGGAATTAGAAAATTAATTTATGATAATGAATAAGACAGGTAATGGAGAAGGATTAAATAATGATTCTTTTCTATTATTGGGATGTAAATGGGGATTCATAATATTTTAAACGTTATAGATTATGAAATCATCATATAAGAATATGGATATCCATATAACAAATCCAATAGAACTTGCCCGTTTTGATATCTGTTCACCAAATAAATAGAGATCAATAGATGGTGGCACATAATTTCCCTAATAAAATTAGGATTAAACTCCAAAAAAAATATCATAGTCATGATTCAAAAATATAACATACATAAGTTGTTTATGGTAATTAAGGTTAACGTTGAAATGTAATGTGATATTCCATTAATTATTTCTATTTAGGAAATGGATAAAAATATATAAATTAATATTTCTTAAGAGTAAATATGTATGTATATGATAAATTTTGAGTATAGTTCATAGTATACCCAAAAAAATTAGTTTAAAAAATGGATGATTAAAAAGTTGGTTGAGATGGATCAATCCATGATGGTGAGAAATGATATTTATCATTCCTTATTAAGGCAATATATTTGGATACATATACACATCCATAGAAAATTTTTACATTTGAAAAATTCTAATATGTCCCTATAGTAGATTTAGATTAAGAATAATTAATTATTGGTGTTTCCAATAGTATTTTAGCTCTTTATTTATCAATTATAATGGTTCATTAATTCTAAATTGTGAGGAAATATGTGTTGGTATAATTTTATTTTGATAGGAAATATATACAAAATTTCATTTCTATAACAAAATGAAACCCATAATTATTGTATTATTTATAATGTTAAAGTGTTTTAAATTTCATCTAATTGGTATAAACCATAGGAAATGTTTTCTGATTTCAATGAAAATAATGATGTAAAGAGTGGATAACAACAACATAATTATCAAAGGGAAGAAGATTTAGGTCATATTCATGACGATCATGTCAAGTTTTCTTTTTATAGTGATAGATCATGAATAAATTATATTCATTCATGGATTAAAATGTGAGTGAAAGTCATTATATAATTGTATATCAATGAAAAATAGTACAAAATATGAGCTCATTAAGGGAAATATATCATATATACTGGGTTTTCTGTGTTGACCCAGTTGGTGTGGATTATGCGTTAATGAATAAAATATTGATTGATGTTATGTATGGTGATCTATATCTCGATAAGAATAATTTTTTTTGGATATGATTCAAGGTCCACCAATAAGAACATTTCATGGAATAAATTAATTATTCTATGAAAATTAGAATGATAATTGGGAAGTAATGATGACTAAGAGATACCATGTTGAATATTGGTATTCTAATGTTATAGAATTGGATATGATGAGAAATTTCATTGGATTGTTATCTCACCCATCCCATACTGATACATTATATAGTCACCAATCAAAGGATATAAAAAATCAATAATTCAGATATAAAACATCATTTTTGAATGCATAACATGATGTGAATTTTTACATCTGGAAACAAAAAGTCCTGGTTTTTATAGATTAATAGAGATATCTTTCATGATGGTGATATTACTATATATATTAAAAATAGATTTAGTAGGTTTTTATTCAATTCCTCATTCATTATCAATGTCACGAGTATTTTGGATGGAAATAATTAAAAATTATTTCACAATCAGTAAAATATCAAAGGCGTATCTCACTATAATTATCTGTTTTAAAGATATTATGATGCATTGAAATGAAGATGATTTATGAAAATAATAATTCTAATGAATGTAATAAATATTTGACATATCAATGTTAGGAGAGATTATAAACTTCATATGGATTCAAAACACTCATGATAATGATCATAATATTCATTCTCATTAGTAGAATGATCAATAGTTAGTAATTCAGTTTTTAATTAAGGATAAAAAATTAAAATATAACCAGATTTCAATTTGGTAAAAGCTTACAGAAGACTGATATTAAATGGTGATTGTATAGTGGTATTTAAAATAACATATTTCAAGATTTCTCTGTTTCAAATAATTGAGACAATATGATTTTTTATTATATTATGTGGAAGCTATCAATATGAGGAAAAATAATCACTTTTCATATAAGGATAACGAAATAAATGGTACAATAAAGGCACATCCATTTACGAAATAAAATAAACATGAAATTTAAATAATAATATGATCAAATATAATGATATATATGTCAGTGGAAGGGTACATATTCGATTGATAACTTCTAGATTAATAATTTTTTTATGATATAAGGGAGTCACATGTCCATAAAATAAATAAATTTCAGTTACCCTTATCATTAAAATAGTAAAATTAATGAGTGGATTCTTGATCTACTTTATATTTTTATAATTGAAATTATTAAATTTTTTCCCCTTTAAATGTATTAATAAATTTAAATGTGTATTGATTAATTTATGTTTAGATTTGAATATAACATAATATTATACTTATAAAAAATCATAATAAATCTTGTTTTGAATTTTAATTACATATTCTATATGTTTTATTTTGAGTTCCTATGAAAAATAAGTCATTTGAGATATTAAAATATCATTTAGACATGTTTTATATTATTTCCATATAGAAAATACACTATTCACCTAGTATCCAAATAATAATCAACGTATCCCATTTGTAACTCACATACAAATTTTGAAATACACTTAGTCAATTTTCTTGATAAAATTTACCTTTTCTATAACAACAATATATTCAGATATAATACTCAAAAATGTGTGATTATTTTTTTGGAAATAAATGATAATTTTACACTATTCATTAGATAAAATAAACTTTATAGTGGGTCTTCATGATTGACAAAATTAGAATAGACATTATAGTTTCTTTTTACTGTGATTTCTATAGTTTTTCAAAACTCATTCTCTTCTTCTTCTTAATCATAAGTTAAACAATAGAGGTCTGATTATTTTTATTATTGATTATTTATAAATATAAATAAAATTTCAAAATATGATTGTATTTTACAAAAAATCTTATTCTACATTTACATATTTATTTTTTACCTCTAAAATTTGACAAGTCTATCAGTTTTTAAATTTTTGAATTTTTGATATGTCAAATATTTGGATACACGAGTAATCCACCTGCACTGATTATTCATATTTAAATAAAATACAAGAACTGATTAAATTTACTCACCTACATGTTCAATTATAATACATAGAGAAAAACACATACATAGAAAATAGTTACATGAATTTGGATACATAGTTTATTGAAATGCTATAGGTTTTTCTAAAATCAATAGATATTCTATATTTTCCTTATTTTTCATTTTTTTTATTTTTTTTATGTTTCAAATATTTTAATTTTTTTGATGAATATAAATCCATATTAACTATTCATAACCTATGAAATGTGTTTTAACTATTTTAAACACGATTTCATGAATATCAATGTGTATTTTTTATTCAGACATGAAACATACATCTTGAAACTCAAAAAAGTAATATTTATTATTTCTATGATTTTAAATAATTTTATTTTTATAAATTAGTTTTATTCAATATTTCAAGCATTCAAAACTATTTCTATATATTTTAATGGAGTGTGATTATTTATTGATACTCTGCTCAGGTTTACTACTTCTTTTAAATTGAATTATTTATCATTTTATTTTTCAAATAAAAAATTTCTATTTTCATGGGTTATTTCATTGGCTTATCATTTTGGAGGATTTTCAATTTATTTAATATATAATTTAATTTTTTTTGAATTAGTATTTATTATTTTAAATTTCGATATTGTGTTTATTGATATTTATGCAATAATAATATAACTTTCTCTCTCTATATCTTGGTTAATCTAGTTTTCTATTAAATATTATTATTCTCTAGATTGTACTAAGAATTTTGTTTTAAATGAAATTTATGAAATATTATGGTACAATAATTTTTTCAAATATCTTTTGGTACGTAATAATTCTAATCCAATCAAGTTGGACCCAAAATTACATGGGTACCAAAATAGTCATGTAATTGATTTTTGAAGGAAAAATGCCATGGATTTATAAATAAAGACATATGGTACATGGATAGTTGATTTTAATAACACATTATTATGGATCGATTGATATTATTTCTCTAATATCAAATTTCATGGAATCCCTATCAAATTTTTAGATATCACTAAAGGCAATGTTAAAGGGTTTGGAAAAGTATTTCTAATGTTGTTTTAATTTCTAATGATTTATATATCGAATATTTAAAATATAACTTATTTAGTACTTATTTTATTTGATAATGGTATGTTAAATAAGAATACAATTAATGTTTAGTTTTTAAAAATGAATATGTTTTATCTTTTACTAACAAAATAGATAATATTTATTCTACTAATTTATCTGATCTATCTAATCAAAATCTTGAGGGTCTTAATTCTATATAAGAATTGGTGTTCTTTGGAATAGATGTATTGGGTATGATCATTTGAAAATGATACACATTTTACCCAATAATGGACATATTTTAGATTCACTTGAGTTAATGTCAATAAAATATTTTGTTTCTGATTCACGAAAATAATTATTAAATTCATGGAGTATTATAAATCTATCAATCTTGTCTCTACTTAGAGAAAACTAGAATCATTGCATCTAAATTTATTTTTTAAAATTAAAACTCATAGTTTAAGAGGCTATATTTTTATTATTATTGATATTTTCAGTTGATTTACAAGGATTTATTTCATATTTCATAAGTATAAAACCTTTACTATATTTATTTCTTTTTGTTAACAATTTAATAATATAGAAGTTTGATTAATTTTTTTAATATATCTTATAATAGTAGTGAAATTTTCAATGTTGGTTTCAGAAAAATTTGATGATAAAATGATCATGATCATTATTTTTATACTCATAGAACATAAAAAATGGTGATATGGGACATAAAAAGATAATCATTCATGAAATAGTACAAACAATTTTTAAGGAATATAGTTTACCAAAATATTTTTTGGATTAATATATTAATACTATAAGATATGTTTTTTATAGTGTTTATGATAGACCTTTATTGAATAAATCCCTTTATGAACTGTTTAATGGTTTAAACCCAAAGATTATTTATTTTAATAATTTAAGTTATAATATTTTTATATTGAAAAAAAGATAATTTAGATAATTTTTATTTTAATAGTTTTGAATTTATCTTCCATGGTTATTATTCTAACATTTAGGTGTATATAGTTTATAATAAGAATACAATGACAATTTGTTTTTACATATAATTCTTAATGAATCTTGTGATGTTTTTAAATATTTCATTGAAAATATTGATGATAATTTCAGGAATTTAAATATTTCCAATGAAAAATATTTAAATAATTTATCTATTAAGGGGAGAAAAATGTTTCTTAATCTCATCATATATTTAGCAGGATTCATAAATCTCATCTCCTTAATTATGTGATTGAAATTTTGGTTTTTTTGAAAATCATATTTTAGGATTTAAACTTCTTCACTACTATTAATTTTTTGTCCATGCTACCACTAATGATTTTGATGCCTTATGTCATCTAAATTTGATTATTTCTATACAATATGAGATTAATAAATTTGTTAAATATGGTGTTAGGTATTTAATTGAATTTTTTGAGGATAAGTATGTAATTGGGACTAAATGGATAATTATAAAAAAAATTGATGAATCTATATATGTTGTAAAATCAAAGTTATGAATTTTTCCTAAGGATACTCTTAAAAATAAAGTAAAAAAATTTAATATTATTTTGTATCTATTTCAAGGTTAGAGGCAATTACAAACTTGTTAAATATTTCTTGTTTTAGATGATTTATGTTATATCAAATGGTTTTTTAAATATCTTTCTTAAATGATTTTATTTAGAATAATTTTAAATTTCTCAAGACCTTGGTTTTTAAAATGAAAAATTTTCTAGTCTTGTTTTTAAAATATATAAAGAATGGTATAGTCTTCAAAATATTCTAATGATTTATTTAGATGGACTTCATTGTTTATATTGAATACTGGTTTCAAGATGCGAAATTTTAATCCTTTAATTTTTATTAAAATAATTTCAAATGATATATTAAATATGAAAATTTATGTTGTTGATTTATTATTTGGTTCCTCTATTGAATTTCTTTGTAATGGTTTTTTACTTTGATGTCATCTGAGTTGGGAATGTGATGAATTTGAGAATTAATGTTCTTTGTTGGATGTCAAATTTAAAAACGGGGAATATGTGGTCATTCATAATCAATTCTTGTATTTTAGAGACATATATAAAAAGGTGAAGTCATGATTCTTGTAATTCTATGAGAAATACTATGGGTACGAGTTTTGAATTTTATTTTTATGATTTAGGTAAATATATTGATATTAATTTTTATAGAGGCCTTAAAGGTGTCATTCATTATTTAATTACAAAAATACCTGATATCATTTTTAATATTTTATTATATGTAAGAATTCATGTTGATCCTAAATCGAGACATATTAAATATATGAAAATAATTATTAGATATGTTACAAGAACTACTAAATTTGGTTTGATTTATTCTAAGTATAATTCTCTTCATTTAATAACCTATTTTGTTTCTTCATTTTTGAGGTTTATAAAATTTGTAGAAAAAGTGCACTGGGTATGTTAAATTTCATTAGAAATGATTTAATTTTGTAATGTCTCAGATTTTGTTGTTTTATTTTTGGATATTATTTGGATTATTTTTTAGACCATACACCAAGATGGTGGGGGGTTCTGAGGCCCGATGTTCCTGGAGTAAATATTTGAAATAAATTAAATTCATTAAATATAACACACATATTTTTTTTTGAAAAAGTGGAATAACTTATAAATTGTTTCTTGGAATAGAAATATGAGGGCACCATTGAGTTCAGAATTCAGTTTTTACCCTTGGTGTAACTTAACCATAGTCGGTATGATACGTTTCTGGAAAAGTCATCTTATGAACATAAATGAATAAAAAAATTTGAAAAAATTATTTTATGTCTATTTTGACCCAATGATGGGTTAGTATTTAAAAACACTATTATGTTAGGATTCTATGGTTAGGTGCACAACCCTGGAAATGTTGGAGGGGCATTGGAGAAAGAGTTTTGGAGGATTTTCTTTGACGAACGATGACATGATCATGTATCAATGATTGAGGAACCTTGGATTCAATGGATCATTCAAATGATAATGAATCAACATCTTTATTCATAAGTGATCAAAACAAATATATGTAGTCATGTTTTTTTTTGTATGTAATCATCATTCTTGATTTCTATGTTGAACACAGACCAATCAACGAACAGATTGGACCATGGTTTGATCATCTTATAGGATGGGCATATTTGCGAGGTTTCGATGGAATAATTTATTTTTGATTTTATTATATTCATTTATTTTATAATGAAGAAAAATTGATATCACCATGAACATAGATCAAGGCTCATTCCTTTAATATTTTCTTGTAATTTTATCCACCTGTTCATCGGTCGTTGTGGGAGTTCTTTGTTTGGCCCGTAGATCAAAAAATCCTGATCAATTGATAATGATGCATATAATTCTTAGTGAAATGATAAGATATCATAGATATTGGATTGGCATGACATGAAGGGGTTCTTTTAACGAATACTTATTGATTCAAAGGATGGTGGATACCTCAATTCACATTTTTCAGTGTTCTTTAATGTTCTTCTATGCACATTGAAGAACAAAGTTTTTTAAATTTTCCAAGAATATATGAGGCCAAAACATGTTTTTTGGTGATGTAAAGGCCTCCACAAGTTGGTATCTTCAATTTCATTATGAGAAGATCACTGAATAGAAGGTTGTTGTGCCAGATCAAACTCGTGGGTAGATAATGGATTCTGAAAAAATCCTGAACAAAAGAGCATGTAATCTAGAGATACACTCCATCTAGGCCCCCCTAGAGCAGCATCTAGAGATTTTGGAGGAAGATAAATGTCTCAGGAATTGTGAACCATGAAAAATGGTATGTGTTCCCTCACCATATACTTGGTATGTACATTAGAGAGTACACAGACACGGGGTGGAGTACATGGGTTACTTACAATCTATGTACTCCTCCCACATGGACATAAGTTGGACCAAGTACACAAGATAAGCCATGTACTGGCCCATGGGTAGTGTACATAGGTTTCTTTCATATTGTGTACTTCTACACAAACATGGTTTTATGACATGATCCATATACATGGGTAGAACCCAGTGTTAAGCGACACGATGTGTGACCCCTACTACATACCACTAACTTCTTTATATGTGGGTTGAATTTCTTTCCATCCATATCATGGACCGATTTCAATAGGGGGTTCCCCCCTTTTTATTTAACTAAATGTTAGTATGAGATCATTTCTTACTTCTAGGACTATGATCCATTCATCATGACATCTTATATAGAATCATTTGAATCCCTCTATGAGGACTGGAGTGAGATCCTCTATTCATCTTCTTGTCGTAAGTGGAGTTCTTGGTATCATTGTGACCAATACTACCTGAGTTTTGATGTTATACTTAGTGATTTAATCCAAATTGAGTTTGTTGGTGTTTCACCATGGCCTTGGGAGTGATCCTTATATTTTTATAGTATCTATTAAGACTATCAGTGTGTTCCTTCTTATGATGATACCTGATAAGAAGTACCTCTCAAACAAATGTCATTAGTGCTATCAGATTCAAGAGTGTGTTATCCTGGATAAGTTCTTTGTGGAATATTTGAGCTGTAATCCTGGGGATAATATACTATGGATATGAATTACCTTTATACTATCTATTTTTGTTGATTATATCAAGATATTGTTGTTATATGTGTTGTAGACATATACCTGTGTACATATTACTATATTTATTTTGTTGTATGATTTTTTGTTTTGGGGTGTCCATCCGTGTATTTTTATAATCACCCCTGCAAGAGATTTTCCCTCATGTGTCATGTATTCTGCAGACGACTGACCATTTGACAGAGCCCATGGTGGAATTGGAAAAGACAATTCATAGTGAGAACAAAGAGGCTGTGGTGTGTTCCTATGGATTTTTAATAGCAGTCCCTGTACATAAATTTAGCTTAAAAATTAGTTTTCAGACTCTTTGTTGTGGTCTTGTATTTGGACTAGTTTACTTTATTTTACTACCAGTCATACTCTGGTTATAGGATTAGATGCAGAAATGTATGTTTGTTTAGTTTTTTACATTTCATCATTGAATAAGCTTGGAGATGTCTGCGTGTTTACAGGTGCATTGGCTGAAGACTACCATGTTAGTGATATGCATTCTCAGTGCTAGGTTCCAGCCCCTAACCTAATAGATTTGGGTATGGGGAGTCATGACACATACCCCATTGGGATGCGTCATGATAGAGTGGTATCAGAGCATTTAGTTTTTTATTAGGACCGAAGTTTTTGAGATTGAGTTGGGGAAACAGTTTTTAGTGTTTTGAGTTCAACTTTTAGGATTGGGACTCTAGTGTTAGTGAGGCAGGAAACATATCCATAAACTATGACTATAATCACCATAATTTATACTCAGTATGTGAGAAAATTGGTTGTAGGGAAAACAATAATTCATGCATCACATAGGAATGGGTTTTATTGCATGTCCTTCTTGATTCAGCTCTCCAGATATAATCATTGAACCTGGTACATCTTTTTTACAATCAGAATGCCTCCATGAAATATACTATCTAGGAAATATCATGATAATCATAATTATGATCTACTCAGGGATGAGGCATCAATATAAGGAACAGTTCCTTATATGTTTCCACCAGGTGGTGCACCAACTATACCACATGTTCAGAAGCTATTAGTACCTGCAATACTAGAAAAGGAGGTGCATAGGTTGAGTATGATTCACGAGTTTCGGAGATAGGGACTCCTTAGGTTTTGAGGTAAGACTAACCCATTAGTGGATAAGGATTGGATTGAGTTAGTAAACTATGTTTTCTATATGGTTAGGACAAGTTTAGAGAAAATGGTGGTCCTAGTGGAGAGACTTTTCCTTGGTCAGTAGGTTAATGGTGGAGTTTAGTGACCAAGTCTTATGATGAGGCAACACTTTCATGGACATAGTTTGTGTGTATCTTCAGAGATGGGTTTTCTCTAGATATGTAGAGAGACACACATATCCAATATCTTTTGGAGCTCTATAAGGGAATCTCTATAGTGGCTGAGTATTCATCAAGGTTTACCGACTTGTCCAGGTACTCGATGTATATAGTTTAAAATACATTCTTCAGGGATTAGAATGTGGAGTGAGGTCTAAATAGAGACATAAAACTAGTGTTATCCCTATATTAATTCATATATATTCTAGGGATCTATAGAGAGATTTTGTGGTTGAGAGTATCTTGGATAAGCATGTACTTCTTGTGGTTATAATTGGAGGGAATTTAGGAGTGGAGACCTCAGTAGTAGGGTTACAAAGTCAGATATAGGGACCTATATGTGTGATACATTTTAGGAGGAGGTCCCATGATGGAGGGTCTGTGGTTTCAGTCTTACAAGGTGGGTATAGCCAGCCCAGAGAGAGGATGTGCTACTCATGTCACTGTACGGAACATCTTACATGGGATTGCCCAACCCTACATATAACTGAAATAAAAACCATAGAACGGTCACCAAGGTAGAGAAAACGATAGTAGTAGACAGGTCCATATGGATGAAGATTTTGTTGAGGAGCTGGTATAGCAACATGATTTGGTCTATTATTTGACATGTACCACCACCACCAATAGGTGGTCCAGGCCTGGCTCAAGGAGCTGTAGGTTATTGTTGGGGAGAGCTGTACGTGGTCGAGAAATATGACATATGGGAATCAGAAATTATTCAAAGTATTATTTGTGTCTTTTTTAGCTTAGTTGTTGTATTAATAGACACATGTTCTAGTGATTCCACTCTCTCTACATACCTTGTATGAGACTTAGAGATTCCAGTTGACCATTTAGCTTGAACCTTACATTTGCAGACTCCTACTAAAGAAGAATCAATGATCACTCACTTGTGCTGATAGTGTGACTTGACTACTGGAGATGATATTTTCTATTGGATTATATTTTTAGCAGCATTGAGGCATTATGAAAGTATTCTTGGTATGGAGTGGTTATCTATAGTTAATCACCATATTGACTATTTTAGGAAAAGGGTTCAATGTGTCTGCAATGATGGAACTTGGTTCTCTTTTTTCCATGAACAGGAAACATATGCACTACAAGATGGACTCAGGCATATGAGGGTTCAACCAATTACTCATTAGTTGGATAGGTTGGCCCTTGGTGGATTGGATGTTTTGAGTGTCCAATTTCCTACAGTAGTGGTGGATTACAAGGATATCTTCCCTGAAGATGTTCTAGGCTTACATCCCCAATGAGAGATAGACTTATGCCTTGATTTACCCCCAGGAAGACACCGATATCTGCACTAGCTTGACATATGGCTCTAATAGATCTTTTTGATCTAAGAGTGCAGTTGGAGGACTTGGAAACAAATGAATTTGTTAGATCAATTGTTTTTCCCAGGGAAGCCCCAATTTTTTTCTATAAAGGTAGATGGGAGTTTAATGTTATGTGTGGACTACCATCACATGAACCAGTCAACCATGAATAATAAGTATCCTCTACCAAGGATCGATGACCTCTTTGATTAGTTTATTGAGGCTCGATGTTTCTCAAAATTTTCCCTCAAGTTAGGTTATCACCAGCTATGAGTATGAGATAAGGATATACTAAAGATGGAATTCTGATGTTTCTAGGGTCACTATGATTACTTGGTGATTCCCTATGGCACATCAAATTCCCTAGAAGTGTTCACGAGGTTCATGAATCAGATCATTCATCCTTTCTTAGACCGGTTCATGGTTGAATCCAATCACAATATCCTTGTGTACTTGAAATTTGAGGTGGATCACAAGAGACACTTGGGGATGGTTCATGATGTACTCCAAGAGCACCATATTTATAGAAATCTCGTGAAGTGTAAGTTTTATATATATTTGGTCCACTTTCTAGGACATGTTATCTCGTCGGATAGATTGGTAGTGGAACCAACCAAGGCCACGAAAGTGTTTACTTGTGAGCCACCGAAGAGCGTGATAGAGGTGTAGAGCTTACATGTGTTGGAAGGATATTACCAGATATTCATATCTTACTTCTCTAGGTTATGAGAACATATGATAGATTGGAATCTAAAGGGGAAGTCATTCACGTGGATAGATAGGTTCCAGTA
Source organism: Viscum album (assembly GCA_963277665.1). Lineage (NCBI taxonomy): Eukaryota > Viridiplantae > Streptophyta > Magnoliopsida > Santalales > Viscaceae > Viscum > Viscum album. The sequence continues at coordinate 1,367,734,685 of OY728162.1, read as the reverse complement.
GAAATTTTAGCAGTTGATGCAGTTTTGAAGAGCAATCCAATCTTAAGATTGCTGACAGAAGATGTTGAGTATATAGAGTTATGTGATGCTTCAGGAACTGGGATTGCTTGTGTTATAATGTAGAGGAAAAAGAGATTTCCAGTGGTTCATTCCAGTTTATATCACATGATTAGAAAAAAACCCATAATATTGAGTTAGAAATAGTGGTATTCAAAGTAAATATGCAGTGAAACTACCTAAATGGATAGTAGTTTAACATCAATTCTGATAACAAGAGTCTCAATTACATCTTCTCATAGAAATATCATAACTTGAGGTAGAGAAAATTGCTAGAGTTCCTCCATGATTATGAATTATAAATTTTATATACTCTTGGTAAGGGTAATGTGGTAGAAGATTCTCTTAATATGGGATCTTCTTCGCCATTGCTGAACGAGGTGTCAAATTAGTTGTTCTATTTATAGTTATCCTATGGGGATAGAGATGGATAAGCTTACCTATAGTAGATGGATGTTATGCCTCGAGTTTTTTTGAGAGTCAGGGAGGCACATCTTGGGTATATTGATTGTGAGACCCTACATGCATAGATATCTACTAGAAATGTTGCTTACAATTTTTAAAAAGGTGGGGATCATGTAGTTCTTTTCAAAGGTTGCTTGATGGTAACCATGACATTGTGGGAGGAATTTATGAGATAGATTCACACATCTACATTGAAAGTACATATATTTTTGGAAAACCTGTTCCATGTCCTCCAAAATCAGTTTTTATGGCCATGGATGAAAAAAGGAGTTGCATATTTTGTCTATCAGTGCCTTACTTGTTAGCTAGTGATGGCTGAGCACCAAGTTCCACATAGTTTAGATCATCCCCTCGAGGTTCCATAGTGGAAGGGGGATAGGGTATCCGTGAAATTCATATGGAATTACCACATACATCTACGAGATATGATGTCATCCTGGTGGTTGTAGACTTACTCACCATGTCAGACCACATCTTAGGAATTCTGAAACAGAGTTCCGTAGAAAGATTGGGATTCCTCTATGTATAGGATATAGTCAAAATCCTTTGAGTTCCATTGATGATAATTTATAACCATGATTCTCACTTCACATCCCTATTATGAATGGTATTAATAGAAGCATTTAAGACTCATATATGTTTGAGATCAACATTTAACCCCGAACTAATCACTTGAATGAATAGACCATTTAGGTTCTAGAGGAAATGTTGGGATCTTTCATTATGGATTTTGGCTACATTTGGGAGGATCACCTACCACTAGTGGAGTTTTCATACAAAATAGTTATAATTCCACACTCAACATGACACCATTTAAGGCTTCCTATGGGAGACCATATTGGTAACCACTTTACTGGACTGACCAAGGAGTGTCAACACTAATGGGTATCGAGTTGTTATGAAAAACTACAGAGAAGGTACATGTCATCCAGGATAGGATAAGGACTATGCATAATTATAATAATTCTTATGTGGATAGATGACAGAGGACATTGGAGTTTGAGGAAGGATACCATGTGTCCCTACAAGTTTCACCTCAACAATGATTATGAAGATTTGGTTGGGGCAATAAGATATCTATGAGGTTCATTGGCCACTTCTAGATACTATTTAGAGTTGGTGAGGTGGCATACCATAGAGCTCTACCTCCACAGTTATATCATGTACATGATTTCCTCCACATGACATAACTGAGGAGTAAATTACATGACCCATCGCATGTTATCAACTCATAGGGGAGAAAACATGCGATTTGGAGGCTTGGTGTGCCTAGAATAAATGATTGAAATATTTTAAATATATTAAATAGCGCATGCACATAGTTTTCCTAAAAAAGTTGAATATCTTCTAAATGGATGCCACGATCAAAAATCTGAGAGAACCATTGAGTTTATAATGTGGGTTTCAACCTAGGCACAATATAAGATTAGATGACGTGGTTCATTTGTGGAAAATTCATCAGGGGTGTGGGAATGAATAAAGTAATTTAATAAAATAATTTTTTTTGTTTTGACATAGCAACTGGTTAGTCTTTAAAAATATTATCATTTCATAATTCCAGGGTTAGATGCATAACCCTTGATAAGTTGGATGTTCATTAGAGAGAGATCTTCAGAGGAGTCTCTCAAGATAATGATGATAGGATCGTGGGTCGACATTAAGTCTTGTTCAACTAAATGATATTTTGAGCTAAGATAATTCAGATCAATTTGAATTTCATTTTAGAATATTCGTTAGTACACACCTATCTATTTTTATGTGGTGTAAATGATTCCCCTTTTCTATATTTAATGTGAATTCATATTTATTCATGATGATTATGATTATTCCCAAACTCCAACTGATTAATTTTTCTTTTCAATTCTATTTTTCAAGGGGTTATAATTATAATGTTACCAAATAGATGAAACATATTATACAATCTCTATTTCTTAAGTTACTGATCACATTCACATGAAATAATGACTTTCTTGTGATGATTATTCATTGGAAATTACATTTCTCTTAAATATACATATTCTTGTATGATTGATATGGTTATTTTATAAGCTGTATACCATATTTACATACAATGTTTACTTTGATAGTTGATTGATTTACCAAGAAATTATTGATAAATTTGTATCCTTTACTCAATAAAGATATTTCATGATATTGCATACAAATTCATTTATTAAATAGATTATTCGATATATGAGGAATGATTTGGACTTGTAGTTATGAGCATGGCTCAGTTATAAATAGTTCCTCAATTCATCGATAGGTATCTTGAGACAAATTATTTGGCTAAATATAATGGGTTTTACCCAATAATTGTATACTGTATTGTGAATGAAATTGATAGTAGAGGTATTCCTGATTATTGAGACCATGAAATCTAAATATTTAACATTTACTACATAGAGAATTCATTTATAATGTTTATCCACGAATTTTTCAAAACTATATAATTTATGTATGCATATATTCTCTTGTTATTGATGAAATGACCTTTGTTTTCAATTAAATACCTTTCCATATTAGTCTTTCCATATACAATTATGATATTAAAGTTATAGATTAAATACCATGTGTGTTTAGTTATATAAATTACCATATTTATGATGATTTATTGATTCATGATATCTTTCTCTATATGTAACCGTTACTGAGAATTTGATCTCACCATTATTTTGTTTCTTTTCCCTAGGATATAAAGAAAAATCATTGGAATGAGTTCAAGTATTCCAAATATTTTTCTTTACTATGATTTATATTTTATTTCCCTATGTGAAATGGGAATCAGGTTTGTATTTGTTTCTCTAAAGCTGCTAAACTAATCAGTACTTAAATATTTGACCCCTTACATCTAGCCCAAGGTAATAATGTAGGTAATGGATCTATTTTAATAGAGTAGGGGTCGTTACAATTACCTCTAGAGAGAGAAATATTATTGTTAATGAAAAATGAATTTATTTCTCTCTTCAATCAGAAATAATTTTTATTCTATATCCACATTTTATTTAAAGATTCAGAAAAATTATTATTACCCATATATTAGTGTTAAAATTCTATTTTAGACATTATCTACTTTTTAAAAAATGGTTCAAATGGAATATACTTTTTATTTTATTAATTATGTGCTTTTAAATATTTAGCAAAATATCAAAATAATATTTTCATTAATATACATGGAATGAACTAAAGTTCTAGTCATCAGGACCAATCAACATTTTTAAGTAAACTTTAATGGTTCCATGGTTATTTGCAATGAAATTTTTATAAATTTTTATGAATATATTTTGGATTTTAATGATGTGACTTAAAAATGAAATGGTTATATTCTACATGAAATATTTCATAGATATTTTAAATTAATTTTTAATGTATGATGAAATTTTTTGATGTTACATAATATTTTTTTGGGGATATGATCTAGTGATACCATGTATATTATTTTTCTAGACTGTTTATTATTACGATCACAATATTTTTATGAAACCAAATAATTTTACCCATGTTAAGCTATTAAGAAATTTTAAAATATGTAAAAAAGGTGTTTTTTTTCAAATTTTATCATACAATGAATTTTTTATGATATTTTTGTACACATATTTATAATTTTAAATATGATATGGGTGGGCTCAGAATTATATATCCGTCAAAAGAATTAGATAATATTGTATATCTCAAGAGATAATAAGCACTGTAATGGGGAATAACAATGTTAAGTAGTGGAAATTATATACTTTTAAGTTCTTGGGTACGAATCTTAACTTGGGATATGATATAATTGTTCGTGAATCCAATTATCTATGATAGTATTTATAGTAATCCTTATCCAAGGAAATTATTTTCTCATATTATATGTGTGTCACTAACATATATCTTATGCCAATGTTATTCTCTAATGGATCATGTTATTTGATTTCATTATGATGTATATCTTATGAAAAAAATTATTTATCCCTTGATTAATGATTGTGATCTATGATATAGTAGTAATAGTTTTCAAATGCTATTCTCATGTTTAGATACCCTTATTCTCAGGTTAATCTTAACCAATAACTATTATCTCCCTTTTTACCCATACTAAGTATATGAAGTAACCCTTTCTTATTTTTCCCTTCACTAGTATATAATAAAGGATTTTTATTAGGATATGTCTAAGAATTGTTTCTGTTTAAAACAACTAAGTGGTAGATGATATGTATATATTGAAAATGTTTTATATGTATCCGAATTTCAAAAGACACTAGGCCTATATAATTTTTTTGGGATCACAATGATATGTATTAAATATGAATCTATTAGGATGTAATATTTTTTTTACAAAAACTATAGGTCACTAATATTGGTTCTAGAGTAAGGTTTAGTTTCCATTGAAATGGATTTTTAGAGATCTATTATGGGAACCATGGAGATATGTATATGTTTATAACAGTATCCCAATGTTTGGTAAGTTATATATTATGTGTTTTTTCACTATGATTATTGTTTCTAAAACTATAATTTTTGTTTTTAGTAAGTTTATGAAACCCTAATGAAATTTATTGATGCTAAATGTGATGGAAAATGTACAAATTAAAATTATATAAAAAAATATTATGGTAGATAGAATGAAAAAACTTATTGTTATTCTAATTAAAGTTTTTTAAGATATGAATCATGTTAAGACTCCAAACGTGAAAAAGAGGGAACAATTCTGTGTAGATTTATTCATGAGGGAAAATCCACCTTATTTTATTAGGTCCATTGATCCAAAAGATACTATGAAATGGATGAGTAACACCAAAATTTTATTTTCAATTTCCCAATGTTTATAAAATGTAAATATTATTTTATAGGATTATCATTAGGGAGGTAAAGCTGGTCAATTGTATACTATAATCAAGAAAATTAAATAATAATGAAGAATTGATTCCCTGGAGTGGGAAAGGTATAAGAGATTATTTTTTAATAATAACTTTCCAAATATTATTCATTTAAAAGTGGAGAAGGAATTTGTTGAGTTTAAAAGTAAGGATCATGAAACCAATACCACTCATGATGAAATATTTACAATACTTGTGTGGTATGGTTTTTGTATTATCATCCAACATGAATGTAAGATTATCTAATTATCCAGTGGTATAAAACCATGCATCAGAAGGGGATTATAAATAAAGGACCTCAAAAACTATAAAAAAATCATTCGATGTTCTATCATGGTAGAAATTATTATTGGTGTTACACATCAATCTCATTTTTTTTGATGAGAAATGAAATATTAAATTCAATGTAAATTATAATAATCAGTGAGATAAGAAGATGATATTTCTTTTATACTCTATGTGTGGAAGAAAACTTTAAGGATTTTACCCAAATGAGATAGGTAAATGTTTTATGTGCGGAAGGAAATATAGTTGGATAATCAAATACCAATGTAATATGAATGTGATGTTAACATTTGGTGGGGAAAATTCATCAAATAATGAACCAACCACAACATAGTGTTTTAAATACTAGGTGTATGAATATTATACTAACTAGTTCTCAAATACAAAGGTTAATGTTGTTGATTGAAATCTACATCCTCTTAATCCTAGTGATAATGTAAAATATCATTAAATAATTATTATTGATGTGGGTTATGATAATGAAGTGGTGAGGTGTACAATTAACATCCATTTTATAACTCCTAATGTCATATTTGATTCTGAATCTACTCTCTTATTCATATCAGAAGAAAATTTTAAGGGTATCATAATATGACCCTAATTATTAGATGTGGAATTATAATAAAAATCTATTAATTATTAGATGATTATTTCTAAAGTTTAGACTTATCTCTAATTGATGTTTGTGGGAATTTATTTCCTATAAATCATTTTATTCTCAATATAGTTGGATTTGATGTTATTTTAGTCATAGATTGGATTTCATTAAATAAATCACACATAAATTAAAGGTATAATGATGTAAAATTTGAAATTTTAAACCAAGATATGATCGTCTATCAGTGTGATAAAAAATATGAACTTCAAATGGTAATATCTATGTTATATGGGTCTTGATTCCGATTTCAAAGGAGTGCTTATGTCAGATTGTTAGAGAAAAAAATAGAATCAAATATATGGATATTTTGTGACTGTATATTGAAGCATTCCAATTAAAGTGACCAAGTCTTCCACTAAATCAAGAAGTTGAGTTTTTAATGGAACTCATACTCGATTCTTACCATATTTCAAGGAATAAAAATATAATGGACCCTATTGATTTGTTAGAAAAAATGAAGAAACTCTAGGGGAATCCTGATAAGGGATTCATTCATCCTTGCTCATCACCATGTGGTTCACCTGATATTTTCTTAAGAAAAAAGACTGATTAATTTTACCCAACATTATTATAAAAAAAAAATTTATTAGAACCAATAATAGGTATCCTTTATCCCATATTGATTCTTTTTTTGATCAATTATGTGGATCACACTAATTTTTCCAATATTTATCATCGATCTAGACATTATCAATCGAGAGTCAAAAGTGAACACATACCTATGATTTTATTCCATATAAGTTATGTATAGTTTGAATTTATCATTACGTCATTTGGTTTTATTAATATCCCACTACCTCTATGGATTTAATCAATAGAGTATTTTGATATTACCTTGATAATTTTTTTGTAATATTTATAAATGAAATTTTTATATATTCCAACATTAAGAAGGGTAATGGACATAAAATGAGAATTGTTATAGAGACCCTAATAATGGAGTAATTGTATGAAACATTTACCAATTATAATTATTTTTTATATATAGAATCATTTTTATCTCATATAATCTTATGTGAGGGTATATTGGAGTATACATCAAGGATAAATGTTATTGAATGTTCTCGTAGTAAAAAAACTGCGATTGAGATATTTGAATTCCTTGTTTTGGATGGATATTATCAAAGAATTGTGGATAATTTCTAAGGGTCATATAATACACTCACCATGTTAAACTAGATGGAATAAATGAACAATTTGGCATATAAATGTGAGTAAAATTTAATGTAATTGAGAGATGGTTGACCAACACACTTATTCTTACACTACCCTATTGTAGAGAACAATTTGGGATCAATATTGATGTGCTGATTAAGGGACATGTATGTTTCCTCATACTGATTTATAGGACGACAGATTATTCCTCATAAAAAATGACCCTTCATGAGAAAAATTACCCAACTCTTGACTAAGTGATTATTGTGCTAATTCATGCATTAAATGTATGCATGAGTAATATTTATTAGGAATGATGTGATATATATAATGATCATAAAATGTGAATTTATATATTTACATAGAAATAATTGAATATGGACCAAATAATTTAATTATTGTTGATTAATGATTATAACTAGTCAATATATTACCACCATCAGAAAAAGAAAAATGGAAGATGATGCAATAAGTCAAAAGGAAAATGTTTCTTATATTTGATAAGGATAACACAATATATAATCTTAATTTATTTTGAAGTGATGTCTCTATAAATAATAAATTAAGTGGAGAAATATTATAATTATTAGATGGATCTACAGACATATATCCTTGTGAGGATTAAAGCGGTGTTGAAGGATGATATGGAACTACATAAGAAAGTCCAAAATGTTCATGAGTTCAAAATAGATTAACACGGAATGATATAGTTTAGTAATAATGAATTATTCACATTAATAACATATTTTAATAAATCTATATTTTATGAAGATCATAGTTTAGAATTCTATATTAATCCCGGAAGTAAAAAGATGTATTGGAATCTATAAGAGAATTTTGGGTGGTACATTATAAAGAGAGTTTCTTTAAAGTATATATCTCAGTGCTTTATATGTCATCAAGTTAAGTATGAGAGATATATGACTAAGGGGATGGTATAAAACTTACCCATAATGTAATTTAAATGGGAAAACATTACCATGATTTTTTTATTAGACTCCCTAAAGCATCTAAAAGTTATAATGAAATTTTAGTTGTAGATGATCACATTATGAACTCAATAGAATTCATTGCTATCAGATAGGATTTACCACATAATAATTTTGAAATAATATAAATTTAATAAGTGTTAATTAATCATGGATAACCACATTATATTTTTTTATTGTGATTGATGGATGACCTCATTTTTTGGGTGATAGTTTTATCAAGATTTAGATTCGATGTTTTATTTCAGTAGTTATTATCATCCTTGAACATATGGACAATATGAGATAACCATTCAAACCCTAGAGGATATTATGGGGTCATATTCTATGAAATTAAAATGTAGTTGCGATCAATACTATCTTAATTTTTTATTTTATTACATGAATAAATTTATGTCCATAAATATGATGAATCCTTTTGAAGGCCTATATTGTAGAAAGTGTAGAACTCCAATGTATTGTGATGATGTTAGAGAATTAATTCTATTGAAACCTGATATAGATGAGGAAATTGATGATAATTTTAGATCCATTCAGAAGTACGTCATGGCAGCTAACAGTTGGCAGAAAGTTTATACTAAAAATCATTGATGAAATCTTGAATTTGATACTGGTTATAAGGTATTACTATGAATTTCTCTTTGGGAACATGTTATGATATTCGAAAATAATGAAATATTCTTCCCAATATATATTATCCTCTTCAGGATTCATGGACTATTAGGGGTAATATCATATCAAATGTGGATTCAAATGGATATATGTCAAGTCCACGATGTGTTCCATATACTTTCTAGAGGAAGAACAAAAATGATCCTCCACATATACTGAACTAATTTGTTTTACTAATGGAGAAAAATATTTTCTATCAAGAATAAACTGTATAAATATTGAATCATAGAGGTAAGGTGCTATGAAATAAGGCTACTCATCTACTAAATGTTTTCTAGAGAATTAGAAATTCAAAAAAGCTACATGGGACCCAAAGGATGTGGTCAAACATAAGTATATTCATTTATTTTATCATATTAATTGAATATAAAGGGAAATACTCATTTTAAGTGGTTAGAATGTACCTTGATGTGATTTTAAATTATATTTCTCTTCAAATAAATTTACTTTCTTTAATAGATTTTTATACACAAAAAATTGAGTCTAAATGAGATGTAACATAGTATATTGTTATAACGTGGAAATTGAATGGGTGGATCAATTCAATTTTTTTTAAAAAAATTATCTATAATGGTTTTAGACAAATCAATATTATTAATAAATCCGTACTAAATTTATTGTAATTTCATAATATTTTCCCAAATAACCTTTTCCCCCAAAATGGTTTTTATTTCTATTTATGAGTTAATAATAAAAATAATTTTTGAAACTCTGTTAATTTTTTTTGATAAAATGAACTTAATATTTAAAATCACCACATTAAATTTCACTTAGAGTGAATTTTTTATAATATTTTAATGAGTTTTTTTTTGAAAATTAAAATAATGATTTTTTTGAAAACTATCATTTAATTTAAATAATTTAAAAATATTCATTATTTTTTAATTGTATATAAATATATATTTGTTTCATTCAAAATAATATAATCCATTTATGGTCATTGAAATTAAATTTCTTTATAATTTTGTTAGAAAAAATGTTTACACAATATAAAACATTTTTTGTATGAAAAAGTACATTGCATTGTATTTTGTGGTTATAATTGTAAATTAAATTCTTCTACTTCTATAAATAGAATCTTGAAAATTGTTTCCTTATTTTCAATTATGATGATAAAATTGGTTATTTATTCCCCTTTTATTTTTGATCCCTAGGAAGTTTGATCATTTTAATTAGTTGTCACCTCGACAAAGGTAAAATGGTAAACTAGGGTTTCAAATTGAGACAAAGATTAAAATTTATATAAAAAATTTGTTTATATTATTGATTGAGTTGATTTATACCATTATCATACATTATTATATACTATTTCCACATGGTTCCATTTTCATTTGATTATTGTCTTTATAATGTTTTACGAAAAGAATAAATAAAAAATATAACTATATTAATTTCAATACCTATAAAATTTATATATAAGGATAAAGAGAGAGAATGTTCATATATAATTGTTTATTTGAAACTTAAATTAATTTTCTTTACCAATTTTTTTTATTTTTATTCATTGAATAATTCCCTTAAATAACTAGGAAACAATGAAACAATAATTGTTTAATTAGGAGAAACATGGAATAAATAAATTTAAAAATATAAAACCTTACACAACATGAATGGAATATTTTGTTCCATGAATTATATAGATATATATAATATATTTGTGATTTTCAGTGGCCTATATTTTAATTCCATTACTATAGTGATGACTTCAATGTCAATCTAAATGAATAGTTCCAAAAATTAAATTAATGATATTTCAAAACAAATAATATTTTATTAAATGATTTAAAATTCATAAGAATATTATTATCAACAACATGAATGGGATTCAAATGAAAATATAAAAAATGGTATATTTTTGGGACAAAATTCATTTTAAGATAATGTTCATGTCCCTCAAAAAGTAAAAAACTTTGATATCATGTAATTATCAAAATGATGCACGAGGTTTAAAACTAAGAGATAAGTGCTAAATAATTACACTAACCATTCAAAATATTATTGGATGAGAGTATTTAAACATATATCTTCCATGATTTACAATATTATAGTTTTGATTCACTTTATTATAAAAATTAATTTAACACATTATTTAATTCCAAGGGTTCCCTTACCCTCAATTATAACAAAGAACCTCCTATTCTTCATTTTTAACAAAATGTTATCCTTCTATACCAGCCACTCCCTACACTAATATCATCATATCTTTCATCAACACATCGTTGTTCTTATGGTATTATGAAAATGATATTATTTCATGTCTTAATGTTTTTTCCAAAAGAGTTTTCTCAATGAATATGTATAATAGAAAACAAAGCATTTTCAATTTTATTTATTCTTATACCTCTTATAAATATATTGTTTCCATTTAAAAATTATGATTAAATATCATATATATACATAATAATTATTATAATTATGTAATAACCATTAACCAATGTCATTCTACAGACCATAAAGTGAAAACATTACTCATGCATATGTAAGGGTTACCATCTCCACATAGCAGTGTAATTCATTTTTCATCAACACATTATATGGATGGTTATAATGATATATTTAATAAATATATATGTTTTTATGATATTATTATTATTATTATTATTATATAGAGGCGAATTATTTTTTATATATTTTTTTTCCTTACATAAAATATAGAAACAGCATTCATGCATACATATGGCTTAAAAATGGTTTAATAAGAGAGAAACATGTGTATAATGAATTCAAGAGAGTGATATTCTATAAAATACCTAATTTCAATTTTCATGGATATTTTCTTTTGTTTAGTCCTGCATCCCCTACTCAGAAGTTTCTTCCACTATCAACTGCATCATGGGAGCAGTCTTATCCATGTATTAAGGGATCCATTTTTTTGATGATTTCTTGAATAAATGTTTTTTCTAGTTTTATAAATTATTTCCCATCAATTGGTTTATATTTAAATGGATTTTATGATGAAGAGAATAACATTTTCTATTTATAAAACAACCTTCTAATAATAGTCATCTATATCTTCACCCATCCGAGATAACATGGGGTTATAGTGGAAGAAATATTTTTTCTCAATATCAAACATGAGAAATGCACAATATTGATTTATGGGGTTGATAGGGACGAACACTTTTCCATTCAACTGCTTTCTTACATTATTGGTTTCTCAAAAAAAACACTATCAAAATATTGTTTTCCCTAAATAATATTCCCTGAAAAAATGAATAAAGTTATACAATATATTAATTAATATATTTAAAACTTCAAGAATATTAATATTATTACACTCACCGTTGCATCACATGTAATAATAGTTTATTTATCAAGTAAAATTCCAGATGTTTTCTTCATTTCACACTTTTTTATAATCGATCATAAGAATTTATAACTAGGTATCAATAAAAATGAATGAAGTATGTCACACAAATTGAATATTAGTTTACAGTATGCTTGGTTAACATAAACACTCACCCTGACACTTGTCATGCTTTTGCTGAAAGAAGATAAAATTTAATTATTGCAACTGAATAAATGTTGTTTTCATCTTTGTAGAAATATTTACCACATAATAATAACTTTAACTTATAATAAAACATGTAGCATTCATAGAAATTTTATTTAAATCTTTTAAATTAATTGTGGTCATTTCCCTTGGTCCTAACAAGATGCCAATCTAGATCCATATGCAAAATTGCTTCTACTACTCATTGTATTTGTTTACAAGAATTTACTCTATCTAATCCAATTAGGTATAACTATAATCTTAGTAACAGTTGTTTTATGTTGTGTTTTTTTTTTCTGAAATGCTACCTATATAATTTTTTTAATTGAGTTGGATCTTCTACTTTTTTTTGAGGTGTTGTTATAATTCTTTTAGTATTTTAGGATTCATAAACATATGTAAAATCCAATTTCTTATATTTTATTTCTCTTGACATTACATTTCTAATCTTTGATTTTGTTTAATGATTTTTTATTTTGGGGTTTTCTGTTTTGATTCTTTGAAGTAGAGTTGTGGTTATTTTAGTAACTTCTTACACTTGATCTATATCCTCCTAAATAATAGATTCCTTGGTACCTTGTTTCTGGTCTTCATGTATTAGATAAGGGGTTATTTCCGGCTATTCTACTTCGGTAAGATCAGGGATTTGAGGGGTTTTTTCATCATTTTCCTCCTATATCTAAGTTTCATTTGTACCTATTGTCTGGTCTTCCTATTTTACCAAATGGTTCTTTTCATCACTAGAAATGCTACTTTCTCTTCTACTTCCATATCTATTAGCATTTTCACTTAACAATAACTTTAGTTTTTTTAAATTTTTCCAACTTTTTCCTAACCATTGATTCCACTTTCTATAGTTTTATTTTCAATGATGAATTTTCTTTTTCATGAACTCTTATTTTGTCATCCTTTAGTTCCATCTTTTCTTGCTGGGCAACAATAAATTCTTTACTCATTGTTAGATTCCTGGAAATTTCTTCTACTTTTTGTATCTTTAATATTTTACTTTTTGAAATACCCATTCATTTATTAAACTATTAAATTTATATTGTAATTGGAACAGTTCCCAAACTAGGTGTAACTTGATGAATCTTTTGTTTTTTTACTGAAGCATCAAAATCTGATAGGCTCCACTTTGTGAAGGGTGTATTTTTAGCTTTTTCATTACCTTTAACTATTCTTATTTCCTCATAGTACCAATAATACAATAATAACTATCCAATGAAGACTACATTATACACATAATTAAAAGTAAATATTAATCCATACCAATAATGTGATAATCTCCCCTGTAAAATTTGCACAATAGTTGTGAAATTCTTTAGTAGATATCATCAATTGTTGGTGTATTGCATGATTCCACCTTCGAATTCTCATGTGTTACATCCCTCCTTCCCCAAATATACCCCTCCTTGGAAGGTAATGAATAAAGGGAGATAATGACCCTTGATTCCCATATCCAGTTGGCCTTGGGTTGGTGACTAGCATAAAGGGTGTATAAATATCACAATATAAGAGGAATTACCCTTTTTAAGAAAAAAAGATCAAGATATATGATGGATAATCCATAGAGAAACTCCAATACATATATAAAATAAAACCAAAACCATCCCACATGCATGTTTAAAAACAATATAACTATTATAATACAATGTCTCGAAATTAAAATACCAAAATTAAGGCTAAGTAGCGACACAACAAATATCAAGATCTGATGTAGTAGGGTCCTACATAATCCAAAAAATCATCCTGGAAACCTGAAAGTAGTTTACATATGTAGGGTGATAATATATATATACTTAGAAAGAAAAACAATGTCTCTCATGCAAATGTGAAAGTGGAATACTAATGCACTTGTGCGAAAATAATAGAACCAAACAACAACTTAGCAGGTATACTAACCATCCCAACCTCACAAATGAACACTAAGAACAAAATTACAATTAGAGTAATATAATATAGAGCACATCAATGATAGGGAACCCCACAAAACATTCACATTTATTAGATTCTCTCATACCCTAACGAAAAATTGTTCTTGTCCTCCAACCTCTTTCGCAGATATCATATTACAACCCACCTACAAACACAAGGGTCTCACAACCACATCATTCCCATAGACACCTAAGACAAAATCCACATCGCATTCCTCCCAATGGAAACTGGGCCACAAAACACATCACATACTACCCACAAACACTCGGTCCACAAACCATACCACATCCCACCTGCAAACACAAAGTCCAAAATCCACATCGCATCCCGCACGTAGACACATGGGCCACAAACCACGTCACATATCATCCCGAAGAAACTTTGGAAAGAAAAAATAATATCATCCCAAACACACCTAGAAAATAACATTAGATTTTATCCCAAATGCACCTGTGAAAGCACCCCCCTGCACACACATGGGCTGCACAAAGCACAACCTGCCAAAAAAATCTTGGTTTATCATCTCATGGAAGGAGCAGGGAAGAGGGGGTGGCCAACCAACCATCCTCCCATCATTCTGTTTTGGAAAGACACCACCCCTATGATGATGGGGGTATTCAAAACATTGTTCTCAATAAGGATGTGGTGCATATAAAAGTCATAAGAAAATTCAAGTGTATCCATATAAGATACCAAAAAATCTACCTAAACTATTAGTTTTCAAAAAACAACCAACTCACAATACTACAACCTTTGGTGCTACCTCTATATTCACAATTCCACACAACATGCCACAAACCCAATTTATATTACCTACCAATTTAATTAACTTTTTCCATCCTATTAACCATCACAATCCATTCTATTCCATGTTTTATTAATAAATTATTTATTTTATTTATTTATTCATTCCATCACAATCCAGGAAACTAGCAAGTACAACACACAACAATAAACACAACAAAACCCATTCATGGAGAAACTCTGGGTGAATTACCCATACCAACTATCACCACCCTTCATAAAAGTCACCCCTTACAATCCATACATGCAAAACCAAATATTGAAACTTATCAACCCACAACCAATTTCGTAGCCCTACTTCACAACACTTCTCATCCATCCCACAACTAGTCAATCAATCAACCTGAGATTCCATTACACCACCCAATCCATTATACAATATACAATCATTCCCACAACCACACCACTTCACAAAACAAAAAAAACATACACAAACATCACATCACCACATATAACAAAGAATAATTGAAATTCTATATTTAATAAGGCATCCCAAATTTAGTTTCATTTGTTAATTTAGATGTTATCTCAGAAATAACACGTTACTAGGGAATCCATTCATTATCCTAATATACATGATTAATCAATTCTCATTTAGGGTAACACCACAATGGTCACAACGAAATATTTAACCACACAAGATATAAAAAAACAAACAAAAATCCCCAACGACCAAAATTTTCAATGGGGGAATTTAGCCTGCATAATAACAGTATCACAAACAATATCATATTGTAAAAGCATGAGGATAAACCCAATTTCCCCTAAATTTTAATTATGTAAATCTTTATCTTTAGTTAATCTAGTGAAACCATGATTTATAGGTAAATGAAAGTAAAACCCTCCCACATGATGAACAACAAAGAGAAATGAAGGAAATCCTATGTCAGAGTGGTGTTAATGTTATTCTCATGAGAACAGATCATGTAACAGACCTCAGATCACCTCCCCCACAAGATTAACATCCTTTCGTGGATTACACAACACCGCTGCATCAACAAAAACTGAAGATAAGCCCATTATTAAAAAGGTTGAACATCCACCAAGAATTGGAATTAATAAATTGAGGAAAAAGGAGATCAACTTGAAGGAATATGCAAGAATGAGGGAATAACACACCAATGATCGAAGAAGGATTTCTATGAATGAAAGGATATAATATTAGAATCGATCCATGAAGAGGGAATCCTCAAAAAGACGAAGAGGTGTCATTGGGTTTCCTGGGGTCGAGAGAGAATCACTGAATCTATAGGGTTTGACAACCTAAGTGGTAGAAAAATAACATAAAATGTTAAAGCAGTAGGGTATTACATGACATGTAATACCTTTTCAAGTCAAGTAATGGCTCGAGGTTGGTTTCCATCAATTAAACCATATACTCTTGATCTATTTTTTTATTACCCTGAAACAATACACAGAATGAAAAAACTAGGACAATCCATGAAACATAAGTTCACATATTGTAATTATGTAACACAATGTGTAAGTCCCCTTTTCTAGAAATTCTCAAATAAACATATCCAAAAAACCAAAATTTGGAAAAGTAACAGACCCGTAGAACACAAACCATTAAATAAAAAACCTCAAAAATGATTCTCATCCTTGAGAATAAAAAACCAAGCTCATAGGAAAGTAGCTTCCAAACATCCACCCCACAAGATACCTATCATGAGCCTTGCTACACTGGAAATAATACTGATAATAAAACACATCAACATTCAACAATGAACCACCTAGTGTTGTTCAAAAGTTAGAGTGGGAACATCCACATCCAAGAACACCTCATCCAACATCTACAAACCAGGCCTCACTGTGTCAACCCAAATGACCATGAAACACACCACAAGAGCACAAAGACCATGCTGTATAAAAAAATGAATCAGGTAATCCCGTCCTCTATGTTAAGATATTATCTGCTCTGGGAGGCACTCACTTTCCCGCACGAGTTTAATCACATCACAGTTAAAGTGCCTTAATTAGGAAACGGGTTATACTCTAATAATATGTCATGTATTTATCAAATATCACAATACACACAGACATAAGGTAAAAATACATATCATCTCATAAAGCAAGGTCAAACATCACATTAAATGGAAAATACAACCAATTTGAAGTCTAAAAAAACTATGGGTTCTGGGCATGCATGTGTCTTTCTCACTCCCATGCACTATCCTCCTCGACACCACGATTCCATATCACATGAAGAAAAGGAATGGTCTGGACTCACAACACCTTCTCTTAACAATCCAAGATTTCTACTAGCTGCTCCACTAATGCCGCATCATCTTAAATATCCAACTTTCCAGAGTAAATGACATGGGTGTTATAATGAAGATATAAATGAAGGTGAGAGACATGAATGATGTCGTGAATCCTCTCCAACTGCAGAAGCAACACCAGTCTGTATTCCACCTCGCCAACTCATCACAACACTTTAAAGGGACCAATGATCTTGGGAGAAAGATTACTCACCTTTCCAAACCTCCACTTCCCACATTGATGATAGAGATTGAAGAAAAGAAGGTCCCTGACCTTAAAATCCATGTTCCTCATTCTATGATCGACATACAACTTATTATAGTATTTTATAGCTTTTATCCACTCATGAACAAGATGAACCTTCTCAGTCATGCTCTGCACCATGTCTGGACCAAGAACAACTATCTCCCCAACCTCCATCTAGAAAAACATAGAATGACATAGTCTTCTATACAAAGCCTAAAAAAGAGCCCTACTAATGGAAGAGTCAGGGATATTATTATAATAAAACTCTAATAAGGCATGTTTCATATCAAAATACACCAATGTCTATGAAGAATTACCATAACATATCCTCTATTGTCTAGATAGTCCGCTCAAGCTACCCATACATCTGATTGTGGAAAGTAGTGTTGAGGCATAACTGGGTTCCAAAATCATGCTGCAATCCCCTCCTGACTCATGAGGTAAATCGAATGTCCCGATCAGAGACATTAATCCTCAAAACACCATGTAACCGCACCACTTCATCCATGAAACTAATTGCAAAGACATCCACTACGCTTGAATCCTTGATCACTAATAAATGCAATGATTTCATCAATGAATAAACTATGACCGAGATAACATTGAAACCTCATCGAGGTCTAGGTAACCCTGTGATGAAATCCATCGATATTTCATCCCATTTCCACTTAGGAATATTCAAGGGTTGCAAAAAACAATAAGGAACATGGTGATCAACCTTCCACTGTAGGAAAACCAATCACTTCACCACAAATTCCACCACTGACTGTTTCTTCCCGAGACACGAAAAATACATCTTCAAGACATATTACATCTCAGAAACTCTTGGATTTACCACCAATGATGTGATATAAAACCCAAATAAGACTTTAATGCACATTTCTAATAGAATAAATAGATTTTGGTGAAAAAAAAATTATGTTCTGACCATCATATGACAGTCACTCAGGAGCATCACTACGACCAACACGATTTTACAACACCTATGTCTCCGAGTCTTACAACTGAGACTCCTCCACCTACTATATTAGAGATGACTGGAACATCAACTAAAAAAAATATCCTCTACCACCATCCACCCTTTTATATATGTTCAAGGCTTTCAACTCGTCAATTTCTCTCCATGAATCTCTATACTCCCAAACAACCCCCTTCTACGACTTCCGGATCAAAGAATCAACCACAACATTCCCATTATCTATGGTATAAGAGATATAAAAATCATAGTCATGAAGAAACTTTATCCTTCTCCACTATCGTAGATTAATTAACCACCGTGAGAAGATATACCTCAAACTCTTGTGATCCTTGAGGACCATAAATCACTCCCCAATGAGGCAATGCCACCAAATCTTTGGTGCGAATAAAACTACTACTAACTCCATATTGTTGGGGGAAGAATTATGTTCATGGGGAAGCAATTGTTGAGACCCATAATGGATAAATTATCAATAATGCATCATCACACGTCCCAAACCCTAACAAGACAAATCAAAAAATACCTTGAATATCATCCCCTCTTGTGGAAACTAGAGTTCTAGAGCACTAACCAACTTCCTCATCAAGTAATTGAATTCTACCTAGAACTACTTTATCCACACAAAATCATAGTTGTTGATTGTAAAGCTATCAATGGAGCCATAAATTGAGATAAATTGGGCACAAACCTTTGATAATATCCTACAAGACCAAAGAAACTGTGAACTTCCTCTATGTTCATGGGTTATTCCCATGAAACAAATGCTTTAAATTTCAAAGGTTCTACTGACACATACTTTTGAGACACCACATTCTTGAGGAAATTAACCTCTCATGTATTGAACTTGAACTTGGAAAACATTTCATAGAGTTGGTGGTGTCAAAGAACCAGCAAGAAATATTTGAAATGCTCAACATATTTCTCCTCTATGTTTGAGTAGTTTAAGATATCATTAATGAATACAACAACAAACCAATCCTGGAACTCAGAAAAAATGGAGATCATAAGTCCCAAGAATTTGGATGGTTTGTTCGTAACACTGAATTGCAAGAATATGAACTCCAAGTTCCCATACATACATCTGAATCCAATCGTTGGAATATCACCCTCCTTCACCCTCATCTATTGATATCCCAAACAAAGATCAAACTTATAAAACAAACTCACCCCTCTAAAGTAGTGAAAAATATTTTTTATTCTTGGGAGAGGGTAATGGTTCTTGACCGTCACCAGATTCAACCTCGGATAGTCTATTCACAACCTCATACCACCATATGACTTCTTTTAAAATAACACTCGAGCACCCCATGGAGAGAAACTAGGATGAAAAATCCATACTAACTTACGTCATAAATCTAAATCCTCAACTCCTATAACTTATAAAGTTCCAATAGATTAGGATCCATCAAAATCAGAGAATCCCCAAGCTATATGTATATCCTGAACTCAATGTCACATTGAGGGGGTAGAGTCACAACACCCTAAGGGAAAACATCCAGGAACAACCTAATGACCATAGGGAGCTCCACCATCTCATCATATACTTATTCCACTACAATATCATCCAACAAAAAATTAAGGGACTCTATTAACTGACTTCCCTCAGGACAACCCTGCTCGCGAATGAAAGCCACACGTCAGCCATCCACATATGAAAACATGGCTCTTCTCAAAAAGTAGTTGATAAATACATAGAAGAAATAAAACTACGAAATGTTGATGATGAAATTTTATGGATGAATCATTATAAATAACAGATTTCCAGGGGACTAACGTGTTCCCAGCATCAGTTTACACCCATAACACACATAAAAAAACTAGTATGGCGTTCAACTAGAGTACTCAACACCAGTGGTATTGGAAGAATATATATGTCTCATCCCAGAGCATGGGATAGAGAGGGTGAAAAAAAGAAGTGTGAAACTCCTAAATCAAAAAAAAAACTTGAAATGGTACTAAATAAGATGATCATTCCTCTGACGATATTTAGACCTACCAGAACTACTACATCTACTGCATGAAGTTGAACAGAACCAACTTCTCTACCTCTCTGATTATGACCATATCCACATCCATGCCTAGTTCAGAGTCCCTAAACATGATGAGAATCCTCAGGTAAACCTCTACCTGATCCATCTCCCCTCAACGAAGTATAATCCTACTATCCCAGTTGGTGAAACTGTCTCACCAACAACTACTGCTGAGGCTAACATTGATCCTACCCACCTCCTCCATACTGAGCTCGAGTAGCCACTGGACACTAGTTCTGAAGATGGTCACGAACCCCTAAAAGTAACAAATCATACACAAGCCCACATAAAATGCATGGATGCCACTGGAACCATATGGAGGGTAAATAAACTGTGGAGGTTTTCTTTCTTCCGATCGAAACCTCGAAGTTCTTGGCCCCTAAGACCTATCATTGATAACTCTGCCTCTCTAATAAATATTTTGGTACCTCTCTCATGGTATTTCTTCTTATGAGTGAATCATCCTGATCAGCTATGCCTAATTCGGAACCTCCAGATACTTTGGGATCATAAAAGGTGTAACAACATACTAGATACAGGGGTGGAGTGCCTCCTAGATATGTATCATATTACACTCCACATCTGAAAAAAGATTAAAGAAAAAGAAAAGAACATCCTTTAACTTCATCCCCATCTCCCGTACTGACATACTCCCATACCAAAGGGAGAGTAGCTCCTACCTACTATCAGCCTTCATATTCGATGAAAGGAACTATGCTTGGAACTCCCTATGAATGTAATTCCTTAAGAAATATACCTCCTTCCACTCCCCTAGATATATCATCCAATACCGACACACAATAACCTGCATCTAACTAACTACAAAAGGAACCCTATACCATGTCGAGGGCCAAATCAGACCAAAGGTAATCTATATTTCCTCTATCTAATGCTCTATATCTATTTAAAAAAAATACCCTCATACCTTCCCAAAGAACTCCTCCTGAAGGAACACAATGACCTCTTCCCCAAATCATCTTCTAGAGATGAATCAACCATATGATGATCAACCAGATCTACTTACTGAAAATACACTGCTTGGTCCAAAACTAAACAACACCTAGGATCCCTATATAAAAGGAAATAGAGATTTCATAATCTCGAGTAGTGTTTAATTTTACCAAAATTTTTTATTTCATTCTATTTATTTTATCCATTTTAACATAACCAAATCAACTAAATTCAAACAGAAAATAATTATTTATGATGCATGTACCTTTCCTTGGACCCTACCTTGAAATAAGGACCATCTCACTTGTCCATTAGACAAGATAATATTATGTGCAATGGAATACAGGGGGCCCTAAAATCTCATGTCCTAGCCAGTATCCCTCGCTTATGTCATTCACCAAGGACAACTGGAACTATATTCATAGCATCCCAAGCAATCATCACTATTCCTAACTCAAAACTCCATCCTATATCTCAACCATCATCTCTGATACCACTATGTCTTAAACCCCCTTCCCAAAAGATACCCCTCCTGGGCTGGAAATGAAGAAAGGGAGATCAGGACCCCCCAAGTCCCACCTCTAGTAGGCCCTAGTTTGGTGACTAACACCAACATTGTACAAATATCACAATATGGGAGGCATTACACTATTTAAGAAAACAAGATCAGAAGATATGATGGATCATCCCCAAAGAAACTCCACAAAATATATAAAAAATGAAAAAAAACCCACATGCATGTTTAGAAAGAATAGAACTATTACAATAAAAAGTCTCCAATGTAAAATTCCCAAAGTAGGGATAAGTATAAATATGAAATCTATTAATATCTGATATAATAAGGTACAAAATGGTCCAAAATTTTTTAATGGAAACCTGAATATATTTTGCATATGTTGGGTGAGTATAAAAGTATAATCAGTAGGAAAACCAAAGTCTCTTGTACACATGTGAAAGAGTAATACTAGTTCACCTATGAGAAAATAGAAGAACCAAACAACACCTAATAAGGTATAATAACTATCCCATCCTCACCAAGGAACTCTCATTAAATAAAAAAGTCATGTAATTTAATATAATTCACATCAGGGATATGGTATCCCACACCACTTTCCCACTAATTATTCTCTCCCACACCCTTACAGAAAATTTCTTAGTGCTTCCACTTATTCTGAATATACCACTTCAAAACATGCCCACACACAATAGGTCCTCAAAAACACATCCTAACCAGAGAAACATGGGCCACAAACCACATCACATCTTGCCTGCTGAAACCTAGGCCCCAAACCGCATCATATCCTGCCAACAGACACTTGAGCCATAAACCACATCACATATCTTCCCTAAGACACCTGGAATAGAAAAACACACCCACACACACCTGGGCCTCACAAATCAAACCTTCCCAAAGAATCATAGTCTATCACCACATGGAATAAGGGTTAGGTAAGAGTGGGTGGATAGCCATCCATCCTCCCACTAGGATGTTTGGGAAAGAAACCATCCCTCATGACGATGGGGGTGTTTGACATAAAGTGATCAACTAGGGTGGGGTGAGAATAAACATCATATGGAAAATACAAGTACATAAATATAAATTAAAAAACCCAACCCAACCTATGGGTTTTGAAACAACAACCAACTCACAAAACTACCACCTTTGCTTCTAA
The DNA here is from genome assembly GCA_963277665.1 of Viscum album. Lineage (NCBI taxonomy): Eukaryota > Viridiplantae > Streptophyta > Magnoliopsida > Santalales > Viscaceae > Viscum > Viscum album. Next base: position 1,367,711,178 of record OY728162.1, on the reverse strand, counting down.
CTCTATATGCACAACGCCACACAACAACACACAAACCCAATTCGTATTCCTAGCCAATTTAATTAACTATTTACAACCTGTTAACCAACCTAATCAATTTCATTCCAAGAATTATTAATCAAATATTTAATTGATTAATTTATTTATACCACCAATATCATGGAAATAACTAAGAACAACACACAACAAGAAACACAATAGAAACCATTCATGGTAAAACATGGGAAGCATTATGCATAAAAACCATCACCATACATATTCAAAGTGACCCCTCCCAATTCATCCGTTTACAACCAAATCTGGCACCATATCAACCAACAACTAGTTTCACAACCCTTCTACACAACACTTCTCATCCATCCCAAAATCACTCAATCTCTCAACCTTATATTCCATTACACACAAATGAAATTCCTCAATATACAACCGTTCCCACAACCGCACCACCACGCAATCCAAAAAAACCACACCCACATTACATCACCACACATACCAACACAAAACACAAATTATTGATTTAATATGGAATACCTTATTTATTTTTACTTGTTAATTTAGAGGTTATCATATAAAATGTATGATATTGGGGAATCCATTAATTAGACGAATATATGCGATTAACCCATTCACATTTAAGGTGATACAACAAAAATCACAAAAAAGCATAAATTACAACAAAGATTACCAGTACCACAAAATCACCCATAAACATAAACTTTTAGTTGGTAATTTAGCCCATATAATTAAAATATAAAAAACAATATCAGGATATAAAAGCATGAGGATAAACCCCACTATACCTTCAATTTCAATTATACAATTTTTTATCTTTAGTTAAGCCGACACAACCATGATTCATAGTAAAAAGAAGTAAAATCCCTCCCACACGATGCACAATAAGGATATATTAACGAAATTCTACATTTAAGGGATGTTAATATTCACCGCATGAAAACAAATCATGCATTATACCACTGATCACCTCCCCTACAAGATCTGAATCCATCTGAGGATACCAATACACCTCCACATTAACATAAATAAAAGAGAATCCCATTGGGAACAAGGAGAACATCCCCCACGACATGTCTAGAATAATGAGAGGTAAAAGGAGATCAACACAGAAAAAACCATATGAACTGGGGAAGAACACACCTTAGATTGAAGACATATCACTATCGATCTATGGAGAGAATATATGAAATTTTCCTTGATAAAGGAATCCTCAAAATGCCGAAGAGGGGTCACCAGGTCACTTGGGGTCAAGAGATAATTGTTACAACCCTAGGGTTTGATAACCTGTGTGGCTAGAAAATAACATAAAATGTTACATAAGTAGGGTATTACATGATGTGTAATATCTGTTCATGTTGTGTAATTCCTCAAGGTTTAGTTTTCATTGAAAAACCCATCACATCTCAATATACATTATTTTTATAATCCGAAAACATTACACATTGTGAACAACATAGGAAAAATGGTGACATAGATGTTAAAATCATGTAATTCTATTACATGATGTGTAATACCCCCTTTTCTAGCCTTTAGAAACCAAAATACTTTAACAACCAAAACCTGATAAATAAATGGACTAGGAGGACACATATCATTGCATCATGTCTCTCACAGTATCAACGCAATTGAAAGAACCCTACCTCTAGCAATCACCTGTAGTGTGGAAAAACATAGTAGTACATGTGTATAAAAAAATAATTGATTTTGTGTTAATATTATTGACATATTAATTTCTATTTAGTGCTAAAAAAATATTAAATTTGATTTTCTTATATGTCAACAACTTAACACCTATTTGAAATCTTCTCATACACACCGATTCCATTGTTGGATTGAAAGAGTTGGGGTCCTAAATTTCTATTTTATGTTATATTATACCTAATATAATTTAGACATAAAATTCATATAATCCCCTTATACTCTACCGAATTGAAAGGAATTTTTGTATGGAAAATATATATCCATTAAATAAAAAATAAAACTGTCATATTTCCTATAATCTGATGCTGATATAGTATTGGTTAGAAACACTTAAAACATATTCCAAAAAGGATTATTCTAAAAGAATTTGTATGACCTAATTTTAGTTATGATTTGATTTCATGTATATTTCTTTGAAAATATTTCAAATTAAAACTAAAATTCACACCAGAAAATTGAAAGTAAGACCTTTCATTTTGAATCACAAAAAATACAACTCTAATAGAAATAATAGAATAATTCCATGCTCTAAAAACAATATATAAATTAATAAATTAGTTCGGGCATCTAAAAATTATATTATAGAAGGTTGAATTTGTCTATCTTGTAGTGGTACCTCCACTAGGAGTTCCAGTTGAAGTTCTAGTGGAACCTCTAGTGGGAGTTCGAGTGGAAGTTCCAGTGGAACCTCCTGTGTGAGTTCCTATGGAAGTTACATGGGATGTTCCAGTGGATGTTCAGGTGGAAGTTCCATGGGAAACACTAGTCGGAGTTCCAATGTATGTTCTAGTAGAAGTTCTATAGGAACCTCTAGTGCGAGTTTTAGTGGTAGTTCTAGTGGATGTTCCAGTTAAACTGCCAGTGGGAGTGTCAGTGGAAGTTACAGTAGAAGTTCTAATAAGGTAAAATTTGTTCCAGTGGAAGTTCCCCAGAGTGTAATTTTAGTGGGACCTTCAGTGGATGTTTCAATACCATAGACCAAAAAAAAATCACTTCTGAATCCTATAAAATATCTCTACAAATATTTCTTTTGGGATACCACAAATTACACTATAGGTTTTGAAGGTTGAATATGTATGGAAGTTCTAGTCGAAGTTCCACTAGAAGTTAAAAGGGATATTATATAAGATTTTAAATTGGATGTTCTACTAGAACTCCCCCTGGAAGTTCCCTTGGGAAATAACAACACAATTAATTATTTAAGGTAGACTTTCCCTACAAATTGGTAGAATAGATTCTTGTGGAAGTTCCAGGGGAAAATCATATGGAAGTTCTAGTGGAACCACTAGTGGATGTTCTAGTTCTATATTACATAATAAAATTCACTTTAGAATCCTATAATATTTTACTACAAATAATATTTTTTGAGGATTCCAGAAATTACACTATAGGTTTAGAATATGACTGCATGTTTAACTAGGGGTTCCACTGGAATTTCCACTGGAGGTTCCAATATAACTTCTTATGGAGGTTCCACTTGATCATCCTATAAAAGTTCCATTGTGACTTCCTCTATAAATTCAAATGGATTTTAAAATGTAACTTCCATGAACCTTTATTGAAAGTGAAGTGAAGGTTCTAGTAGAAGTTCTAGTGGAACCTACCATGGAAGTTGCAGTGGAACCTATAGTAGAAGTTTAGTGGATGTTCCAGCGGTACTTATAGTGAAACCTTATGGGGACTTTCTAGTGAAAATTCTAGTGGATGTTTAAATAGAACCTCCATTGTGGAACAAAACTGCAAAAATATCAAAATGGGGAAATTTCTATGGAAGATTAATTAGAACTACAAATGTAACATTCATGAATTTAGTTGAAAAATAGTTTCTTTTTTTCTATTCACATGGTTTTTACTGAAATAAAAATGGGGAAATTATATTTATTATGATTAAAAAATTGTATACATATAACATTTATAGAAAAAACTTCTCATAAGAAAAATATATTAAAGAAGGAATCGTAACCAAAGAACATTGATTTGTTCTAAAATGAAATAGATATTTTCGAATACATACTTTAGAAAACATTGGTAAGATACATAACCTTTTTCTGCCATTGGTACTTGTTTTGTAAAAAAATAGTGTTGAGGACTGAGAGGAAACACCACTGGAGTAAGGTTGTTCCCGGAGAAGAAAACTCACACCACTGTGTTGGATGAGACATGGGGACAACATGATACTGCCTTTAGTGGAGTCTTCACTGCCACCATAGTCATTGTCTAACTAAAGTTGTTTCTTGAGTTCCTATATTCATCGTTACACAAAAGTTCCAGATTTTTGGATTTCATTGTAGTCACTACAAATGAATTCAAGCTTTCTCTGGGATTTTATTTTCCTCATATATGTGAGAAATTTTATTCAAAATCATATATTAAGAATTCCATGAAGAAATGATATAATAGCTGAAAATAGTATAGTACACATTTCCTCATCCTAGGTTTGTATTTGATATTCTAGTTAAAGTGTTAATTCGAGAAGATTTCAGTTTGTAAGCATGGGTCTAGAAGAACATAGGATCAGTATTAAGAGTCAACAATAGTTGACACGACACCGATACCGATGCTTATAGAAGTATGTATTTATTTCCTTAAGATAACATAATTTTACTGATACAAATCATAATATTTTTCAGTGTGGGAAAATTTATAGATTAAATTCCAAATTAATTGAAATAAAATTTGAAAACAATACCAAAATAAGTACCAATTTTAAATCATATTTTGAAATACAATCTATTTTCATCGCTTAAAAAATAATATTTTAATGGAAATAAAAAAATTAAAACCATATTATTTTTGTAAAAAAAAATATTTATAGATATCCATTAAATTCAAAAAATGAAAAAATCAATTAAAAGTCAAAAAACCCTCTAAGAATTAATTCCAAATTTTGTTTCCATATAATTTTATTTCAAAATTAAAATCAATGTATGGTTCAACATTTCAATTCATAAAATTAATAAATAAATATAAATCATGTTTTCACCTAATTACAAATTATGTTCAGAATTCACAGTCATAAAAAATCAAAATTTTACCTTGAATTTCAATTAGATTAGGGTGAATTTCTAATTAATATCATATTTTTTTTTCTAATATTCAATGTAGAACACTCTACCCACACTTGAGATATTGCACTTGCAGATAATTTTATCATTGAATTCCCAAAAATTTATTTCCCTACCGAAAATTAAATACACAGTCCGAAATAGAATGAAATCAATGAATTCTTTCACTAAATAGTCATGGCTCTTATCTGAGTTCCACACAATATTTGACTTCATTCAGATTCAAATTCCAATTCCAATTGTGAATTTAATAAATTTAAGTGTAATAAAATTTTTAATATGAAACACTTCCATTTTACCTTGCTCATAATACCCATAAACCAATGTTTATTTTTAAACTTCTTTGATACCTCCTAAATGAAACTGTTATAAGTCTGTTTACCCCTTATTCATCAAGGTTCCATATTCCCGTCACGTGAATGAATAAATTTATAAAAAATGTGAACTTTATTCATATTTTCTAAAATTTTTCCAACCATATATATGTGAAGAACTATGAAAAAGCACTTATTGAATATTTCCATAGGGCTTTAACTAACACACCCAATGTGATTGTCTCAGAGATTCATTATGGGATCCTAATTTCCCATTTTATAATTGGTTCAAAGGACATATATGGATGTATTTTAGGGAGAATCCCATAGGTTCTACTCAATTACAATGTTCAGGTTACTCGAGATTAAATTTGAAATTATAGTGACCACATGTTATAATTTTTATTTCACCAATATTCATTTCAGTTTTCATTGTATTTCCCTAGTCCTCACAATAAATTTCCATAAGGCAGAGGTTATGTTTACCCAAAAATCATTCAAATTCAATAATTTAGAATTGATGTAATCCTCATATCTATATTTGTAATTTAATTTAGAAAGAAACTATTGAAGTATATTGTGTTTATTTATTTACACCATACTAATCTATGAAACAGAAACATAAAAAACTATTTATTGATTTATAAATATAGTTTCTTATGGTCTTATGTTTTTTTTAAAAATAAATTTACAAATAGAAAAAGGGATATTAACATCATAAACAACATTATCATGATCCGCCACACTTGTGTAAAAAAAACTATTCTATTTAAGTGTAGAATACCCATTTTTCGGGAAAGTCAAAATTGAAAATGACTATTCCTAAAAATAAAAAGGAAAGAAACAACCTGATCTTTCATAATTTGATGATAGCATGGAGGAGTTTTCAATCCTATATGGGTTCTTTTCAAGGATCTTTATAAAAATAGTTGATCTTCTGGTCTTTCACCTTGATGGGGTTATGTTAGTCTCTTCCATTGATTTTAACTACACCAAATGGGAAAATATTAGTCACTATATAATGTCCATTACACTTGGAACAACTTTTACCAGACATCAACATCCTTCCTAAAGGGTGTAGAAACACATTTTATCTAATTTGAAAGTCTATTTTCTAGTTAGGTATTTCATAGATAGATTTGGACTTTTCATTATACATTACAACGTTCATGTATGCTTTTTTTCTAAATTTCTCATTTTTCCATCTTATAAAACATCCACATTCCTCCATCATTTCCAAACATCGGGTTAAAATTTTTCGTAGCCCAGTGGAATATATTCTTAGCTTGATAGATAGTTAATTATTTTATCTAGCTTACACGAGTGAGGTAGTGGTGTTAGTAAAAAATATGAGTGAATTATTTGAATAATTGACATCATTTTCTTCAATCTGTTCATTACAAAAAATAGTTTCTAGATTAAATTAATTTTCCGGAAAAGTTTTAGAAAAACCATTAGATTGTAATGAATTTTGTAAATATAATTATATAAACAAAAAATCCAATTATTTCATCAAAAACTAAGGGAAATTAAAAATGGTTCATTGTCAAACAAGTTTTTTCCTCATGAGTTTTTTCATTGAATATATTATGTTAAAATGTACCAGTTCTTCACTAAATGTCACAGAATGAGTCCCTTCATTAATATTTATTATAGTTTTGGTAGTGTTAAAAAATGGCCTAACTAAGATAAATGAGGGAATGGGTATTACCTTTCTAATCCTAGATGTTCCAAATTTATAACTCAATAGGGACTAAAAACTTGGTATACTTATTATAACATCCTCTAATACACCTTCTGGGTAGGGGATGGCATGGTTTCTAAGCTGTATAACCACTCAAGTGGGTTTTAGTTCACATATCTATAGATATGAATAGTACTTGTATGGTGTACCATTAATTAATGCTCATAAATCAGTAAGTGCATTGGAAAGTTTGATCTCACCAACAGTCTAGGGAATAGAGAAGATGCATGGATCATGAACTTTTTGAGTGATTTGTGGGGTAACAAGTGCGGAGACAATTTTAATCATACTTATCTTTTTATTCTCTCCCAATATTCTCCTTCTATTGAAATTTATTTGATGAATTTCACATACATTGTGATTTTGTGGATGACCTCCAATAGTCAGATGTTGATTTCTACTATTTTGAACACTTCTAAGATTTCTTGTTATAATGATTATTCATTAGGTTCATGGGTTCCTGCATCCTTGTGAGGAACGGAAGTTAGGATTTGTGTGGATATTACATTTTGTACTATGTATTATCCTTATTCATAGGGGGTGTCTCTATAATAACTTCTTCTTATAGTTCTTTCCCAGGGGTAACTTCTTCCTGTTCAATGGGCTACCAACTTTCACCTTATTCTCTATGCGACGATTCTTCACTAAATCCAATCACTTTTCCAATCCCTAATTTAATAGATTTAATTTTTCCTCTAGGGTTAGTAACGGATTGGGTAAGATGTTTACATATGTCTTGGCTTTATAATTCATTGATTACAATTATGATCTAGTCATTGGAATTAACAATTTTTTTATTAGATCCTCCATTATGGTTTCTTGATTTTTCCTCACTTGATTGATTTTTGAAAGTTGAGAGATGTATCTTTGAAATAGTGGTGGATAAAAATATGGTAGAAAACCTTATTGAAAGGGTGGAATCAAAATTTGTTGTTTTATATATCCATATTTAGTGTTTGAGTACTCTCAGATTCCTTAGTTATAACATGGATGCTACTGATCTGTTCTTTAGTATATGTCTATGTAGTTTTCTTTTACTTGAGGATAACCATCGGTGATGTTTTACTGAGAAAAAATCTGGAATATGCATGGGGGGTATGGTGGGTGATGTCTCCTAAAAGAAATTCAAAAAACCATTATTCACAAAAGTGGTTAGTTAAAAAAAATAAAAAATATTTTGAACTATTAACCTCAAAGAATCCCATTATGGTAGTTCTTATGTCAAAATACTAATAATTCTATGAGATAATTTAAATCGACTCTTTAACATCAGCTAGTGAATTTTCGATCAATTCTTTCTTAGAGGAAGTATCCATAAGGTTTCTGTCACTTTCCATCAATCCTTGGTATAAAAATTCCAAAAAAAGATGTTATTCACAGGTTTGTTGTGGGTAAGAGTTTATTAATCCCATTAATTTACCCCATTACTTGTAAGGGGTATCTCCACAAGCTTGTTTGATATAATAAATCTAATTTATAATCTAGAAGATACTTGATAGAGTGAAATAGTTATAGAGGAATGATTAAAAAATTCCATCTTAGGTAGTGATATCTCCATGTTGAATTTTCAGAGTCCCTCATTAGTAGATCGTTTAGGAGAGAAGGAAAATATCTTACAAATGATCTGAGCCTTAGTTTCTCCTCTAGGATTGAATCCATTATATACTTCTCCAAATTTTCATAGGTTTCTATAGATTTATTACCCTGAAAAACCATGAAATATAGGTAGGTGACTTACACTACTACAATAAAGGCCTTTAATAGCGTCAGAAATGGACTTCATAAGTTCTATAAAAAGTGTTAACTACATAAGTTTGGTTAAAAGAACATTTCTTTTATAAGCACCAAAAAGCATAGATAAAGGGGTTATTTATTGAAGCTAAAAAATCTCTAATAAATGAGATCATTATGAATGATTTTAAATGCAGTGATAAAGGACCCATTTATGAGTGATTTTAAAAGCAATGTTAATTTCTTCATTTATCAATTATTTTAAAGGTAGTGATAAATGTTTATACTATAGTGTGTAATAACAAGACACTACAACACCATTGAAATGTGTTGTAACAGAACACCACCACACCAGAAGCACAAAAAACACACCTGATATCAACAAAAACAAGTCCCAATTTATAATTTAAATGAAATGAAATTTACAACAAAAATACAAGAAAAAACACTCTATTATAGATATTTAAAATATTGGGTTATACAATTACATAAATTCAAATGATTAAATACATTCAACATCATCAATGTTCCTTTATCTTTTATTCATAACCTGAATCACGCTATTTCCAAAAAAAACCACCCCCTAATCAAGAAAATTGTGCACCTATATAGGAAAATTATTATCATGTTTGTAATAATATAATGAAATAAGTTAACACAGTGTGTTAATTTTACTAAAATTGATGTCAATGTTAAATAAAATGTTGCACTTGGAGTAAAACTAGTCACAGCGTGCATCATATTTATGTGAGGATGATTCCAACATGTCTCAAATAACTTTTGGTTAATTGTAATAAAGTATCATAACTATATGAAAGTGTTTTCTTAATTTTTAGTATGTCAGATGTTTTCTACTAAACTATCATTTTAAAAACACACACTTTTGACTCATTATAATCACATCGTCTATCAGTTGATGTTAGTCCAATTCCTACACATCAAAAATAACTTATTAATCTTCTTCTTAAATTATGAAGAAAATCCATAGGCATTTGATTGGTTTTTAGTGAGTGATACTTTTTGAACTGAAATGTGGATTTTAAAATAATAACATACATTTTCAGTCATTCTATGAACATCTTGTATCATATTGAGGTGAAGATCATTCATAATCATCCAAAATGATAGAAGGATAATTTTCCTAAAGTATTCATACAATCCGAATGAGTTTTCATGATTTTGAGGTTGTTATTTGTACATTTTACTAAAATTGAGGTCAATTTTAAATTAAAAGATTCACTTTTAGTCATACTTTTCATACTGTGGGTCAAATTGAGGTTAAGATGATTCTTACATGGCTCAAATAATTTCAGAATCATTCCCATTATGTATCAAAATAATCCCAATGTGTTTTTTTGGTTTTTAGTATGAAAACTGTCCTTTTTACTAAAATTCCATTTTAAACTAGAAACACACACTTTGACTCATTCCCATCACATCATGTCTCATTTTGACATGATATCAATTCCTACACATAAAAAATGATAGATTAATCATTTTACTAAATATTTATAAAAACTGGGTATGTTTGATCATTTTTTAGTGGGTGAAACTTAATGAACAAAAATGTCAATTTTAAATTGAAAACAAATACATTGAGACATACTGATCACACCATGCATAAAATTGAGGTGAGTTTGATTCATACACATCTCAAATTAATTATGTATCATTTTATTAATTTATCAAAAAAATATGAATGTGTTTGTTTATTTTTGAGTAGGTTAGTATTTTTACTGAAATTGATGTCAATTTTAAATACACACTAAGAGTCATACCGGTCACACTTTGCATCCGATTGAGGTGAGGATTAATCCTAAACATTCCAAATGACTTATGGATTGTTGTCTAAAATTATCTAAAAAATATTAATTTTTTTCTTGTTTTTGAGTACATCACCTTTCTTTTTCACTAAAATGTCATTTTAAACATGAAACACGCTATTTGACTCTTGTGGATCACATTGTGAATCTGTTTGATGTGAGAATAGTTCCTATATGTCATAAATGATTTATGAATAGACTCTATAAAATATAAAGAAAATACGAATGTGTTTTCTTAGTTTTCCGTGACTGATAATATTTGAACTAAAATGTCGATTTGAGAAAAATAATGGACACATTAAGTCATATTGGGAAAATAGTGTATCACATTAAGGTTTGATTGAGTACTACACTTCAAAAATTAGATATGGATTGTTTTATTAAAATATCAAACCAATATGAATTATATTTTTTAGTTATTAGTATTTTAGTTATCTTTTTTACTGAAATTAATGCTAATTTTAAATAGAATGAAGTACATGGAGTTATTCCATCCACATTGTTTGTCGGATTAAGGTGTGGCTGATTAATACTCATTTTAATGTCTCAAATAATACTAACTATCAATGTTACTAGGATTTCCAATTACAATATTTGTTGAGATGAAAACATTTCATGAGCAGTTTCAAATAAACGACCTAAACTCAAGAAATAATCCACCTATATAAGAAAACAATTATTATCAATAATAATAAAAATAAATAAATTAAAAATAAATCTGAAAAAGTAAACTAATTATATGGAAAATGATATTATTGTGAAATGATCAATATTACCTCTATGATTCAGAAATGGAGGGAACTTTAAGGAAAGTGATAAATGTCGACACTATAGGAGTGGAAGGCTTTGACAGAGAGGAAGTATGTGGAATTTTTAATGTAGAAAAGGCATGAAATATGGACTTAACACCCCAAAATGAATAGAAGAATCCACCTATATTATAAAAAAATTATTGTGTGAGTAATACTAAAGAAAATAAATTAAATAATTATACGAAACAATTCATTAATTATATGTACAATGATTTTACTAGGAAACATCAAAATTGCCTCTGTCATTGAGCAGATGAACCATCATTTCACTTTCTACAAAGTAAGTGGAGAAAACATTATAGAATGTGATAAATGAAACACTATCAGGGTGAAAATTTTATGAGGGAGAATAATTATATAGATGTTTTAGTGAATGAAGGCATGGTAGATAGATAAAAAATCCCCACTCAAACAAAAGAATCCACCTGTATAAGAAAAAAATTGTTATCTGAACAGTACTAAAATGAAAAAAAAATTAAACATTAATATGAAATAACAAATTAATTATATAGATAATGATTTTATAGTTCAAACATCAAAATTGACAACATCATTGAACAAACACAGAGGGAGTGATGTAATTGATCATGGTTATCTCTCACGGCCTATGATTTCCTGCCACTGCTTTTCTTCCTCCCTTCCCACCTTATCTCTCACTCTTCCTCCTTGACATGGTGCTTTCAAGGTTCAGACCAAGTGATGTTTCTGTCATGTTATGGCGTTCATCAAGGCCACCTCTTGGTTTCATGGATTGGATCTCTATCAATGTACTTCCCACCATCGTTCAAATTTTTATTATTAAACAAGTAGGTAGGCATTTTTTCATTCCCTTGCTTCGTCCTAAATGGATTTTGATCCAACTCAAATGGAACTTAGTTCCTCATCCCTTTTTGGAGGTGGTATCTCTATGCAGGGTGACCATCAGTTTTTCATTCCCGTGGTTTCTCATCCTAGAGTTCTATCAATGAATTCAGTGTTGTTCATTCTCTGACACTTCCATTGTAGGTCACACTTCCAAATCATATACTCATCATAGACAAATTTTCATTCTCTTTTTTATCTCCCCAACACTTTTCCGACATTCTCTTTTCATATCTACCATTTCTCCCAGAACCTTCATGAAGGAATCCATCTCAGTATAGTTCAAATAAATCCTTGTCAATTTTGGTTGTTTGGGTGTCTTCTGTAATAGTGGTCCGGTTTGGGGTTCTTTATAGAGACCCAAATCATGACATACATAGACATGACATTACTTTTGAGAAATACGTAATACATAACAAAAATAGACACAAAAATACTTTAATAGTTTAGTGTCTTTGGAAACTCATAACGTAATCTTATAATCATGGTGAAAGATCTTCAACAACTCCCATAAAGATCTCACCCTTTTGGTTTTCTTACCTAAAACCTTTGTTTAAATCCTGGGGAAAAGAAAATATATAAATGGTGAGATCAAATTCTCAGTAAGGGTATTCATGGATAAAATTAAACAAATTATATACATTTGAACTTAAAAACATGAACTTAATGTTTAAACATCAAAATCTTGGGCAATTACATAATACATGGCAGTACATAAGGCATAGATCATAATGAAAAATTAATCATGATAAAATATAATGGGAATAAAACATGTGATTGTGGCAACCATTAATCACATGAAATGATCTCCATAGTTGCCAATGCATTGCTGTCAAGACCATCTTAGTGGACAAAGTCCCTTTCTGAATCGAGTTCACTCCTCGTTCCAGTCCTGTATTACTGAACCGGATTAACTTGCCATTCTAGCCATGTCTATCTCATGAGATATAAATCTTTACCCAATTCATTGGAGATAGATATAGGTCCCACCCATCTCATATTGAAATCATTCTTACGTGTTCCACAAAACAATCATAAATCATTCATCATAACCCAAAGAATAAATTTGGTTTCATAAACATCATTCCATCATAACATAATCAATATAAAACAAATGAATATCATTTCATCATAAGAAAAGTTAAACCATATAAATCATAGAGATATTATACTTAAAACATACACATATGAAATAATTTCATCTTAGATGGAAAATGGTTTTAATAAAGAACTTGAAATGAATTCTTGAGGAAACTATTTTTTTTTCATGATAATCATTTTCTTTTCAAAAAATTCCATTCAAATTTAAAAGAAAATAATTTTTTTGAAAATATTTATGAAATCTTGTAGAGTAAGCTTCATGAAAATAATGTGTTATGAAACTGTAAAAATCTGTTCATGCCGTATAAGTAAAAAAACATTCTTCTCATACTTTTTCTAGAAAAGTCAAAAGGTACCTCATATGGTAAACAAAAAAATATTCCTTACATACCATGTAGTAAAAGAAAAAAATGGGTAAAAAGGACTCTAAACATACATGAAACCATTTTTAGGAAACATGGACATGAATGATAACAATAAATCAAGTAAATACTTATGAATAAACAATCAGGGATAATGACGAGATTCGAATAGTTATCCCTTAGCTTATGTCTGATATGATTTGTATGTTTCCGAACATCCTGTATAATGATTTAAATAATGTAATTGAATTATTACAGAATCATATTCATTGTTATGATATCATATATAGTTTACTTATGACTTTATATTACCCGTTCTTTTGTCAATTTGATGTGACATCAGTTATTTGGGAATATCATTTCATTTATTGTATGTGTTTCGAATTGTTGTTCTTGATATTATTACTTATATCATAATTTAATTAATTACAGAATGTAAAACAACATTTATATATAATATATATTCAGTATATACATATATATATGATATATCGATAAATGGAATGAAATCCACCGTTAATGGAGACAGTAGGCCGTACGTACGCATGAACGCTGTTTTCGTTTCCTTATTGAATTGAATGGAATTAAGTAGATGACATAAATATATATATATACATAAATCCAGTATCATCATTATGTCATATATATCATTATTATTAACTATATATACTTTATAATCATTCATGAATGGTTAACATAGAGAATGAATCTCATCGTGTCATGGAGATGGTAGTCCGTATGTACGCACGAGCGATGATATCATTCCCATGATCATAGAATTGTATTGAAGAATATGTATAATATTTTAGAATAAATATCACTTTATAATAATCATATATAGTTATTTATTTACACCATTATACCCATCCATGTAAGGGGATGGTTGAAAACAGATTACACCACGATGTGGAGACTGTATTCCGTACGTACGCACGCGCGGTGATTTCGTTTTCCGTAGGATGGATAGAAGGTGAAATATGGTTGTTTCATATTTATAATAACATATGAGTATATAAGTTAAAATGATGTTATTACTTTATAATGAGACAACTAAAGAAGAAGAAGTAGAATAAGAAAGAAACTTGAGAGAATCAGAAGAAGAGATAACCTCTTCTTCGACGCACCTCCTTTAAGCCTTCTTTTAAGGAAGTAGAGTTGGTATTTTTAGGAGACCAGAACCTCCATAATGTTTCCATAGAAGTTGAGAAGAGAAATATTTAGGGGTTGGCTGAGATTAAAGGGTCAAAAGGGTGTGAAGAGAAGAGGGAAGGGGTGCCCTTTTTATAAGGGAGGAGAGGGGGACCATTGAAAAAACTCAAAATATTATTTTATAATAAAGTCATATTCGGTTTATAATAGCTTAAAAATAATTTATTTCAAATATAAAGTGGGTATGGGTCGAACTACTCTCACCAAATTGATTTTACATAGGTTTGGGTCATTATATTATCCTTATCTTTTAGTTTTAACTCTTAGTTAATTAGATTGACATTTACCATGTGACTTTGTATTTTTATATTATATAGTTAATATACATTCTATATACACCCAAGAGACCCCCAAGTGGTCCAGTAATGATACACCTATCATTATATAAGTATCATGGCAGAACCTTAGATTTTAAGGAATATAATAACAATTAATAATATAATATTAGTTTTAAAAACTATTTTATGTTAATTTTGACACTATTTGGTAATTGATTTGTTGTGAAAATAATAACAGCATGATTAGTTAGAATAACATTAATAAAATAAATACTAACATTTCATCTTTACCTATAAAATTAGTGGAATTCGTAGAAACTATCAAATTACATTTATTTGGGTATTTATAACATCAATTATGTTAATATTTCATTAATAAGATAATTACTGCACCATCATTGTGTCACAAATAAATTAAATTATTTAATGTCTAAAAATTATAAATAAAATACAATTATTTAGGATATCGTTTTATCTTTCTAATGAATATTTATAGTTCAATTTATCTTATGTATATCCCTATTTTAAAAATGATTTAGTTATTAAACCTTGATTTTAACTATTTTAACCCTTCTTTAAATAAATTAATTATAAATGTCTGAATCTAATCAATGTTGACCTAAATTGTCATATTTTATTCCTAAGGTTGTTTTTGGTCGAATTAAACTTATGAAATAGAATTAGGACATGTGTTCGGGTAATAATAATTTTATTTTTACCCTTAATTACCCTATTTACTTTTAACCGTGGTAAATAAAAGTAATAAGTTACTATTAAAAAACAATTATTTTCATCTCATTGAACCAAATTTTAGTCCTTGATTTTAACCGTGTCTCTCAGATTTTCGAAATTCCACTCACAGAAGCGGTAAAATTATGTTTTATGTGAATTTCCAAATTCTCCTAAGAGGTGGGTAAAAGACTGTGAAAAGTTCAATAAAATTTTTATATAACTAAAATTATTATAAAATGACTCCAATGAATTAAATTTAAGTTATATAGATATTATGTATCAATTTATATTTAAAAATAGTAATTAATTATTTAAATAAAAAGTCGGTTTTTAAATAGTAACCCAGTGTTTTCACTATTCATAAAAAATTGAAAGTTTTCAGAAAAATACCAAAAATTCACCCTAGGCTAATTTTGATATTCCAAATCCAAAAATGAAGTCCATCTTGAAAAATAAAATTTATAAAATTTTAAAAATTGGTTATTAATATTCATAACAGCTACTTCATAATAATATTATAATAATATCTCGTTTAGTGAAACTCGGTATTGCGTACTACACACCCTATCGAGGAAGGTCTTGATTGTGTGTAATGCAAGCCATGTTAGGGATGCGTGTAGTGAAATCACCATTTGGTGTTGCGTATAACATAATCAAAACTCATTTCATTTATACATTAAACAATATCTATACTTAATGTTGCGTAGAATAATTTCCACAAAGTGAACTTGAAATTGTGTGTAACACGAGCCAAGAATAGTGTTGCGTATACTGCAAGCTAATATAATGTTGCATATGATATAAGATAAACATGGTGTAGTGTATAAATTAAGACATCAATGAAATTAAAAGAATATTTTTCCTAAAATCTCGGGGTGTTACATTCTACCCCCCTTAAAATGAATTTCACCCACGAAATTCGTCTGGGTTATAAATGGTTTTCTACTTGAAAGTTTCATTAATAGAAACCCAAATCGTACAAAGGAATACCAAAACATGACTTTAAAAACTAATGTATGAAATGTAATGGTTACCAAAATTAACTAATCACTGGGTTTCCACATAGTAGAACATAGGTGAAAATATGGATATGGAAGAGAAATATAACCATAAACTTATGATGAAGTGTGGTAGAGGACATGTCTATGAAAAATCCAACAATCACAAAGCCATAAATTTTTGTTGATCTAAGGTACCATCCAATTCATCAGATATGAGAGAACTAAGACAAAATTTTTTATTTTCAAGATAATTTTCCTAAAGTTGAAGAATTGTTGAATTAAAGGAAATACTTACGTGATTTTGGTACAATCTCACCGTTTCTTGTGCCTTGAAAAATTTACACTTCATATATTAAATAAATGATGTTGAATTTGTCTTCTGTGAAGTGTTAGCAGATTATGTGATATAATGAGAGGTCATTCCATCTATTTCTATCGTAAAAATTTTAGCAAAATCTATTAAATATACAGAAGTCCATCTATGCTGAGATTAATCGTATATGGTTGCTAAAATAGACTTATACATCAGCTATCTTGGCGCTTAATAAAATAAAACTAGTTTCAACTAACCAGCGACTTCTTGTAGGCTAGTGGTAGGTGATAAAGGCCTGTCACACTTTGGTTGTGGGTTCGATTCCCGCATCCTTGTCTGACGCGATAGGTTGTCTCCCATCCTGCAGGTTGTCCTTTTTCTAAAACTACATTATTATAAAATTCCATTAATAATATCAAAAACGTTATAGCCTTAATCAACACTAACTTATGTCCAACATAATCCATTTCAATCTTTAGGCTTATCCAAAACACTTCTGTCCAATCTTATAGTATAAAGAAAACTATTACTAGAAATGTCATCTACTGAGCATGTGAATACCATCATTTATCCCCCATATAAGATATATCTTGTTGGTCACATTCCAAACATGTGAATACCTTAATCATGTATTCTCTTGAAAAATGAATACCCATTGAATCTTAGTGAAAACATGAATTCTGTAAAAAGTTAACTATTTCCACAAACCAAAATCCAAAAATTCTATATACTCAAACCACGATATAACGTTTTCCTTATATCAGTCATGAGATCATGAATACTATCAAACATTTCTTTTTCTCCTTATCCCTTCATTATGCGCATATCATCTTCTTTCCAAAAATATCTCAATCACTTTCCTTGGTTACCGGTACCATAAAATTATTGAAAACCACAATAGACCAATACATAAATATACTAATATTCCACGATACTATATACAACATTATTTTGGAATCCAATTACATAAACACTTAATCATTCCACCACATCATTGTCATATTCAACATCACCAATAGTGATTGCATGTGACTTACCTTTGTCCTTTTCATTAAGTGGTTTCTCATGTCGATCATCATTAACCCTTTGATTAGGGCATTGATTAGCATAAATCCTCATTTCATTGTACTTGAAGCATTGAAGTGTTGGTGGTGTGTTCTCTGCAGTCTTTTCTTTATTCACATCATTAAAAACCCTTTTTCCATTACTTCGACACTCAGCTGCTCGATGACCTTCTTTTCCATAGTTAAAAAATTTTCTAGTCCCTTTAAGACAATCTCCACCATGCTTTTTTCCACAATTTGAGCATAAATAAACATTCATCTTCTTTTCACCCTTGTTATGAGATTTCTCCTTGAAATCCATCATTCGTTTCTATGAGATGGATATGTAAAACCAACTTCCATTTCTACCTTGATAGAATAATGAAAAATTTATTCATTGATACTGAAGTCTCTTATAGCTAATGCCCTTCAAAGACTTGGTTTTAAGCCACTGAAGAATCGATCAACTTTACATTCAGTTTGGATGATAAAACCAGATTCATACCATGCAAGGCTTGTAAAATTCGCTTTGTATATACCAATAGATTCATAATCCTTTTTATTAAGCTCAAGTAAATCCTTTTACATCTTTGTTCAAATAATACAAGGGAAGTACTTATTGATAAATAAGTTCTTGAACACATCCTATTCCATGGATTCAATTTCATCTCGGGACCTCATATTCTTAATTAGAGTCCACCATTGATCTACTTCACATTCTAAATGGTAAATAGCCAGAATGAATTTTTCATGTTCTGAATAGCGAAGTATGGAAAATATCTTATCAATGGTACTAATCCATTGTTCAGCAACAAGTTGATTAGAAGATGCACTGAAATAAGGTGCATGTTACCTCATGAAGGACACAATATAATATTGTTCCCTTCTCTACTCATTTGGAAGTACAGAATGATTCATAGCTTCTATAAGTATAGAAATAATATTTTTCACTCCATCTCCCATAAAATTGGTTTGTTCCGGGGGACAATCATTGCATTGTCCGTTACATTGATCAACACAGCTCTTTCGGGTTCTAGCCATCGTCTAAAACCCCAAAAGAATAGCGTGAGAGGAAAAATCATGCCTGGGAAAACAACATAATAATGGGGGAGTACCTTCGATATATAACATCTTAGGTTTAATTATAATATATTTTCCATAATTCTAGGACTATAACCTATACGTATACTTAACCTTAGGGACATCCCTGGTCATACCTTAGAAATATCTCTAGGGATCTCACTAATGTTTTCACATCCTAGTTTCCAACGGTTAACTAAACATTTCCATTGATACCAACTGTAGAAATCCAAATCATGACGTACATAGACATTACATTAATTTTGCGAATAATTAATACATAACAAAAATAGACCCCAAAGGACAATAATCGTTTAGTGTCTTTGGAAACTCGGAACATAATCTTCTAATCATGCTGAAATATCTTCAACATCTCCCATAAAGAACTTCCCCTTTTGGTTTTCTTACCTAAAACCTTTATTTAAATCCTGGGGAAAAGAAAAAATACAAAGGGTGAGCTCAAATTATCAGTAATGGTAAGCAAGGATAAAATAAAACAAATCATATACATTTGAACTTAAAAACATGAACATAATGTTTCAACATCAAAATCATGGGAAATGACATAAAACATTGCATTACATAAGGAATATATCATAAAGAAACATTAATCATGATAAAATAGCCTGGGAATAAAATATGTGAATGTGGAAACCGTTAAGTACATGATATGATATCCATAGTAGCCAAGGCATTGCTACCAACACCATCTTAGTGGTCAATGTCCCTTTCTAAATCGAGTTCACACCTCGTTCCAGTCCGGTATTACTGAACCAGATTAACATACCGTTCCAGCCATGTCTATCTCATGAGGTATAAATCATTACCCAATGCATTGGAGGGAGATATAGGTCCCATACATATCCTTTTGAAACCATTCTTACATGTGCCACAAAACAATCATAAACCATTCATCATAACCCAATGAATAAAATGGGTTTCATAAACATCATTCCATCATAACATAATCCATATAAAACAAATGGATATCTTTTCATCATAAGAAAAGTTAAACCATATAAACCATAGATACATTATACTTGAAACATACACATATGAAATAATTTCATCTTAAATGGAACATGATTTTGATAAAGAACTTGAAATGAAATATTGAAAAAAACATCCTTTCTTCTTGAAAATCATTTTATTTTCACAAAATGCAATTAAATTTTAAAAGAAAAGGATTTTTTTGAAAATATTCATGAAATATTGTAGAGTAAGCTTCATGAAAATAAGGCATTATGATATCGTAAAAATCCATTCATGTCGTATAAGTAAAAAAAATTCTTCTCTTACTTTTGCCGGAAAAGTCAAAAGGTAACTCGTATGGTAAAAAAAAAAAATATTCCTTACATACCCAGTACTAAAAGTCAAAAAATGGGTAAAAAGGACTCTAAAAATACATGAATCCATTTTTAAGAAACATGGACATAGATGATAACAATAACTCCAGTAAATACTTATGAATAACCAATCTCGGATAACAACGAGATTGGAATAGTTATCCCTTAACTTTTGTCCGATATGCTTCGTTTGTTTACAAACCTCCAGTATAATGATTTAAATAATGTCATTGACTTATTATATAATCATATTCATTGATATGATATCATATATAGTTTACTAATGACTTTATATTACCCGTTATTTTTTAAATTCGATGTAAAAGCAGTGATTTGGGTAAAATCGATTCATTTATTGTACGTGTTTCGACTTTTTGTTCTTGATATTATTAATTATATAATGAATTACTTAATTCCAGAATGTAAAACATGATTTCTATATAATATATATTCATAATATACATATATATATGATATATCGATAAATGGAATGAAATACACCATTAATGGAGACGGTAGGCCGTACATATGCATGAACGATGTTTTCGTTTCCTTGTTGAATTGAATGGAATTAAGTAGATGAAATAAATATATATATATAAATAAATCCAATATCATTATTATGTCGTATATCTAATTATTATTAATTATATATACTTTATAATCATTCATGAATGGTTAACATGGAGAATGAATCTCATCGCATCATGGAGACGGTAATCCGTACGTACGCACGAGCGATGATATCATTCCCATGATCGTGGAATTGTATTGAAGCATATGTATAATATTTCAGAATCAATATCACTTTACTATAATCATATATAGTTATTTATTTACACCATTATACCCATCCAAGTAAGGTGATGGTTGAAAACAGATTACACCACGACGTGGAGACGGTATTCCATATGTACGCACACGCGATGATTTCATTTTACGTAGGATGGATAGAAGGTGAACCAGGGTTGTTTAATATTTATAATAACATATCAGTATATAAGTAATACTGATGTTATTAATTTATAATTATACAACTAAATAAGAAGAAGTAGAAGAAGAAAGAAACTTGAGAGAATCGGAAGAAGAGATTACCTCTTCTTCGACGCACCTCCTTTGAGCCTTCTCTTATGGAAGTATAGTTGGTCTTTTGAGGAGACCAGAACCTCCAGAATGTTTCTAGGATAGTGTAGAAGAGAAACGGGCAGGGTTTTCCTGAGTTTCGTGGCTCAAAAGTTTGCGAAGAGAAGAGGGAATGGGTTCCCTTTTTATAAGGGAGGAGAGGGGCACCCTTGAAAAAACTAAAAATATTATATTATAATAAAGTTATATTCTGTTTATAATAGCTCCAAAATGATTTTTTTCAAAGCTAAAGTGGGTATGGGTCGCAATCCTCTCAACCAATAGATATAGACTAGTTTGTGTCATTATATTAACCTTATCTTTTAGTTTTAACTATTAGCTAATTAGATTGACATTTACCATGTCACATTGTATTTTTATATTATGTAGTTAATAATCATACCATATACATCCAAGAGACCCCCAAGTGGTCCATTAATGGTACACCTATCATGATATAAGTATTTCGGTCGAAACATATATTTTTAGGAATATAATAACAATTAATAATATAATATTTGTTTTAAAAACTATTTTAGGTCAATTTTGACCTTATTTGGTAATTGATTTTTGTGAAAATCATAACATATTTATTCGTTATAAAAATGTTAATAAAATAAATAATACAACTTCATATTAACCTATAAAATTAGTGGAATTCATAAAAACTCTGAAATTACATTTATTTGGGTATTTATAACATCAATTATGTTAATATTTCATTAATAAGATAATTAATACATCATCATTGTGTCAGAAACAAATTACCTTATTTAATGTCCAAAAATTATAAATAAACTAAAACTATGTAGGAAATCGTGTTATCTTTCTAATGAATATTTATAGTCAAATTTATCTTATTTATAACCCTATATTACAAATGATTTAGTTATTAAACATTGATTTTAACTATTTTAACCCTTCATTAAATAAATTAATAATAAATGTCCTAATCTAATCCAAGTGGACCTAAATGGCCATATTTTCTTCCTAAGGTTGTTTTTGGTTGAATTAAACTTATTAAATTGAATTATGACATGTGTTAGGGTAATAATAATATCGTTTTTACCCATAATTACCCTATTTACATTTAACCGTGGTAAATAAAGGTAAAAAGTTACTATTCACCAAAAATTAGTTTCATCTCATTGAAACACATTATAGTCCTTTATATTAACCGTGTCTCTCAGATTTTTTAAATTACACTCACAGAAGTGCTAAAATTTTGTTTTATGTGAATTTCTAAATTCTCCTAGGAGGTGGGTAAAAGACGGTGATAAGTTAAATAAAATTTTAATATATCTAGAATTATTATAAAATGACTCAAATGAATTAAATTGAAGTTATATAGGTATTATGTATCAATTTTGATTTAAATAAAATAAATAATTATTTAAATTAAAAGTTGGTTTTTAAATAGTAACCTAGTGTTTTAACTATTCATCAAAAATGGAATGTTTTCAGAAAAATACCAAAAATCCACCCTAGGATAATTTCGATATTTAGAATCCAAAAATGAAGACTATTTTGAAAAATAAAATTTATAAAATTTCAAAAATTGGGTATTACTATTCATAACGGCTAGTTCATAATAATATTATAATAGTATTTCATTTAGTGAAACTCGGCATTGCGTACTACACACACTATCGAGGAAGGTCTTGATTGCGTGTAATGCAAGCCAAGTCAGGGCTGCGTGTAGTGAAAGCATCGTTTGGTGTTGCGTATGACATAACCAAACTTATTTCATTTATACATTAAAAAAAATCTATACTTAATGTTGCGTAGAATAATTTCCACAAAACGAACTTGAAATTGTGTGTAACACGAGCCAATAATAGTGTTGCGTATACTGCAAGCTAATACGGTGTTTCGTATAGTACAAGATAAACATGGTGTAGAGTATAATAGAAGACATCAATGAAATTAAAATAATATTTTTCATAAAATCTCTGGGTGTTACATTCTCTGTTCTTGGTCGGTTTCTATTTTTGGTTTTTGTTTGGAGCTAGTGGTTTCGATGGAGTTTATGAATCTTCCATATATTTTGAATGTATGTCACCGGTTTGTTATAGTGCTTCTTCTGATTTATGTCAAGGGTTCTAGCGGGCCGGTGGTCAGTGATGATGTGTTGGATGTGATGCTGCTCTTAGAGATATGATATGTGTTGATGCGAGGAATGGGACATGAAGGTGTTTCCCCCAGCGTTTCAGCCCATGTCGTTACCTATTCTTCAGTGTGGTTCTGGTAGCGATGGTGCACCATCCTCAGTGGTTTTGTTGTGTTTATGGTGCTCCATGTGTTGCTGGTATTGTTGTTCCATGTAGCCTCGGTGGTGGTGTATGGTGTGTCAGGGGTGAGACAAGAGGTTTTGGGTTCATGTTGATCCATTTGATCATATTACAGGTTAATAGGTGATGGGTAACGTGTGCACATGCATAGTGGCATAGTCTAGTTGTGGAACATGAAATGTATCCTCTATTTTGAGGTGGTTCTGGCCTTGGTATGAATTCCTTGGAATGCATATTATTTTTTATGTTGGACTGGGTCTTTTCTATGATTGGTTCCTAGATAGGCCTATTATTCTTTGATTTGTTTAGGTGTTTTGGGCCTCATTGATTGTACAGTTCTCACTCAACCAAAACGTGATTTATTTGAAAAATAAGAAAAATGTTTCTTGTCTATGTGTAACCCATTAATTGAGTAGATCCAATGTTTCTACTCTTCCTACAATGGTAGTGGAACGAACATGAAGGAGTGTGATAAATGAAACACTGTAGTGATGAAAATATTTTGTGGGTGAAGAAGTCTATGGATGTTTTCGTGTAGAAAGGCATGAATGATGGAAAAAGCTCCAAAAATCGAACAAATGAATCAAAATGTATAAAAAAAATTAATATGTGAGTAATAATAAAAGGTAATGAATTTAACATAATTATAAAACAATACAATATTTCTATAAACTATGATTTTATTATACAAACATCAATATTTCCTCTGAGACTGAGTAGAGAAAAATTTGTTTATATTCTTGAAAAGGCATGGCACATAGTCAAAAATATTCTAAAATAAACCATGTCTACAAGGAATAATGAAAATTAAATCAATGTTTCATTATATAATTTTTGGTTAAAATAGAGAAAGTATATCATAATATAACCTTTAGATATTTACAAAGGGTTTCTTTTATTATAGTTTGTTCTTATGAGGGATTGATAACATCATCATGTCCAGAAGACATTGTCTTCATGAGAATTCAAACATTTAATTTATATTATGTTAATGTTGTAGAGAACATATAATATTATGAGAAAAAAATAATATAATAAAACACACTTTTACCTTCTCATTGAACTCTCCAACATTATTTAATAGTTTCAAGGATTTGGTTCCTATGTCGAGAATCCAAATCCCCCTTTTGTGGTCCCCTATAAATTATAAGACATTGTCTATATTGTGACCAACATGAATTGTTTGTGAGGTCCCAATGAAAGTTTCATCCTTGATTAAATTTTCATCTGAGTCAACATTTGTTTTATTCTATAGTAGAAAAATCAACCAATTCATGTTGGTCGGATCAGAGACATAAAATTACATCACTACTTGTGATTACATTATGAAAGACTCTTCCTTTTCCCCTTCCACACTAAAATTCACCTTCAGAAAGCCCATTTTATCAACTCTCACTCAATTGATATTGTCAAACCATATTAAACGATAAACTGGAACTTGAAATTTTCTATAATCCAACTCATATATCTATTCTATAATTCCAAAATATGAAAAATTTGCATAAATTGGATTTATATCATTGGAATGAAATATGTGCGTCACTTCATCCATAAGCATGATACCACTGTTTTGAATCATAATGCAGTCATTATGTCCTTTTTTATAGAATGAATAACCATTGATTATAAAACCAGTGTAAGATATAACATTTTCATTCAGTCCGCTATATATCCATTGAAGTTTTTTGGTAATTGAATTTGGATTTTCATATAACTCCTTATAAATTTGTTATATGAACAATATTATAAACTATTGTTTATTTTTATTTTATATACATCCTTCAACTGATGATGGATTCAAATATATAGGAAAATATTTATGGGATTAAATGTACGGATCAATATATTCACTATTATGTAACATGTAAATATGTGATTACTATCTCTCTGTCAAGGTAATTTTAACAACATATCTTCTAGAAATACCTTGGCCCATAAGGTGTTCACTATGATGAGACTTTGGGAGACTAATTCTTTCAAAATATTTATAGGTAATTGGTATAGAATTCAATATCTTCTTCAACAATATGTCATTATGCAATACAAAATTCTGGCTAACTTTAGTTATTCACATACCCTTTCAAAATATTAATATACATTTTAATGGGGTACATCCAAATGTAATGGACTTGACTACATAGTTGAGCCTCTTTGACTAAGGGAACCATCAGGTGGACCATTATATTAAATAATTATTGTGGAGAAAACATATCTAATTCACATAATAAGACTACAATCTCCTTATTCATGATGGGAAACTTCCATGGCTCTATAACTTTACTAAACATGGATTTGAAAAATAAGTAGTGTTTAATTAATATATGTTGTAAATTTTGAGGATGAATGTAGTGGAAAGAAACATTCAATAAATCTTTTATAAAAATAAGATAGTCGTGTGATTTTATTCCTTGTAAGTTTAAATTAGTCATTGAAATGATATTATTTATTTTTGATAAATACCCATGTGGAACTTTTACAATAGTGAGGAAAAGGAAAAATTAAAATTTTTTCTTGTTTGGATAGATTGTAACCTGCTAGAGTAAGGAAATTACACCGTTTACCCTTTACCGGTGCCAACTCTTCCCTTATCTGCATTTCAATCAACTATAACCTAACCTTGATTCCATATTTCATGTTTCCAAGATAATTTATTAACAATCCAATAACATTATAACATAATTTTTTTCTACATGCATGACATCAAGAAAATTTCAGACATACAAACAATACCAATATGGTAATTCAAAAAAAATTAATCTCCTCTTAAAAATAGATTTTTATGGTTTTTTTAAATGGTTTATAAAAAAAAGTCAATCTATTTTACTTTTTTGTATAGTTGATCCCCCTTTACTGGAGAAAGTGTTGTACCTTGTTCGATATTCCCATATAATGTTGTAATCTAGGATTTGTATTTATGAAATCAAGGTAAAAATTTCCAATGTCCTAAAAACACAGTAATCATGGAACGTTTCAACCAAACTATGTAGGTTTGTTTTTCACAAATGGGACACCCCATCATTAAATTAATTCTGTTTCCTAATAAATTTCCATAAGAAGGGAATTCATTTATCGTTCTATAGAACATGGCTCTCAATGTTATATCTTCACTTCTATGAGCATTAAAAATTGTAAAACATTTATACCACATCAATTTTAGATTTTTGATCAATTGATCCAAATAGACATCAATATCATTACCAGGTTTCTTTGGTCCAAATATAATCAAAGAAAAAAAATTCTATTTATTCTTCTTGCATATCCATTGAAACAAGTTGTAATTTACTATTATGATGGGCCATGTACTGTGAGTACAACTATATACAAAAAAGGATTTATTCCATCTATAGATAATGCAAGATGAGACTTTCGCAATTTATCTTCAAATTCAAGAAACTCAAAATCAATTTTCTCCCACTAAGGAGAATCTTCTAGATGTTGTAGGTTCTTATTTTTATTTTTTGTATCTACATTTCTAGTTAATTGTCTCGTAGTTTATTGAAATCCTTATAGTCTTCTAAACTGTGGAATGGTAGGACAGTACTATACATATTTTTAAGGAACTGATTCAATTTTCTTGTATCGATCTAAAAAACAGTTAGGGCATTTTATGATTCATTCATGGTCCTTGCGAAACAATATGAAATCATTTGGGAAAGAATGCATTTTTTAGAGATCGTTTCCATTGAACATAACATTTTTTTAGTGTCACATGTTCGACATGGTTTTTCATTTTCTTCTACTGGAACTTACTTCATAAGACCATGTAGTTATTTAAAGCTCATGTCACTCCATCCATAGCCAGCTTTCAGATTATAAAACTTCAATACAGCTAACATGGTTGTTTATATTGTACAACCAGTATACAATGGTTTCTTAGATTAACTATTAAACTCCTCAATTATCTTTGTACAATCAATAAGGTTGTCTTCAATTTTTATTTTAATTTCTTCCATGCGATCTCTAGAATCTTTCAAAAAGGTATTCATATAAAAAGATTCATAACCAATAGTGTCATCCCAATCGTTGTCCACATTTAGTTTTTCCCCTTATTTAGTGCAGTATTTATAGCTCTGATCTATTCTATGACAAATTAGATGTCCTTCCAAATCTCCAGAGTAATTTCTCCCGAATAACAACAATGTAAACATGGACATAGGATTTTAAAAGGGTCGTCTGCATGCTCTCTTATAAACATGATGAACTCATTAAGTCCATCTTTATATTTTTCTATCAAATTATTAGTGTACATCCATTTTGGATCACATCCATACTATTGGGTTCATAAAAGATTAATTTTATACAATATATAAATAAATACTCATAATATATTCATTATAAAAATTATATGACATTAAATATATATAAAAAAGGTACATTCGTATTATTAATTAATATTAATTAGATGCAGTTTTAAAATGTTCTATAATCTGTTAATAACTAATTATAAATTCTTTATAACTAATTTATACATAAAATAATTATAAATACTTTCAATTTCACAAAATATAGTTTGGAATAAAAATTATAATCATATTATAAATTATACTATTATGTATGTAAATCATAATTAGAAAAATAATATTGTTCCTAAAAATGTATTTAATGATATACATTATATCATAATACAAGATATGGTGTAAATATATATCATGCCTTATAACTGGTATGCCATGAAATGAAATAGATAATCCATGATTATCTAATATATTTTATGATATCTTCAGAGAAACATAAAAAGTTCACTTTAAATAGTACTCATATTTTAAAATATTGATAAATATAATAAACATGATTTTATTTTCTATTTGGTGACACAAAAATATTGTATTTTATCACATAAAACATTTTAATTATCCATATAGAATTATATGATATTCCAAAACACAATGAATCAATTTTTTTTTCTTCTGTTGAAATTTATTATATCATATCATGTGATTATATTATTATTTATGATATCTTAATTAATAATTAATGACTTGAATTTTTTTACACCATTTCATGCAACTAGAGATATTAATTACATCATTTATTCCTTTTATACAGAATTTCAAGAATCATATGATGCATTGAAATTCTATTATACTGATGATAATTTTACTTTCATTGAATAAAACATATTTTGGCAGTGGAAGATTACACGAATCCACAACCCATGATATACATGTTATGACAAAGTCCCATGATGAATATAAAATTTTATAAAATGGGCACCCTACACTTATGATGGTCACAACACTTAATTTAATTCAAAATATTTGAGGAATATCCCTATGAAGTAAATATAGTATTCCTACACGGTGTTTCTATAAGGAAATATCATTTCCCAAATTCCATTAAGAGAAGGATGCATAGATTTCCAATT
Organism: Viscum album; assembly: GCA_963277665.1. Classification (NCBI taxonomy): domain Eukaryota; kingdom Viridiplantae; phylum Streptophyta; class Magnoliopsida; order Santalales; family Viscaceae; genus Viscum; species Viscum album. The sequence goes on along the minus strand of OY728162.1, from coordinate 1,367,681,869 downwards.
CTTTATTAGACATATAAAATTTTTTAGGAAGATATGAAAGAAATTATACTTGTCATTCAGAGAAGTCAAAATAGTTTTTAAAATTTTAAAAAAGAAAATTCAATCTTCATTCCTCATTATAATTGCTAAAATCTACTATATGGGAAGCCAATTTCCATTAGAGGGACTATTGTCAAACCTCTAATTATGGCACCTTAGTATTACATTAAACACCATTCTCCTGTTGGTACATTTTATTTTGTTGGAAAAAATTTATTTATAGGGTGGATTAAATTCCACTTAGATGGTGAATATAAGGGTAACCATAGGCCCTTAGGATGTGGTTCTATCTTTTGATGTAACAATAGCCAAAAAAGAAAATTGATTAGAAATAACAATTAAAAAAACCAAAACATCAATAGTCATTCAAACAATGGATCATAACCAAATTGTTTTGTTCATAATCTAAAAGCAAAATAGTATAGAATCCCAGACCACCAATAACAACATCATCGAAGAAGAAATCAAAAATGAAACAAAAAATACACAAATAAAATTAAAAGCCCTACCTCTCTAGGTTGAAGAAAATATGAGACCCTCTTTGAAAACCCAAACTAAAACCAGACACTAGATATTGGATGAAATGTTCAAGCAATTGGAGTTAGTCGAGTGGTGTGATTGGAGCTTCGATTCACCAATGAGTAACGATGGTTGTGGGTGGTTTATGTGGAAACCTTCTGATATGGAGATGGGTTCACAAATTGTTATTTTTTTAAATAGATCGGGACACTTATCAGTGCTGAAAAATAAGAGCTAACAAAGAGTCCTTTTGTCATTGCAAAAAAATCACTCATAAAATCTATCTTTATCAGTAGTAAATTTTTAGCGCAAATAAATGTTCATTTTATCAGTGCTTAGTTAACCACTGATAAACACCTAACTTTATTAGCGCGAAAAAGTACTCATAAAGAAACTCTTATATGTGCTTATCACTTAAATGCTGAGAATGGATTTATTATTATAATTATAAATAAAAAATACATATATATATATATACTTAATAAATATATATAAATATAAATATCGTAAATATATTCTGTTTTTAAATATATTTATTATAATTTCAAAATTACTTATTTTCAATTACAGAAATATTTTTACAGAATAATATATATATCTTTATATATATCTATATAATTATACATATATATAATTAATAAATAATTATAAATATAAATATAGTAAATTTATTCCATATTTAAGTAAATTTATTATTAATTTAATAATTATTAAAAAATAAATATTTATTTATTTATAATTATATAAATACTTTTTATAATGATTTAATTATAATTATAAATATATATTTGTATAAATATAGTAAATGTAAATTTATAAATATATTTATTTATAATTTTTTTCCAAATAGAATTTTAACATTATTAGTGAATATCTAATTTTAAGTGCATGCATATATGTTAAAAATGAGTGAATTGAGTAAATTATGAATAAGTACACTAACAACATTGAAACAATGGATAAGTTGTGTGTGTGTGCATTGTATATAAAAATGCATTAATTACATATATATGAAATGATTATAACACCCATTTGATCTATGTTAAATTAAAAAATCAAAAGACATTCAATTATATGTTCATTACACTATGCGATTAGTTAGTATTTTTTATTCATATTAATTTTTAATTATTAACCATTATTAAAGAAATATATGACTTTTTAATGTATATCGCATAAATATTTGTAATATATAAATCATATTTATATACATTAATATATATCTATATATATAATTTATTGACATTAATTATCATAATTACTTAATTAGTAAAATGTTCAATATTTAATAATGTATAATAAATTCATTCATTTTCATCAATAATAATATAATAAATAGAAGTTTTAATATTGTTTTAATAAAATAATTTTTTATTTTTAATTTATTTTATTATTTTATTTTAGTTATTCAGATGTTTATCATCGCCAAAACAACATTGATAAAGGTATATTTTATGAGGGTAAAAGATAAAGCTCTAACAATGGTTTCCTTTATCAGCATTAAAAAATGGTTGATAAAAGGATAAATTTATCAACTATTTATTTAGAATTGATAAATATTCTATTTATTCGTGTTTTGTTTCGAGCGCAGATAAATATCAGTGGTGTGAAAGGACTATTTTTTAATAGTGTTAACACTCCAGTTGTAAACCCACATTCTTGATGATGATTCATTTTTAACTAATGGTTATTCAGTGGAAATTAGGTCCATATAGTTACTAATACAAAACTAGGTTTATCCAGTGCCAGGGATTTAATAGTGCTAGCTAAAGACACTACTAAAGACCCTCTTTATCTGTGAAAAATGATTTTTTAACTAGGACAATTTATTAGTTATTTTTTAGTTGCGTCGATAAGGGTATTATTAAAAAAACTCATTAAAAATAATATATTAATATATTAACATATTAATATTGATATAAATAAAATATACTTATTTTACATATGTTTTAGAGATGGAAAATATGAATTTAGACTTAATATATAATATATTTAGTGAAAATGACTTATAAAAAAAATTTAAAAAAAATTTTAATTAATAATTTTCTTATTATTACTATGTAATAGAAATTTAATATCAATTTGAAGATAATAATAATAAAAAAAATTAATAAATCATCTAAAATTAGTTGAAAATATAACTCAAACATTAAACAACTAAAATTTTGACCTGAGTGTCCATTTTGGCTCAACCGCATATCAAATCGAATCCTGAGATGATATCTATTCCCTTAGTGACATAAGTAATCCGTTGTAAACATTTTTGAAGAAAAAATGTCTCATAATTCCCAAAATATTTAGTTTTTAGTCAGGGTACCCTATGTTTTTAACATTCGATGGAGTTTCTGCCTTGTTTACGGGGGTATTATTTTCTTTTTTGGGTGGTGACTAAATTTATTCCTTGGTATTACATTCATAATGATATTATGATGTTAAAATATTATTTTTCTTCAAACATAATATTATTTTTAATTAAATATATGCTTTATATCTTATATTTACTTATAATAAATCATTCATATAACAACACATATTTACATATTCAAAAAAAAGTTACATTCTAATATATATATATCAATACATATTCTAAAAATGTATTTAAAACAATATGAAACCATTTTCTACATTATACAAATATATTTATAATGTTTATATATAAATATATTTCTTTATTAAGAAAAAATATATATTTATATTATATTCTAGTATATTTAAATGAATATAATATATAATATATTTTAATAAATATAAGTAAATATATCACGCACACACATATTATATTAATTTATTTAAAAATAATTATATAAAAATATGAATAAAAATATATATGTAAATATATATGTGAATATATATATATATATATAAACATAAATATCATGAAACAAACAAAAAACCAAAATGGTGTAGAAGTAAAGGCCTTCCATCTTTGAAGTAGAGGTGTAGGGTTCGAATCCGGGTAGGCACACATGAGGCTAGACATTATAAAAGCACTGATAAAAGTGGTTGTAGGGTGAAAAGAGCATATAAAGGTGGGGGAGTGATGTTAGAGGTGTCGTGAAAGTGATGATAAAGGGTTTGGGCTCATGAAAGTAAAAAAAATAATTTCAACATCTTTAACATCAGTAAAAAAGCCTTGATAAAGGGAGACTTTAATAGTTCTTTTTAGCACTGATAAAAGATTCATAATGTTATCCACACTCTATTTATGATCACTTTTTAGCACTGATAAGGGATTACTATATCACTATTAAAATTCTCATTTGTATTATTTATTTCTCATAATGATCTATTCAATTTATCTTGATTATATACCATGATTTAGTTTCCTAAGGTGACTCTAGTGGAAGAAGAAGAAGGGGATGAGGATTCCATCATTAGGATAGTGACAGACTCCCTTTTCTATTCTCCTATGATTCTCAATGTTCTTATTTTTTCAAAAAAAGTTCTCTCAAACATTGGGTCAAAACCAATGAGGTGAGACAAGTTGAATATTTACATTTTATGAAATAATTTAAAAAACATTATAAAACAAAAACATTGGACTCCTTAAAAATGAAATCAGGATTGATGAGAAAGGGTCATGGGGTTCTTAGAAAGAAAATTTTTGATCCCAAGTAAAATATTGTAGTATTGGGACTCAATATTGTCTCAAGATTGGGTAGTTCCATGTGTGTGTTTCTCTTTTTATATATGGGTTCAATTGGTAAACGAAATAAGGGAATTAAACTATATTAAATGTAAATTAAATTTCAAAAGTTATTTACTAACCATGAATAATCCCCTTATATTACGTATTAAATCATTATTCCAACTTATACTCTATTTTTTCTATCTAATCAGGTGAAATATCACTCTGTTACCCTTACTAAAAAATTTGGGTTCAACTAGAGGAATGAAATGTCCATTTTAACCACTAATCTCCCATGGAATAAAAATAAGAGATCTCTAATAAACTTTAGGCCAAACCACTATTAATGATCACAATAAATAGAGAGTACCTAAGAGAAATATATGTTCAATCTAGTTAATAAGGTAAGATGAATTCAAAATAAAAGAAATATGAAATCTCTTAATGTTAATACAATTTGAATGAATTTCGAGAGATAAAATCATAAGAGGTTGAACAATTAAAATATAGAGTTTATTAATAAAGGGGATATGAAGCATCTTGTTGGATCAATCACTAATGGAAAAGTGTTCCATGATCAGATAGTTACAACCAAATTACAAGAGATTGACAAATAAATAAGCATGTTACAGAAGCAGCTGTGAAAAAACATAATCAGTTGATTCAGAAATCGTCCCCCTCTCTAGTAAATATTTCGCTATTTATAGTGATTCCCAATTATCTATTCATGATATGAAAAATTAATGATCCTTACTTACGATCTCTAATGATATCAGATCTTCATGAATAATCATTATTTCATTTAATAGTATTAATTATATTCTTCATCAAATTTGGAAACATGTCTTGCTCAAGGAGAAATGGGGTAGACTTGCTTAAGTTCATCGTAGCTCCACTGGATGTAGAATTATTTTTGTATTAGGAATATGGTGTATGTGTTGGACACATAATTATATTTTGGGAATTATTATATGGGATTTATGGGTTTGGAATCGATGAAATATTTCATCTTCCAGTTCCTCATGATTTCTTTAAGATAAAAAATAATGGTTCTTTTGGTATGCCTTTATTTTTAATGTCATCATATGGATGAATAGAGCTAGTACACTTTTATTTAATTTAATTTCAAGGAACTAGCCTGATCATGTTATCTCAAAAATATAATATGGTTGAAATAGAGTACCCATGGTTCTGGTTTTGAAAGCATTTTTGATCCAACTTGGGGACTAAAATCTATATGGCTCACAACTAGATGATGTCTTGGAGGAAGGCTGGTATGAATGGCTACATGTGACCTGGTTATCATGAATGCAAATTGGAATTGGGAATGTGGGTAGATATTGTAAATTTTAGTTCAAACCACATTATCAATTTTATAGCATTAGTATTTGAGAATATAAAACCACATCAGGAGAAAATATCTTCAGCATAGAATGGATTGGATTTATTTGTACTTCATCAATCTGAATCAAGTACTCAATGTTAATATTGTATTTGATCCAGGGCTCCTAATTTTTTGCCTCTATGGATTCAACCCACTAGAACAATCAAATAAATATAAATTAGAAATGTTCTTCAAGAATCAGTTCTTGGGTGACCAGGAATACTTGAATTTGAGAAAGGAATTTTTTAAGCATGTGGAATGTTCAATCATCAGACCACAAATTAGTGAAATGGGAATGAGTTGAGGCTTACATAGATTTTGGACCTGCACTAGGGACATGACATATAAATAGAAAAAATAATTCCACCTCATCCTGGTAGTCAAAGCCTCAAAACTTCCTAAATTTTGGTTCTATGAAGCAATTTTCAATCATCGGTATATTCTGTATTCTTAATCTATAATGAGTTTGGTGTGGTATTCATCCTCCTTGGAATATCGGTTCTTTAAATGATGATCATGTAATACTTCTTCAAGACATGGATTTATATTCAATTAGAATGAAATAACTATAGGTCATCATCTTAGGCTGGAACAAGGTTTTCCATCTTCCTTGGTGGAGTTCTATTTCCATCCGGTGTCATAACCTTGGATCTCAACTAAATTTAATCTATCTAGTAGAGTATTTTAGTTATTCTTATTGATTGAAAATAATAGTGAGCTTCATTGGGTGTTCATTGTTCATCAATAAATGGTGTCTTATTCAAATACTTCCACATTGCTTCGGGTATGGTACATTGATCTCTATATAGTTGTGATTTAGATCTGGTAATGACATAAGATGTAGAATTTTGCTTTAATAGTACTGAAACTTCAATTGGTGCCAGATGGAGTTTGATTTGGGCAGAATTGGAGAGCATTGAGCTGGAGGATCTTCATCTCAGATTAGTAGTGGAGATTTAGTTTTTTCAGCAATGGGGGCAGGGGCTTCCCACAGATCGAACAAATATATCGTGGGCGAGGGAAGATGATAGTGAGGTAATGATATTGGCAGGAGGGAGCGGAGTTAGCATGAATTTGGAATGGTATAGGAATGGTGGCACACTGGTAGTATGGGTGTTGGAATAGGGAACTGTACGAGTTTGAGTAGTAGTAATATTATTTTGGTATGTTAGAGGATTATAAGGGAGGTAATTGAAGCATGGAGTGATGATGATAGCTAGGCTTGGTGGTACCAGATGCAGTGAGTGGTAACAAGTATGGAAAGCGGTATAAAAATGAATTAGTGGTAGTACTTTCAGAAATAGAAAGATGTTGGTAGTTAAACTAGGTGGTGGTCATATAACTGGTGGTAGCATGTGTCAACGATAGTAGAAAAGTCACCGATAAAAATGATATAAGAGGACCCAATAATAGAAATGTTTTTCCATTGGTTGGTAATAAGATGGTAACTATAGTAAATTTTTTTTAATTTGAGAATAATATATTTTTCAATTCCAAAATGGATATATATTAAATTCCAAATAAATTAAAACAAAAATTGAAACATTATTCAAAACTGAATTCCATTTTTATATTAGATTTAGAAATAAACACTATTTTTATCAGTTAAACAATTAAAATTTAATAAAAATTCAAAATTTATAATACCAATTATTTTTAAAACCCATATATATTTATGTATTTCCATAAAATTAAAAAAAATAAATAAATCAATTAAAATAAAAAAAAAATATTTTTGGGAACTAATTATAGAGTTAGATTCCAAATAATTTTATTTCAAAATAAAAAATCAATGAATGAAATCACGTTTAATTCAAAAAACTAATTGATCATTAAGAACAACGTTTGTATCCAATTAAAAATTATACTTATAATTCACAGTCCCAAGAAATTACAGATTTTACCATGATTTAAATTAAATTTGTGAGTATTTTTAATGAATAACACATATTTCTAAAAAAATAAATTTAGTTCACATAACCAATACTTACAAAAATCAGTTCCAAAATCTATTTCACATGCCCTAAATTTTTTGGTATCCCCAAAAGAAAATTATAATAATATTTAAAGAATGGTATAAAAGAGAATATCCAAGGAAGAGGTAATAGTCTTAATAAAGTTCTATCAAGTTTCTTTTTTATTTAACCTCCTCAAAATATATTATTAATCAAGTCAAGCTAGAAGGTAATATTGTGACCATTTATTAAAATAAAAGAAAAAGTATAGGGGAGACATACAAGGTCAAAAAAATGGACTTTCTGTCATCCATTAAACAACGAGTTAGAGGTCATAATAGGACATTTCATTTCCATAATCAAAATCATCATCTTCCTCCCACTCAGATTGGGACGTACCTTGGTTGAGGATCCTTTGAATATCAGTATTTACCATACCCAACAACTTATGATATCGGGTAGAAATATCCTGTGGTGTGAAAGAATATTCCTTCCTTGGACTTCTCTTCGAAGGAACATGATTGAGACCCACACAGTCATACACCTTCCCTTTTCTATTTAAGAGTGCATCCTTACAGGAAGAATGACCACCACTATCCATTGCCTATAGGGGGTGAAAAAATCCATCCCTTCCACATCAGATATTTTAACCATCTGTATCTGAAGATGATAATAAATATATTGATGACCATCACCATATAATGTATCCTAATGGGTGTGAACATACTGAACGGAATCACCACCCATATCAGTAAAAGAGGCATCTAACTTTACTTTATCAAAGATAGTAGCTATAACAACACCCCCTTGTTGTGGGCCTACAAAAGGACTAGAATTCCTGGTAGGATTTGGAGGGATAGTGAAAATAGTATACCCAAGACCAAGCATCATAATCGAGGAAGAGGAATGACCCTTAAAAGAACCGGACACATCCTTAAACTCATGCTTCTTCCATGATGCACATCTATCATAATCTGTTTGATTCATCTATATATTTATAAAATATCTCTAAGGATTCCCTTTCATAGATAAAAAGAAACAAACCACATTTTCAAAACATGTGTCCTTAACATGGCCAATTTTTTGACCCTCATAACAAAAATGAGAAAGTCTCTCATTCAACAACTTAAAAGGGATGTCATCATCCAAAGGTGATATAATGATATGATGAACTAAGTACTTGATTAGGTTAAACTCCCCCAGTATCATAGAAATGTTCCCAAATTTGGCTACCTAAGTGGAATAATCCATTATAATTTTAATACTAATAAAATATTCTATGTTAAAAAGAATTTAAGGATGCCAAAGTATCCAATTGAGGCCAACAATTTAATCTAGACCTAATCTCTAGTATTATTTAAATCCAATGGATTGAAATGGAAATCCCATTCACAGATGTAAATCATACACAGATTTAGACAAATGGAACCATTCCCCCATGCCATGTGCTTCATTTCCTCAGTTAAAGAAATGATGTGAAAGAAGACTCTACCCATGGGAATTCATCTCCAACTGAAGATTTCTAGATACCAGATAATTTATGAACCAAATTATCATGTTTCCAAGGATTAAAACCAGTAGGAAGAACTTTACCAATTTAGTAAATAAATAAAACATGACATTTAATGAAATAAAAGGAATAATAATAAAGGAAAAATTAGTTTTTAATAAAGTAAATAGGGATTATAATTTCATTATTCTAGAGGGTATGTGTAACAACCCAAGAAAATTGAAACTTAAATGGTTAAATGTTACTACCCATGCCCACACGGTGGACATTTTTTAGGGATATTTCTAGATTAAAACTCCCCAGTTAGGCATTATTTTCATTGTGTAGTGATCAGGATGAGTGACCTTTTGGGATGTTTCCCAGGGCATGTGGGTGAGGAAAAACAGAATAAAAGAACATTTGTTTGCCTTTTGGAATAGTCATTAGTATGAAAAGTAACCCAAATGGGTAACAAACTGTGGTGTGTTAAGAAGGAAACCAAGGTATTATAGGAGATCCATGCAGTCATATGTCCATGTTCAAGACTCGAGAATGGTTGGGTCATAAAAAATTGAATGAGATCCCATACCCATCCGAAAGCGAAAAGGAAGATACTGGGTTTCAGGTTTTCCGTCCACAATGAGGGTATCATGCATTACTGGGGTGGAGAGTGTAGTACCCCAAGAAGAGTGAGGCTTAAAAGGATAATTTTTTACGATCTATGTGAACAAGGCTTACCTTTCTTTTTGGAAGACTTCCAGATTATTACTCCATAGTTAATCATGTTTGGACTGGAGTAGTGATCAGAATGGGTCACCTTTTGGGAAGCTTCCCAGGGTGTGTGTGAGTGATGAAAAATAACATTGAATGAAAATATGTTTTCTTTTTCATAAAGTAATTATTTTTATAAATGACCCAAATGAGTAATTTCTTATGTTGTGTTGAGAAGAAAAAAAGGTATTACAAGATACCCATGGGGTCATATGACCATATTCAATACCCGGGGAAGGTCGTGTAGTTATAGTATAAGTCATAAAAGAAATACATAAGTGAAGAGGCATTGATTGGGATTTAGTTTTATGGTAAAAAATGAGGGTTTTGTTATTTAAAGAGGTAGAGACTATAAAACCCCTATAAAATTGTTACATAAAAGGCTACGTATTACTAGACATGACAAAAAGGTCTACGTTTATTTTAATAAGACTGAATAATTAGAACTCCATAGTTAGGAATTTTTGGCATGATGTAGTGATCCAGATGGGTGACCTATTGATAGGTTTCATAGAGTGTGTGTGAGTGAAGAAAAAACACACTGATAGAACATGTGTTGGCCTATGGGAAAGGCCATTAGTTTGTTAAGTGACCTTGATGGTTAAAATCATGTGGTGTCTTGATAAAGAAACCAAGGTATTACTAGAGACACATGGGAATAAATAACATGGTTCGTGGCCCATGGAAGGATGATTCATGATAGGTTAAATCATCCGTTGAGATTCAAGACTCAAGGTAAAAGATTTTTCTTTAAAACCATGATTAAATGTTTTCATTTCCCCTTTTAAGTCTTTCTCTCCCATATCCATATTATTTATGTTTGATTAGGAATATTATTATCTATACTAAAATTATTGTTTAACGTTTTTATCTTCTATATTTGACTTAATTAAAAAAAATTAAAAAAGAATCTATTAACACTTTTCATATGGGTCCCTTTTGAACTTGTTTACAAAATTATGAAAAGGTTGTTTTTTAATGGTTACCGCTTGATGAGATTTTCTCATAACTATGTTTTTTGTTCATTACTATTATTAATTTTCATATTTACATGGGTTTTTAATGAAGATACTATCCCAATTATTCTGTGAAATGTTTTATGAGTTATCTAAAGAAAATGTTTTTTCTTCATATTTTTGTGCCATATCTTAAAGTGATTTTTCTTATATACTCAAATGTAATTTTTTTAATTTTTTGATTAAAATACAAGATTAGATATGATATTGTGATTTTATAGTACTTAATAATTATAGATGACAATCGGTGAGTGTGGGATATATTCCTCTATTGTATTTGGTAGTGATTGAGTCTCTAAATATAAAATGTCGGAAGTAACAAATAAGTTATTGATATTAAAAGGATTATATGAAAGGGTGATTTGAAATAGGTGATGAATATGATACCCTAAGATTCCATCATATTTTTTCTATGACATATCTATGTTTTAATTTATTTTTAAAACAATTTTTGAATTCACATGTAGTTATGAGTTCATAGTTTAATATGTTAAAAGGAAAATATTTCAGGGGTTTTCATGTTTTTCAATGTACTAATGGGTTTCCATTATTTTTATATCCCTTATCGATATTTATATGCTCATACCACATTTTCAAATGATTTGACAATATTTAATGATATGTGGGATCGATATAAATTCAAATCTTATGGTTATAAAGAATCATCTTAAATGAAACAGATGTTTAATAAGTGAAACATGAGTGTTAATCTAAGAACCTATTTTATGGGGAAAATATACACCGTGTGAAATTTTACAATTTTAAATGTAATTTTACTCTTAATTATCTAAAAATATAAAAATAAAAGGTCATTGGAATTTTTGGAAATGAAATCCTTACTTTAAATAAAATAAATAATGGATGGATTTCTGCATGGTTTTATTGTAATGATGTGCCAAAATACATTAAATAACTATCATTGGTGGGATTAGGAACGGGGAATCCATGACAAGGGTCACTGACGTTATAAATGTTTTGAAATTGTAAACTACCACCCATGTGCAACTCTCCCTTCCCTCCACTTATGATCACTATTCATGAAAGGATAAATATGTTATAAAGGGAATTACAAAGATATAAAAAATATTACCATTATGGTTCACAAAGTGTGTGTAGGTACTCCCTGATCTCAATTTAGTAGAGTTTTAAATTTTATAATCCATATACCCTATTTTTTATAGGATTTAGAGGATGCGAGAGTGATTTGGGAAGTGAATAATAGGTTAAGTGTTGCATTTTGAGGCTTTAGAGGTAAACCATGACCAAGAGTTATATACAATACACCATGATTTTTTGATTACTCGTGGTCTTATTTTGTCCCATAGTTAAGTGAACATTATTTAATGAATAAATGGCTGGAGTTGATGATAGTTTTTTTTCAAACATTGTATAATCATGTTGGATTTTTTTGTTAATTGGGAGGTGATCAGAATCTTTTGTAATGAAGATAAAATTATATAGAGATATTGGGTATTGAAAATCTAGAAGTGGAGGTGCATTTTTCAATGGAAGAAAATGTACTATCAAGATTGGTGAGAAACATGTAATCAACTCTCTTAGTTCAATTTAGATGGAACATATTTCAGCTTCAAAGTCATGCACACAACTGGTATGGATGAAATAATAATTGTAGGTTCTTGGGGAGGAGGTGAAACTACCCATGGTATTATATTGTGATATCTAAATCATGATAGATCTAAAAAGGGATCTGGTACAAAAATATACAAAATAATATATATATAAATTTAGTATCATTTCATTAAAGACAATGTAGAATAATGTGTTATCAAACTAGAACATGTGGTCCAAAATCAACAAGTGGTATCAGAGCTACATTATTATGCAATGAATATATCTTTAAGAAGGACTCTAATATAGAGAATAAAATATATTTAAAAGGTGTTCCTTGGTTTCATGGTTATCAAAATCAGATATAGAATAATTATATGATATCTCTGTCCCAATATTTTAGCGTTGAATATATTTACTACAACTATATAAGGAATACATGTTTGTGACACTTTAGTAATGTCTATAGATGAAACGAAAAATAAATTTTTTGATACTAATTCAAAGTATCAAAAATTAATTATTTATAGCCTTATCAAAAAATATATACAAAAAATATATGGACTGCACATAAAAAAATCTATATGGGACAAGATGGATAATTATTATGAAATGGATAACAACGTGGAAGAAGAAATACTATAATGGTGACACTATAATTTTTATGATTTTATAATTATTAAAAATTAAAATATTAATATCTTTTTCAATTATATCATTGAAATCATGGATCCATTCATTGGCTCAATAATCAAAAGAAGGAAGTTGATAACATGAAATATTTTCTCATATGATTTCCCACCCTTGTAAAATGACAAGGTGTTGGATCCTGAAGAATAACACCTCACTAACACGACACTTGATGATATTAAAAATAAATTGGTGGATTGAGAAATATGTGTGAAACAAAAAATATAAATGGGTCATTCCTAAAAAGAGAGTGATTTCAAAAAATAATTAATCATAAAATGCATGAAGATAATTTCTTTTTCAATGTGGAAGATTCCACAATAGAAAAATTTTATGAAAAGAAATTTTAAGATCCTAAAGAAGTTACCTTGAAGGAATTGTTATTTTTAATGTCAAACTCAAATAATATGTTGGTGAATTATAAATTCAATGTAAGAACCACTAAAATATAGGTGGTTTATAGAAGGAATAAAATATATATATTAATCAATTTGAAGCTAATGTCGCTTAATTGGAGAAGGTGGTGGAATAATTTAATGTTTCTAAAAATATGTACAATGTCATCATTGATTTCAATGTAAAAATAAAAGAGATATCTAAAATGATTGATGATATCAATATCTAGTTTAAATAAAAAAAGGAACAGGGTTTAGTCCCTCAATGAAGAAGTTATATATTTATGGATGAATCTTGTAGTAGAATAAATTGTGGATGGAAATAAGTAGAAGCTATAATTTAGAAATTTATCTGATTAGGAGTTAATTGAAACAGGAAGAAGAGGTATGAGGCCTGTTGAGAAGATTACGAGCAAGTTTTCTCCCATATGGGAAGATAAAACATAAAACGTCAAGAAACTTACTATACAGAATAAAGGAAAGTATAAAATTGGCGAAGACACTCAAACTAAAAGACAAATAAAAAATTTAAGAAACAACTCTATAAATATAAATATATGGATAGTAATTGATATAAATATAATTATTTTGTTGAATTTAAAATTATTTGGATTTTTTGGACATACTACGACATAGTATATAGAATTAGAACTATATTAGAGAGGTGAAGCTACTGGGAGTCGACAATAAAGAATGAGAACATATTTTACATCATGAAGAAGCCAAATTCCTTTTATAGTTATTGTAATAACCCTTCTAATTTTGGGTATAATAAATTAAATAGTAGGTAACACCAAATTCCAACTTACTCCAATAGAATCAAATGGGTAAAGGCTGTTATTTTTTTTACCGATAGGAGGATGATATTGTATCGGTAGTCAATTCTTGGTGAACATGTGATGATCATGTAGTTGATGAACATGGAGATTAAAGACAAGTGATTATGGATAAAAAGAAAATATATAAAATAGGTTTTAAAGTATTTGGAAGTAGTTGGATAAGTCCCTAAGATCTCATACAACATTTTTAATTCCAAAATACATTGAGACTTTGGATAAAAATTAAAAAGGAATGAGGATTTCACGAGACACTATACAACTTGAAAGACATTCATGGTATGAGATGAAAAAATGGTTATGTATTAAACTTTATAAGTTTTAAGTGGATTTTGTTTGAAACATTTAGTTCATTTGTCTTTGAGATAATTTGAATACATTCGTGGAAGTTTAAAAGAATATTTTAACATTGAATGATTTTTGAGTTGGAGAAAAGAAAATAAACAAAGTAAAACATTACCAAGATTTTATGTGACTTTGTTAGGATTCATACAGAATTCGTAAGACGTTTTTTATAAATTTATAAGGCTTTATGTGGCATCATATTAATTTGATTTAGTGCATATGACTTTCCAATATTATAAAAATTGAAAAATGAATTAGTTCTTAAGACTCTACCAAGGACTCCGTAAGGCTTATAAAGTCTTATGAAAACATTAGAAAGCGCTTAATAATTTTGAAAAATTAGAGAAACTTGCTATGTTTTTAAAAAAATCATATCATAAATTTTTTATTGTTTTAGATTATTTTTGAAGATTAATTTTTGGAAGGTATTTCTATACATTAGTTGAGATGATGTTAGGAATGTTCTTCAATGATTTAAACATCATAATTAATCAATTTTTTTTGATAAATGATTTATTAAGAATTTATATGAAACCTGACCTGTAGAGGAAGACCACACAATAGAGTGATTGAGAATGAATTATAAGGAAAATGTGTATCTATGATGTGAGGATAGGTTCTTTTATAAGATCTCACTACGGTGAATGATTTGAGAGGAGTTTTAATGGGATGTTGATAACACAATAAAAGATTCCCCATCATGAGGTTGCACACATGCGAACCTTATTTCTAGCATAGAACCATTTAGATTATTATATATTTTATAAAGATTTAAAATATGTAAATATATCATGTTTTAAAGAGTTTTAGATAAATATATTTATAGGGATTTAAATGGTATCTAAATAAGAATGAATACCATGATAATTATTTGTAATTAAAGGTAAATTTTACAATAGTAGCTATCAATGACTAATTTAAATTTAAATAGAAGAAAAAAATGGTTGAAGGTGAATATTTTATGGAAATAATTTACACTTACAATAAAATAAATATAAAATAATAAATGAAAATAAATTAGATCATGACTAAAACATAGATCATTCTATGTACTAAGAATAATTAAAGGAGTTTGTTATTTGACGAAGGGAAGAAGATAAATATATTTTTTAGGATGTTCAAAGGCTCATGAATTCATTGGAAATCATTTTTAAAGGTTTATTTTTATTGTATTTATTTTAGATCATAATTGGTAAAAACCAACCTTTTTAATAGGTTTAAGTCCATACCATTTCCTATATATTCTTCTTGATATTAAAAGAAAATTTTTTCTGTGAGCGATAGTATATATAACACACCAATAACGTAGTCATCCTTTCAAGAGTTGAATAATGGTATAAATTTTATTGTGTTAAGATTTTCATTGTATCATAATATGTTTTTAGATAATGGTGATGAATTAGAATGAGTGTTTTTAAGTGTTTGGTGAAAAGATAAAAATATATATTCACCCCTACCTTCACTAGTTGTGTTTATTACCCTTGAGTGATCCTAATGGATGATATCTAATTTATGTAGAAAATATATTATTTCACTAATATTTTTTCCACAAACCCTCATAAATGAATTAATAACAAAGTAATTTCTATGTTCTATTGAAGAGGGATCAATATTTAGAAATAGATAATGGTGTCCTATATTCTCTCTATTGGGCTTGATTTTATTGATTATGTCCAATATAAATTTTCCATGGGAAATGAAACTTCATAATGGCCTATAAATGCCAAAAAACATTGAAAGCTATGGAAATACTATAGATAAGTTGTTTTCCTCTTTACCATTAAAGAATATGACAAAATTTATGTGTTATAGAAATAATTTTTTAGATTATGTTTCATATAGTTTATTAAGGAAAAAAAAGGTAAAAAATCCAAATCATATTAGCTATCAATAATTTTAAGACTCCATAATGCATGAAGAATAAATATTAGACGATGTTTTCAATAGAGTTAATATGTTTGTTAAAACCATAAGTAGATTTTTGGAGAATCTATAAGACTCTAAAACTGTGAAGAAGCTCATGAGGATTCTTCTTGAAAAATTTTATGCAAATATTTTCTCCCTTTGAAGAAAGGTATATCAATGAATTTACTATTAATGAAATTAATGGTACACTAATCTTTTATTAAAGAAGAATACATGCCACTATTAATTGAAAAGTAAAAAGGGAGATTGAAATTATATTAAAAACCTTCTAGGTTATAAAGATTAAAGAGGAGCATGGTTGTTCTAATGGAGGATAAATTATGGAATATTTTTTAATGAAATTATTTATTTAATTTCAAGAACGTTATCTCATGGGAATGGAAAGTTTGAAATTAATCTCTATTTTAAATTATTTAATTATAGAAAATTTAGGCCTTTTTTTGATAATTGTAGTATAAAAATTAGTGGAGAAAGTGAAGATGATGAAGCTACCAATAAGGTAACCATTAAAGAATTATTAATTAAAAAAAAGTTAGTGAAATTGATAGGAGAAAAGTTTACCCAAATTCCTAAAAATGTGATTTTTTTCAATTTGATAAGGCGTGTTAGACCTTAAGGAAATTGGTAAGGATATGGAGCTCCATAAGAAGATTCTTAAAATGTTCTCATGTAATAAGAGGTAGGATAAGTTGAACCATCTAAAGATTAATAAAATATATATAGTGAGAATACAATATAATAAATATAAATAACTAAATTATACCATATATAAATATATATGAAAATGTTCATGAATAAAATAAGACGACTGGGAAAGGGTAATTATTGATTAAAAGAAAATTTAGATAAGAAAAGTCAACTTCATGATGAGAAATATAATTTAGTAAAATAAATTGAGTGATTGAATATTGAAATTTCTGTGAAGTAAAAAACCATTAGATATATGGATTCCACTATTATCCTTGTTGATGACTATGTTTATAGGATGAAGAAGAAAATAATTTATGTTAAGAAGAAAAAATGGAAAAGAAAATGTGATTAGGATAGAACTATTTAAGAAAAGAGTGAGTGTTCTAACCAATTGGTTTTAAGAACTATTGTTTTTCATGAAAATAAAAATGTTTAATAAAATAATTTTGATATTCCACGATAAAAGAAAAAACCAGATTTCAGAAGAATCTAGTGGAAGAAAACATTATGAATATACTAGAAAACTAGAGGAAAAGTAAAAATATCATCAGGAATGGACGGGGAAGGGTTTAGTAAACTAGAAAACATCATTGTCAAGGATCTTAGAGATATTTAAACAAAAATAATATTATGAGAAAAACACAACTAATAAATAAAAAAAGATGGAAAAAATCACTCAGTAATAATATTTCATTCATAGAAGGAGGATTTAGAGATACCATTAGTGTTGGGTTATGATTAACCATGAGGCCAATAATTTGTAGTGTAACATGTGTTTATTGGGTCATAGAAAAATCATGAATCAAGGGATATTACAAAATATTATTGGTTGAAAGATTTTTATAGGCACCAATATCCTAATTCGAAAATTGAGGTAAAGAAAATATTTGTGAAGTTACCAGAATCTTATAGAATATTTGATCAAGAATGTAAAACCTTAAATGAGTGTCTCAAAATTATATGATCCCTAACAAGCTTATGTGAGAGATCTAGAAGTTTGAAAAAACAAGGTCAAGTTAAACATAAAGCTATTGTGGTTAAGGGATCATATATGGTTATCGATATGGAGAAGCCATGGATTATGGAAAATGGTTGTTTTTATCACATTATATGTGATTTGACCGATTTTGAAAATATTTAAATGTATTAAGAATGAGGTTTCACATTCATCAATGATATATTAAAAAATATTAATGTTTTTGGAATAGTTAGTGTTGGCGAAATCAGATCAGGACACTCTCATTTGGGAGCCTAGTACCAATGAGACCCTCAATACCATAGCTATATTCAACTACTCTTGTGATGTACAATCCCCATCACCCAGGTGGCTACTTTCCTTTAAGACCTTCTTCATCCCACCCACTGATTTTCTGCTTTTATTGAAAATATGTATGAAAAGAATACCAGTTCAATTCACTCTTCCAAGGATTAGAATTCATCTTGCCTCGGCCTGAACTTTATGTTATGGTGCTATTGAATCCCTTGAGAATATTATCCTCTCTTTTCCCCTCATTTTCAGGTTATGGAATTATATTCAGGAAATTACAGGGTGTTCTTTAAATATCATCTTGATGGAAGGGCTGCTTTGTTCTGCTGCATATGCTCAATGCAGTGAACAGGTGAGGAATCTGACTATGGTTGCTGTTGCAGCCTCTATAGGCTTCATTTTGAAGGCCTGAAATTCCTATCTCTTTAATGATATCACTACCACTATTTATTCTGGTGTCAAATCTATTTACGGGGCGATTTTCACAGATTCCAGGATTCAAACTGGTAGCATGAAAAATGATTTAAATGAATTTATTTTTCTGAGGAATTTTGGTGTTAGTGGTAGACCCAAAACACCCTTAATGTTGAAGTCCATGAGATGGATTCCCCCATCCCTTCTTGGCTGAAAGTTATTATTGATGGAGCGGCTATAGGGACACCTAGAACTTCAGGCTGCAGTGGTGTCTTTCGCACCTATCGAGGCTTTATTTAAGGTTGTTTCTATCATTTTATTGGGCATGGATCTGCTATTGAAGCTTAATTATTGTATATTATCAAAGAAATCAAATATTCTATTCATTTTGGTTGGCGTTTTATATGGATAGATTCTGATTCAATGGTGGCAGTGGATTTAATGAAACGGTGATCCAGGAATGTCCCATGGGCTGTGGTGCCTTATTGGGTTGAATGCCTTCACCTTCTTGATGATTTTATCTTTGATGTGACACTTGTTTACAGGGAGGCCATTCAAGTGGCTGATGCGCTATAAAATTTGGCTGTTGAAGAGTCATGTTCTGAATGGTCCTTTAAGGCTCCTAAATGATGCATGTGCTTTGTTGAGGCAGACACCTGTGGCACAGTGTTTACCAGACTTTGTAAATCTCCTTTCTAATGCTTTTTTTCTTGACATTATTTTGTAATAACATTTGGTAGGGATGGATCCTGGATTCATCCCAGGGCCTTTTGAGTATAGATTAATCATATTGTATGGATAAAATGGATCTTAGGATATTTTATAAATGCATTTTATATCATAGAAAAAATCATGAATGAATTAAAAATAATCTAGAAATCTTCTATTCCTATATCTTATAGTATGATAGGCATGTGAATGCATACATATGACACATGCACTTATCAATACTATGATGTAGTTTCCTTTGATTATAATCTATTATGAATGGATTATTATGGATTTCCATGTGATAAATTTTATTAAATATATCAATTTTATTTATTTATAAAACATGAAAACACCTCAGACTGTGGTAAGTAAGGGTAAATCCTCAGCGATGGTGAAAAAAGTGTGGATATCAATAAAACATGAATCAAAAAAATAAATCAGGTGCTAAAATTGCATAAAAAAATTAAACCGAATTGAATATATATTTTTTAGTAATCCCCTAGGAGAATATACTAGTGATTACACCTTTTAAGGGTCTCCGGGTGATCTCAAGATTAGGTCTCCTCGAGTACATTGTGGACACCTATATATTTTATTTGTAATTACCCCTCCCTGACCATTTGTATTAAATTTATCAATAAAACAAAAAATGAAAGTGAAATGATTATTTTGGTAAAATAAAATATTCAACAAGTATAATATCACTACACAATAAATATGTAATCAGTATATATGTGAGGGTAATTTGAAATATTTAGTTTAAAATGTTTTTATTTATTAATGGAAAGTTAACTGAGTTAACATTCATGAAATTCAAGTCAGTTTCCTTTGTTAAGATGGTTGGATCACATTAGAAGGGATTTTGAAGATTCTCACTAGAATAATTTATTCAATTAAAAGGGAAGTAAATATTAGTTCATCAAAAACACTCTGCTGAATGATTTCAGTGTAATACATATGGATGCAACTCAATTTTGAGAAAAATGATGGGAACAAAGTAAAATAAATGAATTGAAACAATTTTATTCCTCAAGATAGGTTTTATCTAGAAACAACATTCAATACAAATAAACTCAATAGATTAAAATAAAATGAAACAAGTATGAATAAAAGAGAAATAAGATGAAGAATATTCCCTCAATCTCCAACTCTCATTCGATATTTTCCTCATACTTTTTCGTCTTCCCTTGATATTTCCAATTGAATGAATTCATAAATACTCTTTTAGAAATATTTTTTATAATAAATGTAACATATTCCCTCTCAAAATCATATTTTTCCATCACATTAATTTTATCGAGGTGGTAGCAGCAGTTTTACTGTCAATGTTATTTATTGTGATACCCATGTGATAGTAATTTTCCCTTGTAATAAATTATTGACTTCCATGAATCTAGATCAACAGGAATTTCGAAAATCTTCTTGACCACGTTGAATTCATTTCGGTCAACTCAAACTACTATGATTCAATATGAACCAACCAAAATCAATATAGAAACAAAAAATCTACTAAAATCCACATACTTCTAACTAGACACAACCCAAATTCCTCTAGACTTTCTCAAGCCATTTTCTTTAGTGAGGGTTGAGAACAACTTCTTAATGATCAATCCTTGTTCATTAAGCATTAGTATAGGCTCATATGACACATGTACCTTGAATGATTAGTGTTAATGAACATGAAACATGATGAAATCTTCCAAGACCTGTGATAAAGATCTATCGAATGCATATGGTTGTCCTCGAGAAATCATTGACTAGTGGATGAAGCTGTAATGCCAATAAAGTTCATTGGTTTGTTTTTCATAACACATTCCATGAATTTTTCTATCACACTAAATTCATAGTGATCTATAATGAAGATTACCCATTCATATTTCACATGTTCCTTAGAAATATTCCAGTAATCAAATTTTCAATATTCTATAAAATTGGCTTCAAATTTAATTATTCAAACACATAAGAGATTATTGACTTATGAGGTTACCCAAAATAGTTATACATGGATGATTTTCTCCAATAATCCACACTAAGTGGAAATTCATCGTTAGGGAATGTTTTAGCATGATAAAATGATCTCAATTTTTCAATCAGTCATATTGTATCTCACATCAAACTTTCATTTGGGTTTATGTTTATTTAAGAATATTTTATTGGCCTCATGATTGCCCATGATCGACCTCCAGTATTATTTTTCGACAAGTGTAGCAATATTTATAGACTTTATAAAATTTCAATAAATATTCAAACTCATATAGCATACCTATATAATGTTCATTCCTGATATTTGATCAATCTACAAATCAATAACCAATCATTGAAAACACCCTTTATCTTGGTTCCAAGATCAACAGTATTCATCCCTTTCTAAAGTTTGGTAGTATTCATTTTCCCAATCATATTAGAACTCTCAACTATTCTTTAAATCATCTTGGAAGGCCTCAATCTCCATGAATTTTAGAAAATAATTAAATAAATTCTTAAAAAGAGTGTCATTAAGGATATAGTTTTTTCATTTCATTATGTTATCAGGGGTGGATAGAGAAACCTTTATTTAGAATTTTCCAACATCTTTTACACTCAAAATTTCCCTTATA
The DNA here is from genome assembly GCA_963277665.1 of Viscum album. Classification (NCBI taxonomy): domain Eukaryota; kingdom Viridiplantae; phylum Streptophyta; class Magnoliopsida; order Santalales; family Viscaceae; genus Viscum; species Viscum album. The sequence continues at coordinate 1,367,659,628 of OY728162.1, read as the reverse complement.
TGGATGAAAAAACCTTATTTGATTTTTCTACATCAATTCACCTCGTTACATGATTTATTTTACTTCCGTATATGATATCCTACAACATATTTTTTCCTATATGGGTATCCCTTTCTATAGCCATATCCATGTATATATTCATTCCCCTCTTTGGATGTTTGGAAATATTGTTTAACCTCATGAATAATTATTTTACATAGAAAATTTCTTATAGAGTCTTCTGATCATGCAAGTATCAAACATGGTTGGGCCCTTAAATTTTGTTACATGACTTTATTGGGATCCTCGAATCACTTATCCAAGCTTGGAATTTTTATCCTTATGTTTCTACTATGAAACATTCACATACATGGAAAGAAATTTAAAAAACTGTAAATGGGTTTATATGTAAATGATATTTTGGAATACTCTTACATGGATGGGTAGGTAAGAATTCCAATTTTTGAGTGCTTCCAAGAATCATATGTGGCTAAATACTGTAAACACATACATGATCATCCTTCCTTGTTATAAAACTTTAGTATTTTTACTGAGTGAAAATTCATTTATGTATCCACCCACCTACATTGATATTTTATATCCAGGTACATTAAATCTAGAAAATAAACCATAAATGATATCAGAAATTTAAAAATAATAAATAAATCAACAAATAAATTCAAAATTCAAAAAATAGAATTAAAATTATTTCCAAAAAAATTAATATGAAAACAAATAAATATATAATTATTAATTCCAAAACCTGGAAATATTAAAAATAAATTGATTCACCGAGATATCCCCAAAATGATTTTATTATAATATATAGAAAATCAAACCGATGAAAATTGTTTTGTTAAACTAGAAAATCAAAAACATTTATCTAAACATTAAATGAGTTACTATTTTCACTTAAGAAAGATCCAAATATAATAATTGTTTAATATCATTACATTTTGGGTATTAAAAACTCAATTAATTCATCATAATGATGTGGAAAAAATTTATCAAATTAAGGCCACACCAAAATCCCAAACAATTATTAAATTTATTGTCATAAAACAATAAATTTTAAAAATTTAGTGAAAGATCATATTATTCAAGATTGAACAACTAAAATGAAATAATGTTTCAATTTTGAAAAAGACTTCCCCCAATAGACTCTCTAATGTTTATAAGCTTACTTCCGTCATAAAATAAATGGTTTTAGTGAATCTTTGGTTTCCTATTTTACAAAAATTATTGAAACTGAAAATTTTCAAAATAATTAAACACATTTCAATTTGTATTCAATTAGAACTGCCTAACATTTTTTCACCTTAAGGTTAATACACAAACATAATTAAAACCTCATTATAAATAGAAAAATGATTATTTTTAAAAAATAGAATCAATATAATAACATAATAAATCACCCATCCTATATTAAAAAAATATAGAACCATGTGACCAATATGGATTATGATTTTTGTTTCATATGCTATTTGGATGAATATCAAATGAGTTTAATTCAAATAAAAAAGAAAAAAGTCAATAACAAATTCAAGAGACACTCCAAATAAATTTAGAAGAAGTACATTTTTTAAAATTTTAAATCAAATGATTTTTGTAATTAAATTCATAGGATAATAAATATAATCCATTTTGTAGTGTCCTAATATCCTTTTCACATAAAAAAAAATAAAACCAATGAATAAGAAATATAAATATTAAAAAACAACAAATGTTGAAAAAATTAGCGGTTTTTGATGGGTAAAACAATGAATAAACATTAGAACATATAAGAACCTTTTTATATACTGAAAACAAAAAATTGTTCCCAATAGTGAATCCTAAAGTGGGGGAATCAATTAATAATGTGTAGCTCAACCAGATTTTATAATTCTAATAGTTCAATACCATTTTTAAGGGATTACAATAAAGTTAACTAACATTTCCAATAAATCACAAACAATCACATAATGAAAATATAAATAAATATATCTAGTAGTAACTATATTATTATTCTATTAAAATAATAATTATTATAAGATTGCATGATAAAAATTAAAGTATTGAAAATATTTTCAATAAGGAAGAAATATCATAATGTAATTCATGGAATTTAGTACATAAAGAATATAAAAATGACAGTAGTGGCCAAAAAAAATAAATGATTTCAATTTGAAACAAAAAATATAGAAATCAACATTAATTCACCTATTTCAATTTAAAAAGATGAAAAAATTAAAAACATATGAGCATAATTTTATGTGTAGAAATTAAAATAAAAACATACATAATAATGAATGTTTCTTCCATTGATGTTTTTCTAAATACACCGTACCTATTTTCTTGATGAAAATTCCCTGGGTATCAAAATCTAGAACAAAAAATAAAAAATTTATCATGAAAACAAAATATATAAATATAAAAATAGAAATAAATATGTTGTTTTATAAAAGAGATGTTGTTTCATGTTTCATAATCTTGCATAACACCTTTGTTCATTAAATAAAATTGGGATTCTACTGTTATTTCAATACCAACCATTATTATTATTTAATAATAGAGATAATAATGTATAATTTCACTCAATTAGTATTAAAGTGAACGAAAAATAGATCACAATAGTATATTATTAATTAAAAAATAAAAATAAAACACACAAGAATTACCTTGTCTTGACTCCCATAAAGAACTAAATTTTAAGTATTCAGTTAGATTTTAGGGAAATCACAATCCTTTATCATATATATGACATTTTATCCTTCTAGTTTCCCTTCCCTAAAATTTATAAACCTTTTTATATTAACAACGAAAAGTCTTCTTTCATCCCATACAAGCTCTAAAGCTCCATTAACTAACAATATAATATTAGTAAAATATCTAGAACACCTTGATTTAATATTTATAGAAAAAATTTGAAGTCTTTATATAAATAAATAAACCCTATGTAAATCCTTAAAATTTATTTTTTTATAATAGAGTCATTAAACCTTAGAACATTTCTTTTAAATCCAAACAATTTTATATTATTTCCTTCTAATTTTATCAATCTCCCTTTCCTCAAAAAATATTTTTTGTAAGCATATTTAAAATAAAAAATTGATTCCTTAAATAGCTAAATTGATTCTTATTAAAGATCCATAGACAAATTAAAGGTTTAAATAATGAGTATATATAGAGACATTATATTAAGAGTTTTAAAGGAAACTCTATAGGCTTGAAAATCCTAATCAAACTTTAATGAATAGTTCTTTCCATAATTCGAGACACATGTTTTTTAAAATCTATTTAAACATTCAATTTGATATTTATTCTTATATATTGTATTTTGGAATGCATTTAGTTCATGTTTTTTTGGACACAAACACACTGTTCCTTAATATATTTGAACTTAACTTATTTAAAATGGGTTCTTTTTTATAATGAATGCTATATAGATTCTAAATATAAAAAATATGTTCTCATTAAAGGATTTAAATATATAATATGACTAATTATTATGAATTACCACAACCTCTATACATTTATAAATATAATCAATATCCACCAAGATGTACTCATTTCCATAAGAATATGAATAAGGTATAATGAATTCTAACCCCCCCCCCCAAAAAAAATCAATATTTTTAATTTCCCTTGGTGTGGAAACTCATTTTTTAACCCAATATTACCTTACATTCGAAATTTTTAATAACTAAAAATTAAGGATTTTTATATCATTAAAAAATATAATCACTACAAACTGGCCTTAATTTTTTTGGGTTGTCCATTTTCAACAACGATGTCTACCCCATGTCGAAGAGAAACAACTTTCAAGAATAGATGATATTAAATCACCAGGAACACACATCCTCAAAATATCATCATCACACCACCTAAATAAAAATTGTTTATCCAAAAAGTATTATTTTTAATTAGAAATTTATTTCATTCTTTGTTTTCTAATCCTTTGGAATAACTCAAATAACTATGAAATTTGAAAAATTAAAATTCCAATAAGATTTTTTGACTGAGATAGTGAGTAGATTTTCATCAAATAAGGAATAATTTATCTCTCTAATATTATTATTATAGTTACTAGTGAGTCTATAAAATTTCCCTAACAATTTATTTCTTGCACCATGTTTGTCTTTAATTTCAAAATCAAACTCTTGTTACATAATAATCCATTTAAAGAGTTTTAGTTTTTCCAATTTTTTAGATAAAATTGATTTCAAGGAAGATATATAGTAAAAACAATAACTTTATACAATATCAGATACTTCTTAAACTTATCTAAAGAAAACATAACAACCAATAACTCATTCTCAATTGTGGTGTAATTTATTTTGGAATCATAATGAAATATACAAATATAATACAACCCATGATTTTTCATTTTCATAATTTTTCCTAAAACTACCCCCACATCTATATCATTAGCATCACACATAATAAAAAACGACAACATATTATTGGGGGAAGTGATGATGAGTGAAAAAATAAAATTTTAATTTATAAGGTTGAATGATTCCCAAATATTTTCATCAAAAAGTTTGTATCTTTTACCAAAATTGAGGAAAAGGCGTAGTGTATTTAAAAAATATTTTATGAACCTCCTATAAAAATCTATATGACCTAAATAGATTTTATCACAATTACCTTTTTCAAGAGGAGTTAGCTTTTTAATGAACCCTATCTTAGCATTATCTATCTCTATACCCCTCCTAGAAACCTTGTGACCAAGAAGTATCCCTTCAATGACCATTAATTTAAAATTTTATGTTTAAGAACAAGATTAGTTTCTTGATAACTTCCTAGAAAATTTTTAGTTTCTATAAGAAAAATTAAAAAGTATTTACAACAATGAAGAAATCATCCATAAAAACCCTTATTATTCCCTCCATCGTATAAAAACATTTGGTCAACATTCATATTTGAAATGTATTTTAGGAACCACATAATAAAAATGGAAATTTCATGTAATTAAATATCCCAAAGGGGAATGTGAATGTATCGTTTTCATGATATTCTAGTGATATAAGAATTCAGTTATTACCACAATTGACATCCATTAAACAAAATAATTTATTCCTAACTATCCTCTCAATTATTTCTTTAAATAATGGAATGGGAAAGTTATCTTTATAGGGGACTAAATTATATTACAATAATCGATAAAAACTCTCCACATAGATTCTTTTATAACATGAATTTGGTCACTTTTCTCATTAGTCACAATAGTGAAACCTCCTTTCTTAGAAACAACATGGCTAAGACTATCCCAAGAGCGTTCTGTTATGGTCTAACCTATGGTATCTTTGAACATCTTCAAGATTGGTATAAACTTTTATTCTTGAAATGTATTTATCTTGGATGAGATAATGACTAAAAATGATGGATTCTCACCTAAAAATGATAATTATGTGTGATAAGGAATGATTTTGATCTCATGTTGTGGTTCATCTTGATTGTATGTTAGAATCATGGGATAAGGTGGTCTGAGTTCCTCAATTTATTTATTTAAGTGAGTGTGAAAAGTGAAAAAATTATGAATTTCAAGATCTGAATTACATTTCCCCAAATATTTTCCAATGTTTACAACTCAAAACTCAATATATTTAGAGGATATTGAAGAGAAAATTAATTAGAAAAATGGTCAAAGTTCTCAAAGATCTATACCTCATATTTATAAAATGGGTTTATCTATTTTTTTGAAGAATGGTAAACTATATAAAGTTCAATAATAAATTATTTAATATTATAAATATAGAAATAACCCTATAAACAACCCAAATCTACTAGAATATACTTATGTTATATCTATAGAAAATAGTCTAGATTCATAAAATTATCATATTTTTGGGGATACTTACTATCACATTTAAAAGGGGTTTCTTTAACCAATAATAATTTCTCAAACACTCCTTCAAAATTATCAAATTATTCTTCATTTTTTAACAACTAAAACCTAGAATAATTATCTCCGATCATAAAATATTTATCATTTTTAAGGAAATTAAATTTCACACTTCACTCTAAAAAGTTAAAAATAATCTTACCCTTGGAAATATAAATGAAATTTATTTTAGCGGATAATAATGGACTACCAAATATGATATATAATTATTTGAAACAATGTATCTAGAATAAGAGAGAAAACATGAAAAAATATCTGTCCAACACTAACTAATAGATCATTGGATCTTCCAATGGGGTAGGTGAGATATCGCTCATCTAACTAAAGGATGACAGTAGTGGGTTTTAGTTCTTATGACCACAACTATTGAAACAACAAGGGAGGACGCAAAATTATATTTTCCCAATGTTCAAAAATAAAATCTATAAGTCCAATATTCCTGAAGGTGTATGGTATTTAAATAATGATAGAATGCTTATGTTTAAGATGGATTTTTTTAGATGATTGCACCACAGTCTTAAATGAGGTTGTATATAGAAAATTCTTCCATTATTTTCATGTTTGAGTTAATTTTTTTAGAGATTTAAGGTATAAAGAAATCTGAATTAGGGGTTGGATGAATAGAATATTAACATGAAGATTTTTAAAAATCCCAAGAAATTTGATAATTTTAGGCTCTTTATTTTTTTGGATTCAATTTATAAGGGAATGAAATGGGTGTGGAAAAATTTTTAAGATTGTGGGAATTTACCCATGTACATCTTCATGTTTTTTCGACCACTTATTATATTTTATTTTGAAGTCCTTTTCTAATTGAATTTAAGGTGGAAATTGGATTAAATTTAGTTTCCATTTTGTTACCCAAAATTCTATATTTATAATTACCCTATTTTTATGATAAAAAGTAATCTATATTTTTAATTTCCACTTTATTATGTCTATTTACAATATAAATTTGCGTTTTAAAACCACTATTCAATGTATCAACCATAATATTTTCCATCGGATTAATTTTAGTGGATCTTGGAAGCTTACCCTTTTCTCTTGAACTAAAGTCTCTAGCCAAGTTCCACATTTTCGATCTAATTTATGTATTATATCATCAATGTTAGTTTTAGCTAAATAATTTTGATCCTTTTATGAATCAAATATCCTTAAAAAATATTGAAGCATACCCCCACACTAAATGATAACAATTAGAAGACTCAAACCGTGGTTGATTTTGGAATTTTGTCTTGTCTTGTTTTAGAAACTAAGGGAACCATGTTGTCAAAACATTAATTATTTTATATAATGATTGATTAAGATGGTTCCTATAATTAGGATTGTATTTATTCTAAATGGGTCATCTCTATCTTTCATTCTATGACCACATCCTACAAAATTAATATTTTCATATGGTTATATAGGAATATTAATATTTAATTTGTAGTTTTTAGTGTTACTAAACATATCAAACTAATATAACTGTTATATAAGGTTTTATTTCAAATATTGATATCCCACAAGGCTAAAACATTGTTTGAAATTTTTGTGCAATATTGAATAAAGTTGATCATTTATCAAAGCTAGTTGGTAGATCATTTCCGGCAATGAACAAGTCTTTTAACCTTCTATACTAACTCTTATTATTCTATATTATTTTTTTGTGAGTTAAACTATAATTTTTTTGTAAATCTCCATAAATTCATGATCAGTTTTGTCATTGTAATTTTCTCTATAAAATTTGGTCATCAAAATTATGTCTTCAAGGTGAGAAACTTTTATAAAACATTTTCTTGAGGACATGAGAAGAAAGATGGTGGTGAGAGAAATACCTGAGAAAGTATCTAAATCTATCACATGCCTCATGAAAATAATATCCATTATCTTGAAGAAAAATTTGGAATATATTTATATTTTCTTCATTAAATATTGTTAGTTAAAATTTAATTATGAATGAAACATAAACTTATTCCCATTTTTCGAAAATATTCTTTTCTAAATCCAAAAACTAATTCCTAGCATTCTCCTTAAGTGATAAAGTGAAAAATTAATTTTTTTTATCTTATCCTATGTATGTTATTGAAGAGTAATTTGTAGTACTATATTATAAAAATCCCTAATAAAGGTTAGAGAGTCATCATTGAGTGTTCTATTAAGCGCATGTAATAGTGACAACTGTGGAAATTTCAACTCATAATCTTTGTTTTTAGGATCATACCTAATATAATATGGGTTACCTAGAATTTGAGGGAGTTGAAATTCCCTTATCCTAGGCCTTTCACGGTTTTCTTGAATGATTGTTTTTCATTAACATGTGATATATCTTATAAATATTCCATTTAAATTTTATCTATTTTAGAGAACATGACTGTTTGTTTATTTATAGAATTATGGCCTTTATGTTCCTAGGATATGAAATAGAGTTCATGAATTTTTTATTAATTCTCAGGAATCTCATAGAATATTTCACATTTTTTTGATATTTTAAATATTTTAAAAATTCTGTTTTTGGTTCTTTAATTTTCATGAGAAGTTTTTTTCTTGTTTTTGCACACTAATTCCTAGAAAAAGATATATAAAATTTTGGTAAATTTCATTTAAAATATCCAATTTATTTTTTTATAAAACCTACAAACTACTTAGACAATGGTGAGTATGGTTTTGAGCCTCAACGATAGTGACAAATGTGTGTAGATCATGAAACAAAATCAAAACATGAAAAAATTACCAAACACATGTGAATTATTTAAATAGCATTGAACATATTTCTTAGTAAAAAAATATAAGAGGTAAATGATGTGTCTAGTGAAATTCATTGTTCAAGATGATGATTATAAAAATAAAATTAGTAACCAGTCAATGAAAATGTAAGAATAATTTTAATAGCTAGGTTTAAAATGTATTTCTTCATTCATAAAAATATAACCAAGTAAACAATATTGGAATTAAAGCTATCATCCCTTTTTAAGATTGTTTACTCACATTAGATTGTATTTTTGTATTCATCACATGAAAAATTGAATCAAATTCATGGGAAATGAGGATGAGTTCACCAATTGTTTTTTAAAATGATTTAAGTATACTACAGAGTGGTGCAACTCAATTTTTGAGAACAATGACATGAACATAGTAAAAGAAACAATCTGAATCAGTCTTATACCCCATGTAATGTTGTAAATAGACAATATATTCATAAATAAAAATATAATATATTTAAATCAAATTAAATGAGGATGAAAGAAATACAAAGATTATTAAGAATATTCCCTAGATATACAGATCTTGTTTGAGATTTTCCTCCGACTGCACCATCTCCATATCTATAATCAGTCAAATGAATGAGTAAATCCTCTTCTAGAAATATTTTACAAAATAAATTAATATTTTTTACTAAAACAAATCCTAGGTTTTCTTCACAGTCGTTTTGTATTGGTGGAAGAAATGAGTTGACTTTAAACCCTATTTATTGCATCACACATGTGACAATGATTTTCCCTTTCAAAATATAATTTTCCACACATTATTTCAGCATAGAGAAAATTTAGACTAGTGTCTTTACTATATTCTAGAACATTCAATTAACTTGAAATACCATTCTAACATATAAAACAACCTCAATAAACAAAGAAACAATAGCTTTCTCAGACTCCACATGGTTCAAGCTTGAAAAAAAAACATTCACCTATCCCTACTCAAACCATCGTGTCCCCTGAGCATTAGAAAAAACTCTTTAATCCCCAAACCAAGATCAATCAAAAGTGGTGTACGATATTATGACTACTATACCCCAAATGTTTAGGAATAATGAACAAAACACACAATAAATCTATCCATCTACTATGATCATGTTCTCTCCAGTGTGTATTTGTCACATCAAGAAATCATTGATTGGTGGATAAAGTAGTAATAAAAACAACTGTCTCTCCAAAAAAATGGAATTTATTACACTACAAAAAATAAATTATTAGTGATCCAAAATCAATAGGCCCCCTTCATCTTCTGCAAGTTTATATGAATTGAAATCCTCTAGTAATAAAATTCATAAACATTCAAAAAAATTTCATTGACTTAGATTATTCAAAATCATATAAACTCAAAGGACTACAAAGCTTCCAAAATAAGTTTGCATTGGTTCATCTTCTTCCGTAAGCCATAATAACTTGACATTAATCCTTGGGTAACATTCTTTTAGGATCACATGACCTCATTTCAACAACCAATCATGTTTGAGAACACATTATCCTTTTATTTTGGTATATGATTCTTTAAGAAGATTTCAGAATCCTAATAATTATCCATGATTGGACTTCATTGATCTTAATTTACAAGTTCATCTTTATCTATAGTCTTCCACAAACATCAATCAATGTTCATTATAGAAACCTATGAGATGGAAGGTGGTTCGGTAATGGGTATAATGGTCTTTCTATGGCGTTAGTTTGTTAGGGGTATTTGATTTTCTATTGGACGTGGGGGAAGTAGCTTTCTCAATGTGTACGGGGGGGGGGGGGGGGGGGTTATAAGAAGAAAAAAGGGAAGTTATGGGATGAAAAAAAGATAATATTTTAGAATCAACCAAGGCTTGGGATACAGCCTGCGGGCTTGGGTGGAGCTCTATGAGTCTTCCGATCTTCTTCCTCTACTTACTGTACTTCATTATTCTTCCTGATACATCAATATTTCTAGTTTCTTTTGATATATAAATATAAAAATATGGTCCACTTGCCTCTATAAATTTGGTCGAACTTGTCATTTCACCATGCTCCTAGAGCATCCCATGGTTGTGTCTCTTGTAGGTATGTGCAACTCTTCCTCTACCACATAGGGTCTCGCTAAGCTGATCCACTACATGTCATCTTCTTATGGATGACTCCAACTATTCCACCTCTAATATCATTCTCATTGTGAGGGGTGTGAAATGATGGGGTCCATGCCCATAAACCCTTTACTCATCTTCTTTCGCACATGGTTTCCCGCATTGCCACTATGTTGCACCATTGTGTACACAGTGAGCTACAAATATTCTTTGTTGGGATTACATTTCATGGGACAACATCTATCCAGACTCACTCCACTGAAGAATAATCGATAGATGGATGCATAGTGCCCAATGTTGCTTACTATTAAAAATAAAGAAAATAACAAAAAAGAAAAAGAAAAAAATTACATCCCCGATTGATTTTTCATTTTTTACATTTGGCTAATGTGGACATGCAGAGTTAGATTCCCCAACCTAAGGAGAGTCAGATGCATAGCCCAAAATCGCTGTTTTTCACTACTTGCTCCAATCGGGCAGTCTAGGAGCTGTCAGATATATTAATGTAAAATCCTAAGAAAAATCATATAGATGTTTTTGAGTAGTGATTTAGTCGACTCAAAGATTTATTGGAAATGTTGGGACAAGAGTAGGATTCCTTCGGATAGTCTATGGAACATGACATTGCTAAACTCACCAAAACAGGTTTTCCTTGGTACACTACATGGACAAGACCCCACATCCTGATGTTGTGAATCTATCACTAACGATATATGTTTCTTCCTCATGTGCCCAAAAATCATCCAAAACCTATATGCTCAACTAGAAGGTTGGTCTAGCTACCCTCCCTTTCCACACTAGCTTTGGGTTGTTATTTCCGGCTCAAACGTTGGAGGTGTTGGATTTAGATGGCATGGATCCAAGTGGTAGGATCATTCATGCTATGATATTTTCTCATATTCACCAGACCAACAAAGATGATAATATCTCCTTGGATCAGTTATGAATAGAGTTCATCTCTATTCACTAGTTTACAATTTTTATTGATGTTTATCTGACTTTAATGTGGGCGATATTCAAGGAGGAGCTTCTCAAACATTTCATCAGCTTAGAAATTGAGAATCCTTATGAATCTATTGATACCCTCTATATGTATGGACTAGTCTATGATTTTATTGAGAAGTTTGAATATCTGGTATCGTTGCTACCCCACTAACCTATGTCCCCATAATTTGGTTATGTCTGACATGTCCTAAGTGATGAAATTCATAGTTGTGTTCACATGTTAGACCCACTAACCCAGTTTTATGACATGATCTTATCTCAAAACGTGGATCTCAATATCACGGGAGGATCTAGTGCTCAATCCTATAGAAAAGGGTCCTTAAATTTACTAAGGTCTATGATTCTGAACCATAGAATCCTTCAATCTACTCGGGACCACAATAATCATATAGTTCTTTTCCCCCAACCAAACATGATGAGGTCGTCGGGAAGGGATCCCCCTATAAATCCCCCACTAACATCACCCATGATGGGTGAGGTGTTTTCCACTTGACTACCCAGGAGTGGGAGGATCGATTCCACAAGGTCCTTTCTTTCCAATGGGTTTAGCTCTATAGACCCCTGTGTAGGTTTCCCGATCTACACTTTAGGGTGATATTACTAGGCCAGGACGATGGTGAAAATGAGGATGGTGAAACAGAATGGGGCCTTGAGGTAGCCTGCGATGGCGAGGAAGCTGTTCCCCACATCCATCCTTGATTAACAGGCTATTTTAATGTGAAAGAGAGTGATAGAAACCTATGAGCTATAATGAGTTAGGGTAAGGGGTATAATGGTCTTTGTATATGGTTAGTTTTTAGGGGAATTTGTCAGTATATTGTAGGTGGGGGAAGTAGCTAGCTTCATGTGTGTGTGTATGTGTGGGGTTGGGGGGGGTTTATAAGAAGAAAAAGGGGAGTGAGGGGTGGACAAGGAGAATATTTATGAATCATCCTTTGTATTGGGAAACAACATGTTGGATTGGGCGGAGCTTTTTGAGTCTTCCGATATTTTTCCTCATATTATTCTTCTTTTTCTATTTTTTATTAACAATGTATTTCCAGTTCATTTTCATATATAAATATAATAAGCTAGCCATCTAGTCTCTGTTAGTTCAAAATCGTACAATTACCCTCGAGAATCTTCAATCATGATATCTGATCCGTATTAATATAAAAATATGAACATTTTTAAAACCCTTAATCTTGGATCCATGATTCGAAACATTCTTCCCTCTATGAAGCTAGGTAATCTCAATTTTCTCCTTCCACATAATACTCTTAGAAAATCTCCAAATCACCTTTCTAGGCATTAAATTCCATAAATTTTAGTAGATGGTGATCTATTTATTCAAAATTCTTTGGTAGGGATCGAGTTTCATGTTTCCTATTCATGGTTAGAGAGGATAATGGAACCCATATACGGTTTTTACCAACTGCACTACCACCCATAATTTACCTTATGTTGATGAAAATTCCATACTGATTTTTCCTAATTCATTGAACTGGTTTGCATTATTTGTTTCACTTCTGTAAAAGATATCCTTACATATATATTTTCCAAAATGGTTATACTTATCTATAGCTATATTCTTTCACCAATTAATTTCCCTCCAAGGATTATTGGTTATGTTGTTTGATGTCCAAAAAATTCATTAACATAGTATATTTCTTAAATAGTATGCCACTAACACAATTATTTTATATGGTTGGTCCCTTAATGTTGACTATGTGAGTTTTATGGGCACCAAAAGAATGTATGTGGATGGGATATTTTCTTACTTTCATTTATATTATGAAAAATTCTTTTATGTGAATCAATCTTTGAAAACCCCTACATGAGTTCTTCTTGAAATGCTTCTTTTGTAAATATCCTACATGTATAGGCATCTTCAGACTCCCCTATGTAAGTGCTTCTAGGAAACTCATGTGTGGATGCTTTCTAAAAACACATACATGATCATCCTTCTATGTGATAAACCTTTACATAGTTATTATAAGTAAAAATTAATTTATATATCCACCAACCATTATAATGATCTTCCTACGTGAGTACTTTCAAGAAAAAAATTGAACTGTAAATAAAATAAATAATTATAAAATGGGAAATTATTGAAAAGTTAAATCAAGAATTAAAAATAAATGATTTAAATTTGTTTCAATAAATACTATTCTCGATGAAAACATGAAATTTTATAAAATTTAAATCCAAAACCCAAAAATCATGAAAACAAATTGACTCACCCATAGATCAAAAATATATTTTTGATACAATTTATGAAAAATCAAATTGGGAAAAAATTATCTATTGAACTCCAAAATCAGAAGCATTCATTAAAACATTTTATAATTGATATTTGATGATTAAAATGATCCAAATACATTAATTATTTAATATCCTCACATTTTGGAATTAATTTTTTTTAATTCAACCTAAAAATGTAAAACAATGTATCAAATAATGTCCACATTAGTATACATTCATTTAATTTTACCATTTAATTCATTATTAGGATAAAATTAATGTGTGTAATTTGATGACATGTAATGTGGATGATTAATTTTTCATTCAAGGAGGAGCACTCAGGAGGACTATAAAAAGGAATGGGTTCCCTCATTCATTTTTGTTATTGTTATGTTTTATGTGATAATTAGTTTAATAAAAGTTTTTTGTAAGATATATTAATTTTGTATGGTTTTTTCTTTACTCAATGAAGGTGATATCTCCCCTTTCGTTTATATTAATCTTATATTTATGAAAAAAATATCCATTGTTTGATGTGTACAATGTAATTTCAAAAAATATTGAAAATGTAGTTAATGGTTTCTTTTGGGATTCTTAGAAAGATAGTCATTGAAACTAGGCTTCATGGTCTCCATTGGAAAGACATTTTGATGAATGGGGTATCAATCTCATGGTCTTATATGATCATATATCATACATTCATGATATATTGGCTTGGGAGGATCATGAATGGTCTACCCAATGTGATCAGTTTTCCAAAGAGAAATATGGGATCGTTACTGATATAGGTTGAGAATGGAGGTTTGGGTTATCCTAACCACAATGTGATCTCAAGGAATGATTTAAGATTATCAATTTTCATTCCAGATGAATTACATGATACAATGGTATCTCCTTTTGGATTGAAAACTAGTCTAGCCACATCCTCTTTTATCATAGATTCCCAACCACTGGCATGGAATTTCATGAACCTATTTGAAACAAAAACATCCATAATGATGTTGGAGTTGGTTACCTACAATTATGTTCTTAGAACATGATTACATGTTTTAATAATTAATGAAGATTTCCTATCAAATATTTAATTGTCATTTTCCTGAAATTTACATGTGATATGTCCTATGAATGTATTTCACACTAAAAGGTCATATAATTTACCCACTATGATGAGAACTAGATGATTCCACAATATCATTCTGGAAAAGTTATTTTATATCTAGATAAAATTATCTGAAATGACACATATAGAACATACTATTCAATGTAGGAATCTCAGAAGATATTGAGAAACTTTCTCATCATATCCTCCCTTAGTAATCTCTAAGACATGAGATTATGTGAATATAATCGTTAATAGGAATTACAAATTCCCATTTTTTATTAGATGCTCCTATATAAAAATGTGTGTATTGATCATTAAAATTTAATATTATCATTAATGGATATCATGACTATTGTACTTTTATGTATTGGAAAAAATCATTATGACATTTGATTTCAGTGAGGTAGGATGTGTTGGGTACATCACCTGTGATATTATATTAATGAATAATGCAATAAAGGATAAAACCTTATATCCCTTGATGAATGTTGTTATCTTATTCCCTTTTATGGGAATCAATCTGCCTAGATAAATCCAGGACAATGATGTATGTGTTAATTTTCAAAATGAAAAAGTAGGGGACATCATTTATATATGTTGATGTTACCAGCATGAAACCCACTCGTTTTTTGATATTATGATTAATGAATTATATTACATGGTATGTGTTTATGAGAGGATGAATGTATTTTTGACAATATCTTCATTATTTATTGGTTCCTTAAAATGATTCTAGATGCTAACCTTGTACTCTAGGTGGTTATGCGTAATGGTAAAGAGAAATAGGGCTAGAGGGTCACATGATAAGTGCGTCTGTAATCTTAGTTTAATTCAAATATTTAATTTGACTACTTAGTAAAAGTAATATTTATTTGGTCTTGATTGATCATAATGATTAAATCATAGGTTACTCGAAAGAATAAGTGTGTCAATTGATAATAATAAATATTAGTTGACAAGGTTTAGAAAATTGATGTTTTTATATTATGTTTATAGATGAATAATGTAGTAGCAATTATTTATTAAATAAAAGGTAATTATTCTAGGAGTAGTATTTATCGATGAAAGAAAATCTGATAGAGCGTAATGGTATGATTGGAAATGGTATAAATAAAATTTAATTATATTCTTATAGTGTTTCACATGTCAATAAATTAATAATAATAATATTATTATTGGAAATGGTGTCAATGAAGAATTATAAATCTGGAAGGGGGCTTGTGTGTGATTTTTGAACCCTAAACCCTCTATAATAAATATCTATCTATATCACTTTCTATAATCACCAATTTTATTCACAATGGATAGAAAAAGACTCTCTAAATCCCCAAATAGAAATGTAGAGACCTAAAACATGCTCTCTCTTCCTCCTATCTCAAGCCATCTAGAGAAAACAAAGATTCCTCTATCAATCAAGTTGAATACTACTGTGATCAACCCTAAACAACCAAAGTGACCAAGATTGGTTATGATAGAACCCATTGATTCTATGGTGATGGTCAATGATTATGGTGCACATGTGGATCACCACAAGAGGGATTATGAACTTGGATCCTATATCATAATGAAAGTATGATGAGATCGTGTTAACTGAATCATAAATGATGATTTAATTACAGGTTTATATAATTGTATATCTATTAATAAAATAATTATAAATTACACGTCAAGATCCTCCTCTTCTAGTTTTTGTGTCTTTATATAGTAAATTAATCAATTGTAATTGTTATACATTAAGGGTTTTTTCTTATTTAGTAATGATTACATATAAATTAAGCATAAAATTTGTGTTTTCCATGCCATTAAGGAACATCAATTGTGCAGAAAACCTACAAGTGGTATCGAATAAATCACATGTTTAATTTAGAATAATTTTCTATTCATTGATGTTTTGGATGAATTTATGTTTATTTTACACATATCAGGTCATTTTAATATATGAAATCATTTTCTCTTCCCTTATTCATTATCACTTACATAACCTATAAATGTTTAATATTTAAAAATAATGAAACATCCAAAAAACAAAATCAGAAGGATCCACAAGTTTTTACAAGACCAAACTGGAGTACATGAAATGTACTACATATATACATTCCATTTATTAATGTTTGTTTCATATTCATCTTGTGAAAAAGTCAGATATATCTAATGAAATTGTATCTATAATCCAAAAAAGTGAACCAACGTGTTGATCCAAACAGGCTGGAACAATGTTTGAAGAATTACACATTATGTGACCACTGAACAGAATGTATATTGCATATTATATTTTGGAAAAGAACACAATGTGTTTTAGAATGTCATGTATCAGATAAAATATATGAGGACTAACATACCATGATAACCCGAGGCCAAATGCCATGTAATATAGAAAGCATGTCATGTAGATTAAAAGAATCGATGGTAAGAAACACGCCTAGTCCCTTTACTTATGCAGTGGACACATGAAGAATATAGTACACACCGTATAATATAGTACATTCCATGTAGTCTACTATAGATAGAGTTATTCATTTTATGTAGTGAAGAAATTAAATATATAATAAATTCTATTCAAACGTGTTACCTGTGTTAATTATTTGATAGTACATGCCTTGTCTTAGGATTGATAATAATATATTAATTTTATATCCATGTTAAAATTTTGGTTCAGAACACACTATTTCTACTATGTTCACCTGTGTAATTATTTAAATTTATATGAAATTAATTTTGTTTAAAATTATAAATGATGGTGAGTTAAGGATTATTGGATGGAATTAAGATAAATTGAATAAATTTGATTGCTTTTTAGAACATTATCTTAACTAAAGGATGAATCATTGTAATTGATAACTAGATTTAAAATGTATGCTCGTAACATGTTGTGTGGGGATCATGAGATTATACTAGCCATGTGTATGTGATTAGTTTCTTTTAATTTAATATGGTTAAAATTAAAATTGATTGTCTATGTTTCATCCCCTTCTTATTCTGTAAGGGACCGTATGCCTATGGATTCTTTTTCGTAAACCTCCTTTATATAATCCATTAGATCCCCTCACTCACATGTAAGTAAAATATTATGTAAGGATGGAGTTCCTAATATAGAGGAGGTGGCCTAATTCCAGGAGTGGAGTTGAAACAAATCAAGGTGATACATATGAACCAAGGAAATATGTTACAATAGAAAATAAGATATGGTTATAGGTGTTTTCCCCTAGGGTCATGGGATAGTTTATTATTATCTAGATAAACTAACAATTATATAATATCATGATCATACCAAATTTATTTTGTTTTGGCTAGATTCATGGTTAATTTATTTTTGTGGATGTTGTGTGATCACCTAAAAAATAAAGTAACAATCATTAAAAATGGAATAAAATATAACTGGATTATGCATGAATATTTTATCAAATATGGTTCATCGATTTAGTAAAATCTATTTAATATTATCAAGGAAGATTATGAAATGTTTTTATGCATAAGGATAAAAATAAGTCAACTAAAATATTAATTTGGCATAACCTTCCACTTCTTATGTTAGAATTGACCTCATATATCAATGTTCCTAACCAACCCATGTTGTGGTGATTTTAATTATAGTGTAAGTTATAACTAACATTTTGGGATGAACTAACTTAGTTTACGTCAAGGGTTGACTGAATAATAATGAATTAATGTAACTAAGAATCAATGATTGAGGAAATATTTATTTAAAAATTTAGGATAGTGGATTCCACTAAATAGATCAAGGAACTTTGAGTTATTGTAGTTGGAAAATTAAAACCACTTAAAACCATTCAAATAACATTTCAAGACCATGTTCTAGTTATGATAGGGGGAATATGGATCCATTACACTAGAATATCTAAGTGAAAAGATATTCCAAAAATGATGGTGAGAACTATTAGGTTTCAAACAATTCTGGGAGATTAATGGAATCCAGTTAAATTTAAATCTATTAAACTATTTTTGTAATCGAAGAACAAATAATAATTTCTCTTAATTTTTTTAAATGGAAATTCAAATGACTTCGACAATATTTCTATGATCTATTCAAGAGAAGGATAACCTTCTCACTGACACAAATTTCCAAGAATAGTGTTGGCTCTTACACATTATAATAGTCCATGATTATAAATTATACATATCGTAACTATCACATTATGAGCCACTTGATAAAGAGGCTAGTGAGAAATAAGTATCCATCTATTAGAGGGATACGAATGACTTAACCAATGGAAAATGTTCCATGTTATCCCCCAAGTCAATTGAGATTCAAAGTAAATATGAGGATATGGATGTTTATAAAATAATTTCTCACCAATGGGATATATCTCAAGAGAAGGTAATACCAGAGAGCCATGAGATCTCTAATGAACTATTCATGTACTGTCTTGGAGATTTAGTGATAACTAGACCATATGTAGGCAAAACGTTCACCTATATTGAGTTCCTCGACATGTCGGGGTTTAATATCCCTAATGAGCTGTGAACAAATCTCATTCTACCCTCACTACCCAAAAAATTCTCCAGTTTTATTTTGAACTATAATGTGACCAATGGTAAAAGACACTTCCATAAATTCTTACTCTTATTATCCAATTTGATAATGGAATGGGCATAAAAAACCCACAATTCCTATTGTTAATAAGAAGAGGATGAACAAGGAAAGGCGGTTGAATTCTAATTACAATTCTATGGGTCTTTATCACCATCCTTATAAAAAGAAGAAGATCCAAGGGGAGGGAAAAGAACATGACGTGGTATGATTTTCATGTGGAATCTAGGTCCATTATAATACAAATCATACTTGGCCAAAGAATCAATGGGAATATTTTGGTGCATTCATTATTGACTATAATATTTCAATATCTACGAGTTGCGTACTATATTCTACCTATGGATCTTGAATTTATATCCAATTATAGGAACCGAGTATATTTTAGATGGTTTAAATAGGCTATTCTAATATACGAGCCACCAACGGAGCAAGGATGGGTTCTCTAGGCATTAGAGACTACCATCTCAGATTTTAGAAATGATTTATTTTGGTTTTAAATAACTTTTATTATCTGCCTATTGCTACCAAGAATAGTAATTATATTTATTGCTATACATTCATGGATTTATTTTTAGATATGGAAATATGGCCTATGAATTTTACAATAATAGCGTATATTATGGGATAGAATAGTTAATTAATGATCTTTATGTATTAAATTAAAAAAAACAAATCTTAGTAGTAGATAATGAAATAAATATGCATGACTCATTTAACACCCAATTATAGAATTACTTCCTTGGTCAGGTAAATGAGAGTCATTGAAAGAAACTCCATCAAGATGGTTATTTAGACTATTTTGAGTTTAAACCACATGAATGATAAAACACATGTTTTAAAGGAACGATGAACAAACAACCATTCAATGGTCAAGGTGAAATGGATACCGTGCTTCTAGATTTGGTACACACTAATGCGTGAAGATGTTTCCACATATAAGATATAAGAGGATTATCATACATTATATTTTTAAAAATAAATTGAGAATTTATGGTTATATATACTTCATGAGGTATAAGTTTGAATCCTTTGATATGTTCAATGATTTAATTAATGAATTATAGATTCAGGTGGTTAAGAAGATATAGAATGAAAATTAGATTTGTATTAAGAGAAATCCCCTTTTAATGGGTAAGGGGAAACCCAAAAATCTAAAATACATAAAACAATAAAAGCCCCATAGTCCAATGTGCCATGGTCATTGAAATTCCAATTCAAATCTGTAGAGAATATCCCCACTCTGGAATCAAAATCAATAAGATAAGCTTCCACAATCTCACCACTGCTCGGCTAGCAGTCCCATGCAATAATGCATAGGAAAGAAACTAATGGATAACTCCATACCCTCTCAAACGTCAAAATATGGAAGCCATGATCTATAGAAGATATTACACAACACCTCTTCTAAAATTTTCCCTTATAGTGAAATAGATGAATTTTAACCAAGACTGCAAACTGCTGGGCCAAAAAACACACAACTGATCCACACATTCAACCAGAACAGTCTCAATCCACAAAAAACCAAAAGCATCACTACAAAATCATCCAAGGGATAACCATAATCCTAAATACATCATGATTTATCCTGAACTGAAGTTGACCTCAACATAATTGAATCACACATCAAACCAAAACAGACTCAAATCAAAAAATCCCAATAACAACACTATAAAATAATCAAAGCGAGAATCACCATACTGACCCCATCACGATTTCAGCGGAACTGAATCAGACCTTCATAGAGATACCACCATGTGCCTCTAAGAACTTCACATAACTAGAAAAAAATCAGAGTCAAATATAAACACACAAACCAAACCATATGTGGGACCTCCTGATCAACAGTTCTCCTGAAAAGCCCACCTTCGCAATCCATGGGAGAAGATCCCATCACCGATGATGAGTCACACATTCCTTCCATTATCCTTTTGGGATATTCATTATATATGAAATAATAGTTTCTATGCTGAATACCAAATAAAGTAGAAATTTATATTATCATTGATTTATAGTTTGGAAAGAATCCTATTTGGTCATATGTTCCTAAATGGGGTTTTGAGGTTATTGTAAATTCCATATCAAGAAGAAAACTATCACCCTATAATAATAATTTTATCTTTATAGGGTATCCCAAAGAAATAAGGGGATAATATCTATAAACCTCATCAGAAAATAAAGTGATTATAGCAAGAAATACCATTTTTTGAGGGATAACATCCTTAAAGATGATATCATGATCAAGATTGACTTTGACGAAGTTGATGATTAAGATATACAAGATTTTTCACAAGAACATGTTATAAAAGATTCTATGAAATTTTTTTTAATGAAACACAAGTAACACATATCAGTGCTAGATATGTAAGAGGAATAGATTGATAATGTTTTCAAATCGTTGATTATTGTGACTCATTATTGGCTGAAAATAATGATCCTCCCACCTGTTAGGAGGAATTAGAGAACTCAGAAGTGGTAATATTTCAAGAAGCCATGAATTCTAAGATGGGTACCATGTATCAAACCCATGTTTGGATTTTAATCAATTTTATAGTTTATGTAAATCCTATAGGGTGTAAATGGGTATTCAAGAGAAAAAATGACATTAAAGGTCAAGTAAAAAATTATAAAGAACAGATGGTGTCTAATGCATATAGAAAATATCAATGCATTCAGCAATATGAAACCATTTCTCCCATTTCCGTATTTAAATATATTAGAATTATTCTTTCCATAACAGCATACCATGACTATCATATTTGTATAATGTATGTAAATTTTTTTTATCTAATTTTAACCTTCAAAATAATGTGTATATTTATCAACTAGAAGGGTTTTTGAATCTATGAAATTCCAAAATGGTATGCAAGTTGTAGAGATCCATTTATGGATTTAGGCATGTGTCCAGGGTATGAAATATTTGGTTTTATGGAAGCATAAAGTAATTTGTCTTCATTAAAAATGATTGTGATCCATATGATTACAAGGGATTTAATGGGGGTATAATTGTTTTAATGGTAGTATTTTTTAATACATAATTTAAATTCAAAACTAAATACCATCATTATAAGAGGTTATGGTATGGTTGAGAAATTTATTCTCCATGAAGAAGTTAGATGAAGTCGACTACATTCCTGGGATAAGGATCATGTGTTATAGATCCAAGAGACTTCTTGGAATAAGTTAAGGAACATACATTATTTATATAATTAAGAGGTTGAACATGGAACAATCCAAGAGGGGATCGGTTCCAATATCACTTGGTATATATATTTCAAGGAAAATTTGTTCTCAAACACAAGAGGGAATAGAGAGAATTATTAAAATAATATTAACATCTGTGATAGGATCTATCATGTATTCCATGTTATGTAAGAGTCTTTATATTTCCTGTACATTGAACATGGTACAAATATATCAAGAAGATCTAGGATAACACTATTGCATTATTGTTAATATTATCCTTAAGTATCTGAGGTGAACTAAGGATATGTACATGGTGTATGGAAGAAAAGAAGTGATAGTACTCAGGGGTTAGATTTGAATGAACTATGTCAAAGTATGGATTTATTTTTTATCCCCACAAAGGAGACATGAGCAAGAAAATTCCTATGAATCTAGTTGATGTTGATTCAATAGTTGTTCCTATGTATATTACAGATTCTGATATATCCATGTAACCAATTTGGATTCATAAATTTTTCTAAGAGCTTGATGTGGTACCAATCAGTTAAGAGACTATTATAGATTATTGTGAGAGCACTTCAGTGGTGGCTCTCTCCAAAGAGCCATGGCCACACCAAAGGACAAATAAAATACTTCTAATGATTCATAACATGTGGTATTTTTTTCATCATGGTGATGTTTCAGTGAGAAGAGTATCCAAAGGTGAAAATGTGATAGACCCAATGATGCAAGATTTTGATTAGTAGTGGCATGAGTATCATCTGAGAGATTGTGTATTGAATGGTGTTATTAGTTGGATCCAATGATAGTGGGAATTTATATGAGTTGGTTACCAAGAACTGACTTTCCTAATATTTTATTACATATTTTCATTATTAATGATGTTTTCTTATTATATAATTATTTTTACTCTGCATGACATTTTCATGTGATAATGTACTAAGAATATATTATTCATTGAAAGGTCATTGTGGTTCCCTACTATTATGAGATCCAAAATCTTCCACAATATCATTCCTGAATATTTCTCTATGTATAAATGATATTGTTTAATATGAAACAAATGATACAATATATCAGGGGTAGGAGGCTCATAAGACATTGTGAACCCATCATGGTATTCTCCCTTGGTAATCTCTATGGTTTGAGGTTACGAGAACTAACACATTAATAAGAAATCCACATTTCCTTGTGTAATTTGATGTTCCTATATGAGAACATTTGGATCAATCCTTATACTTTAATATTACCACTAATGAATAAACTGAATAGTGTACTTTGATGTATTCATGAAAACCACGATGACATATTCTTATCGAGAGTTATAATGTGTTGGGTACATCATAAATTAAATTGAAATAATTGATAATGTGAGAAAGGATTTATACCTTCTATCCCCTAATAGTAGTTGATATGTTAGTCCATTTGATGGGAATGGAACTGCCAAGATAAATCCATGGCCATGGAGGCTAAGTACATTTAGATAATGTAAAAGAAAGTGACATTTAGAATACATGGTGATTGTACGAGCATGATACCCAATTTATTTGAGACATCATCATTAGGGGATTATATTACAAGGTAAATATTCATTTGAGGTTAAATATCATTGGGACATTAAACTATTTATATATAGGTACCTTACAATATTTCTAGATTCTAACCTTGGACTTTAATTATGTATTATTAATGTTACTAGGAAGGGGGTAGAAGTTCAATCACTAAGTACATTCGCAGTCTTTGTTAATTTAAGGTAATGAATTTAAAAATTTATAATTAATAATATTTATTTAGATTTGTTTGATCTCCATAATTTAATCAAAAAGTTAGTTGAAATTATAGGCGATTTATATAATAATAATAATTATTTGTTTAAAAAGTTAGGAAAATATAGTATTTATTATATTATATTTTCTGATGAATAATGAAATGATAGTTATTTATTAAATAAATAGTGATTATTCAAGGATTGGTAAATTTCAAAAAGTGAAAGAAAACTGAGCCTAATGGTCTAATAGGAAATGGAATCAAAGTTATTTATTTATTTTCAAGTGTTTTTCATGCTAAGTGATTATTATTATTATTTTTTTATTATTATTATTATCATTATTTTTATTAATTTACATGAGGTGAACATAGAATTATAAATATGGAAATAGGATTGTGTGTGATTTTCAAACCCTAAACCTTCTATAAAAAATATATAATTCTCTCACTTTCCACAGTCACTCTTGATGTTAAAAACATAGATAAAGAGACTCTATCAATCACTAGGGATAAATCAAAAGATATTTAATGTGCTCTCTCGTCTTCTTCCCTCAATCCATCGCGAGAACATGAGGATTTCTTCCTAATTCGAGAATAATTCTTCTGTGATCAACTTCAAACAACATATCAAATTAGGACCTTTCCTGGTTGAATCCTATGATTCTATCTGGATGTTAAAATAGTTTGGTGCACATGTAAATCACCTCTAAAGGGATTATATACATGGATTTTGTAGTGAAAAGAAGTAAAATATGATTTAATTAACAAGATTATCAATGAAAATAGAATTACATGTGGAGGTAATTATATATTTTCACATAAATTATCTGTAAATTACATTTGAAGATATTCCTCTACTTTTTATTATATGTTTCTATAGTCAATTAATCTTTGGATTTCAATATACATGAATTTTTTTTCATGAAAAAAACTATTATACATAAATTAAGTCTAAAATCAATGTAAGAATCAAGGTGCTTCCATTGTGCGTAGAACCTATAATATTAGTAATAGATGAATAGTATAAACACATGTTTTATAACATCAAAATAGCTAAGGAAGATGATAATCTATCCATCACCCCCTCCTTTTTAGGTTTCTTTTATGTGATGTGGATCATGATTCCTACCCACTTGCTAAGTTCTTATAGAAATTTAATATCCTAACCATGCTTAGTGTTCTTA
Source organism: Viscum album (assembly GCA_963277665.1). Taxonomy (NCBI): domain Eukaryota; kingdom Viridiplantae; phylum Streptophyta; class Magnoliopsida; order Santalales; family Viscaceae; genus Viscum; species Viscum album. The sequence goes on along the minus strand of OY728162.1, from coordinate 1,367,633,945 downwards.
TATGGATTATCTGAAATAAGGATATCCCTATTGATGATAATATTCAATATAATGGTGTGGTTCTGGTGTCTATATATTATTTATGCATTCATGTGAACGTGGGGTTTGGCAATCATATTTTTATGAATGGTCACTGGGTTAATTTCATAGGGGACTTCATTGGAGATAACATATGCATTCAATGTTATCTTAATAGTTTTGAGCAAATAATTTTGTGTTGTAATGGCGACATATAGGCTACTTATTTAATTATGGGTACTTCTAGAATAGATATTGTAATAGGTTTTTGGTATATCTAGGAGTCTCGCCAGGATTTCAGGATCTCATTATCATAAATGATCATGGTAGGATATAAATTTAAACTAATATAATATATTGATGAAATTTACATGTAAAATGTCATCTCCACTCAATCCTTTTATTCCTAGAGTTTGTGCCATATTTCTAAGAAGGACCCTTTGATGTGTTATATGATCTTCCAGTTCTATTGGGTGACATGGAGGAAGTTTTTGGTTGGTTTGAAGCTAAATTTTGATGGGGTATTATCAAATGGTATTAGGCATGGTGGTGTGATCATTTGGGATCACTGATGATTTTTCATCATTTATTATTGTCGTTTTTTTGGAAAGTAAAACTCACTTATCAAAGAATATTAGGTGATTCATAATGGTCTTCTCTTATGTAGGCTATATAACATCTAAATGTTTGAAGTGGAAATGAACTCGACTTTACATTCATCTTCATTGAAATGTAATTACATAATCAATGTAGGATTACTTACTATATCATGGATTAAATCCTCATCCTTGATATTAGAATAAAGATCTCACATACATGCCATGAGGGAAACAATGTAGAAGAAAATTTGGCCTCTAAAGGCATCCCATGTGATCATATTTAGATTATCATTAGCTTGGGATATTTTACTCCTAGTTAAAGTTATGTAATCCATAAATATTATATTCAAGTCCACTATTTTAGACCACCTTAATTTAATTATTGGTTTATGTTAATAATTAATAAATATTTTATTTTTATTATAATACCTCAGAGTCATGAAGTATTTTTTATCTAATTTGATGTTGTTGTAGCATTGTTTTTTAAGAATTTATTGAATCATTGAATTTATTTTAAACCATTATTGAGAACCATTAGATGAATATTATATGTTGTTTTATTTTATTTCAATGATTTAGAGATAGTTAAAAAAGATTGGATATTTTTTTAAGTTGTTCTGTGAGGGTTCAATGTCCCCAAAAATTTATGAAGATCAATATATGGCTCTTGTACAATGTATTACTTATGGTTAAGGTAAGAAAAATAGAAAAGGCATTGGGAGTATGATTTAATCAGGGTAGAGCATTGAATGAAGCATAAGGGAACATACCTAATCCTTTGAGTTCTCGTGTATGTCTTTGAAGTACTATTGTAGGAATTCACTGAACATAAGCCATTGTGGATAATAAGACTTACTGTATGAGTGTAGTACTTTGAAACCAGGGACAGAAGTCACTAACCTAGTGTAATAATTTCATTATAAATCTTCACTAAGTGTATAAGTTTAAATTCCCCGCATAGGACTTTATCATGTAGTGTTTTTTTGAGTTTCTACTAGGTGTAAATCTTGTTTCCATAAATTGAATATTCTAAAGAAAACTAAGCCCAACGATTCCAAATTTGTTCCTCAATAATTAAAAAATCACTAATTTAATGGGGTTCAAGTTATAAAACGACTATACGATAATAAAATGATGAATATCTTGTTATGTTATGAGTTCAATAGAATAAATATGAACCATGATGAATATGATTCTATTGGTGATGGAGTTCTAAATATTAAATCTAGAATGTCATTTGGATGATTTTTTCGTATTCTAATTATCCTAAATCACATTATATTCAAGCATTGATGAAATTTTAGTTTTCTAGATGAGTTTAAAAAAATGATAAATCCCTATCATACAATGAGATCATTGAAGAAAATAGAATAATGGGATTGATCCGGTGGAGTCAAATAATTGAAAAATGTAGAATATGAGTTTATCTATTAGTGTTGTTGAATCTAAATCAGAATGAAAAAATAACCACACATTATTTCTACCTGTAAGGTAATTCTTTCATCTAATTTAACAAATCCTAAAAATCAACTTCTCATGGATTACTTTATTAGATAGTGTGAAGAAAGTATTGAGAAACCAAAAATTATAATTTTAAAACCATTATTATTTGTTGGAGACCCTAAATTATTCCTTGTTTTCAAATTTTAAAAAATTATTTTAATGAGATCCACTTAATGATCTTAAATAGAATATTTTTTTGGAAATAAAAATACTGAGATGATCATGTGATTTTGGATAAAAAAATATGTGTTGTAATAAAAAAATGTTTATGTGTGAGAAAGATATATATCTAGAAGAATAATATATCCTAGTCGTTGAAATTTTGATTATATCATCAACATTTGATTTAGATAAAGAATCTGGTGATTGATATTTGAGATTGATAATTGTGATGAAGAACTACATAAAATGATAAAACAATTGACTATGCTTCTTGAATATTCTAAAGGATATTTACGAATATTGTCACTATTTTATGAAGAAACCTAATTATTCCTATGATATTTTTCATTTTTTAGGATTCATTGTGACTAGAAAGATATTAAGTATGACTAGTGGGATACTATGTAATGGTAGTATCAAGATGTTGTGAAACCATAGATGAAGGATGATTCCATCTTAACCATTATTAGTTGGTGATTTAATTATAGTTTGGAATATGTATATAAAATTGTAATTAGCTACGTCAAGGAGCATGAAAAAAAATATGGTTAGAACTTGTAAAAAATCATTCTGTTCCTTGATTTTTTTAATTTTTTTCATTTTCATGAATGATTGAGGGATAAAAATTATTATTAGATTTTTGTTCTCAAATAATTTAGAGAGGTTTGTTTCAAGAATAAGAATAAATACTAAAAATAAATCCTACATTGATTTTCACCCAATCAGTGTTGTCATAAGATCCATTGGCTCTAACATGTGATCATCATCAAGCATGAATGACCAAATAATGAGGTTAGAGGCTTGTTTCAATGATTTTCAAGTGAATTATTCTTCATTTAATTTTTCACCTTTAATAACCTGAATATAGATCACATAATTTCACGGGTCATTTACATTTCCAATGATAACTAGATGATCCCCCAAAACCCATTTGTGTTATCATATCCTTATACTTTAAGGATTAAATGTGTTTAATCTACTTGTTTTTTTAATAAATACATATCATAATTCATATGTATCCAAATAATATAATATGATAGGAATAAATTATTATATTTTTATTAGAAGTAATGTATTATTTTGTTACATCATAAAGTATGATGCACCTATTTCTCATAGTTTTGAACCGTGGAATAGATTACAATATGATATATTGTGAAATACATTTTAGTCATGGGTTTATGAGAAATAGGGGTCATAGTGTATTTAATATAACTTATATGTCATTAAACAAAATCTCAGTTACATTGAATTTATTATTATAAGTGATTATATGAGTCATATTTTATGATTTAATGTCATATCATAAAATAAAATATGTATGTGGGTATGCCTCAATCCAATATCAGTCATATATTATGACTGATAATACAATTATTAGTTGTAAAATACAACATGTATAAAATTTTCATGATTTATTTTTTTGATAGTTTTGATTACGATTTAAAAATTGATTATAAATTATAAACATTAAGAATTATAAATGTTCTTTTTTTCATTCCTCAATAAAATATAAAAATATTATATTGGTTTCTCCTATTTTTTAAGATAAATTAAGTGTTTATTTATTATTTTATTCCTTTAATATTACTTATTATTAAATTGTTTAAGAAATATGAATATAAATTTAATTTATTTATGTGATAAAATTATTCTATGGGAAAAATCCTTACATTACATGCTTACAATGACTCCATGATATTTAGTTTTCATCTACACTAACCTCATTTTATTTTTAAAGTATTAAGTTTTGGGATATTTTTTGAATATAGTTTTTTCATAGTTGGTGTTTGAGATATCCTGAATTGAATTTTTTTAGTAAATCCTCTCTAGGTAGAGGGACTTGTGGTTAGAATATCCACTAATCTAGAAGCATATACCTTGTTCAAGAAAGGGGATGGAATTTGTATCTATTTCACTAGGATTACTCATGAAAATATTTGCAATCTCATATAACTCTATGAAGTTTCATGAAATGTTCATGAACCTTTTTCATAGGATTCCTTTAGATATGTATGAATATTTTTTGCTTCATTTTTTTGGGTGAATAACAAAAACTTTTGGGTTCTGTAAATAGTTACCCAATAATTTAGAGTGATCACATTAATTGTTTTGATGGAATAAGGATTCTGAGACAAAATCACTAGAATCATGTATTTATAATTAAATTAGAACATGATAAGATAAATATTTCATAAAATAGAATAGTTATGAATTTAATATGATTATACTACAAATTACTTTAGTAATACTTTCAAAAGGAAACCCCTCAAATACTAAGTGTGAGATTCCTTATAAAACAACACTTTTCAATGTCTTGATCATCCAAGTAGGTAGGTTATTGCAAAGATATGTGCCACTAGATTATCATCTGTAAGGAAAGATTGATGTAGGAAACACTGAATCATCATTGGATAAGTTCTTCCAAATCAAGGTACTCAGTATTTATTTTATTCTATTCATGTAATTTTTTATGGGACACTATTGAAATATGGATATTTTATCACTAAATATATGTGATTACAGAGGATATCATTGCAAGTGGGAGTTATTTCGTTGAAAATACTTGATGAAAATATATAATACATTATACACACACATTAATATTTCTCTTTTATAAGTCATGGATTACTTAAAAACAATCATGTTGAGATACCTTGTAGGTATAACCTATACAATATCAATAGATTAGTTATATGGTTAAGAAATGTTCTTAATGTGAAGCATTACAAGAATCTGAATGTGAATGTTATAGAAGTCTATTTTACTAACATTAAATCATTGGTATTAGATACTGGGAGTGCATCAAATATATTTTTTTAAAAATATACTCAATGATATAAAGTAATTGATGATAGGATAAGTATATCTTCATGTAGGTAATAGATAAAGATTTGTTTCATAATAACTCATACCTAATGATTTGTTTTTACTGAGTGTATTAATACTAGAATTAGAAAATAGTAATTATAGTTCTTACATAAATATAATTTTCATTTTAGTTTCATTTTTGGACAAGAAGAAATTATTTTTCACTATTAATAAAAAGATTTTAGGTAACAACCCAAACCCTAGTAGCCCATAGTTGGTGGTCATTTCATAACAATATAATACATACAAGAGATCAATTCATCCATCATTGATCAGTTTAGTATTCCTTAAGAACTAGATACATACATGGTATCATTATTTCATTGGCAATTAAACATAGAACATAGTAAAATAAAATAATGTGATACTAATCAACTATTCAATGATTTCATCTTCACAACCTGGGGAAAGAAAAAAAATAAAAGGGTGAGATCAAATGATACACAAGGTTTGCATGAATCAATAACATGTAAAGAAAAGTCAGTAAGACATAAGAATTATGGAAAGGTAAATAACATAAAAATAGATGTCAAAAATTACTGAGAATGAAAATGAATCTATAGATTTTGTCATAGTTAAAATCACAAGGAAAGTAATAACTAAGTACTGGATGAAGAGAATTCTTAGTCATTTGATAACCTGTATCTGGAACATGAACCATTATAATTCCATGATGGTTGAATCCAATGGGTAAAAAACCATTTGATTCCTCTTGGAATCAAACATGAAGGGGATAATTATTCTAAGACACAAGTATATGTTCCAACCACTAGCTTGGAATTTCATGAACCTATTTGAAACAAAAACATCCATAATGATGTTGGAGTTGGTTCCCTACAACTATGTTCTTAGAACATGATTACATGTTTTAATAATGAATGAATATTTCCTATCAAATATTTAATTTTCCATTTCATCAAATTTACATGTGATATGTACTATGAATGTATTTCACACTAAAAGGTCATATAATTTCCCCACTATGATGAGAAATAGATGATTCCATGATATCATTCTGGAAAAGTTATTTTATTTCTAGATAAAATTATCTGAAATGACACATATGGTACATGCTATTCTATGTAGGCATCTCAAAAGATATTGAGAAACTTTCTCATCTTATCCTCCCTTAGTAATCTCTAAGACATGAGATTATGTGAATATAATCGTTAATAGAAATTCCAAATTCCCATTTTTTATTGGATGCTCCTATATACAAATGTGTTTATTGATCATTAAAATTTAATATTATCATTAATGGATATCAGGACTAATGTACATTGATGTATTGGAAAAAATCATTATGACATATGATTTCAGTGAGGTATGATGTGTTAGGTACATCACCCGTGATATTATATTAATGAATAATGCAAGAAAGGATTTATCCCTTATATCCCTTGATGAAAGTTGATATCTTAGTCCCTTTTATGGGAATAAATCTACCTAGATAAATCCATGACCATGATGGATGTGTTCATTTTCAAAATAACAAAGAAGGGGACTTCATTTATATATGTTGATGTTTCCAGCATGCAACCCACTTGATTTTAGATATTATAATAAATGAATTATATTACATGGTATGTGTTCATGAGAGGTTGTATGTATTTGTGAGAATAACTTCTTTATTTATTGGTTCCTTAAAATGATTCTAGATGCAAACCTTGGACTCTAGGTGGTTATTCCTAATGGTAAAGAGAAATAGGGCTAGAGGGTCACATGATAAGTGCGTCTGTAATCTCAGTTTAATTCAAATATTGAATTTGACCACTTAGTAAAAATAATATTTTTTTGGGTGTGGTTGATCATAATGATTAAATCAGAGGTTACTCAAAAGAATAAGTGTGTTAAGTGATAATAATAAGTATTGGCTGACAAGGTTTAAAAAATTCATGTTTTTATATTATGTTTATATATGAATAATGTAGTAGAAATTATTTATTAGATAAATGTTTATTATTCTAGGAGCAGTATTTGTCGATGAAGGAAATCTGATAGAGCATAATGGTATGATTGGAAATGTTTTAAATAAAATTTACTTATATTCTTAAAGTGTTTCGCATGTCATGAAATTATTAATAATATTATTATTATTGGAAATGGTGTCAATGAATAATTATAAATCTGGATGGGGGATTGTGTGTGATTTTTGAACCCTAAACACTCTATAATAAATATATGATTATATCACTTTCTATAATAACCAATGTTATTCAAAATGGATAGAAAAAGACTCTATAAATCCCTAAATAGAAATGTAGAGACCTAAAACATGCTCTCTCTTCCTCCTATCTCAATCCATCTTGATAAAAGAAAGATTCCTTTATCAATCAAGTTGAATACTACTTTGATCAACCCTAAACAACCAAAGTGATATAGATTGGTTATGATAGAACCCAATGATTCTATGGTGATGGTCAATGATTATGGTGCACATGTGGATCACCACAAGAGGTATTATGCACTTGGATCCTATAGCATAATGTAAGTACGATGAGATCTTTTTAACGGAATCATAAATGATGATTTAATTACAAGTTTATATAATTGTACATCTATTAATAAAATAATTATAAATTACACGTCACGATCCTCCTCTTCATGTTTTTTGTCTTTATATAGTAAATTAATCTATTGTTATTGTTATAAATGATGGATTTTTTCTTATTTAGTAATGATTACCTATAAATTAAGAATAAAATTTATGTTTTCCATGCCATTAAGGAACATCAATTGTGCAGAAAACCTACAAGTGGTATCGAAGGAATCACATGTTTAATTTATAATTATTTACAATTCATTGATTGTTTAGATGAATTTATTTTTATTCTACTCATACCAGGTCATTTAAATATCTGACATCATTGTCTCTTCCCTTATTCATTATCACATACATAACCTATAAATGTTTAAGATTTAAAAATAATGAAACATCCAAAAAACACAATCAGAAGGATCCACAAGTTTATACCAAACCAAACCGGAGTACATGAAATGTACTAAATATATACATGCCATTTATTAATGTTTTTTTCATATGCATATTGTAAAAAAGTCTGATATATCTAATGAAATTGTATCTATAATATAAAAAAAGTGATCCAATGTGTTGATCCAAATAGGTTGGCACAATGTTTGGAGAACTACACATTATGTGACCACTAAATAGAATGTATATTCCATATTATATTTTGGACAAGAACACAATGTGTCTTAGAATATCATGTATCAGATAAAATATATGAGGACTGTCATACCATGATAACCCAAGGCCAAATGCCATGTAATATAGAAAGCATGTCATGTAGATTAAAAGCATTGATGGTAAGAAACACGCCTAGTCCCTTTACTTGTGTAGTGGACACATGTAGAATATAGTACACACTGTGTAATATAGTACATTCCATGTAGTCTACTAAAGATAGAGTTCTTCATTTTATGTAGTGAATAAATTAAATATATAATAAATTCTATTCACACGTGTTACCAGTGTTAATTATTTTATAGTACATGCCTTGTATTAGGATTGATAATAATATATTAATTTTATATCCACGTTAAAATTTTGGTTTAGATCTCACTATTTACTCTATGTTCACCTGTGTAATTAATTAAATTTATATGAAATTAATTTTGTTTAAAATTATAAATGATGGTGAGGTAAGGATTGTTGGATGGAATTAAGATAAATTGAATAAAATTGATTACTTTTTATCACATTATCTCAATTAAAGGATGAATCATTATAATTGATAACTAGATTTAAAATGAATGCTCATAACATGTTGTGTGGAGATCAGGAGATTATACTAGCCCTGTGTATGTGATTGGTTTCATTTAATTTATTGTGGTCAAAATTAAAATTGATTGTCTATGTGTCATCCCCTTCTTATTATATAAGGGACCATGTGCCTATGGATTCTTTTATGTAAACCTCCATTATATAATCCATTGGATCCCCTCACCCACGTGTAAGTAAAATATTATGTAAGGATTGAGTTCCCAATATAGAGTAGGTGTCTTAATTCCAGGAGTGGAGTTGAAACAAATCAAGGTGATACATAGGAACCAACGGAATATGTTACAAAAGAAAACAAGATTTGGTTATAGGTGTTTTACACTAGGGTCATGGGTTAGTTTATTATTATCTATATAAACTAACAATTATATAATATCACGATCATATCAAATTTATTTTTTTTTGGAAAGATTCATGGTTAAATTATTTTTGTGGATGTTTTGTGATCACCTAAAAAATAAATTAACAAACATTAAAAATGGAATAAAATATAACTGGATTATGCATGAATATTTTATCAAATATGGTTCATCGGTTTAGTAAAATCTAGTTAATATTATCAAGGCACGTTATGAAATGTTTTTGTGCATAATGATAAAAATAAGTCAACTAAAATATTAATTCGGCATAACCTTCCACTTCTTAAGTTAGAATTGACCTCATATTTCAATGTTCCTGACCAACCCATGTTGGGGTGATTTTATTTACTGTGTAAGTTTTATCTTAACATTTTGGGATGAACTAAATTAGTTTACATCAAGGGTTGACTAAATAAGAATGAATTAATGTAACTAAGAGTCAAGGGTTGAGGAAATTTTTATTTATAAATTTAGGATTTTGGATTCCACTAAATAGATCAAGGAACATTGAGTTATTGTAGTTGGAATGATACAATCACATAAAACCATTCAAATAACATTTCAATACCATTTTCTGGTTATGATATGGGAATATGGATCTGTTACACAAGAATACCTAAGTGAAGAGATATTCCAAAAATGATGGTGAGTACTATTAGGTTTCAAAAAACTGTGGGAGATTAATAGAATCCAGTTAAATTTAAATCTATTAAACTATTTTAGTAATCAAAGAACAAATAATTATTTTCTATTAATTTTTTGAAATGGAAATTCAAATGACTTCGACAATATTTCTATTATCCATTCAAGAGAAGGATAACCTTCTCACTGACAAAAATTTCCAAGAATAGTATTGGCTCTTACACATTATAATATTCCATGATAATAAATTATATGTATCATAACTTTCACTTTATGAGTCACTTGATAAAGAGTCTAGTTAGAAATAACAATCCATCTATTTGAGGCATAGGAATGACTTATCCAATGGAAAATGTTTCATGTTATCCCCCAAGTCAACTGATATTCAAAGTAAATTTGAGGATATGGATGTTTATAAAATCATTTCTCACCAATAGGATATATCTCATGAGAAGGTAAGACTAGAGGGCCATGAGATCTATAATGCACTATTCATGTAATGTCTAGGAGATTTAGTGATAACTAGACCATATGTAGGAAAAAAGTTCCTCTATATTGATCTCCTAGACATCTTGGGGTTTAATATCCCTAATGAGCTATGAACAAATCTCATTCTTCCATAACTATCCAAAACATTATGTAGTTTTATTTTGAACTATAAGATGACCAATGGTGTAAGACACTTCCTTAACTTCTTACTCTTATTCTCCAATTTGATAATGGCATGGGGCATGATAAACCCACAATTCCTATAGTGAATAAGAAGAGGATAAACAAGGAAAGGCAATTTAATACTCATTCCAATTCTATGGATCTTTAGCACCATTATTATAAAAAGAAGAAGATCCAAGGGGAAGGAAAGGAACATGACGTGGTATGATTTTCATGTGGAATTTAAGTCCATTATAATAAGAATCATACCTGGCCAAAGTATCAATGGGAATATTTCGCTGTATTCATTATTGAGTGTAATATTTCAATATCTACAAGTTACATATTATATTATACATATGGTGCTTCAATTTATATCCAATTATAGGAACCGAGTATATTTTAGAAGGATTAAATAGGTTATGCTGATATACAAGCCACCAATGAAGCAAGGATTTGATCTCTAGGCATTAGAGACTACCATCTCAGATTTCAGACATGATTTATTTTGGTTTTAAATAATTTTTATTATGTTCCTATTTCTACCAAGAATATTAATTATATTTGTTGCTATACATTCATGGATTTATTTTTAGATATGGAAATACGACCTATGAATTCTACAATAACAGAATATTTTTTGGGATAGAATAGTTAATTAATGATCATTATGTATTAAATTAAAAAAACAAATCTTAGTAGTATATAATGAAATAAATATTCATGACTCGTTTAACACCCAATTATAGAATTACTTCCTTGGTCAGGTAAATGAGAATCATTTGAAGAAACTCCATCAAGATGTTTAGTTAAACTATTTTGAGTTTAAACCACATGAATGATAGAAAAAATGTTTTCAAGGAATGATGAACAAACCACCATTCGATGGTCAAGGTGAAATGGATACCGAGCTTCTAGATTTGGTACACACTAATGCGTGAAGACCTTTTCACGTATAAGCCATAGGAGGATTATCATACATTATTAATTTTAAAAATAAATTGAGAATTTATGGTTATATATACTTCATGAGTTATAAGTTAGAATCCTTTGATAAGTTCAATGATTTAATTAATGAATTAGAGATTCAGGTGGTTAAGAAGATAAAGAATGAAAATCAGATTTGTATTAAGAGAAATCGACTTTTAATGGGTAAGGGGAAACGCAAAAAATGTAAAAGACATAAAACAAAGAAAACCCCATAGTACAATGTGCCATGGTCAGTGAAATTCAAATTCAAATCTGTAGAAAATATCCCCACCCTGGAATCAAAATCAATAAGATAAGCTTCCACAATCTCATCTCTGCTCGGCTAGCAGTCCCGTGCAATGATTCATAGGCACGAACCTAATGGCTAACTCTATACCCTCTCAAAAATCCAAATATGGAATCCATGATCTATGGAAGCTCCTACACTTCACCTCTTCTGAAATTTTCCCTTATAGTGAAATAGATGAATATTACCCTAGACTGCAAACAGTTGGGCAGAAAAACACATAACCGATCCACACATTCAACAAAGACAGACTCAATCAACAAAAACCCAAAAGCATAACTACAAAATCATCAAAGGGAGAACCATCATCCTAAATCCATCATTATTTAGCCCAAACCAAAGTTGACCTCCACATAATTTTATCACACATTAAACCAAAACATAAACAAACCAAAAAATCCCAAAAACACCAATGTAAAATAATAAAAGCGAGAACCACCATACTGAACCCATCACAATTTCAGCAGAACCGAATCAGACCATCAGAGAGATACCACCATGTGCCTACTAGAACTTTGCATAACCAGAAAAAATCATAGTCAAATATAAACACACAAACCAAACCATACGTGGTTCCTCCTGAACAACAGTTCTCCAAAAAATCACACCTTCGCAATCCATAGGAGAAGATCCCATCACCGATGATGAGTCACACTTTCCTTCCATTATCCTTTTGGGATATGCATTATATATGAAATCATAGTTTTTAAGCTGAGTAAAAAACCAAGTATAAATTTATGTTCTCATTGATTTATAGTGTGGAAAGAATCCTATTTTTTCATATGTTCGTGAATGGGGTTTTGAGGTGATTGTAAATGCCAGATCAAGAAGAAAACTATCAATCTATAGTAATAATTGTATCTTTATAGGGTATCCCAAAGAAATAAGGGGATAATATCTATAAACCCCATCAGAAAAGAGAGTGATTATAACAAGACATACCATTTTTTGAGGGATAACATCCTCAAGGAGGATATCATGATCAAGATTGTCTTTGACGAAGTTGATGATTATGATACACAAGAGTTTTCACAATAACATGTTATAAAAGAATCTATGAAAAAATTTGTCAATGAAACACAAGTACTACATATCAGTTCTAGATATGTAAGAAGAATATATTGATATGGTTTTCAAATCATTGATTATTGTGACTCATTATTAGTTGAAAATAATGATCCTCCCACCTGTTAGGAGGAAGTAGAGAACTCAGAAGTGGTAATATGGCAAGAAGCCATGAATTCTAAGATGGGTGACATGTATCAAACCCATGTTTGGATTTTAATCAATTTTATAGTTGATGTAAAACCTATAGGGTTTTAATGGGTATTCAAGGGAAAAAATGACATTAAAGTTCAAGTAAATAACTATAAAGCAACGATAGTGGCTAATGCATATTGAAAATGTCAATGCATTCACCATTATGAAATGATTTCTCCGATTTTTGTGTTTAAATCTATTAGAATTTTTCTTTCCATAACAACATACCAAGACTATCATATTTTTATAATGAATATAAAATTTTTTTATCTAATTTTAACCATCAAAAGAATGTTTTTATGAATCAACTAGTAGGGATTTTGAATCTATGAAACGTCAAAATGATATGCTAGTTGTAGAGATCCATTTATGGATTTAAGCATGTATCCAAGGTATGAAATATTTGGTTTTATGGAAGCATAAAATATTTTGTCTTCATTAAAAATAAACGTGATCCATATGATTACAAGGGGTTTAATGGTGGTATAATTGTTTTAATGGTAGTATTTTTGAATACATATTTTAAATTCAAAACGAAATACCACCATTATAAGAGGTTATGGTACGGTTGAGAAATTTATTCTCCATGTAGAAGTTAGATGAAGCCGACTACATTCCTGGGATAAGGATCACGTGTTATAGATCCAAGAGACTTCTTAGAATAAGATAAGGCACATATATTGTCTATATTATTAAGAGGTTTAATATAGAACAATCCAAGAGGGGATCAGTTCCAATATCACTTGGTATATATATTTCAATGAAAATGCATTCTCAAACACAAGAGGGAAGAGAGAGAATGATTAAAATAATATTAACATCTGTGATAGGATCTATCATGTATTCCATGTTATGTTTGAGTCTTTATATTTCCTGTACTTTGAACATGGTACACATATATCAAGAGGATCTAGGAGAACACTATTTTATTATTGTTAATATTATCCTTACGTATCTGAGGTGAACTAAGGATATGTACTTGGTGTATGGGGGAAAAGAATAGATAGTACTCAGGGTTTAGATTTTAATGATCTAATATCAAAGTATGGATTTATTTTTTATCTTCAGAAAGGCAACATGATCTAGAAATGTACTATGAAGCTAGTTGATGTTGATTCTACAGTTGTTCCTAAGTATATTACAGATTCTGATATACCAAAGTAACCAATTTGGATTTATAATTTTTTCTAAGAGCTTGATGTGGTACCAATCATTCAAGAGAATATTATAGTTTATTGTGACAACACTTCAGCGGTGGCTCTCTCCAAAGAGCCATGGACACACCAGAGGACAAATAAAATACTTCTAAAGATTCATATCGTGTGGTATTTTTTTCAACATGGTGATGTTTCAGTGAGAAGAGTATCCAAAGGTGAAAATGTGGTAGACCAAATGATGAAAGATTTAGCTTAGTAGAGGCCTGAGTATTATCTGAGATATTGTGTATTGAATGGTGTTATCAGTTGGATCTAGTGATAGTGGGAATTTATATGATTTGTTTCTCAAGAACTGACTTTCCTAGTATTTTATTACATATATTCATTATTAATGAAGTTTTCCTATTACATAATTATTTTTCTCTACATGAAATTTTCACGTGATAATGTACTAAGAATATATGATTCATTTAAAGGTCATTGTGGTTCCCTACTATTATGAGATCCATAATTTTCCACAATATCATTCTTGAATATTACTCTATATATAGATGATATTGTTTAATATAAAACATATGATACAATATATCAGCGGTAGGAGGCTCATAAGACATTGGGAAACCATCATGGTATTCTCCCTTGTTAATCTCTATGATATGAGGTTATGAGAACTAACACATTAATATGGAATCAACATTTCCATGTGTAATTTGATGTTCCTATATGAGAACATGTGGATAAGTCCTTATACTTTAATATTTCCATTAATGAATAAACTGGATAGTTTAATTTGATGTATTGATGAAAACCACGATGACATATGCTTATAAAGAGGTATAATGTGTTGGGTACATCATAAGTTAAATTGAAGTAATTGATAATGTGAGAAAGGATTTATACCTTCTATCCCCTAATAGAAGTTGATTTCTCAGTCCATTTGATGGGAATGGAACTGCCTAGATAAATCCATGGCCATGGAGGCTGAGTACATTTAGAGAATGTAAAAGAAAGGGACATTTATAATACATGTTGATGGTATGAGCATGATACCCAATTTATTTGAGACATCATCATAAGGGGATTATATTACAAGGTAAATAATCATTTGGAGTTGAATATCATTGGGACATTAAACTATTTCTATATTGGCACCTTTCTATATTTCTATATTTCGATATGATAACCATGGACTTTAGGTAGGTATTATTAATGTTACTAGGAAGGGGGTAGAGGTTCAAACACTAAGTGCATTGAAAGTCTTTGTTAAGTTAAGGTAATGAATTTAAAAATTTATAATAAATAATATTTATTTAGGATTGTTTTATCTCCATAATTTAATCAAAATGTTAGTTGAAATTATATGTGATTTATATAATAATAATAATTATTTGTGTCAAAATTTAGGAAAATATTGTATTTATTATATTATATTTTCTGATGAATAATGAAATGATAGTTATTTATTAAATAAATATTTCTTATTCAAGGATTGGTAAATTTCAAAAAGGGAAAGAAAAATGAGCCTAATGGTCCAATAAGAAATGGTATAAAAGGTATTTATTTATTTTCAAGTGTTGTGCATGCTAAGTGATTATTATTATTATTATTATATTATTATTTTTATTTTCATTATTTTTATTAATTTACATGAGGTGGACATAGAATTATAAATATGGAAAGGGGATTGTGTGTGATTTTTAATCCCAAAACCTTCTATAAAAGATATATAATTCTCTCACTTTCCACAGTCACTCTTGTTGATAAAAATAGAGTGAAATAGACTCTATCAATCACTAGGGATAAATCAAGAGATATTTAATGTGCTCTCCCTTCTTCTTCCCTCAATCCATCGCGAGAACTTCAAGATTTATTCCACATTTGAGAATAATTATTCTGTTATCAACTTAAAACAACATATCAAATTAGGACCTTTACTGCTTGAATCCTATGATTCTACGTGGATGTTAAAATAATTTGGTGCACATGTAAATCACTTCTAAAGGGATTATATACATGGATTTTGTAGTGAAAAGAATTACAATATGATTTAATTAACAAGATTATCAATGAATATATAATTATATGTGGAGGTAATCATATATTTCCACATAAATTATCTGTAAATTACAATTAAAGATATTCCTCTTCTTTTTCTTATATGTTTCTATAGTCAATTAATCTATGGATTTCATTACACATGAAGTTTTTTTCATGAAAAAAACTATTACACATAAATTAAGACTAAAATCAAAGTAAGACATACCATCATGGTGATTCCATTGTGCATAGAACCTATAATAGTAGTAATAAATGAATAGTATAAACACATGTTTTATAACATCAAAATAGCTAACGAAGATGATAATCTATCCATCACCCCCTCCTGTTTAGGTCTCTTCTATGTGATGTGGATCATGATTCCTACCCACTGGCTATGTTCTTATTGAAATTTAATATCCTAACTATTCTTAGTGCTCTTATATAGATTATCGGGAATAAGGATATCCCTATTGATGATAATATTCAACATAAAGGTGTGGTTCTGGTGTCTAGATATTATTTATGCATTCATGTGAACGTGGGGATTGGCGATCATATTTTTATGAAAGGGGACTAGGTTAATTTCATATGGGACTTCATTGGAGATAACATATGCATTAAAAGTTATCTTAATAGTTTTGAGCATATAATTTCTTGTTTTATTGGAGATATATAGGCTACTTATTTAATTATGGGTGATTCTAGAATGGATATTGTAATATGTTTTTGGTATGTCTAGGAGTATCGCAAGGATTTCAGGATCTCATCCTCATAAATGATCATGGTAGTATTGAAATTTAATCTAATATAATATATTGATGAAATTTACATGTAAAATGTCATCTCCACTCAATCCTCTTATTCCCAGAGTATGTTTCATATTTCTAAGAAGGACCCTTTGATGTGTTATATGATCTTCCAGTACTATTGGGTGACATGGAGGAAGTTGTTGGTTGGTTTGAAGATAAATTTTGATGGGGTATTCTCAAATGGTATGAGGCATGGTGGTGTGATTAGTTGGGATCACTGATGATTTTTCATCATTGATTATTGTCGTTTTTTGGCAAGTGAAACTCACTTATCATAGAATATTATGTGATTCATAATGGTCTTCTATTATAGGATTACTTAATATATCATGGATTAAAGCCTCTTCCTTGATCTTGGAATAAAGATCTCACATACATGCCATGGGGGAAACAATGTAGAAGAAAATTTGGCCTCTAAAGGCATCCCATGTGATCCTATTTAGATTTTCATTACCTTGGGATCTTTTACTCCTAGTTAAAATTATGTAATCCATAGAGATTATATTCAGGTCCACTATTTTAGACCACCTTAATCTAATTATTGGTTTATGTTAATAATTAATAAATATTTTATTTTTATTATAATACCTCAGAGTCAGGAATTATTTGTTATCTAATTTGATGACGTTGTAGCATTGTTTTTTTTATGAATTTATTGAATCTTTGAATTTATTTTAAACCATTATTGAGAACAATTATATGAATCTTATATGTTGTTTTATTTTATTGCAATGATTTAGAGATAGTTAAAAAGGATTATATATGTTTTTAAGTTGTTCTGTGAGGGTTCAATGTCCCCAAAAATTTATGAAGATCATTATACGGCTCTTGTACAATGTATTACTTATGGTTAAGGTAAGAAAAATAGAAAAGGCATTGGGAGTATGATTTAATCAGGGTAGAGCATTGAATGAAGCATAAGGGAGCATACCTAATCCTTTGAGCTCTCGTGTATGTCTTTGATGTACTATTGCAAGACTTCACTAAACATAAGCCATTGTGGATAATAAAACTTACTATATGAGCGTATTACTTTGAAACCCGGAACATAAGTCTCTAACCTAGTGTAAGAATTTCATTATAAATCTTCACTAAGTGTAGAACTTTAAATTCCCAGTGTAAGTCTTTATCATGTAGATTTTTTTTGAGTTTCTACAAGGTGTAAATATTGTTTCCATAAATTGAATATTCTAAAGAAAACCAAGCCCGACGATGGAAAATATGTTCATTAATAATTAAATAAATCACCTATTTAATGGGGTTCAAGTTATAAAACGACTATATGATTCTAAAATGATGAATATCTTGTTATGTTATGAGTTCAATAGAATAAAAATGAACCAAGTTGAATATGATTCTATTGGTTATGGAGTTCTAAATATTAAATCTAGAATATCATTGGGATGATTTTTTCATATTCTAATTATCTTAAATCACATTCTAATGAAGCATTGATGAAATTTTAGTTTTCTAGATGAGTTTAAAAAAATATGATAAATCCCTATCATACAATGACATCATTGAAGAAAATAGAATAATCGGATTGATCCAGTGGAGTCAAAGAATTGAAAAATGTAGAATATGGGTTTATCTATTAGTGTTGTTGTATCTAAATCAGAAAGAAGAAATAACAACACATGATTTATACCTGTAAGGTAATTCTTTCATCTAATTTAAAAAATCCTGAAAATCAACCTCTCATGGATTACTTTCTTAGATAGTGTGAAGAGATTATTGAGAAACCAAAATATATAATTTTAAAACAATTATTAATTATTGGAGACCCTAAATTATTCCTTGTTTTCAAATTTTAAAAAATTATTTTAATGAGATCCTCTTAATGCTCTTAAATAGAAAATTTTTTGTAAATAAAGATACTGAGATGATCATGTGATTGGGAATAAAAAAATATGTGTTTTAATTAAACAAATTGTATGTGTGAAAAAGATATATATCTAGAAGAAGAATATATCCTAGTCGGTGAAATTTTGAATATATCATCAACATTTGATTGAGATAAAGAATCATGTGATTGATATTTGAGATTGATAATTGTGATGAAGAACTAAATAAAATTATAAAACAAGTGAGTATGCTTCTTGAATATTCTAAAGGATATTTAAGAATATTGTCACTATTTTATTAAGAAACCTTATGCTTCATGTGATATTTTTCATTTTTTATGATTCATTGTGACTATAAAGTTGTTATGTATGACTAGTGGGATACTATGTAATGGTAGTATCAAGATATTGTGAAACCATAGATGAAGGGTGATTCCACCTTAACCATTATCAGTTGGGGATTTAATTATAGTTTGGAATATGTATATCAAATAGAAATTAACTGTGACAAGGAACATGAAAACAAAATAAGGCCATAACTTGTAAAAAATCATTCTATTCATTGATTATTTTAATTTTTTTTTCATTTTCATGAATGATTGAGGGATTAAAATTCTTATTAGATTTTGGTTCTCAAATAATTTAGAGCGGGTTTCTTCAAGAATAAGAATAAATATTAAAAATAAATCCTACATTGATTTTCCCCCCATTAGTGTAGTCATATGATCCATTGGCTCTAACAGGTGATCATCATCAAGCTTGAATGACCAAATAATGAGGCTAGAGGCTTGTTTCAATGATTTAAAAGTGCATTATTCATCATTTAATTTTCACCTTTAATAACCTGAATATAGATCACAGAATTTCACGGGTCATTTACATTGCCAATGATAACTAGATGATCCCCCAAAACCCATTTGTGTTATCATATCATTATACTTCAAGGATTAAATGTGATTAATATACATGTTTTTTTAATAAATTCATATCATAATTCATATGTATCCAAATAATATAATATGATATGAATAAATTATTCTATTTTTATTAGCAGTAATGTATTATTTTGTTACATCATAATGTATTATACACCTATTTCTCATAGTTTTGAACCGTGGAATAGATTACAATATGATATATTGTGAAATACATTTTATTCATGGGTTTATGAAAAATAGGAGGTCATAGTGTATTTAATATACCCTATATATCATTAAACAAATTTGAGTTACATTGAATTTATTATTATAAGTGATGATATGAGTCATATTTTATGATTTAATATCATATCATAAAATACAATATGTATGTGGGTCTGACTCACTCTAATATCAGTCATATTTTATGACTGATAATATAATTATTAGTTGTAAAATACAACATGTATAATATATTCATGATTTATTTTTTTGATAGTTTTGATTGTGATTTAAAAATTGATTATAAATTATAAACATTAAGAATTATAAAAGTTATTTTTTCATTCCTCAATAAAATATAAAAACAATTATATTGGTTTCACCTATTTTTGAAGAAAAATAAAGTGTTTATTTATTATTTTATTTCTTTAATATTATTTATTATTAAATTGTTTAAGAAATATGAATATAAACTTTAATTTATTTATGTGATAAAATTATTCTATGGGAAAAATCCTTACATTACATGCTTACTGTGACGCCATTAGATTTAGTTTTCATCTACACTAACCTCATTTTATTTTTAAAGTATTATGTTTTGGGATATTTTTTGAATATAGTTTATTCATAGTTGGTGTTTGAGATATCGTGAATTGAATGTTTTTAGTAAATCATCCCTAGGTAGAGGGACTTGTGGTTATAATACCAACTAATCTAGAGTCATATACCTTGTTCAAGAAAGGGGATGGAATTTGTATCTATTTCATTAGGATTACTCATGAAAATATTTTCAATCTCATATAACTCTATGAAGTTTCATGAAATGTTCATGTACCATTTTCATAGGATTCATTTAGATATTTATGAATATTTTTGGCTTCAGTTTTTGGGTGAATAACAAATAATTTTGGGTTCTGTAAATAGTTACCCAATAATTTATTGTGATCACACTAATTGTTTTGATGGAATAAGTATTCCAAGACAAAATCACTAGAATCATGTATTTATAATTTAATTTAAACATGATAAGATAAATATTTCATAAAATAGAATAGTTATGAATTTAATATGATTATACTACAAATTATCTTTGTAATACTTCCAAAGGAATCCCCTCAAATACTAAGTGTGAGATTCCTTAAAAAACAATAGTTGTCAATGTCTTGATCATCCAAATAGGTAGGTTATTCCAAAGATAGGTTCCACTGGATTATTATATGTAAGGAAAGAAAGATGTAGGAAACACTGAATCATCCTTGGATAAGTTCTTCCAAAGCAAGGTTCTCCGTATTTTTTTGTTAATCTATTCATGGAATTTTTTATGTGACACTATTGAAATATAGAAATTTTATCACTAAATATATGTGATTCCAGAGAATATCATTGCAAGTGGGAATTATTTCATTGAAAATACTTGATGAAAATATATAATACATGAGACACACACATTGATATTTCTCTTTTATAAGTCATGGATTACTAAAAACAATCATTTTGAGATACCTTGTAGGTACAACCTATAGAATATTTATAGATTAGTTTTATGGTTAATAAATGTTATAAACGTGAAGCGTTACGACAATCTGAATGTGAATGTTATAGAAGTCAATTTCACTAACTTTAAATCATTAGTATTAGATTCTGGGAGTGCATCAATTATGGTTTTTTAAAAACATAGACTCAATGATATAAGGTAATTGATGATAGGAGAAGTTTATCTTCATGTTGGTAATAGAGAAAGAGTTGATTCATTAGAATTCATACATAAAGATTTGGTTTTACCAAGTTTATTAATACTAGAATTAGAAAACAGTAATTATAGTTCTTACATAAATATAATATTGATTTTAGATTCATTTTTGGACAAGAAGATATTATTTTTCACTATTAGTAACAAGATTTTAGGTAACAACCCAAACCCTAGTAGCCCATAGTTGTTAGTCATTTTATTAAAATGTAATACATAGAAGAGATCAATTCATCCATCATTGATCAGTTTAGTAGTCCTTAAGAAACTAGATACATACATGGTCTCATTATTTCATTGGTAATTAATCATAGAACATAAAAAAAATAAAATAATGTGCTACTAATAAACTATTCAATGATTTCTTTTTCACAACCTGGGGAAAGGAAAAAAATAAAAGGGTGAGATCAAATGTTCCAAAAGGGTTGCATGAATCAATAACATGTAAAGAAAAGTCAATAAGTCATAATAATTATGTAAAGGTAAATAACATAAAAATAGATGCCAAAAATAACTAGGAATGAAAATGAATCTATAGATTTTTTCATAGGTAAATTCACAAGGAAAGTAATAACTAAGTACTGGATGAAGAGAATTCTTAGTCATTGGATAACCTGTATCTGGATCATGTACCATTATAATTCCATGATGGTTGAATCCAATGGGTAAAAAACCATTTGATACCTCTTGGAATCAAACATGAAGGGGTTTTGTCCAATATTTTTGTGCCATGAGACTTGTCTAGGCATTTAGGGTCTATCTATAACCGGGCCCCACCCATCAATGGAATTCCAGAGCATTCTTCTTACACAGATTCAATTCAATGAAAAAATTAAATGAAAACACTCTTTATAAAAATTGTATATGATTAAGACAATAATTATATCCATGATAAATGAAATTTGTATATTTAATGGAATCTTAAATTAATGATGATCATAAATAAATGATAATTATACGTACACCACACACAAGGAATAAAATGTTAAAGGAAATATCATAATGGATTTTATGGAAGGATGGAATGAAATCATACTTATACATTAATAAGGTAAAATAGGAATTGATCAGGATAAATAAAGTCCAACTATTGTTAAAACATGTAAAATATTTTTTCTGAATATTTAGAAAAGAGTCTCTTTAGTGCGATTGAAGGAAAAAATATAAGAGTTTTTAAAGAAGGAAAATGAATAATAGTTTTCATAAAAACATAATTGAACAAATGTAGCTTCTCATCATAAAAATAGTTATTTTAGACACATATTTGTTTCTTAGAATAGATTATTGGTTGTACATGATAATGGGTAAGAAATTGCAATGTTCCCTTAAACTGGGCATGCTAATCGGGAGGAATTGAAAAGAGAAGCTTATCAAACATGTGTATCCCATTAATGAAAGATGAAATGAACTAGATAAAAGAGTTTGGAACATATACATATATCATAGAATAATTATATAAAAAATAATAATTACATTTGGGTAATTATATATAATGTGTATCCTGAATGAAAAATGGATGTTCTGAAAGAATCCCTTACCTTATGATCGAAAGTGTTCTGCACTTTCAATTAATGCCCTATAAAATGAAATGAGTTTCATTAATAATTTAATTTAGAACATAATAAATATTTATTTTATTTAATATAATTTTATTAAGTTCATTTATTTCGTATTATATGAGTAATAAGATTCACTTTTGTTGTTCTAGAGTGTACATTTTTTTAGTTTTCATGATTGGTTCACTTGTATAAATGTATGAAAGATC
Source organism: Viscum album (assembly GCA_963277665.1). Lineage (NCBI taxonomy): Eukaryota > Viridiplantae > Streptophyta > Magnoliopsida > Santalales > Viscaceae > Viscum > Viscum album. The sequence goes on along the minus strand of OY728162.1, from coordinate 1,367,610,301 downwards.
ATGTAAAATTGTAATAATTATCCAGAATTAGAATTATATGGTATTAATGAACTTAAAAAATATCAAATGGTCTTGTATTTAATTTTTCCATATATGAGGATGATTCATTTGAATTTTTTTAATGATATCTGTTTAGATTATTTTTGTGTTTTTCAATCATCAAACATTAGTTTTGTTTTATTAATTAAAATGATGTATATATACTGGTTAAAAAATAAAATAAATACGTTTTAATATAAATTTTAGTGTATTTTTAACCATTACAATTGTTTTATGACCAACCTTGATGGTAGTAATGGAAAATGAAAATTCATCGTCCATGATGGCGGTATGTCGACACGTCATGGGAGATGTTTTTATTTTTAGAATAAAAGGAAGATGAGGAGGGGTTTGATGATGAATATTACATTACCACAATAAATTTATATAATTTATAATACAGTTTATTAATAATTCATCTTTGTATAAAGGAGGCAAGAAAATCATAATAAAAGAAAATAAATATAAAGAAAATTAAAAGAACTAAAGGGGATTTTACCTCTTGAATTTTTCTCTTTGAGAACATTCTTAATGAACATTGAAATGGTATTTGGTGTGATTAAAACTAGAATAAAACATGGTGGAGTGGTTTTGTAGTTGGATTGGGTAGAAATTTGACAAGTTTAAAGGATTTGGTTGTCTAAGGAGAATAGGTGGTTAGGGGTGGTATTTATAGTGGAGGAGTTGGGTGTTTTGATTATTTTATTCATTTGTTTATTATTTTGGATCAAGACTATGAATAGTTTTAGTCTTATTAATAAATATATCAAAATAATTAAGGGGATTTCTATATCAGGGGATTACATCATTTATAAATAATTTATGACTTAATAATTCATGTATTTAGATTATAAGGTAAAATAACCATTTTCACTATCCATAAAAATGCAACTATTTTAGAAAAATCCAAAAAATTAAACCTGGATTTTTTTTGGTTTTTATATTTTAAAAATGATGTCCATTTAATGAAAATAATTTTCAGAATATTTTAACATTAATTTTTAATTAAAAACATCATTTAAATGAAAAATACAAATTTAAAAATTATAATTGATTTTATAACACTTTGAAAATTTAATAAAGTTCTCATAACATTATCTTAGAATAATAATACAAAAAATTTAATTTTTGAATCTATTTTGAAAGTAATTTCTCTTTTAAAGAATTATATTAATTTGGAAATTGTAAATAAACATTTAGGCTTTTCAAAAATACGAACACATAATTTTTCATTTTCATAATACTTATTTACTTAAACTATGATTTAATTTTTCTCATATTCTTATTTATAAGAAGCCTAAATTTTATTTATACTTTCATAGGTGATTAAACTATTCTATTAGTGTAATTTCTATCTATAAGGGTTAAATATCTATTTCAATGGTCATTTTTTTATTTCATTGGTATATGGTCATTAATTTCTAGAAAGATCTTCTTATTTAATTCATTCTTTATTTAGATTTTTATGTGCTCTTTAGGTGATTTTATATGATACATTCTATATGAAATAAGTTTTTGTTTAATTTTATCTATGAAATCAATTTAATATATTTAAGAGGATACATATCGTAAAATCTTATGGTGTTATATTATTCCCTCCTTCAGAAATGTTGTCCTTGGACATTTTGATGAATATATACCTCTAAACTGATGTGGGTGGTTCTTATTCATAGCATCTTTAGGTTACAACATTACTTATTATATTTTATGGTTCTTCCAAAGTACGTTCAGTTGGTGAATTTTATAAATTTTTAATATTTTCTCCCTTATTTCCATAATTTTGATAGTCTCTTCATAGTAAGAAAAATCAGGTTCTGGTTCTATTTCTTCATTGGTGAGTACATACATTAGGTATGAAATGTACTAATTTAAAAATGATATTTATACCACTTGATGAACATTGGAGAGACTTGGAATAATTTCTAATTAGTAGGATACAACTCTAATTATTTCCATAATTTTAAATTGTCTCATGTACCTAGGGAACAATTTCCCTTTCTTTCCGAACCTTAAAACACCCTTCCATGGAGTACTTCTAGAAAAGCATGATCACTCACTTGAAATTAGAAATCCTTTCTCCAGTTGTCAGCATAACACTTTTTCCTACTTTGAGTTGCTTTAATATGATCCTGAATAGTCTTTACCTTTGTCTTTGTCTCTTCAATATGTTTGGGCCTATATGTTTCCTCTCACTAACTTCCTCCAAAAAAGTTGGAGTTTATCACCTTTTTACATATAATGCTATATATGGATGCATTTGAATACTATAATGGAAACTATAAATGATGGAAAATTACACTAATGGTAAATAATAACCCCACATACATTGAATGTCATTTGAGAATGATCTCATCATGTATTCCAATTTTTGAATAGTCATTTCTGATTGTCTGTTGGTTTGAGGGTGATAAGGAGTACTCATATGAAGCTCAATATCCAAATAATTCTGAATAATCTTCTAAAATTCTAATGTGAAACAAGGTTCTTGATCTAGATCAATCGATATAGGTGAAAAATGAAGTCTTATAAGATCATTAGTGTAGATTCATTCTTGGAGGTCCAGTAGAATACCATTCCTTATATCAAGGAAATGTATAGATTTGGTAAGTCAATCAATAATAACACATATTAAATCATTATTTATTAGTATCTTCGGTAATCTAGTGATGAATTCCATAGTAATTTCATCCCACTTCCACATATGAATAACTATATATTTCATCACTCCTCTAGGATGTTTTCTCTTAGCCTTCAGTTATTGACAATCTAGGAATATTGAAACATAGTCAGTAATTTTACGCTTCATATTATCCCACAAAAAATGTTCCTTTAGATACCTATACATTTTTGTACTACCTAGGTTTATAAAGAATTTTGAGATATGACAATAAACTGTTCATTCCCTTTTTATCTTAGGTATCAATGAAACACATAACCTCTTTCCAAATTTTAGAATCACATCCCCATATAGAAAGTCGTCTAATTTTACATCATTAAAGGCTTTAATTTTCTTTCGAAAATTCTCATCATCAAATTGAGAAACTTATATCTTCTACAGTAAAGATGGTTTACCAATAATTTTAAAAAAGAGTGATGTTTCATCATTCATAAAAATTCCCATGTCCATAATTACGAGATCCATGTATATAGGTTCTTTCTTAATCCTCATATTGTTTAATATTCCACGATCATTACAACTTAATACATCTTCTACAATATTTTCCTTTCATAGGCGGTAATGTATTTAGAAATCCTAAAATATGAGTAACTTGAGCCATTGTATTCTCATCATGTATATTTCTTCCTAATTAATGATGTATCTCAAACTATTGTGATCCATATATATCTCACATATTTCACCATAGAGTTAGTGTCTCCATATCATCAGAGAAATGATTATGGATACTAACTCAAGAACATGAGTTAGATAATTATTTTCATGATACATCAACCGCCTCAGTGCATATTCCATACCTTTATCAGTTTACATAAGGAAACAATAAGTTCATTTCATTGAGGCAATAATATATATCACAAACTCATCATTTCCTGATGGTAAATTCAAAATTTGAGCATTTAATAATCTTCTCTTAAATTCTTTAAAACATTATTCACCTTCTTTTGTCTATATGAACTCAACCCATTTAGGTGTGAGCTTGGATAATGGGTTATCTAATTGTGAAAAATTCTGAATGAAACCAAGTTAGTAACCTACAAAAAAAAAACTAATTTCCACAATTATGTTAATTTGTGTAGGCTATTAATGAATTTTATTTGTTTTCGAAGAATCAAATGTGATTCCATTCATAGAGACAATATGCCCATGAAAAGAAATTTTTGGAAGCCCTAATTTTCAATTTTTAAATTTACCATATAACTCTTTCCATTCGAGTGTCTCATGATTAATATTCAAGTGATTCTCATGGAATTCATAGATTTTAGAATATACCAAAATTTCATCAATGAATACTACAATAAAATAATCATGTCATTCATTGAAAACATTGTTCATTAGATCCATGAAAATAGTGGGTGAATTACTCAATCCAAATGGTATTACTTTGGACTTTTAATGCTCATACGTCATTTGAAAAGATTACTTTTGAATTTTTTCTTTCTTTAATCACTATTGATGATACCCAGAATGAAGGTCATTCTTTAAAAAATATTGATGTCCATGAAGTTGATCAAATTAACTACCAGTTAAAGACAAATGATACTTTTTAATTAATATGAAATCATTAATTTCTTTATAGACAATGCACAACCTCAAGGATCCATCATTCTTCCTAACAAAAAATATGGGATCCCCATTGAGAAACACTAGAGTAAATAAATACCTTATTACTCAAATTCTCTAGTTGTTTCTTCAACACCAAAAATTCAATAATGACCATTATATAATGTGTCTTGGATATTGGTATCTCATTATGGATTAGAGTAATTGAAAACTCAACTTCACACTCTAGGGTGTCTATGTAATTCTTTAGGAAATATATCACTGTATTATTAAAAATTTGGTACATTCTCAATTTGAATATAAATTTCCTTATCCCTAGATTTTTCTTTCACTTTATCCCCAAGAATTTCATTCAATAGATCTACTAGGGGTGGATCTAGATAAGAATCATATTTTTAATTGTCTGCTCTAATGATATGGGATTCTATATCGTCCTAACAAATTTTAATTACCTTCTCCTTAGAATAAATTTTGGAGTCATATTTTGAATTCCAATCCATAATGAAGATTATATCAAATTCAAAAATAAGTATGACGTTAAGGGTATAAAATAAAGCACATTTATATGCCATAATGGGAACTCCCCGACACATATTTGTTATTATGAGACTTCAATTAAGTATTTTTACTAACAAATACCTTCTTAAATCAAAAGGAAAATATTTAATTTTCATCAAAAATCATTGTATATCTAAAAGATTGTGGATATCTAGAAGAAGATAAATAATTTTCTAAATTTGAAGATATGATTAATGAACCTACAACCATATCATTGGGTACATCTACTTTTTCTATGGTGATTGGATAATCATGGCCATCTCCCCTTGATCGTTTTTTGGTAAATTACTTTAACACTTGGGGCATTTATTTGAAATAATGACCCATTTCATTACAGTTGATGAATTGAACATCATTGATTTTTTTCTTCCCCTTTCATTAAGTTTCTTTATTAATCTTTTATTCACTCATATAACAAACTCCCATTCCATTCAAGAATTTCCTAGGATATCTAAAGGCATATTAATCCCTTGAAGATATATTATCTAGAAAAGGAATATATTATTTTCTTATTTAACCCTTGACCCTTTCGATGGATATCAAAAGGAATATTATTCTTCTGATTTCCCTTGAACATATATTATCTAGAAAATTCCTACCCCATTTTTATGGAACGTATTTCAATGACATCATATAATGAAAGGAATTGAGAAGCTAGTTCCCTTCAGAGACATGGTTTAAGAACTTCAATGAAATGATCAATATTGTCTTTGGAGTCATGTATGTAACCTATAGAATACCAAAATAGTCTTCTGATGGTAGCCTTATACTTCGAAACACTCTATTTTTACCTTTTCATTAAGATATTGAATTGTATATCCATTTCAGTTCATTACTCATGAGGGATGTATTTTTCAAATAATGTTTCTTTAAAAGTTCTCCATTCCAGGGCATCTATTTCATCTTCCTCTTCAGTATTCTAGATCTATGACCAAAATTCAACAACATCCCTCTTGATAAAATATTCTGCCAGCACTACATTTTCATTTTCATTGCATCCCAATGGTAGAAATATCTTTTCAAGGGACTTGATATATTGTTCACTACCACTTGATTAGTAGTCCCACTAAAATTAGGGGCATATTCCACGTGAAATGATTCAACATATGTGTAGTTTGGGTATTCGTCTTAACCAAAGTATTCTATGTTAGTATGGTCATGGTCTTATCTACTCTAACATGAAATGTTTTGACTTTCTTAGTAGAAAAATACCTACATTTCAACAAGTATTTATTCCTTTACATCTTTTAGGTTCCATCACTAAATAATGGAACACACTACGTTAACTCATAATAATCCCAAGTATTGATTCAAAATGTACTAAAAGGGTTTATTATAATCATCATGTTTATTTTACATATATTTACCAAGAATTGAACTAAACTTTTTCTTATACCGACTATAAAAATATTGACCTTAGTATCCCAGATTTAGTGGTTGTTTTATTATAATGACATAGATACAAGAGATCACATCACCAAGGATCGATCAGTTTAGTAGTCTAGAAGAATATAGAAATATAAAGGGTTCCCTTATTACAATTACAAATTATGTTAGAAAATAAATAATTAAAATAAACTATTTATTTCATTTTTTCAATGATTTCATGTTCACGAATTGGGAAAGGAAATAAATAAAATGGTTAGCTCAAACAATCAGTAAGGGTTGCATCAATCAATAATAAGTGAAGAAAATTCTATAAGTGATAATCATTATTTAATGGTAAATAACTAAAAAAAACATTCCATCAATAACTATGAATGAAAATTCATTCTTATATTTTGTCATACTTAAAGTATCATGGAATGTAATAATTAAATAGTGAATACAGAGAATGCTTAATCATTGGGCATCATGTTTCTTGCACATGAACATTTATTCTATCAATACAAATTAATTATATTTGTAAAAACCTATATTATTCTCCTTAGTAAAAAACATGAAGGGTTTGTTTCCAACTATTTTGTCTCATGATACAAGTCGATGCATCGATGAGATATATATAAATGGCCCCCACCAATCATTGCATGTCCAAATAATTCTTCGTACTTTGATTAAATTTAATTAAAATATTCAAAGAAAAAACAATATGAAAAATATTTATATCTATAAGAAAATAATGAAATCCTTAATTCAAGAAATATGTATATTTAATTAAATCTTCAATTAATGATGACAAAAAATAAAAGGGAAGTATACATACACCACACACAAAGAATAAGTGGTCAATGGAAAAAATAATAATGGTATCCATAGAAGAATGCATTCAAATAATACTTAGACATTCATAATAAAAAATAGGAATAGATCATGATAAATTATGTCCACCTTAATTGAAAACACATAAAATGAGTTTTTAAGATATATTTGAAAATACATTCTTCAGTGAGATTAAAGGAAAAATATAAAAGAGTATTTAAATGTGATAAAGGTATAATTGTTTGGATAAAACCAAAAATTAAGAAAGTTAGTTTTTAATGATAATAAGAGTGATTTTATAAAAATAATTTTGGCTCAAAATATATTATGGAGGGTACTTGAAAATGTGTAAGAAATTGGAAAGTTCCCTTAAATTAGGCTTTCTTATCGGGAGGAATTGAAAAGAGAACATTATAAAACATGTATTTCCTATCAAAGGATGATGAACTAATCTGGAAAATTGATTTTGGGACATATAAAAAGAGATTTAAATATGTATATAAAAATAAATAAGGATTCAATTGGGGTAATCAGATGTAAATCATATCATGAATGAAAAATAGATGTTGGGGAAGAATTCCTTACCTTATGTATGAAAGTGTTCTCCACGTAGAATTAGTGTCCTGGATAATTAAATTGTATACATTAATAATTTAATTCATAAGCAGTTAAACATTTATTTGATTTAGTATAATTTTATTAAGTTCATTTATGGACTTTTTTATTCATTATAAGGTTCAATTTTTTTGTTCGAGATTGTTCATTTCCTTATTTTTCATGATTTCTTAAAAAAAGTGTTTCGTGGCATGATTGGTTCATTTGTATACATGTATGAAAAATCAGTTAAAATGGGAATAATTATCAAGAATTGAAATTATATTTTATTAATAAACCTATTAAATATTAAATGGTCTTATATATCATTTTTTCTATATGTGAGAAGGATTCATTAGATAAAATGTTAATAAGAACCGTTTAGATTATATTGGCGTTTTTTGTTCATCACACACTAATTTTGTTTTATTAATTAATATTATGTATATATAATAGTTATAGAGGACTAAATAAGTTTTGATATATATTCATTATTCTGTTTTAACCATTATAATGGTTGTATGACCAGCCTTGAAGGCGGTAAAACAAAATGAAAATGCATCATCCATGGTGATGGTAAATCACCACATCACATATGATGTTTTCATTTTAAAATAAAAGGGATATGAGAATGGGTTTGATGATGAATATTACATTAAATTAGTAATATATATATATATATATTAGTGTAGTTATTATGAATGTTTTGATAGAGGAGTTAAGGAAAGGATAATAAAAGAAAAGAAATTGAATTAAAATTAAAATAACGAAAGGGGATTTTATCTCATGAATCCCATTCCTTCAGAACCTTCTTAAGAACATTTGAAATCAAATTTTGGGTGAGAATAGAAATACCAAAAACATGGGTATAGGTTTGGGAGAGGTATTGGGAAGAATTTTTACATGCTTCCGGTCTTTTGTGGTGTGAGGAGAAGAGGTGGAGATGGTTGATATTTATAGTGGAGGAGAGGGGTGTTTTTTTGATTATATTATTCATTTTTTTATTATTTTAGATCAAAACATTGAATAATTTAATCCTTATCAATAAATATTTTAAAATAACGAATGACCATTTGATATTATCGGTTTACATCATTCATACATCATTTATTACTCAATGTTTCATCTATTTAGCTGATATCGTAAATTATCGTATTTCACTATTTACAAAAAATTCGAATATTTTAGAAAAATTAAAAAAATCACCCTAACCATTTATTAATGTGTATAATTTTAGAATGAACACCATTTTATTAAAATTATTTTATAATGATAATAAATTTAATTATCAATTGAAATCATCATTTACTTGAAAAATAAAAATTTTAAAATTATAATAGATTTTATTAAACATTGAAAAATTAATTACATACATATAATATTATATTATAATCATAAGATAAAAAAATATCAATTTATGATTCTATTTTATGAAAATATTTTTTCTTTTAAATAATCATATAAATTATAAAATTTTAAATAAACATTTATGTTTTATAAAAATACCAACACTTAATTTATCATTTTAAAAATATTTATTTACGTATACATTGATTTAATCATATATTGTTTTCATTTATTAGAAGCCTAAATTTTATTGATGATTTTTTAGGTGAGGATACTATTCTATTTGCCTAATTGTTATTCCTAAGGATCAAATTACTATTCCAAAGGATAAGTTTCTATTTCCTTGGTATATTATCCATAATTTATAGAAACATCTTCTTATTTCATTAATTCTTAATTTATAATGTTTTCTATTGTGTTGTATATGTGATTTTATATGATTTTTACAATATGAAATAATTTTGTTTACAATTCATGATATCAAATAAATAGAATTCAATTAACAGGATACATACTATAAAATCTTGGGGTGTCATAGTTTATATATATATATATATAAGAATGAAATATTTTATGGCATCATAAATATAGTAGAATATTTATGTATTCTAGATATGGATACTCCTACATAAATTATTAACGATAGGAGGGATAAGGTTGATCCTAATACCACTTAACTTTTTAATTATTTTCATTAACATATAAATAAAAAACATTCCCAAATACAATAAAAATGGACTAATAGATTCATTCAACAATGAATACTTGGATAATTGTTAATCTTGTTTGAAGTGCCCAATAGTTTTGGTTGGTTATATTTTTTTTCAATAAGTGTATATATCAACATATTGTTTATTTTCTTTGATATAGGAAGGATCCACCAATGATTATAGATGTAAAATTCCTTAAATTTAACTGGAAAATAATGTTATAATCATATGATGGGAAAGGAACGAGGTTGATGTGGCTTTATTTGAACACTAGGAATGAGAGATTCTAGGTAGGATCCCTATGTATTGGATGATTGATTGAGATGATATTTATGGAAATATAAACAAGTATTCACTTTCTTAGAATTTTTATCTATAACATTGTTTCGAGAGTTGAAGTGATTTTAGTTTAATACGTTGAAGAATCTATTATTAAAAGAGTTAAAAGATAGCTTAAATAGAGAGATTAAAGTGAAAAAATTAAGAAGAATACATCATTGAGGATCACTATTGAATTATTCTAAATCCATGGACAACTATATCTTAGATTAATAGGTAAGCATTGAGTGGAGGGAGAGATCTCAGTTTCGTACAAGTGCTTTAAGTTTCGAGTAGGGTTCATCCCCTTGGGTTCATTCTCTTCGATTTCTGCAGATTTTTTGTGGGTTCTCACCATGGAGGCTATGATATTTATGGTGTGGTGAGTTTTCACTCCTACTTCAGTAGTAGGAGTAGAAGTGGTGATTCAGACGACGATGGAGGCATGGATTGTATCGGTGTCCACGGTGTTGCGGGAGGCATGTTTCAGTTCACATTTTTCGCTTCAGGATCATGGGCATCGACGGTCATCTTTACTGTAGCTCCCTTTAGATCTGGTCCTGATATATTTCTAGACTTTATTTGGTCAGGTTGGGAATTTCTAGCCATTGGAGGTTAGGTATGTGGAGGGAATCATGGACGGAGAACAATGTGCATCAGATGGTGATAGTGGTGTTGGGCGGTTTTGCTATGGTGAGTGTCTTCATGGCGGCGGTTTGTCCTAGTGGTGGCCCTTTTGGTGGTGGATAATGCATGCAGTAGGTATGGAGGCAACTCCAGATATGCTGGTCTATACCTATACAGACGGATCGGCGGTGTTTTGCTGTCAATGCGGATGGTGGGCACATGGTTTAGGATCTGGACGTCTTTCTCTTCCTCAAGGTTTCGGCCATGCGGGTAGCGATGTGTCGTAGATATGTGGTTACAAGTGGAGGTTTATTAAAAATTTCATATTCTAGGCATTTGACCCTTTGATAATCCTTTATTCATGGGTCTATGGAACTATGTGCCTATGTGACTTCTGATTTTTAATGGGCTTTGTTCCATTGGGCTCTCGGGCCACTGTATTTTAAGGCCTTTGTGCCTCTATGCCGTCGGGTTTGTGATGGGTTCTCCCTTATCTCAGTTCAAAAGGGTTTATATTTTTTTCTTTTTTAAATATAGGGGATTCCCCCAGCCTTTTTTGTTACATAATATCTTTGATGATGTTTTTAAAAGGATAAAGTGAATCATGATTTTATAAGGAAGAGGAGTTTATGCAATAATCTAACATGGGCATTCAATATGATATAAAGTAATTATATTAAACCTATAGAGGATTAGAATTAATTTTCTAATTCCTATAATTATTTGAAAATAATATGAGGTGACTGGAATTATTTTAGATGGTTGGAGTGGATTGGAATAATACTTGGATAAATTTGAAGATATTATGGAATTCTTTGAATAAGGGTGGAAATTAGCAAAGTCCTTATCTACATAATGATCATTCATGCGTAAGAAAGATTGAAACTATGGAAAATTCCATGAATTCCTATATAGGGATCATTTTATAGTTTTTATGGATGAAATTTGACATCATAAGGATCACTGGCCACTATTTAAAGATCATTCCCCAATTCATAATGTTGATTCTTCTCTGTACTTTATGAAAATACAAAAGTCCAAGACATTGTAATGATTCTGAAAAAATCTATAAGTCATAATCGTAAACTTCTAAAAGGGCATGCATGTCTACATTAGTGTGAACAATGTATCTATGTATTATCCTTTTCTATATAAACATTAATTGCCTTTGTTTATACCTGATTCTGGACTCCGTATGGATGAAGGCTGTTTGAGTGAGGATCATTGTGGTTATGTAAATATTCTATGAATCTTTTTAAGTGTGATAAATATCTATATAAATATCATGGTAACTACATATATATCACCATATAGAAAAATTCAGGAAGTGTTTTCTATAAAAATTTGTGTTTTGATAACAAATTTTCTAAATAGTAAAATATACCAAATAATTATTAATTTTTTATTTCAATTTTTTAAATATCATGATTATATATTGTGTCAGGATTCAAAAAATTCTTTTTAAATATTAAATGAAAATGGTATATTACTCCACATTTCTATTATTCTTTGATTTTCAAATAAAAATGTTTGAAAAATATATTTTGGTGGTCAAAGATAAAATAAATCAGTTGACGCTATCATTATTCTTCCATAATTAAAATATCAAAAAATTAATTTTTATTCAAGAATTAGGTTGATAAGACAATATTTATGAGTTATATAAAGAGTATTAAAGCTGAGAAGAAATTCTATGAATTTAAATTTTCTAAAAATGATGAAAATCAAGATTTCATAAATCTATAAATGCAAATGAATCTATGCTGGTGTTGATCATAAATATTTATGACAACACTACGGAGGTGTAATTATTTTTTAATGATAATTAATGAAATTTTTGAGATTATAGTTGATAAATATAGGTCTAATATGTAATTTCAATTAGTTTCATATATTCTCTCATGATGATAATGAAAATATCAATGGCACAAGATAATGTTATTGTGTGATTTTAATAAATTTATGGGGAATGGTTTCTTTTGGATTTCTATTGGAAGATGGAAAAGATAAGATAAGATTCATAATCTTCTCGGGAAGTTTAACTATAACACATATTCATTTGAGATGGAAAATAAAAATAAAAATAGAAAGGGTACTCTATAAAATTTACTAGAGACAATATTTGAGAATAGTTAATGTAAGATCATATCATATATCTTGGAGCATGTAGTTTTTATTATTTCATGTATCCATTAAAATATTTCAAATTTGGGAAATATAAAAATCAAGAAAAAGGAAAGTTTTCTTCCCATGAAAAAAGTATTGACCAGTATAAAAAACTGTTTTTCCCTCTCAAGACAATATAAAGAATACAGAGGGATTTCCCGTGAGTGTGCTACAAACAAAGATTACAGTGTGTTGAGGGAACATGAAGGCCTCTTAAGGAAGAATAAAGATAATCCAATCCTATGGGATGTTAACAATATTTGGGAATTGAATAAAAAAATATAATAAGGAGAAGAAGAATAAAACAGGTTTCCATACAAGTTTTTATGAAACCCACATGTTAAAAAGTTTGAAAAGAAAAAGAAATAATAATATTTGAGAGATATACTAACATTACTGTTGTTATTCTTATTATTTTTTCATATCCTTAGAATATTGATAAGATACTATATTGATGAAGATCACAGGAGCTCATGTGAGTGATACCAATGGGAAATTTGTAAGTAAGAACATAGAGTTTTTGAAAATAATAAAGACTAATTTTTACATAGAGGTTCTTGAATATAATAATGGATTGAAAGATTGTGTCTAGGTAGAAGATCTATTTTGATGATTTAGTGACATCCAATACTAAGAGGTGATCTACTTCGAAATTTTGATGGAGGTTTTCAAGAACAATCAAGACGAAAAATACTATGGGACATGGTATAAAGATCCATTCACTTGTGTAATACAGAGAAGGCTCACCTGTGTAATATAGTGAGAGGGTGCAGGATTATAACCACCCTGAGAAACTTTATCTAATGAAATTATTATTATCATAAAATCCATATATCTATGAAAAAATAATAAAAAAGAGTAATTTTTCCACAATGGAGGTGAACCTTGTAAACATATAGTGTATTTCTGACCCTTCATATTCTATATTACATGTTATGTGTGTGATTTGATAAATATGAATAGATCCACTTTTCTATTAATAAAAAATGGTTCAAATACTAAAATTGGAAAATTATTTATAAGAAGATTTTGAATTTGTAAAAAAGTTTGAAACATCTAATTCACCCATCCCTGAAGTTTCTGCTTCAAACCTAAGGTTTATTTTATTTATTTTTAGTATAAACAAACACAGAACCTTTTATAAAAAAATTCAAAAGGGCTAGTGGACTATTGGATCTTATATATAGTGATGTTTATATATCAATGCATACTCAATCATGTGGCTATTTTAGGTAATTTGTTATCTTTTCATATGATTTTATTTAGTATGTATATGTGTTTATAATGAAACATAGTTATGAATTTTTTAAAAACATTAATATATTTGAAAATAAAGTATAGAATAAACCTGGAAAATCTTTAAAGATCATATCATCCAATCATGGTGATAAATAATTGAGTAAGTAATTCATTGATAATTTTATGGACTATATATATTTTTTATAACTTAATCGTCCTTGAATAAAATAATTGAATTATTTTTATGAGATTAGGAATCATGTATTATTATACATGGTTTTATCAAGGATTATTCAATGTTATATTCCTGTTACATTCTAGGGTTATACTCCGATCACAACTACTTTTTACATAAAAAAATTCTATAAAACGTTCTTATAAAGATACCATATAAAATATATATTAGAGGAAATCCCATTAATCCTTTTATTAAGATATTAGGATATTGATAATTTATACAGTAATTATAACTTGATAAGATTGACTCCATATATATCTAATTCAAATTTGTTTGTTATCCTAATGAAACTGATCGATAACATTTCTATAATAATATTGATAAAAAAAGATCATATTTCCCATTATTCTACATTCCTTGAGATATAATTTATTAAAAGAAACTTTAGTGGGAGGAAAAATGATTTTAGAGAAGTTAAAAACCAAAGAATAGGAAATATTCATGAGTTTGATGTTGAGTCCATTCCATAATGACTTTTGAAAGAAGAACTAATTCAAGTTATAGTAGAACCTAAAATTCCTATTAGGATTCATTAATAACTCATGAGATATAGATTTATCATCTCTAATGATGATTCAGTAATGTTTACAAATTATTAACCTACCACACACTAGGTGTTTGTATAGAGATTTTAATATAAGAAATTCTAAAAAGATATATAATCTGATATGGAATCCATATACACTAACCAAGTTTGAAATGAGGTGTATGTGACCAAAGGGGTGAGACCCATAGTTTACAAGTGGGAATTATGTATGGAAACATGACATGAACAGTAGATTTTGTTCTTATAAATCATTACTATATTGAAAAGGTTACGAGAAAGTTTAATATATAGACTATGGAGAAACTTTTTATACTACCATGATGATAAATAACATTATATTTTCCCTTTCCATAGATTATCATTTTCATTATTTGAAATATAAAATGGATTTGAAGACTATTTTCCCTAATATTAATTTAGTTTAGTATGGGTTTATAATACAACTCAATGTTCTTGAAGTTTCAAATGATATTGATAAGTTATGTAAGATGAAATAATCCATTTATAGATTGATGAAGGCTTATCAGAGTTAGAATATATGGTTTGATGATGCACTCAAATAGATTTTTTCATTAATAACATATACTATTTATTTTTTTAACTATATTAGTGGGATTGTGGATAAATTTATATTATTGTATGGGGATAAATAAACTGCTTATCTGAAATGATATCCTGATACTTCACTTGGTGAAGGTGTACCTAGGTATTCATGTCTCAGTTAATTATATGAGTGATGTTACCTACATACTACATATGACTATCTATAGAGATAATTCTAATAGGTTTCACTGAGTCAGTAAGGAAACTTATATTTTTATAATGCTCTATAAATTTGGCATGGAGAACTACATAAAGGGGTCTTAACCAGTGGTACATAGCACAATTAAAGGGATGATTCAGGATCCTTATAAAAATTTATAATGTATGGATAAAATTACCTATGAATCCACCATAAGAACCATAATATTTTCCTTATTGTGTACCGAACCTGATTTCACTATTTCATAGAATGATGTTGATGGTTCCACAATATCAATAGAAATGATTCCCAATGACTATGATGATTCAATTATTCTATCACTACATTCTTTGAAAATGGTTTGACCATTTTTTTCTTAATAAGATGTGGATAGTTTCCCATGTTTTTGAGATATGATACCCAATGCCTATAATGATTCATTTATTATTTCATTATATGATTTCACATCAGGATTACTAGTTTTATTTCTGGTGAACGTTTTTTGGGGCCTGCCGATTGATTCTGGGTGGTTGAACGTATTCAAAATTCATCACATTGGGTTCATCATTTTTTTCTTTCATAGAAACATAATAATATTTAAATATTCATAACTGAGTATGGACCTATATTCCAAAATCCAGCGGTCATTTGGGGTTTCAAAACCAATGGCACTTAGGAACTCATATTGGTCGAGAGGAAAGGAGGTCAAGATCATTTCATCGATTTTGGGGGAATTATTACATCATATAGTACTCTCTTATAGATTTAAGATATATTCCTCAATAACTTATTAATACTGATACAGAACCGGTTACCGGACCAAAATGATCCAATGTTGAATCATTTTATCTATAGGGGGTCTATTAAAAATCCCATATTAATTAATTTATTTTTCCTCATACATTTCCCATTATTTGTTAACAATGGGTAGATGATTATATTTTAATGATATATAAACATGAACTCAGGATGATACTACCAATCTGGGAGGTGCTTGATATCTCAAGTATGGGTTCAAAACATTTTGAGGCACTAATAAAACAAGAATCTATTGAATATTTTATTGATGATAATTGAAAAAATTTCCTTTCATTATGTTAAATATTTTTATTTATAAAATATTTGGTATTATATCATTCATTTGAAAATTGGATGAAAATTCTATTTTTCCCTTTTAAATTCATTATAGTATTTTGAACAAAAATACTTTTATTTGAATTTTTTGAATATAAAATATTGTCAATATGTTCGAGACTTAATTTTGTACAAATTTTCATGAAGACATCTAGGATAAATCGTGTATTTTATTGGAGTAAATGGGCCATGAAGTCAATGTTTTGTTGGACCCTCCTGATTGGACATCACATCTGTATATGGGCACTAACATATTAATTATTAATTTTATTGGGACATATTTTTTTGAGGAAATCTATAACAACATTTAAGAAAACTAATTCTTCAAGAGGATATATTATTCTCATATTTTTATAGTCAACAAGGCATTACAATTTGGATTAAAATATTTGGCCAAATTTCCCCATTCTCACTTGAAACCACCTGTAACCTAGCCTCCCCTCAACTCTAGAAATATGTATTTTTCTCATTTTTATGGTTTGAGACGTGAATTAGGATATTTTTATCAAAGGATAACTGGTTACATACTATTTCAATTTTCAATTTGTGGAGGGAAGCTACCAAGGTATGATCTTTCCAAAAAATATATTCTTTTCCACTTCTTTATCGTAATGTTTTTGTTCTTTAAATAAGCTACATAGTTTCACTTAAATTTGTTATATTTTTCTCGAATTTTATAGTATTAATCTTACTATTTTGTTCGTAAATAAATAAAAGAAATTGGATTTGGTTATACCCTTTCTAAACCCTTTTGAATGCAATTTGTTTCTAAGATTACTACACCACCCATGGAAGAGTTGTTTTCTTTGTAACTGATAAACCACCCACCTTATTAATTTATTTATTTTGAATAAATGATATTATTTAATTAATGTAATATTATCCATGAATTGAGATTTAAAATTATATGAAACTAAGGAATAAATTGAACAATTTACACACAAACACGTGAGGTTGGATTTTGTGTAAATTGCGAGAGCGCAAACTTAACCTGTAAAACAAAACCACATGGGATAAATTTGAAGCGTTAAAATATAATACCTAAAAAATATTCATATTTATTTCCATAATTTATTTCTTCCCTAATTTAACATTGACCATAATCTATCCTTAGAATGGAAATCCAATTAGGGAGCTACGATTGCATGATCTGAAGCGGGCCTAGGGTTTAACTCTTTTTATCTTTGTGTAAAAGTTAATTCTCATAGGGTTCATGAATTAAAAAATATGGGGATCCCAATTAAGTGAATTTTAATTAAATTATGATGATTAATATGTAACTTATGATTTATTTTTTATATCAAATACATATTTTAAATATTTTATAAAAAACATCTTCTCATTGTGTCTTATTAATCAAATTTCATTTTTAAAATAAAAACAAAAAAAATCCAATATTATTCCATCATAATTATTCTTATTTTATAAATGATAAACACCCCCATACATTTAATTGGTGTGTTTATATTATATTATATTATTTTCAAAATTCATTTAATTTTTTTAATTACATCCTCTTTGAGAGATGACCTTGGTCAGCCACTCTGCTGCACCTAAGTTCCCAAAAACAACACATAATTTGAAATTTCCCAAGATAATTACTTTAACATTGGGGTCATTTCTTGGGAGGAAAAAAATTATTTCATCCAATTAGATTTAATTATTTTATTTTTCATTTTATTTCTTATTCTATTCTTTCTTCCATTACCAAATTTGACTTATTTCTTCTTCTTTTTCTTTTATTCTACTTTTTTTGAACAATTAGTTAAAACTTCTCATTTTTATTTTATTATGGTCTAATTTTCATTTTTTTTATATGATTTATGAAAATAACTCTTCTTGTGGATCTTTTATATCTTGATGCTAATATTGTAGGTAGCCTTTGGGCTCAAATTTGACATTCTTAGTCTGTGGAAAGTTTCAACATTCAACTCATGGAGAATTCAACCATTATGGTAATATTGAAATTGAAAAAAATTTAAATTCAAATATAAAACAAGAATCAATGGCTTCAAACAATAATAATGAACTTAATAGAACCATTCAAGAATTGTATTCACAAGATATTAACTTTCAAATAAATTTTATTGCATACCGAAATCTCAAATCGGACTTTGAACTAAAATATGGGTTAATTCACCTACATAAAAAATATAATGGATTATTTGGTGAGGATACAAACAAACATTTAAAGTATTAAATGTACTTTTATTAACCCTTAAACCAAGAAATGTCATAGAAGATCTCATAAACTAAGATCATTTCTATTCTAAATTGATGGAACTGTAAAAGACTGGATGTATTGCTTACAACTTGAAGATGTAACTTTTTGGAAGGATTTAAAACATATTTTATTGCTGAGATTTCTTCCAACATCAAGGACTACCTCCATTAATACAGAGATCTCAAGAATCAATGAAGCCTATGTAGATTCAATGTATGGGTACTAGTATCGATTCATGAAGTTGGGTGCAAGCTACCCACATCTCCAAATTAGTGAGAAAATTGTTATCCAATTCGTCTATGAAGTCATCACACCTATGTCTAGGATCATAGTGGATTCTGTGGATGGAGGAGCATTGGTTTACAAAACATGAATAATTGCATGTGCATTAATCGACATGATGGTACAAAACTCCCAACAATTTGGTGATCAAGGTACACGAAATGTCATGGGAGTAAATCAGGTAAGTCCATATTTTCATGAAATTCGTATAATTGATACCATGTTGTAATAATTGACCACTATGGTGAGACAAATTACTTTGTCTCAAAATACATCCAAACCCACTCCTACAAGGACTTGTTGTATTTTCACTAAAATAGACCACCCAAATAATTGTTTCCATGAAATTTGAAGAGACACATGATTAATAAATAGTATTCCATGGGGGACCATATTAACAAAAAAAAACCACCACATCCCTAGAAGAAGTATGATTAATTTTCACCATCATACAAGAAAGGGTGGAAGAATAAATTGTGCATGATGTATGGATCTGGACAACAACAAAGGAACCCTTTTGAACAAAACTTCTCGAATCCTCCACCTTACAATTAGGGTTTCCAATAACCCTAATAGATATTTCAATCCAAAGCATCCAAAATATAAAAACTTTGGAATTATCAACCAAATGAAGATTTTAACACTGATGATCATTTTAAAAAAATTGTTCTTAATCAATAGAATGACCTGAATAGTCAAGGATCTGAGTTGAGGGTGTTTAGGACACAAATGAGCTAGATTTCCATTGCCTTCCATGAACTTGTAAATAAGAAAACTGGAAATATAACCTAACATCCTACTCCAAATCCAAAGTGGATAGTTAGTGTTGTCACATTTAGAAGTGGGAAGAAAATTTCTGATAGATCTATATGTATCATTCCACCGGGATTCACCTCATCTCTGGAGAAGACCCATTCAAGAACAACTATTGAGCAACCTAAGGATACAAAAAAAAAGTAATAAAAAGATTGATAATGTTCCACCTAAACCCATTAAATTTCCAAAAATAGTTGTACAATCAATTAATATTGATGTAGAGGCTATAAAAAAGTGGTTTTGGATACATTCAAGTGTGTTGAGATCGACAACCCTCTACCTGAGGCCATTATGAAAATAACAAGGTATATAAAATTCATAAATTATATTTGTACCTATAAAATATGTCTCAAGGTAAATGAGAGGATCAACCTAGGAAAGAATGTTTGAGAAATCATTAGACCAACTTAAGAAATCCTAACTAAGTGAAATGATCCCTGGATATTCAACATCCCATGCACCATAGGGGAGTTACACTTATCTGAGGCTTTATGTGATTTATGAGCTTCCAAAAATATGATGCCTCACTCTGTATTATCTTATTTACAAGTTAGTGAGTAGAATCCAACAAGAGTAGTGGTGAAGTTCGAAAATAGGGATATATAATATCTAGTATGAGTCATTGAGGATGTACTTGTTATTGTAAGAGACATGATTTTCCAACAGATTTATACATGCTTAACATGGAGTATGATTACGTAAGTTCTCATTCACCCATTATCTTCGGTAGGCCCTTCCTTAAAATTTTATGAACTATCATAATTTTTCACAAGGGTACACATTCCATAAAGCTTTGAGATGATGTTTTGATATTTAATGTTCTGGACTCCATATAGTACTCCATAGTGGACCATTATGCTTTTGTTATCTCCTATTTTAAAAAACCAAGTAAAAATAGAATTGATTTTTAATATCTTTTTATTAGAGATATTACAAGCATTGGATCTAGATTTAGGTCTAAGAGTGCTTCCACACCTATTTTTAATTCACAAACCTCTCTTATATTTTATTTTTAAGGGGAATAATATTCTGTTTTGGAACATGTTTACTCTGATTATGACTTTGTTATTGGGAATGTTGATGGATTTGATGCATTATTCGATGATTTTGATGATTTCTACTTTGGTACTGATGTTCATTATGTGCATATTTGAATTCCTTCAGTGCCTCTATTCTTAAAACACCCCCTTCATTGGAACTCAATCCATTAACACTAAATCTAAAATACTCATACTCATTAGGTGGTGAGAGATTACCTGTTATTATTGATAAAAATATCCCATTTGAATATGAAGAATTTTATTCTGAATCTTTTGAGGGAGAACATCAGTGTAATTGGGTGGACCATGATGGACATATAATGTATTAGACCCTCTATTTTAATGCATAGGATTCTTCTTAAGTATGGGGTTACACTAGTAAGGTATCCACAATGGAGGCTGAATCCAAATCTTCTGGGATTTTTTAAAAATGAAGTTGAATGTTTACTCAAGGAAGGAATAATTAATCCCATTTTAGATTCTAATTTTGCGAGTCCTATTGAGGTTTTGTGTCAGAAAAGAAGGGTTACTATTGTTAGAAATGAGAGAGGGAAGTTAGTTCAAATGTAGGTATAAAAAATTTGGGGCATTTTTATTGATTAAAGGAAACAAAATCTATACACTCACAAGGACCATTTTATGCTCTCATTTATTAATCAAATGCATGAGAGACAAGCTGGGAAAATAAAATATTGTTTCTTGGATATATTTTTTTGGATATTTTTATGTTCCTATAGCTCTAGAAGATCACGAGAATACAACATTAACTTTTCCATTCTACACATTTTCCAACTGAAGGATTCCATTTGGACAATACCATTATCCAGGTACCTTCTAGAGATACATGGTGAGTATTTTTTTTTGATTTCATTATGACCTACATGGAGGTATTTAGGGATGATTTTACTGTGTATGGATCTTCATTTGAAGAATGCATCTTTAATTTTGGAATGTTTTTGAATCATTGTATTGAGAAGAATCTAGTTTTGAACATTGAGAAATTTCATTATTTGGTAGATAATGGAATTGTATTAGGGAATGTAGTGTTAAAACATGTGATAAATGTTGACAGATCCAGGGTATAAACATTTTCATCCTTACCATATCCTTCATGTGTGTGAGATGTTAGATCGTTCATATGGCATGCAAGATTTTATCTATGTTACATCAGATATTTTATTAATATAATACTACCATTATCTCGACTACTTCAAAAACATATTGAATTAATTTTTCTGATTCATGTTTGGTATTGTTCGATGCGATAAATAAGCATTTTACCACTCCACCAATCATACAACCCCCATGGTGGGAGCTTCCATTTGATTTTATGTGTGATGAATATAGCTATGGGGTTGGATATTTCTTATCTTAGAGGGTGGAATGACATTCCCATGTTATTTTCTATACTTATATGACATTAGATTCAACACAATAAAACTACAAAACCAAGGAACCAATGTTTATTTCCATAATATTTGATTTAGATAAATTTAATTCATATTTAATGGGATCTAATGTAGTTTTTTTTCTTACCACACAACTTTAAGGTACCTATTGAGGAAGCCCGATTTAAAGACCAAACTTATCTGATGGATACTCCTTTGAGAATTAGATATTGAGATAACGAACAAGAACGGTCCAGAAAACATGGTGGAAGACCCCATTAGTAGGATTAATCACACAGTTGAGGCTAACACTATTGAACAAGTTACACTTCAGGACACTATTCCTGATAATAATATTTAGGTACTCTTATGTACACATCCTTGGTATGCTAATTTAGTTAACTACCTCACTACCTATAAAATTATTGAAAATCTAATGAAACATCAACTCTAAAAATTAACGAGTGAGTCTTGATTTTATGTGGGGGATTATCCCTACCTATGGCGCATGTGTAGTGACCATGTTATTCAGATCATGACTTTGAGTCTGTTTTACATTTTTGTCACACACTTTCTTGTGGTGAAAAATTTGGACCCTAATGAACCACTAGTAGAGTCTTAAACTCTCGATTATATTGGCCTAGATTATTCCACGATGCCCATGTGTTTTTTAAGTAATTTTTTCATTACCTACACAATGGGAATATTTATAGGATCCACAATATGCGTAAATAGTCCAAATTATTGTCTGAGATTTTTTATGTTTGGGGAATTGATTTTATGGGTCCTTTTACAAGTTTATTTGGTTTCTTGAATATTTTGTTCGTTGTTGATTATGTGAGGAAATGGGTGGAGGCTGAGGCCACCGGGACTGATGATTCTCATACTGTAGTCAACATTGTTAGGGAATTTATTTTATAGGATTGGAGTACTGAAGGATATCCCCAGGGATTATGGGACACATATTTGCATTGAGAATTTGGATTCCCTGCTTCATAAGTATGGTGCGACATATAAAACATCAACACCATACCACACCCAATCAAATGGATAGGATGACGTTTCAAATTGTGAGTTAAATCTGATTTTGGTGAAAACTATGTAGTATAATGGGAAGGATTGGATCATGTTCTTGGATGATGCATTGTGGTATTATAGGACATCATACAAGACCCCATTGGTATGTCCCCATTTTGGATTTTTTTATAAAATCTTGTCATCTCACTATGGAAGTAGAGCATCAATATTATTTGGCAATAAAGGAATACAACATGGATTGGGAATAATAAGGAATCCAATGGATGATAAAAATTCAATATCTTGAGATGATTTTATTTTCATCATATGAGAAATCAAGGCTCTACAATGAAAGATCCAAACAAAATCATGATAGAATGATTCAACAAAGGTATCCTCATGTTGGTAATGGATTCCTACTCTATAGTTCATGACTAATAATGATACATCGTATGTTTCATTCTAGATTGTTATGTCCTTATGTTGTGTCTAATGTATTTTCATATAGTGTAGTGGAGATTACACAAGAGGAAACTGGAAGGATAATTACAATCAATGGGAAAATTTTGAATAAATACATTGAATTAATTCCCACCCATGATGTTTATTTCATCACACATCATAAATCAATCATCAATTGAGAATATCAAAATATGACGAACCCTTCCACTTTTATATGATTTTTCAAATTACAAATTTTCATTTCTTTTTTTCATATCATCTCATAAGTTCACGTTGTGGACAATGAAATATTTTATGTATGGGGGAGGGACAACATTTTGGGGTAGTTATTTAGGATTTTAATTTGTGTGTTTTCTATTATGTTTATTGTTAAAATTTAAAAAACAAAACCAAAAAAAAAATTAAAAGACATGTCATATAGTTTAATAATTTAGATATGGGTTATATAGAAAATGCATGTCATAAAAATTCATTGGTAGCATGATAAGCATGAAATATTCCATTATCAAAGGGTTTATTTTTAAAAAAAATTTAATTCATCAATGATATCATTGGTTGTGTCATTATAAATCCTTTTAGATGTTGACACTATTTTTTGTGATATTTGTTCATAGTAATTTTTTTTATTTATTTCTCCACACAAATTATCACTTAACCGTGACTTGTGGAATGCTTCATACTCATTCGATGGTATAACCAAAAAAATTAATCTTATATCAATGATTAATCCATACATTCATTTATCTTCTGATCAGTTCCATTACTGTACCTAGTTGACATATGCATGAGGACCTGTTATCCGACTATTATATGACCTCAAATAAATCAAAAAAAAAATCAAAATAAAAAAACTATGGGTTTTGTCTTGGTAAGGTCAAAACCTACACTTCCTCGACCTATGATATTGTTATAACTACTACAATTAGTGTATTGAAGATATCACACAATGTTTAGTAGAGGAGTATGTTATTTTTTCCATGTAAAACATTTAAAAACAACCACACAAAAAATAATAAATGAGGGGAGTGATGAAACGTATAACACAGCAGGATATCTAGGTCGGGAGCTTAGGGTTTGAATTTCTGAAATGCATAAGTGTGTGGGTCTTGAAATATGATCGCAATAGAATATATAATTGGTTTAATGAATTAAACCAAGTATGAAGAATTTTTTTACACGATCCAAATATACTAAATAATGTGTAGAGATATGATCTTGAAAATGTTGGAACACACACACACATGAGGAAATAATGGAATGTTGAACCCATAAGTTGTTTATCTATTATTAGTGTCATAATATCCATGGTTTTTATTATTATACAATTAATAATACAATTTATTTCATATTTATTGGTATTGACTCTGGATGGAATTGGGAATTTCATACTTTAACTTTATTTCCACTGTGGATTATGGAATATGAACATTCATATCATGTAACATTTATTTTTGGAATACATGATATGAGGTTTTTAACAGGAGTGAAAAAGGGTATTTGTGGGGGAGTTGGTAAATTTTTTTTGTTGAATATTTTATTGATAATTAATTACAAAATTTCCTCACATTGTGTTAAAAATGTTTATTTATAAAATATTTGGGATTAGACCATTCATTTGAAAATTTGATGAAAAATCCAGTTTTAAACTTTTAATATACTATAGTATTCCAAACATAAATATTTGTATTTTAATAATTTAAAATTTGTTTTTTAAATGCATTCATGAATTAATGGGTTTAAAATTTCATTTTGAACACCTGACCTAAATTGTGAATTTTATTGGAGTAAATGGGCAATGATGTCAAAGATTGGCTGAAATCCCCGTATTGGAAATCAATTCTGTATCTGGGCCATTACACAATCATTAAATATTGGAAGTTTATGAAATTTGGAGAGGATCTCGATAAAAACAACTCAAATACTAATGTTTCTTTATAGATGGATTATTTGTGTTCTTTTCTTTGAATATGGTGGTGAACGTTGTCTTAAAATATTTGTTTAAATTTCCCCATTCACACTTACAACCACTTGTAATATAGACTTTTCTTTACTAAAACATTATGTATTTTCTCATTTTTAGGGGTTGGTTCATGAATTAAGATATTCAGAGTTGAGGATTAGTGGTTACATACCATTTCAATACACAATTGGAGGAGGGAATCTACAAATCTAGAATCTCCTCCAAAATTATCTTCTTTACCTCTTCTTGGTTGTAATGATTTTGTTCTTTAAATAAAATCCTTAGTTTTTATTCCACATATGAATTTTTCTGTGCTTTCTTATTCTTTAATCTTCATATTTGGTTTGGAAATCATGATTAGAATTGATATTGGGTTATACCCACTATAATCTATTGTGATTGCAATTTTATTACAATGACTACACCTCCCATGGAATATAAGTTTTATTTTGAAATGATCGACCTCTTCCCTTATTCATTTGTTTAATTTTGAATCAATGATATAATATAATTCACATTATATGATCTAGGAATTGAGTTTTTAAGCTAGAGAAAACTAAAAAAACAATTTAATAATTTACAAAAAAATATGAGAGGTCAAGATTTATGTAAATTATGAGAGTGCAAACATAACCGGTAAAACAAATCCACACAAGATATATTTTTATAGTTAAAATATAATCCCTAAACACAATTAATCCTTATTTTTTAGAATATATTTATTTCCTAATTTACTAATAACCATAATGTGGCCTTAGGATGACAATTAAAGTAGGGTGCTGCGATTTCATCTTCCAATGTTGTCCTAGGGTTTAACTCTTTTCATATTTGTGGTAAAGTTAATTCTCATAGGGTCTAGGGATTTAGAAATTTTCTGGTCATAATTAATAAGATTTTATTTTAAAAGATAATAATTAATATGTAATTGAATAGGTAGATTAATATCGATTAAACCTTTTAAATATTTTCTAAAAAAGAATCCTCTTGTTGTGTCTTGTTAATCAAATTTCATTTCAAAACAAAAAAAATTGAAATCTTCTTCAATCATACTTCTTCTTACTTTATAAATTATACCCTATCCTTTTAATTATTCTGTTTACATTAAATTTTTTCATTTTAGAAATACCGTTAATAAGTTGTTTTAATTACATCTTCTTTGAGAGATGACCTTGGTCAGCCACTCTATTGCACCTAACTACCCAAAACCCATGCATCATTTGATAGAACCCAGGGCAGTGCCTTTTAGGAATCCTACATATCAGGTTTATGATATGAGTCAAATCCCACATAGTTAATTTCATCCATGCATTTTATAATCGTATAGAAAAGATATATATGAGGGCACTTAGGAACCATGTATCAAGATTTAGCTTTAGGAGGGAATCTTATGTATCCTAATTAATATAGGAATTAGAGTCATTGTAGTTCGATTTTATCCTTGAACGACTAATATATTAGAAAGGATGGTAAAACGATGAGATATATTGGGTCCCAAGAGTTATAATTTCTATGATATAGAGGGAATTACCGAAAAGGTGGAGGCCCATTAGAGACCAAGAATTTTGAAATTATATTATACATCCTTCTAATAGTATGAATCTGAGTTCTCGTTGTTCATTTGGGGGTATTGATAAATATATCCACTATATAAGGTTATCATGTCCCACAAAAGTTTCATGATAAGTCCTGATTGTCTACCTAACAAGTTTGGATTTACTACTTTAGAGGTTTTGATTAAGTTTCTAATATGTCTAGGGGTGGATGTACATGTTCTAGGATTATTGGACATGTCTTGACTTTCCAGAAGACATATTAAAATAAAATAATATGATACGGTTGACCTTTCTGGAGGACATCACATGGTCTAGGTAGTAAATATATAGGACATCACATAACCTAGATAGCATATCTGGAGGGCTTCACAAGACATGTATGACATGACTAGTGGACATCACATGATCTCGGTTACATGCTCGGAGGGTGTGGCATGACCTAGATGACATGCTCTGAGGGTGTCTCATGACTTGGTTGATGTGGTTGGAGAACTTCACAAGACCTGAGTGACATGTTGAAAGGACTCCACATAACATGGGACACATGACCTGATGCAACCACATGACTTGGGAAACATCTCTAGAGGACATTTTAAACCATGATTGAAATATACATAGAGTGTCGCAAAACATGGATTAAACATCTAAAGGACATTGCTTGATCAAGATGCCATGTTTGGAGGGTGTCACATGACTTGTTTGACACATCCAAAGGATATTGCATGATCTGTATGGCATGTATGAATGACTTGGGTGACATGTTTTGATGCTACCAAATGATCTATGTTTGTTATGAAATGTGAATGAATATCATCATATCTATTTTCTCATAATTCATCCTTCATTTTTAGTTTTTTTCAGTCTTTATTTCATATTTTTATTATAATTTTTCACTCATTAACTTAGGTTTCACATGATCTATTCGACATACAAAAAATCCTTCACATGATTTGGATATCCCATCGGAATTCATTCACATGACATATAACATGATCACATGAAGAACATATTCCTGATGAATGATCCTTAAGGTTTCTCTCCAAATTTTACATATTTTAAGATCCTTAAAATCACATTAGATTCATCTTTGAGAAGTCCCCTCATGTGTTCCCAGGTAGCTATTGTCGTCATCTCTGTCTGTGTGTGTTTATTTTCATTTTTTTATCAAGGGGGGGGGGGGTGATTTATAGGACTCAATTCCATAGTTGTATTCTATATTGCATGGTGTGTATCCCACATATATAAGCTGTATTTAGAGTAGGGATTTTTTCATCATGTGATTCACATGATTTTTCCATGGGTCATCCATGGTGTTGCATGATAGTAGTGAATATGACAACATTCCTCCATCACCCTATTTATTTGGACCTAACCAGTTAAAGAGATTTCTTCTTACTATGTTGATATGTCAAAGACCCTTAAAAAGGTCAGGACGATATGTCTAGTAGTCTTTAGGTGATCAAAAAGATCAAGGAAATGATTTTGCGTGATCTAGGGTGACTTATCTTGGTTCTTTTACAAGACTAAGGTAGTTTATCAAAGGGGACTCTCTTGTATTAGGCCACTATGTCAAAGGACCCTCAAATGATATGAGGTACATAACCCATTTCACATAAATACTAATGTATCTTCCCTTTGATGGAATATTTCTTTTTTTGTTTTATTTCCTTCCTAATTTTAAAATGACAATGGATCTCATGATGGAATGCAAGAATTATCATTTATGGAAACATCAGTTTCATATAATGCATTGTGTGATCAATTATTGATCGTGCAATTTTGTTCATGAATTATGATAGAAAATCCATCCTTTTGTCTATAGAGATGAAGTAAAATCACATAATTTAAAGGACATGTCCCAAGTCATTCTCAATGTTAAAGTAACATGCCTATTTGATGTAGCATGAAAAGGTTGACATGTCACTAGGGGGATTCATGAGGTCTTTTGAATCATGTGAGAATGTCACATGAATATCAATGTAACACTCCATCAGATTAGGCTTCCCCTTTATACACCTTTATTTTATAAGGGGATTTGGATTATTGTTGAGAATCTATTGATTTAAAAGCATCATGATTGAGGATAATGTCTGGAAGCCTTCTCATGATCATTAGTGCTTGTTAGGATTCCTTCACAAGAATAGGATGGTTCAACATAGGGGAATCAGAAGGGATTTACATGGTCATTATAAGATTACCCATAGTTTATGATTCATTTTCACGACCTTCCTAATTTCAAGTGATTATAGTTACTTATGAAAGATATGTTATCTTTGATATTAGGCCACCCACCCTTAATTTTTTATAGAGATTATAATACCCATGCTTCATGTATTTCATAAATTTTAGATTTTTCAATTCTCATTTGGGGGGATAAACAGTCACCTATGTTATAAGTATATCCATATAGATAACAATCCAATACGATTGAGAGTAAATATCTTGTTATAATGAATAAATTTAATTAATAGATAATAACTAATGATATTTTGTTAGTCTTTAGTGGTGATCATGAAATATCATAAAGGGTTACACATAAGCTAGTTTCCTATTTGATAGAGATAACATGAAGACTTAAATTGGTTGTTTTGTTTTGTCTAAATAGAGGATTTTCTATTAGAATTGTTCTAAAAAATCCATCATGGAGGACTCCATAAAATATCTAGGGTATATAGTTTAATTAGATTCTATATAGGATGATATTTCAATAAGGAATTTCATATCTAAAGTAGAGGTGGTTCCTAGCATTGGGGGAGCAATCAATAGTTACTCGGACAACAATGGAGTTATTTTTTAGAAAAAGGAACCCAAATCTCACCAAATGACCAAATAAATCATTCAAAATTACCATTTTATATAATATATCTTTAATATGGTAAATTTAAATATTATCTTGGTGTATATAGATTATAATATAGCATATTTATTGAATAAAATATAATCACAATTGAAAAATTAGGATTATATATAGTCTCCCATTACAAGATACTTAAGATATTGGTGTAATGGTTTTATAAAATATCATGTTATTATAATAATAGAAATCCATATTTATTATGAATATATGTGTATGAATGATCTAGATCATCTCGATATTGTTGTGAATCATGAGTGATTTCCTTTACTGCTGATGAAAAAATGAATTTTTGATTAAAATTTCCTTAGGATCAGAGGTTCTGGTGACTAAGTAATACAGGCGGGCGAAGAATCCAAATCCCAGAAGTTTGATGCCCATAGAGGGACATTGTTGATGGATGGTGGAAATTTATGGTATATTGAAGGGGTTATGGCCTTCAAGGGATGTGACCGGTGGAAGAAGGCGATGCAAGACTGTCTAAGGGTCTGCTGATGGCGGGGATGGTGATTGTGTTTGGATTCCAAGTGGACTGAAAAGAAGTGCTCCCACAGAGGTTCTCATAGAGAAATGACATTTAGGGGGGTTTCCAAGGGTATGTAAATTGAAGTAGGTGTTATAATTTCTGCGTGAGGGGATTCATGGAGAAGATAGTGCAAGTGAGAATATATTGGATTACCAATGTTGAACAATAGGGGGATATGGGATCCCTATGGATGGCAGTCTGTGTTAGTGATATCAATGAAGTTGGGTCTTCGATAGGGATTTATATTAGGGCCACACCATATATAGGATCCCTATGGTGGAATATATTTATGGGTTGATGAAAGTTGAGTGATCATGGAGACGTTGCATTGCATGAGATCTAGCTGGCGAAGATGAAATCTCGCTGGCGTGGAGATGAACTAGCGGTCGATGTCATCCTTGGGTTTTGGTGATTAAGTCATCATCCACTTATTGCTGGTGGGAGATGTCTCACATGGGGATTTTGACATCCATACAGGCTGGTGAAGTCTTCCATGCATGTGGGGTTTATTGGATGACAGTTTTATCGACAGGAAATAAGAGGTGGGTTGTGGCCCATTTATCTTTCATTATGTGTTGGGTATTGTGGGTATTTTTGATCGAGATTTGGGCCTTTGATCTGATTATGTGGGTCTAACGAATTTGTTTTCCATGATTTGCGTTTTCATTTCATTAATTAGGTGGTACCTTTTTTACCACATGTTTTTTTATCACTTTATATGAATTTTTATTTTGAATAATTATTTTAGGGCTGAGTACGCTCGGTCCAGAACTTTCTTTGTATAATAAATCCCCACAATGTGTAACTTTATGTTCTCCCTAACCGATGATCACCACATAGTATAATGGGGTATTATGATATGTTAAGGATTTTATGGATATAATATTGTTCTCATTATGTTACACCACTGCATTATAATACCAGATATTCTACAACAATAGGAAAACACTACCTCCCAAAAATATACAATAATGTGCACTATATTATATCATCATTACAATATAATAAAAATATATATATTCAAGAATATTTTAGAAATAAAAATTCCTATATTTTATTGTTTGAAATTGATTATATTGTTATAATTTTTGGATTCAGAATGTCAAAATTATTTTAGGGTGAATTTTTGGGATTTTTCTGAAATGGTTGATTTTCAGGTGAATGGTGATAATTTCGTTTCAATAAATATTGTTACTGCTATGAAATCATTATGATATAAGCACGAATTAATAATAAATGAAACCATTTTATTAATTAAAAATTAATTTAAGGTGTAAAATAAATTATAAAAAATAAATATTTTAATTTTAGAAATCTATACATGACTTTTAATAACCTATGTAATATTTTACTTCAATAAAAAACTATTTTGGATCTTTACCTTTAATTAAGTATTAACAAGGTTCCATTTGGTATTTTCATTATTTTAACGTAAAAAAATTCTTATTTATTTAATAATGAACAAATATTTGTTATACGAATCAATACTACACATGATTTTGGTGTAAATTAATTTCAGAAAAAAATGATTAAACAACTGTTTTTTGTTCTGTAAAGTGTACTTTTATTAGAAATAATTTATATAAATTCTAGAAATTTAATCTTTTATATAGGATATAATATTTTATATAATTACATTAAATTTTTTAAATATGATTAATTTCATTTTTGTTCATTTAAATGAGTCACCGTGAAAAAAATTTAATCGCTGTGATACAGGCTGAAAAGGTTAAAGAGGGTGTTAAACTAAGGGATAAGAAATAGAATATCATAACTAATCCCTAATTGATTAGTTGAATGTAATTTATGCCTCACTTATCCAATATTATAATTTTGGACAATTTGTTTCCACTGTCTTATAAAATTACATATATTTTATTTTAATATTATCAGTATTTACAAAAGTGTCATCCCTCTCACTTATAAAAGGAGCTTGTCACCATCTCATTTCTCCCCACACCTTGAGCATCTTATCTCTACCAAGACTTATATAAATTCAACCCCAGCTCTATGTATCATGTCATAGAGGTTGTTCTCTCAAAAAACTACCAAAATATGAATTTTTATGGAGATATCCAATCACATATGTCCATATAAAAGAAATTAGAGAATTTTTTAGAAAGTAAGCATATGAAGTAATGGTTTATTTTATAATCCCAATATTATTCCGGATTTTTTATGTTTACATTTCCTTTGGGATAATTTTATTCTATTTATCTAATAAACCTTATCTATTTTGTTATCCTTTGGTAATATATGGGTTTTTCATGTCAATTTTTTAATTTTCGTCTCTCGGCCATTCAAATCAGCATAAAGAATGTTTATAAGAAAATGTGACATTATTTATTTATTTTTTTAAGAATATTAATCCTTAATAACTATATTATTTATACTATTTCCAAAAAATTTCTTCTCTGAACTTCAATGATTGTAAAGGATAATTTTTTACAAATTCCGACTTTATTTACAAAAGTTTACAATAGAATCTGTATAATGATTTCCATATGACTAATTTTTGACTCTATTTCCTAAAATGTGACAAGAAGGTTTTTTAAAAATTACCACATGGATTACTCTTGTTGTGATCATGAAAATTATTCATTACTAATATTCCTTTTCTAGTTTCCATGGGTTTTCAAATATAATTATATTCAAATTATTTCTGTGAATTTTTATTTTTTAGATTTTATTAAAAGAATATGATATTTATTCTTATTTAAGAGAAATTTTCTATTATATTTTTAATGGTGTTTTCTATCTATATCAACATACTTGATAGGTTTTTATACTCTATGTAAGATATATTCTAATGGTACCATTCATCATATTTATCAAGATATATTATGATCATGTTATTCATTTTATAGACTGAGAAATATGGGCATTCATTATACATGATTCTATATGAATATTTATTGATTACTAAGAAATATTGATTATATATAATATTATTAATTAAATATATAGGGAATACATTAGAAATTGTTTTTTATAGGAGGATCATAAAATTATATTTCCTCTAAATGTATTGGTATGTCTCAGGAGCCAATTACTTTTGTATTTCATGTATGTTAACCAATATTAAAATGTATAGGTCGAGACCACGATGGTATTTTTATGATTACTTAACGATGAGTGGTGCATAGAATTTGATATCCTCTCTATGTATCTCTTATGCCATGTAAGACCAAAATGATGGAATGAATTACTTATGATTTGGGAATTCGGTGTATTCCATCCAATTTCATGAAAATGTTATGGTTAAGGCATAAAGGGAAAGATTAAGACATATGGAATTATGAATTCTTTAATTAAGAAATTAGTTATTATTTTCCATTTGATTAATATTTTTTATTATACCTGGATATATTCATGCTCATATTTTTGATTATATATCATATTTATTGATTTTTCATTCTCCCATACTTTTATTCCTTATATATTCATGATTGCTTCTGTTATATGCAGACCCTTACTAAGAATATGCGTGTACTGTTTATTTTGTTTTCCATTCCATAGGATACCATGAAAGGATATTTGAATGAATTCAAGGATTGAAAATAAGGAATATTAATTTTTTCACAAATTCAATAAGATTTTTTATACGTTTCTATCATAATATAGAAATCTAGTATGTATCAAGTATCTAATGTCTTTTAAAATATTTAATCTAGTGTGATGACATATCATGTATCATACTCCAATGTAATTTAGTATCCATTGGATTGGGGATAATGGAGTTAGGGTTATTATAGTTAGTGTTATAGAATTTTTTTTTGGAACCTTGAAAACTATATTTTATAGGAATATAGATAGCATGGGAATTATGTTAAACCATTAGAATGATCAATAAAATCTACATATATATATATATGATGTTTTATTATATGGATTATTATTCAAAATCTTATGAGCTAATTAATAATATTTCACAATTAAATATCGAGTATGGTAGAAGGAATGTAGAAAGAATCAATATTCAGAATCAATATAGATATTTCTTTCCTAAGAATGTCAACATGGTTGATGTGGGAGCTACAAAGATTATGGATATATTAGGGTAGTTGAATCAGGTTATGAACAATAACCTTGACTATATGGAATATCCTATTTCTTAACTGCATGCTCTAATGATTTTTGACCACTTTATGTGGTAGAAAACTCAATACATTAATGAACCTATAAATCCATTAGTAGCTGAATAATGGATCAAGTCCCTTGAAAAAATATTTATATCGTTTGGGATAAATTAAAGGGAAAAGGATACTCTGGAAGTTTATTATTTGAAGGGTGATAGTTAACAAATTTGTTCAATAATTAAAAATTATTTAGGAGGAATACGAGAAAAAATGGATAAAATAATTTTAAGGTGACATTCCTTGAGAAATATTTTCCTCAAGATCAACATGCTAATATGGAAAGTAAATTTCTTAATTTAAAGTAGAATGAAGCGGAAAGTGTTTCTGAGTATGAGGATAACATTACAAGATTACTGAGACATGCTAGGGACTACAAACATAATATGAAAATAAAGATTAACTTTTTCTTTAATGAGATTAAGATGATATTAGGAAGGGTACTAGTATTTGAAATGTTTTAATCATCTAATGATATGTTATCATGTTAAACCATGATAGAGAAATAATTAGCAATGTTTTAAATTTTCAAAAGAAATCGAGAGAATAAGATAATGACTGAACACCAAGGAAAAAATAAATTTTTCAAAGATGAATAAGGTACATGTGGAAATTAAAGCATGTAATAACAATGGATGAAATCACCTAGGTACTTGATTAAATTAATTGATAATATATTTCAAGTGTGGAGATAAAATCCAAAAGGACATCATATGAAATATAAATAAAGATTCTGCAAATATCCTATGTTTTGAAAATAGGAAACCAGAGAACTATTTGAATCAATGGATTTATTTTCAAGGAAATTTACCAATAAAGTGGAAAAGTGACAAAGCCCAAGCTTATAAAATTTCATCCTCTATGTTAAAAGTTTCAAATGATGTGATTACAGTCACATTGATTATAAACTCAAAGTTACCAGATGCGTTATTTTATTATAGAACTACATACTCTTGGATATCTTTATTATTTGATAAGAACATTGAATCTTCCACTAAAATTATAATAAATGATTTTTCAATCTAGGAAACTCGGGGAATTATTATTGAAATAGAGATATATCGATTATAATAAATTAAAATGCACAAATATTCCTTAGTTTTAAAGTTTATTGTTATAACTATGACAAAAATTGACATAATACTTACTATAGATCAAAACTCAATGTATAATTAAGTAATATATTACCAAGAGAAGGATATTATTGTTTTTAAAGGAGGAATATAATTCCATGTTTTTTATGAGGATATGATATTATTTGAGTCTTGTCCAGATCCACCTATAGTAACTAACATTAATGTAATTTTGGTAGAAGATAAAGAGAAAACATAATCTACGTATAGGAAATACATATTAAAAATGGAGAATTAACATATTTCTATCCACATGAGTGTGATATTTACCTTTAAACTGAACTCATCCTTGATGAAAAACTTATCTTTATGACTCACTAGATAATTATACTAGATGAATTGGTGGTGATAAACAAACAATTGTAGGATTTGTGTGATAAGGGATTTATATTCCCTAATGTTTCACTTTTGGGGGCCTGTAACAGCCTCATGTAATGGTTGTGGTTATTTGGTATCATTTTTATTAATTTGGGATATTTTATTCCTCGATAATATTTGGGCTTAAATTTTTATATTTTTGATTTTTTTGGGAGTTTCAAGGTTATCCTACATAGTTAGAAGTTACCATTTGATAATCATGTGAATGAAACTATCATTCTAAAGGTGATTTTTTCATGATACCATCATTAAGTTCCTATACATGTCAATATTCATCCGAGATAATGAAATGTTGTTTTTGGTTTTTTGGTAGCCCTCACGTTTGGCATGATGTTACTCTTGAATGTGCTTTGAAATTGATCTTTATGCCTATTTTTTTTTAATATATCTTAATTTACCTCTCTTTATTTTAAGTATTGGGATCCAGTTTTACTCCCATTCAGTTTATCCATCCTTATACATGCCTCTATCGTGTTTCTATCTTCTACTATAGAATTTATCATGGTTTCTAACCATGTTTTGACTTTTTTTTCTTAAGGTAATCGACTCTCATAACATATCCTTCATTCCTTTCACTGTTTTAATTAAATTTTAATATCTCTCATGATACTTAGGGGTAACATTGGTCAATTTAAGGTTCTAGTTGGACCTAATGATATGTATCTTAGTTTATAGTGAATATATACATTGTATTTATTCTTGATTAGGTACTCACCATCAAAGGCGACATATTACACTTTGTTTGATATTAGTTTCCACTTCTTTAAGGTAGGTGTTTTTATGCATTATTTTTTTTGAAATTCATGTGATGATTGAACTTTATAAATCTATTTTTATTGAATGAATAATCATATGTGACATAAATTTAGTGTTTTCAAATGGTTTCTATGAAAAATAGGCTTGGAATAAAGGGTGTATCTTTTGAAATTCATGATTTCATTTTTAAATGGATTTTTTTTCATGTTACATGAATATGTGAAACTATTATGATGATTTTTAGATGTTTTTAAGGTAATGCATTGGATTTTTACCATATTTTTGTTTTTAAAGGGTGGAAATTATGTTTTAATGATGGAATTTGTTCTTCATTTTGGTGTTGACCTTTAAATGGGTTTGGGAAGTTTTTCTATAATTTATTTAAAGATTTTCATTGAAATAAATTATTCCATAAACATTATGAATTTTTCTTATTGGATCATTAAGATTATTTTGATGGAAAGGGTGTAATTTTTCCTTATTTTGATTTTAAATAATAAATCCTTTTATTAATGTGGTGTTTTGACATGTAAATTTTGTGTGTAGTTTGAATGGATTTACAAAATATGTTTAAAGTAAAATATTAATCAATGAAAAAGGGTTTTACATCCCGATTCATGTTTTTTAAAGACCCATTTTCACATTTTACATTAAATTGACAGTTTCATAAGGGATCCTAGTTTATTTCCCCTTGTTTCTTTACCTTATGATGGGTTGTTTATTTGATTTGAAAAAGGGATCTTCTATAAGTGAGTCATGAAGGTTGGGGGTTATTAATAATTACATTATTTTGATCTAGTTTTTCTTGTTCACTCACCTTTACTTTGGTTTGTTCATGGGAACCCATGTATTATTTGGCAGATATAAATTAATTCCACACTAGTTGATACATACACTACTAGTGTCCGCAATAGCATGAGATAGAGAAAGTTTTGTATTTCTATCTTGATGATTTTGATGTATTCTAGGAGACTATATTATGTCTTATGGATATATTAAAGGATTGATGATAGTCCTACTTTGGATTTGTAAATTTTAGAAGCCTCTCATATTAGGAATTTGGGTAGAGCCCATTCAACACTTATTTATTTACTAGAAATTTATATAATGGATACATATATTGTAATTGATTATATCCCCTTTTGGTAGTCTTATTTGTGACACATTATTATTAAATATTTCAACTACTTATCTTTTAACTTGATGATCCAAACATATGGTAGGCCTAACCCATTATGTTTGAGTTTTTTCTTTTAAAATTATTTTCAATGATATTTTGGAAAACCGTTTTAAATGAAATATTTCCCATTTATATTTTCAAAGTTATATAAAAATAAATTTTTTAGTTATAATTAAATATTGTAATTAATTATTTCAAAGTGACTATTTTTATTTAAATGTGATAAAAAGAAAAATTTATAATATTGTCTAAGGCTCGAAATTGATTTTCATGAAGTTATGCTTGAAAACCCTATTTTCTAATTATATTTTTGAAATAAAAATCATAAATTACCTTCCAAAATAATTTCATTAACATGTTGGTTAGTGATATAATGGGATGTATTAATCCTACCTATATATTTAATGTTCAAGGATTTATCTAGATAATGAATTTTCCCTTTGGGACAGTGATGGGTGTGTTATGAGGTAGTGAGTAATCAGATGTTTTATGGAGTGGTATCTGAGATTGGATCAAGTTTGTTTCACTTTCAGTTATCATTCTATTGACTCTCTTGACATGATGTACATTTGTTTCTAGGTTTACTATATTTCATTTATGTTATCCAATTCTATTATTTTTGTATATATGTTTATCTTGATATGAATGTTTTTTTGTTATTTATCTTTTTATGATTATTTGATGTTTATGTATAGACCATGTCAGATGATTGGTAATTTATTTATTATATTTACCTCTTATTTTAGAGAAAAATAATTTCCTAGGTGGTTTCTTTGATTCTCATAAACTAGTTTTCAGCCCATGAAGATAGATAATTATTTTCATGCCAAGTGGTAGATCAGTTTACATAGTGCTGGAATCCTAAGATGACATGTTACCAATTGTATCAGATCCCAGTTCATTGAAATGGGGAATAGGTTCCTGAGAAACCCTTTTTAAAGTGTTTCATTCTAGATAGGATATTAGGGTTGTTAGGTCTTGAGAGGTTGGGTTGGAGATAGTCTAACTAGCTATTACTCATCACGAGCCACATGTTTCTATGGGTAGTCAGGTTTCTAATTGTGAATTAAAGTCTTTTTAGGTATTTTATATGTATTATAAGGTATAATGATGATATTTTGATTGACGTTTTGTATTGTATTGAGTTAGGGGTTCTCACTTATGTTTAAGTGTGAAAAAGAAGGATAACATGAGTTGAATTGTTATCTCATCTAGTCTAGCCAACTATGTGGTTCCCAAGTGATTGGGTCGGTCATATTAAAATATCATATTTCATGCTTGGAACATGATTTTACAGCACTTTTGGATAGTTCAGGCATAGCCGTACATCATTCCCATTGATTTGTTTTGAATCCTATTGACTCCAAATTTACCCTAAGGTGATTTTCAGTTGTTAGAGATGAAATGAATGGAGTCGTGACAATGTTTGGTTGTTTTTTTAGTTTCTTATTTTATTCATTGTGTGTTCTTTTAGTTAAATTTGATTTTATTGGATTTTCGTGTGAAACGGAATAATTATATGAATTAGCTTATTTCAATATTACTTTTTATTGGGTTGACTAAAATATAATTTCCCTTATTTTTAAAGAGTTTTATTATAATGGGATGTTTTCAATATGAAGTTTGGAAATTATTTTCGAGGAATTTTAATTTTTTATATAAATAATTTTAAATAACCCTATATAAGTTATAAATTAATTTAAATAAGAATATCATTTTTAAATGATTTCAATATGTTCTAAACACTGGATTTATAAAATTTGTTCCCAAGGGTATTCTCAAAAGTGATCATTTTCAAAAAATAAAAAATTTAAAAGTGGTTCAGGATGAAAAAGTGTATTTTTTTTAAATGAATTTGGAAATTGTTGTAAAAAGTGTTTTTAATTTTAAGAGCATTCATAGGATGATTCCATTTTAAAAATGGGTTCTTTAAGGAATTTTCATGATTTTTTGGTGATATTTCTTCCACCAAGGTTGGTTTATTTTCAAAGAGGGGTTTATATTTTTTCATATATTTTCCTATGTGGAGTTAGTTTTGAAAATTCCTTAGGGGAAATTGATGATATTGATATAAATTTTTACCTTCATGGAATTGTGTTCATGTATTTTGTTTTAACGATTTATGTTATTGGATTAGACCCTTATTAATGATGGGATTATTTTATTTGAGCTTTGAGGAATGAATTGATGATGATAATGTCTTGTGTCTTTTTTTTGGGTGATTCAATGGTCCCATCAAATTTTAATAAAGATAGCATAGTAGCTGTTCATTAAAAATGGGGTGCTCTTGGATTGGACGTGCAGGTCCCTCCTCCTAGGAAGAAGATAACTATAAAATTCTTCTAGAATGTAGTCTCAAGAACTGTAAGACTTACTATATAAAATATATGAGGAATTTAATCTATTATAGATTTTAATATAGTTTAATAAGTCTTGTTCACATATCCTTAAATGTTTTTTAATATAATTATCCAATAAACAGAACCCAATGATCAAGAGACCTAGTGTCATATGAAGACAATGTTCATAATACATCAAAGGGAATCTAAAACAAAAAATATTTATTTTAATCTCTATAATGAGATATTAAAACACTTAGAGATCCTAAAATTTAGTGGGATAACTTGGGGAATTCATAAAAAACAGTTGTGGGCTATAAATCCCTAAAAGGAATAAACATGATAACGAAATATAATACAAGAGTCATAAGACATGACATGATATTATAAAAGAAAAATATCTTGATTAATTCCCTGGAAACATGAAATAAATATCTAGGAATCATAAAATAATGTAATCCTAGAAAATGGGAAGAAAACCTAATATATTTCGTATGTATAAGTCAAGGATAACTTCTAAAACATCATCACATTGTGGAAAGAGTCCCACATGGATTAAGTTTACTCTATGATCACATAATCATATCATGAGACATTAAAATTACCCAATTCATCAGAGATATATCTGGGTTCACACACCATAATATGTGCATGCTTTTGTGCATGAAAAACAGAAATCAAATTTAAGGAATTAGCATGAGAATTACCCCTAGAAATAAATGGTTTACATAACCTTCTATCATATCACAATAAAATAATATTACAAAAATATTACAACGGGAAGAAGGAAATATATATTTTTGATGTTAATTTATGGTTATATAAGAATTGGTATCAAAATATGGTGATAATTTTAAAACACATCACAATAATTAGTATATAATTGGTTATAGAAACAAACATTAAAAGCATTATATTAACGAATTTGTTAAAGAGTATTTAAGAAATAATATATATGAAATTTATTATGAAAAACATAGAAAAAAACTAACATTTATAACAAAAATATTCCTTTTTAATTAAATCATTAATTGTAATAAATAATTTAAGTAAGCATTATAGAAAAGGATCCAGGGATGGAAATGTTCCCCATAATCATGTTTGATTTTAATGAACGATTTTGAGAAATAAACTTATGTCATGTATTACCCAAAAAAATGAAGGGATAATATGATAGGTATATATTTTAGATAAATATTTAAATAATTTATAAAAATTTTATAACATTAAAGATATATATAAAGTTAGTTAGACAGATAATCCTCACAACCCAAATTAAATAGGGTGGTTTGGACAAATTCTTTAAATTACGTCCCAAATAATTCTGCACTTACACTTAACATCTTGAATAATCAAATTAGAATCATTAATTAAATTTTATATCTATATTTTATTTTATATAATTATTCTATTTTAATTTACAACCATTTTAATGAGATAGAGAGTTTTATTTTGTTTTTTTGAGGGTGTTTTTTCATGGTTTTTTGGCCGGATCACTTGTAGATAATTATTGAAGTTGTTATCAAATGGAACTACAACACCTGAAGTGAAATGAAATTGAATAAATTTCCTTATAGAAATAAATAGTTTCCCATATATAAATATTTTTTATGACATAATTAAGAATCATTTAATAATAACTTTAAAGTTATATAGTTAGTTAGTTTAGGAGGTTTTAAAGATCATAATGAACTAGTTTATTTTTATTTAATATTATGTCTATAAATTCATTCAAAAATTTGAAATAATTATAATATGAATATATTTTTATTTTAATCTAATATAATATAATTAAAAAGTGAAATTAAGGTGGAAATGAAAAACTAAAACTAGTAATCAATGGAGGTAGTGAACTGACATAATATAGTTGATGTTTTCATTTTTTGAATAAGAGGTGAAATGAAGAGGATGGATAGTAGATATTAATTTTAAACATTAAAATTCTATTATATTTAATATAATAGAGTTATTATTCCATGTTGGATGACCTATTTTAGTAATTGTAGTATTAGAAAATAATTTTAAAGAGGTAGTTTGAGAATACCACTCCCAGAATGTCATCTCCATGAAAAAATCTTCAAGGAACATAGAATTGGTATTTTTTTGAGTCTAGTAGAACTAAGACATCAGGGAGAGGGTAGGGAAAATAATTGGGAATAAATTTTACAGGATCAAAGGGTTAGATTTTTTGGGGATTTGGGGTGATATTACTAAGGGGATAAGAGAGGTGTTTTTGAGCATTATATACGTTTGATTGTTATTTTCCCCATGACTGCCAATAAAAATGAATATTGTGAAAAAATACAGTATATAGTGCATGTGAGTTCTATCAAGTGTGTCATTCAAGCATTCATGAATCACGAAATCATATTTTTATCTTATAATGTTAAATACCATATTTTACTATATTTAGCTATTTACTAAATACTACAAAATAATAGAATCATACAAAAAATTCAACCTAACCATTTTTTATGATTTTATTAAAAAAGGAACTTCATTTTATGAAAATAAATTTCTAAATTTGAGGAATTTATTTTATAAATAAAACCCTCATTTAATTTAAAGATACCACTTAAATATTATGATCAATTTTCTAACCGTCAGAATAATTATGAATAGTCTTGTAAAATTATCTTATTATTATCATAAAACATTATATTAATTTTTAAATCCATGGTTTGAAAATAAAATTTATTTTATATAATTATATTTATAGTAACAGTGAAATAAAAATTTATATATTTTACAAACAATATAAACCATTAATTTATCTTTTTTAAAACATTTATTTACTTTTATCATTATATGAATATTTCATTTTTTTCATTTTTTCAAATAACTAATTTTTTTATACACTTTGATAATATAGGATACTATTATAAATCCAGGTTTCTATTCTTAATTGTCAGATTACTATTTGGTTAGTCAAATTCCCATTCTAATGGTCATATTAGTAACAGACAGATGGGTTCCCTAATTTCTATAA
Source organism: Viscum album (assembly GCA_963277665.1). Classification (NCBI taxonomy): domain Eukaryota; kingdom Viridiplantae; phylum Streptophyta; class Magnoliopsida; order Santalales; family Viscaceae; genus Viscum; species Viscum album. Next base: position 1,367,566,570 of record OY728162.1, on the reverse strand, counting down.
ATACCTCATATTTCATTAATTATTAATTAAATTTTATTTTCATTCAAGATTATTTTTATTTTTATTTTCAAGATGAATATTACATTACTATTATTCTATTTCACTTCTACAAAGTTATTCATGAGTACAATTATTCTGGAAGATCGTGTAGATCCATTTTTTTAATTTAGGTATCTTGTTTCTTATTTTTTAGATAATTTTAGTATTTTAAATTCTTATACACATATTTATTCTCTAAATTTAATTCTAAAAATATTATAATAAAAAAATTGGTCCTAAGTGTGAAAAACTTATATAAACATAAGGTAAATTACATTGATAAAATTTCTGGGTTGTTATAGCTTAGGTTATCTTTAAAAGTTTGGTACACTATGTTTTAAGAAGAAGCCTCATGTTTGATCTGTTAATGGAAGAATAATTTTTTTAGGACATTTTTTATGGATATGGAATTGTTGGAAATTTTGGGTTTCTCTTATTGTAACATTATTAATTTTGTAAATTTCTATTCTATGGATGGTTATGAATATTTCTGTTATTTTTTTATTCCTAGTTGTTTGGGAGAATATATTTTGAATTTTTGGGCTTTTAATGGATAATGTTTTTGATATTTTAGGTTCTAATTGTTGGGAATGAGTGGGGGATTTAAGTACAAATTTAGGAAAATACTATGGGCGATTCACCAATTGAAATTATGCACTGGTTGGTGTTTAGATTAGGTTTTTTAAGATATAATATGAGGTGATGATAAAATTTCTGACCCTAGGTCATCCCTATATATTGTGGACCAATGAAAAAGTCCATGTTAATTTTTATGGATGATTATGGAAAGTTCTTCCTCCCTTGAATTTGGAATGTTGATGTTTTGAGGATGGTTTGATATTACATTTTTTCAGATGATTTGAGGAAGTTTCCCTCTATAGTTTCTCCTATTCCACCATGTTATATAAAATTGAAATAGTGGGGAGGATATGATAGGAATCAATTTATCTATTAATATTCCTATACACAAGGTTATATTTTGATTATTCTTAAAGACCTCATGAATATTTGGAAGGTCGGTTTGATTATTTTGAGGAACATAGATGTTTTTTCTATAAAATATATCATGTGGTTTTATTTTCTATTGTTCAGTCTTCCTTAAATAATTAATTTTCTATTGCCTTATATTTTCATCAAGGACTTTCTATCAGTATAAAGTGGCAAGGGGGAAAAGATTTTAACACCCATATGTTATGGTAGTGGTAATTCTATAATATTTTATATTAATCTCAGTTATTTTAAGTCCTCATAATTTTTGGTCTTTAAACATGACGATATTAGATATTATTAGGTTCATCATAGTTAAAACACATAGTTAGGAGTATACAATTAAAGACCAGGTGAATTGAATTGTCATTTGATAGTTGAGTTTCACACATTGTTTACATCATTTTCCCAAAAATTTAGATCTTCCCAAGAAAAACTGTGTCTTGGGATGAGATTTTAGGGTACCTCACATGGACAATGAAGAATTATTCATGACCGTGTAACAAAATAGTTCATAATTAATACTTTTTTAATTTTTTTTTAAAATTCAGTAATATTAGTCCCCTGATTTGTAACATCAGTAACCATATTTTTCTTCCACTTAGTTCGATGGACCTTAGGACATCCAATATTATGTTCTTATCCTCACACATAGATTAACAGATTCTGGATGTTCCTCCATCTTCCCATTCCCTTTGTTTCCAATTTTCAATCAATCTAGATTTCTCATGTGAATCCTATGGGTATTGTTGAATGATTTTGGGTTTAGGGAAGAATTAATGACATGTATCTTGGTGTATAGGTCCTACAAAAACCATATCAATCCTTGTTTGTGTGGTCGTCATCAAAGGAGACAAATTTTGGTTTTTTCAGATCTGATTACACTTATTAAAGGTAGTAATTCATATGATTTACATTAATTATGTAATTAATTTGATGATCATGATTTATAAATATATTTTTATTGGAAGTATGAAAATATGTAATATTTATGTTTCATTTTTGATGGTTTATATGAAATTTTGTATTGGCATTAGGGGTGTCCGTTGTGAATTTCCGGATTTTATTTTTAAATGGATTTTTCATGTGATAAAAAAATATTAAATGCCTATAAGGATCATTGAAATGGTTTCATGGGAATATATTATAGTTTTACCACATTCTAGTTTTTAAAGTGTGAAAATATTGTTTTAAAGACGTTTTTTTCTATGTTGAGGTGTTTACCATTAATTAATTTAGAAAAGGGGTTATTAAATATATTTCAATTTGGTTGAAATAAATGTTTTCGGTGTTACATTAAAAAATGATTTAATGTATATTTAAATTTATTTTTATGGAAAGTAAATAATTTAATCTTTTTTTAATTTAAATGAAAAAAATAAATAATTTAAAGTGGTGAAATGGTATGTAAATTGTCTCTATAGTTTTAATGTATTTATAAAAGATGTTTAAATTGAATTGTTATTGAATGATAAATGGATCAGCAAACCAAATAGTGTTTTTTGTAATGGCCCAATTGAAACATTATAGATTAAGTGGTTTATTTCATTAGGTTTCCTCATCTATTTCTCATTATTGTTTTACATAGCATTGGCATGTTTGTATTATGTGAAAATGGTTTTATCTATGAAGGTGTGATAAAGGTGGGGAGAGTTATTTCCTATACCTTCTGTATTGATATAGTATTTCATAGTCACCCATATTCACATAAATTTGGTCATGGGAACCCTAATACCTAGTGGGATATCTATTATTATTCTATACTAATGGGGATTTACACTACTCATGTAACTTGTGGTGTGAGATAGGGCTAGGTTGGGAGTGTCATCTTGTTGAGGATGAGGTGTTTTAGGGGATTGGGTTGTATTGGGTGGTTATATAATTGGATGGATGATAGTCCAACATTGGTTTAGTAATATATAGATACTTATCACATTATGAACATGGGTAGTTCTCATGACCAACTTATTTATTGATTGGTGGTTTATATAGGGGATAGTTATCTTGTTCTTGATTTTATTCCACTTGGGTTATATTATTTGATACCTCTTATTAACTTATATTTTAATTAATTATCATTTGAATTGTAGTTATTTTTTTATATTCTTGACCCATTATGTTTGGTTTTTCCCATTTAACTAGGTTTCAAAGATATCTAATAAATCAATTTTGAATGGTAGTTTTGGTTAAAAAGACATGGGTCAAGAAAGACATTAAAATTAATAGTTTTCATTAAAAATAGATAAAAAGGATTTCTTATAATAAGGTATTAGGAATGATATTTTTTTCACATAGTTATATTTGGAAATACAATTTTCTAATTTTATATTCAAACTCGTATTAATGAATTTCATTATTAATGAATCGTATAAATTTATAAGGTTATGATCTACTAGGTTGTATATCTCATTCCATTATATTATAGTCTCCAGGTTTCTATTCATTCAATGTTTTTTTATTTGGGGAGACGATGGATGAGTTAGTAGGTGGTGAGAAACCAGAGGTTACATGGAGTTTGGTTTGGTCTTGGATCGACTTTATTTTATTTTTGGTTATTGTTGTATCAACCATCATAGCTTGATGTAGACTTGTTTTTTATTCTATTATATTTTATTTGTAAAATACAATTTTAATCCTTTTAGATGGATTCTTATCTCAATATGTGAAATTGTTAACTTATTAATATTCTTATAATTATTTGATGTTGTTTGGAAAGTCGATTCTAGATGAGAGATATTTTATTCGTTAACTTGAACTCTTATATTACAATGAATTTATTCCCCATGTTTTTCCTTTCATACATAAGAACTTATTTTCACCCCAAAGGGATCATTAATTCCCTCCAGGTTGAGGGGTGGATCGATTTAGGTGTCAACATTGGTGGAATCATTGGCTAGTCTATTATTTGGAACTTGTTCTTTTTGTTAAGAAGAAGGATTAGTTTATGAGTTTGTACATTTATTATAAGGAGATTAGTGCCATTAGTATAATGAATAACTATTTTTCCCCGACATTGATGGTTTTTTGACCAACTTTATGGAGTTTTTATTTTTTATGTTTGATATTAACTCTGTTTAACATCATTTAATGTTGAAAAAGGTTGATATACTTAAGAAATTGTTTTTATGAGGCGTGGAAGTTATAATTTTACAATAGTTCCCTTTGGATTGACTAATTGAACCTCTATATTGTGGATGTAATGAAGAATGTATTCAAAGATTATCCTGAAAATATCATTGTGGTATATATTGATGATATATTTATATACTCCAAAAGTAGTGAAGAGTATAAGAATAATTTTTTAATCATTATTGAGAGTTTTAGAGAAAAAGGGTTTTCTAGTAAACTAAATAAGTGTGAATTTTCGATTGATTAAGTTTCTCTTACTAGGCATATTGTCTCCAAGGATAGAATATCTATTGATACATAAAAGGGTAATGTTATTAATTAATATCACATTCCCATGATTATAAATGAGATACATAGTTTCCTTTGATTAGTAGGTCACTATCGAGTATTTTTTCTAAATTTTTCATAATTAGATTACACATTATACAATTTGGGATAAAAAGGAGTTCTCATGGTGAACGTAATGTATATAAAAGATTAAGGATTTTGGGAGGAGATATGTTAATGAACTAGTATTGAATTTACCTTTGTAAAAATAAGGATTTGTAATGTATTATGATTTATAAAAGAAAAGACTAGATCATGTCCTTACATAAAATGATATAATGGTTTCTTTTGCATCAATAAAATTCAATGTCTGTGAACATAACTATCCATTTCAAGATATCAATTTGTAATCTATAATATTTTCCTTAAAGATACATAGTCACTACCTCTATAGTTAAATATTTCATATATATATTTGGACCAAACAATTTTGAACCATATATTTTATTATAAATAGATCATTATAAGAAAAAACAAAGATGGCTAGAAGTACAAAATACCATGACTACTCGATACACTACCTCCCAAGGAAGGAAAACAATGTTAATGATACATTGAGTGGGATGGACCATGGTGTACTTACTATTATGAGGATTAATGTGGATCTTGTATTCATGTATTTCGTTATCTTGGATATTTCAATTACTAGTAAAGGAGAATAAAAATTCATGTTCTATCAAAATGTCAAAGTATCTTTATTAGAGAAGATAAATAATCCCAAACATGGTGATAGGGGTTTAAAGAAGAAGATTAAGGAACTGAATTATGAGAGATTATCAGACTTTGACTATGAAAATTTCTTATTAATGTTTGGAATGATAATACGTATTTCATCCAAATCTGAGATTCAATGTGAATTATTCTATTAATTACACAGCTTGAATTTATATAGTACCACAATGATTTATTGGGATTGAAAATTACATTTTTGGTTGGATGAAATGAATTATGAAATTGTTCATTATGTGTTAATATTCTTAGTGTGATAGTAGATAAGTGTTGAAATAAAACAACCTATAGGAGTCATGTAATCTATCTGTATACAAATGAGGAAGTGGGAAAATGTTACATTATAACTTTTCACTGTATTTTCAAAGAATCTTTAGATGAATGTTTCTATATGTGTAATTATGGACTCCATATAAAGTATAATCATTTTATTACAATAAGTGAGGATTTATACCTTTATCACCTTACATAGATCAATATTAATGAAATTGTGAGACATCATGGTGAACTTATTTTAATTTAATACAATCATGACACATTGTTCACATTGAATTTATGGAAGAGGCAACAAAAGGCTCTTGAAACTGGGATACATTTGAGCACAACATATCATCATCAAATAGATTGATTATCTAAAAATACAAATCAAACATTAGAAGATATTCTAGGGTCGTTCTTAAGTTACTTTCAAGGTATATGACATTAGTATATATCTTTTATAGAATTTACATAAAATAATATATTTCATTTAAGAATTCAAATGGATCCATATGAATCATTGTATGCGAAGAGTTCTTTTACTCTAAACTGTTTTGATGTAGATAGAAAGTGAAATTTTATAGGCACATAGCTCATTGAGATGATAATGAAAAAATTTACTAATATTCAAAATCATATTAGGATATCTTATAGAAGAAAATGAGTGGTTCCAAAATTCATAGTAAGGGATTATGATTTCAATTGGTGGATCATTTATTCCTAAATGAATATCTAGTTAAGTGGGTTATAAATTTTTATACAAAGGTGAAAATAATACCTAGGTACACCAAGAAATTAATTTTTTTAGAGATAGTAATATATGTATCCTACTTTATAGATATGCCATCCAACTTATCTAACATGGATGGCATCTTCAATGTTTTGTTATTGAGAAAGAACATAACATACCTAACACACGTACTCAAAAATGAATAAATATAGTTAGAACCTATATTATATAATAATAATGTGTATTTATAGTTATTTTACACTAGAGAGTAATCATTTTATAATCTAACATCTCTGCAGGTGAAAATACTCTAGAGGAATCCCAAGATAGTTGAAGGAAAATGGGATCCCAATGAAGAAATGATAAATAAGTAATCATTTTTATGAACAAACCTGTATACAACTTTTCTATGTTGAAATTATATATGGTTGGGGGATAATGTAATACCTAATATTCTTCAATAATAAGAAAATACTACTTCCACAAACGATAAAAAAATTCACATTCAATTAACTTATCATTATAGTGCAATAAAAATATATTTATTCAAGAATATGTTTCAAAGAAATATTCTTAAATATAATTGATTTATTTTGATTATATGGATATATTTTTTTTGTATTCATCATGTCAAAATTTTGTCTAGGATAATTTATTGGATTTTATTGAAATAATGGATTTTTAGGTGAATAGTAAAACTAACATTTTTACAAATATAATAATTATTAGGAAATCATTATGATATAATCATTAATGAAAAATACATGAAACTATTTTCCAAACTAAAATTGAATTAAAGTAGAAAAATAATTCATTTAAAATTATTATCCTCAATTTTTAGTTATACATTCCACTCTATTTGAAATTAAGTTGTATTTTATTCTAACAGAAAAACTATTTTTGTCTTTTTTACTTTAATTAATTATTCACAAGGTTCTATTTTTTTTATCTCACTTTAGAAGCCAAAAATATCATATATTTTTTAAAAGGTTGGTGCCGAAGCCTAAATTTATTATTTTAAAGAAAATAACTCTTTAGACTGGGTAGAGGGTGACCCATTACATAGGCCGAAGGCCCAAAGACAAGTGTCCTGCATACAGGGCTAGAAAGCCCATTTTTGGCCCAAAGGACCCCTCGGTGAATAGTACTACTATAGTACACGGGCTGCTACAGTACCTCTGCTACTATAGTACCTGCAACAGTCCTCCGCCGCTATAGTGCTGTTGCTGCTACTACAGTCCGCCACTGCTATAGTACTGCTACAGTCCCTACTACAGTGCCATGCTACAGTACTTGGGAATTCTCCCCTGCTCGAATTTGATCATGGGTCTTTTGGATGCCAAGAAGGAGCCTGAACCACTAGGGTACAGGCTCGTTGGCACAAAAAATATATTATATGATTAATATGAAAGCAATAAATTTCATAGAAATAAATACTATACAATATTTTTATATAAATTCATTTTAATTCATGAAAGTAGTTTTTTTAAAATGTTTTTTTCATTAAACCTGCTTTTATTATAGAAAATTTCTATCACATATGAAAATTGAATCTTGTATATGTTTCAATATTTGGAATGACCATATTAAATTCTTTAATAAGGTTAATTTTATTTTTGGTAACAGTAAATGAGTTACCATGGTAAAAGTTTTTCATCACAGTAATAGTTAAATGGGTTAAAGAGGGAGTAAAACTATTAGATAATGATTCAAATATCTCAAAAACGTTTTTCTAATTGATTAATTGAGTGGAATATTTAATTAACATATCATATCATTTAAATTTGGATAATTTTGTGCCACTTTCTTGGAAAATTAAATTTATTTTATTTTATGATTAAGAATATTTACAAATTTTCCATCCCTATCACTTACCAAGGATCCATTCACAACCTCAACACTATACACACCATGATCATATTAACTCAACAAAGACATACAAAAATACATCCAAAACAATATATTTTACATTCTAGAGGTTATGATCTCTTCCAAATACTAATCAATGAAGTCTTAAGGATAGATCCAAAGGAAGATATCCAAGAATATGATATTAGAGTTTGTTTGACCAGGTTAAGGTTCCATGTAAGAGTTTATTTTATAATATCACCAATATTTGACATTGTTTATGTTTAAATTTACATTAGGGTAATTATATGCTCTTTCTGTCTTAAACCCCACAAATTTTCTTACACTCTATTTTTTGGGGGTGTTCATTCCCGCTTTTAGTTTTGCTTTTTTGGCTACATGAAACAACCAAATGAATGTTTATATGAAAATTCCACCTTATTTATTATTTTTAGTCAGAAATATTTCTCCTTCATATCTATATTCCTTACCTTATTTCGATAATATTCTTATATAAACTAAAATGATTACCAAGGTTAAATTTCTATCAAATTTTATTTATTCCAAAATTTTTATAATGGAATCTGTTTAACATTTTCCAAAAAATAAAATTTTCCACTTTTGGATAAAATTAGAAAACAATTTTTTTAAATTTTCAACATGAAAACATTGAATATTATTTTTTATCATGTTTTGTTTCAGGTTTCCACGTTTTTTAAAAAAAATAATATTTTTATTATTTTCAATTTCTATTTTTTAATAATTTTCAAATTAGAAGAACATTTATTCTTATTTCAGAGGAATTTTTTGTTGCATTTATAAACAGGTTTTTCATCCCTATAAGCATTCTGTATTGTTTATTATAATTCAATGAGAATATTCTATAATAATACCACCCACTTCCATTCTTGATATAGATTATGATCTATTTATTCATTTTATTGAGTAAGAAATTTCATCATTTCATATACTTGATTTAATATGGTTATTTAATTATTAAAGAGGAATATTTATTATGATTTATATTATTCACTCAACACATGAGGAGTACATTGTACATGATTAGTGATATATCGCTCTTAGAATTTTATATCCCATATATACATCGATATGTCACATGATATAAAATATTTTGGGTATTAAGTGTATATAGTCCCATATATTTATAATGTATTAGTCTCATCCTGGACAATATATTTTGGATGAATTTGTAATGGGTGGATCCTGAAATTATCTAGCCCCCTAATGCATTTTCCAGGACTTGTGGAACAACCATGTTTTAATATATACTATATTATTTTTAAATTTTATGTATTACTACACATTTTATGAAAATGATCAAGCTGAGGCCTCAATAGAAGGATTAATATGTTTGAAATTATACATAATATCAGTAAGAAATCAGTTTTTATTATCTATGTGATTACTATGTTATTATTATCCTTGTATATATTTGATGCCCAAAAAATTTATTATATGGAATATTTATTAATTATTATTTCTCTCATATTGTTTATTATTTAGGTATTCATGATACCTTTTATTGTATGCAACCCCTCACTAGGCATTTGATCTCACATTTTATTTCTTACCATTTCCAAGAGTAATAAGAAGGAATCAATGAATGAATTCAAGGATGTTATAAAAAAATAAGGAATTTATCATGATGTTCATATGATTTGATTCAATTTTCCAATACAGCATGATAATAATCTATGTATATAATCTTACAATACTATTAAAATATTCAATCTGATATTATGTGATCTATTATATCATGTACCAATGTAAAGTAGTACCCAACGGATCTTGGTTACTGGTGTTAAGGTTGTTATATGTTTCAATGTTTTTTTATATTAATTTGGGATATTTTTTTGGATGTTGCGGGCGCGAAATTTTGAATTTTTAAGGATTTTACAATTCCATGGGGTTTCCGCACAATATGGGGAAACTGTGAAGATTGCATATATGTAGTGATTAATTTTTAAAAGTGGGGTTCACATATTGGTTACAAAATTTAGCGAAATATGTGGAAAACCCTTGTGGGGGTTTCTATGTTTCTTCTAGTGGGGTTTCATGGTTGGAACAGGGTTTATTAAACCTTTTTTCTTGACCATGCTTGTTTCGAGATTCAATTAAAAGAAAAATTTAGCATTTATCATTCTTTTAATTTAAAATCCATCCACTATAATTTTATCCCCTCTTATCCAGCTAGACCTAGGTTTCACACCATAGAGTCTTCCCATACTCTTTCTAAGTATAGTCTTCAAGGTAAATCCCTCAACTTCTCTTATTATTCATATTTCTCTCTCCCAACTCCATTTTCCATTTAGTGTATACTATTTCCCCAAACCCTAAAGGATTTGGTGGATTGTATTTGGGTGTAGGGTGGTTCTAATTTAAGGGGTTTTTTAATTTATATTTGATGTAGGTATTATATTTCTTGTTTGAGAATTCTCCTTTGAAGGAAATATTTTTCAATGTTCTTTTTATTGGAATTTGGTAAGTGACTTTTTGAAATTTCCTTAAATGGAATATATTTTAATGATTGGTGGTTTAAATATTTTTAATTGTGTAAAATATATTTATTGGGGTGGTTATTGATATTTTTTATATTAATTTACAAGGTTTAATCATATTTTTCAAAATTATTTCTATAAAATCCAAGAATTATGTAAATTCTTAATTGGAATGTTTTAAAAGATTTATTTTCGAAAAATGTTATTTGACCACATTTCAGTTAATGGTGGAAGAATTTGTATTTTTATTTCAAGATTTTTTTATTCATTAAATTTTAACAAGTGGTTAGGAAAATTGAATGGACTAAGAGGGAAGGTATTTGTTATTTCAAATGTGTGGAGTCTCATTACATGATTTCAAAGATTTAAAAAGGTATAATTGTAAATGGTGGAATAAAGAATTATCACATCAGGTATATTTTAGAAAATCCTAATATAAATATTTTTAGACACTTTTCATAATGTGAATGAAACCCTCAGTCTTTGAGACCCTTTTATGTTACTTTTCTGAATGTGAAAGGAGATACTTTCTCCATTTTTGATATCAATTAATGTAAAAATTAAAATTAGATATTTATTACAAGGTTTTAAGAATGGAGTTATTTTTTATTGTAATTATATTATTTTAATAAAATTTAATGATCATTTTGATTTTGATTTTCTAATCTCCCTAGAGTCCTATATTGGGACACTACGTACCAAATTATAAGGTCTGTATGTGTGTTATATTAGATAGTTTTGCACTCACTAGCTTGTAACCTAAGAGATTGTTTCCCTTATAAGGGTTTTTCTTGAACCTAGCGACTCATAGGTATGTAAAATGTGATGTTATAGTTTCATTAGTATCCCCTAGATAGAGTGATCTAAGTAAAACATTTACAATATTATCCATGTTATTGTCTAATGTGTGTCCTATGATATTTTGAATATATATAGGATGGTTTAGGGGGTTCCATTATGCCATATTTATATCCCCTTATATTTGTTTGGATTAACTGAATCCATTGTTTTGAATGAAATTCTATTCTTCTTATCTTATCTTTCGAGTATTCTTTTGCTAACATTGATTGTGTCTATCTCATTAATGTTTTATTATTTTTCTAAAAGTGTTTCAAAATGTAATTTTAGAAGTTTAATTTAAGTGAAAATTTAATGGATCCTATAAATGGATTCATAAAATTGTTTAGAAATATAATATTATATTTTTTAAAGGTGTTTGTGTGTGGAATTAATAATGGGTTTTTGGAGAAATGAAGGGAAATGGGTTTACTTTAGTTTTCATAAAACATTCAGGTTCTACTTTAATGTTTCAATGTATTACATTTACAAGGTTTTGGTTATAACCTTATTTTATTCTATAATTATGGATTTCATTTCATTTATAAATCTAACCATTTTACATTATTTAAATTCTCCTACACATGCATGTGTAAAATTTTATTTTTATGAAAATACATTCAAACTATCATTAATGAAATTTCCCTGACATGGAGTTATGAAAATTCATTGGTGGTATCCAATTGGGCTTTTTTTTCTAACACACCGCATACACCACTAGGTTTATGCATCATCATGATCTTATTCATGTTCTCTAGTTGTGATCGTATCTCTTTTCATGTTTGATACTTGGTTTGGTAGACTATTTGGTGTTAAGAAATTATGAGTGACCATGGGATACATAGAGATGTTCAATAGTTTTTCATGTTTTGTATTATTATTTTTTCAGGATGCATATATGGAATCCTAGCTGGTATGGATTTTCCTTTTGGGATTCTATTATCTTTATATCATGTATTATATTCTTATACATTGGTTATATATAATGTACCATTTTTTGATTATTTACTGTTTGAGAAGCTTTATTTCTATTTGTTCATTTATACTTATGAAATCTATATATTCATGGTTCTTGGGTATCTAATATATGGACGGGTCATATCAGAGTTCTTGAAGAAACTTTATATTTAGTCATTTGGTTTGAGTGATTGAAATCCTTCCCAATTGTACAGTTTTTACCCTAGTTCTAGTTGTGAACATAATGAAATTTAGAATGGACTTCGGGCCTTATAGAGAGATAAATTGAGTGTTAGATTTAGGGGTGTCTTAAGATAGTTTATTAAAAAATGGCATTAGAGCCTAGGGTTTTAGAATAGGCTATGTTTCAGAAATGTGTTATTTTTATTTACATAATTTTTTAATATACATATATGATCTTCAAAACTATAGAAATAATCATGGTGAGATTTTATCTGTCTCTTTTATTCCTCGAGCATTAAGATTATAGGTTTATTTTTTTATTTAAATCATGAATTTGGATTATTGTATTTATTTTTATAATATATTTTAATGAGGTTTGATGATATTTTATCCTCATTGGATATTAACAAGTTTATATGGGTGTTTCTTCGTATTTTAAGGTTGAAAAGGAATAAGAAATAGAGCTTCATGATTAGTTCACATGATCTAGAAAAAAAAGTGGGGCCCATGTAGTTTGTTGAAGAAATCATTCCAGAAGATATTGTTCGATTGGAACACAGACTTCTATACCATGTAACCAAACCATGAACAAATACTATTTTTCTTAGGACTTATTTTTTAACTACTCTCACTACAAAATGTTTTCTAATTCAGTTATTGTTCATTTAGTATAGAAATTGAAGAGTTTTATTGGTAACTTGGGTGATATTGGTGTGGAATATATTTGATATTTGTGTGGTATCCTTATTTTTTTCCTATATTTTCTGAATATTTGGTTTATGAATGAATATGGGATTTACCATGTGTTTTTATTTAAACTATAACATCATAAAAATGGGGATTTTTTTACGAATTTGGATTTAGTGGGTTAATTATAAAATGATTTTTAATCTTGGCTAGGTTTGAAAAACTAGTTGGTTTTACCAGGACATTTGGGAAGAGAGTTTGGAAATCAAGAAGGAATATAATTCTTATTAGAAGAATAAGTGAGTTTTTCGATTTTAATGCGGCTATATAATTTCAAAATGATATTAAGTGTTTTGAAGATTTGTTTTTTTTATAATTTTTGTTTTGTGGAATGAGTTTTAAAATTTTCATAAAAGGATGATGGTTAAGTGCAATAAATTATATATTTGTTTTATGGATTTTTATAAAAACATTTCTGTTTAAAATTTCTTTATGCCAATTTCTCACTAAAAATAGATTTGAAATTGTTTTGTTTTTTAGGAGTTCTTAATTTTTTTCAGGTTTAATTATTTTATAAAATTAGGTTAAATGGTTTGAAATATTTTTAATAGTTTAAAATTAGGATTCACGTTTTCATAAATTATTAAATTGGATTTTATTTCAAGATTTATAAACTAAATGGAATTTTGAAATGATGAATTTTATTCAAGAGGGTGTGTATTGTGAAATTAGTTTTTGGATTTTATTAAATGTATGTGGATCATAGTTGGGGGGGGGGTTGAATTTTACAATGTGATAAAATGTGTGTTTAAATTGAATAAATTTTCATTTTGTGTTGAACCTTGGTTTATAGCGATTGTTTAGCATGATTTTTGAAGCACATACTAGTTGAGTTCCCTTTTATTTTCATTGATATGTAACTCCTATAAAGGTCTAAATGGAAGTATAAAATAGGTCTCTGGGGAAAAATAATCTCTTTTTCATATTATTACCCTTCCAATGATTGAATCTACTAAGACTCTAGGTAAGGTGGTGGATCTTAAGTATTATCTACCCATTGATTTCATCCACGATAATGTTGTTCTTCCTGTTTATTCCAAGTAATTTTCCTTAGTTTGGTCACTCATACCATCTCTATAATCCTTTCAAGTGAAATTATTGGAATTTTCGGTGTGATGAGGATTTTGTAACTATTTATATCATGGGATTATAAATGATAGAACTTTGAGATGATTTTGGCTAGATTCCTATCATTATGTTCTCTGGATATTGTTCTATATGGATAACATTGTTTGAGTTTTACATTTTTCCCCTAGTGCTAATTTTTTTTCTTCAGAGGGTAATGTGAATATGATAATGGTTTCATTAATGATTTGTTTCTTTGTTTGATTAATATAGGGGAAAACACTGATCCATGCTCAGGTTACTGGGATTGGTGCTATAATAGTACAATTGAGCACTTTCTAGTGTTGTATTGTAATTTATCTTGGTACACAATATGAGGGTGACCAAAGGATTAGAGTCCTAAATTCCAATTTTTTCTTAGTATTGAGGTCCAAGGATGTATCCTGTGTATATTATTGTTTATTCATGATCTTGAGTTGTGTTTCATTGGGTTTTGGTTGTAGATTCCATATAGAATTTTTATGAATCATGTTTAGTGGTCATTTGATTTTTATATGGTGGTTCATTTTATTGTTATGTGGAATGGGTTTTGTAAGTAGTTATTCTCGTTATTGGAAGGGGATTAACTCAATTTATAATAGATATATTTTTTCCTCAATATCACATGTTTATATGAATTCTATATCATCGGGAGAGCTATACCAAGCCTTTATCTCCTTATAAAATATGTTGGATGGTTATGGATTTAATATTTTTGAGGTTATTTTAGGTTTTATAGGATTATTCTAGTGGGATTGAGGGATACTTTGGATATTAGTTCATCCTTTTAGTAGTGTATTATCTAGTTTCCCCCATCTCTAACACATCTTGGGATCATGTGTATAATAGTTTTATACCTTCATATCTTTTACATTTACTAAATAATTCTTGGGGAACAATGGGGAATGTTGGGGTAAATTTTAAAACCATAGTGTTAATTTTGTATTATATTTTATATTAATATGATTAATTTTATTTTGATGTTTTGAATTTTTAATTTTTTCCCTTTAGTTCATGGTTACCTCATTGTTAAAAGAGACTTTATGGGTTTCACATGCAAAATTATACACTTTTAATAGAGGGGTTTTCATGTTTGGTGATACTTTTTGTAAATTTTGTGTCCAAACCTTATGGGGTGTCTAGGTTTGTTCCATACTAAGATTCATAGTTTGTAAAATGTTTGGTAAACTATGAACCCTAACCATGCCAGCTTCCCTGATTCACTGAAATGATATAATTTACCCTTTCCATATTCTAATATAAATTCTTTTTACACTTGTTTTCTCTCTTATAGTTTAGATAGAATATGAGAATACCCATTGGAGTCATCCCCTCGTCTACACCTTATATGTTTTCCCATATACTTTGATTCTCTATGGTTACTTCATGGTAAATCCCACTTCTTCTATTATTATTTCTTCCTTCCCTCTCTCTAACAATTTTTTATTTATTATGCGGACTCCTCCTACAAATCCTAGGGGATTTGGTGGCTGGTGGGGTGGTTCTAATTTAGGGATTTTGGTTGTTTACGGTTGTATTGGGTCATCACTTTCTTGTTTAAGAATTTACTTTCAAAAGAGATCTGTTGAGACATAGTTCAACTTGGAGTGAGGTGGGAGAATTTTTGAAATCACTTAAAATTATATATCTTTGAATATTTTGTGATTTGTATTTTTTTAATATTTAAAATTCATTTATAAGGAAAAAATTAGGGTTTTATGGTATTTTTAGTGGTTTTCTCCTAGTCTTAGTGGAGTTTCTATAAAATACCATCATTATGGATTTTCCTGAGTGGAAAATTTAAAATGAATTTTTTGAAAAATGGTATTTGTCCCCATTTGCATCCATGTAAGAAGAAAATGTTTTTTTTCTGAGATAGTAATTATTTAATTTTAAATAAATGGTTTAGAAAATTAAGTGGGCTTGATGGGAAGAGATTATTTATTTTAAGTGTGTAATTCCATGTGGGTGCTTACATATTTTAATATACATTTTATTTTTCTATTATTTATTTAATTAGTATATAATTTTATGGAATAGAGATTGGTTGAGTGTACTGTATGTTTAGACCCCTTCGGAGGGTGTTTTGGGATACAGCTTCACTGTAAGTTAGTGGATGGAAGTAATGGGATGGATCTGGAGATAAGTTGTGTGGATGGGGATGAAAAATGAAGTCTACAACCAGCTGGTGGAGGATGCCCGTGTCATATTAAATTTCTTGATACCACAAGAAAACTAGTGGACTCTGGTATCTTGCTAGTGGGTATTTTAATGTGGAATAATTACACTACTCCCCCTTGGGGTTTTAGAGGGGAACCCGTATTTTACCATATTGTTTGTTTACGAAGACCAGGGAGATCCCCTCCTCACTTATCTTGGTTACCCCTTTATGTGGGTTCATCTTGGGTGTCTTTCCATAGACATTCTTTATATTATTTACCTCTAATGATCACTCTTCTTCTCTTAATCCTCTCTACTTAATTTGTGGTTCTATAGTTTTTGGATTTGAGAGACTATTCAAAGAGGATAGTGGAATCATCCTTAGATTATGTAGATTTTGGGTTTATTTTCTTGAGGAAATATCGATGACATGTATGCATGTGGTCACCAATTTGTTCATTGGAAGTATGTTCCTGAGTAAAATTTTAAATAGTTGTGGGAAAAATGAAACATCTTGGATAATGTTTTTTGTTCTATTTGATAAGTTTTTTTTTCTTGATTTAGTTCTTAGACCTTGGTAAATACCACTGTTGGATCACTTTAGCTCAGTTTTGGTGTGGAGAGAGCATCTAGTAAGTGGATTGTCATTTATTCCTAATTGGGTTATCTTGGTTAATTATTTGAGAGTTTTTATTTAATTATAATTCACATATATATTTTCATCTTGGATTTGATATAGGGTCATGGATTGTTTTGGCATTGTCCATTGACCTTGGATGAGCTCAAATGAGGGTTGATGGGATAAGAGATAAAATGGGATTCTTCATAGATGTGTTTGGTGACAACTATAATTAACCCATATATATATATTTAATATTTAAAGTGAAATGATTGTATGGTCTCACCAAATACTTGGGTGATGAACTTAGAATTAATTGAAGTCTTCCATTATATCATTTAATTTGGAAAATGCCTATTTCAATTTTTTATAGACTATTAAAAATGAGTAACTAATGAGAGGCTCTACATAGAACATGAATTTAATATTTGACCTAATTAATTTGTATAGATTCTATGACTGGAAATTGGAGAATATGGGATTATATTTCTTGTTTTTAATAAATAGTTAGGTCTTGTTAAATGGTTTAAATGGAAATCATGTTTTAGATAGATAATTTTGAAATATAAATACACAAGCATCGATAAACTTAGAATGAAATTAACATTGACTTAGAATTTTAAGATGAAATGTGGAATTTCTAAGTTGAGACTGACTTGTTCAAAATAATTTGTAGAATGATCGATGAAGGGGGAAATATGTAAGATTCTTAAAAGTGAATTGTTAAATGATGGTTCTAGTTAAATAGAGTTCCAATAAGAAACCTATAAAATATTTTACATTATAGCTTGGAAATGCAACCCTATTTAGAAAAGCCCTATAAATAAGGAAATTATTGAATAAGTAAATGGAATATACTAGTAACCTATTGATGTAGTGTGAAATCATATTGCCTTTATGTAAAATTGGAAAATGGTGACTCAACAGATTGATTTCCCAAAGAATTAATGTTTAAATTAAATGATTGAGTGGCGTGAGTTTCAAAATTATTAATATTATTCAAGGAAAGCCTTCGATAGAATCCATGGGTTAATTATAGACTTGATTGTTGTGAAATGTTGTGATCATTCCCTATATTCAAATAAGGGAAATACATCTATTTTTGGGTGTAATGACACCCTTAGAATAATTGATGACCAATGCTATGTAATGACTTGAGAAATCCATTGGATTCTTCATAGATTCACTATTATGGAATACATAGTGTCACATCCTTAGATTCCCTATGGGTTTTACTAAGAGGGAATACCAAGTTTACCCACATGGATTCCCCCAGTTTGTTACAATTATAGTTGCCCTGATTTCGCACCATGGAACCAGTCAAGCCATGTTGTATACCATGATCAGAGACTCACGATTTTGGTCAGAAGAAGGAATTATATTGACATTAGGTGTCACCATGAATCCCATTTGTCGATGGTTGTCATAATACACTTTTAATGTAAATTTTTATATTAGTAAACTATACATCTATATTTTTATTTCAGTCATGTATGAACATTTGTATTAAATAGTTATTTGAGGGACAACATTTATGGTGGCCCACTAAGTTATACTCACATCCTTACCAATCCTCCATGGAACTTGGGTACCTGAGAAACAATCAAAAATACATTGTAGGTTATGGTTGGGGAAATCACATGATGTTGCAGATTAATTGATTGTAAGGATGAACCATGGGAGTTGGGAATGGGATAAAAATTAGGCTTGTTATGGGGACCTATATAAACTATTATATTTTAGACTTTGATATTTTTTATTTGGCATGATATTGATATATTCCATTCGAGACACATATTATGTAAAAATCATATATTATTATGTGGTTATTTTTTATTGGTGAACACTTTCCTTTATTACATCCCATTTACTACCTTATCTAGATGTTGTATTTATTTGGTATTATTTATACTATTATTTTACTTTGATATGTGGATATGATCTCCCCACAATACTACCTTGTATCCACACTACTTATTGGAATCCTATACTATATAGGGATACATACATGAGCTATATTAGTTACTTTTATGTAAATAAGTCTCATTATAAATTTTTCCATTCATTTATGTTTTGAAAATCACCAAAATATTTCTTAAAGAATATTATCCTTATATAAGAATTATTTTCTAAGGATAATTTTCTTTCTCTATGAAATGTTTTTATCGTTGGTTTCATTATTTTTTTAATGTATTTTCAAACTGAGTCTAACCATTTTTTTTCTTAAATCCAAATAATAAAATCCTTAACTAACATAGAACCCTAAAGGATCTTAGACTCTGAATTGTATGAAATTCAGACTCAGAATTCTATGAAATTCACAATCAGAATTTTACATCAATAAGACTCTGAATTTATTAAAACTCAGACTCGAAATTATCTAAAATTCAGACTTTAAATTATTTGAAATTCAGACTCTAAATTTTCTAAAATTATGAATCTAAATTCTTTGAAATTCGATCTCCAAATTCATCAAAATATAGTGTCTGAATTCCTCAGAATCTAGAATCCGAATTCCTCAGAATTTTGAATCTTAATTCCTTATAATTTAGACACCAAATTCCCCAGAATTTATTTTAAGAATATAAATTATTCTATTATATGATTTTTCATATTTATATATTCTGATTATTAATTCCATATGAATATGATTACATATTTTTTCTTATTGTTAACTCCATTCATTAAATCATAGTTTCATTTTATGAGATACTAAGCATGTTAATATTTCTTAAGAATATTTCTAGTTTCCTATAGTTGACATTATCTCTACTATTTTCTTATAAAAATGATGTCATGTAATTTCTATTAAACTAACCATTGGCTGAGTGACACCTGTCTAAGTCCATGAATAATTCATGAAAAAATATGACCATTGTAGGAGGAGATGACTGTTTTGAATTTTGACTACAAATAACCATCCATTTAATGATTTCGATACATCTATATATTACATATTATGAAGTTGTGATGTAATTTCTGGAGATATACTCTCGTGCCATGTACAATCTGTGAACATCTTATTCAGCTATGGACAACTTATTCTTCCATGTGTGACTTCGATTGTTGTTGTGTACAATTAATGGATTCCGGGGATATGAAGAAAGATGTTCCAACTACCATAAAGTCCAATGGATTATGGAGATTGTAATTCAGATTTACCGACTGCCTTACTGTTTGAGGTCTTGAAGGGATAATAAGACAGACTACGATATTCTTATCGACGTCTTACCCTGATGTGGATAAGATATAATTTAAAGAAAGTATAAATCAAGGGACCTTTATCCAAGGTCGTTGGATACCCTTCTGTTTAGGATAAAATATATATTATACTTTTTCTTTTTTTGTTACATGGATTTATTTATTCTTCAATTTGGTTAAATAGTGAAATTATAACATTTTAATACTTTTTTATACTTGTATACTCTGATAAATAAGATTATATACACTTTAAGGTATAATATTTCCCTATTTAGCCTTTTCTTAAGTTTTTTTTCAGATTCATATTTTTATATCATTAGAAAGATTGTTTCTTTGTTTTAAGAACCAAAGAGGCGTTTTCAATTCACCTTGTTTAACTTTGAAAAACCTAGATTTTATTGATGATAAAAAACGAATGTTTTTTAATGTACAATTCACCTCTCATGTAATTGGGCATCTACATAAATATTTCGATCATACAATTTGTAACCGAGTAGGTCACTAAAATAATTATACCTGCATATAAGTTTTGTTGATAAAATATTATATCTCAACTATACTTTTTCTTATATTTCTTAAATATATTTATTATAAAATATTTTCATACTAATCCTTTTTGCGGAAAAGAATTTTTTTTTCATATGGAATAGCGGGAATAAATTTCAGTTCAATAGACAACATAAATCATACCAGACCCCCAATCTTTGATGGTAATGGTTATGAGTACTAGAGAGATAGGATAAAGGCTGTTATTATCAACATGGGAATGGAAAAAACTTGACATGCTCACTCGTGAATAAAAGATTCCTGATAAAGAAATTAGAACATTCAGAAATCAAGAAAATCAAAAATATTAACTAAACATCAAGGTATTCCATACTCGTTTATATTACAAGATAAAAAATATCTATAATTAAATATATTCCTGTTAATATGATAATAGTATCTGGAAGAAATGTGAAATTATACAATTCGGAACTTCAAATGTGATATAAACTAGAAGATCAATTCTTAAAGATGAATATCAAGGATTTAAATTTCCTTATGGAGAACCTATTTTCAAATTACAACAATGATTTATGACTATCATCAACATTCATCAATCTATGAGAGAGAAAGGAATTGATGATGAAGTTATTTCAGAAAATATAATTTATATTATATCCAATAAGTGGGAATCTAAAAGAACACCTATTAATGAAACCATGAAAGTATCTAACATAACTCTTGATAAGTCATTTGTAACTCTTAGTCATCATGAAACAAGAATTAAGATAGAAGATGGTTTCAATAAGAAGAAGAATGAAAATTGAGGTGTTTCTTTTTCTACTACATCTATAGACAAGACACCTGAATGGGTATCTAGATCTAAAGCTATGAAATTTGTTGTTATATCTGAATCAAGTGATAGTGACTAGTTTGAGAATGAACTAGCCAATATTTTCTATGATAAACAAGATTTTGGAAAAGAAATAATTTCAGTATAAATATAAGGTGAAATATATAATGGACAAGAATGATTCTGAAGTAACTTGTTATGAATGAAAAATGGATGGACATATCAGACCTCATTATCCTATGGTTAAGATAAAACATAGAAAGGATAGTCATTCTGAAAGGAATAATAATTAGTACTAAAAATATACAGATAAGAATGTCGTGAAATCTAATGACACCTAGAGTGGCAATGGTGGTGAATCTTAAGATGAATATTTAGAATATGAATCTTCTAAACAGAAGAATAATGGTCTTATAGCCATATTACCTATTGAAAATCATTTTCTTATGGATAAGGTACGAAATTATGAATCCTTATCCAATATTTTATTAAATACAAATTTTTCTAATGAAAAATATTATTAATCTTCTGATGAAGAATATTTTTAATTTGAAGATAATACTTTAACATTATTTGAAGTAGTTTCTAGATTTTCAAATTAATTTAGAATGAGAAATGTATGATAAAAAAGAAGTTAGAGATAGAAAATTCATGATTTTATATTTTAACAAAACAATTATCATATCCTTCCAATGATCTTGATTGATAAACACTTGATTTTGAAAATATTTGAAAATACCATAAGGACGTAAATTATGAGAATGATAAAATTTCTAAGGATATTGAAAATGTTATTTCCAAGAAAAATGTTTTAGAGAATAACTCAAATTCTAAAACCAATGACTATGAGGATAAGAATCCTATCATCAGAATAATATCTGGTATTTTTTTCTTAGAGAAACTATTTTTCAAATTTTAATTTTGGAAGAAAAGAATTTGATAAATTTTATTCAAAACTTCTTCCTTTTAGAAATAGTTCAGTATTTGGTTATAATCACTCAAAATCTATTTTTTGTCATAATTATTTTTTCCAAAAAATACTCCTTTTTGTACTAAATGTCAATGTTGTCGACATTGGTAGAAAAATTATTATTTAAATAAAACCCAATCATTAGGATTTCATAAATATTACTTTTATAAGAAAATTTGGGTAACAACTATTTTACTTGATAAAACTTTTAGACACATGAAATTTTGGATTCTGAAAGTCTAACCTTTTTATTTTTAGGAAAATAAAGGAAATTCCTAAAACAACACATGGTATATTGATAGTGGATGTTTTTGTCACATGATTAGTAACAAAAACATCTTTAAAAATATTATCTAGGTGAATGGATTAATATTAATTTTCCGAGATAATGCTCAGGGAGAAATTATTAGTATAAGTGACATTGTTCTTTTTAGAAAAGCTTTAATTTCAAATGTCTTATCTGTTAAAGGTCATAAAAAAAACATGTAATCATAATCCAATTATGTGTTGAAGGTTACATTGTGAATTTTATTAAGGATAAATTCTTATTACATAATTCCATGGAAGAGTTTATTCTCTCTTCCAATTGGCATGTGAATTTTTATACACATAACATAGAAGAGCATAGGTGCCCAAACCTACCTTGACTTAGGGAAATGGAAGATCAATCGTGGAAATGGCATGTAAGACTAAGACACTATAATTTTATAAACCTAGGAAAACTCTCAATTAAAGGACTTGTTAATGATCTATCTAAGAGTAGATTTTATTATTCAAAAGTTTTTAATGCTTGACAATATGAAAAATAACATACGTAAGGATTTAAATTAATTGACGAAGTATCAAATTCTGATGCATTAGAAACAATGAATATTTATCTTTTTAGTCCAACACAAACTAGATGTATTAGTGGAAAATACTATGTATTTGTTTTAGTTGATGAGTATAAAATATTCACTTGGGTCTATTTTATAGAAATGAAATATAAATCCATTTATTATTTTAGATCTTTTTCATCCAAAGATAAAAATGAGAAAAACCTTGCATTGATAACTATTCATAGTGATCATGGGTGAGAATTTCCAAATTATTATTTTGAATCTTTTTATAGTAAGAAATGAATTACTCATAACTTCCCAAATCTGTTAACTCTTATCAAAATGGTGTTGTTGGAAGAAGAAATCAAATTCTTAGAGAGATAACTATAACCATGTTAAGTGAATATTATATTTATATACACTTTTGTGATGAAGCTATTAATACTTCTTGTTATAATATAAATCAATTTTTAATTATTAATTTTCTTAATAAAACACCTTATGAATTGTGGACTAGTTGAAAACATATTGTATCTTACCTCAAAGTATTTTGATGAAATGTATTAATCTTGAATACTACTGATAAGTTAAATAGATTCGAACATGTATCTGATGAAGGTATTTTCATAGGCTATTCCATTACTTCTAAGTCTTGGAGTGTTTTTAAAAAAACTTCTTGTGTTGTTGAAGAAAGATTGCATGTTAAATTTAATGAAACTAAAATCTTTGTTTGAAAACAACGTCAACCTATATACTCATATTTGTTTTAAAAAACTGATTATCAAATTTTGATGGAAGATTTTTCTAATAAGTAAAATACTAACGAAAACATTTCTGAAGTATTTACCCTAGAATATTCTCTCTCTTATGTTGATGAATAGGTTTTACAAAACCTAAATCAGTTGTTTCTTAAGAATCATCCCAATTATAGAATCTTCGGTGTTATAAATCAACCTGTAAGGATTAAAAGTTCTTTAAGAAATGAAGTAGATCATCTACAATTTCATTCCAAATTATAACCTAAAATCATGGATGAATCATTAGGTAATGATGATTAGATTAAAGCTATGCAGGATGAACTAAGTGAATTTAGAAGGAACAAAGTCTGGACCTTGGTCGAAAGACTTAAGGAATCTTCTGTAATTGGCGTAAGATTGGTATTTAGAAATAAATGTGATGAAAAAAGAATAATTGTTTAAAATAAATAAATACTAGTTGCAAATGGCTATAATCAAAAAGAGGGAATAAACTATAAAAAATCCCATGCTTCAGTATAAAGAATTAAATCTACCTGTATTCTTCTATCCTTTGTATCATTCATTAATATAACAATTTTTTAAGTAGACGTGATGTGTGCTTTCCTTAATGGATATGTTCAATAGGATGCTTATGTTGAAAAAACTCCTGGTGTTGAAGACAAAAAATATCCTAAACGTGTTTTTAAACTTATCAAAGATTTATATGGACTTAAACAATCCCCTAGATCTGGGTGTGATAGACTTATAATACTTTTCTTACAAAACAATTATGTTAACAGAACTACTAATACAAACATTTTATAAACAAATATATGAATTTTTTTTATTATTTAAATTTATTTTGATGAAATTATATTTAGATCAAATCAGAAATATTTAACTTATTCTTTTGTGAATCTCATGAAATATGAGTTAGAAATTATTGTGATGGGTGAGTCAACAATTTTACATGGTTTTGAAATTTCTAAAAAACCAGAAATAACCTATATATCTCAACATAAGTATATTAAAGATATTATAAATAAGTATGGATATGAAAAAAATAAAAGTATAAGTACTCAAATCTGTACCTCAAATTTTCTTAATCATGATGAACCCGGGAAACCAGTAGATAAAACATCTTTTAGAGGTATGGTAGGATGTTTTTTATACTGAATATCCAGTCATACAAATATAATGTTTCTTGTATTATTATGTGTAAGATATCAATATAATCCAATGGAAACTCATATAAAAGTAGTGAAAAGAATTTTTCTGTATTTAAAGTAAACTATTGATTTATGACTTTTCTATTCTTATTGAAAGGGGATTATTTTAAAACATTTTTTGGACGTTGAATTTAGTGGATGTAAAATGTATAGAAAATTTACATCTAGAAAATTTCATTTAGTAGGAGATTTATTAGTATCTTTTTCATTCAATAAGAAACACTCAGTAGCACTTTCCACTACTTAAGCTGAATATGTAGCAGTTGAAAGTTATTGTGCTGAAGTGTTGTGGATGCAACCCACACTCATAGACTATGGAATGAGTTTTACCAAAACAAAGATAATGTTTGATAATACTAGTTCCCTTTATCTAAGAAAAAAACTTGCACATCACTCGCGTGAAATACACATAGACATTAGTCATCACTTTCTTAGGTATAACACACTTAAAAGATATATCATTCTTCAATTTTTCGAAACAAAAGATCATCTTACTGAAATTTTTTAAAAATAGTTACCCTCTGATAGATTTGAATATATTAATCCAAATATAGGAATGACAACTATAAGGTAATCATTCATATTAATCTTTTTTTGAAACCCATCTTCTTATATTAAAATAATCATTTTCATAGGGGGAGTACATATGTCTATTTTTGTATATTTCCCTTTCAAAAAAATTTTGGAACCTAATTTTTTTATGTCCTTAATAAAATTCAAAAAAAATATTTTTCCATAATATAATTTTCAGAACCAAATTTTTTTTTATTCCCTTAATAAAATTTTCAGAAACTAAATTTTTTTTTTCTTTAATAAATTCTTGAGGACCAATTTTTTTTTCTTTACTTAAGGTGTTTTTTAGAACATATGTTCATCAATAAGAATAATATCATTATATAAAATTCATAATAAATAATATGGATCATATGTTTCCTTACATAACTCTTCATAATTGAATTATTTTTACTTGATTTTATTTCTATCTTTTTTTAAGAAAAACGTCATTGGCTTTACATTCCTTAAATCCGATTTTCCTTTAATCCTAAAAAGATAAGAACCTTCAAATGCTTCTTTAGCACTGATATCAACTATTAGATTAGAAAAAGTGTATATCAACCATTGGATTGAATTGGGGATTCCAACTTTCAATGTAAATCCTATAAAAAGGCCACCATATTTGTATCCCACATCGAGTTTTCCACTATTTTTGCATTAATGCCCTACTGCCTTTCAAATAAACCATTTAAATTTCTCAATTTCCTTATATTCCAGGTGTCTCTTGAAGCTTCCTCATAAAATCAGATGACCTCAAACAAGGAACTCCATGATTAAAAAAATTATAGGAAATTTTAGTTTAACCAAATTTATTTATGATGTTTGATTCCCTGATTAAGAAAGTTGTAAAGAAAAATAGTTGGGAAAGTATTTGGGTTGCTAAGATGAAGAATCAGGATCTGATTTATGATGATCTCCTTATTTAATTCTATGATACAGTTAGTTTTTATAAACAAGGAAGAAATTAATTCTTTTTATTCAAGATCTATTGGAATACATACTTCTTATCCTTCAACAAGGATTCTAGTATATTGGATACACATTATAAAGGAGAGGTTATCATTTGTTATCACATGTTTCCAGTTAAGGAAGGTTGTATTGAAAAGGTTTATGAAATTGAGTTACTAGGAATTACAGTATTTGATTAACCTATCATCAATCACCTTAAAACCTACTACCGATTGATAGCTTTGTGGAAATAAGGTTTTCTTATTCCGATAAAGGGAGTTTATGATTCCATGATGAAGTGTGATATTAATATAATGTATTTCTTAGAGAATCTATGAAAGGTAAACCTTATCAATTATATTTTCTTAACCATCAGCAATATCACTAATGGAACCCTCATGTATCTTATAATTATGTATCCAATGATCTTGTCAAATATCATAGTTTTTTGTATAGAATCATTCAAAATGCTTTGCAGTTCAAACCCCAGAACCATTAAGATTATGTTGTTGATTGATGATACTATAAGGAGGGTGAAAATAGTTTTAGTAGTAAGTCATGAGAGTTATATGATATTTTGTATTATGAAAAATATACAATGTGCAAGAAAGGGGAATTAGGTGAAACCTCAAATAAATCTATGAATAAGAGAAAAGAGAAAGAACTAGAATCAAAATAAAAAGAACCTACTCTAGAAACTCAGTCAGCTCTACCCAAAAAGAATAAGAAAAAGACATTTTATAATTAAGTGGTAGCTATGTGGAGAATGTATAAGAAGAAAAAGAAAAAGGAAGGAGATGGATGTTTTGGTTTTGACCCTACTGAGGCAAAGGCTTTGAAGATTCAGGTAGCAGAAGAGATTCAGTAGCAAGAAAAACAGAAAAAGATAAATATTAATATGTCAGTATCTGAAATTTTCTATGCCTTTATTAATGATACAAAGAATTATTCTGAAGAAATCTGAGTAGATGAATCTTTATTACAAGAATCAGTTCCAATTGAAACTCTAGGAAAGAAAGATTCAATTATGGAACCAATTATTGAAAAAGAAGTTGTCCAGAAAAAAGAAGAATAAGAATAAGAAGAAGAGGAAGAGGAATAGGAAAGTGAAGATGTTATAAAAATGGTGTAAGAATATAAAGAGAAGGAATGTTTTTCAGAAATGTATTTGATCAGAACTTACCAAGTTGAGTCAACCAAAATAATCTTAGAAGTAAAAGATAATGATGCACTGGATGAGGTTGATAATCCTACTGATGATGAAATAAGAAATCATGATTTTATTTATCCTAAATATGTTAAGGAAGGTGATGAAAAATTTGATGTTAATGATGATAAAATAATCCAAGTCTTTGATAGCGAGCATGAGACTTTTAATGTTGAGAAGACAATCTATAGAGCTGACAAGTGAAAAAAGTGGTTGTTGATTATCCTACAAAGGATGTGGTTCTGAAATCTAAGAAAGATGTTGTTGGAACATACAAAAAGAAAGATGTAGAGAAAGATAATGTATCCACACTAGTAAAGGAATCTGTTTCTGAATCTTTATCTTTATTGGGAAAAGATTTTATTGTTCAATCCTTCCAAAATATAGTGAACACAATTCCCTTATTTCCATATATTTATTAGAGATGTTAGTTTTGTTTGTATATTATCAATTTGAAGTCTAAATAAGCATTCTCATGGAAAATTATATCAATCTTGAAGTGAAATTCAAATCTTTTCACATTGGTTATGATGCTTATAGGAGATCATGAAATCAAATAACCAAACAGTAAAAGTCAATAATTGATGATTTGAGAATCATAAATGATTATCATGATTTGGTAAATAATTATTTTGATAAGTCCGATAATACCGTCAAGAAACATACATCATGTTTTTCAGAAAATATTTATCAAGATAAAGTTTCATGGATGCAAGAGGATAATGGACTAAATGGAACACTCAATGTTTTTCCTATAAATCTGAAAATGGAATGGGAAATTAGGGAAGAGTTAGAAGAAAAGTTCAAACAACAAGTAGCAGAGGTAAAATCTGAAGCTGAAATTTTATGTCACAAGAAGAAAGAATTAATTTTCTTGAAAAGAACAATCAGGATCAGGATTAGCTGCTCAAGAGATTTAAAGATGATTCTAAAGAGATGAATACACATAAATCCTCCCTGAAAAATCTAATTACAAAAGGAAAATAGGAATGAATGATTTCTTTAAATATGATCTTTTGTTGTATTCTCCTTGATTTTTTTACAATCAAAATGATATATAGTTATAATTCCATTATTTTTCCTTGTCTTTTTATAACATATCATGAACATTTTTTCCTCCATTCCTTTTTGAAAAACACAAAGGGGGAGAAATGAATTATGCAATGAATATTAAGTAAAATGAAGAGAACACCCTATGTAAGGGGGAGTTTATGTAAGGGAAAATTATGAAAAAGAAAATATTCTTAATCAATAAGAAGTAAATTCTCTATGAAATACAAGAATACGATCCTTAGGGTTTTCAAAACCTAAGGGGGATTTAGTGATATTCATCATGGGTCATAATTTAAGGGATATTAGTGTTTATTTTAATGTTCTAAATTAAAAACCCTTATTTTCTATATTCTTTTTCGAAAAGTTAATTGTGCTTTCTAAAAAGGAGGGTATTTTAATGTCAATAAGGTAACATATTACGTTTTTCCATTCATTTATGTTTTAAAAATCACAAACACATCTATTAAAGAAAATTATCCTTCTCTGAGAATTATTTTCTTAGGGAAAATTGTCTTTATCTATGAAAAGTTTCTACCCATGGTTTTAATGTCTTTTTTAATGTATTATTAGAATAATACTATCTAGTTTTTTCATAAATCCAAAAAATTAGATCCTTACCTAACATAGAACCATAAATTTTCTTAGACTGCAAATTCTCTGAAATTCAGACTCTGAATTTTTTGAAATTTAGACTCAGAATTATCTGAATTCAGATTCCCAATTCTCTAAAATCTGGAATTCAAATTATATAAAATTTAGACTCTTAATTTTTTGAAATTATGACACTTAATTATATAAAATTCAGACACAAAATTTTAAAAAATTCATACTCTGAATTCCACATAATTCAGACTCTCAATTCCTCTGAATGTGGACTCTTGATATCCATTATTCTTTAATAATATTGTTCATATTATTATACTATTATTCTTAATTCCTTAAGAATCCGATTTAATGATTTTTCTTATACTTAACTCATTTCCTTAAAGTTTCATTTCATTTTATCATATCTTAAGCATGTTATTTTTCATAATAATATTTTTTGTTTCTTATACTTGACAGAGTCTATAATATTTTATTATACCAAATGATGTAGTGTAATCTATTTTAAACAAACTATTGGTTGAGTGACACATCAGTAGGTCCCTCTAAAATTAAAGGGAAAAAAAGAATATTGGAGGAGGAGAGTCCCATTGGGATTTTTTCTTATAAATACCCAAATCATTTAAATATTTTTGTACATGTAGAGATTATATGCTATGATGCTGTGAAGAAATATATAGAGAGAGAGTATCTCTTTCTTGGTGCGATCTGCCAACATATTTTTCAGTAGTGAACAACCTTTTCATCCTAATGTGCCCCCAATTATTGGTGTGTACAATTTATGGCTTCAAGGGATAGAAAAAAAGAGGTTCTGACAACCTTAATGTTCAATGGATTCTGGGTATAGCAAGAAAGAAGTGCCGACTACCTTAATGTTTGAGGTTTTGTAGGGATAAAAAGATATAAAATAGTATTATTATTTAGAGATTACCCTAGTGTGTGTATGATAGACTTTCTTGAAAGTATAAATCAAGGGACCATTATAAAAGGATGTTGGATACCCTTCTCTTTAGGTTAACATATTTCTTATACTTGTTCTTTTTTTGACAGAAGTTTTTATTAATGCTATAATTTTGTTAAGGAAATAAAGTATATCTTTATTAAACTTTCTTAAACATGTACAATTTGATAAATAAGATTTTATACACATTAAGGTAATATCATTCCATTAGTAATCTTATCTTAATTTTCTTTTTCAAAATCATATTTTTTTTATCCTAAGTAAGATTGGATTTTTGTTTAATAAACAAAGAGGGTTTGTGAATTCACATTGTTTATCTTTGTTAAACATAGATTTTCTTAAGGATAAAAATGAATGTTTTTAAAACTAAAATTCACCCCCTCTTGTAATTAAAATCTACATCTATTTTTCAATCCTACATTTACAAGTGTTATGGGAACGAATCAATATCCCGACGTGGTTGTTCATGAAAAAGTAGTGTCAAAACCATTTTCTTTTTTACAATTTAGGGATAATTGACAAGCTAATAGGAATGTTTCAAGACATGGTTTGGTGCTTGTTCCATGCACTAGACACTCCATGTACAAGGAAACATCATGTTACCAGGATTTGATTGTTTTTTATGTTGTTCCTTAGTACAATTGATCAGATTTCACATAGAGTGATTCACTTGATAATGAGGTTACCAATTTTGGGGATTTATATCTTATCTAGGCCTGGAAATAGAGGGTGTGTTTATACATTATATCATGCATGAAGGATTAAAATTTCATTCACATGATTGTTAGTTAATGGTAACATGTTTTCTAGATTGTGACATAGGTTAGTTATTTAAAGTGTATGCATCTATTTATACAATGTTTTCTTTTATAAGAGTATGGATGCATCTTACTTAACTAATACCTATAAATGAATAATAGTAATGTTGAATAATAATTTTTTCTTTATTATCATGAGGAATTAGTTAATTAAAAATCCAATTAATATATAGAGAATACTTTTATTGAAAAATTTTAATTGATATATTATATAATTAATAAATATTTGTGAAAACCTATGAATATATAAATGGTCAAAAATGAATTATGTAATAATTTACAATAATTACTATCCAGTGTTATTAAAATATAATTTTATGTACATATTATTATGTGTTTTCCTCTATAATATGTACTCGAAATTTCATTAATATAAGCCTCTATTTTGGGGAGATTCTTGCAAGTGTCTAATGTAAAAGAGTAAATTATAAAAAATATGAGGATATGAGTTAGACGGAATAGGGGGTTGATATTTAAGGTGTGTTTGAGTAGTTGGGGTTGTGAGAGTGCATGTAACACCTCAAAAGTTCTTTTATGTGTTTAATGGAACTATTATTTTCATATTTATATTTTATTATATTTACATATAAATACATTTACATTTCATAATAAATTTAATCATCATTGAAACTAAAATTTGGAATAAAAAAGTGATTATTTAACGATATAATCAAGATTGTATTATTTTAGAAGACTATAAACATATACTAATAAGGATATGTCTTGTGATAAATGTATAAGTTTTAGATAAATGTTAAATTGATGAAATAATTTTAGAAAAAACATTTATAAGATAATATATATTCATGGGAAGTCCTAAGTAATTTTTATAATTGATAGAATGTTTGTTTTTCTATGAAATTGATAAATTTAAATAAATAAGGATATTTACATAAAATTTTAAATTATCATATATAGAGAATTATTTTGTTGAAATGAACATGTTTTTGGTATTCATCACATTGAAATTATCTGAGGGTGAATTAATAATAATTTTTTTAAAATGTAGATTCTAAGGTTTAAAAGTAAAAATACTATTTTAAAAAATACAATAATGCTTATTATATAATTATGATAAGATCAAGATATAAATTTTTTAATATCTTTTTTCAAAACATATTTAAGTAAAATCATATTATAAAATGTGTAACATTTAGAAACATATGCTTATAAGTTTTGAAAACCAAGATATTAAAATCTATAAAAAATTATATTTATGAGTTATAAACATATCCTATTTAGAATCGGTTTTCATCACATTTATAAATAGAATCAAGTAAAATGGGTTGAATATTTTTAATTATAAGGTCTATATTAGGTAATGGGTTTACATAAATTATCAGGCATAAAATATTTTTCATGGTAAAAAAAAGTTTCGTCGTAGTAGAAGTAAAATAATGTAGCGTGTTAAAGTTAATTAGTAAATTATTAAAATACTTAAAAATACAATATTAAACGGGTGGTTTTTTTATTTTAAGACCTTAAAATCCTTTTAAAAAATATTTTTAAACAAAAATACTTTAAATTAATTCCACCCCTTAGTGATTGTCTTAAAATAAAAAATAATCATTATGTAATCACATAAAGCCACCACTCCTCATGTAAAAATACCCCATTACAACCCTCAATATCCACTAAATGTCCCTTATGAACTAAATTTTGATCCTTTATCCTCGCAAGGTGTCCCTACACAGTGAACTCAAGGTATCAAAGTTCCATCCTCACGTTTTAAGAAGTAAATCTTCAAGGCAAGGGAACACTCCTCTTCTCCTTTTTCATCCAATGCACCCTTATTTGTATACATTATAAATGTTAATAAAATATCATATCCTGCACTTTTGATATTAAATATACTAAATAATATTATTTTTTATCAATGGGAGACTTTATTTCCTCCCATTATGCACTTTTTCATAATCCATAATGTATATTATCATGCTATTGAATTCATTTATTGAATTATTCTTTTATACTTCTGAAATTATTATATTATAAAAACCCAAACCTTTTAAATTTCCATGGGTATTCACAGAGATATAAAAATTGCTAATAAATTCATATATTTAGATATATGGAACAAATATTACTTTTCTGGTTAAAAATGAATTTTTGATCATTTATTTTAGAATTTTATATGAAATGATTTTGATACCAAACCAATTCTTTATTTTAAAAAGCTATTGATGAAATTATTTATTATGTAAAATTTGGATCACATAAATTAATACATATGAATAGTTTTCCTTGATATAAATGCAATGCCTTGGGTAAAATCTAATCTCTATATATGGTATGTTTTATGATACCCTGGTGAATAAACTTGATAATTATGATATCTGACACCCTAGTAAATACTGTAGTGCCATTATTATTAATGTATCATTTTTTTATTGTATCCAGATTTCCTTGTTGTGACTAATTTCCCTTATAATATGATATGAATAATGTTCATATGATCATGCTTTATAGATATGCCTCTTATTCACATACTAAGTATCTCTATTAATTATTCCCCTCCTCGGATTTAAGCTCATGCCTCTCTTTGTTGTATGCCGCCATGATATAAAATGTTCTAAATGAAACATAGGAAAATCTTGTGAAGATTTATTTTAAGTGGATTATAAAAATATATATATTTATATTTTTTATGTATTATGTTTCTCTTTATAAGACATTAAACACCAAATTATCTTCATGCTAGATGCATGGGTGGATGTAAGTGAGCTCCGGTGGTGGTGTTGCTCTAGAGGTTAAGTAACCAAAGTAAAAACTAATTCCCTCAACCAGGTTCAGGATCCAGATAGGGTTTAGGGAAACACTTACAGCTTTAAAGGGCTTCCCGATTTGGATGAATCAGAGGTTACAGATCTATCCATCGAGACCAGACATTGTGCTCTATGGATGGGTAAATACTAGCCATGTAGCCTTGTAATGTTTGAGAATTTGGAATAAATATATATCTATTTGTTGGGGGGTCATCGCTTTTGGTGTTAATAACATTGGGGCCATTAGGGTCAGTTAAGAGGCCTTTCCTCCTTGGTATACAGATAATTTAAGGTTCCACATCAACCTTTAAATGGTGATTATCAAAAAAATAAATAAAAATTTATTTAATAAAAAGTTGGGTCACCAGAGTTGGTATCGATGGACGATAAAGTCATTTGATGAATTTTGGATTATAATAAATTAGTAAAAATACTATAGATTATCCAAAATATAAGAAAATATTCACGTATGATTCTGAATCATAGATTATGTTGTTTTTAAGAAAATACATCTCGGGATGGATTCTATAAGTGGATGTGGGTCTGGCATAGATTTACCTAGGGGTAAAACCCTAAAAATACATTATTTATCTAGACTTGATGAGAAATTACTGCACAACAATGGGCCTCATTGAACACAATTTTTTTGGAACCTCTTTTGGTATTCTTTAGTTAATCACATGCATGTACAAACCATTAGGAAGGATATAAATATAATATAAATTATTTTATTAAGATTAATGTATATCATCCAAGAAGTCTGATATAATAATTTTTTATGACTAAGAATTAAATTATTCTTATTATTATTATATTACTAATTTAAAATATTTCTCACCTTGGTTTTATCCTTCTTGGAAAAAATGGAAGTAAATAGAAGGACTTATGAAAAAATAGATGCATTGAACAAAGTGATAACAACCATCCCACTATAGGGGAGACGTTGTAACCCATGTCATGTTTATAATAAACTATTTATCATGTATTGCATTTAAAAAATAGAATATGGATGAGTTTCTAAATATAATATAGAAGTGAAGGATAATGAATCATCGAAGTTCAATATATAAGGATGATAATGGCAAAAATATTGAATTTCTTATATGATAAAAACGTGGGAATAAGACACATAGAGAATGAATTAAACGAAATGAAATGTTATTTATGTGTGGAAAATGATGACATAAATAAGATAATTGATGAAGTAAAATGAATAGTTTTGTTGACCTAATGTTGGGGGAAATGGTTCAACATCGAAAACCACTAATAGTTCAATGACGTAGATGGGGGGAAAGTCGGAGTTATTGAAGTCAATTACCTAATCCAATGGTTAAAAAATATGATAAGCACATGTAATCTTCAAACCAAGGGAACTAGGTATGGAGTACCCTATACTGATTATGATCCAACACTTTTTAGTTCAGTATTTATTGTTACGATTGTAGTTTAAGTGGGAAATTTTCTAAAATCATCGATTCATTACCCAAGATGAATTAAATTCATCATGGGGAAAAAATTTATGAATATTGCATCACATGTTAGACTTTATGTGAATTCACTTATTAAAAATCATATTATACGTCATTTATTTGAATTTTTAATTTTTAAAAGTATCCTTCTTGTTATTTATTTTTATATTTTTCATCAATGGATAGAAATAAGAGGTAATTAATCACCTTATAATTTAGTAATAGATAATTAATTTTATGTTTTAATGTATTGTTTTCAATTGATCACTTATCATGTGGAATGAAAGAAATCATGTACAACATTATTATCCCTTTCAGTTGATTTAATCATCAATATTATTAAAAAGGCTAGTTTAGAAAATTTGGAATGTTTTTCACATATTTTATTCACATGAAAGAAACTATTTAACCTATATAACACCTTTTCCTTTATAAAACATTATAGGGATCATGGAGTTTTTGTGATATTTTAACGACACAATCTTTTTGAATTATTGTTATTTCCATAAAATGCGTGTTATATTATTTTGTACTCAAAAAAACTATATCCATTTATTAATCAAGTGAATGTAATAGTTGGGTTATGCCTTTATATCACCATTGGTCAATTATGACCATTGGTAAATCATAACATTGGAAACTATACTCATGATGTTAAGATTAGTGAATATAAATAGAAATGTTAATGATTAATGTAGAAAGAATATATGATGTCATCATCTAGTTGACATGGGCCATGTGAATCCTATTTTTCATTTATTGGGATGGAGGTGGTATCACTGGGATTTTAATTGGACCAATCCCAATCCATGCACCATCACGTTAAGCTTGAATGAATTCTTATACAAGAGAAGTTCATGCTAATAGAGATTTCCCCTCGGGCGATGTTATCCTAGCAACCCTAAGAGTTGATCATCATCACACACCTTACCCTTAGGTATTATTCATGTGTTATAAGGGGTTATGTAACTTATAATTATCCAATAATTTTTAAATACCTTTGTATAAATAACAATCTTATTTCCATAATTTCCATTTTAAGATTATTTTTTCTTAATAATATAATGAATTTGATGGATTGATTTTTCAGGAAAGAAAGTTACTTTTCAGAAATATCTAAATTATTATCTTAAACTGTAGTTTTATTAATAATGTTATTATAATTAAATGATGTTATAATGAACTCCTTTTAATTATAAATGATGATAAATGATTAAGTAATCAGTTTGTTAAGAATTGTATTTTTATTTAATAAAAATAGATATTATATTTTTTTAATATCAATTAATGTATTAATTTTTATTTATTTTTTGAATAAGTAACATTTTAATAAAAATATAATGAATAAATATTTTTTAAAATATAAATTATCAAATAATATTTATAAAGAAAAATGTGATTTTTTATGAAGGATTGAAAACTATTTTCGTCAGAACCCTTCAAATTTATATAAAGGTCTGTTTGTATATTAAAAGTGAAAATTCAAATATTTATAATATTATATGTATAAAATGAATTTTTTTTTTGGAATCAAAACTTAAAAATAATCTTACTATCATTTTTTCATAATTTTCAAGCACAAAATAATTTTTAGGTAAAACATTAAATACTATATAAAAATATACTGTTTTATGACATCATAATGACCCAATATTGATGTAAGATAAATTATAAAAGGATATATTCAGACAATATATGTTTTAAGGATAAAATAATGTCATCTTATATTTGATTTATTAATTTTATAATACCTTAAAAGACCCTCCATAGTTATAAAATATTATATTATTTAAAAATCATTTCCTTTAATGTGTGACTAAACTCCACCTAAGTGAGAGGAAATATATTATTATGTTATTCAATTTCCCTTATAAAATAATATAAACCAATCCCCTTTGGCATAAACCATGGTAAAAAAAATTGAATTATTTTCGGTTTTGTAACATTTATGTTGTAGTGTCCAAACCCTAAATAATAAAGAATATCTATACCTTCCTATATAAACCCACCCATTCTCCCATTACACATCACTGAAACACCTCGAAGCATGTACATAATCTGATATCTATTTCCTAGTGCCATATAAAGGTGCCCCAAAGCTCCCATGAATCCTCTCTAAAGCCTTTGAGATCACACATCAATGTAAGGGATCTTGCACTTTACTTTTTTTTATCAAGGACTTTTTTTTATATTTGTCTTTTTAATTAAATGTTAATATGATTTTATGTGTTCATACATACTCCACTTACATTAAATTTGAGTTATAAATAATTATATCTTCCTTTAACTCTAATTAATCCCCATTAGGATTTCTTTAGTACACCAATTACTATATCAAACATGGGTAATGGAATTCTCAAATTCCATATTAATTTCATGTTCTATTTTATGTGGTATGTATTTTAAATATCTATAACCTGTTCATATTTTCATTATATTCTATATATATACTATATTATGAGTCATTAATTAATGGAATACCCTTATCCCCCTTCTTTATAATCTTTTCTATAACCTTTTTTCATAGTCATTATGCTGCAGAATAAAATCACTCTCTTTTCATCCAGAAATGACCTTATTTTATTTATTTGTATAAACAAAACCCTTTCATTTATAGATATATTAATAAAGGCATAAAATGATTTATTTTATTCTTAAATTTTCATACATGAAACTCTAATTACCTTTCCATGGGTTATAAGTTACATAATAATCGGGTTTTTTAAGAACTATGTTTTTAGAAGTGATTTTTTTATAATAAACCCATTACTATTATAATCTATGGGTTATTTATGAAATTCTTTATTTTTAGTATTTGGATCACATAAAAAAGACATTTAAAGGGTTATACATAATAACTCCTCAATTTATTGGGTAAATAATTTAATATCTGGAGATGGAAAATTTCAAGATACCTTAGTGAATAACCTTGGTAATTTTTATAACACCTTTGGGATGGACCTTGGTGATATGTTCATGAATGTCTAAGTTAAATGTTTTACACACATTTTAATGTTGTGATTCAATTTATTTATTTATGATATATATATTTATCATGCCTTTATGATATTATTCATGTTCTTATGGTGTCCTCTAAAAGTTCACATGAAAAATGTTTCCCATGTTTTCCCTTACTAGGCATTATGCTCACCCGATTCTTTGATGTATATCTCCAAGTTATGAGTTGGAGTAATTTTTCATAGGATGAAAAAATTAATAGGCATTTAAAGTGGTTTAGAATATTTATTTGTTTTTTCATATATTATGTACCTAATTTCCAAGACACTAAGCTTTGTTGATCCTCTATTTGTAAAATTGAAAGAAATGTTATGTAATAAATAGGAAGATTGACATAGATATGATTTAAAAAACTGAATTATATTATCAATTTTGAGGAAGTTATCACAAAAAAGGAATAAACCATTTATATACTGTAGTTTTGGACTTCATGCTAAATTTTGAATTAAATATAAACAACATTGATGGTGTAAAGACCCGTAAAATTCAATGAATTTTTTTTATTTTTCTTTGTGATTTTACAGGAACGCAGTTTCTGACAGCACTTGATTCCGAGGCCCGGTGTGCCCGGAATCCTTTTCCGAAGTTTAGCTTAGGTTTGTTCAGTGAATGAACGAGCTGGTTTTCCTAACTTTTGAACCGGTGCTTGGAATCAAATTCCGAGGGCACCGATGGAATTGCTGGGCCGGTAATTGCTTAGGCACACTTTTTCTGTAGTTTCGTTTTCTCGTGTGTGGTACTTAAAATTTTGGGTTAAGTAAAGGAATAAAAAAAATGATGCAACCAATTTTATTTTATTTAAAGTAGTTTAACCTAAGCTAAGTTGTTGGAGTGAGACCCACTATATCCTACTCCACTAGGTAGGATATTTGTGGGGTGGGACCCACCCGATCCCCACTTATTCACTTCCTCAACCCCCTCTTTTAATTATGAAACGCACCCGCACCCCCATTAAATGAAAGTCAACTCTTGTGTCTAACTAAATATTATACGCCTCTTTAATTGGGCGGTTAAAACTCTTCAATTAATTCAATTAATTGAATGATTGAAATTTGAAATTCAAAATCCTTTGGCTTGAGTTATAAAATAAGGAAACACTTATTTTATTATGGTGGTTTTGTTGTGCGAGAGGATTTTGGAGTGGAAAGCTAAAAGTTCCGAAGAACGTTCTTGTTCCTCATCAAAGAACGCGAAGAACACCGAGCCTTCGATAAAGAACTCCGTCAACGGAAAGGGGATTTTGTCGTACCGTCTTCCTCCCTCCTTGCAGCCGGTGAGAGACGCCATCCTCAGAGATCGATGATGTGACGCCGATGATCCTCCTTCCATGACAGTTACGGAGTCTCCTTCCGCGACGTCCCTTCCCACGACAAACCTCACTCAACGACAATGCTTGAGGTATGTGATTATTTTGTTTCTGTTCGTGAATACTTTTATCGCCGATCATTGTCTCTAATTGAGCCGCCTATTATCACAATAACGGGAGGAGGTCGGACTGCACGAACACGGTCGAACCTCCCCCTCCCTTGATTGTTTGAATTTTTGGAGGCATGATCAAGGAAGCGCAGTGCCGTTTCACCGCATGGAAATATTAAGGAATGGGCGGAGAAACGCGGATCCGTCGTGCCGCTCCGTTAAAGACGAAAAAAGCCACACCACCGGTGCGGCTCGCCGGAGAATCTCAAAGAGGCCGCGGCCACGAAGCAAGAAGCGGCGGCCAGCTTCTGGCCGTCGGCGCCGGAGCAGGAGGACGAGACCCCTGCGGTCCCATGGCAGCAACAACCGGCCAACCGGACCAGGCCGGCCGTCTTCCAAGAAGCCGAGGGTCGTGACCACCAGATAGCCGAAGGAGCGGCCCCACTCATGGGGCCCGTGGTTACATGAACAGGGGTGCAGCGAGCCCCCCCTTCCGCTCGGCCGTTACGATTGAGCCGCATGGCCACGCCGGCCAGGCCGAGCGCGCTAGGCTGGGCCGCGCCGGCGGGACCAGGCCGCGCCCTACGAGGACGAATACATACCCGGGTTGGGTCGACCCAGTTTGGGCTGACCCGGGGGGTATCGGGCCGGGTCGGACCGAGCCCGAACCCCCTATTCACGGACTTCGTTCGGTTGTTTGCTGATAACTTGGGGTACATTCCTCGGAACGATGCATCGTCAGTTGCGATGCGATCCTTGGATCAGGACGGTTGTTTCGGCATATTACACTCAAGGTTTCGGAGAACATTGGGTTCAGCCGGGTTGGTTCGAACACAAAACCAACCGGGCTCTCGGAGCGGAAACACTTATAACATGAGCTTCGGACATCCGAGTGACGTGCCGTTGACTTTGATGGATTCCTCTTAGTGAGACAGACATTTCGGCTTACTCCGCTCGAGGTTTGGACGCAGTTGGAGTAAGGTCGGGTTGGTTTTAAATTAAAAACCAACCGGGCCCCTGGGACGAAAAAGCCAATAACTCTCAGACCGGACGTCTGATTGATGCACCGTCTCTAACGTTGAGTTCCTATTGACGATATGGAACTTTTGGATACATCAACTCCGGACTTGGTGTAAGTTGATGTATAAGCCCTCGTCTCATGGAGCAGACCCTTTCCGAACGAGCTTGTTGTGTGCGGGAACCCTAGAGGTGGCTGCAGCTATGACGACGATGAAGACTGCATGGGAATCTTCCATGGGTTCTACAGAAACGACTAAAACACTCAGCGATCCAGTGTGGATCAGTGCCTACAGATCCGGTGTGGATCAGATCCTGTGTGGGTCAGAGCTCAGTGGTCCTGTGTGGGCCAGCGCATACCGATCCTGTGTGGGTCAGATCCTGTGTGGGTCATTGCGGGGGTTAGTACCTATCGATCCTTTGTGAGTCATTGCAGGGGTTAGTACCTATCGATCATGTCTGGGTCCGACGACTTAGATGAATCAGTGGCTACATCTGATCATCTCTATCGTCTTACGAAGAAGTACACCTGTGTGAGCTGAGTCTTGACTTTCAATCATTATCTTTGATATGATTGACTTGCTTTCCTATGTAGATTGTGTTGTGCTATCTTGTGTGGACGTGTTCGAACTTGGGCTCAGATACTGGAGTCGAACTGGAATTGATGACGTAGGTATACGTATGGGTATATATCTAAGTAGTTTCGGATGTTACTTCGTGATTATATCTTTCCTTTGTGGTTTATCCTTTGTGGATTCTGCGAGACCTTCGGAGGTCTTGGGGTCCCTACTGAGTAGCGTATACTCACCACTGTATGGGCTATGCCCGCACTACATTGTGTTGGATGCAGACGACGGACAACGCTGATCGTGGTAGAGGATAGTGGAGCAGTCGGTACCTGGAGGTGGACCACTGGATGGGACGTACATGGAGCAGATGGCGGGACCTGAGGAGCAGAGGTGGCTATCTGTACCCACCCTTCAGGTGGGACTACCAGGGGACGACTCGACGTTGTTGCTTTACTTTCAGTTGTTGTACTATCTTTCCAGTTGTACTTTACTTTATGTTTGGGTTTGTATTCTGGCCCATTTACCTTCCAAACTTACTATTGTACCCAGTTTTAATTAGTGTTTACTTTTGTTTGCTTACTCTGTGTTTTTTTACTATATAAAGGAGATGCCTTCCCTTTTTATTTTGATTTATGCCTGGGTGCTAATCGCCAGCCCCTGGCCTATGGAAGGCGGGCTTGGGGTAGTCATGGCATAGGCCCTGAGGACAGGTCGTGACAAATTGGTATCATTGGAGTTCGGTTCTACCCCAGAACTAAGGACTCCGATCTTCTTCTATGTGATGTAATAGTGTTATGAGTATTGAGTGTGTTTATCAGTCTAGGGAGTCCAATGTTGGTGCGGCGGCCGACGTATCCGTACACCAGGACCCTGACTTCTGATTTCCGACTTAGTGCACGAAAACGTTGATTTCATGTGTGTATCAAGTTTTCTTTGTGATTACTTTGTGTCAGCTCACCAGGTATACTGTATTGACTGTGGCGCACCTCTCTGTTTTCAGGATGGCCCCACAACGGAATCCAGCTAGGGTTCCACGTTTTGTACATGACGACAACCCACCAAGCGACGAGGCCTCTGTGCAGTGCCCTATTAATACAGAGGCACCGGTGGTACCACTACCCGCCGAGCCACTAATGCTACCAGCCCCAGCTGCTGAGAGTGCACATCGCCTTGGTGCACTGCACGAGTTTCAGCGTCAGAGACCACCCCGTTTCTGCGGGGAGATGGACACTAAGGCAGCCAAGGATTGAATGGAGGTAGTTGTGTGAGTTTTCTGATTGGTTGGGACACTAGCAGACCTCATGTTGATCCTTCCAGCGAGTCTCCTGCATGCGGAATCATGTAGATAGTGGATCTTGATGATCCAGGTGCACGATGAGGCATCACTACTCTAGATGGAATTTGAGAGCCTCTTCTGCTTGGAGTTCATCCCAGCCACCCTTTGTGCGGTACGAATCCAGGAGCTTCTACAACTGTGGCAGGGCAGCATGAAGGTCGCCCAGTACTCGGCGAGATTTACAGACCTCTCACGCTATTCGATGGACATGATACGAGACCCATTCATCCGGGCCTGGACCTTCGAGCGGGTATTGAGGCATGAGATCAGGGCATCGCTGATCTCCCTGAGCATTCCGACA
The DNA here is from genome assembly GCA_963277665.1 of Viscum album. Classification (NCBI taxonomy): domain Eukaryota; kingdom Viridiplantae; phylum Streptophyta; class Magnoliopsida; order Santalales; family Viscaceae; genus Viscum; species Viscum album. Next base: position 1,367,523,067 of record OY728162.1, on the reverse strand, counting down.
CAGGAAAGGGTACTGGAGTGAGCCCTTCTCATCGAGACCTTTCTTTCCGAGCTTATATCAGCAGTGAGACCTACCGCAGGGTAGCACGTAGTAGAGTCCTTTGCAGCTAGCAGTCGACGGATGACACATGGGTCTAGGCTGACCAGACCCTTAGGCAGACGACCTCAGGACACTGTCTTAGAGGTGCGGGGCACACAACGCAGAGACAGTATTTCGAGAGGTATACAGTGCTACGCATGCGGCGGGAAGGGCTACATGGCTCGTGACTTCCCAACCGGCTATGCAGAGGAGCATTAGATGATTGAGGGACCTCCCAGGAAAAGGCAGAGGGTCAACCGTGGCGGTCCGTAGGGAGCAGGCGGACGAGACAGAGGAGCTGGCCGAGCAGCAGGTGGTGGACGACGCTTTGAGGCTCTACCACCACCACCACCAGGAGATCCAACCCGACCACAGGGACCTGGCGGGCAGAGACAGGCACGCTTTCAGGTAGCGGAGGGCTACGACCACGACGCACCTGAGATGATTCGAGATACCATCTGTGTCTATTCCACCCGTTCTACAGTTCTTATAGACACATGAGTGAGTCATTCGTTCATTACCGCTGCCCTTGTTCGGAGCTTGAAGATTCCCACAGAGCCATTGGCTCGATCCTTACGGCTAGAGACTCCTACGGGAGCAGACTCGATGATTACGCACTGGTGTCGGCAGTGTGAGCTTACTCTAGGAGGCGAGAGCTTCGGCTGGAATCTTCTTGTAGCGGCGTCGAGGCCTTACAATGTCATCTTGGGCATGGATTGGTTATCTACAGTCCATGCTCAGATTGACTGCATTAGGGGAAAGGTGCGATGTGTTCGCACCGATGGGAGAAGGTTCACCTTCACCGGCGAGAAGGGAGCCTTTGCAACGCATGATGGACTCTCGCAGAGGAGAGGACAAACCATCACTCATCAGTTGGCTAGCATCATCCTAGGAGAAGTTAACGTGCGAAGTCCTGGTTTTCCTGCAATGGTGGATCAGTATGCGGACGTTTTCCATGAAGACGTTCCAGGACTACCTCCTCACAGAGAGGTAGACTATTATATTGACATCTACCCCGAGACAGCCCCGATATCCACCCCAGCATATCGGATGCCTCCCGGTGAGCTTCGAGAGCTATGGGTACAGCTGGAGGACATGCATGGAAAGGGATTCATCCAACCAAGTGTTTCACCCTGGGCTTCCCCGATTTTGTTCACCAAGAAGGCGGATGGGAGCTCGCGACTATTTTTCGATTACCGTCACCTGAACCAGGTGACCGTGAGGAACAAGTATCTGCTACTGAGGATTGACGACCTCTTCGATCAGCTCAAGTGATCACGGTGGTTCTTGAAGATAGACCTCAGATCATGCTATCATCAGCTCAGAGTTAGAGACGAGGACACACAGAAGACGGCCTTCAGATGTCGGTATGGCCACAATAAGTTCTTGGTTTTGCCTCTCGGTGTATCCAACGCTCCATAGCTGTTCATGGGACTCATTAACAGGATCTTTCAGCCATACCTTGATCTATTTGTCGTGGTATTCATCGACGACATATTAATATACTCGACGACTGAAGAGGAGCACGCCTACCACTTGCGGGTTGTACTAGACACACTCTGAGAGCACCAACTTTATGGTAAGATTTCGAAGTGTCAGTTTTGGATACGTGAGGTCCACTTCTTGGGACATGACATCTCTAAGGCATGAGTTGCGGTGGATCCTGTGAAGATCGAGGCACTGCTAGCTTGGGAGCCACCCTGGAGCATGACGGAGGTGCAAAGTTTCTTGGGGCCAGCTGGGTACTACCGGAGATTCGTGCCAAACTTTTCCAGAGTTGTGGTACCACTCTCAGCTTTGACGAAGAAGGGGAAACCCTTTGTGTGGTTAGAAAAATGTCAGCAGATCTTCCAGGAGATGAGACAGAGATTGACCAGCACGCCTATCTTGAGGCTACCAGAGGAGGGAGTAGGGTATGTAGTCTACTGCGATGCATCAAGGACCAGACTCTGATGTGTCCTGATGGAGGAACATGTCGTTATCACCTATGGATCATGACAGTTGAGGCAACATGAGTAGAACTACGCTACCCATGACCTGGAGATAGCTGTATTGGTCTTTGCTCTGAAGATGTGACGACACTATATGATGGGAGAGCACTTTACAGACTACTCTGACCACCAGAGTCTTAGGTACATATTCTCACATAAGGACATGAACCTAAGATAGCGGCGATGGCTTGAGTTCCTCCAGGACTACGACTTTGAGATATTCTATACTCCTGGAAAGGGGAACGTAGTAGCCGATGCTCTCAGTAGGAGGACGAGCATTCAACTACTTGGGTAGGCGATAAATCAGCTAGCCGATTTGCAGATATCCTTCGTGGATAGTGATGGAGTAGAATTTCTACAGTCAGTCACAGTCACTCCACAACTTCTACAGCGGGTCAGAGAGGCACATCGTGGGGAAAATGACTGTGAGACGTGGCGTGCACAGATATCCTCAGTAAAGGCACCTGATGAATTCTCTGTGGGAGGAGAGCACGTCATCCTTTTCAGATGACGTACCATGGTACCAGCTTCTTTACAGTAGGAGGTGCTCAGGGAGTTTCACAATTCCACTTTAGCGGTACATCCAGGAGTGGTGAAGATGTACCAGGACCACAAACGACATCACTGGTGGCCGGGTATGAAGAAGGATGTGGCAGAGTTCATTTCCCGATTCCTCACCTATCAGCAGGTGAAGGCAGAGTACCAGGTACCAGCAAGCTTGGTACATCCCTTGGAGGTCTCTGAGTGGAAGTGGGACGGCATATCTATGGACTTCGTGACTGGACTTCCACACACTTCCAGAGGTCACGACTCCATTTGGCTGATTGTCGACTGACTCCCCAAGTTGGCCCACTTCTTACCCTTCAGAGAGAAAGGCTCAGTGGAGAGCTTGGGATGCCTCTACGTTCAGGAAATTGTATGGCTTCATGGTGTTCCATCATCTATCATCTCTGATCGAGATGCTCACTTTACTTCTCGGCTTTGGAAGGGGTTGCAGGAGGCATTTGGGACGCAACTACGTCTGAGCACCGCCTTTCACCCTCAGACAGACGGTCATATGGAGAGGACCATTCAGACTCTCGAGGACATGCTCCGTGCATGTGTCCTCAACTTTGGTCGCAGTTGGGAGGATCACCTACCCTTGGTGGAGTTCGCGTAGAACAACAACTACCACTCCACGTTCGGGATGGCACCATACGAGGTGTTGTATGACCGACTATGCAGATCACTGCTGTGCTGGACAGACCCTAGGGAGTCAGCACTTGTGGGACCAGAGATGGTCCAGGCCATGATGGATAAGGTCCAGGTCATCGAGCAGCAGATGAGGACAACTCAGATCCGGTAGAAGTCTTATGCTGACAGGAGGCGGATACCACTAGAGTTCGATGATGGTGACCAAGTCTTCTTACGGGTCTCACCTCGACGTGGATTACAGAGGTTTGGCCGAGGCGGAATGTTATCTCCTCACTTCATCGGACCATTCCTGGTCCTTAGTAGGATAGGTGAGGTGGCTTATCTTCTGGATATACCACCTCAGTTGCATCGGGTGCACAACGTCTTTCACGTATCTCAGCTGAGGAGATACGTGCACAACCAAACTCATATAATCAACCATGGGGATCTGGATATTTATGATGGGGAGACTTTTGCAGAGGTACCAGTGGAGATCGAAGATTGACAGGAGTGGGTCCTACGTGGATGGTCGATTCCTCTATTGTGCATCAGGTGGTAGCACGAGAACCTCCAGGAGAGCACTTGGGAGAGGGAGGCTCAGATGTGTGCTCAGTACCCACATTTGTTTCCCTAGTTTATGATATATCTTTACAGGGATGTAAAGCCCTAAGGTGGGAGTAATGTAAAGACCCGTAAAATTCAAGGAATTTTTTTTTAATTTTCTTGCAGATTTTACAAGAACGCAGTTTCTGACGGAACCTGATTCTGAGGCCCGGTGTGCCCAGAATCATTTTCTGAAGTTTAGCTCAGGTACGTTCAGTGAACGAACAAGTGGGTTTTCCTAAATTTTGAACTGGTGCTCAGAATAGAATTCCGAGGGCACCGATGGAATCACAGTGCCGGTAATTGCTTAGGAACACCTTTTCTGGAGTTGCGTTTGTTCGGGTGCGGTACTTAAAATTTTGGGTTAAGTAAAGGAATAAAATAAAAATGGTGCAACCAATTCTATTTTATTTAAAGTAGTTTAACCTAAGTTAAGTGGTTGGAGTAGGACCCACTATATCCTACACCACTAGGTAGTATATTTGTGGGGTGGGGCCCACACGATCCCCACCTATTCACTTCCTCAACCCCCTCTTTTAATTAGGTAACGTAGCCGCACCCCCATTAAATGAAATTCAACTCTTGCGTTTAACTAAATATTAAACGACTCTTTAAATGGGCAGTTAAAACTCTTTAATTAATTCAATTAATTGAATGATTCAAATTTGAATTTAAAAAACCTATGTCTTGAGTAATAAAATAAGGCAACACTTATTTTATTAGGGTGGTTTTGTTGTGTGAGAGGATTTTGGCGAGGAAAGCTCTATGTTCCGAAGAACGTTCTTGTTCCTCGTCGAAGAACACGAAGAACACCGAGCCTTCGATGAAGAGCTCCGTCACCGAAAAGGGGAGTTTGTCTTACCATCTTCCTCCCTCCTCGCAGCTGGTGAGAGATTCCATCCTCAGAGATCGACGACGCGATGCCGATGATCCTCCTTCCACGACGCTTACGGAGTCTCCTTCCGTGACATCCCTTCCCGCGACAAACCTCACTCGACTACAACGCTTGAGGTAGGGGATTATTTTGTTTCTGTTTGTGAACAATTTTATCACCAATAATCATCTCTAATTAAGATGCCTGTTATCGCAATAACGGGAGGAGCTTGGACCGCACGAACACTGCTGACCCACCTCCCCCTAGATTGTTTGAATTGTTGGCGGCACAAGCAAGGAAGTGCGGTGCCATTGCACCGCGTGGAAATATTAAGGAATGGGCAGAGAAACATGGCACCATCACATCGATCCATTAAAGATGAACAAAGCCGTGGTGCCATTGCGGCTCACTGGAGGACCTCGAAGAGGCAGCAGCTGGACCGGGGCCATGGCTGAGGAGCGCGACGTCATCGCGCCGCGCCGGTCGGAAGAAGGTCGTGACCTTTGGCCGCGACGGAGAAGGAAGCGGCAGCCAGCATCCGGCTACCGGTGCCAGAGCAGGAGGGAGGGACCCCGACGGTCCCGCGGCAACAATAACCGGCCGGCCGGACCAGGCTAGTCGGCTACCAAGAACTCGGGGGTCGTAACCCCCAGCTGGTCGAAGGAGTTCCCCCCACCCTCCCCTCCCCCCCCCCCCCCCCCGCATGGGGGCTGCGATTACACGAACATGGGGCAGCGAGCCCCCCTTCCGCTCGGCCGTTACGGCCGAGCCGGCCAGGCTAGGCCGTGCCCCACTGGGCCAGACCCGGACCCGGGCGGGTCGACCCGGTTTGGGCCAACCCGGGGGGGGGGGGTGTATCGGGCCGGGTCGGACCGAGCCCGAACCCCCTATTCACGGACTTAATTTGGTCGGTTTCCCATAACATGGGCTACAGACATCCAAACGATGCACAGTCAGTTGAGATGCGATCCTTGGATCGATACAATCATTTCGGCATATTACAGTCAAGGTTTCGGAGAACTTTGAGTTCGTCCGGGTTGGTTCGAACACGAAACCAACTGGGCCCTCAGAGCAAAAACACTTATAACTTGAGCTCCAGACATCTGATTGACTTTCCGCTGACTTTGATGGATTCCTATTAGTGATACGGACCTTTTGGATTACTCCGCTCGATGTTTGGACATAGTTGGAGTACAGTCGGGTTGGTTTTGACTTAAAAACCAATCAGGCCCCTGGGACGAAAAAGCCAATAACTCTCAGACTGGACGTCCGATTGACGCGCCTTCTGTGACGTTGAGTTCCGGTTGACAATACAGAACTTTTGGATACATCAACTCTAGAAATAGTGTCAGTTTATGTATCATCCCTTGGCTCGTGGAGCGGACCCTCCTCGAACGAACTTATTGTGTGCAGGAACCCTAGAGCTGGCTGCAGCTGCGACGATGATGAAGACTGCATGGGAATCCTCCGTGGGTTCGACTGTGACGACTACAACACTCAGCAATCCTGTGTTGATCAGTACCTACCAATCCTATGTGGATCAGATCCTGTGTGGGTTAGCGCTCAGTGGCCTTGTGTGGGCCAGCGTATACCGATCCTGTGTGGGTCATATCCTGTATGGGTCATTACGTGGGTTAGTACCAATCGATCCTTTATGGGTCATTGTGGGGGTTAGTACCTATCGATCATGTGTGGGTTCGATAGCTTAGATGAATCATTGGCTATATCTGATCATCTATATCTTCTTACGAAGAAATACACCTATGTGAGCTGAGTCTTTACTTTCAATCATTATCTTCGATATGATTGACTTGCTTTGCTATGTGGATTGTGTTATGATATCCTGTGTGGACGTGATCGAACATGGGCTTGGATTTTGGAGCCGAACTAGAATTGATGACTTAGGTATATGTATGGGCATATATCTAAGTAGTGTCAGATGTTACTTCGTGATTCTATCTTTCCTTTTTGGTTTATCCTTTGTGGATTCTGGGAGATCTTCAGGGGTCTCGGGGTCCCTACTGACTAGCGTATACTCACCCCTACACGGGCTATGCCCGCACTACGTTTTGTTGGATGTAGATGACAGACAGTTCTGGTCGGGGTAGAGGCTAGTGGAGCAGTCGGTACCTGGAGGTGGACCACTGGGCGGGACGTACACAGAGCGAACGGCTGGACCCGAGGAGCTGAGGTGGCTATCTGTACCCACCCTTCAGGTGGGACTACCAGTGGACGGCTCGATGTTGTTTCTTTACTTCTAGTTGTTGTACTATCATTCCAGTTGTACTTTACTTTCAGTTTGGGTTTGTATTCTGGCCCATTTACTTTCCGAACTTACTATTGTACCCAGTTTTACTTAGTGTTTACTTCTGTTTTCTTACTCTGTGTGTTTGTTTAATATATAAAGGAAATGCCTTCCCTTTTTATCAGGAATTACGCCTTGGTGCTAGTCGCCAGACCCTGGCCTATGGAAGGCGAGCTTGGGGTAGTCGCGACACAGGCCCTGAGGACGGGTCGTGACAGATGGAGACCCTAATATTATGAATGAAATGTATTCATCAATAAGAGAAAATTGGTAGGATGAAATTTAATTAAAGGGAAATAATTTAATGCTCTAAAAATAAATTTATGTAATTAATGGAACTCTTATTTGAAAATTAAAATTAACTTATGATAACATATAAATACATTTACATTATATAATAGCTTTATACATCATGGGAAACTATAACTAGGAACAATAAAGGGATTATTCAATGATATAATCAAAATTAGTGTATTTCTGAAGACTATATACAAATTCAATAAAAATGTGTTTTATGTTAAATTTATAAGCTTTATATATAAGTTAATATTATGTAATAATCTTACAAAACACTTTTTACATGATAATATATTTTAACGAAGTACTAAGTAATTGTTATAATGGTAAGAATATTTATTTTTCTATAAATTTTTTAAATAAATAAATATATATATATTTAAAAGTATAAATTATAATATTGACATAATTATTTTAATAAAATATCCTTCTATTTCGACTGAGCATATTGATATTATATTAGTTTGAATATATGGTATTTTTTTAAAATGTTAATTTTTGGGTTAAAATGACAAAATAATGTTTTTATGAAAAATGATAAATCTTATGATATAATCTGGATATGATAAAGATTTAAATTTTATAATACTTATTCTTAATAAATAATTATTTAAGTAAAAAAATAGTACATAATTTTTTTCATTTGGAAACACATTCATAGTATTTTTGAAATCCATGATTTTAACCTTTCTAAAAAACATTATTTTTATATGTTATAAATGTGTCATACGTAGAACTGATTTGTATCACATTTATAAATTTAATCAAGTTAAATGGATTGCATATTTTTAATTATAAGGTCCAAATTATTTAATATTGTTAATTTATATTTTCAATATAAAAATTTTACCATGGTAAAGAAGAGTTATTACAGTATAAGTAAAATAATGCAGCAAGTTAATGTTAAATGGTAAAATCATAAAATTCCTACAAAATAAAATAGTAAATTGGTGTTTGATGTATTTATATGACCCAAAAAAAACTTTTTTAAAATTATGTTTCATCCAAAATTTTTGGAATTAATTCCACCTAATAGTGGTTATCATTATATACAAAATAATAATATATTTAATCACTTCAAAAATACCTCCTCAATTATAAATACCCCTTTATTAAATCCACAATCCAATATAAATCTTTTAATCATGAATTTATGGTCAATTTACCTCCTAGTAATTCTCCCTATAGTTCCCTCAAGGTATTAATGTTCCATCCATAGGTTTTAGGTAGTAAATAATCAAGGTGAGGGAATTCTCCTCTTCTCATTTTTCACCCAAGTACCCCTTTTTCATATACCTTGAGAATTTCGATCCAATTTCTTCATTTAAACATGTTATACTAATCTTAGTAGAAAAATTATATTTTATCAATGGTATACCTTCATTACCCCCAATTATTAACTTTTCATAATCCATAATGTATTCTTCCAGGATGAACAATTCATTTATTGAATTTACCTTTTCTACATTAGAATTGGTCCTATTATGAAAAACCAATCCATTCTATTTACATGGGTGTTCAACTAGATGTAAAAAGGCCTTTTTTATACTGGTATTTACGTATATGAAACCCATATTCCCTTTTCACGGGTTAAAATTATGTTATGTTCATGTATTAAGGAATTTTATACGGAATGATTGTGATATGAATCTTTTTCATTATTTTACTTGGGTTAATGATGAAGTGATCTTTTATGATCAATGTGGATCAAATGAATTAAATGATATTAATTGTGAACCCTTATATCAATACAATTATTTGTGTAAAAAACTGTTATCTAGAGATAATTTGTATTATGATACCCTGGTAAATATCTTTGATAATTACGATTAATGAAAACTTAGGGGAAATGATGGTTATATGATTATGAATTTCATATTTTATATGGTGTATGTACATTTACATGATATGATTCATGATAATGATATCATTATTTATTGATATGTGTCTTTCTCATATTCTATGTATCTACATTGATTATTCCCTTATTGAGATTTATGCTCACCCTTATCTTTAATGTATGTCCTTGGAATATGAGATTTAGAAATGGTAATTTAAAAAATTTCAATAATTTTTTTATTAACGTGGATTAGAATAATTTTTATTCTTATGTTTTTTAATGTATTATGCTTATATTTCCAAGACACTAAACCCCAAAATAACCATTATATTTTTAAATGTAGTACTATGTAATGATTGGTTTATGTAATAAATAGGTGGGTCACCATTTTTAGTATCAAATGATGTTTTTGTTATTTTTGAAACTTATTATTTTCAAAAATTAGAAAAAAAACATATGCATTAACATTAATATTGGATATCATACTTGTATTTTTATGAATTATTTAGTACGTGGATTCTAATAAAATACTTCCATTTCTAGATAATAAAAGTGGATGTGGATATAGAACAAATGTACCTAGTGGTAACAAAATTTAAAAAACCATATTGGTATACACTTGATCAAGAACTAGTGAATGATAATGGTCATTGATGTAAAAAAAAATTTTTCCGTCTTGTGGGATATGTATTGGTTAATAACATGCATATACTTTCCACTATGAATTATATAATGAAAATTTAAAACTTTTATTATGATTAAATTATATCATCCCAAAAACATGATATAAGAAAATTTTATGATTCAAATTTCCATTATAATTTGTATAATAAGATTATTGATAGTATGAAATTTCTCACATAGGTTTTATCATTTTAAAAAATGGAAATATATTGAAGGACTCATTGAAAAATAAGATGTAATAGAAAATGTGTTTATGAACATCCCAATATAAAAGCAGTTGATGTAAGGAATCTCATGTTTATTCTAAAATAGATATCATGTATTACGATTAACAACTAGAATATAGATGTGTTTAAAAATATAAAAAAAATATAGGAAAATTTATTTTATAATTACAATGGATAAGGATGATAATGAAAAGAATATTCAATTTCCCACATGTCCAAAATATGGAAAGAGACATCATGGTGAATGTCTTAAAGGAATGAGAAGATTCTTTATGTTTTGAAAATTAGGTCATAAAGTAGATAAATTAGAAATAAAAGGGAAGAGTTAAGATGACTTGATGATGAGGTAAAAGGTTCAACATAAGTCCCCACTAATAATTCAATTTTAGAGATGTGGGTAACTTATGAATTTTCTAAGTCAATGCCCTAATCCAATAGTTAATAAATATGATAATCCCATGTAATCTCCAAAAATGGAACTATTTAGGGACTAAACTCATATTTTTATGATCCACCACTATATATTTATGTTTAAATTTATAATAGTGTATTTTATTCTAAAATGTTTCTAAAATTATTGCATCCCGAACAAAAATAAATTAATATATTAAGGGGGAAAATATTTATGATTATTTTTTCACATGTTAATGTCTATGGGAAAGTACTTCTTACAAATAAAAATATAAATTATTTGGAGGAATATTTTAATAATAAAATTATAATTATTATGATTTATGTTTATCTTTTTAGTCAATGGATCGAAATATAATGTAATTAACCATGTTATAATTTAGTTGGAGATAATTATATTTATGCTTAATTCTTTTCATTTGAATAGATCACTTATTAAATGGAAGGAAAAAAATCATATAAAACATTTTATCCCTTCAAGATGATTTAATTATCAATATTATTACAGAGGGTAGATAGAATTATTTTAAAAGTATTTCAAATATTCAACTCATTTGAATGAAACTATTTAATCTATCCAACAACGTTTCATTTATCAAAAAATTATATCAATCATGGAGTTTTTTGCATTATGATTTCAAAATCTCATTTATATCCACTCTTTCAAAAAGTAATCACCACCAAGGACAAGACCATTTATATACTGTAATTGTATACTTCACACTTAAAGATGAATTAAATATTATCATCATTTTGGAACACCCTGAACATTTTAATTAAATATATCAATCAATAAGATAAAATTGTTAGGATACAATGTATTTAATGAGGGAAGAATTTAATGCCCCAAAACATCCCATATTTTATTAATAGAACTCTTATTTTATAAATAATGTTTTATTATGAGCACATAGAAATACTTTAACATTTAATAATAACTTTACACATCATAGACTACTAAAACTAAGAACAGTAAAGGGATTATTTAAATATATAATAGAAATTGTTTTATTTTAGGAAAATATAAAAATATTGGATTAAAAATGTATTTTAAGATAAATTTATAAGTTTAGATAAAATTTAGTTTTATGAAATAATCTTAAAAAACACTTTTTACATTATAATATATTTTAACACAGTCTTATGCAATTTTTATAATAGCAAAAATGTTAATTTTAATCTAAAATTTAAAAATTTCAAAATAAAATAATTTTTAATTATAATCATAAATTTTCAAATTTAGAAAATTATTTTGGTAAAATATATTTTTTTCGACTCAGCTTATTGTAATTATCTAAGGGTGAATTTATTGTAATTTTACTAAAATGTTTTTTTAGGTAAAAAAGTGAAAATATTGTTTTTAGGAAATATGATAACTCTTATGATATATGAAGGATACTATCAAGATTTAATTTTTTTAATACTTATTGTTAATAAAAAATTATATAATTAAAAACATATTACATAATGTGTTATGTTTAGAAACAAATGATTATCATTTTTGAAAACTGCGACTTTAACCTTTATAAAAAAGCTATTTTTATGATGTATACGCATATCATATCAATAATTTATTTTTTCAAATTTATAAATTTTATTTAGAAAATTTTATTTAATATTCGGATTTAAAATGTCTATATTTTGTAATAAGATTTATTTTTTTTCATAAATAATCATGTAATCATGGTAAAAATTATTTATTGTAGTATAAGTAGAATTTTGTAGCTTGTTAAGGGTAAATGGTAAAAACATAAAACAAAAAAAATAAACAATTAAATGGTATTATGATGTATTGTATTAAATTAAAAACCCTTTTAATCATTAATTTTAAACGTAAATCATTGTAATTAATTCCACCCAATAGTGGTTAACTATAAATAAAAATTAATCATTATTTATTCACTTAATGTAAACCCTCATTAACTATAAATACACCCTCATCATCTATAAGATAGAATAAAAATCCATTTAGTATGATGTTATGTTTATTTAACCACCAATGTATTTCCTCCATGTTTCCCTGATGTTCTCAAGGTGGAACCCTCCAGTTTAAAGAATCAAATCGTCAAGGTGAATTAATTTCCCTCTTCTCCTTTTTCATCCAAATACCCTTTCTGTTTGTACCGTAAAAATGTTAATACAATTACTCCTCTTACACTTTATATATTAAACTTACTTGAAAAATTATTTTGTATCAATGTGATAACTTCATTCCTCTTTTCATAATATACAATTTATGTCATCATGCTGCTCAATTCAATTCTTAAAAATAAAATTTCTATATACAAAACTCTTATAATATGAATACCCAAACCTCTTGTATTTCCATATTTATTCAACTAGATGTCAAACTTTATTATTTTTTCATGTTTTTACATATATGAAACCCATATTCCATTTTCATGGGTTAAAAATGATGTTATGGTCATGTCATTAATCATTTTTACATAATTATTTCAATATGAAACTTCTCCTTTATTTTACACGAGTTATTGATGAAATGGTTTGTTATGTTCAATGTGTGTCACATTAATTAGGACATAAAAGGGTGAAATATAATAGTTACTTAATGCATTAGGTAAATAACTAATCTCTTGACATTACATGTTTTATGATACCACAGGGAATAAACTAGGTAACTATGATTTATGACACCATAGGATAAAACATGGTGATATTCTTATGAATGCCTCTTTTTTATATTGTTTTCACATGTACACGTTATGATTAATGTTAATTATATTATGAAGGGTGCACTCTGACAATTATTTATTGAATTTGGTAAATAATTAATCTCAAATGATAACATGTTTTACGACACCTTAGTGTATAACCTTGGTAATTATGATTTATGACACCTTGGTGAGAAAACATGGGGATATGCTTATTAATGTCTCATTTTTATTATTTATCCACATTACAAGTTATGATTATTAATATTTTTGTTATGATGGGTGCACTCTAAAATTTCATAAATTCATAAGGTAAATAACTAATCTGTAGAGATAACATGTTTTACGATACGTTGGTTAATGACCATAGTAATTTTGATTTATAACACCCTGGGGATAAACCTTGGTGATATGCTTATGAATATCTCATTTTTATATTGTATCCACATTTACATGTTATGATTCATGTTTTTTATATTATTATATGACTCATCTTTATAAATGATTCATTACTAATATGCTTCTTTTTCATATACTAATTATCTCATTTGATTATTCCCTTGATGGGATTTATTCTCACCCCTCTCTTTGGTGTATGTCTACAGGATATAAGATGCTATAAAAGTAACATAGGAAAAACCAATGAATATTTATTTCTAGGGGATTATAATAATGTTTATTTTTACATATTTTTCCTGAATTATGTTCTTAGTTACAGTAGGGTAAACCCCATAATATTATATTTATTGTTAAATGTTGTACCCTGTAAATAAGGTTTGATGTAATAGATTTTTGATTCTGTATAGCTCTTCAATTTTTTGATTTCCTTGAGATAATGGTTGTGAAAACTTGTGACCTTAGCGTTTTTTTCTTGATTAGGGTGTGATTGGGTAAGGATTGAACTTGTTGTCGAGACTCTATATTCTGTGTTTGGCATGTTGGGTGCCTTGTTACCTTGTAATAGGGATGATTTATACCTAGAGTTATGAATCAAGAGAGGATTGATGTATGGGATAGATGGGAGATCCTAGTGAATTTATTTTTTATGACAATTGGTTTGGGATTTAGTGCCTTATGAGATTCAAGGGAGACCCATGAGAGGGGTAAATCAATTATATGAGTAATTTTAGGTGCATATGGAAAAGGTGGATGTTTTGGATTATTGTGATAGTGCATGGAGGGTACAACCGAGTATGCGGTGTCAGTTCATTAAATTATTTTTTAATTTTGGGAGAATCATTTGGGTTTCGGTGTTTCTAATTTTACAATTAGGTCTAGGAGGGTCAGACTGATTCAGATGCTTGACATGTGTAAAAATAGTGCAAGAATGAAAGGATTGGTGGTTATAAACTATATCAAGAGAGATATCTAAATAAATGGAATATGATTAGAATGGTATGGTGTTAACCGTGTTTAAATCATTAGTACATTAGTGGAGTATATGATTTTTGAGCGCATGACTAGTTAGGTGCATGACCTTTTCAACTCAAGATTCTCATTTATGGAGTTGTGAGAGTGTAAATGAACAACCTTAGAACCCTAGAACAATTATTATCTTTCAATCAGTTATATGAATGGTTCAGCGTGGTTAGATACCAATAGTTTTGAATACCTCTAAAGGTGATCTCCACTTTTCGTGACACTCATGTGACAAAGGCATAAACAAAGGATTTTTTACGTGATTAGGGTTTTGGAGAGACATGGAACACTATAGTTGAGTCGGGTCCCCTTGTATGGGTTGTTCTGGTTAATGAATCAATTGATCTTTGATTGAATGATGGAGGTATACAAACATAGGGGATGTGTTGTGTAATGAGCATTTGGGATTAGGTTGTACAAAAGCCTATTATAGAGATCTTTAAATGAGAAAGAATCTGTATAAATTTTGAGGCCCAATGTGAGGTGAAGAAATAGAAATGAGAATAGTGAATTGATTTAAAACCCCATGATTCCACTGTACGTTTCACTTTTAATAATACAATATCTTGCGTTGTATGCAACTTCGAGTTCTACCACACCACGACCAATCAGAATAGATGTTATGAATAGTAATAACAACTATTTTGAAATTTATGTAATTTTATTTTTCAAAATGGACTTCATTTTAGGATTCAGAATATCAAAATTATCTTAGAGTGAATTTTTGGTAATTTTCTTAAAACATTCAATTTCTGATGAAATGTTAAGAACACTACATTATAGTTTAAAATTTACTTTTTATTTAAATAATTAGTAATCTTATTTAAATATATTTTAGGTAAAAATAGTTATATAATACCTATATATGTTCAATGTAATTTATTTGAGTCATTTTATAATTATATTAGATATATAATATTTTATTGATCTTTTAACTGTTTTTTACCCACCTTTAAGGCACATTTGAAATTTTTATTAAAACATACTACTACCGCTTCTTTGAATTGATTTCCAAGAATCTCAGTGACATAGTTTATTTCAGCAAATAAAATGTGGTTCAATAAGATGAAACTAATTTTTAGTGAATAGTATGATTTGACTTTTATGTACCACGGTTAAAATTAAATAGGGTATTTAAAGGTAAAAAAGATATTATAATTACCTTAACACATGTCCCAATTATGTTGGATAAGTGTATCTAGAATAAAATAAACCTTAGGAATAAAATATAATCCGTTTTTTCCACTTGGATTAGATTTGGACATTTATTATAATTTAATTTAAAGAAGAGTTTAAAGTGTTAAATTCAATGTTTAATAACTAATCCATTTTTAATATAGGGTTATACCTAAGATAAATTCGACTATAAATATTCATTAAAAATATCATACTATTTCCTACGTAATTGTATTTTATTCATAATTTGTATACATTAAATAATTAAATTTATTTATTAAACATTGATGATGCAGTAATTACCTTATCAGTTGAAGATTAAAATAATTGATATTACAAATATATCGATAAATGTAAATTGAGACTTATGATAAATTAAAAATATTTTATAGTTTAATATGACATGTTAGGGTTGATTAGATTAATTTATTTTTAAGTGATAAAGTTGTTATAACATTCACTAAAACAAAATAACAAATTGTGTCTAAATTGACATAAATGAGTTTTTAAAACAAAAACTATATTATTAATTAATATAATATTTCTAAAAATATAATGTTTGTCTAAAAAACTTAGATATGGTTATATATATCAATAATGATCCACTTGGGGTTCCCTTGGCTATTTATAGTATATTTATTAACCATTTATTATAATAACACAAGAATACATGGTAAAAGTTAAACTGTTTAACTTAGATTTAAATCTAAATGATAATGTTAATATGATGACCTAAACATATCTAAAACCTTTTGGTTGAAAGGTTAAATACCTATCCCCAAATTATACTAGAAATAAATATTTTTGGAGCCATTATAAACTGAATATTATTCTATAATAAATTAATATTTCAAGCTTTTCCTAAAGTGACCCTCACCTATCTTAAAAAAGTAAAGCCCCCTTCTCTCAAACTCACACCTCCTAAGCCATTTTAATCAACCAAAACCTACTCAAATATCATCCCAACTACCATAAATATAACATATAGTCCTCAAATTGATCATAAAGCAAACCTATGATTCCCTTTGGTCAAATTAAAAGGAAGAACTCTAAGAAGATGTAATAATTTCATCACTTCTTTCAAAGTTCGTTTCATCTTCCACTTCCACTTTCTTGGTTGTTTCCATACCAAAATAATAACTCCAGCACCATATAAATAAGGTTATGTTTTATAAATATGGTACAACCATACTCATTATTCCTTCCATCCAATGAATGACAAATTCACCATACGTGCGTACGTACGGCTTATCGTCTCCCGGTCGTGGTGTTGTTTTTTATTCAACACTTTATTATTTTTATGGGTATAATAATGCATATAATTGATGTAAATAATAAATATTACATTTTAATGATTATGTATATATGATTTACCATCCAGTCAAATATGATTACACCATCAATAAAATGGGATTGTTGCTCGTTCGTACGTACGGATTGTCGTCTCCACGAATGCGATGATATTCATTCCCCATCGTAATCATTCAAGAATAAATTTTATTTTATGATTAAAAATAATGTTTAAGGACATAATATAGTTACGTATGTGAATAAAATACATCCTATCCATAACAAACATGACTTACATAACATAAATTATAAATGAATATGAATCAGTTAACACACGAAATGAAGATACTACTGAAATATCATTAACAAATCTGTATTAGAAGATCATATATGATATCATATTTATGTATTTGGTTCAGGTATATTTTAATAATAATAATTTCACCATTTTCTAGTAGGTTAACCTATCCTCGACTAAGGAAAAGTACAAGGTAAGGGTTAATTTTAAAATCCCTTTATTATCTAAGGTTGATTATACGTAAGTATAAACTGAGACTTCTTTATCATCCACATCTGTGTTTCCTAAAAATGTATTTAAAAACATTTTTACTATTTCCTATAATATATTTTAAAGTCATCAATACCCTTTCATTAATTTATATAATTTTTTTGGAATGTAATATTTCCATCGTTTTCCCAACAATGTATTTTATGAACTTTTTGACTGATTAAGGTAGGACTGTTTTTTTAACTTATACAGCAGGTGGGGCTATTTTACACTGTTATAACACCTTTAAATCTTCCCTTTAAATATTATAAGAATATTTTCAAAATAATTTTTTTATAATTATGTGACTTTTAAATGATTTTAAAATAGAAAGAGATATTTCTCACAAATAGTTCTGATTTCATCTATGTCAACATCCTTTGATGGATTTTACAATTTTTTGAAGTTGATTTATTATGATACAACCTTCCTTATTTTATTGAAGGTTTTATGATATGATTGACTGTGGATGTGTTATTTTATAGAATTCACGGTTTATGGTTAAATTATTAACATTTTTTATGCTTGTTTTAATACGAATGTATATGTTATGTTTCAAATTTTTTTACGAGGAATGCATTGGAATTAGTAAGTGAAGGGTGGAGCCTTCTATAGCTCCTCGATGCATCAGTAGGTCCCACGAGACAGAATATTTTCTTGGCACATGGCCTTGAAAAGATCTTTATTTCTAATCTGTGCATGAGGCCTTGACTATGTGGTTATTATTTTTGGAATTATGCATTACATCATTATAAAATTGGCTGTTGATATTGCATGTGATTATTCGACTAGTAGATTGACCATGTGAATAATTAAATTGAATTTCTTAATTTATATTTTCCAAATTATGCTGAATTTTATGTTTATATGGCTTATGTTTTAGTCTTATACATTTCCTTAAATGTTTATTCTTATTTATGAATGTTTCCGCTATATTATTATACTTACTGAGCATCTAAGCTCACCCCTTTCTTATATAATATTTTTCCTAGGATGTAAAGATGTATTTTACTATTAATCTATAGGAATATGATAAGGGAAAAGAGTGTGATTGAAGGGGACACAATGATGTTGTTTTTCACTATTTAATGATGTAATGTAAATCTTATGTATGTATCTAGTACTTCCAAGGCTACTAAACTAATTGGTATTTCGAGACTTGATCTTTTGTGAACGTGCCAATGTTATGTATTAATGCATAGAATCTGGGTAACTAGGTTTGAGGTATTACAATTGGTATTATAAGAATATTACTTCAAACCTAGGAAACTAGATTTTTAAAAACACTGATTAGAGAAAATTACCCTAAGATAGTATTTGAGGATTAGTTTAGATAAACATCCTAGAATTTTGATAATGTAGAGATTTTTTGAGTTTTGCAAGCAATACATCCCTCTCTGGATACGAGCAGGTAGAGGCGGCTCTAGAACAGATGTACCTAGGCGTGAAAAGTACGACAAGGTGTTTCGGGCTTGACCTGGGGTATCCTGGTACACAACAATTGGCCTTGCTGCACTCTTGGTTACAATACTCTTAAAGTATATGCTCTGGATAAATTCACATTTTCTTTACAACCCATTATGAAGGATTTGTGAGTAAATACTTCATCGATGAATTTTTTTTTATGATTATAGATTATATCCATAAACTATTTAATTTATGTTAAGTGTTTTAAAAGTTTTGAATTATGTATTCTGATTCATAAACTAACCCAGTGTATGTCATTTTTAGAAATGGAACCTAGTGGACGGAATGGAAACTGTATCAACACACATAATCCATATAGGGATTTCCCTCTTAATCAAGATAATTATAGTGGATCTGGTGATTCAATTGGAGCTGATCAGCTTATCACCATACTGGGACAACTCACTAGGGTTATGAATAATAACATTACCCGTATGGAGCACCTTGATCCACAATGCAGAGGATCAATGTTAGACCGCTTCATGGGAAAAGAACCACCGAAATTCAATGTTACATTGAATCTACTTGTATCATATCAATGGATAAGTCCCTTAGTGAAAATATTTCATCCTTTGTGGAGTAGCGAAAGGGAAAAATTTATCATGGAAGCTTATCACATCATAGAAGATGCATATCAATGATGGTCATTAATTCAAAATATATAGGAAGATTGAGAAGTATCCAATATGGAATGGAGGGAGTTTAAAGATATTTTGTTAGAAAAATACTATCCTCTTGACCATTGATATGATATAGAAAGTCAATTTCTAAGTCTGAGGAAAAATGAGGATGAGAATGTCGCAATGTATAAGGCTAACATTACAAGGTTAGCAAGGCATATAACAGATTATATACACAAGTCAAGGAGTAATATTGATCGATTCGTTGATGGGTTAAAACCATTTCTCCATCGATCATTAGTCTCACAATCATTCTCATTGGAGATCAATTATATAACAATAAAGAACAAGTATCCCCTACCTTGCATTGATGATTTATTCAATCAACTTCATAGAGCTTAATTTTTTTCAAAGATTGAACTTCGATCTAGATATCATTATCTGTGTGTTAATAAAGAAGACATTCCAAAGACCGCATTTCATACCCGGTATGGGAAATACATGTTTATAGTAATGCCTTTTGTTCAGACTAGTGCACCCTCTATTTTCATGGATCTAATGAATAGAGTTTTCAAAGAATATCATGATTATTGTTTAGTGGTATTTATTGATGATATCTTGGTTTACTCCAAAATCTATGAAGATCATGAAAATAAATTGAAAACTATTCTATAGACTCATAGACGAAATGAATTATATGGGATGTTTAGAAACTGTGAATTATTACTTCAGGACATTTCTTTTCATGGACATATTGTCTCTAAAGAAGGATTCTATGTTTATTATTCTAAGACAAGAGCAATACAAGAATGGCCAGCACTGACGAGTATAATTGAGGTATACTGTTATATTGGTATGGCAGGTTATTATCGGTGTTTCGTACACGATTTTCCGAATTGGATAACCTATTAACCAAGATCACACATAAAGGGGTTAAATTTGATTGGATAAAATAACGTGAAAAATATTTTGATGAACTGAAGAGAAGATTTTTCAATTCTCTTATCTTGACTCTACTATCGGGGAGTGATGGGTTTGTTATTTATAGTGACGCTTCAAAAAAAGTACTTCGTTGTGTCCTTATGTAGAATGATAGTGTTATTGCATGTGCATCATGAAAGCTAAAAATTCAAGAACAAAACTATCTCACAAACGATCTTGAGTTACCAGCTGTAATAATTGCATTAAAGATATGGAGAAACTATCTCTATGGTAAAAAATGTGAGATATGTACCGATCACAAGAGTTTGATGTATATTTTCTCACAGAAAGAACTCAACATGAGACAAAGACGATGGCTTGAACTACTCAAATATTATTATTTATCTATACACTACCTCCCAGGGAAGGAAAATAAGGTGGTAGACGCTTTGAGCAGAAAGGATTATGGAGTTTTGAAGAAGATGAGATTTGAAAGGGATCATATGTTCACGGATCTAGTAAAGATGGATATAGGAATAATTATGGAAGGTGAAACATCAATAATTTTTCAAATGGATTCCAATCCAACTTTACTAGAAAGGATAAAAATTTCTCAGACTGATGATGAGGATTTTCAAAAGAAAATTAATGATGTGAATGATGGGAGATTGATTGACTTCGTATGTGATGATGTAATTTTGAAATTTGAGAAAAGAAATTGTGTTCACAAGATAATTGATCTAAAAATGGAATTATCAGATGATATTCATAACTCCAATTGCATTTCACATCTTGGTAGCACTAAGATGTATAGTGGTTTGAAGGAACATTTTTCGTGGGACAACATGAAGAGAGAGATTGATGATTATGTGTCAAGATGTATGGTTTGTCAACAAGTGAAAGCTGGAAGACAACATCCTGTAATAGTCATACATTGTTTTCCCCTACCTGAGTGGAAATGGGATGATATTATGATGTACATTTTCATGGGGCTACCAAATACTCCTAGAAGTAACAATTAAACATGCGTAATTTTTGATCATCTTACCAAGTCATCAAGTTTTCTTTCTATTTGAGAATATTTAACACTTGAAGGATTAGAAATATAATATATTAATAATGTTTTAAGACTTCATGGTGTACCACTATCAATTTTTTATGATTGTGATCCCTATTTCACATCACGATTGTGGAAAAGTCTTAAGAAAACCGTAGATAATGAACTTCATTTGAGCATTTCCTACCACCCTCAAACTGATGAACAATCATAACGGACTATTAAAACCTTAAAAGACATGTTTAGATCCTACTCACTTGACTTTCAAGGTATGTGGGATCAGTATTTATCTCTGGTAGAATTTTCCTATAAAAATAGTTTCCATTCAAGTGATGATATGCCACCATAAGAAGCATTATATGGAAAGAGATGTCACACACCTAGTGGTTGGGACGATGTTGGTGATTGAAAACTTGTAGGCCCTGAACAAGTTGAGGAAATAATTGAAAAAGTGATGATTATCCAAACCCACATCAATGTAGCTCAAATTAGGAAAAAGAGCTATATCGATACCGAAATGATAGATTTAGAATTTCAAATAGGAGATCATGTTTTCATGAAGTAATCTCCATGAAAGGGTGTTATAAGATTAGGTAAGAAGGGTAAATTGAGTCCTAGTTACATCATTACTTTTGATATTCTAGATTGAATTGGTTTTGTAGATTACCATTTGGAAATTTCTTCACGTCTCTCCAAAGTTCATGATGTGTTCTATGTATCACTATTGACAAAATACATGCCTGAACCAATGAATTTACTCACCTATGATGAAATAGAATAGGAACCCAACCTATCTTATTGTGAGGAGACTGCTAAGATTTAATATACCAGAGATCAAGTGTTGAGAAAATGTACGGCCCCCCCTGGTAAAAGTTATATGGAGAAACCATAAGATGGAAGAGGCAATGTGGGAACCTGAGAAACTTATGATGAAGAACCACCAGAATATTTTTACACAGATTTATTCTAGAGATTTCAAGGATAAAATTATTTGGAGGGAATAATGTGACACCCCAAGCTTCCACAATACATTTCCTTTTGAATAATACAATAGTTTGCGCTATACACAACTTCGAGTTTTACCACACCACAACCAATCAAACTAGCCATTATAAATAGTAATACCAAAATTTTAAAATTTTTAAAATTTTATTTTTCAAAATGGAATTCATTTTTAGATTCAGAATATCAAAATTAGTTTTGGGTGAATTTTTTGTATTTTTCTGAAAAAATTCAATTTTTTAGGAATAGTTAAAAACACTATGTTATTGTTTAAAACTGAATTTTTATTTAAACAAATAGTTATTTAAATTAATTTTATTTTATGTAAAAATATAAACATAATTACTATATATTTTCAATGTAATTCATTGGAGTCATTTTATAATAATACTAAATATATAAAATTTTATTGAACTTTTTACCATCTTTTACACACCTCCTAGGCGAATTTGAAAATATGCATAAAAATATTATTTTGCCGCTTCCTTGAATTCAATTTAAAAAATAAAAGATACATGGTTGAAATCTGTAAGTAAAAATTGGTTCAATAAGATGAAAATAATTTTTGATGAATAATACATTTTGACTTTTATTTTCCACGGTTAAAAGTAAATAGGGTAATTAAAGGTAAAAAATGATATTATAATTACCCTAGAACATGTCATAATTCTTTTTGATAAATGTATTTCGACCAAAATCAATATTAGGAATAATATATGATCCTTTTGGTCCACATTTATTAGATTAGGGAATTTATTATTATTTTATTTAAAGAAGAGTTGAAGTGATAAATTCAATGTTTAATAACTAAATCATCTTTAATATAGGTTTATACATAAGATAAATTTGACTATAAATATTCATTATAAAGATAAAATTAATTGATACATAATGGTATTTTATTTATAATTTTTATACATTTTATAATTATATTTATTTATTGCACAATGATGACGTAGTAATTACATTATTAATGAGAAATTAAAATAATTTATATTATAAATATCCAAATAAATGTAAATTGAGACTTATGATGAAATAAAATAATTTCATAGGATAATATGACATGGTAGGTTTTATTTGATAATTTTTTTTCGAAGTGATAATGTTGTTATGACTTTCACAAAAACAAAATACCATATAGTGTCCAAATAAACATAATTGCGTTTTAAAATAAATATTATATTACTAATTGATATAATATTCCTAATAATATAAGGATCAGAAAAAGGACTTAGATCAGGTTATGTATATCAATAATTAACGACTTGGGGTTCGCTTGTATTTTTATAGTACGTTTATTAACTATTTCTTATAATAATACAGGAATACATGGAAAAAGTTAAACCATTTAACATAGAGTTAAATTTAAAGGATAAGGTTAAAATGGTAACCTAAAACTATTTAAAACCTACTGGTTGAGATGTTTTCGAACCATACCCACCTTAAAATATAAATAAATACTTTTGGAGCCATTATAAACCGATTATGATTGTATAATGAATTAATATTTCATGCTTTTCCTAAAGTGACCCTCACCAATATTATAAATGGGTTATCCCCCTTCTCTAAAAATCACACCTCCAAATCCATTTTTATCACCCCTAACCTACTATACTATCTTCCCAACTACCCTAACTTAAACCTAGATGACTTAGTTTTATTATAAAGACAACCTTATAAGCCCTTTTGATTAAATCAAAAGGAAGAACCCGAAGAAGAGGTAATAATTTCATCACCTCATTCAATGTTCTTTTATTCTTCCAATTTATCTATCATTTTTGTTTCTGTACCAAAATTATAACTCTAGTACCTTATACATACTGTTATGTTATTATAAATATTTCAGAACCATATTCATTATTCTATCTATCCTATGAATGACAATGTCATCATACATGTGTACTTATGACTCACCATCTGCACATCGGGGTGTAGATTGTTATTCAACACATAATTTTTTGGATGGGTATAATAATGAGTATAATTGATGTAAATAATAAAGATTACATTTTAATGAATCTGTATATATGATATACCATCTAATCACATACAATTACACCATCAATAGAATGGTATTGTCTTTCGTATGTACGTACAGATTACCGTCTCCACGAACACGATGAAATTCATTCCCCATCGTAACCATTCAAGAATAAAATTTATTTTATGATTAAAAGAAAATGTCTTAAGAACTTAATATCATTCTGTATGTGGATCATATACATCCTATCCAAAACAAACATGAATGACATCACAAAAAAATAATCGATAATGAATCATTGAACACCTGAAACGATGGTACTACTGAAATATCATTAACAAAGAAATATTAAAAGATAATATTTGTTATCAAAATTTTGTATGTGGTTCTTCTATAATTTAATAATTATTATTTCACCATTATACATGAGGTTAGCCTACCTTGGACTGAGGAAAAGTATAAGGTATGTGTTAATTTAACAATATCATTATTATACATGGTTTTTTATACATAAGTATCTACTGGGACTTCTTTATCATCCACATCAATGTTTCTTAAAAATTTATTTAAATTTTTTTATACTATTTCTAATAATATGGGTTAAATTAATTTATAACCTTGTTTGAATTTTTATAATTTTTTTAAAGGAATCATTCCTTCGTTTTCCAAACAAGGTACTTTAGGACCTTTTTGACGAATTAATCTATGAATATTTTTTTAAATTATACAGCGGGTGCGTCTATTTTCTGCCGTTATAACACCTCCGAATCTTCCCTTACAATCTTATAATAATAATTTCAAAATAAATTTTTTCTTTTATAATTTTTTGACTTTTAAATGATTTCAAAATAAAAAGATATATTTCAATCAAATAGTTTTGATTTCATCTATGTCAACATCATTTAATAGATTTTACATTAGTTTGAAGTTTATTTATTATCATTAAATCTTCCATATTGTATTGAAGGTTTTGTGATATGTTTTACGATGGATGTGTTATTTATTTTCCATTCATGGTTTATGGTTAAAGTATTAATATTTCATATTCTAGTTCTAATACGAATGTTTATGTTATGTTTCACCCTTTTCGTATGAGGAATGCATTGGACTTTATAAGTGACGGGTGGATCCCCTTATAGATCCCCGTTATATTGGTATGTCTCATGATACAAACTAATGTCTTGGAACAAGGACTAGAAAATATATTTATTTTTAGTCCTGGCATGAGGCCTTGACAATGTGGTTATGATGTCCGAAATTATGCATTCCATCATTATGAAATTGGCTATTGATATTTCATGTGATTATTCGACTAGTAGAATGTCCATGTGAATAATTATATGACATTATTTGATTTATATTTTCCATATGATGCTGGATTTAATGTTTAAAAGGATTTTGTTTTAGACTTATACATTTCCTTAAATGTTTATGATTATTTATGAAAGTTTCCTCTATATTTTTATCCTTACTGAGAATATAAGATCACCCCTTTCACATGTTTTATTTTTCCTAGGATGTGAAGAAGTTTATTATGATTAAATGATTTGAATAGACTAAGAGATAAGTGTGTGTTCTAAGGGGACACAATGATGTTGTTTTTCATTATTTCATGATGTAATGTAAAACTTATGTATGTATCTAGTACTTCCAATGATACAAAAATAATCATTCTTTCGAGAAATGATCTTTTGTTATAATGCCATTGTTATGTAATAATGCACTCAATCTGGGTAACTAGGGTCAGTGAATTACAATGGAGGATCTCAAATTGTAATTGTGACATTCCAGTGTGGGGAACATGAACTTGGATGGATCAGGTGTGATTGCATGGTCTATCCGGGGATGATCCTTGATGGAAGCATCGATGATCAATGTAACTAATTTGGAAGCATGAATCAGATGGACACACAGACATTTGGTTCAAATGGGACCTATCCAGGTTAGATATATAGGGGAAATAAATATAATTCATGTTTTTTGGATTACACTATATGTCATTTAATATTGTGACCCTTATTTTTAATGGTTTGGTGGATGGTTTTTTTATTGAATGGCTTGATAAAAATTCCTATATGTCTGTAGTGGTCATTGGTTTACCTTTGGTTGTGACATTTTTGGGTGACCAATCTTGGCCCCATCATTCTATCATATATGATGATTGATGGATCATGGGACAAAAATATCTTAAATGATTCCTTGATTGAATGAAACATACGATCCTATGGTGGGGGTGGGTCATCATTTTTAGTGATGATATACTAGTGTGTGGGGGAGAGTGTTAGATAGATATTGATCATTGTATGGTGTGATTGTTATTCTAAAATCGATGGATAAATGGGGACAAATTCGATGTTTTCCTTAATATGAGTTGGGTGTGGACTCAGAGGTGGTTTCGGTTTAGGTCTGAGAATTGGTGTTGGGACTAGGATGGTTTATGGTGATATGATTAGGGATTGGATTGGTGGTGAATCAGTACCCATCTTATTGTTCAATGGGGGAAATGGATGGTTGATGATCCCAATTTGTAATATAACTGTAATTCAGGTTTTAAATTTAGTGAATGTGTTTGGATGATCATAGGATTACCTCAGGGTTTTACAGAATCATGATTGGGTTGGTTAATAGTGTGTTAGTGACTAAAGCCATGTATTTTTGTGAAAGGATGGTTAGATGATGTTTGAATTACGTTCATTCATGAAATTGTATGTGGTGGGATAGAAACGAAAATGGGTGCATCGTTGGGTTATGATGCATAGGATTCAAATGTTAGTTAGAGCATTTCAAGGAAAATGTATAACTTATTGGATCAATTCTAAGGTGGTTAATTCTTTTCCTATGTTCTTATAAACATTTGAGAGTGGTGAATTGAGAACCGCATGGATGGGAATCATCAGAACACATATTTTGTTTTCTGATAAAAAATTCCGATTGAATAGGGTGTTGTTTCTTGAAATTTTCCTCATTATCTATGTCTTATGTTAGGAATAACCATGACATGGGTGAGAAATTGTAATATTAAACCTCATTTGTATTGGGGTAGATGGGTATATGAGAGATTCATCTTAGGGTCCTGGTGATGAATTCAAGTGTGTATTTTGTGTAGTGGTTTATGTATTCAAAATTCAAGTTGAGATCTCTAGATTCGTTGAGAATTCAATATTGGAATGAAATTTATGATTGAAACTAATGACCAATAATGGTTGTAATATCCATTAAACACCCAATAATACTTCAATAATATGGGATGTGTTATGGTGGTGAGTTTTTAAAACCATGTGTATACAGACAGATTTAAATTTGTAAGAGATGTATGTTTTTTTGTATTACAAAGAATGTCATTTTAAGAACCATTGTTTCCTAAGAGCAAGGAAGGTTTGAAACGCTTCAATAATTTTTTTTGAAAACAATTTCGGGTCAATTGGTAGATTTAAGTACTGAAAAGGATATAGAGAGAGACTATGTGCCTGGGGCTATAGCCTGCTACCACCAGCCAAAAGGGGTGCAATGGCCAAACAATGGGTTTTAAAATGGGAATAATTAAACTTCTTCCCATTCAGTTTTTTAGATGGTAAACACCTATTACCCTCTCATTTCTGGCTTTCAATGACCAAAGATATCCCATACCCATTATTTTTATTACCCCTTCATGTGGTGTGGTACTGGGAACCTTCCATTTAAATTCTTCAAAAAATCTTCTTATGATGATCTCAATTTGTCATATCCTCATATCTATTTATTTTTTTGGTTCTTCTAGTTAGGTATTTTAGAGAAAATTATGTTTAATGATTGTGAAATCATCATTAGATGTTGGGGATTGCATGTGGATTAGATTGAGGATATCTCGATTCAATTTCGTTATATCATCGTCAGTTGTTTCATTGGAGGTTTGTGGAAAAGTAAGCTTTTCAGGGGTTTTGGGAAAAATATGTTGTCTTGGATTATTTTTTTGGTTTCCATAGATAGTTTTTGACCCGAGTGAGTTCCCCTACTTTAGAACAGACCCTATGAGGATCAATGATATCTATTTGGATGAAATAAGAGAATCTTGTAAGTAGATGGATGTTTATGCGTAGGTGGTTTAGCTTAGTTAATTAATTTTGAGTTTTTGGTTTATTATATTTTGATTATGATTATTTATTTTGGATTTTTTGAGTGTGATATTGGGGTGTGGACAGTTTCAGTGTTCGCTATTATATTTGGATGATCTCGGGAAGGGTTAATCATAATAATATTTGAAATGGAATTATTCATTCATGTGGTATGTGTTCCTTATAGTTTGCCAATAGTGATGTTTAATATTTAAAATGAATTAATTATTCGGTATCAATGACTTCTCAGGTGATGGAATATTTATTAATCAAACCAAACCATTATATATTCTCCCTTGAAAATCCATATTTAAATATTTAGTCGACCTATTAGGTAAGATTTTATAATGGGACAATCTATATAGAACATTCCATTAATGTTTGACCTAATAGATTTGTATAGATTCTAAGGATGGAAATTGGGGTGTATGTGATGCCTTGTTTTTTATTCTTAAGTCGGTAGTTCATGTTAAATGTTTAAATGGGGGCATTTAAATTAATATGGGTCACCTCAAGAATGTGACTCTCTTTAAAGACAATGAAACCTCATTATTTGAATGTTTAATAGACAATCTATCAAGGTTTGTGTGTTGACCTTGTAATAAATATAATGGGTAATAAACTGAGTTAAAAGTATAATTATCCATGTTTTAGTACCTTGTTAGATATTATGTAACTTTATTTATTTGAATTAGATTATTTGGTCAGCATGAATAATTTATTATGGCTATAATACCTTGTTGAGATGGAATATGTTCTCAATAGTTAGACCATACTTTTATATTAAGCTATTGAAGATATAATGGTTCCAAAATAAGGAAACCATGGATGGGCTGATTGGGATTTGATCTGAGACTTTTTTAGGGATTATAAATATTATAGGAGTGAAAATTATATTCATTATAAAATTCCTTACACTGGCTCACCAAACAGATTATTTACTTACCGATGAGAGATAACAGTTCCCTAGGGGATTTCCCTTGGACGGGCTCAGTGGAAAGATGGTTATACCATTCCATGAGAGATACTTGGTCCCCTATGTCTGATAACTAGGATGGACTCAAAGGGTTATGATTTACAGCCCACTGAGTGTGATACATGTGATTCCTTTATGAATCATATTGGATGAACGCATAGAGTGTTGGGTATTTGTAGTGATACAAGTGTGATATTTGGGATCCACTATATAGTTTTACATTGATGAGAGTTAGATTACATTTATTAAAATTATAGATACACCATCTCGATAATTCCAAGAATTTTAATTTATAGAATTAATGTATTTATTTTCCAAGACAAATAACATAGTTCGGTTCAGTACATACTTGTTTTTTTCCTTTTAAAATCTCAGTTATCTTCTTACATGCATCCTAGAGATCTCTTATTCACCCTTGTTATTAATTTCAAGGCCTCCTTCCATTTAGGGATATCTTTCCGTGGCTGATGTTTGTATTATTGGGCAGTTTTCTTTGAGGAACCCAATCCAAATTGATTTACTTATTTATTTCTTGCTTCAATTATATAATTATAAGAACACTACTCATCTTATATGCATAGACTATTTTATTCTAGAGACAATTAGTGGTGAACTAAAGAATATATCTCACACCCTGCTCATGCTTCCCATGGTACCAAATAAAACATCATGATAATAGGTGTAGATAAAGGGAAGCATCCAAGTTTTGATGTTTGATTCTGTGTATAGGGATTGAGTATGAGGGTAGACGACCATGCCTATGCTTAAGATTATAGTATTGGATGATTTTTGTATTTTTGTCATTTTTAACTTATTGTATATGACTATTTAACTTTTATCCCATTTACTTAATTTTTGTAATTCTTGATGACATGAGAATAATTTTGTTACTAATATTGATTTATCTTTGTACTATTTATCTTTGTGAATGAATTATTATTCTACTACTTATAATTTATTACTTCTTTTGATACTTCTATTTGTTTATTCTATTATAGATTACTCTGATCATAACGGTATATTCCCCTAGCATACCATCACATACCCTCACTTATATTCAGAATCCTCTGGCATATGAGGAGGCATGTTTGAGGTCTCGTAGACAGCTCTCTTAGGGAACCACAAAGTGGCTTCCAAAGTGGGACACTACAAAGTGGTATAAGAGGACTCTATATTTTTTTTCTTTTGTCTTATTTTGTGGTAATTAGATAAAAGAGTATAATGTATCGGAATTCGGTAATGATCATATTCAAAATAGTTTCTACCCCATGTATAGGGGAATCCCAAATTACCCAGGATGTGTTATTGTTGGTATTGGTTTCTTCCTATTACAGTTGTCCTAATTTCACCATTGGGTGAAGCACTTGTTCAGTGGAGTTATTATTATTGATATAATTATTTTTGTTGATTTATTTTTCCATGGACTCACATGGAAAGGTGGTATCACTTCATTCATCATATTAGGTGCTTTAGGACTCACTTTTCATGTTTTATTCCATGACATATTTATAATACTATGTGTATTTCTTGTATTTCCTATGATTTTTTTAGTGACATGAATATTATATATGAAAATGTTGAAATGGTTTTTGAAGGGTTAACAAAATTGGATTAATTTAAGTGTCTATATAAATCTAAAATGTGTTTTCCACACATATTGATGATGAGAACATAATTAACTAATTATTGCATGTTTGATCCACATAGCACTAGTCCCATTGAATGAAACATTAGATGATTTGATTGATGCAATTCCAATTTTAATTTATGATTCAGGTAATTTTATAAATTTTTTATGGTGGTTCATTCATTAAAATCATTACACATGGACTATTACATCCTAATTCTGGGCATAAATTATAGTTCTTAGTTACTTGACATACAAATAGAAATTTATTAAGAGTTTGGACCTTTATAAATTAGAAATATTGATTCATCTAAATAGAATGTGATATCTATATACATATAAATTATTATGAGCTTAAATAAATTAGTGTTTTAAAATGAACACGTTTCTACTAAATGCTGATGAAAATTGAAAAGTGAATAGAATTTTCATCTATACCTTGAAATTGAATCTCCAGGTATTGGAACCTCTATTCTATGATGTGAGACCATGGCCTTGACCGATCCTTAGCAGTTGTTAGTAGGTTGTTTCTCTTATGATCAGTTGAAATCTTTTTATATCTTAAACATAAATTTAGCAGTAGGCAGAGAGGTGTAATTATTTTATAAAAAGGATTTGTACCTATCCATTCATGTTATTTCAATTCATATTTATTGTTAAACCCTATATGATGTGTGTGGTGGGAATTTGATGATATTTGAATCCATAAAATCATCAAGTCATATGCCAAGATGGTGGTGATGACCATGCTTTAGTGGTGGCGGGCCCTGACACACTTATATTACCTATGTAGTGCCAATTGAGGCACCTCTTGTTGATTTTCCATTGGTCACCAATGATCATTTTGAGGTAGATTCTTGAGCTTCATGCATTTAGTATAGAGAGATCCATAACAGACCCCAAATATGATAGAATTGACGTGGTAATTCTAGTATTTGAATATAATATCCTTTTTGGGGGTAGAGGATATTAAGATATAGATTCTTGGCCAAAGGCCATGTTATCAATCTTCGGGCATATGAATATGCCTATAGAGAAGATGGTTAAGATTACCACCTATATGTTTTGCGAATCAACCACGAGTTGGTGGGATTTCATCTCTCATGATAATCATTGTTTGGGTATGTTATGAGAGGAATTATAAATATCCTTCTATGATAATTAATTTTTACAAAATTTGAATGAAAACTACGCTAGAGAGTTTATTAATCTATAATAGTGATCTATGTCTAGGATATTGTATTATTATAATTTCACTAGGATTCTACATTATTCAATGAATCTAGTTAGTGTTTAGTTGATGATTGTGGGGTAGTTTGAGGATGGGATTACATATTCCATCTGATCATAGGCGATTGTCTTTTAAATGAACACCATTTAAGAGATACTGAACTAGGCTCCCATCACTGAGAGGAACACGATAGAAGCTGAAAGCGTGAATCAATGTTGTTTAGTTTTGAAATGTGAGATAGTTTCTCTAGTGGTAGGAAATGTTTGTTTCAAGTATGCTTATACTGGTGGAATTGGTTATATGGTAAATATCGATAGTTATGTTGTGTTACTCCAGTGTGGTAGGACATTCCATAAGAACTCCAAATGTGCGAGTGACCTGATTGAGTGTCATACTTGAAGTAGGATGGGTCACCATCAGTGTTTATGTCATAATTTCTCTACATTTCCTAGTGATATGGGATCTGTAAAAATATCACATTTGATTAGATGATTAGTAGATCCACGTCAGGCAGTGAGTTGTTCTAATACTATCCGATTAGGCTAAGGAGGTCATTGTGCATGGGGTTTTCAAGCAGTAGAGGTGTTCTGCTAGCAAAGTGAGTCTGCTCAGGGTAGTCAGGTTTCCTCTTAGGGCCACATATCATGCCATATATATGTAGGGTATCCTACACCTATGGAGAAAAGTCCGTGGACTTCTATAGTATGATGTAATATTATAGTAGACTCTAATTTAGTTTCTTCTTTATATGCGATAGGTGCTACACACTCATTGATATCAATGTAAATAATGAAACTTATAGGCATAGATATAGAGTACTTTAGTCATGTGATAACTCTTGAGAAACCATTAGGGGTTGAATTATAGTGTATACTCTAGTGCAAGGAGTTCCCCCTTGATATAGTTGGGTACCGTTTTTTGTGGAATTTTTTTTTCTTGAGATGATTGGATTTCGTGCAATTCTCATGAGGGACTAGTTCATTCTATACCATGACCATGTTGATTAATATCCTTATAGAGTGTATTTTCTATCACCCGACGGTAGTTCTAATATTCATAAGGAAGAATGGGATGTCTAATAATTTTGATATGTACATAAACATTGTTGGATAGATAGAGTGACATCCCAAATGTCTAGTCTATTTATGAGCGATTAGGGAACCGATCATCTGGAATTATATCCTATGGTGGATATTTTCAGTGATGTATTCCCAAAATAATTCTCCGATTTACCTCTTTTGAGAGAGGTATAGATCACCATTGGGCTTGTTCAATGTGAAACACTAGTGTCCATTATTCCCTATATGATTGGACCTATAGATATTTAGAAACTCAATAATCAGTGGGATGACTTGGCTAAAAAGGGTTTTACATGACCAAATACCTCTCCATTAGGTTCACAAGTACTTTTTTACTATAATTTAGATGATACCCTTAGGTTGTGTGTGGATTTTTAATGATTAAACTAGTTTACGATTATGAACTGGTATCCACTGAAGAGAGTTAGTTTTCTCTAATATATATTTTAGGTCAAGCTACCATCATGTGCATGTGAGATCATCAGACATACCACATACAACATTTTGTAGTAGATATAGATTGTATGAGTACCTAGTTTTGTAATTCGACCTCACGAACACACTCACTATTTTAATGGCTCTCGTGAATAAGGTTTTCCACCCATATCTAGATTCATTCATTGTATAATTTTTAAATGACATCTTAGTTTATTCTCATACCATACATGATCATTTCAAACATCTTGAGATCAACCTGAATACACATAGAGAGATATTACTGTATGATAATCCCCAAAAATTTAAATTTTGGAATGATAAGGTTCACTTAATGGGTTATATTATTTTAGATAATGGAGTATCTAATGACCTTGAGAAGCTGAGTGTTTTAGTCTCCTGGGAACAAAACAATAATATATTTGAGATATGTAGTTTCTTATGGATGCCTGGATATTAAAATAATTTTATTCCAGAAATATCATTCCTTGCAGTTACTCTTACTGGTTTGAGTAATAAGGGTGTGAATTTATTATGGTCTGAATCCTAAGAGAAATATTTTTAGGAATTGAAAGGGAGACTGACTTCAATGCCAATACTGATTCTTCTAGATTCGGGTGGGATCTTTACTCTTTATTTTGAAGCTTTAGAATTTAGTCTTAGAGAAGTTATGATGTAGGGATATTGGGTTATACCATATGAGTCCCACTAGTTGATACCTCATGAGAAGAATAAACCTATGATTGACCTCAATATAGTAGTCATTGATCATTATTTATGACGTTGGAGGCATTATCTATGAGGAGAATGGTTCATCATTTACCCAGATAAAAAAATTGTCAAATATATTATATCATAGTGTGGACTATATCTTAGGATTCATAGTTTAGTAGAGTAACTAAAATTGTTTTACATTGTGATTTTTTATACACCCATAAGGGCATTGAGTGAGAATCCTTAGACATAGGCCATCTAGGAAGCTATTAGTGAGTGGAAACTGATTGAAATATTTTTTGAGATTCACCGAGAGGTTTAGAAGTGTCATGAGAAACCTGTTCTTGCAATGTTAGTTGTAAAATCCTCTCTTATTGAATGGGTAGGGATGAGGTAGATTTAAAATCCAAAGGGCCTAGTCCGGAGGGAGAGTGCCTTATGGGAGAACCCACTTCTTGGTTGGGTTTTTGATGAGAATGAGGTTCTTCTCTTTAACAGGCATGTTTGTTTAACTATAGACATACAAGAGAATTTGATGTCTGAATCTAAACCCTCTATATGGGAATTTCACCCGAGGAATACCAATATATACTAAGAAATATGTCATCAATATTTGTGGCTGGGTATCAAGAGAGAGATTATAGGATTTATCACTATGAGCTCCAATTGTTAGCAGGTGAAGGTTGAGCACCAGTGGAATTCTATACATATATTTCCATTGTACATTCCATATTGGAAATGAGATGATGCCACTATAGATTTCATGATGGGCAAGCAAATATCTCTTCATGTTAGTGATATATTATGGGTGATCATTGATAATTTGAAAAAGTTATCACACATTCTACCAATTCGAGAGAACTTCATAGTTGATGATCTTAGGAGGTTTTATATTCATGAGGTTGGGCATCTTCGTGGTGTTTCTTGTACTATAATTTCATTTCATGATGCCTTGTTTACATGATGGTTCTGGAAGGGGTGCAAAAATCACTGGTTTCATAGGTGCTACTAAGTAAAATATATCACCCTAATACCAACAGGTATTCTAAGAGAATGATACCAGTGCTAGAGGAAATTCTGTGATCATGCGACCTAAATTTTAGAGGTTTTTGGAAGAAACAATAAACTCTTATTTATTTATACTACAAAAACATAATTCATGAAAATTTTCAGATGGCTCCATATAAGCCCTTCAATGGTAGTCCATTCCATCCATCATGTTGCTAGTTAGAGAAACATGAGAAAGCACCACTTGGTCCCTGTCCAGTTCATTATACATCACTGTAGGTACCACTGATTCAGAAATGAATGGCTATAAATTAGTCTAGATAGATTTTTTATAAAAATAATCACCATGTACCTCTAGAGTTTGAGGTTGGAAATCTTTTATTTTTAATAGTTTCACATATATTTGGTCATAGAAAGATTAATCGATGGGGTAAGCTATTGACTTGTTATATTGGTCCTTTCAAGATTGTGGATAGATTTGGGTTTGTATCTTATAGGTTGGCTTTACCTCTTAGGTACCAGGACATAGACAATGTCTTCCATGTATCATAGATTCACCATTTATATTATAACTCATCTAATTAATTTGATCCTAAGGACATTGAGCTAGATGAAGATGTGTACTTTATGTAGAATCCAATATGTATCATTGACCAGAGCATGATTGATCTTCGAGGTAGGTCAGTTCCTCCAGTGTGGGAAAATGGTAGAACATACATGTACGAGATGAAAACTGGGTGAAAGAGTCTAATATACATGCCTAGTGGCTGGAATGTTTCACAAATGAGGTTTTACTACCCTATAATGGGAATCTTTGGGACAGGTTGTTTCAAGGAGGGGAGGTTGTAACATCCCAGATTTTCCATAATGTAAAAAAACTTTATTTTTTAGTTAAATTATTATTCTTGGACCTAATATGTGTTCCTAATGAGTTTGTGGATGTTATGAGGGTGTTAGAGGCTTTTTCAGAGCCCCAAGCCATGAATTTTGGAGAAAATAGTTGGGCTGCATGGTTAATATAAACATTTCCACCTATGATTCACATTATGGTTATAAAATTTAGTGTGTTTTAGTGAAAATTATAGGGCCATATAGTTTTCCATAACAATGAATCCTAGGACAACCACCTTTGTTAGTGATGTATAGATATTAATAGGGGTGTTTCATTGTCTGTGCACGGTTAATAAAATTGTGAGACCAGCCCACACGAGAGTTGTCCTAGAGAAGTATCTAGCACATGGTTGGCACATAATTTGGTCAACCATTTTTCCAAACCCAATGTCCCATTAGAATATAAATGATT
Source organism: Viscum album (assembly GCA_963277665.1). NCBI lineage: Eukaryota > Viridiplantae > Streptophyta > Magnoliopsida > Santalales > Viscaceae > Viscum > Viscum album. The sequence goes on along the minus strand of OY728162.1, from coordinate 1,367,485,965 downwards.
TTATTTTGTAAAAAGTATAGTGTTCCAATATATCTCCACATTTTTTTGATGAATCACAAAATCTTTACTTTTATTATAACATGGTTGTTAAGTGTTTCATATTGTAATTATATTATTATATGTTGTAAATTTTTTATCTCACTATGTTCATGTTATTTATCTTATGAAATTCAGAGAACATATTTAGTTTCCTGGGATCAGAATGTGTCACATAATACATTATCTTATGATGATAAAATACGTTACTCAATAATGATATTTATTTCGAATGAGAATATGAATTTACTATATTATTTGGATAAAAATTTTCATAGACTGAATAACTTCATGAAAACCATCTCTTTATCTTATACTGGAAAATCGTCTTACATTTCATCAATAGATGATTCTCTCCTGAAGTCAAGTCACATTATCATATGGAAGAAATTCTATAATGTATGGTACGTTCTTCCCATTTAATTTGATGATCTAATAATATATAAAATCATGATTACTTTTCTAAACTCAGGATAAGTCCTTTAATACCCTTTGAGTACATCATAAGTGGTTTATCAAATAGACAAAAGAACAGTCTCGACAAAACATTCAATAAATAGAAAAACCTAATGAAAACTGAAATCTATGATGTTGAGTTTACAAAGGAAATTCCATTTTTGGAAGGCATGGATACACACTCTCTATTACCTATCATATAAAATTTAATTCTGGTATTATTCAACTTTTAGAATTAACCTATTCTTATGTTTGAAAAAGAATAGAATAGGAATATTCTTCAGTAACTCATAAAAAAGAGAATGGAAAAATTATAAATAAATAAGACAATTTTTCTTGTCCCTATCGAAAGCCCAAGATCTATTCATATTGAAAATAAATTTCTCTAGTACGAAGCTTATCAGATTTATCATTTTCAATTAATATCATCCCAATATAACCCTGAATATTTTCTTTTTTTAGGATGAATCATCATCTACTGTATTTTACTGCATGAAACTGTGTTCCGTTCCTATATCTATTATACACCTTATTTTGAGTCTGTACAAGAATGTGGTTAATACCGAGTATAGGTATTGTAAATTCAGAGCATTTTTGAAATATATTAGACCTTATTACTAAGTGACAACTACTTACAATTAGTGGGGAACACATGTTAATGGGTTGTTTAGTGAAAATCACCAAGCTCGCGGAGAAGAGCGTTAATGGAGTAGACTAGGTGATTTCTATTCCCCAAAAAACATTAAATATAAGAGTCAATTTTCCTTTCAAAATATCTTATTTTTCACTACATATGCTCTAAATAGGTATTTTTGATCATACATATCATGAAGTGGGTGGTTTTGCATGAAATTATTTTGGAACTCAATTCAACCACATCTTGAGTGAGTCAGTCTTTCATTACCTGGGGAAATAATTGGTTTCAGAGCATGTGACTATCAATTTCACCACTATAAAAATCTTATTTATAAAGATAAAATATTAAAATATATTCTATGGATGATAATAGAGAAGTATTTTCAATGGTAAGAGCTCAATAATTCAATTGTGAGAACTAAGGTTGCCAGAAAGATAATATGATTATCCACCTGAAATATCATTTTCTGAAAGTTTATTTCAAATCTTAAGACCTAAGATATTCCTAAGACTAATCTAGAAACTTGGGATCCTACAACTGATGAAAACTATGATTTAAATTCCATAGCTATGAATTCTATCATATTTGGGTTAGGACTAGAGGAATTAACCTTAATCTGTTAGTAGCAGAGAATGCATGAAATATGGACTACTATAGCAGTAGCATATGAAGGCACTGAAAATGTGAAAGCCCTTATATATGGTACAACCAAAAATATGTGTGATACTTATAATATTGATGAAGTATAAATTATTTTTAAACTAAATATAAGACTCACTAAGATCGTGAACAATATTTCTTCTCTAGGAACACCTATCACTGAGACTAAACATGATTTGAAAGTGCTCAGAGTACTACCACCCTAATGGATTGAAATGTCAACTTATATTAGACATTATTAAGTAGTGAATTTATTTCAAATAAAAGATATCATGATTTATGAATCTGAAATAGAAACTACTGAATATAATCCCACCACAATCAAAAAGGAAAATACTACCTTGAAATGTCTACTTGTAAAGATAAATGAAAAAGAATAAGAACATATGTTTCTGATGAATCTGAAGAGGACGACCCCTCAATAAATATTGAATCAATTGATTGGGTTTCTTAATTTTCAGGAAAGTTAAAAAAAATTCTACCACAAGAGATAAGGATTTAGAAGATCCTTCAATGATAATAATAAAATATGGTGATTACTCAAATGAGTGAAGAAGAAATGAATGAAAAATGTATATAAGTTATCCACAGAGATCATTAAACATAGGATCAAATTTCATCACATTAAATCACATGATTATTGAGTGTGGGATAAATGAATGAATGTACACCATAAATTATGTATATTTTTATCATGTTGGTTACCCTTGACTTGAAATATTTATGGCTATTCAAAATACAAAAGTTTAGAATGGAAAAATCAAATGATATTTTTGGCTGTATAACAAGGGTATATAATGATTCATGGGAGGGATTAATAAAAGTGATAATGGATCTATCATCACATGGAAATAATAATTTTATTAATTTTTATTCAAAAATCATACCTCAATATAGGCAATTGGAAATAAATAGTCATAATTTAATGTAGGTTCCTGAATAAAAACAAGAAATAGAGGATCCCTTATATTTATAAGATTCTTATAAAAGCATTGAAGGATCTTATTAAGATCATGGAAAAATATTATGAGGAATATAGAGAGGTAATGTTAGATTAATGTCATGATCCAATGGTTTTTATTGATGAGTAATGGGATTTTGGTTGTGATTATAGAGAAAAACAGAGATGAGTTCTTTATTAATTTCCAACCACTAGTTTTAGAATCAATATGATAAAGTAATCAAAACCACAAACCACCCCATGTTTTTTCCTATAGATTAATTCAAATATAATTGGTTTTCATTATTTAATAATTATAAGAACTTGTATAATTAAATTAATACAAATGGTGATGTATTAGTGAGTCAGGTTTATATTTTAAAAATGTAATTTATAATATATGTTTTGGAGGATTCATTAAGGGTTTATACATTTCATAAAATAACATAAAAAATATTTTAAAACATATATATATATATATATATATATATATATATATATATTAAACCTTTAGGTTATTTATTAAATCACTTATGGGTCATTAAGATTTCATAATACAAACTATATATTTATACAATATTTAATTTTTACCAAAAAAATATATTATATGCAAACATTATAAAAAATTCACCATGGGGTAATTTCAAAATTATTATTCCAAAAATAATATTTATTATATAAAAATAATTCTCTCTATATATGAAATATTACACTTTTAAATAAAAATCCCTATTATTTGAAAATACATATTTTTTGAAAATAATAATTTTACGTCCCTTATAAAAGTTTATATTTGAATTCATAAAATTATATGATAATTTTTATTTAATAAATAATATTTAATAATAATATTTTATTAAAATTTCATTTATTTCATAAATTCATGAATTAATCAAAAATAATATCTTGATTTAAAATGTGTATTTCTGAAAAACACATTTTGAGTTTCATCATACTAACAAATAATCTTATCGAACCCATTATTAATTCATTAATAAACTAAAAATAAAAGGAAATAAATATAATAATTTATAATAAAGAAATAAAAATTAAATTTTTCGGGTTGAAATACATAACCCCTTCTTACACTAGCAAATGCACTAATTGTCAGCTACACCATGGTGAGATTTTAATTTGGTTGTTTGAGTTAGATGATTTCCATTGTGATATCGATGAACTTGAAATTGTCCAATAAATAGTTTCTCTCATTCATTATTTTTTGAATACCATCTTAATTTTTTTCATTGGAAAGATCTACTGATATTGTCTCCCATAACAACTCTAATGATTGGGATTCATATTGTATGATCCTATTGGTCGAGGAAATTACTTCTTCTTTTTTTGTTAATTGTATTTATAAATACCCTTGATTTATACTAATCATGTGATCACTATATAATGGTCATATTTTCAATTTTTATGATACATAATGGTATTTTAAATTCAAAAAATGGTATAATGGTCGGATTCAATTAAATAGGGGAATGTTTTTTCTATAACTAGATTACATAATAAGACATTTATTATTTCATAAATAGATTTTCAGTTAAAAAATATCATGTCATTACATACAAACTAGGTATACATTTTTTATATTTTTTAGATGATAAATCCTTCCAATTTGCATTTCATATGATGAATCATGTAAATATTGTAATCTCAGTTGAATTTGAATCATGCTAAAGACATGGTAGTCATTTTGATGGGTGATCCTTATAAATCAATTATGCTAACTATGTGTGTGTTCATATTGATGTGTAATAGTAACCCAATATTCAATTTGACTTGTGACGATGGATGTTTCAAAAATACACATATAAGATATTTTAATCCCCACAAACCTTCTCTCAAGGAATTTTCATTTATCAGGAGTGTCCTTTTATAGTGGTGTCAAAACCTAGTTGCCTTCATTAATTATCTATCATTTCAAGAATAGAGGAAAATAATACATCAATTAATGAATATAAAGATTATAATTTTATATTTTAAACAATTTTTATCTAGATATAATTTAATAGTAAGTGGATTCCAAGATTAAATAGGAAAACAGTTATATATAGAAAAATTATATTTTTCCATTTTTATTATCAATGAGTATTGATATATTAAAGTCTAAAACATATGGTAATACTCCAGTGATAAAAATGAAAACTATGAAAACATTTGATAGAAAGAATCTGCAGATTAATAGAAATTATCAAAATGAAAAACAATCAAATATTTTTTAGTAGAGTTTTGTCAAGATAAAATGGATCATGGTAGTAACTGGAATATAAGACCGGTGAAGAAATATCAGTGAAAGAAATAAAAATGTGATGAGAGATAACCTTTATGTTTTGACATTTATTTATAATACCTTCATATTATTGAAGATGAAATATTAAATGTCTTTATTAATCATTTAATGAAATTTTTGGAACCATTAGAGGATTTTGTGAACATTCCAGAAGTACTATGATTTTATAAAAGGAACTACATATTTTTATATGTATGTTGCATGAAATATTCCCATAACATGGTGAATGTGATATTTTTAATGTTCCATTATTATATTTAAGAATTGTCCTTATTTGATATGAGATTTGTAAGGGAAGTGACTTTTAAAAGAATAGTATGTTTGAAAATTGAATTTATATTAAAGTATTAACGTTTAAGAAATAATTATTTTCAAAAGAAGTGTATTAAAATAAGTTATTAGTTAAAATATACAATTAAAAGTAAAATGGAACTCATAATTAGATGTGTTTGATGTGGAAATGGTTTTCTTAAGGGGTGATTCCAAAAATCTGTTTCAGGTGTCGATCCGTAGTAAAACTTGAAAAAAATTCTCTATTGTTGAAAAAATATGTTTCTGAATATGATTATTATAGAACAATGATATCCTCTAAGAAAAAAAATTGAAAATGAAAAATGAATATTTTCTTCAAAAATTATTTGTATTAATTTCCCTAAATAATTATAAAGAATCATTAAATAAATGTTGTAATAAAGTGATTATAGTGAATAAGAGGGTGTATATGAGACTTTAAATGAAGTCAATGATAACTAATTTATTTTTAAGTGAATGAGGATGAATATTCATGTCATAAATTTAGTGGTATTTTGTCTGAGGAAAAAATAGATATCAATTTTATGTTTATGTAATAACTGAAGCATTGTCTTAGAAATAAATAAAATTATGGATAAGGGGATAAATAATTCAAATAAATATAATCAATATAAAATGAAAAATTATTTCTTATAGGGAAAATTTCATTGCTGTTGAATAATATTAATAACATGAAGTAATTAATTTATAAAAAAATTATGTAAATATTGAAATGGAATAATGTTTAAAATTTTTGGATGTGGAGATTGATAATGTATTTTTGAATTTTATCTTAAATAAAATGGAACTAGAAAGTAAATAATGAACAGTCATAATTTTATTTAATAAATTAGTGAAATACATAGAAAACGTTTACGATAGACATCAATGATTTATATAAAGATGATTATCATGTTTACTAATTAATTAAACAGTAAATGGGTGAAAATGATCTTGTAAATGAGGATAAAATATAAGAGAGGAATTCATAGGTGAAAGATATCATATTTTTGGTAAAACAGATTGATTCTCGAGAAATATCTAAATTTCTAGAAAAATGAATAGAAGGTAATACCAAACTACTTATTGTGTTTTGAAAAATTATATAAATAATCCAATAACTAAAAATATTATAATGGGATACTATAAAATTCGGTTTTCTCAAAACGAAGAAACCATTGGTAATAAAATTATTTAAAAATATAGGTGTTAATAAATTTATTGTAACATGTTTTCCAAGGTAAATATGCATTTTATTGATATTGTTCGATATATGGTTTCATTGGGAACATAGAATTGATTTTTTTTAATATCAAATAATTACATAAGAATATATGGATTGATAAGATAATATTTATATGGTGTAAGTCCCCTAAAAAATGTTTAAAAAAAAACAAATCTCTATTGAAGGTTGATATTAGAATATGACTAGGTATTGAATGTGTTGTCAATTATTTTTTTAATGGATAAAATTTTACTTCAACATGTGGGTGTGATAGTTTTTTTATTTTTTAACTATATAAATAGTTTTGCTGACATTCTATATATTAACTTGTTATTCACAAGATCTATGAAATTATTCGAGAAGATATTTTTTATCTATCCCGATTTAGTAGTTTTTATTATGTTGTTTAATATGTAATAATGATGTATATAAAGGTCACTGTTATGGATAACATGATACTATTTGTTAATGTTTTTGATTTCAATACCGATTTCACTCATGTAGGCCTAGAATGATTGAATAATGTTTCATTTCTACATGTTATTGGTTTTAATGTGATTTATATTCCTTAGATAGAAACATAATGTAATTGTTGATATTTTATTAAGATAATCGATTATTATAATAATATATTAAGGAATGATTTTATTGAAACATTGGGTGATATAGTAGAGACTCAAGGAGGGGATATATTTATCATTTTGTATTTTATTGTAAAAACAAAAATCATATTCAAATAATTATAAAATTATGTTTATTATTTGGAATAAAAAACATGTAAATATATTGGGGTGTTTGTGATTTTTTTGACAACTAATGAAGTAATATGGAAGTGTCATTTATGTGTAGGTTCTAGGTGCAACGAAAGCATATGAGGGACGATGCCCCTACATTAACTTATTCCATATTTAATGAACAATATGAGATCAATGCGACGATGAACACTGTGATCCACAAAATTTATTAAAAGAAATATGGCCAATGGATAGACACCCAAGACCAAGAGAGAGGATCAACATAATGTGTTTATAATTTATTTAATTAAATAATAAATACCTTTAAGGTTATTATATCTTTTTTGATGCATTCAGCCATAGATATGTAGGTGTTCCATCATTGAGTTGTAGAGACCAAGGGTAGATATCTTCTAGAGGTGATCCAAATTTTTTCCACATATCATCAAACATCGTCGAATGAGTCTTAAGGTGCTAGCAGGAAAGATCATTGCACTTGTGATTTCTTCCTTCAATCACCCTGAGAACCATTTACAAAGCATTCTCCTTGATATGATTGAGGAGGGTCTCTCTTTCTCTTGAAAGTGATATTGGAGAGCGATGAACTCACTAATCATGAGATATTTTCACCTTTTCATTTCTCTAACACAATAGGCGTCGCTTGGATTTCCCTTAGATAATGAGAGAATAATACAACAAGGCATTAATTTCACTAGGGTAATAATATATAATTTGCACAAGTGCCTTTAATTATTTCATTAATCCTAGAGAAACACCCCTATAAAATAAATACTACAAAATTATTATTTCCTGACATGTCTTTATGTTATGATTTATAAATAAATATATTTTAATCAAGTAATATTGAATACTATTATTTATCACCAGACCATTAAACTCAGTCCGTCAATCCTGCCCAAATTTTATTAATTATTTCACTCATAATATATACTCTTGAATAACTGGTTATGGAATAAATGGGATCAGTCATACATGAATAATTATTAAACCATTCCCAGAAATATTATTTATTCAAATTGTCCAATAATAAATTATTTATTTGAGATACCGGATACACTTAGTGTGTGACTCTCTAGGCCTCTTTTGTAGTGATATTAGGAGTACCTACCTAAATCCATGGATAGAATCTAGCAACATTCCAGGGAACATATAGAGAATAACATTATTGTTTCAATGACATGTCACCTCAAACAAAAACTTATATTTTAATATAATCACAATATCAAAATACCTTCAATTGAGCAGTTTTCATGCCTGTTCCATCAACCTATTTTCTCGATATGTAATTATTTGACTTTCTGGAAATAGAAGTTTCCTACATAACACTAGGGAAAGGGATTTATTTAGTCCATATCAATTTCATAAAAGGTAATAAGATATTATCATCCTTTAATGAATAGACAGGATAAATCCTTTCTCACATTATTATTTAATTAAATATTACAAATGAAACTCCCAACATATTCAACCTCACCACGAACATGTGTCATCAAGGATTTCATAACTTCATAAAAGTATGAGACTCATAATATGAATTAATAATAATCATAATTCCTATGTTCCAATATAAACATGTGTAGATAAAAAAATCCAATGACACTTATACATGTGGATTTCCTAATTCAGGTCTCGTTCTCATAATAGCTTATTCGATATTACCAAGGGCGTACACCATGAGAAGGTGCCTCAATGTCCTATGAGTCTCAACCTTTAATATCATGTATCATTTTTTCCCTCAAACGATATCATCCAACCATAGAACATATATTTTATAATTGTGTCAGAGAACTTCTGCGTTCTCAATATATTGTGGAACTAGTATGAACTTTTAGTGTGAAAGAAACTCTTAAGACATTATCACATAAAATGTTATGAAAAAGAACAATCGTAATGTCATAAATAATTTATTAATATTCAAATAAATTATTATAAGTCATCATAATGTATAAAATAAGTTGTTTTTATGGCACCAACTCCAATAGACTCCCACATTCACTAGAGCCAACTGTTAAGGACCTTCAGTCTGCTAACTCTCACATGATACTCAAGATTCTACTAAGATATCAATTTAGTAAAGGGGTCCACCAAATTTTCTTTCATGGATACTATACTCACTGAAACATCACCCATTTGATAAAACTCTCTCAAGATGTGATACGTCCAGAGTAAATTCTTTGTCCCTTGATGTTACCATGTCTGTCTTTCATGATCTCATGCTGTAGTATTATAACAATACAATGTGATATGGTATTTATTGATAGGTACCACATCAAGATCATAGAGAATGTTCTGAATATAGATGGATTCCTTGTCTACATAACAAACTGCCATATGCTAGGACTCCACTGTTGAATCATCTACAACTGGATTCTTTGAACTCTTCCAGCTCACAGCTCCTCTGTTGAGATAGAATACAGATCCTGATTGTGACTTCGGATCACTCTGATCTGTCTAGAACCCATCATCATAATACCCTCTAATGAAAATTTCCTCATCTCTTATATACACCAGGAAAATATAATTTGTTATTCTCAGATACTTAATAATAGACTTAATAATAGTCTAATGTTATTATACTATATCTACTTGATATCTGCCTACCATGCACAGTGCATAGGAAACATCATGTCTAGTACATAGCATGGAATACATGATTGATCCAATCCCCGAATTGTATGGTATATTACTCATTCTATATTTCTTTTGTTTTTTGGGGACACATTTTCTTAGAATGATTTATGCTATGTGACACTAGAACCAATCCTTTATTGGATTGTTCCATAAAAAATATCATTAGTATCTAGTCAACATTTTTTCTCTAACTTAGTCCATGCAGCCTCTTGGATCTATCACAAATGATATTGGTCCCTAGAATTAAGGATGATTTGCCTAATCCATTCATGGCGAATCACTTGTTAAATAAGTTATTAAAATATTGAAAGGATAGTATTTTGTTTCCAGTAGGTTATATGTCATCAACAAATTACACTAGGATAATGATCGCTTTACCACTAAACCTTTAATAAACACATGCATCACATTCTTTTTTAATAATACCAAATTATTTTATGAATTCATTAAATTGAATTTTCCATGACCCAGATGCTTGATTCAATCCATAAATGATATTTGATAATTGAAAATCCTTTTTTGAATCACCCGGTGTCACAAACCCTTATGTGTGTGTGATATAGACATATTCTTGAGGGTTAACATTATAGAATGTAGTTTTGACATCCATAAAACAAATCTCATAGTCATGGAAAGCTATGAATGAAAATATGTTTCTGATGGATTTAAACATGGAAACTGGAAAAAACAATTCATCGTAGTCAGTTACTTGATGACATTTAAACCCACTAGACCTTCTTTATAGGTACATACATTACCATCTATGTGTAGTTTCCTCTTGAATACCCATTTAAACCATCAACTAGAATATATAAAATTACCCAAACATGGTTCTAATAAATAGAATCCACCTCAGTATTCATATCTTCCTTCAATCTTTCTACGTAGGATCTATCTACTATACCATTTTAAGAGAGAGGTTAATCATTTTCCAACAATAATGAGTCACCATCCTTGGTGATAAAAAACCTTATCTCTCTGGTTCCCTTATCTCTCTTATACTCCTTCAAAATACTCATGTTTCAGGAACTACCTCTTGTAAGGGGACCTATTGAAATTGTTCCTATATCAAATCATGTGTATCTTAAGCATCAACATTATCAAAGTGAATCTTTCTACCACTATAATTTTTGAGGATGTGCTTCCTCTCAATAAAGAAGACTTATATGAAAGCCTTCACATTCTTGGTTGAGGGGTTGTATATGTAGTATCACTTTTTCTCATTGGGATAACCTATTAAGATATACTTTAGGCCATGTGGTTCATGTTTGTTTCCTGAGAAATCCTAAAAAAACTCCTCTCTTCCCCATATATGTGTATACGATAAAATGTATTTCTATCCAATCCATAGCATGAAGGGGATTATGTTTACCGCTTTAGTAGGTTTTCAGTTTAATATATATTCCACATTTTTAATGAATATCCCTAAAAGAATAATAAAAGATTTACCTAACTCATCATTTACCTTACCATGTCAAATAAGGTATGGTTCCTCCTTTCACTTACACCATTCCTCTGTAGTGTATAAGGTGGAGTGAATTGAGATGGTTTCCCAAACTCCCATAAAAAGTTGTTGAACTCTTGGTTATGATATTCTCAACCTCAATACAACAAATGCTTTATTATTTTTCTTAACAAAATGATTATCTATATCATTCTGGAATTCAATGAATTTCTCAATGGACTCAAACTTTAATGTCATCATGTAAATATATCCATATCTATTGAAGCCATTAGTATATGATATGAATTAAGAATATCCACCTCTAGTATCTACATTAAATTTCGCACACACATCATTGTGTACCAATCTTATAATTGCTTTTTCCCTTTCACCATGTCCACCAAATGGTGGTTTAGTCATTTTTTCTTATAAACTACCATGGCATCTATCAAGTGGTTTTATCTTATAAGAGTATAAATGACCATCTTGAATTTTTTTTTCAATCACATCTCAGTTATATGAAGTTGATGGTGATTCCGGATCTCGGTGTTATATGAGTCATGTGAACTTGATTCATTAACTATTTCAAACACTTGGTTTTATAAATGTAATGCCTACAAAAGTCTATTTAAATATTCTATAACATAAAATATGTTGTCATATAAAAGAATACAAAATTTATTTCTTAATTTAATAATAAACCCATTTATATGTATACATGATACAAAAATTATGTTATTGGTAAAACTTGGTACATAATAAAAGTCATGTAAAACCAAAATCATCTTCTTCAGAAATGAAAGGTGGTATTCAGCAATGGAAAGGGTAGCCAGCCTCAAACAACTGCCAACTCATATGTCCACATCTCCTCTTGTAATATTATGAAATTGACTAGGTTCCAATATTTTTATATTGAAGTTTTCACCACAAGCTATATCTAATGCCCAATGTGTAGAAATGGAAAGATTTCACTCGATAAGGAGTGCACCTTTAGATTACCCTTGACTCTAGTTGTAGTTCCTCTTCCAGTGGCCTTACTTTTCAAGTGAAAAACATACTTCCTCCTTTTCCTTACCCGACCTCTAGATATTATTCTTCTTAGTCAAATGATACTTAGGTTTTATAGACTATTTAAAAATATTAGTCCCTTTTACCTTTTCATTTCTCTTTCTATTCACCATAAGGACTACATGTTGTTCATGCCCAATGTCCTTATCTACATGGAAAATCATGGTTAGAAGTTATGATAGACTCTTTTTGTTATTAATCATATTATATTTCACAATAAAACTAGAGAAGACATTCGGAAGTGATGGTATTATGTGATCTGTATGAAACTAATCCAATAATTTAATCCCTAAGATGTCCATATTCTCAATGTAGTTAACAAGCTTGACTACATGAGGCTCAACTAGAGCAGACTCCCCAAGCATAGTCATGAACAATGTGCTGGAGAAATCATATCTCTATTGTCTTTCATTCTCTTTATAGAGATCTTGAATGTGAGAAATCAGGTTATAAGAATCCATTTCCTCATGTTTATTGAAAATCTCATTGAATAGGGATGATATCATGAAGCACCGAGCACTTGTAGAATCATATAGATGTTTCTCGTATTGAGAGATGTCTTCATCACTCACCTCATTTATAGGAGAAATTGTTAAAGGTTCATCCAGCACATGCAATTTTCGTTCATGGAGAAGGATAACCTGTAGGCACCTTTTCCACTTCTTGAAATTAGTGTTTATTAGAAGGTTTCCTTCTCATGTATGGATCAAAACGTTATGTTTTATTTCATTTTTGAGGTTGTTTATACAAATAAATTGAGAATAATTTAGTACTTTATCTGATAAAATTTAAGACATATAAATAAATGTTATATGTACCAGTCTCCAAATAATTTTTCAACCCCAATTTTCCTCATCATTGGCTTTAGAATATCTTTTTTATTGGATATTCTAGTGGAATGTATCCATATTACATTCTCATTACCCAAAATTTGGCTGCTCTAGAAACTCAAATGGTTTTAGGTTGGCATTCAAAATTCCAAATTTATTGACTCACAATTCCATGATCTTTTGAGTAGACTCTCTAATCATGAAATCATTAATTTATATTTCCACAACGGTTGCCTCTAAATTTTACCAAGACCTTCTTTGGAAGTTAACCCTTGATGTCGACCAAGCTAAGTCAACCCAAAACCTCATATTAGAATTCCCTTATTATTGAGAGCACCCCATCCTTAGCTAGTAAATCACTTTGAACTATGGTTCAATTCTAACCAAAGTAATGGAATGAAATACTAACTAAATATTTTAATGAGGGATTTTATCCATTATGTGTAAATCTCAAATTATAATATTTTCACTTTCTTGTTGATATTACATGGGATTTATTAAGTCATTAAATTTTTCTTTAGATAATATTTATGCAGAAGCTAGTTTATTTTAGTTTCGTCTTGCATTCTTGTTAATTTATTAATTATGTGATGATGGAACAAAAATCCATAATGAATAACCAGGAAACTATTAGAAATAAAAATAATGGGTAAGATCATGAGTTTGTTCTAATTATTAGTTTATATTGCGATTGATCAACTAACTACTGACCTATGGGGAAAACACCTTGATCCATTTACGGTTTGTGTTTATAGTTTTCTCTTGTCCCCATATGTATCACCTTAGATTGGTTTTTCCTCGACACCTAAATTGAACTGACTCCACTAGATTGGGATCTCCATCTATTACATATGTGTTTACTCACATTATGGGGAGGGGTAAAAGGGGGTTTATATAAAAGAGACCATGGGCGTGCATGCCCAACATATTAATGAGTTATATTTCCTTGATGTTAAGGGAATTTATTTACATAATTCCCCATTTCAATATAGTTGAAACAATGAATATTAGTCTTTTATTTCTTCCCTTTGCATTCTTTTTCCTGATGACCCTTTTCTCCACACATATAACAAACACAGAGTCCTTTCAAGCACTTTCCATGGCGATTCATTCCACAATTATCACATATGAGAAAATCCTTCATTCCCTTATAACATTTATCCACATTTCTCTATTACATCCTCTTCTTCCCTAGAATCCATTCAAATCCATAGAACTGAGAGAATTATTTACTTCTCTTAACGACACATGATACTATTTCCTTATATGATGAGAATACATCAGATGCTAATTCCCTTCGAAATGTTGGCTTAAAACCATGAAAGATATGATCCTTTTCACTCTTTAGAACTTGTGAAATGTTGGGGTAGACATTATTTCTACTAGGTTCCATTTCTAAAAAAATTCATAGATTAAATTATGTTGTGAATCATAATTCATGTTTCCAAACTAGTGTAATACTTGACATAAATTGAAAAAAATTATGCATACCTAATCTCAAAATCATTAGAATGGATTTTTTGAGTAAATATGTAATCATAAATAATTTCTAATGGTTTGAAATTAAAATGTGAATTATACTAATCATATCCACTGGGACTGTCAATCTAGGTGCATAGTAAGGCTAGTTGGCATGTGCAAGGTTACCATGAGTCAGGCCCTGAACACCTTACCATAGTTTTCACCCCTAGGTACATTCATTCAATAAACATGTCCACTTATAGTATCCTGATAGTGACGTATTTCATGGAAGTCCCACATAAGCTCTACATTACCAAAATTATAGGAATTTCTTCTATACTAATCCACAAAGTCTATCATAGTTAAATGTTTCCTAATTAGAGTTTAATTTAATATTGTTTCCATCTTTATTTCTAAAAATTCAATGATACCTATTATAATGCTACGAATCCATAGATACAGTGCGTTATTTTAATACATTGGTATGATTAAAAGAAATCATGTCCCTAAGGACTGATCAGTTTAGTCGTCTTGGAAAATAGATTACATAAAATAAATTTACATTAAAATTTTGAACATAAAATATTGTAGAGATAATCCTTTCAGGTTGATATTACTAACCTAGATTAACCCTCCATATCAATCATATTTCACTTATTGGAATCCTTGGAAAATAAAACATTTGAAAGGGGTGTGCTAAGATGATCATTAAGGATAAAAAATATAGCGGAAGCTATCATAAATTATCACAAACTTTTATGGTAAGGTATAAAATTAAAACAAATGAACTTTAAACATAAACTTCTGTATGATATGGAAATTATAAAACAAATAATACCATTTAATTATTCACATGTTTAATCTACTAGTAAAATAGTCACATGTAACATCAATAACGAATCGTATAAAGTGGAAAACATAATGCTGGATATCTTAACCACAAGTAAATGCCCCGTGCTGAGACCCTAAATATAAAGTTTATCAAAGCCTTATGCCCAGAAACTCGATTGTCTCATGAGATCTACAGATACATCAAGGGGATATACTGGGACCACCTGTCACTTACTACGTCCAATGTATTCCTCATATGAGAAAGGTGAAACATAACAAAGATATTCGTATTAAACTAGCATAAGAAATGTTAGTACTTTAACTTTAAACCTTAGATGAAATAGAAATACCACATACATAGTCAATCATATCATAAAAATATCAATAAAATATGGAATATTGTATCCTAATAAACCACCTTCTATTAAACATAAAATCCAACAATAGATGTTGACATAGATGAAATTATTCCAAAATATATTTCAGAGAAATATCTCTTTCTACATTTAAATAATTTAAAAGTCACATAATTATAAAAGAAAACATTTATTTTGAAAATAATATTATAAGATTGTAAGGTAAGATAAGATGGTGTTATAATGGAAGAAAATATCCACAACCATCGTTTAATAAAAAAAACATTCTTTCCTAAATTTGATGAAATGGTCATAAAACACCTTGTTTGGAAAATGAAGTAATGATTTCTTTCCAAAAAAAATATTAAAAGTGAAACAGGGGTATAAATGAATTTAAAACATAGTCTAGTAAATAGTAAAAAATATTTTAAGTACATTTTCTAGAAACATGGTTGTGGATGATAATGAAGTCCCTATATATATTTACGTATAAACAACCTCGAATAATATTGTGATTTTAAAATTAACCATGACCATGTACTTTCCTTCAGTCAAGGGTACATTTAACGTCATGTATAATTACCATAGTATGTTATTATGTTATACCAAAACAAAATTCATATTTTTTATATTATACATGATTAATTTATGACTTTATACTACCCATTTAATAATAATTTCCATGTAAAATAACATTTCAGGTAATAATCGCTTTCTATATCATATGTGTTTTAACAAGATAATCTTGATTGTATCACTTAGATCATGATTTTAATAATTAAAGAAAATAAAAAATGATTTATATATCATATATATTCAGAATATAAATATGTATAATAGATAGATATATGAAATGGAAACACCGTTCATGGAGATGGTAGTCTGTACGCACGCATGAACATTTTTCACTTTTTATTATCGTATAGTATGGAAGTAAAAAAATATATTCAAATAATTAAATATATATTATACCAGTATCATTATTATTTAATATATCTCATACTTAATAAATGTATATTTTTATAATCATTCTTGAATTTTGATGGTTGAAGATGAATCTCATCACGTCGTGGAGACGGTAAGCTGTGCATACTCACGAGTGACAATATAATTCTATTTATGGTGAAATAGTATGTAATTTGATGTTATATTATATATAAATAATAATTCACATGTTATAAATATTATTTACATCATTTATAATCATTATTATACCCATACAAATAATTTTGTGTGGAATAACAAATTACACAATGATGGGGAGACGATAATCTGTAAGTATGCATGTATGGTGACTTTATCATTCATAGGTTGGACAGATTAATGAATATGGTTGTACCATATTTATAATTAAATATAAGTATATATATGTCACCAGATTTATTATTTTAGTATAGAAATAAAAAATAAAGAGGAAGTAGTAGATGAAAGGAACATTGAAAGAGGTGATGAAATAATTACCTCTACTTTGGGTGCTTCCTTTTGATACGAACAAAAGGGCTCCATAGGTTGGACTTATGATCAATGTACAGAATTTAGGATGAATTTATGGTAGTTGGGTGGAGATTTGAGATGGGTTTTATAGAACCAAATAGATTTGGATGTGTTAATTAAAAGAATAGGAGGTTCTCTTTTATAAGAGAGATGAGGGGTACTTTAGAAAAAACAGGAAATAATAATTTATTATAAAATTATTTTCGGTTTCTAATAGATCCAGAGGAATTTATTTCAAGGATTTAGTGGTTATGAGTTGAAATCCTCTCAACCAATAGGTTTTAGTCATGTTTAGGTCTCCATATTAACCTTATCCTTTTGACATAAACCATTGTTAAATAGTTTAACTTTTACCATGTCTTCTTGTATTTTTATACTGCAAGGATAATATATTTACTATACAATTCCTAGATAACCTCAAGTGGTTTATTTATGACATATATAAAATTATATAAGTCATTTTTCCAATTATCAAATTTTTAGAATTATTATATCGTTTAATAAAATAGTTATTTTAACCCATTTATGTCAATTTTGACACTATTTAGTATTTGGTTTTTGTGAAAGTCATAATAAGTTGATTCCTTTGAAATAAATAAATTCAATCAACCCTAAAATTTCATATTCACCTAGAAAATTTTTCAACAGCATCACAGGTTTCAATTTACATTTATTTTAATATTTATAATATCTATTATTTTAATCTTTCTTTAATAAGATAATTACAGGATCATCACTGTTTCAGAAAAAAAATTTAATTATTTAATGTCTAAAAAATATAAATAATGTACCATGATTTAGGAAATTTTTTAAGATTTATAATGAATATTTTAATTCAAATTTATCTATTGTACAACCCTATATTAAAAATGGTTTAGTTATAAAAATTTGAATTTAACACTTTTAAATCGTCTTTAAATAAAATATAATAAATGACCTAATCAATGCCAAATAGATCAAAAAAGATCTAATTTTTTCCTAAAGATGATATAAGTTTAAAACACTTATCTAATTTAATGTGTACATGTGTTGGTGTAATTTTATATTATTATAATATTATTTTTACCCTTAATTACCCTATTTACTTTTAACTATGGTAAATAAAATTCAAAAGTTACTATTCACAAAAAAATTACATTCATCATATTGAACCAAATTTTACTTACTGATGAAAATCGTGTCTATCAGGTTTTTTGAAATTAAATTCACAGAAGTTGTAAAATTCCGTTTATGCAAATTTACAAATGTGCCAAGAAGTTGGGTAAAAGACGTTAAAAAGTTTAATAAAATTTTATATATCTAATTTAATAATAAAATGACTCAAATAATAGTCATTGGGATACTATATCTATTATGTATTTATTTCTTAATTTAAGATAAATTTTATAATAATTTAATAGTTTAAATGAAAATATTGGTTTTTATGTACTATGTAGTATTTTTCACTATTCATCAAAAATTTAATGTTTTCACAAAAATACCAAAAATTCACCATAAGATAATTTTAAAATTATGAATTCAAAAATGAATTCTATTTTACCCAATTAAATGTTTATGTGTGTCTAAAATTAATTTTGCTATTATTCACAAAAATACATAAAAAGTAGTCATTTTCAGAAAATATTTTTTCAAAATATATAACTATTTTTACAAAATTTATACATTTCATTAGAAATATGTTTCATTTATGTGAAAACATTGTAAATAAAAATTAAATTTTTTTAGTATTCATATTATAATATTTAATTGATAAATAAATATATTGTATAAATAATTATAATACTAATGTGTTGTTTCACAGAAACTCAATCTTGTGTATAACACAAGCCAAGTCGGTGTTGTGTCAAATATTATATATTAAACTACTTTAAAGAGAGGGCGTACTATGCAATCTTAGTGTGTTACATTATCTTCTCCTTTAATAAATTACATCCTCCCTATTTGAAATTTTTCTTAAAAAATAGAAGTTTGAAAAATAGAAAATATCTTTGTGGAAAAACGACATCGAAAATAGGGTTCAAAAAATTTAGTCTTAATAAGAGGGAGAGGGAAATTAAGAATTCACCACCAAATTAGGTTTTTGAATAGGAGAACATTGGTGGAAATTAAAGACACGTAATTGGAGAAAAAACATAAATATTTATAGGGAGTGATTGAGTTTATCAATCACAAACAAGTGAAAAATAAATAGAAAATTTGAGAACCTGAAGGCTATAAATCTATAATTATTTAAAGTATCATCGGTTCAACAAAACATATGGTATTAGGATAATACATTTTTCAGTTATTTTTTTTGAAGCGGAAGGATTAATTTACTCTCACGATAAGAACTCAAGAAAACAAACTTTATTTCATTACCTGTCAAAATCATAATCTCGACATATGGTTGTGCTTAAATATATTATCACTTCATCCCTTACACTAAGAAATGAATATTCAATTATTTTAATTTCTGAAACACATTCTATAAATTTTATGGCCCAGAAGTATTTTACTAATCATCTATAAGTTAAATGAAAACCAAATGGTTAGGAAAAATTATCCAATATATTATACTTTAACCTAAAACAAAATAACAAGTTCTCAACATACTCCATTCCTTTAGACTTATCCAAATACGTAGTCCAAACTCAAGTCGAGAAATTTATATGGGGGGTAAACATAATGAAGATCTCTTTTTTCCAAATAATAACAAGTAACTACCTTCATCATGTATTCTTATAAAACAGGGTAACACCCCAAATTAACATAAAACCTTATTGAATACATTCATTCTCCCTTATTCCTTATCAATGTTTGGATATACTCCTTAAGTCCAAAAATTTTGTAAACTACATAAATTATAGAATAAAAAAACAATTAATTAGTTTCAAGGTGGTGAAGAACATCCAATATAATTTATCCAAATCCGTAATATCTTATTCTAAAATCAGTACATCAATATCAGGACCATATTAAGGTTTACCTTTCCCTCAACCATATATTTTAAAAAAAAGTTTAAATTTATATTAAGTCACATTGCATAGTAACATATATTCTCAAATACATAATGAAATTGTATTGTAGTATAGTCCTTAATTATATCCATAATTCACTTAAACAGTACATCATTGATACAACACTCAAATGACATAATTCTTCAATCGAGAAACACACACAGATTAATTATTCCACTTCCACTATAGTAACAACTTATGCTTGACCTTGATCTCTTTGATTCTTATGAGCTACATTTCCATGATGCTTAGGACAATTATTTTTGTAATTCTCCATTTCAAAACAGTTGGAACACTGAATATTAGATTTTTCTTTCTTCCCTTTGCATTTTTTTCCTAATGACCCTTTTCTATACACTTATAACAAACATCCAATACTTTTAAGCACTTCCCTAGTTGATTCATTCCAAAACTACCACATATGGGAAAAATATTTTTTCCCTTGTTCCCTTTATCCATATTTCTCTCTTATATCCACCTTTTCTATATATTCCCTTTAAATTCAGATGATAGAGATAATTCTTTACTTGTCTTATCTACACGTGATACTATTTCTTCATATGATGAGAATAAATGGGATGTTATTTCCCATATAATTGTTGGATTAAGACACTGAAAGATAGTATCCTTCTTACTCTTTGAAACATGTGCATTGTTGGGGTACTCATTCTTTCTACTAGGTGCCATTTCAAAACAATTTCATACACTGGATTATGTTATGAATCATAATTCATGATTCCAAACGAGTGAAACACTTAACATAAATTAAAAAAAATTATGCATACATGATCTCATAATAATAAGAAATGATTTTTTTGTGGAAATATGAAATAATAAATACATATTAATGGTCTGTATTGAAAATATGAATTATCATAAACATATCCACCTGGAGTGTCAAACCAAATGCGGAGTAAGGCCAGTTTTCATGTACAAGGTTACCCTAAGTCAAGCCCAGAAAACCTTATCGTAGTTTTCACCCCTAGAAACATCCATTCTAGAACAAAGTCCACTTGTAGTATCTACATATGGATGTATTTCTTTTAACTCATACATAATCTATACATTATCAAGATTCTTGAAATTTCTTCTATAATAATCCTCAAATCCTATCATAGGGTAATGTTCTCTAATGAGAGTTTATCTAAATAATGTTTCAATTGTTATTGCTAAACATCCTATGATACCAACTGTAACACGCCAACCCTAGAATCCCAGATCCAGTGCATTATTTTAATACATTGGCATGATTACAAGGAATCAAGTCTCAAAGGACCGGTTAGATTAGAAGTCTTAGAAAATAGATTACATACAAGAACATAACATTAAAATTTCTATCATAAAATACAATATAGATAATTGTTTAAGGATGAAGTTATTCCCCAATATTAACCCTATATATCAATCATAATTCAATTCTTGGAATCCTATAAAAATAAAACATTTGATAGGTGTGAGCTCAGATGCCCAGTAAGGATAAACATTATAGTGAAAGATATCATAAATAATCACAATCCTTTATGGAACAGTATAAAATTAAAACACAAGCCTTTTAAACATAAAATTCATCATAGTATGGAAATGATGAATCAAATAATTCCATTTACTTATTCATAGGGATATTCTATTATTCAAATAATAACATGTAACATCAATAACTAATATCATAATGATGGAATGCATAATGTCAAACATCTTAACTACAAAGTCAAGGCCTCGTTCCAAGACCCTAAATATAAATGTTTTCAATGACTTGTGCCAAGAGAGTAGTTTATCTCATGAGACCTACTAACGCATCTAGGGGATATTACGGGGCCCTACGGTCACTTATTACATCCAATTCATTCTTCATATGAAAAGGGTGAAACATAACATAAACATTCATATTAAACTGGCTTACAAAATGTTAATAATTTAACCATAAACATAGAATGAAAAAAATAGAAAATCCACAGTGAAATACAATATGGAATATTGTATAATAAAAAACCAACTATAATTAATCATAAAATCAAATGATATATGTTGACATAGATGAAATCAATATAGAAAAATATTTGAGAGAAATAAATCTTCTACTTTTGAAATCATTTAAAAGTCGCATAATTATAAATGAGAAAATTTATTTTGAATATATTATTATTATAATGTAATGGAATCATTGATGGTTTTATAACATCAGAAAATATCCACACCTGGCGTATAAGTTAAAAGGAAACATTCATTCTTTAATTTGTCGAAATGGTCATAAAAAACCTTGTTTAGAAAATGACGGAAAGATTGCTTTCAAAACATTTTATAAAAAGTCCAACAAGGGTATAAATGAATTTAACACATAGTATATGAAATAATTAAAGACATTATTAAATAAATTTTTAAGAAACATGGATGTGGATGATAAAGAAGTCCTTGTAGATACTTACGTATAAACAACCTCAGATAATAAAGATATTGTAAAACAAACTTTTACCATGTACTTTCCTTTAGTTGAGTGCATCCTTAACTTCCTATATAATGACCATAATATGTTATTAAATTATACCAGAACCATATTTATATTTTTAATATCATACATGAATAATTTATAACCTTATACTACCTATTTAATAATAATTTCCTTGTTAAAGAAACATTTCAGGTAATAATCACTTTCTTTATCGAATGTGTTTTAACTTATTATTCTTGATTATATCACATAGATATTGATTTACATACTTAGAGAATAAAAAAGGATTTATATTTCATATATATTCAGAATATAAATATGTATAATAGATAGATTTATGAAATGGAATGGCTGTTCATGTAGATGATAGTATATACGTACGCATGAACGTTGTTTCCATTTTTTATCGTATAATATGCAAGTAAGAAAATGAAATATATTTAAATACATAAATATATATTATTCTAGTATATTTATTAATTCATATATCTTATAATTAATCAATATATATATATATATATATATTTGTAAATATTCTTGAATGGTGGTCGTTGAAGATTAATCGCATCGCGTCATGGACATGGTAAGCCGTACGTACACACGAGCGACAATACCATTCTATTGATGGTGAAATAGAATGTAATTGGATGTAATATTATATATAAATAATAACTGACATGTTATATATATTATTTACATAAATTATACTCATTATTGTACCCATCCAAATAATTAACAGTTGAATAACAAACTACACCATGAGGTGGAGACGGTAAGCCGTACATATGCATGTTTACTAACATTTTCATTCATAGAATGGATAGAAAAATGAATATGGTTGTACCATATTTATAATAGCATATTATAATGTATAAGTTTCTAGGTTTTGTATTTTATTTTGTAAACAACAATGAAAGAGGAAGTAGAAGAAGAAAAGGACTTTGAAAGAGGTGATGAAATAATTACCTCTTCTTTGAGTGCTTCCTATTGATTTGAACAAAAGGGATCCTTTGGTTGGCTTTCTGATCAAATAAAGGCCTATAAGACTAATTGAGGGTAGTTGGGAGTAGATTTTATCTAGGTTTGGTAGAGCCAAATTTTTCTGGAGGTGTGAATTAAATGAAATGGAGGTTCCCTTTTATGAGAGAGGTGAGGGGTTCTTTAGAAAAAGCTTGAAATGATAATTTATTATAAAATAATTTTTGGATTTTAATAGCTCCAAATGGATTTATTTCAAGGATATGTTGGGTATGACTATACATCCTCTCATCCAATAGGTTTTAGAAATGTTAAGTTCACCATATTAACCTTATCTTTTAGACTTAACCCTTAGTCAAATATTTTAACTTTTACCATGTCTTCTTGTATTTTTATACTACATGGATAATATTGATACTAAAAAATTCCAAGAGAACCTCAAGTGGTTCATTAATGTAATATATAACATTATATAAGTCAATTCCCTATCTTAGATATTTAGGACACTTATATCACTTAATAAAATAATATCTTTTAACTCATTTATGTCAATTTTGAAAATATTTAGTATTTGGTTTTTGTGAAAGTCATAAAAAGTTGATTACTTCGAAAAAATACATTGAATCAACACTAAAATGTCATATTCACCTAGAAAATTTTGTTATGGCATCACAAGATACAATTTATATTTATTTTAATATTTATAATAACATTTATTTTAGTCTCCCAATAATAAGGTAATTATTTCATCATCATTGTTTCATAAAATAAATTAAATTATTTAATATATAAAAATTATAAATAAAATAAAATGATGTAGGAAATACTTTTATATTTATAATTAATATTTATTGTAATATTTATCTAATGTATATCCCTATATCAAAAATGGTTTAGTTATTAAAATTTTAATTTAACACTTTTAACTCTTCTTTAAATAAAATATAATAAATGTCATAATAAAAGAAAAATAGATAAAAAAAGATCTTATTTTGGTCCTAAAGATGATTTAATTCTAAAAAACTTATCCAATAGAATTAATACATCTTTTGGGGTAATTTTATATTATGATAATATTATTTTTATCTTTAATTACCCTATTTACTTTTAACTATGGTAATTAAAATTAAATAGACACCATTCACCAAAAATTATTTTCATCCTTTTGTACCAAATTTTACATAATAATGACAACCATGTATGTCAGTGTTTTGAAACTATATTCATAGAAGTGGTAAAATTTCTTTTTATGAAAATTTACAAAAGTGCCAAGAAGGTGGGTAAAAGACGTAAAAAAGTTCACTAGAATTAAATATATAATATTATTTTAAAATAACTCAAATGATGTACATTAGAATAATATATGTATTGTTTATTTATTCTTACATTACGATAAATTTTAATTAAAAATTTACTTAAATGTAAATGTTGGTTTTTTTGTACTATGTTGTTGTTTTCACTATTCATAAAAAATTGAATGTTTTCCAAAAAATACCAAGAAATCACCCTAAGAAAATTTTGATATTCTGAATTAAAATATGAATTCTATTTTAACAGATTCAATTTTTAGGAGTGTCTAAATTTAATTTTATTATTGTTCAAAAACATTTATAAAAAGTAGTTCATTTAAGAAAATAGTTTTTCTAAATATATAACTATTTTAACAAAACTTATACATTTCAGTATAAATATGTTTTATTTATGTGAAAACATTATAAATAACTTTTCAATTTTCTTTGTTAGTATTCATATAATAATATTTATGTGATAAATAATGATATTGTCTAAGTAATTATAATACTAATGTGTTGTTTCGCAGAAACACAATCATACATATAACGCAAGCCAAGTCGATGTTGTGTGAAATATAATCTATTAAACTAATTTAAAGAGATGACGTACTACAAAATCTTGGTGTGTTACATTCTACCCTCCTTTAATAAATTCTGTCCTTTATATTTTAAATTGTTACTCAGAAATAAAAGTTTGAAAAATAGAAAATACCTTTTTAGAAAACCCACATCAGAAATACGGTTAATAAAAATTAGTCTTAATAAGAGGGAATGGAAATGAAGAAGTGACCACCAAATTAGGATTTTTAAGAGGATAATATTGGTGGAAATTAAAGACACATAATTGGAAGAAAAATATAAATATTTATAGGTATTTATTGAGTTCATAAATCAGTTAAAACTAAACAACAAATGGAAAATTGAATGCCACAAAGCCATAACTATATGAATATTTAAATTATCATCAGTTCAACAATACATAAGGAATTATGATAATACATTTTTTAGTTACTCTTCTTAAATAGGGGGGATTAATTTACTATCATGATATGAACTCAAAAAAAATATACTTTATTTCATTACCTATCATAATCATAATCTCAACATTTGGTTATGCTTCAATCTATTTTCACTTCATCCCTTGCACTAGGAAATGAATATTCACTTTATTTAATGTCTGAAACACATTCTATAAATCCAATTTCCTATATGTATTTCTTTAATAATCTATATGTTAACTGTAATACAAATGGTCAGGTCAATGTATCCAATAAATTATACTTTTACCTCAAAAAAATATCAGGTGTTCAACTTACTCCATTCCAACCTTTAGACTTATCAAAATACATATTTCAAAACTCATAGTCACAAAATTTATATGGGGGGTAAAAATAATGAAGATATCTTTTCACATAATAAAATTTGACTACCTTCATCATGTATTCTCATAAAACAGGTTAACACCCTGATTTAACGTGAATCCGTATTGAATACATTCGTGCCACCTTATTTTTTAGGAATGATTTTTTATACTCTTTAAATCCAAAAATGTTGTAAGCAACATAAATTATGGAATAAAAAACAATTAAGTAGTTCGAAGGTTGTGAAGAACATCCAATATAATTTATCCAAATAAATCATCTCTTCTTCTCAAATCACTACCATAATACAAGGACCATACTAATGTTTATCTTTCCCTCAAACATATATTGTCCAAATAAATAAACTTGATATTTAGTCACTTTTCATAGTACCATATAATATAAAATCCATAATGATATAATACTGCAATATAGTCCTTATTTATTTCATAATTCACATAACTAGTACATCATTGATAAAACACTCAAATGACATAATTCTTCAATCCAGATCACAAATACATTAATTATTCAATATCGATTGTAGTAAAATGAATGCTTGACCTTGATCCCTTTGATTCATATTATCTATATATCCTAGACGCTTAAGAAATTCATTTGCATAATTTCCCATTTCAATATAGTTGAAACACTGAATATTAGTCCTTTGTTTCTTCCCTTGGTATTCTTTTTTCCGAATGACCCTTTTCTCCACAAATACAACAAAAACCCATACCTTTCAAGCACTTCCCAAAGTGATTCTTTCCACAGTTATAACATATGCGAAAATCCTTATTTCCCTTCTAACCAAAATCTATCTTTCTCTCTTCTATCCACTTCTTATATATATTCCCTTTAAATCCATAGGACTGAGATAATTATTTACTTATCTTATCAACACATGATATTTTTTTCTCATATGACTATAATGCATGGGATGCTCTTTCCCTTAGAAAGGTTGGCTTAAGACAATGAAAGATATCATTCTTCTTACTATTTGGAATATGTGCATTGTTGGAGTAGTCATTCTTACCACTAGGTGTCATTTCTAAACAATGTCATACATTATATTATGATATGAATCATAATGCATGATTCCAAACTAGTGAAATACTTAAAATAAATTCAGAAAACATTATGCATACCTAATCTCATAATAATAAGAATGGATTCATTGATGAAATATTTAATAATAAATAATTATTAATGGTTTGTATTAAAAATGTGAATTATCCTAATAATTTTCATCGGGAGTGTCAAACCCGATGCATAGTAATGCTAGTTGTTGTGTACAAGGTTACCCAATGTCTAGCCCAAAATACTATATTGTAGTTTTCACTCCTAGGTATATCTATTCCAGAACCATGTGCACTTGTAGTATCTAGACAGTGATGCATTTTTTGGATGTCCCACATAATCTATACATTACCAAAATTCTTTGAATTTATTCTATACTAATCCCCAAATTCTATCACAGGGTAATGTTCCCTAATGAGTGTTTATCTAAATCAAATTTAAATTTTTATTACTAAAAATCCTATGATACCAACTATTACGCCCCAAACCTAGAAGCCCCGATCTAGTGCATTATTTTAAACATTGGCATTATTACAAGGAATAATGTATCGAAGGACCGATTATTTTAGCAGTCCTAGAAAATAGATTACATTCAAGAACATAACATTACAATTTCTAATATAAAATATAGTATAAATAATCATTTGAATATGAAATTGTTCCCAAGATTTATATCAGTGATAACTCACTTCTTGGAATCCTTTGAAATAAAACATTTGAGAGGTGTAAGCTCAGATGGTCAGTAAGGATAAATAATATAGGGGATGCTTCCATAAAAATCATAATCTTTATTGGCAAGGTGTAAAATTGAAACACAAGCCCTTTAAACAATAAATTATGTACAATATGGAAAAGATAAATCAAATAATTCCATTAACTTATTCCCAGTGATATTATAATAGTTGAATAATCATATGTAACATCAATAACTAATCTCATAACGATGGAATGCATTATTCCGTAGATCATAACCACAAAGTCAAGGCCTCATGACAGGACACTAAATATAAATCTTGTCAATGACTTGTGTCAAGACACTAGTTTGTCTCATTAGACCAACTGATGCATCTAGGGGCTGTAGAGGGCCCCACCAGTCAATTACTACATCAAATTCATTCCTCATGTAAAAAGTATGAAGCATAACATAAACATTAGTATTAAACTGGCTTATGAAATGTTAGTAATTTAACCATAAGCATTAAATGAAATAAAAATAGAACATCCACAGTCAAACATATCATAAAACGATAAATACAATACGGAATATTGAATCATAACAAACCAACTTCTATTAAACATAAAACCCCACAATATATGTTGACATAGATGAAATTTATCCAAAAAACTATTTGAGAGAAATATCTCTTTCTACTTTGAAATCATTTAAAATTTGGATAATTAAAAAAGAATTTTTTTTATAATATTATTATAATCATGTAAGGGAATATTTGACGGTGTAATAATGGTGGAAATAGCCTCACCCACTGTATAAGTTAAAAGGAAATATTCTTTCCTTAATTTGTCAAAATGGTCATAAAGGGCCTTGTTTCAAAAATGACGAAAATATTCCTTTCAAAACATTTTATAAAAAGTTAAAGAAGGGTATAAATTACATTAACCCATAGTATATGAAGTAGTTAAAATGTTTTGAAAATAACATTATGTAACATGGATGTGGATTATAAAGAATTCCAAATAGATACTTTCATAAAAACAACCTCAGATAATAATGATATTATAAAATTAAACCTTACCTTATACTTTCCTTTAGTCAAGGGTATGTTTAACCTTCTATATAATTACCATAGTATGAAATTAAATTATACTAGAACCATATTCATATTTATGATATCATATTTTATTAATTTATGACCTTATAATACCTATTTAATATTAATTTCCATGTTACTGTAACATTTTGGTGAATAATAACTTTCTTTATCGTATGTGTTTTAACTTATTATTTTTAATTGTATCACATAGATCATGATTTACATACTTAAAGAATATAAAAAATGATTTATATATCATATATATTTATAAAATAAATATTTATAATATATAGATATATGAAATGGAAACACCGTTCATAGAGAGGACAGTATGTACTTACGCATGAACGTTGTTTCCGTTTTCTTATCGTACAGTATGGAAGTAAGAAAACAACATATATTTAAATAAATAAATATATATATATATATATATATTATTACATTATAATTATTATTTCATATATATTATACCTAAACAATATATATATATATATATATTTATTTATTTATAAATATTCTTGAATGGTGATCGTTGAAGGTTAATCTCATCGCGTCATGGACACTATATGCCGTACGTACACACGAGCGACAACATCATTCTATTGACGGTGAAATCATATGTAATTGGATGGTATATGATATATAAAGAATAATTTAATGTTATATTTATTATTTATGTCAATTATACTCATTATTATACCCATCCAAATAATGATGTGTTGAATAACAAACTACACCATGGCGTGGAGACAGTGAGCCGTATGTAAGGAAGTATGGTGAAATTATCATATATTGGATGGATAGAATAATGAATATGTTTGTAACATATGTATAATAACATATATGTATGTAGAAGTTACGGGGGTTATTATTTTATTGTGGATAGAATAATGAAAGAGTATGTAGAAAAATAAAATAACTTTGAAAGATGTGATGAAAAAATTACCTCTTCATTGGGTGCTTTATATTGATTTGAACAAAAGGGCTCCATAGGATGGATTTATGATCTAATTAAGGCCTATAGAATTACTTGAGGGTAGTTAGTAGGAGATTTGATATGGTTTTGTCTCAGCCAAATTTCTTTGGAGGTGTGAATTAAAAGAATGGGAGGTGCCCTTTTATGAGAAGGGTGAGGGGCACTTTAGGAAAAGCCTGAAATGATAATTTATTATAAAATGATTTTCAATTTCTAATAACTCCAAATGGATTTATTTATAGTGTAAGGTGGGTATTAGTATATATACTCTCCATTAATAGGTTAATACATGTTTTGGTTTCTATATTAACCTTATATTTTATACATTTCCCTTGGTTAAATATTTTAAATTTTACCATGTATTCTTATATTTCCATTCTACATGATTAATATAATTACTATAAAATACCAATAGAACCTAAAGTGGTTCATTAATTAAATATATAACATTATCTATTTCAATTGGAAGAATATTAGATTTTTAGTACTATTATATCATTTTATAAAATAGTATTGTTTTTAAAAATTCATTTAAGTCATTTTTGACACTATTAGGAATTTTGTTTTTTTGAAAGTCATAACATGTTGTTTACTTAGAAAAAATACATTGAATCAAACCTAAAATATCATATTCAACTAGAAATTTGTTTATGGAACAAAAAGTTTAAATTTAAATTTATTTGAAAATTTATAATATAAATTATTTTAATCTTCCATTAATGATATAATTATTACATTATCATTGTCTCATAAACCAATTTAATTTTTTAATGTGTAAAAATTATAAATATAATACCATGATTTAGGAAATATTTTTATATTTCTAATAAAAAATTGTAGTATAATTTATCTTATGTATAACCCTATATTAAAAATGGTTTAGTTATTAAAATTTGAATTCAACACTTTTAACAATTATTTAAATATAATATAATAAATGTCATAATCTAACCCAAATGTATCAAAAAAGACCTTATTTTTTCCTAAGATAGCTTTAAGTCAAAAAACATGTCCAATAGAATTAGTACATTTTTTGGGATAATTTTATATTATTATAATATTATTCTTTACCTTTAATTACCATATTTACTTTTAACTGTGGTAAATAAAATTCAAAAGATATTATTCACCAAAAAAAATCATCCAATTGAACCACATTTTACTTAATGATGTAAACTAATTCATTTAGATTTTTTAAATTCAAATCACATAAGTGGTAATATAATTTCTTTTATAAATTTACAAATGTGCCAAGAAGGTGGGTTAAAGACTTCAAAAAGTTCAATAAAATTTTAAATATCTATTATTATTAAAAAATAACTCAACTGACTAACATTTGACTAATATATGTATTATGTATTTATTTTTAATTTAAGATAAATTTTAATTACAAATAAATATTTAAATGAATTGTTAGTTGTTTTTGTACTATGCATTATTTTTCACTATTCATCAAATCTTTAATTTTTTCAGAAAAATTATAAAAATTCACCCTAATCAAATTTTGATATTATAAATTTAAAAATGAAGTATATTTTACCCTATTTAGTTTTTAGGAGTTTCTAAAATTAATTATATTATTGTTCACAAAAGTCCTAAAAAGTAGTTCTTTTAAGAAAATAGTTTTTCTAAATATATAACTATTTTAACAAAACATATACATTTCATTATAAATATGTTTTATTTATTTGAAAACATTATAAGTAACAGTTAATATTTATTTTTTACTATTCATATTAAAATATTTAATTGATAAATACATATATTGTATAAATAATTATTTTATTAATTTGTTGTTTCCCAGAAACTCAATCTTGTGTATAACACAATCCAAGTCAGTGTTGCATGAAATATAAGCTGCTACACTACATTAAAGAGATAACGTACTGTGTAATAATGGGGTGTTACATTGAATATGAGATAAGTAACCCGAATTTGATCTCAATAATTCTTTCTTTAAGAGTACATAATCATGTGTTGAGGAATGTATGCAGGATCCAACCTCCTTAATCATTTATATCATGAAAATAGATGAACCATAACTGATTCATCCTTTCCTCACACTGTCATTGATATCAATTTTCTTTAATACAAGGTGACTTTAATATAGTTAAGAATCTGGAATATATTAATTCATGAATGTTAAATTATTATTCCTATTCCCCTCTTTAAATTATCATTTTATAGTAAATGGTATTTCTAAAAAGAATACTATAGAATCTATGATTATTTATAGTTGTATTGAAATAATCAATAAAAATAATAGGTTTCTCTTAGAAAGTATGATTTCAAAAAATGAGGGTGAAAACCCATGAATATATGATATGAGACATCTTAATAAGAATGAATATATCTTCTAGAAGTCTTGGATATAATAATTTATTTTACAAGGTCATTTTTATTTAAGAAAAAAACAATGAGGAAATAATTTTTATAAATATATTCCTTTACAATACATAATATCTTGAAACCATGAGTTTCACTGAAAATTTTCATCAATACATCCTTATGTACTTGACCAATCATGGATCATTAAACCTATAGAATATGTAAAACATTAGGAGAATGACCATGTAAAGTAACTACACTTTCCTGATCAAACGAAAATCTAGATTCACCATGTGGATAAACCTTAATAAGATTTAATGATAAACCATAATCCATTGTCTCGACCACATATAAAAACCTATCAACTAGGTTCGAATGACCACACATACAACTCTTAATGATCATGCCTTTGAAGACCAACCACATGAACCAATATACCATAGAAATCTATAGAACTTATGTGTAAACTATTATATTTAGTTTATTAAATATGTTATACCTTTGATCCAATATTCCTGGACTTTCTTGAACATATATCTAGGGTTTTTCAATTAAACAGATTCTCTTCTAATATGATTTATACATTATCTTTATATCCATCAACATACGTTATTGTTCAATTTTGGACCTATAAAATAAATTTGACATTCAATTCACTACTTTACCTTGTTGAATTCATTGTACACCCTTAGATACCTATTAAAAACCCATCAAACAAGTTCCATAAAATACAGCCAAAAAAATAATTCTTAAAAAACATCAAGTTTAACTCAATATCCTCCATTTTTATTTATTGGAAATATCTCTATACTCCCCCAAAATAATATCATATCTATATATAATTTTTTAGGGTCCATGAGAATCATGAAATCATTCTATATATGTCGAGTCAAAAATAACTCACCATGTAACTCTCTATCCCAAAACATCGGGTCCAAGCTAGAGAGCTATAAGACCTCATGAACACATCCATATATGCAGGACGTTTTTGACTTGAAGTGAGTCTTTTAATAACATCAGTGTGTATATAATTCCACTAGTATCATATCCTAGGACCAAAAAATAAAATATTAAAATATAATAATGTGAATTTCAAGTTTGAAACTTACTGATTGACAATAGAAATATTTTATTAATAATATTGGACCAAAATAGGAACAAAACATCCAACAGAAAAGAAGGGTACATAGGGAATAGAAATTACGAAGGTCGAGGGAATGCCCTTAAAAATATTATCACAATCAATATTAATATAAGATATACTTGAATATATCATGAGATTATCAACAAGGTTACCTTTTTACAAAATAATATTAACCATCATGTTGCACCCATGACATGTGTGATCAATATAGATATTTGGTTAATGAATAGAGTTTCAGGTTCATTGTAATATAAATTGTTACAAGGTAATTTTGAAAGGCCATTTAAGGTGTTGAAAACAATGGATGATTCTGATTCCACATATGATAAATAAATATTATTATTTTTGTATAATTTGAGCCCTTATAGAATTTCCAAATCCTTATCCACCACAAAATTACCCTCCCATATGTAAGCTAAAAATTCTACGATGGTGGGGAATCTATGAGTATCGAAGAAATAATCCACCTCACTTGATATCTTAAAAAAAATATCCATAAATGTTTAATTTAAAATCATGATAGTGGGATTAACATTTAGCCCAGAATTCCATCTCCCTTTGACCATGTTATGACGCCCTAGGAGGGAAACATATGGGTGATATAAAAAACATATATTCCACATGTAGAAGGAAACCAATAAAATTATGAACAAGATATTAGATGTGGTTCATAAATTTATATCTAATATAAAATAGGTTTGGACAGAGAGCATGATGGTAGAACTAATCCCATGTTTCCCAAATAACAGAAAATACAATAGGGGTAAATATAATTCTATCCATTTCATGTGCTCTATTCCCCATACAAATGTAGAATGTAGTCTAAAAAAACTACACCATGGATCTAACCCTATAAATAGAACCAATAAGGCCCCCAAACTGTATCCGCATGTGTATATCCTATTATCTACTGAAGAAATAGTGAGTGAGAGATTCTTCTATTGAATTGATACAATATTTTCACTCCATTTCAAATTGGAATGTTAATTCTTTTTAGATTCTCCAAAGTAGGAATGGATTTATTGAATATTCACTAAACGTTAAATTTATTATTTTTATAAATTTTTTTTCACCATATATTGATACCAATACTACCTAAATTTAATTTCCTAGTCATGTATCACACCCATGTAGAATGATCTCAAATATCATGGATTCTGCAACATGTATTTCAATGGAAGTAGTTATGTTGTATATCAATATAAACGGCTCAAATTCCATATATTCATTATCATTACCAGAATAGACCATTAATTACTTATCAAGACTAGAAGAGAACCTCATGTCTATTCAAAAAACACCAATCCACCATCAAAACATCCAAAAATTTATTATAATACAATATTTAGGATGGAGGTAGAAACATATTTTTAAACATTTAATATATACCAAAAGAGGGAGGAGAATCCAAATATAATAGATGTAAAGCTCACTTAAAATCACTCTTAGTTTATCCTCTACTATCGAGGATAAATCAAGGAGTATTAGGGATAGATGAATTCTTGAAAAAATCCCTAGGGTTTCTCTATATATTAGGGAAATGGTTGATAGTAGGCTTTGTTTTAGGTGGAATTGGATTTTATAGGCATTTTATAAAAATAAGAATTATAGTCTAGTGGATATGTGTACAATAAAATTCATCAATAATTGGTAGGGAATAAATATAATGGGGTTGGTTAAGATGATGTTTTTCCTGATCAAATCAACCTATTTGATCCCCGGTAGTCAATAGATAGATCCTATAATATAGGGGAGTGGACATTTAAAATTTGAAAATCACTATGCTATAGACTCTAATCCCTCATAAATACACTATGATGTAACCACCACTCCAAATTGTAGTGACACTATAATTGATGAACATCATAAAATCCACCTTCCATACACCATTAAAATATTAATCCTATACACCCACCCTTGATAATTTAACTAGAACCACTAAAACTAGCTATTATTCCATAACACCACAACCCCTCTCCAACCATAGTCTTCATGAAAAATTACATCGACCACTCCATATGATCTTTTTCCACCCAAAAAACCATTTTTCTTATATGACTAACCATAAACCATCCTTTAAAATATGATGGTGTTCTAAATATCCCCCTCAAATGTATTCCCATTATTAAGAAGTAATTCATTGATTCCCTCTGAAAAAACTCACATAATTGGGCTTAAAAATCATTCTCTCCCTCTCTGAACCCTCAACCAGGGTCCTCCCCTGAATCTATAGAATCCATAAAAGTTGTATCATATTCCCTAAAAATATATTATTGCTGTCGTATAAGATTCAAAATGCATACACTAAAAATAATGTGTAAGGTCCTAGCTCAACATACTCTTAATCGATTACATCCATTAAATCATGAATGTTTCCCTGGAAATCTGAAAAATGAAATACATCATCTATATCCTAGTAGTGATTAGTACGATCTAGAAGGTACACCACTCTTCTAATCTACTCATTGACCTATATGGGTCCATCATAGCATACATCTACCATAAATTTCTTCCTAAAATGTCAATGTCCAAAATAAGGGGTCACTCTTAGAATGAATTATTCACCAATAGATATCTAAATGGATACTCCCATGTATTATATATGACTTCTTCCAACATTAATCTGTTATGTACCTCTTCTAAATCAACTATTTCCTAACCATAATCATTCCAATATAGTGGTTAGTGACATGAACTACAATTGAGAGTCCCATAAGGTTCCATTTGAATAAAATACTCGTAAATATGTTTTTCTAAAAACTAAACAAGGGTTAGGTG
The DNA here is from genome assembly GCA_963277665.1 of Viscum album. Classification (NCBI taxonomy): domain Eukaryota; kingdom Viridiplantae; phylum Streptophyta; class Magnoliopsida; order Santalales; family Viscaceae; genus Viscum; species Viscum album. The sequence goes on along the minus strand of OY728162.1, from coordinate 1,367,449,406 downwards.
ATTATTCTAAGATGCACTGAACTCTAGTACAAATGCTTGATGATTAACCTAATATAAATGAATTGTACGCTATAACTCTCCATCTATCTAGGGATTTTACATTGTACTAAATCTTAGTCAATTCCCTTGGGACATTTAGAAGACCTAAAAATCGAGATGTAAATTTTGTATCTATTTTAGATAGAATTTTGAAGGGAACCCCTTCAATTCATAAATATTATGGAATTAATTCTTTCCCAAATTTTTTCTGAGTGAGTCTCAAGGATCAGTAATAAAAGAGTAACATTAATAAGTTGATGAAAATTCACTCAAACAATATACTGGATCATTAGGGTCCTAGGATACCCTATCAAAATTACTATCATGATGTCCTAAAACATACACATGGGCATTGGAAGTGGTTGGAGAAAAAAAATCAGGATGCTGGTTATAATTCATTATCCTCTATCAGGTAAACCATCAAGAAAACAATCTTACAATGTCCCACATTATCTCATTCCACAAAAAACTGCTTCTGGAATTATTGTTACATCATTTTCACTTCTTTTTATACCACCCACATAGAAATTTGTAATTATCTTATCTCTTATTACATAATAGAAGTAGGGACTACAAATCTCTCATATACTTGGATCACTTCATTACCATCCAGATAAATGTTATGAAATAGCTCAACACATACTTGTCATTCATTCATCAAATCACAATATAGGAAAATAAATTTCTTAGCCATACCAAGTCTATTAAACAATATGTTACCCACAATAGAGAAGATTTCATTGATCCCTATCCCTTATAAAAATAAATCCTCCAATATTCGATCTAGTATATCAGGTGAAATTGTTTCTATAAGGGATATCCCCTATGATTATAATATACCCACATATTCTGGGTAAGATTATCTAAAATGAAGTTACCTTTACCTAGTGTATAATAAATATCATTTTAAAACATTTTTAGGTACCCCACCCTGTGACACTACCTAAAAATGAGGTCCCATTTTATGAAGATATAATAGAGTATCTTATGGTCCATGTATAAAATAAATGTCTCACCAAAGATAAAATGTCAATATCACTTCAATGTGTGGACCAGTATTGATTGATCCAAGTCATGGGTAGGATATTTTTCTATGGGGTCGTAGATGAAGAGTCTAAAAAGTTAGTATCCTTTCTCTCTATATCTAAACTATCCATATACAAATTTTTGATGAATTTAAATATATAAAATAGATATTTCTGGACTTGTGATTTATAAATATTGGATATATGTTAAACCTCATCTTCAACTTATGAATAGAATACTCAAACCTTCATAAACAATGAAGAAACACCCCTTTCATTATCAATGCACTCACGGGTGTTGATAAACTATAGGATTTCCAGATTAATCATCGATACTAACTATATATTTAATGGAATATTTTAAACTCTAACACATTATAGAGACATGTTTAGGAAATTACATCCTTAAAATTATATGATTCCATGGATATACCTATCTCAATCACCACATTCCCTGTGAATTTTTTATTCTAAATCTAAAAGTTACTCTCCGACTATTTTGAATAAAGATGATGCGATCAATGTATACTCAAAAATAATTTAAGAAGTATTTCATAATGTTATAGGGTTAGTTAATAATTGTGTATATTATTAATAAACGCCACATTGAAAGAGTTATATATTTGTGAATGATGTTTTTCATGAGATCCATGACCAATTTTGGCACATTCATCTTTCCATAAAAAATTCCTAAGTACTCATATGGCCCATACCTAATCTGAAACACCATTGTTGTGATGTACTCTTCTCATACATGAAATTAGTGATATCAAGATTGGTGAACAATCATGAAGGACCATAAGACTCCCTCTAAATGATCAATGAAATTTTCATTCTTGTTAAAAGGAAATGTATTATTCACCATCACTTGATTCGAATTCAGGTAAACTATGAAGACTTTAATACTTTCATTATCTTTATTATAGAACATATAAGTTCACCCTATGATGATGTGCATGGATTGACAAAGCCCTTATATTCAAATTCCTTTATATTTACATTGATATCCTTTATCATAGATGAAAACATATGATAAGGGTGTATTGGAATGTATTACACACAGAGAACAAGCTTTATCTAAAAGTAAAGTCCAATTTTAGGGGGAATTATTATGATATCACTTGGGAAGAACTCCTCATAGAAATACAAAACTAGATGAAGATATCATAGGGCTACCATGGAGTAGGATTAAAAATAATTGAATTCAATCCATTACATGATCATCCAAAGATAACTTATGTCTGGACCAACTCTACCTTCACTGATTTCCCCTCACTGATCATCACGAACATCTGTCCCTTGGTTAATATAATTGATACCCTTAACTAATACAAATCAACATGAGATTAATAACTTGTAAGATGGTCCTTGATAAAATCACATAGAATATTTTTTAGCTCCTGAATCATAATGCCCTACAAATTTGAAAAATTGGGAATGATTGACAGAAACATTGGGCATTACTGATGATTTCCAATTTTCATGCCTAATGATGTATTGAAGGAAATCAACAAATAAGATAACCGGAATTGTAATCCAATTACATCAATAATTTTTGTAGATATAAATGAATTATAATAACCAATATCAAATATAGTGTATAAAATAAATAATATATCTATACCATAACTCAAATATTAGAGGGTGCTTCACATCTACTTATTGGTGTCTGGCCCACTTCATATTCCCAACCTGCCTTAACTCTTCAACCATATCCATGAGGTATATGACTCTCCTCAGTAAACATCATATAATCATGCTACTGAGGACCCTAGTTGGATCCCTAGGTCATATATCATGGCTATCCGACACCCATAGAGAACCTTTTCCCTGATGCTCTAGTGAAACGTAGTTCGAGATTTCCCATATTTCCACACATTAAATACCTTTTCTAAGGTGGAGTGAAGATCCATTGTTAATGTATGTTATTTCAAAATTTTAATCACTTTGATTCTCCTTCAAAAGGAAATTAAAAATGTATACTCTTATCCACCAGTGAACCGCTATCCCATTGCATGTTGCTAGACTTCCTCTAATGTTACCAGAAGAGGAACTTGTAATAGTATTAAGAGGCATACCCACCTATGAAATAAAGTGTGGATGAATAATAATAGTTCAATCCTCTTATAGAGACTTCTCAATAGTCAAATCCTTGCATAGAATATACGGTAATGTTACTATGTCAAATTTCATAACGTACTGTCTTATTTCAAGATAAAGACTGAACTCAGACATCTTAAACATATGTTCCTCCTTCCTGACGAAGAGAGTAGAAAAGATAAGTAGCTCATGGAAATGAGTGGAGAATGGATTTCCCTTAATGGGCCCCAGATATATATCTATGAATTTATATTCTTATTATAGTATCCATGTATCAATAAATATTTCACTAAAAATAGTTCCTTGAGGGCCTCCTAGATGAGTCCCTCACATATTCTAACATGCCCATCTGTCCCCGCAACCTCCTAGTGTGTCCCCATAGTATGAGCACTCCCATCATTATCTCCGAGTCTGTTGGTTTCTAAACAGGGTATATGAATCCCTTTATACTGTCTAATAAGTTCTACGTATCTTAAGGTCCTCCAATTCTCTAAATAGATCTTGGATAATATTTCTAAAATTCATTGGGATAGTCGACCACAAACTTTGTGGCCCATCCCCTAAGGGAATGAATAAGAAAAGAACTCCCATATGTGATGGGATGATTGACTATGCCACTGTATGTAAGATCCTAATCATTTCTAGAGATTTCTCAGGCTCGTCTTTAGGTACTATTTGGTGTTGTGTTGAGTAATTTTCATTTGTGTTTTACCATGGCATGTGTCTGGGTGTAAAGTTGAAAAAAATGGAAGAAATATGGAAGTGCAAGATTGGTGCATAGTTTTTCAGGTATTGTTCCCTCTTATGAGTAACCATAAACCTCTTTAAAATTGGCCCATGAGTTATCCACATGGTTAGGGGAAATCATGCACCCCTTACCAGAAAACTGTGCCTGCCTTTTGAATTCACCTATGAATTTTAATTTTAATAACTCGAATCACCTTTTTAATTACATAATCAACACCAATTTAAACCATTATTATTTATCATGATTTGTTAGGCTCTTGGAAAGATTCAAATCCTTCCTAAGAACCATTCATCATAATTCAAATCCTGGATGAAATATCTACACCCATCCCAATATGTAATTCCTACTCTGATTTGTTCTTCATTCTTATCAAATTCTTCCATATTTATTTAAATTAAGTTATTATCTATTTTTATTAGATCCAAAAGTATTTTGATTGAATCTAGATTTAGGATTTAATATATGGTTCTATAATTTATGGATCTTGATTCATTTAATCTAGATTTAGGAATTTAGATTGGGATCTCAATCTACATCATTGTGATGCTCAAATTTTGGGGATTTCCATTGGGTGATAGTTTGTCATAAAATTGAGGTAGGGGGTAAATAATTCAAATAACAAATTATTAATTAAAATTATGTGCATGTGATTGTATAATTTATATTTTATTTTTAGAAATTTATTTATTGATAAATTAATTAAATTATATTTATAATTAATTATGGGATATATGATATTAGGGATAATTTAGATTATAGATTTTCTTAATTAATTGTAAAACAACTGGGGATGTTGTGATTGTTGAATTGAAAAATTAGTCGATGAATTAATTATATGAAAATGAAATTATGATTTGAATAATTTATTCATTAGTTAATTATAGGATTGTTGGGATTGTTGATTATGATTAACTTATTTGGAAATTATTTAATAGAATTTATGTGATAAACTAATTGATGAATTATTAATGAATTAATAAGGTTAATTAATGGTTGAGTTAATTGATAGGATTTATAAGATTAATTGATTGTTGAGTTAATTAATGGGACTGAGAAGATTAATTAATTATTGATTTAATTAATTTGATTTATATGATTAATAAATTATTGAGTTAATTAATGACATGGAGAATATTAATTAATTGTTGAGTTAATTATTGAGATTCAAATGATAAATTAATTATAGAATTAACAAACAAGATAATTAATGCAAACAATTGAATTCATATGAGACATGTAATCTCGAATGGTAATAGTGTAATTATGAGATGTGACATGCGATACCAAATTGAAAATATGGAAATATAGGATGTGATATCCCTAAGGGATTGTTTAGACAACATCAAGGTATAAAGTAGGTACTGAGTCTTAGGTGTCCCAAAAAACCTGAGATGTTTCTATGGTTAATTGAATAATAAATTGATTAAGTGGTAAATTTTTTATTTATTCATTATGATTATTTATTTATACAAAAGTATACAATATTATTGATTTTATATTGTTTTAGACATCATTGGTGGTGGCCTAATGAGTTTTACTCACAACCTAATCCAGATTCTTGATCGGTACTAGAATAGATGTTATGAATTCAAGACAAGTTATGGGAAACAAACTGATGTTAGAAGGAATATTTAGGGATAAAGCATTGTAGAGACCCGAAGTATGACATTCATGGACATTACATTACATTTGAGGAATAATTAGTACATAACAAAAACACACACACAAGGATCGTAATACTTTAGTGTCTTTGGAAACTCAGAATATAATCTTCTAATCATGGTGAAAGATCTTCAACATCTCCCATAAAGATCTTCCTTTTTTACCTAAAACCTTTCTTTATATCCTGGGGAAAAGAAAACATAAAAGGGTGAGCTCAAATGCTCAGTAAGGGTAAACAAAAGAAATATCAATCACATCATATTCATAAAAACATAACATTTTGGAAATCTTAACCGGCAAAAGAGAACATTATTTCATAACATGGGATAAATCATAGTAGTGAAATGAAATCCCAATAATCATAACATAAAACATGAAACTTTGTGGCATACACACATAATCATAGAGAATCATATCTTATTAGTCAAGACTCATTGCCAAGACTATCTTAGTGGACAAAGTCCATTTCTGAACTGAGTCACCCTCGTTTCAGTCATGTTTCACTGAACCGGTATAACCTACCATTCCAGCCATGTCTATCTCTTGAGATATAAAATCTTTACCCAATGCATTGGAGATAGATATAGGTCCCACCCATCTCATAATGATACCATTCTTATGTGTGCCACAAAATCATAAACCATACATCATAGAATAACCCATGTAATAAAAATGGGAATCATAAACATTGTGACATCATAAAACAATTCATATAAGATAATGGAATTCATAAAAATTATTCCATCACAACATAATCAAGTAAATTTAATAAAAGGGATAAAAATAGAACCCTTTTATTATCTTAGATGAAAATAATTTTGATAAAACACTTGAACTCCATTCTTGAGGAAAATATCCTTTCTACTTCAAAAACATTTTTCCTTTCTTAACATGTCATATAATTTTAAACTAAATGAAGTTGATTAAAAATAACCTTGAAAACTTGTATGGAAATTTTCTTAAAATTCCTTTCATTCCGTATAAGTTAAAAGAAAACATTCTTCTTGTACTTTTGTCGGAAAAGTCAAAAAGTATCTCGTACGAAAAATGACAAAATATTCCTTTCATATCTTTTAATAAAAAATCACCAAAGGTTAAAATTTGATATAAACTATTGTAGAAGGATACAAATATTACATATTGAGGAAACAAGGATGTGGATGATAAAATACACCCCAGTAAATACCAAAGAATAAACAATCTTAGATAAAAATGAGATTGTGATATTTCCCTTACCTTAGGTCCGATTTGCTTCGTAAGTGTCCGAACCTCCTGTATAATTATTTAAATAATGTCATTGAATTATTAAATAAACATATTCATTGTTATTATATCATATATGGTTCACTTATGACTTTATATTACCCATTCTTTTGTAAATTCATGTTAAAGTAGCGTTTTGGGTAAAATCGTCTCATTTGTCGTTCGTGTTTTAACTTGTAATTATTCATATGATTACGTAGATCATGATTACATAATTCCAGAATATAAAACATTATTTATATATAATATATATTCAGAATATACATATATATAAAGGATTGATAAATGGAAAGAAATACACCGTTCATGGAGACGGTAGGCCGTACGTACGCATGAACGCTATTTTCGTTTCCTTATTGAATTGAGTGGAATTAAGTAGATGACATAAATATATATATATATATAAATCCAGTAGTATTATTATATCATATATTTCATGACTACTTATTAGATATGCTTTATAATCATTCATGAATGGTTAACATGGAGAATAAATCTCATCGTGTCGTGGAGACGGTAGTCCGTACGTATGCACGAGCGATGATATCATTCTCATGATCGTGGAATTGTATTGGACTATATGTGTACTATTTAAGAATTGGTATCACTTTATAATAGTTATATATAGTCATTATTTACACCATTATACCCATCCAAGTAAGGTTATGGTGGAAAATAAATTACACCATGGCGTGGAGACGGTATTCCATACGTACGCACGCGCGGTGATTTCTTTTTCCGTAGGATGGATAGATGGGGAAATAGGGTTGTTTAATACATATAATAACATATTAGTATATGAGTGATACTTATGTTATTACTACATAATGAAACAACTAAATAAGAAGAAGTTTAAGAAGAAATAAAGATTAAAGAATCGGCAACGGACATTACCTCTTCTTTGAAGTGCTTCTTTGAGACCTCCTTTTAGGGCACTAAAATAGGTCTTTGAAGATTACCAAAACCTCTAGGATGTCTCTAAGTAAGTGGAGAGGAGAAATTGGCCGGGGTTGTCCAAGATTTAAGGCTCAAAGTGGTGTGAGGAAGAGAGGGAAGGGGTTCCCTTTTATAAGGGAGGAGAGGGGCACCTTTGGAATAACTAAAAATATTATTTTATTATAAAGCCAAATTCGGGTTTAAATAGCTCTAAATTGATTTATTTTGAAGCTAAGGTGGGTATGGGTCGAAATAATCTCATCCAATAGAATTTAGACAAGTTTAGGTTCCTATTTTAACCTTATCATTTACATTTAACATTAGGTTAAATAATTTTACTCTTACCGTGTCTTCTTGTGTTCTTATACTATAAGGTTAATAAAAATACTATATGAAGCCAAAAGAACCCCAAGTTCTTTATTATTAATATATATAACCTTCTCTAAGTCATTTGGCCGAACCTTAGATTTTTAGTAATAAAATAACAAGTAATAATATAATATTTCTTTTAAAAACTATTTTATGTCAATTTTGACACTATTTAGTAATTGATTTTTGTGAAAATCATATCAGAATGATTAGTTCTAAAAAAGTTAATTAAAGCAATACTAACATGTCATAGTAACCTAGAAAATTAGTAGAATTCATAAAAAGTCTTAAATTACATTTATTTGGGTATTTATAACATCAATTATGTCAATATTTCATTAATAAGACAATTACGACATCATCTTTGTGTCATTATAAATGATAATTATTTAATCCCCAAAAATTTTAAATAAATTCCTATGATGTAGATGATTTTATTTTCTTTCTGTAGACTATTAATGTTAGAAGTTCCATGAACTTTATCACTAAATTAAAATTATTATACTTATAAGATTTAAGAAAGTGACATGATGTCACATTCTTTGGTTTTAATAATAATTAAATTATTTTCATGGGAAAAGGTCCATTAAATGAATCTAATCCTACCCTTAGGTGATATGGGTCTACTTTTAGTCATCCAATTGGATTTTTACATGTGTTAGGGTAATTTTATAATATTATATTTACCCTTAATTACCTGATTTACCTTTAACTATTGTAAATAAAATTTACCGTAGTTACTATTCATAATTCTCAAAAATAAAAAGTATCTTATTAATATAATTTGGATCCAATTATTCAAAATATGGAATCCATTTTTCCAAATTTAATACACAAAATTTGCAGAAATTAAATTAAAATTAATCCCGTTGTCGAAAAAAAATGAGTTTTTCTTTAAAACATTGCAAAAGATTGAATTGATTTATCCTACTTATTCAAAGTAGAATCAATTATAATGACATACATTATATTAAATGGTAAGAATATATTATATTTATACTTTAAAACCATTAAATATTATAATTTAACCATATTAATTATTGCGATGAAAAAAGTTGTTTTTAATTAAAATATAGCGTGTTTTTACTATTCATCAAAAAATGAAAGTTACCAGAATGATATGAAAATTTATTCAAAGTAAATTTTTATTTCATGATTCCAAAAAAGAGTTTTATTTTGTAAAATTTAACTTCTAAACATGTAAAACTAGATTTAAAGTGGGCGCACCATCAAAAGGCGGCAAAACTGCATTTTTTGAAAAATACTTATTTTACCCGAAAAATTTATTTTGTTCTTATACCATGTTTTAGAAAATGTGAATGACGAATAATAATGTTATAAGATTCCAAATTTAGTTAATACTATTCATAACGGCTAGTTCATAATAATATTATAATAATATATCGTTGTTTAGTAAAACCCGGTATTGCGTACAACACACGCTATCGAGGAAGGTCGTGATTGCGTGTAATGCAAGCCAAGTCAGGGTTGCGTGCTCTACAAGAATCCTTCGTTGTTTCGTATAACATAATAAAAACATATTTCATTTATACATTGAATATATATACATATATATAATCAATGTTGCGTAGAATAACTATTATCAAAATTGTGTGTAACACGATCCAAGAATAGTGTTTCGTATACTGCAAGCTAATACGGTGTTGCGTATAGCACAAGGTAATCTTGGTGTAGCATACAACACAAGACATTAATGAAATTAAGATAATATTTTTCATTATATCTCGGGGTGTTTCATTATACCCCCCTTAAAATTAATTTCTCCCTCGAAATTCTTCGGGGTTATAAATGGTTTACTATTCCAAAGTTTCTTTAATAGAAACTCACATCATAAAAAGGAATACCAAAACCAATCTTTAAAAACAAAAGTATGAAACGTAACGGTTACCCAAATAAACTAATCACTGGGTTTCCACATAGGTTAAAATATGGATATGGAAGAGAAATCTAACCATCATGTTCTGATGGAGAGTGGTAGAGAACATGGTTATGGAAACTCCAGCAATCACAAAGCCATAAATTTGTGACGATCTAAGGTACCATCTGATTCATCAGATATAAGAGCACTAGGACAACATTTTTGGTTTTCAAGATCATTTCCCTAATGTTGATGAAATTGGAATTAGAAGAAATACTTTCGTGATTTTGGTATAGTCTCACTGTTTGTCGTTCTTTGGACAATTTCCACTTCATCTCTTAAATAAATGAAGTTGAATTTGTCATTCGTGATGTGTTAGCAGAGCATGTGATAGAATGATGGGTCATTCCATCTGTCTCAAACAAAAGGTGAGAAAAGTTATCAAAAAATACATAAGTCCATCTATAGTGAGATTAATCATATATGGTTCCTAAAATGGATTTATACTTCATATATCATACTGCTTAATATAATAAAACTAGTTTTTACTAAACAGGGACTTCCTGTAGGCCAGTGGTAGGCGATAAAGGCCAGTCGCACTTCAGTTGTGGGTTCGATTCCCACAGCCTTGTCCGATGCGATGGGTTGTCGCCCATCCTGCAGGTTGTCCTTTTTCTAAAGCTATATTACTATAACATCCCATCAACAATATCAAAAAAAATATCCTTAAACAATACAAACTTATGTCCAACATAATCCATTCCAATCATTAGGCTTATCTAAAATACTTCGGTCAAAGCTCATAGTATAAAGAAAATTATCACGTGAATGCCATCATTTATCCCCCATATATCATAAGATATATCTTGTTTGTCAAATTACAAACATTTGAATACCTTAATCATGTATTCTCTTGAAGAATGAATATCCATTGAACCTTAGTGAAAACATGAATGAAGTTAAAAGTTAACACTTTCCACATACCAAAATCCTCAAAATTCAATATCCTCAAACCATGATATCACTTAGTCAATCATGAGCTCATGAATACTGTCAAACATTTCATTTTTTTTCCTTATCCAATCATTATGCGCATATCATCTACATTCCAAAAATATCTGAATAACCTTTCATGGATACTGGTACCATTAATCATACACTTTCAAAACTCAAGGAAAGACAACAGTGTAACAATCCTTAGATGTCTCTTTATTCCATAGTACCATGAGATTACATATACAACATTACACATGATAAACATGTAATCATTCGAATACATTCTAAATCCATTAACCGAGCATCAACAATTCATTCATCTCACATATCATTTGTAGTCTCTTCATCATAATCAACATATATACGACCCATACGACCATACTGATTCTCTTCATGATACTTTCCCTTAGGGCATTGGTTTTCATAATGACCATACATTCCACATTTAGAATATTTAACAATTTTTGATGTCGTAGCAATACCATTATTCTCATCTATGGTGTTAACTGAACCTTTTCCTTTGCACTTACTGGCTTTGTGTCATTCTTTTCCACACCCAAAGCATGTTCCAGTTCCTTTTAAACATTCTCCTTGATGCCTCTTCCCACATGATTTACATAGGGGAAATTGAACTTTCTTTCCTCTATAATCATCATGAAACTCCATCTTTCTCGTATTAGCCGAGTCAGGAAACTTACCAAATGTTACTTTATTGATCATATTTTGAGATTGCTGAGTCGGCATAAAAATGATTTTTGGACTTCCAAATCCCATTTCATTTGGTTTCTCATGATGAATATCATTCCATTGTCCATCATATCCACCATTATCTTGAATCATCTTGTTCCAGCCATTTTCTAAAACCCAAAAAGAATAGTGTGAGAGGAAGAAATCATAATAGGGAAAACAACACAATAAAGGGGGAGTACCTTCAATATCTAACATCTTAGGTTTAATTCTATGATCGTTAGCGTAATTTTAGTACTATAACCTATACGTATACTTAACCTTTGGGACATCCCTAGACATACCTTAGAAATGTCTCTAGGGATCTCACTAACGTTTTCGCATCCTAGTTTCCAAAGGTTGACTAAAACTTTCCTCTGATACCAACTGTAGAGACCCGAAGCTCGACGTACATGGACATTACATTACTTTTGCGGAATACTTAGTACATAACAAAAACACACACACAAGGATCGTAATAGTTTAGTGTCTTTGGAAACTCGGAATATAGTCTTCTAATCGTGGTGAATGATCTTCAACATCTCCCATAAAGATCTTCCTTTTTTTACCTAAAAACTTTCTTTATATCCTGGGGAAAAGAAAACATAAAAGGGTGAACTCAAATGCTCAGTAAGGGTAAACAAAAGAAATATCAATCACATTATATTCATAAGAACATAACATTTTGGAAATCTTAACCAGTAAAAGAGAGCATAATTTCATAACATGGGATAAATCATAGTAGTGAAATGAAATACCAATAATCATAACTTAAAACATGATACTTTGTGTCATACACACATAATCATAAAGAATCATATCGTATTAGTCAAGACTCATTGCCAAGACTATCTTAGTGGACAAAGTCCATTTCTGAACCGAGTCACCCTCGTTTCAGTCCTGTTTCACTGAACCGGTATAACCTACCATTCCAGCCATGTCTATCTCATGAGATATAAAATCATTACCCAATGAATTGGAGGGAGATATAGGTCCCACCCATCTCATAATGATACCATTCTTATGTGTGCCACAAAATCATAAACCATACATCATAGAATAACCCATGTAATAAAAATGGGAATCTTAAACATCGTGACATCATAAAACAATTCCTATAAGATAAATGAATTCATAAAAATAATTCCATCACAACATAATCAAGTCAATGTAATAATAGAGATAAAAACAGAACCCTTTTATTATCTTAGATGGAAAATAATTTTGATAAAACACTTGAACTCCATTCATGAGGAAAATATCCTTTCTACTTCAAAAACATTTTTCCTTTCTTAACATGTCATAGAATTTTAAACTAAAAGAAGCTGATTAAAAATAAACTTGAAAAATTGTAAGGTAATTTTTTAAAAAATCCTTTCATGCCGTATAAGTTAAAAGAAAACATTCTTCTCGTACTTTTGTCGGAAAAGTCAAAAAGTACCTCGTACGAAAAACGACAAAATATTCCCTTCATATCTTTTACTAAAAAATAACTGAAGGGTAAAATTTGATATAAACTATTGTAGAAGGATATAAATATTACATATTTATGAAACATGGAAGTGGATGATAAAATACACCCTAGTAAATACCAATGAATAAACAATCTCGGATAAAAATGAGATTGTGATATTTCTCTTACCTTAGGTCTGATTTACTTCGTAAGTGTCTGAACCTCCTATATAATTATTTAAATAATTTCATTGACTTATTACAGAATCATATTCATTTTTATTATATCATATATGGCTCACTTATGACTTTATATTACCCGTTCTTTTGTAAATTCATGTTAAAGTAGCGTTTGGGGTAAAATCGTCTCATTTGTCGTTCGTGTTTTAACTTGTAATTATTCATATGATTAAATAGATCATGATTACATAATTCCAGAATATAAAACATGATTTATATATAATATATATTCTGAATATACATATATATAATGGATTGATAAATGGAAAGAAATACACCGTTCATGGAGACGGTAGGCCGTACGTACGCATTAACGCTGTTTTCGTTTCCTTATTGAATTGAGTGGAAAGTAGATGACATAAATATATATATACATAAATCTTGTAGTATTATTATGTCATATATTTCGTGACTACTTATTATATATACTTTATAATCATTCATGAATGGTTAACATGGAGAATGCATCTCATCGCGTCGTGGATACGGTAGTCCGTACGTACGCACGAGTGATGATATCGTTCTCATGATCGTGGAATTGTATTGGAGTGTATGTATACTATTTCAGAATCAGTATCACTTTATAATAGTCATATATAGTAATTATTTACACCATTATACCATTCCAAGTAAGGTGATGGTGGAAAATAGATTACACCACGGCGTGGAGATGGTATTCCGTACGTCCGCACGCGCGGTGATGTTTTTTTTCTGTAGGATGGATAGATGGTAAAATAGGGTTGTTTCATAATTATAATAACATATCAGTATATGAGTGATACTGATGTTATTAATTCATAATTAAACAACTAAATAAGAAGAAGTGGAGGAAGAAATAAAGATGAAAGAATCGGTAACGAACATTACCTCTTCTTTGAAGTGCTTCTTTGAGACCTCCTTTTAGGGAACTAAAATAGGTCTTTGAAGAAGACCAGAACCTCTGGGATGCCTATAGTGGAGTGGAGAGGACACAATGGCAGGGTTTGGCCGAGCTTTAAGGCTCAAAGTGGTGTGAGGAAGAGAGGGAGGGGGTTCCCTTTTATAAGGGAGGAGAGGGGCACCTTTGGAATAACTAAAAATATTATTTTATTATAAACCCAAATTCGGTTATAAATAGCTCCAAATTGATTTATTTCAAATCTAAGGTGGGGATGGATCGAAATCCTCTCATAAAATAGAATTTAGACAAGTTTGGGTTCCTATTTTAACCTTATCATTTAGATTTAACATTAAGTTAAATAATTTTACTTTTACCGTGTCTTCTTGTGTTCTTATACTATAAGGTTAATAAACTTACTATAAGAAGCCAAAAGAACCCCAAGTTGTTTATTATTAATATATATACCCTTCCCTAAGTAATATGTCCTAACCTTAGATTTTTTATAATAATATAATTATTAATAATATATTATTTGTTTTAAAAACTATTTTATGTCAATTTTGACACTATTTAGTAATTGATTTTTGTGAAAATCATAACATAATTATTAGTTATAAAAAAGTTAATTAACTCAATACTAGCATGTCATATTAACCTATAAATCTAGATTAATTCATAAAAAGTCTTAAATTACATTTATTTGGGTATTTATAACATCAATTATGTCAGTATTTCATTAATAAGACAATTACTGCATCATCTTTGTGTCATAATAAATGATAATTATTTAATCCTTAAAATTACTAAATAAATTCCTATGATGTAGATAATTGTATTATCTTTCTGTATACTATTCATGTTTGATGTTCCATGAAGTGTATCACCAAATTAATATTATTATACTTATAAGATTTAAAAAAGTGACATGTTGTCACATTCTTTGGGTTTAATAATAATTAAATTATTTTCATGGAACAAAGTCCATTAAATGAATCTAATCCAACCATTAGGTGATATGGGTCGACTTTTAGTCATCCAATAGGATTTTGACATGTGTTAGGGTAATTTTATAATATTATATTTACACTTAATTACCCGATTTACCTTTAACTATGGTAAATAAAATTTACCGTAGTTACTATTCATAATTCCCAAAAATAAAAAGTAGCTTATTAACATAATTTGGATCCACTGAATGCAAATATGGAATCCATTTTTTAAAATTTAATACACAAAAGTTGCAGAAATTAAATTAAGATTAATCCTTTTGTCGAAAGAAAATGGGTTTTTCTTTAAAACGTTGCAAAAGATTGAATTGATTTATCCTATGAATTCAAGGTAGAATCAATGCTAATGACCTATATTATATTGAATGGTAAAAATATATTCTATTTATACTTTAAACCCATTAAATATTATAATTTAACCATATAAATTATTGTGATGAAAAAAGTTGTTTTTTCATTAAAATATAGCGTGTTTTTACTATTCATCAAAATATGAAAGTTACCAGAATGATATGAAAATTTATCCAAAGTAAATTTTTATTTTATGATTCCAACAACAAATTTTATTTTTTCAAATTGAACTTATAAAATGTCAAAAACTAGATTTAAAGTGGGTGCGCCATCAAAAGGCGGCAAAACTGCATTTTTTGAAAAATACTTATTTTACCCGAAAAATTTATTTTGTTCTTATACCATGTTTTAGAAAATGTGCAAGACGAATAATAATGTTATAAGATTCAAAATTTAGTTAATACTATTCATAACAGCTAGTTCATAATAATATTATAATAATATATCGTTGTTTAGTAAAACCCGAAATTGCGTACAACACAGGCTATCATGGAAGGTCGTGATTGCGTGTAATGCAAGCCAAGTCAGGGTTGCGTGCTGTGAAATAATCCTTCGTTGTTTCATAAAACATAATCCAACCATATTTAATTTATACATTGAATATATATACATATATATACTCAATGTTGCGTAGAATAACTATTATCAAAATTGTGTGTAACACGATCCAAGAATAGTGTTGCGTATACTGCAAGCTAATACGGTGTTGCGTATAGAGCAAGGTAATCTTGGTGTATCATACAACAGAAGACATTAATGAAATTAAGAGAATATTTTTCATAAAATCTAGGGGTGTTACAAGCATGATTTAGGGAACCAGACATGGTTTTTGAAAACACCTGGTAGTTGTTAATTTCTTTAATTTCGTGTTTCATTTTGACACAAGGAATGTACTTTAGCATAGAATATCTAGAGTTTTGTTTTTATATTTTATTTCTAGTTTTTTCATCTTGTGATATTGGTATTGTTATGTTTATAGTTTTATATTTGGTTATTGTTTATTTATTTTCTACTAGTTTTTTACTTAGACATATAAGTTATATTATTCACTTGACTGATTTTATACCATCACTGGTAGTTTGCCGCCTCTTGTGTAAGAGGAGGCGCACTAGAGTTCCTGTAATGAAATGGATCGGGGAACCGGTGTGTGGAACCCACGCCGGGATGTTACTGTAAAGACCCAAAAATTCGGTGGAAATATTTTTCTTAAATTAATGGGAATTTTATTAGTCTGTGATAGTTTATGGTGCTAGATTCTGAGGCCCGGTGTGCCTGGAAACAATTTCTGAAGTTTTGTTCGGGTACATTCAGGAAACGTACGAGAGGGATTTTATATCATTTGAACCGGTGCTCAGAATTGAAATCTGAGGGCACCGTTGAGCTCGCAGCACTGGTGTTCTCCTATTAAGACCTTCAACGATGTTGCATTATAACATGAATGGAAGATAGATTTTGTTTTTTTAATAAGTTAAATAAAAAAGAGAGTGAAAATTATTTTTATTGTGGTGGTTAAAACCACCAAGTAAAGGTTTGGGGTGGGGGCCACCACACCCTTACCTCTCATGGGAGGTTATGGTGGTGGGGACCACCCGATCATAACCTCCCTTTGGAGGATATTTAAGGTTGGGGCCACCCGAGCTTGTAACTCATGGAACCCCCAATTGAAGTGGAGGAAACCCTTCAAATTCCTTTAACTCAATTTTTTCAAACCCTTGAACTTCCCTCATAAATGTGACAAACCACAAAAATTAATTAATGTCATTATTTAATTAATTTGAAATATTTTTAATTCTTTGGGCCAGCAATTAAATCATGGGTTAGCTTAACCCATTATTTTGGTTGGCACATTCTTTTTTGTGAAATCTTTTGAAGAACATGGAGAACTCCATCCTTCCAATTAAGAATGCCACCCACCACCGAAGAGTGACGGACATCTTCCTCCATCATCAACCAAGCCAAAAGAGAAGGAGTCGACCACGAAGAATTCCGTCTTTGACTTCATCCCCTCTGGGCACTTATCTGCCAACGACAGATATTCTTTACCTCTTCCGACTTTGAAGAATCGTTGTTGCCTTTCTGCGACTTCTTCAACCATCATCGTCATACGTGGTTGGGAGATTTGAATTTTTTTTGTACCCATTCTTCGTCATTCCAATTATGGAATGTGAATCGCTAATTTATATCACCGTAATGAGGAGGGCTCGAACCGCACGAACACGGTTCGACCATACCACTTTGTTGTTGTCATTTGTCAATGATAGCGGCAGTGCAATGGCGGCACCGAAGGAATAGACCGCGGTGAAGTAATGACGGCCGGCGACGGGACATCCGTGAAGAAACCGGCAGCACAAGGCCGCCAGGTCACAAAGAGGGCGCGGCACCATCGCGCCACGTGGGAGGAGAGCTGTAGCTAGGGCGGGCCGTGGCAGAGGCACGCAGTGCCGTTGTGCTGCGTCGTTGGTGTAGAGTGGATGGCCGCTCAGCTAGATGGGATGAGAGAGACCTCGTCGGGTCCCGCGTGGGCTGGACCGGCGCCACATGGCACCTGTTGGAGCTCCACCCGAACGTCAGAGCCCTTCGGGAACCATGGGGCACTTGGCTCCCCCTAGTCACAGATTAGGTGGACCCCAAGAGCTGCCGGACCACCAGCCCTGGCCGCCCTCGGGCCTGACCCCCCCCCCCTAGGCTGGGCTGCTCCCTCGGGTAGGGTCGGACCCACGGAACGGGTCGGACCCCGGTCCGGACCCGTTTAGTCAGTTTACACCTTTTCGCCCATATCTTGGTCTATGGGTGTCCGATCGACGAACTGTCTATGGTGACAGAAATATTAGAGCAAGGCGGATCTTTTGGAATATCCCACATGATTTTTGGACATATTTGGTGTACGAGAAGTTTGGCGTGAACCTAAAAACCAACCAGGCCCCCATTACGGAAATGCCAATAACTCAAAGAGTAGGCATCTGATTGACGCACCGTCTATTGCGTTGAGACCCCTATGACAAGGAGGAACATTTAGAGGCCTCTACATGGGTTTTCGTGATAGTTGGAGTATCGAACTGTAGCTCGTGGAGAAGATCCTCTCAGAGACGAGCAAGCAGAGGGCGGAGACGTAGTAGCTGGCTGAGACATGACGATTGTTGACCTTTAGACTTAGAGTGTTTCGACTAGCCCAGTGGGAAGTGACTTTGTGTGATGCGGTAGGCCCACATAGGGGATCAACTCTCTGTGATGTGGCAAAACCACAGTACTTGACTGGAGAAGTACCTCAGCAGGCTACGAGGGGGAGCACCTCTATGTGAGTGCGGAAAACCCACAGTGGGGAGCACCTTTGTGTGACGCAACAAACCCACGGTACTCGAAAAGAGGAGTACCAGAATAGTCCAAGATAGTGTGAAATGCCTCTGTGTGACGCGGAAGGCCCAAATTATTCTAGAGGTGAGGAGTAATACCAAAGCCTAGGTTTCGACAGTTTGACTGGGAGTGTTATATGATACCACCCTTGAATAAAATCATGGTATTGAGCTGATTCAGTGACTTTTGTGTTTACCTCATGATTGAGATGGGTTACTTGATAATATAGGTATATGTATGGGCATATACCTAATTAAGGGTTATATGTTTTTTCTTTACTTTGTGGTTATCCTTGTTGGATATTATGCGACCTTAAGGGTCTTTGGTCCCTACTGAGTATCATTATACTCAACCCTACACAGGCTATACCCGCACCTTGTTTTGTTGGATGTAAATGATGGAAAGCATTGAAGGAGGCTGAGAGCACCAAGATTGGACGGTACCCGAAGGTGGACCTTACGATGAGTCAGTACACAGAAGAGTCTGACGGACGTGGGGTGATGAGGTGGCCATTTGTACCTACCCTTCAGGTAGGAACCCCGAAGGACAATCTAGGAGCTTCTATTTACCTTTCAGCTATTTATCCCTTCTTCAGTTGTACATAATTTCAGTTGTACATGTACTTTACTATTGGTATTGTATTTTAGGCCCCTTTTACTTTCCAGTACTTCTTTTTTATATAGTATTGCTTAGTGTTTTGCTTCCAGTTGTGTATTATGATTGTGTGTGTTTACTTTGTATAATGGAAATTCCTTCACAGCCAAGGGATTTACGTCTTCGGTGCTAGTCTCCAACCCCTGGCCTATGGAAGGAGGGATTGGGGTAGTCATGGCACGGGTCATGAGAATGGGTCGTGATAAATTGGTATCAGAGGACTCAGTTCTACCATAAAACTTAGGACTCTGATCTTTCTTTTCTGTGAAACAATAGTGTTGAGGGAACTGAGTGTGATTTCAGTTCCGAGAGTCATGTGTTGATGTGGCGGCCGGCATATCCATACACCAGGACCCTAACTTCTGATTTTCAACCCAGTGCATAAAAACATTGATTGCATGTGTGTTTTCAAATGTTTTTCTTTAAGTCAGCTCAACCAGGTCAGCTCACCAGGTATAAACCTTTTGACCATGTAACATCTATTTCATTTAGGATGCCTCCCCATAGATCCCTGAGTGTCGTACGCTCTGACAGCCCACCGAGCGATGAGGCCTCAGTGCAGGGCCCTTTACCAGCAGAGGCACCAGCAGTACCACTTCCCGTTGGGCCACAGATGCCACCATCCCTAGCAGTAGAAGATGCATGCCATTTGAGTAGGTTGTATGCGTTCCAGCACCAGAGGCCACCTAGGTTCTGGGGAGAGATGGACCCACATGCAGCTAATGATTGGCTGGAGGCTCTGATGAGAGTTTCCAGGCTAGTAGGGACACCAGCATACTACATGGTGATCGTTGATGCCAGTCTCCTTTAGGCAGCAGTAGGTAGATGGTGGAGCATGATGCTCCAGGTTCATAATGAGGCGATACTTCTATGGGAAGACTTTGAGAGCCTGTTCCGGGAAGAGTTTTTACAAGCCACCCTTCGTGCGGTGCAGATACAAGAGCTACTTCAACTGCTGCAGGGCAACATTATAGTAACAAAATACTCAACAAGGTTCACTGACCTCTCTCGCTACTCCATGGATATGGTACAAGACCTATTATTCGTGGCCCGATCCTTCGAGCAGGGGCTTGGGTGAGTGATCAGGGCTTCGATGATCTCCCTTAGCATCCCAACCCAAGAGGGGGTGTTAGAGAGATCCCTCCTAGTGGATATTTTCCTTGCTGAGAGGTCAACAGCAGTGATACCCACCTCTAGTCGACATGAAGTGGAGTCTTTTGTAGCTGGTAGAAGACAGATGACATAGAGGTCTAAGAGGACTATACCCATGGGTGGATGACCGCAAGACTTAGGATCTATTGTCCAGGGCACCTGAGGCAGTGACTTACCTTCTAGGAGAAAGTATTTGTAATCATGTAGTGGGAAGGGTCAAATGGCTCGTTACTGTCCGACACATCGTTCAGATGATCATCAAACTATTTATGGACCTCCCAGGAAGAGGTATAGGTTCGATCGATGTGGTTCGCAGGGAACAAGCGGACATGGTAGTGGAGCTGGTCAGGAAACTAGCGGTGGATGACGTTTTGATGTGCTACCACCATAAACACTATGAGGTCCACCCCGACCATAGGGAGCGGGTGGAAAAGGGAATGCTCACCTTAAGGAAGCTGAGGAATATGACCACGATGCTCTAGAGATGATTAGAGGTTCTATCTGTGTCTAATCAACCATATCTGTAGTTCTTATAGACACAGGTTCCAGTCACTCTTTTATTACCTCTACACTCGTTCAGAGTTCGGAGATTCTGAAGGTGTCGTTGGCTCGATTCTTACGGCTAGAGACTCCTACGGGAGCAGACTTGACAATTATGCACTGGTTCCGTCAGTGTGAGCTTACTCTAGGAGGAGAGAGCTTCGGCTGGGATCTCCTCATAGTAGCATCGAGGCCTTACGACGTCATCTTGTGTACGAACTGGTTATCTATAGTCCATGCTCAGATTGACTGTATTAGATGCAAAGTGTAGTGTGTCCGCATGGATGGGACCAGGTTCACCTTCACCAGTGAGAAGGGAACCATTTCAGCAAAGGATGGACTTACATGGAGTAGGGTTCACCTGATCACTCACTAGTTGGATTGCCTTACCCTTAGAGTAGTTGATGTGGAGTGTCCGACTTATCATGTAGTGGTGGACTAGGACGCAGATGTTTTCCCTGACGATTCTCCAGGACTACCTCCTCATAGATAGGTGGACTTCTACATTGAAATGTACCATGGGATGACACTTATATCTACTCCAGCTTATAGGATGGCTCCCACTGATCTTCGTGAGCTGCAGGTACAGTTGGAGGACTTACAGTGAAAGGGATTTATTCGGCCTAGTGTTTCTCCCTGGGCAGCCCTGATTTTAATCGCCACAAAGGCATATGGGAGATTGAGGATCTGTGTTTTGATACCGTCACCTAAATTTGGTGACCGTAAAGAAAAAGTACCCACTCTTGAGGATTGATGACCTATTTGATCAGATCAAGGGAGCATGATGGTTCTTGAAGATAGACCTCAGATCAAGATATCACTACCTCAGAGTTCGAGATGAGGATGTGCAGAAGACAACCTTCAGGTGTCGGTATGACCACTACAAGTTTTTGGTTATGCCCTTTGGCGTAACCAATGCTCCAGCAGTGTTCATGTGTCTCAGGAACAGGATCTTCTAGTCTTTCCTAAATCACTTTTTCATGGTCTTCATCGATGATGTTTTGATCTACTCAACAACTAAGGAGGAGCATGCCTACCATTTGTAGGTAGTATGTGACACACTCTAAGATCATCGGCTATATGGTAAACTCTCGAAGTTCCAGTTTTGGATTTGTGAGGTTCACTTCTTAAGACACGTCATCTCGGAGGCCGGTGTTACAGTGGATCCAGCGAAGATTGTGGTAGTAGTTTCTTGGGAGCCACCCATGAATGTGATGGAGGTATGGAGTTTCATGGGCTTGGTTGGGTAATTATGGAGGTTCGTTCTAGACTTCTCCAGAGCTGCAGCACCACTATCATCCTTGATGAATAAGGGGAAACCTTTTGTGTGGTCGGAGAGATGCCAGCAGAGCTTTCATGAGTTCAGGAAGAGGTTGACTATTTCCCCCATCTTTAGGCTTCCAGAGGAGGGCGTTGGGTATGTAGTTTACTACGATGCATCAAAGAGCAGACTCGGGTTTGTCCTGATGCAGGAGCGATCTGTGATCGCGTATGGTTCTCGGCATCTGATACATCACGAGCTGAACTACGCTTCCCAAGAGCGGGAGTTAGCAGCAGTGTTCCTCACCTTGAAGATGTGGTAGAACTATCTTATGGGAGAACATTTTACCAAGTACTCCTATCACAAGAGTCTCGGGTATATCTTCTCTCATAAGGATATGAACCTGAGACAGTAGTGATGGCTTGATTTCCTCTAGGACTATGACTTTGAGATAGTCTATACTCATGGGAAAGGGAACGTTATGGCGGGTTCTCTAAGTAGGAGATATGGTATACAAATACTAGGAGAGGTGACAAAGAAGATGGTTGTCTTACAGATTTACTATGTGTATAGGGTTGGATCAGCCTATCTTCAGTCTCTTATAGTCACTCCTCCTCTTCTTCAGCGAGTTAGGGAGGCACAACGTGGAGATGCTGACTGTGAGATGCGACGTGCTCAGATATCCACAGGGTAGGAACCAGATGGAATTTCTGAAGGTGGGGAGAACGTCATCCTCTATAGAGAATGTACCATGATACTAGTTGTACTTTAGGAGGAAGTGTGGAAAAATTTACACACATCCCCTCTAGCGATACATCCGGGAGTGGCGAAGATGTACCAGGAGCTTCGACGACCGCACTGGTGGCCTGGTATGAAGAAGGCGGTAGCGGAGTTTGTCTCCCGATGTCTCACTTGTTAGGAAGTGAAGGTAGATCACCAGGTACCAGAAAGCATAGTTCATCCCATAGAGGTCCCAAATTGGAAGTGTGATGGGATATCCATGGATGTTGTGATGGGTCTTCAACCTACATCCATGAGTCATGATTCTATATGGGTGATCATTGACTGACTCACCATGTTAGCCTGCTTGCTACCAATCAGAGAGCAGGGCTCAATAGAGAGATTATGACGCCTATATGTGCAGGAGATTGTGCATTTTCATTCAGTACCTTCTTCTATTGTCTCCAACCGTGATGCACGGTTTACTTCCCAGCTATGGAAGGGGTTGTAGAAGGCTTTCGGGACGTAGCTACGTCTGAGCACTAACTTCCATCCTCAGACAGATGGTCAGACTAAGAAGACCATCAAGACCCTTCAGGACATGCTTTTTGATCATGTCCTCGACTTCGGTCACAACTGGAAGGACCACTTTCCTTTGGTGGAGTTTTCATACAACAAGAGCTATCACTCCACCATAGGGAAAGCACATTTTGAGGCCTTGTATGGGTGACCTTGCAGATCACCCTAGTGCTGAACAGACCCAGGGGAGTCATCACTTATGGGACAAGAGATTGAACATGCTACCACAATGAAGGTAATGATCATCCAGTAATGGATGAAGACTGCATTGAGCAGACAGATGTCGTATGCTGACAGGAGGCATAAACCATTGGAGTTCGAGGATGGCGACCACGTCTTTCTACAGGTGTCACCTCAATGAGGTCTACGGAGATTTGGAAGAGGTGGTGAGTTATCTCTGAGGTTCATCAGACCTTTCCAAGTCCTCAATAAAGTAGGAAAGGGGGCTTACCTCCTAGATCTTACACCTCAGTTGCACCGGGTGAATGACATCTTCCACATATATTAGCTGAGGAGATACGTGCACGACCCTTATCACATCATCAAACATGGAGAGATGGACATTGAATATGGGGTGACTTTAATGGAGGATCTAGTGGAGATTGAGGATCAATATAATTGGGTCCTACATGGACGGTTGATACCTCTGGTGCACGTTCGCTGGCAGCACGAGAACCTCCATGAGAGCAAATGGGAGTGGGAGCCTCAGATGCGTGCTCAGTACCCCCATTTTTTCCCTTAGTTCGAGTTGTAGTTTACAGGGACATAAATCCCTAAGGTGGGGAGAAGGTAAAAACCTGGAAATTCTATGGAATTGTTTTTATTAAATTAATGGGAATTTCAGGAGTCTGCAAAAATTTACGACGCGTGATTCTGAGGCCCGGTGTGCTCGGAATCAATTTATGAAGTTTTTTTGGGTACGTTCAGTAAATGTACGAGTGGGATTTTATATCTTTTGGATTGGTCCTCAGAATAGAAATCATAGGGCACTATTGAGCTCGCAACATCGATATTCGCTTAAGAAGAACTTCACCATAGTTGCGTTCTAACAAGAATGGATGTTAGATTTGGTTTTTTTAATAAGTTAAATAAAAATAAGTGTGAAAGATATTTTTATTGTGGTTGTTAAAACCTCCAAGTGGAGGTTGGGTTGGGGGCCACCACAACCTAACCTCCCATGGGAGGTTATGGGGGTGGGGACCACCCTTGCCTAACCTCCCTTGGGAGGATATTTAAGGTGGGGGACACCTGTGCTTGTAACTCTTGGAACCCCCAATTGAAGTCGAGGAAACCCTTCAAATTCCATTATTTAATTTTGTGCAAACCCTTGAACTTCCTTCATAAGTGAGCCAATCCAAAAAAATTAATTAATTTCATTAATTTATTAATTAGAAATATTTTAAATTCTTTTGTCCAACAATTAAATAATGTGTTTTCTTAACCCATTATTTTGGTTGGCACATTGTTTTTGTGGGAAACATTTGAAGAACTTGGAGAACATTATCGTTCAAACAAAGAACTCCACCCACCACCAAAGAGTGATGAGAATATTCCTCGATATTCAACCTTACCAAAAGAGAAGGAGTCGACCACGAAGAATGCCCTCTTCAAATTCTTCCCCTCCGAGCGCTTATTTGGAAATGGCAGATATTCATTTCCTCTTCCGACTTTGACAAATCGACGCTGACTTTCCGCGACTTCGTCAATGATCATAATCATATGAGGTATGGGGATTTGAATTATTTTTGTACCTGTTATTTGTCGTTAAAATTATGGAATGTGAATAGATGATTTGTATCACGGTAAGGTCGAGGGCTCGGACAACATGAACATGGTCTGACCCTCCCACTTTATTGTTTTCGTTTTTCGACAACGGCGGCGGCGCAACAGTGGGGCTGGAGGAATGGACTGCAGCGATGTAACGATGGTCAGTGATGGGCCAACCGTGAAGAAACCAGCGACACAAGGCCTCCAGGACGCCAAGAGGGTGTGACACCACCGTGCCGCATGGGGGGAGAGCCAAAGTTAGAATGGGTCGAGGCGGAGACGCGCTGCGCCATTGCGCCGCACCGGTGGTGCAGCGCGGCTAGATGTTAGGTCATCTAGGAGGAGAGGGACCTTGTAGGGTCCCGCGTGTGCTAGACCGGTGCCACCGGGTACTTTTTGGAGCTCCACCTGAATGACAGAGCCGTTCGAGAGCCAGGGGGTGTGTGGCTTCCCCCATAGTCATGGCTTAGGCAGACCTCAAAAGCCGCCGGGTCACCGGATCGGGCCGCCTTCGGGCCGTGCCACCCACATGTCGGGCCGCCCATCCATGTCGGGCTGCCATAGGGACGTGTAGCCCTCAGGCCGTGCCACCCTCTCGGGTCGGGCCGCCATCAGGCCGGGTCGCCCCATTAGGCCGGTCCACCCTCGGGTCGAGCCACCCTCAGGTCGGGCCGCCCCTTCTGGCCGAGCTGCTCCCTCAGACTAGTTCGGGCAGGGTCGGTCCGATCCCGGACCCGTTTGGTAAGTTTATACCCTTTCGCCTATATCATGGGCTACGGGTGTCTGATCAAGAACATTCTACGAAGACGGAAGTCATAGAGCAAGACAGATCTTATGGAATGTCCCACTTGAGGTTTGGTAAAAGTTGATCTACGTCTAGGTTGGTTTGAACCTAAAAATGAACTAGGCCCCCATGATGGAAATGCCAATAACTCACAGACCGGGCGTCCGATTGACGTGCCATCTGTTGAGTTGATACACCTATGATGAGATGGACTGTTCAGATACTTATACTTGCATTTTTGTGATATTTGGAGTTTCAACCAGTAGCTCGTGGAGTGCATCCTCTCTGAGATGAGTGAGCACAGTGCAGAGACGTAGTAGCTGGCTGAGACCTGATGACTGGTGACCTTTCAACTTGGAGTGTTTCATCTAGCCTAGTGGGAAGCCACTCTGTGTGACGCGGCATACCCACAGTGGAGAGCGCCTCTGTGTGACGCAATAAACCCACGGTACTCGACAGGAGGAGTACCTCAACAGAATATGAGGGGGAGAGCCTCTGTGTGAGCGCGGTAGACCTATAGTGGGGGGCGCCTCCGTGTGACACAACAGAGCCACGGTAGTCGACCAAAGGAGTACAACAACATTCCATGATAGTGGGAAGCGCCTCTGTGAGACGTGGAAGGCCCATATTACTTTATAAAGGATGAGTAAACCAGCAAGAGAGGTTTTGATAGTTTAACTGGGAGTGTTACACGATACCACCGTAGAATAAAATTCTTTTTTTTTTGAGCTGAGTCAGTGACTTTTGTGATAACTAATGATTGACATGGGTTAATAGATAAATTAGGTATATGTATGGGAATATACCTAAGTAACGGTTATCCATTGTTTATTTAATTTGTGGCTATCCTTGTTGGATATTGTGAGACCATGAGGGTCTATAGGTCCCTACTGTGTATCATTATACTCACCCCTTCACGAGATATGCCTGCACCTCATTGTGTTGGATGCATATGACGGACCGCACTGATGTAGTCCGAGAGCGCCATGACTGGACGGTACCTGGAGGTGGACCTTATGACGAGTTGTTACATAGAGGAGTCTGACGGACATGGAGTGATGAGGTGGATATTTGTACCTACCCTTTAGGTAGGAACCCCGGAGGACGATCTAGGATCTTCTCTTTTCCTTTTAGTTGTTTGACCCTTTTCAGTTGTACCTGTACATTACTGTTGGGCTTGTATGTCTGGCCCCTTTTACTTTCCATCACTTTTGTATACATTATTGCTTAGTGTTTTTCTTCCAATTGTGTACTATGATTGTATGTGTTTACTTTTTATAAAGGAATTCCCTTCCAAGCCTAGGGATTTATGCCTTGGGTGCTAGTCTCCAACCCCTGGCCTATGGAAGGTGGGCGTGGGGTAGTCACCACATGGGTCTCGAGGACTGGTCGTGATAGTTAAAGAGTAGTATCAAAGCCCGATTTTATTTTCATTCTTTTGTCTTACAGTTTGGGAAAGATAGAAATGGGACTAGGAAGATTCCGGTCTTGGTTATGAGATTATGCGTGAGAGTATCTATCCCATGTAAATGAGAAAACCAAACTACCTAGGGTGGAATGTTTGTTATTGATGTTTGCTGTTAATGATGAATACTATTTCTCCTTGGGTTACACACTTGTGGTGTGATGTGATTGTTGTTTCTAATATTTTCTGAGGATTGACACATAGCCTATTATGGCAATATATTTGAGTTTCCATGCATCATATTAGGAACTCATGGCTATCATATGACATGAATCATCATAGGTATGCATGGGAAACATGGGTTTTGGGTTAGTTTTTGAACTATAACTTTTTTATTTCCTTGTTTTGATATTGAACAGAAGATGGTGTCTAATGTGAAATTGAGAAAGATCGTAAAATGAAGCAATATGAGGATAAAATGGTGTATAAATGAGAAACATGAATAATGAGATTATGTTTATCCTTGTTAACCAAGACCAAAGTGTAGGATGGTCAAGGGTAGTGATATGACCTAAATATTTACTATGTGGTAAGGTTTGGAAAAATATATTTTTGTAACATTTTGTGTTTCTTGTAAATTTTTTATCTTTTCTAAACCATTTCATAAGGTTCATGTTTTTATTGTAGTGTTACAGATACATGAATATGATTATTTATATGAGGACTAGAGGTTATGGATATAGATTCTCCACTAGTATAGAAACCTCAGGAACAAACAGAGATAAGTGAGGATGTTAGATAGAATTTCTTGGATAACTACACTTTGTTCATTAATTTCATTGAAGGAGACTAAGGGAGGGTCAAGAAGAAGATATCAAACTTGAAGAGGGAGTTTCCGATACAACATCCTATATCTTTTTCTAAGGATGAGGGACTTGAGGGAGATGAATAATCGATTGATTCTATCCATACTATACTTTACCACATAGTGAATCCTAATGAGAAGAGGGTTGAGATAGCTGCGTATATGGTATGAGGATCAGCGAAGCCTTGGTGGAAAGTTAATTCTCTGACTGGACAGGATAATGGAATGTCATGGAAGGAATTCATGGAGAGGTTATTAGATCACTTATACCCACAGATGTGGAGGAAATAAAGAGTAATTTAGTTCAAGAGGATGGCTTAGAAGAGTATTTCTATGATCGATTATACTGTATTCTTTACAGATTTGAGGCACTTATCTCCAAAATTGGAAACGGATTAGACTATTTCAAAAAAATTATTTTAGGAAGGACTTAAGTGTTAAATGAAATCCTAGGTGAATATAATCAGGCCAAAGAAATTTCCAAATGTGTTGAATTAGCCTCTCATATCATAGCGGAACCAAATGGAGTCTTTCAATGATGGAGAGATGGTTGTTGTTGGATGGTCAATAGGTACATGATCCAAGAGAAGAATGCTTCATTATCAGATATTTAGAAATATTAGTGAAAAATAGAGTAGTTGGGGGGAATTGAATTATACAAGACCATTCTCTATTGATTTTCACCGTTATAGTAGGCCAGGACATTGTCATGGATACTGTCACCGACTACTAGTGGAGTACCAATCTTATGGAATGATGGGAGATCTATAGAAGTTCTATAGGAAATCGTGACCGATGGGGGGGGGGATGGGGAATCTAGACATAATTTGAGTACAAGAATGTGGTCTTACACACCATGTGACGATGGAAGTTGGATTTCTACATGTCGTGGCTGTATAGGTAGTGGATGTGGAGTTTATAGGAAAGGCCACCTATAGTAGTATGGTGTTGTATCATAGGGTAGTCAAAATGCATCACAGTTATGTGGGGTAGGATAGTTACATAAAATTTAGCCTACACTTCTTAATGGAGAGGATATACCATCACTGGTGAGAGGTGCTATTATTATAGCTTCTTCCATATCTAGTGCCTTAATTTATATTAGATCGTCTCATTACTTTATTTGTGTGAAGCTTAT
Organism: Viscum album; assembly: GCA_963277665.1. Classification (NCBI taxonomy): domain Eukaryota; kingdom Viridiplantae; phylum Streptophyta; class Magnoliopsida; order Santalales; family Viscaceae; genus Viscum; species Viscum album. The sequence continues at coordinate 1,367,419,517 of OY728162.1, read as the reverse complement.
AAATGTTTTGATCTTGGAAGTGGAGTTCATGAGCATGGTTTTAATGATATATACACCATTGGGAGTACAGTATGGTGACATCTTTTTATACATGGTATTCTCTCTCATTTTTACTGAGTATCATAAACTATGGGATTTCAATATTATTGACATGTTAGGCTTAATCCTAATTCTTGGTATGGACATGTTAGTATCATGCATTTCCCAAATATACTGTTACTGGAAGAGAGTTATTTTTACATCTCCTAAGGATGAAAAGTGCATTCCCTATAGACAGTGGGATATATAGGTGGTCCATGGTAAGCCTATTCCTCAGAAACTGGGAGATCTCAAATCCCAGGTTTATCGTCTACATCAAGATGAAGGAGGTGTAAAACAAGATGAATTTCCACCTAGAGTGCACCAGTTTCAGGATCTGTTTCCTGAATAATTCTAAAGGATACCCCCTGAGAGATAAGTGGACTTTACTATTTAGATCACTCTAGGAGAGAGGCAGTTTCAATTCCACCATAAAAAATGGTTCCAATAGAGCTTCGAGAGAAGAAGACACAACTGGAGGAGTTAATGGATAAGGTGTTTGTTCGACCGAGTACATCGCCATGGATATCACATATGTTTTTCTCAAAGAAGGTTTATGGGAGTTTGTTCTTGTGTGTCAATTTACATATGTTGAAAAAGATTACAATGATGATCCGATATTTGCTTCCACATATCATTGATCATTTTAACCAGTTGATTAGAGATTGTATCTTTTCTAAGAATGAAATAAGATTATGGAATCATCAGAAGAGAGTTAAAATATTTAATATATCAAGGAATTTATTTAGAACCATGTATGTCCTATATGAGTACATCATAATTCCTATTGGGTTATGTAATGAACCAATAGTGTTTATGGACTTGGTGAATAAAATTCTCAATCCATACCAATTTCAGTTTTTGGTAGTGTTTGTAGATAACATCTTGGGGTACATAGATACTTGTGATGATCCTTTCCAACATCTTGACATCGTCCCAAGTTCACTGAGAGAGAATTGTAAATACACCAAACTATCTATGTGTTAGTTTTGGGTTGATTAGGTATGCATATTGAGTAACATCATCATAGAAGAAGCTGTTGCAGTGGACCTAGAGAAGGATAATGTATTGGATTTTTTGGGGGAGCCCAAGATGATTTTATACATCCATACCATTTTGGGATTAGATGGATGTTATCTGAGGTATATTGAAAACTTTTTCCAATAGGAAGAATCCATTTTGGAATTGACACAGAAGGGTATACATGGTGAATGGTCAAGATCATGTTAGAATTCCTTCTAGGAGTTAAGGAAGCAGTTTAAACTACCACCAATCTATATCCAACCTCATCCAGGTGAGAAGTATATAGTGTATTGTGATGATTCTTGGAATGTACTTGGAACCATATTGATTAAAGAATATTGAGTTATTTATTATGTGTATTATTCATTATGGCCACATGAAAAGAATTATCCTACACACATCCCTGAGTTGGTTGTAGTTTATTTTCCATTTATATATTTGTGGCACCATCAGTTGGGTGAGAAGTTTACAGGGTTTTGTAATTACCAGAGTTTGAATTGCGTCTTTTCTGAAAAATATTTGAATTTATGGAAGTGGATATGGGATGAGTGTATGAATTCATTTGATATTGAACTAGTATATAACACCGAAAAATAAAATATCATTGATAATTCAATGAGGAGGAAAACTCATAATCGAGTGGTTCATGAGTCTAGTACCGAGTGGAAGATGATGAATCTACTAGCTGAGATGCATGGGGTTATTTAGGAGAATCAGGAGAAGATGACCTAGTATTAGCTTTAGTGGAATCTATGATTTTGATATGGATCTGGGAAAAGAATTATTAGGATGTAGAATTTTTATCTCTAAGGTAAAGCCTTGAAGGTGGGGAGACACCTTCATACTAAATGATTCTTGTGAATAACATCGTTTATGGAATGAATTAGGCTATTTTGCCTCTGAGTATGTGAGTGAAGTTGATGCAGAAATTTGAAACCTCGAAGTGGACGGTATACCCAGGTGTAACAAAAATATACCATTATATATGAAAACTATTTTGTGGATGATCATGAAAAATGAGATAGAAGGGTTCGTGACATTATGTTACTCCTGTTAGTAGGAGAATGCTAAGCATCAATGATCGGGAAGGGTTTTTTTGAGAAATTTCCCATTCTGGATGGATGTTGTATAATGTTACCATGTATTTAGTTGTAGTTTTCTTGAGGAAACCTTGGAATAATGACGCTATTTGGGATACTATGGAGAAGCTGACAAATGTAGCACACATCTGACTAATACGAGAGACTTTCTTAGTAGAGAATTTTGGGGAATTATATGTTTGAGAAATAGTCCATTTGAATGTTGTTCCAAAGACTATTTTATCATACCCTGATTCAATTTTAAATTCACTATTCTATCAGGTCTTGTAGAAGATTCTTGCTACAAAGAGTTCATTGAGTATATATTTCTACCCAATGTGAGATGGTATGTTAGATAATACTATAAATTTTGTTGAGAATATATTAAGTGTGTGTGTTCTAGAGTTCAATGGATCTTGGGAGGAAAATCATGATTTTGTGGATTACACCTATAACAATAAATACTAGGATACTATTCACATAGATCCAAATGAGGATCTTTATGTTAGGCCATGTATAACACCTTTATGCTAGATGTATATAGGTGAGTCTGATTTGTTGGGTCTGAGTCTCATGTAGGAGATGTTGGAGAAATTTTAGCTTATTCAAAATCATATAGATATGTATTATAGTATATAGAATTTGTATACTAATAGATGTCAACAAACCCTAGAGTTTACATAGAGTGATTTTATTTTCCATCGGGTGTCACCAAGGTTGGTTTACTTCACGATATTGAGATTGGGAAACATTGTGCTCATGTTCATTGGAACATTTGAAGTAGTGGGAATAATTTGGCTAGTGGCATACCTATTTGATCTTCCATTAAAATACAGTGCTACAAATAACATTTTCCATGTCCCACAAACTCAATGGTGTCACCCAACCCTTCACATCAGATCATTGTGGATTATGTTTAGCCTGAGATAGATGCATCCTTTGAGAAAAATTTGATACATATAGTGGATTGTAATAAGAAAGTATTATGGTGGATGATTTTGATGATAGTTTATGTATTGTGGAAAAACATTAGTGTTCAAGAGGAAAATTGGAGAAAGAAGAAGATATGAGGGAACAATAGCCAAATATTTTTGACATAAAATCTTAGAGATACTTGGGAGTGTAGATCAAGGATGTGATACTATAAGGTGGGGAGATTTTATGATTTTGACCTGTTTTGGAGATGTTTTGAGAATATTTGTAGCTAAATTTTTTTTGTTGAGTAATTTTCATTTGGGTTCTACAATGGAGTATTTTTGGGTGGCAATTTGAGAAAAATATAAGCAATAGGGTAGTGTATGGTTGGTGTATGGTTTTCCAAAACTATGTGCCCCAGCCCAACAAACTGTACAACACCAAAAATATGGGAATTAGATAGTTTTTTCATGGTTATTTAAATTTGAACAATCTTTGGGTTAACTTTTCAACCCTAAAAAAGAGGATCAATTTTTAGGTTCTTGGTTAGGGGACACCGACACCCCTACCTAGAAAATATTTATTAACTTTTTAATTCACCTGAAAATTAGAATTTTAATTAATTGAATACCCTTTTGAATACCAAATTTACCACCATTTTAACTGTTATGATTAATCATGATTTTGGAGGCTCCCTTATGGATTCAAGGCTTAACCAACCTATGTTCATTGTGATTTGAAGCTCAAATCAAGGATCTGAACCCCTCATAGTAAGAAATTCATGTTCCGATTGGTTCCCCATTCTTCTCTTATTCTTCCCTATTTCATTAAGGGAATTTATTATCAGGGTTCATTATATCTAGATCTATTTCGGTTTAATATAGATCTTGTATTGTTGATATAGATCTAGAATTAATGGACATTGATTCCGTAGATCTTTATTTAGGGTTTCATATTGGGATCTTATTATACAACACTATACCACTAAAAGTTTGGGTATTTTCATGGGGAGATCATTTTCCAACAAATTGATGCATGTGGTGTATAATTAAAATTCCATAGTATTGATTAAAATTATTTGTATGTAATTTTAGAATTTTTATTTGATCTTTTTAAATTGTTTTCTTGGTTAAATTGATTACATAGGTGAATTAACTAATTAAGGGAGCGAGGATATTAGAGATAAATGAATTATATATTTTATTAATTAATTTTGGAAATAATTAGTGGATGTTTAGTTTATGGAATTGAATAATTAATTGGTAAATTCATTACAGGACAACGATATTGTGGGTTGAATAATTAATTGATTAACTAATTATGGGATTTTTGGGATATTAGATTTTTATTAATTAATTAGGAAATTATTTAAGGGAATTGATCTCATAAAATACTGATGAATTAGTAATTAATTAAAAAAATAAATTAATTGTTGAGTTAATTAATATGATTGAAAAGATTAATTTATTGTTGAGTTAATTAATAGGACTGAGAATATTAATTGATTTTTGAGGTAATTAGTGTGATTTAAATGATTAATTAATTTTGGAGTTAGTTAATGATATTGAGAATATTAATTAATTGTTGATTAAATTAATTATTTTGATATGATTAATTAATTGCTGAACTAATTAATGAAATAATCAATTGTAACAATGGAATTTATATGAGATGTGAATTCTAGAATGGTAAAAGTGGATTTCTGAGATGTGACATGAGAAACAGAATTGTAACTATGGAATTCTGGGATGTGATTTCCCATGGGGATTATTTAGACTCCAGCATGGGTCAAAGTAGGTATTGAGTTTTGGTTTACCTAAAAAAACTAAGGTGTTTATGTGGTGAATTAACGAATAAATTGATAATTTGATAAGGTTTTATTTATCATTTGTGATTATATCTTTATTCAACTTCATAAACTTTTATTGATTATATATTATTTTAAACACTATTGGTGGTGGCCTATTGAGTTTTACTCACACCCAATTTGGGCTACCTCATCGGTACCCAAATATATTTTATGATTATAAAATAGATTAATTTTAAAGGTACTATGTTTGATGTATTATTTCAGGATTGAGCATGGATGAGGGAATCAGAAGTGGTTTGGTACCCTCTTAGGATTTTCTTGTTTCTTCACTTTTGAGTTTCATTTTTACAATTTAATTGTTCATTACAAAGGAATATCTCTGATTTGGTTTTGATATTATATTTCTAGTTTTAGTCATAATGTGATATTGGTATTATTATTGTTATGGTTTTATATTTGGTTATTTATTGTTTATTTTCCATTGGTTTTGTAATCTGACAAAGAGGGTATAGTGCCTCCCTGACATATTTTAGATTCCTACAACTAGTCTGAAGCCTATGGCGTATGGGGAGGTATGCTTAAGGTCATGTAGGAAACTATCTTAGGGAACCGGATCATGGCACCCATGTCAGGATGTTACATTGGAGACTTTGCAAGAGTGTGATGTTCTTGCCCCCTCCTATTCATCATGTGGTGTAATGTGGTTTTTCACTCTAATAAGAGAAGACTATTAAATAATAGATTTGGATTCATCTATATTTTTTAGGAATAAACTTTTAAAGAATTATGGTAACATTTGAATGTTTGAATCCAATTAATATGGGTCATAATTTTCAACAAGATCACACAAAGATTCTTTTAAGAAGATACCCATAACCCCAATGTATGACCCACCTAATAACAATTAAAATTATAAATTCATTCACATTAGTCACAATCATATATATATTTACAAAATATAATAGCATTCCCAAGTTCTACTATTTAATTACATGATATATATTTCACAACATCATTCAAAATAGATATACCACCCAAAATAGAATATATGTATATCCCAAATAGATATCACAATTCAAGGTAGTAAATTAATGAACTAGTATAAAATGCTCAAAATGTATATATGGAACATGATCATACATGCCTAGTTATGATGCTGGAATTTACCCTCATTATAAAAAAACACTAACATCAATCCCATCATTGTTACCAGAGAGGTCTATTACACACAATATTTCTGAGAACATGGAAATTCTGTATCATGAATCCCATGTATACTATCTTATTTATACAATTTCCATGTATTTTCAAAAAAAAAATATTAGATACCTTTTTAAAACTCTTGGTCATTAATTAGTGGGTTTTATATAGAGAGACACAATACATGATGTGAACCTCCTTAAATGCATGTGGTTATAGACTAGTATTGATGAATGTAACATTATTAGTGGGGAGATTATACACATAGTTTCATATCCATTCACCCAAAAAAATATATAAAAATATAAATTTATGAACATGAAACAGATGAATAAATATAAAATGTAATACATAATGGAATACATGTAATAAAATAAAAAAAACCAACCGACAGAATTAAATTGAACATTAGAGTACAAAGAATGAAAATGAGTAATAATTAAAACTACGAAATCACCTAAAGTAAATCTATGTACCACTCCCAGATCAATTCTCCTTGGCTCAGCGATCTACTACATTCCCATTTCTGTTTCATAGATCCCTATACATGAAGCCTATAAATGCATCAAGAATACAGAGTTGGGTTTGAGTAATGAAAACTAATAGGACAGCACCAACTATTCCCTAACATGTGTGAACATGTATAAAATGTTTATTCCATGAAAATAATAAATGAAAAAACAAGAATAAAAAACATATGTCGAGCAACCATGTGTTAGTGAATCCAATACCATCATCGAACACACATGCTTCTTATCTATACTAGAAAGATGATCATGATGTCATATGTGATTAATAAATATCCACAATGAAAGATACATGATACATTGTATCATAAATTCATCGAGTATTGGGTTATTCCATAAGGAAAAATAGTGAACATGTACTTTGTATCCATATGCCATTGATTTCTAACATGATAGTTAGTATAGAAACCAATAATTTTCATAAATAAATATTACATCTAAATAGATTAATATTATTTAAATAAAACAAGGATCTATTCTATTATCGTATAGGTCTAGTATCATTGTAAACCTAAAGAAAATTGGTTCCTAAAAATCAACATCATTTCTTACTTTTATCTTCACAAATATCACTCTTCTTAGATATATCATACGTTATACCTTTCATCATAACCTGGGGAAGTGGAACATTGGATAGGGTGAGATCATATTCTCAGTATGGGTAAACAATATAGATATAAAAGATCACATAAGTATAACATGAGTATAAGTGTATGATAACCTGAGTTTAACTTTTAAATTCATATCATATATATCATTGATCAAAATCATGAGTTGTGACATAATTAATGGAAATTCATAAGATATTAATCTTTATTTAATCAAAGAACATGATCCATTAGAGAAAAACATTAGCATAAGACATGGTATTAAAACATAAACATAATCATAGGTATTATTTTCCATAGTAGTCAAGAATATTTTCCATATCTATAATGGTGGAATACTTTTACTCTCAAAACCACTATATTAGAAATGCTTCACTCGAAATATTATCATAGTTCATAAATTCCCTTACTGAATTGAGTTCACTCCCTATTCAAGTCATATTAATCTCACGAGATATCAATCCTTATACAATGCATTGGTGCGAGGTATAGGTCCCACCAATCACATATTGAAAATAATATCAATATCTTCCATAATAACATAAATAATTTATTATATAAGAATCCATGAAATGAAATGGGTTTCATAAAATATTTATCATAGTATAAATTATGAACGAAAATGGGTTTTGTAAAACTTTTATCATAGCATAACCCCTAAAAATGAATAATGATTCATAAAAATAATTTCATCAAAAAATTAAACTATCTAGATAATGAATAAATATGGTATAATCAGATTATATCCCAGTTAAATATTAGTTAAATTAATAGTATGTCATCATACATGGAAAATTATTTTATAAGATCACTTGGATCATTTTTTATGGAAAATACCATTTACATTTTGAAACCAATTATTTTCATAAAAAGTATTAAAATACAAAGTGAAATATGTTCATTGAAAATAACCATTTATACATGTAATGTAATATTCATAGAAATGATTAGTCTTAATGGTTGTAAATTTTGTTCATATCATATATGTTAAAGGCATTTCATTTAGAAAATTATAAAAAGGTTAAATAATAAATCATTTGGAAAATGATTGGAATATTTCCTTCAAACTATTGGTTAATATGTAAAATATAGGTAAGAATGAATTTAAAAAAATTAATATAATAGTAAAAAACATCATTAAAATAATTTTTGAAAATATTTATATGGAATAATAATGTTTTCCAGCTGAATGTAGAAATAAAGTAAATTTTACATAAATCATATTATTAGTTTCATGAGTAAATTAGGTGAATAAAATTTATTTAAAACATGTATTTTAAATAAATAAATGGTGAAAAATAAAATTCATAAGTTTCTTCAGATGTATAACATATGATTTCACCACAATAACATAATCATAAATAATCACGATAAAGAATTATATTGTGACATAAAACCCGTTACTTGAGATTTCCTTGCTTCAAAAGAAATCTAACATCTTGTATAATAAATTTAAATGTATTATAAATCTATACTAGAGTAATTTTGAAACTCATAATATCATATATTATCCCATTATAACATTTAAAAATCCTCATTAATCAATAATGTCTTATTAAAATCGTTATTTCTAGATGATTACTATTTCATTTATCATGGGTATTTCCGTTCATTAGATCTGTTACTTCTACATTTATCTTGGATATATAATCTACAGAGTATTAATAAATATATAAATATCTTATATATTATTATTATATATATTTATAGTCATTTATAAATATTAGAGACAAAAAAATGAATTACGTCGTTCACGGAGATGGTAGGTCATACGTACACATTAATGATGATTTCATTTCTTAATAGATATAAATTGAGAAAGGTAAAAATAATTTCAAATTTCCTAAATCATTATTATATAAAATATATCATATATATTCATCAAATTGTATCACCCTTGGTTTCAATTAAATAACCCTTTCTTTAGTATTTTTATGTATGGAAATTTTATCGGTGATGTTTTGGAAGGTTTAAAAGAATTTGGGAATGCTTTGGAGGATTTTATAATGGTACATTATTTGATAATGGTTAGTGAAAACCCTAAAACTCATATAGGAAACTATGTTTAGTATGACATGTGATAATAAGAAGGTGCTTGGTTAGGCACCCACTTTGGCCAAGCCATGCGGAATCCTAGGAGAAAGCATAAAAAGTTGGATAATGATATTTTTCAGGGTTGGATCATGGTTTTTGTAGCTATGTAATTCAAAACTGTGAGTCTCTCCTTCATGTATAGGATTGTTAACAGTTATCACATAGTTTTCTTAACCTTTTGACTAACCATTCATGGGTTAAAAGATATATCCTAAAAAATGGATCTAGGTTCAGATTATATCTATACCCCTAGTTTTTAAACCTTATCATCCCTAACTTGATATTTATTCCTCACAAAGGTTGTGGAACCATTCCACACCAAATTAGTTTCAATATGAAGGTGTTTCTTGGGGCTTTGAATCATAATTCCCATAGAAAGTCCTCTTTTGTGGTATTTTTATGGTTTCTCTTAGATCTACTTACATCCTTCTCTAGCTTTCTTAGATCTAGTTTACTACAAATATATCTATGGTTTTTTATGGAAATAATGGTTAGTTTTGCCCATTTTTATGTTTGTGGAAGATTTTTAAGGATGTGTTTTGGATATTTGACCCGGTTTTGTGGTTTTTTTTCATGCTCTTCTTTGTTTATACATTATTCTTGAGGTAGGTGTCTTTACACCCAACTCCTCTTCCTAGAACCTGAAGTCATAGTTTAGAATTCTTCAAATTTATTGAAATTCATTGTGGTTGTTTTGTTCAAATCATGTTAGGAGGCTTATTTAGTGATGGTTTGTGGATTTTTTGATTTTTCGATGTGGTGGGATTTTTTTGAAAAAATTATTTGTTCAAAGGTATTAAAACATTGATTTTTATTTTGGTTTTTTGGCATTATTTGTGGAAAAAATGTGTTTCAAAATGGGTTTTAATAAAAAAATTGATTTATTGAAATGTATTTTTCATGATGGTTTAAGTATGGTTTGGAATAATAGATTTTATTGTATTCATGTTGCATTTTATGATGACCAGTTGAAATATGACTTCGTGATTGGTGCCAAAGGTATAATGGAACGTGAAGTTTTAATTAATTTGCAACGATATGGTATATCAATGAGAAACCGCTCATGAGTATAGAGCTTCTATATTGGAATACATGTTAGTATGTTTGCGTCTAAGTATTGGAATGGGATATGTCAAAAAGGGTATATGAAACGATTTAAAGAATATTCTTGGCAGCTTTCCAAGGAAAAACGTTTTGGTTTGTAAAATTATTTTTCTTAAAAGTACATTTTGTTTTGTGATAAAGTTTATATATTATTTTGAAGAAATTTGTTTATATAAATGTGACAACAAGGCCTATCATAGTACCATGAATAGGTAACTCATTTGGGTAAAATACAATGAGTTTTTTTACTCACCCCTCTTTTGTAATGTTTTTGATTTTACAGATGTTGTTTACTGGGACATAGTTAAAGGTAAGTCATCACACATCCTTCAGGGTTCTTAATGATACTTGATCATGGAGTTATATGTGGATCTTGGAGTAAAGTTTGGAGTCTTTTAGGTTTGTTAATTCTATCTTCCACTATGTAATTTGATGTATTTAGTCTTCCGTTGTGGTACTTTGTTGTAGTTTGGTTTTGATATCAATGTTATTAAACTGAGTTGTTTCAGATTGTAATCATGCATCATATAGTGACTTTGGTTATGGAATGTTCAGTTATGGTTTTTTTTATTTTAAAGGGTAAAATCATCCCCCATTTTTATTTAATCCATGGAATTTATTTCAAGCCTTTGTCTTATTGGGGTTTTTTCTTAAGGACAAGTAGCTATTCTACCACAACTCAAGACAATAAAATGATATGGGATGTAACAAGTGGTATCATCTTGTTTACTCCTTATCTAACAAGTTCTCATCGGTACATTAGGTCTTAGAATTGAAATTCATTTTGGTTTAATCCTTGATTTGGGATAGTATAAAGGAATTGTATTGTTGGGACATGAGTTGTACATCATAATGATATGTATCTATCATTTTCATGAAAAACCTAAATTTACCACAGAGTTGGTAAATGAGTGTTTTGGAGAAACTTATAGGAATTGGAATTTCATTATCACGGGTTTACCAAATGAGGTGAGCAAGACATTCAATGATAGAAGGATTTCCCAGTATAATGGCATATTTCATTTTTAGTAATGATTTTTTATTTGGAGAAAATGTGTTTATTTTTGAAGAGTGATAAAGTTATTTTAAATGTAATATTTTAAAATACGAATGATATGATTATTTTGAAAATATATTTATTTTCAAAAGCATGGTGATATTTTCAAAAATTGTTGACTGTGAAAAAGGTTTCATTTTTGAAATCCTTATTGTGATAGTTATGATTTGATAGAATTTTTAATTTTTAATCCTTCATTTTCTATAGAGTGAGACATATGATGTTTTCAGTGTTTCTGGAGAATGGAACTTTGTAGAAATCATAGAAACCAAAATGAAGAAGATATTGAATAATGTAGTTTCACTAGAGCCATATGTTAACTAAAAATTGGTTGTGAATATAGTGCATTCCTTTCAAGCTATGGATAGAGGGAATATGATAGATGAGCTACAGAAAGTGGATCATTCTGTCTAGTTCTATAAGCATAACCCACCCATCATTCAAGGTGATTCAGAACCAAAAATGCTTGAGGTATTTAAAAATATGATGGATCAAATATTCGATTTACTAGGAACACTAGTAGAGATGAAAGTGAAGTTGGAAACATATATACTGGAGTATCATGCATGATAGTGGTGGTTTTTAGAAATTATTTGTAAATTAGACCAAGACCATTCATGGGAGGATTTTGATGAATTATTTAAAAACAATTTTATCCTCATATGTTCAGGATTGCAAGAATGATGGACTTTTTTATCTTGAATAGGTAGAGCCTCATAGTTTTAGATAATGTGGATTAATTTATGAATTTAGTCCAATTTTAACCGGATGTTTTTGCCAGTGCATCCTTGAAGCCACACATTTTTTGTATCGGGGCGAATTCATGAGATTTTCTTGATGATTAATGTTCTCCGCATTACGGATTATAAATAGATGGTCAACATAGTGATGGTGGACGAAATACGAATAGCATAAACAACGAGTGGAGGTAGCGTGTTGATACCTATGGGAAATTCTGATAACTGAAATTCTAGGAGCAAGAGGATGAAGGACACCTTCATCTAATGTGGGAGTATGTCTTAGAATCAAATGGGTAGATTGGTGAATCTTCATTCAAGACACATGGCTAAATATTTATGTTTCAATTTTGGTACCTTTGACCACATGAATTGATAGTGTATGGTACCACCAAGGGAAGGCCACAATTTCCACGAAATGGGTAATATTTAGCAATATGGTCGCATTACTTTGAGGTCAAGTGATTGAGACACTTCTCATGTGTCACATGTATTCTATGATTTGATGGTATGAAGGCAACAGAATACATCTCTTCAGTAGAACAAATGCATCCTTGGAAATTCCTAGAATACCATGACTCCATAGGAAGGGATATAACAACATGGAAATAAGGAATAAAGTGCAAGGAGTAAAAATCACATTGAGTTGAGAAAGTTATTATGGATGATCAATTTGGACCATCGATGGTAATAGGTTTGATTCTTTTTAACTCAACGTTATGCAATATTTGTTAGATATGGGTGCATCGCATTCCTTTTAATATTATCATGCCATTTATTTGTTTGGTTTACATGTTGATATGATTTCTTCTATGTTAAAACATCAAACTCCTCTTGTTCAAATTGAATGTCAAAACATAATTTGTAATGAATGTTCTATAAATGTTGATGGCGCTAAATTGATATGAGATTTATCTTTTCTTGAAATGGATGTATATTTCATAATTTTTGGTATGGATTGGTTGAATATATTCAAGGCTCAAATCAAATATCATATCAGAATAGTTAGTTTCACAACTAATGATGGTGTTGAGAATATATTTAGAAGAGGGCGAAATATAAAGGTTGGTGAAATAGGACTGTTGGAACTAGAAGTGGTGTCGAGATCATACATGCTGGTAGTGTTGACTTTGGCCCCAATATAAAATATCATGAATAATAGTTTTCTATTTGTGGTTGATATGTTTTTAGATGTTTTCCTAAAATATTATTATTTTTTACCAATAAGAGAAGTGGAATTGATAACTGGTCTCCTTTTAGGGACTAGTATTATTTACCTTTCATCTTAAATGATATCACCAATAGAATTTAGGTAATTGAATGTCCATTTAGAATAATTAGAAAGAAAAGGGTTTATTTAGCTGAGTACGCCTCGGTAGGAATAACCAGTCTTGTTTGTCAAAAGGCATATAGAACAATTCATATTTGTGTCGATTATTGTATGCATAGTTATGTTACAATAAATAATTAGTTTCAACTTCCATGAATTGATGATGTATTATCTCAATTTAGGGGGCTCATTGGACCTCCAAAATTGAATTGTGATCAGGATATCCAAAACTATGGGTTCTAAAGGAGGATATTCCAATTAAAACTTTCAAGAGTAGATATGGCCATTATGAATATGTGGTAATCCCATTATATCATATGTATGCACCGATGGTCATTATTTCATTCATTAATATGATATTTCAAAATGCATCTGGATTCTTTTGTGGTGGTGTTTTTTGATGACATATTAGATTATTCAAGGACATGGAATGAGAATGAACGTCACTTTCCAATAGTGTTGGGAATATTGAGAGGTCATCAGCAGTGTTCCAAATTATCAAAGTGTGATTTTTGGAATAAAAAGGTACAATTCCTTGGACATGTAATATTTTAAAAAGGAGTTCATTTGGATCTAAAAAAGATAAGGGTTTTTTCCTCTTGTAAACTACCAAAGAATTTCATCAGGATATGTAAATTCTTTGGTCTAGAAGGTTACTAGCAACACTTGCTTCAGGAATTATCACATCCAGATTCACCTACAACAGATTAAAAAAATGAATAATGTTCAATTCCATATATGGAAAGAGGGGAATGGGTTCACTGATCATATAGCCTCTTTAGCATACCATAGCTCTATCAACACTCTCCTCATCTCTAATAATTTCCTGAATCCTGAGGGCACAAATTTGGTAAGAGGGGATGCCCTCAGCTTGAACTAATTTAGGCCCCCTTAGATCTTTGTCCTTGTTGTACTCTCTTTTTTAATAAAATTATGATTTGGGTTGATGGATGACAATTTTCAAGAAATTATGGGTCCCCTCCTATAATTGCGAATATTGATTTTTTAGTAATTAGGACAATGGTAGATGTTGTGTTTTGATGTTTTGAAATATGGGATGGGATGTGTACTTATGAAGAGATATCATATTATTGCTTATTTATCAAGTCAGTTAAGGTTTCACATGAGGAAATTCCCATCACATGATTTGGAGTTAGCTACCATAGTGTATGCTTTAAATAATTTGTTTCATTACCTCTTTAGTGTCAAATTTATGGTGTTTACAGATCCTAAGTGCATGTAAAATATTTTCTCATAGAGATATTTGAATTTGAGGTAAATAAAATGGACAGAGTGTCTCTAAATGTTATATATAGACATGGTGTATACACCAGGTACATGTAATACAATGATAGATGCATTAAGTATAAAGTCATATGCTCATTTGGAAAAAGAGGCATCAAATCAGGGCTTGTGGATTCCAATGATATAAAACATGAACATGAAATGTGAATACTAAGGTGATGTTGTAGTTATTTTTTCCAATGTCATTCATTCCTAATTTTTTAGAGACAGTGAAAGTGGCACTGGAATCCGATTTAGAACGTGTTTCTATGAGAAAAAACACAATGTTTGGGAGAACATTTATGGATGGAGGCTGGATGGAAGTTTAGATTAGTGGTTTTGAGATCGTATGGTCATACATATGGATTTTCAAGAATACATTCTTCATGATTACCAACATTCAATATGGTTTATTCATAATGGAATGAAAAATATGTATATGATAGGGAAAGAGTATATTTTGTGGTGTGGTATGAAATGCAAGGTGTCTAAATTTGTTTAATGATGCTTAACTTGTTAGTAGGTTAAAGAATAACATCAGAGAAAAGTATTTATGTTGTAGTCCTTACTAATTCCTAATTGAAAAGTGGAGTAGATATCAAGAGATTTTGTAACAGGACTCCCAAGAATGGTTTAGAAACATGATTTCATATGGGTCATAGTGGATCAGCTCATAAAGTCGGCCCACTTCATCCCTATTTTTGAATCACATATGGTGGAAAACGTGTCAAAAACCTATATCCAACGAGTTATAAAGAGGCATAGAGTACCAGTTTTGATTGTGTTAGTTATAGATTCATGGTTTACATCTCATTTCAATAAATCCTTATAGACATCCATTGGGACTCAATTTACTCTGATCATAGTGTATCATCCACATATGGATGGACAATCTAAAAGGATGATACAAACATTTGAAGAAATGTTTCGAGCTTGTATAATGGATTTTTGTGGTTAATTATTGGGACCAAGCTGGATGGATAAGGAAGTAAGAAGATTTTTCTGTTACAGAGTGTTGATTTTTGTTATTAAATAAGCTAAATCAACTCACTTTGTAACGAACTTGTAATCTATGATGATGATTTTCTGATTTGTATATAATGAATATCATAAGTTTGGATAACTCTTGATGAAATCCTTATAAAGGATAGGGAGAGTAAAATAAGGGTTTTGGAAATGGAATTAAAGTGTCGCACAAGTAAAAAGTGGCGCACAATACAAAGATTGGCGCGTAAGTCAAAAGTAGCGCGCAAGTGTGGAGCAGAAGTATATGTGGTGCGCAAGTGTATTTTGTGCGCAAGTAATATTTTAACATCATCATATAAAAATATGACAATGTAAAGAAAGTGTCGCGCATGTGTTGGAGCGGCATGCGAGTGATGGGGCGACGCACAAGTCATGGAGCGACGCGAAAGTGCTGGAGCAGCGCGCAAGGGCTGGAGCGGTGCACAAATGTATGTGGTGAACAAGTCAACCAAATTCCTATAAATAGATGACTAGCCACCTCATATTTAAGGATAAAAACATATAGAAACATTTTTAGCTCTGATCGCTCAGGTAGTAGAAAGTGGCTCGCAAACTGAAGTGACATGCAAGTAGAAGTGGCATGCAAGGTGAGGGTTATTTATAAGGCACGCAAGTACGGTGGAATGCAAGCGGCGGTGCGCAATCAGAAGTGGCATGAAATTTGTCTGAGGCCCGCAAACATGGAGGTGTCTTCAATAAGTGTGTTGTGTATATGTCAAAGATGGCGCACAAGTTGTGAGCTGTGCAAAATAGTGGTGTGCAAGTTGTGGTGCGCAGTTTGTGGTGCTCAAGTAGGTGGTGGGCAAGCTGAGTGGCGTGCAAGCAGGTGGGGCGCAAGTAGAAGTGGCGTGAAAATAGTTGGCATGCATGTAGGGAGGCGCACAAGTATAGAGTGCTGCACAATCTGTTTTCCCCAGGAGTTTTTTACCAGCTTCTGGGTAGGAAAGTGAAGATGTTTTTTGAAATATTTGATTTGTGAATGTTAATTAAAAAGGAAAAAAACATTATATTACCCTATTTGTGCTAAGAGGGAGAACACACACTATTGGATTGTTTTCAAAGTTCTACATGAGTGTAAGGGTATATCCTACTCATTGTAGTCCACATCAAAGGATTGTTTCATAGTGGATTGTGTGGTACTGTATTGTTTTTGTACCATACCAAGGACATAGCTACTCTTGTTGAGTAGTGAACCTTGTAAATCTTTTGTTCCTGTGGTTGTGTGTGTTCATCATGGAATAAACTCTTTAACATTAGGAAAAGGTTGTTTCAATAATGGGAAACATAAAAAGAAAAATTTATCACAGATTCACCCCCTCCCCCTCTCAGTGATACCTGGATCCTATCTAGTAACTTCACTCATGGGGGCGAACATACCATTAGTGGAGTTCTTGTATAACTATATTTATTAAGCCTCAATATATATTGCTCCTTTTGAAGCATTGTATGGGAATCCTTGTCATTCTTCACTTTGATGGGTGGAAACAGCTGATACATGACTATTTGGTTTGAACCTTGTCCAAGAAACAATTGAGAATATGATGTTGACTAGGAAATAGATAGAGATGACACCGAGTTGTCCGAAATTTTATGTGGATCATTATAGACGACTATTATAATTCAAGGTGGGTGATCATGGGTTCATTAGAATCTATCAAAGGCTTGGGTATATATTTTTTGGAATGCAGGGAATGTTATCTCCTCGATACATATTCCCTTTTGTGATACTAGAAGGGGTTGGTGTTGTGGAATATTTCTTGGCATTTCCACCACAGTTCTATGCAACGACCAATGTGTTTCATGTATCCTAGTTGAAAAAGAATCAGCCTTATCCTAACCATTTGATTTGAATGGATCACATTGATCATGATCCATATTCTTCATTGATACTTTTACTAATATGGATTTTGGATATGATATAAAATGTATTGAATAGAAAAGGAATCAGTATATTGCATATTTCATGGTAACATGATTGGATTCATGAAGAGAATTGCGAATGGGAGAAGGAAAGGGTTGAGAAATAGCCCAAACTCATTCAAGTAAATGCTGGATTTCTACTTTTTGAGGATTAAAGGGAAAATGTTTGGGATATTTTAGCATCCACCCATTTCATGTAGGTAAAAAATTATTTATTATTTTTATGTATTAAAGTATATGGGTGAATTTTGGGAGGGTATGGGAGACTTTTTGAATGCCTTGTGGGTTTTCAATATGGTGCGTGGTTTGATAATGGTTAGTGAAAACCATGATTATTCAGTAGAAAACTATTCACAATGAGACATGGGCTAATGGGAAGATGCATGGTTGGGCACACGGCTTGGACAAGCCATGTGAGATCCTAGTAGAAACAGTGAAATGTGGGGCAATGAGATTTTACATAGTTGGTGCCTAGTTTGTGTAACTATGTGGGACAACTATGTGAGGTGTTCCTTAAGTCATAGACTGGAGTATATTTAGAGAACTTTTTCCTAACCATGCGACATACCATGCACGATTTAAAAATTATATCCCAAAAAAGAGGATCTAGGTCCGGATTTTCTATAAAACCCTCATTTTTCGTCCATTTCTGTCCAAACTAAATATTTCTTCCTCCCGAAGGTGGTGGAACCATTCCCCATTGAGTTGGAAATGCTCCAGAGGCATTTCATGGTACATTGAATCTTGATTCCCTCGGAAAGTCATCATTTTTGATATTTTTTCCTATTTTTTTTTATATCTACTTCTTTTTATATCTTGGTTCTTTAGATATAGTCTACTACAGATAGATTACATGTTTATAATTCCAATAGAAGTTAGTTTTGGCCTTTTTGATGTCAGTGGAAGATATATATGGTTGTTGTTTCAGATTTAACCCGGTTTTGGGGGTGTATTCCTTCCATTCTTTGTTTTAGCCATTATTACCAAGGTAGGTGTCTTCCCTCTCAACTCATCTTATTATGACATGAAGTCAAGGTTTCAAATTTTATAAACTGATTGAAATTGATTATGAAATTGGTGTCCAATTAATGGTAGAAATCTTCATTAGTTATTGTTTGTGGATTTGTGGAAATTGTAGATTTATTTTGAAAAATGGTTTGTTAAA
Source organism: Viscum album (assembly GCA_963277665.1). Lineage (NCBI taxonomy): Eukaryota > Viridiplantae > Streptophyta > Magnoliopsida > Santalales > Viscaceae > Viscum > Viscum album. The sequence goes on along the minus strand of OY728162.1, from coordinate 1,367,400,560 downwards.
TGGGTTTAAATTGTAGAATTTAAAAATGGTTTTTTGGTTTGATTTGTGGAAAAAGGTTTGGTTGAAATGTTTTCAAAATTGTTTTGTTGAAATTAATTTGGCATGATGGTTCTTGGAATGGTTTGGAATATGTATTGGTGTGTGTTTATATGAGAATTTTTGCGGCCGAGTTGAAATGTGACTTGGTGCTCGGTGCCAATGGTGTAATGGAACATAGGATTATAATTACCTTTTAATGACATGTTAGATCATTGAGAAACTAATCATGAGTAAAGAACTATATTATAGTCATGCATATGTGGATGTTAGGGTTTCTTCATTGAAATGGGATATTCCAAAACAGGGATATGAAATGATTTGAAGAACATTCCTGGTTTCATTCTCTAGAAAATAGTTTTGGTTTGGAAAACAATTTTTCTTCGAATTATTTTTGGTTTTTTGATAATTTTATTTATAGTTTTTTTAAATAAACGTGCTAAAATGTTCTATCCTACTGTCATGAAGAGGAAATTCATTTTGGGAAAATCTATAGAGTTTCATCACTCAACCTTTTTATAAAATGTTTGATCTTTTATAGATGTTGTTAACTGGGAAAATGGTAAAAGAAAACCATCACACATCTTTAGTGGGTTTTTGTGATACTTGATCACGGAGTTAGAGGTGGAGTTTGGAGTCATGTTTGGAGTCTTTGAGTTTTGGTTTTTTGTCTTTTCTTGTGTACATTGATGTTATTAGTCTTCAAATGTAGTACATTGTTGTAGTTTGGTTTTGATATCAGTGGTATTACTTTTAGTTGTTTTTCATAGTTATCATGCATCATATAGTGGTTTTGGTTTTTGAATTTTTGGTAATGGTTGTTTTATTTTCTAAGGTCAAATCATCCCACATTTGTATTGAATCCCATGGAATATATTTCCAGCCTTTGGAACCTTAGGGATGTCTCTTAAGGCCAAGTAGCTATTACTCCTTGACTCAAGCCAATTAAGAGTGTGGGAGGTTAAAAAAAATCACATTTATTAATATGAATTTAAAAATTAAATGAATAAATGAATCAAATTGAATTGTGGAGGTGGTTTTCCACACTTACACATGTATGACAATATTAATTCTCAAAGGAAAGGTTGGCAAGAAGGTAGAAATGATAGTATCATTCTAGAAGTAAAATTATTTCATAAATATCATATATAAACATTAATTTCATCATAATTACCAACCATAAAATAAAGTTTTGTAATATGAATTGTATTTCTACCAAAATATGGTATGCTGTGCATATAAATGAACAATACATTCACTTATCATTCGAGGATATTATTTTAAACCATATAAAGGCATAGATGGTTTAAAAATATAATTAGTTTTCCTTTAAAATTAAACACCAAAGGCTATTTAACATACACTTATTAAAAAATATAATCATTTAGAAATGTGGTTTTTAATATCTATTTGAAATAATTTAAAACTATGAAAAGCATCATAAGATAATAAGTCCAAATTTCTTCTAACCTAGAAATAGGCATAAAGTATTCCTCAAAATAAATAACTTATTCTTAAGAATATTCATGTTAATCTAATCTAGATATATTTTTAACAAGATTTCTAGATTCATCACATTTATTTCTGGATATAAACTTTGTTACTATAATATGAGAATCATTTATTGACGAAATTAAAGTCCACACAATATTAATAACAAACTAATTTAATTTTTTTTATACCAAAGAACTAATTAGAATAATCAAAATCGTAATCAATATTCTATGGTATAAAATAAGAATGAAAATCTTGATAAGGGGAAATATGAATACGTGATTTTATAGTTCCATCATTTGATTCAATATTAAAAATTATATTATTTGTAAGATGATCTCTGTGAGTCATCCTTGATTTTCCATAAATAGGTTCAGATTGCGAATAGATATTCTCCCTCTTGATATTTGAATCCTGATAATGATGAAATTCTTCTTCGAAATTGTAATTTATATGTTCATCCAAAATTTGATCAATGTCATCAACTATATAATTCATAATATGTTCATATAACATTATATTAATTGATTCTTCAACTAACATGGTTCTTTTATTATATACTATATATTACTTATAACATTTTTATATCATAATAATTTTCCATTAGTATAAATTTTATAGAATTTATCTAAATCATCATTCGTATTAAGAATAGAATTTTACATCTATAGACTCTAAAATATCCAATTTTAGGTTTTTTCCCTTATAAATCTCATAATGTGTAATTTTCAACAATGTCATTTAAATTATTATATATGTAAAATCATAAGAAGTAATCCAATGAACTTGTACCTTAGTGGTATAAGCTCCTTCTAGGAATCATAAAGACCCAGGATCAAATCTGGGGAGGGACTAATTTTTGGGGTACTGTAGAGGTATTGTAGTAGGGAACTGTAGTTTTATTATAGCAGCGATAGAACTATAGAAATAGTAACACTATAGTAGTAGAGGAACTATAACAGGAACTGTTGCGGTGGCTGTACTATAGCAACCCAGGTACTGTAGAAGTACTTCTCACTGAAGGGTCCTTTGGGCCACAAAATGGGATTTTAAGCCTTGTATTCAGGCCACATGGACTTGGGCATTTGGGCTATGTAATGGGTCTCCCTCTACCTAGTCAAAAGAGGTGTTTTCTTTAAATAATAAATAGAGGCTTTGACCCCAACCACTTAAAAAAATTAACACGAACTATTTATAGTTTCATCATTGAAATATTTATTTAGATTAAATTCATTTATCATGGTTCTAGTGATTTCATTAAGTGTTCAATTTTTTCTTTAGACTATACTATTTTGTTGTGGTGTTTTGGGGGAAGATTTTTGTTGTTGAAAAAACCTATTTTTTTTCACAAAACTAGATAAATCCACAAATATAGAATTCACCACCATGATCATTTCTAATTTATCTAGTTACTATTTCTATCCCATTTGGAATAAATTGGAACAAAATAAACAACATAGATATGTTTTTGAATTATGAGTATGAGAGAAAACCCATGTTTATCTAGTGAAATAATCAATAATAACCAGTCAATATATACTACCATCTGATATAGAAGGTTTAAGATGAGAAAATAAATCCAATTGAATGAGATCAAGAGGATATAAATTGTGTAATTATTTTATTGACTATGAAATAATTTTTTCCTTTTATAATATAATTACATATAATGGTATTTTCCGCCTTAAGATATAGTAACTGCAAAATAGTTTGGTTCTTGTAATGATTTTGAATCAACCTAAAATTGAAATGTCCCAAACTCTTTTTCCAAAATAATGTTATCATATATTATTGTTTTTAGTCATTTGATAATTTAATTATTTGACTTAGTAAAATTAATTCAATAAATATTATCTTTTCTATTTTCATAACACTAAGAAAATTAGTATTCAAAACTATGTACTTATCATTTTGAAATTTAAAAAACATTCCATCATCACATAGTTGTGAAATTATTATTAAATTATGTTTCAATACATCAACATATAAGTCTTTAAAATAATAACGGACATAGAAATTCCAACCACCATGAAACCTTTTCCTTTTCTTTTTTAATTATCATTAATATAACATTACCTCCATCACACTTATTAAATTAATGAAAATTTGATATAAAAATAGTTTTTTACATTGAGAATCCACTATCCATGTTCCAAACATCCTTTTTGATTCTCCCAATACACATTACAACAAAAACATATTATAGAATGTTTTGGTTACCAGGAAAATATAAGCCCAATAGGATCATAATATGAATTTGTTGGAACAAAAAAATATTTTAAATGATAGTATAAAAAATAATTATGATAATGTTTCAGAAATAAATGTCTTAGTATATCCAAAAACTAGTAGAAAACTACTTATTATGTTTCATTTTTCATGTAGGTTATCTAGAACTGACATGGAAATTATTGAATATTGATTTTAAAAATTGGTTTTTCCATTAATAGATGTGGAATGAAAATTTTCATGTCAATTGTACAAAAAAAGACATGAAAAATGCATATTCACTACTATTCCACGTCGATTATGTCAGTTAACCAATGTAATGAGAAATTTTGACATCAGTTATAATATAACCAGCATGAAATACTGTTTTTCATGTCTGTTATATGATAATAGACTTTTTATATCTATAAAAAATTTATGAATCAATTTAGGTTTCAATTCACATTCATCCATTATCACGACACATGTATCGTTTTTCACTTTCTGATTCCCTAACTCTCATGTTTCATTTATCCATTGGTCCAATCTCTCATAATGATCTTAATACTTTGTAAGGTTTCATTATCCTCATGTTACACATCAAAGATAGATCTAATGTAATCCTCACACATTTTTCTCTCTCTCTTCTGTAGTTATTTTTCATGGAATCTCTAACCATCGATTGTTCGATCTAGTGGACTTAATTCTCTCAATACCATCTTCATATAGCCTTAAGTAGTTTCAAAATCATTTTTTCACATTTGATTCCAAATCATCTCATATCTATCTATCTCATCTGAAGTTTTGAATATATTTTAGAATGTTTCAATTCTTTGTTCCTAATTTTCTTTCTTGTGTGAATTAGTTGTTCGCATTCAATATATTTTTCCCTGTTGGGATTACATTAAAATTATTTTATAGAATATCTAACGATAAGGAGTACTATTTATAATATATGATAAGTTCATCATCTGTGTTTTATCATTCTCTTTCCTATCAATTAGTTGGTTTTTAGAATAATTAGGTGATGATATCGTAGTGGGTTCATTTAAGTTCTGATAAAGTTGGTCCAAGGGAGACTTGGAAAATTATTTTTCATGTGTTTTCATATCTCGAGATGGGTTTTCAAATGGATGTTTTTTTTAAGAGATGGAGAGTTTGTATTTTATATTATAATAGGTGTTTTTTATAAACTATGTGTTATGGACCAAGCATGGGAGTGATGGAGATATTAAATGTTTTAAATTGGTAATTAGTAGTGAAAACCATTTCTAATGGATCTTAAGGATTCAGTGGATCATCAAAGATGCTTCTTATTGATGAGAATTCCTTTAGTGTGGAGTTTATTATGGGAAATATAATTAAATGATAATAAATTTTGTGGGATATTTAATTCATGGTATAGAAGTAAGGTAAATTTGATAAATGAGACTCATATGAATATTTTGAGACTATGAGCATCTTTAGTTGGTGTTTTTATGCCTGACCATGTGTTGTAATGGTACTCTAGGGCTTTTCAAAAGGGATTAATTGGTGATGGATCTACTATTTTATGTAGCAGACCGATTGGGTACTTAGTTAGGTAATACTATCTAGTATATGAAGTACCATGAAGCAAGGTTTTCTAAGAAATTATAATTAATCTAGGACACAATTAATTATTTGAATAAATTTATAGCAACAAAAAAGAATAATTTTTTTTATAAATAATCAACTATGAATGGAATTATATAATATAGAAAATAATTATAAATTATAGAATTGTATTCATGGATGTTAATTTAATTTATAAATTATCTATTATTTAAATAAAAATTAATGAACTATAATGAAGTAATTAATTTTTCATGTAATGTTTATTAAATTAATATATAAAATAAAATTGATAATATTTAAATAACATTTGGATAATGTATATAATGGATAATAATTTTGATATAAAATTATTATATTGAAATTATAGGGGTAATTTCTTAAGGGTATATAATTTTAAAAAAGAAGTAAAAATATGAAAGTTTTTATATTTATATTACGAATTGTAAATTTAAATTAATTATAATTATTTAAATTAAAATCCTTATTTGAAAAATTATTTAAACCATATGAAAATGAGTTTTGATAACTGATATGGTCAAGGTATAACTATATTTTATTTTTAGAATTAATCAATTGTTCTCATTATATATATTTTCTTATGGATATCCCTGTACATATTTATTAATAAATTTAAAAGTTTATATTCATTTATTTTTTACTTTATAAATTCTTTAAATGAATCTATATTCGAATTCCTTCCACATGAATGGTGAAAATTCTTTCCCCCAGCTTGTTATACATTAACGAAGAGGGTGAAAATTTTCTTTTGTAAATGTATTTATGATATCAAAGTGCCACATGGTTATTCGTAAAATGTAAAAAATGGTTTCTTCAAAGAATTTGAAGTTTACAATTATGAAATCTAATGATTTTCGTGTCATGATGCAACAACTTCTACCAGTTTCATTGCATGGAATATTTACCATCTGTATCACAGAAATTATCATAAAGGTGTGATATTTTTTAAATTTATTTTGTAATAAAGGGGATTATTTTAAATTATTAAACAATTTGGAGAATGAAGTAGTTTATATAAATTTTTAATTGGAAATGTATTTTCCTACTTCCTTTTTTGATTTCATGGTTTATTTACTGGTTAACATGGTGTAGGAAATAATGGTTTGTAGACCTTTATACATATAATGTATGTATCATTTTGTTTGTTATATGAAGACATTAAAGAGGTATGTTAAGAATCTATAACAACTTTAAACATCCATTGTCGAAAGTTATATTTATGAAGTGTTTTTAGATTTTCTTACAAGATATTCGTCTACAATAGAGAAAATCAATTTTCCTTCATCTTTACATGAATGAGTCAACTATGGGGGAAAGGGGATCTGTGGATTAAAAGTAAAATAATTGATATTTGAAGAGATAAATAAGGAACATTTATACATCCTGAATAACATAAATGGTGCTCAACCATATATAATGTTGAATATTTTGTGTTGAAACAGTGTTATTTAATAAAGAAAGAAATATCGATTTTGAATGAACATAAAAAACATTTTCCCCTTGTTTTATGGAAACCATGCCTAGTAGATTAGATGAATCTAAAACATTGAGATGGTTAGGAGTAATTCCTAGCTTAAATTTGATAACATGGCCATGGTATGATATTAATGGTTATACATTTCATAAGAAACATCATAACCACTGAAGTGTAGTTTAAATAGTGGTGTATTGGTGTTTGTAGAAGAAATTCGTTTTTGAGTGATAAAGAAAAAACCCAATCCATACATAATGTTCATATTATAGAGTCATTGAAGAAATTTTGGATGTCGATTACCTTGAATTTAAAGTTTCATTGATAAAATGAAATATGGTTTATTGGTAACAATGATGTCCAATATGATGAAGTTTGACTGAACATGGTTAATTTAAATAATCTGGAATACACAACTAATTCATTTATCCCCGAAACAGATGGAAAAAAATTTCTATGTTATTAATCAATCTGATTTGCATTGTCTATAATTTTACTAAGAAATATACAATATTTTGGTGATGACAAACATGATGAATATTCTGATTTATGTGAGATCACTACTTCCATAGAAGGATTAATGGATAATATATATGAACACATCAAAAAAATGGTTTGATCCATACATAATGATCATATTGAAGGAATTTGTGAAAATAATCCTTTATTAAATTTTTAATTTTACAGGTAACATATGTTTTTCATTTTCTTTACTTTTTAAAATTTTAATAATTGTTAGATATTTTAATATGAATTTATTTATTAAAACATGTATTAACATAACATTTTTTGGATTTTCATACATTTATTTATGTCATTTATTCTCAGATTATGTTTTTTGGGAATTTTGATTATCTTTAAAAAATATGAATAAAAATTTATTATTTTTAGTATATTTTAAATGTTATATGATGATTTTTCTATTTTAAATATTCATTTTAATGTTATGGTTTTATTTATATTTTTCATTACTAATTATTTGTTTCTGTGATTTGTAGGGTAATGATAGATCACACAACTAATACACCACAAACTTCTAGTGATGATCGTTATCATGATGCATACATGGAGGAATGAATTCATTCTTCTATTGATGAGTCTCCTCATCCTTCGTTATAGTTGAAAACAACATCCATGAGGAAAAAAGAGTTATAGGTTGGGTAAATGTGGCATCAAAAAATTAAAAAAACAAAATTTGTTTCCAATAGTCAGGACTAGAGGATATCCGTAGACATTGATGATAATTATTTTCCAAGAGGTCTGCATGCCAAAAAAATATTTAATTTATATTAGTGGAGGCTAAAAGGAAATTTTTCATTTTGATTGATAATTGGTGAAGTGTTGATAATGTTACTACATCTCCCATGTGGGATACTATTCTTTAATCTAATTTGTTATTATTTTACTTTTATTAAAAATTGTATACTTTTATATGTTTTCCACCAACTTTATCAGATGAAATATGATATACCAAATATAAGAGTAGTAAGGAAGAAATGTTTATCATTGGCCTCTTGGATATTAAATGATTTTAAATCTACCATCACTACAACATTCATTTTGGGGAATAGACAACGTGAAAATAAATGTCATATATATCTATATATAGATAAAGATACCTAGAACAAATTTGTTGAATAAGATGAGGAGAAGAATTTTTGGTAAGTACAATGTTACCATTTCAATGATTTTTTATAATACTGATCAAATTTATGATCATATTAATGAATTTTTAATTATTAAATTATAGAAATTGGGGATATATAATTAGGATATCCAAGGAAAAAAATATATCCTCATAATTTATATCAAGGAGGTTGTACATTACATGAATGGAAAATAATGGATGAAAATTTTCATTAACTAAGGGTTGAGTATTTAGGCTCAATAGAGGTTGGCTCCCCCCCCCTCAAACATATGGCATGAAAAATGGAAGAGGGCTCAAATGAGAAAAAAGGATAACAAGTTACGGAATATTTGAGAGTTGTATCTAAGAAAATTGTAAGATGTTTACATTATTTACATTTTTAGATAAATTAATTGTTTACGTTCTATGTTTCATTATAGGAATTTTCAAATATTCCATAAAAGATTATATTGACGACCAGAGAACATAAAGGGTATTTATAACTAAGGGTAGGTGGCATATTTTAGCTGCAGTATTAGTAAAGGCCAAACACTCAAGTTGTGTATGAGGATACCAGAAAGGTGTATTATCCAAAAAGTGTTTCCCTAATCTAAATATTCATTAAGTGAGGATTATAATAAATAAAACAGGAAACCTTGAAGTTGAAATTCAGGATAGCTTCATTAATATGGAGGACATTATCAGATCTTCCATATAGGTTTTGTTCGCAAAAATGTAAAAAAATTTCAAACTGATGATCTTACCCCCCACACCTCCACCACATCCACCAGAATATCCTACTCCTACTTATCCTACTCATAAATCTCTACTTGCAAACCCCTGACCATCTCATCCTACTCCAACCCCATCCTTTTAAACTTTGTCATTATTGTGAATTGTATGTTGATGATTCCCAACATATTGATTCATATTGGATGATATTTTATTTGGGATATACCGTTCATCATGATTATGTATATATTTATTAGAATATGTTAATTTTACACTATATTATAGATAAATCAGTAATAATTCCAGGTCATACAGATAAGGTGAATATTGTAGGACAATGCATAAGCAATTCTATTACTTTTCCATATAGACATTGTTTGATATATTACTATATAGGTATGTGTATATTTTATCATTTATTTCATTTGTAAATTAATTTTTTTATTACTAATTTTTTTTATATTTATCATTTTTATAGGAATACTTTAAAGGTATCACAAAAATATATAGTCAATAACATATACAAAGTATTATGACATGAGATGAAATTTTAATTGATTGTGATAGATTATTGAGATATTCAAATGTGTTATTGGATGTATATGAGATTCTAATTTAAGATGTTGATTTGGGCATGGAATGAATGTGGGAATATTAAAAAATGATATCGTATCTACTTTATTAGTATATTTGTTTGGTATCAACACAATGTATTTTTTATCATATAATTCAGTTACCAAAATGTTTCCAATCATTTAATTTATTGAAAAAATTTAATTATTTTTATTGGATATATATATAAATTGTAAAAATAAATAAAATTCATATGTATTAGGATTAATAGATCCAAAATTTATTTCCCATTTATCTAGGACAATGACTGGTGCATAAATAATAGGTTGTATTGCGAAAAGATATCAGATAAATGCAATTATTCAATGTTTGATGTCTCATTATCTTCAAGAGTATGAAAAATATTTCTCACAAGTTGTTATATATATATATTAACATACTTACCACTCATATTAAATCTTCTTATATATTAGTTCCCTTTTGATTTAGGGTGTTCTTTATCCAAGAGAGATGTCATTGTACTGGCTATTCTTGATCAACATCGAAGTGAAATAGAATTTTTTGGATGTATTATACTGGTAAGTTTGAATATTTTAATACTTGTTTATAATATAATGACTTAAATTAATTTTATTGATTTTATTTTCAAAAAAGGAATATTATTTTTATTTATAGACCACATGATAGAAGAAGTCCATGATAAAATATGTAAAATCAAAAGTGAATTTTCATTTACAGTTATTAAATTTTAGATATATTACTTATAAATTTCATATTTAATTTATGAATTATTTTAAAATATAATTTCATAAAAAATTAGGAGTAAATAATCTTCATACTATTTTTTATAATTTATTTATGTTATAATTTTAAATGGTACTCTTTCTAAGTTCAATAAAGTTATATTTCATTATAAACTGTTCCATGGTATATCATTTATTTTATTCAACATACATACAAGTTAAATTATTTCGTTAAAATTTATGGTTTTATGGGGAACCTAGGCCTTATATTGAAAAGTATTTTAGGCTCTTAAAAAATGAAAGGGTAAATCATTTCAAATATGTGATTCATTATTAGGTTTTTTCTTATATATACTATAAACTAGAAAGGTGAAATTTCGTGTGTAATTGTATTTTTCTACAGGTTCTTTTTTATTTTCTAATTTTCTAAATGTTTATTCTTGTTTTTTTAATGATAGGGTGGGCGGGAGGATCATTTTTCTAAAAAAAGTTTATTTTTCAGATCATTTACCAAATGAAAGATTTGAACAACCATCTTCCACCTTGGTTCTTTTATAAAACTAACACGGAAAATGTTTTCTCGATGGATCTTTCACATCAGTTATGTATATAACCAACGTGAAAATGGATTATCTCTCTCTTTCACATTGATTATTACATAACTGATGTGAAGGATTAATTTTTTCTCTCATTTAGGTTGGTTATTAAAAAAATTGATGTGAAAAGTTTTCTTCCACGTTGGTTATTTCATATATTTGATGTTGGAGAAAATTTTTCACGGCGGTTTTTGAAAAAATGATGTAAAATTATTCATTTTTTAAAACTTTCTATTATTTGTAACCAACATAATAAAAATATTTAAAATTTCTCATGCAAAAATGTTTCATATTATCCGACATAAAAAATTAATAAAAATCGATGTAAAAAATCATTATTTACAGAAGTGAAAATATTTTGGAAATATCAAAGAACACTCATTTTCATAATAAACTTTCATATGACTTCTAAACATGTAGCAGTAGGTTTGTTTCCATTAGTGCTTTTAACAATGATTTTTTTATACATTTTATGTAAACTATTATAATAACCCAAACTAGATGCCCATTTTCATTTTAGTAAAACTCATCATTTTATCAATTTTTTCTCAACATTAAACAAAACTGGATAGATTTGATGTTAAACATTCAATTTCATTTTATATCTAATATTTCTATTCAATAAAATTGTAAAAATTATTTATTTCACATTCATGACACTTTAATATGAAATAAAATTATATTTTCAATTTTTCAGTTTAGTTGGATAATAAATTAGTTTTTCTTCTAAATTTTCTAGATCATTATATATGTAATTCAAATATATATTTTCATATTTTAAGCCTTCCAGGAAATATTTATTTATATTTCTATTATCCTTCAGAACATCCATATGTTTTCTCTTAAAGTTATTATATAGACAAGTGATCTTGTTATCTTTATGTTCAAGCCTATAATGTTTTTAAAGCAATTACTCAATAGTGGAATTTTTGGATTTAGAATTAGAAGATGAATAATAAGTAGAGTCATTTTCATGACTAGATGAATCCATTAAGCATGAATTTTTCACACCCTTTTTAGAACCTTATTCTTGTGATGTAATTTAATACTCCGGGCAACTCTATATGGCTGTCATAACCATCTTTTCATTAATCTTATACTACATCATATTTTTGTCCTTATTTGTTGTTGGAAAATCAGCTATAATGTTCCCTCTCTTCCTACACTCATAGAAAATTACATCTTCATCATAATTAGAAATAAAATTACCTTTTTTATTCTCTTTGTGACCATCCTTTGTACATTCTTTCCAAAACATCATTGAGTGTCCTTCATTTCTTTTATTCTGCCTTTTGTAGCATAGGTTGAATCATTAGTATAAATTCTCTATAAGTCATAATTAAATGGTAAAGTATATAAATTTGATATAAAAAATATTCACATATTATTTGAATTATCTTCCTTAGTTATATTAATAATCTCACACTCATATTGTTGTAAGGATATGATAATCTCAACAATCATATAATCCATTGAAATCATAGTTCTATCCATCATGACCTTTTTATAATGTCACTTCGGAGGAAGTTATCTAAAAATTGTTTCAAATAGATTAGGATTGGCAAGAGTATCTCCCAAATAACTCATACCTTTTACAATAATAGTAATTCTAAAAAACATTTTATTAATAGTTTTATCTCCACCCATTTTAAATTGTCCATATTCGTCTCTTAATATAACCAACTTAATTATAATAAGATTATCCGATCTAATAAGTGTCACTTATAGAATTCTATATATGACATGTTTTCATGAAGAAATACCACTATATACATTTATCTTTATTTTAGAATATAAAATATCTATCACCTTGTAATTCAGAACATACTTTATCAGATCACTTCTAACTAATGATATAGGTTCACCTTTTGGAAGATTGTATGGAATTTCCATGATTTTACAATGAAAATTGCTATGTTTCTTTAAGAAATATTACATATGAGATTCCCAATATTCATAACCAGTATCAAAAAATTGAGTTTGATTTTATAGTATACATCCATCATTCAAGCTTGTTCCTTCCATCATAAATAGTCCTTATTTTATTATTTCTTAGGCTATGAAGTGGATAAAATAAATAAAACACACACACACACAGAGATATATATATATATATATATATATATATATATATTAGTTAGGGAACCTTCTTTTATAATAAGTGTTGCTCTGAAGTTAAGATGGAAATATAGACAATAGGGGGTGAATTTGACTTTTAAAATGAATTTATAGTTATCTCATTGTTTTAAAGTAAATTTAGTAGAAGATAAAAGAAAATAAACACATGACATTTTAGTAATTTTCCGGATCTAAATGATCATAATCTACTCTTCACCCCTCTCTTAAACTGATAGTTATGAAACCCACGATAATCAATATAATGGAATATTATAATAACATTTTTTCAACAAGAAGTCACATCCCAATTACAATTCCTTTTTCCATTGTAGGATCAAACCCAGACTAATGTAACCTTTATCTACAAGGAGGCACAACTCGAACAATATGTACTCTCCCCTAGAAGTGCAACCCAAAGATTGATTTTTTTTTGGGATTCACATCCTAGTTACCTAATTTTTAATGGGATTCATAACCATTAAAATATTTCAATAAAATATTAGAAATAATTAAAATATTTGTTCCATAACGAGGTTTCACATTCCGAGTGTCATGGAAGACAGTCATTCTTCAGTAGTAAAGGATCAAACAAATATAGTTTTATTGAGAGTAGTAGTAAAAAAAATATATCATGCTTATATAGTTCATAAGTATCCACAACCTCATTATTTGATTTACATTTTTAGAAATACTTATTCGAAGTTACTAATTACATAGAAAATTAAAAAATGAATCTCATTTCAATTTATCTTTATGAATTTTGCATGTTATATCCTTAATAAATGCACATGAAAAATATAAAAATGTGGGTTAATTAAATAATCTATAACATTGATATCATAATTTATTGTGATAAAATTTTAGATTGATTAATATAGTGGTAATGAGTAATTATAATCAATATTAATGTTCTTTGGAAAATTTCCATAGAGTATAGGAGATTAACCTTTTAAATTCCAATCAAATTTTATTTGAGGTCCACATTTTCCCAAGAAACAATGATAAACTGCAACCCATGTGATATGATTTTATTCCTTTAAAAGAATATTTAAAATATAATTCCTTAGTGTTAAAATTATTAATATGTATTTAAGGAATAATTAAATCATGAAAAAAATGAGAAATAAACATGCAATAATTTGATGTATAATATTGTAAATAAAACAGAGCATGTTTTGAGCTAAAATATGACAAAGTAAATAAGTTACCATAGATATGTCATAAGGTAGGTTCAAAACGTTTAAAAATTTCAACATGTGGTCAGTACATTTTTTTCATGTTGTCAGTATATTTTCTTCATACTATCAACACATTTTTGTTCATGTTGTCAATACTTTTTTTTTCATATGCCCAGAATTTTTTTAAAAATAGTCATTAAGTTTTTGTTCATTCAGTCAGTATATTTTTGTTTGTGAAATCAATACATTATTGTTTTCGCAATCAGTCTATTTTTTTCATGTAGTCAGTATGTTTTTCTTCAGGTGTTTAGTATATTTTTTTCATGTTATCAGAAAATTAATGTTCATGTGGTTAGAATATTTCTTCATGTGGTATGTAAAGTTTTTTTCATGTGGTTCATACATTTTTTTCATGTGGTATGCTATTTTGTATTCTTGTGGTAGGTACTATTTTGTTCCTACAATCTGTATATTATTTTTCAAGTGGTTAGATCCAAATATTTATAAATGTTCACACAAATTTAGTTCTGGAATTTTCCAAAATATTCAAAACATACAAATATTATGTGAAATTAGAATTATTAAAATTATCTAAAATACAAATAAATTGGATCGTGGATATTATTCAATACTAATATGTAATCAATTGAGATTGATTTTTATATACCCACTTTCATTAATTTTTTTGTCGAGGAAAGCCACTTCCCTAATTTATTTACGGTTTTTTGTTTAAATTAATTTTAATTGCCATGTAATCAAGCATCACAAGATAGGTTTTTCTCTTGGGATATTGTAAAGGGTAGGTTAAAGACCTTCTTATGGGGGTAGGTTGCTTGAGATTATTTCTCAATAGAAATAGTCAATACGTTTTCTTATAAATATTATTCCTTTTGGTTTAAGCATGTAATTAATTATATTTCGATAAATTTTTTTATTTATTTTGAATGGTTTGAAGAATTATATCAAGTGGTTGTATAATCTAGCATGGGGAAAGTGCAGGTTTTATAGAGGTGATTCAAATTAATTCTTGGACTGTAACACCTTTATTGATGTAGGATCTCACTTTAATATAAAGACATATGATTTTTTATGCATGCGTTTTCTTTCTTATATGCATTTCATGAGACCGGGTAGCCGAATAGGGACCAAATGTTGCTGAAAGGAAAAAATAGGATGATGTTGGGTCTCCTATGCTTCAGATGAGTGACTAATTGAGTGATGTTCTTTTTATGGGAGGCCATTGGTAGTCTTTGGGTTTGATATGTGATATGGGCATCCTAGGTGGACTATCCTATGAATAAAATTCATGTGGGAGAGGTTTTGGGCCCTATGAAAATAAATAAGATGTTTGAATGTCTCTTGTATGATAGGAACATCCTCCAGAGGGTGTTGTGGTCTCTTGGGGAGAATTGTGAGAAATATGGATCATTCATGACTCAATGGGGTGTGATTGACAAGATTATCTAAGAGACGAGATGATGGATCACGATAAGATTGACAATCCTATGATGTATAGGTCAGAGGATCCTTTGGGAAATGGAATCATTGGTAGGTGGTTACTGGGAGTTTTTACCAATGGGTAGAGACCATGATGGGTCTAGAGGGCCCAACGAACACCCTGACATGCTGGGTGAGAAGTGTTTGATGAGGGGATAGGTCTTGAGATACGTGATTCATAGCATCATATAGAGTGTTAACTGATGGTTGATGGGATTAATGTGTTTTCAGGTGTATGTGGCCTCTCTATAGTCTATGAGGAAGGGTTGGTTCCTTTTGAACTTCCGAAGTCTATGAGGATTGTTTTGTGTGATAATCATGCACATTTCATTTATGTACTATGTCAATGACCTTTCCTGGCATGTATTGGGTTTTTTTCTATGAATTGGACCTTGGCATGTAGAGGCATGGGTTGGAAACATTTACATGGGATAGATTTTGTGAAGTTGTGATGAATGAGAAATGGACCCATCATTGAGTTATTAGGAACTAGATTATGATATAGACGTATGACCATGAACATTTTTTGTGGGAAGTGGGTCAAGGTTTTGTGATTATGTCTTACCTGGAGTCTTCAGGTACTAGTTGTGAATCGATACCACATCACAAGGTAGATATGATGATGGGGTGTATTATAGAATGGTGACAGAGATGGTATGATTAGGTGTTCTGGTGGCCTTAATAGCACATAGTGAATTGACATATAAGGATTCTGAGTGTTTTTTTTAGCACCCTATACTAAAGGGTGTGTGTGACATGTTAAGTTTCATTCATTAAAACATGTATGTCATGGTGTATACTAGGGTAACATAGTGAGACACTATATATATTAATTTCTCACAACCTTCTTGGGCACCTCAGTGCATGTGATTACTTTATGTAGGCCTTCAGCTTTACCATAGTGTGTGAAATATTTTGAGCTGGTATTGCATAATGTGTATTTGTATGTAGGGATTGTAAAGCCTAATGATGGTATTAGGGCCAGTGTGTGTGCATTTAATTCTTGGTTTATTTTTTTTTGATCGAACCAGTGGGTGATCCGGGTATGTAAAACTATATGATTCCATATGAGACATTTTTTATTGAATTTTGTTTATTAATTAATATGAACTATGATTATGGTTATTCCTTTTTTGGTTATTTTCTATTATTGTTTAATCTGATTCAAGCGCATAGTCTCCCCATTGTATATATTAAGAACACAACACTAGTCAATTTCCTCTCAAATATAGATAAGTGCACAAGATTTCATGTGGAAACCTTGTCTTGAGAACCACTATGTAGACCAAGCTCCGATTGTTACATCATGATTCAATCAGAAAGCACTTTTAATCTACCATGGATCTATTTATCATAAGGGATGAAGAATAATTGTATATACCAAAACATATCCATAATGGTTTAAATAATAAATATACTAAAAAATAATAAAAAATCCAAATTAAACCTATTATAATTAATAATACACCATTCTAGAATTTCATACCCTCTAGTCAATGTATTATCACGTAAATATGCTAAGTTGAATAACAAAGTGCATACATAGAATCACAGGGGGGCATGATAATTATTTCCTAACCATCCTATTTTGTATTTAGAATCTAGAATCATTCCCAAGGTACCATATATATCTATGTCCTAGTAAATTCCTCACCTTCACCATAGGTTATGGTTAAATTATATGGTTTCCCTATTAAACCAATGAAATCATCACTTTTGTCCAATGCTATACTCTATAAAATCTCTCAACTAAAAGATGTGATATAATACTTCATGAACCTCCCCCACTAAAACCCCTCTTAGATCATTAGAGGAGATAAATGTGACCCCCTAATCCCACCTCCAATAAACCATAGGTTAGAGACTATCACTGAGGGTGTCAATCATAAGTATGGGAGGCATTACCTTCTTATTTTCCTAGAAAATATATCAAATACACCAATCAACTATATATACATAAATAGAAGACATAATTTTCCAAATTATTATTATAAATACATGAAACATGAATAACACAACCCAAGTAAATAATATACTAAGATCCAAAATCTCCACTCAAGCAACCCAAACAGCAGTATTTTCCTTCTCACTCAAGATATGCTATAAAAAAATCCTAAAAATTGTAGTGAGGTGATCACTTAGGATTACTCATTGTGATCATAAGTCAAATAATATAAAATATAAGCGAAATTCATGTTCCAAGAGAGACACGAGTGAAAAAAAGTAATCAAGATCTTGATATAATCAGTGATATGGATAAAAAAATAAGTAAATACATAATAAAGAATAGTATATGACAATATCACAACTGGAAATTAAATAGTATCCCATTAAATTATTATAATTTTTTATAATACATTAGTATAAATATGAGTGTATTACATTAATTTTTTGGAATCATATAAATAATTCATGAAGTGTTGCTAAAACTAATCACCACTCTTTCATCCAGCAAACAAATTCCATTATATAATCAATATAATTTCCATAATTTTCACATCATAAATTCCACTATTTCCACAAACATCACAACTTCACCAAATCAGAACAATTATCATAACCAGTGGGAAAACAGGGAACTTCATGTCTCAACCTAATCTAATCATCCCATCATAATCACATTAGCATTGCTTCCTACGCCCCATTTGGACCATCATCTTACACCATGTGAATCCTATAATATCCATAGAATCCTTTAATCATTAACCATTTTAAACCCATAGAAACCATTAAATCATACCAGAAAAATATTATTGACATATACTATAACTAAGATCCATCATATTTTTAATGTACCTTGGCCAGATGATTCCTCGCGTGACTAAGTTGGGTTGGATACTGGACCTCATGCTTGCTTTTGTAACGCCCCGACCCCAGAATCTCGGAGTCCAGGAATTACTTATTACAATAGAATTATTACAAGGAATGAAATCCTTAATTAATGCTTAGTCTTGAAGAAACTAGATACATACTATTAACTCATATTACATTGGAAAAGGTAACATAATACAATACATAAAAAAACTAATAAACTCCATCCATGATAACTCAATAAATGGTCTCCTATTCATATCTTTTTTAAGGATAAAATGAAAGTGGTGAGATAAAATTATATGTATGGGTTAATAATTTTATAATCATGAGTAAACAATAATTTAATCATAATCACATTGGAATATTCAATAGGTCATAGTGAATTAATAAAAAACACACGCTGTTAGTAACTGAGAATGAAAATGCATCAATATATTTTTTTCATAGTGAAAACATCAGAGTTATTAATAACTGAAAATAAATAAATAGAATTATTTTTAATTGGATGAAATTTATCTTGAACATGTTACCACAATATCATCAAAATGGTTTAACTCTGTGGGTAGATACCCATATGATTATTTCATCAAAACAAACATGAAGGGTTTGTCTCCAACTAAATTGTTTCAAGAGAACTATTGATGAATTAAGAGGATATAGTGGGCCTCAACCATCAATTCATGTCCAAATAATTTTTTATATATAGATTTTGTACAATTGAAAATTTCCTTCTCAATAATCGTATATAGTAGAGGATACATATTCATCAATATTTCTAAAGTTAAAATAACATTCTAAATAAACTCCTAATATAAAAGGGTATATGACTTTAGAAAATAATCATATACATGAAACAAGAATATGGATATAAGAAAATTTACAATTTAAAATGAAAAAATACCTTAATGGGGCAGTAGGTTCACTACATAAGAAGGATTAGATGCACAATACTAAGTTAATCACAAGGAAATTGAAGCCGAAACAAAGTCCCTTACAACATTGTAATCCACCGAGTTAATAATAATCAATTGAATTACTAAATCCCATGACTATAAAGAGAAAATTTATATTATATATGATATAGATGTAAATATACACCACACACAATAAATAATTGGGGAACAACAGAAATATCACGGAATTATAAGTGAGATGAGAAACCCTTTACCTTATGCCCGAAGGTGTTCTAGATTGATATTAAAGACCCAAATAATAAAATTTATATTTATTAAATAATATTTATAGAACCTAATCTACATTTATCTTATTTATTATAACCTAATTAGGTTCATTCATTTCTTTTTTTGGGTTTCAGAGGTCCAACTGTATTTTTTTGGAAGCATTTTCTTCATTGGTTTACATGATCAATTTACTCGTATTCATAAAAGGAAGTTCATTTGAAAAGTGGAAAAACATCTAGTTTTGTTAATATATATTATTAGTTACATTAGAGATATATAATTGATTTTATTATTACTTTGGTTATATACCATGATGAAGAATCAGTAGATAAAAGTTAATTATAAACGATTGTATTAACTTGGCATTTTTGTGCACAATGAACTTGTTTGTTATTATTATCCTATATAATGACTGTTTAAGGACTACATAACATTGAATATGAGAAAATACATATATTAATATTTGTTTCAAACATTAAAATGGTTTCATGAACTATCTTAAAGATAGTAACAGAAATTGAAAACTCGTCATCCACGAATGTGATAAATAATCATATCTCAAAAGGGGTTCTCAAATTTATTGTATAAGAGGAGAGGGAAAAGAGATTCGATGATGAAATATTAAAAGAGAATAATAAAATTCATTTTCATGTTAAATAATGGAATTATATTATCATTTGGATGAGGGGAGGTGAGAAGAGAGCAAAAAAATAATAGAACTTGTAAAAGAAGTTGAAAGAAAAATGAAGGGAGGTTCACCTCGTGTGTACTTATCCTTGACAATCTCTTCAAGGCCTTTGTTATTTACCTTTTTTTGAGACCATAACGTCTTTGATGTGGGGGGGGGGGAGGGTTTGTGAAGTGTATTTGGTAGAACACAGGTAAGGCATAAAGCCTGAGTGGTTTTGGAGTAAGAGGGGGTGAGGTGTGGTTTATATAGTGGAGGGGAAGAGAATTTTATTATCATTTTAATCAGTAGTTTATTATTTTTCCCAAAGACAATAAATAGTGATTATTCCTTGAAAAAAATAGTAATAAGTCCCTTTGAGTTCTAACCAATTATTCTTACCTCAGAAGGGCATCATCCATGACTCAATAAATCATGTATTTAGGATTTATCAAAATTTATCTTATTTTACTCCTCATCGAAATATTCAAGTATTTCATAGAAATTCAAACAATTCCCCATAATAATTTTTTGAATGGTAGAATAAAATATTTAAATCAATTTTAAAAAAATTATATTATAAATATGAGAAATTTTATTTTTAATTAAAATCATCGTTTAATAAATAATTACCAACACTAAAAATATTCATCTTCATTTTAAGCTGCCTAAATTTTATTTACACTCTCATAGATAATATTAAAATTTAAAAGGGTCATATTACTCTTTATAAGGGTATCTAACTATTCATAAGGCTATGTTACTATTCATAATGGTAACTTACTATTCACCAAAATATACTTGTTTCTATCAGACTCCAAATATGACCCTAATCATGATCATGTATGTATGGTTTTTGAAATTCAATATATAGAAGTAGAAAATTTATGTTTAATGGTTAGTTTATGACTTTATCCTATAAATAACCATGTGTTGTTTCAGATAGACTTTTTTCTTCATGCAATATAGGTTATCCCATGAATAGAATGTATTTAATTGAATAATACCATAAAATGTTTAGGGTGTTATATTCTTACCTCCTTTGAATATTTCATTCTCAAATATTTTATGGTTTATTTCAACCTAAAAAGATTTGAACGGATATTCTTTATAACATCCTCAGGATCCCATTTTTCTTCCTCCATTCATGGTTTCTCAAAAGAAACATTACTACTCGAGTTTTACAATTTCTCAATACATGCGCCCTCGTGTCATGAATGTAGATTGTCTTTTCACAGTATGACAAGTCAGTTTCCAGCTCTATTTCCACATAGGTGAGTACATGAATTCAGTATGTCATGTATTTCTTTAACAATGACATGTGGAACACATTATGAACATTGTAGTGACTTACTGCCATAGTAAATGGTATGCTATAGCTCTAATTCATTCAATAATTTTGAATGGTCTGATATACCTGGGGCCTAGTTTCCTTCTCTTAGAGAAATTTATGACACACTTCAATAAAGATGCTTTCACAAAGACGTGATCTTCTACTTGAAATTCAAAAATCCTTTCTCGAGATGTCGGCATAACTATTTTTCCTACTTTGGGATACCTAATTATTTGATAGAATTTTCATTACCTTTACAGATATCTCTTCAATATGTTATAGGCCTATAAGTTTCCTCTTGCCAACTTCATCCCAACATGTTGGATTTCAACACCAATTACCATATAATTCTTCTTATGGAATCATTTGAATGTTATAATGGAAACTATTATTATAGGAAAATTCAACCATATGAATGTATTGATCCCCCACACCTTGAAAGTCAAGAGAGAGTGACCTCAACATGTCTTCCAGTGTTTAAATAGTCCTTTAAGACTATCTATCAGTTTGGGGGTGATAAGAATTAATCATATAAATCTCAGTATCCAAAGCCTTCTAGAGAATTTTTCGTAATTTTGATGTAAATCTGGGATCTCGATCATACACAATTGATAGAGGTTCCACATGAAGTCTTAAAAATTCATTAATATAAAGTCTTTCTAGGTGCTCAAGTTGTAAATTCCCACTTAAAGAATGGAAATGTTCTGATTTTGTGAGATGATCAATAATTAACCATATTGCATCATTTCTTCTTGGTGTCCTCATTAGTCCTATGAAAAAATCCAACGAAATTTCATCCCACTTCAACATAGAAATAGGTAAGTGTTCCATGACCCCTCTAAGATATTGTCTCTCAAATGAAAATCTAGACACCTTGTAACATTGTCACCAATTTCTCACTTAATGTTATCCCACCAAAATCTTTCCTTTAGATCTCTATAAATCTTACTACTACTAGGTTGTAGTGATAAATTTGATCTATGAGCATCATATAATAGTTCCCTTTTTAGATGAGGTATTGACGGAACACATAACCTCTTCCCAAATTTTTGAACTCCATCCTCATACATTAAGTCTTTCAATCTTCTATCTTTTATAGTTTTAATCTTCTTTTATATATTCTCATCATCAGATTGTTCTCTTTTTATCTTCTCTAGTAAATAAAGATTAATAATAATTGGAAAGAAGAAATATGTTTCCCCAACTATATCAATTCCCATATCCATCATTAGTAGATCCATGAATAATGGATCTCTCTAAATCCTTATTTATGTCCAAAGTCCATAATCATTCTTTCATAATTTATCTTCCACCATATTTTCCTTTCTTTGGTGGTAGTTTATTGACCAATAATAATCTTTTAGTAACTTGAGCCATATCTATTGCATCATGTTGTGTTCATTCTATGTAAAAAATTATTTCATAATCTTTTGATCCATATATATCCCACATCTTTTACCATAGAGATAGTGTATCTATATTTATAGAGTAAATATTATGGCTGCAAACTCAAGATCACGTGTTATGTAATTTTTCTCACGAGTCTTCAACTGCCTTGAGGCATAAGCAGTAACTTTATCCTTTTTTATAAGGATTCAACCATGCCCATTCATTGATGCATCATTGTATATCCAAAATCCATCATTTATGGATGTAAGAGACAAAATTGGAGCATTAAAAAATCTTCTTTTCAATTCATAAAATCATTCTATACATTATTTCACCAATATAAATATAACCCCTTTACATATGAGCTTGGTTATTTGGTTAGCCAATCATGTGAAATTCTGAATGAAAAACCAATAATAACCTGTTAATACAATAAAACTATGTACCTCGGTGATGTTTTTTTGGCATAGGCTAACCATGTATTTTTTTTCATTTCATGATCAACTAATATTCCTTCCTTAGAGACAATATGTCCATGAAGAGAAACTTATTGAAGTCAAAATTACCACTTCCTAAACTTCCCATGTAATTCAATTTTAAGAGTTTTCAGAATAATCCACAAGTGATTCTCATTGTCTTTGTAGATTTTGGAGTATACCATGATATCGAAGATGAATACCACAACAAGGTCATAAAAATATTCCTTCAAAACTCTATTCATTATAACCATAAAAATAGAGGGTACATTATTCAGTCAAAAAGGAATTATTATAAACTCATATTGCCCATACCTGGTTTAAAATACTGTCTTTAGAATATATTATTTCCTCACACACAGCTGATGATATCTATATCAATGGTCAATATTCAAAAAAATATTTGGCTCCATTAATTTGATCAAATAAATAATCAATTCGTGGAATATGATACTTTTTTTTTATTTTAATAGCATTGATTCCCCTATAATAAATGCATAGACTCATATAACTATCTTTCTTCATGAGAAAGAGGTTAGGGGCTCTGACGCACGCCTGTCATGGGGCGTGGAAAAACAATATTTTATTTACCTAAGTATAGTATAGCAGTTGATCCTAGGTAGTCTCCCGAAGAGGAGTGCACACAAAACAAGGTTGTCACTTTTTGTTGATTTTCATAAAAAGATTGGTTTTAATTAATTTTAATGACTATGAGAGAAACAAACAACAGAAATTGATTGATTTTAACAAATTATAAAGACAGTGAATGGATTTGGTTCAGCTAGACTTAGTGTTGTGCCATCATGGTTTCCAAATTTTATATCTTCTTCTTCCTTAAACTGGTAAGAGAGAGATTCATCTACCGAGTCCCCTCTCTCCCTTAGTCAGATAAATGTGATGAGAATTTTCCTTTCTAAAACCTTAGATTGGTCTATCCTCCTTCCAATGTGTTTAGGGTTGTAGATGGTCTCTTGATTAATTAGAGCAATCCCAGACCTGGAATTGTTGTTCCCTAATAAACCAAGATTTCAACATACAATCCTACACACGTGCTTGACAACCGTCGAGCAATCACCACGCAACCCTAATCATGTTCCACCGTATACAGATTAGAATTGGGTAGAGGGAGATGTGATCATCGACCAAAGCAATTTATAATTTCAGAATAAAAACCTTAACACAACCGCATTCGGAATTTAATAATGAATTATTAATTGGAACCAGAAGAAGAAAGAAGAACAAATTTTATTCATTTCAAGCACAAAAACTCAAGCACAATACATAGGTCCAGCCTCCCCTCTTTCCGATCACTCAAATGAAATTACCCCTCCATGGATGGGGTAACCGAGATAATGCGGGAGAGGAGAGAAATTTTAAAATAAAATAAATAAAAGAAAAAAATATGAGATGTTCTTCTCCTGGGTGCCCTGAGAAGGAATGGGGTGGAGAATGGGATGTCTTGAGGGGGAGGAGCTCTCCTCCTTTTATAGACAGAATTGGACCCCCGAAAGATTGAGTGTTTTCGACCCCATTAATGACCTCTTCACGCGTTTCACCATTCACGAATGTTGTGCACAAGTATCTTTTCCGTCTCTCCCCAAAATTTCAGCACATTTGAAAACCTGATGGAGGAGGTATGAATTTTTCATTCTCGATTTCTGTTTCTGGATTAAGTTTCCAGGATGGTTCCTCCAAATGTATGTCGTTTAATGGACTCCTTAATGACTTCCAAACTTCACCAAATTTCTTTTAGGGTCGCCACTATATGTCCTCGTCATATCCCAGGTAGAAACACATCATTTAGATAATTGTAGGCTGAGTTTGATGTCCTTTATGTTGGGTGGGTCCACGCCGTCCGCCCGGAAAAATTCCCAACTTCAATGAATTGTTAGACCCTTTAGATGGCCGAATCAGCTCCTCGTCCAGAAGACAAAAATGATGGAAATAAAATAAGTATTGTAAAAAAAATTTAATCCGAAAATTTGGAATTTTATTTTTCCAGAAATGACCGAAATACCCCTGACGTAAAAATATGTCAAAAATCCAGAAATAGTCGTTTTTCACATTTGGGTTCAAAATAACACTAAAACCTAAAAACATGACAATTACCCATCCAATAACACTTTTTTGGGAGTATAAACAATGATATTCAATATAAATTAATTGAAAATATTGGCTCTATCAATTCCGCCACACTTAAACTATGCTTGTCCTCAAGCATAAAATCTCAACATGGAATTCAATGGGTACAAATGTCACCAATATTTAAATTTCAAATGGAATAAAATAAAATGATTATCAATGTCCAATCAAATTTTCCAGTTCCACAAAAATAACAATTTAATTTCCCATTTTTCAAAGAAACAATCAATTCATGAATTTTACTTTTCCCCTTTGAAAAATAATGAAGCTTCTCCTTTCATTCATTCACGCTTCTCAATTTATTATTATTAAACATGCCAAATCATGACCTAGCTCACTTTGAATATTTTCTCTCATCACTCATGATACAATTAATAGTGGATTTATGCTCATATCATGAGAATATGCTCCTTACCCATAGGCTTGTAAAGTAACTACATTCTCCACTTTGTAAAGACAAAACACACATAAAATCATGAGGACTTGAAATAAAGGTTCAAATGACTCTGTGGCTTAGGGTTGGTGGGTAAATGATTGAAATAATTTAAGGCCAGAAGTAGGAGGTTTGACTCTTAAGTACAATGCATGATTAATCAAGTGAAAACACAAGATGAACCTCACTCAAATCCCCTTTAAATGTGAATCACAACACCACTCCCCTTTAAATGACATGGGTCATGAGTCAATAAATGATTACAATGAATGATATCATCCATGTTCTCCCAGTTTTTTTTGTAAAGCTCCAGAAAGGTACAGCTTTATTTTGATCTTTTTTTTCTTTTTTTATGGAGAACCGGATGAAATGAAAGAATCATAATGAAATGATGAATCATGCCCAATTTTCTAATAATACATTGCCCAAAATGATGACGCACACATTACACCACCCAAAAATGATACATATCCCAAGGAACGCACACGAAAGGCCCTTCCCCCACACTCAAACTTGAAATAACCATGCAAAAATACTAAAAGTTCATGTAGGTAATGAAAAATTGGATTGTAATGTGGCTTAAACCTATAAGGCAATTCCTGGCATCTAAGGGCTTACGAAGGATAAATGTAAAGGTGGGTCTTAGGATAAAATTTGGCTAGCCAATGATATGCCTCAATCATTTTAAATGTGGTTTTGTACAGTCATATCTTCGACAAGTTTCAATACAAGTTCTAGCAGGTGGCACGTCCCAAGATCACTCAAGAAATATGCTCAAGATAAAATAGGAAATATTTGGTCTAGAAATCCTCTCAGGAATGAGAATATGATATTGGACAATCACTCATGGCATGATTAATAATAATAAATTAATTCACATGAATTTCAGAAATTCAAAGAATGAAAAATGGAAGGGAAATTTCATTTACATGAATCAATTAATTCCCTTAAATCATGAGTCCTTATTTCAATATCCTTGCTTCACTTTAATCATCCAATTATCCATTTTAATCATTCAATCTCATTAGCATTGAAATCTAAAACATGGCATCACAAGATTCCTAATAAACTCATGTCTCCTAGAGAAGTCAAGTAAAACATGAATTCAAGCGTGGGCATGCCTTTTTTTGATTAATTTTTTAAAAGACTAAAAAAAGTAGGGAATAAAGTCGGATAATATAGAATTGAAACTCATACTCCCCTGTCAAATGGATCCTTTTCTTCACGACGTATAATCCCACAACACCCTCTTCATTAATGGACCTGAAAAAAAATGAAAACAATTGATAGTGCAGGCCCATTCAATCATGATGGTAAATGACTAAGAAGAGAAGTGGAAAATGGGGGAAAATGCGGGTTGCCTCCCGGTAGCGGCTTTGTTTAATGTCGTTGGCTCGACAAAACAAAACAATTTTTTTTTGAAAAATCTCTTGGACTACAAGATTTCCTCCCCCACACTTAATTTATGCAGTGTCCTCAATGCATGTAAATGTATGTCTCAAAAAATTGGAGTTACTGCATTTAATCAAGTGTAAAGGAATGATGAAACTTGGTAGGTGTTCATTTGTATTCAGGATGAAGGAGTGTGATCTCCTCCACTGGTTCTTGAGGTACGGTCCCATAGAACTTCTTTAGCCTCTACCCATTTATAGTGAATGGGTTTCCTCCTCCTTCATTTTGAATCTACACAGCACCAAAGGGATATACATGAGTAACAGTAAAGGGGCCTTCCCATTTGAAACGAAGTTTACCTGGCATAAGATTAAGTCTGGATTTGAAGAGTAACACGTGATCTCCCGGGTTGAAGGTTCTTGGTTGAATTATCTTTTCATGGGCCATCCTCGTTCTCTCTTTATAGATCATTGAGTTTTCAAAAGATTCCCTTCTAATTTCCTCTAACTCCTGCAACTACAATCTTCTTTCTTTCCCAGCTTTCTCAAGGTCCAGATTCATCTCTCTGACAGCCCAGTAGGCTCTATGCTCCAACTCCACAGGAAGGTGGCAACTCTTTCCATAGATCAATATATAGGGACTCATCCTTATCGGTGTTTTGTAGGCCGTCCTGTATTCCCATAATGTATCATCTAACTTTTGGCTCCAGTCCTTCCGGTTGGGTTTAACAGTCTTCTCCAGAATGTCTTTGATTTCTCTATTAGAGACTTCTGCTTGGCCATTTGTTTGGGGATGGTATGGGGTAGATGTTCTATGATGCACCCCATACTTCTTCACCAATGCTTCCATTTTCCTGTTGCAGAAATGAGTTCCCTGATCACTGATGATTGCTCGTGGCACGCCAAACCATGGTACTTCACTGTTGATGATGTAGAGTTGTTCTCCAGGAAGCACATGATTAAGTGGGTTCTGCTTTGGTATTTCTGTTTCAGCGGTGTGGGGTAGTCGACTCAGATGATCATCCACTTGATTTTCAGTCCCCTTCTTATCTTTGATTTCCAAGTTGAACTCTTGTAAGAGTAGCATCCATCTCAACAACCGTGGTTTAGCGTCCGCCTTTTTTCATTAATTACCTAAGAGCTGCATGATCAGAAAAAACAACAACTTTAGTGCCCAGAAGATATGATCGGAATTTATCTAGTGAAAAAACGACTGCAAGGAACTCCTTCTCTGTGGTTGTGTAATTTATTTGCGTTTCATCCAAGGTCCTTGATGCGTAGGAGATGACTTGAGGTTTGCTGTCAATTCTCTGTGATAGAGAGGCTCCCACTGCTTGGTTGGATGCATCACAAAGTATCTCAAAAGGGTAATCCCAATTGGGTGGCTGCATTATTGGTGGTGTTATCAACCTTTCCTTTAATTCATCAAATTATTCCCTACAAGCACAATCAAAATTAAAGTTAGCATCCTTTAGAAGTAATCTTGAGAGAGGGAGAGAAATCTTACTGAAATCCTTGATGAATCTTCTGTAAAATCCTGCATGCCCTAAAAAGGATCTAACATGTTTGACATAAGTTGGATATGGTAAAGAATTTATTACATAAACTTTTGATTTATCAACCTCAATCCCATTTTGTGAAATCATGTGCCCCAACACTATCCCTTTTTCAACCATGAAATGAATTTTTTCAAAATTTAAGATAAGGTTCTTTTCAATGCATGTTTTCAAAACTTTTTCCAAATTTCCCAAGCAATGATCAAAAGAATTTCCAAAAACTATGATATCATCAAGAAACACCTCCAAGCAATCCTCAATGTGGTCTGAGAAAATACTCACCATACACCGTTGAAATGTACCTGGGGCATTGCATAGCCCGAAAGGCATCCTTTTGTAGGCGAATGTTCAAAAAGGGCAGGTGAAGGTTGTCTTCTCCTGGTCTTCTGGTGCAATTGGTACCTGAAAATAACCTGAGAATCCATCTAAAAAACAGTAATGAGTATTTCCAGCTAACCTTTCAAGCATCTGATCAATGAATGGAATAGGAAAGTGATCTTTTCTGGTAACATGATTTAGCTTCCTGTAATTTATACAGACTCTCCAGCTGTTTTGTATTCTCATGGGGATCAGTTCATTTCTTTCATTTGTGACAGTGGTCAGGCCAGTTTTCTTGGGGACTACATGAATTGGGCTGACCAATTGAGAATCAGAGATTGGGTAAATGATATCAGCTGCTAACAATTTCTCAATCTCTTTCTTAACGACCTCCATGATTGTGGGATTGAGTCTTCTTTGAGGTTGTATAACTGGCCGAGATTCACTTTCTAAAAATATCCTGTGAGAGCATACCTTAGGGTTGATTCCAGGAATATCACCTAAACTCCATCCTACAGCTTTTACAATCCTTTTGAGAAGGTCAATCAATGTTTGTTCTTGTAAATGGGATAGGTTATTGGCAATGATTACTGGCAATTTCTCCCCTTCCATTAGGTAAGCATACTTCAAGTCACATGGAAAAGGCTTCAGTTCTAAACATGGGGGTTCTTCAAGGGATGATATTGAATTTATGTTTCCTACATCTAATGTTGAATTCTCTAGAATAATCTTACTTCCTCTTAACAAATCATCGAAAAAATCATATTTTACCTCATCCTCCAACATGATATCATAATTTTCAGGTTCATGGGAGTTATAAAATTCAAATGAAGAGTGTTCTCCCACAGATAACAAGTCCTGAAGCATACCTGAGTCTTTAATTGGTTCTATATCTTCATCATGGGCGATTGCATAAAGTGAGTGATTGCTGGACGGGTGTTTCATCGTATCAAGAATATTGAAGTGTACCGTACTATCTCCGAGCTCCATGGTGAGGGTTCCTTCATGCACGTTGATGATTGTTCATGCTGTTTTCAGGAATGGTCTCCCTAAGATGATGGGAGATTGGGATGGTGCTCGGTCTTCCTCCATGGTAAGGACATAAAAGTCTGCTGGAAAGATTAATCCTCTCACTACTACAAGTACATCTTCAACGACTCCAGCTGGGAAAACGGTGGATTTGTTTGCTAATTGTACCACCACCCGAGTTGATTTTAGTTCTCCGATCTGCAAAGATGAAAACACAGAGTGAGGCATCACATTTATCGAAGCTCCAAGATCACATAGTGCATCAGTAAAATTTAATGAACCGATAGTGTAGGGAATGGAGAAAGTCCCTGGATCTTGACATTTTTGCAGTATTTGTGGTGTGATCAATGCTGAGACGCTTCTTCCTAAGTTGATTCTTTCATTTCCATCCAGCCTCTTTCTTTTAGTACTTAGATCCTTTAGAAATTTTGCATATTTAGGGATTTTCCTGATTGCATCCAGTAGTGGAATGTTAATCTCAACTTTTCGAAATGTTTCTTGAATTTCCCGTTGAAGTCGTTCTTCTTCTCCCTTCTTTGACTCAACCAATGCTGATGGGAATGGTGCTGGAATATCCTTTTTCTCCCTTTGTTGTTTCTTCAGTGGTGTTTCTAGTCTTTTTTTCTTGAACCTTGTTCTTTCTACTTTGTTGTTGACTCCATCTTTTGGTTGGACAGGACGAGCTTCAGCAGGTTCCCTAAAGTCATCCTCCTCATATTGTTATGGTGGTTTAAGCTCCTTCCCGCTTCGGGTTGTGATTGCACTAACATTCTCTTTTGGATTGGGAATTGTTTGTGCAGGAAGCTTACCTTGGTTCTTGGTGAAAGCATCCATAATGCTTGAAAATTGATCAGCTAGCTTGTCCATCTTATCTTCTATTCCTGCAACTCTTGTCTTCAGTTGTTGGTCTTCATTTGTCAGTGCACTTGTGGATGGTTGTTCATAATTCTTCCGTTGGAAAGGTGGTGGTTGAGAAGTTTGTTGTTGTTGGAAGGTCTTCTGATAAGGTTGTTGGAATGCTATCGGGTTCTGATATTGCTGCTGAAAAGGTGCTCTGGCTTGGTTCTGTTGAAACCCATACCCTGGTTGGGTTTGCGGTTGGTATTGCCTTTGTTGATAGGCTGCAGCACAACTTTCTGTCCCCTATACTTCTGGACATTGATCAGTGTAATGAGAATTAGAAGAGCATAAACTACATACCTGATTCGGCCCTTGTTGTTCCTTCACATGGTTCACAGCTATTTGTTGCACCAACCTGGTGAGTTCACCCATTTCATTCCTAATTAAATCAACTGAATCAGATGTTCTTATCTCATGGATCCCTCTGGTGATCGTACCTCGAGTGCCAAACTGCTGTGAATTTTGTGCAATCTTTTCAATCAGAATTCGTATATCTGCAGGTGATTTATCAATGAGGGCTCCTCCCGACGAGGCATCTAGTAGATTCCTGTCATTGTCAAGCCATCCATGGTAGAAGCACACAAGTAATTGGTCCTCTTATATTTCTTAGTGTGGACAACTTGCACAAAGCTTCTTGAAATGTTCCCAGTATTCGTAGAGTGTTTCTCCAGTTGATTGATGGATGACATAAATATCCTTCTTTATTGCAGTGCTCCTAGATGTTGGGAAGAATCTTTGTAGAAAGCATTTTTTTAGATCTTCCCAGTCACTGATCTCCCCCGGTTGTAGATTGTACAACCATTCCTTTGCTGCTCCCTCTAGTGAGAAGGGGAAAGCCCTCCATTTCACATGCTCTTCCGCGACTGCTCGAGGTTTGAAGCTGGAGCAGACATAGGTGATTTCTTTAATATATCGATTTGGGTTTTCACCTGCAAGACCATGAAATTTAGGAAGAACATGGATCATGTTAATTCGCAATTCAAAATCATTTTCTATGGCAGGAATTGCAAGTTGATAATTATTATTGACAAATTGAGGTGCACAGATGTCACGTAGGGTTCAGTTGGGATTTACAGCCATTATTAAAGGTTCAAAGTCTTCACTCAAGGTATCAATTGAATCGCTGAGATTGATTTCTTCAAATTCTTTGGGAAGATTTGATTTTTCAATTTGGTTATTCTGCGCTCAATTTCTGGATCGAATTCTAATAAATTGCTATAGGAACTACGGGTCATTCAAAAGAGATTTTTTTATTTATTTTTTTTAAAAAAAAACTTTGAGGCACTGCCTCCCCGGCAACGGCGCCAAGTTTGACGCACGCCTGTCGTGGGGCGTGGCAAAACAATATTTTATTTACCTAAGTATAGTATAGCAGATGATCCTAGGTAGTCCTCTGAAGAGGAGTGCACACAAAACATGGTTGTCACTTTTTGTTGAATTTCGTAAAAAGATTGGTTTTAATTAATTTGAATTACTATGAGAGAAACAAACAACAGAAATTGATTGATTTTAACAAATTATAAAGACGGTGATCGGATTTGGTTCGGCTAGACATAGTGTTGTGCCATCATGGTTTCCAAATTTTATATCTTCTTCTTCCTTAAACTGGTAAGAGAGAGATCCATCTACCGAGTCCTCTCTCTCCCTTAGTCAGATAAATGTGATGAGAATTTTCCTTTCTAAAACCTTAGATTGGTCTATCCTCCTTCCAATGTGTTTAGGGTTGTAGATGGTCTCTTGATTAATTAGAGCAATCCCAGACCTGGAATTGTTGTTCCCTAATAAACCAAGATTTCAACATACAATCCTACACACGTGCTTGACAACCGTCGAGCAATCACCACCCAACCCTAATCATGTTCCACCGTATACAGATTAGAATTTGGTAGAGGGAGATGTGATCATCGACCAAAGCAATTTATAATTTCAGAATAAAAACCTTAACACAACCGCATTAGGAATTTAATACTGAATTATTAATTGGAACCGGAAGAATAAAGAAGAACAAATCTTATTCATTTCAAGCACAAAAACTCAAGCACAATACATAGGTCCAGCCTCCCCTCTTTCCGATCACTCAAATGAAATTACCCCTCCATGGATGGGGTAAGCGAGATAATGCGGGAGTGGAGAGAAAATTTAAAATAAAATAAATAAAAGAAAAAAATCTGAGAAGTTCTTCTCCTGGCTGCCCGAGAAGGAATGGGGTGGAGAATGGGATGTCTTGAGGGGGAGGAGCTCTCCTCCTTTTATAGGCAGAATTGGACCCCTGAAAGTTTGAGCGTTTTAGACCCCATTAATGACCTCTTCACGCATTTCACCCTTCACGAATGTTGTGCAAAATTATCTTGGCCGTCTCTCCCCAAAATGTCAGCTCATTTGAAAACCGGATGGAGGAGTTATGAATTTTTCATTCTCGATTTCTGTTTCTGGATGAAGTTTCCAGGATGGTTCCTCTAAATGTATGTCGTTTTATGGACTCCTTAATGACTTCCAAACATCACCAAATATGTTGTAGAGTCGCCACTATATGTCCTCGTCATATCCCAGGTGGAAACACATCATTTAGATAATTGTAGGCCGAGTTTGATGTCCTTTATGTTGGGTGGGTCCACGCTGTCCGCCCGGAAAAATTCCCAACTTCAATGAATTGTTAGACCCTTTAGATGGCCGAATCAGCTCCTGGTCCAGAAGACAAAAATGATGGAAATAAAATAAGTATTATAACACAATTTTAATCAGAAAATGTGGAATTTTATTGTTCCAGAAATGACCGAAATACCCCTGACGTAAAAATCAGTCAAAAATCCAGAAATAGTCGTTTTTCACATTTGGGTTCAAAATAACACTAAAACCTAAAAACATGACAATTACCCATCCAATAACATTTTTTTGGGAGTATAAAAAATGATATTCAATATAAATTAATTGAAAATATTTGCTCTATCAGGCTCCCAATGGAGAAAAACTAGGATGATTAAATCATTTGTCTCTCAATTCCTATAGTTTATTCTTTTTTCTACTAATTCCATTATGAAAATTATATAGGGGGTGTTTGAAATAGGACATTCACCAGGAATTAAATCAATAGAGAACTCAACTTCCCTATTTAGAAGATGTATAGGTAATTCCTATGAACATACATCAATGTATTATTTAACAATAGGCATGTCTTCAATTTGATGATTTCTTTCCTCACCCGTAGATATTATGTTCTCTTCCTCTCCATGAATTTATTTCATTAGAGCTATTTTTGATGGATCAGGATAAGAATCAGATGGTGAGGTTTCTTCTCTAAAGAAAATGGATTCTACATCATTGTAAACAATTGTTACTACATTCCTCTCACAATAGATATTAGTATGAAAATTTGACATCCTGTTCATACTTATAATTATATTAAAGAAAATCATTAATATTATGATCATGTTAGCAACTAAATCCTCTTTATGTGTCTTAAGGGGGACTGATCGACACATATTTCTTACAATGAGAAATCTCATATGAGTTTTGACTTAAAAATCCTTTATTAAATCAAAATGTACATGCCTATATTCCTTCAAAAACTAGGAACATATAAATAAATGTGATGATACAGAATCAAATAAAGCATTGGATATGTCTGAGGAATCAATTAATGTACATGCCCCCACATCATTTAGAATTTCTACCTCTACGGTTGAGATCATATGATCTTGTATTTGCTCCCATATATTTTTCTAAGGAAAGAATCATTGGTCATTAAGAAACTCATTTTCATAGTGTCCCATATATCTACAATTTTAAAATTGAACATCATTTACTTATTTATTCCCCATTAATTCATTATATCGATGACCCTTTTCTCCACACTTATTGTAGATTATTATTCTTTTCAAACATTTCACAAGATGAATATTTCCAAAATCCTCGAATAATCAGAATTTCTTTGTTCCCTAATTTTTCCTAGGTCCTTCACCTTTTCCATGGTTATTAGAGTACCACTTCTTATCTTGGGTTCCCTTGAAAAAAATTTGTCTAGAAAATTACTTCTTTGTTTTGATGGAACTTAATAATATGTCATCATACGATGAAATTGTTTGAGAATCTAGTGCCCTTAGATGTCTTGGAGTAAGACCATCAAAGAAAAGATTGGCCTTGTATTCCAAATCATGCAAGTAATCTATAGCATTCATCAATATTATTGTCAAGGTATCCCCATTCTCTGCAACAATCTCTTCTTCCAAATACTTCAGGCTAATAAATTTCCTCTTTATTTTAGTTTGTTGATCATGAGGGAAATATTTTTCAAAGAATAATTCCTTAAAACTACTTCACTCCTTATCTTTTATTTCGTATTCCTTGGTGGTATTCTGGATCAAGGACCACCATTCATCACCATCACCCTTGGATAAATATACTGCAAGTACTGCATTTTCATTTTCATTTCACCTTATTGCTAGAAATATACTTTCAAGGGACTTGATCCACTACTCAGCTACCACAAGATTAGTAGTCCAACTAAATGATGGGGGCTTCTTCCACATGAAATGATTCAATACAGGTGTGCCATGGTTATTAATCATTTCCTGAGTATATTTTCCCAATATTGACATGATATGATCCCCTCCAACACAGACTGTATTGACTTGATCATTGGGGTAATCCCTTCATTTTCAAGGAGAATTTATTCTCCTTCTCCCATTAGGCGCCATCACTAAACAATGGAATACACTAAATTAGGTCGTAGTTCAAAATTTCTAACTATAAATAGTTTTTCTAAAAGGTAGGTTCTGGTCAAAAGACTAGAACTATGAAATTTATTCAAAAGAGAAAGTCAAAAACGAGTTACAACAGATGGAAAGAGGGCAATTTTCTAGAATCCTTAATATAAGAAGGAATAAACTCTGGAAGGAGTTCATTCATCCAAGTGATCTCATGAGAGACACTCATGTTGTAAATTCCATCCGCGACCATATTAGCCTCCCGATAGGTATGCGTGGCAATAAAATTGAGGTCATTGAGCATAGCGAGGCAATCCATCCATCTGGGGGTGAGAGGCCATGCCAGATGAACATCACCCTTCCAGATGGCTTGCACAATGGGAGTGGAATCGCTCTCGATCCAGATATTCATCCAGTTGAAGTGCTTTGCATAGGATACGACATGAATGGCAGCAAGCATCTCGGCCTCCAGCGCAGAAGCAATTCCACAGCTTCCAAAGAAACATCCAAGGATCTGGTCTTGATGATCTCTAAAGATTCCCCCACATCCAGCAAGACTAGGATTTCCCTTTGAAGCTCCGTCCACATTTACTTTAAATCATTCATAATGATTTATATCCCCCCAAAGTGTCGAACTATGTGCATAGTAAGGCCTGTTGTCATGTACCAAGATACCCTGGGTCAAGCCCGAAACTCCTTGGTAGAGTTGTTACTCGTAGGCACCTCTATTACAGAACCACATCCACTTGTAGTATCCAGACAGGGATGTATTTTCTATTAATACCTAAAAAATAAATACTCAACCAAAATTTATTTATGTTCTACTATGATCATATTTATTATCCAACTTATATTTATGTCATCTAAACTATGTTTCCTAAATCTACCTTCCAAGGATTCTTCTAAACTTCCTTTGATACCATTTGTAACACCCCGACCCTAGAAGCTTGGAGCCAGTGAATTATTTATTACATAGGAATGATTAAAAGGAAAAAATACCAATGTAAAGACCATTTTAGTAGTCTTTTTGAAACTAGATACATACATGTAACTCCTTTTACGTTGGGAAATGTAACGAAATACAATACATAACAAAAACTAATAAACTGCATCCATAAGAACTCAATAAACGGTATCCCCTTCAAAAACAATTGAAGCTAAACAAATGAAAGGGGTGAGATAAAATGCTCTATAATGTTTACAAATAGTGTACACATGAATCCAAAATAACTAAATCATAATCAAATTGGTATTGTCAATATGGAAAGGTGAATAAATTAAAAACACACTCCATAAATAAACTGAGAATGAAACTACATCCATATATTTTATCATAGTGAAAAACTCATGGATAATAATAAATAAAAATGATATAGATAATTATTATTAATTGTAAGACATGTATCTAGTTTGTGATACATCTATACTATCTAAATGATTTATGTCTACGGGTAGATACCCATCTGATTCTATTTTGGAAACAAACCCGAAGGGTTTGTCACCAACTAACTTGTCTTCTGAGACATGTGGATGAATCTAAGGGCTATAGTGGGCCCCGAAAGTAACTAAGATTATGAATAATTGTTTATAGATTATTTTAATACATGTACAATATTCCTTCTCAATATCAATATAGATTAGAGGATACATATTCATCAATATTTTCATAGATAAAACTACAATCCAAATAAACGATCTATTTTAAATGGTGTATGGATTTAGAAAATAATCATATACATGAAACAAGAATATATATATATATAATATATTTACGATTTAAAATTAAATATCATCTCAAAGGGGAAGTAGGTAATCCACATAAGAATGATTAGGTGCACAATACGAAGAAAATCACAATGAAATGGAATCTGAAACAAAGTCTCCTACAAAATTGTAATAGATCGAGTTAATAATCATCAAGTGAATAACTTAATACCATTAATATAAATATAATAATGGTATTTTATATAAAATTTAAGGAAACATACACAACATACAATAAATATGTGTTGAACAATGGGAATCTCACAAAATTAAAAGTGATATGAGAAACCCATTACTTTATGTGGGAAGGTGTTCTTGATTGATATTAATGAACTAAATAATAAAATTTATCTTCATTAATTAATACCTCCATAACACCATATTTGTTTAATTTATTTATGATAACCTTATTAGGTTCATTAATTTCCTTTTTTATGGATTTAATAGGTTCAAGATTATTATTTTGGAAGCATTTCCTTCCTTGGTTTTCATGATTCGTTTTCTTCTATCCATGAATGGAAGTTTGTTTGAAATGTGGTTAAACATCCATAATTGTAAATATATATTATTTGTTTCATTAATTATATATAAATGAACTTATAATTATTTTGTTTATATAGCATGAGGTTGACACATTAGATAAAATCTAATGATAAACTATTGGATTAACTTGGCAGTTTTGTGCACACTGAACTTATTTTGTATTATTATTTTTTATTAAGAGTATATAAGGATTATATAACATTTAATAAGATAAAATTAATATATTAAGATCTAGTTCAACCCTTAAAATGGATTCATGACTATTCATGAAGATAGTAATAGAAATTGAATACTCGTTGTCCTTAAATGTGATAAATTAAAAAATCATAGACAATGATTTCATTTTTATATTAAACGGATGGGGAAAAGAGTATTGATAATGAAGTATTAAATTAGAATAATTATATTATAGTTCATTTAAGATATTAGATTTATCATAGAATTTTTATGAGGGGAGGTAATGAGATAGCAACAAAATAATGGAACTTGTAAAAGAATTTGAAAGAAAAATGAAGAGAGGTTCACCTCTTGAGTACTCCTCCTCGAGAATGTCCTTAAGGACTATGTTATTGGTAATTTGGTGAGACCATAAAGACATGGAATTGGTGGGAGATCTTTTGAGGGGTATTTTTAAGAAAATTGGTAAGGCACAAATCTTGAATGGTTTGGGAGGAAGAGGGGTTGAGAGGTGGTTTATATAGTGGAGTGGAGGATGGATTTCTTAATATTTTAATCATTAGTTTACTATTTTACCCTCAGATAAAAATAGTGATTATTACATGACCAATAATATGAATAATTACATGTTAGTTCAAAACATTTTTTCTTACCTCAGTAGGACATCATCCAAGACTCAATAAATCATGTATTTAGCATTTATTGTAATGTATCATATTTTACTATTCACCATAAAATTCTAGTTTTGTAGAAAAAACCCAAAAATTCACCTTTACCAATTTTTGATTAGTAGAAAACAAAAATAAACTCCATTTTTCAAAAATAATTTTCAAAATAAGAGAAATTTAGTTTTTAATTAAAATATTGATTTAATCAAAAAATACCCACTCTTAAAATATTTATATTGATTTTTAATGTGCATATTTGTTATTTACACATTCACAGGTAAGGATCAAATTCATAAGGGATATACTACTATTCATAAGGTAAGGTTACAATTTATAAGGTTATGTTACTATTCATAAGGTTAAGTTACTATTCATTTAAAATTTACTCGATTCTATCAGACTCCATATACTACCCTAATCACAACTTTGTATGTATATTTTTCAAATTTCAAAACACATTAGTGGAAAATTTATGTTTAATGCCTAGGTTATTCCATTATCCTATTAATAACCATTTTTTTGTTCAATGATACTTAGTTCCTAATGAAATATAGGCTATCTAATGAATAGAATTTATTTATGATAAACATACCATAAAATGTCTAGGGTGTTATAGCCTCCCTGTATATGAGAGGTAGCTGATTAGAAGTAAGGGTGTAAGAAAAATACTTGGGAGACTATACCACATGGTAAGGATTATAAATAATAGTGTATGTAATATAAATAACCACGCATGCATAAAATAAAAATAAAATAAAAACTAAACAATACCAAATAATAATAATCCCCATGTAATGTCTGGATTAATTAACTAAATGATGTTCTGAAATTGATACAAGTAAATGACTAAAGAAACTCAATAAAAGACTTCAAAAACCTGGTCCAAAACACCACATCATTTCCATCTCCATGATATAACCCATCCAACAAGAAATCAATAAACACAAGTCCCATTTCTATTATCAATACCAATATCCATGATTTTT
Organism: Viscum album; assembly: GCA_963277665.1. Taxonomy (NCBI): domain Eukaryota; kingdom Viridiplantae; phylum Streptophyta; class Magnoliopsida; order Santalales; family Viscaceae; genus Viscum; species Viscum album. The sequence continues at coordinate 1,367,360,203 of OY728162.1, read as the reverse complement.
TTGAGGTACCAAATGATGCTAAAATATTTTGTGATAATAAATTTGAAGAACGAAACCCATTGTGTCTAAAAAAATACTTTTAATATATATATTTCATTGAATAATATACTAAATAGGGGTATTAATTCTTAATTAATATGGAACATAAAAAAACCCACTGATCCTTAGTATCTTGGTTGTCACATTGATTCATCCAAACTACCTTTGCCTCCATGACATATATCTATGTAAATTGGATAATACTTTTACATGAGGTTGGATCACCCATGTCGTTAGTGGATTCTTCCATATTGTGATGAATTACATAAAAAATGTCTTATGTAACTAGGTGAAACTGGGCTCCATGCATATATACCCATGTCTAAGTCTCTTACATATTCCCACAATGCACATTGTGAAGGGGTAAGTAACCATATCATATTGGGATCCATCTTTATAGGCCCATGATGGATCCACTTGCACCTTCCCGTTATAAATGCCACTAAGGGGAAAGTAATAATCTCATACTAGGCTCTATAATTATTTCCCATACTATATTTTCTTATGTCATTCAATAGTCCAACACCATAATAGGGGTAAATACTCATATTTATTGTTAGATTCTCCTACATCAATATGAATCAATTATACCACATATCATGAGAGAGTGGATCAAGATCTCAAGAATCTTGTGATAAATGTAATAAAATACAAGAAAGACAAAAGAATAAAATATTCAATTGGTGAATTTTATTTCTTCATGATGAATAACAGATAGTATTCATCAAGTAATAAAACATCAACTTGTTATTAGGTTATCATAATCTAGGATATCCATTTCTTCCAATACCTGATTTATAATCTCTTTATTCTAAACTGGTGAATTCACCTACATTAGGATGCATCACAAATGTTATATCATGACAGGTTACCATTTATGGTATGTCATATGTTATTCCAATTTCATGTTTTCAAGACTTCTACTTCATCATGGGTTCAAGGGTAGGCTCACCTATTAGGTGTCTTCAAGTTTGGTCTCAATGCCAATAGACCCAGCGAAATCAATGGGATGCCTCAGCAAGTGAAAATTCATTATACGTTGAATTTCCAAATTAATTATGTCACATTCATGGAGTTCCAACATGATCATTCTTATATCACATACAATAGAAATCAAAACAGTCATTATCGAGTTATTATAGACCATCCATTTCAAAACCGGAGTAAATGTGAGATATTGCTCAATGTTTTAGTAAGAAGCCATTTTACTCTTTCCTTACCCCTAATGAGAAACTAGGAACTAATTGGTACAAGAGGTCAAATCTTGATTTGGGATTGGAAAATTGAAATAGGGTTCACTCCATGTGAAAACCAATTAATGTGGATAGATATTAATTTTCCAGAGTCTTGATTTTACCTCTCATTATTGAAACACCATGATTCCATGATGTTTGTTTTTAGTTAAAAGAGGGATTCAAAATGTTGCTAATGAAAGGTCTGCAATGGAGAGAAAGGGGGTGCATGATATATTTTTTTAACATAACTAGACATTAAAAGGATCGTCTAGAGAAGAACATTCAATATATGAATAGTGTTATCACATTGTGAATGGTGTGTTTTATAATTATTCTAAAAACCCAAATACAACTTCTTAAAACCCAAAAAATAACCAATTCACATTGTGAACCCATCTCACGGTGTGAATTTTCCATTCATAGGTGTAGGAATATCCATTCAGGTTAGGAATTATATTCATGGGTTCTTCCCATACCCATTCATTCCTTTTATGTATTTCATGGGATCATTCATGGTTAATTTACATAGTGAATTATTTCCATAGCCAAACTTATACCCCATTTCTACTTCCTTTAAACAGTGAACCCAACATGTTTACGATCTTTATTACCATGTAGATAACTAGAACTAACCAAACACAAAAATGATTAACCAAAACTCAAATATGGGAAAACCGTGAAAACATAGGACATTACAAGATTCTTATAAGATCTCATCTTTTCTATGTACTTATCTCTTTAAATTTTTGATTAAAGACTTTGTGGATGAGTCTTTTCTAGAGACAGAGAACCCTTTTGGGTAAAATGACCTAATGTCTGGTGATTTATTTTCATTTAAATTAATGGATTCTTGAAATAAATGTGTTAAATGGTATTATGATGGTTTTCCATGGTATGGAAGGCATTGGAAGTGGTTCAGGTCCTTCAAGAGAATCATGGCTGAAAACTATATACATTAAATTTACATTTTGTAAATGATACAAAACATGTAACTATTTCCAAGAACATGGTATGATATGGGTAGTTTCTTGAAGTGGTTACACATCATGTGTGTATATTATATTGTGATATTGTTGATCAGGATAAATATTTACAAAAGGCGATGTATGTTTCTATGTATCTCATTAATTTAAAAATACAGAATGTGTATGGTTCACAGGAAGTGTAATACTTGGCCCTAGCTGTTTTAAGTGTGTTGTGCATTTTATTTTTCAAATTATTTTAGTGCATCCCTTCCCCTATCAAGACCTATGGTGATCTAAGAAATTTTGGATCCCTTCCATTCATTCAAGATGATCAATTTCCACATTTGATCCCTAGTGTGTTTCCATTCTTAGGTTTCCCTATTCGATTCCATCAGTACTATCATTGCAGTGTAAATATTTGGAACATGAGTTTTTTATGTTTTCATCTAAACTTGGTTGATCTAGGTTATTATTTTTATCTTATGTGTCTTTTTCCTTATTAGAATTTATCATTGGAGGTTTTTATAAATCAACAGCTAATGTTAATAAGTTTGAACCTAACACTATGGTCTGTTTAATGGAATGGTATTTGTAATTATATGATTGAACCTACATAACATGAACTTTAAATAATTTAATATTTGATTAATGGTAATTCATGTAATGGAATTGGTTGGATCCCTTGTGTTCAATTATTGATGTGACCTAGATTATGGATACCATTTGGGTGGGAGAACCCTTGATTAATATAAATTAGATAATGGATTACATATAATTTTATAATGAAAATTTTTTAGTTGATTTATTTTAAATATTCAACTTGGGAAAATGGATTATCTGATTAATTGAATTAATGGGTAAATTTAAAGACAAATGGTAATTATTAGAATTAACATTTTCATATCATGTTGTTATTTTGTGATATGATTCATGTTGTGATATTCACTTGTGACACTCACGGCAATGATTATATACCAGGATTGGACATTTCATATGTTGCATTTATAATATATTGGGTTAGGCCCTGACACATGTTTCAATTATTATATATCTTGCGAGGCCCTGACACATGTTGAGATGCTTATATACCAAGCTAGGATCTAAACCATGTTGTGATTCATATATTTTGTTCTAGGCCCTGACACATGTTGAGATGTTTATATAGAGGTTTTGGCATAGTGATATGTTATACCATGTGTATATTGGTGTGTTTGGAATGGGTTTTCTACATAATTAGAGAAATTCTGGCATGGTTGCAAAGAAGATTGTTTGGTTTCATGGTTGTGGTTGGCACAGTTCTGTTACATTCTCAAATATATTCTAGCGTGGGTTTTAAGTAGGTTGACTAATTTAATATATTAATTATTTAATTAATTAATAAACCAATTATTTCATTTCTTTCATGAAATTTGTTTCTCATACTAGTATTTTTTATACATGATGGTGTCGACCTACTATGTTTTACTCACACACTTTTTGGGCTACTGTTTGGTACCTGAAAAGATTATGTGGGTTCTTGTTTGGACAAGGGAAACATACCTTGTTGTTGATTATAGATTTCTTAGATGGGATGTAGTTGAGAGGTGGGACCTACCTAGGTATGGAGACTTGGGTCTTTTATTTTTTTATTTATCTTAGTTTATTCATTTATTTTTATTCTTTTTAGTTTGAAATTTTGATACATTTTAGCTTTTAATTATAGGATTTATTATTAATGGATTATTAGGTTTCTTTTTTCCCATTTGCATGATATATTGTTCCTATTTTATCTTATACTTTGATTTAATTTGATAATATTTTATATTTCATATTCTATGAAATTCCATTACATAGGGTATAGTCTTGATATTATATCATCACACCTCAACTACTAGTCAGCAGCATCTGGTATACATGGAAGCATGCCTGAGGTAATGTAGCCAGCTGACTCAATCACTTGAGGGAGAACTAGTTTATGGTAATTACCATGTATTATAAGATGGGTATATTTTTCTTTTATATTTATTTTCTATTCATAAAATTTGTAAAGAAGACTAGGATGAGTTGGGAGTTGATAATTCCATTTTTCATGGGAGTAGCTAACCCTTATATGAGGGAAAATCTGGGATCCCAGTAATGGGATTATTGTTCATGATGCTTTATTATTATGGATTAATGTTATTTCAACATGATTGATTCACATGTTGTGTGATTTTGTTATTTATAGATTTTTAATTATGGACCAGTATGGCACAAGATAACAATCCTCCCATTAGGATGTGCACATGGGGATATATAAAATGACATGCATTATTCATGATAGGGAAATATTTATTGCATGTGTATATCTTCCCTTATGAATTTTGAAATGAGAAATTCATTATATCTGATAAAAGAAAAATATGAATTTATATGTTTATCTAAATAATTTGTTAATTAATGTTTATAGAGACTTGGAGTAGTGGTTCTCGGTTTTTGTCACCTATTGAGGTTGACTTTGTTTGTTATAACCATTGTTTTAAGGAGTCTGTTTTACTTTTATGGAAAATGATTCCACATCATCGTTGAGATGAGATTTAGGATATTGGAAATGAACACGATCATAATGCAGCTAAACTAAAGATTCCTATATCTCTTACAGATCAAATAAATGTACAACATCATGAATGCTTCCTAAAGGTCATTCATTCCATGGAAAGGGAGATTGTTCACACCATACCTTTGATTTCTGATCTGACTATAAATTTACATCTATATCATCTTCCAATGTTTACTATGGATGGAGTCCCCTAAGTAGATGAGTTTAATATTGAGTTAGTACTAATGAAATTTAAACACTTTGAGACACATACTAATAGTTGGGTGACACTTGTTGTGTATATGATTTGTGGACCTGCCAAACACTGGGGGGGATATTCTAGAGTAGGATGGGTGGAAAAAAGAAGTTATATTTAAAGGTAATAAAAGGAAATTACATGATCCACTTCTATATTGAGATGTTGAGGGTTGAGAAGGATTGTGAGTTCATGAATCTCACGTATGAGGGAATGTTAGTGCAAGACTACACTGAACATTTCACCTACTTGCAGTACTTTTCACCATACCTATCTACTTGTGAGGATTCCATGTCATGAAATTTTTAGGATGGGCTTCGCTATGAGATCATGTCAGCGGTTAATTTTTTTCATTTGAGTAGTTTTGAGGATGTGATGAATCAAGAAATTGTCACATAAAATAATCTGAGAGAATCTATGAGCAATGGATAGGATATTTGATATGGGTAAAATGGGAGCTCTTATTTGGGTGAAACGAAGCACCACATGATAGTTTCCACCATGGAAATAGTACGTAAAGATGTCAGGGAAGTGGGAATCCATATCAGGGTCATGTTTTGTTGCACTGCTATCAATGTTCAATGTTTGGAAATAAGTGGGATCAATGGCCATAACCTACTTTATAGTGTCGTTATTATAGAATACTGGGACATATTTATATTTTTTGGGAACCTTCAATAGTATTGTAGTGTAATGGTATTAGGACAGACACCATAGTCTAGAAGGGGATAAGCTAACCCTCAATAGATAGGTAGCTAGACATCAACTAGATAACCAGGATAAGGTATAGGATATGGTACCCTAGTCTAGGAGAAACAATAATAGTCAATTAGAATAGCACATAGGATCTATAATAGAGGTCTTGGAAGAGGGGTGCACCAGATGCATGCTATATAGTCTAATTCGACCGGTTTGGAGGTAGGACCTTCTAACATCAATGATATAATTCTTGTATCATATAACTTAGATTGTGTTTTGATAGATATAGAAGCATCACAATTATTTATATATTCACAATTTTCAAATGTTTTGGGTTTGTACCTGGAATGAATTTATGGGCTCATGAATATTTACAAATAATTAGTAGTGTGGTTAAAGGGTATCAAATGTTACAAGGTGTGTTCTCTTGAAATTTGTAGCTATTGTTTCCTTTCAGAGCATTTTGTGATGTAAATGATATGATTCTATTTTATTCTTTCAATGGATTGGATAGTTCTATACTAGGCTCATATCCAATTTTATCAAAGGGAAGTTTCCATTCTATCTCTTGATGAGGGAATCTATACTAACCAGGTTGAGTTTGATATTTAGAATAGTCATACATGACAAATTTCATGTATATTATATTATCTAACTTCTCATATATTAAGACTTTATTTAGATTATATAGTAGTAAGAAAATATATTTTTACTTCAATGGTGGACCATTATTATGAAATCATTCCTAAAGAGTTCTATAGCTTACGATCTGAGCAGGGTAATGAGTTCATGATTGAGTTAGATTGAAGATATGATACAATTTCTATATCACCTTATAAAATGTAAACAGAAGAGTTTCATGAGATTAAAGTTCAGTGAGAAGTTCTAGATTCTAAGGGTTTTATATATCCTAGAAAATCACTGTGGGTTGATTTAATTATATTCTCTAGAATACTGATGGGAGAATATGATTATCTGTGGATAATCATATATTGAACCAGATTATTGTTGAGAACTAGTGTCCCCTTCCATGCATTGAATATATCTACTATCAACTGAGATGTGAGAATATTTTCTGTAAGATCAAATTGAGGTTATAGTACCATCAGTTGAGGGTGGGACTATCGAACATACCATGAACGTCTTTTAGGTGAGTTTATGGAATATATGAGTTTGTAGAGATTTAATTTAGTCTGACTAACAAACCAATAGTATTCATGTCCATGATGAATATGATATTTAATCCTTTCCTATATTTTTTTTGGTTTTTTTTTCAAAAAAACTCTTTGTGTAATCCATGTCTATAGATGATCATGCCAAACATCTTGTCATCATATTAAGCACAATTATAGAGCATCATATTTTTTCAAATCTATCCAAATGTAGTTTCTGGAATGATAATGTGAACTTCATAGGCCATTTGATCTCGTAGGATAGAGTTTCAATGGACCAAGGGAAGGTTTTAGTGATTGTATCTTGAGATCTACCCAAGAATATATTCAAGATTCAGATATTTCTTGGTCTAGTAGGTTTTTACCAATGCTTCATCTAGTACATCTCGCAACACTGATTTCATGGAGAATAAGAAAGGGGGGATGTTGGTTTTGTCAAATACTCTCAAGAGGGATTTTCAAGAGTTGAATGGAAGGTCGACCTCACAACCTATCCTCACATTACTATACCGGTTAATTTATAAACCATTTACTTTGATACATCATTATTTGGACTCATATAAGTTCTAATTAATGAGGATCAAGTGGTTTCTTATAGCTCCAAATAATTGAGATCGTGTGAGAAGAATTATCCAACACATGATCTGGAGTTCGAATCTAAGGTACATCCGCTCGTATGAATGAGACATAATCTTTTGGGTGAGTTTTTTTTGGTGTACATGGACCACAAGATCCTCTGGTATAAATTTTCGCAGAGAGACCTAAACATTCAACAGAGGAGGTGGGTTGAGTATCTTCAGTCTTTGGAAATCCGGATAGCATATAATCCAAGAAAGGGACATTTTATTGCTGACAGATTGAGATGGTAGACAGAAACATAGGTAATGAGGTAATCTTATGATGAGTGGAGGATGATGGATCAATTTTCAAACATGCATCATGTGGTTCAAGAGTCTATGGGTTGAGTTGTGCTGGCATTTCCATCTATTATACCCATACATTTTGAATAGATCATTACATATAAGTTATCTGATGTAGAGGTCTTAGCATTGAAGGATATCATATATGGTGGGGAGTCACCAGTAGGAGTTTCTCTTGAATGTGAATATTGTCTTATTTTTCATGTCAAACTATGGGTTCCTAAGGAATTGTGTATGGTGGTGATGGGAGAGTTTCATTATTTAATATGGGTGGTATATCATGGTTTATCAAAGATGTATCGTGGTCTCCATAGATAGTACTGCTGGAAAGGAATGAAAAATAAGGTATCCAGGTTTTTGGAATGATGTTTCATATTTCAAAAAGTGAATGCCAAATTTTAGAGGCCAGCTGGGCTATTGCATGCTCTACCCATTCTTGATTGGAAATGGGATGATGTCCCTATGAAATTTGTGATAAGATTGCCCCAAAACCCCTAATAATGATGTTTTATATGTGATAATGGATCGACTGATGAATTTATCCCAATTCTTTCCTATTGGGGATACCTTCAACATTAATGATCTTGGTAGTGTATATGTGTGTGATAATGTTTGGTTTCATGATGTTCCAATGAATAATGTTTTTTATCATGATTCTCACTTCACTTCCAAGTTTTGTAATTGTATTCAGAAGGATATTGGATTGCATGTTTTTTAGTGCATGTATTATTATTCTCATACTCACGGCCAATTGAAGTAGACTATTCAAGAACTAGATGATATTTTACAAGCCTATGTTTTGGATTTTGACGATCCATTGTAGACGTATTTGGCCCTCATGGATTTCATATATAATAACATCATCCCATAATCGATCCAAATAGTTCCGTTTGAGTATTTTTAAGTTATTTACTTTTATTTTAAAATATTTATGTTGGAGGAAGTTGAGTTAGTGTTTTTGGAACCTAGTCTTGTGTAAGAGATGACTGAGAAATTTTAGATAATCAGAATATGGTTGGTGGCCATATAGATCCAACAAAAATCATACATTGAACATGATAGAAAATCTATAATGTTAAATTTTTTTCATCATGATTTCCTTTTGGTGTCCTATATTTTTAAGAAATATTATATCAGGAAATAGGGTATTATAGCTCCCACATTTTTCAGGATTTGCAAGATGGTAGATAGGGTCTGTCTAATGGAATACTGATTAGCCATTCCATATCTATATAATGACATGAAAAACATATTTCACTTGTTGAAATATCATATATATTATGCTATCCCTTATCATATGATAGATTTACATGTCATTTGAGGATCATCAAATATGGATTTTAGACCCTAGTGTGAAATTTCATTCGTGGATACTATTAACCTAGTTCGAGTGTAGGGGTACATGGTTGTGGTTAGGAGGAGACCTAGGAGAGGGAGATTGATATGTGTGTTAAGTGTAAAAAACCATTCATCAAGACCCCACAGTGATGCTTGGAACATCTCAAGGAAGATCTGTTAGATGGTGGGAGGTTGTAAGATCCTATCATTTCTAGGTACGTCTCTCCATGAGTTTTTGGTTAGAGCCTTGGTGTATGAGTCATGGTCATAGACATAGATCTTTTATCGTATAAAATGAGCCAAAGTTCAAGTATGTATGTTTATTTGAATAAATTGAGTCTATATATACATTTTTTAAATTGTATTATAAGGGATTTACATGGAATGTAAGGAATTGAAGGTGGTTTAGGTTCTTTAGTATAATCTAAGCTGAAAACTATCTATTGAGAAATTTAATGCCATGTATATGTTACACAATGTGTAACTGCAGCTAGTAACATGTCGTGAACTAGGTCATGATATGTAGTGGTTACACATCATAGACCTAATTCATGCCATGTAAATGTCGATGATAAAAAATATTAACCCAAGGTGACGGGTTTGTTGGTGTACCTATTTAATTAATAAATACAAGATGTGATGGATTACACATCATGTAATCGTTGGCCCAAGATGCTTTATGTGTTCCATGTTCTTGATTCCACCCATTATTTAAGTGTTACCCTTCCTCCTCTCAATACCTAAGGTGGTCAAGGTGATTTTGTGTCCCATCCCTTCATTTTGGATATTCCATTTTTGCATCTAATCTATGGTGAGTGGCGTTTATAAGGGTTCCCTCTTATCTTTCTTCATTACTTGTTGTTGTAGTGTAAATTTTTTGACTGTGGGTTTGTTTTTTATTTTGATCTTGACTTGGGTTGATCTAGCTTCTTTTAATGATCTTCTATGTCTTCATCCTTGTTGAGATTTTCCATTCAAATCATTTCTAAATCACTAGATAAAGGTAGAGAGTCTGAAGAAATTCCAATGTTATATTTAATTGAAATGCATATCAAATTTTGTGATGGAACTGATGTAATGTTTTATTTAATTAATTTATGTTTTGATTAATGGTAAATCATGGAAGGTAATGGGTTGGTTGCCTTAGGTTACATTGTTGATGAAACCTAGATTATGTACCCCCATTGAGTGAGATAAACCTTGATTAATATGAATTAGATAATATAATACATATTATTTTACCATGACATGTGTTTTATGTGATTTTTTGTTATTGATTCACCTAGGGAAATAGATTATTTGATTAATTTAATAAATGAATAAATTGAAAGAGAAATGGTAATAAGAAGAATTAACCATTTGTTCATATGTTATATTATTATATGCTTGTTGTGATATCCACGAGATCGAGGTTTAAAACTGGGTGGAGGCATATTTCTGGGGGTACTATAGTAGTGTTGTAGCTGGCACTATAACAGCACTTTAGAAGCTACTATAGAAGTACTGTACAATGTGCAACCACTTTAGGTGGTACAATTTTGTAATATAGTAGCCATAACTATTCACATTGGGCCACCAGTTTGGGCTTGGAGTCTTTTGGCCCACCCTAGTCTTCGGGTCATTTGGGCTTTCAGGCCACCTTTATGGCCTTCAGGCCACCTCAAGGCCTTCGGGCCACATGCATTTGCCCTAGATAGACACTTCAAAACAATGGGAAGCCCTGGAAGAGGATTTAGAGCATGCACACTCACCAGAGAAGAACCAATGGATTTGGGAGAGTGAGAGGGTATGAATATGCAATCAGGACCAGCTTGTGCCTACACGAGAAGCTTAGGCAGACAACCATGTGACAGTAGAGAGATAACATCAGGATGCAGATGCTGGAGAATGGTAGTTCCTCGTTGTTATAGTTTGGTCGAATTCCCTAAGACCTTTGGGTCATTTAATGTCTCTTAAGAATATTTTCCATGTAATCACTAGTCCTATATGTCTTTTAAGGGTTCCTCATCATCCCTTGAAAGGGGAGTTATCAAAATTCAATAAAAATGAAGGCCTTCGGGCCATTCGGGGTAGGCCCTGACATATGTTGCAATGATTATATATTAGGATAGACCCTGATACATGAGGTAATTCTTATATACCAGGATAGTTCCATATAACACCACATGATTTCATATTACATTATCTCATTAAAATAATTTAATAACTTGCACTGCACACAACACTGAGTTCGAGCGCACCACAACATTACAAAACAAGCTATTCAAAAAGCGATTATAAATATTATTAACTTAATTTTTAATATTATATACTCTATATAATTTTAGGATCCATATTATTTTTTTCTTAGATATAATATAAATAAATACATTTTTTCCAATAAAAGAAGTATTTTTCAACAAAATTCAATTTTATCACATTTTAATAGAGAACCCGTTTTAAAACCAATATATGACACTATTATATATTCAATTCAATGAAATTAAATTCTTATTTAGAATAGTTACATAAATATTTAGTTTGGATAAATTTTTGGTACTTTTTGGTTAACATTCATATTTTGATGAATAGTAAAAATACTATGTTTTAATTGAAAACAACTTTTTAATCGAAATAATTTATAGTGTTAAATTATGCATTTGAATGGTTTTGAAGTACAATTTGATTATATTTTTATCATTTAGTACAATTTAGGTCATTATAAGTAATTTTAAATTTAAATTTTACATAAACACATGTCCATCTTTTGATTGTTTTAAATTTTTTGAAAACACGCTTTTTAGTTTTGATCATAGGAATTAATTTTAAATTAATAAATGAAACATCTATGTTTTTAATTTGGTAAAATAGAATTCATTTTAAAATTTTGAATATCAAAATTATCCTAGGGTAATTTTTTTTATTTTTCTGAAAACATTCAATTTTTAATGAATAGTGAAAAACACTGCGTTATTGTTTAAAACCTATTTTTTATTTAAATAATTAGTTCATTAATGTTAATTTATTTTAGGTCAAATTAGATAAATAATACCTATATATGTTCAACATAATTCGTTGGTGTCATTTTATAATATGTTTAGATATATTGAATTTTATCAAACTTTTTACCGTCCTTTACCCACCTCCTAGGAGAATTTACATATTTTCATAAAAAATAATTTTACCACTTCTATGAGTAAAATTTTATAAATCATAGAGACACAATTAATATCAGTAATTAAAATATGTTTCAATAAGATGAAAATAATTTTTGGTGAATAGTAACATTTTACTTTTATTTACCACGGCTAAAAGTAAATAGGGTAATTAAGGGTACAATTCATATTATAATTACCCTAAAAATGTTTCAATTCTATTGGATACAAATATTTCGACAAAAAAAACCTTGGGAATAACATATGATCCTTTAGGTTCCCTTGGATTATATTAGGACATTTATTATTATTTTATTTAAAGAAGAGTTAAAAGTGTGCAATTCAAATTTTATTAACTAAACCATTTTAATATATGGATATACATAAGATAAATAATTCTATAACTATTAATTAGAAATCTATAAAATTTAATAAATATTGGTATTTTATTTATATTTTTTAGTCATTAAATTATTTAATTTATTTATGACAGAACAATGATGCAGTAATTACCTTATTAATGAAATATTAAAATAATTGATATTATAAATATCCAAATAAATGTAAATTGAGACTTCTGATGAATTAAGCTAATTATTAGGTTAATATTACATTTTTGGGTTTGTTAAATAAATTTTATTCGGAGTGATAATGTTTTTATGGCATTCAAAGAAAATCAAATACTAAATAGTGTCAAAATTGACATAATTGATATTTTAATACAAATATTATATGATTAATTTATATAATGTTCCCAATAATATAAGGCTCATCCAAAGGACTTAGATAAGGTTATATATATTATTAATGAACCACATTGGGTTCTCTTGTCTTACTATAGTATGTTTATTAACCTTATAATATAAAAATATAAAGAGACATAGTAAATGTCAAACTATTTAACTAAGGGTTAAATCTAAAAGATAAGGTTAATATATTAACATAAACGTCTCTAAAACCTAACTTTTGATAGGTTTTATACCCATACCAACGTTATACTTAAAATTAATCATTTTGGATCCATTAAAATATAAAATTATTTTATTATAAAATAATATTTCAATCTTTTCCTAAAGAGACCCTCACCTCTCTTATAAAAGGGCAATTCCCTTTCTCTTATTTTGACACATCCAAATCCATTTGGCTTATAAAACCACTTCTCATATTTCCTCCCAAATTTCCTCCCTTCAACCTAGAGGCACCACTTCAGTTCAAAAGCCATCCAAAGATCCATTTTGATCAAATTAAAAGGAAGAACCCGAAGAGGAGGTAAATATTTCATCGCCTCTTTCAAGTTCTTTTCTTTTTCCACTTACTTTTTCATTGTTGTTTCCATTATAAAATAATAAATCTAGTACATTATATATACAGTGATGTTATTATAAAAATGTTACAACCATATTCATTATTCTTTCCATCTTATAAATGACAAAGTCACTATAAGTGTGTAAGTACGGATTACCGTCTCCACGTCGTGGTATAGTTTGTTATTCAAACACTTCATTATTTTTATCGGTATAATAATGAGTATATCTGATGTGAATAATAAATATAAATTTTTATTTATTCTGTATAAATGATATAATATAAAATTACATATTATTTCTCCGTCAATATAACAATATTGTCTACGTACGGATTACTGTCTCCACGACGCGATGAGATTCATTTCCACGTTCACCATTCAATGATGATTATAAAAATATATATCATTAATAATTATGTAATATATAATTATACTAGATATATATATATATATATGTGTGTGTGTGTGTGTGTGTGTACTTACATATATCATATTCACTTAGTTCTGTTCCATACGATATGAAAACGGAAACAACATTTAGGCGTACGTACGGCCTACGGTCTCCATAAACAGTGTTTTCCATTTCACATATATGTCTATTATACATATTTATATTCTAAATATAAATGGTATATAAATAATTTTTTATATTATCAATGTTTTTAAATCATGATCTATGTTATACAATCAAGAGTTACAAGTTAAAACAATTATGATAAAGAAAGTGATTATTACCCGAAATGTTTATTTAACATGGAAATTATTATAAAATTGGAATTGTAAAGTCATAAATGAATCATGTATGATATAATAAATACTAATATGGTTCTTTTATAATTTAATAAAATACTATGTTCGTTATACATGAGTTAAAATGTACCCTCGACTAAAGGAAAGTACAAGGTATGGGGTTTCTTATCTCACTTTCAATTATGTGATATTTTCATTTGTTCACCACTTATTTATTGCATGTGGTGTATTGGGTACTACCATTTGATATATCTTATCATGATTATATTTATATTCAAGGTATTCTATGATTCATTTTGTCGGTATAAACTTTTGGTTATACAACTCGATTGATTACTACGTGGTAAGGTGTTTTACTCTTACTTCTTTTTCACGTGAGATTCCTGCTATATTGCCACTATTTCATTTTTTATGGTGTATGTACTTCCCATAATTGTATTCATTGTGTAATAAACTTTAATATATGTGTATTTACATCTTCATTATATGATAATCCTTTCATGGAGTGAATGTTTTGTATGTTTCCAAATTGGTAAGGGTTAATTCCTCAATCTCATTACTATTAGAGATTCTTTATTTATAATTTTTTACTCAAAAAGATTTATGATTCATGTCCATGTTTCATAAGAGTTTTCCAAGGTATTATTTTTAAGGAAATTGTTTACAAAAACATCATTTTAAATGTTTTAAATATTTATCCTTCTAAATAATTATCATTAATGTCCATGTTTTCAATATTCTTTTTAAAGATTTATTTATGTGGAAATGAATGTTTCTAAAATGTTAATTCTTATCAAATGTTTCTAAGTGTTATGTATTTAAATTTATTCCTTTATTAATTGTGTGACTTTTAAATGTTTTCATGAAAAAGGTATATTTCTCTCAGAGATTTTTACAAATCAATTTCATCTATGTCAACATTATTTGATGGATTTTAAAGTTTTTTGAAGTTGATTTATTATGATACAAATCTTCCATATTGTATTGAAGGTTTTGTGATATGTTTGACTATGGATGTGTTATTTTTAAACCATTCATGATTTATGGATAATGTATTGAAATTTCATATGCTAGTTTTCAAACAAATGTTTATGTTATGTCTAAACCGTTTCATATGAGGAATTCATTGGTCTCAGTAAGTGATGGGTGGAACCCGTAATAGCTTCTTGATGCATCGGTAGGTGTCATGAGACAAACTAGTGTCTTGGTACAAGGACTTGCCAAAATATTATTTGTAGTCTTGGAACAATTCCTTGACTATGTGGTTATGATGTCTGGAATTATGCATTCCGTCATTTTAAAAGTGGTTATAGATATTGCAAGTGATTATTTGACTAGTAGAATATCCATGTGAATAAGTAAATGGAATTATTTGTTTTTATATTTTCCATATTATGATGAAAATAATGTTTAAGAGGATTTTGTTTTAGTCTTATACATTGCCTTAAATGTTTATGCTTATATATGAAAGTTTCCGCTATATGTTTATCTTTATTGAGCATCTGAGCTGACCCCTTTCTATGTTTTATTTTCCCAGGATGCCAAGAAGTGTGTTATGATTGATAAGAAGGGTTAAGATAGGGGATTAATGGCGTTCTAAAAGTATAATTTATGTTGTGTTTATTTTATAATGAGTAATGTAACATTCATGTATGTAATCTATTTTACAACACTTCTAAACTAATCGGTATTTTAGGAATTTATTCCTTGTAATAAATCAAATGTTATGTAATAATACACTGACTCTAGGTAACTGGGGTCATGGCGTTACAGGTGGTTTTAGAAGATGTTTAGAAACCACCTTGTAATTAGATTTAGATAAACTATGATTATATAACATTGCCCTAAGATAGAATTTGAGGATTAGTATATAATAACTTTCTATAATTGTGGTACTGTAGAGATATTGTGAGTTTTCCAATATATACTTCCCTTCCTGGATACAAGCATGTAGAGGCGGCCCTAGCACAGATATACCTAGGAGTAAACCCCGAAAACACCACTTTGATCTAGACTCGAATAGGAAATGGTGCACAACAACGGGCCTTAATGAACTCTTGGTTACGACACACCCAGGAGATATGCTTAGGAGAACTTATATTTTCATTACAAGCCATTATAAATAAGTAATGATTAAATACATTTGCAAATAAAACATTTTTATGATTATGCATTATATGCATAAACGTTTCAATTTATGTTAGTTATTTTACAAGTCTAGAATTATGTGTTGTGATTCATAAACTAACCTAGTGTATGTCATTGTTTAGAAATGGTTCCCAATAGATGGAAAGAGAACTCTAGTAATACAAATGATCTAAAGGTTATGAAGGATAATATCTTTCATGTAATTAATCCTAAATTTAGAAAGGAAATAGTCTCCCACATATTATCATGATATGAAGAAATAATATCAAGGGTTAATGAGATATGTAAAGAATTTTCTAAGTACTATGGCTTTGAAGGGAATCTAGATAAGAAAAGGATGGTAGAGAGAAAAATGGATAAATGGAATAAGAGAAAGAAGAAATTTCCCATATGTGATAACTGTGGAAATAAACACCTTTATAAATGTTTAAAGGGAATGAGAGTTTTTTTTAAGTTAGAGAAAAAGGACACCAAGTACATGATTTTAAGGGTATGAAATATGTTTCAAATGTATAAGGTCTCAGCTGCATGAAGTTGGGACACTACACATATCACTTTCCAAATCATGAGAGTATACCACAAATGATTTTGTTGGATAATTTTCCAGTTATGATATTACCACAGATGAAGTGTAATGACTAGTTTTCTTATGTTGATATTAAATAATTATGTCATTTGAGTATTATATCTATGATATAATTGTTATAATAATTATAGAGTATATACGGATTGTACTGTAGTACTATTTCATTAAGGATTTGGGATTGTGTGGTACTAAGAACAGTTACTCAATAGAAAGTTAAATTTATTGGAAAATACAAGGTTGATGGAACGATAAAAATTTAATGTGGTCCTGATACTAATATTTTGATTTTGGAATAACCGATTATTGATTTGGATAAATTATATTGGATATTATTGACATCCTTGGAACTGATTAATGGTTTGTTTATTCCATCATTTTTGGTGTTTACAACATTTTTTGATAGAAGAAGTATATCAAATATTCTATACGGAATAAGGGATCATGAATGTAATCAATACAATTTTATGGTAATTCAGTGTGTTACAGTGTTTTAAAAAAGAATACATGATGAAGGAATTCACATGTTATTACATGGAAAAATGGATCTTCATTGTGTTTACCTTCCATATAAATTTTGGACTCTGAGTATGGAAAAAAAGTTTTTTGGATAAGTCTAAAGGTTGGAATCAATTAATTTTAACATTGGATACTACTGTTAAGGAGTCATCATTTCATGAGATTATTTTTGGATTGTCATAAAAAGGACAACCTGGAGGTCGGGCGACAACCCGTCAAATCCGGAAAGGCCGCGAGACATGAACCCGCAACCGAATTGCGACAATCGTACATCACCTACCACTAGACTATGTGATTTCATGGTTTGTATAATGTAGTTTTTTAAATATTCTGACAAATGATTTGTAAATTCATTATTTTTGGAACCTTATATGATTAGGATAAATATAATATTTTTTAATTCTATTATCTTTTGGAGAGAAAGATGAGTTTGTGGTAAGAATTAGTTGAAAGATGAAACTCTACTTATCAAATATATTTTATTACTCTTAATATATGAATAAATTAATTCATTATATTTAGGGAAGGGATATTATAACCAAAAAATTATTATCCTAATACCTTATGTTTTGTTGAACCGGTGGTATTTTAAATCATCAAAAATTGATGGCTTTGTGGCCCTCGATTTTACACTTGTTTGTGATTGACGACCGCAATAACACCCTATAAATATTTACTTATTTTCTCCGATTATGTGTCTATAACTTCAACCAATGTTCTCTTAATAGAGATCATTATTTGGAGGTGAATTTTCTTCCCTTTCTCTTTAATTAAGACTAAAGTTTAATAACCCAATTTCCAATGTGGGTTTTCCACAGAGGTATTTCTGTATTTTTTTAAACATTTATTTTTGAAGAACAATTTCAAAATTTGAGGACTCAATTAATTGAAGGAGGGGCGAATGTAACACCCCATGATTTCATAGTACGTTATCTCATTAAATTAATTTAATACCTTGTGCTGCACACGACACCGAGTTCAAGCACACCACAACATTACCAAACTAGCCATTCAAAAAGATATTATAAATAGAATTAACTTCATTTTCAATATTATATACTATATATAATTTTAACATCCTTATTATTTGTTTTTTTATATATAATATAAGGAAAAATTTATATTTTCAAACAAAAGAAGTATTTTTCAAAAAAAAAATACAATTTTACCGCCTTTTAACAGAGAAACCTTTTTAAAACACATATTTGACACTTTTATATATTCAATTTAATGTAAATAAATTCTTTTTTGAAAAGCTGGACATAAAAATTTAGTTTGGATAAATTTTTGGTACTTTTCTGATAACTTTCATATTTTGATGAATACTGAAAAATACTATGTTTAAATTGAAAACAATTTTTTTAACCGGATTAATTTATTGTGTTAAATTATGAATTTGAATGTTTTTAAAGTATAATTAGATTATATTTTTCTCAGTTAATACAATTTCGTTCATTATATGTAATTTCACAATTAAATTTGACATAAACACATGTCAATCCTTTGATCGTATTTACTTTTTAAAAACCCCACTTTTTGGTTTTGAAAACGAGAATTATTTTTAAATTAATAAATTCAACTTCTATGTTTTGAATGTGGTAAAATAGACTGAAATTTTGAATTTGGATTATCAAAACTAGCTTTGGGTAAATTTTTGGTATTTTTAAAAAAAGATTTAATTTTTGATGAATTGTGAAATACCCTGCATTATTTTTTAAAACCAAATTATTATTTAAATAATTAGTTATTTTATTTTACTATATTTTAGGTCAAAATAGATACATAATACCTATATATATTCAACATAATTCGTTTGAGTTGTTTTATAATATTTTTAGATATATAAAAGTTTATCGAACTTTTTACCGTCCTTTATCCACCCACTAGGAGCATTTACAAATTTACATAAATCATAATTTTACCATTTCTGTGAGTTGAATTTAAAAAATCCAAGTGTAATGGTTCATATCAGTAAGTAAAATGTAGTTCAATAAGATGAAATAATTTTTGATGAATAATAACTTTTTTACTTTTATTAACCACGGTTAAAAGTAAATAGGGAAATTAATGGTATAAATGATATTATAATTACCCTAACACATGTCCTAATTCTATTGGATAAGTTTATTTCGAGCAAAAATAACCATATGAATAATATACTATCCTTTAGGTCCACATGGATTATATTAGGACATTATTTATTATTTTATTTAAAGAAGAGTTAAAAGTGTTAAATACATAGATTATTAACTAAAACATTTTTAATGTAGGGATACAAATATGATAATTTTGACTATAAATATTCATTAGAAAGATAAAAAAATTTCTTACATAATGGTATTTTAGTTATAATTTTTAGACATTAAATTAGTTAATTTATTTATGACACAATGATGATGATGTAATAAACTTATTAATGAAATATTAAAATAATTGATATTATAAATATCCAAATAAATGTAAATTGAGAATTCTGATGAATTAAACTAATTTTATTGGTTAATATTACATTTTATGGTTGGTTAAATAAATTTTATTCGAAATGATAATGTTTTTATGGATTTCAAAAAAAAATCAACTACTAAATAGTGTCAAACTTGACATAATTGAGTTTTTAAAATAAATATTACATTATTACTTGATATATTATTCCAAAAAATATAAGAATCACCCAAATGAATTATAAAAGGTTATATATATTAATAATAAACCACATGGGGTTCAATTGGACTATTATACTATGTTAATTAAACATATAATATAAAAGTACAAGGAGACATGGTAAATGTCATACTATTTAACTAAGAGTTAAATATAAAATATATGGTTAATATGATGATCTAGACCTGACTAAAACTTATTGGTTGAACGGTTTTTGACCCATATCCACCTTATACATTAAATAAATCAATTTTACGACATTATAAATAGAAAATGATTTTATTATAAAATAATATTTCAAACTTTTCTTAAAATGTCACTCACCTCTCTTATAAAAGGCAACTTCCCCTTATCTTATTGTCACTCCTCTAAATCCATTTGGATCGGCCAAACCCTGCCCATATAACCTCCCAAATTTTCTCCCGTCATACTATAGGATTTAATTTGGTCAGAAATCCATCCTAAGGTTCCCTTTTGATCAAATCAATACGAAGACCCAAAGAAGTGGTAAATATATCATCACCTCTTTCTAGTTTTTTCTTCTTCCACTACCTCTTTATTTGATGTTTCCATTCTATAATAATGAATCCCATATCTTATATATACTGTGATGTTATTATAAATATGGTACAACCATTTCCATTATTCTGTCGATCCTATAAATGACAAAGTCACCATACGTGCTTACGTACAGATTACCGTCTCCATGACTTGGTGTAGAAGATTATTCAAACACATCATTATTTGGATGGGTATAATAATGAGTATAACTTATGTAAATAATAAGTATAAAATTTAATGATTAGTTATGTATGATATACCATCCAATTAAATACGATTTCTTCATCAATATAATGATATTGTCTCAAATGCCTACGTACAGACTACCGTCTCCACGACATGATGAGATTACTTTCCATAGTCACCACTCAATGATGATTATAAAAATATATATCATTAATAATTATGTAATATATAATTCTAATATATATATATATATATGTACTTACATATATCTTATTCATTTATTTCCATTCAATGATATATGAAAACCGAAAAAATGTTTATGCGTACGTATGGCCTGCCGTCTCCATAAACGGTGTTTTCCATTACATATATATCACTATTATACATATTTATATTATAAATATATATGATATATAAATCATTTTTTATATTCTGTATTTATTTAAATAATGATCTAAGTGATACAATCAAAAGTATCAAGTTCAAACATGTTCGATAAATAAAGCGATTATTACCCAAAATGTTAATTTAACAGGTAGATTATTATTAAATGTGTAGTATAAAGTCATAAATGAATCATGTATGATATAATAAATATAAATATGGTTCTGGTATAATTTAATAACATACTAAAGTCATTATACACGAGGTTCAACGTACCCTCAACTAAAGGAAAGTACAAGGTAAGGGGTTTCTTATCTCACTTTCAATTCTGTGAGATTTCCATTTGTTCTCCCCTTATTTATTGCATGTTGTGGATTGGGTACTTCCATTTGATATATAGTATCATGATTCCCTTTATATTCATGGTATTCTATGATTCAATTGGTTGTAATTAACTTTTTTTCATATGACTCGATTGATTAGAACGCGTTAAGGGGTTTTCTTCTCACTTCTTATTCCCATGAGATTCATGCTATATTGCCACTATTTCCTTTTGTATGGTGTATGTACTGCCCATATTTGTATTATTTGTCTAATAATTCTTAATTTATGATTATTTACATTTTCATTGTATGATACTTCATTCATCGGGTCTGCGTTTCATAAGTTACCAAATTGGTAAGGGTTAATTTCTCAATCTCATTATTATTCGAGATTGTTTATGTGTAAGTTCTTACTGGGACATATTTATTATCCATGTCCACGTATCATAAAAGAGTTTTCAATGGGATTATTTTTAAGGTAATTTTTTTACTAAAACTTCATTTTAAATGTTTTAAATAATTATTTTTCTAAATAATTCTCATTAATGTCCATGTATTCAAACTGGTTTGTAAGTATTTATTTATATGGACATGAATGTTTTTAAAATGTTAATTCCTTTCAAAAGTATCAATGTGGTGTGGGAAACTTTGATTAAAAAATTTCTTTAAATTTCTTCCTTTATAAATTGTGTGAATTTGAAATGTTTTCATGAAAAGGGATATTTCTCTCAAAGAGTTTTACAAATCATTTTCATCTATGTCAACATCCTTTGATGGATTTTCAACTTGTTTGATGTTGATTTATTATGATACAAAACATCTATATTTTATTGAAATATTTGTGATATGTTTGACTATGGATGTGTTATTTTTAAACCAATCATGGTTTATGGATAAAGTATTGACATTTCGTATGCTAGTTTTAATACGAATGTTTATGTTATGTTTAAACCTTTTAATATGAGGAATGCATTGGACTTATTAAGTGATGGGTGTAGCCGGCTATAACTCCTAGATTCTTCGGTAGGTCTCATGAGACAAACTAGTGTCTTGGAACAAGGCCTTGAAAAAATCTTATTTGTAGTCTTTGTAGAAGGCCTAGACTATGTGATTATGAAGTCTGGCATTATGAATTCCATCATTATTAAAGTGGCTATTGATATTTCATCTGATTATTCGACTAGTTTAATATCTATTTGAATAAGTAAATGGAATTTTTTTATTTTATCTTTTCCATATTATGATAATTTATAAGTTTAAAATTATTTTGTTTCAGTCTTATACATTGATTTAAATGTTTAAGAAGGGTTAATATAGGGTAATAATGGAATTTTAAAAGGATCATTTATGTTGTGTTTTATTTTCTAATGTGTAATGCAACATTCATATGTGTAATCTATTTTCCAAGACTGCTAAACTGATCGGTCTTTTGGGACTTTTTTCCTTGTAATCATGCCAATGTTATGTAATAATGCACCAACTCTGGGTAACTAGGGTCAGGGTGTTACAATCCGGATGTATTTTATTATAATTATGTAATGGTCCAGACCCTGACACATGTTGGGATGATTATATACCAAGCTAGGCCCTGAACCATGCTAGGATTCTTAAATAGCATGATGACACAATTATTTCTTATACAATGAGTATATAGTTGTGTTTTGGTATGGTAATTCTACATGCTCAAATATATTCTAACACATTTCCAAATGAGTATTTTAAAAACGATTGTGGTTTACATGGTTGTGCTATATTCTTAGACACTGTCTAGATGGGTGCTGGAGCAAGTTGATTGATGTATTATATTAATTTTGGAATTAATTAATACACTTGTTTTTCAATTTATTGAATGAATTAGGATTCTCATATTGGTTTTGTTTGCACATAGTGGTGTTAATCTATTATGTTTTTTAACATGGGTAACCTGGAAGATTACATTGACATATGTTTGAACAATGACAATGGACATTTTTAATCATTTCGGATTTATAGGATGGGTTGGAGTTTGGAGACATGACTGACATGGGGTTCGGGACCAGGGTCTTTGATTTTATTTTCTGTTGGATAATTTTTTTTTATTTTTAGTTTGAAATTTAGATACATTTAGTAATTTCATTAAATTATTTATTATTTTTGGATTATTTTTCCCTTCTTTTATTTCCTAGTTTCATGATATAAATTTTTTTCGATGTCTTTGAATCTGATTGTATTTAGTAATATTTATTGTTTACACTTTTATGTGACTCTATATCTGGGGGTATAGTATCTCCATTATTTCATCACGCCATTTTTTCTAGTTTAAAACCTATATCCTATGGTGATCTACACCTAATGTCACATACCCAATCGGCATGGTCAATTGAGGGAACACTGAAATATAGACATTACACTCCCCACCATAAAACAACTCGTACATGAGCTGTGTTATAAATTACATCATTTTTTATCTAAGAAAACCTATGGAAACTATGTCCTTATATCATAATACATATCTCAGGTATCCTCTTGCACACTATTATGTTTCCACTTCACTCGTGAAAGTGGAACCCTTGTCCCTCAGATACTCTTCTAACTACGATCCATGATAATAATCAGATGCTCCACAAAGGATGCATCAACATCCAACATGGTTTCATAAAAATATATCATGTTAGATGTTTCGGGATGACATCTATAATTATGTGACACAAGAAACATGTAGTGCATGGGAATGTAGCAATGTGGAAGGTACAAACATTATTCCATTGGACCGACCCTTTCCACTAATTCGAACGGCCTAAAAAACCCATGCATGATCATCCCTTGCATCCTAATATAGTGATTCCTCATATTAGGAAACACCCGATGAAAAAATGATGATTATACATAAACTCTAGAGGTCTTCTATAATGGTTAGCATATGATTTCTATCAGATTTTTGTGGTAAACAAACTTTTTGGTTAACAAGACCTTCTCAAAAGAATCCTACACAAGATTTGGTTCAACGAGCACTAACTCTCATACCTCCAACTAGAAAATATTCTGTTATAATTACCTTCCATAAAACCCCTCAAAAGGATTCATTTAGAACAATTATTGAATGTTTTTACAATAGGAGAACTCTGTGAGTTCCAGATGCTACACCCAAGAACCACTGAAGTCCAAAAAAGGATTACATCATATCTAATAGATTCTGATGTGTCTATTAAAAATGAGTGTAGACTTAGTATGATAGTCTGTACACCAAAAAAGATCATTCTCAGTGACTTACGGAGACCCTTCCATAATTGACTCATGAAATGGTGATGAAGATCAGAAATGATACTCCTCATATCCCATGGAAACTGGACTATTTCACACATGTAGAGACTACCCAGATCATCTACAATGAAGGTGTCTTTGATAGCAAAAAATATGGCTACCTTTACATGTGGATACATTAGAAATAGTAATACATTATATTTCTGAGGTTTCCTGGGTAATAATATCACGAAATCCATAGTTACATCATATCATTTCCATTATGGAGTGGGTAGAGGCTAAAACAACCTAGAGGGCCTCATGTGTTAGGGCCCCACCTGCAAATAGGTGAAATATCATTACACAAATACTATTATTTCCAATATTATTAATAATCAGCAGTACTTTTTACAAATATCATGATAAATATCTAAAGTCCCTATATTCACCACCCATATATAAGTAAAAAAATTCCCAATAAGATCATCATGTAATCTAGTAGCAACCCATACATGACCATGAAAAATACAAACATTACTGCTGCTAAGGTACCATCCAAGTGATGGATCTTTATCATAAAAGTTATCCATTATAGATAATACCTATATATTAGATAACTTATATATCTTGATCCATCACTAAATCATTGGTATAACAGATTTTGAAGTCATAGATACTTTTCCCATGGACATATGAACATATAAATGCATTTAATTAAAGAGTGTGATCAAGTAACACTCATTTTATGACTCAAATACTATCTATGTATGAAAATTCTGAATCAAAGAATCGATATTGAGATCACAGTCGAGTTGGTTTCATGAGAAGATCCAATTTTTATCCCACCTTATAGAATGGAATCATTAGAGCTTCATGAGTTGAATGTTATGTTGAATATCTAGAAGTTGAGGTTTTTTTATGGCCTTGTACATCTCTCTAAGAATCTCTAATTCTTTTTTCCAAATTCATGATATGATATAATTATTATGTGTAGATTATCAGATATTGAACAAGATGTTGGTTGAGAAATTGTATCCCATTCCACGCATTGAAGATCTCTTCAATCAGCTGAGAGGTGATATTATTTTCTATATGATGGACTTGGTGTTATGTTACCTCCAGTTAAGGGTGGGGCTATCAAACATACCCTAATCTGGTTTTAGGAGCATGTATGGAATTTATGAGTTTTTAGTAATGTTGTTCAGTCTGACGAACAAACCGGATGTATTCATTTCCTTGATGAATATGATCTTCCATTCCATCCTATATTGGGTTTTGGTAGTTTTGTGTCGATGGAAGCTTAGTGTACTTCAAGTCTACAGACGATCAGAACCAACATCTTTACATCCAGTTGAGTAAATTGAAGGAGAATCAACTTTATGTCAAGCTATCTGAATGTAGTTTTTGGAATGATAATTTTCACTTATCGGTAGATTTTATCACATAATATAAAGTGTCAATGGACCTAGAGAAGGTTCTATTCATGGTATCATGGGAGAAACCAAATAATATATTCGATATTTGAAATGTTTTTATCTAGAAGTTTATTACCATAACATCATCCAATACTTCTCCTATATTTCAGCACATATTTCTAGGATGGCTATGAAGCGGTGAAGATTTTTTGGTCATATTTGTACAAGAAGTATTTCCAAGAGCTGAAAGGAAGGCTGAACTCATCATATATCCCCAATTTACTGATACCAATTAAAGCATAACCCATTTACTTTGATGCATCCATAGTTGGACTCAGAGAAGTTATGATGATGGAGGATCAAGTGGTTGCTTATGGATCTAGTTAATTGAGACCACAAGAGATGAATTATCCTACTCAAGATTTGGATTTGGTAGTGGTGGAACATTCCCTTCGATTATGGAGATGCTTTATTTTGGGTGAGAAGTTTGTTGTGTACACTGACAACAAGATCCTAAATTCCATATTTTCTTACTCACACTTGAACCTTCATCATAGGAGGTGAGTTGAGTGTCTTTAGCCATTGTAATATGAACTATATTTGAAACTGTGTAAGGGAAACATAATTTCAGATGTCTTGAGATATAATATAAATAATAGGCAATGTGGGAATCATTTGATGAGTGAATGATGATAGAAATATTTACAGACATTCATCTGGATGTTCAAGAGTCCCAAGGTTGAGTTTCTATAACATGAACATTTGTTATACCCTTTCTTTTTGATCATATAATTACAAGAAAGTTATCTATTTTGGAGGTCTTAACATTGAGGGATAACATATATAGGGGGGTCAACCACTAGGATGGTCTCTTAGAATTGAAAATTCTATTATTCTCCATGGTCGTGTATGGGTTCATAAGGGCTTTTGAGAGGATGTGATGACATATTTTCATGATTATATTTGGGAGGTACACCCAGGAATAACAAAGATGTATTGTGATCACCATAGATAGTGCTAGTGGTTCGTAACGAAGATGGAGTTAATATGATTTATTGTTAGATGTTTCATCCACCAGTAGGTCAAAGACTAGTATTAGAGGCTAGCTGGGATATTGCAACCTCTACTCTTTCTACATTGGAAATGGGATGATGTAACTGTTGATTTTTAATGGATTTCCATGGGAACCCCATAAGAATGATGAAGAATGGGTGATCATGGATAAACTAATGAAGGTATTCAACTTATTTCTTTTTAGGTATAACTTTACTATTGATGATATGGGTAGTCTATATGTGTGTGAGAAATTTTAGTTTCACTGTGTTCCTAATAACAATGTTTTTGATCAAGAATCTCACTTGTCTTTTCAATGTATCAAACGAATTATGAATGATTTGGGATCAGAGTTCTTTTTGAGCATATCCTATCATCCTCGAACTCACATTAAATCCAAGGAACCTATTAGGGTTCTGGAGGATATGTTTTGAGCCTATGATTTGGTTTTGATTGGTTCATAGGAGAAGCATTTGTACCACATGGATTTCACCTATAATAATAGATTCCAAAAATTGATTATAATGGATCATTTTTAGGATTTCTAAGGAAATCCATTTCAATTTCATCATTGGTGGTTGGAGGAAGTTTATTGAACACTGTTTGAACATATTCTCATGGAGGAGATGACTGAGTAGTTTTATTGAATCATAAAGTGGTTCGTGACAGTGCAGAGCTAGAAGAAATCATATATTTACCATTATAGAAATCCCTTAATGTTCTAGGTTATTCATCATGTTTCCTCTCAGGTGTCTCCTTGGTTTAAGAATCCCCATATCAAGAAATAAATAAATCAAGCACCATCATTTTTCGTTATTTCTGAGATAGTGTATAGGGTATTTTCATTGCCTCTCTACAATGCTACAGTTCTATGAACGATGTTTTTCAAATACTGTGGCTTTGTAAATTTTCTCGTAGACTATCTTGTGTAATAGACATAAATAAAAACAATATTTCTGATGAAGTGCCCTTTTATTAGCATCTAATATAGACTGTGAATTGTATTGATAAATACCTTCGTGGGGGATTACTCATCTAGTTCATGTAAAGGGGAGGAATAGGTGTGGCCAAGAAGAGGCTTAGAAGAGGGAGTCTGATATCTGGGCTTAGTGTCAGACTCATTAATCAATACTACACATGGCTTCTTGAAGCATCTCAGGGATGACCTGTTATATGGTTGTGAGTTTATAAGATACTATATTTTCTAGGTACATATCTACATGAGTTGTTTGTTAGATCCTTGGTGGTTGTGTCTTGTTCATAGATAAAGATCTGTTGTTGGATAATATGAACTAATGTTCACGGATGTATGTTTTCATGAACTAATGGAGTCTGTATATAAATGTGCTACATGGTCTAATGAGGGTTTTCCATTATATGGATGGAATTGGAGGTGGATCATGTCCTTTAGTATAAACTAGGCTGAAAACTGTCTATAACGAAATTACACACCATGTATATGTTACAAGATGTGTAACATCCTGTTGGCACATATTGTGAACTAGGTCATGAATTGAAGTTGTTACACATCCTACATTTCAATCATTTCATGTATAGGTCAATCGATAAAAATATAAACCTATGGTGATGGGTTTGTTTACATATTAATTTAATTAATTAATACAATATGTCAATGGTTTACTCAATGTGTAATCCCCAGACCCATTTGATTTATGTGTTCAATGTGTTTTATTCTCCTCATTCATTAGGGGAATCCATTACTCCTCTAGATTACTAAGGTGTTCAAGTTGATTTTGGGTCCCTTCCCCTCATTGCACAAATTCTATTTCCCCATATGATCCCTGGTGAGTTTCCATTATTAGGCCTCCCTCTTCTCATCCATTATTCCCTACTATTGTGGTGTAAATATTTTTACCACGGGATTGTTTTGGATTTTGATATTGAATTTGGATAATCTAGTTTCGTCTTATGACCTTTTGTGTCTTCATCCTTATTAGCATTTTCAATTTGAAATTTCGCTAAATCATCAGATAAAGCTATAGTGTCTGAACCAAACCCTATGGTCTATTTAATTGGAAAGTATATGAAATATTATGACGGCACTGATGTAATTTTTGATTCAATTAAATTAATATTTGATTAATGTTAAATCATGGAATGTATAATTGGTTGGGTCACTTGGGTTCAATTACTGATGTGACCTAGATTATTACAACCCCTTGGGTGAGTGAACCCTTGATTAATATAAATTAGATAATGGATTACATATGATATTAACCTGACATGTGTTTGAAGTGACTTTTTGTTATCGATCCATCTTGGGAAAATGGATTAATTGATTAATTTAATAAATTGGTAAATTCAATGAAAAATTGTAATTAAAATAATTAACCTTTTGGTATTATGTTTTTATATTGTGATATTTTTTTATTTTAATATGAACTTGTGAAACACATTGCAATACTTATATATTGGGCTAGGCCCAGTCATATGATGTGATTATTATATACATATACAGGACCTGATATATGATGTGATGCTTATATACCGAGCTATTCCCTGAGGTAGGTTGCGATGCTTATATAACATGCGAGGCATTCACACATGTTGTGATGTTTATTTACTAGGATAGGCCCTGAAACATTCTAAGATTATTATATAGCAGGATTGGAATAAATATGTGGTATACTAAGTGTATACGATTATGTTTCTCATGGTCATGCCATATGCTCAGAGATATTCACGAATGGTTTCAAAGTAGGTTATTTTATGTTTGTGGTTCTCATGGTTGTGATACATTCTTATAAACATTATAATAGGGTGCCAAAACAGTATGATTGATGTATTATATTAATTTTTGAATTGATTAATACCCTTGTTTTTTTCTTTATTATACACATTATGTTTCTCAGAATAGTTTTTTAGACATAGTGGTGTCTATCTACTGTATTTTTCTAACACACTATTTGGGTTTTCGTTTGGTACATGACAATATTACATCAATGTAGGATTAAACAATAGAAAGGGCCATTTTTTTGATTGTTGATTTCTTGGATGGTTGGGAGTTTAGAGATGGGACCGACCTAGGGTTTAAGACCGAGGTTTTTTATTTTATTTTGTGTTAGCTAGTTATTTTATTTGTATTATATTTAGTTTGACATGTAGATATATTTTATCATGTCATAGAATTATTTATTATTATTTGATTATTTAGTCCCTTTTTTTATTTCCAAGTTTAATTATTTTTTGTTTTTTCTTGGCCTTTTAATTTGATTGTATTTATTTATATTTTGTATTCCAACTTCTATGTAACTATATACCTATGGGTATAGACTATCCATTATTTCATCACACCCCTTTTTCTAGTCAATAGCCTATGTTGTATGGGGAACCACACCTAGTGTCACGTAGCTAGATGGAACATTCCCTTGAGGGGGGATTGGGTTCGAGACATTTCACTCCCCAC
Organism: Viscum album; assembly: GCA_963277665.1. Classification (NCBI taxonomy): domain Eukaryota; kingdom Viridiplantae; phylum Streptophyta; class Magnoliopsida; order Santalales; family Viscaceae; genus Viscum; species Viscum album. The sequence continues at coordinate 1,367,329,353 of OY728162.1, read as the reverse complement.
CATATAATAGCACATCCTTGAGTTATGTTCCAAATTATATCAATGGCTATCAGTTATCAATTAGGGCCACTATGAATTTATATCATATTACTTCTCTCAATTATCCTCTTATACACTCCTATATTTCCACATCACTAATGCAAGAGGTGTGTTCTTACCTTAGATTTTATTTTCACTATAGTCCATGATAAAAATGATATTCTCCTCAAAGGATTCATCAATATCTAGCCCAGTGTCATCAACTTCTATCATGTGGGAAGGTTCAGGACGATATCTCTGAAGACATGACACATGAAATGTGTTGTGTATGGAACTATATCATTGTGGAAGGACCAAATAGTATGGCACTGGACTGACCATTTCCACTGACTCAAATGGCTAAAAAACCTGGGCATCAGCTTCCCATGATTCCTAATATAGTGTTTCGTCATCCTAGGTAATACGCAAAGTAAAACATGATGACCAACCTCAAACTCTAGAGGTCATAACTAATGGTTATTGTATGATTTAAATCAGATTTGTGTGGTTATCAACCAATTTATAATTAACTGGAACTTCTATTAAGAGTCCTACATAGGACTAGGTCTAACATGTGCTAACTATCCTTCCTCCGACCAGTAAAGATAATAATGGAATGAAATTCCATACAAAGACTCAAAATAATCCATTAAGACCAATTCTTTGAAGTTGTTACTATAGGTGAACTCTGTTGGTGTCAAATTCAACTCCCAAGAACCACTAAAGTCCCAAACATAATCTCACAACATATCCAACAAAATTTGATGTGTCTATTTAGATTGACTATCAGTGTGAGTATGATAGTATGTACTTTGAAGAAACTACATTCTCAATTCCTTATGAAGACACTTCTATAATTGAGACATGAAATGAGGATCCTGATTAGAAACAAACTCCATAGATCACTGTAAAACTAGACTTTTTCACTCACATAGAGACTACTATGATCATTGACAGTGAAGGTTTCTCCAATATGAAATAAGTGGGATACCATCATCAATTGTATCATGATAAAACATACTACATTTCATGGTTTCCTAAGTTTTAATATAAAAAATACATAGTTACATCATATCATTTCCATTCTGGAGTGCGAAGAGACTCCCAAAACCCAGAAGGCCTTTCGTACATGACTTCAACTACTAACATGTGAAATATCATTACACAAAGTATATTATTCCAAATTTTATTCCCAGACACCAATAATTTCTCCAAACATCATGATACATCTTTATTATCACTGGAAAGACCACCCATATAGTAGTACGAAACTCCCTTATCTGATCCTGATGTAATACATTAAAAACACATACACGACCATGGAAAACAAAAACATTGATTCTACTAAGAGACAATCCTAATGGTAAATCCTGACCATATAAGTTATTACTTAGTGCTAAAAAATCCATATTATATGAAATCTCTATCTTGATATGGCCCAAAATCATGGTTAAGATAGATTTCAAAATCATAGATACTCATCCATGGGACTCGTGAACTTCTAAATGCATGTCTGTAGAGAGTGGCATTAACCGCCACTCGTCATAGGAATCCAATACTATCTATGTATGCTTCTTCTAGATCAAATCATTGACATAAATTTTTCTCTTTCCAATTTTATAATATATGTAAAATTAGAAATATTATAGATACATGACCCACCTCCTCTGCCTAAGGTTCATGTCTCATACAGAAAAGATATACTTGGGGATCATTTGTCCCTTTTACACCACAAAATCTCTAACCCAAAAGTTATTATCTCTAGAATATAATGGTTGGTACAATCGCTTCTACCTCTATATCATGAGTAGGGTAGTTTCTATAATTTAGTATTATTTTTATAGAGCAATAATAAACCAATCAATTTGATAGTCTCTTATCTACACTGAGTTTGACAACAGATGTGTCATATTAATTGTTATATTACATACATGGAACACATAAGGTGTGGATTAGTTTTATGTTCATCCTACAATTCATCTCCTCGAACTCCTTCTCACAAGAATTTGACCAAAGAAACTTTAGGTATTTAATTTCCATCCATGACATCGATGATTCCATATGGAATAAGTCTTGGATGAACATCAATAATAACATCCTTGCAACAAAGAACATTCAATCTTAAACAAATTCTTGGTTTGTTTCCAAGATACAACAACTATAACCTTCTTTGGGTCCACTAATATAGCCAATGAGATAACATGACCTAGTAAATCCACTTTATCAATCTAGAAATTCTTTTTGGAAAGATTTTCATAATGATGATGCTCTCTTAGTGTACTTAGGATGATTCCAAGATACTGGACATGATCGTATGTGTAATGGTAGTACACCATGATTTCATTGAGGAAAAATACATCAAACTAATCCAGGAATGTTTGAAAGATCTTGTTCATCATGGAAATGAATACTAATAGTTTGTTTTTCAGATTGAACGACATCATCAAGAACTTGTACAAGCCATACATACCCTAAAAATCCATCTTGGGTATGTCATATGGTATCACCCTCAATGGAAGGTTCCCTATGCTCAAGTTTATCTTGAAGAATATCACACCACCTCACAGCTAATCGAAGAGATAATTGTTGTGTTTTAGGGGATACTAGTACATGACCATCATTTGATTCATTCTATGGTAATCCACACATAATCACAAAGTCGTATCTTATTTCTTAGAAAAATATATTGGAGAACCCCATGGAGAAGTACATTTCCATATGAATATTTTTTCTTCATGATATTGTAACTAAAATTTCATCTCTGGAAGCTTTGTTAGTGCCATCTTATAAGGAGGGATGTAAACTAGCTCAACTACTAGAACCAACTCAAACATCTTCTAGATCTCCTTATTATGTGACAAGATAAATAATTGTTTAAGTAAACATGTCCTGAAAATGGTCTAGCACTAGATAAAATGTATCCTTCTAGATTCAAACATCCTCCCCAATAAGGCTCACTAACTAGGCCACGATAAAATACAAGCTACATTGAATTGGTTTTGTTTGACCTCCATGAAGATCCCACTCAACCTAGTGATAATAGTTGTCTCCTTATAGAGGTAAAATGTAACCCTCCTTCAATAATAGTTGATATATTCCTAGTATAGAACTATCCAATATATACCCAGAATAATATCAAATCATATCATTTATTTCTCTTACTAACCCTAAACTAAAATATATTTTCCAATCTTAATAGAACATTCCTTGTATTGTTTCATATCTTTTGATCGCATTCCTGGTGTTGTGTCGATTGTTATAAAACCATCCAAACTCTCCATAACCAAACCCAAGGATTTTGATAATTGAATAGAAAAAAAGGACTATGACTCCCCAATATCACAATAACACAGGAAATAGTAAATGATATAAGAATCATACCTCTAATGGTAGAAGATACTACTTCAATACTATTCAGAGTAGATTGTATAGTTTCTAGCTGACACAACCCTCTCCCTTGGGATCATATCTAACTCCCATATACTTCTCCATATGGATGGTACTATTTATCTATGTTTTAGGTAACATGTCCCCAACTTCAACATTTATATCCATCATAATTCAAATAACCTTTCTGTTGAGGGGTAGCTGTGTCCCAAATAGACTTTGGTGTCTTCACTAATATCCAAGAATTTTTTAGCTACTAAGAGTTCCTACATAACCTATGAAGATGACACCAAATTACACAAATATGTACACTCCATAGTGTACATTTTAGCCTCCTGTATCTAACCTCTCGACACTAAAATCACTCTCTTGGGCATGTATATAGTGGTCTCCCATTGTACAAGCTACACTAAACACCTCTACCTTTATAGTAACTACCATAGAATCACTTCACGATACCTAAAGTTGTTCTCCCTAATTGTCCTATTACGACTGACTGGATGACACTTAGGGCCTCCCTCAAGTTCCCTTCCATGATGAGAGACAAATTCATCATGTCTACATAGCTTCTCTAGATAAAAACATTCACCTATGTCCTTCACACTATAAACAATTCTCTCTAATGACAATATATTCTTCCAAAAATGGATAAAAACAATGTATATTAGTGAAATGTCTGACAGATTCCATCAATTAAATGCTATCCAATGTTAGTTTCATTAACTTCTGATCCCTCCCATCAATCATTGTTTCTAGATAAAGGCATTTCAAGACCCTTAGATCAATGTCTTTCCAGTTAACTCCACTTACTCATCAGTTTTCTCCATAAAGTCCCACTAACACATTGTTGGTCCTTGTAACATGTAATGAGAAATACTCAATCAATTATCAATAGGTTTCATGTGGACTTTAAATATCATTCGTAATTACTCAATCCAAAACTTGGAAACATGGGGTCATTTCTCCCTATTGAAAAAAATCGAATACTAAATTTGTAAGTCCCTTTTCTAATCATACATTTATGTGATGGTGCGAACGGTGTCCCTCTCCATGGATAACATGACCCTTGGGAAATTGTCAAAAATATTCTCATCCATATGATTTTCTAGAGTTGCAATAGGTTCTGGATTGGCCACATTGGGAGTGTGTTGATTAGCACTCTCTTAGTTACCTGTCCAAATACATTGAGAAGGAATTTTATATACAATGGTTAACGCACTCTGTAGAAAATGATTGACACAACAAATTCAACCTCAAAAAGTGATAAAATAGATAATCATTGTCTTAAATGTAACGCCCCGACCCCAGCTGCCCAGAGTCGGTGCATTACTTCGTAACATTGGTATGATCACAAGAAAGATCAAATCTCGAAAGACCGATTCGTTTAGTAGCCTTGGAAACACTAGATATATTCATAAGTTTTACATTACATCATAAAATGAAAAACTACTACAACAACATAATGTTTCCACATTCCACACTATAATCCCATCAAAATATCCCTGCAGGTCATTCATAACTTACATCTTCACATCCTGGAAAAAATAAAACATAGAAAAGGGGTGAGCTCAAATGCCCAGTAAGGATAACAATATAGCGGAACATTCAAAAGTAAGCATAAACATTTAAGGCAATGAATTACTAAAACAAAAGCCTTTTAAACTTGAACTTCAACATAGTATGGCATAAATAAAATGAAATAATGCCATTTACTTATTCACATGGATATTCTAATAATCGAATAATCACATGCAAAAATCAAAAACCACTTTCATAATGTTGGAATGCATAATGCTAAACCTTAATTTCTTTTCAAGGCCTCGTCCCAAGACCTTGGGGCTAACTGTAACCGGAACCCAACCCGGAGTTCCTCTAATAACCGGACACCAACCCGGAGTGCCTCTAATAACCGGACACCAACCCGGAGTGCCTCTAATAACCGGACACCAACCCGGAGTGCCTCTAATAACCGGACACCAACCCGGATGGCTTACTTTTACCAGTCCCTAACCTGGAGGGCTTACTTTTACCAGTCCCCAACCTGGAGGGCTTACTTTTACTAGTCCCCAACCTGGAGGGCTTACTTTATCCAATCCCCAACCTGGAGGGCTTACGTTAACCAGTCCCCAACCTGGAACATACTTGTCCAACACATTCATATGAAGTAAAGGTTGAAATATAACATAAACATTCTTATTGGAACTAGCATAAGAAATGTAAATAATTTCACCATAAACAATGGTATAAAAATAGCACATCCACAGTCAAACATATCACAAAACCTTCAATACAATATAGAAGTTTTGTATCATAATAAATCAACTTCAAATAATCTTAAAATCCATCAAAGGATGTTGACATAGATGAAATCAATATTCATTTTAAAGAAATATATCCTTTTAATTTGAAATCATTTAAGATCCATATAAAATAAAACATTTTCTTTGAAAATATTCTTTTAAGCTTGTAAGGGAAGCTTTGACGATTTTATAACGGCGGAAAATAACCGCACCCGCCATATAAGTTAAAAAAAACATTCTTATCTTAATTCTGTCGAAAAGGTTAAAAAGCACCTTGTTCGGAAAATGACGGAAAGATTCCCTTATAAACCTCATATAAAAGGTCAATCAAGGGTATAAATGAATTTAACCCATATTCTTTTAAATATTAAAAATGTTTTGAAATACATTTTGAAGAAACATGGATGTGGATGATAACGAGATCCCAGTAGATTATTACGTATAAACAACCTCGGATAATGAAGAGATTGTGAAATAACCCTTACCAATTTGGTAACTTATGAAACATACAACCCATGAAAGAGGTATCATACAATGAATATGTAAATACACATAAATTAACGTGTATTACACAAAGAATATAATTATGGGCAGTACATACACCACACAAAAGGTGATGGTGGCAATATGGCATGAATCTCACGGGAATAAGGAGTGAGATGAAAACCCCTTACCTTGTACTTTTCCTTTGTTGGGGTAGGTTAACCTCCTGTATAATGGTGAAATAATTGTTATTAAATTATACAAGAATCATATATATTAATATGATATCATATATGATCTTTTAACATTGATTTGTTAATAATATCTTAGAATTATCGTCGTTTCGGGTGTTAACTTACTCATTTTATTTATATGTTTTGTTACATAAGCCATGGTTATTGTATCTTATTCATATCCATAATGATATCTAGTCCTTAAAAATCATTTTTAAATCATCAAATGATAATTATACTTGAATGGTTACGATGGAGAATGAATCTCATCGCGTTCGTGGAGACGGTAGTCCGTACGTACGCACGAGCGACAATATCATTCTTTTGATATTAAAATAATATATAAATCAATGGTATATAATATATACAGAATAATTAACATGTTATATTTATTATTTACATGAGTTACACATCATTATTATACCCATCCAAATAATATTATATTGAATAACAATTACACCACGACGTGGAGACGGTAAGCCGTACGTACGCACGTATGGTGACATGTTATTCAAAGGGTGGATAGAATACGGAATATGGTTGTACCATACTTATAATAACATCACAGTATATTTGAGATACTGGAGTTATTATTTTACAATGGTAAGAACAAAGGAAGAAGAAGTGGAAGAAGAAATGAACTTAGAAAAGGGTGGTGAAATCGTTACCTCTTCTTCGAGTTCTTCCTTTTGATTTGATCAAAAGGGCTCCATAGGTTGGCTTTCTGATCAAAATAAGGCCTCTAGGATGTAGTGAGGGATGTTGGGAGAGTATTTGGGCAGAGTTTGGCCGAACTAAAAGGCTTTAGAGGTGTGAAGAAATGGGAAGGAGGAGTGCCCTTTTATAAGAGGGGTGAGGGGCACCTTTGGAAAAGCTAGAAATATTAATTTATAATAAATTCATATTCGGTTTCTAATGTCTCCAAAGTTTATTATTTAAATGTTAAGGTGGGGATAGGTCGAAAACAACTCAACCAATAGAAGTTAGACAGGTTTGGGTACTTATATTAACCTTATCTTTAAGTATTAACTCTAAGTTAATTAGTTTCACTTTTACAATGTCTCTTTGTAGTTTTATATAATATGGTTAATAAACTTACTATATACATCCAAGAGACCCCCAAGTGGTCCATTAATGATTAACCTATCATGATATAAGTCTCTTGGCCGAACCTTAGATTTTTAGGAATTTAATATCAATTAATAATATAATATTTGTTTTAAGAACTCTTTTCTGTCAATTTTGACACTATTCAATAGTTGATTTTTTTGAAACTCATAACAGATTGATTAATTCTAAAAACGTCAATCCAATCAATACTAATATATCATATTATCCTATAAAATTAGTTTAAATCATTAAAAGTTTCATATTTTATTTATTTTGGTATTTATAATATCAATTATTTTAATTTTTCACTATTATAGTAATTACCGCATCATCATTGTGTCATAAATAAAATAACTTATTTAATGTATAAAAATTATAAATAAAATATCATTATGTAGGAAATCTTTTTAGATTTCTAATGAATATTTATAATTGAAAATCCAACATGTATAACCCTATGTAAAAGTTGTTCTTCTAAAAGATGTAAGCTTATGCCATTTTTATTTTTATTTTAACTTTATTAATATAAAGTGTCCCTACCACATACAAGTGGCTCCAAGGGGTCCCCAAATTGACCCAAGTAAGCTCATGGTCGGGTATGTGTCCACCAATAAGGTTAGGACACGTTTTAGGGTAATTTCGTATTATTATAATATTATTTTTTAACCCTTATTTACCGGATTTACCCTTAACCATGGTAAATAAAATATTTACCACAATAATTATTCAAAATGTCTAAAAATAAAAGTTACCTATTTACACAATTTCGACATCCTGATTCCAAATATGGAATCCATTTTTCTAAATTCAAAACACAGAAGTGGCAGAAATTAATTTAAAATTAATTCCCGCTGTCAAAACAAAAAGCGTGTTTTTAAGAGATAATAACTATCAAAAGATTGACACTTGTTTATGTTCGGTTTAATTGTAAAATTATGTCCAATGACCAACATTATATTAAATGGTAAAAATATATTCTAAATATACTTTAAAACTACTAAAATTCATAATTTATCACTATTAATTATTTTGATTAAAAAAGTTGTTTTTAATTAAAATTTAGTAATTTACAGTATTCATCAAAATATGAAAGTTATCCGAAAAGTACCAAAATTTCACCTTAGGCTAAATTAGATATTCCGAATCAAAAAATGAAGTCCATTTTGAAATATAAAATATATATAATTTTAAAAAGTAGTTATTACTATTCATAACGGCTAGTTTAATTGGTTGTTAGAACTCGGTGTTGCGTACAACACACGCTATCACATTATTCAAAGAGAAGCGTACCGTAGAAGCTGGGGATGTTTCATTTTAAATTTTTGATGTCCCCATTTAGTCAAAAAGTTTAAAATATTGTATTTAAAAAGGTTTCGCTATTAATGTTGATAAAAGTGCAATACTGAAAATGAATTCGTTCTTGCATTATATCTAAGAAACTCATAATATGGATTCTAAAATTATAAGGATTATATAAACATTAAAATTTATCTAATACTATTCATAACCTCTTTTGAACGGCTTGTTTGGTAAGTCATGGTGTGCTTGAACTTTGTGTTGCATGTAGTGAAAGTTATTGAATTATTTTGAAGAACTAACACACTATGAAATCTTGGGGTGTTACATTCTCCCCTCCTTCAATAAATTGCGTCCTCGCAATTTGAAATTGTTCTTCGAAAATAAAAGGTTGAAAATATATAATATATTTGTGGGAAACCCCACATCGGAAATTGGGTTACTAAAATTTAGTCTTAATATGAGGAAAAGAGAAATGAAAGGGTCACCACCAAATTATGATCTCGATTAGGAGAACATTGGTGGCAATTTGAGACATATAATTGGAGGAAAAACGTAAATATTTATAGGTAGTGATTAAGGTCATCAATTACAAACAAGTATAAAATTGAGGTCCTTAAATTCATCAATCTATGATGATTTGAAATACCATCGGTTCAACAAAACATAGGGTATTAGGATAACACATTTTTGACGTTTCGAAATATCTTAGTTGAAATCCCACATCGAAAAATGAATTAATGAGGCCTCTATTTAAAATAAAGAGTCGAAAGTATGAAGATTACCGAAAATAACACATACTAGGGTTCCATGTAGTAAAATATGGATATGGAAGAAAAATCTAACCATCAATTACCTGATGGAGAGTGGTAGAGAACATGGCTATGAAAAGGCCAACAATCCCAAAGCCATAAATTAGTGATGATTTAAGGTACCATCTAGGAAAACATTTTTGTTCTAATTTGCTTTTCTTAATATTGAGGAATTTTTTATGAGATTGGCTAAGATCATATAGAGATATACTTACTTTATAATTAGAGTTTTATCCATTAATAAATTTCTACCACATACTCATCTTTTACTCTAAAAGATAATAGAATGTTAAAAAAATTCTATTTACACTATTCGTATAGGGTTCCAAAATAAACGAATTTATAATTCATCTAAAAGATCTTTTAATAAAAACTACATTATTTAATCTCGGACATCTCGTGGGCCAGTGGTAGGTGATACACCCTTGTCTCCCTTCGGTTCCGGGTTCAAGTCTCGCAGCCTTGCCGGACGCGACGGGTTGCCGCCCGACCTCCGGGTTGTCCTTTTATGGCAATCCAAAATAATCCAAACTAGAACTATCCAAAATACTTCTATCCAAACTCACAGTCCAACATTTATAAGTAAGGTAAACATAATGTAGAACCTTTTTACCCCGTAATAGCATATGAATACCTTCATCATGTATTCTTTTAATACACTGAAACATCCTGAATTACCATATTACTTATTGATTACATTCATGCTCCCTTATTCCATATAGAAAGCTGGATATACTTCATTAATCCAAAAATGTTTTAAACCCCAAAAATGATGGAATATACAAATCATTAATCAGTTCGAAGGTAGTCAAGAATATCCAATATAATTTATCCAAAACAATCATGTATTATTCCAAAATCACTACTTCGGTATCAGAACTATATTATGGTTTATCATTCTCTCAATCATATATTTTCCAAAAATTTATCCTTCTATTGAGTCACTTTTCTTTGTTCCACATAATATCAAGTCCTTAATGAAATAGTACTGTAGTACAATCCTTATATACTCCATAATTATTATAACAAGTACATTGTTGATACAACACTCAATTGATATAATCAACATAATAACTCTAATCATTCCTCTTAATCTGTGGTAGTATCATAACTTGATTATTATCCAATATCATCATTTGCGGCATAGTCTGATGACAGGGACATAGGTTCGCGTAGTGTCCAAACTCCTTGAAAATGAAGCATTGTACATTTAAAACCATTTTCTTACCCTTGTAGTCATGTACTTTGTGCCCTTTTCCTCCACACTTATAACAAACTCCCATTCCTTTCAGGCAAGTTCCAGGGTGTTTCTTTCCACAGTTACCACATATGGGAAAATTCTTCTTTTCCCTCTTACCTTTATCCATCTTTCTCTCTTCTATCCTTTTCTTCTCTTGCATCCCTTCAAAGCCATAGGACTCAGTAAACTCTTTACTTATCTTATCAACACATGATATTATTTCTTCATATGATGATAATACATGGGAGACTATTTCTCTTATAAATTCTAGCTTAAGACCATGAAAGATATGATCCTTCCTTCTCTTTGGATCATGTGCATTTCTGGAGTTCTCATTCCTTCTACTGGGCGCCATTTCTAAACAATGGAATACACTAGATCAGTTTATGAATCAAAATACATAATCCCATACTTATAATACACTTAAGATAAATTGAACTATTTATGGATATAATCCATAATCATAAAAATGTCTCATTTGAGGATGTATATACTCATAAACCCTTCACAATGGTTTGTAAAGAAAATGAGAATTATCGTAAGCATATCCCCCGAGAGTGTCGTAACCAAGAGTGCAGCAAGGCCCGTTGTCGTGCACCAGTTCCCGTTCGAGTCTAGCTCAAAGCGGTGTTTTCGGGTTTTACCCCTAGGTACATCTGTGCCAGAGCCGCCTCTACCTGCTCGTATCCAGACATGGACGTATTGCTCGGAAAACTCACAAAATCTCTACAATACCAAAATTCTAGAAAGTTCTTCTATACTAATCCTCAAAGTTCATCTTAGGCCTACGTGCTCTAATCAGAGTTTATATAAATCTAGATTCCAAGGTTTGTACTAAACTTCCTCTGATACCAACTGTAACGCCCCGGCCCCAGCTGCCCAGAGTCGGTGCATTACTTCGTAACATTGGAATGATCACAAGAAAGATCAAATCTCGAAAGACCGATTGGTTTAGTAGCCTTGGAAACACTAGATATATTCATAAGTTTTACATTACATCATAAAATGAAAAACTACTACAACAACATAATGTTTCCACATTCCACACTATAATCCCATCAAAATATCCCTGCAGGTCATTCATAACTTACATCTTCACATCCTGGGAAAAATAAAACATAGAAAAGGGGTGAGCTCAAATGCCCAGTAAGGATAACAATATAGCGGAACATTCAAAAGTAAGCCTAAACATTTAAGTCAATGAATTACTAAAACAAAAGCCTTTTAAACTTGAACTTCAACATAGTATGGCATAAATAAAATGAAATAATTCCATTTACTTATTCACATGGATATTCTAATAATCGAATAATCACATGCAAAAATCAAAAACCACTTTCATAATGTTGGAATGCATAATGCTAAATCTTAATTTCTTTTCAAGGCCTCGTCCCAAGACCTTGGGGCTAACTGTAACCGGAACCCAACCCGGAGTGCCTCTAATAACCGGACACCAACCCGGAGTGCCTCTAATAACCGGACACCAACCCGGAGTTCCTCTAATAACCGGACACCAACCCGGAGGGCTTACTTTTACCAGTCCCTAACCTGGAGTGCTTACTTTTACCAGTCCCCAACCTGGAGGGCTTACTTTTACCAGTCCCCAACCTGGAGGGCTTACTTTATCCAGTCCCCAACCTAGAGGGCTTACTTTAACCAGTCCCCAACCTGGAACATACTTGTCCAACACATTCATATGAAGTAAAGGTTGAAATATAACATAAACATTCTTATTTGAACTAGCATAAGAAATGTAAATAATTTCACCATAAACTATGAATGGTATAAAAATAGCACATCCACAGTCAAACATATCACAAAACCTTCAATACAATATAGAAGTTTTGTATCATAATAAATCAACTTCTAATTTTCTTAAAATCCATCAAAGGATGTTGACATAGATGAAATCAATATTCTTTTTAAAGAAATATATCCTTTTAATTTGAAATCATTTAAGATCCATATAAAATAAAACATTTTCTTTGAAAATATTCTTTTAAGCTTGTAAGGGAAGCTTTGACGATTTTATAACGGCAGAAAATAACCGCACCCGCCGTATAAGTTAAAAAAAACATTCTTATCTTAATTCTGTCGAAAAGGTTAAAAAGCACCTTGTTAGGAAAACGACGGAAAGATTCCCTTATAAACCTCTTATAAAAAGTCAATCAAGGGTATAAATGAATTTAACCCATATTCTTTTAAATATTAAAAAATTTTTGAAATACATTTTGAAGAAACATGGATGTGGATGATAACGAGATCCCCGTAGATTATTACGTATAAACAACCTCGGATAATGAAGATATTGTGAAATAACCCTTACCAATTTGGTAACTTATGAAACATACAACCCATGAAAGAGGTATCATACACTGAATATGTAAATACACATAAATTAAAGTTTATTACACAAAGAATATAATTATGGGCAGTACATACACCACACAAAAGGTGATGGTGGCAATATGGCATGAATCTCACGGGAATAAGGAGTGAGATGAAAACCCCTTACCTTGTACTTTTCATTTGTTGGGGTAGGTTAACCTCCTGTATAATGGTGAAATAATTGTTATTAAATTATACAAGAATCATATATATTAATATGATATCATATATGATCTTTTAACATTGATTTGTTAATAATATCTTAGAATTATCGTCGTTTCGGGTGTTAACTTACTCATTTTATTTATATGTTTTGTTATATAAGCCATGGTTATTGTATCTTATTCATATCCAGAATGATATCTACTCCTTAAAAATCATTTTTAAATCATCAAATGATAATTATACTTGAATGGTTACGATGGAGAATGAATCTCATCGCGTTCGTGGAGACGGTAGTCCGTACGTACGCACGAGCGACAATATCATTCTTTTGATATTAAAATAATATATAAATGAATGGTATATAATATATAAAGAATAATTAACATGTTATATTTATTATTTACATGAGTTACACATCATTATTATACCCATCCAAATAATATTATATTGAATAACAATTACACCACGACGTGGAGACGGTAAGCCGTACGTACGCACGTATGGTGACATGTTATTCAGAGGGTGGATAGAATACTGAATATGGTTGTACCATACTTATAATAACATAATATTATATCTGAGATACTGGAGTTATTATTTTAGAATGGTAAGAACAAAGGAAGAAGAAGTGGAAGAAGAAATGAACTTAGAAAAGGGTGGTGAAATCATTACCTCTTCTTCGGGTTCTTCCTTTTGATTTGATCAAAAGGGCTCCTTAGGTTGGCTTTCTGATACAACTAAGGCCTCTAGGTTGTAGTGAGGGATGTTGGGAGAGTATTTGGGCAGAGTTTGGCAGAACCAAAAGGCTTTAGAGGTGTGAAGAAATGAGAAGGAGGAGTGCCCTTTTATAAGAGGGGTGAGGGGCACCTTTGGAAAAGCTAGAAATATTAATTTATAATAAATTCATATTCGGTTTCTAATGGCTCCAAAGTTGATTATTTAAATGTTAAGGTGGGGAGAGGTCGAACAAAACTCAACCAATAGAAGTTAGACAGGTTTGGGTACTTATATTAACCTTATTTTTAAGTATTAACTCTAAGTTAATTAGTTTCACTTTTACAATGTCTCTTTGTAGTTTTATATAATATGGTTAATAAACTTACTATATACATCCAAGAGACCCCCAACTGGTCCATTAATGATTAACCTATCATGATATAAGTCTCTTGGCCGAACCTTAGATTTTTAGGAATTTAATATCAATTAATAATATAATATTTGTTTTAAGAACTCTTTTATGTCAGTTTTGACACTATTCAATAGTTGATTTTTTTGAAACTCATAACAGATTGATTAATTCTAACAAAGTCAATCCAATCAATCCTAATATATCATATTATCCTATAAAATTAGTTTAATTCATTAAAAGTTTCATATTATATTTATTTTGGTATTTATAATATCAATTATTTTAATTTTTCACTATTATAGTAATTACCGCATCATCATTGTGTCATAACTAAAATAACTTATTTAATGTCTAAAAATTATAAATAAAATATCATTATGTAGGAAATATTTTTAGATTTCTAATGAATATTTATAATTGAAAATCCAACATGTATAACCCTATGTAAAAGTTGTTCTTCTAAAAGATGTAAGCTTATGCCATTTTTATTTTTATTTTAACTTTATTAATATAAAGTGTCCCTACCACATACAAGTGGCTCCAAGGGGTCCCCAAATTGACCCAAGGAAGCTCATGGTCGGGTATGTGTCCACCAATAAGGTTAGGACACGTTTTAGGGTAATTTTGTATTATTATAATATTATTTTTTAACCCTTATTTACCGGATTTACCCTTAACCATGGTAAATAAAATATTTACCACAGTAATTATTCAAAATGTCTAAAAATAAAAGTTACCTATTTACAAAATTTGGACATCCTGATTCCAAATATGTAATCTATTTTTCTAAATTCAAAACACAGAAGTGGCAGAAATTAATTTAAAATTAATTCCCGCTGTCAAAACAAAAAGCGTGTTTTTAAGAGGTAATAACTATCAAAAGATTGACACTTGTTTATGTTCGGTTTAATTGTAAAATTATGTCCAATGACCAAAATTATATTAAATGGTAAAAATATATTCTAAATATACTTTAAAACTACTAAAATTCATAATTTATCACTATTAATTATTTTCATTAAAAAAGTTGTTTTTAATTAAAATTTAGTAATTTACACTATTCATCAAAATATGAAAGTTATCCGAAAAGTACCAAAATTTCACCTTAGGCTAAATTAGATATTCCGAATCCAAAAATGAAGTCCATTTTGAAATATAAAATATATATAATTTTAAAAAGTATATATTACTATTCATAACGGCTAATTTAATTGGTTGTTAGAACTCGGTGTTGCGTACAACACACGCTATCACATTATTCAAAGAGAAGCGTACCGTAGAAGCTTGGGATGTTTCATTTTAAATTTTTGATGTCCCCATTTAGTCAAAAAGTTTAAAATATAGTATTTAAAAAGGGTTCACTATTAAAGTTGATAAAAGTGCAATACTGAAAATGAATTTGTTCTTGCATTATATCTAAGAAACTCATAATATGGATTCTAAAATTATAAGGATTATATAAACATTAAAATTTATCTAATACTATTCATAACCTCTTTTGAACGGCTTGTTTGGTAAGTCATGGTGTGCTTGAACTTTGTGTTGCATGTAGTGAATGTTATTGAATTATTTTGAAGAACTAACACCCTATGAAATCTTGGGGTGTTACATTAAATTTCAACTATACTAAGAGTAAAAATTGAATTGAAAAAAATAATAGTTTTTTCATTTCATTTTCCTTAGATAAAACAAGTGATTTATCTTCATAGGTATTACAAGTGTTTATGTCAAATGAAATAAATATGTCCCTATAATGAAAAATTCATGTCAACATATATTCATATATTCATACCATGATGCTTTCATAATCATATCATGAAATTATGAACCATTAGTAAAATCTAGAACATCACACAATATGCGAG
This sequence comes from Viscum album, assembly GCA_963277665.1. NCBI lineage: Eukaryota > Viridiplantae > Streptophyta > Magnoliopsida > Santalales > Viscaceae > Viscum > Viscum album. The sequence goes on along the minus strand of OY728162.1, from coordinate 1,367,312,927 downwards.
TCACCCAAGGAGATGTAACATCAAAACTATAACCAGAAAATAGTATAAAAAACACTCTCACCCCAAGGCACTCAACTTTTCTCACATGCATGTGTTATCTACTCCCATAAAAGAGCTCATTACCAAGCCCTAAAATATATTATTTTCCTATATCCCTTTAGAAAATTTTAAAATAATAGAAACAACATCCAATGATAGTACATTGTAAAATCCCATGGCCTAGTTCTCCCACACCAAACAGAGTTGGGTCAGGTGATGGACATCAGTTATGCCTCTTTGTATGGTAGAGGACACCAACTATTAATGAGGTTGTAAGGAACATATTGGCGAGAATATAAACTCTGCTATAGATAAGAAATAATATAAATAATCAAGCATTCACATGTGCCAAAAAAAGTAAAATAATAAAAATCCAAAATAATAATAATCCCTATGAAATGTTAGACTATATAAAACTAAATGATGCACCCAGAGTCGTACAAGTAAAAGGCTTAACATTCTTAATAAAAGACTTTAATACTCTGAACAAGAACCCCATGATGGTTTCATATCCATGATCCAACCCATCCAATAACTAATCAATCAACACAGGGGCTTTTTCTGTTGTCCATACCTGCATTCATGAAATTATCACTTCTACCAAACAATACTTGAACATTGTGTGAGTAAAAATCAATACACCGAATTCCATGTGTAGGAAACCATGAATAAATATATAGACTATTTTAAATACTAATATAAAAAGGTTATTAATTCATAAATCAATAAAAAAATTCAAATAATCCTTCTGGACCACAAGATTTAGGATGACACCCCAGGTCATCCAAACCTGCTTCATCTCCATGATAGCTATCTCTACCAAGTGGTTGACCCTCCTACGTTAGTATGGATCACTTATAATTTCAGTTCATTCTCTTACATCTAGATGAATCTCCTACAATATTAATCACATAATCATGTGACACTATCCTATATTTGTATATACCCATGATGGAGTCTCTTATATATTCCAGCGGTTCATCTATCCAAAGAGTAAATAACAATATCGTTCTAGGATCTATGAAAATTCACCCATGATCGAGTTGCCTATATCTTCCCAGATCGTATATAATTAATGGGCATGTAAGCATCTCATACTTGGAACTATGTGAATGTCCCATGATGGAGTCGCTTACTTCTTCTCATGGAGGAATACCATACCAGTGGTAATGTAACCATATCAATTTTTTAATTCTCCTACATCATGAAGAATAATTGGTACTATGTCTCACAAGTCTGTAGATAAATTCCTCAGGAATAATGTCATCAATGAAACAAAACCACAAGAAAGACAAAAATACACCACAATCAATCAGAGGATTATCTAACTTCATAATGAATCCACAATGGTATGCATAAGGGAAGAAAACATCAATATGTTATCATGTTATAATAATCATGTTTGGTCAATTATTCCAATTAAAATTTTATAATACCTTTATTCTAAACTGGTGAATTTTCATACATCAAGATGAATCACCAACGTCATATCATTCCAGGTTATCTTTATTCACAATTCAAATGTTATGAAAAATTTACATTATCAAGACTAACATTTCATCATAGGTTCTCGGGAAGGCACACCTAACAGGTGTCCATAAGTCCATTATCAATGCTAATCGACCCAACCGGATCCATGGAAGGCCTCTTCATGTGAAAATTCATTAAACATTGAATTTTGAAATTAATTAGGTCATATGAATGTTGTGTTGGCATGATTTCACTTGTTTCACATTATATAGGAATCAAAATAGATATCAATGATTTTTTCTAGACCACCCACATCAAATGAAAAGTGGTTGTATAATATTTGTCAATGATTGCGGTAGATGTTTTATTCCTTTTTCCATATCTATAATGAGAAACTACGAACTAATCAGTATATGATGTCATATCTAGATTTGTGTTTGGATAACTGAACAAGGGTTCACCCCAAGAGAAATACAATGGATCTATATAGAGATGAATTTCTAAGGGATAACATTTATTCACTAATCCTTGAAACATGAAGATACAATATGGTTCTCTTAGAGTTTAAATAGGTGTCCAATATTTTGGTAATGGAAGTTCTACAATTGAGATAATAGGGTTTCATGATATAAAAACCGCATGACACTATAGAATAAAAGCAGGTACCAGTTTAGTACATTATCTACATGAATATGGGGTTAACATTGTTAATGTACCATTTCCTACTTACAAAAAAAAACACAATACCTCAACATAAAAACAATGAAAATAACCACATAACATCGTAAACCAATATGACGATGTGAGTTTCCATTTCAAATCCTTTCCATATCCATTTAGACAATGAATTATATTCATGGGGTCTACCCGAACCCATTCAAACCTTTTTGGGATTTCATGGTGCATATCCCAATTAATTCACATCATGAATTAACAATTCATGCCATGATTTAATCCTACAACTAGACTTATCCCCTTTTTTATATTCCCCTGAATAGTGAACCCAATAATTTTACTAACTCGATTACCACGATGTAATCTAGAACTACCCAAACATAATAAGGTTTATCTAAAACTAAAATAGCGACATACTTGGTAAATAATGGATATTACAAAATCCCATGATCTTGAAAAAACCCTAAGCTATCCTAGCATGAGTTAAATGTATACATGTTGTAACATTAAGACATTATAACCCATATATAGGTTATTATTTCAAAAACATTGGAAATTAATTCCCACACATTCAAATACATACACTATACCTTAATCAATTACATCTCATTTTTATATATAATTGTAATCTTAACTGCCAGCCATAACACTCCATAAGAACTATACATGTGTTAACCATGATCCATTAAAAATCATGTGCATGTGCAATGTGCCTTGATCTATTACACCATGTGACAATATACCTAAAATTGAAATTCATTATGGATCACATGTTTAGTTTCATAGAATCATAGAAAAAAATCACACCAACTTAATATCATATGAATCAAATAAACAATAACATAGAAAATCAAACAACCAACACACCCAAATGATAATAGTCAATGTGACACACAAGAAATTAATAGCAGTTTAATAAATGTGGAAATTTATTAAATAATTTTATTATTTTATAATCATGTAAATTATCCGTACTCCTGCGCACTTCCACTAAAATACCGATCGAAATTCTGTAATCACCCATTAATTATTCATTTATCCTATTCCAATTAACCCTTCAGTTAATAATGAATAGAAACTTAAATGTGATTACCTATGACACAATCTATACTTAACAACACACATCCCCATCCCAAGACAATACCAATCAAATACTAAAATCTACCCAACACATCAACTCATTCTCCAAAAGATAACCATACTACCACATGCCTCACTTCACAAAGACATTCCCAACTCCCTCACCTCTAAATCGTAACTCTATAACACAATTAATTTATGGAATTAATCATAGGAATGGTCAAAACTAGACAAGCCAAGACCACTCTCATGAGGATAAAAAAATATATAATCTCATATAACTACTTTAACTAGGCCTCTAGAAAACTAACCTTCTAAGAATGAAAGGAACTAACACTCAAGTCATACCCATCTATCGAAGTAATCCAAAGACAAAAAACCGTAATGATATGAAAAAGCCTACTCAACAAAATAAATATTGTCAACCCCACATAAACGTAATATTCATCGCTTCAAACATCACTTTAAAAATCAATATTAATTTCAAAATTTACCCCTTATAAATATCCATTATTGGGGCACTTCATATCCAATTATGTTAAATTCAAAATTAACATATCCTCATTATATGTGTACCACTTTGAATTTATTTATATTATTTATCTAAATATTACCATCACACGGCATCAAATTATACGTATGATTCAGTATTAATTTCTTATATATTCATAATATCACAAATGTGATAGAAAATTCATAAATACTATATAACATGATTAAAATTATTCTTTTTATATTCCTCATTAGAATTTCATATTCCATTTCAAAATTTTATTCTCCCCATAATACCCATTCCATGTAGATTTTAATATTTGATAATTCGATATTTATATGAATATCACGGTATAAGGAATATTTATTATTATAGAAATTTAAAGTAAACGAATGTTGAAATCCAAGGAAGGGAACTATAACAGGGCATAATAAATCCAGAAAATGTGAAAATCAGAGGAAAATATAACCCCTCATCACTGACTAAATAATTATACTAGGGTCAAGTGAAGAGTAGGATAAGGTAAATTCATAATAACAATTCAACCCCATCCCCTAGAACAAAAAATCCCCATTGAGACCTAAGGAAGGTTATGAATTTAACATGTTTAGAGGAATCTCGAGAATTGGTAGATTTTCAACAGATGGCATGTTTTAAGAATCTTGGATCATGACATTCATCGAGAGAATGTTAATAAAATATAATAATGGGAAGCACATTCTCTCTTTTTAAAGGGATACAATTAAAGTTCATTAGCAACATTGGATTCAAAGATGATATCAATCGAAGGTTTAGAGGTTCAATAAGTCTTATGTGATCTCCCAACATCTTAAGAAACATAAATTTTAGAATATAAGAGATATACTTAGAAATCGCCGTAATGAATCCAATCTATTATATATCTAGAGAGATTATTAAGAGAACCAATGAATCAGAAATAACTTTCCTTGAAACTGTGACATCACATTCATCCCCAACGCATAAACCATAATACACCATTTCCAAGAAAAAATCTACTTTCACCATCCATTTAAGAAAAAATAAAGAAAAAATAGAAAAATATAATATAGAGAAACCTCATATAAATAAATGATCAATTCCATGGATTTATAAGGAAATAGACTTTAAATTTTGAACAAATGGTTTAAACATAGTCCTTAGAAACATGGATCAAGAGAAAATAAAATTGTTGAATGATGTAGAAAGGTCGAATCCTATTTATATGGATACTTCAACTAACCTACACCATAGCATGCATATATTCAAAATATTTATAATGTTCTTAGTAAAACAAAGATAATAAATCATTGATATTCAAATTAGACATCCCCTTCATTTGGGGAAAATCAGACACATTAAAAATAGGCATGATCATCACCATGGCCTCCCTTTTTGACCCCCCATAGTGTGGGTTAATTATTATTGTTATTTTAAATGAACCATGGGTCTTACCACAATGTGGGGAAACCTTCCACACTGTTTCCAAAACACCATCACAAGATCGACCTCACCTCAACACAACCCCATCACACCCGCTAGCATTAAATTTTCGACCTTACCTATTTCCCATTAAGAAATTAACCATTAACTATTCCCATGGAATATCACACTGACATGGTGATCTTTACAAAACTCATACAAATAACTCCAAACTCTTCATGATTCTACATCTTACACTATAGGTAACAAAACCCTCCATCTATTGCATAGGGAAATCCATCAGAAACAATGACCTTCAGAGCATGATTTTATAACCCTAGGTTAACAAAGATTTAAAATGATAAAATCTCATGGATTAAAATCCATAATGGTCTCCACCATAGCCTACACCATAGAGATTTTAGGCCCCATTGAGCCAAAAATAAACTACCTACCTCTAGAAACACTACTATTATTGAAAAATGAGAAAGTAGGGGACTACGAAATTTCAATCACTTACCCTTTTTGGATTTATTCTAAAATATTGAAAATTTAGTGTTGTTAAGAATAATTTTACTTTTATATATTGGTTGTTTCTTATTTTTTCGATATTATTTCTGAAAAAAAAAATTTGTATCCAGGATGAAGTGAAATCCATGCATAGTGGTCTCTCTCTTTGTATGTAGCATAAGCAAAATCTATTAGAAGTGGAAAATGATTTATCCATGCTAGCCAATATTCTTCTAGTCCAAACCCCTAGTCCTTAGTCCATTTCCTACATTATTACATAGTGAAGGAATATGATATATATGATGGTCATGATAAGAAACACCTAGAGATATGGAAATATGGTTGCATATTCCTCAACCGTAAAAGGAGGTAAATAAGAGGATCTCATCATCTACTCTACCATTTTTTCCTTCCTAGGGAGGCCATTGAGATCCACCATTTTTGAACACCACCCTATCCTTAATAAAAAATTGACTTTTATTTTATTTACTTTCTCACCATTCATATTTATTTTTATCACTTTTATAAAGAATGTTTTATAATTATTTTATAGATTTTTGTTTCTTTAAAAATTTGAAAAAGGAATAAAGTGGTATTTTTTCTATCATGAACACATTTTGGTATCTTCCACTTCACATTTTCTATGCATTAACCATTATTTATATTTTGAAAGTTCAATTATTGGACTGTTTACTGATAAATTAGTTGTTTAAAATAATTTTTTGTGTCTTTGGAATTTATATTAAATTTTATTTACATCATTGGCATTATGAAAAATAAACATTAAGAAAACCATTTTTATATTTTAAAAAAATTCCCTCTACCTTTACATGATCAATTAACATTGGAATTATGTTTCTAGTATATACTAATGATATTTGAAATCCAACTAGAGTGAATAATGTTTTCATTTATATATATATTATTGACTACCAGGACCTGGGAAGGATATCTGTCAATCCATGGATTTTGATGTGGGTGAAACACAAAAATATGAAACCCCAAAAATGGAGATTTTCATTCATGTACATCTACACACCATTAGTAGATATGTTAAAAATCTAGAGGGACTCGATTGATAAAGGCATAACTCAGCGTATGCCTGAAGGATCTAGAGGGACGTAACATATGCCAAAAGAACAATGGAAAATGGGAGATAGTGGGTAGTATTTGGGAGGAGTGAATCACCATTGTTGGGGTTCTTCATGGACATAAAGGGAGAATGAGAAGATGGATCAGGTCATTCCAGAATGTCAACGATGTCAACAAAGAGCTTCATTCCCTGAGAGCAGTGGTCGTGGCTGTTGATGAAGTAGTAGGTCTTCGCATTAGTGAGGTCAAAGATAGACCAACCACCTCTAGTCACCATGTATATGAATCCCATATCCACATAGGAGTCATATCTAGTTTTGTTAACTGGAACGATGTTGAAGGCATTCTTGTCAAATCAAAAATATGGAAAATACGATGCTAGAAAGTTTTCATATGGTGAAATTAGAAATAAAATCCTTACTATTTTTATTCCTCTTCCCTAAATATGTGATTAAAATTAAGAGGAGTAGAGTATTTAGCGTTGTTGGAAATCCACAATTTGTTCAAGGATTCCCAGTAAGAAAGTGACAGAGTGAGATGAATTTGAACAGAGAATCTTCTTTATCTCCCAAATCTCAAATCAACAACCCAATTAAGTTAAAGGACATTCAATGATCACATTAATCTTAAAAATATAAAAAAATGACCCAATTAAGGGAAATTATATTCAAAGATCATATTAATTAAGGGAAATAATAGATCAAACGGGTCCCCTAAAATTCCAAATTATTTTTAAAGATGACATTAATTAAGGGAAAGGATACAAAATGAACTTAAAAAGATGATCAGAGGAGCACCAAATCATTCCCTTTCGACATTACCTAAGTTACACTTCTTTCAAAAAGCGTTTAATTTTCCCTCTGGTGGAAGGATTCCTTCACTTTCTTCTAGGATAAGTTTAGCAGCCATAAAAGATGAATGGGAGATTCACCTTGTCTCCTGTGATCACTTTGGATTCCTTCTAGAAATTCAGATGTGGAGAATATTATAATTACAATTATACTTTGTGTATTCTTCTTAAAATAATGGTTTTCTGTTTTTTTCATATCAATACTATCATTTCTGACCTATTTAGATGGAGATGTGGGAGTCCTTATCCCCCTACTTAGAAGAATCAACTAGAATGTCCGTGCCACATTCAGTTTTCCAAAAGAAAGCATACCACAAATATCGGTTTCGGAAATTCATGCCATAACACAAGGTGGTGCTGCAAGTGTAATATCTACCTCAAAAAGAAATGGATACCTCAAACACTATCTAATCCTTCAAATTCTCACAAGATCTTCCATGGCAGCGCATATATGACGCCATGCGGGAACAAAAACATGATGATCTCAGATGCCCAACCATCACAAATGTTGATTCTAATCAAAGAGGGAAGAAAATTGATTCCACTAGTGTCATCGTAGAAAGGAATGTTCCTCTCCTGAAGACTCAAAATGCTATAATGTTTAGTGGGTCAGCTGATGCATACCCGAGTCTCATGAAGGAACCAATGATGGGAGTCTCCTTAGGTTCTATAAGAGTGTTTTCCACAATATCTAGTACTAGCTGTGCAATTTGGGTACTTCTGCCACTCTTTATTAGTCTGTGCTTTAGCCATATTAATTATTGGCTCAATGGAATCACTTTTTCCAATTGCATGAAACCTTGAATAAGCTATAGAAGAAAGCATTTGTACAAGAAAACTAGTGTTAATTTTATCTTACAAATATTAGTGATAGATTGATTACATCATTCGACGTGATTTATAGAACTCTTTATTTATTGTGTGGTGACTATCTATACTGTATCCATTTTGGAGTTTCTTGGACATGTGGGGGGAATTTTAATGTTTCCCCTACCACATTAAGCCCCTTCATATTTAAGACTAAAGAGATAGTTTCCATGAAAAAATTTGGAAAAATTGAATCCCACTTATCTTTTTATGTATTTTTACACCAACCATTTTGTCGATTTAATGTCAATTAAGCGGTTTGACATTGAAATTTAATTACTTCAGAAATTGGAGTAGAAAATACCAATGGGTGATTTACACTCTCTCCTGAGATCATTCTCACAACTGTCTAGCTACTTTCATGTGATGAGTATTATATTTTTTATCATTATCCACGTTTCTTCTTCTTTCATTAATCATTATCCATTTTCAATCATTCTTTTTATGACACCTGTATTGGAATCTTCTTCCTTATCTTTGATGAAGGGTCATACGATTAGTACCCTAATGGAATCAGTCTCCTTCGGGTGGTTGGTCATGAACCCTTTGCCTGGGAGATGGGTTCTTCCTTCTCCCTTAAATCCTACATGTAAGAGGAAATGAAAATTACCATCCTAGTTTTGTTCATCCATAAGAAATCATATTTATAATCTCACATTCGACAAATCGCATCACAGAACAAGGAGGCATTGCAAGAGGAGACCCATGCTGCCACTGATCAACATCTGAAGGACATGGATGTCTAAAAACATACAAAAATCCATTGATTCTCCCTAGATCCTCCATGGATGGGCGTAAATGAATCCTTGTATGAAAACAATCTAGATGATCTAGAAAGTCCAACGGTCAATGATGATCATTACGACAAAAGAGGGAAGACAATTGATTCAACTAGTTGCTATGTAGAAACAATGCTTACATTCCCAAAGACTCCAAACATCATAGTTTCCAATTGTCCGGTTGGAGCTTCATGTAGTCTCAAGAAGGCATGTAATTCGTTAGTCTCCCCATGTAATATGATCATGTCTCCAAATATCTACAATAATGCGATTTCCATTTGGGTACTTTTGGATCCCCTTCTTAGGCTGTTCTTCATCTATATAAATCATTGACTAATTGGAATCAGTTTGGCTAACCATATGAACTCATCAATAAGGTACCAAAGAGAACTATTGTACAAGAAAATCAGAGTTAATTGTTGTTTCCCCAAATGGGTGATCAATTGATTAGTTTCATCCATATGATTTGCAGAACCCTTCATATATTGTGTTAACTGTTTGTGTTGTAGGAATGCTGGAGCTTCTGGGCCAGGTGGGGGGAAGTCTACTATGGACCTCACCACGTTTAGCCTCCATAGATTCAGGAATAATGGTAGATAATCCAAAAGAAAAGAGGAAAAACACACTTTAACTTCTCCAATTATGTATTTTTTCAACCACCTTTTTTTGTTTTGATTTGAATTAATTAGATTGTCTTGAAATTCAGTTCATTGATAAGTTGGAGGAGAAGGCCAGAAGGGATTCAAAGAAACTCTAGCTTCAACCAAACCCAAAGGTATGTTTCTTATAACTTCATATGGTTTCTTTGAGATGTTTTCCTTTTTTAAGAAAATTTTACTCTAATTGTGTTGTTACAATGTTTTTTCTACAACCCTTACTCAATTTCATGTCTACCAAGAAGTTTGGGGTTGAAATGTAGTTCTTTCAAACATTAGAGGAGAAGGCCAAACAGGATGCACATAAACTGCACCTTCCACCAAACCCAGAAGATTGTTCCTTGTAACCTTATTATCATTGTTTCTTTTAGATGTTTTCTTCTTTTAAATTCCTTATACTTTTGAAATTCAGGGTAAATGAGATAATGTATTAAAAAATACTCACCAAAGTGTTGGATTCAAACTTAAACCATTAGCTAATTATGATATCAAAATACACCCCTAAACTAATCAAATGAAGAAGGTCACCCATGATATTTCATTAAATTTCAAAAACAAACAAAACAATTCTCTTATAAATTTTATCTTATCAATGTTAGAACAATGTGTTTGTTCACTATGAATTTCCTATAGGGCATGGGTAGAGTTGAATAACAGAAACTAAGAAAAAATTACAATTCATGGTGGCCTTCTGGAAAAGAAAATGTCTCAAAGAATATTAATTGAGGAAATAATATCCCAATAGAAGACTACATAAGAGGCTGGAGTTCATTTTTTCTATATTTTATTAGTAGGAGCTTGTCAATTGATAAAACACATGGAATTGTATCATGTGTCTAGTTTATCAAGCTACATGAATGTATTTCACATGATAATTTTGGGAATATTTATAGTTGAAATAGATGATTTTTAATAAGGGTCTAGGTATATAACTATAATTTTATTTGTCATTTCAATTTTGTAGTTTCATTCAAAGATTCTGTGAAATAATATAATATTTAAAACTAATGTAAAAAACATTATAAATTGGTTCTTCCCAAAAAATACGCAAAGACTGTATTAGGTATTTATCAATCATTTGGGAATATTAATTTAATTTTTATTAAGAACAAAAGATTTTGTGAAGAATAAAATGAACAAATATACTCCCAAACAATTATATGCGTGAATAGGTATAATAGAAATATTTTAACAGGATGACCAACATTAGATTTCCAATGGTGATCACACTCATGATAAATGTATATATATATTTACCTTCCAATTCAAAATAATGATATTTATATCTAAATAAAATTAAACATGGAAATTAATATTTGAATAAAATAAAATCATTCATTATTATATATCAAAACATCATATTTTTCTCACAATTAGTTGAAAATGTCAATATTAATATAATAAATGTTGGATCCAATTTTGTTCACTGAAAACATTGTTGCTGCATTTCATCTTTATTTTATTGTTATATCATTGTTTACTAACATAAATAAATTTCCTTATTGTGGAATGCACTTATTTATTTTTAAACCTATGTATCCTATTTTTATTCTACCATTTCATGAGTAATGTGGTACAAATTAACATATATTGAATAATTAATTTCATTAATATTGGATAGAAAACAATATTGAAACTTCATACGATCAAGTAGGAATATGATTATGATTCTTTAAAGAATATTATCACTTTATGATATTTTAACTTAATGTATAGTAGTGACATGGTCAAATGATATTAAATTTTTATTGTTTGTATTTGGGTCCAATAATGAAATATTTTAAATGGTAATGATATCAATCCGTGTTACTTTAAATCATTTTTATAAATTTTACATTCAAATTAGTTTTTTTATAACACTATTATATAGTGGGAATGAAATAATTGTAACTTTTTATTAAATAATAATACTATGGAAACTGTACATCACTTAAGGTGTCATTATTTTGTAATAAACATTGGAATTTGGGAATTTGAGATGAAGATATAGCAATGAAATACTAGACAAACAACCATAGTGGATCGAGAACACCATTTAATAAAAAAATCCTTATCATGTTAACTGACCGCCATTTTTCTATGGTTTTTCTAAACCATGGGTATTTGGAACCCATAAGATTTACTTCATATTGGTTGTTATACTCAATACAAGATTTGAATGACCTTCATGATGAATAACTAATAACCATACCTATCCACTCACTAGGATTGAAAAATATGTTCAATCCCCCAAGTAATGTCCATGGATCAATGATTGAACCACTAAAGGATTTTATTTCCTTCCAGAAGTCCCTTAAATCTTTAATACTATAGTATGAATAGATGAGAGAGAAAAAAAATGATAAGTTTCCATGTATTTAAAATAGCATGTGATAATTTTTTTACAATAGAAAATATTATAAATGACTTCTATATTCAATTAAAAGAACAAAAAGTTCCTTTTATTCTCTATGGATGACTAATTTTTATCATAAAAGTGGTCACCTATATGTTAAGGAGAAAAAAATAATGGATGGGAACATCAATTTATGATTGACAAAACCATGTGGATTAGGATTTTTCTTTTGAATATATATCCTAATAAAAATTACCATTTCAGGGAAATCCAAACCCTAAAAGTTCAAAAAGAAAATCTGTATTTATATTTATGTTTTGTGATTGAACCCCCATTTCTAATACCTCCTGATTTGTTCTCTCTAACTTATTTTTTATTGCTATTTCCTATATCACATATAGTACCAAGATTTAACTAATTTATTTATGCATTTCTTCTTAAATAGGGTCAATATTTTAGTTTCTAGCTTCTATTGATGATGGAGTAATATCAACTAAATTATTTTTATCATCTAAAGAAACAATACCTATCCTTGGAACTACCATCAGCCTCAATTTATTTATTAAAATATATAAAATCTAGTATTGTATCAGGATGATTTTATTTCATTAATACTTATATGGTATAATTATCTTTCATTATATTCTCATTAGAGACATTATCACAAGGATTGTCAATTATCTGAAGATATTTTAATACAAAAGCTCAAGATTTCACAATTTCTTTGGTAGGAGTTGGAGGAATTTTAGTATTATTAGGATGAGTGAATACATATAAATGACTATGATCATAGATATAATTATAATCCTAATTTTATATAGAGATGACCATATTCTGGATGCATTGAGAAATTTTCATGGTTATGACAATATCAGTATTTATTTTACTAGAATTGTCTATTGAATCATTTCTATCAAGAATAATGTCAGTCCTTATCACTAATGTAGTAGAAAAGGTGCGGTTATCTTTTTTCCTCTACATCAAAATTTCTACCCCAATAATACTTATATGTAACTATTAAGTCTAGAGTAGTATCTTTCTTCACTTTCACCCATTTCTCAGAATAATTTTCATTATGGGTTCACCTTTATAAAAAATCCTCTTATTTTTTATTACTATTGAACTCCTTCTATAAGATAGCATCTAATGTAGGATTCACCTATTTTTTGAACAAATAAAATTTAATAATTGAGTTCCCATAGTTTTACAAACATAATGGAAAGGTGGGAAGTATTAATAATCCACCTTGAATATTGTTTTGTGATCAATGTTAATGGGATTTATCGCATCCAAAAGAATTTTTTACAAATCGGCCTCTACAAAGATACTAAAATATGATACCAAATATCCATTAAATGTGTTATTTTATTGTTTAAAAGGAAGAAATGTGCATGAAGTGAGATCATTGAGAATTTATAGAAGAACAAATACAAAATCAACCCATGAATCCTGAACAATATTTGATCTATAGATTGAATTGGATTGAATGGTTTAACATTAAGATTCCACTCAGAGAATAGAATTACATTAGGTTTCAGGTGAAGATTGTCAATATTCTATTCTAAATTTAGATCCTCTTTACATCCCAGAATAATGTGGAATAATCCTTTTCCAATTATAATTCATTTCCAATTGTTGTTACTCAATCAATGTGATATTTTAAATTTATGATATGAATTATATCTGGTCTTATCTCACATTGAGTATGTGATATGATCAATGATTGGGAATTATCACATATCGATCAATTATGGGAGAGATTCTGGGCTAGCCACCACAAAGAATCCCCCATCTTCCATTTTTTAATCATAAGAGTTTTGGGAAGGTCATCCTTGGATAGATCTGATACAAGTAGCACTTCTATAATTTATATTCTTTTTATTCTTGATTGAGAAACTTTTAGTGAATTACTCACATGACCTAGGGTATTCAAAATATGATTCATTCTTTCAGATGATTCACAAACCACATCTATGAAGGATCACTCTCATTATAGATGAAACAATTCCATGATAAAAAAAACCTAGAAAATTGAAATAACACCATCACAAAATTCCATGTAAGGGTAATATTTATCTTTCATATGATTCATTGACATAACAATAGGGTAGACCATCATAGAATTCTCTCAAGATTAATATACACATGATTCTACTATTTTTATTAATTTTTTATTATGTTTTATAATGTTTTAATTATTTATATCACAGGTTATAGTCTCGCAAATATACTTATTAGACCCTCACCACTAGTAGGTAGCCACTAGAAAACATGGAGTCATGCCTGAGGACATGTGGTGACCCTTCTCAATCACGTGAGGGAGAACTGGTCTGCAAATGTTACACCGACAAAAAAATTTCCTTATTTAATTGTATAAGATTTTCTCAACCAAAATAATCTAAAATTCAAAAATGTGGCAACTTATTTCCACTTTTTATTGATAATGACTGTTATATTATTTTATGTAAAGAACAAATACTAAATTACACTCTCTTTATTTTTATGTCTCTAATTTTTTTCAATGTGATAAAAAGAGTTAGTGTTATGTTTTAAATGGATAATTTAAATATTAATTAATTGTTTCTATTTTTTTTATTTTTAGTAATGGAATAATTACCTTAAATTCTTACACAATTCTGATAATGTGTTTGTTTAAGTAGTACAAAAATCAAGTAAGTGATTTTAAAAACATAAAAAGTGATATTTTTTTGTTGTTCTATGGTGGTCCATGAATTTGTAACGTTAATATAATATATTAGTCTTGTTTTAAAAGTATATAGTTAAACTAAATTACAATATTGATATTTTTAATTTCAAATTATTTGAATAATCACGGAAATGATTTTAATTGTATTTTATGTTAATAATATTTTATTAAATGATTTAAAATTAATTAAAATAATATCATTGGACAATTGAATGGGATATGGTTGATAAAATAAAAAATGTTCCATTTATTGGTCACTTTTCCATTTATAATATCATTATTGACCAATAATCATTAGAAAACTTTGTTATCATTGTAATCGTTAAAAAGGTTCATAAGAGGCTAAAACTAAGAGATAAGGGTTAAAAATCATCCAAACTTCTATAAATTTGATTTTATGAGATTATTTATAATTACTTCCCTCATATATATGAAAATAGAAATTTTGTTCCAATTTCCATGAAAATAAATTTATATTAATTTTACTTTTTAAGTAATTCTAATTGTGACCCTCTCTTCTCTTATATAAGGAAACCACACCTACTCTTTTCCTCACGCTAATTAAACCATTTATCACAACCAAGATCTACATAATAAACAATAAATCCTATTTCCACTAATCCCATATGTCTTATTCTCACTAAAATACTATCTTTGAAGTTATAAGCTGAATGTATTCTTCTAAAGATGACATATGACTCTAAATCATGTTATTTAATTTTATTACTTATTCTACCTCCATCCAATATATCCTAACAATTGTGATATAATAAAATCATTACTTATCATATAATAATATGTTATTATTTTGATTTAATAGCCTTTTTGAACAACCTTTCTATCAAATTTTAATTGAAACCATCATTCTTGTGTACGTGCGGACTACTTCCTCACGAATTGATGTATTTTCATTTCTTATCACTAAATTTCATGGATGGTTATAATGATGATTTAATATATATATATTTATATATATTAATTAAATAATAATTATTTTTTAAACATTATATATCAATTATCTTCATACCATTCCAATCATTAAAAAATATAATCATCACACGTGCGTACGTACAGACTACCATCTCTATATAGTGGTGTACATCGTTTTTCAAAAATTCATTTCATGGATGGTCATGGGAATGGAAATAATAGTGTTATTTGATTTTAATAATAGTATTATTATTATGTAAATGTTTTATTCTATTTTATTTATTTATTTCCATCCAACAAAATGTCATAACAATACTCATGGGTTTGTCTATAGTTCCTCCTTGAGAGATGATATTATCCTTTTTTTCATGATTTCATTTCATGGATGAATTTAAAATTTTATTTTACATATGAATAAATGATCTAAGAAATAAAATAATAATATAATAATATAAAATTCAATTTTTTGAGAATAATAGGACAGATAGGGAAGACATACCTCATGGATTCTCAAATAACTCACATCAACCAACGAAGATTTGGGAAATTAATCCCAATTTCATGATGGATATATATGAAATACAATTATAACATGTCATAAAATATAAATATAGCATAAATTCACATGATAAATGATTATTTTCAAGAAAATATGGGTATTTATAGAATATCAATTAAGAATAATAAGAAACACAAACTTACTTTTGAGAATCTAGATCAAATGGTTAAAGATCCATTAAAATCCATCATTGAGAGGAAATGTTTCCCAAAAATCACAAAGATGGGTATCTTTGGTTGAGCTCCTAATCCAATGTGAGAATAATGATTCAATTGAGGTATTTATTGGGTCATAAAATGAAAATTCAGATTAATAAAAACATATAGAACAATTTGGCCACATAGTTTAACAAATTGTGCATCAAACGTGCATCCATTTCTGTGACTAGAAGAGCTATATAGTTCAGCCACACAGTTTAACAAACCATGAAAAAACTATACATAAACCTACTCTCCTATGTTTCATTGTTTTATGGATAGGTTTCATGGTTATTAATGACTTTCCACATAACCATGTGTCCACCTATATGACTCAAACATATAGTATTCTTAGGCCAACCTACAAAGTTTTCTCTAACCATGTGATAACCATGAATAGGAAACAAAACCTTTAATTATTTTCCATATTTTAATTAAATAACCTATGTTATGACCCACAAAAAATATGATCAAAATACATGAATGTGTTTACTTTAAAGTAGATGTTATAATGTTACAATTCTCCCCACCGTAAACACTTTTTTGAAAAAATAATTTTCAAGAAGACTCCATGGAAAAGAGGTGAGGATACAACTCTCTTATCAATGTGTCACACTCCCATATCTATAGAGTTTTGTATCCATTATCCAATGTAACATTAACTAAAGGTTATGATTTTCAATGAAGAAAAGTTATATGAGAATCGAATCTCCATATCTGATGCTCAGTCATGGACATATTAGGTTACGCATCAAGGTCCCACCCATTCAAGACATGAGAAGGTCCTCAAAGATAATTATTCCGCTGTAAGACAGGAAACATTTCATGGATCGATAACATCTTTGTGTTTAGTTAAAAATGGTAAGCCACCTTTCTAATCCACTCAACAACCTCAAAGAGTCCCATGTGTCTTGGTGCCAAATTTCTTTAATTTTTGAAGCCTTCAATGATCCAAATGAGGTTAGGCTCTCAAAAAACCATGGTCATCAACTAATAAATCAGAAGGAATACAATGAAGATTGAAATATAACATAAAATTGGTATGCACTATAACAATTATCAAAAGTGTCAACTAAATCATTATCATCCTCCCTTTGATGAAATTGTGTCCCATAATGGAGGATTCACCAATCCTTGACGAACAAATCATATATTTTCAAGGTCGACCATACATGGCCTCATGTTGTGCCATATCAATGGATGGATGGTAACTATTATTATAGAAAACATATATTAACCCTAAAGGAACAATACCAATTTCTTATTAATTAAACGAACACAAGAACAAATCATGCCCTCTATAATTTGTATAACTCATTCTATCTGACAATCAGTCTGAGGATGGTACACTATGATCAACTTAACATCGGATGTCATCTATTCATTGAGGTCTCTCAGAAAAATGTGAAATTGGGATCCATATCAGAAATTTTGGAATATATAACTATGTGAAATATTATTATCTCCTGCACATACAGATTTACCATGTTCTAAAATTTGATTGTATCATGAATGAGAATAACAAGATTATAATTTTCCAATCAGTCAATCATTACAATAATAAAATTATTTTATTGAGTTGTAGATGACGACCTATCCAAAAAACCCATCTAAATATCATTCTACATCCATGTTTTCATAATAAAATTATGAATAAAACTAGAAGGCTTTGAATGGTCGACCTTAATTTTCATTCAAGTATAAAAATGAAGAACCAAATCAGTAATGTATCATTTCATAAATTTCCACTGGAAAAAAACCTCATATCAAAAAAAAAATTCATTATGCTTGGGTTTACTTCCCATAGGGAATGTGGAAAATACCCCTCACAACCTTCAACATTGATAACTCGAACAAATATTTTTTCGAGGATCAAAGGATGCAGTAAATTCATCAATGGTCTCACCACCATATAAATCATCCATAATGCCTCAGAACTCCAAATTCTATTTTTATTTCCAACGAATCATCTAAAAAATAGAGTATTTCAACTGAATACATGATAAAAAACATTGGTTTTATTTTCTCAAAATACTAAATGCATACAAAAAATGAGATCTATAAAATTAAATTCCTCATAAAATTCTATCATTACATAAGATAGAATTATCTTACACAGAGCATCAATATGAAACATTCCCTTTCTAGTGGCATAAACAATAAAAAAGTAAAAAACACTAATGCTATTCCACCACTAAACTTTGTCAAAAGATCATAACATTTTTTTAGAGGATATGACTAAATATTTTATTATTTCTATTGATGGTATCCCTTTTTTTAAAAGGTAATGTATGTAAATCGTAAGAGCGTGTATGAAAATTGTGAGTTTGATATCATGTAAGGGATAACTTTTCTTATGAGGATTAAGATAATGAGAACCGTAATCTACCATGTGACCACCACTCATATGAATGTATCCTAACCCGAAACTAGATGCATCACAAAATACATCATATCCATGCATAGATTCTAAAAGAGTAAACATTGGTGTTAAAGGTAAACAAAGCTTGAATACATCATAGGAAGCATATAATTTTGAATCCCAAACAGTCCTTACTCTCTTCCAAGAGAGACCAGTCAATATAGAAACCAACTTTAATAAATATTTTAGGAACCAGTGATAATACCCTCCAAATCCCAAGAAGTATTGAGCCTAAAATATTTTATATATTTCCACCCATATCATAACAACATTAACCCTATCACGATAGACTAAAATACCATGTTTGGAATCCATGTGTCCTAAGGAATTTTTCTCTTGAATCTAGAAGATTCATTTTTAATGTTTGGCATAAAGTCTTGGTTTTCTCTAGGTTCCTAGAACAACTCCCAAATGATTCACATGATCCTCCTTAGATTTATCATGAACTATGTTGTCAGCCATAAATACCATAATGAAATAATCAGGGAACTGATGGCAAATTATCTATATCCATTCCATAAACATAGAATTATAATTATTAAAACCAAAATCCGTAAAAGGATACTCATAATAGTCATACATACTTATAGAAGATGTCTTCGGGGTATCTGAATCCTTGATTGATTTTTTGTGATAATTAGAACAAAGCAAAATTTTTGAGAACCACTTACACCATTTCAGTTGGTCGAATATATTTTTCAATATGGGGTAATAGATACCTTTACATAACCATAAACGGAATGATATTTTGGTAATAAATACTTAGGAAAAGGTTTCCCTCAAATTTATTGGAAAAATCCCTCGTGTTTCTCATGGTGCCACGCCAGGTCATATGAATCCTTTAAAATATAGTCATCCAACTAAGTCTTTACTTCATAAATTAAGCTGGTTTTATCTAAGATGATTGAATAAATATTGGTTGGGTATGTAGAAACAAGTAAATAGAAATATCAACATATATCACATGTGGAAACCAGAAAGTTCATATAGAAACCCATCAGGAAACTCATCTCCTACTGGAGGAAGATCACAACATAAATATTCCTCGTCCAGTTAAAATAAAAAAAATGGATATCATCCAACCAACCTCTAGAAGTGGTGGGAAAGATAAACATGACATTGGGTCATATTATCCCCAAATTTCATGACACAACCCATCAGGGGTATTAAAGAAGACTCGTAGAAGATAATAGTCGATATAAGATTTATGAGAAATCAATGAATCCTTCCTAAGAATGACATTTCAATGTTTCATATCTAGAAACAAAATTTCTCAACAGGCTCAATGTATGATATCTAAAAATTAAAAGAGGGACATCCGAGACTCTTTTCTTTTTTTATCCTGAGAGGCATAGAAATCCACATTATATAATGCATGAGCTCAGAAATAAGATTCATTATTTTAATACTATGTGTAGATATGAAGGAATGAGATGCACTAGTATCAAATAAAGTAGTCTCTAATGATGAAGTCATGGTAACGATATCTCTCACTATCATTGGTCTATTATTATATTTCCCAAGAGACTCATATACTACATAAAGAATATTATTTCCTGATGCATGTACCTTGAACCACCATATTCGTGAGGCATCTGACAACGCCATAGATCCTCCTAGTACTGTTGAGCTCATACCAATATGCAATGTTGTAAAAACTTGGATAAACTTCTAGAAGTAACCTAAACATCTTCAACGATATAGATCATAGGTCCCTCTATAAAATAATTCTCTGAGTGCCCAACCTTTCTAGATTGGAAACCAATCAGTAGTATTTTACAAGATACATCATAAGAAATACTGAGAAAAGGCATTATAATTTACACTATAAGAGTCATATAAAATACCCTTCCCTTTAAAGTAACCACTCAAGCTACCATTGGCAGAATAAGGATCTCCCATCAACCCTGACTTAAGAAGAAAATCACATTCCACTATCAAAGCACTATCCAAAACATATTCATATGAGAAGAGCTTCAGAATGAAAACTAAGATTGAATATATTCTTGGAGACCTATATCAAACCTCTGGGATTTTGGTTTCTCATTCGATAATACCTCATCTGAGAAATGAACACGTTTTTCATAGTGATAAGTACATTATTTCACTATCTATTCACTTCAATCAATGTTAATGAAATCCACTGAAGTATCCAACACTATTAATTTCATATATAACTTTTCTAATAAAAGAGACATGATTTTTTCCACAATAAGACTACATGTTCCCTTCTAGGACTTAAAAATCCTAAAATCATTTTCTATTCCATTCATGTTTGAATATGTTACATTTCACCGTAATAGATCATCATTTTACTGTACAACCACTACATCTTGAAAGGAAACGGGTAAAACTAATTGGGATAGATCTTGAACCACATGTATAATAACCACTATATTGTTTTTATTAAATAGATGGTTCACTTGTTATGGTTCATTAGGATCTCCCTCTAGATTTCAGTTTGAATTACTTTTTTTGGGGTTGAATACTACAAAATATCAATAGATAATAAGGGATATGTCAGTAAAGAGACTTGATATCAACACTATTAATTAAAATTCAATTGAAAAAAAACCTCAAATCAATTTTTTAAAGACTATAATCATAACAAGTTACTCCTCAAACACATTTTTTTATAATAACCTATGGTATCTTGAAGACTGATATGATGATAGATGGCCAATAACTCACTCATAACCTACCTCTTATGTCTGGAAAATATTGTCTTTTGTCTACCAAGACATCCAAAACTACATACCCACATCCAACTAAGGAAAAAATCACATGTGATACAAATTTTTCACAAAGAAACCTACATAAACCACATAAATAGTACCTAAATCAATCCTAATAGGGACCAAATGGCATTCCCAATCCCCATGGGATGGTGAATTGAACCTAGAAATCCCATCAAATTAAGAGGGAATTATTTTTCCAAAAGGGTAAATTATCAAGAAAACGCAGTAGAAAAGAATTGATAAACATTTTGTATTCCAAATACTCCACAATATAAAGACACAATTAGTAGATAGATACATGTCCTAAAATTGGTACATCAACCAAATTTATCACATCAATCTGTTAAGACAACAACCAAGAATCTCTATACACAAAGTGTATCACATGCTCCATTGGCCACTACCAACTCTAAAGGTCCTACTAATCAAGAACATCTACCACCTTTATGTGGTTCCTATCCTTTCCTTGAAATATTCATACAAAAGGGTAAACCAACCAATGGAAAAGTAAGGTGTGAAAAAAACCCAGTAAGATCTCACCAAGTATTCCATATGAAATCCATATAATATAAAACAATTATTATCAATTTTATATATGAAGTGCCCAGATCAGTGTGAATCACTGAGAGGGGGAGGGGGTGAATCAGTGATCCTTTAAAACTTATTACTAATTGATTCTTAATCAATTAAACCTCTATGGCTTGTTAAGGCCTCGATCCACTCTTCTTATGTCTCTCAACCTTTCCCGGATAATGCAGTAATGAAAAGGCACAGGACATAAGGATTTACAAGGTTCGGCACCAAAGGCCTACATCCTTGCCATGATCTCCCAGCATGGATTCTCCCATTATAATCTGTCAGTATTACAATGGTCGATACAGCTTCCCACCGTATCTCTCCTGAGTCCCACAGGAGGGTCTTTATACTGCATCCCACAGTGTTACCAGAGTCCCACTGGCCTGCTCCAGAATCCCACTGAAGACTTCTTCCACCCTGAGTCTCACAGGGGGCTTTTCCTGGCTGCTCAAGTCACACGAGTAGCTCTTCTTCTTGTTCAGCTCTTCAAGTATCTTCAGCAGTCTGGGATAAAGACTGCTGGCCTTGCTCTGTACCTCTGATCACTTGTGATGATCAGGTCTTCTCATCTTGCTCAGGATTTATCTCCTTCTTCTCAGGATGACCTGGCCTCTCTCTTCAAGAATCTTCAACAGCCTCTGAAAAGGTCTGTTGTTCTTGCTCAGCAATCTTATGATCACTTCACTTGATCAGGCTCTTCTCAATTACTGAATACTCAGACAACTGATGTCTTTAACTTCAGTCTGGTCCAGTCTCACTCACTTCAACTTCATGCACTGAGTGCATGGAAGCTCTTCATCCTCATGCACTGATAGCATGGCCTTCTCAATTCTTCAATAACCTCCTAGTCTTGGACAACTCAAATGCACACAAGCAGATTTGACTTGTTTACGTGTGCACGTGCATGCATGCAAGCATGCACTCCCCTTTCTTTCTTCTTGGTGCAATAAACCCACAAAGGGTGTAATCACTTCAAGCACACACCTTCTCACTTGAACTTCACACTTTTGTTCAATGTGTTTACACACTTAAATGTGTGTTATACTTTGTGTGAGTCTTCTTCTTCTTCTAAGTGTGTCCACTCCTCTTAGAGCACACACATAGGTTCGGCCAACTTGTTTCTTGTTTGCACACACACACTCAAGGTGTGTTCTTCAATTTTCATACACAAGGTTCTCCACCTTTCACACAACTAGGTGTGGTCTTTGGCCTTATTCACTTACACACACTTGGCTACGGCCTATTCCACTTGCACACACTTCCTCTCAGCCTTTTCACTTCACACACAATGTGTGGTCTTCTTAGCACTTGGCACACACTTAAATGGACATAGGGTGTTCTTGTTCTTCAAAATGTGCACCCACATAAGGCAACGGCCTTTACTTGTTACAACCACCAAAGGCTACGGCCTTCACTCCACTTAGCACACACAAGGAAAACTCAAAGGAGTCGCGCAAGGGGGTGTGTCCACTCTCAACAGCCGCGCAAGTCCTTAGTGCAAGGGGCAGTCGCGCAAGGTGCATGAGCACCGCGGGGTGCGCATGTGCAACACCCACGGAAACTTCCTCCTGCCGCACAAGTATGCGGGCAGTGAGGGTGCCCATCCTCGAGCGCGCAGATTCAAGCGGCTCGGGATCTTCCTGTCGCGCAAGATAGGCGCGCAGGGGACTCCTTCAGGACCTCGGGTGGTCCCGAGAACTTCAGCCGCACAAGTGGGTTGTGCGGGGCTTCTTCTTCGCGAGGCACAAGGGTGCTCTCATGGGACGTCAGGTTTTCAACAAAGGATATACAAACAGATTGAGAGCCTCTGGCTCTTCTTTTATAGGCAGAGGGAGATGCCATATCTTCCGTGGGAATTAAACTTGATTCCCCGAAGATTTCGGGTTTTCAATATTTTCTCCAAATCTTTATTTTCCTTTCCTATTTCACCACGGGCTCATTTATTTTTCATTTCCTCTACGTGCATGCGACTTAGAACGCATGCACGACCTTCGTTTAGGTCCAAACCATGCAGAAAATAAATCACGTGGCCTCGCACCTCCAGTTGCTTCGGCCAACCTCGAAATCTCCCATGCGTTTCATGCAAATGTAATTTTAAGCATGAATGTGATCAGTAGAGCCAGACGATCTCCATGGAGGTCTCGGTTTTCTCAGAGGTGGCCGGGAACTCAAAAACCATGCTCGGGTGGCGCCTAGTTCTGCAGGGACTCGCGGGTGGCTTCGAGCGAGCTCGAGGTAGGAGATAGACCGGGAGCCGTTGGATCGGGCGAATGAAACACATCGGACGGCCGCGATCAGAACAGGAGCGGCGCGATGCGATGAGCGGCGGAGATCAGCCGCGCCATCACTCGGATGGCCAGGATGCGCTCCTGGAGATTTTTCCGCGTCCCACATCGAAACGGGGCGCGGTTTTGCCGCGGCTTATAACCCTAGTGCTGTCGCTCAACTCTCAGTTGCACTTCTCCCTCCACGGTGCCACCCCGCACCGTGTTCTCTCTGCGGGCGCGCTCTTCACCCACTCTCTGCTCCCTGCGGGCGCGCTACTGGCGCCCGCTATGCTTCCTCGGGTGCGCGGGCTTCACCACCGTGTGCCCTCAGGGGCTTATACATGGCCCCTGCCGTGCTCCTCCGGGCGTGCCCCAGGCGCCCATGCGGTGTCCTACGGGTGCGCCCCTGCCTCAAGGATGCTGCCCTGGCCTTGAGGGTTCCCCATGGGCGTGGTGACCTTGAGTCCCACATGAGCCTTGGGTGATGACCCTCGGCTGGCCTTCCTTGGTGGCTATTTTTTGCTAAGTAAAACACTTAGGACTTTGTGTAAAAACAAAGTATCCAAGTGAAAATGCCAAATGCCACAACTCTTCTTCTTCTCATCTCCTCTTCTTTATTTCTTCTTCTTCATTAGAATTCCTCCAATTCTCTTCAACATTTATTCAATACATAGAATGTGGAATTCCCGAAGGTTCTTCATCTTCAACCGAAGCTCCTGAATCAAATAATTCTTCAACATGCTTCTATGATCCAATAAGAGGTCAAGTTGGATCACATTCACATTGTCATGCACTAAGAATTAGTACATGGTCTTCTTCAGCTCACTTCATCCACTTAGAAGTTGTGGATGGCTCTCTTCATCTCCTCATGCATTGTCTTAACAATGCATGGTATTCTAACATTGTTGTGACATTGTATCCACTTGATACAAGTTCTTTGAACTTAAAA
The DNA here is from genome assembly GCA_963277665.1 of Viscum album. Classification (NCBI taxonomy): domain Eukaryota; kingdom Viridiplantae; phylum Streptophyta; class Magnoliopsida; order Santalales; family Viscaceae; genus Viscum; species Viscum album. The sequence goes on along the minus strand of OY728162.1, from coordinate 1,367,287,317 downwards.
AACAGTTCAACAATCGTCTGATGTAACTAGAGAATGTTTCAACCACATCTCCTATGCCACTTAGTGAATCTCCTAAGTGACATGCATCTTGGTACTATGGCCATTCTCTCTTCATCACCAACACCATCACAACCTTTTTCATTCACATATTGACATTCCTTGACTTCCATTCATTCCAAGACAACCTCATTCCTCATTGACAACAAATGCAACACAGTGCACATCAATCTCCCCCTTTGTATTTGTTGTCAATATCACAACTTCAGCACATATGAATGGGTCAATATGTGTGCCCAATCTTTTCTCCCCCATATTGGCAATCAAATGCAAAGGTGTGGTGTGGTTCTCTTTCAAAAATCTCTTCCTCCCTCTGAATAGCATCTTCTTGAAAAGCAATAAGAGAGGGATGATGTCACATGTTCACTTGAGCAATGAACCTTTAGTGAATCAGCTCTAAGTCTACTTGGGCTAACCCGGTGTAGAAAACAAGAGTGATGTAACCAAGGAACTAAATGCTATCCATCATTCACTGTACATGTGAGATCATGCTTCAGGGGTTTGAAATTTTCAGATATTCAATGAATTTTCTAAATCCTGCACAACTTCACAAAACTCATTAGAAAGTTCAGTGCAATGATAAAGCTCCCCCTTTCATCCATTTGCCTTCAATCCATACTCCCCCTTAATTGACAAGATAAACTCAATTAAGAAACAAGGGATGAAAGTATGATTGGAATACCTTCACTTTTCTCAAGATGATATTAAATCTTAGAATACCATCTTCTCCAGATTGGCTCCCCCTCAAGGGGTGCACTCCATTCTTTCCAAACCATCCTCCAGTTGAGAATGATCATCATCTTCAATTCCCTGCAATGTCAGCACATGTAAATACAAGTGATTAGGGAATAAGATGGAACCTCCTTGATTCATCAATGTGAACAACATGGTTGAGAAAATTCTCTCAACCGAGATGTCCCATTTTCACCATTCTTCACACTTGCACATTTGACCTTAAATGATGTTTGTGCTGGTGTGGATCTCAACACATCTTCATGTGAAATATTCTTCTTCCCTTTTGCTTTAGCAATTGCCAGAGCTTCATCTTCAACTCTTTGTAGTTCTCTGGCAAGTTGCAACTGATGTGGCCATATAACAAGTAAATCATTTGGAAGAGTGGCCCCAGTTCTGGAAGTTCCACATGGTTCATTAGATGCTGTCAAGCTACCTTTCTTAGGAAACTTGTTTTCAATCAATCCCTTCTTCTTCTTCTGGATTGATTGTCTTTTTGAGTCCATTCTGCTTCTATTTAATTTCATGGCTTTTTTACAAAGATCCATGATATGTCCTTTCTTCCCAAAGTAGAAGCATGTTTTCTTGGTGGTCCTTCTGGATGCATCACCCTTCTTGGATTTAGACTCCAAGGACTTCACTTCCTTTTTCAAAATCTTCTTGGGAGCATCTTCCACTATCTTATGCTTGCTTCCCAAGGATTCCATTTTAGCCAGGTTCAGTGATCTTCTCTTCTTTTGAGCTCTGGATATAGTTGGAGATTGACATGTATCTATTTGACCACTTTTGCACACATCCCAGATGTTATCAAGCAATCCAAATCTATTTGCAGTAAACAGATGTATCTGGACCTGTGGATGCTGCTTCTTTTCTTCTGGCTTTCTCCCCCTTGGCATGGGATTCCATTGTGCTTTGACATTCAGTGGATTGTACCAACAATCCTTTGCACAGTGCCCATACTTATTACAACACCAACACTGACCCACAAATCTTGACCTCTTCAGTCCTTCTGATTGTTGGGTACTTTTCTTGACTTGCTGTGTTGTTTCAGTAGAGCATTCTTTCTTCACTGTCTTCATCCATACGTGTTTGGATTTATTCTTCCATCCTGCACTTTTAATAGAAACACATTTAGAAGCATGAGTACAAGATGGTATGGATGGTACCTTATTTCTAGAAGATGTTGCCCTTTTATTAGAGGATGTCTTTCTTTTAGAATCATCCTTCTCAAAGCTCACTTGAGTGGCAACATTTCTTCTTTTAGCTGACTGGGAGGATTCAGCTTTGGGTGATTGTAGATTTTTTAATATCACCTCTAGTTCTAAGTATTTCATGTTGAGGGAGTTCTTCTCATCCTCAACAGTTCTTAGCTTTCCTTCCCAATTCTCCACCAGTTGTTTCATCTGGTCTTCATGCACCTTCTTCAATTCTTGCAATGAGTTGTCAAGCTCCTTCACCGTGTTTACTTTGTCTTCAAGTTGAGCATCTCTGACATTCATTGAAACATTGTGCCTCTTTTCCAGTGCATGGAAAACATCTCTGACCATTATTTTAAAGAAATCTTTCTCAGAAAGGATCCTTTGCAATTCTTCAGCAGTGTCTTCATATCTATCATTGCAAAGAGAAACAGTTTCATCTTTAGCCTTCACCATCTTTCTGAGAGTGTTGGTTATGCCAACCCTTTTAGCCAACTGATCTTCCATTGTATTGGCTTCTTCTTCGAGCTGTAATTTTTCTTCTTGAAGTTCAAGGATGCCTGTAGCTATACACATTGCCACTTCCTTGGGGACTGCCTTCTGAAGATATTCGATTGCACTTTGATGATCTTTCATTGTTCCAACTTCATCACAACTAGAGCAGGCTTCATCAGAAGAATGATAAAAGGAATTGTCATCTGATGTGACTTTCACATTTCTTTCCATAGAAGGAGTTTCTCTGATTGCAGCAACCTTCTTACTCATCTTATTTGCCTGTTTCTTCATTCTGTTTTTCAGAGTCTTGGCAGATATCTCCATTTGAGGCTGTTCTTTCATTTCCTCAAATCTGCACTCCATATAGACTCTCTTGGATCTTTTAGAGGTAACCTGCCTCTGATACCAATTGAAGTGCCCAGATCAGTGTGAATCACTGAGAGGGGGAGGGGTGAATCAGTGATCCTTTAAAACTTTTTACTAATTGATTCTTAATCAATTAAACCTCTATGGCTTGTTAAGGCCTCGATCCACTCTTCTTATGTCTCTCAACCTTTCCCGGATAATGCAGTAATAAAAAGGCACAGGACACAAGGATTTACAAGGTTCGGCACCAAAGGCCTACATCCTTGCCATGCTCTCCCAGCATGGATTCTCCCATTATAATCTGTTAGTATTACAATGGTCGATACAGCTTCCCACCATATCTCTCATGAGTCCCACAGGAGGGTCTTTATACTGCGTCCCACAGTGTTACCAGAGTCCCACTGGCCTGCTCCAGAATCCCACTGAAGACTTCTTCCACCCTGAGTCTCACAGGGGGCTTCTCCTGGCTGCTCGAGTCACACGAGTAGCTCTTCTTCTTGTTCAGCTCTTCAAGTATCTTCAGCAGTCTGGGATAAAGACTGCTGGCCTTGCTCTGTACCTCTGATCACTTGTGATGATCAGGTCTTCTCGTCTTGCTCATGATTTATCTCCTTCTTCTCAGGATGACCTGGCCTCTGTCTTCAAGAATCTTCAACAGCCTCTGAAAAGGTCTGTTGGTCTTGCTCAGCAATCTTCTGATCACTTCACTTGATCAGGCTCTTCTCAATTACTGAATACTCAGACAACTGATGTCTTTAACTTCAGTCTGGTCCAGTCTCACTCACTTCAACTTCATGCACTGAGTGCATGGCAGCTCTTCATCCTCATGCACTGATAGCATGGCCTTCCCAATTATTCAAGAACCTCCTGGTCTTGGACAACTCAAATGAACTCAAGCAGATTTGACTTGTTTACGTGTGCACGTGCATGCATGCCAGCATGCACTCCCCTTTCTTTCTTCTTGGTGCAATAAACCCACAAAGGGTGTAATCACTTCAAGCACACACCTTCTCACTTGAACTTCACACTTTTGTTCAATGTGTTTACACACTTAAATGTGTGTTATACTTTGTGTGAGTCTTCTTCTTCTTCTAAGTGTGTCCACTCCTCTTAGAGCACACACATAGGTTCGGCCAACTTGTTTCTTGTTTGCACACACACACTCAAGGTGTGTTCTTCAATTTTCATACACAAGGTTCTCCACTTTTCACACAACTAGGTGTGGTCTTTGGCCTTATTCACTTAAACACACTTGGCTACGGCCTATTCCACTTGCACACACTTCCTCTCGGCCTTTTTCACTTCACACACAATGTGTGGTCTTCTTAGCACTTGGCACACACTTAAATGGCCATAGGGTGTTCTTGTTCTTCAAAATGTGCACCCACATAAGGCAACGACCTTTACTTGTTACAACCACCAAAGGCTACGGCCTTCACTCCACTTAGCACACACAAGGCAAACTCAAAGGAGTCGCGCAAGGGGGTGTGTCCACTCTCAACAGCCACGCAAGTCCTTAGTGCAAGGGGCAGTCGCGCAAGGTGCATGAGCACCGCGGGGAGCGCATGTGCAACACCCGCGGGCACTTCCTCCTGCCGCACAAGTATGCGGGCAGTGAGGGTGCCAATCCTCGAGCGCGTAGATTCAAGCGGCTCGGGATCTTCCTGTCGCGCAAGATAGGCGCGCAGGGGACTCCTTCAGGACCTCGGGTGGTCCTGAGAACTTCAGCCGCACAAGTGGGTTGTGCGGGGCTTCTTCTTCGCGGGGCACAAGGGTGCTCTCACGGGACGTCAGGTTTTCAAAAAAGGATCAGCAAAAAGATTGAGAGCCTCTGGCTCTTCTTTTATAGGCAGAGGGAGACGCCATATCTTCCGCGTGAATTAAACTTGATTCCCCGAAGATTTCGGGTTTTCAAGATTTTCTCCAAATCTTTATTTTCCTTTCCTGTTTCACCGCGGGCTCATTTATTTTTCATTTCCTCTACGTGCATGCGACTTAGAACGCATGCACGACCTTCGTTTAGGTCCAAACCATGAAGAAAATAAATCACGTGGCCTCGCACCTCCGGTTGCTTCGGCCAACCTCGAAATCTCCCATGCGTTGCATGCAAATATATTTTTAAGCATGAATGTGATCAGTAGAGCCAGACGATCTCCATGGAGGTCTCGGTTTGCTCGGAGGTGGCCGGGAACTCAAAAACCATGCTCGGGTGGCGCCTGGTTCTGCGGGGACTCGCGGGTGGATTCGAGCGAGCTCGAGGTAGGAGATGGACCGGGAGCCATTGGATTGGGCGAATGAAACACATCGGACGGCCGCGATCAGAACAGGAGCGGCGCGATGTGATGAGCGGCGGAGATCAGCCGCGCGATCACTCGGACGGCCAGGATGCGCTCCTGGAGATTTTTCCGCGTCCCACATCGAAACGGGGCGCGGTTTTGCCACGGCTTATAAACCTAGCGCTGCCGCTCAACTCTCAGTTGCACTTCTCCCTCCACGGTGCTGCCCCGCACCGTGTTCTCCCTGCGGGCGGGCTCTGCGCCCACTCTCTGATCCCTACGGGCGCGCTACTGGTGCCCACTATGCTTCCTCGGGTGCGCGGGCTTCACCAACCCGTGCCCACGGGGGCTTATACACGGCCCCTGCCGCGCTCCTCCGGGTGTGCCCCAGGCGCCCATGCGGTGTCCTACGGGTGCGCCCCTGCCTCAAGGATGCTGCCCTGGCCTTGAGGGTTCCCCGTGGGCGTGGTGTCCTTGAGTCCCACATGAGCCTTGGGTGATGACCCTCGGCTGGCCTTCCTTGGTGGTTATTTTTTTCTAAGTAAAACACTTAGGACTTTGTATAAAAACAAAGTAACCAAGTGAAAATGCCAAATTCCACAACTCATTCTTCTTCTCATCTCCTCTTCTTTATTTCTTCTTCTTCATTAGAATTCCACCAATTCTCTTCAACATTTATTCAATACATAGAATGTGGAATTCCCGAAGGTTCTTCATCTTCAACCGAAGCTCCTGAATCAAATAATTCTTCAACATGCTTCTATGATCCAATAAGAGGTCAAGTTGGATCACATTCACATTTTCATGCACTAAGAATTAGTACATGGTCTTCTTCAGCTCACTTCATCCACTTAGAAGTTTTGGATGGCTCTCTTCATCTCCTCATGCATTGTCTTAACAATGCATGGTCTTCTAACATTGTTGTGACATTGTATCCACTTGATACAAGTTCTTTGAACTTAAAGAACAGTTCAACAATCGTCTGATGTAACTAGAGAATGTTTCAACTACATCTCCTATGCCACTTAGTGAATCTCTTAAGTGACATGCATCTTGGTACTATGGCCATTCTCTCTTCATCACCAACACCATCACAACCTTTGTCATTCACATCTTGACATTCCTTGACTTCCACTCATTCCAAGACAACCTCATGCCTCATTGACAACAAATGCAACACAGTGCACTTCAATATATAACATCAAATAAATATATTTACAAAATTTATAACAAAGTACACCATTTAAATCATATAAAAGGGTAGTAAATAAATATTACAAAAATGAATTTCCATCAATATAGGTAGATATGAAAATATTTTTTAAAATTGGCAAGAAAAATCATTTATATCAAACATGTATTAATAATCATTTCTATAAAACATTGGAATGCATAATCATTTACAATAACATAACCATAGTAATAAAACTTAGGGTTAATTAGTTTGGATTTCATGGTTCTGCACAATCTCAATGAAATATGGTTCCAACCATTCACACACTACCTAGATATTAGACATAGGGGGAATATGAGTCTACCCCCAATGTATAACCCCTTCCCTCATAAATGTCTTGTCAGTATTTTCATTGAAAATCCATTTCTGGATATAAATATACATATCATGAATATCCTCCCACCAAACTAAATAGACATCAATGTGCTTCAAGATAATCAATGATACATGGGGTTGTCATTAATTTTAATCAATCTCAAAAACATTCTATTAATCACTTCATTAAACCATATTTTCAAGTTTTAGAACATTCCATTTCGTTTTAAAAACCATTATAAAAATATTTTCCTAAAAAAACAAGGATTTAAAATAAATTATTTTAATTTTGAATCATAACAAAATTAATGACTTCTTCTTCTCAAAATTCATTTCAAAACACAAGCTTCAAATCACTCAATTAAATTCAATATCATTTTCTATAAATCAATATATTCTTTCAAAATCCATTTTAAAAATGATTTTCATCACACCGACCATGCCATTTAAAAATAATTTATTAAATAATCAAACATATTTTTTTTTGATGTTAATCGTAAATCCATTTCATATTTAGCAATCAATAACATTTTCAATTGACCAAAATTTCGTTACGAAAAAACCTACTTCAATTCACAGTCCGGACGAACACTAATCAAGGGATGCACCAACATAGTGTTTATGGATAGAATCAATAAATAAAGGATTAAATAAAAAAAATTATCATATAATAATATTTAATTTAATATTTATAAAATAATGGGAGAGAGAGGAAACACATAACTCAATGATTCTTGAGGAACTCAAAATGACCAATGATGATCCCGACAACACATACCAATTACATAATAGATCGATAAGAAATAAAAATAGATCATGTCATAAAACTTATATATATAATCAAAAACCAGATTTTATGATTAAATTCTAGTGAAGAGGGGTAGATATATATATGAATAATTAAAAACAACGAGAAACATGCACTTACCTTTGAGAATCCAGATCCAATAGTCAATGACCCATCAAAATCAATAATCTGGAGGCAATGAATTCCAAAAATCTACAATATGAGTCTAATTGGATGCAATATTATTCGAATATGTAAACAAATAAGGCATTTCAAGTATGTATCTGTTTATAAAATGAAAATTTAGAATAATAAAAAACACATTGTAGGGTTTTTTGGAAAAATTATACAAACTATGTGCCAACCATGTATTCTTTTCTAGGCTATTAGAAGAGATATGTAGTATTTAAAACCATGTAAAAACCATATCTAACCTTTCTGTATCATGTCACATAGCATGAGAGAAGGGCCAAAAGGTTAATATTAATCATGCACTTAATTGTAAACCCTCCTCTATGACTCAACCGTAAGATGTACTGTTTCCTCAGCTGACCCATATAGGTTTCACTAATAGTTCAGAAACCTTTAATAGGTCCAAAAACCATTACATATTTTCTGAAATTCAACCGAAATAATTTATTATATGACCCAAAAAAGATGATCAAAATAAAATAATTTATGTACCTAAAATCAGGTGTGGGGATGTTACGTAAGTGACACAATATTTTTGTTCGATGTTGTATGTTTTGGATGAAAAAAATTGTTTAATGTTTATTAGTATCAAAGAAAAAATGTAATGATTATCTTTTTAATACCAAACATGAGTGTGCGTGTTCGGGAATTTTGTAGAATCAATGAGTTGGCATGTATTTCATAAATTTTCAACACCCTTTTGATTAAATAAAATGATTTTTATTGAAAGGTGATGGTAATGAATAATTTCTAACTTTTTATAAATTTCGGTTTCAATTTTATATTCATTAAATATAGTTTCTAAAAGTTTTGTTTCTAGTGATTTAATAGTTGAATTTTTTTTATTGCAAACTGTGGTTCTATTTGAAATTTTTTTGATCATTTTATTGTTTTGTGTTCAATGTTTTATTCTTTGTATGTCATCATAAAAATGTGAAATTTTTGTTTTTATTTGATAAAAAATATGTTCTTAAAGTTCAAAATGTATATTTGAACATACATTTGGAGTTTTTGGTGAACAAGGTTAAATATTTTCTTTTCATTTAATATTTTAAATTACATTTTTAAATATTTTTGCAGGGTAAATCTATATTTTATCTAAATTTCAAGGCCATATTAAAATTTTTCTTTTCTAAAATTATATATTTTGAAAAATTAGGAAATAAATTAATTAAATTTTCATTAGAGTTATTTTTTAAAAGACTATTGTATATTATTTTAATCTACATAATGTATACTACTCCTATTCACAATGGTTTGGGACCCATCCATTGTGCAACCATCAGTCTTCGTTATCACTAAATGTTATGTTACCATTATAACAGCTACTAATCTCCCATGCTACCACCAGAATAATAATAAATCTATTCTCATATCACCCATTTATTCTACCCCAGTGTTCCCATGTTTTTTCTTATCCCAAAATCACCATCCACCATCATGAGTTCCTTCTGTTACCATCACCCATACCCACTACCACCAAAACATTTACTACCATTGGTGTGTTTGTCTACAAATGCAACTTAATAGAACTACTATTGGTTTTAGATATAAAATAACATATCATCCACCTCTATGATATCATAAACCACTAAAACTGAACACATCTCATGCCAATCTAGAAAAGGAATCTGGGGAAGATACTGCCCAATCATTATAACTAATAATCCTCAATAAGATCCCATTATTTTACATGTACAATTACTTTTGAGTTTTCTCATTTTTATATGGTGGTTGAGGGATTTATTTTTATTTTTAGGCATTAGAGGTGGTTCATATCTTTAAAGAATATTTTTTGGGTCTAAAAAATAGTTTCCATAAACTTTATTGGTTATGTAAATGGGTTGCATGATGTAAAATTTTTTATGTGGGATAAAATCACCATGGTCGATGTGTTTTTTCACATAACTCGTTAAAAAGGGATACACAACATGTAAGGGGCTTACTTGTCGTGTAATTACAAAAGTATAAATTTTAATGGCGTCAGGAGGTTCATTTTGGTTTTATTTTTTCACATAGTCTTTTTTTCTCTTAACCCCCGAGTGACTTTAAATGGTTTGGGGTGATTTTTTCATCTTTGATTTTCGTGGTTTGGTGTTTGTTTCTTCGTATTAATGTTTTTTCTTTGGTTTCCATTCATTCCTCCTTCAAATAAAGTGGTGGATCCTTTTGACAATTTTGGGTTTTGGGGTTGATTTTAATCCAGGTTTTTGGTCCAGATCATTTATGTCGTTGTTTTTTTCAACCATTCGACATCAATTGAGGGTTGTGGTTGCGAGAGATTTCATCAAAAATCATGAGCTATGTGGTCTAATTATAAATTCCCAATGTCTTGATCTAAATTATGTATATGTAATAGTGAAATAGCTATTGTATGTTTTGAAATTGCATCTTGAATTGAATTAATTAATTATTTAATAAACTAATATGATTATCGAATTGATTGAATAATGGGATTATAAATTTGGTCCATTAATGGGATTTTGAAATTAGTTGATTAATGTTATTACTAATGGATTGGTAATGGGAATTAAGGGATGGATAGATTAACCTTAGAGGGTTGATAGTTCGTATGATTAAATGTTGTAAAATGAATTAATGGTGAAATGTTCATATTATTTCCATGTTATTAAATTGATTAACCATGATTAATTTGATAAACATATATGGTGTACCTTATGTGATAAACGTGATATAAGTGATATATGTAATTTATTGACAAACGGGGTATGAGACAAGGATTAATGAACCAACTACCCATAGGGGGATGACATGGATATCTAGTCACCATAATCATGCTTGTGACAATGAATGTGGGATATAGAGTGCTGCTCTAAATACCCATGTGTGATAACAATGAGGTGAGGGATAAAGTCAGATTCTCCAAATACCCACAGGGTGAGAGACATGATGTTATAGGCTGAATGATTTGGCATTAGACAAGAGTTTCATGTATCCTTGATATGAAATTGTAATTAAATGATGTAAAAGATGGTGATTCCTGATAATAAATGGTTCAGACTCTGACATGGGCCAAAGCATGTATTGATGGTTTAGGTGTCATCATGAACTCAGGTAATTATGTTGTTGATTAAATAATAATAAATAATCAATATTTATTAATTGTTCTACAGTACATTATTCTTCATATAACTAAATACACTATTACAGACAAGATATTGTTTAGATCCCATTTGTGGTGGCTTATTGAGTTGTACTCACACTCGACTCGGGCTACCTAATCGTCACTAAAATAAAATTCATAATTACAAGACATGATAAGGGAAATATTACTATGATATATGGCTGAGTTTGGTTGGAGCATGGAGGAGGGATCCAAAAATCATGTTAGGACCCACTTGAGAGTTGTCAGGGTGTCTATTTTTTGTTTGAATTGGACACTTGACACATATATGGAATGACATTTTTACAACATTGGTTTCGTTATTGTTTCCTATTTTGGTTCATCATGTGATGTTAGTATTTATTAATATCGTATGATATATGGTTGTTGGTTATTATCATCTTTTGTTGATTGTTTATTTTATTCATTATGTTACACTGATAGAGTGGGAATAGTCTCCCCACTAAACATCTATTTGACCTTCTCTATTAGTCAGAAGCCTCTAGCATACAGAGAGGTGCACCTACCATCATCTGACCAACTCGCTTATGGTACTGGAATGTGGAACTCACATAAGATGTTACAAAGTGGATTAAGAGCCATTTTCTTTTCTTTTGATTTTTCATACTATTTGGGAATGTTAGACATGTGACCATAAAAATTTGGGCCCTATTAATGAGCTCATATATCGGAGTAGCCAACCCAAGTATAGGGGAAATCCCCAATTACCTAGTTTTGGATTACTGTTATTAATATTTATTATTATAGTGGGATGTAATTTGACCATGAGTGATGAAATTTTTGGGTGATGTTATTGTTTTCTATGATTTTATTCATGTCCTAGTATGGAATGATGGTTGAGTAGACATACATGATTCTAGGAAATCAGAAATTATTGTGACATTTTTTGTTTTTAGGAACGCATGGAAAAGTATGTTTTAGGTCTGTTGTTTAAATGAAAATTATTTTTGATTAATTTTGTAATTTTTATGGAATGTTTCCTAATATGAAATTGATAACTTAAAGACAATTAATAATGTGGTAAATGGAATGGGAAAATGGTTGTCTGAAGAGAAAATTGAATTGTGAAAATGTTAACCCTATGTTAGACATATCCTAGGTGATGGATGGTTGATAGTAGTGATAGTGCCTCGGTTTTGGCCATGTGGGGGGGTTTGGGGGATGGTTTTTTTTGATTTCTGTGAATATATATAATTAATTTGTGATAATAGTGTGTTGTGTGTCCTAAGAATTTTTTTTAGAATTATATAGATATGCATTTATGATGGTCCTTGTTGATAGGATTATACGGGTACATGAATCGAAATGTCACTATTATTGTGGAACTAGAGGATCCTATAGTGATGTGTGAGGAATCCGGAGAGTAGTTTCATGAGAATTTTTCTCACGTTATGCACAATATAGGTTGATGCACACGGAATATTGTGAATATTATGTTTGATCTAACATAATATTTATAGTTTCATCACCCTCTAACTTTCATTGGTATGAGTGGACCTAAGGTTGTTGAGTACTAGATTCAGTCAATCAAGATGTTTCCTGACCACTTATAAAATTCGGCTAAGAAGGTTTTCAAATTGGATGCTTATATGATATGTGATCAAGAGAAACATTTTTGGAAAATATTGGTTCAGTGTGGATAGTTAGAGAATATGGAGTTTAAGGAATTCCATGTGAAATTCATGGAAAACTTTTACCTTGATAACCTCAGAAAGAAGAGGGAAACCATGTTTATGAAGTTGACCCAGGGGAGCTTGTCCATGATGGAGTATGTTGGATGATTTATTGAATTACAGTTATTAGTTACATCATTGGTTTTGGATGAAACTACTACAGTGAAAGGGTTTTAGAATGGGATTAAATGTGATATAACATCTCAGATCAACATCTTTCAGGTGAATTTTTTCTCAAATGTGCTGAATCAGCCTCTCATTTCTAAGGAGAATCTAAAGTATTATTTTAGAAAGATACACTGTTTTTGTTGGATGATCAAGAGGTATCTCTATCATGGGTAGGAAGCATCGCTTTGAAAATTTTAACTAGATTAGTAGAATGTGGAGTGTCTAGGGGAAATGGTTAGTTACATAGTACATTACTCAAGTAATCATCCTCCCATGTAGTGGGTTGGGTCACCATCATAGATAGTTATCTTAGCCATTGGAAGAGTTCCAAGGTTGTAGAATAATGGTACATCTACAAATGTTTCTCAAGAACCCATGAAAAATTGATAATGATAGGGGATCAAGACAGAATCAGAGTGTTGGAGTGGTGTATTCTACCCTATATCATTTTGGAAGTTGGAGTTCTACTAGCAGTGGTGGTTGATGTTGTGGACATGGTACTTCTGGGTAAGAGTGCAGGTATCAGCGGAGTGGTGGAACTCTATGGACTCGAACTGCAACATAGAGAATAGGGGTATGAAAGTTTCATACCATTCAGCCTACACTTGTGGAATGCGAGGTCAGACTATCGATAGTCATATGTGCTATTCTTATAGTTTCTATTCTTTATAGCACCTTATTTGATACTATTATCACTCAATAACATATATATAAGAACATCTTGTGAATGATTTAAGACTGAATTTGTAGTTTCTGAGTGGGGTTAGGATTATCGACACACTGCGGGGAGTATGGTTGAGAGACATCTATTTATGGAAGGGAATTTCTCTCGAAGTTGGGGAGTATAGTTTCATTTGGGATCTTTACATCCTTTATTTTCTAGGTTTTGACTTGATATTGGATATGTATTTTCTAGTATTATACTATTACCACATAGATTTTAACCATTGAAAGTGACCTTTACATCTTCTGAGGGTGAAAATTATGTTCATCGTGTATATTGAAATATCAATTCGGGCCATGCTGGCCAGTTCATCAGCAAATGGGGAATATCACCGCCGAAGTTTCAAGTCTTCTCCTAAATGATTTGGGTGGGAAGCCTGATGTATTTCCACCCATATCATATCAGTTCCATGATTTGTTTCGTGATGACTTCTTAGTGTTTCCACCTGATATAGATGTTGATTTTGTGATTGAGTTCATTCCTAGAGCATAACTAGTTTCCATTACACCATATAAAATGGAAGAAAAAATATTCAAGACCATAATACATAATTAGAATAGTTTATGGATAAGGGAGTTATTTTTCCATGTATGTTTCCTTTGGGTTCCCTAGTTTTGTTTTCTAGAAAGGCTGAAAAAACCTTTCGTGTAAGTATTGATTTCCTAATTTTGAAAAAAATGTCATTGAAGAACCAATATCCTCTTCCTCGTATCAATGATCCCATTAACCAATTGAGTGGAGCATGTGTGTTCTCCACGATCTACATTATATTAGGGTATCATTATCATAGAGTTCTACCTTATTATATAACATGAACTACATTTATATGCAAGTATATCCTTAATGAGTTTGAAGTGATTCCATTAAAAATGATGAATTCCATGACAATGTTTATGGCCATGAATAAATGAGTTTTCCAACCATAATTGGATTAGTTTTTGGTCATTTTTTTGATTAAATCTTTATGTACTCCAAGACACATTCCCTTCAAGCCCAACATTTTCACACCATCTAGATAACATTAAGAGATAAACTTCTATACATAAATCAATGTAAGTGTCAATTCTAGATTTATAAGGTACATTTATTGGGTCACATCATCTCATAGGAATATGTCTTAGTAGACCCAGATAAGCTGTAGGAAGTTATTTATTAGGAGCAGCCAAATAATTTTTTAGATATCTCTACCTTTCTAGATTTATAATGATACTATCGGTGGTTAATCCATAACCATTCCCCCTTGTCAGCACTAATTTTAATTTTGAGGAGTAAGGGATTAATATTTTAATGGTCTAGGGAGTGTGGGAACTTTTTACAGGAGTTAATGAACTGTTTGACTACCACACTGATCTTTATCCCACCCAATCCAGGTAATGAGAATACAATGTTTTAGGATGTGTATGAGAGTGTTCTTAGAGTAGTGCTAATCTTGGGGGATTATGTTTTGGCATATAGGTCATTGAATTTGAGGCCACATGATTGGTATTTCCCTACTAATGACCCCGAGTTAGCTGTAGTGGTTTATGCCTTAATGTTTTGGATGCATTATTTGATGGGAGAAAATTTTACTGTGTATATAGATCAATTGAGGTCCATGTTTAACATTTCACAATTATATTTAAATATCGGGTTGGGGTGGTGAGTTTTATACATTATGTCTGTAACACCCTAGGTAAATAAAGAATATGACATTTTCATATTTATCCATATTTTTGAATAAAATATTAATATGTCAATAAAGGGGAGGCTATGCTCGATGTCGTACCCAACACACAACAACGAGTTTCTTGGGAATTTTACGTTGCACTCTAATAATAAAATTATATTATTTTAATTGGTATTTAACATGTAGCCGTTGTATTGGAAATAATGGATAGAAATAACTAAAATATGATTATATATGTTTTTAAATGTTTTTACATTTATCCAATAGAGGATAGAGGCTTAAAATACGAAAAGAATTCAATTTTAGGCGTATATGCACTAGTTTTCACTAAAGGTTCACTTATCACCTTTTGATGTTGAACCATCATCAAATGTAGTTTTGTTCACTCTTAAACATTATTTTGGACCAAATAAAACTCTTATTAAGAATCGGGACATCAAAATTTACTTTGTGTATATTTTTGGTATCTTTCCGATAAAGTTCATTTTTTTAATAAATAGTGTAAAATGTTGTATTTTAATTCAAAACCTCTGTTTAATCTAATTTATTTATATGATTAGATTATCTTATGAATTGGTTTTAAAGTGAAATTAGAATATATTTTTACCATTAAATCCAATAGTGGTCTTTGGAATTAATTTCACTTTGAAATAAGACTTAAACCAGTGTCAATCTTTTGATACTTATTGTTTCACAAAAACACGCTATTTGCTCTGACAACGGGAATTAATTATTAAATGAATTAATGTGACTTATATGTTTTGAATTTTGTAAAATAGGCTTCATTTTTGAATTCGGAATATCAAATATAGCTTATGGTGAATTTTTGGGATTTTTCTGAAAAACATCAATTTTTTATGAATAGCGACACCACTAAGTGGTAGTTATAAAAACTGATTTTTCCGTTTAAATGAAATTTTGCCATCTTTGTGTTTTGAATTTCAAAAATCCGACATATATGGTTTTAATTAAGAAGTAGAACATGGTTCAATGGGATAAAAATAATTTTGTGGTGAATAGTAACTTATTAAGTTTTTAATCGCGATTAGAGGTAATTAGTGTAGTTTAAGGTAAAAATAATGTTTTAATAATATGAAATGAACTTACAACATGTCCTAACATCGTTAGATGTGTAATTTCCGACCAATACAAGCCATGGGTCAACTTGGGGACCCCATGGAGCCACTTTGGTTGGGAAATGACATAAATAACTTTTTATTTAATGTAAAAGTAAAAATGACACAAACATGATATGTTTTACTAAAACAATTTTTAAGTGGGGTAATACAAGTAAGATTTTTTATTATAAATATTAATTGGAAATATAAAAAGATTTCCTAGATCATAGTAATTTGTTTATAATTTTTAGACATTAAATAAATTAAATTATTTATGACATCATAATAATGAAGCGATGACATCATTATCTGACGATTTAAATAAAATGAGAAGATAATGTAAACTCTATGACCTACACATGTCCAAAACTTATTGGATGGGTGTATTTAGAACCCCTATCATCTTATCCATGAATTATATCAATGTGTGACCTTTTAAAACAGAAACACATTTTCAAATAAAGTAATATTTCTTAATTTCCAAAAGTGCCACTCCTCTCCTCTTATAAAAGGCCTCCACCTCTACTTCATTTCACACACTCCTCAATCCTTTGGCTCGTCCAACCCCTGCCCATTTACACTCTCCACATCCCTCTCCTCATCCTAGAGGATTCCCTTTGGGCAGAATCCTTTCAAAGGAAGCCTTTATGCTCAAATCAAAAGGAGTTACACTTCTAAAGGTAATTCATTCTCTCATGTTCATTTGTTTTATTTTGCTTCTCCAACCCCCTAAACTCTTTTTATTTACTTATTTTGTAACAAAACCATTATATTCAATATACTAGGATGTTGTTATAAGATTTATTCGAGCTACAATCTCAGAGAATGACATCAAATGGTTAAAGAACATACGGTTTCCGTGGATGGCGAAATTCTGCCTCCCGAAACGATGATTGTTCAATACACATTTAACACCTTCAAAGGTGGCCATTATGATTTCACTATTTTTATATATGATATATAATATGTTTATGTTTTTCTTAAGCTTCTGTTTTATTTTTCATTTTGGGCATACCTTTATGGTTTCCATTATGGGTAAACATGATATCTTCATTTAAGGAAGTGCGGACTACCGCACCCTCAAAGTGATTTGATTCGTTAAATACCATATGTGGGACATATAAAGGATGGAACTATGATATTATATATGATATTATAATGTAATTATAATATACCTTTATATAATTATGATTTCATTATATAAAATACGAAATAGAAATGAAAGTAGCGTTCATGCGTACGTACGGCTTACCATCTCCATGAACGGTGCATTTCATTTATTACCTCTAAATGATTATGTAATGTTATAAATGGATTCATGTACTGGATATATATGACATATATGATATCTAAATCATGAATACAATTCTGGATATAATAAACATTTGTCCACACGAACAACATGTAATTGTAAGAAGTCCACTTTCAAATTAAGAACCAAATATCGGAAAAAAAAATATTATTAACTTAAATGATTACATAATGTTTATGACATGGTAATAAGTGATATAAAAGGAATAATTAACTTGAAAAAGGTTCTTAAGGAAGTATAAATTAACTCAAGTTTATAATTCAGGAGATTAAAGAACGATCGAGTCAAGTCGGACCTGAGGTAAGGGATCCTACTCCTCTCTTTCTTTTTAAGTACACTCTTTTATGTCATTCCATCTAAGCTCATATTTCTTGTTATTGGGATGTTCTTTTATATCACTCTTACTGTAATTTTTATTTTCATATGATTAGAGACCCTATTTCCTCTCATCAATCCATTTTGGAAGTTTTAAGTGGCGCCGTTAGGCTGCCGAGTTTTCGTAAGGGATTTTTCATCTCACTTTTATTCCTGTGAGATTTATGCTACATTTGCCACAATTTCATTTTAGTGGTTTATGTAATGCCCATTATTACCCTACATTTGTAATATAATTCCATTTATGGGTATTTAAATATTCATTGTATGACACTTCTTCGATGGGGTGTACTTTTCGAAAGTCACCCAAGTCAGTAAGGGAACCTTTCACCCGCCTTTTTTTAAAAGACTTCATTTGTTATGTCTTTTAATTCACATACTATTATGTTGGGATATGTTATTATATATCCTAATTGATGTAAATTTTATTTCCAAGTGATGAGATTCCCTTTTTATCTCTCATCAACTCATTTTGATGTGATGCCGTTAGGCTATCAAGGGAACTTTTTAACCCAATTTCGATTTCTTTGGGTTCAACATGTAGTCATTGAATATGTCATCCATTGAATATGTGTGAATGACCTTTTATTGTTTTATACTTAATATCCACTTATATTGAGTGTATTTATATTTGTCACACATATTTTTGAGATTGATTTGTCCTTAATTTAAGGATACCTTCTTTATAAGGGATTTCATCACATTTGACATTTCTATTGAGAGTTCATTGTTGTTATGCACCAATTCACTCTTATATGGTGTATATACTATCCTTTGGAGTATTATATCAGGAATCCATTTATTATCATGATATTATAAAGTTCTGACTAAATGTTATTCCTCAATTATTGTATTCAAGTATCTCTAATTTTGGTAAAACCCTTTAACCAAAATATCTCTTTAAATGTTTTAAATATTTGTTCTTATTAATATCCATGTTTTCAAAATGGTTTTAAGGAATTTTTTTATGGATATTAATGGTTTAAAATTTTAACCTTCAAGGTGGTATGGGACACTTTGATTCAAAAATCTCTTTATTAAATGTTTTAAATGGTTTTGGAAATGGTTTCTTTTTGAATGGATTCATTAATTCAATATACTAAAATGTTATATTGTGTTTGAAATGTGGAAATGTTATGTTTCCTTTATGCATATTTTATGTGATACATTCATGTTATGGTTCTTTGGAATTGTTATGGAAACGGGTGGTTCGGTGATAAACTAAGGGCGGGTGAGCCCGATATAGCTCTTCAATGCATTGGGTAATGCAGAGGAGTGAAACGTTAAGGTTTATCTGAAGAGATTTAGGGAATATACTGTGATGGGTATTCCAAATGTAACCAAGAGGGTTACTCCCTACGTAAGATTGTTCTGAATGCATCAAGTTACCTTTATGTCTTATGTTCTCTATGATTTATTCATGATTTGATATTCCTATGTTTTATGGGTAAAGTGTGATTTAATTCTAATGTATATATGAACTCATGTTCCCTTTCCATATTTTTTTAACTCTTACTGAGCTTTTTATGCTCATACTATGTTTTTGAAATGTTTTTCACAGGTCAAGCTAAAGGTACAAAATGTGATGATAGTGTCAAGGATGTGTCAAGAAAGAATTCGTGTTATATTTTAAATATGTTTCCGTTGATGGGAAGAATGGATAATGTCTTTTATGTAACCACTTTGTTTAAATGTTTAATGTAATGCAAGTTTCATAATCTAATTCTCTAAAACTCTAAACCTGAAGAGATCCTCAATGTGTAATCTTGTAATAACCCAAGATTAAGTAAGGTTTATGGCTGGGGCCTTATAGTTGGTATCGGAGGGAGGTTTAGACAACTTTAGGGATTAGGAGTTCTTGTGAGACACATGATTAGTCCCTATATTTATTATTTCAGTTAAATCCTTGTTTTATAACTTTTTTTTTCAGGTCAAGTAAAGTCGGTTACGAATGGAAAGAGAAGGATCTCAAACGAAATTCCTATCTCTTCCTGATGACATGCTTGCAATAATTATTGCAAAGTCATCTTCGAATGATTGTGAAACTTTTTCTAGCATACAACTCACTTACAAGCAGTTGTTTGAGATATCAAACACCTCCACTATACCTCGTTATCATCGTGGATCATGGGTTGTTTTTAGACAAATATTATTTTCACAATATTCTCATATTTTCAAGAAAGGTAAATATTATCAAGGTATTTTCAAATATTTTACCTTATCACAAGAATTTGAAGCATATTATGATTTTAAAAATGGTGCTGAGGAAGGAGACCCTTGCGCAACCTATTTATATTTGTTTTTAAAATATAGTCTCACATCACATACTTATGGTATTTTAAAAGGACAAATAATAGAAAGATTCAACTCAATTTCGGTCCGAAATTTTTTTAGAAATCATGTTTTATCAGATGTTTTGGAATTATACGTCATACATGATTATTTTCCAAAACTGTTTTTCTGTGAACACCCATATGACCTATGTTGTACGAGGTGTATTTGGATGGAGGAAGAAAATGATTTTGAAGGATCTCTAAATCATTGTTGTAATGCATGGGACTTCTACTTACGTGATCAAGATGACGATGAAACCGAGTGGACTCCATGATCAAGGTATGATGTTATTCATTTTGGGAATCGTTTTATTTTATCTTATGGTGGTGAAATAAGACTTCAAGAATTAAGATGTTGAGATCGTAAAGAATTTGGATGTACATTAAAGGTATAAGGAAACGATCAAGGTTAAAACATGTTAGGGTTTTTTTTTGGAGTTTTATAAAAAGGACAACACGCAGACCGTGTGACAACCCGTCACGTCGGACAAAGCTGTGGGAATTGAACCCACAACCAAAGTGGGACTGGTATTTATCGCCTACCACTGGACTACGTGAAGTCCCTGTTTAGTTTGACTGATTCTTTCTAGTTATATGATTTTATCAATTAAGAGTAAGTTGATTTTGGGTTATTTATGAAAATGATTAACCTATGATGGAGGATATGTTATTTGGTTAATTAATTTTTAATACGAGACTTTAGGAGCAACTGATGTTGTTTGGAGATAAATGTTACGATTTAACTTGGAAGACTATGTGACTAAATCCTTCAAATATTTGGGTTTTGATCTTAGTTTGGTTTACTTTGAAGAATTTTATGGACAAATTGATTATAGAATGGTCCTCGTTGAACTTTGGGTTTTGTTGGAAAAATTTTGGAGATTAAGAATAGATTTTCTTTTTATAAATGGTTATCCTTTTCCGGATTATCTGATCTTGTAATAACCATTTTGGTTTTGGTTAAATTCTAAAGACATGGGAAGTATATAGTTCTCTTTTATGGATTATGTGACTCTCTAGAAGTTGATTATAGTAATCTTATTGCGAACAAGTCTCCCTAAATACTCCTCTTTTGGAAAAAATATGAGTTTGATTAAGGAATCCAGTAAAGGTTGAAAGTCAACATGATAAGTGATTATGTTTCCTTATGAATAAATTACTCAATAAAAAGTAATTTAAAACAAAAATGTTGTCTATTAACTTTTCCTACTGGGGAATCGAATACCGTTTAACCCATCCCAAGTTTGTGATTTTCTTGTGGTTAACTTTCTCCTAAACATGTTTTCTATCACTCTCCATCAGAACATGACCCTATGTTTTCTCTTCCATGTCCATATTTTTCTACATGGAATCATAGTATGGGTTAACTCGGGTGACCTTTGTACTCGTCTTTCATTATTTTAAAGTGATTGTTTTACCGACTCTTGTTCCGATGTGGGACTTTCAAGGATGTTTCCAAGCTCAATTTTAAAAATTGCGAGGACACAATTCCCAAAAGGGGGAAGGATGTAACACCCCAGGTAAACAAAGAATATGACATTTTCATATTTATCCATATTTGTGAATAAAATATTAATATGTCATTAAAGGGGATGTTATGCTCGATGGCGTACCCAACACGCAACAATGAGTTTCTTGGGAATCTTACGTTGCACTCTAATAATAAAATTATATTATTTTAAATGTTAGTTAACATGTAGCCGTTGTATTGGAGGGAATGGATAGAAATAACTAAAATATTATTATATATGTTTTTAAATGTTTTTACATTTATCCAATAGAGGATAGAGGCTTCAAATATGGAAAGAATTCAATTTTAGGCGTATATGCCCTAGTTTTCACTAAAGGTTCACTTATCACCTTTTGATGTTGAACCATCATTAAATGTAGTTTGGTTCACTATTTAACATTCTTTTGGACCAAATAAAACTCTTACTATGAATCGGGATATCAAAAATTACTTTGTGTAAATTTTTGGTATCTTTCTGATAAAGTTCAATTTTTTAATGAATAGTGTAAAATGTTGTATTTTAATTCAAAACCTCTTTTTAATCTAATTTATTTATATGATTAGATTATATTTTTAATTGGGTTTAAAGTGAAATTAGAATATAATTTTACCATTAAATCCAATAGTGGTATTTGGAATTAATTTCACTTTGAAATCAGACTTAAACCAGTGTCAATCTTTTGATACTTATTGTTTCATAAAAACACGCTATTTGCTCTGACAGCGGGAATTAATTATTAAATTAATTAATGTGACTTATATGTTTTGAATTTTTTAAAATAGACTTCATTTTTGAATTCGGAATATCAAATATAGCTTATGGTGAATTTTTGGTATTTTTCTGAAAAACATCAATTTTTGATGAATAGTGACACCACTAAGTGGTACATATAAAAACTGATTTTTCGGTTTAAATGAAATTTTTCCATCTTTGTGTTTTGAATTTAAAAAATCAGACATAAATGGTTTTCATTAAGAAGTAAAATGTGTCTCAATGGGATAAAAATAATTTTTTGGTGAATAGTAACTTATTAAGTTTTTAATCGTGATTAGAGGTAATTAGTGTAGGTTAAGGTAAAAATAATGTTTTAATAATATGAAATGAACTTGAAACATGTCCTAACCTCATTGGATGTGTAATGGCCGACCAGGAAAATCCATGGGTCAACTTGGGGACCCCATGGAGCCACTTTGGTTGGGAAATGACATAAATAACTTTTTATTTAATGTAACAGTAAAAATGACACAAACATGATATGTTTTACTAAAACAATATTTATGTGGGGTTATAAAAGTCAGATGTTTTATTATAAATAATAATTAGAGAGCTAAAAAGATTTCCAACATCATAGTTATTTTTTTTATAATTTTTAGACATTAAATAAATTAAATTATTTATGACATCATAATGATGCAGTGATGACATCATTATCTGACGATTTAAATAAAATTGAGAAGATAATGTAAACGCTATGACCTAAACATGTCCAAAACTTATTGTATGGGTTTATTTCGAACCCTTATCACCTTATACAAGAATTATATAAATGTGGGACCTTTTAAAACCAAAAAACTTTTTCAAATAAAGTAATATTTCTTACTTTCCAAAAGTGACCCTCCTCTTCTCTTATAAAAGGACCCCACCTCTACCTCATTTCACACACTCCTCAAGCCTTTGTCTCGGCCAACCCCTGCCCATTTACTCTCTCCACATCCCACTCCTCATCCTAGAGGATTCCCTTTGGGCAGAATCCTTTCAAAGGAAGTCTTTAGGCTCAAATCAAAAGGAGTTACACTTTTAAAGGTAATTCATTATCTCATTTTCATTTGTTTTATTTTGCTTCCCCAACCCCCTAAACTCTTTTTATTTACTTATTCTTTAATAACACCAGTATCTTCAATATACTAGGATGTTTTTATAAGATTTATTCGAGCTACACTCTCACACAACTACATCAAATGGTTAAAGAACATACGGTTTCCGTGGATGGCGAAATTCTGCCTCCCGAAACGACGATTGTTCAATACTCATTTAACACCTTAAAATGTGGCCATTATGATGTCACTATTTTTATATATGATATATAATATGTTTATTTTTTCCTTAAGCTTCTGTTTTTTTTTCATTTTGGGCATACCTTTATGGTTTCCGTTATGGGTAAACGCAATATCTTCATTTAAGGAAGTGCGGACTACCGCCCCCTCAAAGTGATTTGATTCGTTAAATACCATATGTGGGACGTATAAAGGATGGAACTATGATATTATATATGATATTATACTGGAATTATAATATACCTTTATATAATTATGATTCCATTCTATAAAATACGAAATAGAAATTAAAGTAGCGTTCATGCGTACGTACGGCTTACCGTCTCCATGAACGATGCATTTCATTTCTTACCTCTAAATGATTATGTAATGTTATAAATGCATGCATTTACTGGATATATATGACATATATGATATATACATCATGAATACAATTCTGTATATAATAAACATTTGTCCACACGAACAACATGTAATTGTAAGAAGTCCACTTTCGACTTAAGAACCAAATATCGGCAAAACAAATATTATTAACTTAAATGATTACATAATGTTTATGAAATGGTAATATAAAAGGAATAATTAACTTGAAAAAGGTTATTAAGGAAGTATAAATTAACTCATGTTTATTATTCAGGAGATTAAAGAACGGTCGAGTCAAGTCGGACCCGAGGTAAGGGATCCTACTCCTCTCTTTCTTTTTAAGTACACTCTTTTATGTCATTCCTTCTAAGAACATATTTCTTATTATTGGGATGTTATTTTATATCACACTTACTGTAATTTTTCTGTTCATATTATGAGAGACCCTATTTCCTCTCATCAATCCATTTTGGAAGTTTTAAGTGGCACCGTTAGGCTCCCGTGTTTTCGTAAGAGATTTTTCAACTCACTTTTATTCCTGCGGGATTTATGCTATATTTGCCACAATTTCATTTGAGTGGTTTATGTACTGCCCATTTTTACACTCCTTTTGTAATATAATTCCATTTATGGGTATTTACATATTCATTTTATGACACTTCTTCGATGGGGTGTACTTTTCGAAAGTTACCCAAGTCGGTAAGGGAACCTTTCACCCTCTTTTTTTTAAAAGACTTCATTTGTTATGTATTTTAATTCACATACTATTTTGTTGGGATATGTTCTTATATATCCTGATTGATGAAAATTTTATTTCCAAGTTATTAGATTCCCTTTTTATCTCTCATCAACTCATTTTGATGTGATGTCGTTAGGCTGTCAAGGGAACTTTTTAACCCAATTTCGATTTCTTTGGGTTCAACATGTAGTCATTGAATATGTCAACCATTGAATATGTGTGAATGACCTTTTATTGTTTTACACTTAATATCCACTTATATTGGGTGTATTTATATTTGTCACACATATTTTTGAGATTGATTTGTCCTTAATTTAAGGATACCTTCTTTATAAGGGATTTCATCACATTTGACATTTCTATTGAGAGTTCATTGTTTTTATACACCAATTCACTCTTATATGGTGTATATACTTTCCTTTGAAGTATTGTATCACGAATCCATTTATTCTCATGATATTATAAAGTTCATACTAAATGTTATTCCTCAATTATTGTATTCAAGTGTCTCTAATTTTGGTAAAACCCCTTTAACCAAAATATCGCTTTAAATGTTTTAAATATTTGTTCTTATTAATATCCATGTTTTCAAAATGGTTTTAAGGATTTATTTATATGGATATTAAAGGTTTAAAATTTTAAGCTTCAAGCTGGTATGGGACACTTTGATTCAAAAATCACTTTATTAAATGTTTTAAATGGTTTTGGAAATGGTTTCTTTTTAAATGGATTCATTATTTCAATATACTAAAATGTTATATTGTGATTGAAATATGGAAATGTTATGTTTCCATTATGCATGTTTTATGTGATACATTCATGTTATGGTTCTTGGGCATTGTTATGAAAACGGGTGGTTCCGTGATAAACTAAGGCCGGGTGAGCCCAATATAGCTCTCCAATGCATTGGGTAACGCGAAGGAGTGAAACGTTAAGGTTTCTCCAAATAGATTTAGGGAATATACTGTGATGGGTATTCCAAACGTAACCAAGAGGGCTACTACCTACGTAAGAATGTTCTGAATGCCTCAAGTTACCTTTATGTCTTATGTTTTCTATGATTTATTCATGATTTGATATTCCTATGTTTTATGGGTAAAGTGTGATTTTATTCTAATGTATATATGAACTCATGTTTCCTTTCCTTATTTTTATAACTCTTACTGAGCTTTTTATGCTCATCCCAAGTTTTTGAAATGTTTTTCACAGTTCAAGGAAAAGGTACATGATGTGATGATAGTGTCAAGGATGTGTCAAGAAAGAATCCGTGTTATATTTTAAATATGTTTCCATTGATGGGAAGAATTAATATTGTCTTTTATGTAACCACTTTGTTTAAATGTGGAATGTAATGCAAGTGTCATGATCTAATTCTCTAAAAATCTAAACCTGAAATGATCCTCAATGTGTAATCTTGTAATAACTCAAGATTAAGTAAGGTTTAAGGCTGGGGCCTTATAGTTGGTATCAGAGGGAGGTTTAGACAACTTTAGGGATTAGGAGTTCTTGTGAGACACATGATTAGTCCCTATATTAATTATTTCAGTTAAATCCTTGTTTTATAACTTTTTTTTCAGGTCATGTAAAGTCAGTTACGAATGGATAGAGAAGGATCTCAAACGACATTCCTATCACTTCCTGATGACATGCTTGAAATAATTATTGCAAAGTCATATTCGGATGATTGTGAATCATTTTCTAGCATACAACTCACTTGCAAGCAGTTGTTTGAGATATCAAACACCTCCAATATACCTCGTTATCATCGTGGATCATGGGTTGTTTTTAGACAAATATTATTTTCACAATAATCTCATATTTTCAAGAAAGGTAAATATTATCAAGGTATTTTCAAATATTTTACTTTATCCCAAGAATTTGAAGCATATTATGATTTTAAAAATGGTGCTGAGGAAGGAGACCCTTGCGCAACCTATTTATATTTTCTTTTAAAATATATTCTCACATCACATACTTATGGTATTTTAAAAGGACCAATAATAGAAAGTTTCAACTCAATTTCGGTCCGACAATTTTTTATAAATCATGTTTTATCAGTTGTTTTGGAATTATACGTTTTACATGATTATTTTCAAAACTATTTTTCTGTGAACACCCATATGACCCATGTTGTACGAGGTGTATTTGGATGGAGGATGAAAATGATTTTGAAGGATCTCTAAATCATTATTGTAATTCATGGGACTTCTACCTACGTGAGCAAGATGACAATGAAACTGAGTGGACGCCATAATCAAGGTATGATGTTATTCATTTTGGGAATTGTTTTATTTTATCTTATGGTGGTGAAATAAGACTTCAAGAATTAAGATGTTGAGATCGTAACGAATTTGGATGAACATTAAAGGTATAAGGAAACAATCAAGGTTAAAACATGTTAGGGTTATTTTTGGAGTTTTATAAAAAGGACAACACGCAGACCGTGTGACAACCCGTCGCGTCAGACAAAGCTGCAGGAATCGAACCCACAACCAAAGTGTGACTGGTATTTATCACCTACCACTGGACTACGTGAAGACCCTGGTTAGTTTGAATGATTCTTTATAGTTATATGATTTTATAAATTATGAGTAAGTTGATTTTGGGTTATTTATGAAAATGATTAACCTATCATGGAGGATATTTGATTAGGTTGATTACTTTTCAATACGAGACTTTAGGAGAAACTAATGTTGTTTGGAGATAAATGTTACGATTTAACTTGGAAGACTATGTGACTAAATCCTTCAAATATTTGGGTTTCAATCTTAGTTTGGTTTACTTTGAAGAATTTTATGGACAAATTGATTATAGAATGGTCCTCATTGAACTTTGGGTTTTGTTGGACAAATTTTGGAGACTAAGAATAGATTTTATTTTTATAAAGGGTTATCCTTTTCAAGATTATCTGATCTTGTAATAACCTTTTTGGTTTTGGTTAAAGTCTAAAGACATGGGAAGTATATAGTTCTCTTTTTTGGATTATGTGACTCTCTAGAAGTTGATTATAGTACTCTTAATGCGAACAAGTCTCCCTAAATACTCGTCTTTTTGAAAAAATATGGGTTTGATTAAAGAATCTCGTAAAGGTTGAAAGTCAACATGATAAGTGATTATGTTTCCTTATGAATAAATTACTCAATAAAAAGTAATATAAAAAAAATGTTGTCTATTAACTTTTCCTACTAGGGAATCGAATACCGTTTAACCCATCACAATTTTGTGATTTTCTTGTGGTTAACTTTCTCCTAAACATGTTTTCTATCACTCTCCATCAGAACATGACCCTATGTTTTCTCCTCCATGTCCATATTTTTCTACATGTAATCCTAGTATGGGTTAACTCGGGTGACCTTTGTACTTATCTTTATTTATTTTAAAGTGATTGTTTTACCGACTCTTGTTCCGATGTGGGACTTTCAAGGATGTTTCCAAACTCAATTTTAAAAATTGCGAGGACGCAATTCCCAAAAGGGGGGAAGGATGTAACACCCCAGGTAAATAAAGAATATGAAATTTTTATATTTATCCATATTTGTGAATAAAATATTAATATGTCATTAAAGGGGACGCTATGCTCGATGGCATACCCAACACGCAACAACGAGTTTCTTGGGAATCTTACGTTGCACTCTAATAATAAAATTATATTATTTTAAATGGTAGTTAACATGTAGCCATTGTATTGGAGGGAATGGATAGAAATAACTAAAATATGATTATATATGTTTTTAAATGTGTTTAAATTTATCCAATAGAGGATAGAGGCTTAAAATACGGAAAGAATTCAATTTTAGGCGTATATGCCCTAGTTTTCACTAAAGGTTCACTTATCACCTTTTGATGTTGAAACATCATTAAATATAGTTTTGTTCACTCTTAAACATTATTTTGGACCAAATAAAACTCTTTTTAAGAATCGGGACATCAAAAATTACTTTGTGTATGTTTTTGGTATCTTTCCGATAAAGATCATTTTTAATAAATAGTGTAAAATGTTGTATTTTAATTCATAACCTCTTTTTAATATAATTTATTTATATGATTAGATTATCTTTTGAATTGGTTTTAAAGTGAAATTAGAATATATATTTACCATTAAATCCAATAGTGGTCGTTGGAATTAATTTCACTTTGAAATCAGACTTCAACCAGTGTCAATCTTTTGATACTTATTGTTTCATAAAAACATGCTATTTGCTCTGACAGTGGGAATTAATTATTAAATTAATTAATGTGACTTATATGTTTTGAATTTTGTAAAATATACTTCATTTTTGAATTCGGAATATCAAGTATATCTTAGTGTGAAGTTTGGGGATTTTTTTGAAAAACATCAATTTTTGATGAATAGTTACACCACTAAGTGGTACTTATAAAAACTGATTTTTTGGTTTAAATAAAATTTTTCCATCTTTGTGTTTTGAATTTCAAAAATCCTACATACATGGTTTTAATTAAGATGTAAAATGTGGTTCAATGGGATAAAAATAATTTTTTGGTGAATAATAACTTATTATGTTTTTAATCGCGATTAGAGGTAATTAGTGTAGGTTAAGGTAAAAATAATGTTTTAATAATATGAAATGAACTTTACACATGTAATAACATCATTGAATGTGTAATGTCCCACCAAGACAAGACATGGGTCAACATGGGGACCCCATAGAGCCACTTTGTTTGGGAAATGACATAAATAACTTTTTATTTAATGTAGAAGTAATAATGACACAAACATGATATGTTTTACTAAAACAATTTTTAAGTGGGGTTATAAAAGTCAGATTTTTTATTCTAAATAGTAATTGGAAATATAACAAGATTTCCTACATCTTAGTAATTGTTTTATAATTTTTAGACATTAAATAAATTAAATTATTTATGACATCATAATGATGCAGCGATGACATCATTATCTGACGATTTAAATAAATTGAGAAGATAATGTAAAATTTATGACCTACACATGTCCAAAACTTATTGGATGGTTGGATTTCGAACCATTATCACCTTATCCAAGAATTATATAAATGCGGGACCTTTTAAAACAGAAACACATTTTCAAATAAAGTAATATTTCTTACATTCCAAAAGTGCCCCTCCTCTTCTCTTATAAAAGGCCGCCACCTCTACCTCATTTCACACACTCCTAAAACCGTTGGCTCGGCCAGAACCTGCCCATTTACTCTCTAAACATCCCTCTACTCATCCTAGAGGATTCCCTTTGGGAAGAATCCTTTCAAAGGAAGCCTTTAGGCTCAAATCCAAAGGAGTTACACTTTTAAAGGTAATTCATTCTCTCATGTTCATTTGTTTTATTTTGCTTCCCCAACCCCTTAAACAATTTTTATTTACTTATTTTGTAACAACACCAGTATCTTAAATATACTAGGATGTTTTTATGAGATTTATTCGAGCTACACCCTCACACAACTACGTCAAATGGTTAAATAGCATACGATTTCTGTGGATGGCGAAATTCTGCCTCCCGAAACGATGATTGTTCAATACTCATTTAACACCTTCAAAGGTGGAAATTATGATGTCACTATTTTTATATATAATATATAATATGTTTATGTTTTCCTTAAGCTTCTATTTTTTTCATTTTGGGCATACCTTTATGGTTTCAATTATGGGTAAACAATATATCTTCATTTAAGGAAGTGCGGACTACCGCCCCCTCAAAGTGATTTGATTCGTTAAATACCATATGTGTGACGTATAAAAGATGGAACTATGATATTATATATGATATTATACTGGAATTATAATATACCTTTATATAATTATGATTCCATTCTATAAAATACGAAATAGAAATGAAAGTAGCGTTCATGCGTACGTACGACTTAGCGTCTCCATGAACGGTGCATTTCATTTCTTACCTCTAAATGATTATGTAATGTTATAAATGCGTGCATGTACTGGATATATATGAAATATATGATATCTAAATCATGAATACATTTCTTGATATAATAAACATTTGGCCACACAAACAACATGTAATTGTAAGAAGTCCACTTTCGACTTAAGAACCAAATATCGGCAAAACAAATATTATTAACTTAAATGATTCCATAATGTTTATGACATGGTAATAATTGATATAAAAGGAATAATGAACTTGAAAAAGGTTCTTAATGAAGTAGAAATTAACTCAAGTTTATTATTCATGAGATTAATGAACGATCGAGTCAAGTCGGACCCAAGATAAGGGATCCTACTCCTCTCTTTCTTTTTAAGTACACTCTTTTATGTCATTCCTTCTAAGCTCATATTTCTTGTTATTGGGATGTTATTTTATATCAATATAACTGTAATTTTTATGTTCATATTATGAGAGACCCTATTTCCTCTCATCAATCCATTTTGGAAGTTTTAAGTGGCGCCGTTAGGCTGCCGAGTTTTCCTAAGAGATTTTTCATCTCACTTTTATTCCTGTGAGATTTATGCTACATTTGCCACAATTTCATTTGAGTGGTTTATGTACTGCCCATAATTAAAATCCTTTGGTAATATAATTCCATTTATGGGTATTTACATATTCATTGTATGACACTTCTTCGATGGGGTGTACTTTTCGAAAGTTACCCAAGTCGGTAAGGGATCCTTTCACCCTCCTTTTTTTTAAATACATTTTTTGTTATGTATTTTAATTCACATACTATTATGTTGGGATATGTTCTTCTATATCCTGATTGATGAAAATTTTATTTCCAAGTGATGAGATTCCCTTTTTATCTCTCATCAACTCATTTTGATGTGATGCTGTTAGGCTGTCAAGGGAACTTTTTAACCCAATTTCGATTTCTTTGGGTTCAACATGTAGTCATTGAATATGTCATCCATTGAATATGTGTGAATGAACTTTTATTATTTTACACTTAATATACACTTATATTGGGTGTATTTATATTTTTCACACATATTTTTGATATTTATTTGTCCTTAATTTATGGATACCTTCTTTATAAGGGATTTCATCACATTTGACATTTCTATTGAGAGTTCATTGTTGTTATGAATTAATTCACTTTTATATGGTGTATATATTGTCCTTTGGAGTATTATATCATGAATCCATTTATTCTCATGATATTATAAATTTCTGACTAAATGTTATTCCTCAATTATTGTATTCAAGTGTCTCTAATTTTGGTAAAACCCCTTTAACCAAAATATCGCTTTAAATGTTTTAAATATTTGTTCTTATTAATATCCATGTTTTCAAAATGGTTTTAAGGATTTATTTATATGGATATTAATGCATTAAAATTTTAAGCTTCAAGGTGGTATGGGACACTTTGATTCAAAAATCTCTTTATTAAATGTTTTAAATTGTTTTGGAAATGGTTTCTTTTTGAATGGATTCATTATTTGAATATACAAAAATGTTATATTGTGATTGAAATGTGGAAATTTTATGTTTCCTTTATTCATGTTTAATGTGATACATTCATGTTATGGTTCTTGGGCATTGTTATGAAAATCGGTGGTTCCGTGATAAACTAAGGGCGGGTGAGCCTGATATAGCTCTCCAATGCATTGGGTAACGTGAAGGAGTGAAACGTTAAGGTTTCTCCGAAGAGATTTAGGGAATATACTGTGATGGGTATTCCAAACGTATCCGTGAGGGTAACTCCCTACGTAAGAATGTTATGAATGCCTCAAGTTACATTTATGTCTTATGTTTTCTATGATTTATTCATGATTTGATATGCCTATGTTTTATGGGTAAAGTGTGATTTCATTCTAATGTATATAAGAACTCATGTTTCCTTTCCATATTTTTATAACTCTTACTGAGCTTTTTATGCTCATCCCAAGTGTTTGAAATGTTTTTCACAGGTAAAGGGAAAGGTACATGATGTGATGATAGTGTCAAGGATGTGTCAAGAAAGAATACTGTCTTTTATGTAACCACTTTGTTTAAATGTTGAATGTAATGAAAGTTTCATGATCTAATTATCTAAAACTCTAAACCTGAAAAGATCATCAATGTGTAATCTTGTAATAACTCAAGATTAAGTATGTTTTAAGGCTGGGGCCTTATAATGTCATTTGATTTTGAGCTAGTATAGACACCAGTGAAGGGAAATAGTGTTGTTGGTTATTTGAGTAAAAAACTCAATATTAGGTAGTTTTGAAGTCTAGTTCTAAGTGGAAGATATTTACATTTCAAGTTTAGATGCATGTTGTAGTTTGGGAGGACTATGTGAAGATGACCCTCATATTAGTATTTGTTGATTCCAAACATCTAATATATATTAAAGATACATAGTATGCTGATATGGAGTATTTTCCTTTGATGGAAATTAACCAAGTTGGGGAGTCACCATCATATTAGACCATATATGAGGATGTGGAATCTATGTCAGGAACCATGTTGTTGTGCCTACGATTATTTGAGAGGATCTGCTGTGTGAATTTCATTCATAGAGATGGGTGGTGCATCTAGGTTTGACCAAAATGTACCATGAACTACATCGATTGTATTGATGGTCCAGTATGAAAAAGGATATTGCAGGGTTCGTAAAACGATACTAAACCATTCAATAGGTGACGAGTGAGAACTAATGACCAGGTGTTTTACTAAAACCATTTCTGATTATAAAATGGAAGTGAGAAAATGTTACTATGGATTGGATTGTTTTTATCCCAAGTATTTCCTAGAATAATGATTCTAAATAGGTGATTGTGGACTGACTGAGTATCACAATGCCTGCTTATTTGGGAGAATTTCTCAGTGGATTAGTGTAAAGACTTGTTTCTTTAGTAGATATATTGTATATAAGACATGTCTAAAAGTATAGTTTTAGACCATGACTCATGATTCACTTCATTTTTATGGAATGGCCTACAAAATGTTCTTGGTTCTATGTAAGAATTTTCACCCACAGACAGATGGGATGTTGAATCATAATATATAGTGTTTTAAGGATATGATGTTGGCATGTTTCCTAGACTATTTTGGGTCTTGGAAGAAGAACTTATATATTTTTAGGTTTTCCTATTATAATAGTAATCAAGAAAATATCCACATGCCACAATACAAGGCTCTTTATGGTAGACCTTGACGATCACCACTGTGATATACAGAAGTAGGCAAGTCATAGTTTTTGGGACTGAGTCTCATGAAAAAGATTTTAGAGAAAGTTCAACTTATTTGAAAATGTATGGATATATATAATATTAGGGAGAAGTCGTATATTGATAGATGTCAATGACCCCATAAGTTTACAGTAGGGGATCATGTTTTCCTTCAGGTGTCACGTTGATTGGGTCACCTTAGGATGTGGTAACCCAGGTTTGTTTGACCTACTGATATTTTAGAGAGAATTTAGTTATTAGGATACAAATTGGATCCACCAAATATGCATAGTTATATTTAGGGCATTTTCCATGTCTCATGGATTTCGCGGTATCACCCCGACCCTTCTCATGTGACCTTGATGATGTTGAGCTTGAGACTGATGTGTCCTTTCCAGAGCATTTGATATATGTTATGTATTACAGTGAAATGGTGTTTTTGGTAAAGACTATGACAATAGTTTGATTATTGTGGATACATGGATATGCTCTGAAGGAAACATGGGAGAGAGAATAATATATGCAGTCATAATAGCCTTATCATTTTACCTCATAATTATAGAGATTATTGGGAGTATTTCATGAGGATGAGTTATTTTAATGTGGGGAGACTGTAATATCTTAATCATTTAAATATATGTTCCATTTTGAGATTTCTCATTATTTTAGGGTGGTTATGTGGTTTATTTGGTTTGTGAGAGTTTAGTGGTGGTTCAAACCTTTAATGCAGAATATTTTGGGCAAAAAAATAGAATATAAAAAAATTAAACGCCGTGTAAATGGGTTACACAATGTCTAAATTTTTAATTGGGATAAAATCACCATGGAAGACTGGTTTTTCAGCACTACCCTTTAAAAAGGATTACACGACGTGTTAGGGAATTACATGTCTTGTAATTCTAAGAGTAGAAATATTAAAGGTTCCATGATATTATTTTTGGTTTTACTTCTTCTTATATCCTTCTTTCTCTTGACCCTAGGGTGAATCTAATCTTTTTTGAGTGATTTATTCATTTATGATCACCACAGTTTGGTGTTTGTTTCCTTGTAATCCCTTTTATCTCTAGTTTCCTGATGTTCATTATTTTTTCAATAAATCAATGAAATATTTTCATAGTTGTTTGTTTTGGAGTTAATCTTAATCCTAGGTTTTGGTCTAGATCATTTTTTTCAATGTCATTTTCCATCATACTACATAAATTTAGGGTTGTATTTGGGTAATATTGCATTGAAAATTATGAGGCATGTGGTCTAATTATCAATTCTCTAATTCTTGATTTAAATTTATGTATATAATTATTAAAGATCTATTACATGTTTGTAAATTGTATCTTGAATTGATTTAATTAATTGGTTAATTAATTTATGTAATAATGGAATCGGTTCAATAATTGGATTATGAATTAGGCCTACATAAGGTATTGTGAAATTTTTTGATTGACGTTATTACTAATGGATTAATAGTGGGAATTAAGGGTTGGTTGGATAAACCTTTAATGGTTAATGGTTTATATTATTAAACATTGTTAAATGGATTAATAGTGAAAGGTTTATATTATTGAATTATGATTAAATTGATTAACCATGCCTTTTTTGTTAGTCACAAATGGTGCACTATTATGTGAATAATTGGAAAGGGGGATAGAGATGATTAACTTTTAAAATTTTGATATATGTTATATATGTAACTGATTGATAAATGGTGTATGGGATAATTAATGAAGGTTGAAATACCCACAAGCTTTTAGAAATGGAATTCTATTCACCAAAGGAGGGCATGTGACAATGAGTGTTAAACACATAATGAGGCTCTAAATAACCATATGTAATAAAAATGAGTTGTGGGATAGGGAATGATGCTTCAAATACCCATAGGGTTCTAGGAATGACATTATATCCTCAAATACATTGGTAGTTGACAAGATTTTAAAGTATCGTTGATATTACATTATAATTAAATGATGTAATATATGTTTATTGCCTATGATTTATGGTTTATACTCTAGAGCATTCTAGAGAAGGTATTGATTGTTCGGGTGTCATCATGAACCTGGGTAATTATGTGGTTGATTAAACAATAATTAAATGTTTATAATTTTTACTTGGCTTATGGTACATTATTCATTATTTATTTTCAAACACTGTTATAAACTTTATATAGTTTATACATCGTTGATGGTGGACTACTAAGTTGTACTCACACCCTACTGATGTTTTCTAATCAGTACCCAAATAGACTTCATGGTTGCTGGGTCGGATAAGGGAAGGATCCCTGCGATAGATGGATGAGTTGGGATGGAGCGTAGAAGAGGGAACCAAATATGGTGTGGGACTCACTTGAAAGTTTTCTAGGTGTCTTTTTTTTGGATTTCATTTGACACTCGACACATATATGGAATTACATTTTTACATCTTTTTTTTTGATATTATTATTTTTCGTTTCATCATGTTATGTAGGTATTTATTGTTATGGTATGCTATTTTGTTATTGATTATTATCATTTTCTAGTGTTTATTTATTTTCACCTTTTTGTTACTCTAATAAAGAGGATATTGTATCAACATGATATATCTATTTGACCAAATCTACTAGTTAGTATCTTCTAGAATACAGGGAGGTGTACATGAGGTCATGTGACCAATCGGATTGGGGCACTAGAATGTGTAACATATGCAAGAACATTACATCATCTTTGAATTTAAAATCCACCATAGAGGCCACATAAAGAACTATATAAAGAATATAATGACATGTCTAAACTAATCCTGAATCATGGAATCCATCTTTTGAAATTTTTCAGAAATAAGAAACATGAACCCAAGCTTGTTTGGGAGAAATGTTGTCCCTAACCAAATTGTTGGAATTGGAAATTATAAATACTGAAAAAGAATCCAAAAATCATTGAGGAATGAAGACCAACAAAATATAATACTTGGATTTGATCATGATTATGATATTTCGAGCGTTGATCTATGAAAACAAATATAGATCCTCTTGAGATGATTTTGAGAACGATTTAGTTTTCTCTCTAGTTGTTTTGTTTGTAGGTTATTGATTCAATGAAGGAGGAAACATCTGATCTTAGGATTGGTTTGTATGTATTGATGTAGAAGGATAAAAATAAGTTTCTCAAAGAAATTCCCCCAATAGAATTAGGAACCATAATTGTGATCTAGATCCACAAAACCAGAGACTTGACATCATTGAGGAAAGAATCATTGTCGCATGGAATATAATTTGATGATCAAATTTCGGTGTTCATCAAACTCAACAAGTTATCTCAAAATGTTAAGGTATGAATGATGACATCATTCCCATATTTGGTCATGAATCACTGTTACTATTATAGATTCTTATGTAAGGGTGGATAAGGACTCACATTAGGTTAGAGAAGGACTCATGTATGGGTGGAGAAAAAGTTTCATAAGGTTGGAGAAGGGTTAGATTTGTAAGATTCATTTAATATCGTCAAGGGATCTAGTAATCATATAAAGGTAGTTCTATGGTAGATTATCATAAGGCTAGATTCATAGATCATGAAGGTATTTCATATGGTTTTTCTATAGTTATGTAAGGGTAAAACTATCAAGGTTGAAGGGATCATATATGTGTGATTTCTGGTTGTGTAAGGGTCATGAATTTTTTAATAAAAGTAATATTGCATTCCAATGAGGATTTGTAAGGGTATTTTTAGAGATCAATATATAGGTCTAATCTGAATATTTAATATAATTTCACAGTGCCTGTAAAAGGCGAAAACGAAGAAATTTGATATAGGATAAGGTCAAACATCCTCAATGAATTCATTGAGATGATTCTGGAGTTCAATGTAGTTTTTACATATCTAAGGAATCATTTTGATTGTTCACTTGAGGTATAATAATTCCAATGATCAATGTAGTGCTTGTAGTTTGAATCTCCACACAATTCACTAGATAAAGAAAATATGAAGTGACAACATCCCCTTGTGGAGCCCATTGATGCAATTCCCAAGTTGTTTTTTATGATCTAGATATGATTCAATGATATTAGTACATATATTATGTGGGAAGATTCTAGAGACAAAGAGACAATTCTCGATGGAGTTTGAAGAGATAAACACTCACTATCTTCCTTGATTCACATTATCCATCTCCATTCCAAATATGATCACCATTCCATTCCAAAGATCATTGATCATCCATCTAGTATGTAAAGGATATGGGAGTTGAACTAGAGGATAGAGAGCACTCAATAAAAGAGGCTAGTGGTTTTTGAGATGGATATAGAGGATAATCCTCATATAGGATCTTCTTAACTATTTTATTATATCATGTTTCGCTGTGTTGATATTTCTTTAATGAATTATATTGATTTTCTACTTCTACTAAATGTAACAGAATAGTTTAGGTGGTTGGATCAGATAGATTGAACTATATTTAATTTTTTTTCTATTATTACAACTGAATTGACCATAGAGAACTAATTTTTTTTCCTCTAATGATATCATTTTATATTCCTCATAAACATATTTTCATTCTTCCTTTTGTAGTGACATGAGAAGGTTTGAGTGTCTTTTTCCTTGGTTACCAAAACTGATGTACTAACTTAAAAATGATGTTGAAAGATCTTCTCCATGAGGAAGTTTAATTATGTTTGGATTATTAAAAAAAATATCCCATTAAATATCTCTAAAAAGGAAGTTTTTTATAACCATTGTTATACATTTCATTCATTTTCACACAAATTCTATGCCAATGTGGTTAATTTCAGGCAAGGGAAGTGAAATTCCATTAAATATCATCTTGACTAGTTCCCCTATATAAATCAATTATCTAGTTTTACTCTCTATTTTTATAGGTTCACCTATATCCCCACTCATTCGTCAATGAATAAACAATCACTTCACAACTTCACTTCCCACTATGTTTTTTCCTATTTTTTTGTATTGGTGTGTTTTTATTGTTGTCTTGGTCTGAAAAAACTATGCATTATATATGGTTTTACCCATATTACCATACTACAAGAGTATATAGGTTTATAAATAATTATTTTTACTTAATACCTCTTTCATTAACTATTCTCATGTCAAATTAATTATTTAAAAACCCACTTAGACTGGTACTATGGTAAGAAGGGTCAACAAATGGGGAAAGAAAAGTTTAAAAAAGAAAAAAAAATAAAACCTTAAAAAAACAGAATAAACTTATTGGGAGGTGAAGTTTTGAATTGAATGTGAAGTGATTTCTTAATTTGTGGGGATAGAGGAAAAAACAACAATAATAGAGGGGAATGTAGGCAATTAGTTTAGTTTGGATAATTGGACTGGATAAAATTTATTGAAATGTCACTTACCTTTCCTGGAATTAACCACAAAGGTATTGATGTAGTGTGAAGATGAATGAAATTTCTAACTATTTTAAGAATAATCACCCACTCCATTGATCTCCATTAAGATATATTATCTCTAATATATCCTATGATGATGATACTTTTTCATGGAAAAAATCATACAACATCCTTTTCTAGTTAGTACTGGATTTTTTATTACCATGGAAGAAGATGCTTTATCTTTTTCTTATTAGTGATTGATGTAGAGTAAAAAGATACTCATTATGAAGATAAAATGTTATCAATAGTTTAAAAACATTATAACTCTAGGATCAATCTGAATAGAAGAATAGAAAAAATGAGCTGCAATTCAATCTATCTAATCCAACCACCTAAACTATTTTAGTATGAATGGTGGAAGTAGAAACATTTATATAATTCATTAAAAAATATCATTATAGTGAAACATGAAATATGAAAAATTATAAAAAGATCTTATGGGTTTATCAAACTCTTCCACCCATTTATACTCTAATGGATTTCTTCTTCGAGTGTGCTCTATCCTCAGGTTAATATCCCAACTCTTTTTCATGCTACAAGGATGACCAATGATCCAAGTAATGGAATGGTGATATAAAGTGGAATTGAGATGGATCTTATGAATTAGAGAATGTGTTGAATGATTATCTCTTCTCCCTCCCCCATGAATATTATCATTGTCTCTTAAATATTCTCTCTTATTTCATTCTCTCATTTCCATGATTCATACCCTGTTGATATGAAATAGATTAGGAATTACCTCAATGGTATCCATGTGGTGAGGTTTTCATTGTACATTTTCTTCAATATGTGACCAAAATAAAGCTCCAAACTTCATGCACTCCCCTGGTTGTGTGACTTGTTACACTTAATGTGATTAGTAAATTTGATTCCTTAACTTTATACGAACTCCAATGAACTCCATAATATTATTAGTGAATTATTTGTGAAAGTATAAGCTTCTCAAATTTTAAGTGTTACCATTTTAAAATTTTATGTCACCTATGATCATAAATTGTATAATGTATTTTGACATAAATTAGGATCACATTAAATTCCCTTACAAACCCACTTTGGGATGCATTATTATTTTTACATTAAAATGTTTGACCCTTAAATAACCTATATTCAACCATACGTGAGCCCTTCATCCTTGGTGGAACCAAAATTATATAACTATGAAGAACCCTTATAAAATTTATTATCCCTTAGAGATGCTACCATTACACAAATTGGCCAGAGAACTACATTTATGAGAATGCCTGAACCAGTGCACATGTGCAATGAACCTAACCCAACTGCCCCTTCTCCACCATTATGAATCTTTTTCTCCACCATTAAAAAATTCCTTCTCTAACCTTATGTGAGTCCTTATACACTCTGCTGTGGGAATATTAAACTTCAATAGAGATTCCATGTTATACTTTTGATGAAAAAATACCAGCATCGAATATGGGGGGTGACTTACAAGGATGACCGGCTGCTGGAGGAGACCTGCTGCATATGTTTGGTGGCTGCCCTGGAAGAAAGGATGCATGAGTTGGTGACTGCCCGATGAATCTTTCAGTGGTCATATAGTTTTTTTCTTCTCCACTTCCGTATATGTGTGGTTCCCATCATTGATAAAAAAGACATAGGCTAATTTTTAATATTTACAATTCCCATTTGAATCGGAATTTGTGCTAACTTCTCTATGGATGTAGGTAATTCAAGTGAACCACAATATATTTTTTGTGTCTATTTTTGGTTTTGAATTCTTTTATTTGTGTGTGATTCTAAGAGGATGAGGCTTCCGACACAACAATTTTTTCAAAAACAATACATGGAATATTTTTTTTAACTAATTTGATATACTTCATAGAAAATTAAATAGTGTATTTTTTTCATTTTAGACTATTCAAGATTCATCAATGGTGTCTGATTTTGAAAATTCAAATTAATTTCTATGATGAAGAATCCCCAAATAGAATATTTTTTGGTACCACCCCATGAGTATATTCCATCTAGACATATTGGTAATAAAAATACTTCTGGACATAGAAGTACGGTGTACAGATCCAAATTTGAGGTGGAGTAGTTCAATATGATGAACAAGTTCGGTATGTGGAAATGTAATGTTTTGGATATTATAACTGAACCAGATTTAGATATCACATTTGAAGAAACGACCACTATCATATTAAATGATGTTTGGAGGAGACTCAACCATTATGCATGTGGTACGATCCGACATTTTTTGGTTAAAGATAAAAAATACAGTGTGATTCAGGAAACCTAAAAAAAATTTGTGGAGTATTTTGGAGTACAATTATATGGACAAAATCATCGAAAATTGGTTATACCTGAAAAGGAAACTGTTCATATTTTTTTACAAGTAAGTTATGTTTGTGATTTAGCACATTCATTATTTAAATAAAATCGTGGGAGATTCGAAAAGTTTAGATGTAATAATTGGAGATGAAGATAAGGCCATTTTGCTGTAAAACTCTCTACCAGAGAGTTATGATCACCTTACTACAATGTTGTTGTATGGTAAGGCTGAGGTAAAATATTTGGATGTTTCAAATTCCATTGTTAATAATGAGCACAAACCTAAGGAAATGTATGATCATTTTGATTATACACTAGAGTAATTGATGGAAACTAGTGGAAGGTTATATGATATAAAATCCAAATGATATAGAAGATATTAGTCACAATTGATGTCAAAGGATGAGTACATATTTAGACATCCAGTGAATGATGAGTGTGCCTGCTGTTATAAAAAATGGCATGGGAAGATGGATTGTCCCAGAATTGGGAAGCCGAAGGGAAATGGTGTGAAGATAACAAAGGATATTGAAGACAATGGCCTCGTTTCCTTGATGGTAAACTATACAGAAGGTTGGATTCCTGTTTCAAATTATTATTATGAATGTGAATGAATTGAGATCGGTTTTCAGATTTGTAGGAGTCAGATGAATGTTTTGGTGCTTATGGGAAACAACCTTCCATTCAAACATGGAAAAATAAAGTTTAAGATACACAACAGTTCAAATAGATGCCCTACATATGTAACGTATGCACTAAAATTAGAGAAGGACCTCATATATCATAGTGTTTTGGATAATCAATGTTACCGAATATCCATTGATGATAGTTTTATGAAATTTATATATGGTGCACTTATTGCGATGAAAGGTATTT
This sequence comes from Viscum album, assembly GCA_963277665.1. Classification (NCBI taxonomy): domain Eukaryota; kingdom Viridiplantae; phylum Streptophyta; class Magnoliopsida; order Santalales; family Viscaceae; genus Viscum; species Viscum album. The sequence goes on along the minus strand of OY728162.1, from coordinate 1,367,244,854 downwards.
GAAAATGGGTTTTATATTATTTGAATGCTTGAAATATAACATGTGGAGAAGTGATATCAAAAAAGAGTATCACCACCGGTATAACACGAATGACTATACAAAGACATTCCATGTATGGAAAATTGGTAAGCTATTCTCATTCTGTATATGAATATGGTGTTCCATATTTCAATCGAGATGCTTTAATAGAAAGGAATTCAACCAATTGAAGTCTATTATGGAATAAAATATGAATTTACTATATCAGAATATAATGTAGGATCTTGTTCCTCTTCTGAATTAAAAGAAGGAATCTATAGGGATCAAGTTTAAACATTCTTCAGACTTGATCAATTTAACTCAATCATGAGATGCATACAGGCATTGGGATGGTAGCATCCCATAGAAAATTTTGATTCAGTGGAAACATGGTGATATTTATAGTAAAGGGGTAGATCATTGGGTTTTTTGATGAAAAAATAACATCGTCTAAGATGGGGGTGACCGCAATGGATGACTAGCTATTTTGGGGGACGTGATATAGATATTTGGTGGCTTCCTAGGAATAAATTGTGCAAGAGTTGGTGAAACCCCAAAGACAATTACGGTGGTTATTTGGTTTTATCCTCCTCTAATAGTATATATATGTGGTTCCTTTCTATGAGAAAAGATATTGAGGGGAATTGGTAATCTGTATTATTACCATTTGAATATGAATTCTAGAATCCTTCCCCATGGACATAGGTTATCCAACTAAACGACATGAAATTTTGTTTGTCCTTGTTTATGTTTGATTTCGTTGAGTTGTGTGAGATTCTATGGGGGTGATTATCCCACACCAATAGTCCCAACATACATTTAGAATGGAATCACCATGTGTTCCTAAACATTTTGGGATCTCATGTCAATTTTGATTAATGATGAAATTATATCTTTATGTTTTATTATTCATAGTGTTGGATCTATCCTCAGTGGTGTTGAGAATCTGGAACAGTGTATTTGGGTGATCTTTCCCATTCTATATTTGATTGAACAACTTCTTGGAGAAAATATTCTGTATCTTTATGCATCAATGCATCCCACCCAGTCGATAGATCTAAGGCCACCACCTTCACTGACAAAGATAACTATAAACAAAAAAATCAATGAAAAAATATGGAATTTAACCTGAATTTATTTCAAATGGATCGTCATTTTGAGCCATTGTTGAAACTTGAAATCTCCCAATGCGAATGAGAATTCTGTGTTGTCATTAGTTGGTATTCATCCCTTGGTGCTATCAAGTTCATTCTTTGTTAATCATTTCTAATTTCAAATTTTGATAATTTGGTCCTGATCATCATTTCACTTAAAAATCATAGGCTCATGTTTCAACATCCATAACAATATCAAAATAATGATTCATTGGTTCATGCGTGATTTAAATAATTCATCACATTCATCATATGGTGCTTCATGTAGCCTTTATGGTGGATCTTAAATTCAAAGATCATTTTATTTTTTCAAGAAAAGGTAACATCTTCACCATCTTTTTATTTGATCTTAATATATGTTAGATTTGGTTGTGGTGGTTTGTTATATCTTAGTGCTTGATGGTAGCCTGATTTTTGTTTGGTGGTAGTTGTAACTGAGTTAATGTGTGGTAGTAGGAAACTACATTGGTGGTAGAAACATTTATGGTTTTATACGGTATGGTCAATGATATTTGATGGCCCTAATGTTAAATGTAATAGATTTTGGGAATTGGAGGTAGTAGAAACATGAGAACACTGGTTATAGAATATATAGTTGAACTAGTGGTATCATCATTCCAATTCTGGATGTAGTAGAGGATAAAAATATCTAGACGAACGGTAGCAAAACCTCTAGATCTAGTGGAAGCTAAATGTAGCATGTTGGATCATTAAAAACCTACTATGAACATTGATACTAGGCCTTTTGCATATTAAAATATTAAATTCAAATCATATAAAATATAATTATCATAAACATTTAATCAGTTAATTTACATATTTTTCTAAATATTAATTTACTAAGAAGGAGTATAAAATATGTCCAAGAAATTTCATTTAAAAATGAATTCACCCATCTAAAGCATTTAAAATTGAATATTCAAGTATTAAATGAAAATAAAATATTTAACCCTTTATAGTGAAAACTAAGAATGTATGTTCAAATGCATATTTATAAATTTTGGAGAAAAACATTTATTAAATAAAAACCATAATTTTACATTGTCATGAAGTATTTCAAAGAATAAAACATTCAATGAAAAATCATCAAATGATAAAAAATTATCCAATTATATAAAAATTTCACATTAAGAAAAATTAAATAATTAAATCATAAAAAACAAACATTTATTAATTTATTTTCAATGAATATCAAATTAAAACCTCAATTGTTAAAAAGTAATCGATTATCCATTTCTAGAACACTTCATTAAAAAACTCATTTTATTTAAGCATGACGGTGTGGAAAATGTATAAAATACAATCTATATCAATCAAAACATATCTTTATTGTAGTTTTCTAATAATAATAGTTTTCATTCATTTATATATATGGAACCATATGAAGTATTATATGGAAAGAAATTTCAAACACTAGTATGTTGGGATGAAGATGGTGGAAGAAAATTGTTAGTACTTGAATTGTTAGAAAAGATGGATAGAAAGGTAAAAATAATTCAGTACCATATAACGGTATGTAAAAAGAGGAAAAAAATAAATTAAAATGATCAGAAGAAATTTCTTTTTTTTTCAAGTAGGGGACAATGTTTTTTTAATATATCCATGTAAATGTGTGATTTGTTTGATAAAGATGGGGAAATTAATCACATGTTTTATTGGTCCATATAAAATTATGGAGAAATAGGGATTAACTACTTATTGTGTAGTCATAACATTGAGTTTATATCTGGTATACAATGTGTTTTATGTTTCATTATTAAGTGAGTTTGTACTAGATGCATCTCATGTATTAAACCCAAAAATGGTACAGTTAAAGGAGAATCAATCTTATGAGGAGAAACTAAATCAGATTCCTGATCATAGAGATTAGGTTCTATGAAATAAATTAATTCACTTTACTAATGTTTTATGGAAAACTGTATTATTTGAGAAGAAACATGGGAACATGAAAAGGGTATGAGAGAAAAATATCTTCACTTGTTTATCAATGAATAAAATTATTTGGACAAAATTTATTTAAGGGGGAGTATGTGAGAGCCCATGTATTTTATTCTAATGAATTAATTTTTTATATTATTCATATCAAAAATATTTTTTATAACCATATAAATACTTTTTTTAGGATATGGAAAAATAATATGAATTTTAATCTTGGAAACGAAGTGGTATTTATATTGACTAATTTTTTCCAATGTGTAATATAATTTATTTTTAAATTTAATTTCATAAATTTTCGAATTTAAATTTTATAAACTGAAATTATTTTTTGGATTCATCACATAAAATTTAGATTCCATTGAATTTTAGAGATTTTCATGAAGGGGTTTATATTTTTGTGAATAATGTAAAATATCGTGTTCTCAAATAATGTAATTTTTCCTTTTATTACATATTCATAATATACCTTTATGTTATATATTAGTTCAAAGTCACATTACTATAATTTTTATTCATAAGTTAATAAATTTCATTAGAATCAATATTTTACTTTATTTTGGTTGAATTTCATTTTCATGCTTAAAAATGCATTTTTTAAACAATTTTTCATTATGTTATATGTACTTATATTAAAATTAATTTTTACAACCTCTAGAATTTATATCATATAAATTAGTTTTCTAATTTGAAATCATCATGTTCAAAAAATTTAAGAAGTTCCATTTCATTTTAATCGTTAAAAAAATCATACCTAGGTAAGAAGTTATTAACTACAATAAAGGTTAAATGGTTTGGGGGTAATCTCAGGGATAAGGCCGCAAGAATAAAAAAATCATGTATAAATGTGATTTTTGTTTTTATTATCAACCCTCATTGTCCTTCAGTCTAAAATTGTTTATTTGGATTCCATGTTACAATAATATGACATTTATTATATATTAAGATAACAATTATTTAGAAGAGTGTCCCTCCTCTCACTTATAAAAGGATTATTTCACCCTCACCTATGTACATAGTTTTAGAATCCTATATAAACAAATTTATAAGGTATTTTCAATGGGTTCTTAGTAAAAAAATTGAACCCATTTAAAATGAATTAGTTATATGACTCGATATTGTCTCCGGATTGAACACTGTTATGGGTGTGTTTCTCTTATTCTTTGAGATCAATTGGTAAAAAAAAAATTGAATTAAACTATATTGGTTTTAAATTCAATTTTAAAAGTAGTGGAGTAACCACATATCACCCCCTTATCATTCCTATTAAATCATTGTATAGTTTATTCTCTCATGTTTTCTCTTTAATATAGTAAAATATCACTTGATTACCCTCACTTGGAATTTTGGTTTAATTAGAGGGATAAAATGTCCATTGTATTCTCTAATCTAAAACGTCCTAGTAATAAAATAACTCCAATTACCCTAATGGAAACCCACTTCTCATGATTTCAATCAATAGAGAGGACCCAAGTGGCATGTGAGTTCGTTCTAGTAAAGAAGGGAATATGAATTCAAAATGAAATAAATAGGAAATTTCATAATGTTAATGTAGTTTGAATGAATCTAGAGAGATAAAATCATAAGATTCAGAACAATTAAAATATAGAATTAGTTAATAGTGGGATAATGATAATCCTTATGGATTCACTCCAAATGGAATAGTGTATTATCATTACTGTTTTACCAATAGATTATATGAAATTGTGTAAGAAAGATGTAAGTAATTGAATAAGAAACTCAACAATTTAAGATTGGGATCCATAAAAATTCCCCTAATATTGAATAGATACCAATATATAGGGATTATGAATCATCTATTCCTATCATGTGATAATAAATAGCTTCAATAATAATCATTAATTTCAGTTTTGGGATCAATAAAATAATTCATCAGATCCTAGACACATGTCTTGATCAAAGGGGAATAGAGTGTAATTTCATCATCATATCACATATTTATTGGATTTCAAATAATATTTATAGGATTAATATGAGTTATATGTTTTATATGAATTTGGAATTTTGTTCTTGGTATGGGTTCCTAGTTTATTTGGATTCAATTTCGTCTTTTTATCTTCCATTTTATCTTGATATATTTTAAAGGAAACATGATTGTGCATTGGGCATGTCTGTAGCTTAAATTTTAAAAGATTGATAAATCATTTGGGTCTTCATCAATGGAATGTCATTTTAAGGAAGTATTAGTTATACTCAAGAGAGCTCGATACTATAATATAGTTGAAATAGAGGACCCGAGTTGTTATTCAGAAATAAATATTTATTCATCCTGGGGACTAAAATCGGATAGGATCACAACTTGACGAGACTAAATAGAAGACAGGTATGAATTGTTTCATGTGAATCTATAGTTAGGTATGCAAATTAGAACTAGTAATGTGGTTGTGTATTGTAATTCATGGAACAACACACTTAATTTATTCTATAAACATTGTATTTGAGAACATAATATTACTATGGGAGAAAAGGTCTTTAATTTAGAGAGCATCATATTCAATTTTACTACATTAATAAACATAAAATACACAATATTAATTTTTTCCTTTCATGGAATATCCTTATTTTGTGGTTTTTGGAAGGATGACAAACATGGAACATGTAAAAATAACCAAGAGAACACAATGTGTAAATAAATTTATTTCCCATCAAATAGGCCTACTAAAATTAAAGAGGATGAACAGTGACCAAATATATGTGCATGGAGAAATAAATATTGGCAGTATATGTTTTAACATGGAAAACCCATAAAGGAAAAACCATGGGACCTAGTCCAAAAAGTATAATCCACTGATAATTAATTGCAAACGGAAAATAATACTACAAATTAACATGATCTTCAAAATAATACCCATATTACATAATAGATCAAAGGAAGAAAGAATATGTAGTCTAAAGGTATCCTGAAATGAAGAACACAACTTATTAATGAATCCCAAATACATATTATCATGTAATCTAGGTGTTCTTTGTCCAAATAAAAGGTTCAGATGAATAAATCACGGGTGTTATCAAAGACCATAACTACGACACGCACCTTGAATGAGAGAGAACTCCATGCCTAGGATTAGAAAAGAGTTTGGAAAACAAAAAAACATACATACCTACATAATATAAAATATACATTTCCTGATTAATATTTAGTAGTTAAATAAAATTTTCCATTCACACCAATTATTTACATGCCTATGTATCTTCAAATAACTCAGACTCTTTGGAAGATAAGGAAACACATCTATAGAATCTAGACTGTCGACATATTTCTCTCCCTAAAAATGTGAACAAAAATCCTTAAGTAGAATTACACATTCAATATATCCAACAATATCTAAATCTATAAATCCAAAAAACTTTTGTTCCCCATTTCCAAAACACAATTTGATATCAGAAGTATCATAAAGATAAAAAAAAATATACTTTAATTCCCTCTAATGCTCTCTACCTAGATTAGATAGAAAATGAATGAGCACACCAACTAAATGATCTAAATCAGGTCTAGTAAAAACCATCAAATACCTCAAACTGTAAATGGTAGATGAATATGGTATGCTGTACATATACTCTCTCCCTTCATCAGTATAAGATGACTGAATGGTACAGAGCCTAAATTGTTTATCAAGATTAGTACTAACCACATTCAATTAGTCCATAGAAAATATCTGAAGAACCTTATCAATTTATCTCTCTTAAAATAATCCTAATTTCATTTCCTCTCTGTTACACTAGATCGACATGCCATTAATCTATCATGTTGGCCCTAAGTATTTCATCTCAAAAGACTAACAAAGATCATTTTTCAGTTTTTCAATTCTAGAAACAACATGGTCAACAATGAGTATATCATCAACATATAGAAACATTATTATAAAATCTTCATTTATAAATATTTGAAAAGAAACCATTATACAAATATTCCTTCAAGAAACTCAAATAAAAAAAATGAAATATTCAATCATCGTATACCACTGTCTTGGAGCTTGATTTAAACCACACAAACTCTTATATAATATACAAACATATTTCACTTTACCTTTTTCAACAAAAACCTTTGGTGTCTCTATATAAATTCATTCCTCTAAATATTACTGAAGGAAATATATCTTTAAATACATCTACTCCAAATGCGGATACAAACTAGAACCAAACAATGATAAACTCTAAAAGAAGACATTTTGAAAATAGTTGATAAAATATCATCAAAATCAATACATTTCTTTTGTAAAAATCCTTCAACAACCATCCTTTCTTTTTAGAATGAAACATTACTGGATTCTTCATTTTTATTTTGACAAATCCACCAATTATGAAAAACTCTCTCACCTATGTGTAATTTCACTAGATCAAAAGTATGGTTTCATGCAATGATCTCATCTCTTAATCCATTATTGCAACCCATCTATAATTTTTTTCACTTTCGATTTCCTCATCAAAATATTTTTATTATCCCCCTTCAACAAATAGTACATATTCATTAGGTGAATATAGAGTTAAAATGGTACGATGTTCAGATAATATTCCGAGTGGAACTATTGGTCCATTAATAACCACGAGAATCGAATCATGAAAAAAATGTTCATCAAAAGCATCAACACTGCATGTTGACCCTGAACATTATTTTTCACATCAATAGAGTCATCTTAATCAATAATACAAGGTAAATGTTAATCAACATATGGATCAAAAATGAAAAATCCATCAGAATATAGAGAATTATTTTTTTCCCACTTATCAATATATTTGATAGTCTGATCCTAGTTAAGCACTACATGAAAACATATGATATGTTTTTTAAAATCAGTATCATAGAACCTGTACCTAAACTAATTGTGTTAATATCCATTAAAAATAAACTATCGTTACTTACCATCCATCTTGGACCTCTCATCACTACAAACATGAAAATAATGCATTGAAACCAAAAACACAAAAATGATCATGCTTAATCTCTCTACCATAACAAAACTTTTTGGGAGTGCATATCATAAAAAACCATAGGTGATAAATTGATAATAAATGTAGTAGTACATAAAGGCCCTCACCAAAACATTCTAGGAAACATTTCTTCTGAAATAAAATTAATAAATCTTTCTAATAAATATTTATTCATCCAATCAACTACACCATATAACTGAGGTCTCTAAAGATGCCTCTATGGATATTGAAATCATTCCTTCCTGTAATAAAAACCAAACAGACCACAATACTCTCCACTATTATTAGTTCTTATATATCTAATCTTCATAAAATATTCCCTCAATGTTAAAACCATAATTTGATTAGAAACACTGAGAATGTATCTTTTGGAATTCAAAACATAAACCCAATGTTTATGTGAGTAGTCATCAATAAATGTCACAAAATAAATACTTCTACTGAATTTCATAGACCTAAAATGAAAAACAAACAACAGAATGTTCTAATTCAAGTACCTATGACTTCTTGTGCAATAGATGACTATGAAAACTCACTCTAATTTTTTTATTGCCTTACAATGATCAAACATGTCCAATTTGACACTCTTCTAATTTTAAAGTAGATTTCTATTGGACAAATAACCAATCCATTTCTCACTAATTTGTTTGATCCTCTAATTCCACAACATGGATGAAAAACATCACACAACAATTCATGTATTATCATAAGAAATAGAAACTCTATTCTAGTACGAACCAAAATACTTCTTCTAATGATTCCTAATCATAGAACAGTTAGAAATATACCTTTAGTCATCATCAAAAGTACCAATAAAATTTTAATCGTAGATAAAACTTAAAAATATGAATAAGAATAACCTCATGTGCATGTCGAACATTCCAAAAAACCATCTTACCTCATGTGATAGTCTCCAAAAAAATATTCCTGATACCAACAACATCAGCATTACCATCATTACCCGTCTTCAAAATCCTAAAATTAACTGGGTTGTAAGATGTGATGAAATCCATCCATGATGCCATGTGAAAATGAGAACCACTTATAAGAACTGAGCAAGAATCAATAGAGTAAATATTAATGGAGTCATAAACAATAAAAATACCACCCCATGTATCAGTAGTGACACGATCATCTCTATCAACATTATTCTTCTACTAATGTTTCATCATTCGGTTTTCACTTTTAATTTTAATGAAAAACCTATTGACATATAATTTCATACCATGATGATTGTATTCACACTCCCTCTACTTTTACCTAGATTTTCTTTTTCCTTTTCTCTTTCCTCGGCTACTTTTTTTCCTAATTCATTTCCCAACCTCCCCCTTATTCTATTTTGATAGAATCTTTGAAGAGGATTTCACCTGAGTACACAACTTTACCTCTTCTTTATGAACCAAATTCATCACTTGTTTGAGTAGAAATAAATTATTGTTTTTATATTGTAAGAATATGTAGTCTTAAGCTTCTCCCAAAATGTTTTGGCATGAGGGATGCTGAAAATGTTGTTCATCATGTTGTCATTGAGCCACTAACAAATGAACCCACAAACCAACTCATTCTCTAACTATCATTACTGATCAAACATTCTTTCGGGGTTCTATTAAATAAACACCGAACGATTCATTCTCTTGATATAAAATACATTCTTCATTTTTAATCACCACATACGGTAGTTTGTACCATTCATGAAAATCATCCAATTGTAATTGGAAACCATAATTTATTTATAATAAAACTAAACCTTTTGATACAAGATGTTGGGAAAGATGGAAATAAATGAATTTATAATAACTGTAAAGCAAATGTGTAGTGAAAATAAATTGATTTTCCTTTAAAAAATACTGAATAAATTTAATTGGATGTGCAGTCACCAAATATATGTGTATGAAAAAACCGATGTTGACACAAGAAATTTTAACATGGAAAATGCAATGAGGGAAATACCATTGGACTGAGTCCACAATGTAGGATACAAAAATAATGATGAGTACATAGAAGAGACTCCTAATGATGAGTGGTATCTTACAAAAATACTAATATAAAATAGTGGTTCAAAGGGAGAAAAAATATTTAATCTAACGGTATTATAAAATAAAGAAACCAACCAATTAAATAGGCCTAAATTTCAATGAACATGTAAAGAAGGTTTTAACTATCTAAATAAAATATTTATACAAAAAACAATGGGATCAAATCAAATATCACTAACTATAAAAACTGATCAGACCCAAATAATTTTGCAGGTTGTAGATATGAAATTGCTGGGTATAACCCAAACTACACCACACACCTGGAAGAAAGAGAGAGTGTCACACATGGGATGATAAATGTAATGCCATGACCCCAGAATCCTAGATCCAGTGCATTATATTAAAACATTTGCATGATTACGAGGAATAAAGTCCTGAAGGACCGAATAGTTTAGTTTTATTTGAAACAAGATACATACATAATTTAAAAATTAAAACATGAAAAGAAAAACTATGCTAATTTATTCCATTAGAAACATCCAAGCATCCAATATTATTCATTCAATTCACTCATAACTAACTTCTTCATATCTTTTGAAAATGAAACCTTAGAAAGGGGTGAGCTCAAACTCTTAGTAAGAGTAAGCAATATAACAGAAGATAACATAAACATTAGGCACAATGAATAATTTAAAACACAAGCCTTTACAAATGATAAACATAAACACATTGTGGCAGGAATATGATCTGAGTAAATAATTCCATAATAAAACATAGTCTTGGGTATTCCACTTGTAAAATAACCACATGAAATATCAATAGCTAATCTCATAATGATGTAATTCATAATTCCTGACATCATTACCACATAGTCAAGGCCTCATGCAAAGACTACAAATAAGATTTTTTCAAGACCTAATGGGAAGACACTAGTTTGTCTCATGAGACCTACCGATTCATCGCGGAGCTAAAGCGGGCGCCACTTGTCACTTACTAAGTCCAATTCATTCCTCATATGAAGTGTTTGAAACATAACATAAACACACGTATTAAAACTAGCATACAAAATTTCAATACATTATCCACAACCCATGAATGGTATAAAAATAGCACATCCACAGTCAAATATAACTCATTCAATACAATATGGAAGATTCTATTGTAACATATTAACCTCAATCGATAATAATGAAGGATATTGACATAGTATAAAATAATCATCAATACTATTTGAGATAAATATCTCCCTTATTCTTGAAAACATTTAAAATTCACTCTATTTGTCAATAATCCATTTAAAAATAGGTTTTTGAATCCAAGCGTCCCATACCACTTTGAAACATTTAAAAAAATTCAATTTGAAAACATTAATGTCCATATAAATAAATCCATAAAACCATTTTTAAAACATGTACATTAATGAGAAATATTTACAATAATAAATCTTTAAAACATTTCAAAATGATATTTTAGTTATAGTTATTAACTAAAAGAGAGACACTTGAATAATAAAATTGATGTAATCAATACTTTGTTATATCATTAGAATATGTGGATTCATGATATACTATGTTAAAGTACATTATATACACTATATAAATGTTATTTTGTGTATAACAACAAAGAAGTCTCAATGGAATGTAAATTGAGATAAAATCTCTTATAAAGACCGTATCCTTAGGTTAAAAATAATTCAACGACATAATTATGTGTGAAAAATATAAATACACTCAATATGAATGTATATTCAGTGTAAATATATCAGAGGACATTCACACATATTCTTGTAAAAACAACACCAATGAATTGAATATTTAACTCAACAAATGGAGATTGAGTTACAACAACTCTTATCAATTTCATATCGATGACTTCAGAATTTATAAATGGAGTGATTATGTGTATCGAATGTATATCCAAAGAAATGGGAGTGGAAATTATGACATAAGAAAATGTATAGTGATTCCAAACATAATCTTGGAACAAATAATCAATGAAGTATGCGTAAAGATGAATGAGTGGAAATTGAAATTTCAAATTCCCTTATCGATTTGGTAACTTATGAAACATACACCCATGAAAGAAGGATCATACAATGATGATTTAAATATCCAAAAAGTGAAGTATATTACACAAAAAATACAATCATTGGTAGTACACAAACCACATTAAATAAATAAGTGGTGAACAATGGAAATATCACAGAATTAAAAGTGATATAAAAAACCCCTTACCTCGTATCCGACTTGACCCGTTCGTTCTTTAATATCCTAAATAATAAACTAAAGTTAATTTTTACTTGATTAAGATCCTTTTTTATGTTTATTATTCCTTTTATATCACTTATTATAGTATAATTTCATATACAATATCAGTAAATCCATCCTTCAAACATCCCACATATGGAATGAAGGAGTCATATCATTTTGAGGGGGTGGTAGTCCGCACTTCCTCAAATGAAATTATCGTGTTTTAACCATAATGGAAACCATAATAAAATGATATTAATTAAAAATAAAAAATCATAAATAAAACATAAACATAATATATATATCTTATATATAAATACAGTTCCATCTTAACGGCCACCATGAGAGGAAGTAGGAGATAATCTAACAACCATCGTTTCATGAGGCGTTAGTTTTCCATCCACATAAACAGTATGTTCTTCACCCATTATATGGAAGTGTGTGTTAATGTAGTTTGAATAATTTTCATAAAAACATCCTACTATATTCAGGATACTGTTGTTTTAATAAAATAAATTAATAAAAAGAGTTTAGGGTTTGAAAAAGTAAAAAAAATAAAACAAAATAATTTAATAGAAAGTGTTACCTTTAATTTCGGTAACTCACTTTGGTTTGAACCAAAATGGATTGTTGAAGTTCCTTCTACCTTATGTATGGTTTATAAGAGGAAGAGAGAGATATAGGGAGATTAATTGGGTAGCTTTTGGATGAGCCAAAAGGCTTGAGAGGTGTGAGGAATTGGATAGAAATGGTCTACTTTTATAATGGGGAGGAGGGCCAATTTTGGAAAGTGTGAAAATATTAGTTTTTATATAAAGATATTCGGTTTCTAAAGGTCCAAAAATCATTAAAGATATAGATAATATGACTCATGGTCTAAATAAATTCATCCAATAAAAATTGGACAGGTTTTGGTTGTTATTGTAATATTTATAATGTTATTTAATTAAATCATTTATTAATGAGGTAAATACTGCACCAATATTGTGTCATAAATAATTTGATTTATTCGATTTCTAAAATTTATAAAAAAATTACCATGATGTAGGAAATAGATTTATCTTGCCCATGAATATTTATAGTCGAAAAAATAACGTATATAACACCATGTAAAACTTCATTTACAAAGAGATATTTGTTTATTTCATTTTTGTCTTTACTTTAAATTAATTAATCTAATGTGTCAATATAACTTCCACGTGGCTCAATGGGGTCCCAAAATAGACCAAAGGATTCCCTTGGTTGGCCATGACTCATAAAATATGGTTAGGACAAGTGTTAAGGTAATTTTGAATAATTATAATATTCTTTTTACCTTGAATTACCCTATTTACCTTTAACCACGGTATATAAAAGTCAAAAGTTACTATTCACCTAAAATTATTTTCATCTTATTAAACCACATTTTACTTCATGATATTAACTGTGTCTCTCAGATTTTTGGAATTCAACTCACAGAAGTGGTACATTTTCATTTAAATTAATAAGTCAATTTTTTAACTACTCCCAAGTGGTTTCACTATTGATAAAAATGAAGTTTTTCAGAAATATACCAAAAATTCATCTTAATCATTATTTGATATTTAAACTTCAAAAATGATGCCTATTTTTCAAAATTCAAAAAATAAAAGTGGCATTAATTGATTTAAAATTAATTCTTGTTGTTAAATCAAATAGAGTGTTTTTAAGAAATAATAACTATCAAAAGATTGAAACTTTTTTATGTCCAATTTCAATGTGAAATTAATTACAAGGACCAAAATTGGATCAAATGGTAAAACTATATTATGATTACATTTTAAAACCAATTAAAAAGATAATATACGCCTATAAATAAATTATATTCAAACACCATTTTGAATTAAAATACAATATTTTCACTATTCATTAAAAAATGAACATTATCAGAAAAATTCCAAAAAAATTCACAAAGTAAATTTTGATGTCCCAATTTTAAAGAAAGATTTTAATTGTTCAAGTAGAATGTATTAATGTGTCCAAAACTATATTTAATGGGGTTTCTCCATTAAAAAGCAGTAAATTGACATTTTAATGTAAATTATGCTTAAAATTATATTCATTCATATTTTGAGCCTATAAATTTTATTGGATAAATGTAAATACATTTAACAAACATGTATAATAATATTATAGTTAGTTTTGTTCATTCACACCAATACAACAGCTAGGAGTCAACTACCATTAAAAATAATCTTATTATATTATTAATGTGCAACTTAAAATTTCAAAGAAACTCATTGTTTCGTATCGGGTACGCTATCGAACATAGAAACCCATTTAAGGTAAAATTAATATTTAATTCAGAAATATTAATAAATATAAAATATGTGTTATTTCATTTTTTTACATGGGATGTTACATCTTCCCCCCTTTTGGGAATTGTGTCCTCGCAATTTTAAAATTGTGTGTGGAAACTCATTTAAAAATCTCACATCCGAAAAAGAGTCAATAAAACTATCACTTTAAAATAATGAAAGAGAAGTACACCGGTTAATCGAGGAAACCCGTACTAGGATTCCATGTAGGAAAACATGGATGGATGATAAACTAAGAGTCAAGTTTTGATGGAGAGGGATAGAAAACATGATTAGGTGAAAGTTAACAACAAGAAAATCACAAACTTGTGATGGGATAAATTGTCATTAGTTTCCCAGTAGTAAAAGTAAACGGATAACATTTTTTGGTTTTAAGTTTCATTTAATAAAGTTGAGGAATTCATTTATGAGATTTACTAAGAACATGAAGAGATATACTAACTTTTTAAGTTGTGTTTCATTTATTAATAAATTTCTACCCCAAACTCATCCTTTATTTTTCAAATGATGAGTATTCAAGATGACTTGGTCACATTGGAAGAGCTTGAATCAACTTCTATAGAATCACATGATCCAAAAAAAGATAAACAGTATTTTTACCTTGACTTTAGAGATTATCCACCACCAAAATTGTAAGTACAAGATCCGATGATCCCCAAAAATGATAATCCTTTTGATAAAGACATAATAATCATAATTTCTAACATTAAACCAACAATACCCAATGTTCAATAAATACCATTCAATAAACAATTGTCCTTAAAATACATCAATATAATCTAAACTAATTCTAAAACCCAAAACATATAAGAATTTGATTACACATACTTCAATGTTAAATTATATCCCCAAATGACATCAACTACTCTTAAAGTCGCATACTTAAAAGTAATTAACCTAATCACATATTCTATATTATAGGTTAATAATTTCCATAAATAACCCAAATCACAATAAATCCACAATAAAAACATAGATAAAATCCACCATTACTCCTCAAATGAAATCCCATAGTATTAATTTTCCCTTAGGCATATAGTGTTCCCAACAAAGCCAACGTCTTCCAAATAACATTTATCACTAAATCACCAAATCATTTTCCTATACTAAGGGTATTCATTTTATAATACATAAGATCCAAAAAAACTTATTATTGATAAATAAAATCATTTAACTAAAAATAATTAGTCACACTAACCAGGGACTTCAAGTAGTCCAGCGGTAGGCGATAAATTCCAATCACACTCTGGTTGTGGGTTCAATTCGCACAGCTTTGTCTGAAGCGATGGGTTGTCACATTGTCTGGGTGTTGTCCTCTTCCAAAAACTATAGTTTATAACTTTTGGTGCCAAAATATTTAAAGAATGTAAATACGAAAAGAAAGGCCCCACAACCTGCCCCGCGAAGCCCCGACGCGGAGCCCTCCGAAGCAACGCGGCCGCCGCGAAGCACCAGAGGCGGTAACTCTCCACGAATGCCCAGACATTCATGATGCTGCAGCGAAGCACTGGAGGTGGTAATTCTCCGCGAACTCCCTCATGTTCGTGATGCCACCACAAAGCATATGAGGTGGTAACTCTCCATGAATGCCCTGAAATTCACAACGCTGCTCTGAAGCATATGAGGTGGTAACTCTCCGCGAATGCCCTAATGTTCACAAGGCCTCCACCAAGCACCAGAGGCGGTAATTCTCCATGAACTCCCTGATGTTCATGATTCCAACATGAAGAAGATAAGGGGGTAACTCTTCGTGAATGCCCAGATGTTCGTGAGTCTGTCGCGAAGCACCAGTGGTGGTAACTCTCCGTGAATGCGCTGACGTTCATGACGCCGCCGCAATGCAGATGAGGTGGTACCTCTCCATGAACCCGGTTGATGTTTGCGACCCACCGCGGAGCAACCCAATCCCCCTTCATGCTATGTGAGATCTGCTTCACAGCGCCTCTTGCCTATAAATACTGAGCTCCCCCTAGGCTCTCCAGATCGACAATCCGTCCTTTTGGCTTATCAGCTCCCAAAACGCGATGCACGCTTCGCTCTGGGAATCATGAGCTCCAAGAGGTATTTTTGATTCGCGAGAGGCCTCCGCCTTGTCTCATTTTGAGCCCCTCTTACGAGAGGGATTCCCTTTGCGAAGACTAATGGAATTTGTGAAGGAAGGGGATCCCCAAGGGGACCCGGGTAGCCATGGAGCATTTATGCATCGTGAAACACCCACCTTGTAAGAATGATCCACATGCTAAGGCAGGGTCACTATACTTCGTGAAGCACACTGATTCATGGCACCTTTCATCGTGAGGCACCAATGATTCACGAGACAGTGCTCCATGAATGCCCTTCCACTTTGTGAAGCACCTCCCACGTGCACCTCTGCCCCATGCTAAGGCTAAGGCATCCCACTTTGCGAAGCACAACCCTTCGTAAGTGACCTCCACTATGCAAAGCTACCGAGCTTCATAAGGCCCCTTCATGTGGACCCCTCTACTTGGAAATTCCTTCTCCCATGCAACCCTCCAGGTTTACATGATGTTATTTCAAAGTGCCATCGACGATACCACCAGTGGTGTTCCTTCTCCTAATTCTTCTTCACATAGGCATGCTAATGGCTATTACTTCTTCGCATAGCCACGCTAACGAGGACCCCTCAATGGTTCGCTCTGCGACTCCCCTTCTATACATCCATGCCGATGCATTCCCTCCCAAAAGGGGTAGAGGGTACTGGTTATGTATGTCCTAGGGGTGTGGAGCGAACCCACGTCATCCGAGCTGCAAGATGTTAAAATTTCAAGCACCTCATCCTCAACATATGACATTAAACTGTGATCCGACCCCATGAATCACACGCAGGGTCCCCCAGGCTCGGTCATTCTTTATTCCCACTGGTCTCCACGGAGATGGGATCACCCCTCACAGGGGATGATATAATCCTTATAAAAGTGGCATTTGTCCGTGGGGAAGGGCGTCCATCTTGTAGTAAGCCCCAAGACCCTCTTGTAGAAGGTAGCACCCATGCACCTCCGTACTTCCTCACTAATAGGGCTAGCGGAGGGCGTGACAGGGAACAAGGCAGCTCATTTCTTTAGTCCTAAATCCCTCTCCCTCTGCGCTTTGTTGCTCTCATGCCTCCATCTTGGAGTGAGTCCCAACATCGTGGTCCTCTAAATGCGTAATCCCCCATCGCTTCAAACGGACGCACCCTTCGCGACGTGATCATTGGGTCTCTACTGCCTCTTGATTCTCACACCGTGCATGTCTCATGTGGGCATAGAGTAAGCATTGACCATGACAATGCCCCCGTCCAGCATGATGTTAAACTGTATGCCCCCGTCCAGCATGATGTTAAACTATATGTTGTCCCACATGACATTAAACTGTACATCCATATGATCTACATGGTCTTTGATCCACATCAAGTCATGGTACGCAGGAAGCCTCCACGAGGTTCATGCCCACCACCCGTCGTTTCTTCACGTCAGGTTCCACCCTCATCCCGCATGATGTTAAACTGCATTCCAGTCTAGCGGTAAGCCGTTGTGATATCCATAACTACGGGGTCTTTGATCCATGTCAAGACATGGTACGTAGGAATCCCTGTGAGGTTCAAGCCCACCAATCATTGGTTGTCCCGACCTCCTTCATGTCGGTTCACCAAACTCCACCATGGGACACCTCAGAGCGTAAGCCCAAAATACCTTCTCCCACATAACGTTAAACTACATTCCAATCCGGTGGTAAGCCTTCATGACTCTCTAGAACTATGTGGACTTTGATCCATGCCAAGGCATGGTATGTAGGAAGCCTCACGACGTTCAAGCCCACCACCAGTGGACCCCCGGGTTCACCTTCATGTCGGTTAGCTAACAAAACCTAACTCAAACTATGAGAACTTTGGTCCATATCAAGGAATGGTACGTATGAAGCCTCCCAAAGGATCAAATTTGTCACCCATCGGACCAAGGTCCTTCTTCATGTCGTTTTGTCGGCACCCAAATCCCTTGTGAACAATGATGTCTTTGATCCATGTCAAGGCATGGTATGTTGGAAACCTCACGAGGTTCAATCCCACCATCCACCTGGGCCAAGGTCCTCATTCATGTCGGTTCTCCAACATTCCCCCATCCCGCATGAAATTAAACCGAATCCCAATACAACAGTAATATGTTGTAACCCTGCCATCCATTTGTTCCAACACCCCTTCAGGTCAGTTCAACACCCCCTTTATCCCGAACGACATGGAATTTGATCCATTTCATGGCACGTTACATAGGAAGCCTCGAAAAGGATCAATCCCACGACCCATTGGACCAAGGTCCTCATTCACATCAGTTCACTGGCGTCCAACCCAAACTTCGTGGATGTTGATCCATGCCAAGGCGTGGTACGCAGGAAGCCTCATGAGGTTCAAGCTCACCACTCGGTCATTCTGACCACATTCACGTCGGTTCATCCACCACCTTGGGAATCCTAGAGTGTAAGCCCCACACATCTATTCTGAACATCGCGGACTTTGATTCCCTGCCACGAGGATACGTAGGAAGTATCTTAGAGATGAAATCCTATACCCCCCATCATATCCACAACGGCTCCATTTCATCCCCCCTCCACTCCGTGTAGCATTCCATCACCCGTCCTGATTTCTGTCTGGGCCGCCATATCTCGATGAGATCATGCCACCCCATTCCCCTCCATAGAATTCGGGAAGCTGCCCACGTGCTGGTTCTGATATCGGTGTTCCCTCAAGGGGGTTCCTCAATCTGACTCATCCTCGTCGGTGTTTTTATCAGTCTGATCCATCTCCATTGGACGTTAAACTTGCAGCATACCTTGTGTTGAACATGGGAAGCTGAGGAAAACCTCAGATTCATTCCCATGTCATATGATTCCATGCACTCTATGTGGGATTCCTTGGGCTTCCAGGCCCTTGATAATCCCTATAATAAAGGACAAAAGAAAGACACACAAATTCCCCAGCGTTTAGAAAAGTTAATGATGAGTTGACATGACTACTCCCCCAACTGAAGGTTGTTTCCCTAACCGGAACCCTTGGAATGTCCTGACAGAACCAGAGTAATTAACTGGCGTCTATGGAAACATCGAACCGGGAAGAGTTTCATGAACAATTTATTAAATCTATGAGGGACACCTGGACTAGTTGATGAGTTCTGAGGAGGAATCCACGGAAGGAGGAACCGACATCCCATCATCCCATTTCTATCAATGAGAAGACGTCCATGAATAAGGAATGGATACCGCCCGCCTTAGGAAAGAACGAATGCGGGGAAACAAAAGCTGGGTCTGTTGCTCCCCAAGAAGATGTCCACACGCGTCCCGGTGAAAGATTCGGAAACAGAAATGGTAAACTCGACGTGATTTTCTTCTCCTCAATGTGGAGATTAGTAGCGCTCGAGATATTAGTAGATTGACGTGTCACCAGATCCAGGTATCTGGTGCCGGGTCCTGCCATGAAAATAACGGGCCTGGTGTGAAACTCACCAGAATTTGGGGTAGTAGACCGTGGGGCATTCTATTCTGCGACGTTGTTGGCATGGATTACTCTTACCGGCCACAGAAGACGGAATGGTGTTCGGGAACTGGTTGTCGATTTCTTTTCCTCGCAGTGTTGATGAGTTAATCTCCATGCTTCTCAAGAATCAGGTTGCTTCTACAAGGACTCAATCACTGCCCACCCACCTACGTAGGGGCAGGGGAAACACTAGCACAACCGCTCCACGTGGCTCCACTACTGCCACAATGACATCTTCATCCATGAACGTGGGGCACCCACACTCCATCTCCCCATCAGAAGTCATCCAACGAAGGGTGATTAATGACCTCGTATGTCGTTACTAGGAGGAGGGAATAATCCCAAATCGGGATATGGCCCACATGGACCTGGAGGCATCCAGGCCTCGCCGTCAATGCTTCCCTCGAGGGCCGCGCTGGGAGCCCCTACTCCCCACCCCAACATTCAATCATTTCAGGAGCATGTCCCTGGAAAGCTTTGACTACTCACTACCTTACGCTGATGAGGTAGGTGATGTCTGGCTCAGCCCAGTCAGAGTCCTAGTCCAAGGAATCCAAGCAAGGGCCCCCACCCAGTTGCATCATCATCATCGTCCGGCCTTTCTAGAAGAACAGGTAGGCTATGCACCTGCACCACCAACACCGGCTCGCCGGACCCAACACCAGCGTGGGGCCCGAGTTGAGGAACCACGCCAAGGGGTGTTACCATTGATATCTACTGTGTCCCGAGCCACCTCCGACGTATACCATGAATTCCCGGCATACACTGAGAAGGGGAGCTCCTACGCCCAACCGGGCTCGAGGCCCCAACTACCCCACGGGCAGGCTGGGTTGGCTCTCCGAGTCGTAGGCACGAGTGGTGACCGCTGCGAACCAACCCACAGTGATGTCACCCCGTACGGAGGTCTTCCCTGTACCACAACTCCACAGAGTGTGGTCCTTCCCCGCTCTAGAACTCATCATGGAGGTATGCCCTGTGCGACCCCCAACACGAATGAAGACCTGCATTGCGGCAGTGAAACTCGGCACGGAAGCCTCTCCCGTGCCCACCACACCGGGTATTGAGTCCCTCCTCCAGCCCCTGACCGTCGATATGGAGGTATTTACCATTTTCTCCCTCTACAATGTGGGGATCCACCCTACGTTCTCTCCGCAACTAGAAAAGGTTCTCCTCGCCCTGGAAACCAAAGGGGTGAAGGTCAACTTCGCTCCACCCGCAACAAGCATGGAGGTCCTCCCCATACTTACTCTAGTTTCAACGGAGGCTTCGCCCACTCAGGTTCTACTCATGGAGGACCTCCCCATGTCCCCTTCAACATTTTTCCCAGTGCCCCTCTCACCCTGGATGTCTCAAGCGGAATTCCTCTCCGCCCTGGCACCAGCGCGGCCCCAAGACTACATGTCAGGAATCAGCCTTGTATTGAGGAGACATCTAGGGGTAGGAGGGTGGGTCATCACCACCACAAAAATAATCCTAGGTAGGCCCGGATGGAGATCAAACCTGTCCGCTTCTCAGATTATGAAGTAGAATGTGACTCAGCAGTGGAACCCTCCACTCAATCCTCTGTGTCAAGGATCGGGGCAGGAACCAGGCATGTCAGCCTCATCCTTCCAGAATGTGTAGTCCACCGGATTCTCACCTCTCTTCGCAGGTACATCCAGGAGGAGGAAATTTTGGGAGTCCCATAGGTTCTGACCATGCAGTCACCACCGTTGTCACTGGAAGCACCCTCTACCTCGACTAGTGATCATGAAGAACTATTTTGGGGACCGATGGCAGTTGAGCAACAGTGTGACCTATTGCCGATAACCGCAATCCCTACACCAGAAGATGTGGCTATCATCCCATCATATCATGACATTGTGGTCATGCCACCGTACTCTTCAAGGGATGGCCCGAAATTCGGTGGCTAGTCGACTTGTTCGTCGTATTATTTGCTGCCCAGTTTACTGTCCCAGTGGTCCGCCTCAGTACCACTACCGGTTCCTGAGCAACCTCTAGTTAATGAGTGGGGAAATACGGTGCTAGACCCTAATCTGAGCCCAGGAGTTTCCAGAACATTCTTTTAGTGGATCACTTCCCATAGAAGTTATGGAAGGTGGCAACATCGAATTTTCATGCGCCGGAATCCCTCACCCCAGAGGAAGTCGAGTGCTTCCTTCAAACCCTATTGGTGATGCACTTCCGCTTTCACTATCATCGGGTGGTGTACCCCAGGAGCCAAGTGAACTTTTAGGAATTCAGCGAGCAATGAGGTATGGTCAATTTGGCCGCACTTTCCATTTCCCAGTTCCCTGAGTCACCAGGTCGCTAGAACACCTTCCAGAAAAATGTGTTCAGAGTTTCAAGGTACTCCATAAAATCATCAGGGAAGCTACCTCCACGTGCAATTCCATTGCTGAGTGTTGTATTCCACCCTCCACTTCAGTCCTATCTGTTGGCTGCCCGATTCGTTATGTGACATTGAGGACATGCCCCCAATAAGGGTTGTAGTCCACATGGCTGACATAGTTGACAAGTAAGACAAACTAGAGTTTCTAGATGGAGACTTACCCTTGAAGGTGTACTCAGTCGGAATGCCGGTAAGGGTAAAGATCATGTCGGAACTATCAAGAACCCCGACCCATCTGCCTCAATACAGAAGACGGACGAAGACCCTAAGAAGGTATCGTTGCGCAAACAACACGTTGAGTAGTAGAGAATGGTCGACGAACTCCCAGCCGAACACACTATAGAGCATCCACCCGACTATGGTGATCATAAGTTGGGGCTACATGGGCAGGAACAACTTCCCCCGGTGAGATGCCCCTGGGAAACCTTGATCATGCTACTCCCACAGACACGGCTGAAGCCGGAACTCATGGAAAGAGGGCACGATACATCTCACCAAACCCTCCCAAATGGTGAGTCAATCCGAGGAATCCAGCCTTGGTTCCCCCAACTGCCCCGCAAGCTGCTCCGCCAGTCACTCCATGAGCTGTTGAAGCCGTCTACTATGTCGAAGATCCCGGCAACACACCCATGGTTAGGGATACCCGTAAATATAGGGAACTCTATCCGGATGATCCTATAACATCACTCATCGCCTTCCTTGAGGCATTGGAAATGCGGCAGGTGGTAGTCCCACCATATGGAAAGCCATATCATGCGTTGGTGGATGATATGCCTGCACCTCTGGGTTTTGGAAATCCCACTTTCTCACACTTTAACGGGATAGGGGAGATGCCACAGAACCTGACTCACTTTTCCTCTAGGTGTGTCCCCATGTTGGGGACCCCAGCACAACTGGATACTTCCAAGCTCTGATTTTTTGTGTAGACGTTTGAGGGCCCTTCATTCATCTGGTACAACTACCTCCCTATTTGATCAGTGACC
Source organism: Viscum album (assembly GCA_963277665.1). Classification (NCBI taxonomy): domain Eukaryota; kingdom Viridiplantae; phylum Streptophyta; class Magnoliopsida; order Santalales; family Viscaceae; genus Viscum; species Viscum album. The sequence continues at coordinate 1,367,221,337 of OY728162.1, read as the reverse complement.
GGATGGGAGGATCTCCGCCGGCAATTCCTATACGAGTTCAGCTCCGCCATGCAAAAGAATATCATTGCAGACCTCTCCAAGTGAAAACAAAGTCTTGATGAGAGAGTCGCAGACTTCATCGCCTGGTGGAAGGGGCTTGCATATTCCCTCGACATTCCACTAACTCACAAGAAATTGCTAACGATGTGCATAGAGAATGTCAAAACTGGACGGGTTCCTTCCCTGATCACCCAAAACTACCCAGGAGGGTTCCGGGACTTCTCAGATAAGGCCCAAAGCCTTGAGAAAGCGATGTAAAAGGCTAGTCAGGCACGTCTGTTGCCCCCTATGATCCCAGCCAGGAGGGCTTCCAGAGCCAATCCCGCTGTGGTGGCCCATATAGAATCCCCAAGGCATCTAGAATTGCTGCTAGTAGCACCAGATCCGCATCCTCATAGAGGCCCGCCACCTTAGGCACAACCTCCTTCCCAACACCGACCGCCTCATAACTGGCAGGTTCCCCTGCACAATGTGCCACCACCGCCTAGGCAGGACAATCAGACACCACCACCTCTGCAGGCCCCTCTGGACCCTCTTCAGGGCTAGGCTCCCAGAGCCACACTATCTGGAAAGAAGGAACCATACTTACTCATTCAATGATAATCATGTCCCCGGTTACTTACGAAGTGCCATAGAGAAGTGGATTGTGCTCTTACCCAAGTGCAGAAGGTTGGAAGAGGCGAATCTCACCGATCTCCCCAACTATTTCCCCTATCATCGGATCCTGGGGAAGACCCTCAAGAAATGCTATGTGTTTAAAAACTGGTTCCAATACTAGGTCGATAATAACAAAGTCAGGTTGGGCCCAACCCCGACAGGAGTGGCGGGTATCATTGTCTGTTCAGAAAGCGGTAGCGACGATGAAGGCGAGTGGCAGCAGGTTTCCAGCCGTAGGTCTCAGAATTACAATGACTGGATGGATTGTAAAACTGTCTCCCGTGCCCATGGTATCATTAAAGAATGTCTGAATTATCCAGAGCCTTCAGAATATGCCACCAGTACCTCTATGTCATCATCTCAGTCAGCCTCTTTCCAGAAGGGCAAGCAGTGGCGGCGCAATAAGAAGCAATGCGCTCCACCACTGTCGTCGTCATCCTGCACTCTTGGTGATTTCATGCCCCCTGAGATAGATATCCATCCCAGAATCTGCCCAGAGGTGGATGATTGTTCATGCGATAGTCAGGGGTATGCTTTGGTTAATACCATGGAGCTGTTAAATCCCTATATGACTCTCGATGAGGGGGAACGCTAAGAGAACCTCCCCAATGTCCCTGGTCGACATCAACGTCGGTGGTGTTACAAATACATGGGTCATCGGGGTGCATCTACTAACACCTCCAACCAGGCCATGCATGCTATAGAAACCAGACAGCAGGCCCTACGCAGTGCTCTACATGCGCAAACTCCTCATCTGGTGCCCTCATACCTACCTCCACCACCGTTTGTGCTAGTAGGTCCGGGAGAGTTGCCTCGTCCATACCGAAACCAGTCGTTCCCCACTAAATTCTAATCTCAGTTGTACGGTCCTCATCCAGGAGCTACTCTTCAGACCTCGCCTAGCAGCCAGTGGGATGTACCTAGTACCAGCCAGGCGCCGGTCCTACCGGCAGGGCCCACCATGTCTCCAATTGTAGAGAGGCCTCATGTAAGCAGAGGCTCGCATCTGGCCTTGAAGTATGATGTTCTGAAGCACCTTTTTGGAATTCCAGTGGGGCATTATATCCTTGAGGCCCTTTTCATATCATCTGAAATGCGTGAGGAACTTTCCGAGTTCCTAAAGAGCCCCCTCCCGTTTGAGATGGAGGTAGCAGCTGTAGAAGCCTTCCACACCGCGGCAATTGAGAATGTCAAATGCCAGATGATTATCTCGTTCTCTAGAGAATATGAATACCCTCCTATACATGGGAACATTTGTCAGCTATACGTCACTGACCAGTTCAATGGTGTGGAAGTCTGCCGCTCTCTTATTGACACAGGCAATGGGATTAACCTATTCCTGACTAGGATATTGCGAAATCTGGGTTTATCTGAGGATGATCTAACTTCCTATGACCTAAGGATCCAGGGTTATGATAGGACTGAGCAAACCCCGGTTGGTATGATCCGTTTGAAGACCTAGTTTGGTGTCCAAATTGCCAGTACCGAATTCATGGTCGTCTCCCAGGACACCATATACAATGCATTGATGGGAAGGACATGGCTCCATCTACATGCAATGGTCCCTTCGCCATATCACCAATTCCTCAAATACTCCCTCAATGGTCGAGTAGGCGTGCTCCAAGGAGATGCATCTCCTTTTTCCTCTTGTGAAGGTAGCTATCTAGACGCTGACTATTACAAGAGCAAGGATAATCAAATTCGGGAAAGTGAGGATGAACACGCCAAGGGAACAAGTGATCCCTGGGCAAGTTTGGATGACGCCTAAATCTACCCGATTCATCGGTTGGAGGCTACAACCCCTAACATAGGGAAATTATTTGTTGTTTACGGTACTAGAAAAAGGCATATTCTCAGTTCCAAGTGACGTTCCAAAATCATCTCGTACTCCTACACCAACAAGGCTCAGGTGATCCAGGAACCTCCTACCCCTTTACGGTATCAGGACGTTAGGCTCATGGCAACGGTGGTACGTCATACATTTCACTTCTGCCAGGATGGAATCAACCAGCTCAAGAAAAAGTTCCACTACTGATTTGATGTGATCAAACAATCCCCTTAGGCTGAAGACTATATGGGATTGGATCGACTGCCTTCATCACTATGGTCTCAATTGAGCATTAGTCTCCTGACGTGATGACCACTACCGCTCAGGCCGGCACCCGCTTCCAATCAGTGTCTAGTGGCTCGGAAGTGAATCCCCTCATGGAAGATCCCTCCAAAAGTAGAGAAGAGGATATAAAGGATGCTCCCCCACCTTTGAAGAAGGTGTCTCTACCACGGTCGATGAACTGGTACAGGTGAACCTTGGTAGCGAGGCAGACCCGAGACCCACATTGATCAGTGTAGCTCTATCCCTCAAGGTGCAGTATTGGAATGTAGACATCCTTAAGCAGCACTGAGATGTGTTTTTCTAGAGTTACAATGGGATGACAGGACTAGATCCTTTGGTACTTGTCCACCTCCTTGGCCTCCCGACAAACCATCACGGGTTCAAGAAGCCTCCCAGAAAGATGCACCCTTCCCATGGTTCCATGGTTGAGGCTGAAGATGACAAGATTATCAAAGCCAACTTCGTTAAGGAAGTCTAGTACCCCATGTGGCTAGCCAACATTATGCCAGCCAGGAAGAAGAACAAGCATATCAGAGTATGTATCGACTTCCGCGATCTCAATCGCCAATTTCCGAAGGATGATTTTCCCCTTCCAGTGATAGAGTTGTTGATTGGTTCCATGGAAAAGTTCCAAGCCCTCTCCTTCATGGATGGGTATTTCGGGTACAACCAGGTCCGGATGGCCCCCAAATATGAAGAGTTCACTACCTTCAGGGATCCCCAAGGTAATTTCTGTTATGAGGTTATGCCTTTCGGCCTAAAAAATGAAGGTGTCACCTATCAATGGGACATGCACCACATATTCAATCCAATTATCAGGACATCAGTGGAGTGCTATGTAGATGATCTGGTGGTCAAATCTCGCTAGCGCCAGGATCATTTCAAGGACCTTGAGAAAGTGTACGGTTTCCTCCACTCCTGCCACCTGAAGATGAACCCGTTGAAGTGTGCCTTTGAGGTCACCTCCGGGAAGTATCTTGGATTTGTTTTCAGATACCGAGGAATTGAGATCTACCCAGAGAAGATCAAGGACCTCAGCGAGATGCCTCCCCCGAGAAATATTCGGGAGCTTTGAGGTCTCCAAGGCCACATAGCATACATACGCCAATTCATCGTGAACCTGGCTGGCATGTGTAAGACATTTTTTCATCTCATGAAGAAAGGATCTGCCTATGAATGGGATGAAGAGTGTCAGGCCGACTTTGAGGAAATCAAGTAGTATCTAATCCATCCTCTGGTGATAATGCCACCCGTTTCCGAAAAGCTGCTGATCCTTTATGTGACCACTCTGGAATGGTCTCTTGGTTCCCTGATCGCCCAGAAGAACAATGAGGGGATAGAGGACATCCTCTAAAACCTCAGCCGCATGCTCCTCTATATGGAGACCAGATACCCCCCATCGAAAATAGATTCCTTGCACTTGTATTTTCCGTTAAAAAATTGCGGAATTAATTGTAGCACCACGAGGTACAATTGGTCTCTCGGGTAGACACGCTGAAGTACATTATGAAATATCCCATGTTCACTGGAAGACTATCACGGTGGGAAGTGATCCTCCAATAGTTCGACATCAGGTTCGTGCCTCATAAGGCTATCAAAGAATAGGCATTGTAAGACTATCTAGATTCCCATCCAACCTCCTTGGATCAATCCCTGGACCTGAATTTTCATGATGAGGCAATCCTCTCAGTCGACCATGACTTCTCATTTTGGAAAATGCACTTCGAAGGTTCCTCCCGGAGCCCCACTGGTAGGAGGCTCAATGATACGTAGCTCAACAGAGTTGGTCTGGGTATCGTCTTCAACACATTGGCGCAAGCCGTTCTGTCATACTCATTATTGTTGTTAGAAGGCTACACCAACAACGTGGCAGAGTATCAGGTTCTCATCACCGGCTTTGAGCTGGCCCTTGAGATTGATGTGCCCCGTTTCCACGTAAAATGGGATTCTAAACTAGTCATCAAGCATGTCAATGTCAACTATGTTTTCAGAAATCCAGAGCTCGTGCCATTGTTGGAGTGCACCCTCTATTTAATGGCCCATTTTCCTTATCGACCAGAGGTTACCTATAACACGCCGAGATTTTATGAAAAATATTCTTTTAATTTCATTAATGTCTTGTGTTGTATGCTACTCCAAGATTACCATGCGCTATACGCAACACCGTATTAGCTTGCAGTATACGCAACACTATTCTTGGATCGTGTTAGACACAATTTTGATAATAGTTATTCTACGCAACATTGAGTATATATATGTATATATATTCAATGTATAAATGAAATATGGTTGGATTATGTTATATGAAACAATGAAGGATTATTTCACAGCACGCAACCCTGACTTGGCTTGCATTATACGCAATCACGACCTTCCTCGATAGCGTGTGTTGTACGCAATATCGGGTTTTACTAAACAACGATATATTATTATAATATTATTATGAACTAGAATTTATGAATAGTATTTACTAAATTTTGAATCTTATAACATTATTATTAGTCATGAACATTTTCTAAAACATGTTATAAGAACAAAATAATTTTTTCGGGTAAAATAAGTATTTTTCAAAAAATGCAGTTTTGCCGCCTTTTGATGGCGCACCCACTTTAAATCTAGTTTTTGACATGTTTATAAGTTAAATTTGACAAAATAAAATTCTTCTTTGGAATCATGAAATAAAAATTTACTTTGGATAAATTATCATATCATTCTAGTAACTTTCATATTTTGATGAATAGTAAAAACATGCCATATTTTAATTAAAAACAACCTTTTTTCATCGCAATAATTTATATGGTTAAATTATAATATTTAATGGTTTTAAAGTATAAATATAATATAATTTTACCATTTAATATAATTTATTTCATTATCATTGATTCTACCTTGAATTCATAGGATAAATCAATTCAGTCTTTTGCAATGTTTTAAAGAAAAACCCATTTTCTTTCGACAACGAGATTAATTTTAATTTAATTTCTGCAACTTTTTTGTATTAAATTTGGAAAAATGAATTCCATATTTGGAATAAGTGGATCCAAATTATGTTAATAAGCTACTTTGTATTTTTCGGAATTATGAATAGTAACTACGGTAAATTATATTTACCATAATTAAAGGTAAATCGGGTAATTAAGGGTTAATATAATATTATAAAATTACCCTAAAACATGTCAAAATCCTATTGGATGACTATAAGTCGACCCATATCACCTAAGGGTCAGATTAGATTCATTTAATGGACTTTTTTCAATGAAAATAATTTCATTATTATTAAAACCAAAGAATTTGACAACATGTCACTTTCTTAAATCTTATAAGTATAATAATTTTACATTAGTGATACACTTCATGAAACTTCGAACATGAATAGTCAAAAGAAAGCTAATACAATTATATAAATCATAGGAATTTATTTAGAATTTTTAGGGATTAAATAATTATCATTTATTATGACACAAAGATGATGCAGTAATTGTCTTATTAATCAAATATTGACATAATTGATGTTATAAATACCCAAATAAATAAAATTTAAGACTTTTTATGAATTAAACTAATTTTATAGGTTACTATGACATGTTAGTATTGATTTAACTATGTTTTTTTGAACTAATCATTCTATTATGATTTTCACAAAAATCACTTACTAAATAGTGTCAAATTGACTTAAAATAGTTTTTGAAACAAATATTATATTATTAATTGTTATTTTATTCCTAAAAATCTAAGGCTCGGCCAAATGACTTAGATATGGTTATATATATTAATAATAAACAACTTGGGGTTCGTTTGCCTTCTTATAGTAAGTTTATTAACCTTATAGTATAAGAACACAAGAAGACATGGTAAAAGTAAAATTATTTAACATAATGTTAAATCTAAATGATATAGTTAAAATAGGAACCTAAACTTGTATAAATTCTATTGGATGAGAGGATTTCGACCCATCCCGACCTTAGATTCGAAATAAATAAATTTGGAGCTATTTAAAACCGAACTTGTCTTTATAATAAAATAATATTTTTAGCTATTCCAAAGGTGCCCCTCTCATCCCTTATAAAAGGGCACCCCCTCCCTCTCTTCCTCACACCACTTTGAGCCTTAAAGCTCGGAAAAACCATGCCAATTTCTCCTTTCCACTTCCATAGAGACATCCTATAGGTTCTGGTCTTCTTAAAATACCTATTGTAGTGCCCTAAAAGGAGGTCTCAAAGAAGCACTTCAAAGAAGAGGTAATGTCCGTTACTGATTCTTTCATCTTTATTTCTTCTTCCACTTCTTCTTCTTTAGTTGTTTCATTATGAAGTAATAACGTATGTATCACTCATATACTGATATGTTATTATAAGTATGAAACAACCTTATTTCACCATCTATCTATCCTACGGAAAAAGAAATCACCGCGCGTGCGTATGTACGGAATACCGTCTCCACGCCGTGGTGTAATCTATTTTCCACCATCAACATATTTGGATGGGTATAATGGTGTAAATAATTTCTATATATGACTATTATAAAGTGATACTAATTCTAAAATATTATACATACACTCCAATACGATTCCATGATCATGAGAACGATATCATCGCTCGTGCGTACGTACGGACTACCGTCTCCACGACGCGATGAGATTCATTCTCCATGTTAACCATTCATGAATGATTATAAATTATATATAATAATTGGTCATGAAATATATTACATAATAATACTACCGGATTTATGTATATATATATTTATGTCATCTACTTAATTCCACTCAATTCAGTAAGGAAACGAAAACAGCGTTCATGAGTACGTACGGCCTGCCATCTCCATGAACGGTGTATTTCATTCCATTTATCGATCCATTATATATATGTATATTCTGAATATATATTACATATAAATCATGTTTCATATTCTGGAATTAAGTAATCATGATCTAAGTAATCATATGAATAATTACAAGTTAAAACACGAACGACAAATGAGACGATTTTACCCAAAACGCTACTTTAACATGAATTTACAAAAGACCGTGTAATATAAAGTCATAAGTGGCCCATATATGATATAATAACAATGAATATGATTGTTTAATAAGTCAATGACATTATTTAAATCATTATACAGGAGGTTCAGACACTTACGAAGCAAATCAGACCTAAGGTAAGTGAAATATCACAATCTCATTTTTATCTGAGATTGTTTATTATTTGGTATTTACTGGGGTGTATTTTATCATCCACATCCATTTTTCCTCAATATGTAATGTTTATTTCCTTCTAAAATAGTTTATATAAAATTTTACACTTCGGTTATTTTTTAGTAAAAGATATGATAGGAATCTTTTGTCGTTTTTCGTATGAGGTACTTTTTGACTTTTCCGAAAAATGTACGAGAATAATGTTTTCTTTTAACTTATACGGCCTGAAAGTATTTTTAAAAAGATTCCCTTACAAGTTTTCAAGTTTATTTTTAATAAACTTCTTTTAGTTTAAAATTCTATGACATGTTAAGAAAGGAAAAATGTTTTTGAAGTAGAAAGGATATTTTCCTCAAGAATAGAGTTCAATTGTTTTATCAAAATTATTTTCCATCTAAGATAATAAAAGGGTTTTGTTTTTATCCCTATTATTACATTGACTTGATTATGTTGTGATGGAATTATTTTTATGAATTCCTTTATCTTATATGAATTTTTTTATGATGTCACGATGTTTAAGATTCCCATTTTTATTACATGGGTTATTCTATGATGTGTGGTTTATGATTTTGTGGCACATATAAGAATGGTATCATTATGAGATGGGTGGGACCTATATCTCCCTCAAATGCATTGGGTAAAGATTTTATATCTCATGAGATATACATGGCTGGAACGGTAGGTTATACAGGTTCAGTGAAACAGGACTGAAACGAGGGTGACTCGGTTCAGAAATGGACTTTGTCCACTAAGATAGTTTTGGAAATGAGTCTTGACTAATAAGATATGATTCTCTATGATTATGTGTGTATGACACAATGTTTCATGATTTATGTTATGATTATTGGGATTTCATTTCACTACTATGATTTATCCCATGTTATGAAATTATGCTCTCTTTTGCAGGTTACGATTTCCAAAATGTTATGTTCTTATGAATATGATGTGATTGATATTTCTTTTGTTTACCCTTACTTAGTATTTGAGCTCACCGTTTTATGTTTTCTTCTCCCTAGGATATAAAGAAAGTTTTTAGGTAAAAAAAAGGAAGATATTTATGGGATATTTTGAAGATCTTTCACCACAATTAGAAGCTTATATTCCGAGTTTCCAAAGACACTAAACTATAACGATCATTGTGTGTGTGTTTTTGTTATGTACTAAGTATTCCGCAAAAGTAATGTAATGCCCATGTACGTCAACCTTCGGGTCTCTATAGTTGGTATCAGAGGGAGGTTTAGTCAACCTTTGGAAACTAGGATGCGAAAACGTTAGTGATATCCCTAGAGATATTTCTAAGGTATGTCTAAGGATGTCCCTAAGGCTAAGTATACGTATAGGGTATAGTACAAGAATTACGCTAACAATCATAGAATTAAACCTAAGATGTTAGATATTAAAGGTACTCCCCCTTTATTATGTTGTTTTCCCTATTATGATTTTTCCTCTCACACTATTCTATTTGGGTTTTAGAAAATGGCTGGAACAAGATGATTCACGATAATTGAGGATATGATGGACAATGGAATGATATTATTCATGAGAAACCAAATGAAATGGGATTTGGAAGTCCAAAAATCATTATTATGCCAAATCATCAATCTCATAATATGATCAATAAAGTAAAATTTGGTAAGTTTCCTGACTCGGCTAATAAGAGAAAGACGAATTTTCATGAAGATTATAGAGGAAACAAAGTTCAGTTTACCCTATGTAAATCATGTTGTAAGAGGCATCAAGGAGAATGTTTCAAAGGAACTAGAAGATTATTTGGGTGTGGAAAAGAAGGACACAAAGCCAGTAAGTGCAAAGGAAAAGGTTCAGTTAACACTAGGGATGAGGATAATGGCATTGCTATGACATCAACAATGGTTAAATGTTTTAAATGTGCAATGTACGGGCATTATGAAAACCAATTCCGTAAGGGAAAGTCTCATGAAGAGAATCAGTATGGTCGTATGGGTCGTATTTATGTTGATGATGATGAAGAGACTACAAATGATATGTGAGATGAACGAATTGTTGAAGCTCGGTCAATGGTTTAAGATTGTAGTGGAATGATTACATGTTTATCATGTGTAATGTTGTATATGTAATCTCATGGTACTATGGAATAAAGAGACATCTAGGGATTGTTACACTATTGTCTTTCCTTGAGTTTTGAATGTGTATGATTAATGGTACCAGTATCAATGAAAGGTTATTCAGAAATTTTTGGAATATAGATGATATGCTCATAATGAAGGGATAAAGAAAAAAATGAAATGTTTGACAGTATTCATGAGCTCATGATTGACTATGTGATATCATGGTTTGAGGATATAGAATTTTGTGGATTTTGGTATGTGGAAAGTGTTAACTTTTAATTGCATTCTTGTTTTCACTATGGTTCAATGGGTATTCATTCTTTAAGAGAATACATGATTAAGGTATTCACATTTTTGTAATTTGACCACCAAGATATATCTTATGATATATGGGGGATAAATGATGGCATGCACGTGATCATTTTCTTTATACTATGAGCTTGGACCGAAGTATTTTAGATAAGCCTAATGATTGGAATGGATTATGATGGACATAACATAGTATTGTTTAAGGATAAAACTTTTTTGATATTGTTGATGTGATGTTATAGTAATATAGCTTTAGAAAAAGGAAAACCTGCCAGACGGGCGACAACCCATCGCGTCGGACAAGGCTGTGGGAATCGAACCCACAACCGATGTGCGACTGGCCTTTATCACCTACCACTGGCCTACAGGAAGTACCTGTTTATTAGAAACTAGTTTTATTATATTAAGCAGTATGATATATGAAGTATAAGTTCATTTTAGTGAACCATATATGATTAATCTCACTATAGATGGACTTATGTATTTTTTTTATAACTTTTCTAACCTTTTGTTTGATACAGATGGAATGACCCATCATTCTGTCACATGATCTGCTAACACATCAGGAATGATAAATTCAACTTCATTTCCTTAAGAGATGAAGTGGAAATTTTCCAAAGAACGACAAATGGTGAGACTATACCAAAATCACGAAAGTATTTCTTCTAATTCCAATTTCATCAAATTTATGGAAATGATCTTGAAAACCAAAAATGTTGTCCTAGTGCTCTTATATCTGATTAATCAGATGGTACCTTAGATCGTCACAAATTTATGGCTTTGTGATTGCTGGCTTTTCCATAGCCATGTTTTCTACCACTCTCCATCAGAACATAATGGTTAGATTTCTCTTCCATATCCATATTTTCACCTATGTGGAAACCCAGTGATTATTTTATTTGGGTAACCGTTATGTTTCATACTTTTGTTTAATGACTGGTTTTGGTATTCCTTTTTACGATGTGGGTTTCTATTAAAGAAACTTTCGAATAGTAAACCATTTGTAACCCCGACGAATTTCGAGGGAGAAATTCATTTTAAGGGGGGTAGAATGTAACACCCCGATATTTTATGAAAAATATTCTTTTAATTTCATTAACGTCTTTTGTTGTATGCTACACCAAGATTACCTTGCGCTATACGCAACACTGTATTAGCTTGCAGTATATGCAACACTATTCTTGGATCGTGTTATACACAATTTTGATAATAGTTATTCTACGCAACATAGAATATATATATGTATATATATTAAATGTATAAATGAAATATGGTTGGATTATGTTATACAAAACAATGAAGGATATTTTCACAGCACGCAACCCTAACTTGGCTTGCATTACACGCAATCGCGACCTTCCTCGATAGTGTGTGTTGTACGCAATACCGGGTTTTTTGAAACAACGATATATTATTATAATATTATGATGAACTAGCCATTATGAATAGTTTTAACTAAATTTTGAATCTTATAACATTATTATTCTCCTTGCACATTTTCTAGAACATGGTATAAGAAAAAAATAAAATTTTCGGGTAAAATAACTAATTTTCAAAAAATGCAGTTTTGCCGCCTTTTGATGGCGCACCAACTTTAAATTTAGTTTTTGACATTTTTATAAGTTTACTTTGACAAAATAAAATTTTTCTTTGGAATCATGAAATAAAAATTTACTTTGGATAAATTTCCATGTCATTCTAGTAACCATCATATTTTGATGAATAGTAAAAACACGCTATATTTTAATTAAAAAAACTTTTTTTCATCGCAATAATTTATATGGTTAAATAATAATATTTAATGGTTTAAAGGTATAAATAGAATGTATTTTTACCATTTAATATAATTTATATAATTAGCATTTATTCTACCTTGAATACGTTGGATAAATCAATTCAATCTTTTGCAATGTTTTAAAGAAAAACCCGTTTTCTTTCGACAACGAGATTAATTTTAATTTAATTTCTGAAACTTTTGTGTATTAAATTTGGAAAAATTGATTCCATATTTCGAATAAGTGGATCCAAATTATGTTAATAAGCTACTTTTTATTTTTGGGAATTATGAATAGTAACTACGGTAAATTTTATTTACCATAGTTAAAGGTAAATTAGGTAATTAAGTGTAAATATAATATAATAAAATTACTGTAACACATTTAAAAATCCTATTGGATGACTAAAAGTCGACCCATATCACCTAAGGGTCGGATTAGATTCATTTAATGGACTTTTGTCCCTGAAAATAATTTAATTATTATTAAAACCAAAGAATGTGACAACCTGTCACTTTCTTAAATCTTATAAGTATAATAATTTTAATTTAGTGATAAACTTCATGAAACTTGAAACATGAATATTATACAGAAAGCTAATACAATTATCTACATCATAGGAATTTATTTAGAATTTTTAGGGATTAAATCATTGTCATTTATTATGACACAAAGATGATGTAGTAATTGTCTTATTAATGAAATATTGACATAATTGATGTTATAAATACCCAAATAAATAAAATTTAAGACTTTTCATGAATTACACTTATTTTATAGGTTAATATGACATGTTAGTATTGATGTAATTAACTTTTTTATAACTAATAATTCTGTTATGATTTTCACAAAAATCAATTACTAAATAGTGTCAAAATTGACATAAAATAGTTTTTAAAACAAATATTATATTATTAATTGTTATTTTATTCCTAAAAATCGAAGGTTCGGAAAAATGACTTATAGAAGGTTATATATATTAACAATAAACAATTTGGGGTTCTTTTGGCTTCTTATTGTATGTTTATTAACCTTATATTATAAGAACACAAGAAGACACGGTAAAAGTAAAATTATTTAACTTAATGTTAAATCTAAATGATAAGGTCAAAATAGGAACCTAAAATTGTATAAATTCTATTGGATGAGATTATTTAGACCCATACCCACCTTAGACTCTAAATAAATCAATTTTGAGCTATTTAAATCCTAATATGGCTTTATAATAAAATAATATTTTTAGTTATTCCAAAGGTGCTCCTCTCCTCCCTTATAAAAGGGCACCCCTCCCTCTCTTCCTCACACCACTTTGAGAATTAAAGCTCAGCCAAACCCTTCCAATTTCTCCTCTCCACTTCCCTAGAGACATCCTAGAGGTTATTTTCTTCTTCAATGACTTATTTTAGTTCCCTAAAATGAGGTCTCAAAGAAGCACTTCAAAGAAGAGGTAATGTCCATTACCGATTCTTTCATATTTATTTCTTCTTCCACTTCTTCTTCTTTAGTTGTTTCATTATGAAGTAATAACATCAGTATCACTGATATACTGATATTTTATTATTATTATGAAACAACCCTATTTCACCATCTATCCATCCTACGAAAAAAGAAATCACCGCGCGTGCGTACGTACGGAATACCGTCTCCACGCCGTGGTGTAATCTATTTTCCACCATCACCTTACTTGTATGGGTATAATGGTGTAAATAATGACTATATATGACTATTATAAAGTGATTCTTATTCTGAAATAGTATACATACACTCCAATACAATTCCACGATCATGAGAACGATATCATCGCTCGTGCGTACGTACGGACTACCGTCTCCACGACGCGATGAGATTCATTCTCCATGTAACCATTCATGAATGATTATAAAGTATATATAATAATTAGTCAGGAAATATATGACATAATAATACTAATGGATTTATGTATATATATATTTATGTCATCTACTTAATTCCAATCAATTCAATAAGGAAACGAAAACAGCGTTCATGCATACGTACGGCCTACTGTCTGCAGGAACGGTGTATTTCTTTCCATTTATCGATCCATTATATATATGTATATTCTGTATATATATTATATATAAATCATGTTTTATATTCTGGAATTAAGTAATCATGATCTAAGTAATCATATGAATAATTACAAGTTAAAACACGAACGACAAATGAGACGATTTTACCCAAAACGCTACTTTAACATGCATTTACAAAATAACAGGTAATATAAAGTCATAAGTGAACCATATATGATATAATAACAATGAATATGATTCTGTAATAAGTAAATGATATTAATTAAATCATTATACAAGAGGTTCGGACACTTACGAAGAAAATCGGACCTAAGGTAAGGGAAATATCACAATCTCATTGTTATCCGAGATTGTTTATTCTTTTGTATTTACTGGGGTGTATTTTATCTTCCACATCCATTTTTCCTCAATATGTAATATTTATATCCTTATACAATAGTTTATATCAAATTTTACCCTTCGGTGATTTTTTAGTAAAAGATATGAAGGGAATCTTTTGTCGTTTTTCGTACGAGGTACTTTTTGACTTTTCCAACAAAAGTATGAGAAGAATGTTTTCTTTTAACTTATACGGTATTAATGGATTTTTAAAACAATTCCCTTACAAGTTTTCAAGTTTATTTTTAATAAATTTATTTTAGTTTAAAAATCTATGACATGTTAAGAATGGAAAAAAAATTTTGAAGTAGAAAGGATATTTTCCTTGAGAATGGAGTTCAAGTGTTTTATCATAATTATTTTCCATCAAAGATAATAAAAGGGTTCTATTTTTCTCCCTATTATTACATTTACTTGATTATGTTGTGATGGAATTATTTTTATGAATTCCTTTATCTTATATGAATTGTTTTATGATGTCACGATTTTTTAGATTCCCATTTTTATTACATGGGTTATTCTATGATGTATGGTTTATGATTTTGTGGCACACATAATAATGGTATCATTATGAGATGGGTGGGACCTATATCTCCCTCCAATGCATTGGGTAAAGATTTTATATCTCTTGAGATAGAAATGGCTAGAACGGTAGGTTATACCGGTTCAGTGAAACAGGACTGAAACGAAGTTGAATCGGTTTAGAAATGGACTTTGTCCACTAAGATATTCTTGGAAATGAGTCTTGACTAATATGATATGATTCTCTATGATTATGTGTGTATTACACAATGTTTCATGTTTTATGTTATGATTATTGGGATTTCATTTCACTACTATGATTTATCCCATGTTATGAAATTATGCTCTCTTTTGCAGGTTAAGATTTCCAAAATGTTGTGTTCTTATGAATATGATGTGATTGATATTTCTTTTGTTTACCCTTACTGAGAATTTGAGCTCAGCCTTTTATGTTTTCTTTTCCCCAGGATATAAAGAAAGGTTTTAGGTAAAAAAAAGGAAGATCTTTATGGGAGATGTTGAAGATCTTTCACCACGATTTGATGATTATATTCTGAGTTTCCAAAGACACTAAACTATTATGATCCTTGTGAGTGTGTTTTTGTTATGTACTAAGTATTCTGCAAAAGTAATGTAATGTCCATGTACGTCAAGCTTCAGGTCTCTACATTACCCATGTCCCTCGGTCATAGAATGGTCAAGCAGACGCTTTGGCTGGCCTAGCTGCATCACTTGCAGAACCCGAGTAGGATGATCTGATCATACATGTGGCACACCAGAGAGTCATTTCCCCAGTCACCTCAGAGGATGACGATGGCCTATGGGTAATCCATCTCACTACCGGGCCCTCCACGTAAGGAGCACCAGGTTCGTTAGTTGCAGTGTTTGAGGCCACTCTCGACTAGAGGGCACCATTTTTCATGTATCTCCAATATGGTTTCCTCCCGGATGATCGGACCGAGCGGGAGCGAATCCAACGCCGCACTCTGTAATTTACCCTCCAGAGTGGTCCTAGTCTTGAGAGGATCCTCTATAAGCAGGAAGTCGATGGTGTTCTCCCCTATTACATTCAAGGAGTCAAGATTTAATAGGTCATGCAAGAGGTCCACGCTAGTTCCTGTGGTTCCCACCAAGCTAGTCCCAAGCTATACCATCAGATCTGGAGGTTGGGGTACTTCTGGCCCTCTATGATCCATGATTGTATTGAGATTGCCAAGAGATTCCACACGTTCCAAGCTCATTCTAACATCCTACATCGGCCTCAAGATCCTCTCCACTCAACCATATAATCATGGCCATTTATGGTGTGGGGACTCGATGCCGTGGGACCATATCCACCGGCGACATCCCACCTTTGTAGGTTCATCATGACCGCTACAGATTTCATCTCCAAGTGGGAAGAGGTAGTTCCACTCAAAGAGGTCAAGGCTCATTCCATCGTTGACTTCATGAGCTCCAATATCATCCACCAGTTTGGAGTCCCTCATGCTGTCCTCATTGATAACGACACTAACTTCTGAGCCGTTGAGCTGAAGAAATTGTATACCAAGTACAATATCCATTCGAACCATACCTCTCGCTATCATGCGCATGAAAATGGGCAGATCGAGGCGTTTAACAAAACAATCTATAACATCCTTCAAGAAATGGTTGGTCAGAAAAAAAAAGTTTCCTGGACAAGGTCCCCAACACCCTCTGGGCGTATCAGACGATGACTTGCAATTCCACCTAGGTGACTCGATATTCCCTGGTGTATGGGGCTGTGTCTATCCTACATATCGAGATCCAGCTGCCATCGTTACACACTGTAGTCTATAACCAGAAGGAGCCAGATAAGGTGGCCAAAATCCATCTAGCTAAATTGGAAGAACTGGGCCAGAACATGCTCTGTGCCCTGCACAATCTGGAAAGGCATCAGAATAAGATAGATAGAGCCTTCAACAAGAAGGTACGTCTTCTCGCTTTTCGGCAAGGCGACCTGGTGTTGGCCCTCCAAGTGCCAATGATCCCTAGTAGGAAACCACCCAAGTTGGAGCCCAAATGGGAAGGATTGTACATCATTCATAAGTTTTACCCCAATGGAGCGTACTCCTTGGAGACCATGGATAGAGAGGGCATAAATCCTCCCACCAACACCAAGATCCTCAACCAATACTTTTCCCGAGATTTAGGGTCCTGTATAACCCTAAACTGCACCACGGTCCCTCATGACCTTAAACTGTATGGTTGTGCATGACCTTAAACTGGACGGTTCTGCACAACCATAAACTGTATGGTCCTACAAAAAATTAAACCGGATGGTCCTACATGACCTTAAACGGTATGGCCCTACAAGACCTTAAACTGGATGGTCCCGCATGACCGTAAACTACACGATGGTCCTGCATGACCTTAGACCGTCCAGTCCTTCACGACTTTAAACTACAACATCGTCCCACATGACGTTAAACTACATCATCATCTATCAAGATGTTAAACTACTCCTTATCATCCCACATGACAATAAAAATGCAAAATGGTCTGATCTCTATGAACCTAAACTAAGATCTCCTTCGTCCTCACAACAAGACATTAAAATGCAAGCCAGTCAGGCCTTCCTGACCGAGGCCCAGCCTCAGGCCCCTTGGCCTTTGATGACTCAGGCTCTTTTGCAAGATTGTACGGTGTGGTGTGGGATTATTTTCTCACTCATGTTGGGCTACTCTCCGTACCATTCATATCCCCAGATGAGACACATCCCCCATCCCACATGATGTTAAACCACATTTCGTACAACATGACGTTAAACTATGCTTCAAGAACTACCTATGGATTGATTCTCATCCTCATGGGATACATAGGAACTCTCATACGCTTCGTTTTGAGCCCAGACCCAAGCTCCTCTCTTTGACTGTCCCCCTGGGTATAGTTTCCTCGGAGGTTCTCACATGATGTGGAGTAGGCTTCCTAAACCCCACTCATAAAAGGATTATAAGGGTTGCACCTTGTTCCTACTCCTATTCTTCTATCCTCCTCAAGTCATCACCGCATGACGTTAAACTGGATGGCCTTCAAGAACTACGTGTGGTTTGATTCCCATCCTCAGGGGATACATAGGAATGCCCAGACATTTCATATGTGGGCCCAGCCCAAAAGGTGAATTCTTCCCCTCGTGTCAAGAACTATGGCAGGGCATACACTTTTTCCCCAATTAATGTCGAGTTAGCCTCGACTCGGCTATACGTCCCCCTTCCTGGAGATTTTCGCCTATTTCAAATATGGGTAATGATATGCATCACCAACTCCATTATTAGGATTCCATAACATTCCTCATCCAGAAGGGCCCCTGAATGGTAAGGATGCTTGGTCTAAGGACCCTCAAACCACTTCGGGTCAATGCCCTCGAGGATGTCGAGCAACAAGCCAATACAAGCCCCATGTTTTGAATGCGGTCATCGGTCGGAGCTCATTTGTTACTCCCATATTAGGTCACCCTAGGGATGTTGTGTTTCGAACATGGTCAACAGTTGTCCTAGATCTTCGGGTCCACCCCAAGATGTCCCAAAAATCGAGTGCAGTGGTTCGTTCTGCCCCATCCTAAAGTGACAAACTTCCCTTCGGGTGGTGCCAACAGTCAGGCCCCTGGCCCCAATTATCTTATGGGAGTGTACGGTGTGGTGTGGGATCATGTCCTCATTCACGTCAGGGTTAATTTCCTACCATACACACTCCCTGAAAGAGGATCAGCCTCAGGCCCCATGGCCTTTTCAGGCCCCTAGCACTCATCCTCACTACAAGACGGTAAACTACAAGCAGGTCCGGCCTTCCTGACTGAAGCCCAACTATAAGGCCCTCTGGGCTTTTTGGGCCCCTGTAAGAGGTTCTCAATGATGGGATTGTGCGGTGTGGTGTGGGATTATGTCCTCATTCACGTCGGGTTACTCGCCATACCGTACCCATCCCTGGAAGAGACAACTTACCCATCCTTCGTCCTTACTACAAGACTTTAAATTGCAAGCTGGTCAGACCATCCTAACCGAGGCCCAGCATTAGGCCCCTTGGCCTTCTCAGGCCCCTTATCCCATGTTCATACCTGGAGTTTACATTGTGGTGTGGGATTATGTCCTCATTAACATTGGGTTACTCGCTGTTCCGTACACCTCCCCTTCCAGGGAATCGTATTCCTTGAACCTCATCCTCAATGCAAGACGTTAAACTGCAAGTAGGTCAATCCTTCTTAACCAATGCTTAAAAATCAGGCCCCTTGGACTTTTCGGTACCCCGGGCAAGGTCCTTTCTAACATGAGTGTACCGTGTGATGGTGGATTATGTCCCTGTTCACGTCGTTTTATTTGGCGTACCATACACCTCATTTTTGTGGGGGTATCCTACTCTCCCCCTCGTCCTGCAGGATGTTAAACTGCATCCTGAGAAATACATGTGTCTTGATTCCAATCCTTATGGGATACGCAGGACCGCCCAAATGTCTAGACATCGGGTCCAGACCCATTTTCCAAAAAAATCTATCACACCATGGCCCCTTATCCTACCCTTCCATAGAGAGGAGAGTATATAGCGTGTTATGGGATTAATCCCTCATTCACGGCAGGCTTTTAATGACCACGCTGTGTACCTCTCCCTCTTGAACCACTTCGTCGACCCTTTTCGGTGGTTCACCAATGTGCCTAAGGGTACTCTGGTTTAGTTACCTAGAATGTCGGACTCTATTCGGACACATCTGCACCCGCTTTTCAGGAATTGTGTTTTCCTTCATTAGGTCATTCATCCCCTTTCACATCAGGAAGGACCCTCAAGAACGGCCTAGATACAACGCCCAAGGGTTATCCTACCATTACAGGCCAATGCCCCCAAGGGTTTGAGAAAACAAATCGATAAAAATCCCATGTTGAGAATATGGCCAGTGGTCGATGCTCGTTTGTTGTTCCCACTTCAGGCTAACATGATATAGAGACTATTTTTCCGCCACGGTTAGTAGTTATCATCCATCTCCGCGCCAACCCCATTATACCCTAAATTTCAGTTGCACAATTCAAATCATTCTCCATTCTCATCATGTCAAAGTAGTGTTTCGAAACTCTTGATAATATTCCTCAGTGGACATCTGCGAATTAGGGGAAAAAATCTGTGTTAAAGGTGTCCTTCAGGGATCTGCACCGACTTCCCTTTATGGATGTTTTGGGTATTGCAATAAGGACCTTCCTCCCTTGTTTCCCACACCAAGTTTAACTCACGTGGGCTTAGGTATTGGGTTGAGATCCATGCTTACTTGGAAATCATCCATCCATTCATGGTATGAGCTCTAAGACCATAAACTAAGACCTCCTAAGAACTACATCTGGCTTGATTCTCATCTCTATGGGATATGTAGGAATGCCCAGACCTATTGTCTTTGGGTCCAGCTGGAGTTCAACTTATTTGTCTCTTTTTTCCAGCCTTCGGGACTTTGACTGTAGGACCATGTAGCGTGGTGTGGGATTATGTCCACATTTATATCGGGTTTACAATAGACGCACTACACACACCCTGTTCTAAGAATTATCCCTCTTATTTCCAGTCATGCATGACATTAAAAGGCACCCTCAGAACTACGTATGGCTTGATTACCATCCTTATGTGATATTTAGGACCACCCAAATGTATAGACTTGGGGTCCAGCCCAACATATTTGAGATCTACCGATCTCCCCTGTCACCTGGGTCCCTTGTCATGTTCCTCTCCACGGGGAGGATATATAGGTGTGGTACAAGGTTTTTGGAACCATGCCCCCCTTCTCCCGGGAATCCTCCATCTGTTGGCCGCCCTCAAGTTGAGCCCCATGACCCCTTGCAGTGGTTCTACCATGTGTTAAGAGTACTATGGTCTAGGACCAAGAGTGTAAGATTCAACATGGTTAAGTTCCTTCAACTTTTCATGCTTCGTGTTTCCCTTCATTCGGGCTTTCATTATCTTTCACACCCAAAGGGACCCCCATGGATGGCCTAGATACAACGCCCAAGGGCACTCCAACAGTTACAGTCCAATCCCTCGAGGGTTTCAGATAACAAATTGATACAAATCCCGCATTGCGAACATGGTCAGCAGTCGATGCTCATTTTCCCCCATTTTAGGCTAACGCGACATGATGTTGTGTTTCGAACATGGTCAGCAGTAATCCTACATCGTCACGGCAGCCCATTCAGGCCTCAAATGGTTGTTGCATGATTCACGTTATGTTCCACCCCATTGTTTTCAGGTGGAATCTTGACACTCCGGGCGCTATCCCTTAGTGCACCTTTGCATGCTAAGGGGATAAAGATGCAATACGGTGTCCTTCAGGGCTCCCACGGTCTGAGCTCTAAGACCATAAACTAAGATCTTCATCTTGAACTACGTGTGGATTGATTCCCATCCCTATGGGATATGTAGGACCACCCGGACGTCCCGTCTTCGGGTCTAGCCCATTGGGAGCTAGTCTCTCCCCCCTTTACTGCTTACCTTTATGTAGGCCCCCCGGTCTATGGTCTCCCTCTCAGAATTGCGTACAGTGTGATGTGGTATCATGTCCCTAACCACATCGGTTATATCGCACAACACAATACACATTCCCAGACTAGCATCGTCTCTGCTACGTCTGTGTTGCATGATGCTAAAATGCATGCTTGGTCCTATCAAATGACCCTAAACCGTGACATTATCATCCTGGCCGCACGACGAAAAACGAAACTGCATTGTGTTGACCCCATCATAGAGGAAATCACATTGTGTATTGGTCACATGCCATGCCGTTTTTCAATGCCTATCATGGCTTGACTCTGGTGGCAACACCAGGGCTTGTTACCCTATGCCTATTGCTTCACAAAAAAATCACTCACCTTAAAGGACAACCAAGATATATAAAATACCACTTCTCTTGGTGCGGGTGCTAGACCCGCGCACCCCTTTCAACATCCCTATAACAACATATGGGTTGATTCTCATCCTTATGAGATACGTAGGAGCGCCCGGGCACTTCCCCATGGCCCTAGCCTATCTTTCTTGTTCGGTCCTTTGACTCGAGAACTTCCCCAGAGAACACACAGTATATAGGGCTTATGTCCTCATTCGTGTCGGTTTTTTTAACCACTTCACTATGTGTTTCCTACTCTCCTTACTCATTCATGGTCTGATCTCTAAGACCATAAACTAATATCACCTCAAGAACTATGTGTAGCTTGATCCCCATCCCCATGGGGTACATAGGAATGCCTATGTACTTTGCCCCAGGCCCAGCTCAACACTAGTTTTCGATCCCTTGACCTAAAATCCTTTCCCAAGGGGGTTGTGCGGTGTGGTATGGGATTGTGTCCCCATCCACGTCGGGTTGTTCACCGCGCCATACACATCCCTGGTTCCCATCTACGTCGGGTTTTTGTAATTACTCACCATGAGTCTCTCGCATTTCCTCCAATCCATGGTCCAAATTCTACGACCCTAAACTAAGATCTCCCTATGGGAAGGGAATCGACTCCCTCTATCTAATATGTCTCATTAACACATTCCGATGCATTTTGAAAAAGAGTATAATGTGTGGAAGTTTCATCGAGACATTATCTTGTTCCATGACCATTCTTTCTGAGCTCACTATTTGGTTCCCCATCCCCTTCCACATCAAAAAGGACACTCAGAAGACATGGATGCTAGGCTTAAGGGCTCTCCAGGGATGTTGGGCCTAAGGGCTCTCCTATCGTTTTGGGCCAACATCCCTACGAATCTCTGACAACATTAGAAACATGGTCCCATGTTTCGAACATGGTCAACATTCGACCCTCATTTGTCTGTCCCCATTCTAAGGTAATGAGATATGGATGCTGCGTTTCTTCCACGGTCAACTGTTACCCTCCATCGTTACGCCGCCATCATTGTGAAACAAATCTCGATCATCATGATTCACACATTTTCACTTCCTCATGTTCAAGTGGAATTCAAACATACTCGGCACTACCTCTTCACGCATTTAGGGGCGCCACATAGTTGTGATAGTGCCATTGGGCTGGTATTCACCGAGCATCCCTTCGCCCTAACCTGCCCCTTCGTGTGTCGGGAAAGTCCCCATTACTTCTTGATTCCCACATCGAGCACGACTCAAGAGGGATTAGTAGTTTTTCTGGGATATGTATCGGCGCAACCAGGCATCTCATCATCCTATATGACATTAAAATATGCGTCCAGAACTATGTGTGGATTTATCCCCATCTTCATGGGATAGGTAAGGACACCCTTGTATTTTACCTAGGGTCCAGCCCATATGAATCATAAATCCAGTTCATCCCCTTTCTAGACCTCTGGCTGGACCCCTCATAGGGGATCGTATAACTATAACTCTCCCCTGAAAAAGTTCAGGATGCCCCAAGATGACATTGGGAAGCGATAAACCACCTCACCAGAGAGACGCTGTCTGAAAGAAGGAATGATCCATGATCAAACTGATATGCCCATCTAGAGTACTCCCTCCATGGTGGCGTAATTTCATGACTATTGGAATATGTTTGAACAACCCATCACTCCACATCCCACGCTTCACATGCCCCTTATTCAGACACTCATCATCTTTCATGTCTGGAAGAACCCCCTAACAGTATGAATGTCTGACCTATGGTCTGCCTGCTGTCCCGGGCCAACATTCTGGAATACTGGTCATGTTTGGAGGGACCCCCTAATAGTATGGATGTTCGACCTATGGTCCACCTGATGTCCTGGGCCAACGTCCCGAAAGAATAATCGATAATATTTGAGTTAGGCCCCGTGTTTCTAACATGGTCAGTGGTCATACCTCATTTCATGTCCCCATTTCAGGCTAATGTAATATGGATACTATGTTTCCGCCACGGTCAATAGCTATCCTACATTGTCACGCCACCCCGTAGTGTTCCAAATCTTGGGTATCGTGATTCACACATCCCATTCCAATCCGTTCAGACCGACTTCAGTGCCCTTGGCGTCACACCGTTCGTGCACAAGATCACGTTGGAAAAGCGGTAATTTAGCTATTTTAAGAAATTCATTCTCCAGTCAAGTCTCACCCATTTCTCGGAAATCTGGACTGGTTGTCCAAACCCCGGATGTCCAAAGCTTCATTTGCACTCATATGTTTGGATGGGACGATGAGGCAACTATCTATTATTTCTCACATTGGGCCTGACGCACATGAGCTTAGGGAATTGTCGCTGGACATTCCGCAAACATTATAAGGATGCAATGATCCAGTGCAAACAACGGAACTCGTGCATGCTACGACATTAAATAGAATCATAGAACAAATCTATGATTAAGGGTTTATAATCATTATAGTACGCAGGGGTCAACTCCCCACATGGACGGATTGACCCCATCAATAGAGTGTTGCAGCTCCACCGCCCTTTAACTTGTGGCGTCCAGGAACTGATGCCGCGGACTCCACTCCCACTCCTCCTCAGCAGCGATGGGGCATAGTTCATTATCCTTAGCTTGGGCCTGCTCTACACAAGCCTGAATGACAGAAATCTCTTCAGAAGCCTACCTCGTAAGCTCTTCCGCCGCTGCCAGCTGGGCCTTCAATCGCAAGATCTGCACAGACTGTGCATTTGGAGAGGCTGAGTGCTCATCTTCCCGGATATGTATTTGTTGGACTTCGGTTTCTACCTCTTAGAGATTCTTGATGTTCATCACCTTCCTCCTCATCTAGCCCACGCTGATCCCGCGGTCAGACTCCCGGATATTCTTTTCCATGAGATCTCGGATGAGTAGATGAAAGGAGGTGGGCGTCCACTCCCCCAACACACAGTTCTCGCAAACACAAGTGAAGTATGTATATTTCGTCCAGCCATAGCACTTGGGGGGTGTTGTTGATGAAGCTTGTGATTAGCTTCCACGATCGGTGGCAGACTATTTTACTATCCACTTTATTAGAGGTCATCTCATACCATTCAGCGCGGTTAGCATGCTCGTATGTGGGGTACACCCGTAAGAAGTCTTCTGCGGGATCTGCATCTAGTGTGGGATCAAGAGCTGCATCTGGAATTGGATCAGACGCGGCGGGACTGGGTTCGACCAGTCGATCCTCACAATAGGACTCCACCTCACTAACCTTAGGGACGACCCTACTAGTGGTCCTACCAATGATAGGGTGTGATGCAGTTTGGGTAGGCGGGGTAACTATCTCCATGATCACTGGCATGCCCCTAAGAGGGATCCCACCAAACATCCTACCTGGCCTTACCACATCATTCCATTCCAGTTGTAGAACTATACGTGGTAGGGAATGACATGGACGTTAGTTAGTATAATCTATATATGAAAAGCAATGAATTCAGTGGAGAAGACTTACAGAGATCGAACAACCGGTCTTGATCCTGAGTTGATGCTGACCGGATCCTGAGGCGTGGCCCTCCATATATATTCAGAACATATGGAGATCTTGGAGGAGCCACCTTGAGTGCCCTAGCCCCACCCGACACAGAACTGGACGCGGCCACAGGCGCAGGTTCCGAAGGTCCTGCATCATCACCCACAAATGGGCGAGAGCGAGGTCTGCGTACAAGCTCCTCCTGCACAATCTAGATGTTGGTAAGAAATCTATGAGGAACTGATAGCAGACCCAGAGGAAATAAACTTGGGATTTTACCTCGAGAGTCTCCGCGAAATCATCGAGATCTGAGTCTTGATCGCCGACTTCGCCGTCCACCAAAGGGCTCCATCTATTGTCCTCGATTACCCTAAAGGATTCGTATGATTATTCCGGCACGGGGAAGCGCTCTCTCTGTTCGGCGACCGATAGATGTGGGGGAACCATCCGATATAGCAGTACCCTCACCCGGTCTGTCATTGGACGTCGGACACCAATGGAATGATCATAGTCCTCCAGCTCATCCAGATATTGCTCTGCCTCTGCTGGAGACACCATGAAACCAGTCCAAACAGGGCCTATACCAAGTAAAACCATCCGGAGGTGGTTCAGGTGTTCCCACATCTCGGGCGGACTGAGGTGTTGCTGGTTGATGTCACAAATGTCTCAGGCCTCCAAGAAAGAAGCATTCTCTGGCATGTCGATATGGCGCAACCGTTTCCCTAGAGCCTGAGTGGATATCCTACGGAATCCCTTCGGTGGCCGCCCCTCCGGATGGATCTGTTCTTCTGGGACCACTGGATCCGCTACACCTGTTGGATCTGCCGCTGGTGCCTCATCCTCGCCTGGTGTAGAACTCACTTTCATGGCAGCCCTGCCAGAGTGAGAGGCCCTTTCTGCCCTCCGACCCTGACCTCCGGATAGGGGAGGCCCACCGTCACCAGCCCGAACGGTTGGCTGCTTCAACATTTCCCCCAGATAAGATGCCTCCAAGCTGATGGCATACTCCTTCACCAGTCCAAAGGTGTCAGTGGATGGAGGAAATGCATTTCTCATTTTCTCATCTTCCCATGTGAACATGAGCCACAATTGCCTCATCACACATGGGTGCTCCTCATGGCGCACCTCCCATTAGACCTGCGAGGTCAGCCGCTGTAGGCACCAGAATTGCCTCGCGAACTAGTGCGTGGTGTATACCTCATAGAGCAGCTCACAGTCCACCTGTGCCACCAAAAATCCACCTCGAAAGGCCAGGAGATAGGCCCGATTCTCTTCCGTTCCCTAACCATCGTCGGTGAGTACCCCCATCAGCAATGGAAACGAGTGGAATTTAAACTCGTCCATCCTTCCACACCAGTTTCAGTACCATCAGTATGGTTAGTTTGACTGGGATGCTCCCTGCAGCATTCAGAATGGAGGGGCATATGTTTTACCCCGGTGGCGAGATGGGGTTTGGATATTCGTAAACCCCCCTAACATGCGTCGTGATCCATCCATGAAGAAGGTGGAAGGGCCCACATATCCTCGATGGCTTCTTACCCTCGCTAATGTGTCACAACATCTTGTATAACCTGGCGAGCAATGGAATACCAAGATTGACCCGCAATCTCATGGCCAGCAAGGATGCCATGATAAATGAGCTGGGCCGCACCCCCCATGTTGGTATCCCTCACTGGTAGGATCCAACCGCAGATAAGGGCCTTGATAAATGCCGCCAGCCTGCCTATTCGCTACTGTTTAGTGCTGACACTGAAAGCCCATGTATTTCATTGGTTGTCTTCTAAGATCCACCAATATGAGTGGTCTTTTCCCCGTTGATCCCCCTTCGGGCAAGTTTGAGGCCTTAGGGGAAACTCGCAGTTCACCGGGAAGTTCAGGAACTGCTTGGACCACATCTTAAAGTGGACATCTCTCACCGCTTGTCCTCTCCGCAGACAAGTATAATCATTGCATGTGCCAGCTGCGGCATCGGCTCTGGATCCTCCCACATGCTCATGATGGGGAGGAACTCATCATACATGGATCCCTTTATCGGGACCCCCGAGATCTGATGGACATCCCATATACTGATTCTAACCTCCCCATGGTGTAGGGGAAAAGTGTTGGTCCTAGACGACCATCTGCTCAAAAGCTCTGGCATCAGATGTTTAGGTTGATAAATGCGGAATTGGGAGGTCCAGGCCGCCTCATACAAGCCCACTCTCCTCATCTCGCCTCCAAACTCCTCGAATGAGGCACCTACCCAGTAGGCCCATTCCCAATCATTGGTGAAGTTTCCGCCCTGGCGCATTTCCCACCCATCGAACCACCCCTTCTTCGAATCCCCCAAAGTAGCCTTCAGTATAATGCTGTACAGAGGAGGGGATGTCTCTGATTGCAAGGGCTTCCAATCAACGTTGTTCAGGTGATTTTACAGACTGTCGGTGGTGACAGGTGTGAATTCCTCTTACGCATGACCATTAGCCACCTAAAACCATTGACGCTGGCATGGCATGCTTCTGAACGAGAAACCTGGATCGTCCCTACTCACCTCAGGAATGAAGATGTCATCCCATTGCCCGAATCCATAGAAGGGTAGCTTCTTTCACAATGGATAGTTTTTCTGGCACTCTGATAGTAGTTCTGTCATAGAATTATGGTCCAAGTGGCTTCGAACCAGCTATCCTAGGCCCAGACAGTTGTCTATCTCATCCCTCTAGGCGGCGTCTGCGAGCACCCCCAATGCAGCTTCATGATGGGCCATTATGATTTTAGAACTGGGAAAAATTTCGGGTTGGGTCGTGAAGATCGTTCGCAGATCTTGCTCGTGAAGCTCGTTCACAAATACAAGACGTGGAGTCTGGACTCAGCCTGTAAGCATAGGATCTCTTAGCACAGTCGTGGAGTCAGAGACTTGCAGTTCACCGCGAAGCTTGATTCACATGTGAGAAGACACGAAGTACGCGGTTCTTCATGAATCGAGAGAGAAAAAGGAAAAATTCACAGAGAAGGGAAAGGAAAAAAGAGAGTTCATACTCCATATTTATAGGCAGCGGCCCTCGGAGCATCGCGGCGCGTCCGGACTATGTGACCCCTATCCGCCTCGCGCGCCTTCTTTGTGATTCAGAACAGCAAACTGCCAATGATTTTGGTGATTTCCCTCAGACATCGACCATTGGTCGCTCTGCGACTCAAAGATTGAGGGGGGAATTAGTTGGCGCCCAAATATTTGAATAAAGGAGAGAAGAAAATAGAGGCCTTGTAACCTACCCCAAGAAGCCCCGACGCGGAGCCCTCTGAAGCAACGCGGCAGCCGTGAAGCACTAGAGGAAGTAACTCTACCCGAACGCCCTGAAGTTTGTGAATCCTCTTCAAAGAACCAGAGTCGGTAATTCTCCGCAAACTCCCTAAAGATTGTGTATCCACCGCGAAGCAGATGTGACGGTAACTCTCCGTGAAGGCCCTGAGGTTAACAACGCCGCCGCGAACCAGATGAGGCGGTAACTCTCCACGAACGCCCTGCCATTTGCGAGGCTGTATCCAAGCACCAGAGGTGGTAAATCTCCGTGAATGCCCTGAAGTTCACGACGCCGCCGTGAAGCAGATATGGTGGTAACTCACCGTGAACGTCCTAATGTTCATTAGGCCGCCGTGAAGCACCAGAGGAGGTAACTCTCCGCGAATTCCCTGATGTTCACGATGCTTCTGCAAAGCATATGAGTAGGTACCTCTCCGCGAACCCATTTGATGTTGACGACCCTTCGCAGAGTAACCCAAGCCCCCTTCACACCATGTGAGCTCTACTTCGCAACGCCTCTTTCCTATAAATACCGAGCTCCCCCTGGGCTTTCCAGACAGAAAATCTAACCATTTGTCTTCTCAGCTCCCAAATCGCAAAGCACGCTTCTCTCTAGAAATCATGAGCTCCGTGAGGTATTTTTGCTTCACGAGAGGCCTCATCATTGTCTCATTTTGAACCCCTATTCTGAGAGGGATGCCCTCCATGAAGCCTATGGGAATTCGCGAAGGAAGGGGATCCTCAAGGGGACCAGGGCAGCCACGGAGCATTTATGATTTGTGAAATACCCACCCTGTACACCTGATCCACATGCCAAGGTAGGGTCACTGTACATCGTGAAGAACACTACTTCATGGCACCTTTCTTCGCGAGGCATCTATTCTTCACGAGGCAGTGCTCTGCGAAAACCCTTCCACTTCGCGAAGCACCTCCCGCGTGCACCTCCACCCCATGCTAAAGATATGCCACCCCACTTCGCGAAGCACTCACCTTCGCAAGTTCCCTACACTATGAAAAGCAACCGAGCTCCGCAAGTCCCCTGCCTATGGACCCCTCTACTTGGAAATTCATTCTCCCATGCGACCCTCCATGTTTGCAAGATGAGATTTCAATGTCCCCTGGATGAGACCACCTGTGGTATTTCTTCACCTAATGCTTCTTCGCATAGGCATGCTAACGACTATTGCTTTTCGCATAGCCACGCTAACATGGACCCCTCGATGGTTTTCACTATAAACCCCTTTCTATATGGCCTTACCGATGCCTTCCCTCCCACATGGGGTAGAGGGTACCAGTTATGTATATCCTAGGGGTGTGGAGTGAACCCACCTCGTCCGTGTTGCAGGATGTTAAAATGCCAATCACCTCATCCTAAACACATGACGGTAAACTGTGATCCGACCCTGTTCCTCGCACACAGGTTCCCCCCTGCTCAGACATTATTTATGCCCACTGGTCTCCATGGAAATGGGATCACCCCTCACTGGCGATGATATCCTACTTATCATAGTGGTGTTTGTCTTCAGGGAATGGCGGCCATCTTGGAGTAATCTCTTATCCCCTCTTGCGGAAGGTAGCACCCATGCAGCTCCGTACTTCTTCACCGCTAGGGACAGCGGAGGAAGTGATAGAAAATGAGGCACCTACTTTGTTCGGTCCCAAAATCCATCTCCCTCTGTGCTTTGTTGCTCTCGGGCCACCATCCTGGAGTAGGTCCCGACACCATGGGCCGCTCAACGTGTAAGCCCTGCTTCGTTTCTCACGAACACACTCTTCGCGATGTGATATTCACATATCTTCTGACTCTTGTTTCTTGCACTGAGCATGACTCACGTGGGCTTAGAGTAAGCATTGACCAAGACAATTCGCCCATCCAGCATGACGTTAAACTGTATGCCCCCGTCCAGCATGACATTAAACTGTATGCTATCCGTCATGACATTAAACTGTACATCCATATGAACTATGAGGCCTTTGATCCATGTTAAGGCATGGTATGTAGGAAGCCTCCCTGAGGTTCAAGCCCACCTCCTATCATTTCTTCACATCAGGTTCCACCCTCGTCCTGCATGACATTAAACTACATCCAGTCCAGCACTAAGCTGTTGGGACTATCCTGAACTATGGGGTCTTTGATCCGTGTCAATGCATGGTACATAAGAAGCATCACGAGGTTCAATCCCACCACTCGTTGGTCGTCCCAACCTCCTTTACGTCGGTTCACAAAACTCCACCTTGGGACGCCTCAGAGCATAATCCCCAAATTCCTCATCCCTCATGACGTTAAACTGCATTCCAGTCCAGTGGTAAGCCATTGTGACTATCCTGAACTACATGGACTTTGATCCATGCCATGGCATGGTACGTAGAAAGCCTCAAGAGGTTCAATACCACAACCACTGGACCCCCAGGATCACCTTCACATCGGTTCACCAACAAAGCCTAACCTGAACTATGAGAACATTGATCCATGTCAAGGAATAGTACATAGGAAGCCTCCCAAAGGTTAAAATTCGTCACCCATCGGACCAAGGTCCTTCTTCACATCAGTTCTCCAGCACCCACGCCCCTTTTGAACTACAAGGTCTTTGATCCATGTCAAGGCACGGTACATAGGAAACCTCACAAGGTTAGATCCCACAATCCACATGGGCCAAGGTCCTCATTCACATCGGTTCTCTAACACGCCCCTGTCCCGCATGTTGTTAAATAGAATCCCAATCCAGTGGTAAGTCATTATAACCCTGCCATCCAGTTGATCTGACACCCCTTTGTGTCAGTTCAACACCCCACTTATCCGAAACTATGTGGAATTTGATCCATGCCAAGGCATGATACGTAGGAAGCCTCCCAAAGGTTAAATACCACCACCCATTGGACCAAGGTCCTCATTCACATCGGTTCACCAGTGTCCAACTTGTACTACATGGACTTTGATCCATTCCAAGTCATGGTATGCAGGAAGCCTCACGAGGTTCAAGCCCACCACTCTGTCGCTCTGACCGCCTTCACTACGGTTCTTTCACCACCTTGGGCAGCCTAGAGTGTAATCCCCATGCATTTATTATGAACTATGCAGACTTTGATTACATAACACGGGGATACGTAGGAAGTCTCTTCGAGATTCAAGCCCATCACCACCATCATCTCCATGACGGCTCCATTTCATACACCCTCCACTCCGTGTAGCTTTCCATCACCCATCTTGATTTCGGTCCGGGCCGCCACATCCCGATTAGATCATGCCACCCCATTCCCCTCCACAACATTTGGAAAGCTTCCCATGGTCTGGTTCTGATATCAGTGTTCTCTCAAGGGGGATCCTCAATCTGATTCACCCTCATTGGTGATCTGATCGGTCTGATCCATCTCCATTGTATGTTAAACATACGAAATACCTTGTGTTGGACATGGGTAGTTGAGGAAATCCTCAGATACATGGCTATGGAATACGATTCGACACACTTGATGTGGGATGCCTCGGGCTTCCGGGCTCTCGAGATGCCATAAAATAATGGAAAAAAAATACAAACACGCCAATTCCCCAACGTTCAGACACGTTAATGATGCCTCAACGTGACTGCCCCCCCATCTGAAGGTTGCTTCCCTGACCGGACCCCTTGGAATATCCTGATAGAAGCATTGTAATTAACCACCGTCCATGGAAACATGGCACTGGAATGAGTTTCACGAACAACATATTAAATCTATGAGGGAGACCCGGACTAGGCGATGAGTTCTGAGGAGGAATCCACGGAAGGAGGAACCGACATCCCATAATCCCGTTTCGATCAAGGAGCATACATCCCTGAATAAGGAACTAATGCTGCCTGCCTTTGGAAAGAGGGAATGTGGGGCAAAAAAAGCTTCTCCTGTCGTGCCCCAAGCAGACGGACGTGCGTGCCCCAACTAAAGCTTTAGAAAAAATAACATTACCAAAATGAGATAAATTCCTCAAAATAACCATAACATAATTAAACTACAAATGTTATCCGATACGTTGCATTTTGATCCCAAAATATAATAAATTGTAATTGCCTCAAACCAAATGTTCATATAAAACCACATGGTTATTTATAACTATATTCACAAGAGAAAAGATAATTTTTCCTCAAATATCATTTTCACATGAAAAACTGCAGGGTTACAAATACTATAGAAAATTATTCCAATGAAATCCCATCAAAAAGGAGCACTAATACTATTAAATATTTTTCCAACCATTTATTTCCATATATCTTATTCTTTGACTAAGAAAAAATATCCTATAGAAAAGGGAATTCAATCGGGTAATGGACAGGTCCCCTACATTTACGGCAAATGACTGTAAATGGAATCATAGAACCATTTTTATTTTCTACCAAAGTACAATTAATTTTTCTTCGGCAATTCTTCACTTTATGTTATTATTTCCCACACGTAAATCATTTCTTTGATCCATTAAGACACTTTCTTGGGTGTCACCTTCCACATTTCCTGCATGATGGAAATTGAGGATTCTTTTCTCCATGGTCTCCACTGTGGGAGTTCTTATCGTTCATCACCATTGTATTCATTGTTGAGTCCGAGAGTTGGTTAATATATATGTTGTCGATCTTATTTTTGGAAAACTGATATGGAATGAACATGATGTCTTTTACACCTATCAATATTCTATTTTGTTGCTCATTTCCACCATCGTTCCAACCTTGTACATCATTCTCAAAGTTACTATGACTTCCAGGGAATCCATCCATTGACTAAAACCACAAAACACTTTGTGAGTAATAATAGTAATAAATTTATTTAGAAAAATATCATCACACATTATTTTAAATCAAAAACACCCAAGTATTATCCAAGGTTATTTATTCTCATCTTATATTAAAATCCTTCAAATTGGGTTGTAAAGAAAATGAAAATTATCCTAAGAATATCCCTCGGGATTTTCCTAACCAAGTGTCTGGAAAGGCCCGTTGTCGTGCTCCAATTCCTGTTCAAGTCTATCTCAAAGCGATTTTTTTGGGTTTACCCCTAGGTACATTTGTGCCAGAGCCGCCTCTACCCGCTCGTATCCAGACAGTGATGTATTGTTTGGAAAACACACAAAATCTCTACAATACCAAAATTTTTGTACGTTATTCTATACTAATCCTCAACGTCTTTCTTAGGGATATATGTTCTAATTAGAGTTTATCTAAATCTAGTTATGAAGGTTTGTACTAAACTTTCTATGATACCAACTGTAATGCCCGGACCCCAGAATCCAGGAGATGGTGCATTATTTTAATACATTGTCATGATTACATGGAATCAAGTACTGAAGGAATGATTATTTTAGTAGTCTTGGAAACAAGATACATACATAAGTTCAACATTACAACATGAAAATAAAAACTACAATAATTTATTCCATTAGAGATATCCATGATTCCAAGGTTATTTCTACAATTCACTCATAACTAACTATTTCATATCCTAGGAAAATTAAACACGAGAAATGGGTGAGCTTAAATGCTCAATAAGTGTAAGCAATAAAAAATAAGATAACATAAACATTAGGCATAGTGAATAATTGGAAACACATGCCTTTACAAATAATAAACATGAACACTTTTTGGCAGGAATTTGAGTTGAGTAAATAATGCCAAAATAAAACATTGTCATGGGTATTATACTAGTCAAATAAACACATGAAATATCAATTTCTAATCTCATAATGATAGAATCCATAATGCTGAACATCATAACCACCTAGTCAAGGCCTCATGCCAAGACTACAAGTATGATTTTGTTAAGGCCTTTTGTCAAGACACTAGTTTTTCTCATGAGACCTACTAATGAATCGAGGAGCTAAAGCGGGCTCCACCTGTCACTTAATAAGTCCAAAACATTACTCATATGACATTTTCTAAACATAACATAAACATTCTTATTAAAACTAGCATATAAAAAGTCAATACTTTATCCACAAACCATGAATTGTATAAAAATAGCACATCCACTGTCAAACATAACTCATTCAATACAATATGGAGTATTGTTTTGTAAAATATTAACCTCAATCGATAATAATGAAGGATATTGACATAGATGAAAATAATAATCAAAACTATTTGAGATAAATATAACCCTTATTCTTGAAAACATTTAAAAGCCGCAGTATTTTTTAAGAAGCTATTTAAATACAGTTTTTTAAATCAAAGTACCTAATACCACTTTGAAACATTTAAAAGGAATTTGAATTTGAGAACATTAATGTCCATATAAATAAATCCTTAAAACCATTTTTAAAACATGGACATCAATAAGAATGATATAGAATAAAAAATCATTAAAACATTTTAAAATGATATTTTAGTTAGAGTTCTTAACCAAAAGTGAGACACTTGAATAAAAATAATTGAGGTAATCAAAAATTTGTAATGTCATGAGAATAAAGGGATTCATGATATACTATTTCAAAGTACATCTTATACACCATAAAAAAGTGATTTGGTGTATAACAATAAAGAAGTCTCAATGGAATGTAAATTGAGATGAGATCTCTTATAATGACTATATCCTTAGGTTAAGGACAATTCAACGACATAATTATGTGTGAGAAATATAAATACACTCAATATGAATGGATATTCAGTGTAAATCAATCTAAGGGAATTCACACATATTCTTTTAAAAACAACACCATTGAATTTAATATTTATC
The DNA here is from genome assembly GCA_963277665.1 of Viscum album. Taxonomy (NCBI): domain Eukaryota; kingdom Viridiplantae; phylum Streptophyta; class Magnoliopsida; order Santalales; family Viscaceae; genus Viscum; species Viscum album. Next base: position 1,367,185,909 of record OY728162.1, on the reverse strand, counting down.
TCAACAAATGAAGATAGAGTTAAAATTACTCTTATCAAGTTCATATCAATTACTTGTGAATTTATCAATGGAATGATTATGTGTATCAAAAGTATATCCATTGAAAGGGTAGTGGGAATTATGACATAAGCAAATTAATTGTGATTCCACACATAATCTTGAAATAAATAATCAATGATGTATGCATAAAGCCAAATTAGTGTAAATTGAAATTTCAAATTCCCTTATCGATATGGAAACTTACGAAACATACACCCATGAAAGAAGGATCATAAAATGATGATGTAAATAACAATAAATTAAAATATATTACACAATGAATACAATCATGGTCAGTACACACACCACCTGCTGTAAATAAGTGGTGAACAATAGAATTCTCACAGAATTAAAAGTGAGATAAGAAACCCCTTACCTCGTGTCCGACTTGACCCTTTCATTCTTTAATATCCTGAATAATAAACTAAAGTTAATTTCTACCTGATTAAGAACCTTTTTCAAGTTTATTATTACTTTTATATCACTTATTACCATGTTATAAACATTATGTAATCATTCAAGTTAATAATGGTCGTTTTGTCGATATTTGGTACTTGAGTAACAAAATTAACACGTTATATTTACAAGTTGTCCATGTGGTAAATAGTCCATTATATCTAGAATGATATTAATTATTTGGATATACTATATATCATATATATCAAGTATATATATATTTATTATAGGATATTCATTTGGAGGTAAGAAATTAAATGCACCGTTCATGGAGACGGTAAGCCGTACATACGCATGAACACTACATTCATTTCTATTTCTTATTTTAATGGAATTTAAACATAATTATACATAATTATATTATAATTCCAGTATAATATAATATATAATATAAATAAATTCAACCTTTATACATCCCATATAAGGAATGAATGAGTCATATCATTTTGAGGGGCTGGTAGTCTGCACTTCCCCAAATGAAATTATCGTGTTTTACCCATAATGGAAACCATAATATAATGATATAAATGGAAAATACACAAGCATAAAGAAAAAATAGAAAACAATATATATCATATATATAAATACAGTTCCATATTAATGGACACCATGAGTGGCGGCAGGAGATAATCGAACAATCGTCGTTTCATGAGGTGTTAGTTTGCCATCCACAGAAATAGTTTGATATTCACCCATTAGATGGAGGTGTGTGTTAGTGTAGTTCGAATCCTTCTCATAACAAAATCCTATTATATTGAGGATACTATTTTTTTATTAAATAAATCAATAGAAAGAGTTTATGGGTTGGATATTTTAAACAAAATAAAACAAAATAATTTAAGAGAACGGTTACCTTTAATTTGGGTAACTCACATTGGTTTGAACCGAAATGGTTTGTTGAAGTGCCTTTTGCCTAATGTAAGGGTTATAAGAGGAGGATATGGATGTAGGGTGATTAATTCGGTAGAGTTTGGAGGAGCCAAATGGCTTGAGTGGTGTGAGGAATTATATAGAAATGGTCTCCTTTTATAAGGGGGTGGAGGGGCTCTTTAGGAAAATGTGAAAATATTATTTTATTATATATTTATATTCAGTTTATAAAGGCCCAAAAATCATTAAATTTAAAGATAAGATGACTCATGGTCGAAATAATTTCATCCAACAAGATTTGGATAGGTTTTGGTTGTCAGTTTAATATTTATAATCTTATTTAATTAAATAATTTATTAATGAGGTAAATACTGTACCATTATTGTGTCATAAATAATTTAATTAATTCGATGTCTAAAAATTATATAAAAATTACCATGACGTAGTAATTCCTTTTATATTTCCAATTAATATTTATAGTTGAAACCATAACTTATATAACACCATTTAAAATTTAATTTACAAAGAGATATTTTTTTATGTTATTTTTGTCTTTACTTTAAATTAATTAATCTAAAGTGTCAATATCACTAACAAGTGGCTCCATGGGGTCCCAAAATCGACCCAAGGATGCCCGGGGTCGTCCAGGACTCATCCAATAGGGTTATGAAATGTGTTAAGGCAATTTTGAATAATTATAATATTCTTTTTACCTTGAATTACCATATTTACCTTTAACCACGATAAATAAAAGTCAAAAGATACTATTCACCAAAAATTAATTTCATTTTATTGTACAACATTTTACTTCTAGATATTAACCTTGTCTCTCGGATTTTTGAAATTCAACTCACAGAAGAGGTAAAATTTCATTTAAATGAAAAAGTGAGTTTTTAACTACTACTAAGGGGTTTCACTATTCATCATGAATTGAAGTTTTTCAAAAAAATACAAAAACTTGAGCCTAAGATTTATTTGATATTCCAAATTAAAAAATGATGTCTATTTTGATAAATTCAAAACATAAAAGTGGAATTACTTAATTTAAAATTTATTCCCGCTGTTAAAACAAATAGCGTGTTTTTATGAAATAATAACTATCCAAAGATTGACAGTTGTTTATGTCCAATTTCAAAGTAAAATTAATTCCAATTACCAACATTGGATTAAATGGTAAAAATATATTATAATTAAACTTTAAAACCAATTAAAAAGATAAGATTACTATATAAATATATTATATTGAAACACCGTTTTGAATTAAAATACAATATTTTTCACTATTCATTAAAAAATGAACTTTGTCGGAAAATTTCCAAAAATTTACACAAAGTAAAATTTGAAGTCCCCATCTTAAAGAATGATTTTATATGGTCATATAGAATATATTAAAGTGACAAAAACTATATTTAAAGGGGGTTCACCATTAAAAGGCGTTAAATCGGCCTTTTAATATAAATTATGCTTAAAATTAGATTCATTCATATTTTAAGCCTCTAAATTTTATTGGATAAATCTAAATACATTTAACAAACATGTATAATCATATTGTAGTTATATTTGTTCATTCCCACCAATACAACAGCTAGTAGTCAAATACCATTAAAAATAATAATTTTATATCATTAGTGTGCAACCTAAACTTTCAATGAGACCCGTTGTTGCGTATCGGGTACACTATCCAACATAGAAACCCATTTAAAGTAAAATTAATATTTAATTCACAAATATTTATAAATATGAAATATGTCTTATTCCTTTTTTTACCTGGGTTGTTACAACCTTCCAACTTTTTTGGAATTGTGTCCTCAAAATTTTAAAACTGTGTTTGGAAACTCCATTAAAAGTCCCACAAAGGAAAAAGATTCAATAAAACTATCACTATAAATGAAAGAAAGGCAAGTAAAATAGTTACCTGAGATAACCCATACTAGGATTCCAAGTAGGAAAACATGGATATTGATGAGAAACTACGTGTCATGTTCTGATGGAGAGGGATATAAAACACGATTAGGAGAAAGTTAACAACAAGAAAATCACAAACTTGTTATGGGATAAATGGTCATTAGTTTCCCAGTAGGAAAAGTAAATGGATAACATTTTTTATATTTTATGTTCCATTTAATAAAGGTGAGGAATTTATTTATGAGATTAACTAAGAACATAAATAGAAGAACTTACTTTTTAAGTAGAGTTTCATTATTTAATAAATTTCTACTACCAACTCATATTTTTTTATCAAACGATGAGTATTCTAGATGACTTGGTCACACTAAAAGAGCTATAATCAACATATAGAGAATCACATGATCCAAAAAAGATAAACAATATATTTACCTTTTCTTTAGAGATTAACCTCCACCAAAATGGTTAGTACATGATCAGATGATCCCCAAAAAGGATAATTCTTTTTGAGAAAAAAATACTAATCATAGATTCTAAAATTAAACCAACAATACCCAAAGATAAATAAATACTGTTCAATAAACAATTGTCCTTAACATCAATAAATATAATTGAATCTTATTCTGAACCCCAAAACATAGAAGAATTTGATTACACAGTCTTCCAAGTTAAATTGTATCTCCAAATGACATAATCTACTCTTAAAGTCACATTCATAAAATTAATTAACCTAATAACATATTCTCTATTATAGGTTAATCATTTCAATAAACAACCCAAATCCCTATAAATCCATTATAAAAACATAGATAAAAATCTACCATTACACCACAAATGAAATATCATAGTATTCTATTTTCCTTGGGCATATAGAGTTCCCAGCAAAGATAACATTTTCTAAATAAAATTTTCCACTTAATCACCTGATCATTTTCTTATACTAAGGGTATTCATTTGATAAGATATAAGATCCAAAATTAACTTATTATTGATCCATAAAATCATTTAAATAAAAATAATTAGTCACACTAACCAGGGACTTCACATAGTCCAGTGGTAGGCGATAAATCCCAATAGCACTCTGGTTGTGGGTTCGATTCCCACATCTTGGTCTGACATGATGGGTTGTCACACGACCTGCGTGTTGTCCTTTTTCAAATACTATATTTTATACCATTACCAAAATGAGAGAAATTTCTCAAAATAACCATAACATAATTTATCAACAAATTTTATCTCATACCTTTCATTTTCAGCCCAATATATAATAACTTGTAATTTCCTCAAACCCAATGAACATATAAAACCAAATGGATATTTATAACTATATCAACAAGAGAAAACATAATTCTTCCTCAAATATCATTTTCACATGAAAAACTGTAGGGTTACAAATACATGTGAAAATTAGTCCAAAGTAATCCCATAAATAAAGAGCACTCATAAATTTAAGCATTTTTCTAACCATTTATTTCCACATTCCTTCCTCTTGGACCAATAAAATATCCTATAGAATAGGGAATTCACTCGGGTAATGTCCAGGTCCCCTAAATTTACGGAAAATGACTGTAAATGGATTCTTGGAACCATTTTTATTTTCATCCATTGTACTCTTCATTTTTCCTCGTCAATTTTTCACTTTATGTCTATCTTTCCCACACGTAAATCATTTCATTGTTCCATTGAGACACTTTCCTAGGTGTCCCCTTCCACATTTCCTACATGATGGAAATTGAGGATTATTTTCTCCATTGTCTCCACTACTGGAGCTCTTGTCATTAATCACCTTACTCTTAGATGTTGAGTCTAAAAGTTTGTCAATATATATTTTGTTGATCCTATTTTTGGAAAACTCATTTGTCATGAACACGATATCTTTTATTCCTATCATCATTCCATTTATTTACTCATTTCCACCATCGTTCCCACCTTGTACATCATTCTCAATGTCACTATGAATTCCTTGGAATCCATCCATTGACTGAAACCAAAAAACATTATGTGAGTATGAATAGTCATAAAATTATTTAGAAACTATCATCACACCTTATTTTCAATCAAAAACACCCTAGTATTAACCATGGTTATATATTCTCATCTTATATTAAAATACTTCAAATCGATTTGTAATGAAAATGTAAATTATCCTAAGCATATCCTCTGGGAGCTTCATATCCAAGAGGGAAGCGATGCCCGTTGTCATGCACCCATTACCGTTCGAGTCTAGCTCAATTCTGTGTTTTCGGGTTTTAGCCTTTTGTACATCTGTTCCAAAGCCGCCTCTACTTCCTCCTATCCAGATAGGGATGTATTTCTTGGAAAACAAACAAAATCTCTACAATACCAAAATTTTAGGAAGTTCTTCTATACTAATCCTCAAAGTCTATTGTAAGGTTATGTGCTCTAATCAGAGTTTATCTAAATCTTGTTTCCAAGGTTTGTACTAAACTCCCTTTAATAGTAACTATAACGCCCCAAACCCAGAAACCAAGAGCTGGTGCATTATTTTAATACATTGGAATTATTACAAGGAATCATGTCCTGAAGGATCGATTAGTTTAGTAATCATGGAAACAATATACATACATAAGTTCAACATTACAACTTTAAAATAAAAAATGCACTGATTTATTCCATTAGAAACATCCAAGCCTCCAAGATTATTCCTCCAAGTCACTCATAACTAATTTTTTCATATCCTGGAAAAATGAAACATGAGAAAAGGGGTGAGATCAAGCGCTCAGTAAGAGTAATAAATACAGTAAAAGATAACATAAACATTAGGCATGAGGAATAATTGAAAACACATGCCTTTACAAATAATAAACATGAACACTTTGTGCGAGGAATATGAGATGAGTAAATATTTACATAATAAAACATAGTAATGGGTATTATACTAGTCGAATAACAACATGAAATTTCAATAGATAATCTTATAATGATGTAATGCATAATGTCGGGCATCATAACCACATATTTAAGGCCTCATTCCAAGACTAAAAATAATATTTGGTCAAGGCCTTGTGTCAAGACACTAGTTTGTCTCATTATACCTACCGATGCATCGAGGAGCTATATTGGGCTCTACCTATCACATACAAGGTCCAATTCAATCCTTATATGAAAATTTTGAAACATAACATAAACATTCGTATTAAAACTATTATAGGAAATGTCAATACTTTATCCACAAACCATGAATTGTATTAAAATAACACATCCACAGTCAATCATAAATCATTCAATACAATATAATAGATTATATTGTAACATTGTAACCTCAATCGAGAATAATTAAGGATATTTACATAGATGAAAATAATCATCAAAACTATTTGACATAAATATCCCCCATATTCTTGAAAATAGTTAAAAGTCACACTATTTGTCAAGAAGACATTTAAAAATAGATTTTTAAATCAAAATGTCCCATACCACATGGAAACATTTAAAAGTAATTTTAATTTGAAAACATTAATTTCTATATAAATAAATACTTCAAACCATTTTAAAAACATGGAAATTAATGAGATCGATTTAGAATATTAAATCTTTAAAAAAATAAATGATATTTTAGTTAGAGTTCTTAACCAAAATAGAGACACTTGAATACAAATAATTGAGATAATCAAAACATTTTAATATCACGAGTATAAAGGGATTCATGATATTATATGTCAAAGTACATTATATACACTATATAAAAGTGATTTTGTGTATAACAACAAAGAAGTCTCAATGGAATGTAAATTGAGATGAAATATTTTATAAATACTATATCCTTAGGTTAAGGATAATTCAACGACATAATTATGTGTAAAAAATATAAATACACTAAATATGAATGTATATTCCGTGTAAATAAATCAGAGGACATTCACACATATTCTTGTAAAAACAACACCAATGAATTGAATATTTAACTCAACAAATGGAGATTTAGATAAAATTACTTTTATCGAGTTAATATCGATGACATTAGAATTTATCAATGGAGTGATTATGTGTATCAAATGTATATTCACAAAACGGGGAGTGGAAATTATGACATAAGAAAATTAATAGAGATTACACACATAATCTTGAAATATATAATTAATGAAGTATGCATAAAGATGAATGAGTGGAAATTGAAATTTCAAATCCCCTTATCGGTTTGGTAACTTATGAAACATACACCCATGAAAGAAGGATCATACAAGGATGATGTAAATATCCATAAATGAAATTATATTACACAAATAATAAAATCATGGTCAGTACACACACCACATGCTATAAATAAGTGATGAACAATGGAAATATCACAAAATTAAAAGTGAGATAAGAAACCCCTTACCTCGTGTCCGACTTGACCCGTTCAATCTTTAATGTCCTGAATAATAAACTAAAGTTAATTTATACTTGAATAAGTATCTTTTGCATGTTTATTATACCTTTTATATAACTTATTAAAATGTTATAAACATTATGTAACCATTCAAGTTAATAATGGTCGTTTTGTCGATATTTGGTACTTGAGTAAAACAAAAAAACACCTTATATTTACAAGATGTCCATGTTGACAATAGTCCATTATATCCAGACTGATATTCATTATTTATATGTCATATATATCATATATATCCTGTATATATATATTTATAACAGTAAAAATCATTTGGAGGTATGAAATGAAATGCATCGTTCATGGAGACGGTAAGTCTTACGCAAGCATGAACGCTAATTTTATTTCTATTTCTTATTTTAATGGAATTAAAACATAATGATACATATTTATATTATAATTACAGTATAATATCATGTATAATATCATTAAATATATCCTTTATACATCCCACATTAGTCATGAATGAGTCATATAATTTTGAGGGGGCAATAGTCCGCATGTCCCAAAATTAAATTATCGTTTATTACCAATAACAGAAACCATAATATAATGATATCAATTAAAAATAAAAAAGCATAAAGAAAACATAAACAGAATATATATATATATATATCATATATATTATTAAAGTTCCATCTTAATGGCTACCATGAGAGTCAGTAGGACATAATCGAACAATCATCGTTTCGTGAGGCGTTAGTTTTCCATCCACAGAAACAGTATGTTCTTCACTCATTAGATGGAGGTGTGTGTTAGTGTAGTTATAATCCTTATCATAATTAAATCCTAGTATATTGATGATACTGTTGTTTTAATTAAATTTAGTAATAAAAATAGGTAAGGTGTTGGATAAGTAAAACAAAATAAAACAAAAGAATTTAAGCGAAAAAGGTGCCTTTAATTTGGGTAACTCACTTTGGTTTGAACCAAAATGTTTTATTGAAGTGCCTTCTGCCTAAGGTAAGGCTTATAGGAGGAGGATTGGGATGTAGGGAGCTTATGTTTTCAGAGTTTGGAAGAGCCAAAAGGCTTGAGAGGTGTGAGGAACTTTATAGAAATGGTCTCCTTTTATAAGGGGGAGGAGTGGCTCTTTAGGAATGTTTGAAAATATTAATTTATTATATAATGATATTCAGATTATAAAGGTCCCAAAATAATTAATGTTGAAGATAAGATGACTCATGGTCGAAATAAATTCGTCCAATAAGAATTGGATTAGTTTTGGTTGTTATTTTAATATTTATAATGTTATTTAATTAACTCATTTATTAATTCGGTAAATACTGCACCATTATTGTGTCATAAATAATTAAATTTATTCAACATCTAAAAATTATAAAAAAAATACCATGATTTTGGAAATATTTTTATCTTTCTAATTAATATTTATATTTGAGAAAATATCTTATATAACACCATGTAAAAATTAATTTACAAGGTGATATTTGTTTATGTCATTTTTGTCTTTACTTAAAATTAATTAATCTAAAGTGTCAATATCACTCCCATGTTTCTCCATGGGGTCCCAAAATCGACCCAAGGAAGCCCATGGTCGGCCATGACTCATCCAAAATGTTAGTAAAAGTGTTAATATAAATTTGAATAATTATAATATTCTCTTTACCTTGAATTACCCTATTTCTCTTTAACCACAGTAAAAAAAGTTAAAAGTTACTATTCACTAAAAATTATATTCATCTTATTGAACCAAATTTTACTTCTTGATATTAACCATATCCCTCGGATTTTTGAAATTCAACTAACAGATGTGGTAAATTTTCATTTAAATGAAAAAGTCAGTTTTTTAACTACCACTATGTGGTTTCACTATACATCAAAAATTAATGTTTTTCAGAAAAATATACCAAAAATTCAGCCTAACCTTTATTTGATATTCCAAATTGAAAAATAATATCTATTATGCCATATTCAAAACATAAAAGTGGCATTAATTAATTTAAAATTAATTCCTATTTCCAAAACACATAGCATGTTTTTAAGAAATAATATATATCAAAAGATTGACACTTGTTTATGTCCAATTTGAAAGTGAAATTAATTTCAATGAACAAAATTGGATTAAATGGTAAAAATTTATTCTAATTACACTTTAAAACCAATTAAAAAGATAATCTGACCATATAAATAAAGTATATTAAAACATAGTTTTGAATTAAAATACAATATTTTTCACTATTCATTTAAAACTGAACTTTATCAGAAAAATTCCACAAATTTACACGAAGTAAATTTTGATGTCCCCATTATAAAGAATGATTTTATTTGGTCAAATAAAATATATTAAAGTGACCAAAACTATATTTAAAGAGTTTTCTCCATTAAATGGTGGTAAATCGACCTTTTAATGTAAATTATGCTTAAAAATTAGATTCATTCATATTTTAAGCCACAAACTTTTATTGGATAAATGAAAATAAATTTAACAAACATGTATAATCATATTTTAGTTAGTTTTGTTCATTATCGTCAATACAACAGCTAGGTGTCAACTACCATTTAAAATAATAATATTATATTATTAGTGTGCAACGTAAAATTTTAAAGAAACCTATTGTTGCGTATTGGGTACTCTATTAAACATAACAACCCATTTAAAGTAAAATTATTATTTAATTCACAAATATTAAAAAATATGAAATATGTATTATTTCTTTTTTTAACTTGGATGTAACAAGAAACGAATATGGCACACCAAAAAAATTTCATTACCCCAAAATCCCGTAACCCTCATCACTCATATATATTTATTATTATTATTATGTGTAATATGGGGCCCCCTTTTTAGGAGGACCCCCCAAAACTTATCTCCCAATGGAACAATCAACTAAAAACTCTATGTATCACTTCTCTCCTATCCAGACAGACTTAACATGGGAGAGGAATTTCCTAAAGCCTGGAATGAAGTCTCTTGTAGACCTCAAATTAGTTTGACATTCATATTCCTTAGAATCTTATTTCCACAAATGATAAGCACAAAATAAGTCATCATAATGAGATTCATATTTAATCGGAACAACATCACTGTAGGTCCTTATATTTGTCTGGGATAGGGTGGTTTTTCTTCCTCTATAGATAAATATTTCTACAAGGTAGTCAGTAAATGGATCTTATTTATATTAGATCTATCATGGTGGCACAGATCTTCTTTGGTGTAGAGAATTCGGCCTATTTCATCATTTTAATGGGGGAGGATTTCTTTCGTGGGATGAAAATTGCTTGTAAAACTATTTGTGATAAACCTCATGAAATATGGAAGCAATATAAAAGAGAATAAATAAATTATCTTATAGAATTTTTTATGAGGAAAAAACCTCTGATGATGAGGATAAAAAAATAGGGAAATTCTGAAATATCCCAAATGAATTAGAGAGTAAAAAATCCATGTAATTTAAAAATTTAAATTAAAAATGAGGACAAAGAAAACCCTATGTGAAAATCCCAACATGACATGCCTCTGTCATCTCACAAACACCATGCTCGAATGATACATCTTTGAAAAAATGTCACCATTCTATCAATTAAACACCACAACCTTGGTGATCTTCATCTTAACTTTCATCTTCGGCACACCGTATTGTAACACTTGAAGGATTTCTCTATCTCGCTCTCTCTCTCTCTCTCATGATATCTTTGTAATGATGTACCATTGATCATCAACTAGGACATGCTACTTAATCACATCAATCGATAATACTCTCGATACATGGATCCAATCATTGATCACGAGATTCCTGCTTTTCACCTTCTCAATGTCGATGCACTGCACATGCTACCAAAAAAATGATTGCACATCACATTGTAGATCCACCACTGATTCCGCATTCACCATTGATGATGACCCACACTAGTTACTGAAAATCTGGAGGCCCATTTTCTCTTAATCTTGGTGGACTATATCATGAGAATATCTCTCTCCTTTCACCACCAACTACTTCCCATTTGAATCCCTTCAAAATTTTATATTTCAATATAGATAATATATGTAATATTAAATCATAAATTTCAAAATCACCATGTATCGTCCATGTTAAGAGTCAAACAATTATCTCATCCAAATAGATATAAAAGATATATCTCTCCAGTAGAAACACATGGATCCTTATAAGTGTGATAGTATAAAGATATCTTATATTCAAAAACTATCTTATCTCAAATTTAGAAACACCCACAGTTTTAATCATATCATTCTCCCCCTTCTTCCAATCAATAGATATATAATACGAAAGTATAAGTTGGACCAAAAAATTGTTTCCATCACACCAACCATCATCTTATATAGAAAAATAATAAAACCCTTTCGAAACATTGAAAGAAACGAATATTCTCACCCAGTAAAAGAAATTCAAAATATGAAGTCTTCACCATCTATCAATATGCACTATCCAGTCAAAAAAGACCAACATTAAAAATATCTGGCTCCCCCATAATTGTGATATCTATATAATCTATAGTGTATACAAGAGAAAATGTCTCCCCCTGAACACCTCTCTCAACCAATTATGTCTTCTAAATTTTATTCTTCTGCACAGGCATATCATAGATCATCTAAAAACATCTTTAATTATCACATCAAATTGCAGTCTTGAACCATCACCCCTGATACCATTTGTTGAGGGAGAATCTTAATCTCAGGATGTAAATTTCTTTTAAACAAATTTGTGAGAAACCCAACGAAATAAGGAAGTGATATAAAGAATAATAAATATATCAACATGTATAGTTTTTAATGTGAAAAGACACTCTGATTTAGAGTTTTAAACCTCCATGGGGTAATTTTGAAATATACACTATGAATTAGAGAGTTTGAAATTCATGTATTTCTCAAATTTAAACTAAAAATGTGAATGTACAAAACCCTATATGATAAATCACACCACGATACACCTATTCCATCTCTTTGAAAATCAACATTAAAATTCCATTCTTGAAAGATCCATCTATGATTAAATGTGACCCTTCTATCAACGAAATGCCATGACATCAAGGATCTTCATCTGAACATGCACGAGCCTTGTACTATCTTCTAACACCCAAATGATCTATCACTCACTCTTGATATCTATATAATGATGTACCACTAATAATTAAATTGTACACACTCTTGATCACTACAATCAAGAATAATCTTGATAGATGGCCTCTATCATTGATCACATCGATGTTGCTTCGCACATTCTCACTGTTCATTCGACGCACATGATACCACAAGAACGGTATCCCATCAGATTGTAGATACAATGTATATGACTTGTTCCCCATTTATGATGACCCATATGGGATACCGAAAATGTTTTTCCCCTTTCCTATTGACCTCATTAAACTACAACTTGTTTAGCCCTCTCATTGTTCACCACTAGTAGTTTCCCATTTTAAATCCTTCATCATTTCCTTTTTCAAATACAGATAAGATATAAAATATTATATCTAAAATTTATAAATCAACAAGTATCTTACATGTTAAGAATAAATCAATTATACCATCTATATAAATATAAATGATATATATACCATTGAGAAACAAATGCACCCTTATATATGTGATTGGATAATTGATATCTCATATTATAAAAAAATATTATGTTCAATTTGGAAACAACCACGAGATGAATCGTATCACCATGGAATTTGTAAGGAGTTTAAGTGGAGGCTAGATCTTCTTCAACTGGTGGTGTACTCATCATGTATTATAAGGTATCTTTAGTTCTGTTACATCAATATCCAAATATTAGTTCTCATGCTCTGATTTCAACAAGTAGTGTGGGATTAGACCTCCTCAATGGAACAACTTCAATCAGTGTCACATTATGTTAAATATTACAACAATATCATAATGGAGAATCAATTCAAAGGATATTCAACGCAGTTCAATGGTTGATATTGGGTTTTATAAAAATGTGTAAGGGGATTCTAAAAGATTCATAAAAGATACAATGGGAGGTGTAAAATATTTTTGAGTCAATGGTAGTGGGAGGAGTTGGTGTTGGTAGTAGGATTTTGGGATCATAGTAAAATGGCTGAACATTGGTAACAAGAGCATTGGTAGAGGTCATGATAAAAGGATGAGTAGTAAAAGAAAGATTTTGGTATGGTAGACAAATTAAAGAGTGGTACTAACATCATGGGGTGACGATTGTAATAAGGCTTGGCGGTACCTAATGCAGGGTATGGTACCAAGAACTGCGCTAGAAAAACAAATGAGTGGTAGTAAAATAGGCTTTAGAAACATGTTGGTGGTTTCATTGGGTGGTGGTAACATATCTTATGGTAACAGGTGTAAATGGTAGTATCCAGGGCACCAATAACACTAATGAAAGTGAAGATGATAAGATTTTTTTTCAGTCATAGCATAGTTCAAGATTAAATTCCAATTGAATATAAAAAAACATGGAAAACAATACTAATGAAATTACAATTTTAAATCAGGTTTTGAAATACACACATTTTTCTATCACTTCAAATATTAAATTTTAAAGATAATTGAAAATTGAAATTAAAAAAAAAAACTCAATATTTTTATATATTTTCATAAAATTTAATAAATAATTAAATTAATTGAAACTCAAAAAATTCCATTAAAGAATGAATTCCAAATTTATTTTCCAAATAATTTATTTCATAAATGAAATCAACTTATGGATTCACATATTTATTCCAAAAATAAATAAATCAATAAAACTTATGTTTTTACCCAATTAAAAATAATTTTCAGAACTCACAGTCACAAAAAAATTACCTATGAGTTTAATTAACTTATGCAGTATTTCAAATGAACAAGAGTAAATTTTTTAATTTGGAACGCACATCACTCCTCCGAACATGAGTATTTCACTACCATATAATTTTTTTATTTAATTAAAATAATTTATTACACTACCTAACCTTTAATACAAAATATAAAATTTAAGGAAATAAACAAATTCTTCCACTAAATAATCATGCCTCCTATGTGACATCCACAAACTAATATACATCATTCAGATTAGAATTCCAGTTCCATGGGTGAATTTTATAGATTTAAGTGGAATTATAAAATTAAAATGAAATTCTTCTATTTTACATAGAACATAAGTCTCATAAACAAATTTTCATTTTACACTTCATTGGGACATCATAAATGGATTTTTATTGGTAACTTTTACCCTTATTCATCTAGGATCAATATTACCCATGTAGATGAATTCATTTTTAACAAATGAGGGATTTATTAATATTTTTTTTTAATTTTTCACAGCTATATAATTGTGATGAACTGTGAAAAAGAACTTATTGAATATCTATAGAGGGCATCAACTCAAACACCCAATGTCCTTTTTTAAAATATTCATTGCAAGATCCCAATTTCCAATACTACTCATGGCGCGAAGGAATTATATAAATTAATTTCAAGGAGGATCCATGAGATTCCATTCAATTAAAATGGATAGGTTACTCAAAATTAAAATAAATTTCTAGTGACCTTATGTTACAATATTGATTATAAAAAGATCATTTTAGTTTTCACTCCATTTACCATATCCCCAAAGAAAATTTCCATAAGTTAGTGGTTATGATTAGTCCCCTATCATACAAATTCAATAATTCAAAATCAATGCAATCCTAACATCCATATTATTACTTTAATTCATAAAGACTCTATTTAATTCCATTTTATTAAATTTTTTCATTTATTATTTAAAATCCAAAAACCGTAGAATAGAAAATAATTACAATATTTTCCGATTTCTAAAAATAGATTTTCATTGGTTTTTTGTAAAATAAATTTAAAAAGAGTAAATAGATATTAACATCCAAATATACATTGTCTCACTCCACCAAACATGTATCAAAAACCATTCTATTTAAGTAAATCATATATGTATTTTAGGAAAACTAAAATAAAAAATGAGTATCTAGAAAAATATAACGGAAAGAGGCAACCTGGGTTTTCTTCCTTTTGGTGGTAATAGTGGGGAGTTTGTACTTCTCTGTGGGAACATTCCACGGATCATAATAAAAAATAAATTAACTTCTAGACCTTCACCTTGAATGTGTTATTTGATTATTTTCTATTAATTTCAAATCTATCAAAAAGAAAAATATTAGTCACAATATAATGTCAAGTACACTCGAAATTATTTTTACCAAACATCAGTTTCTTTATTGAGAATCTTGATCTAACTGTCAAAAAAAACATTGTAATATATAATTGAGTGGAAAAAATCTCAAAAATATCTAATGTGTGTATACTTGATTGAGAAAATAGGATATCATTTTAATAATAAGGAAATTCAAGTATTTATTAGGAGATAAAATGAAAAAATAATAATAAAAAACACATTGTAGGGTTTTTTCACAATTAAACAAACTCTACGCTAACCATGCACACCTTTCAAGGCTACTGGAAGAGTTGTGTAGTTTGAAAAATCAGGTTACAACCCTACCCAAACCTATTATAACATGTCACATAATTTCAGGGATAAGGCGCATGAGTAGTACTAATCATGAACTTGACTATGTGTCCTCCTCTAAGACTCGAACATCAGTTGCATAGTTTCCTGGGGTGGCCCGTACGGTTTTCTGTAATAGTGGGATATTTTTTCATAGGGCCATAAATCTCTAGAAAAACTCAAATGTCACCCATAAAAACTCATGATATGACCCAAAAAGAGGATGACCAAAAAAAAGGAATATAAGTACTGAAAAATAAGGTGTCTGGATGTTGTGCAAGAAATCCAATATTTTTTTGAGATTGTATATTTTGGATTACTAAAATTGTGTCCTTTTTTAAGTATAAATGGATAAAGTAAATATTCTTACTTTAACATTGGATATGAGAGTGTGGGTTTAGGACTGTTACATGATCATTGATGTGGCATAAATTTGATACATTATTCAATTCACTTTGGATTAAATAAATAGAGGTTTTTTTGTAAAAAATCTCTAGAAATGGATAATTGATGACATTTTATTAGTTGGGGTTGAAATTTTATATTCATTGAATATATTTTCAAAAATGTTGTTTTTTTTATTTTATTGATGATTTTTTTTTGATGTGAAACCATTCTTTAATTGGATTTTTTTCATTAATTGGTTTTGTGTTGAATGTTTTATTACATGTAAATAATCATTAAAATGTGAAATTGTGGTCTCAATTTGATAAAGATTCAATTCTTAAATTTTTAAATATGTATTAAGACATAAATTTGGAGATTTTATTATAAATGATTGAATATTTTACTGTCACTTATTATTTTAATTTACAATTTTAAAAATTTTAGGTTGGTAAATTCATTTTGTAAATGAATTTCATGGCCAAATTTTATACTTTATTTATGTAATTAAATATTTAACAAAGTTTAAAATAAATGTATTGTTATTTTATAGTTATTATTTTTTAGAAGACTGTTGTTTAATATTTTAGTCTGCATTAGATCTTACACAGGTGTTTATAGTGCTTCTCTACTGGTAGAGGTTCTAGTACCATTTTACCAGCTACCGGTCTACCACCGTAATACTAATAATGCTACTTCTAGTTCACCCATTACTCCTACCCCATGTGTTCCCATGTTTCTACTATAGCCATTACCCATACCTTCTACCACCAAAAATTTTACCACAACCGGTGTATTTTGCTACCTTTTCACCTTAATACTAGAAATTTTTTGTTATAACATAAAAAAAAATCCCCATTATATATTTGGGGGAAATTCATTTTCCCATTGTATCGTTCCACACGGGGAGGGGGTGTTCACTAATGGAAAAGAACCTTTTAGGATATGCATTCTATTAATTTTTATTAAATAATGCACTAAATATAAAGGTTCTTTCTTTAGCGAATATTTATAGAAGGAGCCTCCTCCTTAAGTACCTTTTGGAGGAAAGATCATAAGAAGGCACCTAATTTGGAAACGTATTTAACAAGGCAAATTTCTAATAGGAAACCATGTGTTTTTTTTTCAAAAGGATTTTATTAATATTATTTTTTATATATAATGTGATCGATTATATAATTAATCATAAAATATGATTTCTATAATTTCTAATGGTAAATATAAATAATGTCATAAATAATGTATATTACTTGATTTTTAAAAAATTTCATAATTAATAATATGATCAATATTAATAATTTTATTCTTCGTTTAGTTAATAATAATATTATAATTAAATATAAAGCTAATAAACAAATATTATTAATAAATATAATAATAATATTATTATTTATGTAAAAAATTAATATTTTCTATTTATAGTCAAATAAATTACAATCATATTAGCATTAGCATTTTTATTATTAAATAATAACTATGTGCTTATAATAATTTATACATAATAATTAATAATAATTAATAATTTTATTAATTATATTATTATTTAGTATTATTAAATAAAAACATAATTAGATTATAAATAATATATAAATTTATTATTTATTATTTTATTATTTAAATATTAATTATATTACTATTATGGTTATCAAAAATGATTCCTAATTATATTATAAATTATTAATAATAACATTATTATAACAAATTATATTTTCTATGTTAATTTTTTAATATTTATTTTAAATTATATTATAAATTATTTATTAGTTATATTAAGAAATATATTATTTTAATATTTATTCATACTTATTTTTGCAGTTAATGTAAATATTTCAAGATATACTTATTATTTATTTAGTATGTAATTCATAATATTTAACAATAATAACAAATTTAACATTTAACAGTTATTATTTTTTTATGTTACTTTTATATTCAATTAATTTTAATTTGTGCAGTCAATGATTTTAATTTCATATAGATTTTATTTATAGTATATTTTATGGGCATAAATATTTGAAAGTGTACATGTTATGTATTTTATTCACAATGGTTTTTTCATGTCAATTATTTTTGGTTAGTTATTTCTTTTCAATTGTTTCTTAAATTTTTAAATTAATTGTTAAATTTCATTTACATTGGTTGTGTAGATTATATTTTATAGGATTCCAAATTCACCTAATAGGAACGTAATAAGAAGTTTCTAAAAAATACCGATCTTTTAAAACATGCACCCATAAGGGATATCCAACCAAATGAAATAATACATCTATTAAATCACATGTTAACGAGATTAGATTGGTTTTTGAATTTTAGGAATCAACAACTTGTCAAACAAAGGTGTCGTTTCCTCAAGATGACAGAAAACATAGTTTCATTAACATAAAATGCTAAAACATTAGTTTAATGGTTAAAACCCTAGAAAACGACCTTAAATCTTTGTGAAATACTATGAAAGATGTCTTAGATTTATTTTTGACATGTGCAAGTAGACCACGTATCAATCTGACATGTGATGTGCTCAGAACGACTAAACATCGAGTTTTTAAAAATCTCATCCTTTTAAAAGGTGATTCATAATGGGAGAGCCTGCCAAATGAGATCATATTTATATACAATCACTTCAAAAAAACTGTAGACTGATTTTTGAATTTTAGGAACTGATGCCATGTCAAATTAAGGTGTAGTTTTCCTATGATAATTGAAAACATAGTTTCAGAAATTTTAAATGATAATACAATAATTTAAGTGTTAAAACCATAAAAAATTATATCCAATTGATTTGAAATATTAACAAAGCTAGCATAGAATAATTTTTGATTTGTGAAAAAATATGTCACATCAGTCTGATGTGTGATGTGCTCAAACCAACTAAATAAGGAGTTCATAGAACATGCAGGTCTTTAAAAACATGCGCCATAGAGGATTTGAAAGCTGAATGAACTCCAATTTCTATCAAATCACATGGAAACATACATGGATTTCTTTTTGAATTTTAAGAACTAATGAACCCTAAAACTGTAATTTATTTTCCCCAAGACAACGAAAATTTTATTTTCTATAATTTAAAACACTAAAACATGTGTTTAACTATTAAAAGAACAATATTTTTTTAAATAGATATGAAATATTATGAGTTTTGTCTTAGAAACATATTTCACATATGTGAGTAGACGACGTTACAATATGATATGTGATGTGCTCGAATATACTAAATATGGAGTTTTTAAAAAAAGGTTGTATTAAGAAACATGTGCCAGAGAGGGTGAGCAAAACAAATGAGCTCAGATTGCTATGAAATCACATGAATACAACCATATATATATATTTTTATTTTTGGAACTAATGAAATGTCAAACTGAGGTCTTGTTTGCCCGAGATAATGGAAAATGATGTTTCCATAATATTAAAAACTAAAACATGGGTTTAACTGCTAAAACCATATAAAATATTATACAATTGATATGAAATAATATGAATGTTGTCTTTAAAAACAAGTTCTAGAGAGGGAGATCTCTCCAAATGGACTCAAATTCCTATGAAATCACACAAAAACAACCATATATTTATTTTTGACTTTTAGGAAATAGCAGGAAATCTATCTAAGGTGTCGTTTCCCTGAGGTGAATAAAAACACAGTTTCAATCATTAAAACACTAAAACATGTGTCTAAATATTAAATCCATAAAAATATATTTCTAATTGATTTTAAATATTATGAAAACAATCGTAGAATTATTTTTGATGTGTGACAGTAGATGGTGCATCAATGTAACATTTTATGTGTTCAAAATTAATATATATAGAGTTTCGAGAAACTTTTAGTCTTTAAAAACATGTTCTATAGAGGGAGATCTAGAAAAAGTTCTTCCACTATTGTGAAATAACATAACAACAACATTATATTTATTTTTGAAATATTGGAACCAGAAATGCATTAAAATGATTTGTTGTTTTCCCGAGATGATGAAAAATGTAGTTGGAGTAATTTAATATGATGAAACATGATTTTAAATATTAAACCCATAGATAATGATCTCCAATGGATGTAAAATATTATGAAAGTTTTCTTATAATTATTTTTTAAGTGTTCAAGAAGAAGGAACATCAATCAGACATGTGATTTGATTGAGTAGACTAAATAAATAGTTCGTAGAAAATTCTGGTCTTTAAAAATGTGATCCACATAGGAAGATCTAAAAAATGTGTTCGAATTGATATAAAATTGCATGAAAACAATAAAAAATTATTTTTGAATTTTTGGAATCGATGGTATGTCAAACTGAGGTGTTTTATCCCTAAGACAAATGAAAATGAAATTAAGTAGATTCATAGATCCAATTATTATTAATTTATATATATTATTATACATAATATAAATTTTGAAGTCCATTAAATGTGAATTTTTGTTGATTTATTTTTCATATAATATATAGCATTAATTATTATTATATAATATATGTTATTATACATAATAAAAAATTAGAATTTAATGAAATGTGAAAGTAATAGATCATCAATGCATACATGTATATAAGTGACCTTGATTGATACACCTCGACTATCTAATAGTACACACATATCAACTAGTACGTCTATAAGGTTCATGAGTGTACTCAGCTATTGGTCTAGGTGCAATGTCTACAGTTACAAGTCCAGCTGCGACGTCCACAACAGCTGGTCTAGTAGCAAAACTAGAACTGAAATCCCATACATTTGAGTGATGTTTAGGTAACTGGAAATTAGCTAGATTTGAAAAAGGAAAATCCCGGATTGGAAGACCCCAACTAGTTCCCCAATCAATGGAATGCGTCTCTAAAGGAGATTAATATGGAATAGTGGTCATAATATCTTACTCAATGGGGAAAACTGGTGCCCCACTATGAATAAGGGTGTGTGGGGGATGTCTCGAATGATACCATATGTGATGAGGAGGTCCTTGCTAGTGGTGAACACATTGAAGAATGGTCTATGGGGAATGTCTCAGATGCTTCCATTTTTTATGATGGTCTAGTAGGTGGTTGTGTAGTGGTATCTATATCCAACTGATTAGTGGAAATATGTAAATGATGCCTGCATAAAGGCCCATCCTCATCGATGTCTGATGGATCAAGCACGACTGGAGGTGGAGTGGCGTGATGGTGAGGATCATGCTATGATAGTAGAAAGATGAAATTAATGCTATACAGTTCACCTTCCATTGAATCAAGAATTGAACTGAACTCGTCATTAGTGAATACATATCGTGTCTTATGTTTGATCATATCAATAACACGATTGGCCCCATCGTTGTAAAATCATTAAATAATAGATTAACAAATTTTTAATAAAGATTCAATAGGTTCGATAAAATTAAATTATGAAGGTATTTTATTACCCTCCATGATGAGTGATAAATAATGTTTTCACTCGTATATACCAGATCATGTACTCAGTGCAAAGGCCAGGATAAATATTTCCTCCAAAATATCCATTGACACAATACTTCTCACATGAATCCCAAAGAGATATGTATGTCTCACCTATAATATTCCATTCTCCATCCCGTTTTACTATAACTCGAATACCATGCAACTCTAAAATATGACTCAGTGGACTCAGAATAGGCTGTCGATATCCGAACTGTCCCATGACCCTATCGGGTTGGTGCCCCTCCACAATATGAAAATAGATTAATTAAACCACGGTAGTAGAATGATGCAGCCCCATCGTAAAATAATATGAAATATTCCTGAGAAGCTCACTAGTATATGTAATCCAACTAATTTACATAAATAAATAAATTTAATCAATCATTCATCATAGAACACACAATTCTATCAATAATGATTTTTATGTACCTCATCAATGGGAAAAAGATTAAACAGGAGACAGTAATATGAAATGGAATGTGTATGGATATATATATGCCTTCAATTGGCTCCACCAATTAATAAAAAACAATTTTTATTTGAAATTATATAATTAGAATAGGATATTAGAAGAAAAGTGTTTATTAAATTTTAAATGTTCTTCTGAGAAAATGGTATAATATGTAATGCATCGAGTGGTAAATCGAGGACATACTGAGGTGAAAGAGTATGGAATCATATCTATTCCTACAATAGAAGTACTAAACTACAACCACCTATCTCCTTCTCCTCCAACTGAGATGACTAACAAAACACTCTGTATTGATATGCCAGAAATGCCGAACTCCAACTATACCACATAACACCCTAAAAATTTCCAAACAGAGGTTGGTGCATCAGATGAAAACATGATCCATAGTAATATAGAAATAATGTATCTACAATCAGTCATAAAATTCAAGATCGAGCATATCCATGAAATGTCACCTCATTCACATCTTGATAAACATGGCAGAAATGAGTGTCTAGCCTGAAAATTAATAACCATCCTCCTCTAGGGGTCTTGGACACTTCTAGTAATTTTAATTAAAAATATCTGTGTAAAATGTAATCTTTGATATTTATAATCATACCTATAACAACATATCAATCGAAGTAGAGACCTGACTTTTTTCTTGTAAGACTTTGATACAATTCTACATAAATTTCTAGAGTCAGACACTAAGTCATCGTGACATTCTGAGCCCTAGAGTTCCTGGAATAAATTTTACAATGTATTTTTCATATTGTATACTATACATTGCAAGAAAATGGTATATCTCTCAAATAGTAATTTATATCAGAAATCTAAGGCTATAGTCGATTCTAGATCATGGATTTTACATTAGAAAGAACATAAGTTTTATCGGTGAGGGTCATGAGTAGAAAAAACAACGGAGTGGGTCTTCATAAATAAAATAAATAAAATTAATTATTTTATCTCAAAAGTCGGATCAAATAAATTATGAATGAAGACTCATATTTCAAATCAGAGAGCACCATTGAGATCATAGAGCAGTGTTTACCTAAGGGGAGACCTCAGGTGAGAGGGTGCGAGAGGTTCAGATTTCAAGACATTAGGCTATTTTCGATAAATAGGAAATTAAGGAAATGTGAAAGGGTTTTGGATTATTGTTTATTAGATTATAGTGATACATCCTCCTTTCATTCCAATGATAAATCGACATTGTATCTTTGGAGGATCACGTTGAATCTTCATATCCAAGTAGATTAAAATGTAATGAGTGTAATGGCGGATCCAAAATCCAAATAAGATTATTCTTTCCGATAATATGTACCCCGATTGATGTTTTGGTTGTATAATTTTATTTTTGGTCTTCTTAGCTACTTTAAAGCCCCATTTTTTGGAATAAATAATAATGACCATCAACCGTTTCAATTCTGGATCACTCATTCATCACGTTCGTCGTATGTTTTTCACTTTCTTCATCGATAAACATTTTGACACGCTGAATCAACATACAATGGTTTAGAGGATCTTTGATCCATGAATTTCATGATATGAGGATTTTGGATATATGAATTGTTTTCAATAACTAGAGGAGGTGCATCAGTTAGCATTAGCGGCGACTACTTTTCGTCATGTAAAAACAGTGGGTGATCGTTGATCAAACGCCGACACAGTGAATCCATGGTCACATGGGTCCCCGATCTGCTGACGTATTCCTGATCAGGTGACCAGATGGAGTCCAATGGTCCGTGAAACAATCCACCGGAGCACTGCAGCTGTAGTGGCTAGCGGTGGCTTACAGTGGCAGTATTCCCTGTGAAGGCACCACGACCTGACAGTGTTGCGATGTGGAAGACCACATGGACCAGCCAATCGGATTTCATGACGCAATGGTGGAGACCCGAACTTGAGCCAATATAGTTTCGGAAGCAGACTAGGTCATACGGTTGGGATGCGACCCGGCAGATCAGACTGGGTAATCCCAGGTAGAGTGGTTCGGCCAGAAGGGGCTCGACTGTTTTGGGTCGGGCCATTTATCTTTAAATTGTCATATCTTGAAAACCGGAAAACCGATTGATGTGACATCTGTTTCTACATTATCCTATCATAAATATAGATCTTTTATGTTTATTTTGAGAATTTAATATCTTTAGATTATGGGCCTGGTCTTAAAATAATCAAATTAAAATAATATTATATTATTATTACGACATCGACCCGCCAAAACTTCTGTATATGATGCCTCATCGATATGCCATCAGTGGTGTCGTGAACATAAAATTGAGGTAACAGTTTCAAGACTAATTTTGGGTGCATAAACTAAAATGGAGGTTTGGGACCCATGAGTCCCATTTTGGGAATTTGTAGTGAAATGTTACTTTTTCATCGAGTGTCCGTTTTGGATGAATGAATAGATAATACCACGTATTTTCTCATGAGGATCACAATGGTGTAATACTTATGATGTGTTACATGATTGAAGAGTGTTCCCTCTTAAGTATTGTTTGTGTGTAATGCTGTGAAATGGATTTTCATTATTGGGAGTCTTGTTTGTGTGAATGAATATCCAAACCTATGATTTGTTTCACATGGATTGTGGTAGTGTGATCTATTTGTTAATATGAGTCCATCTGAAGAGTCATGTTAGTAAGGTAACATTTTATACCTTTAGGAAAAACGATGATAATCCTGCGCATTTCATCGTTATGGATGGAGGTTCCTTGCACAGTGGGAGTACACGTGCATGCCTAGGGGTACATTTTTGCAGATTACTACATGAGTATGGATAGGTATACATCTGGTTTATGATGTGGGTTCACACATCTTGTGGGCCTCAAAGGTGTTGTACACCACTTTACAAATCATCAACCTCTAATATCTCTTTATTCGGAACATAGAATTAGGGCCACAAGTAGTCTATACTGAGATAATTTTTTCACAGAACATAATGGTATCCTCCATAGTGGATTTTGAGATAGGATGAAAGTTGTTATAGTTGTGATGCATATCCGGAGCAATACCCAATGACTGCAGCGATGTCCTTCCCAAGAGGTACCATCTTATAGCAATGTCCATTGTCCCTTAATGCTTCTTCAAGAGGTACCATCCAATAGGGATGTCCAGTTTTCCTCGGTTAGTTTCTGATAGGTACCATCTAGTAGGGATGTCCAGTGTTCCGTGGTGCTTTTTGAGAGGTACCATTTAGCAGGGATGGCCAAAGAACTTCTGTATGTACCTCTAGCTGGGCTAGGTAGTGGGTCCCTAATTGTAGTTCCAGGAATACCCCCAGATGGGCTTGCTAGTGGGCCCCCGATTACAGTTCCTGTCATACATTTATTTATGATGGGAGTGGGTCCCCAATGGATGATCCAGACATACCTCAGGCTAGGTTGCGTAGTGGGTCCCCGTCGACTTGTAACACGATATATCAACTATATGAAACAATGAAAAGTCATGTTTCGATGTGAATTTGGAAAAGAGGAGGAGGGACTCTTTTCGCACCAACATGTCTCCTTGTGATGACACCTAAAACTGTGAGGGTGAGACAGTGCCACCCAAAGTAGATAGAGTCAAGGTGCTATGATTTAGTACCTTTGAATCACAGTTCAGGGTAGTCATGTGGGATACTAGGCATTGATGATTACTTCTTGGACTATTGTCAATCCTTTTCCTAGGATGGTCTCTGAGATAGAGATCCAATTACTCTCTCGTTGGGTTTATTTAATTGAGCATATATATATATATACTATTTCAGTACCCACTCTATGGGTTTTGTTTACTCTCCTTCATGGAGAGATGAAGATGTGTGAGTTATGCGACATGATTTCTGTGTCATGCTTTTCATTGTTGGATGAGTCTAATCTCCTACTATAGGTAGAAAATACTTGATGAGAAGTTCAAAGTTTCACCATTTTTATCTCCTTGTGTTGATATGATATTAGTTCACAATCTTGATGGGCTGAGTTGTAGTCATTTACTGTAGTATGTTATATTAACTAACATTATCTTTATTACCCATCTTGCTTCTCCCTTGAGCCTTAGGTTCATCATACTGAGTATTTATATACACATTCCTTCTTGGACTTTGACCACACTTTGGGTGCCCTTACAGATGATGGATAGGTTGGTTTTTTCTTCAGAGGATCTAGGGATATATGGTTCTTGGACCATGTGAAGAGGTCATGACTTAGGATTCTCAAGTGGGTATCTCATAGATTCTTTACATTTCCACTTTTGTTAGGTTGTTTCAGTTTTCTATTTGGGTGTGCATTTTTCCCCTTTGCCTTTCATTTTACTTTATTGTACATTTACTATATAGAGGTTGATGCACGTTTGTTTTTTATATATAGAAGTGTTATATCTTGTCTTCAATTACCTCAACACTATTACATTGATTGGGTTATGGGTGTGTGTAAAGGTACAATGGAAATGGCCTCCCAGATATTTTTACACCATCAACACTTATCTCCATCCCCTAGTCTATGGACGCGGGCTTGGGGATGTTGTAGCTTGAGCCCCTACATGAGTTAGGTAGCAAAGAAGTGGTATAATATGTGGTTCAAACCTTGGGATTTAGTTCAAATGTTACCCTAACAACATCTTGGTTGGGTTTTGGGAAACAATTTCAATGTGTTTCAAGAGCAGTTCATAGGACAGGGAGTCTAGTTATGGTGTGGCGGTCAATTTGGCCATTCACCAGGACCCTGATTACATTCTTTTCAACTCAGTATACCGAGACATTAGTTTTTGGGAAATTTGGTCCATGCATCGTATATGATTGATTCATTGACTGTCCTTATTGTGTTAGCTCCCATTTGTGGTTGAAATATATATATATATATATATATATAGTCTCTTTTGACAGCAGTAGACCTTGATAATTTTCAAGATGCTTCCAAAATGATAGAAAAATTGGTTACTTTCTATAGTTTATGATGACGAACCTATGAGAGACAAGGCCTCAGTTCAAGATCCATAATTTGATCCACCTTCCCCCTGGTAGATGGGTAGCAACACCTCCACCTATTGAGAATCATTTATTTCCAGCATATCCGGATATGGACAAGCATAGGTTGAGAGAACTCCAGGATTTTTATTGCTAGAGAATACTAATGTTCGGTGATGAGTTAGATACACATGCAGTAGAGGATTTCCTAGAGTTGGTGCTTTCCCCCTTTTGGATTTTTAGGACACCAACAGATTAAATTAAGGCTTTGGTAACCAACCATTTCAAAGGATTAGTTTTGTATTGGTGGAGCTTGGTTACTCAGATACATGATGATTTGGTACTCTCCTGGGATGACTTACAGTATTCATTTTGTGACGAGTACTTCCCATCTTTCTTGCACTCCATTCGAGTTTAATAGCTCCTATAGATTCAATGGGGAGGGATGAAATGGAATGATTATGCGACTAGGTTCACAGACCGTACATGCTACTCTCGAGATATGATTCATGATGGCTACCTCCAATTACATAAGTTTGACTGGGGACCCTATAGAGAGATCATTGCTATCATAATACCCTTGTGTATCTGTACCTATACCAGGGTGCTAGAGCCGATGCTAGGGATAGAGAGATCCTTTTCTGAGGGACTCCCTGTAACTGGTTGTGGTAGAGGGCACAATAGTGCTGAGATGCCTTCTACAACTATCAGGCATAATTCGACAAGATCTCGATGCAGGTGGCCTTCCCATAAACAGTCTCAGGCTCATATTCATATGGGGCAGAGGAAGAATTAAACATATGGTAAGCCCCAAGATGGATAGTAATATGATTTTTAAGGTCAAGGATACATGTCAGGAGGCTACCCAACCAAACACACTAAACACACCAGGAAGTAAGTAGGTGGATCACCACGACAGAGACAACTTCGTAATTCAGGACAGGGAGGTCCCTAGGGATGTGGTTCTAGAAGAGGACTAGGAGGAGTTGGAGGAGGGGGCGATGATATGAGGTCATTCCACCACCGCTAGGAAGACCAAATCTGGTTGAGGAAGCCAGTAGTTGGGGCCGCAGTATGCTACAAGATTTGGATGTCTAAGATCCTGTTGCGCCTGAGATAATAAGTGTTACACTATGTGTCTCTTCTAATTTTCATAGAGGAAATTGTTATACAGTTCATGATGTACACTTTTCTCCCTTCTCCATTATTGAGGTTTTGACATTGTGATGCATGGCATCGGGGTAATCCAATACCTGTGTTGTTCGATGTTTCTTAGAATGAAAAAGGAAGATGGGTCCTTCCCCACCGAGACTCATTTTTGTGATGTGAAAACAACTGTGAGGGGGATTCATTGCGGCCCCATGTTTATAGTATCTAGGTCTGGTGGAAGAGTCCCATTTACTTGTGTATTCATGGTGAGGTAGTTTTATGGAGTGTTGGAGTAGGTCCCAACATTTTAAGTGGTGTTTTCCTGGTTGACACTTCTTTTCTTGGGATTCCACTTGTGGGTGTAGAGGAGTATCTAATTTGGGGTTACTATCCTTCCAAGGGAGGTGAATACACATGCCATATGCCAAGTGATTTCTCTATCTATTTTCTTGTGGATTCATGAGTTTAATCACCTGTTCTTTTCATTGACACCTTTATATGCTCAATATAATCTTGGATAAAGCAGTTAGGATGTATAGGTTGATCTGATGAAGACCCCATAAACTAAAATATGTGACTCAATATATAGTGATGGAAGCAGTAGTCTTTGATCTGAGGGTGTGGAGACACTACCATCTATGAGGACACATTATGGATTAAACATACCCCTAGAGTGTCAGGTACTTATTCACCCAGTAAGACTTGAACCTAAGGCGATAACATTGGTAGAACTTCTTACATGACATAGAATTTGAGATAGTCTATACGCTGGGAATGGACGATGTTGTAGTAGATTTCATTAGTAGGAAGTCACATACTCAATTGGGGCAGGACGCTTCAGTGTAATTAGATTCCTTATAGCTGATGCTGGTGGAGTTTGAGGGTATAATATTTTTCCATTAATGGTGCTGACTCCCTTTATTCTTTATCATATAATAGAGTCATTGTTTTGAGAGATCGATTGTGAAATCCAAAATGAACCGATATCCATAGGTGTTTAACCAGAGGTCTATTATAAAGGAGGTAATCATGGGACCTTATTCCAATTGTAAATAGTTATTTTGGTCAGGACGTGGGATGTAGAGTTTCAGTAGAGGAGGGAAACTATCCCCTATGTTTCATCTGGCAGTTCAGGAGCATGCAAAAGTATGCTGAGGTTTCATATCACCTTACCCTACACCCAATTGCGGGAGTGGGGGCACATTGTCTCCCATGTTTCACAATTGAGAAGATACATTCATTTTCCCATGCACATTATCGACAGAATCAAACCATATGAGGATAGATCACCCCTTTGGTTTGAATGTTGTTCCATCATGGAAACATGTAGGTTTTCCTAGGAGTGTATGATCTTGGGGTGAGCAGAGTAACCCAAGTTGTTTCACAAGTTTTACTTTTTTGAGGTAAAATATCATGAAGGATGGTATGAAGTAGAGATCTGGTTATTTCCTTGAATGAATTTTTAATAACATATATTTCTAGTTCCAAGTGCTTAGATGACATGTGATTCTAAATCCCAGTGTAACTAGAATAAATTATAAAAATTATTATGTATATTGTGTACTCTTCGTCAAACGAAAGTGTTATATATCTCTAATGGTAACTCAGATCAAAAATATGAGTCCATGGTTTGGTTCGGAGAATGGTGTTTATCAGAGGAGGAACCTAACTTTTACTAGTTAAAGTCTTCTACAAACGAATCCATAGAGGGCGTTTTCATAGATTACATAAATAAAATTAATTATTTTATCTTGAACACTAGATAAAATAACTTCAGAATGAAGACTTGTATGGGAAATCTGAGAGAACACTTGGGTTCAAAGCATAGTTTTTACCTTAGGGATGACCTTGGGTGAGAGGGCGTGGGAGATTCATATTCCACGACTGCTGGAATGTTTCTATAAATAGGCATCTAAGGAAATGGTAATGGGTTTCGTCTCATTTCCCCATGGAAGCCAGTGAGAGATCCTCCTCTCCATCCAATGGTGAATTGACATAAAATCTTTGGAGGATTGTGACAAAATGTCATATCGTAGAAGATCAAAGTGAAATGAATGAAATGGTGGATCTGAAATCCATATATTATTCTTCATTCGGATTCAACAGCCCCCGATTGAAGTTTTTTTCCCAATTTGATTTATGGTCCTATTTGTTGCTGTGAAACCCCTTGTTCATGGCCAAACTCAAAAGGATCATCCACCATTTCAGTTGTAGATTGATTGTTCGTCATCTTCTTTGTCTATTTTCTCACATTCTTCATCTATAAAATTGTCAACACGCCAAAACGATATCAAAATGTTGATCAGATCATGGTTCAATGGTGGATGTGATCCAAGGATTTCAGATTCATGACTATTTTTTTGGTACCGGAGGAGGAACAATAGTGATACGAAGTAGTGACTACTTTTTGTTTCATCAAAATAGTAATGGATCATTAATCGGAGGCTGGCACAGGGAAGCCCTCATTGAAAGGGTACCCAATCCATTGATAGATTCGTGATCGGGTGATGGTAGTAGAATGACCTAGTGGTGGCATGATGTGGTAGACCACATGGCCCGACTAGTCGGTCGATCGGGGTCGCATGGCATGACCTGACCCCAAGTCGGGCCGGTGCTGGTAGTGGGCTGGGCCACGTGGCTGTGCCATGGTCTGGTGGATCAGACCGGGCCAGCCAGAGAGGGTCATCCAAGGTGGAGGGGTCTGACAAGAATGGGTCAGAGCAGTTTTGGTCGGGAAATTTATCTCAAAATGGTCATATCAATCAAACCAAATGTCTGATTAACTTTCCATATATGGATACATTACCCTATCATCGAGATAGAACTTTTTAGTCTAGTTTTAGAATTTTATATATCGGGCATGTGGCTGGGGATTCCACAACGCAGAAATAATAATAATAATTTATTATAATTACAAATTTTACCCACTTTAAAATCTGCATGTGAACCCCGATCGACGCGATGTTAGTGGCATCATGGACCTAAAATCGAGGAATACATTTAAAGACTGATTTTAGGCACTAAAACTGAAATGGTGGTGTGTGTTCCATGAGGTGTGGTTCAGGCGTTCGTGGTGAAATATGACGTTTTCACAGGGAGTCCATTTTGGATGAATGAATAGATAATCCCATATGTTTTAATGTATGGATCACGATGGTGATATTTATATGATGTGTTCTAGGATAGAGGCATGGGCCCCACAAAGCATTGTTCATGTGAAATGCTGTGAAATTTAGTTTCATCATGAGGGAGTCTAATTTGGGTGAATGAATAGTCTTCCTTTTGCATTTCTTCACAAGGAATGTGGAAGTGTTATATATTTGGTTATCTGTGGACGTGTAAATAAGGAAAGATTTTAAAGTTTAGTTTTCTCCCTTTGAGACAAATGACATACATCATGTGCTCGTATGACTTATAAATATATGTTCATGTACTCATGGAGTACACTGAAATGCCTAGGGTCACTTGGTCATAGTTTGATATAGAAAATACGTATAGGTACATTTCTATGTGATGAAACATAGTCAGACATCGTGAGGACCTCACACATGCCACACACCACTATATGAATCATTAATTTATTGTTTCTCCTTCTTATAAACTCAGATTTTATCCTGTGGGTATCCTATCATTGTTTTTTTTCTCACATAGAATGTGATGGTTCCCTTCGAAGTGTATTTAGAGATACTACGAGAGATATTCTAGAGGTGGCTCATATCCGGGGTGGAAATTGGTGATGGCAGTGGCATTATTCCCAAGAGGTACCATCCATAAGGGATGTCCAGTTTTCCTCATTACTTTTCTAAGATGTACCATCTAGTTTGGGTGGACATTTTTACTCAGAAATTTTCTAAGAGGTACCATACGGAAGAGATGGCCATTGTTCGTCGGTTCCTTTTAAGAGGTACCATGAAGAAGGGATGGCCAGATCTGTTCTGTTCATACCTCCTGCTGGGCTGGGTAGTGGGTACCTAATAGAAGTTCTAGGAATACCTATAGCTAGGCTAATCTATGGGTCGCCAATGGCAGTTCTAGGTAAACCTCCATATAGGCTTGGTAGTGGTTCTCTAATTTCATATTCGGGCATTCCTCCAACTGGGTTGGGCAGTAGTTCCCCGTCGACTTGTGACACAATCTGTCGACTATATAAAATAGTGAAGAGATGTTCTTTGATGTGATTTTGGACACTCTAGGAATAGGGATTCTAATTACCACTAAGACAAGTCCCTGTGATGTGACCTAAAACTCTGAGGGTGAGTCAATGCTGCCCAAAGAAGATAGTACCAATGTATGTGGATTGAGTCACATTGACTCGCAGTTCATAGAATATGTGTTGGATTCTAGGCATTGGTGATTACTTATCAGACTATTTGTAAACTTCTTTATTAGGATAGTCTATGAAATGAAGATCCCCTTACTCTCTCGTTGGTTTTCATTGATTGAGCATATTTTATATCATGTTTTAGTACCCACATCTTTGGTTTTGGTTACTCTACATACAGGATAGGTGAAGATTCCTATGGTATGGAACATGCTTTCTGTGTCTATATTCTCAAGTTTAGATAAGTCTACCCTTCTATTATAGGCATAAAATACATGACGAGAAGATCAACTTCTCACTATTTTTTCTCCTTGTTTCAGGATAATCTTACATAACTATCTTGATGGCATGATCATTACTATTTATATGCACCTTCTTCTATCTAATTATACTCTATATATTACCATTCTTGCTACTCACATTAATGTTTATTTTTATACTCACCCCTGCTTGGCCATTACTCACACATGGTTTTCCCTTGAAGATGATGGATAAGTTGATTGTGACTTCAGAGGTGCTAGGGATATAGGGTTCTTGGACCACATTCAGTGGTTGTGAAATGGGATTATAGAGCATTGATCTCCGAAAAAATTTATTTTTCCACCTGTTACGGGGTTTTGAAACTTTTCTGTTTGGGTTTGTATCTTTCCCTTTAACCTTTCAGTTTACTTTTCTGTACTTTTTCATTTTAGAGGGTGATGCATTTTTTTGGTTTATATATAGGATTTCTTATCTAGTCTTTCCTTCCCTCTACACTATTTCATTTAATTGGATTTGTAAGTGTGTATAAGTACTTATGAAAAGACTCTATGAGTTTGTTATGCCTTCCACACTTATTTCCATCTCCTAGCCTATGCAGGCGGGCTTGGGGTAGTTGCGGATCAAGCACCGGCATGGGTCTGTTCATTAAAATCCAGAAGGTGTACCAATAATATAGATAAATCCTATAATGTAATCTTCGTTACCACACGAGGAATATGAAATTTTTGAATCACTGGTGTCCATCTCCCAACCAAAGAAAAAATTAATAAATTGTAAATGGTTATATACCCACAAATGCTCACCCCATAGAACCAGGACTAATGAAAATAATGTATGATATGATATTGTGGGCTCTCATGGTTATAGTGATGATCCCTACAGACTTTTAGTGTCTAATTTTTACCATTATACAAAAAATATTGTTATATGTGCTCACTATTCGGGATAAGAAGAGATGGATCCTTGGGGCCTGGATGTAGATATGCAGATGTCATAAATTTAAATGATAAAAGAAATGATAAACATATAAATATATTAGATAATATGTATGTGTAGTTGAAAAAAATTAAGATAATGGAAATTATTTTTCTACAGGGAAATTAAATCAATTGCAATAATCAACCCATAAAAAAACATAAAGTATGGTGTGAAGATGAACCCTCCTTGCTATTGTTCTATGGACATTGTCTGTGATTCTCTCACTTTGACCTACATTTTACACCTCATTTATGCATCCCCTTATCCTGAGGCCAAAAAATTTTATTTTTCATACGTGTAGATTTTGAATGACATTTTACACACAACAATGATGTATTCCGAACAAAAAATGGAAGGTTCAGAGGGGATGTCAATATTAATACATCCCCAACATTTCTCTACTATACACTGTAGCAATTCAGCACTCTGTTATGTCAATACACTAGATATACATAACTCTCCCATGAGAGGTGAAGAAGATAATATGTTACAAGTATATTTGAGAAATGAATCAAGTACGCTTGGAAGTAAACATACTCACAGGTTAGGTTATCAAGAAAAATGGTCATCACCCGAACAACCCAGACCTCTTCAAATTTTACCCAACTTCTTTTCCTATGAAAATGGATCACCTGATATGATTTGAAAAGGGTTTGATTAACCAAAATATCCTTTCTAAAAAATTATATTTATCGACAACCCTATTGTTGTTTTTCTCGACATCTTCTGATCTGTCAACAAGGTATTATATGCATCTATAAAATTTTTGGGAAACAATACCCATGATTAATCATTTTATATCCCCCTTGAATATATCATTAATGAATTCAAATATGTTTTTAGTAATGTTCCATTTTTATTCCCTTCATCAAATTCCAATGAACATTTTTTTCATTAGGATATGCATCATGTACTTATAGACATCCTCATTTATTCCTATTATTTATTGTAGTATTTGATGGAAAAATTGTTGTCTTGGATCATATACAGCAAAGTCATGTGATAATCTTTTTAAAAAGTGAAAATTGATATAAAACACTCATAAATTCCAAATGTTTGTAAAATGTTATCCAATACCTAAGTTGATGGTTTCCTTTTTTCCCAAATTGTCATCATGAAATTTGGTCTCTATATTGCTAGTTATAAGTCTGATGCTGTAACAAAGGAAGGCATGGGGGGTGTAACTAACCATAATCCTCAATATTAATTGGTTCTATGATTGGATGATAACGATTTTAAATAATTAATATCCTATGCTTATTTGTGAAATAATCATGTAGAAAAGATAGAAACCAACTCCAAATGTCTACATTATCCTTATCTAATATTGTAAATTCAAGTGGCACGATACTTATATTTTGGTCCAAAGTGGAAGAAATTAAGAGGACTCAATTTTACAATCCATATAGAAAAGTTCCATCCATCGATATGAATATTTTCTGTGTGGGAATACTACTATTACTGGAAGGAATGCCGAGAATATCTGAAAAAATTGGAATTTTTCAATAGGGATGTGATTTTTCACCATATGTTCCACTATTTCAAATTGATAAATGACCTAACTAGTTTGAACCAATCACTCGATCCAACAATTCAACACCAATAATGTCATTCTCCAATCATCATAAACTATCTTAATAGATTTCGTCATTACAAGTCATGCCTTCATAGATGAGATTTTATATCCATACACACCCTACATGAGTTCATATATTAACTCGACATGAACATCCTGATTATCTCTAATGACACATACAATAACATAGGATAGTAATGTCCAATAAAGGTGTATGTGATATTGAGTCATCCTTGAATTCAAACAACTCTGTGGTCCTGCTTTTTTTATTTTCTAAAATGTTTAATTTTTGACAAGGGTAGCTCACAACTGTATCTTGAACGTGTCACCAAACTGTTGAAATTCTATAAGAAATATCGATCACAATGACACATCCATGAAATAATTGTATTGTAACTTTACTTGGTAAATCACAATAACTATTTTTAGTACCTATTTACTCCCAAATTTTCTTCTAATAGACAATAATTCACTATTTCATCCAACATTACTTCATTGGAAATTACTTGGGAACTCATTTATTGGTTTCACTGCATTCCAATCAAACTTTGGAACTGATGGTGTAATATAATGTGATGTTTTCACCCGTCTTGTATTTTTATTTATAAATCATTGGTTGTCATTGTATCATAC
Source organism: Viscum album (assembly GCA_963277665.1). Taxonomy (NCBI): domain Eukaryota; kingdom Viridiplantae; phylum Streptophyta; class Magnoliopsida; order Santalales; family Viscaceae; genus Viscum; species Viscum album. Next base: position 1,367,149,693 of record OY728162.1, on the reverse strand, counting down.
TTTCATTGAGATACTTCCTCATCCTTAGATATATTTTTCATGGGCATAATTTATCACACACAAATGTGTATAAACAAAAAAAATAGATGATGTTGGAAGATTTACATGTACTTTCATATGAATGATTTGATCTTCTATACATCTATTTTCTTCCTCTGATCCACCTTCATTAAACAGTATAGATATAAAAATATAGCTTAGAATATCATAGGATATGTTTTTTTTGATTTGGGTGGTTTATTCAATTATAATAACATCAATATACAATTCCATAACACTAAGACTTCCATGCTCTTGGTATATATCATAAAAAAGCCTCAAATATTTATCATCGACCAAATTATGATGCATTTAATATATATTATCCTAATTTTTAGGAAATTTATAAATAATATATGATATACATTGATTCTCTGCAAGATTCAATTGATTGTTAATTTTACTATTAACTGTTCTCAACTTATTACATCCGTTATGATTTATTAATCTTGAAAGACCACTAATATAGGTTATTCCATGTTTATTGTCTATTACTTCACCTCCATGATATACAAGCACACACATCCATTTGGACATATTTTTCAAACTATTATTTTAATGTAATGTTTAGGTTAAAATAATCACTAAGACATCTTCAGATAAATCTAAAACCAACAAACATTAAATATTATAATTTTGATTATAATTCCACTAAGAATAGAAAAAACTAATAGAGACAATTGGTAGTGGTTTTTAGTAAAGAAAAATTTGTTAATATATTATATACAAAACAATAATATTTTAATTTCAATGTAATATTATATTTATATATAATATATACACATAAATTAATTAAATAGAATACAACAAAATATATATACTATATAATTGATATTTACAAAATAGTTAATACTAATTAAAATGTAATAGTATGTAAATATATATATCATACACTTTAATAATATATTAATATCAAAATCACTAATTAATTTACTATTATATTTTATACAAATAAGTAATACACAAAAACACATTTATAATAGAATAAAATAATTCGTTTCAAAATATTTGTGTAATAAAAATATTAATATAAATATATATACTATAAGTTAATTATATCCAATTTAATAATTTAAAAATATCTAAATATATATATATATATAGACTCCAAACTGGCCTAGAGGGTGTCGTTAATTCCCTTCAAGTCTATGAAAAATACATATATTTTAAAATAAACTAAAACTATGCTACAAAATTAATTAAAATGAGTGTCAAAGTAGGTCAAGATCGATCCACATAGACAGTGAAATTATTTAGTCTAGATTTCCTAATGATTTAATTTTATTAATTTATAGAAATAGTTGACAAAATATGGGTTTTTTTATTTGATGAATTCAATATGAAAATGAAGGAGATTAAATGGTTTATTCAAAAAACGATTTTGAAATCATGCCAGGGTTTTGTAATTTCAAGGTTCAGGTAAAACTAGGTTTAAAAAAATATGTTTTTTAATAAATGATTGGTGTAAAAGTTTAAATTGGGATGATCCAATGGTCGTGGTATCTTCTACTTCACATGACGATACACTATTTTACTAAGTTCTGTAATATAGGGTTTCACTGAATCATGTTGGTATGGATATTGTATATAACCTAGAGTTACCCTAAATATAAAAATTTTCATACCATATATAGGGTAATTAGTTATGAAATTTTATGATTACTTTTTTTATTCAAATATCATTGGTGATGATATAACAAAAAGAAAGGGATTTTATGTGGGAGAATGAATTATAGAAATACAAATTCCTGAATAAATAAAATGAAATTAATCAAACAGACATTCCCCCTTTTGATTACATTTACCTAGAATATGGTGGGGTAACCCACTCATCCTAGTGATGACCAAATAAGATGTTAGGACAAATGAAAATTAAAGAATAAAGAAAATGGAGATAAAATCTAGGAGGACCCTCCATAGTGAAACTTCTCCCTCTAAGATCTGGTCCCAAGAAGATCTCAATCCCCAACAATAATAGGCTAACTCTATATTTATAGGCATCAATGGGTTTTGAAAATTATTGATTTTATAATTTAATTGTCCAAAAGTGGTCCATGGTGGGTCCCATGTTATATATTTTGTCAAGAAATGAATATTTGGTGAGTCTAGGTGTTAAAATTCCATGCAGGAAATTTACACCACATATAAAGTAATTACACCACATGTAATTTTGAATGATGTTTTTAATTACGTCATGTTGTGTCCTTATTTTTATAATATGCACTGCTATATGTCGTGTAATGATTAGATAACATGTAATTCCATTTTTATGCTTTGGTTCCAGGGATCTTCAGTTTTCTGCCACTGAAGTGCTCCATGGTCCTCCTAAAAAATATGGTGTCGCGCATCATATACTCTCTCACAAAATAATTGTCATTTTGATCATTTTTCATTTATATCTTGTATCATTAAATAAAACAAAAAACAAGATAAACTTGTCAAAATTTGGAAAGAAAAATTATTTAAATATAGAAATTAATTTAATAAAACACCACAAAATATATTCATTACATACAATAATCGAATTCCCCGGCACTTGAATTCATACACGTCTTCAAGGTTGGAATCTCAACATACTAAAAAGGATGTTCAACATAGCATGATTCAAATCCACGGTCAATAAAACATTTATTAAATGGAAAACTAATTATTCGAGCATCACACATAGAAATGTTTCTCAGCACCTCACTTTTGAAAGAATATAAATCAACCATGAATTTTTCATTCCCTCCTTTGAAATAGCCATACCTATTCATTCATCCATTTTCAATTTTAAATTAATTATTAATATGCATTTAATTTGAAATTTACCTCACTTTGAATTTTTCCACTCATCATCAGGGTACAAATGTAAATATAATTCAGCACATGCGTCAAAAACATTTCACATACCAAAGGATTTCTAGGCATCTAACATATCCACCGCATAAAGATAGAATTCCAAATAATAAGGAGAGATCCACCATTTAGGATCAAATGAACCTGAGTTTTAGGGAAGCTGGGTAGTGATGAAAATCTTGTAAGGCTCATAAACGAGGTTCAACTCAAAAATAATTTGCATGAAAAGAAAAAGTATCTTAAATAATGTCTCCTCTTCCACCGTTATCTCAGAGTAGGTTCATAACGAGATGAAATGAAATAAATAAATCTCGATGTTTTCTCTTTTTTGTATTTTCCTTTTCAAAATTTTTTCAAGCGAAAATTATCACATCCACCACCCAACCCCTAATTATATCCTCGCGACATTATTGATAACAGTTATAACAAGATCAGTGATCAAGTAGTGGAATTTAATTAATTTCACTATAAACAACCCTTTTTAGTTTTATTTTTATTTTTTAAGGTTGTGCAATAAATAAAATGTATTTTCCTTCCCTAAATATCATAAAATATCCCATAAACATTTTAATTAAAAAAATTACATCCCTTCCACTAGTATTTCTTTATCCCACTGTTATGTTTGATAGAAATATAAAATATTTATAGGAAGGTATGAAAGGATAATATAGGCCTATAACATGGATGATTTACAAATACAATTTGTGTACAAAAAGAAGCTTCCAAACCCCCTCTTAATACTTTCATCCTGAATCATACTAAAACCTCTATGGTTAACCCTCCCTGTGACACTGAGAACTTACATACTGCTAGGGATGAAATTCAGGACACCTCTAATACCAAATCACCAATTATTCAGGCAATTATATGAAAAATGAAGAATAAGTTGGGAAAGAGGATCAAGAAGATTTTATAGAGCTTGACCGATCTACTCAATTAGAGAATGAATACTATAAAAAGAGTCCTATAAAGGGTAAAAAGGCTATAACTAACTCTGATGGCTTCATCACGCCAAGTGCTAGGAACACTTGGAAGTATAGGGACTCCACAAAAGTTGAAAGAAAAATCTTCACAAGTTCTATTGATATTAACATGAAGGTACAAAACACAATTCCCCCGAAACCACATCCTAATGATATAATAACTACCTCCTCAGATGATGCAGCGCCCTCTTCTAATTCTAACTCAGAAGAGTCATCTTGTGAGAATGATGACCATGCTTATAGGAATGCATATCAATTACCGAAAGATCTTGAGCTTCCAATTGATATTAACTCATGTGTTGAAGGGAAATACAACATTGGTTTTTTTCAGTATAAGAATGGAGAGATGTCAGTGGATACCTACCTTGATCTCTGAAAGAGGATGTTCATCAAAGTGGATGAGGAATTTAAAAAGGACCCAAGTTTTAATTTTAATGACATACCTTGGAAGAAATTTTTGTCTAGGTTTCAATGTATCCAGTGCTTCCATATATGTGTTGATTTGCTTTTCTGTTTTCCGGATTCTTTACTTTGGTGTTATTCTTCTGTTGATTTCTCTTCATTGGGGGTCCCTATTGCAGATACAGAAATATTTTTCATCTTGACATGCTGCTTCAGTTTTCTTCTTGATAGTCTATCCTACGGATTGTTGTATTCTTCTAAGCTCACTAGAAGAAGCAGACATGTTATTGCCTTTATTGCAGGTGTGAGGCCTCTTGTTTGATCCTTCATTTATTTTGTTTCTCTGTAATTATCTTCTGGTGTAATTTTATTTCACCACGTGGTTTCTACTGTTTAACTTTTGGTTTTAATAAATTTCATCGGACATGGATTGGGTGACCAATTCATGTCAATTTATTTAAACAAAATGGATGATTTCCATATAAGGCTACTCAAGGTTTCTATGTGGTTTAAAATTAGATTAATGTAAGGTGGATCTCAGGGTAAGGGATAATAAAAAAGAATGCCTCAATCATTTTAAAAGTGATTCTATTTAGTCATAGATTTAATAATATTAAAAGGATGTTCTAGATGAAATGCTTCCTGGGTTTCCCAAGAAATATACAATAGAATGAATGGAAAATATTATTTCAATGGATATTTTGGGAATAAGATAAATGGTTGGTACAAATACTCTTAGAAATTCACAAGAATAATTAATTCAATTGTTGAGAATATCATAAATTCCAAACATGGCCAATTCAATGAAAAATTTTATTTACAACAATCATCATGATCCCCAAAATCATGATCTGTAAAATCCTAATCCACATGATTATCTCTACTAATTAATTTCCAAATTTTTCGTATTCAAATTGATTTAGAATAGAATTTAAATTTATTGCAAGGTAATTATCATAGTCATTTTCATGTCTCATAGTTCTCTTGATTAAAGAATGAATCAAATTTGGGGAATGTAATTCACAGTTATAAACTCAAAATAAATGTGGGGAATACAATAAAAAAATTCAAATTCTTACTACCCATTCAAATTGATGCTTCAAACATTGGCTATGCATGTTATGCATCAACCTTTTTTATTACCAATTAATACATTTAATGATATGTAAATTTTTTACAGACATCAATTCCAATTGATTGATGCCAAAATGGGCCTTTATGGTCCTAAAAATTGAGAATAAATATATGAAATAACATTCCATTATAAATGGATTTTGAAATATTTGGAGCCAGATCATGTGCTCCTCTAAAAAAAGGGAAAAAATAAAGGAAAACAAATAAAACACTGGTTTCATCCACAAAGAGATTTTTCTTAACACCACTGGCTTAAGATTAGATCCTTTAGCTTTAGATCACGTAACATATGATTGAAAATTTTGGACCACTTTAAGCTCCATAAATGGTCTTAGTTGTTTCCTATCCATATAGGTCATCCCCCATCCTTCTTCTCTAAAAACATTAATTCTTCATGATAGTAGTAATTATTTTATCTCCATTGGACTAATCCACTATTTCATTATTAATCATAATAAAATAAATTGATGTTCATGTACCATCCATACCTGTTGTACATTCTCAAATGTAGTGTAGTTGGTCGGTCCTTTGTTCTCAGCGATCTTGGTTATCAGCATCTCATTCTTCATTAGTTGAGAATCCACTTTCATAAAAATATATAACTCATGTACCTCTTCAATTTTAGTGACATTTTCTACATTAGTTGTATTGAATTCTCTAATATAATTATCCTCTTGTGTATCACAGAATTTCATTTCATGAAGGATATTGAAACTTACTTGATAACTGAAAACTCCTAAATAGAGTTCTCCACATTCAAGGTCGATCAACACATGACTTATGGCTAAAACGTTTCTTCCAAGATTGAGTGGATTTCACTCATCTTCCATATGCCACACTAGGATGTTGACAGGAATGATGAACATGGGAAATTTGATCTGAATATCTTCAATGAATCCTCTTGGGCATTTCACAGTTGAATCATCTAATTGAATAAGTACTCTTATGGGATTCAGTCCATCCAGTCCCAAACTCTTAAATGTTTTGTACGACATGATATTGAAAATCACACCCATGTAACAAAAATACATTCCACACTTATTACCTCTGATAAATATATGAATTTAAAATCCACTAGGATAGCTCTTCTACTTAGGTAGTTCCTTAGGCAACATTGTCGAGCAATCATGAGTGAGTGGAATGGCACCAATCTCTTCTAGCTTCTTCTAGTTGGTTACTTGCAATTTCATGAATTTTTCATATGTTATCATTTTCAAAATAGACTATGAAAATGATATATTAATGTAAAATTATTCAAAGTGTTCAAGAAATATACTTTTCAACATGTTTTTCATTACATAAACCACTCATTATATAAAAGAGAGTCTTGGAATCTACTGAGGAGGTTCTTCTTCTTCTTCTTCACATACCTGTTCTTTGCTACTTTCATCTTCGTCTACTCTTTATTATACAAGTTGTTATCCATAAAATTCTAAACCTCTTTCTTTTTAATGATTCCAACGTCTAAGATGTACTAATTTCAAATATTCTTCAGGGTGTACTTCCTGTCATGCTAGTAGTATTCTTTATGTCCCTCTTTAATCTAATTAGTAATTTTCCCAAATTGATGATTTAGAACCCTTAAAATGGTCTTTCAGATTTATGATTATTCAATTATATCTTTTATTACATACCCAGATGAGGTCATGAATTTTTCCCATGTATCTTCCAACGTATGGACCTCACATGTTAGTGTGGGGCCTTTGGGTTATTTTTGTAGGAAACCTTATGGTATTTGTTGAAGTCATTGACTATTTTAATGTTGTGGTCTCTAACCCTAAAATTGGTTACCACAATTGTAATCAGCATGATGTTCATCTTCAATACACACAAATTGGGGCTTTTGCTGCTAGCCCATCATGATAATCACCATCTTTGTTAATGATTCCACTTGTGTTTCTATAAAATCATTATTTTTGAGTGCATTAATGCCTTTTAATTTCATCCCTTATCCTTTTAACTAGAAACTGTTTCTTTCCATTTCATCGAGAAAGTTCCAAATCAATTCATTTGATTAATTCATTAATGATCCTCTAGCAGTAGAATGAAGAATTGATTTGTTTCCATATGAAAGCCCTGTATATAATTTTTTTATTAGAATCTGTATATCTACTCTATGATGAGGGAATTTTTGAGTCATATAATTATGTATTTCCAAGGTATAAAAAAATGGCTCATTTTGAAATAAAAAAAATGTTATAATATTTACCCACATGCCCATTAAAATATATGGTTTCAATAATTGGGAAAAGAATTTTATGGAGATGTCATCACATGTAGTAATGGAATGTGCAAGAAGGAATTGAATCCAATCTCAATGTCACTCATGTAATGAAACTCAGAAGACACAATGTATAACTGTGTTGCATGAAATACTTTGGAATATTAACTTATCACAGAGCTCAAGAATGATTCTGAAATGTTTGTTCAGATCGTTATGTGGATGTCCAGTGATTTTCACTCTATTTGAGATCATGGAAGTTATTATAGGGTTGATCTAAAGGTGATTTTATGCAATGAGGGGTTATATGAGGCTAAATTACAATCCGGTGTTTAATGTCCGCCTATAGCCAATCAGCATCAACAAACCCTAACATATTTAAAGAAATCCAGTTGGTGTGCTTTTCTCAATGCCTATAATGGTTGCAGAGATTTTATTCTCTAGAATTGTTTCAGAATGATGGGTTGGCTCGATGTTGTTTTTCTCTTTTCCCCAGTGTTGTATTTGTGAATTTATTTTAAAAAAAAAACACTCCCAACATGAACATAATAAATATAAATAATGAAATTTATGTAAACCAATAAAATAAAATAAAAATTTAAATAGTTAAAACAAAAAATAATTCTTCCTTGGAAACAGAGCCAATTTTAGAGGCCTAGAGGGAATCCTTAATTCCTTATAGGTCTATAAAAAATTAAAATTTATAAAAAAATAAAACTATACTGCCCTATTAATTAAAACTAGTATAAAAGAATTTATATAATGATCTATAGAGACATTGAAATTAGTTTTATTTGGTTTTCAAAAGATTTAATTTTATTATGTTGTAGAAATAGGTGAGAAATTATGGGTTTTTATTGATTTGACGAATGATAAATGAAAATGAAACAGATTGATTGGTTTGTTTGAAAACAGATTTTGAAAGAATTCTGGAGTTTTATAATTTCATGGTTTGGGAGAAATTTAATTTCTGATAATATGTTTATTAATTTGTGATTGGTTTTAGAGCCAAGATGGGTAAGATCCAATGGTCATAGTATCTCCCCCAAGACACAGTGATAACCTATTTCCCTTGGTCCAATAATTTAGGGTTTATGTTGAATGATGTTTGTATTGATAAAGTATTTAAACCAGATTTCCCCAAAATATGACAATGGTCATGAATTCTATTGGGTTATTAGTTGTAAAATTTTATGATTCCATTTATTAATTAAATTATCAATGATCTTGATAAATGAAAAAGTAATGGATCGATGGTAGAAGAAAAATTGTGAAAACCAAATACATAAATAAATAAAATGAAATTATTCCAACACAACTTCCTCCTTTCGATAACATTACCCTAGAATAAGGCGTGTTTACCCCCTCATCCTAGTTATGAGTAGATAAGAGGGAAGGGGAAAAAATTAAATTATCATGAAAAGGAAGAAAAACTTTAGTTGGACCCGACACAATGTAGCTTCTCACTCCAATTTCTAGTCTATTGTGGATCACAATCTCCAACAAAAGAAAGGCAACTCTTCATTTATAAGATTTAATGGTATTTTCAATTAATGAATTCCATAATTTAATGGTCCAATGGTGGTTAGGGGAAAGTCCCATGTTGAATATTTGGTAAAAAAATTAAGATATTGGGATTCTGTTCATTAAAATCTCAGGCCTGAAATTTACACCACATGTAAAGTAATTACACCAAGTTAAATTTTGTAAGACGTTTTAAATTTCATCTTTTCATGTCATTATTTTACAAACATGAACCGGTACACATCGTGTAATGATTACATAATGTGTAATATCATTTTTCTTATTCAAAATCCTTATTTTTTATAGGTTTTTTGGTTTTATGCCCCAGAAGTGATCCATGATCACCCTAAAAAATGCATAGTCACACAGATTGTCATCACTCGTGACACGCAGTGTTGTTTTTATCATTTTTTAATTATCATTTTTATCTTACCATAAAACACAAAACGTGTTAAACTGTTCAACATTTGGAACAATTAATCATTTAAATACAAAAAATAATTTCTTAGAACACTTCTAATATATGCAGGAAATATAACTGTCAACTATACAATGCAATAATGATCAAATTAAAATTAAATATAACAAATATATAAATTTAAATTTAAATTAAATAACAATTTCATTTTTATTTTTGAAAATATTTTATTTATCATCAATTAACAAATTGTTTTCTTTGATTTAATGTTTTTATCCATTGAAAATAATTACAAAATATTAAATTTCGCTAACTTAAAATATAAACATTCAATTAACTTACTAATTAATTTTTTTTACAATGAAATAAAATATTAAGTAGAAAAATATTAATCAAAAAAACATAATATATTTTATACAATGCAATATAAAATATATTAATTATAGTAATAAAATAATATATATAATTAATATATAATACTATAAATATATTATTTAAAAATTCACAAAATAATTTAGTAATGTGTTTTATACAATTAAATAATATATATAGTTAATAAAATGAAATAATTCATATTCAATACAAATACTACAATAAAAGTACAAATCAAAGCATAAAACAATACAAATCATTGAAAACTAATTATATAATAACTAAAATTTCATCAATATAAACACAAAACAAAAAATAAAAAAATCAAGGAAATATTATAAAATTATAACTAAATAATATAACATAAAACAAATATATCATTAATTAAATAAACTAAAAAATATGTTAAATTTAAAATATACCAATTTGGGATCACCAGTCTTCGCGAAAGCATATTGGAGAACCAGGTCTTGCGAATGGAGATTCATGAAATGAGGTATCACAAATAGAATGCTGAAAGGGGTTCATGATGGGTTGACATCTGTTCAAGGATCTATGGTAGATGAATATGATTTTCCTGCAATTAGCCTTTGTATTAAGGGGTGTACCTGATTTTGTGGGATTCTGAAAGTGTTTCAAAAAACCATGCTTATGAATCTATGGGTAATGGGATCTCTAATCATGTATACCAAATTGAAACAATGTCTATCCATGATTATATATTGAGTAAAATAGTTTAAAAAAACAAGATCTAAATTTTTTTGGGAAGCGGGATCTTGAGTATATCAAACTGGAACTTCGATTTCATAGAGAGATAGAAGAAATTTATTTTGAATGAGGTGATAATGATGGGAAGAACCACCACTAGATAAGAGAGTGAAAAGTGGAGGGACTATAACAAAGTGGAGCAATAGTTATGGGAGATCATTGGAATGTCCAAGATCTAGGTTCAACATGTTTTTAGGGATGAATAAAATGCCCATTATAAGACAGTTCCTTTTTCGAAAATTTTCACTGAAAACGCATTTTAGAGAAGAGACATATGAATATTACTTTTGAAGATGGTTAATTCTAGAAGGAAATGTCTTCCAAATATGTTTTAAGATTCTTTTTTTGAAAATTTAATTTCAAAAAAATATTTTTAGAAAGAAATTTATTGGGAAATTGACTTCCAAAAAGAAATTTTGGCAAAGGAGCTTATTTAGAATGCACCTTCCATTAACTATTGACCATCATGCATAGGCTTATATCAGGAAATTGATTCCCTAGTATATTATTTTGGGAATATGTTTTTATATTAATTTTTGTATTGAAAAACTCCTTTAATATATCTATCACTACTGCCAAACATAAATCATGCTACCTTCCACCTCCATGATATAAAAAACCTCCAAAATCGAACATAGATCGCATCGAGCTAAAAGATGAATAAGGTGAAGAACCACTATCGACCTAGCGTAAATCACCATATGAAAAATATGATCACTCATTTAAAATAAGAACGAACCATAGAATCCTTATTTCAATACTATTAGGAATGAAAATTAATGAGCCTGATCTTATTGGAGGTGATATAATGAACATGACTAATGTATTAGAATTGGATATTAGAGACAACAAACATAAAAGGAGCTGATCTACACCATGGAAGGAAGAACAATTGAATCAAATAGAGGATGTATATTCATGGAAGGAGATAACAAGATTTTAATAATAAACCAAATACATATACATATAAGATGAATTCGACCCTGATTCAATATTTTTTCATTAGTTTTTTTATTGCAGGTCGTTGATTCAACAATGGAGGTGTCTAATCTTCTGAATGGATTGGCTGCATTGATGTATAAGGAGTGACATAGTCTACGGCTATGTAAGGTTCATTCATGTTTGAGTAATTGTAATAATTCTTTCCAATGAGGAATTGTAATAATATTTTCAGTGATCCTTGTTGGATTAAATCTTGTAATATTATGTTTAACATTATTATAATTGGATAATGAGACATAAAAGTCGTGTTTTGTAATATTATATTTAATTTAATATTTTTTATTTATTTTAATAATTGATTCCAAAAAACTACTTTTAATATTATTCCATATAAAGTTTGGGATTTTTTTTTTGAAATCTATGTGAATTTTATTGTAGGCTCATTGTTTTCCGAAAAAAATATATTAATCGTTATTATGATGTTATTATGGTTATGAACGTTAGTTAATAAATAAAAATTATTTAATTGTAAAATATATATTTGTATTGAAATCATAATATATTGTGAAATATTTTGAAATCCACTTCATGATTTTTGAATTTCGTATTATTTATTTATTATTTTTATTTCATATTATGTGGGAAGAAGTTATTGTAAAAAAACGATTGTAATTATTTGAATGAGAAAATATTATCTATTGTTATAAATTATTTTATTTTTATTTTAGATGTTGAAAACTATTAAATTTTTTAATGTAAAAAATTATTATATTGATTAAACATTGTTTGAAGAAAGTATTAGAGTTTTATGTTTTATAGCAAACAAATTAAAGAAGTAAAACAAAATTAGATTTATGTTCATTAAAATTTATTTGTATTTATAACTATGTTATTATTATGATGTTTTATATTGGAACCTTATTGTTTGATTTTTTTAATCACTAATGTGGTGAAATCGTAATGTTAAAATTATTTCAAAATTTTGTTAAAATAATTTATATTGATTTCTTATAAATTTGATAATATGATGATATCTTATGAGTAATTAAAATTCCTTACTATGAGAAATTTATTAATTTCTGATATATAATTTGTAAATTCTTATAATTTTTTAATATAACTATTTTTGTATATACATGCATTATGAGATTTTTTTATATATCCAAAGATAATAATTAAATCTAATTGATGGTTATATTATTTCCAAATAAAGGTAATTTAATTGTTATCAATTATATTTGTGTATTAGTGGATCACCCAAAGAAGAACACTAATACACATTAATTTTAAATTATTTGTCTAAATCAATGTATTTTTATTTCAAAGAATTAATTTTAAGCACTTATTTATTGAAGTTACCTATTTATCATTGTCTCACTCACAAACATCGACTATTCTAATCTTTAATGGATTAAATTTATCTGATTTCGGTGAACATATCGAATATCACATTGGAGTGTTTGATCTTGATTTAGCCCTCTAATTAGATAGTCGCCCTTTTATAAAAAAGGGGAATAGTGAGGATGATAGGGTCTATTATACAACATGGGAAATATCAAACATATTATGTTTGATGTTCATGCAAATAAGAATAGAAGGTAACATCAAGTCTATTGTACCTAAGACTGAAAGTGAAAATGAATTTATGAAATATGTGGGATATCAATCTAATATTATTGACAAACTTATTTCTATGACATTAAAGAGTAAATTTTCCCCCATAAAGATTGATGGTTCTCATACTATGCCTGAGTATGTTATTGAATTGACAAATATTGCATTAAGACCTTTGTATTTAGCAATGGAAGTGGATGATAGTTCCCTTATATGAGTTTTCCTAAACTAATAATCATATGAGTATAAACCATTGTAAATGAAATAAAACACCATGAAAGGTAAATGAAATGTTCATGAATTGAATATTTTGCTAGTTCAAGAGGAAACACATTTAAAATAGTCAACAAATCCACTCTATCCATTATACGCATCATCAAGGAGGAAGGAAGAATGGTATAAAGAAGAATTGAAAGTGAAAAGTATTAGTAAATGATAATGAGTTATTTGGAAAGAACCAGTAGAATTAAAATAAAGATAAATTCTATTTATGTCGAAAGGTTGGACATTCCTAACAGTGTTGTTTGAAACGAAAGTCTTGGTTTGAAAATAAAGGTATAAAAAATGATTATACGTGTTATGAATGAAACTTAGCTGATGTTACATATAATATATGGTCAATTTTTTTTATTGTATGACTCATGTTTCTAATATGATGCATGAATTCATTTCTACCAAAATCACAAATAAAACTGAAAATTTAATCATCATGGGGAATATAGTGAAGGATCTATTTGAAGATACAAATACTTACCATTTAATCCTTAAAAGTGAATATTTTTCAGATAATATGAACTTTTTTATGTACCTATTATATCTAGATATTTGGTTTCTTTATCAAAGCATGATGTTCCTAGATACTCAATTAATTTTGGGAATGGTCATTTGAGTTTTATTAAGAATACATGCATGATTAAATCTAGTTTATTGATTGATTATTTTTATAAAATAAGTCATTATAATATGTATGTTGAAACAATTATTACCATGATTCATAATTTTAGTACTAAACATGGTTTAGTAAATAAAAAATGTTGTCATTTATGGAATAAGGGTTTAGGTTATATTTCCAATGGAAGATTGAAGATATTGATTGAGATTGAAATCATTTCAAATTTGGATTTTACTAACCAAAATATTTATGTGGATTATATTAAAGGAAAACAATCAAAAAACACAAATAAATGTTCCACAAGAATTACTAGACTATTTGAGATCATACATACCAGTATATGTATACATTTTTAATGTTAATTCTTTCAGTGAATAAAAATACTTTATCACATTTATTGAAGAATCGTCACATTGGGTATATGTCTATTTATTTCTTGATAAATTTAAGGCAATAAATTCCATGTATATTTATTTAAATGAATTTGAGAGGCAATTAGAAAGATAGGTGATGGTAGTAAGTTCAGATAGGGAAGGTGAATATTATGAACGATTTGATGAAAGTGAAAAAACATTGGTCTATATGCAATGTTTCTTAAAAGTCATGAAATATGTGTACAATAGACTATGACATGTACACCACAATATAATCATGTAACAAAAAGGTATAATAGAACATTAATGGATATGGTTAAGAGTATGTTAAGAAATTATTCCTCTCCATTAGCATTGTGGATGTATTATTTACAAAAACCATTCAATTATTGAATAGGGTTCCGAGTAAAGAAGTTTCAAAGTCTCCAATTGAACTTGGATTTGTTAGGAATCATAGTTTAAGACACCTTCATGTATTGGTTTTTAGATAGAAATTAGAGAATATAATCAACAAAAAAGAAAACTAGATCTATGAAAAAATAGTTGATTTTTCATCAGTAATACGAAGAAATTAAAGAGTTATAGATTTTATTATCCAAACTGTAGTATGAGAACTATTAAAAATGGAAATTCTGTATTTATTGATACTTGTTAATCCAGTTGGAGTGATGTTTAGAATAACGAGGAAATTAAATAAGATAGAATTAATATTATATTTTTCTTGTATTTCAAATTCACATGTTGTTGTTTCTTAAATAATTACCTAAAAAATTAGTCATATTGAACAACAAAATAATGTTTCTAAAATTCACAATGAAGAAATGGTGGAAGAACCATAAGAAATTGTGTTAAGAAGATCCCAAAGGGAAATAAGGTAAACTATTTCTAATCACTCCATGGTATATTTTCATGAAATAGAAAGTTATATTATAATTGATAGTGATTTTATTTCATATTATCAATCCATCAAGTTTATTAATTCTGATAAATGTTCAGATTCTAGGAAATGTGAGTTGAATTCAATTGAAAATAAATTCTGTATGGGACCTTATGAAAAGGACTATTGTTTTGAAAGAGAGTTGGATGTGAATTAGTCTTCAAACACCAATTCCACTCTCATGGTAACCTTGAATGTTACAAGTCCAATATGGATTATAATGAATTCACCCAAAAATATGGTATATAATATAATGAAACCACCCACCAGTTTCTAGGGGAGATTCTTTTAGAATCATTGGGGAATTGGTAGCTTAGTATGATTTATAGTTACATAAAATGGATGCTAAAACATCCTTATTAAATTGAATCTAAGAGGAATATGTATACATGGATCAACCAAAGGGTTTATCCTTTGATGTAAAGGAACACATGGTATTTAAATTAAATATGTAAATATATAGAATTAAAAAAGATTCCTAACAATTGTATATTAGGCTTAATGATAC
Organism: Viscum album; assembly: GCA_963277665.1. Lineage (NCBI taxonomy): Eukaryota > Viridiplantae > Streptophyta > Magnoliopsida > Santalales > Viscaceae > Viscum > Viscum album. Next base: position 1,367,133,727 of record OY728162.1, on the reverse strand, counting down.
CATTGTATTTTTAGATTTATGGAAATAATTTTTGATCAATGTATATACTAGAATATTAATGGGATTAAATTTATATTTTATATGACGACCAGGTGTTTCTTCCTTCAAAGGATCTTGCACTATTATGTGAGACCATGAAATTCTTCTTTGATTATTTTGAAATGATAGGCCTAGGGGAATCCAATTATGTGATTGCAATATAAATAATCCATAATATAACATATGATTTATTGGTCTTATCTAAAAATTCATACATTAAAAAACATTAGAGATATTTACAGTGAAAAAAAGTTCAGAATCACCAGTTTCGATTCTGGAATGACATAAATTTAATCCCAATCAATTTCCAAAAAATGACTTTGGGTGAAAACAGATGGAAGATATTCCTTATGCATAGATTGCTAGAATATTGATATATTCTCAAACATATACAAGGCCAGATATTATCTTTTCATTTCGTATGTGGGGAAGGTTCCAATGTAATAATAGACTAGATCATTAAAGATATGAAAAATGAGTTTTGTGATATTTTCATTGAACAAAGGGTCACATGCTTACTTATAAGAGATCCAATAATCATTAGGTGATATGATACTTTGATTGAGACATTTTTTGTTGTCTTGATACAAGAAATTAAACTTTTCATTTTGTGTATATTCTATCCAAAGGAGAAATATCATGGAATAGTGAAATGCAATTGGTTATAGTCGTTTTGAAAAAGAAAGATTAATTTGTATCGTTATTTTAAAGCTACAATTATGGATATTTGGTTATGGAACATCATGTGAAGACATGGAATTGTATATAGTATCTCCAAGACCCTAAAAATTTATTTTCAAAATACCATAATAGTATTCTTTTTTAATAATGACCAATATTCCAAAGGTTCAAAACAAACAGAATAAAATTTCTTTGCAGTTAAATAGGATGTTACAAAAAGTAAGGTATCAATTGAACATATTAGCACAAATATTATGATTTCCATCAATTTTATGAGAGTGTTGATTCCTAAGAAATTTATTTGACATATTGAATGTATGTCCATTTTCACTGAGTAGTTTTTATTGTATGTATTGACAGTTATGAATATTATAGTTGACACTTGGACTTATAAATGGTTTGATCATATTATCTATTTTATAATGAGTATACATGTTTGAATGGAATAATTATAGGATGCTTAGCCATTAATAAATAAATTACCATTAGAAAAATTATATATATCCCATTTTAATTATTATAGGGAAAATGTCAATATTGTAGTACATGAAAAAGAGTATATTAATAGTGAATATATGACTAGAATGACTCTTTTGGACATTATCTACAATAGCGATAAATGTTGTATATATGATATAATATATATGAATGCATTTAATGAACAACTGAATATTTTAAAAATTATTATTTATTATCATGTGATTTAAGTGGGATAATGATTGATGAACTCCTCTAATATTATATTTAATATTATTATAATTTGAAAATGAGTGATTAACTTATCAAATTGATAGACATTGACTGTAAATAAAATAACCACCCATGAAAACTATGTTATCCCTACTGAAAGGTTCATGTATTTTCCATTTAATTATTAATGATAATTCTAGTATATTCCATAAAAACAAATCCATAATAGAGAAAAGGAAAGGGATAGAAATAATTTTAAGAGGTAAAAAGTCAAGGAAACTCAATTACTAATGTTAAATGGATCAAGTTATGACTTTTATTTTAAATTATAATTATCAAGATATAATAAATATAGATTTTAATGATCCTAAATTAAATTAAATTAAAGTAAATTCCTAAGATGGTTCAATGGAAAATATTAAATTTAAGTTCATAAGTTCTTAAAAATATGGGAATGAGGAAATTTCCAAGAGGACCCACTCAACATTACTCAAAGTAGTCACTAAGAGGATTCTATAGATCATTGGAGTTTTTACAGAGCTAACGAATCATCTGTAATGATCACCTAAGGTGTTATAAGCCCAATGAGGAGGGGAGAGTATGCCGTTAGAAGCAGCACTAGAGTCACTTAATAATGCAAATGTACAATGAAAATCTCACCATGTGGAGGCCATTGAGGCAATTCCAAATATGTTTTATGTGAGCAGGCTATGATGCAAGGATTTTAGTATGAAACTTCTAAGAGGACATTTTAGATATAAAGTGGGAAATCTTAAGGGAATTAGAAAAGTTATCCATTCACTATCTTCCCCGATTCACATGATCCATATCTATTACACATATTATCACCATTTCATTCTTCAAATAATAGATCATCCATCTTGCATGAAATGGAGCTGGGACCTAAACCATAGGCTGGGGCGCACATAAGCGAGACAGTAGTAGAGTTTGAGCTAGAGGAAGAGGATGATCACACCCGATAATCTTATTATCCATTTTATTATTTCATGATTCACTATTATGGGATTCTATTAATGAATTATATTTATTTTTTGCTTATACCAAGTGTAACTAAATTGTTTATCGGGTTGAATCAGATAGATTGAACCTAATTTAATTTTTTCTATTTATAAAATCAAATTGAGCATAGTGGACAAATATATTCCATCAAGTTGTCAAATTTTTTATTCTTCAGGATAATATTTTCGTTCCACCTCATGTAACGACATGCGAAAGGTTGAGTATCTTTTTCCTTGGGGACATAAAATGAAGTACTAACTGGAACATTCTGAGTTAAGATCTTCTCCATGAAGAAGTTTCATCATCTTAGGATATGTTAAATAAAATATCTCTCATGAGATGTCTATGAAGAGGATAATTTTTCTAAATAAAATTATATATATCATTCCTTTGCACCCAAATTCAGTACCTCGATGATTAATTGAATGCAAGGGATGTGGCATTTCTTTTAATCTCATCTGTTCTGGTTTGACTAACTAAATCATCTTTGCAGTTTCCCTCTCCATTTTTATTGTTTCACTTATGTCCACATATATAATTCAATACCTCTTCATTAACATAAAAACTACACTCCCCACAATATTTTTTTACTATTTTATTTTTTATTTTGGTGTGTTTTTATTTTAGTTTTGGTATGAAAAACATTTCCTTCTGTATGGTTTGACCCATATTACCATAGTACTTGGGTATATAGATTTATAAATACTAAATTTGACCTGATTCATTGGTCATTAAATAGGCTCAGATAAAATTAATTATTCTTAATCCTACTTACACTGGTATTGTGGTATTAATGGTCAATAAACAAAGAAATAAACATTTCCCAAACCAAACAAATCATGCAAAAAAAATGAATCTGAATGAAATCAAGTGGGAAGTGATGTTTTGAAGTGCATGTGGAGTGATGGAGGAATGTGTGGAGATAGATCTAAAGAAGTAAAAATATAGAGGGAAAGTATAAAATTGAATTATTTTGGGTAACAGGATGGGATAAAAAGGATTGAAATTCCACTAACCTTGCATGGAATTAACCATAATGATATTGAAGTTGTTTGATGAGGAACTGTTGATAGAAAAATAAACCTCTCCAGATATCTATCAGGGGAGATATTATCTCTAATAGATCCCAATATGATGATACCACATCATGGAGAAGTTCTTATTGTATTCTTTTTCAGTTTGTAATTTGGTTCTGGTCACTATAGAAACAGATATTATACCCTTATCTTATCAGTACTTGAAGTAGAGTAAAAATGATGCTCTTGAGGAAGAGAAAATGAGAACCATATATGGAACACTCATCCCTCTATGATCAATCTTACTATAAGAACATAAAAAATGAATTTTTTTCAATCTATCAGATCGAACCCCCTAAACTATTTGTCAAACATGGTAGAAGAAGCGAAATCAATATAAAACAGCTACAAAATAGATTTTTAATAACATTGTCTTTTATCACCAATAGGAATGAGTTCTTATAAAGGATACCATTTATCTGTGCCTTTTAAGCACTGATAAAGGGACGACTTTATCAGCACTTTTCATTAACATTGATAAAAATACCTTTTATTAGTGATTTATTTTTAGCACTGATAAAGATCCTGAATAAAATGTAAAGATTTAGAAAATAAAAATAAAAATGTATAAATTAAGAAATTATTAAAAAAATTATTAATTCAATAATTATTGGTAAAAATGAATAAATTTTCTATATTATAGATAAAGTATAAATATTAATAAATAGTATATATTAAATATATAGATATGTAATATGAATAATATTCAACAAATAATCAAATGAAAATTTAAAAAAAGGAAGTTAAGAAAAATATTAAACATTTTATTAATTAAATAATTCATGAAAAATATAAATATATTTAATATACATGCATATATTATAAATATTAATAAATAGTATATATGAAATTTTTATATAAGTGAATGTACATAATATTTACTAAAAATGGATTTATATAATATAAAAAATTTATGTTTTTTGTCAAATAAGACATAGATTTAGTGAAGAATTGTTTATAATTAAAAATTAATATGCATTACAAAAAATGAATAATTACATTGAGTAATTAACATAATTTAATGTGGTTGGATTTTTTGATTCAAAATATTTCAAACATGTTTTATATTCATTTCACATATATATACGTAATTAATAAATTTCGATGTACAAAAGACACGCATTAATATTTATTTAATTAATGAAATCTTATATTGATACACATACGCCTAATATTTATGATATTTATTAAAATTTTAGTATTAATTTTAGAATTTCATTATAACATGATACATTTAATACATGTGGAGGACGCGTGGCAATTTCCCCGCATTCCCTCTTTCCAAAGGCGGGCGATATCCGTTCTTTGTACAGGGAAGTTTGCTCCATGATCGAAACGGGATGATGGGATGTCGGTTCTTCGTTATGTGGATTCCTCCTACGAACTCATCACCTAGTCTAGGACTCCCTCATAGATTTAATACGTTGTTCGTGAAACTCTTCCCAATTCCATCTTTCCATGGAGGCTGGTTAATTACACTGCTTCTGTTAGGACATTACAAGGGGTCTGGTCAAGGAAGCAACCTTTAGTTGGGGGAGTAGTCACGTCGAGGCATAATTTACATTTCTAAACGCTGGGGAATTGGTGGGTCTATCTTTTGTCCCTTATTATAGGGATTCTCGAGGGCGTGGAAGCCCAAGGATTCTCGAGGGCGTGGAAGCCCAAGGCTTCTCGAGGGCGTGGAAGCCCAAGGCATCCCACATCGAATGTGGGGAATCATATGCCATAAGCATGTATCTGATGTTTTCCTCAGCTTCCTATGTTTAACACGTGGTATGCCACAAGTTTAACGTCCAATAGAGACGTATCGGGATGATTTGAACACTAGATGGGGTGGATCAGATTGAGGAACCCCCTTGAGGGAACAACGATATCAGATCCAGCTCGTGGGCAGCATCCCGAATGCTGTGGAGTGGAATGGGGTTGCATGATCTCACCGGGATGTGGCATCACAAATAAGAAAGAGGATGAGCGATGGAAAGCTACACAGAGTGGAGGGGGAATGAAATGGGACCGTCATGGAGATGACGGTAGTGATGAGATTGAGTCTTGAAGAGACTTCCTATGTATCCCCATGGAAGGGAATCAAATTCCGTGTAGTTCGGTAGGTGACAACCGACGTGAAGGGGGTTGGAACGACTAATGGGTGATGGGATTGAACCTCAGGGAGGCTTCCTATGTACCATTCCTTGACATGGATCAATGTCCACATAGTTCGAGATGGGGGTTTGGCACAGCGACACAGAGGCGGTCGGGACCAATAGTTGGCGGGCTTGAACCTTTTAAGGATTCCTACGTACCATGCCTTGATATGGATCAATGTTCACGTAGATCCGAATGGATGTGTGGGGGCTTACACTTGAGGCTGCCCAAGGTTGTGGGTGAACCGACATGAATGAGGTCATAACGACGGGGTGTTGGGCTTGAACCTCGTGAGGTTTCCTACATACCATGCCTTGACATGGATCATTGTCCACGTAGTTCGGGATGGTGCATCGGAGGACAGACGTGTAGATGGACCATGGTCTGAAGGACGATTGCCTTGAACCTTGTGAGGTTTCCTACATACCATGCCTTAACATGGATCAACATCCACATAGTTCAGGTTGAAAAGGGGGTGTTGAACTGACATGAAGGGGTTTCGGAACAACTGGATGGCATGGTCACAACGGCTTACCGCTGGATTAGGATGTAGTTTAACGTCATGCAGGACGAGGGCGTGTCGGAGTACCGATGTGAATAAGTACCTTGGTACAGATGGATGGTGGGCCTGAACCTCAGGAAGGTTTCCTACTTACCATTCCTTGACATTGATCAATGACCTTGTAGTTCATAATGGATGTGGGTGTCAGCGAACCAACATGAAGATGGACCTTGGTCCAAAGGGTGTCAGGCTTGAACCTCAGGGAGGCATCCTACGTACCATTCCTTGACATGGATCAAAGTCCACATTGTTCGGGAAGGGTTTCGTCAGCGAACATAAGTGAAGATGTAACCGTGGGTCGACTGGTGGTGGGCTTGAACCTCGTGGAGGATTCCTATATACCATTCATTGACATGGATAAAAGTACTCGTAGTTCGAGTGTGAAAATTCATTTCATACGAGAAGGGATGCAGTTTAACATCATGCTGGACAGGGGTGTTTGGGGCGTACACTCTGAGGTGTCCCAGGGTGTGTTATAGTCGGTTCCCACTCTAATCCCATGGGAGTCATGCTCTGTGTGAGAAACAAGAGGTCACAGGGACCTGATGATCATGTCTCGAAGGGTGCGTCCGTGGGAAGCAAAGTGGGGATTTCGCGTTCGGTGGGCCATGGTGGGGGACTTACATCATGATGGAGGCCTGAGGGTTACAAAGTGAATTGGGAGAGGGATTTGGGATCGAAGAAAGGAGTTTCCTCGTTTACTATCATGCCCTCCGCTGGCCCTGACAGTGGGGAAGTGCGGAGGTGAATGGGAGCTAACTTCTCCAAGAAGGATTAGGGGCTTACACCAAGATGGCCGCCCTTCCCCCATGATAAAACACCACTCCCATAAGGAGGATATCATCCCCTATGGTCCAGAAGTATAATATCATCCCCAGTGGAGGCCAGGGGGCGTGGAGAATGTCCCAGGTTGGGAGACCCCACGTGAGAGGAGTTGGGTAATATCAAAATTTAATGTCATGTGTTGAGGGCGAGGGTGCTTGGCAGTTTAACATCATGCAGCTCAGACGAGGTGGGTTTACTCCACACCACTAGGACTTACATGATTGGTACCCTATGGTCCTTGTGGGAGGGATGGTACCGGTAATTCCGTGTAGAAGGGGGATCGCAGATCGAACCATTGAGGGGTCCACGTTATCATGGCTATGCGAACAAAACAATATCCATTAGCATGCCTATGAGAATAAGCATTAGGTGATGAAACTCCATGGGCGGTATCGTTCAGGGGACTTTGAAATCACATCATGAAAACTCGGAGGGTCTCATGGGAGAAGGAATTTCCAAGCAGAGGGGTCTATAGGAAGTGGCCGTGTGGAACTCGGTTTCTCTGCATAGTGGAGGGCACATGCGAAGGGGTGTTCTTCACAAAGTGGGGTGCCTTAGCCTTAGCATGGGGAAGAGGTGCGAATGGGGGGGTGCTTCACAAAGTGGAAAGGTGTTCATGGAGAACTATCTCATGAAGCATAGATGCCTCATGAATAAAAGTGTCGTCATGCAATGTGCTTCGCGAAGTATAGTGGCCTACCTTGGCAAGTGGATCACATGTACAAGAGGGGTGTTTCGCGAAGCATAAATGATTTTCGACAACCAAGGTCCCCTTGGGGATCCCCTTCCTTCATGGCCACCCTTAGGCTTCGCTAAAGGCATCCGTCTCGGAAGAGGGGCTCAAAATAAGACAAGGCGGAGGCCTCTCACGAAGCAAAAATACCTCGTGGAGCTAATGATTCATAGAGAAAAGAGTGCTTTGCGATTTGGGAGCTGAGAATATGAAAGGTCGGATTTTCCATCACTGGGGGATCAGGGGGAGCTTTGTATTTACAGACAATTGGAGCCGCGAATCATAGCTCATGTGGCATGAAGGGGGATTTGGTTGCTTCCCAGCGGGTCACGAACGTCAACCGGGTTCGCAGAGAGATACTTCCTCCTTTTCTTCGCGGAGGATTCCCGAATTTCATGGACGTTCGTGGGGAGGTACCACCTCCTTTGCTTCGCGGACGATTCGTGAATGTCAGGGGAGTTCACAAAGAGGTACCACCTCTTTGCTTCATAGAGATTTCGTGAAATTTAGGGGCATTCGTGGGGTGTCCTGCCTCTGGTTCTTCGTGGAGGCCACGTTGCTTGGGGGGACTCCGCGTCGTGGCTTCGTGGGGCAGTTCATGGGGCCCCCTTTTCTTCTCTCTTTTCTTCAAATACTTTCGCTCCAAAAAATTCCCCCCTCATACATGGAGCTTTGGAGGGATCAAGTGTCGATGTCTAAGAGAAATTGCCAAAATCATCAGTTGTTCGCAGTGCTGACTTGCGAAGAGGGCTCGTGAGGCAAAAAACTGACGTGCGGGCCCTGTGCACCGCAAATCTCAACACGTCCGGACGCGCCGCGAAGCTCTGAGGGTCGCTGCCTATAAATAGGGGGTATAACTCTTTTGTCCTTTTCCTTATTCCACTTTTCCCCCCTTGTGTTCTCAATTTGCGAAGCTCCACGTACTCCATGACTGCTCCCCGCGAATCGAGATTCGTGGCGAACCACAAGTCTCTGACTCCACGACAGCACCAAGTGAACATGTTCTTATAGGCCGAGGTCGGGCTCTACGATTCTGCATCGCAAAGGACCTCCACGAACAGGCTTCGCGACCCGATCTATAAAATTTCTAATGTCCTTAAAAAAAATGTCCCACAAAGAAGCTATCCAGGGGGGTGCTTGCGAACGCCGCCAGGAGGGATGAGATGGCCAACTATCTGGGCCTGGGGGAGCTAGTCCAAAGCCACTCAGACCACAATTCTTTGACAGAACTGTTATCAGAGAGACAAAATAACTAACCGTTGTGCTAGAAGATTCCCATGTATGGCTTCAGGCTGATGGATGACGTATTCATTCCTGAGGCGAGCAGGGATGATCCAGTTTGCTAGTTCAGAAGCATGTCGCGCCAACACCAATGGTTCAGGGTAGCTGATGGTCATGCGAGGGAGGACTTCACACCTGTCACCACCAACTGCCTGTATAACCATATGGACAACATTGATTGGAATCCATTGCATCTGAAGACGTCCCCTCCCATGTATCATACGATACCGAAGACAGCTTTGAGGGATTCAAATAAGGTGTTGTCCGATGAGTGGTACCTATGCCAGGGTGGCAACATCACCAATGATTGGGAATGGGACAACTAGGTAGGTGGCTCATGCAAGGAATTTGGAGCCGAGATAAGGAGAGTGGGCTTTTATTAGGTGACATGGGCCTCCCAATTCCACATTTATCAACCAAAATAGCTGATGATGGTGCTGTTGAGCAGATGGACGTCTAGGACCAACACTTTTCACCTACACCATGTGAAATGCGAATCGGTCTGTGGGATTTCCATCACATTTCAGGGTTCCTGATCTTGGGGGCTATGTATGATGTGTTCCTCCCCGTCATGAGTGCATGGGAGGATCCGGAGCAGATGTCGTGGCTGGCGATGGCACCGATGGGACTAGTCCCCGGAAAGGATAAAGAAGCGGTGAGAGATTTCCTCCTTAAGAAGTGGTTCAAGCAGTGTCTAAACTTCCTAGAGGATCGAGAGTTTCCCCTGATGCCTCGCACTTTCCCGAAGGGGGCTCAATGGGTAAATGAGAACTCATATTGGCGGCTCTTGGAGGACATCCAATAGAAGACCTGGGGTTTCATTGTCATTACTGAACAGTCACCAATAGTCAGGCTAGCGGTGTTCATCACGGCCCTAATCTGTGGTTGGATCCTACCAGTGAGGGATACCAACATGGGAGCGCAGCCCAACTCATTCATCATAGAATCCTTGTTGTACACAAGAAGGTGAGTCATTCTGGGGATTCTGATGCTCACTTTATTGTACAAGATGCTACGACAAGTTAGCAACAGAAAGAAGCTTCCAAGGATATGTAGGCCCTTCTATCTTAAGTATGGGTGGATAGCGGCACACATCAGGGGGGTTTATGAATATCTGAACCCCATCTCACCTCTGGGGTCAATTTTCCTCCCATCCATTCTGAATGCTTCTGGGAGAATTCCCACCAAATTAACCTTACTGTTGGTACTAAACTGGGTGTGGAAGGAAGATGAGTTTAATTTCCACATGTTTCCATTGCCGACGGGGGTACTTACCGATGACGGTCAGGGGACGGAGGAGAATCAGGACTATCTCATGGCCTTTCGAGGTGGAGTATTGGTGGAAAGGGTGGACCGTGAGCCTCTCTACGAGCCGTACACCCCACACTGGTTTGCAAGGAAATTCCTGTTCTTGCAGCGGCTGACCCCACAAGTCTACTGGGAGGTGCACCACGAGCACTCATGTGTAATGAGACAATTGTGGATCATGTTCACACAGGATGATGGGAATATGATAAATGCATTTCCTACTCCCACTACCGCCTTCGGACTAGTGAAAGACTACTCCATAAGATGGGAGGCATCTTATCCGGGGGATATGTAGAAGAAGCAAACTGTTCGAGCTGGTGATGGTGGGCCTCCCCTATAATGAGGTCAGGGTCGGAGGGTAGCAAGGGCCAATTGCGGCGGTGGGGCTGTCGTGGCGGCGAGACCTGCACCTGATGATGATGAGACAGTAGCGACATATCCAACAGCGGTAGAGGACCCGGTGGTTCCGGAAGAGCACTGCCATCCGGAGGGGAAACCACCGAGGGGATTCCATAGGATATCTACTCAGGCTTTGAGGAAACATCTACGCTAAATCGACATGCCAGATAATTCTATTTTCCCAGATTTCTGGGACATTTGGGATGTCAACCGGCAATTCCTCAGTCGACCTGAGATGTAGGAACACCTGAACTGCCATGGGATGGATTTGCCAGGTATAGACCCTATCCGGTCCGGTTTCGTAGTGTCCTCGGTGGAGATGGAGTAATATCTGGATGAGCTGGAGGAATTTTTACATTACATTGGTGCCTCACGTCTAATGTCAGACCGGGTGAGGGTATTGCTAGATCGGATGGTTCCCACACAACTGTCAGCCGCCGAGATAAGGGAGCGCTTCCCCCTATCAGAATATTCAGATTAATCCTCTCGGGGAGACGAGGCTGGTGGAGGGATCCCATTAGAGGAAGGCGAAGTCAGCAATCATAAATCAGATCTCAATGATTTTGTGGAGGCTCTCGAGGTATCATTCCATGTTTCTTCACTCAGGGTCTTCTCTCAGGCCATTATGGACCTCTTACCAACATCTGAACCATGCAGGAGGAACTTGCACACAAACCTCTCTCTCGCCCCTCGGTGGGTGATGATGCAGGACCCTCAGAACCCACGCATGTGGCCACATCCATTTACGTGTCACGTGGGGTTAGGACACCTAATGTGGCTCTTCCAGAATCTCCAGACCTTCCGACAATATTCGGAGTGTCACGCCTCAGGGCTCCATCAATATCAACTCTAGAGTAGTACCTGGAGTTCAATCTCTATAAGTCCTCTCCACTGAACTCATTATTGTCAGATGCTGATCGTGCCAACTGATTTCCATTCCCTTCTCTATCACATACAGTTCTTTGACTGGCATGGGTTGTTGTGGCATGGGTGGTCGGGATTTCTAGCGGCATCCCTCCTAGGGGCAGGCTGATGATCGTCGAGACAGTTACCCTTCCCACCTGAGCTGTAGTTTCCCTTATCATTAGTGGTACCACTATCGGGGTCACACCTAAGGTCATTGAGGTGGGGTTAAATGATGGGTATATGTCGGTCAATCCATGTCCCACCACATCTGATCCAATTCCAGATGTCACGTCTGATCCCACACCAGATGCAGATCCCACTGATGACTTCTTGCAGGCGTACCCCGCATACAAGCCTTCTAATCGCGCCGACTGGGATGATACGACCTCTGATGAAGATGGAAGTAAAATAGTCTACCACCGATCATGTAAGATGATCACACGCTTCATCAACGACGCCCCCAAGCGCTATGGCAGGACGAAATTGAAAGACTTCTTTCCCGGTTTCGCAAACTGTGTGCTGGGGGAGTAGATTCCCATCACCATCATCTAATCATCTGAGATCTTTTGGCAGATAAGATCCAAGAGTACGATCGCGGGCTCAGCGTGGGATAGCAGCGGAGGAAGGCGACAACATCTAGAATCTCCAAGAGGATGAAAACGATGTCCAACACATAAAGATCCAGGCGAATGAGAACTCAGCTTCCCTCAATGCACAATCTGAGTTGATCTTGCGATTGAAGGCCCAACTGGCAGAGGCAGAGGAGTGTATGAGGCATGCTTCCGACGAGATGGCCATCATTCAGGCTGATATAGAGCAAGCCTTAGTTGAGGCCGATGAATTGTGCCCCATCACTGCTGAGGAGTAGCAGGAGCTGAGTCGGCGGCAGCAACTCCTGGATGCCACAAGTCGAAGGGTAGCGGAGCTACAACGATCTTTTGACGGGGTCAATCCGTCTATGGGGGGAGTTGACCCTTGGGTACTGTAATGATTACAAACCCTTAAACCTAATTTTGTGCATTGATTTTTTTTAATGTTGTAGCATAAAAAAGTTCCTTTGTTTGCACTGGTTTATTGAATCCTTACGATGTTTATGGAATTTCCAATGACAATTCCCTAAGCTCATGTGGGTCGGGCCCAATGTGAGAAACAAAATATAGTCACTTCATTGACCCATCCAATCAAAGGATTGAAATCCAAGCATTTGGCATCGGGAGTTTGGATAATTGGCCCAGATTTCTGGGAAATTGGAGAGACCTGACTGGAGAATGAAGTTCTCAGAACAATCAAATTACCATTTTTCCAGCGTGATCTTGTGCACGAATGATGCGGCGCCAGTGGCACTGAAATCGGTCCTAACAGATGGGAATTGGAAGTGTGAATCATAATACCCAAGATTCGGAACATTGTGGGGGTGGCATGACAATAAAGGATAACTGTTGACCGTGGTAGAAACATAGTATCCTTATAGTGTTAGCCTGAAATGGGGATAACAAATGAGGGCCGACCATTGACCATGTTTGAAACACGGGGCCTAACTCACAATGCTACAAATTAGTCTTCTAGAACGTTTGCCCAGGAAAATGGGTGGGCCATAGGCCGAGCATCCATACTGTTATAGGGTTCCTCCAGACATGAAAGGGGACAAGGGTCCAAATAAGGGGGGCATGCAAAGCGTGTAATGTGGAGTGAGGGTTTTTTCGAACAAAATCCAACACTGTTGAGGTAATGCCATCGTGGTGGAAGCACACTATATGGACACATCGATTTGATCATGGATCATTGTTTCATTCAGACCGGGCCTCTCTAGCAAGGGGGGGGGGTCTGTCGCTTCCCAATATCATTATGGGGCATCCCGAACATGATCAGGGAAAAGTCATAGTTGCACAGTTCCCTACAAGGGGTCCGATTAGGGGTCCAGAAAGGAGAAGAACATGGTTTATGATTCATGTGGCTGGACCCTGGGTGAAATACTAAGGCATCTCTATGTATCCCATGATTATGGGAATAAAGTCGTACATAGTTCTAGAATCAGAGTTTAACGTCATGAGGGACGATAAGAAGCTTGGTTGCGCTGGTACACATCCCACCAAAACTACTAAGCCCACATGAGTCATGCTCGATGTGGGAAACATGATGTAATGGAAAACTTTCCCAACACAGGAAGGGTATGGTGGGGAAACGGGATTCTCGGTAAATACCGACCCAATGACGCTAACACATCCATGTGGTGCAACTAGACGCACGAAGAGAAAAAGTCGAGTATGTTGGAATTCCACATGAACATGAGTAAGTGGAAATGTGTGAATCATGACGCTCAAAATTTGGATCGCAATGATGGTGTCGTGACGATGGAGGACAACTGTTGACTGTGGCCGAACCGCAGCATCCATATCGCATTAGCCTGGAATGGGGATAGACAAATGAGGGTCGACTATTGACCATGATCGAAACATGGGACCTTGTCGCAGATGTCGTCTGAGATCCTTAGAGATGTTTGCCCGAGACGATTAGACATCCCTTAGGCCCAGCATCCATGGAGATCCCGAAATCCTAGAATCCATGTCATCCGAGGGTCATTTTGAATGTGGAAGAGGATGAGGATCCAAATAGCAAGCTCATAAAGCATGGAAATGGAATGACAGTAATGTCTCCATGAAGATTCCACACTTAGGGAACTTTGTGAAAACTCATCTGAATACGACAATGAGACGTAATAGATAGAGGGAGTCGAGTCCCTTCCCATAGGGAGATCTTAGTTTAAGGTCATAGAATTTTGACCATGGATAGGAGGAAACATAGGAAGCACACGGTGGGGTAATTCAAATATCTGACGTGAATGAGGACATAATCTCGCACCACGTGTTCCCGGGGGGAGGTTTTAGGTCTAGGGACCAAAAACGAATATTGAGTTGGGCCTGAAGTAAAGTGAAAAGTTGTTCCTACATACCCCATGGGGATGGGGATCAAGAAGCATGTAGTACTTGAAAGGTTCTTAGTTTAAGTTTTTTGAACTCGGACCATGAATGGGTAAGGAGAGAAGGAAACACATGATGAGGTGGTTACAAAACCCGACATGAATGAGGACATAATCTCTACTTACCATGTCTTCTCTGGGGAAGTGCTCGAGTCGAGGGACCAAACATAAAATTTTGGCTGGGCCTGCGGGGAAGTGCCCGAGCGCTCCTACGTATCTCAAAAGGATGAGAATCAAGCCACACATAGTTCTTTAATGGTGGAATGGAACAGTAAGGTACTAGTGCAAAGGATGAAAGAGGTGCACAGGTCTAGCCCTCGCACCAAGAGAAGCAGTATTTGATAAATCTTGTTTGTCCTTTAAAGGGAGTGGTTTTTTTTGTGAAGTGACAGGCCTAGGGCAGCAATCCCTGGTGTTTCCATAAGAATCAAGCCATAGTAGGCATTTAAAAATGGTATGGCGTGTGACCAATACCCAATATTATGTCCTCTACAATGAGGTCATCACAATGCCGTGCTGTTTTTCGTCGTGCATCTAGGACAATAATGTCACAGTTTAGGGTTGTGTGATTGGACCAAGCATGCATTTTACCATCATGCAATGAAAACATAGCAGAGATGATTCTAGGCGGGGAATGGTTATGATGCCATGAAACATAACCGACGTGTATAGAGTCATGATACCACGTCACACAGTATGCAACTCTGGGATAGAAACCTCAAGCCAAGGGGCACAAATTGAGGTGAGAGTGAAAGGGGCATGAGGAATTATCTCCCAACTGAGCTAGACTCGGAAAAAAGATGTCCAGGTGACCCATCGCATCCAATGGGGATGAGGATCGAGCCGCACATATCCCTTAATGAAGATCATAGTATATGGTTTCAAAGCTCGGACTGTGGGAGCCCCGAAGGACACCATATTGCAGCTTTGTCCCCCGAATGTGCAGAGGTGCACTGAGGGATAGCGCCAAGAGTGTTGAGATTCCACTTGGACATGATGGGGTGGAACATAAAATGAATCATGAAACCAACATTCAAGGCCTGACGGGGCTGGCGTGACGACAGAAGATCACTTCTGACTATGATCTCAACACAGCATCCTGTCGCGCTAGCCTGAAATGGGGACAAACAAATGAGCATCGACCACTGAACAAGTTATCAACGTAGGATTTGTATCAATTTTTTTTGGAACCCTCTGGGGTGTTGGCATGTAATGGCAGGATATTCCTTAGGCGTTTTATCCATGCCATTCTTAGGGGTACCTTTAGGTGTGAAAGATAATGGAGGCCGAATGAAGGGGAACATGAAGCTTGAAAAATGAGAGGAACCTGCCTAAGTTGAATCTGACACTCTTGGTCCAAGACCAGAGTACTCGTAACTCATGGTCGAACAACTACAAGGGGTCGAGGGACTCAACTTCTGGGTAGCCAAAAGATGGCTGATTCCCCGGTGAAGGGGGGCATGGTACCAAAAAACAAGTACCACACCTATATATCCCCCTCGTGGAGAAAGATAGGCCAAGGGGCCTAGGTGACCGGGGGATCTCAAAGAGGTGGGGTTGGACCCGAAGTCTGGACATTCTGGTGGTCCAACGTATCCCATGAGGATGGGAATCAAGCCACATGTAGTTATAGAATGTTACCTTCTAATGTCAGGTGGGACAGGAGACATGAGGGCTAATTTTTAGAAGGAGGTTCATGTGGGGCAGCTATTGCAAACCCAATGTGAACAAGGACGTAATCCCATACCATTCCACATGGTCCCATAGTCAATGTCCAGAAGGTGGGACAGAAAAGAAAAATTAGAAAATATCAAGCTGGACCCAGGTCCGGGCGTTCCTACGTATCCCAACTGGATGGGAATCAAGATGTATGTAGTTCTTGGGAGATCATAGTTTATTGTCTTAGTGCTCGGACCAACAATGTATGTCAGCTTTCCATGTAAGCGCAGACTTCAACCCAATACCAAAGCCCACATGAGTCAAACTCGGTGTGGGAAACAAGGGAGAAAGATCCTTATTACAATACCCAGAACGTCCATCAAAGGAAAATCGTTGTAGTGCCCCGAAGGAATCACTTACTGCATATTTTGTCCTTCTAATGCGCAAATGCGCACTGAGGAATAGTATCAAGAGATTATAAACTATTCTTGGACATTATGAGGTGGATATGAATGTGAATTGTGTAACCCAAATTTTTGTCTTAATGGAGTTGGTGTGGCGGTTGAGGATAAATGTTAACCATGGAAGATGAACAGTATCTATATCGCATTAGCATGTAGTGGGAACAACAAATGAGCATCGAACACTGACCATATTCGCAACGTGAGAGTTGTATCAAGTTGTTGTCTGGAACCCTTGGGGTATTGGCCCATAATGATAGGAGAGCCATTAGGCATGGTATCCATGACACTTGGGGCCCGTAATGGTGGGAGAGCCCTTAGGCGGGGTATCCATGCAACTTGGGGGTCCCTTCGGGTGTGAAAGGTGATGGAATCCCTAATGAAGAGGAACAAAAATCCTGAAAAGCGGTTGAGAACATGTCCAAGAAGAGTCTGACACTCCATGTAACAAACCAGTGTACCCTTAGGCACATTGATGAACCGCCGCAATGGGTCAACGGTGATTGTCAGGAGGGAGAGGTACATGGCGTGGTCATTAAATGCATGACATGAATGAGGACATAATCCCATTCCACTCCATATACTCCCCTCTTTGGGGAAGTGTAGGACAAGGGGCTGAGGTGAAATAGATATTTCTGAGAGATGGGGATGGGTCCGAAGTCTAGACATTTGGGTGGTCCTACGTATCACATAAGGATGGGAATCAAGACACACGTAGTTCTCAAGACGCAGTTTAGTGTCACCTAGGATGAGAAGGGGTGTAGGATACCCTCAAACAAGGGAGGTGTATGGTACGACAGACAAATCGACGTGAATGGGGACATAATCCTACACCACACCATACACTCCCATAAGAGAGGACCTGGGTCGGGGAAGGCCATGGGGCATGAGGCTATTCTTTGGTCAGAAAGGCCTATCCTACTCGCATTTTAATGTCTTGCAGTGAGGACGAGGGTTGGGGAATATGATTCCCTAGATAGGGGAGGGGTACAGCATGACGAGTAACCCAACATGAATGAGGACGTAATCCCACACCAAACCATACACTCTGGGTATTAACATGGGATAAGGTTCCCATGAAGGCCAAGGGTCCTGAGGTTGGGCCTTGGTCAGCAAGGCCTGACCAACTTTCTGTTTAACATCTTGTAGTAATGATTGGGGTCGGGGGGACGAGAAGGCCAAGGGGGCCGAGGCTGGGCCTCTGTCAAGAAGGCCTGATTAGCTTGCAGTTTATTGTCACGCTGTGAGGATGAGGGTCAGATAAGGTGTCTTTTCCGGGGATGTGTACGGCATGGCGAGTTACCTAGCGTGAATGAGGACCTAATCCCACACCACACCGCACAATCCCATCATAGAGAACCTGGGCCAGGGGCATGATAGTTGGCACTACCTAGAAAGAGTTCACCACTTCGGAACGGGAAAAAACAAATCACTACACTTTATGTTTGGGACACCTTGGGGTGGACTCTAAGATCCAGGGTTGCTGTTGACCATGTTCGAAACACAGCGTCCCTATGGTGACCTGAGATGGGAGAAACAAATGAGCATCAACTGTAGACCACATTCTAAATGTGGGACTTTTATCGGCTTGTTTCTTAGAATCCTCAAGGGAGTTGACATGAAATGGTATGAGGGCCCTTAGGCCTAGTATCCATACCGTTCAGGGGACCTTCTAGATGGGGAAGGTTATGGAATCCCAGTCATGGAGTGGGTGAAGCGTGGTTGTACCCATCAATGAAAGAGGTGAATGTCTCCAGAGAATGGGGAGTACAGCCGGATCGAGGCATGCTCGACGTAAATTGGGGAAAAGGTATATACCCTACCATATGTCTTGACCCATTGGGAAGATTTTGGCTTTTGGGTTGGGCCAATGGATGAAATTTTCGGGCATTCATATGTATTCTATGAGGCTGGGAATCAAGCCATACATAGTTCATGGAGGCCATGCAGTTTAACATCATGTGGTGAAGATGTGGGAGGATAGAATAACGGGTATGGGAACATGGTACGCCCATTATAATCCTCATATGAATGATGCTATGGAATCCTACTCCACATCATGCGAGGACCCTCCGAGGAAACTATACCCCGGGGGGACAGTCAAAGGGAATAGCTCAGGGTTGGGCTCAAGATGAGACGTCTGAGCGTTCCTACATATCCCATGAGGATGGTAATCAAGCCATACTTAGTTCAAAAATCACAGTTTAGCATCATGCGGGACGAGGAAACTCATCTCATCTGGGGATGTGTACGACATGGTGAACAACTAGCCATGAATGAGGACCTAATCCCAAAACACACCATACAATCCCACATGATAGCCTGGGTTGGGGAAGGCCATGGTGCCTGAGGCTGGGCCTCAGTCAAGAAGGCCTGACCAGCTTGTAGATTAACGTCTAGCAGTTAGGACGAAGGTTGGGGGCCCGAAGAGGCCAAGGGGCCTGAGGCTAGCCCTTGGTCAAGAAGGCGTGAGCATCTTGCAGTTTAATGTCTTGCAGTAAGGACAAGGGCTGAGGGCCCGAGGAGTCCAAGGGGCCTGAGGCTAGGCCTCGATTAGGATGGCCTGACCAGCTTGCAGTTTAGCGTCTTGTAGTGAGGACGAATGATATCTTAGTTTACGGTCATAGATCTCGGACAATTTTGAAGTTTATTGTCATGCGGGATGATAATGTGTTGTTTAACATCATGACAGATGATGATGTAGTTTAACGTCATGCAAGACGATTTTGTAGTTTAAAGTCATGTAAGACTGGACATTTTAAGCTCATGCAGGACCATCGTGCAGTTTAGGGTCATAGATCTCGGACCATTTTGCAGTTTATTGTCATGTGGGACGATAATGATCAGTTTAACGTCATGATGGATGATGATATAGTTTAACATTGTGTAGGAAGATGTTGCAGTTTAAATTCATGCAGGACTGGACATTTTAAGCTCATCCAGGACCATCGTGCAGTTTAGGGTCATGTGGGACCATCCAGTATAAGTTCATGTATGACCATACAGTTTAAGGTTGTGCGGGACTGGGGTACAGTTTAGGGTCATGTGGGACCCAGTGGCTTAGGCAAAGTTTTTCCTGAGGAATATGGCATTGGTGGGAGGAGTTATGCGCTCACCATCCATGGTTAACAAGTAGTATGCTCCAATGGGGTATACCTTATGAATGATGTAAGTCCCTTCCCATTTGGGCTCTAGCTTGGGTGGTTTCCTGCCGGGGATAATTGGCGCTCGGAGGGCCAACACCAGGTTTCCTTTCAGAAATGAGTAATGGTGAACATTTTTGTTGAAGGCTCTGGCTATCTTATTCTGATGCCTTTCTAGATTGTGCAGGGCAGGGAGCCTATTCTCATATAGTGATTCCAATTCAGCTAGATGGGTTTTGGCCACCTTATTTGGCACCTTCTAGTTATAGAATACAGTGCGTAACATTGGAAGCTAGATCTCGATGGCCAGGATGGCCTCAGCCCCATACACTAAGTAATATGGAGTCACCTCGGTGGAATTTCATGTTGTCGTATGATATGACCAGAGGGCATTGGGGAGCTTGTCTGGCCAACTTTTCTTGTTCTGACAAACCATTTTCTAAAAAATGTTATAAAGGGTTTTGTTGAATACCACGATCTGTCCATTTTCCTTTGTGTGATAGCGGGAGGTATGGTTTGAATAGATATTGTACTTGTCATACAATTTCGTCATATCGGATACTCGGAAGTTGGTGTCGTTATCGGTGAGGACAGTGTGATGGAGTCCAAACTGGTGGATTATATTAGATCTCACGAAGTCTGCGATGGAACGGGCCTTGACCTCTTTGAGTGAAACTACCTCTTCCCACTTGCAGATGAAATCTGTAGTGGTCAGGATGAACCTACACTGGCGAGCTGTCACCAGTGGATATGGTCCCACGACATCGATTCCCCTTACCCCAAATGGCCGAGATTACTTTGTGGAGTGGAGGGGCTCTGGCGGCATATGTAGGAAGTTATCATGAACTTGGAATGCATGGAATCTCTTGGAAAACTCAATACAATCATGGATCATAGAGGGCCAGAAGTACCGTAGTCTCCAGATCTGATGGGACATCTTTGGCCCAGCCTGGTGGGCACCGTAAGAACCAGCATGAACCTCTTGCATGACATGAGTAATCTTGACTCCCTAAATTCAACGGAGGGGAACACCATCGAAACCATGCTTATAGAGGATCCACTCAAGACTGGGACCACTCTGGAGGGTAAACTACAGTGAGCGGTGTTAGATTCACTCGCGCTAGGCCCGATCATCCCAGAGGAAACCTTTTTGGAGATACTCGAATAAAGGTTCCCTCAAGTTAAGAGTCGTCTCAACCACTACATCTGAAGAACCTGGGGCTCCTGGCATAGAGGATCTGGTGGTAAGATGGATTACCCGCAGGCCATCATCATCCTCTGAGATGATGGGGGCAATGAATCTCTGGTGTGCCACATGTATAATCAGATCATCCTTCTTGGGTTCTGCAAGTGATGCAACTAGGCCGGACAAAGCGTCTGCTCGACCATTCTGTGACCGAGGTACATGGGTAACCTCTGGCCGAGAAGGGAACTGGGCCATTATATGGAGGGTTCACTCCAATAATGGCATGAGCTCTGGCTTTCTGACAACATAGTCACCATTGACCTGCTTTATGATTAGTTCATAATCCCCATTAATGTGCAAATGGGGAACATCGAAGGGCTAGTTCAAGGCCAGTGATTAGAGCCTGATTCTCTGCCTCATTGTTGGTGCATCCTTATGACAACAGGAATGAGTAGGGTAGAACATATTGCGCCGGTGTGATGAAAACGATACCCAGAGCCACTCTGATGAGCATAGGATCCTTGAGCCTCCTACTGGTGGGGGCTCCGTGAGGCACTATCGAAGTGCATTTTCCAACATGAAATGACATGATCGACTAAGAGGATTGCCTCATCAAGAAAAATCCAGGTCCATGAATTGATCCACGGAGGTCGGATGGGTAGTTAGGAAGTCTGCCAATGCCTACCCCTTGATAGCCTTCTAAGGCACGGACCAGATGTTGAAATGCGGGTGGATCACCACCCACTGTGCTAGTTGGACAGTCAACATGGGGCTATTCAGAATGTACTTCAGTGGGTCTACCCGAGAGACCAACTATACCTCGTGGTACTGTAGGTAATTCCGTAATTTCTGTTTTGAAAACACGAGCACAAGGAATCTCTTTTCGTTGGGGGAGTACCTGGTCTCCCTATTGAGAAGTATGAGGCTGAGGTAGTAAAGGTTGTTCTATGTCCCTTCATTGTTCTTCTAGGCGAGCATGGCACCGAGAGACTGCCCTAGAGCGGTCACATAAAGGACCAGCGACTTTCTAGAAATGGGTGGCATCAGGACCGAAGGCTGGAGTAGATACTGCTTGATTTCCTCAAAGGTGGCCTGACACTCTTCATCCCATTCATAAGAAGAGCCTTTCATCATGACATGGGAAAAGGGCTTATAATTTCCATCCATATTCACAATGAATAGGTTTATATAGGCTAGGAGGCCTTGAAGACCTTGAAGATCTTGAATATTACTCGAGGGAGGCATCTGGCGGATGGATTTGATCTTCTCTGGGTTGATCTCGATGCCTCAGTATCTGACAAAAAAGCCACGAAACATCACGAAGGTGACCCAACAGGCACATTTAAGCGGGTTCATCTTCAGGTAGCGGGAATGGAAGAAGTCATGCACTTTTTCATGGTCTTTGAGATGGTCCTGGAACTGGCGATATTTGACCACCAGATCGTCCACATAGCACTCTACTAGTGTTCCGAGAATTGGATTGAATATGTGGTGCATGGCCCGCTGATAGGTAGCACCTGCATTTTTGAGGTCGAAGGGCATAAACTGGTAAAATAAAGTACCTTGGGGGGGTGAAAGAGGTGGACTCCTCATCTTCGGGGGCCATCTGGATATGGTTGTACCCAGAATACCCATCCATGAAGAAGAGGTCTTGGAACCCGGCCGTGTCATCAATCAACAACTCTGTCACTAGGAGGGGAAAATCATCCTTCGAATAGTGGCGGTTGAGATCGTGGAATTCAATGCATACTCTGATATGCCCATTCTTCTTCATGACTGGCACAATGTTGGCCAAGCACTTGGGGTAATGGACCTCTGTGAGGAAGTTGGATTTGATAATCCTGTCAACATCAGCCTCAACCACGGCTCCGTGGGAAGGGTGCATCTTTCTGGGAGGCTTCTTGAACTCGCGATGGTTTGTCGGGAGACGTAGGCGGTGGACGACTACCTGGGAATCTAGTCCTGGAATCTCGTCGTAACTCAAGGAGAACACATCTTGGTGCTGCTTACAGAATTTCACATACCAGTGCTGCTCCTCGAGGGACATGGCGGCACTGATCAATGTGGGTCTCGGATCTGCCTCGCTACCAAGGTTCACCTATACCAGTTAATTGACCGTGGTAGAGAAGCCTTCTTCAAAGTAAGGGGGAGCACCCTCTCGATCCTTTTCTCCACTTGTAGAGGGATCCTCCATGGGGGGATTCACTTTCGGGCCACCAGCCTCTGATGGGGGGCATGTTTCGGCCTAGGCAGCAGTGGTCATCACATCAGGAGACTCATCCTCCACTAAGACCATAGCGATGATAGAATTTTATCCAATCTCATCCGGTCTTTGGCCCCAGGGGCCACGCTAGATAAAATCAAAGCAGTAGTGGCATGTCAGATTGAGCCGGTTGATTCCAGCCTGGCAGAAGAGACACGTATGACATACCACCATTGGCATGAGCCTGATTTCCCGGCACCGTACAGGGTTGGAGGTTCTGGGATCACTCGATCCTGATTGGTGTAGGAGTACAAGGTGATTTTCCCCCGTCACATGTACCTAGGGATATGCGTTCCTCTTGTACCTAAAACAACAAAACACTACCCCATGTCTGGGGTCTTGGCTTCCAACTGAGGGATTGGGAAGATGTAGGCGCTATCCAGACCTGCCAAGGGATCACTTGTGACTGGGGCGGGTTCAACCTCATTTGCCAGAATTTGCTTATCCTTGCTCTTGTAATAGTCAGCATCCAGATAGCGGGCTTCACAAGAGGAAAATGGAGAATCATCTCCTTGGTGAATGCCTACTCGACCATTGAGGAAGTATTTGAGGAATTGGTGATATTACGAAGGGACTGCTGCATGCAAGTGGAGCCATGGCCTATCCATCAATGTGTTGTACGCAGTGTCCTGGGAGACAAATATGAATTTGGTACTGGAAATTAATCCACCAAACTAGATCTTCAAATGGATCCTGCTGACCGAGGTCTGCTCGGTCCTGTCACATCCCTGAATAAGGATGTCATTGGGAGTTAGATCAGCCTCAGACAACCCCAGCTTCCACAATGTTCAAGTCGTGATTAGGTTAATCATAGAACCCATGTCAACAAGATAGCGGAATACTTCCATGCCGCTAAACTGGCCAGTGATGTATAGTGGACTAATGTGCACCTGTATATGAGGGTCTTAATCTTCACCAGAGAATGAGATAGCTTCCTGGAACTCAGCGTTCTCAATTTCCTCGGCGTGGAAGGCTTATGAAGCTACTAGCTCCGCCTCAAATTCGAGGGGGCTCTTTAGGGCCTCGGAAAGTTTCTAACACATGTCTGATGACAGGAGAAGATCCTAGAGGATATAAATCCTCATTGGAATTATGGAAAGTTGTTTTAGAACATCATACTTTCATGCCAGATGCGAGCCTCTGCTTACTGGAGGCCACACTGCAGTTGGAGGCACGGCAGGCCCTGCCGGCTGGGCTGGCGGCTGGCTGGTACTGAGTACATCCCACTGCCTACTAGTAGATTCTTGGTGAATAGTGGCCGGATGAGAACCATACTACTAATATTGGACTGTAGTAGGGCGAGACTGGCTATGGTGCGGACGAGGAAGCTATGCCTGATCTAGTTGCACAAACAACAGTGGAGGTAGATCTGAGGGAACCAGATGATGAGGTTGCGTGTGATGAGCTCTGTACTAGACCTGTAGTATAGATTTAGTATCATTCACGACCTGGATGAATGTTCCCAATGATGTTCCTTGACGACCCATGTGGTCGCGGTTCCGCTGACATTGGCGTCGGCTGGGGACATTGTGGATGTTCTGCTGGCATTCCCCCTTGTCGGGAGTCATATAGGGATTTAACAACTCCAAAGTATTAACCGAAGTGTACCCCTGACTGTCGCTTGACGAATAATCCACCACTGGGCAGATTCTGGGAGGGATCCCCATCTTAGGGGGCATGAAGTTACTGAAATTGCGGGATGACGACAACATTGGTGGAGTCCGCTGCTTCTTCTTGCGTCGCCGCTGCTTTCTCTTCTGGGAAGAGGCATACTGAGATGATGACGTAGAGGCGCTGGCTACATATTATGAAGGATCTAGCTAGTTCAGGAATTCATGAATAATACCATGGTCATGGGTGACTGTTTTATTATCCATCCAGTCATCGTACTTCTGGGACCCGCAGTTGGGAACCTGCTGCCACTCGTCTTCGTCGTTGCTACCACTTTCTGAACATAAAAAGACACCTGCCACTTGTGTCGGGGTCAGGCCCAATATGACTATGTCGTTATTGACCTTGTCTTGAAGCCATTTTCTAAACACATGTAACTAATTGAGGGTGTGCCCCCGGATCTGATGATAGTGGAAATAGTTGGGGCGATCGGTGAGATTCGCCTCTACCGGCCTTCTACACTCGGGTAAGCGCACAATCCCCTACTCTAGGGAACGATGGAAGTAACCGAGGGCCTGATTCTCATTGAATGAGAATGTTTGGTGCCTTCTTTCCAGATAGGGGTCTATGAAAGCCTGGCCCTGACAAGGGGCCAGAGGGGCCTACCGAGGAGGCGTAGCCTGATTGTCCCGCCTAGGCGGTTGTGGCGCGTTTTCTCGGGGGAACATGTCGATTAAGAGGCGGTCGCTGCTGGGTAAGTGGTTGTGCCTGAGGCGGAGGGACTCTGTGAGGCTGCAAATTTGGTGCTACCGGCAACAACTCTCGCTGCTTGGGGGCTTCTATCTGGGCCACTACAGCGAGTTCGGCTTTGGCAGCCCTCCTCGTGGGGATCACAGGGGGCAGCAGACGCGCCTGACTATCCTACTGCAGAGCTTCCTCGAGGTGGTGGGCCTTATCTATGAAATCTCGGAACCCTCTAGGGTAATTCTGGTTGATCAAGAAAAGAACCAATTTTGTTTTTACATTCTCTATGCACATCCTCAGTAATTGCTCATTGGGAAGTGGCATGTCAAGGCAGTATGTGATCCCCTTCCACCAGGCGATGAAGTCCGCGACTCGCTCATCAGGCATTTGTTTGCACTTGGAGAGTTCTGCGATGCCAGTCTTTCACGTGGTAGAAATGAACTGTTATATGAATTTCTAGTGAAGATCCTCCCAGCCGGTCACCAATCCAATAGGGAGCTGGCTGCACCAGAAAATCACAGGTCCCTCCAATGTCTGGCCAAAACCTCAGAGCTTGGCATATTTTTGTTGTGCTGGGGTCCCCAACATGGGGCCACACCTGGATGAAAAGTGGGAAAGGTGCTGTGGAGGGTCCTATTTCCCATTAAAGGGTGTGAAAGTGGGATTCCCAAAACCCCAGGGTGTAGGCATGTCATCCACCCATGCGGGATATGACTTTCCATTAGGTGGGACTGCCACCTGCCACGTTTCCAACGCCTCGAGGCGGGTTATGAGTGCCGCTATAGAATCATCCAGGTGGGGGTCCTGGGCCTGACGAGTATCCCCAACCACGAGTGCGTTTTCGGCCTCTTCGACATGGTAGACGGCTTCAACGGCTCATGGAACGACCGGCTGAACGGCCCATGGGGCAGCTGGGGGAACCCAGGCTGGATTCCTCGGATTCCCTCACCGTTCAGGAGGGTTTGGTGAGACGTATCGCGCCCTCTTACCGTGATCTCTGGATTATGCCCTATCCGTAGGAGTGGTATGATCAGGGTTTCCCAAAGGCATCTCGCTGGGGGGAAGTTGTTCCTGCCCATGTTTCCCCGGCTTAGGATCACCATAGTCTGGTCAAATCTCTATAGCGCGCTCGGACAGGAGTTGATCGACCAGCCTCTTTTGCTCAGCGAGCTATTGGCGCAACGCGGCCTTCTCGGGGACTTCGTCCGTCTTCTGTAACAA
Organism: Viscum album; assembly: GCA_963277665.1. Classification (NCBI taxonomy): domain Eukaryota; kingdom Viridiplantae; phylum Streptophyta; class Magnoliopsida; order Santalales; family Viscaceae; genus Viscum; species Viscum album. The sequence continues at coordinate 1,367,106,800 of OY728162.1, read as the reverse complement.
AGCGGAAGGGTTAGAGTGCTTGACCGTTCTGACATTCTCTTTACCCTTACCGGCATTCCGACTGAGTACCAGCGACTCGGTGGGCACAGGGAGGCCTAGAAGGCTCCTCTAATGACGAGTAATCCTTCATGATGGGTCCAACAGTGGAGGTACACCCTCTGTGGGTAAGTCTCCATCGGGAAACTCCATCTCGTCTTCCTTGTCCACTATGTCAGCCATGTGGACCGCAACCCTCCTTGGGGAAATTTCCCCAATGTCACATAATGAGACGGGCTGCCGCCAGATATAATTGAAGAGGAGGGCGACATACTATCCCCAGCCACTGACTTGCACATGGGGGGTAGCCTCCCTTATAATTTTGTTTAGTACCTTAATACTCTGAACGCACTACTACTGGAGGGCCTCGCGACGACCTAGTGACTTAGGGCAATGGGCCACCGGGAGTGTGGCCAGATCGAATAGACGTCAATACTCGCTAATTTCTTCAAAATTCATTCGTCTCCATGGATACACTGCCCGATAATAGCGAAGATGGAAGTGTGCCGTCCATAGGGTTTGACGGAAGCACTCGACTTCTTCTGGGGTGAGGAATTCCGGCGCACGAAATTTTGATGCTGCCGCCAGCCAGAACTTCTCGGGGAAGTGATCCGCTGCGATAATGTTCCATAATCTCTTGGGATCGGATTCAGGGTCTGGCCCCGCATAGCCCGACTCATCAACTAGAGGTGACTGAGGAACCAGTAGCGGTACTGAGGTGGACCGATGGGACTGTAAACTGGGCAGCTGAGAATACAGCGAACGAGACGACTGTCTGCCGAATTTCATGCCATCCTCAAAATAGTGTAATGACCTGACCTCTACGTCACAGTACGACATGCTGATATCCACGACTTATGATGCAGGGATCGCGGTTAATGACGATGGGTCACGCTATTGCTCAACCGTCATTGGTCTCCAAAATAGCTCTATGTGATCTCTGGTCAAGGTAGAGGGTGCTTTTGGTGATGACGGTGGTGACTGCACGGTCGGAACCTGTGGGACTCCCAAGATTTCATCCTCCTGTATGTACCTACGGAGAGAGGCTGGAATCCGGTGGACTTCACATTCTGGAAGGATGAGGACACCACATCTTGTTCTTGCACCGGTCCTTGACATGGAGGACCGAGGGGAGTGTTCCAATGCTGAGTCGTATTCTGCTGTAGAATCCAAGAAGCGGTCCGGTTTGATCTTCGTTCGGGCCTTCCTAGGAATCTTCTTGTGGTGGTGATGACCTGCCTTCCTGCCCCTAGGTGGCTCCTCGGGACAAGGCTGATTCCTGACATGTAATCTTGGGGCCACACCGGTATCAGGGCGGAGAGGAATTCAACTTGTGATATCTGGGGTGCGAGGAGAACCAGGAAAAATGTTGAAGGGGACATGGGGAGGACCTCCATGTAAAGAACATGAGCGGGCGAATCCTCCATCAGAACCGGTAGGATCATGGGGAGGACCTCCATGCTTGTTGCAGGTGGAGAGAGGCTGACCGTCACCCCTTTGGTTGACATGGTGAGGAGGACCATCACCAGATTTGGAGATAACAAAGGGAGGATCCCCACATCGGAGAGGGACCAGATGGGAAATGTCTTCACATCGACGGTCGGAGGTAGGAGGAATTCCATACCCGATGTGGTGGGCATAGGAGACGCTTCCATGCCGAGTGTCACTGCCACGGGGCATGTCTTCATTCGGGTTGGCGGTGGCACATGGAATACCTCCATGACAAGCTTCAAAGTGGGGAAGTACCATGCTCTAGGTGGTTGTGGTACAAGGAGGACCTCCGCATGGGATGGCATCACCACTGGTTGGATCGCGGCAATCACCACTCAGACCTGCAACCCACGAAGTCGACCCAGCTAGCCCGTGGGGTTGTTGGGGCCTCGATCCCGGTTGGGCATAGGAGCGCCCTACTCAGTGTGGGTAGAGAATTTATGATATGTGTCGGTGGTGGCTCGAGCCATAGTATCTGTCGACGTTAACACCCCTTGGCGGGCGTCCTCAGCTTGGGCCCAATGCTGGCGTCGGGTCAGGCGAGCCGGTGTGGGTGGTGCAGGCGCATAGCCTACCTGTTCCTCTGGCAAGCCCGGCCGGCGGAGATGATGCAGCCAGGTGGGGGCCCTTTTTTGGAGCCCTTGAATTGGGACACTGACTGGGCTGAGCTGGACTTCACCCACCCCATCTGCGTAAGGCAGGGAGTCGTCAAGGCATTCCGGCGACAGGCTCCCAATATGATTGAACATTGGGGTGGGGAGTAGGGGCTCCCTACATAGCCCTCAAGGGCGGCGTTGAAGGCGGGGCCTGGAAGCCTCCAGTCTTAGGTGGTCCATATCCCGGTTTTTTATTATTCACTCCTCCTCGTAATGGCGTACGAGGTCATTAATCACCCTTCATTGGATGACTTACGATGGGGAGATAGAGCGTGGGCACCCCACGTTCGTGGATGCAGTCGTCGTTGTGGCAGTAGTGGAGCCATGCAGAGCGGTTGTGCTAGTGTTTCCCCTGCCCATGTGTAGGTGGGTGGATGGTGATCGTCTCCCTATAGCAGCAACCTGATTCTTGGGAAGAAGGGAGATTAACTCATCAGTAGTGTATGTAAAAGAAATCGACAACTAGTGCCCCACCTCCATTCTGTCTTTTGTGGCCAATAAGAGGGATCCATGCCGACAACGCTTAAGAACGGAATTACCAATGTTATACTACCCCAACTTCTGGTGAGTTTCTCGCCAGGCCCTCTATAAGCTTGGAAGGACCCGATGACGGATAGCTAGATCTGGTGACATGTCAATCTACTAAGGTATCGAGCACTACTAGTATATATATTGAGGAGAAGATGATCATGTTGGGTTCAACATTTTTTTTCCAATGCTTTCACTGGGGCACACACATCCATCTATGGAGGACGCGCGACTGTTGCCCCACATTCCCGCTTTCCAAATGCGGGGGGCATCCATTCCTTATTCAGGGACGTTTTCTCCTTGATCAAAATGATATGATGGGATGTCAGTTCTTCCTTCTGGGGATTCCTCCTCAGAACTCGTCACCTAGTCCGGGTCTCCCTCATAGATTTAATACGTTGTTCGTGAAACTCTTCCCAGTTCCATGTTTCCATGGATGCCGATTAATTACACTGCTTCTGTCCGGACATTCCAAGGCGTCCGGTCAGGGCAGCAACCACTAGTTGGGGGAGTAGTCACGTCGATGCATCATTAACATGTCAAAACACTGGGGAATTGGCGTGTCGGTCCTTTTTCCCTTATTATATTGCTTCTAGAGGTCACGGAAGCCTGAGGAATCCCACATCGAGAATGGGGAATCATATGCCATAGGCGTGTATATGAGGCTTTCCTTAGCTTCCTACGTTTAACACGGGGTATGCCGTAAGTTTAACATCCAACGGAGACAGATCAGGCTGATCAGAAAACTAGACGGAGTAGATCAGATTGAGGAACGCCCTTGAGGGAACATTGATATCGGAGCCAGCCCATGGGCAGCTTCCCGCATGCTGTGGATGGGAATGGGGTGGCATGATCTCACCGGGATGTGGCAGCGCAGATGAAAATCTGGATGAGTGATGGAAAGCTACACAGAGTGGAGGGGGAATGAAATGGTACCATCGTGGAAATGATAGTAGTGATGGGATTGAGTCTTGAAGAGACTTCCTATGTATCACCATGGCAGGGAATCAAAGTCTGTATAGTCCGGTTGGTGATAACCGACGTGAAGGGGGTCAGAACGACCAACAGTTGATGGGATTGAACCTTAGGGAGGCTTCATACGTACCATGCCTTGACATGGATCAAATTCCATGTAGTTCAGGATGGGGGCTTGGCACACCGACATGGAGGCGGTCAGGACCAATAGTTGGCAGGGTTGAACCTCATAAGGCTTCCTACGTACCATACCTTAATATGGATCAATGTAAACGTAGTTCAAAATGGTTTTGTGGTGGCTTACACTCGAGTCTGCCCATGGTGGTGGGTGAACTAATGTGAATGAGGTCGGAACGATGGGGTGTTGGGATTGAACCTCATGTGGTTTCCTACGTACAATGAGTTGACATGGATCAAAGTCCCCACAGTTTGAGATGGTTCATCAATGGACCGACTTGATGATGGACCCTTGTCCGAAGGAAGATAGGCTTGAACCTCGTGAGGCTTTCTACGTACCATTCCTTGACATGGATCAAAGTTCACGTAGTTCATGTTGAAAGGGGGGAGTTGAACTGACATGAAGGTGTCTTAGAAAAACTTCATGGTAGGGTCAAAACGGCTTACCGCTAGATTGGGATGTAGATTAACGTCATGCGGGACGAGGGCATGTCCGAGAACCGATGTGAATAAGGACCATGAACCAGGTGGATGGTGGGATTGAACCTCAAGAAGGCTTCCTACGTACCATATGCCTTGACATGGATCAAAGACCCTGAAGTTCATAATGGATGTGGGTGTTAGCGAACCAAAATGAAGAAGGAACTTGGTCCAAAGGGTGTCGGGATTGAACCTCAGGAAGACTGCCTATGTAACATGTCTTGACATGGATCAAAGTACACATAGTTTGGGAAGGGTTTCATCAGTGAACCAATGTGAAGATGAACTCGGGGGTCCACTGGTGGCGGTCTTGAACATCATGGAGGGTTCCTACATACCACGCCTTGACATGGATCAATGTCCTCGTAGTTCGGGTGTGCAGTTTAACATCATCCGAGATGCGATGCAGTTTAACGTCATGCGGGACAGGGTGCATTTGAGGCTTACACTCTGAGGTGGCTCAGGGTGTGTCATGGTCGGTCCTCACTCTAAGACAATGAGATTCATGCTCGGTTTGAGAAACAAAAGGTCGCAGGGACCTGACGATCACGTCGCGAGGGGTGCGTTCGTGGGAAGCAAAGAGGCGCTTATTCGTTAGGCGGCCCATGGTGGGGGACTTCCTCCAGGATGGAGGCCCGAGGGTGAAAAAGCAAAGTTGGAGAGGGATTTGGGACCAATGAAAGGAGGTTTGTCATTCCCTATCACACCCTCCACAAGCCCCGGAAGTGGGAATGCACGGAGGTGCATGGGTGCAACCTTCTGCAAGAAGTATTAGGGGCTTAGACCGAGATGTCCGCCCTTCCCCCATGGAAAAACACCACTCCCAGAAGGAGGATATCAACTCCTGTGGTCCAGAATGAGGATATCATCACATGTGGAGGCCAGGGGCGTGAAGAATGTCCAAGGTGGGGAGACCCCGCGTGAGAGGCATGGGGCAGTATCACAGTTTAACGTTTTGTGTTGAGGACAAGGGTGCTTGGAAACTTAACATCCTGCAGCTCGGACGAGGTAGGTTTACTCCACACCTCTAGGACATACATGACTGGTACCCTCTGCTCCTTGGGGGAGGGAAGGTACAAGCAATGTCATGTAGAAGGGGGTCACAAAGCGAACCATCGAGGTGTCCACATTTGCGTGGCTATGCGAAAGAAATTTCCATTAGCATGCCTATGCGAATAAGCATTAGGAGAAGCAACACCATGGGTGGTATCATCCTGGGGAATTTGAAATCACATCGTGAAAACCTGGAGGGTCACACGGGAGAAGGAATTTCCAAGAAGAGGGGTCCACAGGTAGGGGCCTTGTGGAACTCGGTTACTCTGTGTAGTGGAGGGAACTTGTGAAGGGGTGTGCTTCGCGAAGTGGGGTGCCTTAGCCTTAGCATGGGGCAGAAGTGCAAATGTGAGGTGCTACGCGAAGTGGAAGGGTGTTCCCGGAGAACTGCCTCGCAGATCATAGATTCCTCATGAAGCGATGTTCCGTGAAGCAATGTGCTACGTGAAGTATAATGACACAGCCTTGGCATGTGGATCACGTGTATAAGAGGTGTGTTTCGCGAAGCATTAATGCTTCATGACAACCTGGGTCCCCTTGGGGATCCCCTTCCTTCGAGAACGCCCTTAGGCTTTGCGAAAGGAATCCCTCTCAGAAGAGGGGCTCAAAACAAGACAAGGTGGAGGCCTCTCGTGAAACAAAAATACCTCACGGAGCTCATGATTCACAGAGAAAAGAGTGATTCACGATTTGGGATTTGAGAACATGAAAGGTCGGATTGTCCGTCCCTTGGGGATCAGGGGGACCTTGTTGTTTATAGGCAAGAGGTTCCATAAAGCATAGCTCACACGGCGTGAACGGGGCTTTGGTTGCTTCGCGACGGGCCGTGAACATCAACCGAGTTTGCGAAGAGATACCGTCTCCTTTTCTTTGCGGCGGATTCGTGAACGTCAGGGGCGTTCACGGAGAGGTACCAACTCCTTTTCTTCATTGAAGATTCATGAACGTCAGGGGAATTCGTAGAGAGGTACCACCTCTTTGATTTACGGCGGGTTCATGAACGTCAGGGGCGTTCGAAGGGCATCCTGCCTCTGGTGCTTCGTGGCTGTCACGTTGCTTAGGGGGGCTCCGCGTCGTGGCTTCGTGGGGCAGGGCGTAGGGCCCCCTCTTCTTCTCTCTTTTCATCAAATATTTTGGCGCCAACAATGGTAGAAGAAGAGAAATCAATATAAAACTACTAAAAAAATAAGATTTTAATAGCATTGTCTTTTATCACCAATAGCAATGAGTGCTCATAAAGGGTACCATTTATCAGTGTCTTTTAAGCACTGATAAAGGGAAACCTTTATCAACGCTTTTCTATAACACGGATAAAAATTACCTTTTATCAGTGATTTATTTTTAGCACTGATAAAGATCCCAAATAAAATATAATGATTTAAAAAATAAAAATAAAAATGTGTAAATTAAGAAATTATTAAAAAATATATTAATTCAATAAATATTTGTAAAAATGAATAAATTTTGTATATTATAGATAAAGTATAAAAACTAATAAATAGTATATATTAAATATATAGATATGTAAAATGAATAATACTCAATAAATAATCAAATTAAAATTAAAAAAATATGTTAAGAAAAATATTAAACATTTTATTAATTAAATAATTATTGATAAATATTAATAAATTTAATATACATATATATTATTAATATTAATAAATAGTATATATTGAATGTTGATAAAGGTACATGTACATATTATTTCTTAAAAATTGATTTATATAATATAAAAAATTTACGTTTTATATCAAATTCGACATAGATTTAGTGAAGAATGGTTTATAAATGAAAATTAATATGAATTAAAAAAATTGTCTAATTACATTGAGTAATTAACATAATTGAATGTGGTAGGATTTTTCGATTCCAAATATATCAAACATGTTTTATATTCATTTCACATATATATACGTAATTAATAAATTTCGATATACAAAAGACACACATCAATATTTAAATAATTAATGAAATCTTATATTGATACACATTCACCTAATATTTATGAAATTTAATAAAATTTTAGTATTAATTTTATAATTTCATTATAACATGATACATTTAATATATTATATATTTAATTGGTATGTCTTATTTATTTATTTTTATTTTTAATGTCGATAGGTATTAATATATTTTTAATAATTTATTTTGGGAATTTAATAATTTTCTATATTTTTTTTGTATATAGTTATTTACTGTGTTATAATATTTTCAATATGAATTCATATTTATTTCAATATATATATATATATATAAATTTAATAATATATATTTAATTAATAAAATGTATCAATTTTTTCTATACTTTTAAATTATACTCATTTTTAATTATTCATTTTCACTAATTTTTAACATGCGTTCATTTAAGATTATATATTCATTAATAATGTTAAATTTATATTTTCAAATAGCTTTAAATAAATATATTTATAAATGTATATTTACCATACTTAAAAATTTATAAATCAATATGTATAAATAAATAAATATAATTTTTTTTCAAAAGTATATATATATTTATAAATAAAAAATTATTTATATTTAAATAATTATAAAATTTAAAGAAATTATTTTAAATAAAAAAATATATTTACTATATATATTCATATATAACTATATAAATATAAAAATGATATAAATATATATATATATATATAGCATTTTTTAAAATTATATATATAATAATTTATTTAAATAACTATAAAATTATAATTAATATATTTAAATATCAATAAATTTATAATAAATATTTTTATTAATTAATAGATTACCTATATTAATATTTATAGTTATATATATTTATTATATGTATATATAGTTGTATAAATATATATAATGATATAAATATAATTATAATTACAATATTATAATAAATATAATGAAATAATGAATATATTAACTATATTTATACTTATATATATTTATTAGATGTATTTATAATTACAAATTTATAATTTTTAATATATTTACAAATATATTCATAAATGTATATTTAATATATTTATAATGTTATATATTTATAATTATATTCACAAAAAAGTATTTATATAATAATAAATAAATTATTGTGTATTTAAGTAATTATAAAATTATAATAAATAATTAACTAATTATTTAAATATATTTACAATTTTTATTATAGTTATAATTATAAATCTTTTATCAGGGCTGAATATTTAGTGCTCACAGAGATTCCTTTCAGTAGTGCTTATTAATTTAGAATGAATAAAATGGATCATTATAAGAAATTTTTTAGAAGTTCTCATACAAGTTTCTACGGTCTATTTAATAACCCTAACCACAAGTGAATCTATTGTGATTTCACATGATATCTGTGGAAGCCACCCCCTGCCAGCGCTCCTCCTCAATGAATCCAAACTCGAATCTATTCTAAAATGAATCGAGTCTCATATCCAGGGCTTGAGTGAATCAAGGCTTGATTTATCCAAGGCCCAATCTAATACAGGCACTCACACACTATATATCTATTTCTCTCAGAAGAATCAATCTTCAATCCAAGGTGTGTTATGTTTTATCCCCCTCCTCACTCGTTTTCTTGTTTGATGACATCTCTCTGCATTTTTTGTTCATCTTCTATTGAAATTCATCATTCATCAGAACTTTCCCCTCTAGAATGAATTTATAATTTGGGGTTTTTATGCTTTTTGGTTTGTATTGACCCTTTGAGGGCTTCTCTAGCATCCTTTTAGTGTATTAAGACTTTCACACCCCGATTTCATCTATTCTAGTAGGTGACTCCATTCACATTCTTTTAAACATAGAACCCTGAATGTTTTCATCCTTTAAATCCAAGTATTTATCTTAAGTAAATTCTATTATAATTATCCATGATGGGGTTACGAATTTTTAAATGTTTTTTTAGTTTTTATTAACGTGAAAGGATATTTTCTTAAGCTGAAATGTTTTGAAATTTCTTCAATGGAAATAACGCACACAATGTTATTGTTAAAATTCAACCCATGGTTTATATTGAATAAATATAAATAGATTTCATGTTATGATTTCCTATGAATTATATTTAATTACAAATATTTTTTGATCAAGGATATCTATGAGTTAGACCGTATTTGACTAATTTTCAATATTCTTTTTTAAATTAGAAAAGAACATGGAATTATTGTTTTCATTCATTGTTTAAAATGTTTTGGATGTGTTTTAAATGGAATGTTTTATGTCTTTTATCATATTTTCAAAGGAAATAAGCTATGTTGGATATGTTTCCCCCAATTATATTAATATGTTGTGTTATATAAAAACATTAAGTAAATACCCTTATTAATTCAGATGTGAAATGTTGTTTGTTATTGTAATATGGATTGATCATGGTTCATTATGATCATCATATTTTTTATGTTATTATGAATGGGGTTCTTCCTTAAAGGATGTTCAATGGTGTGAGTGAGTTTATATTTATTTATATTTTTTAATAATTGTTTTTATTTTTTTGATATATGTTATATTATACTGTTTTCATCCACATACATGTCATCAGAAACCTTGTGTAGCTTGGTGAAATATATAGGGATGATTATTGCAGTAGTGCATAATAAAACTGGTCACTAAATAGTTCAATTTTATGGGTTTTATCCCAATTTATCTACTTATTTGTTCAGAAAAATCCCTTGATATATATTTTTTACATGGATCTGCATGTTTTTTACATGATTTTACAAAAACAGTTATTATGGTGCCATTTAATAATAGCTATCTCATAAATCATGTCTAAAAGTAATATTTTTAGACTTTACATTATACATTAAACTATAATCTTTTGACATTATGTATTCACTTCCATAATTAATAGAAATAATAGGAATTTGAATATTACATAACATAAAATCCATTAATAAATTTTTGATTCATTTTTGTTCTATTCTATATGTTGTTAAATATTGAAATTATAGTTATAATGTCGAATGTGAACTGACTGTTTATTTCCAACCCCATAAATGAAATAATATTTAAGAGTAAATATCCATCCAAATTAGGATTGATAATATCCCATGAAGGTATTTCAAGTTCAATTAGTGAATAATTAATATAGTCAGTCAATAATTATAAAATAAAATTATTTTTTTGCCTTCTTAAAGCATAAAGAATGTCTAATTAAACATTTCCAATGATCCAAAATACAATTAATTGAATATCATTTCATTTGACAAACCAAAAATGTGATATTTGGTTTATTATATTATATCACACACATTAAAGAACAAATTGAATTAAAATTTTCATGTTGTGCTAAGACATGTCTATGTTAGTAAAAGGATAATTCTAGATTAAAATGGAGTATTTTCATCTTTTAAACCGATAATATCAAATGCATTCAACATATTAACAATATAATGAGACTGATAAAAATAATATCCCCCACAATGTATTCTTACGTTAATAATAAGTATAGTATCTATTAATATAATTTTATTCATTTTAATCATGGGGGATAAATATTTATTCATCTCATTAATATTGGTTATGTTATTTTCAAAAATTAATAACTCACCAACATAGATAAAAATAACAACATATTATTACTTTATGAAGATTAAAAAAGTACACTTATAAACATTATTTTGTAAAAATCCATTAGATAAAATAATAGAATCATACTTCTCATGTTGTATAGGTGTTTCTTTAAGACAATAAGCCTATGTAACTAATTTACATACATTATTTTAAATATATTTTATACAATACCATCCTATTATTCCATGTACGTTTTTAATTTAGTATTCCATTTAAAAATAATGTTTTGACATCTGTTTAAAAAACACACAAATGATTTATCCATTTTAAAGATAAATAATATCCTTATTTACAAAATTTAAACTAAAGGAATATAGGTATCAAAATAACCAATCCATTCAATTTTATTAAAACCTTTGATTACCAATATTGCTTTAGAAACATGAATTTTATCATTTCTTTCATACATTCTTCTAAATACACATTTACAACCAATATGATTTTAATATTTTCTATATTTTGTATTGATACACGTATTATTTATCATAATAAAATATATTTCATCATTAAATGATAATTTCAATAAGGAACATATTTTTGTGGAAATTCTTATTCATAAACATGATATCATCATCTTTGGTTAGCACCATTGGATATTTTTGTAGAATATTATTATGTTGATCTCTATCAATAAGAAACATTATGGATTTGAAGTATATAAATTCATGATATGGATGTTTCTTATTTCATGTTCTTGTACTCTATTTAGGTTAAACTCAAGAATCACCATTATTCTTTTACATTATATCATTACTAGATGAAACAATAGATATATGTCTAAGAGGAACAATTTTGATTTAATTGTCTTTATAAAGTTTATTCTTAAAAAATATACAAGTATACATTGAAAAATTACATTAGATTCTATATGTATTATTCTATATGATTTATTTTTATTTTACAATGGAAAAACCTATTTTATTGTTTCAATATTCAATTTAGTTATTGTATCAATATAAGCTCTGAAAAAAATACTAAAAACACCCATTATTTTAGATAAGAAAGGTTTGGTGTCATCCTCATGAACTTTATCTCCTAAAAAATTATTACTGAATTTTGTTACATGAGACTCATCCCACATCACTTCTATGTTGGTTGAACTAATCTGACCAGTAGTAATCCAAAACGATCAGTAGTAGTCGGTACGAGATAATTACTTCTTAGAGTTGTTTAGGAAACAAGGATGGATGTCCCCAAGAGCTGGGCTATGAGTGTCAAAGAAACAATTCAATAATAAATGTTCAAGATATGAATCTAATAAGGGTGAAATTATTCTATAACTTTCACATTTGGTTGAATTTAGTGGATAATAGCTACCATAGTTGAGTAATTTTTCTATTAAATTAAATTTCCTATTTCTGTTAAAGCATACTGAAATTATTTGAAATAATTCATTGTTGGTATTCGCTTACTAGAATTATCGAATAACTATCACCTTTGGTAATGAAATTCTTATGTGTATTTATTTCTTAATTATGAAAAAATGAATATTTAATGAACCTGATAAGATTGATAGGAATTGAAAATCGATGCATGATAATATTTCAAAAAAAGAGTATGAATATGATGTTATGGAGTTCCTCAAGTCTGTAATAGAACATTCATATGACACTTCTCAAATTCATTATCCATGTTTATGTGGTTTTTATTCAAGGAATATAAGTTTTTAAGTGTTTGAAGAAAATTTTACTTATCATAGAATAGATCAGAGCACTAAATGTTGGACATAACATGGGAAAATATAAACTTACACACCAATGGGGATGATACTCTTGTTTATGGATCATTTTATATAAATTCTAGTGTAAATGATGATAGAGATCACAAGGAAAAAATGAAAATGGTAATTGAATAAGACTTTATTGGTTTTACAACATTCGTTTTGAACATAAGTAGATGTTCTAAGAGACCATTATATACCAGTTGTACTAAATACACAACATTGGTCTCTATATTGATGTTATATAATTTGAAATTTGGTAGTGGATAGAGCGACACTAGATTTAAAGAACTACTTGGTCTCATAAATGACATGATACCCAAAGAAAATGAACATCCTTGTAAAAAATGACACTAAAGGAATTCTATGTTCAATGGGAATGATATCTAAAAATACATGCTTGTCCAAATGACTGCATATTGATTTTCAGTGACAACTGATCACTCATAAAATTCCCTAATTGTACGAGAGAATGATACAAGAAAAATGAATCAAGTCCATCGAAAGATATATGGTACATCCCAATAATTCCATGGTTTAGAGGACTATATTGATATTAGGAAACCGCATGATAATTTACATGGAATGAAGATACAAGAATTTGATATGGTAAACCATTACATCTAGTAGATTATCCTCAGTGTAATATATTTGATTACATGTATCTTGAAATTGGAAATGAGATCAGAAAATTTCACCTTGTGTTATCTATAGATGAAATTGTTCCATTTGGAGTACATAGTAGAACTCATATTATATGGGCCATCATGTTGTTAAATTATACGTTTCCATCATGGTTATGAATGAATTGTAAATACATTATGTTGTATCTTATTATATCTAGACCAATTCAACCCAATAATGATATTGATGTATATTTGGATCTAGTGATCAAAGATCTGAAATTGATGTGGGATACTGGTGTTACACTGTACGATTCTCATAGAAGTGAAGAATTTCCATTAAGGTCCATGTTGTACGAGATGATAAATGACTTTCCTACATATGTAAATTTATCAGGATATAAAATTAAAAGAATATTGGGGTGTCCAATTTTTGAATAATGAACACACTATATTTGATTGAAACAATCCTTGAAGATTGAGTTTTTAAAAAATTATAAATTTTCACCTTGACAACATATTTAATGATCTTGGATGAAAAAAATCAATGGGAATATTGAACAAGGTAAAACAACATCTCAGCTAATGGGTGATCATCTATTAAATAAATTAAATGTTATTAGAACATTTTTTGGTAAACTAGTTTCGAAAATACATATGAAATATGGTTGAGGGAAGTGATCAATTTTAATTGAATTACTGTATTATAATTGTTTAATGTAATACATTTTCATGATGTCATGAATGTAGAAAAAAAATATATTTGATAGTTTTATTTGAACATAACTAAATGTTCCTAGAAAAAAATGAAATCAAGGCTAGGGTGGATATGATTGACCTGGTGAGAACGAAATATTTCTCACTGGGGAAGGATAAGGGGGATATTCTTCTTCATCTATCTGCTTACACTCTATACAATATAAGAAAAAATACAATTTTTTATTTTTGATAATAGTTTAAAATTTCCAGAGGGGTATTCATAAAATATTTAGAATTTCACGTAAATGACTAATTTTATTTTATAGGGAAGAAAATAACATGGTTGTATTGTTTTGATGGAATATTTGATTCCTATTTGATTATATTGTATTCTACCAAAAAATGTATGACATATTTTAATCATAATTTTATTATTTTTCAATGAAATATGTCATAATGTTATAAACCTGATGGATATTCCAATTAGGAATAAGAAGGTTTCAGTCAAATAATGTGAATACGGTATGTACTTACCACCACCATTCCTCAATATAATATTCCACCTAATGGTTTACTTGGTCATATTGGATTATAAATATGGTAATATCCATTACAAATGGATAAAACCATTGAACAATATATAGATATTTTGAAAGGGTATGTCAATAATCAAAGTCGGATTAAAGGTAGTATGGGGGAATGATATATTTTTGGTCATTTACTTAAGTTCTATACCAATTACCTATCATTTGTTGATAGCATTAGAATCCCAATGACTCATCAAAACAGACACCTTATGGGTGAAGGGATTTTTAGAAGGCATGTTGTTACAATTACATTCACATAGCAGTATAAAGAGAACCTTTACATTTTATAAAATAGTGACTATATTGATCCAAAAATTGAATCCCACAAAATAATTTTGGATATTTGAATCCCTTTGGGGATAAATTATGGATATAAAAGACACATGATCAATAGTTTATAGGATTGTTTTTAAGATTATATTTATAAGAAGTTATCTAAAAATACAAATTCAATCGTTAAACGACTTTTATGGCTAGCTAGAGGACAAAATGTAAATGTTATATCTTAAATTGGTTTTGTAATAAATGGTTATAAATTATATATCAAAGAAAATTATGATTACAGTATGATAAAAAAATGGAGTTATGATTTTGCAAGAAGCGGTGTACATATTTCATTCTAAGGATAGAAATCCAATTTAAGAAAATATTTTATATTTTTTCATTATCATATATTTATATTAGTTGGATTATAAAACATTTCATGGGATGATTTTCCATTGAAAATGGGTTGATATTATGAGTGCAGTGAATGTTGATGAAATGGGCTCTGTGAAGGTGATTCTTAGTGTATAAGAGAAAAAGATGATTCAATCATAATGTCATCACAAGAAGTGTAC
Organism: Viscum album; assembly: GCA_963277665.1. NCBI lineage: Eukaryota > Viridiplantae > Streptophyta > Magnoliopsida > Santalales > Viscaceae > Viscum > Viscum album. Next base: position 1,367,091,383 of record OY728162.1, on the reverse strand, counting down.
ATATTTTAGGTATATTATCTAGAAAAAAAATTTGTTCGTTATCATGCTGGAAACTAAAACAACTGTCAGTTCAGAAGAAAATTAAATCGATGATGACCCTTGTCTTGGGAGACCACAATCAGTTCATGTCATTCCCATGTAGAAAATGACTTGTACATTATTGGGGACCAAAAAATATCGGAATTGGATTCTCGATAGAGGATTCAAATCTCTAAAACTATTAAACATAACAATATTTCATGGTGAACGTAGAAGTGTTTTTTATAATACTATATTTTCCTCATAATATTATATATTCTCTACTACATTAACATAATCTAAATTAAATGTTTGACTACTAATGAAGACAATGTCTTCTATTCATTATAATGTTACCAATCCAATGGAAGAATAAAATATGATGAATGAAACCCTTTGAGATGGTATAATGGTAATGATATGAAATACTTCATATAATTTACTGAATAATTTTATGATGAAATTTTGATTTAATTTTCATTATTCCATGCTGAGTAAATTTATTTTAGAATATTTATGTCCATATTAAATGCATTTCTACACAGAAAATTCCACACACTTCTTCATCCTAAAACCGTTTTCACCCCTACAATGTTGGAATTTAATAGTTTCTTTCATGTTCCCCCCGGTGCATTTGTTGAAGGGAAATGGTGCTTCCTCTTCCAAATCACATATTCAATATTGATGTTTTCACAGTTTGATTATTGTTTATAGAATTACATTGTTCTTTCATATTTATGCTTCATTTATTTATTTTTACTATTACCCACATAATAATAGTTTTCTTATATAGGAGAATTCTTTTGATTGAACTTCGGTGATTTTTTCAATGATTCCCATGCATGTGAAAGATTAGGCGTTGAGGCTACAAGTCAAATAATTATAATAAGTAAATGGATCAAGAATGTTATAACCATCATGAAAAGTTGATTTCTTATTAGTTATATAATTTATGATATCACCATTTTATCTACTATTTGATAATTAATTTACATATCATTTTTAATTAATACATTTATAGTTTTTTCATAGATATTTTAAGAAGTCGTATTTTGTTTTCTTCTATCAGCAACATGCCAAAAAATAGATAACATGTTTCTTTCCTCCAATGCTACCATGATTTCTATTTTCATTATATTTAGAACATCCCAAATTTCATATTGAGTTGATGTCCATAACTGAAAAAAGATTCTCGTTATTGAAAACCAAAAGAGTAGAGGAAACTCTAATTCTCATTATATCACCAGACGTCACCACAATGATAAAGGTTTTTCAGATAAAAGCATCGACTCTATATATAGTGTTGGATGGTCAGAAAATAAAACCAATATAAATCATGGTAAAAATCCATATGTTTTAGGGGTTGTGTAGGAATGGGTCTCACCTCAATCTGATACACGATGTGACCATTATCATTTAAAGTGTGTATTTTTATTAAATATTTAAATTAATTTTAGTAAAAAACCCAACTAATATAGTCCAAAACATGAAATAAGATTTATATGGTTTTTATATTTTTTTTTTAAAATGATCCATAATTCATTTGTGATGTGTAGGAATCATCCACGCCTCAATCCAATACACGATGTGATAGGTATGGATCAAATCATTCGTTGTCAGTTTAATATTGAATTTTAAGATAAAAAGTGTCACTATATGAAAACAAAAAAACATCTAATATTGACTTTATAATTTAGGAAAATGATTCATAATTCATTTTTGACATGTAGGAATCAGTCTCACATCAATATAACAGATGATATGACCAATATAACTCAAAGTGTATGTTTCCAGTTTAAAATATCATTTTAGTTAAAAGGAAAATAGATGCACCCAAAGGAAATAAAACACATTAATTTTATTTTTATACATTAGTTAAATGATCCATAAGTTATTTTTGAAATTAAAGAATTAACCAAAAATCCATATGATGCACAGTGTGACCGATATGACTCCAAGTGCATCATTTTATATAAAACTAAAATTAATTTTAGTAAAAAATGTCAATTGACAAACTAAAACCTGATAAAATTCATTCATATGTTTTTATAATTTATTAAAATGACACATAAGTAATATTTGATGTGTATTCATTATTCTCACCTTAATCTTATTTTCGACGTGGCTGATAGGAGTCAAAGTGTCTATTATCAATTTAAAATTGACATTTTACTTCAAACAGTTTCACTCAATAAAAATAATGAAAACAAAATGGTATTTCCTTGATAATTTAGTAAAACTATTTATATGTTATTTTTGACATGTTGGAATCATTCTGATGACAAAATGACACACGATGTGACCATATTGACTCAAAGTGGACGTTTCTAGTTTTAAATGACATTTTAGTAAAAAAACATGTGACATAATAAAAACAAATAATGTGCATTAGTATTGTTTTTATAATTTTTTAAGATGATACATAAGTATTTTGGGATATTATTAACTAGAATCAACTGAATCAGATGCATGGTGTGACCGATTTGACTCCATATGTGTCTTTTTATTTAAAATAGAAATTAATGTTATTACAAATGAATATAGGCATACACAGAACCAAGAAGATGCAATTCTATTGTTTTTATACTTTATTATAATGATCTATATGTATTGTGTGACATGTAAGAATTATATTTACCAATATCTAATACATAATGTACCTGGTATGATTCAAAGTGTCCTCTGTTAGTTTAAAATTGATATTTTAGTTCAAGAAGTGTCACTGACTAAAAACTTAGAAAATAAGCATGGATTTTCCTAAAACTTTTGGAAAATGATTCATAATTAAATATTGACATATATGAATTAGTCTCAGATCAATCTGACACATGGCTTGACTAGTATGAATCAAAGTGCATATTTTTAGTTTAAAATGAAATTTTAGTAAAATAGAAAAGTAATGTACTCAAAACCAAGAAAATCGATTCATATTTTTTTAATACATTATTAAAAATTCACAAAATTCTTTTGTGACGTGTAATAATATTCCTCACCTCAATCTGATGAATTGTGTGACCAGTATGATTCCAAGTGCATCTTTTTATTTAAAATTGGCATTCATTTTATTAAAAAAGACAATTGAAAAACTAAAAATCAAGAAAAAACATTCAGATTGTTTTTATATTTTATGAAAAATACCCATAAGTTATTTTTGATGTTTAGGAATAAGCCTTACCTCAATAAAATACATGATGTTATATATATGGCATAAAGTATCTGTTATCAGTTTAAAACTGAAATTTTAGTTTAAAACATGTCATTCAATGAAAGATAATCAAATGAACTCCTATTTTCATGATAATTTAATAAAATGATTCATAATTCATTTTTATTTATAATAATTAGTCTCACATAAAACCAATATACGATGTGACCGGTATGACTCAATGTGTGTGTTTCCATTTTAAAATGATATTTTTGTAAAAAAGACAATTGATGTAATCAACATTGAGAAAACAAATTTGGATTGTTTTAATCCATTAGAAAAACTATCCATAGGTAATATGGGATATGTAGGAATCAGCTACAGCTCAATCCTATTCATGGTGTGATTGGTATGAATCCATCCGTGTCTTTTAAATATAGAAGATACAATTTATTTTAAAACATGCATCAAATCACCAAAATCGAGAAAACGATCCTACACTGTTTTCTCATAATTATATATGATATTAATCGAATAATTTCATTATAATTTTTATCTATTAATTATTAAGTTATTTTTCATAGAGATAATGCTTGTAGATAAACATTTAATGGTGTTATGTTCAAGAATAAACTGCAACTCAATATGAAATACTATGTTCCTGATATAACTCAATGTTTAGTTTAAAATGAACAGTATTTATTTAATTCATTTATTTATATTATTAGTACCATAATATTTTTTTTTCTTATATAGGTGATTTTTTTGCATAATCAGGTGCGGTTTGTTCTGCAATAGCATGAGTCGGGATCTAGGGGAATAGACAAAGGAGCGTTTATGTTTTTTAATGTATGTAATAATTTGAACATACTCATGTAATTATATAAGATAATTCTTAAAATTTCTAATAACATAGTGTTGTTTTTATTTAAGTTGTTTTGTAAATTTTATTTCAATTAAATTCTGTATTGGTACTTGATCTTACTTCTTTCTAGTGTTGTTTCTAGTACAACAGTGTGCCCCTTTATCAGTGCAGTTAAATTCACCAATAAAGCGGTCTTTTATCAATACAATTAAAGACACTAATAAAGGGGTCCTTTATCAGTACTAATTAAAATTTAAAATAAATGGGGTCCTTTATCAGTTAATTTACTGTGTTAATAAAGGACTATGGATTTTAATCATTCTATAGGTGTCAGTACTACGATAGTGCTGATAAAGTTCATTTTTGGCACCCGTAAATGAATGTTTTGTAGTAGTGTAATTCATTAAAAAAAATATGCAGTGAAACTGGAAATAAGAAAAGGTGATGAATCTAATTTGGTGTAATCATCCTCTTCCTCTAGCTCAAACTCCACTTCCATCCTACTTCATGTGTGCTCTAGCCTCTGGATCAGCTCCCAACTCCATTACGTGCTAGATGGATGATCGATGATCCCTAAAATGAAATGGTGATCTGAAATGGAATAGATATTGATCATGTGAATTAGTGAAGATGGTGAATGGTTCTCTCTTCTTCCTCCCATTTCAATTTCTTCTTTTTGAATAAAATATTATCTTTTATGTTTCACAACAATCACTATGCTTCACAGCCAACTGATAGTAAATATCTTAGGAAATACCTCGACAGCCTCAACATGGTGATGTTGTCGCTGTACATTTTCATTATCAAGAGACTTGACTGAAGATCCTAACTACATGTTCTCTCCGGATCATGGGAATTTTTAAACTTAGTGTGGCCAGTATGAATGATTCCTTAGCTCTATACAAACTCTAATAAAATGAAATATTCATAGTGCATTGTTTAAGAAATTACCAGCTTCTCTTATTTAAAATTTTATCATTTCCATATTTTAGGTCACCTATAAATTTTAATTTAATACTAGGATTTAACCAATATCAGGCTCACTTTAAAATAATTATGAACCATTATTGTCATGCACTATTAATTTAATCAAAATATGCATGATCCTTACATAGCCTGCAATCACACTTATGTGATCCCTTTATCCTCGATGACGCTACCCTTATGTAACTATACATTACTGTTATACAATTACTTCAGCCTCAGAGATGTTACCCTTACACAAATAGGCTATAGAATTAACTTTATGCATGTATTTGACCACTTGTACATATTCAGTGACCCTAAAGCAAGTGTCCCTTCTTCAACCTTATGAGACTTATTCTCAAGAATTATATTAATCCTTCTCTACCCTTACACATGTCTTTTTCCACCGTTATATAGTCATAGTCAATTTGAACAATGATTTCTGGCCCACATTTATAAGGTTTCATCATGATCACCTCAATATTTCAAGATCTTTGCTCAATATTGATGAACACTTAAACTAGAACATAAACATCTATTTCTTGTGGAGTTGGTTATACAACAGTGTCATCATGGACGTGGTTTGGTGTATCTTGTTCATTTTTCTAGTTCTTGATCTCATTAGGGAATTTCATTAAGTAAATTGTGTCTATACTTTGGAATCAATGCAGCTGAACAAATTGGAAGATCTGGAGCCACCTCCTTTTATTAATCAGTGACCTAAAAACATAACAACCATTGACACAAAACTAAATTAGTCACAACCACATTTCAAGGAACTTCATTTAGTGCCTCAGACAAAGCCTGACATCTCCAAATGCGTCTCAAATTATCATATTGGATTTTTTTGGTATTAATTCATTTGTTTAGGTTATATCCTTATCTATTCCTCATTTCTAATTTCCAATTCCATCAATTGGATCTTGATCATAATTTAATCTCCAACAAGCTTTGTCTCGTGATTCTTATTTCTTAAAAGACTATATATAGAGCTTCAAGAGTGTATTATTGGTTTAAATAAGTCATTTTATTCTACATATGTTTCTTCACATGTCCTTGACATTGGTTCTAATGTTCAAATATGATTCATTGTTCTTAAGATCTAGTGTCATCTTAACCAAGTTTTCCTTTGACCTCAGCGTAATCTGGGTTTGTTTATGGTGGTTTTTGATACCGTGGAGGTAGATGGTAGATTTATTTTTATTTGGTTGCTATAATTTAATTCCAAATAATTATTAAAACGAATAGAATGTTTTGATTTCTCAACACCCTTTTCATGGATTTATGAGGCGTACAATAATGAGAATTCTAGACTGGAAATGTGGGAAGAATTCTTAGAGCTCATCCCTTATAAAAGGAGCCTTGTGAATTTCTGTTTCCAATAAAATATATATTTACCTAAATTAAATTAATTTGTTTTAAAATATATATATTAAGTAAAATGTTTATATATATATAACAAAAAATAAAAAACTATATTTTATTATTAAAAGCTATAATAACGTGACTAGTCATAACCATTGGTTTCTCAAATTTTCAAAATCTGAGAAGGTAACACCCACCACAATTTGTACCATTTGAATCAAACCAATCTATTATTGAACTAAAATTGTGTGATAATATTGGTATGATTCACACCGATTTTGATCTATAAATAAGAAATGACATGAACGATTATGGTGGTTAATTAATCTTCAATCCATGAAATTCTCCATATATTTTTCTAACATTAGTGTAGTGGTTCTGTCAAATTCATTTGTCCACTTTTTCCCAATTTTTTTTTTGAAATCCTTGAGGGAAGCTTCCCACAAGAACCATGCACCATTAAATTGTGGTGGATCAAACCCTTTTGGATAATGAATTAAATTCGCGCATCAATATTCAATTTATCTTCTCCTTATACGCATCTATCTCTAAAAAATAAAAATGGTATGAACCCAAGGAAGAACCTGGAATATGGATTTTGAATCCCTCAAAGTGATGAACCAATTCATGGTCAAACTTGATCATTTCTATGGAGAAAACATCTCCATATAGAAATAAAAGATGATGTTTCTTCTTATGGTATTGTTGATATTTTACATTCGATAACCAAATCATCCTCCCAATACCAAGGAGCCTGATGAAAATACTAACAATACACTAGTAGATGTGACCTATGTCAAGAACATTTGGCCAATTAGGGACAAATGTGATGGTGATAATGTTTTGTGTTAGGGACATATTCTCAATAGATTATCAAATCACCTTCAGGACTATTTTTTAAAATTGAAGTCATATTGAGAGATTTGGGATGCACTCGAGTTCATTTTCAAAGATGAGGATTAAAATACATATAAAAGTTTTATTTCAATGTTTCTAAATTTCAGGATGGTTTATAATAATGCGATGTTAGAGAATGTTCAAGAGATTCAAGTGATAAGAAATATCCTTATTTCCCTTAAGATTAATATACCAGAAACCTTCCATATTGGTGCCAATATTGAAACATTTTCACCATTGGAGATTGTTTATGGTAAATAACTCATTACAAAGTGGGATGAAATTTCCTTGGAAAATTGTATAAGAATCTTTTAATTGAACAAGAATACTTGTTGAGATACATGGTCATGGATTCATTGTTTAATATGAAGATTCATATCAATGAGGGAAACACATTACATAACTCTTTCATACATGTCAAAAAAAATTCAACAATTCAATAAGAATGGAAATCCATTAAATAAGAATGTAAAATGATATTCCTATGATAAACTAGGGCATTTTTTAGTGGAATGTCACTATCAAAATAAATTTTATAAACCCACTACAAATATGTTGAATGAAGAAAATCTATTCGCAATGATATCTGAAGTCAGTATGACTTCAATGAAGATGGGATGGTGGATAGATTCTGGGGAAATGGTGCACGTGTATAAGGATAATTTGGTGTTCAAAATGTTTAATGATTTTACTATCATGAAGGAAGTACAACTTGGAGATAATTTTTGCATCAATATCAGTGGCTAAGGTGTCTTGGAGATAGAATTTTCATTCAGTGTGGGATGGAATCCTATGATGGATTGTGGGCATCGTACACTGGATTGTTGGGTTTTCAATGGTTTTCACAAGGATAGGGCAATTATTGTGGCATTTTTAGTGAGTTCGTGATTACTAGACTGTATGTAATTATCAGTGGGTTTTGGAGAAGTGCAAATCCTCAGCGTTGCGACATAGTTTGGAGTTTATATTTTGGTAATCTTTATAATGGATAGTGATGAAGGCATTGCAAATTATATCTAATGTTCTTTTACAATTTTTTGTTAAATGTGTAATATTTTTCTATCCATGACTGCACACTGAATCATGTGATCATGTTGGAGATTATATTTTATGTTTTTTTACTATATGTTTTTTGGTTACTCAATCCAAGATCATTTGCTGAAGTTTATAGATGAAGTTTTACTGAAAATAATATATAGTTTTATTGCATTGTAAAATTTCGACTGGGTTTTTTCAATGGAATATCCAACCCGAGAATGTCCACTGGATGTTCTAGTTGAGCTTACAGTGAAGCATCTAGGATCAAAACTTCCACTGGGTGGTGGGAAATAAATTTCATTGAAAATATTTTATACAATTTCAAATGAAAAATTAAATCATTTTTATAATAATTCTGTAACTATTTAAATTCATATTTATTTTAATTATATTTAATAATAATATATTCCTTTTTTTAGTAGTATACAACTCCCACTAGAACATCCAGTGTATAGCGGGAAATAAATTCAATTTAAAATTGTTTATATAATTTCAAAATGCTAACTTAAATCAAATTTTAAATAATTATGTGTAACAATTGAAATTTATATTTATTTTAATTATATTTAATAATAATATACTCCATAGTTTATGAAATTTACATTATTTTGTAGTGTGGAACTTCCACCAGACCATCTAGTGGAACATATATTTAATTTATCTTATATATAGATTTATTTATAATTTCTGAAATAAAATATTATTTTATATATATATATACTTTGTTTTAATTATATAATTTTAGTTACATTTATATTCATATATTTTATACATTTTCAAATCGAATAAATCCTATTATAAAACTATTGTACATTTCTTGATCTTATATTTTTTTCTTTCAGGTTGTTTTAATGTTATTGATGTTGATTTCGATGTTGTAGAATATCCTATTATACTAGTTATAGGGATGATGTTCAAGTCACTTGATGAACAATGTTGTTTTTATGTCACATATGTAGAATTAAATGGGTTCAGTTTACACTAAAAATACTCTAATAAAAGGATAAATGATAAATCAGTTGTCTCATAAAGATTTTAGGAATATAGAAAAGATGGTCATAGGGAGGTCAACAAATATGACAGCATGGTGAAATTTCCTCAAACTGAGACATATATAAGTTTCATTACTAGAATAGTGGATAGTTTATTATCTTCTATGAAATATTCATGTACTGTATTTGTTGTGGAGCATAATCATCCTTTGTACTACCCTGAATCTATCCATATGATGAGGTACCAAATAAAAATAATAGAAGCACAATCATATGAGTTAAAAGTGAATTATTTTTCACGTATTAAACCAAATGATTCTTTATCTATGGTGACAACTATTACAGGGGTTCATGAGGATATTGGGTATATGTGTGTTCATTAGTTGAATTTTCATGGTCTAAACGAGAAAGGAAATTGCTTCATGGTGATGCATGTTTCATATAAGAGTATGAAGAAAGACAAAGTCTAAAAAATCTATCAATTATCTATAATATATAGTTTTACATGAATGGAAAAATTATTAATATTTATTAGGTTGATCCAAAAATGAATACATATAATGAGTTGTTTGGAGATGTTTTTTTACACCACTTTCATTACCTATAATGAGTACTGGCTATTATGAGTGTTTGTGGGGTTGAATCATCATGAGAATGTTGTTTTTGGGGATGCATTTTTTTATGATGAAATAATGAATTTGATTTTATGGTTGTTTCATAAAAAATTACTGGTTCATCAAATGAATATACTTGATACTATTTTTACAGATCTATGTGCGGTAATATGAAAATCCATTTTTGATGTTTTATTAGAAATTTGACATTGAATTTATTTGTGATCTTTGACGCAAAGTTGCATTATGAATTTAGTAAATTGGAAGAAATATGGATCTTGTTTTCAAACTATGTTTAATATGTGTATGCTCCAATATCATGATACAAATCATTTTGATCAGGATTGGTCTTCCCTTAAAATAGAATATGGGGACGGTAAATCATAGTGGATAGATGATGTATTTGTATTGCTATAAAATTTGGTACATCTATGTTTGAAATGTCTTGTAACATTCAGTATTATCGTCACTCAAATCATTTAATGTTTTAATATATTTCATAATTATTATGTTAATTACAAGTTGAGTATTGTTTTGTTTCATTATGATGTTTTAGTGATTTTGGGGAAAAATCAGCATCGCAAAAGCAATAAAAATTTGAGATGTGGGAGATGTTGTTTCGTAATGTTTACCATTACAATTCATTGATGTTACATGTTTCTAATATATATTTACCCATGTAATATGAATAATTTCATCATTAATATTAAATTATTGGTTCTTGTTTGTTGATATCATGTATTGACATAAGAGGTCACTTCATTTATGTTATTGGAATGGTTCACTGTGAATATCAATTCTTTATATCATATGAAGCTTCCAATGAATTTATTTAATGTGCTTGTCAAATTTTTTCATCCCATGTGTATCATTGTTGTCATGTTTTAATAATTTATGATTGTAATGTTGTTAGAGAAATACCTCAAAAATATATTTTTCAGAGATGGACCAGATTGGCTAGAAATATTATAATGTTCGAAGGATATTTTGTTAAAGTACATACTAATAGAAAAAATTTATAGAAAGAAATAATAAATATTTAACACGAATGGGAATGATGTTAATTACCATAGATTGTTAGACATATACAGGTTATGACATTGTGTTCTCTAATTTTATCATTTTTTAAAAGATTTCACTATCTTAAATACATAATTAGATAGAGTTAATGGTCATGATAGTTTAGAAGAAATTTTATGAAAGGGTTCTTTTAAAAATAAACAAAACAAGAAAGGAGATATATAATGAATATATTTTTAGGAAGTGGTTGTTGACTGGGTAAATAGTTGAATATAAAAAAATACTATTGTCATTATGATGGTATTATTTCATTTTATGATTTATATCATTTATAAGAATAGTTTTCTATTGATAATGTGATATATGATATAATATTTCATTGTATTTAGGGAGTTTCAGAGAAAGCAAGATCATATTTTTATGTTGTAGCAGGAAAAAAAGTTTTACTAGTAATTTTTTATCTGCATTATTTTTTAAAACCATTGTAATTGAGTTTTTTTCTATTACAGGAAGACTTATCAACCAATTTAGAACTTAATATTTAAAGGTATATTGTTAGAATAGTATTGGGAGTCTTCTGGTAGTGTATACAACATTGGATGGTAGTTTATTTTAGTTGTAAATACTGTATTGATGAATTTATAGGCTGCAATATTTCAATGTCCACATTAAGTTGTAATGGATTGGGGTTGGGATACAATTTCAGGATATTGTAAATGTGATGTATGCATTTCTTCTATATGAAATAGTCAATGTGACAACAATGAAGATCATATTTACTATACTGAAATTGATATCATAACAATTCATCCACTTACTAATTGTAATTACCAAAACCAAATATTACAAAAATACTAAATAATTTCCCTCATAAGAATATAATTCCCCTCATAAACACTTAATATCCCGACATCAATTTCCAAAATAATATATGATCATATGAAATTACCAAATCCCAATAAGGATAGATTTCAATTACCAATTGCAATTATCAAAAAATAAACATAACTCATTGAAATTAACAGCGCCAAATATAAACCATTGCAATTAACAAAACTAAATATAACCCATAGAAGTTTCCAAAACCTAATATTCATTGCAATTACCCAAACTAGATATAACATCTTTGTAACACCCCTAGATTTTATGAGAAATATCATTTTTAATTTCATTTATATCTTTTGTTGTATGTTACACCATGATTAGCTTGCGCTATACGCAACACTGTATTAGCTTGTCGTATACACAAACACTATTCTTGGCTTGTGTTGCACGTAAGAGCGACCTTCCTCGATAGCCTGTGTTGTACACAATACCAAGTTTCACTAAAAGACGATATATTATTATGAACTAGCCATTATGAATAGTATTAACTACATTTTTAATTTTATTACTTAATAATTCATCTTAAACATATTATAGAACTTGGAATGAGATCAAAATAAGTTTTTTGGGTACGATAAGTAGTTTTCAAAAAATGCAGTTTTGTCGGCTTTTCATGGTGAAACCCACATTAAATCTAGTTTTTGACATGTTTATAAGTTCAATTTTATAAATTAAACTTCTTATTTGGAATCTGTATAAAGAAAATTGCATTTGATATTTTTTTGATATTTTTCTAATAAGATTCTTATTTTGATGAATAGAAAAATACGCTAAATTTTAATTAAAAACAACATTTTTCATCAAAATAATTTTTATAGTTAAAATATATTATTGAATGGTTTTTATGTATAAATAGAATATATTTTTACCATTTAATATAATTCAAGTCATTATCATTAACTTTACATTGAATTAATAGGTAAAAACATTTCAATCTTTTGGAATGTTTTAACTTTGAAAACTCAGTTTCTCAATAGCATGATTAATTTTAAATTAAATACTGCAAATTATGTGTTTTGAATCAGAAAAAATGGATTCCATATTTGGAATCATTAGGACCAAATTATTCTAATAGGCTAATTTTTTTAGACGTTTTGAATAGTAACTACAATAAATTTTATTTACTACAGTTAAAGGTAAATCGTGTAATTAAGGGTAAAAATAAGATTATAAAATTACCACAACACCTAAAAAAATTATATTGGGTAAATAAAAGTCGACCTATATCACCTAAGGGTCATTATAGATTCATTTCATGGAGTCTTGACCATGAAAAAAATGTAATTATTATTAAAACCAATGAAAGTGACAACATGTCACTCTCTTATCTCTTACAAGTGTAATAGTTTTAATTTAGTGATTAACTTTATAGAACATTGAAAAAAAATATTCACCAGAAATATAATAAAATTATCTAAATCATATGAATTTATATATATTTTTTAGCGATTTTATAATTATCATTAATGGTGACACCATAGTGATGCAAATAATGTTTATTTAGTGAAAAATCATTAATACAGTTTTCATTAAACTAATAGTGACCATAAAAGGCAAAAACACCTGACCAAAACTTATTTTTCATTTACATGTAATCCATAAGAATCTAATAGTCTAGTGTTTCACCATTTGGATCCTTATAAAAGCAATTATGACACTTATATTATTTATTTTAAATGATGTCAAAGTTGTTACCTTTATAATTTAATAAATATAACAATTTAAATGATCTGATTTTAAGATAATAAATTCGAGTAAAAGTATTTTTATTTAATATATTATATTTTTCTGAATGATAGAATTTTATTTTTTATTTTTATTCAACTAATAAGTATATTAAATAATTATACAAAAATTGTGTAGTAATTATTTAATCAAGGGAAATATCAAATAAATGGATTTAAAAATATTAAAATAAATATTATATGAACTATTTAATGTGCTCGACAAATTTTATAGTTAAATATGTCCTGTTATGAATATATTGAATTTTAATTTTTGAATATATCCTCTATCTGGATTTTATTCAAATTCAAATAAATGAATAGTGTCCAAATTGACACTACTATTATTTTATAAAAATAATATATTATTAAATTGTTTAAAAATCACAAAAATATTTAAAAATTATAAATTTAAATTTACTCGGTCAAAAATTTCATAAAGTATCCAATTATGGATAATTCACAATGCATAAGTAATTATTTATTATAATTTAAAATTTAGAATATTATTTCCACAAATAAAATTAAATAGATTAAATAAGGATAAATCAAGTTGATAAGGTTTAAAATAAATTCCCAACATGTCTAAATTTTATTGGATGATTCTATTAAAACCCAATATCAACCCATACTTGGATATGAGTCATTTTGGAAGTTTTTATCTGGGTTTTGGGTTTATTATAAATTAATATTTTGGAGGTTTCCAAAAGTTCCCCTCACCTCTCTTATAAATGGGAACCTCCTCCATCTCATCTTCACAACATTTTTAGCCTTCAATATCGTCCAAACCCTGTCCATTTATCTTCTCAACATCCCTATAGTCATAATAGAGGTTCTGGTCTTCTTCAAAGACCAACTTTAGTGCCCTAAGAGGAGGTTTAGAAGAGGTGTGTTGAAGAAGAGGTATTATCCGTTACCGATTCTCTCAAATTTATTTCTTCTTCTACTTACTCTTCTTTATTTTTTTCAATATAATGTAAAAACATAATTATCACTAATATACTGATATGTTATTATAAATATGAAACAACCTCATTTCAACTTCTATCCATCCTACGGAAAACGAAATCACTGCGTGTGAGTGCGTACAGAATACCGTCTCCACGACGTGGTGTAATCTGTTTTCCACCACAACCTTAATTGGATGGGTATAATGGTGTGAAGAATAACTATATATTTTTATTATAACATGATAAAAATTCATATATATTCTATCATCCACTCCAATACCATTATATAATTAAGGGAATGATATCATCACTCGTGCGTACGTACGGATTACCGTCTCCACAACGCGATGAGATTCATTCTCAATGTTCACCATTCAAGAATGATTATAAAGTATATATAATGAATAATAATGATATATATGACATAATAATGGATTTATGTATATATATATATCATCTACTTACTCCCATTCAAGTCAATAAGAAATGGAAAACAACGTTAATGAGTACGTACGACCTACCATCTCCATGAACGGTGTATTTCATTCCATTTATCGATCTTTTATATTATGAATATATATAAATCATGTTTTACATTTTGGAAGTAATTAATTGTGGTCTATGTAAACATATGAATAATTACAAGTCAAAACACATATAATAAATGAAACTATTTTACCCAAAAAGCTGCTTTAACATGGAATTGACAAATGAACGGGTAATATAATGTCGTAAGTGAATCATATATGATATCATAAATATTATTATTATTATTTAACAAGTTAATAAATTATATAAACCCAAAATAAAGCTATCTTGGAAACATGAAAAAGATATTGGACATAAGGTAAGGGGTAATTATTCCATTCACATTTTTATCAGAGATTGTTTATTTGTAAGTATTTACTCGGGTTATATTTGTTATGCATTTCAATAAAAATGTTTTCCATAAAGTGATTAATATTCTTACATGTATTTTTAATGTAATTTTTACCCCTCTTTGACTTTTAATTTGTGTTATGGAAGGATGTTTTTTTGTTTACCATATGTGGTACTTTTTAAATTGTTTGTTAAAAGTGCGAGGAGAATGTTTTTTTAACTTATATGGCGTGAACGGATTTTTATGATTTCATAATGACTTATTTACATAAATATTTCTCCACAAGATTTCATGAATATTTTCAGAAAAATAATTTTCTTTTAAATTTAATGTCATTTTGAGAAAAGAAAATGATTTTGAAGAAGAAAATATATTTTCCTCAAAATTCATTTCAAGTGTTTTATCAAAACTATTTGTCATCAATGATGATATTATTTAATATGGTTATATTTCAAGCATAATGTCTCTATTATTTACATTTTTTTATTTTTCTTATAATGAAATGATATTCATTTTTTTTATATGGATTATGTTATCATGGGATGATGTTTATGAAACCCATTTTATTCTTTGGGTTATGATGAATGATTTATGTTTATTTTGTGGCACATATAAGAATGATTTAATTATGAGATGGGTGGGACCTATATCTCTTTTCAATGAATTGGGTAATGATTTATATCTCATGAGATAGACATGATTGGAACAGAAAGTAAATCTGGTTCAGTAATATAGGGTTATAACAGAAAGTAAACCTAGTTCAGTAATGGAAATTGTCCACTATGACGGTCATGGCAGAAATTACATGGCTACTATGGAAATCATAACATGTTATTAATGATTTTCCACAATTACATGTTTTATTCCCATGCTATTTTATCAAGATTAATTTATCTTTATGATCTATGCCTTACGTACTGCCAATATTTATTTCACGACTCCAGATTTTGGTGTTTAAACTTTATGTTCATGTTTCTATGTTCATATTTATATGGTTTGTTTTATTTTATCCATTATTTCCCTTACTGAGCATTTGGGCTCACCCTTTTTATGTTTTCATTTCCCCAGGATATAAAGAATGGTTTTAGGTAAGAAAAAAAAGGGGAAGATATTTATGGGAGATGTTGAAGATCTTTGACCATGATTAGAATATTTTGTTATGAGATTCCAAAGACACTAAATTATTACAGTCCATGGGTGTCTGTTTTTGTTATGTATTAAGTATTCCGTAAAATTAATGTAATTTCCATGTACATCAAGAATGGGTATCTACTATAGGTATGAGAGGAATGGTTTAGTTAACCTTTGGAATCTAGGATGCGAAAAATTTAGTGAGTTCCCGAGAGATATTTCTAAGGTATGTCTAGGGATGTACATAAGGTTATGTTTAAGAGTAGGTTATAGTCCTAGAATTACAGTAATGATCATATAATTAAACCTAAGATGTTAAATATTGAAGGTACTTCCCCTTTTTTATGTTGTTTTACTAGTATGATTTTTTCCTCTCACACTATTCTTTTTGGGTTTTAGAAAATTACTGGAAATAGGAAGATTTATGTTAATGGATAACATTATGGAAAATGGAATGATATTATTCATGAGAAACCAAATTAAACTGGCTATTTAAGGTGAAACATCATTATTATTCTTAATTATAAATCTCATAATATGATCAATAATCCAAACTTTGGAATGTTTCCTAAATCATCAAAGAAATAATTATGGAGTCTCATGATGATCATAGAGGAAATAAAGTTAAATTTACCTCATGTAAATAATGTGGGAAGAGGCATCAGAGAGAATTTTTTAAAGGAACTGGAAGATGATTTGGGTGTGGAAACGAAGGACACAAAGCTAGTAATTGCAAAGGAAAATGTTCAGCTAACACCATGGACAAGGATAATGGTATTTCTAAGACATCAACAACGGTTAAATGTTTTAAATGTGGAATGTATGAGGATTATCCTAAACAATTCCCTATGGGAAAATCTCATGAAAACAATCAGCATAGTCGTATGAGTAGTATTTATATTAGTGATGATGAAGAGACTAAAATGATATATGGAATGAAAGAAGTGTTGAGGAATAAAATGATGAAGCTCGGTTAATGGTTTAAGAAGGTAGTGGAATGATTTTATGTTTATCAATAGTTTTTTTGTCTAGGTAATTTAACGGTACTATGGAATGAAGAAACATCTAAGGATTGTTACACTATTATTTTTCCGAAAGTATTTGAAAGTATATGTTAAATGGTACTGGTAACCATGAATAGTTATTCAGTTTTTTTAGAAAGTAGATGATATGTGAATAATGAAGGGATAAGGAGAAAATAACATGTTTGATAGTATTAATCAGATCACGACTGATATAATGACAAAGTGATATTATTGTTTGAGTATATAGAAATTTTGGGATTTTGGTATGTGGAAAGAGTTAACTTTTGACAACATTCATGTTTTCAATAAGGTTCAATTGGTATTAATTTTTCAAAATAATAAATAATTAAGGTATTCACATGTTTGAAATATGACCAAAAAAGATATATCTTATGATATATGGGGGATAAATAATGGTAATCACATGATTTATATATGACCTCTCTAGTAATATTTTTCTTTATTCTATGAGATTGGACAAATGTATTTTGGATAATCATAAACATTGGAATGGATTTTGTTAGACATTAGATAGTATTGTTAAAGGCTTGAAATTTTTGATATTAGTTTCTGAAATTTTATAATAGCATAGTTTTAGAAACAGGACATCACTTAGGATGGGCAACAAACCGTCGCGTCAGATAAGGCATTAAGAATCGATCCCACAACCGAAGTACGACATGCCTTTATTGCTTACCAGTAGCCTACAGGAAGTACCTAGTTAATAGAAATTATTTTTATTTTATTAAGCGGTATGATAGTTGAAGTATAAGTCCACTTTTGGAATCATATACAGTTAATATCACCATTGATGGACTTAGGTATATTTAATAAATTTTCTACCTTTTTGTTTAAGAAAGATAGAATAACCTTTCCTTATATCGCATGATTTGATAAAATTTCAAGAAATAAAAATTTGACATCATTTATTTAAATAATAGATGAAGTGGAAATTGATCATGGAATGACCAACGATGATATTACTGTAAAAGGAAGTTAGTATTTCTCCTTATGAAAAAATTCATCAACTTTAGGGAAATGATCTTGAAAACCAAAAAATTTGTCATATTTCCCTAATATCTAATGAATCATATGGTACCTTAGATCATCACAAATATATGGCTATGTTATTCTTGGATTTTTTATAGCCATGTTCTGTACCACTCTTCATCAGAACATGATGGTTCAATTCCTCTTCCATATCCATATTTTCACCCATATTCTCTTATGTGAAAACCCAGTGTTGAGTTACTTTGGTGACCATTATGTTTCTAATATTCCACATTAAACTTATGTTTTAGTATTACTTTTTACAATTTTGGATTATATTAAAGAAACTTTCATATCGTAAACGATTTATAACCCCGATGAATTTCGAGGGCAAAATTCATTTTAAGGGGGGTAGCTTGTAACACACTGATATTTTATGAGAAATAACATTTTTAATTTCATTGATGTCTTGTTTTTTACACTACACCATGATTATATTTAGTTATATGAAACACCGTATTATCTTGTAGTATACGCAGACACTATTCTTGGATTTTGTTTCACACAAGAGTGACCTTCATCTATAGCGTGTGTTGTACGCAATACCGAGATTCACTAAACGATGAAATATTATTATGAACTAGAAATTATAAATAGTATTAACTACATTTTGAAATTTATTACATAATAACTCATCTTACACATATTCTAGAACATGGTATGAGAACAAAATAAATTTTTCTTGTAAGATAAGTAATTTTCAAAAAATTATGTTTTTCCGCCTTTTGATGGTTCACCGACTTTAAATCTATTTTTTGACATTTTAATAAGTAAAATTTGACAAATTAAACTTCAACCTTGGAATATGGATTTAAAAATTTACCTTGGATAAATGTTTTATATTTTTCTAATATGTTTCTTATTTTGATGAATAGTAAAAATAAGCTAAATTTTATTTGATAACAAATATCTTCATAAAAATACTTTATATGGTTAAAATATATTATAGAATGGTTTTAAAGTATAAATAGAATATATTTTTACTATTTAATATAATTCAAGTCATTATCATTAAATTTAAATTGAATTCATATATAAAAACATTTCAATCTTTTGAAATGTTTTAACTTTGAAAACCGGTTTTCTCAATAGCGGTATTAATTATCAATTAAATACTGAAACTTTTGTGTTTTGAATTTGGAAAGATGGATTCCATATTTGTAATCACTAGGTACAAATTATGCTAATAGTCTACCTTTTATATTTAGACATTTTGAATAGTAACTACGGTAAATTTTATTTACTACAGTTAAAGGTAAATCGGGTAATTAAGGGTAACAAAAAGATTATAAAATTACCATAACAGTTGAAATAATTCTATTTTACGAATACAAGAAGACATATATCACCTATGGTATTGATTATATTCATTTCATGGAATTTGTACCATGAAAATATAGTAATTATTATTAAAACCAAAGAAAGTGACAACATGTCACTCTTTTATATCTTATAAGTGTAATAATTTTAATTTAGTGATAAACTTTAGAAACCTTAGAACATAAATTTTCACCTAAAATCTAATAAATTTATCTAAATCATGTGAATTTATTTATAATTTTTAGTGTTTATATAATTATCATTAATGGTGACACAATAATGATGTAGAAATTGTTTATTTTGTGAAAAATCAATAATACAATTTTACTCAACTAATAGTGACCATAAAAGTCACAAAAACCTGACCAAAACTTATTGGTAGTGTACATGTATTCCATAATCATCTGATTGTCTAATATGTGACAATTTGGAGCCTTATAAAAGATATTATGACACTTATATTATTTAATTTTAATTGATGTCAAAGTTGTCACCTGCATAATTTAATAAATATAACAATTTAAATGATGTTCTTTTAAGATGATAAATTAGATTAAATGTATTATTATGGATGCTATTATGTTTATCTGCATCATAGTAGTTTAATTTTAATTTTTATTCTAACAATTAGTATATTAAATAGTTATACAAAAATTTTGTTGTAATTATTTTATTAAGGGAAACATCAAATAAATGGTTTTAAAAATATTAAAATAAATATTATATAATGTGATCAATGAATTTTCTAGATATATATGACATTTTATGAATCTATTAAATATTTTTGTTCAAATATATCCTCTGTGTGGATTTTAGTTAAATTCATATAAATGAATAGTGTCCAAATTGACACTATTGTTATTTTATAAAAATAACATATTATTAAATTGTTTAAAAATTTCAATAATATTAAAAAATTATAAACTGAAATTTATATGGTCTAAAATGTTATAATGTATCCAATAATGGATAATTCAAAATACATAAGTAATTATTTATAAAAAATTAAAATATAGAATATTATTACCACAAATATAATTAAATATCTTAAATAAAGATAAATCAAGTTGATAAGGTTTAAAATTAATTCTCAACCTGCAAAAATTTTATTGGATGGTGTTATTAAAACCCAGTATCATCTCATATTTTTATTTGAGTCATTTTGGATGTTTTATGTGGGGTTTGGGTTTAGTATAAGTTAATATTTTAGAGGTTTTCAAAAGTGTCTCTCTCCTCTCTTATAAAAGAGAAACCTCCTCCCTCTCCTATTCACAACATTTTTATCCTTCAATCTAGGAAAAAACCTTTCCATTTAACTTATAAACATCCCTATATACATTCTAGAGGTCTTGGTCTTCTTCAAAGACCAACTTTTGTGCCTAAAGAGGAGGTCTAGAAGAGGCGCGTCGAAGAAGAGGTAATATCCTTTACCAATTCATTCAAATTTATTTATTTTTCTACTTCCTATTATTTATTTGTTTAATTATAATGTAATAACTTCAGTATCACTCAAATAATTATATTTTATTATAAATATGAAACAAACCCATTTCACCTTCTATTCATTTTACAGAAAACGAAATCACCATGGGTGGGTATGTACGGAATACCATCTCCACGCCGTCGTGTAATCTATTTTCCACCACAACCATACTTGGATGGGTATAATGGTGTAAACAAAAACTATATTCAATTATTATAACATGATACTAATTCTTATATATTCTATCATCCACTCCAATACCATTCAGTAATTATGTGAATGACATCATCGCTTGTGCGTACGTACGGATTACCATCTCCACAACGCGATGAGATTTATTCTCTATGTTCACAATTCAAGAATGATTATAAAGTATATATAATCACTAATAATGATATATATGACATAATAATTCTACTTTATATATATATATATTTCATCTACTTACTCCCATTCAAGTCAATAAGGAAAGGAAAACAACGTTCATGCGTACGTACGACATACCGTCTCCATGAACGGTGTATTTCATTCCATTTATCGATATATTATATTTTGAATATATATAAATCATGTTTTACATTCTGGAAGTATGTATTCATGATCTAAGAAATCATATTAACAACTAAATGTCAAAACACATACATTAAATGAAACAATTTTACCCAAAATGCTGCTTTAAAATGGAATTGACAAATGAACAGATAATATAAAGTCATAAGTGAATCATATATGATATAATTAATATTATTATGGTTCTGTTACAAGATAATAATTTGCTTAAACCCACAATACTGGATTCTCGGACACATATGGATGCAATTGGACATAAGTTAATGGTTAATTATTCCAATCTTGTTCTTATCCAATATTGTTTATTTTTAAGTATTAACTAGGGTTATATTTTTCCTCCATGTCCAAAAAAATGTTTTTCATACATTGTTTAATATTATTCCATGTATGTTTAAATTCATATTTACCCCACTTTTTCTTTTACTTTGTTTTATGGAAGGAATTTTTTTTGTTTACTATACGTGGTACTTTTTGAGTTTTCCGTTTAAAGTACACGGAGAATGTTTTTTCAACTTATATGGAGTGAATGGATTTTTACGATTTCATAATGCCTTATTTACATAAGGATTCCTCTACAATATTTCATGATTATTTTCCAAAAACATATTTCTTTTAAATTGCATGTCATTTTTAGAAAAGAAAATGATTTTTAAGAAGAAAGGTTATTTTCCTCAATAATTCATTTCAAGGGTTTTATCGAAACTATTTTCCGTCAAATGATGAAATTATTTAATATGGTTATGTTTCATGTATAATATTTAAATTATTTATATGGTTTTATTTTTATTATGATGAAATGATATCCAATTATTTTATATGGATTATGTTATGATGGGATGATGTTTATGAAACCCATTTTATTCTTTGGGTTATGATGAATGATTTATGTTTATTTTGTGGCACATGTAAGAATGATTTAATTATGAGATGGGAAGGACCTCTATCTCCCTCCAATGAATTGGGTAATGATATATATCTCATGAGATAGACTTGGCTGGAACGGAATGTTAATCCAGTTTAGTTATACAGGGCTAGAACGACAAGTAAACCCGGTTCAGTAATGGGAATTTTCCACTATGATGGTCTTAGCAGAAATTCCTTGGCTTCTATGGAAATCATATCATGTGCTTAATGGTTTTCCACAATTACATTTTTTATTCCCATGCTATTTTATCATGATAAATGTTTCTTTATGATTTATGCCTTACATACTGCCAAGATTTATTTCACCACTCAAGATTTTGATGTTTAAACTTTATGGTCATGTTTCTAAGTTAAAATGTATATAGTTTGTTTTATTTTCTCCATTCTTACCCTTACTGATCATTTGAGCTCAATATTTTTATGTTTTCATTTCCACAGGATATAAATAATGGTTTTAGGTAAGAAAACAAAAGGGTAAGATATTTATGGGAGATGCTGAAGATCATTCACCATGATAAGAATATTTTGTTCTGATTTTTCAAAGGCACTAAACTATTACTGTCCTTGGGTGTCTGTTTTTGTTATGTATTATGTATTTCAAAAAAGCAATGTAATTTCCATGTACGTCAATATTGGGTCTCTTCAATCGTACCAAAATAATTCCCCTCAAAAGAAAATAATTCCATTCATAAACACATAATATTTCAAATGTAATATCTAAAACCAAATAAAAGACGATTCAATTACCATAAAAATAAGACCATATTTCAATTAAAAATACCATATGTAACACATTGAAATTTCCATCACCAAATATAAACCATTGTAATAACCATAAAAATATAAATCAGTTCAATTATAAACATAAAATATTCATTGCAATTACCAAAACTAAATAAAACACCATAACCAAATAATTCGAATCAAAAAGAAATAATTCCCCTCATAAGAACATTATATTCCCACTACAATTTCCAGAACCAAATAAGATCATATACATTTACCAAAACAAAATAAGACAAGATTTCAATTACTAATTTCAATTAAAAATATAAAAAATAACCCATTGAAATTAACGAAAAAAAATTTTCATTGAAATTATCAACAACAAATATAATAGTAAAAATAATAATACCTCACATTAGAAAAAAATTCCACTCATAATTTCATAATATTACCACTATAAAACTCACAACCAAATATGACAAGATGCAATTACCAAAACTAAATTTAACCAATTGAACATAATATTCTTTTAACCATTATATAAAATCAATATAATACCTATATAAATAAAATATAACATCAATATTACTATTTAAATATCAATATTGAAAAAGGTAAATAATCAATACAATGCTAGTGAAGCCATAAAATAGAAATATTATATCCAATAGTGTTATAGTTAAGAAACATCCATCAACCATCAACCTAATCAATTCTTGAACTTACAATCACTAATAACAAATTATTAATACCAATAAAAACTACCTTTGGATCAGAGAAGATTCTGAATATAGGTCAATAAAAAACATACATAATCACATGAAATATTTCTAAATTCATTTCCATCACCAACCAAATTAACAAATATCCATGAAAAAGGGTAGTCTAGCTATTTACAAACCTAATCACATTCAACTATAGTTTCATGTAGCATCCATAAAAGTGGGTTGTATAAATTTTTTAAAACCTCTATACTATTTCAATTTCACTTTTATGTCACAGAAAATTAACCAGATTGGTTGGTTATGTTGATTCAGGAATCATTGTTTTCAAAAAGAAAATTCTGCTTCTATATGATGTTTTACTCCAGTTCTATGCAAAGTCTACAAGGTATCAGTTTTCTATATATAGGCATAGCTTATCAACTTCATGTTGTGTAAGATTCTTTTCAAATGATCGATTAGTTTCCAGCTTCTTTATTAGATAAACAAAATTATTCAGAAGTCCAATGTTTCATCTCCTGTTATGGAGTGTCTTCAACTATGAATGACATCATGGGAGCATTATTGTCACGTTTATTGGGATCCATTTGATGACGATTTCTTAAATATTTTTTTTAAGATGTATATATTTTATTTAGTCATTTATTTAATATGAAAATGGATTTTATGCTGAATAGGATAAAATTTACACTTTATAAATCATACTTATGATAACAATTATCTATAGGAACTCCCATCCAGGGATGTATGGAGTTATAGTGGATGAACTATTATTTCTCAATGAAAAACACGAGGAACGTTCAAGAAACATGTTTGGAACATCCTCTGGCCAGATCCTCAATTGCTTTTATGGTAGTTGTGGCATTGCTTCTTCGCTAGAGGCTAAAATGGTGAGTATGATACATGCTATCTCCTTTTCTAAGAAATATGCTTTGAACAACCTCTAGATTGAGAGTGACTCGACCACCATTATGTATGAGATATGAAATGGCGTTACACACCTTGCATGGCTAATAACCACCCACTATTTAGACTACACCTACTCTCATTTCAACATTGGTTACATCATCACTCAAATATTTCATGATTCTGACAAGGTTTCTGTTAGCCTAGCTAATAAGGGAGTCATTCAAGATATTACCTGGCTTGATGATATTCCTACTAATTTACTCCCTTTTCTTGATATGGATTTTAATATGTTTACATCTTTTAAGCTCATGTAACATCATTCTTTTATTATAATAATTGTGCCCTGTTTTTCTTTCCAAGGTCCCATCCTTTTAAAAAAAATGTCCAATAATGATTTAAATTGTTAATTGGAATGAACACTTTTGCATTGACCAAAATTGCTTCCTTTATTAGTTTATATAAAAACACTCTATCCAATTTTTGGTTTTCACAAATAATATTCCATGAAAAATGAATAAAGTAATAAAAAATATTAGTTAATATATTTAAAACATCAATAATGTAGAGAATATTAAAGTCACTTTGGTTGCACGTGAAAACACAGTAGATTAATATTAAAAAAATGAATACATATTCCCCATTTCACACATTTTTTATAATCTGACCACATGAATCTATAAACAGGTAGTAATAAAAAGTAATTTAGTATGTCACAATAATTGAGTATTATTATACAGAAATATTGGTTATCCTAAACACGCACACCACTACATGTCACGATTTTTCTGAAAAAAAAGAAATATCATTTTATGAAACTAAATAAAAACTATTATCAACTTCCCAGAAATATTCAATACATAATAATAACATTAACTTATAATATTAAATATTTAGTTCATTGAAATTAAAAAAAATTAAATTATGGGTGGTCATTTCCTTTCCTCTTAACAATATACCTTCCTAGTCCCATCTATAGAATCTTCTCATGATACTCGTAGTCTTTTAATTTTCCATATTTTACTCTACCTGACCCAATTAGCTATAACTGCGAGACCGTTAAATCTATTTTATGTTTTTTCTTTTTAATTTTCCCGAAATCATTGATTTTCATCTAAATGAGTTGGATATTATAATTTTTTTGTTTTTTTTGTGTTGTTAGTATTCTTCTTGTATTTCATGTTTCACATGCATATGTTGAATCCAATATTGTCTGTTTTATTTCACCTGAATTTACATTTCTAATCATTGATTGTGTTTGGTGAGTTTCTATTTGTGGGTCTTCTATTTGGATTATTTAAGGAAGAGATGTGGTTTTTTCAGCAGCTTCTTGCAATTGATCTACATCCTCTGAAATCATAGCTTCCATAGTACCTTATTTCGGGCACTCATATATTAGAAAATTAATTATTTCCATTTTTTATGCTTAAGTACTATCTGGGATAAGAGTTAATTTTTAGGAGGTCCCTCTTACATCCTAGTGTCTTTTGTACCCAATTTCTGGTCTTCCTCCTTTACAGAATGACCCATTTTCTCACCAGAAAGATATCTTCTATTGTAATTCCACATTTTTTGGCATTTTCATGTAATAACAACATTATTTTTTTTAATTTTTTTGCCTATTTATTTACTATTTATTCCATTTTATAATGTTTTTTTCAAGGTTGAATTTTGTTTTTCAAGAAACCTTATTTCGTCATCCTCTTACTCCAACTTATCCTTCTACCCAACAACAGCTTCTCTACTCATTATTGGCTCCTCAAAATTTAATATTCTTTTTTTAATTGTAATATATTACTTCATTACATATACATGGGTTCAAAAAAATTAAATTTATACTGTAATTGGTACACTTACCTCACTAGTTGTAACTTGATGAATCTTTTGTTTTTTTACAGCAACATTAAAATGTGGCAGGATCTACATTGTGAATGGTTGATTGGTAGGATGTTAATTTCCTTTAACTATTCCACTTTCCTCACAATACCAATACCACAACAATAAAACACATATGAAGACTGTATTATAAATATAAGTGAAAATAAATATTAATCCATATTAATAAAGTGAGAATCACCCTCATAAACATTTAACAAGGTTCTGAAATTACATAATAGATATCATCAATTGTAAGTAGATAACATGATACCACAATAATGGTATCATGTTTCATGGCCCCCATACCCAATGATAACCCTCATAGGTATTTAATAAAGAAAGGGAGATAATGACCCCCAAATTTCACCTCCAGTAGGCCCCTGGTTGGCATCTAGCACCAAGGGTGTAAAAATCACACAATATGGTAGACATTTCTCTTTTTAAGAACACAAGACCGCGAGATATGATGGATCATCCATAAATGAACTCCAAGAAATATATAAAATAAAACCTAAACAGTCCCAAAATCATGATTATAAATAATAGAACTCTTAAAATACATAGTCTCCAAAGTAAAATTTCAAAAGTAAGGCTAAGAACAAACACTACAACTATCATGATCTGAGCTAGTAGGGTCCAGAACAATCCAAGAAATTATCATAGAAATTATAAATAAGATTACATATGTAGGTTCATTAGAAAAGTATAATCAGAATGAAAACCAAAGACACTCGTTTACATGTGAAGGAGGCATACTAATGCACCCGTGAAAAAATAGAATAACCAAAAAACACCTAAGAAGGTGGACTATCCATCCCAAACTCACAGAGGCACACTCAAAAAATAACCCAAGTCATGAAATATAATATAAATTACAATGGTGATAGGGTAACCCAGAACACATTCCCATGGATTAGCTGCTCTCACACCCTAATGAAAAAACATCATGATTCTCCCACCTCTTCCAAACATACCACATCACAACAAGCCAACACACAACTGGTCCACACAACCACATCCGGAACGTTGACACATGGGCCCCAAACCACATCACATTCCAACCGCAGAAAACCGGGACACATACCACATCACTTACTTCATGCAAACACTTGGTCCACAAACCACAGCACATCCCACCCCCAGACATCAAGTCCAAAAAACCACTTCACACACTAGTGTAGAAAAAGTTATTTACATCACCAGTTTTTACGTTGGTTATATATAACTGACGTGATAATTTGTGAAACACAGTTTTTAACGTCGGTTATATTATAACCGACATAAAAAATGTGGTGAGTAATTTTTTAACGTAGGATATTTTAATAACTGATGTCAAAATTCATGCACGTTCGTTTTTTACGTAGGTTATAAATTAACCGACATAAAAAACCAAATCATGGTGGTTTTTGACGTCGGTTATTTGATAACTGACGTAAAAAACGAGCTACGTAGGGATTTTTTATGTAGGTTATTTTATAATCGTCGTAAAAAGGCATCTTTGAAGCCTTTTTTGACGTCGGTTATTTGATAACCGATGTAACAAAATAACCCGAAGAAGTTTTTACATTGGTCATAAAATATCCAACGTAAAAAACTGGGATTTCTGATGTATTGTTTACGTCGTTTATTCTATAACCGACGTAAAAAACCAACACACGGATTTTATTACGTTGGTTATAAAATAAACGACATAAAAAATCCATATCTGATACATTTATAATGCCGGTTATTATAATAACCGATGTTATAAATGTAAAAAAATTAGTTTATAACGTCGGTTATTAAATAACCAGCCTTATAAAACATTTAAAAAATTAACAAGCCTCGTGGATTGTCATTTATAATTTTTCGATCGACAGTCCGGCGACTCGTCTCTCTCGCGTGGTAAACCGTAATCAACTCGTCGATCACATTGCGTTAAACTCATTTTTCCATCATCGTTTATCATCTTTACTATCCTCGGATCTATCATCTCAACTCGCAACACTTAGGTAATCCTCCAATAACATTATTTCGTTCGTTTTTCCCAGATAGTCTATATTTATGGTTTGCGATTTTTTGTTTAAACTAGGTACAATTCTTCGATTTCGAACCCTCTTACCTCATTTTTTCATAATCATCTTATTTATTATTCACAGATCTATTAGATCAACTTGCAATATTCACATAAGCCTCACCTACTTATATTTAGTTTTTTTTGTTTCGCGAATGCCCTACATTGATGGTAATTTTAATAGTCATTGACAACTAATGATCTAATTCACCTAGATTACTTCATAGAATGGTTATTGATTAAATGTACGAATTGGGAAATGAAATTTCATTTGTTTTTGTTACTTATGTTTATCCTCTTTTATATGAGAATCTATTAGACATATAATCTAATGGCTATTGACCTCTATGGCCCTTCGAAACATCGCTATGTCTCATGATTCCAAATAGAATTGGGTTCTGCAGAGGGCTTACACTAGTATTTTTTGAGGCCATGGCCAAGGCCTTGACAATATGTTTAAGATTTATATAATTATCCATTACCTCATTAAGATATTAGTTATCGAGAAAATTTGTGATCATTTGACTAGTTGAATATCAATGGTTATTTTTCATTATCATACGATCATTTAAGTATCCATATTTAATAACATTTAATTCCATCTATTTCATGTTGAAGTCTATATTAAATGCATGTGTTTTTAGTTGTTCACCATGCCTAGTTTTTATATGTAAACCATTGTTTGGGGGGTTGTCTGAGGGGTGGGGGATTGTTCAGAGGGTTGGGGGGTGTCCAGGGGGTCATCCAAGGGGGTGGGGCCTATCCAGAGGGTTTTGGGGGTTTTTCGTGGGGTGGGGGGATGCCTAAAGAGTAGGGGGTTGTCCAGAGGGTTTTGGGGGTTGTCCGGGGGTGGGGGGCTATCCAGAGGGTTGGGGGTGTCCAGGAGGTGTCCAAGGGGGTAGGGGTTGGGGTGGTGTCCAAGAGGGATGGGGTGCTTTCTAGAGGGGTGGGGGCTATCTAGGGGGTGGGGGCTATTCATAGGGTTGGGGGTGTCTAGGGGGTGTCCATGGGGGTAGGGGTGGGGTTGGTGTCCAAAAGGGGTGGGGGTGATTTCTAGAGGGGTGGGGTGCTGTCCAGCGAGGTGTCTAAGGGGGTAGGGGTAGAGTGGTGTCCAAAAGGGGTGGGGTATTGTCCAGGGGGTGGGGGTATCCAGGGGGTGGCGGGGGGGGGGGGGGGGGGTTGTACAAGGTGGTGGTGGTGTCTAGGGGGAGTCCAAGGGGTTAGGGGATAAGTGTCAGTTGGGATTGACTACTACATTATGGTATTTTGAGATTATGACATGATGATTGTACCGTGATTATTGGCTTTAAATTGTGATTTTATCCATCTGAATTTTTATTTTAAATATGATTTGATTCACAGGTTTACTCCATTTTCTCCAAATTTCTATCAACCACCGTAGGCCCCATGTTTTTATTTAATTCAATGGGATTGAAAACAGTTATATCTAACTATATTTTGTTTTTAAAATAATTTTCAAACATATTTTTTTTAAATACGCAAAGATTTTTTTTATATTTCAAAATTGTTTTACATTTAAATTCTTATTTTTGTTCATATAAACATATATTTGTTTTATCTTAAAAATATATTTATTTTTTTTATATTTTTTATAGGTAATAATGAGTCCAAGTTGGATTACGACACATTGAATGAGCAATGAATATGAGGAAGGTGTTGATGCCTATTTGTAATTTTCTAAACGAAATGTTCCAAGTAGTGAAATTTTTTTCTGTCCATGCCTGAAATGGTTGAATATGAAGATGTTTAAAAGTAGAGATATAAAAGATAATCTGATTTTTCATGGTTTTAATTTGAGTTACAGCCCTTGGATTTGGCATGGTGAAACTGGATGGAATGTCACTGATGATGATGATTCGCAAGATGGTAACTCCGATGGAATTGAAGAAATGATTCGCGATATTGTAGCAGAACAAATTGAGATATAACTGACAGATGCACGTCTATATGGTGATGCTGAAAAACCATTATATCCTGGTTGTACAGATTTTACGGTTTTTTCGGCGGTGTTAAGATTGATTAACCTGAAGGCGAAACATGGATGGAGTGATAGATGTTTTACAGAGATTCTTTAATTGATGAAATAAATTCTTCCAAAAGATAACGATCTTCCATATTCACATTATATGGCCAAGAAAATATTATGCCCGATGGGATGGGGATAGAAGAAAATACATGCCTGTCCGAAAGACTACAGTATATATAGGAAGGAATATGAATTTTTGTCATAGTGTCCTAAATGTGGGACATCATGTTATAAGGTGAAATAAAAATCTCAAGATGATGTAGAGATTACGAAGATCCCTTCAAAGGTATTTTGGTATCTTCCTATAATTAATCATTTCAAACATTTATTTGCTAATTCACATGATGCAAAAAGGTTAAGATGGAATGCTGATGAGTGGGTATGTGATGGAAAAATACGTCATCCAGTTGATTGTCCACAATGGATGAAAATTTATGTGCATTATTCAACATTTGGAAATGAAATTAGAAATCTCAGACTAGTGCTGTGCACAGATGGAATGAATCCATACCGAACCCCCATTAGCACACATAGTTCATGGCCTGTTTTTTGGTAATTTACAACCTCTCTCCTGAAGATTGTATGAAACACAAATATGTCATGTTGAGAATAATGATCTCTGGTCCAAAGCAACCTGGAAATGATATTGATGTTTACTTGTAACCATTGATTGATGATTTGAAACTGTTATGGGATGATGGTATTAGGGTGTATCATTCTTATAAAATAGAATATCTTCAACTGCATGTAGTGCTTCTTTTCACTATAAATAACTTCCTAGCATATGTAGATTTTTCCGGATATAGTGTTAAATGGAATAAAACATGTCCAATTTGCGAACAACAGATGTCATATTGTCAATTGCATCATGGGAGGAAAACAGTGTACATTGGTCATCAAAAGTTTTTGCCTATGGATCACCCTTATAGAAGACTAAAAAAGGTATTCAATAGCGCATAAGAATTTGATACTTCTCCAAAACCATTATCCCCTGATCTGTATTTTGAGAGGGTGAAAAACCTTGATGTGACATTGGGTAAGACACATAAATCTAATAATGATAGACATATTTGGAAGAAAAGGTCAATATTTTTTGAGCTACTATATTGGAGGTATCATGATGTTAAACATAATATTTATCTCATGCACGTGGAGAAGAATATCTGTGATTGTTTGATTGGAACTTTGTTAGATATTAAAGGAAAGACAAATGATGGGTTTAAGGCAAGATTATACTTACTATCAATGGGAATACGTTTGGAGTTGGCTCCCACTCCTAATAGAAGATGAACATTTATTCCCCCGGCTTGTCATATATTATCAAAGAGGGAGAAAATTATCTTTTTCCTGTGTCTTCATGATCTCAATGTGCCTCAAGGTTATTCCTAAAATGTAAAAACTTTTGTCTCATTAAAGGACTTGAAGTTTGTAGGTATTGAATCACATGATTGTGACGTCATGATGCAACAAATTCTATCAGTTGCAATGCGTGGATTATTGTCCATCTGTGTCAGAAAGACTATAATGAAGTTGTGTTATTTTTTCTATTCAATTGGTAACAAGTCGATTGACGTTAATGATTTGAACATTTTGGAAAAGGATTCAATTTTTATACTTTTTCAATTGGAAATGTATTTTCCTCCAACTTTTTTTTGATATAATGGTGCATTTAATGATTCATCTGGTTCGAGAAATCTATCATTGTGGACCTGTATATCTTCATTGGATGTATCCTTTTGAAAGGTATATTAAAATATTAAATGGGTATGTCAAAAATCCACATCTACATGAAGCGTCCATTATTGAAAAGTATATTTGTGTAGAGGTAGCAGAGTTTTGTACGACCTACTTGGCTATGTCGTAACACATAGGTTTGCCTCCATCTCGCCATAAATGAGTTAATAGTGAGGGAAAGGGGATTCGTGGCATGAAAGTAAAATCATAGTCAACTGAATAGATGAAGAAGTTAGAATCATACATCTTGAATAACATATTTGATGCTCAACCGTATATCATATTGGGTATTATTGAGTTGAAACAATGTCATCCAAATAAGAAAGAATGTGGATTTTGAATGAGGACAACAAAACTTTTTTGTCATGGTTTAGAAAGACCTTTCT
Organism: Viscum album; assembly: GCA_963277665.1. Lineage (NCBI taxonomy): Eukaryota > Viridiplantae > Streptophyta > Magnoliopsida > Santalales > Viscaceae > Viscum > Viscum album. Next base: position 1,367,058,069 of record OY728162.1, on the reverse strand, counting down.
TGGTAGATCATATGTACTATCATAGATATTAAAATTGATAGTGGGTGGTCCATGTTTCAATGTGATAACATGGTCCGGTTTTGACATTAATGGCAATAAATTTCATACGAAAGCTCAAGACAACAAAAGTGCAGTTCAGAATAGTGGTGTATTGGTGTTTGCAGAAGCAATGGATTTTTCGAGTGCTAAGGACCAAAACCCAATTTCTGCATCAGGTGCATATTATTGAGTGATTGAAGACATATGGGAGGTTGATTACTTTAAATTTAAAGTTCCTGGTTTTAATTGTAAATGGTTTATCTGTAACAACATTGTCAGACATGATGAATTTGGAATAACACTAGTTAATCTGAATTGATTGGAAGACCCAGCTAATTCTTTTATAAAGGAAACACATGAAAATCAAATTTTCTTTGTAGTTGATCAATCAGATATGCATTGGGCTGTTGTTTTACAAGTGAAAAAACAATATGTTGGTGAGGATGAACGTGATGAAGATGCTGATTTATGTGAGATCCCTACTTCCATGAAAAGATTAACATAACATAATGATGGGCATGATGAAGACATGGTTTGTGCCATAAGGAATGATCACGACGAAGGAATTTGGAAAAACAATCCATTTGTACATTCCTAAAATTAATGGTAACATATGTTTATTTCTTGTATACATTTAATTTTTTCATAAAATGTTAGATATTGTATGTTTTTTATTTATTAGAAAATTTATTAAAACAAAATAAGTATAACTGTTTTTTTGTTTTAAGTTTGTTTTAAGTTTGTTTAGTTTACTTTATCATGTTTACCATTACATGAATTATATATATATTATTTTGGTTTAGTGACAATTACTTTACCATGTTTACCAGGTTTACCATGTTTACCATGTTTACCATGTTTACCATGTTTACCATCTTGACCATCTTTACCATATTTACCATTGTTTAACATGATTACCATATTACCAATGTTTACTATTACATAAATTAATACACTTTTCTAATTTCTGATTACAATAGTATTAAAATATATCAATTTGTATATTTGTGAACTAATTTTTGTTTTTTTGATTTGAAGGATAATGATTAATCATTCATTTGATCAACCACATGATTCTAGAGATGAGCATATTGGTCATACCTCTGGGGAGGAATATTCACATGCTCCTCTTGGTGTTCCCCAATCTTCCTCATGTGCTCCTATTACAACAAGGAGTTCAATGGTTGGTAAACATGGGTGCACACGTTTACCAAAATTAGAACTTTCCCGTATGCAGGATCATAGGATACTCGTTGAGTTTGATGATGATGATATTCCTAGAGGTCCAAATGCAAAAGATTTTAGGAGTTTTGTAGCAAATCATGCTAAGAGAAAAGTAAGCATTCTGTATGATAACTGGAGAAGTGTTGATAAATAGATAATATCTCAGTCATGGGAGACGATTTTGGTAAGATATTTTGTTATTGTTTCACTATTCATTAAATGTTTCTAGTATATATTATATGTTTATCCTCTTCTTTATCAGATGAAATTTGATATTCCTGACACTAGTGGAGTCAGGAAGAAATTCTTATTGTTGGCTGCCAGGAGATGGAGGGATTTCAAATCAACCATCTCATATTATTTCATTTATGGTCATAGGAGTCTTGAAAATCCATATCATATATATCCTGTTATAGATGAAGACACATAGAGACAGTTTTTTGAAAGTAGAGGAAAAAAGTCATTTTTTGTAAGGACAATGAAAACTTTTATAAGCATTCCTATATAAATGATTTTATTAATGTTTTGTTAATGATTTCATATTCTTAATTTATATCAAACAAGGAAATCTCATCAGGAGATACAATCTAAAAATTTATACCCTCATAGTTTATCTCGGGGAGGGTATTCATTTATGGGAGAACAAATGATGGCGGAAAAAGTTCAACAACTAAGAGCTGAGTCTTCAAGATCTAGAGAGGTTTCCCCTCTAGCCCCTCCATCTAGACATGAAAAATGAAAGAGAGATTAGAAGGGGAAAAAAGGGCAATATCGTTTGGAATAATCAAGAATCGTAGCTAAGAGGATTGTAAGATATCTATTTTATTTATTTATGTTAACTATTTTCTTCATATAATTTAAATCATTACAGAAATGTTCAATTAATTAATACAGGACTCTCTTGAGGATCAGAGTTCACATGGGACATTTACAGCTACTGAGAGGCAATATATTTTATCTGTATCATTGGGAAAGCCTGAGCATCCTGGTCATGTAAGAGGATATCTGGCAGGTGTATCAGTAAGAAAAGTGTTGCCACAATCTTCAACATCTAACGTTGAGAGGGTTTATAATAAAAATAGAATCCTTGGATGCTGAAGTTCATAATATTAATGCAACGATGGAGGAAAATATTAGAGCATCGGTACAGTCAATGTTTGCAGACATGCAAAGACAATTTCAGACTGCATCTCCCACTCCTCCACCTCCCCCTGTAGACCCCATTATTTATCCTCCACCTCCGCCAGTAGCTCCCACTCCCCCACCTCAACCTATGGACCACATTTTTTATCCTACTCCTCTGACGCAACTTCCTACTTATTGCGAGTTGTATGTTGATGATCCTCAACATCACATAGTTGCATATGGGTTGGTATATTTTATAGGAAATACAGTTCATCATCAAAAATTAGAGGTAGAGAATCAGAGGGTCACTGTACATGATATTATAGATAGATCAACTCAGGTACCATTACCTATAGATGAGGTGATGATAGTTGGACATAGTATGAGCCATTTTTAATTTGTCCATCCAGACATCTTCGACTCATTAACATAGAGGTATGAATGTTATATCTTTTATTTTATTTTTTATTAAAGTTGTTTTATAATTTGAAAACTAATATATTTTTCAATTTATTTTTACAAAAATACTTCAAAGGTAAAGAAATATAGTATAGACAACAACAAAGACAAATGGCTATGACATTAGATACAGATTCTAGAAGTCTTGACAGATTGTTAAGATATTAAAATTGGTGGCTGGTCATTATGAGTTTCCAATGGAAGTTCATGTTTGTGGACGTGCAATAAATGTGGGGATTATGAAAACAGATATCATGGAGCTTGTTACTGGAGATAAGTTGGGCATCAACGGGGTGAAATTTGTTTCCATGTAAGTCTTAACACCATTTCCCTGCATTATATTTATTAAAAATGTATACGTATGTCTGTTTTGTATTAGGTATCTTTATAAAATTTATGAGAGGAATGAGCTGACAATTGTATATGGATTCATGGACCCGCAATTGATTTTCCCTGAATCATGTGCATTGGATGAGGAACAAATAATGCTTTATATTGCTGAAAGACATCAAAAGAATAATCACACAATGTTGGATGATGCCTTTTTGTGAGAGGTATGAAACAACTATCTCTCAAAGAGTTAATTATCTTTTAATATAAACAACCACTAATGTTATATTTCCTTTTATCAGTGATCATTGGACATTAGGAGTATTTCCCAAGAGAGAAAGCACTTTATTGGATATGATCTGTCCATGATGATGTGCAGAAAGGTTTTAAGAATATATTGTAAAAGTAAGATTCAATTTCTAAATAGTTTTATATATTATAATGAATTTTAAATTTACCCCATTTGTATTATTTTCTAACAGGGAATCTGACTACTTTCAAAAAAACACAAAGAAAAGGAATTCAAAGATCAAATATGTAAATGCAAAGGTAAATATCCATTAATAATTTGTACTTTTTGATTTATTACAAAAAAATAATATATTAAATTTACACTCATTCAAACAGAATATTCATGAGCAACAAGGCATCATCGAATGCGGATATTATATGTTAAGATTTTTGTATGAAATAATAACAACTAGGAAAACTGTGAATTTTGACCTGGTAAGATTTCCTCTTAGAATTTTCCATAATATTTTAATTTCATTTATTCATTATACAAGTTATCTATTATCATTTTCATTTGTAGATTTTTGATGACCCTCAGCCCTATACTACTGAAGACATCAAACACTTACAAGTGGAGTGGTCAAATTATTTTATAGGTTTGATTGAATTTTAGTTGTCTGTAATGTAAAATGTAATTTTGAATATTGTCGTTTTATTTGTGTATTTGGTAGTCGTTTAGGTTGGATTTAGTTTGTTTTAAGTTGACAGTGTATGTTTTGAATGTTATATATGTGAATGTTTAATTTTTCTCTACTTCTTGTTTTGTTCTACTTGTGATGGTTTTTCCGGTATGGATTCTGGTCTGGGGGGAGGGGTTCCAAGGGTGTGGGGGTGTTTAGTGGGGTTGGGGGTGTCCAGGGGTCTGGGAGGGTTGTCTAGTGGGTTGGGGGGGGGGCAGTCCAGGGGGTGGGAGTGTTTCTAAGAGGGTGGAAGGGCTGTCCAGGGGTGTGGTTTGGGCTGTATAGTGGGTTGAGGGGGTTCTGGTCTATTTTTGGTAACTGTTTGATCTATTTCATGGGTGTGGGAGGGCTTTCTAGGGATGTGGGAGTGCTTTCTATGGGTGGAGGTCTACATGAGGGTGGGGGGATGTCCATGGGGTGGTGGTGATGTCCAGGGGTGTGTGAGGGTGGGGGGTGTCCCTGGGTGTGGTGGGGGTAGTCTAGTGGGGTGAGGGGGTTCTGGTTTGTTTTTGGTAACTTTTTTGGTCTGTTTCAGGGGTGTGGGAGGGATTTCCAGGGGTGTTGAAGTGCTGTTTAGGGGGTGGGGGGGTTGTCTAGGGGTGTTTGGGGATGTCCCGGGGGTTGGGGCAGTCCAGGGGTGTGGTGGGGGCTCCAATGGGGTGGGGGAGGGCTATTTAGTGGGTGGGGGTATACATGAGGGTGGGGGGTTGTCATGGGGTGTTTGGGGCAGTCCAGGGGGTCGGGGGGCAGTCCAGGGGTGTGGTTGGGGCTATCATGTGGACTGAGGGGGTGAGGGGGTGCTGTTCAAGAGGGTGGGGGTTGTCCCGGGGTGTTTGGGGATGTCCAGGGGGTCGGGGGGAAGTCCAGGGGTGTGGTGGGGGCACCAATGGGGTGGGGGAGGGCTGTTCAGGGTGTTGGGGTTATAAATGACGGTGGGGGGGGGGGGGTGTTGTCCAGGGGTGTTTGGGGCTGTCTCGGGATGTGTGGGGCTGTCCAGGGGGTCGAGGTGCAGTCTAGGGGTGTGGTGGGGTCTCCAATGGGGTGGTGGAAGGCTGTCTAGGGTGTGGGGGGGGGGTATACATGAGTGTGGGGGTTGTCCCGGGGTGTTTGGGGCTGTCCCGGGGTGTTTGGGGGTGTCTAGGGGGTCAGGGTGCAGTCCAGGGGTGTGGTGGGGGCTCCAATGGGGTGGGCGAGGACTGTCTAGGGTGTGGGGGTGTATACATGAGGGTGGGGGGTTGTCCCGGGGTGTTTGGGACTGTCTAGGGGGTCGGGGGGCACAGTACAGGGGTGTGGTGAGGGCTGTCAAGTGGGGTGAGGGGGTGAGAGGGTGCTGTTCAGGAGCGCGGGGGTATGTTCTGGGGTGTTTGGGGATGTCCAGGGGGTTGGGGGACAGTCCAAGTTTGTGGTGGGGGCTCAAATGGGGTGGGGGAGGGCTTTCCTGGGTGTGGGGAGTATACATGAGGGTGGGGGTTGTCCCGGGGTGTTTGGGGCTATCTCGGGGTGTTTGGGGCTCTCTAGGGGGTCGGGGTGCAGTCCAGGGGTGTGGTTGGGGCTCTAATGGGGTGGGGGAAGGCTTTCTAGGGTGTGGGGGGTATATATGTGGGTGGAAGGGTTGTCCTGGGATGTTTGGGGCTATCCTGGGGGTCGGGGGCAATCCAGGGGTGTGGTGGGGGTTGTCAAGTGGGGTGTGGAGTGAGGGGTGCTGTTCAGGGGGGGGGGGTTGTCCCAGTGTTTTTGGGAATGTCCAGGGGTAGGGGGCAGTCCAGGGGTGTGGTGGGGGATCCGATGGGGTGGGGGAGGGATTTCCAGGGTGTTGGGTGTTTACATGACGGTGGGGGGGGGTGTCCCAGGGTGTTTGGGGCTGTCCTGGGGTGATTGGGGCTGTCCAGGGGGTCGGGGTGCAGTCCAGGTGTGTGATGGGGGCTGTCAAGTGGGGTATGTTTTATAGGTTATCAATGTAAATGCTTAAATTTTATTTAGTTATTGTTTTGATCTCCATCTATTTTTGTGGTACGAATTCTTGATTTGGATTCTAGTTGTTTCTGGGGGAGAGCAGAGGACTTCATTAGATTTTTAGAAAAAACAAATTTCTTCCACGTCGGTTATTTTATAACTGACGTAATAAAGAAACAGGGAAGGGTTTATTACATTGGTTATTTATTAACCAATGTGAAAAAGTCCTAGTAAATGGTTTATCTTGTCAGTTATTTAATAACCGATGTGATAAAAGGCCTGGGAAATGGTTTATCATGTTGGTTATGAAATAACCGACGTGATAACCCCCCCCCCAGACTGGTTTAGCACATCAGTTATTATATAACCGAAGTGATAAACCATTTCCCAGGGGTTTATCACGTCGGTTATTTAGTAACCGACGTGATAAACTCCCCTGCACGTGTTTATAACATTCGTTATTATATAACTAACGTGATAACCCCCCCGGTTTATCACAGAGGTTATATAATAACTAACGTTATAAACCCCCCTCCCTGGTTTTTGAACGTCGGTTATTAATTAACCGACGTGATAAACACCGTGATGTTATGTTTTTTACATCGGTTTTTAAATAACTGATGTAAAAAAATGTTATTTATAACGCCGTCTGTATTAACATCGGCTAAGAAATGGCGTAAAAAATTAAAAATAACTGATGTAAATAATATTTTCTGCACTATAGACATCACACTTACAGACACCTCTTCTACGAACCACATCACAACTCATCACTAAGTCCCATGGGAATGCAGAAATCATCACATCCCAAAGAAACCTAGTAAATCACATCATAACGCAACCTGAAGACAACTGGGAAAGCACAACTCACTCGTACACACATGGGCCTCACAAACAACAAACTTCCCAAAAACTCTCGAGCTATCAGAACCTGGGAGAAGAAGCAGGGAAGAGAGGGTGGCCATCCATCCATCCTACTACAGTTATGTTAGGGAAATACACCCTCCCCTATGATGATGGGGGTGTTTAAAACATAGTCCTCAGCTAGGGTGGAGTGAGTATAGAAAACAATTACATGTATATACATATAAGATAGCAAACACTCAACCCAACCTATATGTTTTCAAAGAATAGCCAAATCACAAAAATACCACATTTTATGGTACCTCTATATGCACAAGCCCACAAAAAAAATCCACAAAGCCAATTTATAATCCCAACCAATTTAATCAAATTTTTATATCTTATTAACCTAACCAAACCAATACATGCTATTCCATGAATTATTAATAGATTATTTAAATAATTTATTTATTAATTCCATCACAATCCGGGAAACTACTATGCACAACACACAATAAGAAACAATACAAAACCCATTAATGGAGAAACATTGGGTGAATTACCCATAACAACCATCACCATACTTCATCAATGTTAGCCCTTCTAATCTTTCCATGTACATCTACATTTGAAAACTTATCTTCACACAACCAGTTTCATAGCCTTTCTTCACTACATATCTCATCTATCCTACAATAATTCAATCAATTATTTTAATATTCCATTACACCACCCAGGCCATTCCACAACAAAGAACTGTTCCAAATACCGCACCACCATATAACATATAACAAACCCACACCTACATCATATCACCACACGTACCAAGTAGATAAAAAATTCTATATTTATTAAGGCATGACTTATTTAGTTTCAGTTGTTAATTCCTAGGTTATCATAGAAATATTATGATCCTAGGGAATCCATTAACTAGTTGAATATACGTGATTAATCAATTCTCATTTAGGGTGATACCCTAATAATCATAACTAAAGCAGAAACCACAACAGATATAATGAATGAAAACAAATCCCCCAACGACCACAATTCTTTCTTGGGTGTTCTACCTGTAAAATGAAAAGATCATAAACAATATTATAATATAAAAGATAGAGGATAATCTCCATTTTACCTTCTATTTAAATTAGGCAATTTTTTGAATTTAGTTAAACCAACACAACCATGATTCATGTGTAAACAAAAGAACCCCCTTGGCATGATGCATGACAAAGAGAAATGAATGAAATCCTACCTCTAAGGGGTTTCAACATTCGTCGCACGATAAAAAACCATGTTACAGACATCCGATCACCTTCCCTATATGATCTGCATCCATCCGAGGAGACCACGACACCACCACATCCAAAAAAACGAAGTAAACCAAATTAAGGCCATGGGAGAAAAACCAGCATGGAATTGAAAAAATAATTGAAGGAAAAATTATATCAACCTAGAAGAAAAAAAATTAATGGAGGAAGAACATACCACTGATCATAGACAGATAGCTATTGATCGACAAAGAGATTCATGCAATCTATCCTTGATGAAGGAATTATCAAAATGATGTTTATGGATCACTGGTTTTATCGGGTAAAGAGAGAATCACTACAGTCGTAGGGCTTAATAACCCGAGAAAATGGAAAATAACAAAAAACATTGCTGCAGTGTGGCATGATATGACATTTAATACCTATTCACATCGTTTAATGACTACAGGTTGATTTCCAAAAATAAACCTGTTACATCTTGATCTGCATCATTTTTCTATCCCCGGTTCATTAAATGCCATGAACCACCCAAGACAAGCCATGAAAGAAATATTCACATCATCTAATCAGATTACATGACATATAATTCCCCTTTTTCCAACCATTAGTAGAAGAACCTACCCAAAAATAAAAAGTATGAAAAGTATAGTATAAGGGGGGACACAAATTGTTACATCAGATACCTCTCAAACAATTACCATCCTTAATAATACAAAACCATTCCCATAATAATGAAGGGTCCAAACCTCCACCCTGCAAGATACCTCTCTTGAGTCTCACTACAAATGAAACACCTCTAACAACCAAACACATCAACGTTCAACGATAAACAACCAAGTGTTGTTCGAAAGATCGAGTGGGAACCTCCACATCCAATAACTCCTCCTCTAGCATATAAAAACTAGGTCTCACCATGTCAAAACAAATTACCATAAAAAACACCACTCAAGTACAACAACTATGATGTCTCGGTCAAACGAATCAGGGAATCCCATCCCCCATGTGAAGATATTATCTTCTCTGGGTGGCACTAACTTTCCATCATAGGTTTAATAAAATAATAGCTAAGGAGTCTAAATTAGGAATCATGTCTTCCCCTTTTCATATTTCAATAAATTATCACACCCCACACAACAAAAACACATAAGGGATGAAAATAGATCATCTCATAAAACATGGTTAAAAAACCACATTATACGGAAAAAAAATTAAATCATAAAAAACATCAGGTATTAGGAACACATATTCATTTCCCACTCCCATGTACTCTCTTCCTAGCCACCATGCCTCCATAGAACATGAACCAAAGGAATGGTTCATCCTCACAGCACCCTCTACTGACAATCCTTGATCTCTACCGGCTACTCCACAAAAATTATGTCATCATTGATATCTATGTCTCCATAGTCAGTTTCATTGAAGTCATCATGAGGATATCTATGATGATGAGGGACATGAAGGACATCGTGGATCCTCTACAACCACAGTGGAAATGCCAACCGGTATGCCACCTCACCAACTCGCCCCAACACCATAGTGGGTCCAACAAACCTGGGAGAAAGAATACACCCAGGCCAAATGTCCACTTTCGACATTGAGGGGATAAATTCAAGAACAAAAGGTCCCCAAATTCAAACTCCAAGGGCCTCATTCTACCATCAACATACAAATTCTTCCAGTCATGCGCTGCTTTCATCCTATCTTGAACCATCCAAACCATCTCAGTTGTGCTCTATAACACATTCAGACCAAGAATAGCTATCTCCAATACCTATATCTTTTATAATGAAGAATGATATGATCTTTAATTAGAAAACCTAAAATGGAATAATGCCAATAGAAGAGTAATAAATATTATTTTTAGAAAAATCCACAAACGGTGCATGTTGTATCCATGATCCACCAAAGGGATGATGCATGCACACAATATATCCTCTTATGTCTCGATAATCTCATGTGTCTTCCCATCTATATGATGGTGGAATGTAGTGCTAAGGCATAAATGGGATCCAAAAGCATGTTGAAATACCCCACAAGAATTGTAAAGAAATTATTGTATCTCGATTTGAGACAATGTTCCTCAAAACATTGTGAAACCAAACCACCACATCCATGTACCTCATTGCCATGGAATCCACTAAAACCGACTCCTTGATCGCTAAGAAGTGGGATTATTTCGTCAAGCGTTCCACTATCCCCTATATAACATCAATATATTGTTGAGATCTATGGATCCTTATGAGGAAATTCATTGATATGTAAACTCATTTACACTTGGTAATATCCATGGAGTGCAAAAAACCCCGAGAAATTAGTTTGTAACCTTCAAATACTAGAAAACAAAGCACTTCTCCCCAAACGTTTCCACTTCCCATTTCATATTGTGCCACAAAACTACATATTTAATACATGGTATGTCTTGGACACTCCTCAATGCACCACCAAGGGTGAGATATGAAACTCATGAAAGACATAACTGCTCATTACTACTAGAACAAAAACCTTTTCCTGAAACAACTATTGGTTCTTACCATAAAACAAACATCCCTCCAAAGCATCACAATGACAAAAAAGATCACGTATCACCTATTCCTATAATTATTCCAACTAAAACTCCTCCACATAGTGCATTATAGAATAATACACCATCACATGAAACAAATATCCTCTACGACCATCCACCCTAGCATCTATGTACAAGGCTTCCAACCCCTCCATTGTTCTCTAAGCATCTGCATACTCACGAACAACATACTTCTACAACTTCATGATAAAAGAATCAACCATGACATTCCCCATTCCTAATGTGTTGGATAGCTCTAAATTATAGTCCTCAAGAAACTTCATCAACCTCAACTGATGTAGATTTAGATAACACTAGGAGAAGATATACCGCAATCTATTTGATCCGTGAAGACCGAAAAGCACCCCCAAAGATGTAATGCCACCAAAACATTATCGTGAACAAAACTAATGCTAACTCTATATCTTGGATTTCATAGTTACCATTATGGTGATGCAACTTCCTAGAACCATAAAACATCATTACTCACAACTACATCAGCATGAAAACCAAAATCAGAAGGTCGGAATCCAAAAACACCTTAAACATCACTCATTCTAGATACTAGATCACTAGAGCACTAACCAACTTCCCAATCATGAAACCAGACACTATATTTCACTTCTTGATCCACACCAAATATTGGTTCTTCCAAGTCAAATATGTCAATGGATCCACAACTTGAGAGAAATCAGGCACAAACCTACAATAATATCTAATAATACCAAGGAAACTATGAAATGAAACCACATTCTTGGGTGTTGTATAAGAAAAAACTACATCAACCATTAACGAGTATATAGCCACACCATACTAATACATAAATTTTATAAGGATATTCATATCCCGTGTTGAGAAATCTCACTTGGAAAACCTTTCTATAGTGTTGGTGGATTCAAAAAACATTAAGACAGTTTTCAGATACTTGGAAAATTCCTAATAAAAATTCTAGAAGTTTAATATATCATATAGGAATACAATGAAGAACTAATCCATGAACACCTGAAAAATAGAGTACATAAGTCCCAAGAATTCAACTGGTGTGTTCGTTAGACTGAATGGAATGGCTATAAACACAATGTGTTGATACCTACATCAGAAGACTGTCTTTGGGATACCATCCTCCTTTATCATCAACTAGTGATATCAACACCATATACCGAACATAGAAAACTAAATCTCCTAACACAATTGGTGGAAAATATTTTCTATTCTTGGGAGAGTGTAAATGTTCTTTACCATCACCTAATTAAACCTCTGATAGTATATTCACAACTTCAAACCACATCCAAATGCTTTTCAAAAAACACTGGAGCACCCCATGATGACACACTAGGCTAGGTAAATCCCTTATTTATAATTAATCTCTCTTAATAGTCACCTCCACAAACTCAGAGGGTTCCATATGATAAGAAACAATCGAAATTGGAGAAGCACCAAACTATATGTTTATCTAAAACTCAATGTCATATCGAGGGATTATAGTCACTCCCTCCTTGAGTAAAACATCCAGGAACTCCCCAATGACCCTAGTAACCACTACCATATCATCATCCATTGATTCCACTAAAATATTTTCCAACAAGAAAAGAAGGTTCTCCATACACTAACTGTTGACTTGACAACAACACTCGCGAATGGAATCCATATGTCATCCATCTGCTTTTGAAGACAAGACACTTCTCCCTAATAGGTATATAATATAATTCATGAAATGGTACAATTAAATGATTAGGATGACATTGTATGGCTAAATTTGTAAAAAAGAACATATCCCCACATGACTAATGTAGTCACATCAACATTATACACCCCTCGATCACATCAATCGAAATTTTCTATCTTATGTCTAGCATAGTAAACACCAGGGGCATGGGAAGCCTATCTATGTATAGTCTTAGAGAATGGGAAAGAGAGGGTTAAACCAAGGAGGGAGAATATATTGAATCAAAATGGTACATGAAAGTTTACTAAAGAAGATGGTCATACCTCTGATGATATCTATCCCTACTGGAACTACAACCACTGCAGCACACAATAAATCACACCCAACCATTCAACCGACATGATGATGACCACCATGTTGGAAAAAAATACCTCAAGGTAACATTGCAGTATTTTTTGTTTGATTGTGTTTATTGACAAAGCAGGTTTCCATGAAGAGATTTTTGAGTTCCAATAAAGTTGTTGACAATCAATGTCGACAAAAGAACGATGACAAAGGAAAGGACAATCTAGAGGCGGTACAAAAGAGTAGTACAAGGTGGCATAGTAGATTTCCCTGAAGATCATATTTTAATATGGAAAAGGCATGACTTTTGTGAAGAGAGGTTTCATGGTTTGGAATTCGCGAAGACCAGAAGAATGATGGTATTGATTCATCGTGATTACGTCAATGCTTTGCGAACGGCATACTTGAAGCGCATCGCAGCGGTGAAGGGATTTGCGAGGGAGCTTCACGGAGAAGGTGCAAAATAATGTTGATGGTGATGCTCCACGATTACGACAATCTCTGTGATCGGAAAATTTCCATGGTGCTTTGCGATTTTGACATAATGCCGGCGGAAACTTCGGAGCTTCACGATAGGTGATGACGTGGCGCGAAATTCATGCGGAAGGGTCGAGGGTCGGAGGAACTGCCTATAAATAGAGGTTGACCCCCTTGAGATAAGTAGAGAGAATTTTCAGAGAAAATACTTTGCTCTCGGTTCGTGAAGGCAGTTTGCGAAGGCAGTGTGCTTCAAGAAAGAAGAACTTCGCGGCAGCTATTCTTGCTCCGCGAAAGTTGTGTGCTCTGCGTTAGCTCAGTAAACTTTGTGAGGGATTTCTCATTGCAACGACTTGATCTCTGATACATCCTAATAATTGTGAAGTCTTGAGATTTGCGATGGACTAAGATCCGTGAAATTTTGAGCTTCGAAAAATGGATGGTGCTTCACGAAGGATTGTTTGAGCTTCGCGAAATTGGGAGCCTCGCGAAGTAGGGTTATTTGCGAAGGTGTTTCCAAAGTGGATTGCCCAATGGTTAAGAAGAAAAGGGGTATTAATCTCTGGATGAATGTTGGACTTTAATAGATAATCTATCAATAGTAGAGGATGCGTGAATTCATGCAAATAAAGAGACCTACATGTCTATAAACTGTGAGTGGATCCCTTCCAGAGCAGTGAGCAAAGGAAGAGGAAGAAGGCGATCCACTCCACTGGTAGTGAGCCACAGAGAGAGAGAAACGGGGAGTGACCCTTTGGAAAGCAGTGATCTAACCTTAAACATTGTAATGGCAGTGAGCCTAGGCATAGAAGTGATCTAGATCCAAAGCCGATAAAGAAGATATTGAGGTTGTCTTTTAGACGGTCAAAACCTATAAGGTCTTAACACCTGAGACTTTCTATTGATAAATCTGCCTCTTAAATAACACTGATGGTTCTCCTCTTGTGGTAATCCACCTCGCGAGTGCATATTCTTGGTTAAAATATCCTTATTTTGTACCTATAGATATGTTGTAAACATAAAAGGATTAAAAATATACTAGATTGAATGGTGGAGTACCTCCTCTAGATGTATTGCACAAGGATCCTGGTCTTGAAAAAGGATGGTGGAATAGTGAAGTAGATCCTTGAACATTATCTCAGGATCCCACGTAGAGATACTCCACTATGGAAGGGAGATTAGCTCTTACCTATTATCATCCTTCATAGTCAATGAAAGGAACTCTGCTCAGAACACCCTCTTGAAGTCAACCCAAAATATGTTATCATCCTTTCGATCCCCCAGATATAGTATCCACCACTAACGTGAAACACCCTTCATATAACTATGTACTAAAGGAACCCTATACTCAGTCGCGACCCATATAATACTGAAGGAAATATACAGCTCCTCTATCCATCCCTTTGTATCTATGTTAGAAACACTTCCCTCGTACTTTCCCAAAGACTACAGTTGGATGTAACACGAGGCTCTCAACCACCGTTCACCTTCCTCGCATGAATTAATCCTATGAAGATAAACCAGATTATCCTAGTAAACATTCACTACCTAAGAAGCACACGGATGAATTCCAGGAATATCATATGAAAGGAAAACAATGATTTCCTAAGCCTGAGTATTATGGAAGTTTACCAAAGATGCTTTAATTCATTATATTTATTTTATCCATTTTGACCATCCCAAATCAACCTGATTCAAATAAGAACACAATTAATTGTTATGCCTGAACCTTTCCTATCTCCCTACCCTATTAGAAGTTTCATCTCACTTGGCCATTTGATATGAACATAATCTATGCACTAGATCATAGGGAGGCCTAAAATCTCATGTCCTTAATAGACTCTCTAGACCATGTCACACACCAAGGACAAATGGAATTGTTTCCATACCATCCCAGGAAATCCTCACTACTTATAACATCAAAATCCATCATATATTTCAACCATCATCTCTGATACCACTCTATCATGACCCCCTTCCCCAAAGATACCCCTCCTGGGCTAACAATGAAGAAATGGAAACAATGATCTCAGAGTCCAACCTCCAGTACACCCCAGTATTGTGATTAGCACCAAGGGAGTAAAAATCTCACAATTTGAGAGGTATTACCATTTTTATGAAAATAATATAGGGAGATATGTTAGATCATCAATATAGGAACTCCAAGATATATATAAAATAAAACCAATACTTCCCCACATGACTTATTAAAAAGAATATAACTCTTACAATACAAATTCTATAAAGTACAATTCCCAAAGAGTGGATAATCAGAAACACAAGAACTCTTAATATTTGAGATAATATGGTCCAGCACGGTCCACAAAATCCTCTTGGAAACCTCAATGTAGATTCTTATATAGGTTGAGCAAACAAGTTTACAAAGTATGAAAACCAAAGACTCTAAGACACATCTGAAAGAGGCATACTAACACACCGGTGAGAAAACATCCAAACCAAACAACACCTAAGAAGGTATACTAACCATCCAAATCTCACAATGGTATGCTCATAAAATAGTGAAAGTCATGTAATATATTATAAATCACATCAGTGATAGGGTACCCAACACCTCTTTCACACTAATTATCCTCTCTCACAACCTAAAAAAATTTTCCTATAACACCCACCTATTCCGAAGATACCGCCACACAAACCACCAACACACATCTGAGCCTCATAACCACATCCTTCTCTTAAACACCTGGGCCACAACCCATATCACATCCTGCCCATAGGCACCTGGGCCACCAAACACATCACATATCATCCTCAAGATACCTGGGAAAACATAACTCACCTATATACACCTGGGCCTCACAAACCACAACAGTCTCGAAGAATATTAAGCTATCACCATATGGAAGGAGAAGGATAGAGTGGGTGACAACCCATAGATCTTCCCATCTAGATGTTTGGGACCCTCCTCCATGAATAAGGATGTGTCAGACACATAGTTCTTAAATAGGTTGGGGTGTATATTGAAATCAAAATGAAAATAAAAGTATAATCATATAAGATACCAAAAAATCATCCTAACATATGGGTTCTCAATAAATAGTAAACTCAAATAACTACAATCTTTTTTTGCTAACTCTAGATGCACAAAACCACATAACAAGACACAAACACAATTCGTATTTCCATCCAATTTAATCTACCATTTCCATACTGTTAACCAACCCAATCCATTCCATTCCATGATTTTTTAATCAATTATTTAACTCATTAATTAATTTATTCTATCAGTATCTATGTAAAAACCTATAACAATACACAACAAGAAACATAAAAAAAAGACTTTCTTGGAGAAACTATGGGCGAATTATGAATACCAACCAACAATGTCCCAATATAAAGACAACCCTCACAATCCATAAATGTAAAAAAGTCAAACAACATAACAACCTTTAACATGTTTTGTAGCCCCTCTACACATCATTTTTCATCCATCCCAAAATCAATAAATCTCTCAAACTAAGAATCAATTACACCACCCAGGCCATTCCACATCACAAAACCGTGCCCAAAACTACACCACCAAAAACTTGAACAAACCCATAAACACAACACATCACCACACATACCAAGGCCGAACAAAAATTATAGATTTAATATGGAATCCCTTATTTAGCTTCACTTTTTATTTCAAATGTTATCATAGAAATGGTACAATCATGGGGAATCAATTCATTAGATGAATATACATGATTAATAAAATCTCATATAGGATTGTTGGCTTCAAAATTTGGGAGAGATAAGAAGCCCAAATGAATGCCCCGTTGATGGTCTCGCGAAGCCTGTACACAGAGTCCCCCCCAACACCCCCACCGCCATGAAGTAAGGAAGCAAGCCACTCCATGAATGCATTTGACATTCATGATCCCACTATAATTCAAGGTGGCGGGCTGCTCGGAGAACACATTTGATGTTCGTGAGCCTGCCGTGATGTGAGGAGGCGGGACACTCCGCGACCACATTTGACTTTTGGGACATGTCGGGAATCCCCCAAGTCCCTCTTTGCACCTCACGAGCTCCACATTGAAGTGCCTATTGCATATAAATATCGGGCTCCCCCTAAGCCCAGAGTATTGACAGTCTGACCTTTTGACTTCCTAACTCCTGAATCGCGAAGCATCCTTCTGCTCTGCAAACCATGAGCTATGCGAGGTGTTTCTCCTTCGCGAGGTGCCTCCCCTTTGTCTTGATTTGATCCCCTCTTCCGAGAGGGATTCCTTTCGTGAAGACTAAGGACCTTCATGAAGGATTGGGATCCCCAAGGAGCCCGAATCATCATAGAGAGTTTATTATTTGAGAAAAACCCTTCATGTACACATGATCCACATGCTAAGGTAGGGTCACTATACATCACAAATCATATTGCTTCACGACACCTTGCTTCGCGTGGCACCTTTTATCCATGAGGTTGTGCTCTGTGAATTCCTTTCCACTTAGTGATGCACCTCCAATATGCACCTTTGCCCCATGCATAGGCTGAGGAACCCCACTTCATGAGGAACATCCCTTCGCAAGGGCTCTCCGCCACAAAGAGCAATAGAGTTTCACAACGCCCCAGCCTATGACACCCTCTTATTTGGAAATACATTTCCCATGAGACCATCCTGGTTTGCACGATGTGACTTAAAAGTCCCATGGATGACACTTCCCACTGCGTTGCTTTTCCTTATCCTTCTTTTCATAGGCAAGCTAATGGCTAATGCTTCTTTGCATAGCCACTCTAATGTGGACCTCTCGATGGTTCTCTCCACAACACCCCTTCGTTATGGCGTTGTCGGTGCCTTCCCACCCATAAGGAGAAGAGGGTACCAAATATGTATGTCATAGGGGTGCAGAGCATACCCACCTCATCCGAGATGCAGGATGTTAAACTTCCAAGCACCATCATCCTCAGCACATGATGTTAAACTGTGACCAGGCCTCGTGCCTCACACGCAGGGTCCCCCCACCTTTGAAATTCTCCACGCACACTCGTCTCCATGGGGATGGGATCACCCCTCACATGGGATGATATCCTCTATATCGGAGTTGTGTTTGTCTGTGGGAAGGGGTAGACACCTTGGTTTAAGACTCTAGATTTTCTTTCCAAAGGAGCATCCCTACTCCTCCTTTCATATTTAGTCCCCCGGTCCAATGAAGGGCGTGGTAGGAAATGGGTCTCCTCCTTTCTTAGTTACCAGGTCCCTCTCCCGTTGTGCTTTGTTTCCATGGTCCTCCATCCTAGAGTATGCCCCAGCATCTCGGGATGCTAACCATTCATATCCTCTTGTTTCCTCTTTGGGCCTCCTCAGAGTGTATGCCCCACTCCATCCCCCATGGACACACCACTCGCGATGTGATCATCAGGCCTATGATATCTCTTGTTTCTTACACAGAGCAAGATTCATGTGAGCTTAAAGCAAGAACCGTTAATGACCCATCACCTTGGGCCGCCTTAGAGGGTAATCCCCAACCCATCCTGAACTATGAGGACTTTGATCCATGTCACGTCATGGTATGGAGGAATCCTCCACGAGGGTCAAGCCCCAAACACCTTGGGGCGCCTCAGAGTGTAACCCCATCCCATACTAAACTACATGGACTTTGATTCATGTCAAGGCATTGTACGTAGGAAGCCTCCATGAGGTTCAATCCCCAAACACCTTGGGCCGCCTTAGAGTGTATGCCCCCACTCATCCCAAACTGCGGGTACTTTTATCCATGTCAAGGCATGGTACTTAGTAAGCCACCATGAGGTTCAAGCCCCAAACACCATGGGCCGCCTTAGGGTGTAAGACCCAACCCATCATGAACTACATAGACTTTGATACATTTCATGGAATGGTACGTTGGAATCCTCAATGGGGTTCAATCCCAAAACACATTTGGTTGCCTTAGAGTGTAATCCCCAACCCATCCCAAACTATGGGGACATTGATCCATGTCCAGGCATGGTATGTAGGAAGCCTCCATGATTTTCAATCCCCAAACACCTTGGGCCTCCTTTGACTGTAAGCCCCAACCCATCCCAAACTATTGCGAATTTAATCCATGTCAAGGCATGGTATGTAGGTAGCCTCAACGAGGTTCAAGCCCAAACACCTTGGGCCTCCTTTGAGTGTAATCCCCAACCCATCCTGAACTATGTGGACTTTGATCCATGTTAAGGCATGGTACGTAGGAAGCCTCCACGAGGCTCAAGCCCCGAAAACTTTTGGCCTCCTTAGAGTGTAAGCTACAACCCATCTCAAACTATGAGGAATTTGATCCATGTCGAGGCATGGTACGTAGGAATCCTTCACAATGTTCAATCCCATCACCCGGCCATTCTGACCATCTTCATGTCAGTTCTCCCCCATCCCGCATGACGTTAAACTGTATTCTCCATTTGAACTACGTGGTCTTTGATTCCCTACCACAGAGATACGTAGGAATCCACCCTAAGGCTCAATTCTATCACTCATGTCTCATCCTGATCTCTCCGCCGAGCCTATGTGTCTCAGGATGCTCAATCCCCAACCTGGAGGTTCCACTTCCTCTGGGTCCCATTCATGCGTCCATTCTCATGGGTAACCTCCTCAGGTGTCCCATCATCTAACAGAACTACGTGGACTATGATTCTCTTCCACGGGGATATGTAGCAGGTCTCTTTGAGGCTCAAGTCTGACTTCACTGTCTCCCTTGCGATGGTCCGATTTCATTCCCCCTACACTTCATTCATCCATCCATCATCCATCCTGATCCTTACCCAGGCTGCCACACCCTGGCAGTATCATGCTATTCCATTCCCCGTTCCATCTAATAGAATTTGGTAGGCTGCCCATGTGTTGGCCCCAATATTGGTGTCCCCTCGAGGGGGTTTCTTCGTCTGATCCACTCTAGTCAGTGTTTTGATCAGCTTGATCCATCTTCGTTGGATGTTAAACATACGGCATACCTTGTGTTAAACATAGGAAGCTGAAAAAAACATCAGATACATGCCCATGGAATATGATTCCCCACATTCGATGCGGGATACCTTGGGCTACTGCGCCCTCAAGAAGAACTATAATAATGGAAAAAAGATAGACACGTCAATTCCCCAATGTACAGACACACCAGTGATTCCCCACATGACTACTCCACTAACCGAAGGTTGCTGCCCTGACCGGACCCCTTGGAATGTCCTGACAGAAGCTGAGTAATTAACTAGTGTCCATGAAGTTATGGCACCGGGATGAGTTTCACGAAAAAATCCATAAGTCTATGAGGGAGACCCGGACTAGGTGACATGTTCCGAGGAAGAATCCATTGAAGGAAGAACTGACATCCCATCATCCAATTTAGATCAAGGGGAAGAAGTCCCTGAATAAGGAGAAGATACCAAGCGAAATTGGAAAGAGGGAATGCAGGGTAACCAAACAAGTCACGTCTCTAGTCCCCGAATGAGACAGACGCGTGTGCCCTGGCGAAAGCGTCGGAAACACAAATGGTGAAACAGACATGAAATTATTCTCCAAAATATGGAGATTAGTAGCCCTCGGGGAATCAATGGATTGACGTGTCACTGGATCCAACTATCTGGCACTGTGTCCCTCCAAGAAAATAGTGGGCATGGCATGACACTCACAAAAGGATGGGGCATTAGAAAATTGGACATTCCGTTCTGCAATGTTGTCAGCGTGGATCCCTCTTACCGGTCACAGGAGATGGGATGATGTTTGGGGCATTGTTCATCGATTAATTTTTCATTCATCACTGATTAGTTTATCTCTCTTCTTCTTCGGAATCAGGTTTCTGCTGTAGGAACACGATCACCACCCGCCCATCTACGCAGGGGCAGGGGCAACGCCAGCACAACCACTCCACGTGGCATCACCACTTCCATGATGGCCTTTGCATCCTTGACCAGGGGCACCCAAACCCCATCTATAAATCGTTTGTTATCCAATGAAGGGTAATTAATGACCTAGTATGTCGTTACAAGGAAGAGGGCATAATCCCAACCCAGGATATGGCCCGACTGGTCTAGGAGGTGTTAAGGCCCCGCCGTCAATGCTGCCCCTGTGGGCCGCGCAGGGAGCCGCTGCTCCCCATCCCATCAATCAACTGCTTCAAGATATTTTCCATGAAATGCCTTGACGACTCCTTGACTTACACTAATGAGGAAGTTGATGTCTGGCCCAACTCGGTAAGAGTCCCAATCCAGGGGCTCCCAGCAAGGGCTCTCACCCAGTCGCGTGTGTGCTGCCACCCAGTCTTGTCGAAGGAGTTGCTGGTAAGCTATGCACCTGTGCCACCAACCCCCACTCGTCCGACCCGCCTCTAGAGTCAGGCTTGTGCTAAGGAGGACGCCCACCAAGTGGCGTCAATGTGGACTTCTACTATGGCCCACGATATCACCGACACACACCATCAGGTCCCTACACACATTGAGGAGGGGCGCTTATATTCACAACTAGGGTTGAGGCCCCAACCGCCCCATGGGCAGGCTGAGTATACTCGCCTGGTTGTAGGCCCGAGAAGTGGTCATTGCGAACCAACCTGCATTGATGCCACCCTGTATGAAGGTCCTCCCAGTACTAATACCAAACAGAGCATGTCCCTTCCCCGCTCCAAAGCTGGGTATGGAGGCATGTCCCATGCTACCCCCAATCCGAATGATGGTCTACCCCACGGTAGTGATGCTTATCAAGGAAGCCTCTCTTCTGCCCAGTACACTAGATATGGAATCGTTCCTCCTACTCCCGACCACTGGTACATGGACATTCCCCATTCGGTACCTCTCCAACGTGGGGATCCTCCATACATCCTCTTTGTAGCTGATGAAGGTCCTCCATACCTCGACAATTAGAGGAGTGATGTACAACCTCACTCCACCCGCACCAAGCATGGAGGCCCTCTCCATGCTCATGTCGGTTCTAGAGGAGGTTTTCCCACAATGCTAACGATAGAGTTTCTCCCCATATCCCCTTCGACATTTGTCCCGGTGCTCCGTGCACCTCGTATTTCTCAGGTGGAAACCCTCTCCACCCTAGCACCAGTGCGGCCGAAGGAGCCCAGGTCAATAAAAAGCCCTGTCCTGAGGAGCCAACCAGGGGTAGGAAGGCGGGTCGTCGCCACTAGAAGAATAATCCTAGGAAGGTCTACATGGAGATCAAACAAGTCCACTTCTCACACACTGATGTGGATTGTGACACATCTCGGGAACCCTCCCCTCGCTCATCCGAGTCCATGGTCGGGGCAGGGATGAGGTGCATCAGCCTGGTGCTCCTAGAATGTGAGGTCCACATGATCCTTACCTCCCTCCAAAGGTTTATCCAGGAGGAAGAAAATCTAGAGACTCCATAGGTTACAGTCATGGAATCACCACAATCATCTCCGGAAGCACTCTCTACCTCCATAAGAGATCACGAAGAGCTATTCTGAGGACCATTGGTGGGTGAGCAACAATGCGACCCACCACCACCAGCCCTAGACCCTGAGCTAGGAACATTGGCCATTAGTACCTCCTTTTGCAGAGTAGTGTCTAGGTCGCTACACTCTTCGGAGGACAGCCTGAGAATCGCCGGCCAGTAAGCCCGTTCTCCATAATCTCAACCGGCAAACCTTCCATCCCAGTGGTCTGCCTCAATACTGATTCCAGTTCCTCAGCCACCCCTAGTTAGCGAGTGGGGTAATCAGGGTCCAGACTCTGAATTTGAACCGAGGAGCTTTTTGGAGAATCCTTTCAGTGGACCACTTCTCCAAGAAGTTCTGTCCTATAGCAATGCGTGATTTATGCATACCCAAGACCCTCACCCTAGAGGAGGTTGAGTGTTTCCGCTACACCCTCTGGGTGACTCAATCCAGTCTCCATCATCAGTGCATGTTTTATCCAAGGAGCCAAGCGCTTTTTGAAGACATCAGTAATCAATGCCTTCTATTCGATCTGGCCGCGCTCCTTGTGGCCCAGTGCCTCGAGTCACCAGGTCATCGTGAGGCCCTCTAGCGGTAATGCATTCAGAGTATCAAGGTACTCTGCAAAATCATCAGGGAGGCTCCCCCCCCCCACATGAAAATCTGTGGCTAGAGGCAGTATGCTGCCCTCCTATTCATTCTTATCCATCAGAATCCTGAATTGCTATGCGACATTGAGGACATCCCCACAGGGAGGGTTACGGTTCACATGGCCGACATAGTGGACAAGGAGGATGATCTGGAGTTTCTAGATGGAAGATTACCCCCTAAGGGTATGCTGCCACTGTTGGATCCATCAGGGAGTATTACTCTTCAGTAGAGGAACCTCCTTGGTATCTCTGTTCTCACCAAGTCATTGGTACTCGGAAGGAATACTGGTAAGGGCCAAGAGAATATCAGAGCTGTCAAGAACTCCAAACCATCCGCCTAAGTGCAGAAGACAGAGGAGGACCCCAAGAAGGAAAATTTGCACCGTAAAAGTGTTGAGAAGAAGTGGTTGATCGATGAGCTCAAGGATAAATGTGCTGCAAAGTGACGACCTGGCTATGGTGATCCTAGACTAGGGCAACAGTGGCAGGAACAACTACCCTTCGGCGAGATGACCCCAGAAAACCCTAATCATGCCGCACTCACTAATAGATCTAAAGCCAAATCTCATGGAAAGATGACATAGTATGTCTCGCGAAACCCTCCTGAACGGTGTAAAAATCCATTGAATCACGTTAGGTCTTCACTAGCAGCCCCAAGGGCCGCTCCACGAGCCTAACCACGACCCGCAGAGCCTGTCTACCATGTTGAAGAGCCCGAAAATGAGCTCGTGGTTAGGGATCCATGTCAAGATAGGGACCCCCACCCAGATGATCCTATGGCGGTGCTCATATCTCACCATAAGGAATTGGAAATGCGATAGGTGGAAATCCCACCAGATGGAAAGTCATACCAGGAATGGGTGGATGATATGCTGGTGCCTCCGGGCTTTGGGAATCCCACCATCTCCTCCTTTAACGAGATAGGGGATCCACTGCAGCACCTATCCCACTTAAACTAAAGGTGTGGGACCATGTTAGGCAATCTAGCACAATACGAGGCTGCCAGGCACCATTGTTTTTTTCAGACACTAGAGGGGCCAACATTCGTCTGGTATAACCAGCTCCCTGTCGGATCCGTGACCAGCTGGGAGGACCTTCGCATGTAAATCCTCTACCAGTTCAGCTCTACCACCTAGAACACGATCATCGAAGACCTCTTCAAGTGAAAGCAAAGGCCTGATGATTGAGTCACAGACATTATCGCCTGGCTGAAGGGGCTTACATACTCCCTTGAAATGCCATTGACTCAAGTGAAATTACTAATGATGTGCGTCGGAAATGTCAAGACGGAACTAGTTCCTTCTATGATCACCCAAAACTACCTTGGATGATTCATAGACTTCTCTGACAAGGCCCGGCGCCTTGAGGAAGCCCTGCAACAGGACAATCAAGCATGTCTGTTGCCCCCTGTGATTCCAGCAAAGACAGCTGCGAGAGGCGAGCCCACCACGGTAGACCAAATAGAATCCCCTAGGTAACTAGAATTGATACCAATGGTACCGGTCCAAAAGCCCTGTAGAGGTCCTCCTCCTCAGGCACGACCTCCGTCTCTTGCAATATCCTCAAAATCAACTGGCGCCTCTGCGTAATGTGCCGCCACCACCAAGGCTGGACAATTAGGGTCCACCTCCTCAAAAGGCCCCTCCGGCTCTTCATCAGGGCCAAGCTCCTAGATCCCCTATCTGGAATGAAAAAATCACACCTACTCATCCAATGAGACTCAAGTCCATGGTTACTTCCACAACGCCTTGGAGTAGGTAATTGTATGCTTTCCTGAGTGTAGAAAGCCAGAGGAGGCACATATCTCTGATCTCCCCAACTACAACCCCTAACATCAGATTCTGGAGAACACCCTCAAGTAGTTCTATGTGTTTAAAGACTGGCCCGAATACCAAGTCAATATTAACATAGTCAGGTTGGGCCCAGCCCCAGCACAGGTGGCCTGTGACTTTGTAAGATCAGACAACAGTAGAGACACTAAAGGAGAGTGGCAGTAGGTTTCCAATCACGGGACCTAGAAGTACGATGAATAGATGGCTCGTACGATGGTTTCTCATGCCCATGGAATCATTCGGGCATGATTGAATCATCTAGAGCCTTCAGAAGCTGCGGCCACCACTTCTATATTATCATCTCAGTCGGCCCCTTCCCAGAAGAGCAAGCATCAGCAGCGCAAGAAAAAGAAATGTGCCCCTCCAATGCCATCATCGTTCTAAAATCTCAGTGACTTCATGCCCCATGAGATGGGGATCCATCCCACAATCCTCCCAGTAGTGGATGACTCTTCAAGTGATAGTCTAGGGTACGCTTTGGTTAACACCGTTGAGTTGGTAAACCCCTACATATCTCCCGAGGAGGGGGAGCGCCAGGAAAACCTCCCCAAAGTCCTAATCCGACACCAATGTCAGTGAAGCCATGCCCATATGCGTCATTGAGGCACATCAGTTGGCACCTCTAGCCAGTCCGTGCATGCCACCGAGACCAGACAGCAGGCCCAGCGAAGAGCTGAGCACTCGTAGCCTCTTCATTCGGTGTCGTCTAGACCGCATCCACCATCATTTGTGCTATTGGATCAGGAAGAGAAACCTCTTCCATGCCGCGACCAGTTACACCCCACTACAGGATGATCTCGGCTATCCGGTCCTCATTCGGTAGCTACTCTCTAGGCTTCGACTAGTGAACAACGAGATATTCCAAGCACCAGCCAGCTGCCGGTACAGCCAAAAGGGCCCTCCATGCCTCTAATCGTAGAGCGGCCTCCTGTAAGCAGATGTTCATACCTGGAACGAAAGTGAGATGTTATCAAGTACCTCGTCGACATCTCAGTGAGGTTTTACATCTTTGAAGCCCTCCTCCTGTCATCATATATTCTTGAGGCCCTCGCTGAGGATCTAAAAAGAACCCTCCAGTTTGAAATGGAGGTAGAAGCTATAGAAGCCTTTCACACTAAAGCAGCCGAGAATGCCGAATTTCAGTCCATCATTTCGTTCACTATATAGGATGAATTATCTCACATACAGGGAAAAATCCACCTGTTGTATATCAACGGCTAATTTAATGGTGTGGAGTTCTGCTGATGTCTCGTTGACAATGGCTCTGAGATCAACCTTATCCTGACACAGATGTTGCGAAAGCTTGGGTTATCCAAAGATGACCTCACTCCCTCCAATTTATGAATCCAGGGATATGGTAGGATGAAGTAGACCCCGGCCAGAATGATTCGTCTGAAGACCCAGTTCGGTGGCCTAGTTACCAGAACTGAGTTTATTGTTGTCTCTTAGGACACCGCATACAATGCATTTATGGGCCGACCATGGCTCCACCTATATGAGACTGTCTCCTCATCGTATCACCAGTGCCTCAAGTACTCCCTAAATGGTCGAGTATGCATACTCTAAGGTGATGCATCTCCTTTCGCCTCTTTTGAAGCTTGTTATCTAGATGTTGACTATTATAAGAGCAAGGATAAGAAGATTTTGGAAAGTGAGGTTGAGCCCGCGAAGGTCACAACTGACCCCTGGGCAGGTCTGGATGATGCCTACATCTACCCGGTCCATCGATTGGAGGCCACGACCCCCGGCATGGTGCAATGATTTGTTGTCTTGGTACAATATGGAGGCATATTCCCAAGTCCATGTGATGACAGAAAATCACCACGTACTCCTACACAAACCAGGCTCTAGTGATCCCGGAACATCTTACCCCCGTACGGTATTGGGATGTCCACCCCATGGCCACGGAAATATGTCTTACGTGTTTATTTTACCGGGATGGGATTAACCGGATCAAGAAAATGCACCGCCACTACTTTTATAGAATAAATCATGGCCACATGGGCTGAAGAGAAGGTGGGATTGGATGAACTGCCTTCTTCGCTATGGTCTCAGCAGTGCGTGATCCTCTTGATATGTTGTCTACTACTGTCTAGGCTGGTACCAGCCACCCATCAGGATCTTCCAACTTGAGTGAAGATTCACCTACTAGGAATCCCTCCTCTTCATGTGAAGTAGAGGATCTTGAGGATGCTCTCCCTTCCTTTGAAGAATGCATCTCCACCACGGTCGATGAACTGGTAGAGGTGTACCTTGGTAGCAAGGCAGATCCGACACCCACATTGATCTGTGACACCATGTCCCTTGAGGAGCCGCAAAGGTACATGGACTTCCTTAAACAACACTGTGATGTGTTTTCCTGGAGATAAGATGAGATGAAAGGACTAGATCCTCAGGTATCATCCACCTCCTCGGTCTCCCAACAAGTCATCACGGGTTCATGAAGCCTCCCCAAAAATTCACCCTTCTCACTGTGCCATGGTCGAGGACGAAGTTGAAAAGATCATCAGAGCCAACGTCGTCAAGGAGGTCCATTACCCCAAGTGGCTAGCAAACATTGTTCAAGTTAGGAAGAAGAACAGACAGACCATAGTCTTCATTGACTTCCAAGATCTCAACCGTCACTATTTGAAGGATGATTTTCACCTTCTAGTGACAGTGCTCTTGATTGATGATAAGGATAGGTTCCAAGCCATCTCATTCATGGAAGGTTACTCTTGATATAATCAGATTTGTTTGTCCCCTGAGGGCAAGGAGTCCACAGCTTTTAGGGCTCCCTATGGTACTTTCTGTTACCAGGGTATTCCCTTCGGCCCGTAGAATGCAGGTGCCAACTATCAGCGGGCCATGCACCACATATTGAAGCCAATCCTCGAGAAATTGGTGGAATGCTATGTGGATGATCTGGTGGTCAAATCTCACCAGCCATAGGACCATCTGATGGACCTTGAGGAGGTGCTCGGCTTCCTCCGCTCCAGCCACTTGAAGATGAGCCCACTGAAATGTGCCTTTGAGGTCACCTCTGGGATGTTTATTGGATTTGTTATCAGGTACTGAGGGATCGATATCAACCCAGAGAAGATCAAGGAAATCAGTCAAATGCCTCCCCCGAGCAATATTTGGGAGCATCGAGGTTTCCAAGGCCACATATCCTACATACATCGATTCATTGCGAATATGTTTGGAAAGTGTAAGCAATTTTCTCTGCTAATGAAGAAAGGATCTGCCTACAAATGGGACGAAGAGTGCCAAACCACATTCGAGGAAATTAAGCAGTACTTTCTCCAGCTTCTATTCTTGATTCCACAAGTCTCTAAAATGCCGCTAATCCTATACGTGACTACCCCGGAACAATCTATCGTTACCCTTATCGCCAAGAAAAACAATGAGGGGATAGAAAACAGTCTCTACTACCTCAGCCATAGGCTTCTAGATACTAAGACCAAATACTCCCTCATCTAAAAGAGCTACCTTGCCCTCGTATTTTCCATTCATAAGTTGCGACATTACCTACATCAACATGTGGTAAAATTGGTGTCTTGGGTAGACCCACTAAAGTACATTCTGAATCACCCCATGCTGACTAGTCGACTAGCACGGTGGGAGGTAATCCTCCAGTAGTTCGATATCAGCTTCATCCCTCAGAAAGATATCAAGGGATATGCATTAGTAGACATTATAGCTACCCATACAACCTCAACACACCAGTCCTTGGACTTGGATTTTCTTGATGAAGCAATCATCTCAGTCGATCAAGCCATCCCGTGCTGGAAAATGCACTTTCATGGCCCCTCTAGGAGCCCCATTGGTTGGACACTCAATGATCCTATGCTCAATAGTGAGGGCCTGTGTATTTTTTTTATTATCCTGGGACAATCCATTCTGCAGTACTCATTCCTGTTGACAGAAGGCTGCACCAAAAAAAAGGCAGATTATCAGGCTCTTATCAGTAGCCTCGAGCTGGCTCTCAAGATCGATGTGCACTATTTTCATGTGAAAGGGTATTCTGAGCTAGTCATCAAGCAGGTCAATGGTGTCTATGTTTTTAGAAAGACAGAGATCATACCATTGTTAGAGAGCACCCTCCATTTAATGGCCCGGTTCCCATCCCCGTCGGAAGTTACTCATGTCCTTCGATCTCAGAATGGTCAATCTGATGCCCTGGCTGGCCTGGCTACATGAATTCTAGATCCTGGGTAGAATGATCTGATTATACACATGGAAAACTGGAGATTCATTGCCCCCGTCTACCTAGAGGATGATGACAAACTATGAGTAAGACATCTTATAACCGGGTCCTCCACATCAGGACCCCTAGGTTCTCCGGATGCAGTGTTTGAAGCGACTCCCAACTGGAGATCTCCTTGTGTCAAGTACCCCAAAAATGGTTGCCTAATGGCTGCTCGGGCCGAGTGCGAGTGAATACGACACCGCACACTGCAGTTTACCCTCCATAGTGGTCCCAGTCATGAGAATATCCTCTACATGTGTGGGTTTGATGGTGTTCTCATCCATTGCATCCAAGGAGTCTAGATTTCTCAGGTCATGCATGAGGTCCATGCTAGTTCATGTGGGGCTCACCAGGCGGGGCCGAAGCTGTCCCATCAAATCTTGAGACTGGTGTACTTCGGTCCCCTTATGATCCATGATTGTATCAAGATCCCCATGAGATGTCATGCATGAAAAGCTCATTCTATCTTCCTGCATCGACCGCCAGAACCTCTCCACTCCACCACATACTCGTGGACATTTTCTGTGTGAGGACTCGATGTCGTGGGACCATACCCACCGGTGACAGCTCGCCAGTGTAGGTTCATCCTGACCTCCACAGATTTCATTTCTAATTAGGAAGAATTGGTTCTGCTCAAGGAGGTCAAGGACCGTTCCATATTTGACTTCATAAGCTCCAACATCATCCACCGTTTTGGAGTCCCTCACACCGTCCTCACCAATAACGGCACCAACATCTGAGCAGCTAAGCTGAAGAAATTCAAGGCCAAGTACAACATCCATTCGAACCATACCTCCCGCTATTACACGCACGCAAATTTGAAGATTGAGGAATTAAACAAAACTCTCTATTACATTCTAATGAAAATGGTTGTTCAGAACAAGAAGTTTTGGCCGGGAAAGCTCCCCAACACCCTCTGGGCCTGTCATACAATGACTCATAATGACACCCAGCTTACCCCATATTCCTTGGTGTACATATATGAGGTCATACTGCCCATCGAGATCTGATTTCCCTCATTATGCACAGCGGTCTATGGCCAGCAAGCGCCAGATAGGGTAACCGAAATTCATCTAGCTGAACTAGATGCGCTTGATGATAATAGACTTCGTGATCTAGGCGATCTGGAAAGGAATAAAAATAATATGGATAGAGCCTTCAGCAATAAGGTTCTCCTTTTCACTTTTCTTCATGGTTACATGGTGTTGGCCCTCAGGGCGCCAATGATCCCCGACAGGAAACCACCCATGTTGGTACCCAAATGGGAAGGGCCTTACATAGTCCGCAAGGTTTACACAAATAGAGCATGCTCCCTCGTGTCCATGGATGGTGAGCGTATAACGCCTTTACATAATGATATGTTCCTCAAGCAATACTTTTCCTGAGCCTACTGGTCCTTCACGACCTTAAACTGACTGGTCCCGCATGACCTTAAACTGTTCTATCTCGCATTAGCCTAAACTGCACGTCGGTCCCGCATGACCTTAAACTGTTCGGTCCTACACGACTTTAAACTGTGCATCGTCCTGCATGACGTTAAACTGCATCTTGAGAACTGTGTATGTCTTGATCCCCATCCGTATGGGATATGTAGGAACTCTCAAATGCCTCATCATGAGACTAGTCACCAAACTCTTCTCCTTGACTATCCCCCTGGGTATATTTCTCTTAGAGGATCCCCGAATGATATGGTGTAGGCATCCTAAACCCACTCATACCGGTATTATAATGGACGCACCATGTGCCCACTCCGTATTCTTCTATCCCCCCATGTCCTCACCACAGGATGTTAAACTGTATCGCCATCAGGAACTACGTATGGATTGATTCCCATCCTTATGGGATACGTAGGAATGCCTGGACATTTCGTCTCCTGGCCCAGCCCAAACACTATATTTTTTCCCTCGGGTCAAGAAATAATTATGAGGTGAAAACTATTTCCTTAATTCATGTCGAGCTAACCTCGATCTGGCCGAACGCCCCACTCCCTGGAGACGTTAGCCTCTTTCAGAGATGGGTACATCTATGCTTCACCCACTCCTTTGGTTGGGACTCCATCATCTTCCCAGTCTAGAAGGTCCCCTGTATGGTATGGATGCTTATCCTAAGGTCTCTCTTACCACTCTGGGCCAATGCCCTTGAGGATGTTGAGAAACAAGATGATATAAGTCCCGCATTTTGAATATAGTCAGCAGTCAATGCTCATTTGTTGCTCCTATTTCAGGTTACTATAGTGATGATGTGTCTCAAACATGGTCAACACCTGTCCTGCAACATTGGAACCATCCCAAGATGTCCCAAACATTTAGTTTAGTGGTTTCTTATGACCAATTTTATATCCAAGCAACGAACTCCCTTCGGGAAAAGCCAGGTTTTAGTCCCCATACGATGGGGAGAGTTGAGACTGGATCCTTGCTTCTCACACCGAGCACTGCTCACGTGGTCTTAGGAGCTGTGATGAGGCAGTAATTATACAATAGGGCGTTTGGCCTTCCATTCGTGGCCTATCCTCAGGTCCCTTGGACTTTTTGAGCTGCTGTCCCAGGTTCTCTCTAATGGGATTGCACGGTGTGGTATGGGATTATATACTCATTCACGTCAGGTTTCTCGCCATGCCATACACATCCTCAGATGAGACACCTTATCATCTATTTGGCCTCACTACAAGAAGTTAAACTACAAACAGGTCAGGCCATCCTGACCGAGGCCCAGCCTCATGCCCCTTGGCCTTTTCGGGCCCTAGCCCAAGTTCCTATTTAGGAGTGTGTGGTGTGGTACGTGATCGTGTTCCAATTCATATCGGGTAACACATCATGTCATCCACCCCCCTCGTTAGGGTGTCTTACCCCCCGTATTCCTTCAATAACTACTTGGGGATTGACTCCCATCATAATGGGATATGTAGGACTGACAGAATGTATAGACTTCGGATCCAGACCCATCTCCTTGAAATCTCCCTTTCACCTTGGCACCTTGGCCTACCCATCCCCAGGGAGGGGAGAATACGGTGTGTTGTGGGATTATGTCCTCATTCACATTGGTCTTGTAACGACCTCACCATGTACCAATCCATTCTAGGAATTCTCTATCCCCTTACTCTACACTCCTCCCTTCAAGTTAGTTACTCTCAAGTTGAGCACCCTCGTCGAACCTCTTATGTGGTTCACCAATGTGCCTAAGGGTACTCTGGTTTAGTACCTGGAATGTTGGACTCTGCTCGGACATGCTTCCACCAACTTTTCAGGCTTTGTGTTCCCCTTCATTAGGGATTACATCACCTTTCACACACAAAGGGGCCCCCTAGTGGCATGGATGATAGGCCTAAGGGATCTCCTACCATTATGGGAAAACATCCTCAAGGGTTGCAGATAATACGCCGATAATAATCCCATGTTGTGAATATGGTCAGTGGTCAATGCCCATTTTTTGTTCCCATTTCAAGTTAACATGATATAGTTACTGTGTTTCGAACACGGTCAATAGTTATCCTCCATCGCCACGCCAACCACTTTAAGCCCAAAATATGAGTTACATGATTCACATCCTTCTCCACCTCATGATGTCCATGTAGAACTTCAAAACTATTAGTACCATTCCTCAGTGCTCATCAGCACATTAGGAGGAAAAAAGCTGTGATAAGGGCATCATTCGGGGCTCCACACCGATTTCACTTTGGCGTTCGTTCCCAGTATTGCAATAAACTTCTTCCTCCCTTATATCCCCCATTGATTTTGACTCATGTGGGATAATGGATTGGGAGGAGGTATGCATATACATGGAGGGGTTTTTCACTTCCATGGTCTGAGCTCTAAGACCATAAACTAAGATCTCTTCTAGAACTACGTATGGCTTCATTCCCATCCTTATGGGATACATAAAACCACCCGAACGTCTCCTTTTTGGGTCCAGCTCTGTTGAGAGCTAGTTTCTTGTTCCCCTTTCCCTCTTACATCTACGTAGGCCCCTTTTCATGAGGCTCCATTCTTGTAATTGCATGCGGATTGATGTGGGATTATGTCTTCATTCACGCCGGGTATGATGTGACATGTAATGCACATTCCTTCATATCCAAGCCATATGACATTAAACTATGTCACCTAGTCCTATCACATGAACCTAAACTGTGACCTTTTCATCCTGGCCGCACGATGAAAAATAGCACTGCACTGTGAAGTCCTTACTCAAAGGGACACCATGTTTGGTATTGGTTACAAACCAAACCATTTGTCAATGCTTGCTATAGCTTGATTCTTGTGGCGAGTCTAGGGCCTGCTACTCTAGGCCTGCCACTTCACAAAAAAACCAATGAACTTAAATGGAAAACAAGATTTATCAAATTCCTCTTCTTTTGGAGCGAGGGCCACACCCGCACATCCCTTTTGTCCCCAGCACTGGTACCTTACAACGCCTCCGCATAGAACTACATGCATCTTGATCCCCATCCTCCTGGGGTATGTAGGAATGTCTCTGCACCTTGACTCGGGCCTATCTCAACTCTTCTTTTCAGTCCCTCGACCTAAAACATCTCCAAGGAACACGTAGTGGTCAGAGCCCTAGGTTCCCATTCAAGTTATGTTTTGGTAATTACCAAACCATGCGTCTCCCGCCTTTCCTATCATCCATGGTCCGAGTTCTATGACCCTAAACTAAGATATCCCTATGAGAAGTTACTCGACTCCCTCTATCTAATATTTCACGTTGTTGTATTCAGATGTGTTTTGACAAAGGGCCCGAAGTGTGGAATTGTGAGAGGAATATTCTCCTTGTTCAATGTCTAATCTTCATGAGATAGATATTTGGATACTCATCCTCTTCCACATCCGAAGAGACTCCTAAATGGCCTATTCCTATGCCGCATCGGCTCACCTACCATCCTGGGCCAATGTCTCTAATGATCTCGGATGAAATTTTCAATAGGTCTCATGTTTCGGACATGGTCAACGGTCGACCCTAATTTGTTTGTCCCCATTATAGGATAACGTGATGTGGATACTGTGTTTCTTCCACAGTCACAGATATCCTCCTTCGTCACGCCGCCATCATAGTGATCCAGATTTTGAGGATCATGATTCACACATTTCCACTTCCTCATGTTCAAGTGGAATTCCGGCATACTTGGATTTTCCTCTTCGTGCATCTAAGTGCACTACATGGATGTGTTTGCATCATTGGGCCAGCATTCACTAAGTGTCCCTTTTCACTAACATGTTCCTTCCTGTGTCGGGAAAGTCACCCATTACTTATTGTTTCCCACATCGAGCATGACTCAGGTGTTCTTTGTAGTTTTGGTAGGATGTGAACCGGCGCAGCCAGTCTTCTCATCGTCCTGCATGACATTAAACTATGCTTCCAGAACTACATACGGCTTGATTCCTATCCTCATGGGATACGTAGAGACACCCCGTTATTTGGCCTCGGGTTCATCCCCAGGAATCATATGTCCTCTTCCTCCTCATTTCCAGCCTCTGGCCTGACCCCTTTTGGGGAACCATGCAACTACAATTTTTCCCTAAAAAAGTTCGGGATGCCCCAAGATGACATTGGAAAGTGATGGCTCCCTCGCCAGAGAGGTCATGCCTGAAATAACGAAATATCCCTGATCAGACTGATGCATCCATCTAATGTGCTTCCACCACGGTGGAGTAATTTCAAGTGTGTTGAATTCTCTTCCAATAAACAACCACTCCATATTCCACGCTTTGTGTACCCCTTATTCAGACCCTCTCCCTCTTTCACTTCTGGAGGGAACCCCTCACACTATGGATGCTCAGCCTATGGCCCACCTATTGTCCAAGGACAACGTTCCGGAAGACTATCGCATGAAATTTTGAGTCCGGAACCATGTTTAGAACATGGTCAGTGGTCAGCCCTCATTTGTATCCGCACTCTAGGCTACTAAAATAAGAATATTTAGTTTATAATGCTATCAATAGTTATTCTTTATTTCCACCTCACCCCCCCCCACAATTTTCTGAAACCTGGGTATCATGATTCTCACTTAACATCCCCATCTATTCGGATTTATTTCATTGCCCCTGGAGATACCTTTTTTGTGAACAAGTGTATGTTAGGAAAATGGTAATTTGGCTATTCTGAGTGCTTCATTCTCCAGTAAAGTCTCTCCCTTTTTCTCTCAAAAATACAGACCATTTGTTCAAACCTCGGATGCCCGAATCTTGGCGTGCCCTCCTACGTTTTGATGGGGTGATAAGGTGGTCATCCCTTGTTTCTCACATCGGGCTAGACCCAGGTGATCTTGGGGAACAATCTACGTATGCTCCGTGAACATCACTAGGATGCAATAAACCAATGTAAACAATGAAACCCATGCATGATACATCATCACCGAATCAAAGCATGAAAGTACGTTCAAGGGGTTGCAATCATTACTGTACACGGGGATTGAATCCCCCCATGGACGGATTGACCTTGTCAAAGGAACGTTGCAGCACCTCCAGCCCCTGGATGGTGGCATCCAAAGGTTGCTACCTCGTGTTTACCTCCCACTCCACGTTGACAACAACAGGGCGCAGTTCACCGGCCGCGACTCGAGCACACACCACACTGGTCCGGATAATGACCATCTCTTAAAAGGCTACCTTCTTGGCCTCTTCAGCCTCCACCAGATGGGCTTTCAGTAATGAGATGAGATCTGATTGCGCATCAAGAGAAGCAGAATTCTCATCTGCTCGGGCCTGCAACCGTTCAACCTCATTTTCGGTCTCTGGGAGCCTCTTGATGTTCACCGCCTTCCTCCGCTTCCAGACTATGATAAGGCCACAATAATAATCCCAAAACATTTCCACCATAAGATCCCAGATGACTATGTGAGGACGATGGGCATCCACTCCCCCGACGCACAGTTCATGCAGTCGCGAGTGATGTCTGTCCATGTCATCCAACCAAAGTGCTTGGGGGAGTCATTGATGAATCGTGTGATCAACTTTCACGATCGGCGATAGACAATTTTTTTGTCCTCCTCATTAGAGGTCGTCTCATCCCAGTCAGCATGATTGGAAGAATCGTATGTAGAGAATGGCCCCTAGAAACTCCTCATCCAGGCCACATCTTCTGTTAAATCCGGGTGGTGGGGACGGAACATTCTGGTTGATCTTCATCATCAGATCCCACCTCGATAACCTCGGGCATAGTCCCACTAGCATCCCCTCTAGCGATTGACAACACTACAGTTCCATCAGGCAGTATGTCCACCTCCATGAATATTGGCATGCCCCTGGGAAGGGTGATATCAGAATCCCTGACAATCTTCAACGCAACATCCTATGACAATTGAAGGACTGCCCACGCAAAAAAGGGGACATGAATGTTTGTTAACATAGTTAGGGGATGGATGTTGTAAATTTGGTAGAGAAGACATAAAGTGGTCAAATCCATGGTCT
Source organism: Viscum album (assembly GCA_963277665.1). Classification (NCBI taxonomy): domain Eukaryota; kingdom Viridiplantae; phylum Streptophyta; class Magnoliopsida; order Santalales; family Viscaceae; genus Viscum; species Viscum album. The sequence continues at coordinate 1,367,021,318 of OY728162.1, read as the reverse complement.
CGCTCTTGGGATGATGTTGTTAGAACCCAAAGACTCAGCCCCCATATATGGTTGGTAGGTCTGGAGACTTCGGGGGAGCCGCCTCAAGTCTCACAACCCTACCAGACATGGAAGTCGATGCCGCCACGGGCGTGGATCCCGAAGGTCCAACGTCAGCACCCACTGAGGGGCGAGAATGAGGTCTGTGCACAAGGTCATCCTATACACTACAGATGCTGACCAGGAATCCAGAGTAACCTAAGAGCAGACCCTGAGGAATGGACTTTGTATTTTACCTTGATGGCCTCTATGAAGTCTTCGAGATCCGAGGAATGATCGCCGACTTCACCCTCCTCCAGCAGAATCTCTCTATTGGCCTCATCTCCCCAGGAGGATTCTTCCGACTCTTTCAGTAGAGGGAAGTGCTCCGTCAGGTCAGCAGCTGATAGTCGTGGAGGGATCGTACGACCCAGCAACACCTTGACCCAGTCTTTTTTTGAGTGCAGGGAACCCCAGGAGTGGATAATGTCTTCCTGCTCGGCTATGTATTGCTCTGCCTCCTCCTGGAATACTACAAAACCGGATCTAATGGGGCCAATCCCCGGAAATTCCATGCTGAGGTGGTTATGGTGCTGTCGAAACTCATATGGGACGAGAAATTTCCTGTTGACTTCCTAGATGTCACAGGCCTTCAGGAAGACATCATTCTCTGACATGTCAATATGGTGCAGCCATTTCCCAGGGGCCTGAGTAGAAATCCAGTGAAATCCTCTCAATGGCAGCCCCTCTGGATGACTCTATTCTCCTAGGAATATCGTGTCCATTGCTGCTACCATATCTGCCACCACTGCATCCCCCTAAACTAGTGCGTGCGTCGCAGTTATAGAAGCCACGCCACGGTGGGATTCCTTTGCCGCCATCCGGACCCGACCCAGAGGTCAGGGAGGCTCACCATCACCAAATATAGTGTTTTTCCACTTCATTTCCTCACCCAAGTAGGCCGCCTCCCAACTCTAGTCATATTACTTTATTATCCCAAGGATGGATGTTGGTGGTGGTAGTTCATTCCGCATCTTCCATTCTTCCCATGGGAACATGGGCCACATCTGCCACATCACACATGGGTGCTTCTCATAACTCTCCTCCAGGTAGACCTGTAGGGTCATCCGCTACAGGCAATAGAAGTTCCTTGCAAACCGGTGTGGGGTGTGTGGCTCAAGAGATACTCGCGGTCCACCCTGGCCACCAAGACTCCACCTTGAAAGGCCAAGAGATAGGCCTGATGCTCTTCTGTCCCCCGACCGTCATCAGTGAAATCCCCCACCGACAATGGAAATGGGTGGAAATTGATTTCATCCACCCTCCACACCCAGTTCAGAAATCATGGTGTGGTCATCTTGGTCGGAAGGCTCTCTGTGATATTAAAGATTGATGGGAAGAATGTTCATCCCTGGGGGCCATATGGGGTTTTCATACACATAGATCCCCCTGATGTGTGCCGCTATCCAACCATATATGAGATAGAATGACCATCATACCCTTTGTTGTCTCTTACCCTCACTAATGTGCCACAAAATCATATATAACTTGGCGAGCATCGGGATCCCTACGGTGACCCGCCCTCATATCGGCAATGTAGACACCAGGATGGAAGTACGTCGTCACACTCCCTTTTTGGTATCCCTCACCAGCAAAATCCAACCACAGATGAGAGATGTGATGAAGGCCGCCAGCCTAACTATTGGTTGTTTCTCAGTGCTAATACTGAACCCCCAGGTCTTCCACTCACTATTCTACAAAAGCCACTAGTATTAGCGTTCCCTACTCTGGACCTCTTTTGGGAAAGTTTGAGGCCTCGCTTGGAACTAACGGTCTACCGGGAAGTTCAGAAACTTTTTGAACCAATGCTTGAAGTGGACATCCCTCACCGCCCCCTTGTCCTCCCCGGGCACAAGCTCCATCAATTCCATTTCCAGATGTGGAATCTGCTCTGGATCCTCCCATGGACCCATAGCAGGGAAATATTCGTCGTACATCGCCCCCAGTATCAATACCCCTGAGATCTGATGCATGTCCCATAATCTTATGCAGACCTCCACGTGATGTAGGGGGAAGGTATTGGTCCCTGGTGACCAACTGCACAAAAGCACTGTCATTAGATGGTTCGGATGGTAGATGTGGAACTAGAAAGCCCAAGCTAACTTATACAAGCCCAATATTCTCGACTCCATCCCAAACTCCTCACATGAGGCGCCTAACCAGTAGGACCAGGCCCAGTCATCTGTGAAGTTGTTGCCCTTCCGTAGGTCCAATTCCTTAGACCACCCCTTTTTTGGGTTCCCCAGCACTGCCTTGAGGATGGTACAATACAGAGGTTGAGACGTCTCCGGCTGGAGTGCTTTCCCATCGATGTTGTTCAGATGGTTGTATAAGAAGTCAGAAATGACGAGTGTAAAGTCCCTCATGCATGACCATCGGTCGCCCAGAACCATCGGTGTTGGAATGACATGCTCATATACCAGTAAGCTAGATCATCCCTACATGCTTCAGGGATGAAGATTTCATCCCTTAGCCCGAAGCTGTACAAGGGAATCCTCCTACATAGCGGGTAGTTCTTTTGGCTCTCCAACTGTAGCTCCACTAACGAACCATGGTCTGAGTGGCTACGGACCAACTCTGAAAGCCCCATACTGTTCTCCATCTCATCCCTCCAAGCGGCATCAACAAGAACCCCCTGGAAAGATTGTTGGTGGGCCATTCAGTTCCTGAACCTGGATAGTTTTTTATTGGTTCATGAAGCTCGTTCGCAGAGCAAGTTCATGAAGACCCTCCGTGAAGACTGTTGTCGGAGTGCTACAGTGGCGTTCAAGTGCCGGATCACGGAGCTCAAACGTGGAGTCGTGGACTCGCTGGGCACCGTGAAGAATCGATTAACATAGAACACTTGCAGAGTACATGGAGCTTTGTGAATTGAGAGATAAAAATGACAAATTCGTGGAGTAGGGAAAGTAAAAAAGTGACGACAGGCCCCCTTTTTATAGACAATGGCCTTCAGAGCTTCGCGGTGCATCCAGTTCGTGTGGAGCTTCATGACGTTCTCAGCCCGCGCGTCCCCTATATTCCTCGCAAGACTTCTTCGTGAGCTAGCATCGTGAACGGCCGAGGATTTTGGCAATTTTACTCAGACTTCGAACCTTGATCTCTAAGTAGCTCAAATTTTGAGGGGGGAATTTTTTGGGGAAAACATTCGGGATAGAGAAGAAGCCCAATTGAAGGCCTTATTGGCGGTCTTGTGAAGCCACATCAAAGAGTCCCCCGAGCACCCCCACCACCGCGAAGCAAGGAGGAAGGACACTCCACGAAGGCATTTGACTTTTGCAAGCCCACCAAAGAGCAAGGAGGTGTTCTACTCCGTGAACACATTTGACGTTCGTGAGCCCACCGCGATGCCAGGGGAGAGATACTCCGTGACTGCATTTGAAGTTCACGACCATCCGCGAAGCCCCCATGTCCCTCTTTGCTCCACGTGAGTACCTCTTCACGCGCCTTTTCCCTATAAATACCGGGCTCCCCTTGAGCGCAGAGGATGGATAGTCCAACATTTCGACTTCCCATCTCCCAAATCATGAGGCATCCTTCTGCTCTGCAAACCATGAGCTATGCGAAGTACTTTTCCTTCGCGAGGTGCCTCCCCTTTTTCTTGTTTTGATCCCCTCTTTCGAGAGGGATCCCTTTCTCAAAGACTAAGGTCCTTCACGAAGGAAGGGGATCCCCAAGGGGACCCGGGTCATCATGGAGCACTTCTATTTCGTGAAACACCCTTCATGCACACATGATCCACATGCTAAGGCAGGGTCGTTGTACTTCTCTAAGAATATTGCTTTACAACACCTTGCTTTATGATTTACCTTATCTCTGCAAGGTTGTGCTCCTTTAATGCCTTTCCACTTCGCGAAGAACCTCCCATATGCACCTCTACCCTATGATTAGGTTGAGGCACCCCACTTCGCGAGGCACATCCCTTCGCAAGTGCTCTCTACCATGTGGAGCAATAGAGTTTCACACGTCCCCTACCTATGAACCCCTCTTCTTGGAAAATCATTTTCCTATGTGAACCTCCAAGTTTGCACAATGTGACTTCAAATTCCACTAGATGACACTTCCTGTTTCTTTTCTTCGACATATGCTTCTTCTCATAGGCATGGCAATGACTAATGCTTCTTCACATAGCCACGCTAACATGGACCCCACAATGGTTCTCTCGACAACACCCCTTCACTATGGCATTGCCGATGCCTTCCCTCCAACAAGGAGCAGAGGGTACCAGTTATGTAAGTCCTAGGGGTGCCGAGCCAACCCACCCCGTCTGATCTGTAAGACAATAAACTCTCAAGCACCATCATCCTCAGCACATGATGTTAAACTGTGACCAGGACCCGTGCCTCGCACACCGGGTCCCCCACCTTGGAAATTCTCTACGCCCACTCATCTCCACAGGGATGGGTCACCCCTCACAGGGGATGATATCCCCCATATCTAAGTGGGGGTTGTCCATGGGAAAGGGAATCCACCTTGGTGTAAACCCCTAGCTTTTCTTACCGGAGGAAGCATCCCTGCTCCTCCTTTCATCTTAGGTCCCCAGGTCATGCGAAGGGTGTGGTGGGAAAAATGGCTCTTACTTTCTTAGGTCTCAAGTCCCTCTCCCGATGTGCTTTGTCGCAACGGGCCACCATCATAGAATAAGCCCCGACCTATCGGGCTGCTAACCACACATAGGCCCCCCGTTTCCTCTTTAGGCCACCTCAATGTGTAAGCCCCACTCCATCCTCCATGGACACACCATTGACAATGTGATCTTCAGGCATGTGCTATCTCTTGTTTCTCACACTGAGCATTACTCATGTTAGCTTAGAGCAAGCACCGACCATGTCCCAACACCTTGGGCCACCATAGAGTGTATGCCCAAACCCATACCAAACTAAGTGGTCTTTGATCCATGTCAAGGCATGGTATGTAGGAAGCCTCCATGAGGATCATGCCCCAAACACCTTGGGCCACCATAGAGTGTAATCCCCAACCCATCCCGAACTACGGGGACTTTGATCCATGACAAGGCATGGTACGTAGGAAGCCTCTACGAGGTTTATCCCCAAAATACTTTGGTCCACCTTAGTGTGTTTGCCCCAACCCATCCCGAAAAATGTGGACTTTGATCCATGCCAAGGCATGGTACATAGGAAGCCTCCACGAGGTTCATTCCCCAAACACCTGGTGCCGCCATAGAGTGTATGCCCCAAACCATCCTGAACTACCAGGACATTGATCCATGTCAAGCCATGGTATGTAGGCAGCCTCCATGATGTTCAACCCCCAAACACCTTGGTCCGCCATAGAGTGTAATCCCAAACCAATACATAACTATGGGTACTTTGATCTATGTCAAGGCATGGTACGTAGGAAGCCTCCAAGAGGTTCAAGCCCCAAACACCTTAGTCCACCTTAGAGTGTAAGCCCCAACCCATCCTGAACTACGGGGACTTTGATCCCTGTCAAGGCATGGTACGTAGGAATCCTCCACAAGGTTCAAACCCCAAACGCCTTGTCCCGCTGTAGAGTGTAAGCCCCAACCCATCCCGAACTACGGGGACTTTGATCCCTGTCGAGGCATGGTACGCAGGAATCCTCCAGAAGGTTCAAGCCCCAAACACCATATGCAGCCTTAGATGGTAATCCCCGACCGATCCCGAACTGTGGAGACTCTGATCCATGTCAGGGAATGGTACGTAGGAATCCTCCATGTGGTTCAAGTCCATCACCTGGCCATTCCAACCATCTTCACCTCAGTTCGCCCCCGTCCCGCATGACGTTAAACTGTATTCGCAATCTGAACTTTTTGGTCTATAATTCCCTACCAATGGGATACGTAAGAAGCCTCCCTAAGGCTCAAGCACTTCACTCATGTCTCATCCTAATCTCTCCCTCGATACTATGTGTCTTGAGAAAATCATTCCCCAAAATGGAGGTTCCACTTCCTCTAGGTCTCATTCTTGTGTCCATTCTCATGGGTCACCTCCTCAGGTATCCCATCGTTTCACTGAACTACGCGAACTTTGATTCCCTACCACGGGGATATGTAGGAGGTCTCTTCGAGGCTCAATTCCAAATTCACCATCGCCCTTGCGATGGTCCCATTTCATTCCCCCTCCACTTCAATCATCCATCCATCATCCATCCTGATCCTTACCCAGGACACCACATCCTGGTGGGAGCATGCCATTCTATTCCCTTTCCATCTAATAGCATTCAGGATGCCTCCCACATGATGACCCCAATATCAGTGTCCCCTCTAGGGGGTTTCTCCGTCTGATCCACTCTAGTCAGTGTTCGGATCAACCCAATATATCTCCACAGGATGTTAAAATTGTGGCATACCATGTGTTAAACATAGTAAGCTGAGGAAAGCCTTAGATACATTCCCATGGCATATGATTCCACACATTCTATGGGGGATACATCGGGCTTTTGTGCCCTAAAAAAGCCCTATAATAAGGGACAGAAGATAGACATGCCAATTCCCCAGCGTCCATACACATCAGTGATGCCCCGCGTTAGTACTCCCCGAACCAAAGGTTGCTGCCCTAACTGAAACCCTTGGAATTTCCAGATAGACGCAGCGTAATTCACTGGTGTCCATGAAGATATGGAGACCGGAAGAGTTTCATGAACAACGTCTTAAATCTATGAGGGTGACCCGAAAGAGGTGATGAGTTCTGAGGAGGAATCCACAGAAGGATGAACAGTCATCCCATCATCCCGTTTTGATCAAGGAGAAGACTTCCCTGAATAAGAAGAAGATGCCACCCACCTTTGGAAAGAGGGAATGCGGGGAAACCAAACAAGTCGCGTCTCTTGTCCTTAAATGTAGTGATAAGGCATAAATGGGTTCCCAAATAATTTTGAAATACCCCAAAGAATTGTAAGGAAAATCATGTATCTCAATTTGAAACAATGGTCCTCAGAACTCTGTGAAACCACACCACTACATCCATGTACCTCATTGGTAAAGAATCCACTAAAACAGACTACTTGATCACTAAGAAGTGGGATCCTTTCATCAATCAGTCCACTATAACCTATATAACAATGCAATATTGTCGGGATATATGTATACTTATGAGTAAATTCATTGATATGTAAACTCATTTACACTTGGTAACATCCAGGGGATGTAAAAAACCACTAGTAACATAGTGCGTAACATTCATCTACTAGAAAACCAAGCACTTCTCCCCAAACTATACCACTTCCCATTTCATCTTGGGAAACAAAAACTACATCTTTAAGAAATGGTACATATTGGAAACTCCTCCATGCACCACCAAGGGTGAGATATAAAACTCATGAAAGACATAACTGCTCATTATTACTGGAACAAAAAAAGTTCTTGAAACAACATTCAGTTTTGACCATCCAACAACCATCCCTCCAGAGCATCACAATTTCCAACATGATTGAGCATCACTTATTCCTATAGTTCATCCCAATAACAATCCTCCACATACTGCCTTAGATAAGAATACACCATCACTTGAAACAAATATCCTCTACCACCATCCACCCTAGCATCTATGTACAAGGCTTCCCGTCCCTCCATTATTCTCCAAGCATCTTCATACTCCCGAACAACATCCTTCTACAACTTCATGCTCAAAGCATCAACCATGAAAGTCCCCATTCTTAATGTGTTAGAGAGATCAAAATCATAGTCTTAAAGAAACTTTATCCACCTCAACTAATGTAGATTTAGATAACACTAGGTGAAGATATACCTAAATCTATTTTGATCTGTGAATACCAAAAAGCACCCCCAAAGTGGTAATGCCACAAAACCGTTATCACAAACACAACTACTGATAACTATAGATACTGGATGCAATAGTTACCATTATGGGGATGTAAATTCCTAGAACCATAGAAGATCATTTCTCACTGCTGCATCAACATGCAACCAAAAGTCAGAAGGTCGGAATCCAAAAACCCCTCAAACATCACTACTTATAGCAACTATATCAATAGAGAACTAACCAATATAACCTTCAAGAAACCAGACTTTACATTTCACTTCTTGATCCACACCATGTATTGGTTCTTCCATTTCAAATTTATCAATGGATCCATAACTTGAGAGAAATCAGGCACAAACCTACAATAATATCCTACAATACCAAGGAACCCATGAAATTCAACAACATTCTTGGGTGTTGTATAAGAAACAACTACTTCAAACATAGATGAGTCTATAGACACACCATAATAAGACATAAATTTCCTTATGATATTCATCTATCCTGTCTAGAAATCTCACTTGGACAACCTTCTATATAGTTGGTGGATTCAAAAAAAGAATGATATTTTTCAGATTCTTGGAAAATTCCACCTCAAACTTCTGGTAGATTAATATATCATCTAGGAATACAATGAAGAACTAATCCATGAAATCATAAAAAATATAGTACATGAGTCCCATGAATTTAACTAGTTTGTTCGTTAGACTGAATGGAATGACTATGAACACAATGTGCTGCTACCTACATCTGAAGCCAGTCTTTGGGATATCATCCTCCTTCATCATCAACTAGTGATAACAACACTATAGAATGAACATAGAAAAACAAATATTCCCTCTCAATTGGTTGAAAATATTTTCTATTCTCGGGATAGTGTAATTGTTCTTTACCATCACATGATTCAACATCTGATGGTCTATTCACAAGCTCAAACCCCATCCAAATTCGTTTCAAAAAACACTAGAGCACCCCGTGATGACACAATGTGCTAGAAAATTCCATCACTATAAGTAATCTATCTTAATAGTAAACTCCCAAAACTAAGAGGGTTCCATATGATAATAAACAATCGAAATTGGAGAAGCACCAAACTATATGTTTATCCAAAAATCAATGTCATATCAAGGGATTATAGTCAAACACACCTTGAGGAAAACATCCAGGAACTCCCTAATGACCCTAGTGACCAATACCATCTTAGAATCCATTGATTCCACTAAAATCTTAGACAACAAGGAAAGAAGTAACCTCATACACTAAAAGTCGACCTGACAACCCCACTCGCCAATAGAATTTATATGTCGTCCATCCACTTTTGAAGACATGACACTTCTTCCTTATAGGTCTATAATCAAATTCATGAAATGTATCAATTCAATTATTAGGATGACATTGTATGGATACATAGGGGAATAGATCGGCACATGACTGATGTAGTCACATCAACATTATACACCCCTTGATCACATCAATAAAAATTTTATATCTTATGACTGGAATAGTCAACACTAGGGGCATGGGAAGCCTATCTATGTCTAGTCTTAGAGCATGGGATATAGAGAGTGAAACAATGTAGGGAGAATCTCTTAAATCAAAAAGGGAAAATAAAGTGTACTAAATAAGATTGGCGTACCTCTGAAAATATCTATCCCTACTGGAACTACTTCCACTGCTGCACACAAAAAAACCAAACCCAACTATTCAACCTTCATGATGATGACCACCACAACATCAATGCCCGATCAAGGGTCCCTGAACACACCGATCATCTTGTACTTAGCCTCCACCTTCTTTATCTCCACTTGGTGGAGAAAATGGCTATTGTCCCAACTGTTGAAACTATCTCACTAGAAACTACTACTAAGGCTAATGGTGAGCCTACCCTCCTCTTCCAAACTAATATAGAGCATCGATTGGGAACTAGTTCTGAATATGGACATGAACCACAAAAAGAAACCCATCGACCCCAATCCCACTGGATCAGAACGGAGGTAGATGGCACTAGAATGCAGGTAAAGAAGATGTTGAGGTTGTCTTCTGGCCAGTAAAAACCTCTAAGGTCCTCTCAACTAAGATTTTACACTGAGAAATATGACTATTATATAACACTGATGGTTTTCCTCTTGTGGTAATCCTCCTCATGAGTGCATAATAATGATTAACATATCCTTTTCATGAACCTCCAGATATGTTGGAAACATAAAAGAAATAATAATATACTAGATAGAATGGTGGAGTACCTCCTCTAGATGTCTTGCACAAGGATCCTCATCTTGAAAAATGATGGGGGAAAAGAGAAGTAGTTCCTTGATCTTTATCTCAATATCCCACATAGAGACACTCCACTATGGAAGGGAGAGTAGCTCTTACCTATTATCATCCGTAATAGTCGATGAAAAGAACTCTACTCGGAACTCCCTTTGGAAGTCAAGCCAAAATATGTTATCTTCTTTTCGATCCCCTAGATACAGTATCCACCAATAACGTGGAACACCCTACATCTAACTAAGTACCAAAGGAACCCTATTATCGGTAGAGGCCCATATAATACTGATGGAAATATACAGCTCCTCTAGCCATCCCTCTGTCTATATGTTAGAAACACTTCCCTCATACATTTCGAAAGACAATAGCTGGAAGTAACACATTCCTCTCAACCACTGTTCTCCTTCCTCACATGAATTAACCCTACGATGATAAACCAGATTAGCCTAATAAACATTCACTACTTGAGAAACACACAAATGACAGCCATGAACCACAGATGAAAGGAAAAGCACAATTTCTTAAGCATGAGTATTATGGAATTTTACCAAAATCTGTTTTAATTCATTATAATTATTTTATCCATTCTGACCACACCAAATCAACGTAATTCAAATAAGGACACAATTCATTGTGATGCATGAACCTTTCCTATATCCCTACCCTATAAGAAGGTTCATCTCACATGGCCATTAAATATGCTCATAGTCTGTGCACTAGATCATAGGGTGGCCTAAAATCCCATGTCCTTTCCAGTATCTCTAGACCATGTCACACACCAAGGACAAATGGAACTGTTTCCATACCATCCCAATAAATCCTCACTGATTCTAATATCAAAACTCATCATATCTCTCAACCATCATTTCTGATACAAATCTATAATGACCCCCTTCCCCAAAGATACCCCTCCCGGGCTAACAATGAAGAAATGTAAACAATGATCCTTGAGTCCAGCCTCCAGTACGCCCCTGGATTGAGATTAGCACCGATGGAGTAAAAATATCACAATATGGGAGGCATTACCCTTTTTATGAAAATAATATAGGGATATATGTTAGATCATCAACATAAGAACTCCAAGATATATATTAATGAAAACCAAAAATGTCCCACATGACTGATTAAAAAGAATTGAACAGTTACAATACAAATTCTATAAAGTAAAATTCCCAATGAATGGCTAATCCGCAACACAAGAACTGTTAATATTTGAGATAATATGGTCTATCCCGGTCCAAAAAATCCATCTGGTAACCTTAATTTAGATTACATATGTAGGTTGAGCATATAGGTTTACTAATTAGGATAACGAAGGACTCTCAGACATATTAGATAGAGGCATAATAAAGCACCGGAGAGAAAACATCAAAACCAAAAAACACCTAAGAAGGTATACTAACCATCCCAATCTCACTAAGGTATGCTCACTATTGGCTCTCCTTTTCATCACATTGTCTAAAATAATGAAAAGGTAAATGAATTAGCACAAAGTGAGTAATCCTTTGATGAAAACATCAAAAATCGACAAAGAAATGAAAAAGGAGTCAAAGGAACTAGGGTCATGTATGTTCCCTTACTGTCGTGCAAGTATCCTTGCGCACCGCCTAATGGTCACGCAAGTGACTTGAGAGACCTAATTGATAACCACCCAGGTTCTTCTCCAGCGTATAAATACCCCCGGTGGGCCCCCCATTTCGGAGAATTTTTCCAGAATTCAGATACAGAGCTCTGAACGCCCAAGTCTCTTATTCAAGTCATCCAAACACTTCTAAGGTAATTATTTACCTAGAATGGAAGGTCTATAAAAGAGGAATAAGGTCTTAGTGTTAGAAATCACTAACACTTGCGTGCCTAAAGTGTTTTACCCTTAAGGGAAATGAACATACATGTGCGCCACATTATCTATTCATTAAAAATAGTGCGCCCCTCTTCTGGAAGTACCTCAGGATAATTCTATAGGCTTTGGTCAAGGATTTCCCAAGTATTACCCAACTGGTTAACAATCGTGCAACTACCCATGTGTCGCATAGGTATACCAGTGCGACCAGGGACTTGCATGCCCACGCAGTACCTGCGCGCCTTCCAGGACTTGTGCGCCCCAATATTGTTGGGTGCATTTCTTTCCCATTTCACCCCTCTTATGCCATTCCACCTATCCTATTCAAGATTCAGTCTTCAAGACACTCTTCAAAGCCATTTATGGAATGTTTTCATGATTGACATTCTTATCTAAAAGGAATTTCATGGAACATCTCTCAAAACCTAGTGATTTACACATCTTTACATCAGTAAGGTTTGTGAGTTCATTCATTAAACCTTATCCTTTAAAAATGAGAGAATATTTAACTTGGGCCTCCTTTTCAAGAGTAATTCCCAGCCATAATTCCCAATAATTTTGGGAATCCTCCTTAGGAGTAAGCCCCATGTCCTTCCAAATTTGGGAATTCTTTTCAGGAGTAAGCCCCAAGTCCCCTTATCTGGGCATGCTTTTCAAGAGTAAGCCCCAATCTTATAATTCCCAAATATGGGCATCCTCCTTAGGAGTAATCCCCAACCAAAATTCTCTTAACCTGGGCTTCCTTTTAAAGAGTAATCCCCAGTCTCATATATGGGCATCCTCTTTAGGAGTAATCCCCAAGTCCCTTAAATTTTCAAGACCCTTAACCTGGCCCTTCTTCTCAGGAGTAACCCCATCCTTAATCTCTCTTAACCAGTCTTAATTTCATTTTGATCTGGGCTTCCATCTCAGGAGTAAAACCCAATCATAAGTCCCATCCTAACTTGAGCATCTTCTTTAGGAGTAATCCCCAAGATTAGTGTATCCAAATCTCCATGAAGCACATATACCTTTATAAACACTGTTCTTATATTTCTTCTCTGCAGTAAATCTTAATCCTCATCTATTTGGGCAGTCATACACACAAAAGCCCCTATTGATGCTCCTTTTCATCACATTTTCTAAAAGAATGGAAAGGGAAATGACATAAAACAAACTGATTCATCCTTTAAAGAAAACATCAAAAATCGACAAAGGAATGAAAAAGGAGTCAAACGACCTAGGGTCGCGCAAGTTCCCTTACTGTTGTGCTAGTATACTTGTGCACCTCCCAATGGTCGTGCAAGTGACTTGCACACCCTATGTGATAACTGCCTGGGGTCTTCTCCATCCTATAAATACCCCCGGTGGGACCCCCATTTTGAGAATTTTTTTTCCAGAATTCAGATACAGAGCTTTAAACGCCCAAGTCTCTTCTTTAAGTCTTCCAAACATTTCTAAGGTAATTCTTTACCTAGAATATAAGGTCTATACAAGAGGAATAAGGTCTAAGTGTTATAAATCACTATCACTTTTGTGCCTAAAGTATTTTACCCTTATGAGAAATGAACATACTTGTGCGCCTCCTTATCTATTAATTAATACTTTTGTGCCCCTATTCTGGAAGTACCTCAGGATAATTCTAAAGGATTTTGTCAAGGATCGCGCAAGTATTACCCTACTGGTTAACAATCGCGCAAGTACCGATTTTCCACGCAAGTATACCTGCATGCCTAGGGACTTGCACGCCCACGCAGTACCTGCGCACCTATGAGGACTTGCATGCCCCTATCTTTTTGGGTCCCTTTCCTGACCATTTCACCCCTCTTATGCCATTCCACCTCTCCTATTAAAGATTCAGTCTTCAAGACACTCTTCAAAGCCATTTATGGCTTGTTATCTTGATTGTGTTTCTTATCTTAAAGGAACTTCGTGGAACATCTCTCAAAAACTAGTGATTTACACATCCTTACATCGCTAAGGTTAGAGAGTTCATTCATTCAACCTCATCCTTTAAGGATGAGAGAATATTTAACTTGGGCCTCATTTTCAAGAGTAATTCCCTGTCATAATTCCAATTAATTTTTGGCATCCTCCTTAAGAGTAATCCCCAAGTCCTACCAAATATGGGGATTCTTTTTAAGAGTAATCCCCAAGTCCCCTAATCTTGGCGTCGTTTTCCGGAATAATCCCCAATCTTAAAATTCCCAAATTTGGGCATCCTATTTAGGAGTATACCACAACCATAATTATCATAATCTGGGCTTCCTTTTCAAGAGTAAGCCCCATTCTCAAATATGGTCATCCTCTTCAAGAGTAAGCCCCAAGTCCCTTAATTTTTCAAGTCCCTTAACCTTGACCTTATTCTCAGGAGTAAGCCCCAACCTTAATATCTCTTAACAAGTCTTAATTTCTTTTTGATCTGGGATTCCTTCTCAGGAGTAAAACCCATTCATAAGTCCCCTCCTAACATGGGCATCTTCCTTAAGAGTAAGCCCCAAGATTAGACTATCCAATTCTCCATGAAGCACATATACCTTTATGGACCCTGTTCCTAGATTTCTTCTCTGATGTAAATCATAATCCTCATCTATTTGGGCAGTCATACACACATAAGCCCCACATCATTGAATCTTTCATATAAAAATTGTATGGTTTCACCAATACCTCTTGTTTCTCACACCGAGCAAGACTCACGTGAGCTTAGAGTGTAAAAGTAATCATGACATATTTTCTTTGAGCCATCAATCATGAAGAACCATAATACTACCTTACTTGAACTACGCGGGTTTTGATTCCTTTTTCAAAACAAAGGATATGTAGGCATCCCATCTGTGAGAACGATCCAAACATTGAAATAATCCATGTCCTTTTGAACGACAATAAACTTCAAGTGCCCCAATAAGTGGATTTAAAACCATTATTGTCATCATAATGACCAAGATACTTTTATGTATCAAATGATACCATTGACTAAGAATGTCTAACAAATACAGATGATTTTCTATCAATGAAGAACCTAGAATACATATAAAAGATTATCTAAATTTCCTACATATCTATCATTGATTGTCAGATCTAAAGGAAATCACATTTTTTACATGATAATGTAATAAGGATTCATGAACATAACATTAATCATTAAAGAGTGTCCCGTAGTAGACAATAATTACCCTCAAAAAGGTGTGATGAGTCCAGCCTCCCATCCTCTCGACTAATGAAAATTCCTAAGCCTCATCTGTCCACAACGAATTAGCACCTACCTTTGAAAAGTATGTTCAAATGGAATGGAATCATTGGATGTTTCCGGTTCTACAAACAAACCTGTTAGAAACCGCTTGGAATTTTTGAATCTTAAATCAATGAGATCATCCCCCATTCCAGAGGGAAACAAAAGATGGTGAACTCGATGTGAATCCTTAAACAAGTTAAAATGATTCTTTTCTTATTTGATAGTACCCTATTTAAAACTCAATGAGAGGGCCAACAAAATAACCATTTACATATATACAAATCCAAAAGATGTAGTGGATGAATTTATCTTTATTATGTCTGTTATATCAAATAGGCACTCTTTTCCATGATTTTCTGCATTCTAAGAAATGGATGCTCTCATGTTCACACCTGCGAATACCGCTGCGGCGAATGCCACTACTGCTACTCCTACTGGATCATCGTCCGATCTGAGGATGACATCACCTACTCAGCGTCTTCAACGCTGGGTATCAAATGCGCTTGTTATGTAGTACCATCAAAACAGTACTATTCCAAATATGGAGGCTGCTTGACGATCCCTCCTTGTGAATAATTCACCCTGGTCATCCGGACAGTGACGACCAGTGATCAAGAAGAAGGCGGAGCTAACCACCGTCTCCAACCGTTTCAGGTCGTTATCCCCGAAACACAATCACCATTCACTCCCATATTCTAAGGAGGTGAATGAGAAGGTCCCTCAGGGCCTAAATTCAAAGAGACAGGAGTCCTTCCCGAGGGATCCCATTAACAATCGACACTAGACTCGTGAAACAGTACACCCTCAACATGATAAGGGTACCAACTCCAGGCGTTCGGCTCAGGTTCCTCGAACCCGAGCAGGAAAGACGAATCACCAGAGGCGAAATCTGGTTAATAGTGAGCAGGTTCTCATCTCTTCCATCTCCGGAGAAGTCCACCAACCTATATTTGAGGCAAGAAACGAGCAGGAACACACACCTACCCGTTTTAATTCCGTTGTCCAGTAGACTCATCTAGTAGCATCACGCCAATCCTTCCAGGCAATTCTAGAGGAGTACTATAGGCAGGAACATAAACCTATTTATACATCATCATCTAGTTAGTAGGATCGTCTGACTACATATAATGGAGCTCATCAACAACGTTCAATGATGTGCAATCAGCATGCACATACACCTGCTAGTATTGATCAAGCCTACCAACAGTCTCACTTGGTAGCAGATGGAGAATTCAATCGAAAATCTCCGGCGACAAACAGGAGGCAGACTCAATTTTTGGCCCCCACACTTGAGTTCTGTCTGGATTTACTGACAGGAAAAGGAAGACAGGAGCAGGCACATACACCTAATCCAAGCGCGGAATGGATGTATATCCTCGTTCCAGCAGCTGAAGTCACCAAACATATTCTATCAATGATAAAAGAGCAGAAGAAAATCCATGCTGATATTCAGGATGTTTTCCAGGATATTATAACTGCTTCAACAATATCTCAGGGAAAGACACATAAATCTATTACAACTAGTGGAGTGACACATCAACAGTTCAATACGGAATAGACACACACCTACTCAAATAGATGTGTGTGTATGTTCCGGAGTGAACTCTTGATGTGTCACTCCACTGGTATGGATAGATTTATGTGTCTTTCCCTGAGATGTTGCTGAAGCTGTTATAATATCCTGGAAAGCATCCAGAATATGAGAAGGGATTTTCTTCTACTCTTTCACCATTGATAGAATATGCTTGGTGAGTTCAGTTGCCGGAAAAGATACATACGTCCATTCCATGCTTGGAGTAGGTGTATGTGCCTACTCTTGTCCTCCTTTTCCTATCATTGAATCCTGATAGTACTCAAGTGTGGGGGAATAATGTTGAGTCTACATCCAGTTTGTCGCCGGAGCTTTCCGACTGAATTCTCCACGTGCTACCAAGCGAGACTGTTAGTAGGCTTGATCAATACTAGCATGTGTATGTGTCTGCTGATTGTACTTCGTCGAACGTGGTTGATGAGCTCCATCATATGTAGTCATACGAGCTTTCTGACTAGCTGATGATGTATAAACATGTATGTATTCCTGCCTATAGTACTCCGCTGGAATTGCCTGGCAAGATTGGCATGATGCTGCCAGACGAGTCTGCTGGACAACAGAATTAAAACTGGCAGGTGTGTGTACCCCCTCGTTTCTTGCCACCATGTTAGGTTGGTGGACTTCTCTGGAGATGGAACAGATGATATCCTGCTCACTGTTAACCGGATTTCACCTTTAGCGATTCATCTTTCCTGCTCAGGTTCGAGGAACCTGAGCCGAACGCTTGGAGTCGGTACCCTCATCATGTTGCGGGCACACTACCGCAGGAGTCTTGTGGCGATTGTTAATGGGATCCCTCGGGAAGGACTCTTGTCTCCTTGAATTAAGGCCCTTAGGGACCTGCTCATTCACCTCCTCAGAATATGGGAGTGAATGTTGATTGTGTTCTGGTGATAAAGACCCTAAACGGTTGGAGTTGGTGGTTGGCATCAACTGCTTCTTGATCACTGGTCGCTGCTGTCTGGACGACCAGCGTGAATTGTTCACTTGGAGGGCTCGTCGAGCAGCCTCTAGAGTTGGAATTGTACCGTTTTGACGGTACTCCTTAAACATCGCATTTGATACCCAGTGTTCAAGACGTGGAGTAGCTGATGTAATCCTCAGAGCGGACGACGATCCAGCAGGAGTAGCAGTAGGGTAATTCACACCCGCGGTATTCACAGGTGTGAACTTGAGAGCAGCCAATTCGTAGAATGCAGAAAATATTGGAAAAGAGTGCATGTTTGATATAACAGACGTAATCAAGATAAATTCATCCACTACATCTTTTTGGTGAGCACATATGTCAATTATTGTTTTGTTGTCCCTCTTATTGAGTTTTAAATAGGGGCCTAACAAATAAGCAAAGAATCATTTTAACTTTGTTAAGGATTCAAGTCAGGTTCACCATTTTTTATTTCCCTCTGGAATGGGGGATGATCTCATTGATTTAAGATTCAAACATTCCAAGCAGTTTCTAATGGGTTTGTTTGTAGAACCAGAAACATACAATTATTCCATATCAATTTGAAACTACTTTCCAAAGGTAGGCTCTCATTTGTTGTGGACTGATAAGGCTTAGAAATTTTCATTGGTCAAGAGGATGGGAGGTTAGGCTCATCACACCTTTTTTAGGGGAATTATTGTCTACTCCGGGACTCTCTTTATAGATTTAAGTTATGTTCGTGAATCATTATTACATTACCAAGTAAAAAATGATATTTCCTTTAGAACTGACAATCAATGATTGATATGTAGGAAATTTAGAGAATATTTTATAAGTATTCAAGGTTCTTATTTGATAGAGAATCATCATTATTTGTAAAAGATTCTTAGTCAATGGTATCGTTTGATACATAAAATTATCTTGGTCATTATGATGACCATACTGGTTTTAAAGCCACTCAGTGGGGCACTTGAAGTTTATTGTCATTCAGAAGGACATTGATTATTTCAATGTTTGGATCATACCCGCAGATGGGCTGCCTACGTATCCTTTGTTTTGTAAATGGAATCAAAACCCACGTAGTTCGAGTAAGGGAATATGATGTTTATGCATGATTGATGGCTCAAAGAAAAGATGTCATGATTACTATTAAACTCTAAGCTCACGTGAGTCATGCTCGGTGTGAGAAACCAGACAATTGTGCCACAAAAGATGCAATGATGTGGGGAATATGTGTGTATGACTGCGTAAATATATGAGGATTAATATTTACTTCAGAGAAGAAATCTAGGAATAGGGTCCATAAAGGTATATGTTTTTAATGGAGATTTGGATACTCAAATCTTGGGGATTAATCCTATGGAAGATTCCCAAGTTAGGAGGGGACTTATGATTAGGTTTTACTCCTGAGAAGGAATCCCATATCAAAAGAAAATTAAGACTGGTTAAGAGAGATTAAGTCTAGGGCTTACTCCCGAGAAGAAGGCCTAGGTTAAGGGATTTGAAAAATTAAGGGACTTGGGGCTTACTCCTGAAGAGGATGCCCATATTTGAAACTGGGGATTACTCTTGAAAAGGAAGCCCATGTTAAGAGAGTTATGTTTGGGTCTTACTCTTAAGGAGGATGCCCATATTTGGATATTTTATGATTGGGGCTTACTCCTGAAAAGATTTTCCACATTTGGAAGGACTTGGGACTTACTCCTAAAGAGGATGCCCAAAATTAAGGGGAATTATGACTGGGACTTACTTCTGAAAAGGAGGCCGAAGTTAAAGATTCTCTAATATTTAAAGGATGAGTTTGAATGAATGAACTCTCTAACGTTAGTGATGTAAAGATGTGGAAAACACTTGGTTTTGTGAGTTGTTCCACGAATTTTTTTTAGATAAGAAAATCAATCATGAAAACATGCCATAAATGGCTTTGAAGAGTGTCTTGAAGACTGAATCTTGAATAGGAGAGTTGGAATGACATAAGAGGGGTTAAATGGGAAGGAAAGGAACCCAAAAAGATAGGGGCACACAAGTCTTGGCAGGCGTGCAGGTACTATGTGGGCGCGCAGGTATACCTGCGCGGCACATGGGTACTTGCACGATTGTTAACTAGTAGGGTAATACATGGGTGATCCTTGACCAAAGCCTTTATAATTATCATGAGGTACTTCCAGAAGAGGGGCACACAAGTTTTAATGAATAGAAAAGGAAGCTCACAAGTATGTTCATTTCTCTTAAGGGTAAAACACTTTAGGCATGTAAGTGTTAGTATTTTCTAACACTTAGACCTTACTCCTCTTGTATATACCTTCCATTCTAGGTAAAGAGTTACCTTATAGGTGTTTGGAAGACATGAAGAAGAGACTTTGGTGTTTAGAGCTCTGTATCTAAATTTTGAAAAAATTCCTCTCAAAATGGGGTCCCACCGGGGGTATTTATAGGCTGGAGAAGTCCCCGGGAGGTTATCACTTAGGGAGCACAAGTCACTTGTGCTACCATTAGGCGACGCACAAGTATACTTGCACGACAGTAAGGGAACATGCATGACCCTAGGTCCTTTGACTCCTTCTTCATTCATTTGTCAATTTTTGATGCTTTCTTCAAAGGATGAATCACTTTGTGCTATGTAATTTCCCTTTCCATTCTTTTAGACAATGTGACGAAATGGAGCATCAATAAAAGTCCCCCCTAAGAGATGGATCTGAACAAATAAGGATGTTACTCTGAGGAATATAGAAAAACCAAAGGGAAATAGGCACACATGTGTTCACCACGCAACCATCATCATGTAGGTGCGAGTCGCGTAGGGCTGGATCGTGCTGGCTGTAGGTGCGCAGGTGACCAACCTGGCCTATATATATGAGCTCATTTGTCATGCATTGCACGGAACTTTGGATTTTTGAGCTCTCGCTACGCAGGTCATCTCTGTCGCACATGTTTCTTTCTTTTCCATTATTCATTTGTTTCCACGCAGCTGTCAAGGTATCTGGACAAGAGCGGTGATACTTGTGTGCCAAATACTTGCATGACACATTATACTTGCATGAAAAATCCACACTTGTGCGCTAAGCTTTAGACTTGCACGCCTTAATGCCTTTTCCATTTTTTCTGAATTCCTTTACAAATTTTATGAAAAATCAAATTACTTAAGAGTTAATTATTCAACATTTGTGCAGAATCAATGTCTCTCAGGAGAATCATAATAGGTGATGAACTGGAAAGAAAACATCTTGATTATATGATGGATATCATTGGTCATGATTATTATACCATAAAAAATAAAACTCTTCCAGATTTGGCTATGTATCTGAAGAAATATCAATTTGATTTCCCAAAAAGCACTTATCTTCCTTTGTAAGGTTATGGTCATCTGCGAGAAGTCACTATTCCATAAGCAATGAACTATATCCCAATTTCTTGGTTTAAAAATTATACCAACATTGCATCAACAAATATCTCATGTAGAGGAGGATTTATAAATGCTGGAACAGTGGAGAAGGCCAACATGATGCATACTAGCCCTTGTAAGCCATATCTGAAACCTCATAAGCCTGAGGTGCAACCACATTTTCATCTTTCAATCTTTAGAAATGCTCGGATGGATCAATCCAAAAGCTGGATGAAAAGTTGGGACTTCCATCCTGGGGGAGGTGTGAAGCCAACTTGGATGTGGGCATACTGCGTACAAAAAATCTGTGCAGAGTTTGTCGAGGATTTGAAAGGAGTGGCGATATACGAAGCTATTTGGGTTGGTCAAACATATGATCACAGATATGATAACTTCGTGACAGAGATACTCATCCACTGGAGCCCAGAAACTAATTCATTCCATCTGCCTCATTGAGAACTAGGAATCAGTCTGTGGGATGTCCACAAGATCTCAGGGGGCCCAATTCTGGGTGAAATGTATGATGAATTAATTCCTCCCAAGGTGACTTGGAATGATTCAAAGAAGACTCTTGCTTTAGCTCGGGAATTATTTAAAATCATCCACAGGCTCAGGAGTTCAGAGAACCCGTTAACTCATTCTAGAAAGGATATTTATCCGGATGAGTGGATGAATATATTACTTATTGAGACGAAAGAGAAGGATCCAAAGGAGAAGAAGCCAAAGGAGAAAGGATCCAAGAAAAAGAAATCCATGTAAAAGAGGCCCACCCGTCCTACCACCTTCCCAAAACCTGAGAAGAGGGTTTCTCCTGGAACATTCTGGAAAACTCTAGAAGAAAAAGAGTTTGTGAAATGGGGATATGAGGTGAATCAAAGAATACCGAAGAAGACTCGTCTCGCGGGCTTCTTGGCTTTGGCGCTCAGAATTAATCTCTTGCCAGTCAGGGATTCGAAGGGAGACGTCAGGCCATGGACCTTCATCATTGGGGAAGTGTTGGCTGAAGGAGAAATGGTTGGGTTGGATACCCCCATTTTAGAAAAGATTCACAGGAGTTTACTTCATGTCTTCATGGGTAAATCTCCTCTATGAATTGTGGGACCATTCCAAGTTTTATGGGGTTGGATCACCACTCACTCTAGGACTTACAATGTACAGAATGGATTACAAATTCCTGTAAGTTCTTTCAGGTTGTTAGTGCAAGCATTCTCTGTAGTTGCTCCATTAGATCTTAATGCCTATGACATGAAAGTGAGGATGAGCATGTTTAAGGAATTCAACTTCTTTCCCTATGGAAATCCGCAAACCGGGAGGTTTGTTGATGATAGAACAACCCACTTGTATTTGAGGGCATACATGCTAGCTTGCAGAGATGGTGTGCTAGTTTCTAGGATTGACAGAGAAATTATATTTGAGGCCTATGATCTATATATATTTTCACTTCAATTCAAGTGTTTGAAACAGATTTCTATATCACCCCCAGTACATGTTAGGTTTGAGTAACATCCGATGGATTCTCGGCAACTGTGGCTGCTGACGTCAAGGGAGAAGACTGGGGCGATATTTGATCTACCAGTTGAAAAAGTGGCACATAACTTGACTACATGGTATTTCGAGAACTGGATAGCATCATACTCTAAAGGGGTGCTGAATCACCTAGTTTCTCAGGTGGGGAAAAGGAAGAGGACTGTAGAGAAAGAAACCCTTCCTCATGAAGGTGATGCTTCCCCACCTGAAGAAAATTTTCCAGATTCCTCCTCTAGGACTGATTCACCAGATTCCCATAATGGGGATGATGAGGAACAAAAGGTGGAAAATCAGCCTCGTGCCCGATATAATCCTCTGGTTAGAATCAAGAGACCTACTCCATCAACTCATAGTGAGATACTTCATTGTGGAAATTTAATCACTACTAATTTATAAAGAAATAAGTCTTATTTTCTTATTCTCTGTCTGCAATTGCAGGAGCTGGGATGAAATTGAATTCAAATATTGTAGGACCTTCCTCGAAGACTTCATATCTAAGACTAGAGGTTGTCAAGACATGGCATAGTTTATACTGTGGTACTGAGACCGCCTGGCTGGATTTGTGTGAGGGCCTACAACTTCATGGAATAGGGAATCTTCTGGCTTCTATAGATATCCAATACATGGATAACCCCAATGAAGTGTGGTATTACATCAGAGAGCTGGAAATGCTCATATATGCCCCTGATGAGTCTGTTCCTATCACCAGGCGGGTGAAGGAAATGATTAATCGTGGCACCACTGAGGGGGCAGGTGGTTCTGGAGATGAGGAGTGGCATGATTATGTGGCTCTTGAAGATGTATGTTTTTTTTTCCTTATTTGATTTTCAACTTGATTCTAGCCGATGATTTGTTACTTAAGGAGGTTATTTTCTTCATCTTGCAGCTTGCAATGAAAGGGACTACTGAGGTTCCTTCACCACAGTATAGCACTGGTGGTACTGCCATCGGGGCTGCTGCTAAATCTCCTCGTGAATCGGGCAAGATATCTCCATGCCAGCAGGCCATGAATGAGAAGTTGGACATGGCCTTCCATTCGCCAATTCAATTACCAATAAGGGAGACGTCTGACACTCCCAAAAAGCTAAAAGGACAAAGGCGAAGAAGGAGGAAGTCGACCGCTAAACGCTTTATCAATAGTGGTAAGTCCTTCGGATAATCATGAATTTTAAACCATGAAAAAGATTGCTCACTTTCCTTGGGATTTCAGGGGATTCTTCAATTTCCCCTCTCAGGGAAATGACAGATCCTCCTTTAAGGACCAAATATGGTGCTGTGGAACAAACAGAAATTCAGGCTGACTTGACCGCTTCAGAAAAAGAGCCAACATCTATTCCCAGTACTGCTCCTGCTGCTATTACAAGTAGAGAAGAACCTGCAGCACAATCATTGGCGGCTGTAGCAACTGCATCTGCCGTCCTTCCTGAAGAAGCTGTCCAGGGTCAGGGGAAACATAATGAGGGTCTCCAAGAGGACACATCAAATTCTCCCACTGGTGAGACTCACCAGGATTCCGAAATATCATTGGATGAAATGATGAATCGTGGAATTTATTTCATAGAATTATATTATCATTCTATGTTATCATGTGATTTAGAAGACCATGGGCATGATTGTTATCCTTTGTCTAGTAAATTTTCTTATAATTTACACTTCTAATCATGACTGAAGAAAATATGTGGTTCCATCCAGAGAATCTTCTGAACTGCAAATGCCTAAAGAGGGTGTGGACATTGATGTCAAACCTACCATTGAAAAAACATTTTCTCAAGTGGAGATAAACTCAGTAAACCCTCCTGAGACCCATCTTGAAGATCCTCTTGAAACTGGAAAGATGGGGAGGAGTCTTCTCAAGCTGCTGATCTACTATTAGGTAATGAGTTTACTGAGTTTTCAAGATAGACAACCAACATCCATTATTCTATGAAACTAACCATACATTTAATTGATCAAACATGGATATCATCTTCAGCGACTAGAACTGGAGGTTAATTCTAAACCTCCGCCCAAACAGTAGTAGAAGGTGAAGCTACTAGGGTCAGGGGGGAAGGCGCAGAACATGGAACTTCCCTAAGTGCATTCATCCTAGATTACATTCCCCCTGTGATGATGATGTCAAATCAGACCCAGAGGTGCTTAAGATGCTCAGCGTTTCACGACGCAAGACATGCAACAACATATGGAAAATCATATCTAAAGTTCCTCTTGAAGAGCTGTCATCAATGATCCCTCTATTTTCGTCCCAGTTCATCATGCTAGGACTTGGTGGTTTTGGATACCAAGAGATCCAAACCACAGTGAAAAAAGTCATCTTTAAGAGGGAGTAGGAGAAAAAAGTCGCAAAGATCTAACCAGGGTGAAACTGTTAGTCAACATCGGCGAATTTGAGGCTGCGGTATCCCGATCTGAGGCTGACTATGCTGCCAAGATAATGGAGCTGAAGCATAAGATCAAAGAAAAAGTCGTCCAGCAGGTGAAACTCCAGCAACAGTTAGATGCTGTTATTGGGGAACTTGACCAGCTCAATAATTCATAGGAGGGAGCTCAATAGAATGGTATTAAGACCATTGCGGATGCCAAGAAAGCACTCCATCAGGATGAAAAGTGTGAAGTTGGTCAAGTGCATGAGCTTCAAGTAGCTGCTGATGAAGCTCGGGATGTGGTTCATCAAGTGAAGACTTATGTTGACAGCCATTTGTAATTTCCTAAAAAAGAGAAGAGACTCCAATCCATGGATGTCCTTCTAATTCTTGTACATCAATGGAGTGTACTTTTATCTTCAATCATTTTTGCTTGTATTCTTTCGCTACCTGCTTTAAATTTTACCTAATCCAATGGGCCTAGTAAGAATAGTTTGAATTTTTTTTATAGGATTAAGGTAAATAACCCTACAATCTTTTAATCATTTAATTTATAATTATTACCTAAATCGTACAAAATGTTTGTTTAGTGAGCTGGAAACCGACTTTTATTCAGAGTTCCTTTGTATTTTGTGGGCAGTTTAAATTCATGCACGTCTGACAAAAAGCGGCTAATGTTTAAGGTCGAAATAGCTTTGACCAAAATGGATTAAAATTGACTCAATTCCTTAACAATTTATCTGAAAAAATATTATCATACTCAAGTATGAGAAAAAATATGTAAACTATGTCTTAAAAATATTTGAATCTTAGGAATGATATGAAAAAGAGATAAAAGGTATTAGAATAAGTAGTTCCCAAGAATGAAGTTATCATTATTTAACAAACCCGTTAAGGGGTTGAATTATATAGGGCCACCTAAGGGAATTGGCTGCATAGTCAAATAAATAGCATGTTTTGGCTGATAGGTCCATTATGTAGACTACTTATACAATGCCACCTAAGGGCACATGATGCATATTCAGGAAAAGGAACTCTCCAAAATATACTTTCCTATTGCTAAAAAGCTAGTGAAAGTTTATGGAGATTCAAAATTTCCATAGTATAGAGTTTTCTGTATGGAAAGAGGTACTTGAATATGAAGAAGATTTTTACAAATAAGATTATCGAAGAACTGGAAGGATATCACTCCTATGAATCTCTGACCCAAACATAGGGAAGGAGAATATAATCCATAGACTTGAATACTTTCAGATCATGAAAAAGGATATGGGACAAATATGTTAAGGATGGCTATTTTTTCGGATCCCTACATATTATCAAGACAAATAAAGAAAAAAGAGTTTTTCCTCCTAAGAATGAAGTTACCACTATTTAACAAACCCATCAAGGGGTTGAATGATGTAGGGCCACCTAAGGGAGTTGACTGCATAGTCAAATAATAGCATCTTTTGGCTGAAATGTCTGTTATGTAGACTGTTTATGCAAGGCTACCTAAGGGCACGTGCTGCATGGTCAGGAAAAAGAACTATCATATTTTCAGGCCTTTTGTGATTAGAATTTAAGAAAAGGGTTACGAAGATATGAAAATATTTAAGGTTAGGATTATGACACATAAAGATGGGTATTTTCAAATGTATACAGAGATACACAGATCAATGCTAACCATAATCATGTTGTGGTTGGGTCTTGAATGGAAATGTTGGACTTCACTACGTATCCCATAAGGATGGGAATCAAGCCATACATAGTTCTTGATATGTAGTTTAAAGTCGTGTGGGAAAAAGGTATTGGAGATCTTAGTTTAGGGTCATAGATCTTGGACCATTATAAGAAATACATAGTGTGTGTTTTCATGGGGACTTTTCAGCCCGAGGACTAAAAGTGGAATTTGGGGTTAGGCCCAAAAGACTTGGGGCTAGATTCGAGGTTCACCAGAACGTTCCTACGTATCCCATAAGTATGGTAATCAAGCCCACATAGTTGTTGAACTACATTCTGTACAAATTAGGTTCGTACATGTGAAGGGTGAAAGGGGATTTTAGTGCAATAATGGTTTAACCCAAGATAAAAGGTTTAGTTATTTCCTTGTATGCACGTAGTCTTTGAAATGAAACATGATTGAAAATCAATGTAAATAATGATTCCCTCTCAGGTGAGGGTATCAAAGAATATTGTAGTTTTTTTTCATAGTGGACAAAAAGTGTTGTATAGTTTAACGTTGTATAGCAAGGATGAATGTGATCCAATGTAAAGATATTGATTCTAGGGGCGGTTTCACGAATCAACATCATATGAGATAGAGGTGAACTGATGTGAAGAGATTGGTTTTGGGCTTGAACCTTGGGAGGTTGCCTACGTACAATGCCTGGAAGGCAAGGATCAATGTCCGCATAGTTCAATTAAAGAATGAATTAGTGATCAAGTTGTCCTTGGGGACAATGACCTAAAACATAGTGTTGGGACATACACATGGTTAGTAGTCCAGAGATAGTGTTATGGTTGAAGTTTTCTCTAAGCTCACGTGAGTCATACTCAGTGTGAGAAACAAGTGGTAGAAACCACCCTAACGATGAACAGTTTAATGTCATGTAGGACATTTAAAGGGACTATATAATTTTAAGGTCTTGTAGTTAGGACTATTGGTGCTGCACAGTTTAGCATCATGTAATTAGGATGATGGGGACAATACAGTTTTATTGTCACGTTGGACAAAATGGGGACTGTACAGTTTAATGTCATGCAATGAAGAAAAAATAGTAGACCATTTAACGTCATGTGGGTCGTATTAGGGAATTTTTCCCATTTCAACGTCATGTTGGATGAAAAAGGGACGATACAGTTTAGCGTCATGTTGGACGTAAGTGCCAATAGTTTAAGGGTGTAGGCATGGACCGTTGGTTATGCCGTTTAACGTCTTGCTGAATGTAAGGGACTTATATATAGTTTAACTTCATAGAGCATGGATGATGAAGGGGGACATCGTTTAATTTCATGTTGGACGAATGTGAAAATAGTTTAATGTCATATGCATTGACCCTGGGTGGTGCAGTTTAACGTCATGCTGGACATAAGGGGCATGAAAATAGTTTAAGGTCGTATGCATGGACTGGTGCTATATTTTTTGTTCATAAAAAATATTTCATCAAAAATCTAGCATTGGTTGGAGTAGTGATGAGTTCTCCATCCATTGAGATTAAAGAATAAGCTCCATTGAAGTAGACCTAATGTATTGAGTAAGTCCTTTCCCCTTATGTCTCAAGAATGGTAGGTTTCTTTCTTGTTATCATTGGAGTTCTGATAACTAATACCAATTATCCCTGAGTGAATGAACGAAGACAAACTTTTTTGTTGAAATCTCGTGCTATTCGATTCTGATAGACTTCAATGTGGTGCAAAGTGCACAATCTTTTCTCATCTAACCATTCCAATTCATTCAATAAATTTTGATTTTGTTCATTTGTAAATGACTAATCACAAATGGATACTCTAAGAGAGGGTAGTTGAACATCAATGGGCAAGATGGATTCCATTCCATATACCAATGAATATGGAGTTGACCGCGTTGTAGTGCGGGTGGTAGTCCGATAAGCCCATAAATCATGAAAGCGTTTATCAGTCTATGATTTCTAATCTTTATCACCCATCTTTTGTAGTATATTTGAAAGTCTTATTGAAGGATTCAATCTAGCCATTGGCCGCTGCATGATACCGATATGAATGGTTGGTTTGGATGTTTTATTCTTCATACAACTTATTCACCTCGGATGAACAGAAGTTGGCGCCATTGTCCGTCAATATGGTATGAGGGACACCAAATCTGGTAATGATGTTAGACTTGATGAAGCTAACAATGCATTTAGAACTGACTTCCTTAAGAGGTATTGCCTCTTCCTATTTGGAAAAGAAATAAGTAGAAGTAAGAATATACTGAAACTTCTTGGTCGTAGCTGAAGGGTATGGTCCCACCACATCCCTTCCCCATGTGGAAAATGGCCACGAGTATTTAGCTGTATAAAGAAACTATGAAGGTTGATGAATGATGTTGGAATGTACTTGGAATGAATGACACTTCTTTGTGAAATCAACACAAACTTGTATCATTAAAAGACAAAAGTATCCAAGCCTTCGAATCTGATCAGACAGTCTATGTTCAGACTGGTGGGCACCACAGACTCCTGCATGCACTTCTTTCATGGTAGCCATTTTTTCTTCACCATCAATGAATCTGAAGAGAACTCCATCAGAACCACGTTTATAGAGAATTTTATCTATGTGATCTGGGCTATCATAACGAGTAAAATTGACCTCACGTCACCGAATTTGTTCTTTCTCGGCTCTATCAGGTGGAAGTGTTGCATTTTGAAGGTATTCCCTGATTGGTGAGATCCATCCTGTAGTATGACCATACGGTTCAGGAATGGGACTAATTTAATTAATTTTCTCTATTCTGATTCGAACATAAGGTGAAATTTCATGACGGTGAGCAATACTGATGGTTGTCTTGTCCCGATTTGGATCTTCCAGAGCTGTGGCTATATTAGCTAGTGCATCAGCTTGATCATTTTGTGATCGCGTAACATAAGAAAATGTCGGTTCCGAAGGGAATTCCGCCATTAACTCTCTGACGTAATCATACAAATTGATTAGTTCTTCTTTTCTGATGGCATAATCCCCATTGACTTGTTTGATTACCAGGTATGAATCACCTTTCACCTTTAAGTGAAACACTTATGCTTGAAGCACCAATTCCAAGCCTACGATGAGAGTTTGGTATTATGCTTCATTATTCGTACAACCTTCCCTATATATGAAGGAATAAGGTAACACTTCCTTTTATGGAGAAATGGGAAGGATTCCTAAGCCAACTTTGATGAATTTAGGATTTTCCATTTCCTCCCTGTTGGACTTCTGGAAGCACCATCAAAATACATTTCCCATGCCTGAGGACTTTCTTGAATAGAGAAGACTTCCTCATTAGGGAGTTCAATATCTGAAGATGTGTCTTCCACTGAAGGGTGTTGTGCTAGGAAATATGCCAGATCCTGGCCCTTTATTGCCTTTTGAGACACATACTGAATGTCGAATTGCTGCAAAATATATGCCCATCTTTCCAGACGTCTTGTATGCATTGGACGACTAAGGATGAATTTGAGCGGGTTATTGAGAGATACCAATTAGACCTCATGATGTTGCAGGTAGTGTCTAAATATTTGAACTGTAAAGATTAATGCCAGGCACCACTTCTCAATACATTAATACAAGGTTTCTACTTCAAACATAGTCTGACTGAGGTAGTAGGGGCTGTTTTCATTCCCAGCATCATTCTTCTGAGCAAGAAAGGCACCCAATTATCACTCTAAAGTTGTCACGTAGAGGATAAGTTGACTTCCTTAAATAGGTGGCATGAGTACCGGTGGACTCAAGAGGGATTTCTTGAGAATATCGAATTCTTCTTGAAATTCTTCAGTCCATTGGTAAGTGACTCCCTTCTTCATCAATTTGGTGAAGGGTAAACTTTTACCTACCAAATTGGCGATGAAACTCCGAATATAGGCTAAGTTTCCTTGAAGTCCTCTTAATTCATTCAAATTTCGAGGAGGTTACATACCAATAATTGACTTTGTCTTCTCAGGATCGACATCAATTCCACGATGGAGTACAAAAATGCCGTGAAATATTCCTGAGGTTACCCCAAGAGAACATTTTAAGGGGTTCATCTTCAAATTATGTTGTCGAAGCTTCCAAAATATGACATCCAAATAAGCCAAGTGATTAGAACGTTGTTTGGATTTGAAAACCAAATTGTCCACATAGTATTCAACAAACTTCCCTAAAAATGGTTTAATGATAAGATGAATGGAACACTGATATGTTGCCCCTGCATTCTTTAGCCAAAGGGCATTACCCAGTATCAAAACACACCCTGAGGGGCTCTGAAGGCTGTGGATTCCTCATCTCCTGGGGCCATTCAAATTTGATTATATCCGAAATATCCATCCATGAAGGAATGTTCTTCATAGCCAGCTGTTGCATCAATTAAAAGATCTATAATCGGAACTGGGAAATCATCCTTAGGACAATGCTGATTAAGATCTTTGAAATCAATGCAAACTCTATTTTGTCCGTTCTTCTTCATTACATGGACAATATTAGCCAACCACTTGGGATATTGAACTTCTTTAATGAAGTTAGATTTTATAAGCTTATCCACTTCAGCTTCAATTTTGGAAGCATAAGTTGGGTGTGTTCTTCTCACCGCTTGCTTAAATCCTCGATGTTCTTCTGGTAAACCCAAATGATGAGTAGCAACATCAGGATCAAGCCCGGGAATATCTATATAGTTCCAAGAAGATATATCTCGATTTTTCTTTAAAAAGGAAATATTCATCTCTTGTTCATCAAGGGTCATGGATGCACTGATTAAAGTGGGGCGTGGATCTTATTTTGTACCCAGATTTATTTCTCTGAGTTCATCCATGGAGGTAGAGATACCCACTTCAAATGCTGGAGGAGCATCTCTGAGATCTTCCTCTTGTTCTTCAACATGTGTAATTTCTTTCATTTCTACTTGCATAGTAGATGATAAAGAAGAATTTCCATGATCAAGAGAGATGATAAAATTTGAACATCTTGAAGAAGAAGCATCCATTTCTGACCCAATTGATGATGAAGGGTCTTCCTTGGGAAATAAAGAGGAGACGATGGATTGAGAATCGTCATCATTTTTCCCCTTCGATGTTGCTATAACTTCTTCTGGCCTGATTGGCGAAGTATAGACTTGTTGGATTTCAGCAGATGAAATGAAGACGTCACCATTTGGGCTTTCATCACTGCTTGATGGGTTACAAATTTCTCCCATGTTGTCTGGCTCGATTTCCCTAATTGACATTATGGATCTTTCTATAAGAGTACTTTGATTTGGGTCTATCTTATCAATTTGATTGATAGGAAACACATAATCTGTACTCACATTTGTAAATGGATTTACTGGAATATTCTCCAAACCATATTGAGCATTAACTTTGGTAATCTCTTTTGTTGTGGAGTTCTCCCATCCCTTCATGTGATAGAATTTTGCCTCAATGTATTGAGATTCACATGTCTTGAATGGGGCCTTATCACCATTCAATGTCCCAACATGACCATCGATAAAATATTTGATACATTGATGGTATGATGAATGGATAGCCGCATGTTGATGTAGCCAAGGTATTCCAAGAAAGAAGTTGAAGGCTGAGTCTTGATCAACAACCATGAAATCTGAATTGGATACAAGATCACCAAACTGAGTTCTGAGTGTAACTTTGCCCAGTGTTTCTTGTTCATTTTTATCATATCCTTGTAACATCATGGTAGAAGGAGAGAAATCAGATTCCGTGAGGCATAATCGACGAAGTGTATGAATGGGCATGAGGTTGACTCCTGAACCATTATCAATGAAAGCACTTCGGATGCCTACACCATTGACCTTTCCAGATAAGTAAAAAGGTCTAATATGGCCATGCACGACAACATTTTCATCTTCATTAGTAAAAGATATTACTACATGGAATTCTGCATGATTATTCTCTATGTGATAGTCTTTAGCTACAGCAATTTCAGTTTCAAACTCCTGAGGACTTGACAAAGCCTCAACGTGTGCTTCCGGAAGATCTTTTGATAAATTTAAGGAATCCAGAATTGATAACATGGCCGGTACATCGTCTAGGTGCTTCAATATATCATAATGTTTATCCAAAGGTCTGTGTTTCCCAACAGGAACATGTGGTGTAGCAGGTGCCTTGGATGTTGATGCTCTGGAAGTTGAGGAATCTTGTATCGGGATAGGATTTGGCAATATTCCAGGCTTTGGATGATTAGACTGATTAGATCCATTTACATGCTGAGAGGATGAAGATGGAATATCCAACCAGTCTTCCAGAATAACTGTGCCAGGACTGAATTTTCTATTGGTGGAAAAACATGCTCGTTCTTGTTGAGCTCACTGGAGGGCTCTGCCACGAGTTTTGCTGCATACACAGTTCTAGCAGGGGTAGAATTGGAATAGCGGCTTCTGAAAGATCCATGACTTCCCCTGTATCCTGAGCCTCTGGAACTTCTTCTCATTCCTCTATTTGATATATAGAATTCAGGCTCAACAAAATCTAAACTGCAACTGGCATATGGATCTGTTAATTGAATCATATTAACAGAACCGAAAATGAACTCTTCATCCGATGAATACTCTGCCTGATTAGCCTATTTAGGCTGTGCCATTTGGTGGGATAGTGCTCGTTGCTTTGAAGTAGATGGTATAAAATCTTCTAGAGTCACAGAAAACTTAGGCTTTGAAACATACTCATCTTCTTATAATTTTTCCTCGTTGTAATTGTGCAATTTCATTGAGGGTTTTCCCTCTTATGAAGTGGGTTTTGCTGCAGCATTCATGGCAGAAGGCACAATTTGTTTCTTCAATTGTGTGTGCAAAATAGCATGAGTTTGGTTGATCGTATTTTTGACCATCCAATCATCATATTTTTCTTCATTTTTTCTTTTTAATTCTTTCCACTCACCATTCTTCTTTGGAACTCTAGCAGCAACACATGCTACCTTGGCTGAAGAGCCTTTTAGTGAGACTTGTACCGAGTCAACCATATTTTGTTGGAGGTCCTTTAAAACAAAACACTCTTGAATGGGATGCCCCAACATCTGGTGAAACGGGCAATATTTGGGACGGTCTTCATCTCCTTCCTTGTTTGGCCTCTTGGGCCTTGGAAATTGAAACAAATTATTTCCAGAGACGAAATGAAATAACCAGGAACTTGTTCATTTCAGAAAGAGTAAAATTTTCTTTTCTAATCCACAAATTGTTTTCACCTTTGATCTCTTTGATCATCTTGACAAAACGGCCTCTGTTGTTGACGCTCAAGTGGTAGATCCCTTCAGGAAGATGCAGTTTTTTAAGTAGAAGCAGGTACATGTGCTTGCTTAAGCATAACTATAGCAGTATCTGCTTTACCCATTCTCATTCCTAGAGTTGATGTAATTACATGAGATTTATTCAATGTCTGTATAAGAGAATCTTCAATCTGTTGAGAGATTGATGTAAGGTCTCGAAACCCTCCTGTGTATTTCACAGGGATCAACGGTCTGCGTAATTCGTCATGCATATTTTCCACACATATTGGCAACATTTCCTCTTGAGTGTAATGCCCCGACCCCAGCTACCCAGAGTCGGTGCATTAGTTCGTAACATTGGCATGATCACAAAAGATCAAGTCTCGAAAGACCGATTAGTTTAGTAGCCTTGGAAACACTAGATACATTCATAAGACTTTCATTACATCAAAAAGTAAACAAACTACAATAACATGGTCTTCATAGTCCACAATCATACCCCTTTCTGACTACCCCTGTAGGTCATTCATAAAATACTTCTTCACATCCTGGAAAAATATTAAAACATTGAAAGGGGTGTGCTCAGATGCTCAGTAAGGATGACAATATAGCGGAAGCTTTAATCAATAATCAAAAACATTTAAGGCAATGTATAACTAAAACAAAAGCCTTTTGAACTTGAACTTCAACATAATATGGCAAAAGTAAAATGAGATAATGCCATTCACTTCTTCACATGTATATTCTACTGGTCGAATAATCACATGCAATATCAATAACCATTTTCATAATGATGGAATGCATAATGCCAGACTATCATAACCACGTAGCCAAGGTCTCGTGCCAAGACTACAAATAAGATTTTGTCAAGGCCTCGTGCCAAGACACTAGTTTGTCTCATGAGACCTGCCGATGCATCGAGGAGCTATAGCGGGCTCCACCCGTCACTTATTATGTCCAATGCATTCCTCATATGAACAGGTTTAAACATATCATAAACCATAACATAATCGTATCACATAAAACATGCATAAAGAAAACATAACATTTCTACATTCCAATCACAAGATATCAATACAACACATTGATATAATAAAAACACCTTCAAAACCATTTTGAATACCAAAATAAAAGAAAATTAAAACATGGTATTTATTTTTCTTTTATAAAAAGGTATGGCTTGTAGAGGAAGCCGGAACTCAAATAATGGTCACGGCGGCGGGGAAGTCATTGTCGCCGCATATGTACGGAAAGAAAAACATTCCCTTTTGGTCGTTTAGTAAAATGCTTCGTATAAAAAAATTCCTTTTGAATAAACGTAAAAGTCAATGGGGTTTATACACCGTATAAAAGAAAGTTGTGTATAAAACCAAATATGCCTCAATGAAAGGAGATTGAGACGAAGTCCTTAAAAAGATCATTTTTAAAATAAAATAGATCTATTATGTGTATTCACTATAGGTACACATGAAGAAAGTAAAAATACAAGATAGGACATAATAATATCATGACATAATTTGAAAGTAGGAGATTAACCCAAAGAATGGAAGTTGGGTTAAGAAATTCCCTTACCTTGTGTCCGACTTGACTCAACCATTCTTTAACCTCCTAAATAATAAACTAGAGTTAATATCTACCTAAATAAGAACCATTTTCAATTTCATTATCACTTATTACAGTTTTATGAATATTATGTAATTATTCAAGTTAATAACGATCGTTTTGTCGATCTTTGGTAACTTGAGTCAACAATAAACTTCTTATAATTACAAGTTGTTCATGTGGTAGAATATCCATTATATCCAGAATTATATTCATGTGTTGGATGTCATATATATCTTATATATCCAGTATATACATTCATTTATAACATTACGTAACATTTAGAGGTAAGAAATGAAATGCACCGTTCATGGAGACGGTAAGCCGTACGTACGCATGAACGCTACTTTCATTTCAATTTCATATTTAATGGAACTAAATCATAATGATATAAATGTATAATATAATTCCAGTATAATATAGTGTATAATAACATTTAATCCATCCTTTATACATCCCACATATGGCATTAACGATTCAAATCACTTTGAGGGGGCGGTAGTCCGCACTTCCTAAAATGAAATTATCGCGTTTTACCCATAATGGAAATCATAAAGTATGCCATAAATGAGAAATACAGAACATAAGTAAAACATAAACATATTATATATCATATATAATAATAGTGACATCTTAATGGCCACCTTTGAAGGTGTTATATGAGTGTTGAACAATCATCGTTTCTTGAGGCAGAAATTCGCCATCCACAGAAACCGTATGTTCTTTAACCATTAGATGTAGTTGTGTGTAAGTGTAGCTCGAATACTTCTTATAACAACATCCTAGTATATTGAGGATACTGGTTTTGTTACAAAAGAAATGAATAAAAAGAGTTTAGGGGGTTGGAGAAGAAAAATAAAACAAAACAACATTAGAGAAGACATTACCTCAAAATCGGGTAACTCTTTTTGATTTGAGCTAAAGGCTTCCTTGGGAAGAGTTCTGCCCAAAGTGGGGCTTCTAGGAGTAAGAGGGGGAAGTTGGGAGAGTATTTGGGCAGAGGTTGGCCGAGCCGAATGGCTTGAAAGTGTAAATGAGGTGGCAGAGGTGGGGGCCTTTTATAAGTGGAGAGGAGGGGCACTCTTGGAAAGTAAAGAAAATTTACTTTATTATAAAATGAGTTTCGGATTTTAGAGGTGACACACTTATATAATTCAAGGATAAGATGATAAGGGTTCTAAATCTACCCATCCAATAGGTTTTTGACAAGTTTACACTTTGGATTTTACATTATCTTTCCATTTTATTTAAATCGTTAAATAAT
This sequence comes from Viscum album, assembly GCA_963277665.1. Classification (NCBI taxonomy): domain Eukaryota; kingdom Viridiplantae; phylum Streptophyta; class Magnoliopsida; order Santalales; family Viscaceae; genus Viscum; species Viscum album. Next base: position 1,366,984,645 of record OY728162.1, on the reverse strand, counting down.
GAGGTCATCGCTGCAACATAATGATGTCATAAATAATTTAATTTATTTAATGTCTAAAAATTATAAAAAAATAGTATTATGTAGGAAATCTTTATATATTTCTAATGAATATTTATAGTCAAAATTTGGACTTTTGTAACCCCACTTAAAAATTGTTTTAGTAAAACAACTCATGTTTGTATCAATTTAATTTTAACATTAAATAAATATATATTAATGTCATTTTCCAACCAAAGTGGCTCCATGGGGTCCCCAAGTTGACCCATGGGTTGTATTGGTCGGCCATGACTCATACAATAGGAGTAGGACAAGTGTCAAGCTCATATCATATTATGAAAACATTGTTTTTACCTTAAACTACACTAATTACCTCTAATCGCGATTAAGAACTTAAAAGTTACTATTCACCAAAAATTATTTTAATCTCATTGAACCACATTTTACTTCTTAATGACAACCATGTATGTCGGATTTTTGAAAATCAAATCACAGAAGTGGTAATATTTAATTTTAACGAAAAAATCAGTTTTTAACAACCACTTAGTTGTTTCACTATTCATCAAAAATTGAAGTTTTTCAGAATAAGGCCAAAATTTCACCCTAAGCTATAATTGATATTCCGAATTCAAAAATGATGTCTATTTTAAAAAATTACAAACATATAAGTTGAATTAATTAATTTTATAATTAATTCCCGCTGTTACGACAAATAGCGTGTTTTTAAGAAACAATTTATATCAAAAGATTGGCAATTGTTTATGTCCAATTTCAATGTTAAATTAATTCTAATGACCACCATTGGATAAAATGGTAAAATTATATTCTATTTATACCTTAAAACCACTAAATAGTATAATTTATCACAATAAATTATTTTTATTAAAAAAGTTGTTTTAAAGTATTTTTCATTATTCATAAAAATTTTGAAGTTCTCAGAAAATTACAAAAAATTCAACATAGGCTAATTTCAATATTAGGAATACAAAAATGAAGTCCATTTTGAGATATAAAATTTCTATAAATTTAAAAAGTGGTTATTAATATTCATAACGGCTACTTTGATTAGTTGCAGTGTGTTAGAACTCGATGTTGCGCACAATGCAAGCTATTATATTATTGAATTAGAAGCGTATCATGGAAGCTCAGGGTGTTACATTCTCCCCTCCTTAAATAAATTGCGTCCTCGCAATTTGAAATTTTTCTTTGTAAATAAAAGTTTGAAAAGAGAAAATACCTTTGTGAAAAACCCACATCGGAAATAAGATTAATAAAATTTAGCCTTAATAAGAGGGAAAGGGAAATGAAAAAGTCACCACCCAATTATGATCTCGATTAGGAGAAAATTGGTGGCAATTAAAGACATATAATTGGAGGAAAAACGTAAATATTTGTAGGGAGTTATTGAGGTCATCAATCACAATCAACTGTCAAATTGAGGGACTCAAAGACATCAATCTATGTTGATTTAAAATATCATCAGTTCAACAAGACATAAGGTATTAGGATAACACATATTTTTGTTTTAATATCCCTTTACTAAAGTTTAAGAATTAGTTTACTCATTGAATAAGAGATAGGTATATATATATTTATGCTTGACAATTAGAGTTTCAACCTTCAACTCATCTTTCACTCAAAAGGATAATAGAACTCAAAAATATTATACTTATCCTAATTGTATAAGGTTCCAAATGTTAACACATACCATTTAGAATAGTAAAATTATTTTGTAATAACCAGGGACTTCCTGTAGGCTAGTGGTAGAAAATAAAGGCTTGTCGCACTATGGTTGTGGGTTCGATTCCTGCAGCTTTGTCCGACGCGACGGGTTATTCCCCACCCTGCAGGTTGTCCTTTTCCTAAAACTATAGTATTATAATATTCCAAAAATAATCTTCAGAAATGATTTAACCTTAAAAAATACTATCCATGGTTCAACTTAATCCATTCCAACCTTAATAGTTATCCAAAATACCTCCGTCCAGACTTTCTCTAAAAGGTCTTTAAATTCCAAAATCAATTGTAACATGAGATTCCCCCAACAAAGAAAAGTTTCTCTTATTTTCACATACTAAAAATATGATTACCTTAATAATATTAAAACCTTACTGAAATCAACAAGTACTACAGTACATTCCTTATATATATATCACATTATTCTAATAACCAGAATATAATCCATGAGTCCAAAAGCACCAATACATTACTTATTCTGCTTCAACTGTAGTAACAGCATAAGATTGTCCTTGATCCCTTGGCCTTTTCTAAGGTATGTTTCCCTGACGCTTAGGGCAATCATTTTCATAATGACCCATTTCTCTACAATTGTAGCATTCAACTTTGACAGCCTCTTTCTTTCCCTTGCAATCACGAGCCTGGTGACCCTTTTCTCCACATTTATAACAAACTCCCATTCCTTTTAGGCAAGTACCAGGGTGATTCTTCACACAATTATCACATAATGGAAAATCCTTCTTTCCCTTTTTCCCTTTATCTGTCTCTTGTTCCACCGTTCTCTTCTTCTCTTGCTTTACTTTGTTGTCACAAGACTTAGAGAATTCCTTTTCTGTCTTGATAGCACACGAGAGAATATATTCGTATGATGAGAAGGATTGTGATACTAAAGCTTGACAGAGAAATGGTTTTAACCCATCAGAGAAACGATAAAACTTACTCCTTGGGTTACGTATATAATCGGCAGCATGCCTCGCTAACCTTGTAAAGTTAGCCTCATACATTGCGACATTCTCATCCTCCTTCTGCCTCAAACTCAGAAATTGCCTTTCCATATCTGCTCGATGGTCACGAGGAAAGTATTTTTCTAAGAAAAGATCTTTGAACTCCCTCCATTCCATATTCGATACGTCATCATCTTCCTTTGTGTTTTGAATCAGCGACCACCACTGATCGGCATCTCCAGTGAGGCGGTAAACTGCCATGACAACCTTCTCCCTTTCACTACTCCCCAAGGCATGGAATATTTTCTCTAAGGAATTTATCCATTTCTCAACTACTGTAGGATTTGTACTCCCATTGAAGGTTGGTGGTTGTTGCCTCATGAAACGGTCTAGCATTGATCCTCCACGTTGCGGATCAGGGTGCTCCATACGAGTAAGGTTATTATTCATAACCTGAGTAAGTTGTCCCAGTATGGTGATTAGCTGATCAGCACCAGTTGCATCACCAGCCCCACTATAATTATCTTGAGCAGGAGGGAAATCCCTACATGGAGTGCATGCATTGATACGTTTTCCATTTCTTCAACTAGGCGCCATTTCTAAACAATTTCATAAACTAGATTAGTTTATGAATCAAAATACATAATTCCATACTTGTTAAACACTTTACATAAATTGAACTATTTATGGATATAATCCATAATCATAAAAAGAAATGCTTTCTTTGAGGAAGTATGTACTCATAACCCTTCATAGTGGTTTGTAAATAAAATGAGAATTATCCTAAGAATATCCCCCGGGAGTGTCGTAACCAAGAGTGCAGCAAGGCCCGTTGTCGTGCACCAGTTCCCGTTCGAGTCTAGCTCAAAGCGGTGTTTTCGGGTTTTACCCCTAGGTACATCTGTGCCAGAGCCGCCTCTACCTGCTCGTATCCAGACAGTGATGTATTGCTCGGAAAACTCATAACATCTCTATAATACCAAAATTCTAGGATGTTCTTCTATAATAATCCTAAAAGTCTATCTTTGGGCTATGTGCTCTAATCAGAGTTTATCTAAATCTAGCTTCCATGGTTAGTACTAAACTGCCTCTGATACCAACTGTAACGCCCCGACCCCAGCTACCCAGAGTCGGTGCATTAGTTCGTAACATTGGCATGATCACAAAAGGTCAAGTCTCGAAAGACCGATTAGTTTAGTAGCCTTGGAAACACTAGATACATTCATAAGTCTTTCATTACATACCCTGAAACTTATTTTTTTATTAAGAAAACACTTTTGTGGGAAAAGTGAGAAACCGAAAGGTTCAGCATACAACAAAAACACCCAAGCAGAAAAACAGAAACAGACCCGACCAAGCAAAGAAAACACTACCAACCCCAATGCAGGACCACTCGGCGATCCCATGCAAGCATGGTCCCTCCCGAAGGCAAAGCCCTCCCTCAAATTCAACCAAGTCCCAAATGGCCTGCAAAGTGGACAGAGGTGTACTCCAGCTCAACGGAGCCAGTCCGACCCTCATACTTTCCCACACACATCAACAGAGATTTCAGAATCATTGATAAACAATTTGATTCTGCCAGAGCCCATATCCCTAAAAAGCTTCCACGATAAGAAGAATACCTGATAGTGAGGTTCCTCCCTTAGCAGATCTTCAAGTGCAGAAGTCATCTTGTTCCATACCTGGATATACTCCTCGAGTTTGATCACCCCCTTGTTGAAGCCGCCAACCAGAATCATATCTTGTTTGTCAACCCATTTATATTGCTCCTCATTGAGATTTACGTCAAAGGTCCGACCCATAATCCTAGCTGCATCCTCCTCCGAAGCATTGAGATATAGAACCTGCTCTTCCACCTTCTCATCTGAGGACAATATCAAGTCCAAGGATGGGTCAGACTTACCAGATGAAGTTGAATGACATCCAACCCCGCTGCCCATCTCCTCGGCCACTGTCCTTTTAGCTGACCGAGTCTTCATAGGAGGTGGCAGGGAGGAGTAGTTCTTCTTACCCCTCCTCCTCTTGTCACTCCTATTGCTCTTCAGACCTTGTTCTCCTTCAGAATAGACTTTACTGACCTCCAGGGTTTCTTCATGGGGCTCCTCTTGGTGCTCTATCACAGCAAGACTGGCAAATCTGTTGCTCAGATTGACCGGAGTTCGAGTTGGAGAAACTGCTCCCCCTGCCTGAGAGCCCGAGTCTGGTCCCCCTATTTCCTCAGCACTGGTTAGGAGAGGAGTTTCCAAGACCTCCTCCTGCATAACACCAGGTTCGTCCTCCCCCATCCCCTCCTGAGAGACCTGTTCTGCCCTGCCAACATTGAGCAGACCTTCCTCCGACCGCTTATTCCCCGCACCAGCCTCCATGGAGCAGTTACCGGGGTTGTGTGCTGCCTCGAGACCCCTTCCCATATACTGGCAGGCAGTATCCAGGTTCACCACCTCGGAGTGTCCAGTTTCCCTCCTGCACTTCCCAACAGAATCTGAAGGTAAATCTGCAGCATCCTCAGGTAAAGGAGCCTTCCCTTTGAACTTATCCAATCCAACCTCCTCCTGAGATGCCCCCAGCCCCATTGGGACCTTGACCTCACTTGACTTACGAGGATCCAAGTCGGCATGAGGCCGGTCTGCAGGGGTGGCCTGGGCACTTCTATGTCCAGCATTAGTGTTGATCACACCACCCCTCAGAGGCGCAACTGTGGACACATCTGCAGTAAGGAAGCCCATTCTCATCATACTACAGTCCCCTGCCTGTTGCACAGGAAGAACCTCCTCGGTCAGCTGCCGTGGTTGAGGGTCTTGGGTTCTGTTCTCGACACCCATGACCTGCTGTTCTGATATCAGGAACCCGCATTCCACTGGTTCCTTCCCCTTACCATTGCCCACTAATGAGTTCGCATCCTGCCCACCCTTGTACCAAACACCCCTGGAATGGGAGTTACCTCTCCTACCCTCCATCGAAGACGATCCCTGCCGGCACACGTCCGAGATATGCCCCAGCCTCCTACAGGTAGAACAGAAGTTGGTCCATCCCTCATACACAACTTGCTGTTTACACCTGTATTCCTCCCCAATTGTTATCCAGACAAAATCGAAGGGAGCCTTTGATACATCCATCTCAACAAAAACCCTCGGGTAAACTGGGTGACACACTGCCTCTGTTCGGCTATCCGAGCAAAGATATCTTCCGACGAGATTTCCGAGCATCCTTATGATTGCAGGATTTTGAAACGGTAAAGGAAGATGAGGGAAACTAACCCAAATCGCAGCCGACGGAGGGTCACGATTCATGTGGAAGTCAAACGACCAGCGGAATAAGAAGAAACGGCAACCATTGCAACTCCGGGGCGCCCTAGACCAGGCGCGGATAAGATCTTCCTCAGAGGAGAAGCGGATCATGATATGCCTATAATCGAGCAAACCAACAGTTGCCCGCTCCTGGATACCCCATGCATTGAAAACGAACCTGTCGAAGGAATCAAACTACAATAACATGGTCTTCATAGTCCACAATCATATCCCTTTCTGACTACCCTTGTAGGTCATTCATAAAATACTTCTTCGCATCCTGGAAAAATATTAAAACATTGAAAGGGGTGAGCTCAGATGCACAGTAAGGATGACAATATAGCGGAAGCTTTCATCAATAAACAAAAACATTTAAGGCAATGTATAACTAAAACAAAAGCCTTTTGAACTTGAACTTCAACATAATATGGAAAATGTAAAATGAGATAATTCCATTCACTTCTTCACATGGATATTCTACTGGTCGAATAATCACATGTAATATCAATAACCATTTTCATAATGATGGAATGCATAATGCCAGACTATCATAACCACGTAGCCAAGGCCTCGTGCCAAGACTACAAATAAGATATTGTCAAGGCCTCATGCCAAGACACTAGTTTGTCTCATGAGACCTGCCGATGCATCGAGGAGCTATAGCGGGCTCCACCCGTCACTTATTATGTCCAATGCATTCCTCATATGAACAGGTTTAAACATATCATAAACCATAACATAATCGTATCACATAAAACATGCATAAAGGAAACATAACATTTCCACATTCCAATCACAAGATATCAATACAACACATTGATATAATAAAAACACCTTCAAAACCATTTTGAATACCAAAATAAAAGAAAATTAAAACATGGTATTTATTTTTCTTTTAAAAAATGGTATGGCTTGTAGAGGAAGCCGAAACTCAAATAATGGTCATGGCGGCGGAGAAGTCATTGTCGCCGCATATGTATGGAAAAAAAACATTCCCTTTTTGTCTTTTAGTAAAATTCTTCGTATAAAAAAAATTTCTTTTGAATAAACGTAAAAGTCAATGGGGTTTATACACCGTATAAAAGAAAGTTGTGTATAAAACCAAATATGCCTCAATGAAAGGAGATTGAGACGAAGTCCTTAAAAAGATCATTTTTAAAATAAAATAGATCTATAATGTGTATTAACTATAGGTACACATGAAGAAAGTAAAAATACAAGATAGGACATAATAATATCATGACATAATTTGAAAGTAGGAGATTAACCCAAAGAATGGAAGTTGGGTTAAGAAATTCCCTTACCTTGTGTCCGACTTGAATCAACCATTCTTTAACCTCCTGAATAATAAACTAGAGTTAATATCTACCTTAATAAGAACCATTTTCAATTTCATTATCACTTATTACAATGTTATGAATATTATGTAATTATTCAAGTTAATAACGATCGTTTTGTCGATCTTTGGTAACTTGAGTCAACAATAAACTTCTTATAATTACAAGTTGTTCATGTGGTAGAATATCCATTATATCCAGAATTATATTCATGATTTAGATGTCATATATATCTTATATATCCAGTATATACATTCATTTATAACATTACGTAACATTTAGAGGTAAGAAATGAAATGCACCGTTCATGGAGACAGTAAGCCGTACGTACGCATGAACGCTACTTTCATTTCAATTTCATATTTAATGGAACTAAATCATAATGATATAAATGTATAATATAATTCCAGTATAATATAGTGTATAATACCATTTACTCCATCCTTTATACATCCCACATATGGCATTAATGATTCAAATCACTTTGAGGGGGCGGTAGTCCGCACTTCCTAAAATGAAATTATCGCGTTTTACCAATAATGGAAATCATAAAGTATGACATAAATGAGAAATACAGAAGCATAAGTAAAACATAATCATATTATATATCATATATAAAAATAGTGACATCTTAATGGCCACCTTTGAAGGTGTTATATGAGTGTTGAACAATCATCGTTTCGTGAGGCAGAAATTCGCCATCCAAGGAAACCGTATGTTCTTTAACCATTAGATGTAGGTGTGTGTAAGTGTAGCTAGAATAATTCTTATAACAACATCCTTGTATATTTAGGATACTGGTGTTGTTACAAAAGAAATGAATAAAAAGAGTTTGGGGGGTTGGAGAAGAAAAATAAAACAAAACAACATTAGAGAAGACATTACCTCAAAATCGGGTAACTCTTTTTGATTTGAGCCAAAGGCTTCCTTGGGAAGAGTTCTGCCCAAAGTGGGGCTTCTAGGAGTAAGAGGGGGAAGATGTGAGAGTATTTGGGCAGAGGTTGGCCGAGCCAAATGGCTTGAAAGTGTAAATGAGGTGGGAGAGGTGGGGGCCTTTTATAAGTGGAGAGGAGGGGCACTCTTGGAAAGTAATGAAAAGTCACTTTATTATAAAATGAGTTTCGGATTTTAGAGGTTCCACACTTATATAATTCGAGGATAAGATGATAAGGGTTCGCAATCTACCCATCCAATAGGTTTTTGACAAGTTTACACTTTGGATTTTACATTATCTTTCCATTTTATTTAAATCGTTAAATAATGAGGTCATCGCTGCATCATAATAATGTCATAAATAATTTAATTTATTTAATGTTTAAAAATTATAAAACAAATACTATGATGTTGGAAATCTTTTTAGATTTCTAATGAATATTTATAGTCAAAATTTGGACTTTTTTAACCCCACTTAAAAATTGTTTTAGTAAAACAACTCATGTTTGTATCAATTTAATTTTAACATTAAATAAATATATATTAATGTCATTTTCCAACCAAAGTGGCTCCATGGGGTCCCCAAGTTTACCCATGGGTTTTCTTGGTCGGCCTTGACTCATCCAATAGGAGTAGGACAAGTGTCAAGCTCATATCATATTATTAAAACATTGTTTTTACCTTAAACTACACTAATTACCTCTAATCACGATTAAGAACTTAAAAGTTACTATTCACCAAAAAATTATTTTAATCTCATTGAACCACATTTTACTTCTTAATGATAACCATTTATGTCAGATTTTTGAAAATCAAATCACAGAAGTGCTAATATTTCATTTTAACGAAAAAAACAGTTTTTAACAACCACTTAGTGGTTTCACTATTCATCAAAAATTGAAGTTTTTCAGAATAAGGCCAAAATTTCACCCTAAGCTATAATTGATATTCCGAATTCAAAAATGATGTCTATTTTAAAAAATTCCAAACATATAAGTTGAATTAATTAATTTTATACTTAATTCCCGCTGTTACGACAAATAGCGTGTTTTTAAGAAACAATTTATATCAAAAGATTGGCAATTGTTTATGTCCAATTTCAATGTTAAATTAATTATAATGACCACCATTGGATAAAATTGTAAAAATATATTCTAATTGTACCTTAAAACCACTAAATAGTATAATTTATAACAATAAATTATTTTGATTGAAAAAGTTGTTTTAAAGTATTTTTCACTATTCATAAAAATTTTGAAGTTCTCAGAAAATTACAAAAAATTCAACATAGGCTAATTTCAATATTAGGAATACAAAAATGAAGTCCATTTTGAAATATAAAATTTCTATAAATTTAAAAAGTGGTTATTACTATTCATAACGGCTACTTTGATTAGTTGCAGTGTGTTAGAACTCGATGTTGCGCACAATGCAAACTATTACATTATTGAATTAGAAGCGTATCATGGAAGCTCAGGGTGTTACATTGAGGGCGTTCTAAGCTCATGGAATATGTTAATCCCTTCCAGAGAGTAATGAAATTAGAGACTCTTTCATTCTCCCTTTGCTAACAGTTTGTAAGATCGATAACTATTGTCTTTGGCAAAGTTGAGCTAAATTGAAGAAGAAATCATTGACAGAGATCGTCCCATCCAGTAATTGACTGAGATTTCAAGCTTGTGTATGAGACAAAGGCTAGTCCTTGAAAGGTTCGCATAAAGTATATATGTTTCACTCCTTCTTGCTGCTCTAGAGTTCCCATCATAGGATCGCAACAAGACACGTAATGCATCAAATGCTATTCAGGATCACCTTATACATTTGAAATAGGGAATATAGGGTTCCCAAAATTTGATGGGGGAGGGATTGCATCTACCCATTCAGGATAAGCTCTGTTTTCTGGTTGAACCTAAGCACGATTTCCCTTCATAGCTTCCAAATGAGCTGTTAATGAATCAATAGTAGTTATTAAATTTTTGAGAAACATCCAGTTGATCTTGGACCTATACAGGTACACTGACTAGTGCTTGGATATGTATGGTAGCTGGTACTGCAATTGATGGCAGCACTGCCAATTGTTGTTGCACATGACCCATAGGGTTAGACCTGTGAGGGTGTACTGATAAAGGAGGATATTCTTGATCCATCTCAGTATCCAAAACAAATTCCCTTGAATGGATGGCTCCAGAATGTTTAGGAGGAAGACTACCCTGATGTAGTTCTGCATTCATCCTCCTCAATTCCTTCATTTCTTCCTCCTGTTGTGGAAACCATTGCTCTAGTGAGAGCGATTGGCCTTCTCTAGAGGAAGGATATGTAACCTGATTCTTTCTCTTCCACTTGTTTGATCCCATTCGGAGAGGGGGAAGTGGGTTATTTGAAGGAACACCATGATTTTGGGTAAACCATTGATTTCGTGTACGCACACTTTCTTCATTTGTGTTTGTGCGAACAACTTCTTGAACCAGAACCTCTTCATCTGATCCCTCTGAGCGAGCCTCATCTAGTGGATCAACAACAATGACATTGATGACATTAATTGATTCATAATGCATTGCATCCCTTTTATCACCATTTCTATGATATTCTCTTCTTCCATGCCCCTGACGAGACATTGCCTTTTTTTGTTTGATCCCTCAGGAACTTCTTGGCGAACTGTAATTTGGAGAAAATTTCCTGATAATTTGGCTCTTTGTTCCTCTTGAGTCTTATTCCCCAATCGAGAAAAGATCGAATTTCTCTGAGGAGGGGATTGATGATTTAAAAAAGTCCTCAGTCTGGTGGATAGGGGATGTTCCTGCTATCTTTGATCAACTCCATGAATCCTATTTGTTGATTCTGAGGGTTGAGTTAAAAGAGTCCCCAGTATGGCAAGCTGGGGTGGATCTTGACAAGATATGTCAGATAATTTCTTAAAATCTCTCCGGATCTTGCATACCTTAGTTAGGAAATTAGATGGATGCATCAATGGACATCCACTTTTATCACCCGACTCGAAAGACCGTTGGATGATTTCTGACACTTCTGTCACTTGATGATGTTTTTTCTCCATACGAGAGGCCTATTTAATATTCTTGTTTTCTTGATGTAGGAGTAATTCAACAACTTGTTCTCTAAATTCTTGATTTTGAGAGGAACTAGTTAAAGAATGTTCTTGGGAAATCCTTTTATTACAAACAAATCTAGTTGATTGTGGCTAGCCACGGGCAATTAAATTGCATGAGACCATTTTCGGCGAGCTTTGATGACTGGAGAGCCCAATGAAATGTAGTTCTCCATGAACACCCCATCCTATAACATGAATATCGGATGGGGAATTGGCAATTAACTGGTGGAATATTCTTAGTGCTCCAAGGAATTAAAGCTGAAGGGATATATGCTTCTTTTTAACCTTCGGAAATCGAGAGACTGATAGAGATTCCAAATCAATCTGACATTGTAATCCTTCTATTATCTTAACATGATTTTCATATTCATCATAAGATAATACTTCCTTTTTCAATTGACAAAGAGTTTTCTATATGTTGAGATGAATATCATGAATTCCATCTTCCATCAACATCTCTAGAATGTCATACTGAGAGTCATCCAAAAGCCAAAACATGACTGGCACATCACCTTTCACCAGTTGTTTTCTCATGTTCATCATTTTATCTTTATCATTCAATGAATATTCTTCTACCTGATTTGACCAGAGTTGGTGCTTCGTTGTTGCTTCATCAGATTCAACAAGATTGGTAGAGAAATCACTGATCAAACTAGAAGATTCATAACATAGGGGTGGTTCAGAGAATGACCAACACCCTGGGATATCTTCTGATTGAGAATGTATTTCATCTTCTAGTGCTGAAGCATCAGAAATGACTGGTTTTGAATTTGCAAGTTCTTCAAGATAATAGGGATTTATCGATACTAAATTTTCCACTAGAGCATTTTCCAGGAAATGTGCATCACTACTACGGAGAGGACTTTCACAGCGAAATTCATAATCATGGGGAGGACCACCATGGTGGGTTAAAACAATAGATGAGATCTCATGCTCCTTGGTCTTCTGACCACACAGAGGGTTCTTGTGGCTCTCATCTGAAGATAAAACTTCAATATCGACCATATTTTCATGAAGCCAGCCTTCATGAGGAAGTGTCTGTTGAAGACCTTCAGAATTAATGTTCCCACTATTGGGAAATGAGGGATTAGAATCTAGAATTCCAACAGATAACTGTCTGAGGGCTTCAAGAACTCCAGTATCGTGCAAGGCCTTGTTATAGATTGGATCTTGATCTCTTGACTATGCTGGGTGGGTCTTCTTCTTTGACGCCTTCTTACTCACCTTGGAAACCACTTTTTGAAGAAAGTGGCTGCTCTGAGCAGGTTTATGTGCCTGATCAGGAGAGATGGACAGGTTAGGCTGACAATCTCTACTCAAATTAGGTGTATGTTCCAGACGTGGTTGTCCGTATAATATCGGGGAGTATGCCCCCCACAACCCTCTTTGACTAAAATAGATGTGTGTCTGTTCCAGAGTGAATTTTTGATGTGTCACTCCACTGGTAGGGCTATGATTTATGTGACTTTCCTCGAGATGTTGCTAAAGCAGTTATAATATCCTAGAAAGCATCCAGAATATGAGCAGGGATTTGCTTCTTCTCTTTCACCATTGATAGAAATGCTTGGTGACTTCAGCTGCCTGAACGGGAATATACGTCCATTCCGTGCTTGGAGTAGGTGTATGTGCATGCTCATGTTTTCCTTTTCTGGTTAGTGAATCCAGACAGTACTCAAGTGTGGGGGTAGAAATTTGAGTCTGCCTCCAGTTTGTCGAATGAGCTTTCTGACTGACTTCTTCGTGTGCTACCAAGAGAGACTGTTTGTAGGCTTGATCAATACTAGCAGGTTTATGTTACTGTTGATTGCACTTCACCAAACATGGTTGATGAGATCCATCATATGTAGATAGACGAGCCTGCTGACTAGTTGATGATGTATAAACAGGTATATGTTCTTGCCTATAGTACTCCACTGGAATTTCCTGGTGGGATTGGTGGGATGCTGACAGACGAGTCTGCTGGATAGCGGAATTAAAACAGGCAGGTTTGTGTGCCCGCTCATTGCTTGCCACCAAGTTAGGTCGGTGGACTTCTCCGGAGATAGCAGAGATGAGAACCTGCTCACTGTTTACCAGATTTCACCTCTGGCGATTCGTCTTGCCTGCTCGGGTATGAGGAACCTAAGTCAAACACCTTGAGTCGGTACCCTCATCATGTTGAGGGCGCACTGCCGCATGAGTCTGGTGGTGATTGTTAATGGGATCCCTCGGGCAGGAGACATGTCTCCTTGAATTAAGGCCCTGAGGGACCTACTCATTCATCTCTTCAGAATATGGGAGTGAATGTTGATTGCATTCTGGGGATGACAACCTGAAACGGTTGGAGACAGTGGTTAGCATCGCCTACTTCTTCATCACTGGTTATCGCTGTCCGGATGACCAGGGTGAATTTTTCACATGGAGGGCTCGTCGGGCAGCCTTCAGAGTAAGAATAGTACCGTTTGGATGGTACACTTTAACCAGTGTGTTTGATACCCAGCGTTGAAGAATATGAATAGGTGATGTCGTCCTCAGAGCGGACGACGTTCCAGTAGGAGTAGCAGCAGTGGAATTTATAGCAGCGGTATTCACAGGTGTGAAATTTAGAGAAGCCATTTCACAGAATGCATAAAATCTTGGAAAAGAGTGCTTGTTTGATATAACAGATGTAATCAAGATAAATTCATCCACTACATCTTTTGGATGAGCACATATGTCAATGAATATTTTGTTGGCCCTCTAATTGAGTTTTAAATAGGGACCTAACAAATAAGTAAAGCATCATTTTTACTTGGTTAAGGATTCACGTCAGGTTCACCATTTTATGTTTCCCTCTAAGATGGCAGATGATCTCATTGATTTAAGATTCAAACATTCCAAGCAGTTTCTAATGGGTTTTGTTCATAGAATCAGAAACATCCAATGATTCCATATTTATTTTAACCTACATTCCTAAGGAAGGCGCTCATTAGTTGTGGACTGATGAGGCATAAGAATTTTCATTGGTCGAGAGGATGGGAGGTCGGACTCATCACACCTTTTTGAGGGGAATTATTGTCTAGTCCGAGACTCTCATTATAGATTTAAGTAATGTTCATGAATCCTTATTACATTACTAAGTAAAAAATGTTATTTCCTTTAGATATGACAATTAATGATTGATATGTAGAAAATTTAGAGAATCATTTATATGTATTAGAGGTTCTACATTGATAGAGAAGCATCTATATTTGTTAGAGATTCTTATTCAATTGTATCCTTTGATACATAAAAGTCTCTTGGTCATTATGATGACCTTACTGGTTTAAAATCCACTCAGTGGGGCACTTGAAGTTTATTTTCATTCAGAAGGACATGGATTATTTCAATGTTGGGATCATACCCACAGATGGGCTACCTACGTATCCTTTATTTTGGAAAAGGAATCATATCCCATGTAGTTAACGTAAGGGAGTATGATGTTTATGCATGATTGATGGCTCAAAGAGAAGATTTCATGATTACTTTTACACTCTAAGATCACTTGAGTCATGATCGGTGGGAGAAACAAGAGGTATTGGTGAAACCAGACAATTGTGCCATGAAAGATGCGATGATGTGGGGCTTATGTGTGTATGACTGCCCAAGTAGATAAGGATTAAGATTTACTTCAGAGAAGAAATCTAGGAACAGGGTCCATAAAGGTATATGTGCTTCAGGGAGATTTGGATACTCTAATCTTGGGGATTAATCCTAAGGAATATTCCCATGTTTGGAGGGTACTTATGATTAGGTTTTACTCCTGAGAAGGAAGCCCAGATCAAATGGAAATTAAGACTGGTTAAGAGAGATTATGTCTAGGGCGTACTCCTGCGAAGAAGGCCCAGTATAAGGAACATGAAAAATTAAGGGACATGGGGATTACTCCTACAAGGGATGCCCATATATTAGACTGGGGCTTACTCATGAAAAGGAATCCCAGGTTAAGAGAATTATGGTTGTGGCTTACTCTTAAGGAGAATGCCCATATTTGGGAATTTTATGATTGGGGCTTACTCCTGAAAAGGATGCCCATATTAGGGGACTTGGGGATTACTCCTGAAAAGAATGCCCAGATCTGGAAGGACATGAGGCTTAATCCTAAAGAGGATTCCCAAAATTAATGGGAATTATGACTGGGACATACTCTTGAAAAGGAGGCCCAAGTTAATGATTCTCTCATATTTAAAGGATGAGGTTTAATGAATTAACTCTCTAACCTTAGCGATGTAATGATGTGTAAATAACTAGGTTCTGAGAGATGTTCCATGAAATTCCTTTTAGATAAGAATGTCAATAAATAAAACATGCCATAAATGGCTTTGAAGAGTTTCGTGAAGACTGAATCTTGAAAAGGAGAGGTGTAATGGCATAAGATTGGTTAAATGGGCAGGAAAGGCACCCAAAAAGATAGGGGCATGCAAGTCCTGGTAGGCGCCCATGTACTGCATGGGCGTTCAAGTCCCTGGGCGCACAAGAATACCTGCGCGACACATGGGTACTTGTGCGATTGTTAACTAGTAGGGTAATACTTGGGCGATCCTTGACCAAAGCCTTTAGAATTATCCTGAGGCACTTCCAGAAGAGGGGTGCACACATTTTAATTAATAGATAAGGAGGAACGCAAGTATGTTGATTTCCCTTAAGGGTAAAACACTTTAGGCGTGCAAGTGTTAGTGATTTTTAACACATAGACCTTATTCCTCTTGTATAGTCCTTCTATTCAATGTAATGAATTACCCTAGAAGTGTTTGGAAGACTTGAAGAAGTGACTTGGGCGTTCAGAGCTATGTATCTAAATTCTAGAAAAACTCCTCTCGAAATGGGGGGCCCACCAGGTGTATTTATAGGCTGGAGAAGACCCCGAGAGGTTATCACTTTGGGCGCGCAAGTCACTTGCATGACCATTAGGCGACGTACAGGTATACCTTCGCGACAGTAAGGGAACTTGCGTGACCCTAGGTCATTTGACTCCTTTTTCATTCCATTGTCGATTTTTTTTGTTTTCTTCAAAGGATGAATCACTTTGTGCTAAGTCATTTCCCATTACATTATTTTAGAAAATGTGACGAAAAAGAAGCGTCAACACTCACCAAATAGTTAAAGTCATGTAATATACTATAAAGCACATACGTGATAGGGTACCCACACCTCTTTTACACTAATTGTCATCTCTCACAACCTAAAAACAAATTTCCTAGAACACCTACCTATTCTGAAGATACAGCCACACAAACCACCAACACACATTTGCGCCTCACAACCACATCCTTCTCATAAACACCTCGGCTGCTACCGACATCACATCCCATCCATAGACACATGGGCCACAAAACCCATCACATATCATCCTCAAGATACCTGGGAAAACACAACTCACCCGTACACACCTGGGCCTCACAAACCACAACAGTCTCAAAGAATATTGGGCTGTCACCAGATGGAAGAAGAAGGTTAGAGTGGGTGACCAACCATCCGTCCTCACATCAAGATGTTTGGGACCCTCCCCCATGAAGATTGGTGTGTTCGACACATAGTTCTTAACTAGTTTGGGGTGCATATTGAAATCAAAATGAAAATAAAATTATATTCATATAAGATACCAAATAATCATCCCAACATATGAGTTCTCATACAATAGCAATCTCAAAACACTAAAAACATTTCTTCTAATTCTAGATGCACAAAACCACATAACAAGACACCAAAAAAAAATCGTATTCCCATCAAATTTATTCAACACTTTCCATCTGGTTAACCAACCCAATACATTCCATTCCAAGATTTATAAATCAATTATTTAATTCATTAATTTATTTATTCGGTCACTATCTTGGTAAAAACAAAGAACAATACACAACAAGAATCATTAAAAAAGACATTCATGGTGAAACTATGGGCGAATTATGCTTAACAACCATCAATGTCCCCTTTTAAAGACATCCCTTTCAATCCATCTATGTATAATAACATCTGACAACATAACAAACCACAACCAGTTTTGCAGCCCCTCTACACATCATTTCTCATCCATCCCAAAATCAATAAATCTCTGAAACTAAAAATCAATTACAACACCAAGGTCATTTCACATCCCACAAATGTGCCCAAAACTACACCACCTAAAAAACTAGAAAATACCCATAAACACATCACAACACCACACATAACAAGATAGAACATAAACTATAGATTTAATATCAAATCCCTTATTTAGCATAACTTTTTATTTCAGAGGTTATCATAGAAAAAATACGATCATGGGGAATAAATTCATTAGCTGAATATACATTATTAAAAAAATTCTCATGTAGGATGATACCCCAAAAATCACAACATAAGAAGAAATCACAATTGATATTACCACCTCAAAATATCCCCCAACAACCAAAATTTCAAATGGGGTATTTGGCCTGTTTAATCAGATGTTTAGAAACAATATCTAGCTATAAAAGAATGAGGATAAACACCAAATTACCTTAAATTTAAATTAGCCAATTAGTTTTATTTAGTTAATCTATCAAAACCATGATTCATAGTTAATTAAATTTATAATCCACCACGCATGATTCACAATAAAATGAAATGAATAATATCCTACCTCGAAGGGGTGTCAATGTTCTTTGTGTGAATAGAAATTATGTAAGTGAACATTGACCACCAACTATGCAAGATTTAATCCATTAGAGGATTCTGTAACACCATCACATCAGAAAAAACTGAAGAGAACCCCATTAAGACTAAGGGAGAACATATTCTATGAAATGGTAAGAAGAACAGTAGGAAAAAATGGATAAACCATGAAGAAACTACAATGAACCGGGGAAGAACACACCTTATATCAAAGACATATCACTACAGATCGATGGAGAGAAGCTAGAAATAATTTCATGATGATGGAATCCACAAAATATTTAATAGGGGTTTCCAGGTCACTTGCGGTTGAGAGAGAATCATTACAGCCATAGGGTTTGACAACCTGAATGGCTGTAAAATAACATAAATCGTTACAGTAGTGGGGTATTACCTGACCTGTAATACTTTTTCACATTGTGTACTTCTTGAAGGTTGGTTTCCTTAGAAAACATGTTTCTTCTTGATCTATTTTATTTTTCTAACCCTCTAACATTACACATTTTGAACTACACAAGAGTGCTCCTCTATGTAACAAAGTTATGTTAGATACTGGCCATCATTCATGCCTCCATTAATGCTCGATCCTACCAACTATTAACAAGGGTGTAAGGTAGATAGTGGGGAGAATATACCCGATGATATAGAATTGAAATAATATCAATAATAAAGAATTCACATAATCCAAGAATGTAAAAAACTAAGAAATCCCAAATAATAATAATCCATGTGTCATATGAGGATAAATAAACTAAATGAAGTTCCCAAAGTCATTCAATTAAAAGGATTAAGAAAATAAATAAAAGACTTCAAAACACCAGACTTAAACCCCATGACGGTTTTATCTCCAAGCACCAACCATCTAGTAGGCAATCAATCAACACATGGGACTTTTACCTTGTCCATACCAACATTCATGAAATATGCACATGTACCATACGACACTCAAACATTGTGTCGGTACAAATCAATAGAAAGAATTTCATGGTGTCTAAAAAATCTTGTATGAATATAAATAATGCATTAAATAATAATATAAACATGGGTATTAATTCATAAATCTATACAAAACCACAAATAAACCTACTGGACGATAAGATTTGGGGTGACACCCCAGGTTAGCTAAACCTACTTCATGTCCATGATTGATATCACTACCAAGTGGTTGACCCTCATGCATTAGGATAGATCATCGATAATTTTAGTTGATTCTATTTGATCATGATGAATCACATACAATATTTCTCATGTAATCATGTTACACTAGACTCTATCCGTATATACCCATATTGGAGTCTCTTATATATTTCAATGGTTCATCTCTCATAGGAGTAAATAACCATATCGTTATGGGATCTATACATATATACCGATGATAGAGTCACTTATATCTTCCCACAACACACGTCATTAAGGGTTAGGCAACCATATCATACTGGGATCTATGTTAATGTCCCATGCTGGAGTCTCTTACTTCTTCCCATTGAGTAATGCCATATGAGGGGTAAAGTAACCATATTGATTTGTGGATTCTCATGTATTAGGAATAATCATCGGTACAACGTCTCCCTAGAAAGTGGATCGATTCCTCGGGAATCATGTCTGCAATGAAACACAAATTAATGAAAGAGAAAAGTACACAATAGCCAGTTAGTGGATTAACCAACAATATGATGAATCCCCAATGGAATTTCTCATGTTACCAAACATCAACATGCTATAATGTTATAATAATAAAGTTTGGTCAATTCTTCCAATTACCAATTTATATTCCCTTTATTATCAACTGGTGAATTCTCCTACATCAATTTTAATCACCATATTCATATCATGAAATGTTACCATTTATCACAATTAATATTTTATGCTAAATTGAAATTATCCAGACTAGAATTTCATCATAGGTTCTTTGGTAGGATAACCTCTCAGGTTGCCACAAGTCCAATCTCAAGGCTAATCAACCCAACAAGATCCATGGTCAGCCAGGGTATGTGAAAATTTATTAAACATTGAATTTTAAAATTAATTATGCCACACACATGGTGCGTCGACATGATTATAATTATTTCTTATTCTATAGGAATATACATAGAAATTAATAATTTCTTCTTAACCACCCACCTCAAAGGAAAAGTATATGTAGAATATTTTTAAAGGTTTTCGGTAGAAGTTTCCTTCCCCTTTCCTTCCCTTTAATGTGAATCTATGATCTAATCTACATAAGATGTCAGATATTGAAATGGGTTTGGCTAACCAAACTAGGGTTCACCCCAAGAGAAACCCAATGGATCAATCTAGAGATAAATTACTAATAGAATAAACATTTTTATGTAAAACTTGAAACACCAAGATAGAATGTGGTTTTCTTCTGGTTCAAAGAGGTCTCCCATATGTTGCAAATGGAATATTTGCAATCGAGTGAAAGGGGGTGCACGATATCAAAACAGTATGACACTATTTTTTAAAAGGTGGGAGGGTTTTGTACATTCTTGACAAGAATAAGGGTTTCATTTTACAACTGGAACATTTTCTACATACACAAAATAACATGATACATAGGCTTAAAACCACAGAAAAGATCCATATCGTGGCATTAAATCATATCATGATTTGAGTTTTCATTGCACAGGTATTACCATATCCATTTAGGTCATGAATGTGATTCATCATGTCTACCCAAACCCATTCCCACCATTTTTGTATTTCCTGGTGTCTTCCACAGTTAATTCATGTTGTTAATTAACAATTCACAACATGATTTAATCCTACAACCAGTCTTATCCCCCTTTTCTACTTCCATCGAGCAGTGAACCCAATAAGTTTACTAACTCTATTACCAAGGTGTAAACTTGAACTACCCAAACATAATATGTTCTAACTAAAACTAATAGAGGGACATACATGGTTAATAATGGATCTTACAATATCCCATGAACATAAAATAACCCTAATCCATCATAGTTGGATGGAAATGTGCACATGTTGTATCATTAAGACATTGTGACCCATAAATAGGTGCATGTGTTGAATCCTTAGGACATTAATTTCCACACATTTAAATACGCGTATTATACATAAATACCTTACATCTCATGTATATATATAATTTTAATAATAACTTCCTTCCATTACAATTGTTAAGGGCAATAAAAGTTCAATCCTTGATCCATAATATACGTGCACAATCCCTCAAGACACTATAGCCGATGATAGTATATACATAACTGGAATTCATTATTGATCACATGTAGAGTATCATAGAATCATTGACAAACATCAATCGAAAAGAATATCATATAAATAAAAAATATAATCACAAGGAAAATAAATCAATTAATGCACTCAAATGATAAAAGTCAATGTGACACACAAAGAAATAAGAATAGTGTTATAAATGTAGATGTATAAAAACTAATTTCATCATTTTTAAATCAAGTAAATCACCCCGAAATAAAGAGACACTACCACTAAAATACCAATCCAAATTCTTTATTCATCCATTATTTATTCAGTCATCCTATTCTTATTAACCCTTTTGTTAATAAAGAATTAAAACATAAACATGATTACCTTTGACACAATACCTACTTAACACCACACATACCCAACCCAAAACAATACCAATCATGTTCCAACATCAACCCAACCCATTAACCCGTCCTCTAATTCACAACCATACTACCTCAGGACTCAGTTCACTAAGAATTTCCCAACTCCCTTGCCTCTAAATATTCGGTATATAAAACCAAATTTAAAGAATTCATCCTAGGCGAGGTCAAAATTACAATGTCCAAGACCACACTAAAGATTTTAATAAAAATACATAATTTCACATAACTTCTATATCCATCCTGCAGGAAAACTAACCTTCCAAGAATGAAAGGAACTAACACTCAAATCATACACACCTCTCAAAGTTACCCCCAAGAAGAAAATCCATAATTATTTGAAAAACATAATTGAACTATGAAACATTATCAACCCCACACATTCTTAATATTCATTGCTTCAAACATCACTTGAATAATTTGATATTATTTTAGAAATTTACCCCTTATAAACATCCATTATTGGGGTGCTTCATATCCTAGTACATTACATTGCAAATTTAAATATCATCATTGTTTTTTCCAACTTTTCTTTTATGTATATTATTCATATTATAATTACCATCACAAATCAACAACTTATACAAATTATTCTGTATAATTTCATCATTTTTTCATAACATCACATATGTAATACAAAATTCATAAAGGCATTACAAAAAAATAAAATTACATTATTTTTGATATTTGTCATTATTATTTCATATTAAATTTGAAAATTTCATTCTCAATATAATACCCATTCCACATTGAATGTAATATTTGAAGCTTCCATATTTCTATGAATATCACAGTATAATTATCTTTTATTCTTATATAAATTGAATTTAAAGGAATGATGAAATCGAAGGAAGTGAACTGTAATTGATAATGATGAATCTAGAAAATGTGAAAATTAGTGAAAAAAATAAACCCTCATCACTTACCAAAAAATGATACTAGCGTCAAGAGAAGATTAGGATAAGGTAAATGCTTAATAAACAGTAGACCCCTTCTCCTAAACCAAAACATCACCACTGAGTCCAAGGGAAGGGTATGAACATAAATTGTTTATAGGAATACTGATAATTGATAGATTTTCAGTGGTGGACATGTTATAGGAATACTAGATCATGAGATTCATCAAGAGGATTTTAATCAAATAGAATAATAGTAAATCCAACCTATTTTTTAAGGGATACAATTAATGTGAATTAGCTACCATGGAATCAAGGAGGCTATAAATCGAAGGGTTGGATGATCAATAAAGCT
Organism: Viscum album; assembly: GCA_963277665.1. Classification (NCBI taxonomy): domain Eukaryota; kingdom Viridiplantae; phylum Streptophyta; class Magnoliopsida; order Santalales; family Viscaceae; genus Viscum; species Viscum album. The sequence continues at coordinate 1,366,961,815 of OY728162.1, read as the reverse complement.
TATGGGATATCCCAACATCTTATGAAACATAAATATCAGAAGATAAGAGTTATGATTAGAAATACCTATAATAAATCACATCAATTCTACATCGATATAGATTATGAAGAGAACCTATGATTTATATATAATCTTCCTTGGACCTATCACATCACATCCATCCCCAACCCATAAACCATAATACACCATAGCTAATGAAAAATGCTACTATCATCCTCCATATGAGAACAAATAAGGAGAACAAAGGAAAAGATTTGAAAAGGGAACGTCATATAAATCAAGGATCAGTGACATTAATTGAGAAGGATATATACATTAAAGGGTGAACATATACAATAAATATAGTCCTTAGAACCATGGCTCGAGAGAAAATAACATGGTTTTATAAAGAAGAATGGTCAAACCCTATTTATATAGAGTCTCATCCAACCTCCACCATAGCATGCATACATTCAGAATAGTCTTAATGGTCTTTGTTAAAGAATGATAACAAATTGTTGATGTTCAAAAACTTCAAAACCCTTCATCAATTGTCATTTATCCTCTTTAAAAATATTCTTGGCCATCATCATGGCCTCCCCCGATGACTCACCATGGTGTGGGGTAATTCTCATTGTCATTTTCAATGAACCATGCCTCATACCACAATGCGGGGGAACCTTCCACACTAATTCCACAACACAATCACAATCTTGACCTCACCTCAACAGAGCACCACCATTCCCACTAACATTAAATTATTAACATTCCTCATTTTTCATTTGGAAATTATCCAATCAGCATGTCCATGAAATATCACAATGACATGGTGATATTCACACAACTGATCCAAATATTTCCAAACTCTTCATGATTCTACAAAAATAAACACATGTAACAAAACCCTCCCAATGTTTCATAGGGAAATCCCTTAGAAACCATGCCCTTCGTAACATGCATTTAAAACCTTGGGGTTCACCATGCACTAAAATTATAATATCTCATGGATAGAAATCCCTAATTGTCTCCACCATAGACTACACCGGTGGAATTTAGACCCCATAGTGATAAAAATATACACATTATCTCTAGAACCCCAATAATGATTGAAAAATGAGAAAGTAACAGAATAGTAAATTTTAGACCCTTACACTTCTTGTATTTATTTTATAAAATAGAAAAATTCAAATTTTCTAGAATAATTCACATTTTATATATTTGTTATTTCTATTTATTTTCTATATTCATTCATACCATAAAAAATCTCTCCAAGATGAAATGAAATCCATGCATTGTGGTCCCTATTTTTGTAAGTTTCACAACCAAAATATATTAGAAGTGGAAAATAATTTATCCTCACAAGCCAACATTCTTCTAGTCCAAAACCCTAATCCCATGTCAATTTCTTACTATATTAGAGAGTGTAGGAATATGATAGATCTGAAGGACATGATGCGAAAAAAATCAAGAGATAAAAATATTTTTACATATTACATAGCCTTGAATGGTGGGAATGAAGAGGGTAACATCATCTACTCAACCACCATTTTCTTCTCTAGGTACTTCTGGGATGTAATATACATAGAGGCCCTTGATATCCACCATTTTAATCCAACATGAATGATTGATGGGTGTCAGCACCCTCTCTTGTTTCTCCCGTTTCCGATCCTTAATTTAAAATTGACTTTGAATGTATTCACTTCCTTACCATTCGTATTTAATTTTATTTCTTTTTTAAAAAAAATTTATAATTATTTTATAGATTTTTGTTCCTTTAAAAATGATAAAAATTATTATAATCGTATTTCATCCAACTTTCATACAATTTTTATCTCCTATCCCACTTTCTATCCACATTAAAATGTAGCTTTGTTATAAATGTTCCATTCTTGGGATGTTTACTTATAAAATATTTTTTTAAAATCCTTCTTTGAATCATTGAAATTTATTTTAATGTTTACATAAATCATTATATTTATGAAAACAAAACATTAAAAAAAACCAATTTGAAATCTGTAAATAATGTTTCTCTCTACCTTTAAAAGATCAATAAACTTTTTAATTATGTTTCATGAATATAATAACTATATTTAAAATTATAATAGAGTAATAAATATTTATCACTTATATATATAATAATTGTTACCAAGATCATTGAAAGATATCTATTGATCCATGTATTTTTATGTGGGTGAAACAAAACATATCAACCCCTAACAATGATGATTTTCATTCACGTACGACTACACAACTCCAGTCGATATGTTGAAATTCACCAAGGACTCGATTAATGCGTTCATAACTCAGTATATGCATCGGAGCAACAACAGTGACACTGAATTAGCCAAAATTACAATGATAAATGGGAGATGGTGGGAAGTCTTTTGGAGGGGTAAATCGCCATCATTGGTATTCTTCATGGACATGGAGGGATTCTGTGGAGATGAAGAATATTGGTCCGGAATGCCCACATCTTCCAAAAAGAGATTCATTACCTGAAATAAGTGGCTTCCACCGAAAATAAATTTGTGGGGATTTGTATTGGTGAGGTTTAAGATGTCCTGAACACCTTTGGAAACATTGTGGATGAAGCCCTCATCCGTGCATGAGTCAAAGATAGTTTTGTTAAATTGATGCACGGTGAAGGAATTATGGTCAATTCCCAAACAAAAAAACAATATACTTATAATTTTTATGTGTTTAAATTCTAAATAACTTAATTATAAATTTTCTGCATCTTCCCTAAATATATGATTAATCAGATTAGAAGTAGAGTTTTTGTCGGTGTCGGAAATCCACAATTTGTCCATGGATTCCCAATCAGAAATAGAGAGAGCTGAAATAGAACAGATAATATTCATTATCTCCTAAAACTCAAATCAATATACCAATTATGGTAAACTGTATAGAAATATCACATTAATTTCCCAAATATCAAATCAACGACCCAATTAAGGGAAAGGATATTCAATTATTTCATTAATTAAGGGAAAGAATCTATGAAACTGATCCCCTAAATTTCTAAAAGATATTTAAAGTGTTTGGGTTTATCTTGTTGTAGGGTTTACTTATATTTTATTGAAGAAATTCTTAGCAGCTGGGAAGGACCAATAGGTGATTTACCAAGTCTCATGTGATCATTTTGGAAACATTTGGGAAATGCTCATGCAGTGAATGTTATATTTGAAAGCCTTCTCCATGTAATATTTTTTAATTAATGGTATTATATTTTTTCATATCAATCCTTCCATTTCTGACTCGATGAATTGGAAAAGTGGGAGTACTTCTCCCCCTAATTGGAGGAAGAAACCTGAATTTATTCACCAAGTTCAGTCACCCAGAAGAAGGCATTCTTCGATGCTAGCTTTAGGCAACTCCCGCTATAGTGAAAGGTGTTTCTGTAAGCAGTAGATATATATTCAAAGGATAGAGATTCCTTGAACCTTGTGGAAGTCCACATATTCTCCCTAGATCCTCCATGATTGGGCATAGATGAATCCCTATAAGAACACAAAATTGATTCTCTTGGATGCCCAACTATAACTGAAGATGATTACGATCAAAGAAGAAAGACAATTGATTTGACTAGTTGCATCACATAAATGGAACTTCTTCTCCCAAAGACTCTAAATGCCATTATTTCCAGGGGGTTGGCTGGAGCTTCCCTGAGTCTCATGAAGGAACACAATATGGTATTCTACAGAGGTTCTAGGAACATGTATGAAACTATCTCCAATATTGGGTGGTCCATTCAAGTAATTTTTCCTCCCCTTCAAAGCGTTCTCTACAGCCATACGGAGAATTAAACAACATTAATCTCTTTTTCCAACTACAGGAACCCATAAACATGTTATCAAAGAAAACTGTCATACAAGAAGAAAAGTGGTAATTGTTTCCTAAACAACTGAGTGATCAATTGAATGGTGCCTTCAATGTGATTTCTATAACTCTACATATACTTTGTTGTGATTGTCTGTTCTTTAGCAATGTTGGAGGTTTTGGGCCATGTGGAACAATGTCTAATGATTCCCCTACCATGTCTATCCCCTTCGTATTCAGGATTGAAGAGATCGTAGCCAAGTGAAATGAGGAAAAAACGACTCCCACTTCTCTATTTATTTATTTTTTCAACCACCATTTTGTTAATTTGATGTCAATTAATTGGGTTGTAATTGAACTATAGTTCTTTGAGAAGTTATATGAGAAAATACCAATGAGTGATTCACCATCTCTCCTGGGATCATTTTCACAACCATATGGCAATGTTAATGTGGTGAGTAATATAATTTGAAGCATTCTCCACATTTCTTCTTCTTTCAATAATTGTGTTCCATTCTAAATCATGGTTTTTTACCCCTTTAATAGAATCATCTTCTTTAACTGTGATGAAGGTTCATTCTATCAGTTCCCTATGGAAATCAATATCCTTTGGGTGGTTTAATATTAAACCCTTACTCGGGGGAATCGGGTCATCCTTCTTCCATATTGCCTACTTAGAGGAGGTGATGACAATGTCCATTTTAGGTTTTTTTTCCTAGGAGAATGCATATTTCAAATCACAATTTCATCAAATAAGTTCACATTCTAAGGTGTAACTACAAGTGGAGACCCATGAAACTGCTAATCCACCTCTAAAAAGAAATGGAGGCCTCAAACCCTATAGATTTCTATGAATTCTTCTCAGATCCTCCATGATAGGGCATAGAGGAAGCCTTACAAGAACCCAAAACCAGAATATTTGGGATGCCAAAACTTCAACATTGATGTTTCCAATCAAATAGGGAAGACAATTGATTCAAACACTTTCTTTACAGAAATGTTTCTTCCTTTCCCAAAGACTCCAAACATCAGAATTTCCAACTGGTTGGTTAGAGAATTAGGGATTCTCAAGAAGGAACGATATTCAGGAGTCTCCCATGGTTCTGTAACCATGTTTCCAACTACCTCTAGTACTAGACACACCATTCGAGTACTTATGCCTCCCATTCATAGCCTATGCAATAGCTATATAATGAATTGATTGTCTAGAATAGCTTCGGAAAACTACAAGAACCCACGAATAAGATATTGAAGAGATCATTCATACATGAAAATAATTGGCAACTGTTGTTTTGGAAATTGAGTGATCAATTGATCAGTGTCTTCCATATGGTTTTCAAAACTCCTAAAATATTATGTTAACTATCTATACCTAACCATGTTGGATATTCATGGCCATGTGGAGGGAAGTTCAGTGTTTCACCAACCACATTTATCCCCTTCATATTCATGATTAAATAGAGAACATCGATGAAATAGGAGGTAAAACCACCCTTCAATTCTGTGTTTATCTATTTTCCCAACCACCATTTTTTCATTTTGGTGTTAATTAATCAAATTATAATGAAATTCATATCTTTGAGAAGTTGGAGGAGTAGGCTGGAAGGTAAGCACAAAAACATCAACCTCAACGAAACCCAAATGCCCATTTTCTTATAATCTGTTATTGTTTCTTTGAGATTTTTTCCATTTTTAACCAAAAATTACTCGAACATTACAACTTCATTGTTTTTTCTAAAACCCTTACACAATTTCATGTCAACCAATATGATTTTTTTAAATGTACTTCTTCCATAAATTAGAGCGTAAGGATAGAAAAAATTCATAAAAACTATGCCTACCACCAAACCCAGAAGATCGTTCTTTGTAACCTTATTATCATGGTCACTTTGAGATGTTTTCTTCATTTAAATTCCTCCTAGATCTGAAATATTAGATAAATTGGATTATTTCATGAATAAGGTTCTCCACCTTTTTTTTCAAAATGAATCCAATAGCTAATCATGAAAACCAAATCTACACACAAACTAATTGAATAATGAAGGTCACCCTTGATTTGTCTTAAATTTCAAAAAATAACTAAATAATTCTCTTATAAATTTTATCTTATCAATGTTAGCATAATTTGATTACTCACTATGTGTTTCTTACAGGGTATATGAAGAGACCAATCAAAAAAACTTCAAAACATGTGAAATCCATGGAGGCCTTCTCAAAAATAATATGTCTCATAGAATCTTACATGAGGAACTAATTGCCCCCGAAATATTGCACAAGAGGATGGAGTTAATTTAGGCTATATTTAATTGGGTGGAGCTCATCAATGGATAAAACACATGGAACCATATCATGTGGCCAGTTTGTCTTTTATTTCATGGGTCATGGGGAATATATTTACATAAATTTAATTATTAATTTAGTTAATGTGATATTTAAAACAATATAGCAATTTAATAAAATCAATGAATAATTTAATTATGTTACTTTAAATTATTTTATCAATTTATGATATTTTTATCTTAATGTAGAATATTGACATGGTCAAATTATATTCCAGTTTTATTGTTCATATTTGGGTCCAAAAAATAAATATTTAAGTGGTAATGATATCAATCCATGTTATTTCCTATATTTTTTATAATTTTCACATTAATATATATTTATTGTAACAAACAAATATAGTTGGAATGAAATAATGGTAATTTTTATTAAATAAGAATGATGTGATGACTTTATGTTACTTATGAAATCATTGGATTAGGATAAACTCTGAAACATGGGCCAAGGATTTGTAGTCATTCCAATAAAATACTATATAAACAACCTCAGTGGATAATTAACACCATGAATGAAATGTGATAATAAATTGTTGTAATAAGTTGTTTCAATTATGGTGAATTCATGAAACCCAAATAATAACCCAATAAAACATTATGACTTCTTAAACCATGTTGATCCTCTAATATTTCAAGGGCCGAAACAATTTTTGTGTGATCAAAATCCATTTTTTCAAAAATAAAATCAAATTTGGTATGCAAAATGTTTTCTATAATTGAAAAAAAACGAACCATTAGAAGAATTAATGTCTTGATGTAGTAACTCTAGTAAAAAAATACTATACAAAAATATTTTTTGTAAAACTCTAGGTTATTCAATATATTAAAAATTATGTATTATATTTTAGTATTAGAAATAGTTAGACATTCGATATAATGATCACTACTAGAAAGTTTTTTCCCAAAGTGAGGAATTAAAATGGACGATAAATGTAAATTAAAAAAAATCCCAAATGAAATGAGTACAAAACCACAAAAAAATAAAAGGATCTTACTATGGTAATATGTGGGTAAAAACTCTCTCTCAATTACAAGGATAAAACACAACAAAAAGTCCCTCTTGAAAAAAAATGAGAAAAACCTCACAAAATATTGTACACAAATGATGAAGTTGTGTTTCTTGAGAATTTGATGATGAAAAATGTTGGAGGAGATCCACTTTTATAGCCCAAAATCACCCTCCATTGGTCTCCCTTAAATTTAATGACATTTACCAAATTCAATGGAGGAATAATTGTAGGGTTCCAAACTCCGTGAATGAAATTAATGTGGCTACCATCATTATTATTTTCTCTCTCCATAATGTTTTCCAACATATCACCCACATAGAGATTTGATTAAGTGTCCATAACATCTCCACATATCATTTATATCTACTATACCTAATTCTAATGACTCTATTAGGCTACTTGAGGATCTACAATGACTGAACTTATCAGAACCAGTTCCGTTCATCAGGAAATCTGCTAGATTTTTTTAAGTTTGAAATTCCTACATATACACACTTCCTTCCTCCACCACATCTTGAACAAAATGATATTGTACTCCAATGTTCTTCAACCTGAATGAAAAGATAAATTTATTTAAATGTGAATGTAAATATAACTATCATAAAACAATGAAATATGATCTTATTTGTGACCAAGGTCCTCCAACAACATTCTCCCCCAAATCACCTCTTTACATGCATGTGTAGATGCCATGTTCTCTTCCTCCATTGTGGATAAACCCCCAAATGAATGTAACATTGATATCCAGCTCATAGATCCTACTACAAGAGTAAACACATAACCAATAGTGGATTCTCTCCTATCAAAATCACCAAAAAAATCTGAATCAAGATAGCCTGTAACTATGAAATCAGATCCTCCAAAACATAATGCAACATTTGAGCATTCCTTGATGTATCTTATGATCCTCTTCACCATAATCCAATTCATCCATCATGGATTCTCCATATACCGAATTACTGCTCCCAATGCATGTGAAATTTATATTATATAACAAACCATAGTGAACATTAGACTCCCCACTCCTGATACATTTAGAACTCAAGAGATTTCCATCCTCTCTGATTCACTGCTAATGTACAAAAAAATGCGCCATAGGGTTACATGGTTTGGAATTTTTTCCTAAATCCATAGGTGAAATAAATCATCACATTAATTCAATGAAGGGAAATATATAGTTTACAATAATTCCCATCTCTCAGGACTCTACCAAGATTACCAGAAGTTGTTTTATCATCATTGTTCGGTCATCACATTTTCTGGATCCCTTCATATAGTCTTCACCCTTATAGGACTCAACCTACTCCTTTGGATACAGTTCCTTTGTCTCTTTTTGTGCACCAAAGTTATCTTCCCAAGATTGCGAGACACCTTTTACTTGATTAAGACTTCTCATCAATTCTTCATTCATACCCACCAAATGAAATCACATCCATTTATATAAGAACCAAGTCCATAATTGCAATTAATTCTGTTAACATTAATTTTTCCATCCATTAATATTGAGAATTATTTCTCCATTAATGTTGAGAAAAACAAGTGTATTAATGTTGAGATAAATCTCTCTATCATTGATTATCTATCTCTCTAAGAAATGGGATGCACTAAAATCAATTATGTCTTGAGAATCATTTTTCCTAGTTGAGTCTAAAAATCTCCCACTCGAATATTGTTCTCAAGATATCACCAATTCCAAAGCCATACCATCTCCCATTCATTATTCTTCTTCTATAAATGCATGGTTTTCCACACCTTGTTACTTCAATAGTTTAGGCTTCCACTAAAGTAGTTCATCCTCAATCATCTAGAACTACGATCTGACTATTCCACAGTCTATGTGAAACTCATCTGAATGCAATTGTAGAAAATTTATCCAATGAAATTTAGAAAAAGTTTTCATCCCTTTATCAATAAAATTCTTACATTAGATATTGTAAAATTATCCTAGGAACAAAATGTTATTCTGTATGACCTCCATGTGGTGTACTCCTTAGACGGTTTGGAATATGTTATCATGTATCTTAAATTTTATGGTTCCAACTCTGACAATCATCAAGGTATGTTCATTCCCCAAGTACACAAGTAATTCTGGGATAGTTTCATATTTATCAAACCTTTCCAATTGATATTTCATGTTCCATGTTGCTCCTAATTCAATAATCCTTTCAAAAAATATCATTTTTATTGAAATCTGGTTGAGGAAGGTTGTGTGGGGATGTAGCAAATTTCACAATAAAGATAATCTGGATGTTTCCTGATGAAGGAGATTGGTTCTGATATGTTCAGATGGTGTAGATCATCGAGTGTCCTTGAAGAGACATGGACAATAGGTTTGGTAGATATAAAGGGTGTTTGGATATGCTAATGAAACATAATCAAAGATATATGTGGGAGATATGTTGAAAGATTTTATGGAGAGAGAAAATAATACTGATGGTCACCACATTCACTAACTAGTACGTCTCCATTTTAAGATATACTCCTCATATTTTTTTAAGAGTTCTTCTGACCACAAATCTTATTCCAATAGTCTTTGTTGACATTCCCCCTCTTATCGTAATTGTATCATTTTTCATTTTTCTTCTTACAAATTGATTTAGACCTGCCATGATTCTAGATCACAGTGGAACCACAATTCATCCTTCTTCCTCTTTCCATTGACATAGTTTCACATGGTCTGATATCAACAAACTATCTTCCTTATTCTTTCATTATATTTCTTCTTAAAGAACCATAGAAGAAATATTGTTGATGGGAATCATATACATTAGGATATTATTAGTGAAGTTGATGATAAGTTGTTCATACGAATCTGGTAAACTTTAGAGCAGAATCTCTGTATGTTTTGTAACCACAATTTTATATCCCAATGTCGTAAGAAGTGAAAAAATAGTATTGAGGATGTTGATTTGGTCAGTAACCGATGATGATTCCACCATACGAAGATTGTATAATTTTCTCTTCAATATTTTTTTTGTTGAGTGAATTGTCCATGTACAACTTTGTCAGAGTATCCCAAATTTATATTGCTGTATTTTTCTCCATAATGCATGACAAGATCCCATCTGCAAAAGAAATATGGATGTTGGATATTCCCGTCCATGTCACAATATTTCTCCTCCTTTACACCAACCATTTTTTCTATAATTTCTTATAGGAAATTATCTTGTTCTAGTACTGACTGTGTCTTCAATTTCCACAATGAAATGATATTTCCATCAAAAATTTTCATTTCAAATTTCTCCACCATTTTGACACGTTATCAGACCATAATTTCCTTAGGCCAGAAAATACTCCCTATGATACCACTTTTAAAGATAAAAAATAATTGTTCCTCACATACAATAATAATTGCAAGATAAAAAATATTTTTTAAAAGTGTGGAATTAAAATGAACACTGGATGTAATGGGGAAAACCCCCTAAATGAAAGAGGTAAAAACCCACCGAAAATTAGAAGGATATCACCATGGTAAAATGAGGGTACAAACTCTATCTCAATTACAATGGGAAAACAATAATGAAATTATCTCATGAAAATATGGAGAAACACATCACAAAATAATGAAATGAAATGATGAAGTTGTGTTGCTTGATAATACAATGAATAAAACTGTTGTAGGAGATCCCCTTTAATAGCCTACCTTCACCGTCCATTTGTCTCTAATATTTTAAATATATTTTACCAAATTCAATGGGTAAATAATGGTAGGGTGTTAACCCCTTTGAATGAAAGGAATGGAGTGGCCATCATTAATATTTTTTCTCCTCATAACATCTTCCAAATCATGGGAATCATATCATTTGTCCAATTTTTGAAGTATTGTGATTTTAGAAAATTGAATGTGAAGAAAATAAAGGAATTTTAAGAAAATTTGGATAAGGTTTTTTTAATTAATCTAACATTTCAACAAACATTCATGCATAATTATATCCATACAACCATGTAAACCTATATATTAATATGGAATTATACAAAAAAAATCATTCATAAAATAAAGAGACTGTGTTTCCCCCACTAGCTTAAATATGGTTAGAGGAGGGGGTGTTGAAGAATCAATTTTTTTTGAAGTAGTAATTGTTTTCAATATAGTTTTTTTAAAAAATGCGACATAAATTTATAGTTTGTGTTCTTCATTTGAATTATTGTTGACAATTATTCATTTTTTATCAAGGTATTTTTAATTTATGAAGTTAGTTTCAATTAATCAACATTTTAAATGTGACAATTACATAGCTAGTATTTAGTTCTATAGACTTGTGAAAATATGAATGCGCATTGTATACTACATTGATTTGAAGAGTAAGAAAAAGATTACATGAAAAAATAAATTTATTTTTCAAGAGGTATATTTTCATTTTGTGTTTGATATAAATTTGAGAATGGGATTTTACATGTTGGTTAGGAATTATTAATATTTGGAAATTAATTGAGTTGTTTGGGAATTATTATATTTTTCAAAGTACACAAATTGGTAGATAAATAATTAACCAAAAAATTTATTACTATATATATATGATGAGTAAGAAGAAGATTCCATGACAAATAATATTTATTTCTCAGGGGGATGATATTTGTGTTGTTAATGATTTAAATTTGAGAATGGGATTTCAATAGTTGGATGGGGTTTAAAAATATTTTATAATGTAAAGAACTTGGTTGGGAATTATTATATTTTTTAATGTACCCAAACTGGTATATATAAAATTATCCAGCATACAATCCTACCCTAACAAACTCAACCTAAGGGGAGGTAGCCTGAGCCAACATGAAAAAGTTGCATGTAAACACAACAAGAATGGATTAGATTGTTCATAACATAGACCAGTATCCCACAAAGAAGTGGGCGTAATAATGCACATGTTTAATTGATATGGGGAGGTACTGGGGAGGGAAATTAGATATCTTCTTGATGGAGTCGTTGGTTGTAATATAAGGAAATAGATGAGCGTGATGCATTTCAATGTGGTATTTCACTAGATTGACTGGAGATGTCTGATCAATTATTTATTTTATCTAGACCATTGATATGTTAATCAATTTATAAAATGTTTATATAATTGTGGACACCAAAACTGTTTAATAAACATTTTGAGTTGTCCTATCAGACAAGAAACATCATCTTCTCTAGGAAGTTTCACCAAATTAAATTTCATCCCTCACATGAGTTTATGTTCACTAGAATTTCTATGCTATAAAGATTGTAGTTTGATTTGTTATCTCCACTACATTGTGATCCATTCAGTCACATCTTCTCAACCTTGGAATCGAGCTGTTGGGGTAGCGGAGGATTGTGGCAACGAAATAAAAAAACGAGAAGGAAAAATGGTGAACTTGTAGATTTGACTTGGTTTGGAAATATTTCCTTTTCCATGAGAGAAGGGGGAATATCCTCTATTATTATCTCCAGATAAGTTCATTGGAGAGTAGCCACAAACACAATATAGTTGATTTTTCTCATTAAAGTATAGAGGATTTTAATCCCATTTCAACGGGAATGAAAATTTTCTTTTCCCTTCAGTTATTCATCTACCTGAAACTTTCCACATTTTCAGCTGCAACAATGATCAAACATGCCTCCTGTTTTTTTTTCACCCAAAATAGTTGTTGAAGCCATATGACTTTCCCAAGAGTATCTTCTGATAGAAGAAAATGCATCAGGCTGACAGAATACTCCAACTAATTCCTCCCCATATTGGGAGTGGCCCCACAAATATCCCCCTCACGACAAATTTGGGGTATAAGATAGAACTACAGTCTCTATGTAATGCCATTTTTATACTACATTTTCCATATGAATTTCCTTTCCGAGCTCTCCAGACATCTATCCTCAAAAGGTTTTCTCAGCACTTCCAATTTTTTGTTTACTGGAAAATTTTACTTCCCATAATTTTTTCACATTCGCTGGCTCTTATACAACTTTTTGGGTCAGTATAGTGACATTTTAATAAAATAAACACACAAATGTGAAATAAAAATGGATAACACAAATATTTAACATCATTTGTGATGATTTCAAACGTCCATGGGAGAAGGGGTCCAATTATCTATTATTATTTATGTATTATTTCCTAGGAGGATCAATCACACATAATAAAACTGGTTTTTCTCATTAAAAATACAAGGGATTTTAATCCCATTTCAAAGAGGAAGATATTTTTCCCATCATTTCTTCATCTACCAGACGACGTTCTCATTGATGGTTGCATCAACTATCCAATATGATACATAGTTTTTTGCCTCCCAAAATAGTCACAACAACCATATGAATTCCACAACAGTAGTTGTAGAGACCCGAAGCTTGACGTACATGGACATTACATTACTTTTGCGGAATACATAATACATAACAAAAATAGACACAAAAGGACCGTAATAGTTTAGTGTCTTTCGAAACACGGAATAAAATCTTCTAATCGTGGTGAAATATCTTCAACATCTCCCATAAAGATCTTCCCCTTTTTTTCTTACCTAAAACCTTTCTTTATATCCTGGGGAAAAGAAAACATAAAAAGGGTGAGCTCAAATGCTCAGTAAGGGCAAGCATGGATAAAATAAAACATACTATATACATTTGAACTTAAAAACATGAACATAATGTTTAAATATCAAAAGCTTGAGCAATGACATAAAACATGGAAGTACGTAAGGCATAGATCATAAAGAAATATTAATAATAATAAAATAGCATGTAAATAAAACATGTAATTGTGGCATCCATTAAACACATGTAATTATTTCCATAGTAGCCAAGGCATTGCTGCCAAGACCATCTTAGTGGAAAAAGTGCCATTCTGAATCGAGTTCACTCCTCGTTTCAGTCCTGTAACACTGAACCGGATTAACTTACCATTCCAGCCATGTATATCTCATGAGATATAAAATCCTTACCCAATGAATTGGAGGGAGATATAGGTCCCACCCATCTCATAATGAAATCATTCTTTCGTGTGCCACAAAATCATAAATCATATATCATAGCATAACCCATTAAATAAAATGGTATTCTTAAAAATCATGCCATCATAACATAATCCATAAACAATTTATATCATTTCATCATAAGAAAATTGAAACCATTTAAATCATAGATAAATTTTACTTGAAACATACACATATGAAATAATGTCATCTAAGATGGAAAATAGTTTTGAAAAAACACTTGAAATGAATTCTTGAGGAAAATATCCTTTCTTCTTTAAAATCATTTTCTTTTCACAAAATTCCATGCCATTTTAAAAGATAAGGGTTTTATTGAAAATAATCATGCAATCTTGTAGAGGAAGATTCTTGAAAATGAGGCATTATGAAACCGTAAAAATCCTTTCACGCCGTATAAGTTAATAATAACATTCTCCTCGTACTTTTGTCAGAAAAGTCAAAACGTTCCTTATATGGTAACCAAAGGAACGATTCCATTCATACAATGTGGTAAAAAGTCAATAAACGGAAAAAATGACTTTAAAAATACATGGAAGAATGGTAAACATTTTATGAAATCATTTTTATAAATCATGGTCATGGATGATAAATGTAACCCTAGTAAATACTTATGTATAAGAAATCTCATATAAAAATGAGATTGAAAATTTATCCCTTACCTTATGTACAATTTGCTTCGTAAGTGTCCTAAACTCCTGTATAATGATTTACATAATGTCATTGACTTATTCCAGAATCATACTCATTGTTATGATATCATATATGGTTCACTTATGACTTTATATTACCCGTTCTTTTGTCAATTCCATGTTAAAGAGCGTTTTGGGTGAAATTGTTTCATTTGTCGTCCCTGTTTTGACTTGTAATTATTCATATGATTAATTAGATCATGATTAATTAATTCCAGAATATAAAACATGATTTATATATGATATATATTCAAAATATAAATATATATAATAGATCAGTAAATGGAAAGAAATACACCATTCATGGAGACGGTAGGCCGTACGTACGCATGAACGGTGTTTTCGTTTCCTTATTGAGTTGAATGGAATTAAGTAGATGAAATACATATATATAAACATAAATCCAGTATCATTATTATGTCATATATTTCATGATTACTTATTATATATACTTTATAATCAGTCATGAATGGTTAACGTGGAGAATGAATCTCATCGCGTCGTGGAGACGGTATTCCGTACGTACGCACGAGTGATGATATCGTTCTCATGATCGTGGAATTGTATTGGAGTGTATGTATACTATTTGAGAATCAATATCACTTTACAATAATCATATATAATTATTTTGTACACCATTATACCCATCCATGTAAGGTGGTGGAAGGAAATAGATTACACCACAGCGTGGAGACGGTATTCCGTACATATGCACACACGGTGATTTCATTTTCCGTAGGATGGATAGATGGTTAAAAAGAGTTTTTTCATACTTATAATAACATATCAGTACATGAGTGATGCTGATGTTATTACTTCATAATGAAACAACCTAAGAAGAAGAAGTGGAAGAAGAAATAAAGTTTAAAGAATCGGCAATGGACATTACCTCTTCTTTGAAGCGCCTCTTTGAGTCCTCCTCTTAGGGCACTAAAATTAGTCTTTGAAGAAGACCATGACCTCTAGGATGTTTCTAGGGAAGTGGAGAAGAGAATTGGCCAGGAGTTGGCCGAGCTTTAAGTCTCAAAGTGGTGTGAGGAAGAGAGGGAGGAGGTTCCCTTTTATAAGGGAGGAGAGGGGCACCTTTGGAATAACTACAAATATTATTTTATTATAAAGTCATATTGGGTTTTAAATAACTCAAAATTGAATTATTTAGAATATAAGGTGGGGATGGGCCAAAATCCTTTCATCCAATAGAATTTAGACACGTTTAGGTTCCTATTTTAACCTTATCATTGTTATTTAACTTTAAGTTAGATAATTTTAGTTTTACCATGTCTTTTTGTGTTCTTACACTATAAGGTTAATAAACAAACTATAGCAAGCCAAAAAAACCACAAGTTGTTTATTATTAACATATATAACCTTATCTAAGTCATTTTGCCTAGCCATAGATTTTTAAGAATAAAATAACAATTAATAATAAAATATTTGTTTTAAAAACTATTTTATGTTAATTTTGACACTATTTAGAAATTGATTTTTGTGAAAATCATAACATAATTATTAGTTCAAAAAATGTTAATTAACGAAATACTACCATGTCATATTAACCTATAAAATTAGTGGAATTCATAAAAAGTCTCAAATTACAATTATTTGGGTATTTATAACATCAATTATGTCAATATTTCATTAATAAAATAATTACTACATCATCATTGTGTCATACATAAATTAAATTATTTAATGTCTAAAAATTAATAATTAAATATCATTATGTAGGAAATATGTTTATCTTTCTAATGAATATTTATAGTCGAATTTATCCTATGTATAATCCTATATTAAAAATGATTTACTTATTGCACTTTTATTTTAACTATTTTAACACTTCTTTGAATAAATTAATAATAAATGTCCTAATCTAATCCAAATGGGAATAAATGGTCATATTTTATTCCTAAGGATGTTTTTGGTCGAATTAAACTTATCCAATAGAATTAGGACATGTGTCAGGGTAATAATAATATCATTTCTATCCTTAATTACCCTATTTACTTTTAACCGTGGAAAAAAAGTAAGAAGTTACTATTCACCAAAAATTATTTTAATCTCATTGAACCACATTTTACTTACTGAAATCAACCGTGTCTCTCAGATTTTTGAAATTCCACTCACAGAAGCGGTAAAATTAAGTTTTATGAAAAAATCAATTTTTTTAACAACCACTTAGTGGTTTCACTATTCATCAAAAAATAAAAGTTTCCAGAAAAATACCAAAAATTAGGACTAAGATATATTTGATATTATGAAATAAATAATGATGTATATTTTATCAAATTCATAACATATCAGATACATTAACTAATTTAAAAATTATTTCCCGTCGTCAAAACAAATAGCGTGTTTTTAAGAGATAATAACTATCAAAAGATTGACACTTGTTTATAACTGGTTTAAATGTGAAATTACATCTAATGAAAAAAATTGTATTAAATTGTAAAAATAAAATCTAAATATACTTTAAAACCACTCAAATTAATAATTTATCAATATTAATTATTTCGATTAAAAAAGTTGTTTTTAATTAAAATTTAGTAATTTTCACTATTCATCAGAATATGAAAGTTATCCGAAAAGTACCAAAATTTCACCCTAAGCTAATTTCGATATTCCAAATCCAAAAATGAAGTCCATTTTGAAAAATAAAATTTACAAAATTACAAAAAGTTTTTATTACTATTCATAATAGCTAGTTTCAATAATATTTTAATAGCATATCGTTGTTTACTGAAACTCGGTATTGCATACTACACACGCTATCGAGGAAGGTCGCGATTGCGTGTAATGAAAGGCAAGTCAAGGATGCGTGTTGTGCAAGCTCTTTTTGGTGTAGCGTACAACATAAGACATTAATGAAATTAAAAAGAATATTTTTCATAAAATCTCGGGGTGTTACATTCTACCCCCCTTTAAAATGAATTTCGCCCTCGAAATTTGTCAGGGTTATAAATGGTTTACTACTCGAAAGTTTCTTTAATAGAAACCCACATCGTAAAAGGAATACCAAAACCAATCTTTGAAAACAAAAGTATGAAACGTAATGGTTACCCAAATTAACTAATCACTAGGTTTCTATATAGGAGAACATAGGTGAAAATATGGGTATGGAAGAGAAATCAAACTGTCATGTTCTGATGGAGAGTGGTAGAGAATATGGCTATGAAAAAGCCATCAATCAAAAAGCCATAAATTTGTGATGATCTATGGTACCATCTGATTCATCGAATATAATGGCACCAGGACAACATTTTTGGTTTTCAAGATCATTTCCCTAAAGTTGAAGAATTTGAATTAGAATAAATACATACTTTATTTTGGTACAGTCTCACTGTTGTTCATTCTTTGAACAATTTCCACTTCCTCTATTAATGAAATGAAGTTGAATTTGTTATTCATGAAGTGTTAGCAAATCATGTGATAGAATGACGGGTCATTCCATCTATCTCAAACAGAAGGTTATCAAAAGTTATTAAATATACATAAGTCAATATATAGTGAGATTAATCATATATGGTTCCTAAAATGGACTTATACTTCATATATCATACTACTTAATATAATAAAACTAATTTCTACAAAACAGGGACTTCCTGTAGGCCAGTGGTTGGCGATAAAGGCCAATCGCACTTCGATTGTGGGTTCGATTCCCACAGCCTTGTCCGACGCGATGGGTTGTCGCCCGTCCTGCTTGTTGTCCTTTTTATAAAACTATTTTACCATAACATCAGATCAATAATATCGAAAAAACTTCTATCCTTAAACAATACTAACTTATGTCCAACATAATCCATTCCAATCTTTAGGTTTATCCATAATACTACAGTCCACTCTCATAATATAGTGAAAACGATTACCATAGATTTCATATAACAAGCATGTTAATACCATCGTTGATCCCCATATATCATAAGATATTTCTTGTTGGTCACATTCCAAACATTATAAGGCCTTAATAATGTATCCTTTTGAAAAATGAATACACATTGAACCATAGTGAAAACATGAATGCAGTTAAAAGTTAACAATTTCCACATACCAAAATCCTCAAAATTATATATACTCAAACCATGATATCCCTTATATCAATAATCAGCTAATGAATACAATCAAACATCTCATTATCTTCTTATTCCTTCATTATGTTCATATCATCTACTTTACAAAAATATCCAAATACCCTTCCATGGTTACTGGTACCATTCAACATGTACATTCAAATAATTTTAGGAAAAACAATAGTGTAACAATCCTTAGACAATTATTTTTTCCATAGTACCATTAACTATACAACATAACTCTCGATAAACATACAATCATTCCACCAACTTCTAAAACCATTGACCGAGAATCAACAATTCTTTCATCTCACATATCATTTGTAGTCTCTTCATCATCATCAACATAAATACTACCCATACGGCCATACTGATTCTCTTCATGAGACTTTCCCTTAGGGAATTGGTTTTCATAATGCCCGTACATTCCACATTTAAAACATTTAACCATTGTTGATGTCGTAGAAATATCATTATCCTCATACATGGTGTTAACTGAACCTTTTCCTTTGCACATACTGGCTTTGTGTCCTTATTTTCCACACCCAAAGCATCTTCCAGTTCCCTTGAAACAATCTCCCCGATGCCTCTTCCCAGATGATTTACATGAGGGAAATTGAACTTTCTTTCCTCTATGATCATCATAAAACTCCATCTTTCTCTTATTATCTGATTCGGGAAACTTACCAAAGATAAGATTATTGATCATATTATGATATTGCTGATTAGGCATAATAACGATGTTTGGACCTCCAAATCCTGTTTCATTTGGTTTCTGATGAAGAATATCATTCCATTGTCTGTCATATCCTCCATTATTAGGAATCTTCCTGTTTCCAGCCATTTTCTAAAACCCAAAAAGGATAGTGTGAGAGGCAAAAATCATGCTAGGGAAAAAAACATAGTAAAGGGGGAGAACCTTCAATATCTAACATCTTAGGTTAAATTCTATGATCGTTACAATAGTTCTAGGACTATAACCTATACGTATACTTATCCTTAGGGACATCCCTAGACATACCTTAGAAGTATCTCTAGGGATCTCACTAATGTTTTCACATCCTAGTTTCCAAAGGTTGACTAAAACTTTCCTCTGATACCAACTGTAGAGACCTGAAGATTGACGTACATGGACATTACATTAATTTTTCGGAATACTTAATATATAAGAAAAATAGACACACAAGGACTATAATTGTTTATTATCTTTGGAAACTCGGAATAAAATCTTCAAATCGTGGTGAAAGATCTTCAACATCTCCCCTAAAGATCTTCCTCTTTTTTTCTTACCTAAAACTGTTCTTTATATCTTGGGGAAAAGAAAACATAAAAAGGGTGAGCTCAAATGCCCAGTAAGGGTAATCATGGATAAAATAAAACATACTATATACATTTGAACTTAAAAACATGAACATAATGTTTAAACATCAAAATCTTGAGCAATGACATAAAACATGGAAGTACGTAAGGAATAGATCATAAAGAAAAATTAAGAATGATAAAATTGCATGGGAATAAAACAAGTAATTTTGGTATCCATTAAACACATGTAATGATTTCCATAGTAGCCAGGGCATTACTGCCAAGACCATCTTACTGGACAAAGTCCCATTCTGAATCGAGTTCACTCCTCATTTCAGTCCTGTAACACTGAACCGGATTAACTTACCATTCCAGCCATGTCTATCTCATGAGATATAAAATCTTTACCCAATGCATTGGAGGGAGATATTTTTCCCACCCATCTCATAATGATATCATTCATTCGTGTGCCACAATATCATAAATCATATATCATAGCATTACCCATGAAATAATATGGGATTCTTAAACATCATTCCATCATAACATAATCCATAAACAATTGATATCATTTCATCATAAGAAAATTGAAACCATTTAAATCATAGATACATTTTACTTGAAACATACACATATGAAATAATTTCATCTTAGATGGAAAATAGTTTTGACAAAACACTTGAAATGAATTCTTGAGGAAAATATCCTTTCTTCTTTAAAATCATTTTCTTTTCACAAAATTCAATGCAATTTTAAAATATAAGGGTTTTTTTTAAAATAATCATGAAATCTTGTAGAGGAAGCTTTTTGGAAATGAGGAGTTATGAAATCGTAAAAATCTGTTCACGCCATATAAGTTAAAAATAACATTCTCCTCGTACTTTTGTCGGAAAAGTCAAAAAGTACCTTATATGGTAACCAAAGGAAAGATTCCATTCATACAATGTTGTAAAAAGTCAATAAAGGATAAAAATGACTTTAAACATCCATGGAATAATGGTAAACATTTTATGAAATCATTTTTAGAAAACATGGTCATGGATGATAAACATAACCTCAGTAAATACTTACGTATAAGCACTCTCGGATAAAAATGAGATTTAAAATTTATCCCATACCTTAGGTCTGATTTTCTTCGTAAGTGTCCGAACCTCCTGTATAATGATTTAAATAATGTCATTGACTTAATCCAGAATCATACTAGTTGGTATTATATCATATATGGTTCACTTATGACTTTATATTACCCGTTGTTTTGTAAATTCCATGTTAAAGAGCATTTTGGGTAAAATCGTTTCATTTGTCGTCCGTGTTTTGACTTGTAATTATTCATATGATTACATAGATCATGATTACTTAATTATAGAATATAAAACATGATTTATATATAATATATATTCAGAAATATACATATATATAATATATCATTAAATGGAAAGAAATACATTGTTCATGGAGACGGTAGGCCGTACGTACGCATGAACGCTGTTTTGGTTTCCTTATTGAGTTGAATGGAATTAAGTAGATGAAATACATATATATACACATAAATCCAGTATCATTATTATTTCATATATCTCATGAATACTTATTATATATACTTTATAATCATTCATGAATGGTTAACGTGGAGAATGAATCTCATCGCGTCGTGGAGATGGTATTTCGTACGTACGCACGAGCGACGATATCGTTCTCATGATCATGGATTTGTATTGGAGTGTATGTATACTATTTAAGAATAAATATCACTTTAAAATAATCATATATAGTTATTATGTACACCATTATACCCATCCAAGTAAGGTGGTGGTGGAAAATAGATTACACCACGCCGTGAAGACGGTATTCCGTACATACGCACGCGCGGTGATTTCATTTTCTGTAGGATGGATAGATGGTTAAATAGGGGTTTCATACATATAATAAAATATCAGTATATGAGTGATACTGATGTTATTACTTCATAATGAAACAACCTAAGAAGAAGAAGTGGAAGAAGAAATAAAGTTGAAAGAATCGGTAACGGACATTACCTCTTCTTTGAAGCGCCTCTTTGATTCCTCCTCTTAGGGCACTTAAATTGGTCTTTGAAGAATACCAGGACCTCTAGGATGTTTCTATGGAAGTGTAGAAGATAATTTGGCAGGGTTTGGCCGAGATTGAAGGCTCAATGTGGTTTGAGAAAGAGAGGGAGGAGGTGCCCTTTTATAAGGGAGGAGAGGGGCACCTTTGGAATAACAAAAAATATTATTTTATTATAAAGTCATATTCAGTTTTAAATAGCTCCAAATTGATTTATTTCGAATCTAAGGTGGGGATGGGTCTAAATCCTCTCATCCAATACAATTTAGAAAAGTTTAGGTTCCTATTGAGACCTTATCATTTATATTTAACTTTAGGTTAGATAATTTTACTTTTACCGTGTCTTTTTGTGTTCTTACACTATAAGGTTAATAAACTTACTATAACAAGCCAAACGAACCCCAAGTTGTTTATTATTAATATATACAACCTTATCTAAGTCATTTGGAAGAACCTTATATTTTGTGAAATAAAATAACAATTAATAATATATTATTTGTCTTACAAACTATTTTATGTCAATTTTGACACTATTTAGAAATTGATTTTTGAGAAAATCAAAACAGAATGATTAGTTCGAACAAATTTATTAAAACAGTACTAACATGTCATATTAACCTATAAAATTAGTGTAATTCATAGAAAGTCTCAAATTAAATTTATTTGGGTATTTATAACATCAATTATGTCAATATTTCATTAATAAAATAATTACTGCTTCATCATTGTGTCATAAATAAATTAAAATATTTAATGTCTAAAAATTAAGAATTAAATATCATTATGTATTAAATCGTTTTAGATTTATAATTAATATTTATAGTCGAATTTATTTTATGTATAACCCTATAGTAAAAATGATTTACTTATTAAACATAGATTTTAACCATTTTAACCCTTCTTTGAATAAATTAATAATAAATGTCCTAATCTAATCCAAGTGGGCCTAAATGGTCATATGTTATTGCTAAGGTTGTTTTTGGTCGAATTAAACTTATCCAATAGAATTAAGACATGTGTTAGGGTAATGATAATATCATTTTTACCCTTAATTATCCTATTTACTTTTAACTGTGGTAAAAAAAGTAAAAAGTTACTATTCACCAAAAATTATTTTCATCTCATTGAACCACATTTTACTTACTGACATCAACCATGTCTCTCCGATTTTTGAAATTCCACTCACCGAAGCGGTAAAATTAAGTTTTATGAAAAATTCAGTTTTTTTAACTACCACTTAGAGGTTTCAATATTCATTAAAAAATGAAAGTTTCCAGAAAAATACCAAAAATTAGGGCTAATCTATATTTGATTTTATGAATTCAAAAATGATTTCTATTTTATCAAATTCAAAACATATCACCTACATTAACTAATTTAATAATTAATTCTCGTTGTCAGAAAAAATAGCGTGTTTTT
The DNA here is from genome assembly GCA_963277665.1 of Viscum album. Classification (NCBI taxonomy): domain Eukaryota; kingdom Viridiplantae; phylum Streptophyta; class Magnoliopsida; order Santalales; family Viscaceae; genus Viscum; species Viscum album. Next base: position 1,366,938,170 of record OY728162.1, on the reverse strand, counting down.
AAGAGATAATAACTATCAAAAGATTGACACTTGTTTTTAACTGGTTTAAATGTGAAATTAGATCCAATGAACAACATTGTATTAAATTGTAAAAATATATTCTAAATATATTTTAAAACCACTCAAATTAATTATTTATCACTATTTATTATTTCTATTAAAAAAGTTGTTTTTAATTAAAATTTAGTAATTTTCACTATTCATCATAATATGAAAGTTATCTGCAAAGTACCAAAATTTCACCCTAAGCTAATTTCGATATTCCGAATCCAAAAATAAAGTCCATTCTGAAAAAAAATTACAAAATTTCAATAAGTGGTTATTACTAGTCATAATAGTTAGTTTTAATAATATTTTAGTAGCATATCGTTGTTTATTGAAACTCGGTATTGCGTACTACACACATTATCGAGGAAGGTCGTGATTGCGTGTAATGCAAGGAAAATCAAGGATGTGTGTTGTGCAAGCTCCTTTTGGTGTAGCTTACAACATAAGACATTAATGAAATTAAAAAGAATATTTTTCATAAAATCTCGGGGTGTTACAGTAGCTATCGACATATGAAAACATGGAATGTCGATAAAGTCCACCTGCAGATTCCTCCCTATATTGGGAGTGGCCCCCACATGATATTGTATTGTTTTATAAAGAAGTGGTTCAAGGGCGACATGCTAAAGGGTAACAATGGTGTTGTCAAATTTAGTTATGTGCATGCAAAAGAACCTTTTCTCATGTAATTTTTTATAAAATAATTTCACCAAAGGTGTGTGTTAAGTGACATCCATTTTACCGATTTATTGAATTCCAAAATATATATTAATATAATACATTATTTATGAGAAATATATTTATATATATTATCATCTATGAGAAATGGGGATAGGTGGGGGTGAGCATGGTCGATTTAAATTGGTTCATGAGTCCAATTTTAACCAACTACAATGATTGATGATTATTCCACAACCAACATAAACTAAATATGTCGGTTTATGTTTTAAACAATTGTTTTTTATCTATTAAGGAAACATGGGGAACGATTACATGATGAAAGAGTGATTCATGAAATAAAATGATAATATCATAAACTTCAATAGCAGGAGAATATAATATATTGGGAAGATTATGACAAAATAACCAATAGAGAGAGATCATTGAAAACATGACCATGTCAATAATAAAATGACTAAAATATTTTTTTATACATCAAAGACAATAAAATAAAAAGTATTTAAGGGATTTAATAATGTAGGGTAAGCATTCAGTGACATTTCATGACTTATATTCACTTAAACATTTCACATGCTCATAATGTTTCATTATAACAAAAAAAAATTAATTAATAAATTTTGTTTTATTAAACATTGATCGTAAAAAATAATCATTTCATCCACTTTCAAAAAAAATTTATATATTTCATTTCATTTTTCAGTTAAAAAGGGTTAAGATGTTTCAAATCAAACCAAACTGAAAAATTGTATTATACTATATCCATCAACCAACATGAATTGGTTAGCTGATATAAACCAAATGTTTTCGATTTAATTTTGTTTAATTAAGTCATATTTGGTCAATTTAGACATTTATACACACTCCTATGAGTAGGGGTGTGGATTATGAATTTTTTTTATAATAAAAATCAATATTTGATAACTGTATGACTCTTGGGATATTATTTTGAAAACAAAACTAGATAAATTTTTTATTTTCATTATATATTTTTATTTACCATGATATTTATTTTATTTTGCCTTTTGGTTAACCATTCAATTATAAATCATGTAAAAAAATTTATACCCTAACCATGTGGGAAAAAACATGTGATATTAAATGAAACTAAAAAAAATTATTTTGACACAAACTAAAATTTACAAACAAAAATATTTATTTTTTGGATGATTATAGTCATTCTCATTATTCATTTAGAATACTAAATTAATAAAAAAAAATTTAAATCAATGATTTTTGTGTTTAAAATTATTAAAATCAACAACCAAAGCCGACCAGTAATTTTGATATTAAATAAATATAATTTTTACTAACTAAAACTCATTTTAGTATCGTCATATAATTTTTTTATTCATTTATCAATTAATAATTTACTTATTCATGAATTTTCCAACCTTTATAATTGGATTCAATTCCAAATAAGAGAAAAAGAATTCATATTATTAGTTATTTCTAGAGGTGGATGAATATTGGTTTATATTATAGCCAAAACAATTATTCAATCACCTTATAGTTTGATGGTTATCATTTTTTTAATGAATTAGAATAACTATCTTTATTATTTTTTTAGTTATGTATTTTCCCTAACCATCAATTAATTTTATTTTGATGTTATGTTAACCATTAGTTGAATAAAATTATCACCCTCAAGACAATGAATAAAATGTAAGGTCATCAATGAATATTTAAATTTTATTAAAAAACAATTTTTAATACACAATCCAATATTTGTAATCAAAAATATTTTTATTGGATAATTATATTCAATTTCATAAGGATTATAGAATATTAAATTAATAATAATATAAAAATTGTGAACGGAGTTATTTATCCTATTTTTATTTATTAAAATTTATAACCAAATCCAACCAATGTTTTTGTCTTAATAACCAAATAAATTTTACCTACCAAAACCCATTTTAGTATTCCTATTAATTATTTATTTAATTAATTATTTGGTTAACGATTCGTTAAACCTCTCATTTTACCTCCCTTGTTTGGTATTGAATATTTATAAAATGTAATAATTGTGGAACAATTCCAAATTTGATGGACTGAGTAGATTATAAAAAATAAATATTTTATTCTGTTATGTTAATAATGATAATTAAAACATATTAGACCATATTAATAGTTATAATTAAATTATAATTGACTATGTTGTTTTTTATCACATTATCTACTATATCCTTTGTCGATCAACCAGAAATGAATAAAAGTTTCCAACCCCTTCCCATGGATGTAAGAACCATGTAAAATCGTTTGTATGTTTTTATTTTTTCTTAGAATCTATGTGTTTCAGTTATATATAAATAGATATTAGGGTTTAGTTTAATGATGAAAAAATATGTGGTCTTTCATTTTACTAGTGATGACACCACTACTCAAATCACTATGAATATTCATCGAGTTTTCCAACTACTTCGATATTTCAAGTCATCCCTATGTCAACATTTTGTTGTTGATCTGTCTGAACTGTCGATACAATATCATTGATAAATTACTTATTTAGAGTCTGATTTGTGAGATCATTGTGTTGACATCCACAGAGAGGATTATGTCAAACACATTTGTATAGTTAGTTTTTGGAGTGTTCACACTGCCTAAATGGAAGACAATACAGGTAATATGATTTTGTTGATTACATTTAATAATGTAATATAGAAGACAAAATGATAAACCGATTCTATATAAATGATTTCTGGAAGGTCATTAATGTACCATTAATGAAAAAGTATCTCACAACAAACCCATCGGAGGAAATAACAAAGTATAATAAACATAGTTAGTAGTAATTATATGTGAGTATCTCAAAAATTTATATGGAGTGGATCATTCCCAAAAATAATTGGGTTTCTCATGTTAGTAAATGAATTGATAAAATCAACATCTATTTTGTCCAATGAACTTGATACACATGTTACATGAAATGAGATTTGAAATATTTATCGAAGGAAAAATATATAGACGAAACCCATTATAATGAAATGACTTGTCAATTTGATGTATAAGGATGAGAACAATGTATCATAACACACAAGAAAGTTATAATGTATTGTACATTAATTTAATTCTTTGAAAATTATGATTGTTGAGAAGTTAGAAGCCTTATTTATATTGAGATCATTAAAAGATATTTTAGATTCACTAATCATTTCAGTCAACAACTACACTTTTTTGGAAAGCTCTCCTTTGAAATGGTAAAGATGTAATGTCGAATTAAGAATCCCAGAGCAAGGATTAGGGACATAATTATGATTTATAAGAAATTATAATAGGAAGATAAGGGAAAAATTATTTCATGTAAGATGAAAATTAAATGAACCTCATGGAGAAATCAAAAAAGAAAGAACCAATCAAAATAAAAATCAAAAGACAAACAAACTCATCATTGAGGAAGACTAATCAATTAATTTTAGAGTGTAAAAAGTTAATCATAGAACTATGATACCACAAATTCAAACATTAATCAAATTAAAATTTATTTATAAATTAGGTTATCATTATTTTTTATGATGATAATTGTTGGAATCCTCATGTATTAATCATGTTTTAATGATCACAAATCTCAATAATACATACACATCATGTTTTAATGATTGTAAATCTTAGTACTGTCAATTACTGTCATTATTATTTACAAATCTTATGCATGATCACAAATCTCACTTATCTTATCAAACCTTTGTATTTATGTTTCATGTTGCCTTACTTGATAATGGTTAAGCTTAATTCATATTCTGCATATTACTATTTAAGTTTATATACAGATATTTTTCTAAGTATAAAGACACCGTGATGCTTGAAACAATAAGACAAACTGTGTACCAGACATAGTTACTGTCAAAGAGACACCGTGAACAGAAACACTGAAGTAGACACCGTGAAGCCTAAGTCTCACACACCGTGATCAGTGAGACATCATGACCTCATCACACCATGACAGTAATCCGATCACCAAGAAGGACACAACGTGAGCAAGACACCGTGAAGGTTATACCGTGAAGGTTATACCATGAAGGTTATACCGTGATGTTTATACCTTAAAAGACACACCATGAGTCAGACACCATGACTCAGACACCCTGACATGGAGACACCGTGAATGAGACATAGTGAAAGACATTCCGGTTCTTGGAGACACCATTATCATAATCATTGTGACACGATTTCTTAAACTTTTTGTCAATATTATTTAAATAATACTAATGGTCATATTTGATGTTTTTAATGAAATTAATGTTATTTAATAGTAGTTGTTGGTTTGTCAGGAAACCATACCTCGTACCTATGAAGAGTAAATCATTCCTACTTCCGGAGCTTATGGAATATAAAGAAGACTGAGCTACAATAGAACAAGGAGAGACACAAGCGTGCAAAACAGAAGAGAACATACATACGGGGGACAACTCAAGAAACACGGGGGCAATGTACTGAACAGAATAACAATCCTGATCACAAAGAAGAGATTTCAATATCTTTCAAGAACTAAAATGAGTTTAATCCAACTATACTGATGAACACACGAAGAATCAAGAGAACATTCTTACGTGTGAAGAACACAAGCTGAACCACGACACTCTGTTTTTTATACAAAACCAGAGAAGGACTCAAAAGCTATTCCGCTGAATCCAATGAGTCCACGGCTGCACTTCCAATCACTAGAGCTTTCTAAAATTTCATATACTCTCTCTAAGTGATTTTTTATTTACTTTCAAGTAGTGTCTGTATCCTGTTTATTTTACAGACACACTGTCTCCTGTGGTGAACTAGAGGATATCACAATCCTCACACAAAAACTCTTTAATCTTGTTTACCCATGACAACTTTGGAAGAGGTTCTTCTAGGGCCGGGTCGTTCTTTTTGTTTCCCACGAAGAACAGTTGTAGAGGTCCTAGTGTGTCCTATATAGTCTTTTACTATTGTTAACCCCGATCCAGGGTGTGGATCAAATTTATATATATAAATTTGAGATGACTAAGTCTCATCTTGAGACTGAACCTCTTGGTTATATCTGCTGTGCATTTTTTGTTTAAGTTTAAAATAATGAATATATAATTTATATTCTGCTGCCTATTACTTTGAAATATAAATATGTTTTAAAGTTATTTTGATAGATAATCATGCCAATGTTTGTAACTATTGAAAATTAGTAGGTTAGTTTCAAAAGATAATTTAATATTCTGATTAGATTAACTAAGAACTAATCAATCTTTGAGAACCTAACTGAACTTTTACAGTTTTACAAATTCACTATAGTATAACTTTTTTTATAAATTGAGGGATTTTAATAAAATTATTTGTAACAGAAATTTTAATTGGAACTAAAATCACCCCCATCATGAGTGCCCACTCTGACCCACATTTGGTATCAGAGGATTGTTTTTGATAAATAATTTCAACATACTCTATTCTTCAACTATGATTTTAGTTACATATTTAAAGATCTTAAATTTATGTTATTTCTAAATTTTATCTTTTTAAATTTATTTTCTAAAATGTAGTTATGGATAATAGACTAGAATGTTCTGCTACTAACATGCCACCTTTCATTAATGGTACAAATTATGCCCAGTGGAAACTTAAGATGAAAATTAACTTAGAAAGTATGGGTTTTAATATCTGGACTACTTTAGAGTCTCAATATATAATTCCAAAAACTAAAATAACAACTTGGGATTAACCTACAAATACAGCTTACAATAATAATTGTAATGATATGAATGCTTTATACTGTGCTTTAGGAGATGATGAGTTTAACAGAATATCTTCTTGCAAAATTGACTATGAAATTTGTGATACTTTTTGAGTTTTTCATGAAGGAACAACCAAAGTTAATGAAATAATATTAAATACTTATACTATTAAATATGATAATATTAAAATGAATACTGATGAACCTATTTCTGATATGTATTCCAGGTTTAATGTGATTTTCAACACTATGAGCTCACATGGAAAGGTTGTTCCATCAACGGAACAAATCGTGAGAACATTGAGATGTCTACCAGACCGATAGAGGGGCACTTCGGTTTCAATCAGAGAATCATGTGACATTGGAGCTATTCCTGTCAAAGAACTTATTGGTAAGCTTATGATGTTTGAGGAAGAACTCAATGTTAATAAGGAGGAAGATGATGAACCAAAGAGGATGTCAGTGGCATTGAAGTATACTTCTTCAAAGTGCGAAGACAAAGAGAAAATACATGTACCTACTGAAATCTCAACAAGTGAAAGTTCAGATTATTTACTTTGATGCTGAAATGGCTCAGATAGCCATAAGGTTTAAGAAATTCTATAGGAAGAAGAAGTTCTTCAGAAAATCAAATTACAAAGGTAAGTATGATAAAAAAAGGAAAGTGGAAGAAGGACAGGAAGAAAGATGATAATGAAGATGATATAGTCTTCTATGAGTGCAAAAGGAAAGGACACATCAAATATGACTATCCAAAACTGAAGTTTAAGAAGAAACATGACTACAAGGATAGTATGTACAAGAAATCCATGAACGCTACTTGGAGTGCTTTCAATATTAGAACATGTGAATCTGAAATTTATTATTCTGAAAAGAATCATGCCAACATGTGTTTCATGACCAATACCTCTGAGGTACCTGTTTACCCTATGCTGAATGATTATTATTCTGGAAATAACAGTGACTCAGATAATGATTCAAATATGTATAAGGATGAACTGTTTGAATATTGTAATATGCTGGAAGAAACATGTAATGAACTTAAAGACAAATATATGCCATTAAAGAAACAACATGCTCTCAATGAAAATGCTAAATCTTCCCTTGTTATAGAAAAAGAAAATAATTCTCAACTGTTAAAGGAAAATACAGAACTGAAAATGTCTAATGAGAAACACAGAAAGGACTTAGAAAAGTTCATAAATGGAAAGGATACTCTATCTCAAATTCTAGGAAAGAAATTAGAACCAAAATACACTACTGGAATAGGCTACCAACCCGGAAAAAGACAGTTCACTAAAACTAGATTTATTCCTAAATCTGAACAGAATTCTGCTAGTTCTAGTTCTTGAAATTCATATGCTTCAACTAGTTATTCAAATAATTATAGATCAAATAGAGTTTATCATTCAAACTCTGTTGAATCTATTGATTATATGATACCCATAAGACAAATTTGGGTACCTAAATCTTTGCTTTACAACCTGTCTGGACCCAAGAGAATCTTGGTACCAAAATCATTCTCTATTTTAAACTATTTTGTAGGAAACCTGTTTGAAGTGTTCCCATAAGAAGACATTGTATTTGGATAGTGGATGATCAATACACATGTCTGGGGATTATTCATGCTTCAAGAGCATAATAAAGGTTACTAGAGGCTATGTCACCTTTCGTGATAATTCTAAAGGAAAAATAATCGGCCTATGCCAAATTGGTAACACTAACTCAGTTTTAATTTCTAATGTTTTATTTTTTGACGGACATAAGTATAATCTGTTATGTATTTCTCAATTATGTGATGATGGATTTAATGTGAAATTTAAAAATAATTAATGTAATGTTTTTAACTATAAAAATGGTTTAGTATTTTCTACTTTGAGAAATGAAAATGTTTATGCAGATGATTTAAATTCCTTAGCTATGAAAAATATTACTTGTTTAAATGCTTTTCATAAAGAATCTTGGTTATGGAACATAAGACTAGGACAATGTAATATACATTCACTTAGAAATCTAACTTGGAATAACTTGGTTAGAGACTTACCCAAACTTGAATTTCCAAATGACAAAGTTTGTAATCCCTATCAAAAGGGAAAGAAACACAAAATCTCTTTCAAACCAAAGAAATAAGTTTCAACTTTTCAGCCTCTCGAGTTGGCTCACATGGACTTGTTTGGACCTTCTAGAGTTTCTAGCTTAAATGGGAAGCTCTATGCCAATGCCTTAGTATATGACTTTTCTAGATATACTTGGGTATACTACTTGGCTCACAAAAGTGAAGCTTGTTCTTACTTTTTTAAATACTCCAAGTCTATAGAAAACCTTAGTGGGCATAATATTAAAACCCTGATAAGTGATTGTTGTCATGAGATTGAAAATCAAGAGTTTTAATCTTATTTCTCACACAATGGCTATAGTCACTACTTTTATAACCCTAGGATACCTCAGCAGAATGGTGTAGTAGAAAGAAGAAATATAACCATTCAAGAAATAACAAGAACCGTGCTTAATGAGTATGATCTGCATATTTATTTTTGGCCTGAAGCTGTGAATACAACTTGTTATATTATTAATAGAGTCTTGATTTGACCTGTTCTAAAGAAGACCCCTTATGAACTATGGAATAATAGAATACCTAATGTTAATTACTTTAGATTGTTTGGATTCAAAGGCTTTATCCTCAATACAAAGGATAATCTAGACATGTTTGTTTCTAAGAGTGCTGATGGAAATTTTCTTGGTTATTCATTAACTAGCAAAGCCTATAGAGTTTTCAATAAAAGAACCAAGTGTGTGGAATAATAAGTTCACATAAAATTTTATGAAATTGATCCACATGAAGCTAAATCATCTATTGAAAATCTTAAAGATGATTTATCTATTCTTAACCTTAATGATAAACCAAATGAACCTGCTGTAAAAACATCCAGTTCAGGACATATTCTAGAATCTGCTTCTAATGAACCCAAACCTAGAGAAGAACTTGAAATTTCTAGTCCTACCTTTACTAGATCAACTAGGATTCTAAAGAATCATCCTTTAGATGTTTTTGGAAATATGGATATAGGGACACAGACTAGAGAATCTCTTAGAAATCAAGTTGAACATCAAGCCTTCTTGTCACAGCTTCAACCTAAAAACATTGATGATGATATTAATGATGAATTTTGGGTAATTTCTATTCAAGAAGAACATAATCAGTTTGAAAGAAATAATTCTTCGAAACTAGTAGAAAGACCTAAGGACAATTTCACCATAGGCACTAAATGGGTGTTTAGAAATAATGTAGATAAATTTGGAAATATAGTTAGAAACAATGCTAGGTTAGTTGCACAAGGCTATAGTCAAGAAGAAGGAATTTTCTATGAGGAGACTCTTTCCCCAGTAGCCATATTAGAAGCCATTAGAATTATACTTGCTTATGCTGCATATCTAAATTTCAAACTATATCAAATGGATGTCGATAGTGCATCTTAAATGGGTATATATCTGAGAATGTTTTTTTCGAAAAACCACCTGGATTTTAAAACCCTCATTTTCCAAATCTTATTTTTAAATTACCAAAAGCATTATATGGTTTAAAGAAAGCTTCAAGAGCTTGGAATGACAAATTAAGTACTTTTCTAATTTCCAAAGGTTTTAAAAGAGTAATAGATGATCCAACTCTTTTTATAAAACGAATTTCTAACGATGTTTTAGTTGTACAAATTCATGTATATGATATTATTTTTCGATCATGAAAAAATTCATTATGTACTGATTTTTCTAAAATGATGCTAAATGAATTTTAAATGAATTTATTGGGTCAACTTAAATTCTTTCTTGGATTCCAAATCATTCAAAATAATGATGGAATTATTTTAACTCAAAGCAATTATACTAAAGATCTTTTAAAACGTTTTGTATTGGATAACACAAAAAGTGGTGACACTCCCATGAGTACCACCTTTAAGTTGGATCTTCATGAAGATGGAAAATTTATTGATCAAACCACTTATAGAGGAATGATTGGAAGTCTACTCTACATGACTACTAGTCTTCCTGATATTATGTTTAGTGTGTGTATGTGTGCTCGTTTTCAAGCAAAACCAAAAGGGTTACATTTAAATGCTATAAATATAATTTTCAAATACATCAAGAATACTCCCTATTTAGAAATGTTCTATCAAAAAGAACAATCATTTGAACTAGTTAGTTATTCTAATTGTGATTTTGCTGGATGTATATTAGATAGAAAAATCACCTCTAGAACATGTCACCTTTTAGGAAAGTCACTAATATCATGGTGTAGTAAGAAACAAAATTCTGTTGCATTACCTACTGCAGAAGTTGAATACATAGCTACTAGTAGTCATTGTGCACAAATTTTGTGGATGAAACACAATTTACTATACTATGGATATCAATTCATACACGTCCTTATAAATTGTGACAACCCAAGTGCTATTAACATTTCAAAGAAATTTGTTTCAAATTTTAGGACAAATCATATTGATGTAAGACATCACTTTTTGAGAGATCATTTCCAAAAAGGTGATATCACTTTAGAATTCATTGGTACTTAAAATCAATTTGCTGATATATTCACTAAACCATTAAATTCTGAGATATTAGACTACATTATATATGATCTTGGTATTATTAACCATAAGAAGACATCTTACTAGTCTTACTGTTTACTATTTTACTATATTTTACTTTACTATTTCATGATTCACTATTTATCAGTTATTGTTTCATGTTTATGGTCTCACAATTAACACCTTGTTTTCATGGTCTGTCACTTCACTCACTGTCTCACCGTTGCTGCACATAATAGTCATTGACTCACCATGACGACCACCTACAGTCTCACTGTGCAGACTGTTTTTCATCGCACCATAACACCTACTCACGGTCTCACCATGAATATTATTTATATATTTATTTTAACCCACGTCGCGGAAATTTTCATTTAACTGCTACATACTTTCTTGTGTTTTTGTTTTTATGATGTTTGGTATTCCCAAATGATAAAACAAATGGGTTTTCATTCTATTTCTCACCCGAACTCTCTCCTGAACCTTCTCAACATTGAAGTACTTCTCTTCTCTCTTACCTGAACCTTCAGTGAATTCCAAGGATGAAGAGTCCATCTTCACACTTATCTGAGAAGCACCGCTCTAAGAAACATAAGAGGGCACCGAAAATTGCACCTGAAGGACCCCTGCATCGGAACATAGTAATCCGTATTGTAGTTCCTGAAAAAAAGATCTGCCCTGAGTGGCTGTTGAATAGAAAGACGTTGGTCTTGAAAATATTATGAGATCAAAGATGTATTGAATGGTTCTCTAGAGAAGATAGACCAATTTATCCAAGGTTGTTATCTCAATTTTATCAGTATGTAAAGTTTTCCTTTGATGCTAGAGAAAGGTATATGGTAACAAGATGGATCAATTGACAAAAGTGTTAATTCTCTTCAAGGCTATGGGCTACAAGCCTGAGGACCCCTCATGAAGGGATTATTGATGATTACCATAGAAGGGCCATAGCAGCTGAATTGAATGGGGAGACAAGACTGCTGTTCAAATTTGTTTAGAATTTGATTAGTCCAAGAAAAGGAGATTTTTCTGTGATGAAGTATCAAGATGTGTTCCTGATTCACATGTTGATGAATGGCCATAAGATCAATCCTTGAAAATATGTCATTAACCATATATGTGAGCTGATTAAAGTCACTTCCAAATCCACCTCCTTGTTTTACTCAAGGATGATTTTGGCCATGTTAGTTTCCAAAGGAGTGATTGGACCTAATTAACAAAAGTTAGAGGATTTTGATTTTTGTTTATCCAAGCCTATAATCATAAGGATGAAGATTAATTGGAACCCCTAGAACAAGTAGTGGGTTGAGGATAATGATTAAATTTATAAGATGTATAATCCAATTGATTATACAAGAAGGCCAAAGAATATAAATGATCATGGTTTGGAACCAAATGACAAGGCTGAGTACCCAGAAGAAGAAGAAGAAGAAGATGCAGAAATACCTCAAGAGGAAGAACCTCTTAATGATATAGAAAATATTGTTGTCCTTGCTGATGTTACTACGGAATGACATTCTAGAGTGGAAGTTTCTGTTGTTCTTATAGAATAATAATCTCATGATATTCTTGAAGAGGAAGAAGCTCATACTTCTAGAGATGATGTTGATCATGAAATTCAGTCTGAGGCTGCAAGATATTTGTTTATACCTAATTTAGAGCACCATGCCATGAAAAAATCTGGTGATGCTAAAAACCTCCCTGTCATGGAAGAAGTTAATCTAGGAGAAATCCGTGTTAGGGAAAATTTTACTCAAAAGGATATCCCTATTGAAAAAAAGAAAGTATGGAAGCACAACCAGTGGAATAATCAGCTATTGAGTACATACCCTCTGCAGAAGAGATGATGTAAATTTCCTTTCAGCGGGCAAGGAAAGAATTTGATGACATTATTAGAGCTGATCCTACGGATCTTAACCCAATTCCTCATCCTCAAGAATCTAAAATGGAAGCACATTTTGAGGTGGAGGAACCTCAAAACCTTGAGATTGGTGAAGATGGAACTGTTGAAACCTCTCAACCAACTGTCACAAATTCTGTGTACACTCAGTATTAATTTCCAAATTTTTGTGATGTGAGTGAATCACAACAAGTGACTGCAACTGGTATAGAGTTCTCTTCTTTGTTTCAACTGAAGTCAGTAGCTCACCCAAAACCAGAACCAAACCAAAACCAGAACCAGAACAAGAACCAGAGCCTCAACCTCAACCTCAATCTGAATCTGAAACTGAAACTAATTGTGAACTCCAACCAGAATCTGCATCAAAACCTGTACCACTACCTTCACCTGCACGCTTACCCGACCAGAAATCATTTGTAACTCAGGATGATTTGAATGTCTTTGGAGAGACTATCTTGGCTAGAGTTGAGAATATTATATCCTCTCAAACTCTTCCAGTGACTCAACTAAGTCAAGAAGATGCCTTGATTCTTTTGGAAAACATTATTCTACATATTCAACGAAGGATGATCAATGAAATTCAAGAAATCGGAGTGGAAAATAACTTGCATAGTGCTGATGTTTCAAATTTGAAAGATATGATGGAAAACCTTTAAAGAGAGATGTCTTCAAGATCAAAGCCTGCTCCTGTTGTTATTACTCATGCACTTGTTGCTACTTCTCCTTAACCAAATGTTTCTAACATTTCAAGAGAAATTTTATCTCAAGTGCATCCTTATCTGTTATCTTTTTATGAGAATATTGGAGCAAGACACACAATGATCCTACAAAGCATGAGAGAGCTTGTAGGAAATATGAATAAACTCACAGATGAGTAAACTGGATGTCTGAAAAAGGTTTTAAAATATCTCAATGTTCTAACCAAACATTTCAAGACTTCTCCTCCCTCTGGTCAGACCTCCACACCTTCATTGGATGATTCTGCACTATGATCCATAATCAAGGAAGAAATTCAGAATGCTTTTAGTGGCTTAGATTTGTCTCGTTTTTCTGAAGTCATGAAGAACAGTGATAGAGAACTTGATCTTGTACAGATCCATTCTAATATTGAAAATGATGCTCTATAGGAGATCACTAAAAAGATAGAATTTTATCTCACTAGGATTTCCTCTAATAGTGACATGACAAATCACTTTATGTATCTTGTAGAGAACATGAAAATCCCTCCAGTAACTCAAGCTTTTAATGCTCAAGTTCAGAAGCTAATAGAGTTCACTAGATTGTTGAAAAAATTCATGGAGAATAAAGAAGATTTTGAAAAGGCTATGCAATATGGTGGAGAAATCATTACTGATTTCATAAATCTTTTGAGGACATATCATCATGTGCAGAGTACTGCTATCGTTGCTCCAGCAGCTGCACCCCATAGACCTGGTCTACCTGCCCTAGCCTCAACTACCATTTAAGTCATCGAAGCCCTATCTCAGATCAGAGCAATTATTCATGACCAACCACAGACTAGATCTTCTACTTCTTCTTCATTGGATCATTCTATTTTTGAATGTCTACCATTACCATCTTTGTCTACCACATCTATTCCTTCTTCTACATCAGCACCGACTCCTGATGCTGATAAAGGAATGTAAAAATCCAATCCTTGAAGAGCCCAGTGACTACTTGTTTTTTGATGGGTTGTTTTTTTATTTCTATTGTATGATGTATTCTGAACGTTTTTAATGAAAAATGCATTGTTTCTCTCCATCCTCTCTGTTTAACTTTTTGATAATCCCAAAAGGTGGAGAAAAAGTAAAAGTATTTTATAGGTATTCTATTGTGATATGTTATTGTAGAATATGTTATTCTTTATGTTATTTTCTCAAACGTTTCATTTCATTTATAATTTGACTATATGATTTGTAATCATCAAAAAGGGAGATATTGTTGGAATCCTCATTTATTAATCATGTTTTAATGATAACAAATATCTATAATAATTACACATCATGTTTTAATGATTGCAAATCACAGTACCTTCAATTACTCTCATTATTATTTACAAATGTTATGCATGATCACAAATCTCACTTATTTATCAATCCTTTGTATTTATGTTTCAAGTTCTCTTACTTGATAATGGTTATTATTAATTAATATTCTTCATATTACTGTTTAATATTAAATAAAAATATTTGTCTAAGTATAATGACATCGTGAAGCTTGAAAAAGTAAGACAGACTGTGTGCAAGACACAATGACAGTCAAACAGACACCGTGAAAAGAAACCCTGAAGCAGACACAGTGAAGCCTAAGTCTCAGACACCATGATCAGTGAGACACCATGACCTCAATACACCATTAATGTATGCCTGACACCATGAAGGACACACCGTGAGAAAGACATCGTGAAGGTCATACCGTAAAGGACACACCGTGAGTCAGACACCGTGACTCAGACACTGTGACATGGAGACACCGTGACATGGAGACAGCATGATGGAGACACAGTGACGGAAATACCGGTTCTTGGAGACACCGTTTACATAATCACTGTGACACTGTTTCTTAACTTTTTTTCAATATTATTTAAATAATAGTAATGGTCATCTTAAATGTTTTTAATGCAATTAATGTTATTTAATGATAGTTTTTGGTCTGTCAAGAAACTGTACCTCGTACCTATGAAGAGGAAATCATACCTACTACCAGAGCTTATGGAATATAAAGAAGATTGATCTTCTTTAGAACAAGTAGAGACACAAGTGTTCAAACTAGACGAGAACATACATACACGCAAAAACTCAAGAAACACAAGTGCACTATACTGAACATAAGAACAATCCTGAACACAAAGATGCGATTGCATGATCATTAAAGAACAATTATGAGTGTAATACAACTCTACTTAAGAACAAAAGAAGAATCAAGGGAATATTCTTATGCATGAAGAACACAAGCTGATCCACGACACTATGTTTTTTACACTAAACCAGAAATGGACTCAGAAGCTATTCTACTGAATCCAACGATTCCAGAGCTGCACAACCAATCACTATATCTTTCTAAACATTCATACACTCTCTCTATGTGATCTATTATTTACTTTACATTAGTGTGTGTATCAGGTTTATTTTACACACACACTGTCTCATGTGGTGAATTGGAGGATATCACAATCCTCACACCAAAACTCCTTACTCTTGTTTACCCACGACAACTGTGGAAGAGGTTCTTGTGTGGACTAGTGTTTCTTTTTGTTTCCCATGAAGAACAGTGGTAGAGTTCCGTGAGTGGCCTAGACAGTCTTGTACTATTGTTAACCCCAATCCAAGGTGTGGTTCATATTTATAGAAATAAATTTGAGGGGACTCAGTCTCGACATGAGACTGAACCTCTTGGTTACATCTGCTATGAATTTTTAGTTTAAGATTAAAATATACAATATCTAATTTCTATTCCGATGCCTATTACATTGAAATACAAATCTATTTTTAAGTTACTTTTATAGTTAATCTAGGATGTGTTTGTAACTATTTTAAATTAGTAGGTTAGTTTCAAAAGCTAATTTAATCTTCTGATTAGATTAACTGAGAACTAATCAATCTTTGAGAACCTAACAGAACTTTTACAATTTTACAAATTCACTACAGTTTAACATGTTTTATAATTTGGGGGATTTTAATAGAAATTATTTGTAATAAATATTTTAATTGGTACTGAATTCACCCCCCTCTTGAGTGTCCACTCTGACCAACAATAATAATGTTAATCATTGATGTTTTGATTAACACAAGTGAAAGATTCAATTATCTTCTCCAATGTAACTACCCAATATTATATCATTACATATTAAACTATATTCTATTTTAGACTTGTTATAATGGTTAATAATAGTGAAACCAAATTTATCAATATTGGTAATTTATTTTAGGCTGATATTATATAGATATTAAATTTGAAAGATACAAGGGATGTTTTTAATATCAAACTCACATCAATCTTCACTGGAATGATTGATAGTGATGGTTATTTTAAATCCTTCAGTACTGTAAAATGGAATTTTACAATTTTTAACTATATAATAAAAACCTATAAAAACTTATTCATCTATTTACATTATAAAATAAAAATCCGTGTGGTAGTGGAATCCGTGTTGTCAAAAAAAATATTTCACATTAAAATATGGCATAAATTGATAGGTCACATGAATGTGAAAGGGATAAAAATACATTCTAAGAGTGAAATATTTCATTGAATTATTCTTTTTAATTGGGATATTTTTATTAATTTTAAAATAAAAATATATAATATCATTTGAGGTTTATTTTCCATCTGAAAAATCAAATATTTCAGATTTGATACTTGGATATTTCTGTATAATGAGTACTATGTTATTGGGAGGTATTATTTATTATGTAAATTTTATTGAAGATAGATCTATATTTTATAATAATTTTAATTTAAAATTGAATATTGAGTGAAATATAATTTCAAAGAGTTTCATTTTATTATTGATTGAAAAACAGAGTATCGTTGGAATGAAGGATAATATAGTGGTCTTTTTAAAAAATATGGTAATGATTTGACAGCATATTGATAAAATTATTATGAATTCAATTTCAACCTAATATTTAGGAAAGCAGGGAAACCCATATTTTAAAGGGGTTTATGTATTATTTCAAAAAAACATATAATTGATCTTATAATCCTTTCCCTACAAGTTCCACTAAACTATAATACACCTAGAAATTTTTTGTTAGGTAAATAAATACCATGAAAAATCATTAGTTTTTTTACTTGAAATCCATATATTAGAATTATAATGATATACTAGTAGATAACATTAGAAATGGGGGTTGAATAAGGGTAAACCATCATTGTACAACTTAATTTTCTTTTTCTTTTAAAATTTTTCCAACTCAATAGATCATGATCTAATGATTAGTAGAACATCCTCTCAACTCTTCTTCTGATGATTATTTAATAAAAATTTTCATTTATTATTAGATTTAACCTTTTTATCCATTTATTAATTAAACCATAAAAATATGTATTCCTTGTTGAAGATAATTAAATCATGCATACAATATATAATGATTTTACATAGTTAACCCACGGTATGGTATTTACTAAAATCAAATACCAACGATCTTCTACTGACGACCCAAAAATATTTTCCAAGGAATAAATTTGATATTTCATCAAGATTATTTCTATTTATTCTCATTAATATATATTATTATAACCATAAAATTAATTCTATTATTTTATTAAAAAAAGAGAATTTTTCATTTAAAAATGTATTACTTTTTTATTCTAATTAAATTGTTTTCCATGGGTTATATAGTTTTTTTTGAAAATTAAATTTATAAATATTATAATTTAATTTGATAAAATGAAAATTTTTTGGAATTTAAAAAATAAAAATTATCTAAAGTTGATTTTTATTATTTATCATAAAGGGTTGATGTTTAGGTTAATAAAACAAAATATCATGTTCTCAAATACCATAACTTTTCCTCTGGTTGAGAATTCAAAAGGTAAATTTTGTGTTTTGAATAGTTTTAATGTCACTTAAATATTTTTTTTATTAATAAATAATAAATATCCATGGATTCAATATTGTACATGATTATTTATAAAATAATTTTTATACATAAAAAATCATTTTTCCAAAAAATGATTTTCATTGTGTTCTACAAACTTATATTAAAAATAATTTTTACCATATATAGATTTTGAATATTTTAAAATGGTTTTAAAATTTTTAATCAGAATCATCAGACTAGGTTGTAAGTTCAATTATATTTTTATCCATCTATATAAGTTGACTAGGTAAAATTTTAGTCTCTATGATAAAGGATAAATTTGTTCAAGGGGTATTGAACTATAGAATAAGGCCTAAAATTACATAAAAACATTTCTAAATGTGATTGTTTTAATGTATTTATGAAAACCATTATACCATATTTAATATTGGGCTATTTTTGTTCCAATGTAATTGATTATTGTATTTATTATATATTATGAATACAAATATTTACAAGAGTTCCACTCCTCTCAATTAAATAAGGAGTCCCTCATCACATCACTTCTCCACATGCATTAAGATAATTTCCTAAAAAGACCTAAAAACACATCCCCAGATACATTTCCCAAGTTATTGAGGTTATTTTCTTCCCAGAACACAAATCTATGAAATCATAAGGAAGGTGTAAAGGAGGATATCCAAAGACAAAGTAATAGTCTTAACATAGTTCTTACAAGCTTATTTCTTAATATACCTCCCCCAAATATATTATGAACATAATGATATAATAAAAAAATTATCATTATTATTCTAGAAGGTTTTTATATTTATGTAATACTAATTATTTACCTTCCTTGTATCCATTGGAAAATTAAAACATCACTTGTGTTATGTGCGAACTACCGCCTTCATAAACAATGTATTTCAATTTTCATAACCACCTTATAAGAAAATGGAAAAATTAATTTAATGAATTAATGTGATTTTATAACGTGAATAAGTTTATTAAATGATAAATTTTTCATGCTATTAATAATGTTAATGACAAAAGGGTTATCATAACATTTAACTGCCTAAATTGGGTATACTGAGATACTATAAAAGTAATAAATTCTTACAATTCCATTTCATTTATCTTCTTCATCTACCTATTTTATAATCTATTTTATCACAAAAAAAAATATTTTTGAAACCATTAATATTAAAAATTTATATCATTACTATATAATAATAAATCCAAATTCATTTGTTTATTATAACATGTTCTTGTTTGGGCTGGTTTTACCATCAAAATGAATCATGTTATAATTTTTACGTGATGAATGATTAAGAAAACATTAATAGTTGTAATATTATATAATAATTATAATTTTAAGATAATATTAAGAATATATAACAGTGAAACATCTATCAAAACAATGGAATTAAAACTGAAAAAGTTTGGGTACTTTAAATTAAAAAAACATGCTTATTAAAGAATATTAACTTAAATGTTACATTATCCTAACTTATTAAACTCATTTTTTTGGAATTATATGAACCATATATCTTGAATCATATATAACCAATGAAACCATTGGACAATGAATTTTAACCATTACTTGGGATTCAAATCTATTTTAAGGATTATGAACCTAACAACCCCAACATGACCAATGTGAACTATAACAATTTAGTAAATTCATAAATAATTATAATAAATGAAATGAATGGATTAATAATAAAGGGATGAAATTGAAAAGGTATATAAAGATAAAAAATAATTAATATCTTTTTAGGGTAAAATTCATATGATGTGATTCGAGACAGGATATAATGATGTTTTCTATAAAGCCTCATTTTAAATGTTTCAATGTTTTCCATTAAAGTCATTATCTTTCATATTCATATTCCTTATGATTTCTCAAGAATGTTCTTATATATACTCTGATGATTTTTTACTGTCAATTTAAAATAAATTATAATTTCTTTACAATGTTTTGAAAATAAATCATTTGATATTTTCTATATTGGTTACTTTTGATGTTCTTTAAAAAAGTGTATAAATAATGGTATTTTACATTTCTCGCATAATTTTATTTTCCACCAAATCTATTTCATCATAGTTATTCATATAAATTTACAAATCCACATCGATTATAAAATAATATATTATTCCTTTTTTACAACGAATTTCTTATTTAATTTTTTTTTCAAAATAAAATGATATTTCATTATATTTTTTTAGATAACTAAAAGTATTTTTTCTTTTGAGATCACATTTTAGTTATTAAAATTTTTTAATTAAAATAAATGATTAATTTGGCATTTTTCATGTTACACAAGTTTTTAAATATATATGATGATAGATGGGCATGAAATATAGCTATCCAATTCATTGAGTAATGATTTAGTCTCTAGATATAAAGTTTTTGAAGTAACTGAAGAGGTTATTCCTATAGAAACGGTGATATAAAGGGTAATTAATATGATTTCCTAAGATACCTTCATGGTTTTATTCTTTTAGTAAGTTTTATTGATTTTCTATATCAAAGGTTAATTTCTTCAATGATTATGAGTTCAAAGATTATTATGTGACAAGGGAAATATTTTCATTGGTTTTCTTGTTTTTTGAATGGGAAAACAAGGTTTCATTATTTTTATATAACTTACTGAGATTTATGTGCCCATAACACATTTTAAAATGATTTTCTAGGATTTTAAGGATGTGTAAGAACAATGAAAATGTCATTTTTTTTTACGGAGACTTGTCTTGACCAAAGAATGTGTGTGAAAAATGAAACAAGAATGTTACCTTTAGAACCTATTAGTGGAAAAAATGTTCACAGTGTGGATGATTCAACATTAAAATGTAATGTAATTAAATCTTTTCTAACAATCTAAAATTAATAGTTCATGTGAATGTTTGGAAATTTATTTCTTATTGTAAATAATGTAATTTAGGGTTTTATTTATATACAATGTTATATTTGGTAATAATGTAGGGTTTGGATAACTTTAGAGGATATGATGTTGGTAGGGAAATACAACATAGGGTTACTATTCGATGGTCATATAATCATGAGAGAGTTTATTATCAATCTAACGATTTCCAAGATTCTTCATCTAATTTATGTATATTTTAGAATGGTTTTCCATAAAGGTAATACGAAAAATTTAGTATTAAGTAAATCATATGAAAATATCCTTCTGAATCAAGTATCTGAAATGGTTAGAGTTAGAGTTGATTAGTGTTTGAATATGTTAACTATTTTATTTTTGGCTACAAATATTTGAACCCATGTAAGAGATAAACCAAATTTTCTATGAAATAACATGTCAATAATAGATCATTTCATGAAAAAACATTATTATGCATTAAGGAGATCCTCAAAACTTGTGGTATAATAAGGAAGGATAAATTGTTTGGAGAAGATATTTTAATTTTGTGATTTTTCATTGTTTTAAGGTAACTCTTGTTGTTTTACATTTTTATGGTGAAGTTAATCAGTAGTGGTTTTAAATTAAAAAAATCTATAAGAGTAATGAAATTGAAAACAAGGAATGAATGTTGTTTAAGGGATTTTTTTTGAAAAATATTTTTCTGAAGGTAATTTACATAGAATGGAAAAAAATAGATTTGATAAAAATGGAAGTGGAATGAGTTACTAATTTTGATGAAAATTTTCCTTATTGGAATGATATTCACTAAATTTATTTTTTTATTATATGAGAATAATTAATAGGTTTTACATAGGTTTGAAACCAAGATTATAAAAATTATTTTCTTCCTATGAATTTTAATGTTATGAGGAAATTTTTTGATGTAAAGATAATTTTGAGATGGAATTTGTATGTTCTTATGAATCCCATGATATCAATAATAATAAATGAACAATTTGGAAAAAAAATAGCGAAACAACCTACAGGGAAATTTGAATGTAGGCCCCTAAAATATTCCAATGATGGTAAAAATAATTTTAAGGGATATCAAACATGATCATGGAAGTGTTACCAGTGTGGAATGTTCATTGAATTGGATCATCACCTAAAACAAAAGAGTATTTATTATACCAATAACCAAAAATTAGGTGGTAAATAAGTAGTAAAATGTTTTAATTTCAATATATTAGTCCACTATAAAAATATGTGTCTAATGGTATTTACGCAATATGGTAATAATTATAATTGATATGAGAAAGGTGTGGAAAATCTATTTTTTTCTACTATGGATGATGTTTGAAAATTAAATGATGTTGGGACATGTATATATTTTTTTATTCAAACTATGCAATACATTATTTGATTTGGGATATACACATTCTTTTATTTTTAGGATATTTTAATGTAAAATAGTAATTATCTCCACAAGAATTTGAAATAAAACATTAGAAAATAAATCTTATTGCAGTAATAAATATAACAAGGATGTATATAAATCTTTATATAGTAATAATTAGAATAGTTTTTCTTGGACATATTTTTCTCTTTTCCATAGCATAGTTTGATATTATTTAGGTCATGTATTACATTTGAGTTATCATTCTATAAGATATTTTGTAAAGAAAAATATGCTATACTCAATATCCACAAGTAAGTTTCACTTTTTATATACAAATGAGATCATATGTATGATAACATATCATGATGGTAAGAATTTGATTGAAGATGAGGGTGAAATCAATCTTTTATATATCATTGAAAAAAATTAATAATTTAGATTAATTATGTGCCTATGGTATACGTTTTTTTGGATATAATTCATGATGATCAAACTGGTTATAGTTTTTAACGAGATGTCAAAATAACCACTGAATTAGATTATGATGTTCTGAAAACTTCAATACCTCCATATCGAATATATTTAGAGAATTTATTTTAGTTGAAAAATAAAATAAATGAATTAATTTATGAGGGCTTTATTAAAACTTTCACTTCACCTTGGGGAGATCCTATTTTGTTTGTTAAAATAAAATATTGTCTTATGAGGAATTACATTGATTATAGAGCATTGAATTACATTAATATTGAGAACGTTTATTTGTTTCCTCACATCGATGAATTCTTTGGTCAGTTACAGGGTGATCAATATTTTTCAATGATTTCCTCAGTTCTATATATCATTTTTTGATGGTAATGGAAGAATACATTTCATGGGAAACATTTTAAACTAAATAATGTTATTATGAGTTTTTTAATATTTTATTTGTCTTAACTAATGTACCCATTGTATTTATGGATAAAATTAATTGAGCTTTAAGTGAGTATGTGGATAATTGTTTGGTGGTATTAATTGAATAAATTATGGTATATTTTAAAAGTTATGAGGATAATGATAAAAATATAAGTATTTTTATTTATATCCTCAATGAAGACTCATTTTATGGAAAATTTAGTAAATGAAAATTTTAGTTTTGTTATATTTCATTAATTTGGAATACTATAACTAATGATGGTTTAACATTTGAACATTATAAATCTAAACTAGAAGAGGAATGGAAAATACATAATAATTACTAGATATTTGAAGTTTTTATAGACAAGTAGTTTACAGCCAATGCTTTTTTGAAAACCGTTATCAATTAGCTAACCTACTAACCAAGTTAACTTGAATGGGATTTAGATTCATTTGGAAAATGTAATTTGATTATTCTTTTCAATAAATAATAATAAGATTGATCAATTCTCTAATTTTGAACATGCCAACAAGAAATATGAATTTTTTTTTATATTGAATATTTTTAATTGGAATTGGTAGTGTATTGATGTAAAATTATTGGGTAAAAACATATGCATCATGAAATTGGAAACTCCATGAGAAAAATTAACCAATGAATTATCTTTATCCTACAAGAATATTTTTTTCATTAAAAATTTAGATTAATGATTTATATGCGTAGAAATTTGATATATATATGAATCATAAATATTTAATGTATAGATTCACTCAAAAAAATATGAACATGAGACAGAGAATGTGTCTTTAACTAATAAAGGATTATGATAGAATGATTCACTACCATCTAGGTAAATCTTAAAAGGTATAAGATTCTTTGAGTCAACAAGATTACACATAATTAACCATGGAATCTTTAGATGATGATCTTATAGTTAATGATTTAATATAACTAGAACCATATGATTGTATATGAAATCCCATTTTATTTTGGATCAAGTATCAATATAATTATCCTTATCAGAAATAATTATGCTTCATAAAAAGGAAGACAATTGTCTGTAAATAAAGAATAAATTGAGGAAGGGTGGAAAGATTACTGAGTTTAAAACTGACAATGAAAATTTCATAAGATATTGAAAGAGTTTATATATACTGGTTGTCTTTCAATTAAAAAAGTAATTATATAGTGAGGGTAATATCTCTATATATTATATTCATCCTTGTAGCACTATGATTTACATTGATATATGGGAATTTTATGTGCTGGATGGAATGAGGAAATGTAATATGGATTGTACATTGAAATGTTTCACCTATCAATGGCATAAAGCATAATTAAAACAACTGAAGGTGATGCTTCATCCATTTTCAATTACAAAGAGAAAATGGGACATATATCCATGGATATTGTGGTGGGATTTCAAAATACATCTTGAGGTAATAGTGAAATATGAGTTATCTTTCAACAAAACATGTTTATTTTCTTCTTATCTGGGATTATAAGAATTTATATTAGTTCTCTCAAATCCATCTTAATAAATATCCATGTTACTTAGAGTTACTATTTTTATTATATATGATCATGATACAAGGTTTACATCTAATTGTATTACGTGACATCAGAAGTAATTCGGTATTGAATAAGTTTTAGTATGTCTTTTCATCATCAATCTGATGGAAAATCTAAGAATATAATTCAAACATTAAGGGATATTCTTCAAAAATTCTCATTTCATTATCAGGTAGGTTAGGATCTATAATACCCTAATATTTTAAAATAATACTATGTTTAATATTGTATAGGACATACAAAATTTAACATAAACGATCCATAAAATATGACCATAATAACATAATTACTGAATTTGAAAGTATGAATAATTATAACTACTCTATGAAAAAAATATAATAGTCCTAATAAATAACAATTTATTTATTAATACTTATGAAATAGGAACTCAATTTTTAGTAAGGCCATTAGAAGCTTAAAAAATAAATTATCATTAAAAATGTATTTTATTGCATTTTGTACACAGTTATTATAAGTTAATTTCAAACAGTATTAAAATAATTATTTGATAAAAAGCATTAATTTTTTAAATTAGTATATAAACATTATATTTGGGTGAATTATTTGTATTTTTTTTTTCAAAAGATTGATTTTTTTTTTCTGGTTTGTAGTGAACAATACCGATTTTATGTCAAACTATCATCACTTTTATACGTATTTAAAAAGACCGACATTTTTAATTGAATTTGTAATTTTATTATTTTTTGATAGACATATTCCAATTAATTTCATTATAATATACATTGGGCATAATTTTGGTATAAAAATATTTTAATACATAAAATTTTATTTTTATAGATTCCTTTTTTCATCACATTTCACTAGTTTATTTTATATGTAATTTATACCACTTATAGTTTTTGAATTTGATAAAATATATTCCGTATTTTGAATCATGATGTTCACATTTGGTAAATAGGTCCCTTTTATTTTTGGTGATTATTAATACTAACCTTGGTATAAATGGTGTCACCTATGTAAAGGTAAAAAAGTAAAACAAGATTAAAAATATGTGACACGAATTAAAAAGAACCCTAGAATATCCCACACTTTACACAAATATGTTCAATCTTTATGATTTTTTGAACTATATACAAAAATTAAGGTTGAGCCTATTCATATGATGAAAAATGTGTTTAGAGGTATATGAGGGCTTAGTGGAGACTGTTTGTGGTGGACTGTTGTTGCATGAAGCATTGGAGATGTTTCAGTTCTACTAGCTAGACAGAAAAATCCAACATATATGTAGTGGAATTATAGAATCATGGAAAATCAACATAGAGCCCACTGGATAGAATATGGAACACACTAGCCAACTGATTGGGCTCTAGGTCGAGTAGTGGTTCTAGAGTACACCAATGGCTAGCCTGTGGTGTCAGGTTGGGTTGGAATTAAGTTGGGAAATATCATATTTGGCCCCTTGAAACCCCCATTTGATCTTCTTAATCCCCTATTTTAAACATGACATGAGATTTATGATTGAAAAGGGTTTCACAAGGCTTTATTGGCTTCTAGAACTCTTTTACATGGTGCCATAATCCATTAATCAATATAGACAACCTTAATAAATGAGTTCTGCTCAGTTTTGGTAGATTACACTAATTTTCCTATTGGATATTTTTCTAGAATACTTTATGTAGAGGATCAATCATTTTCTATAGGGGATGAAGGTATGGAATGTTGATTTGGGAATTTGATTTCATGGTTTATTCCCCATTTCTTGAGGTATGTGGTCTAAAATAACTCCCCATGGTGTGATTTGTATCTATATTATGTCCAACCAATATGATCAAGATGGAATTACATGTTCATGTGCTATATTAGTCTTAATCCACTAGTTTATCCTGATTACTAATTCTTATTCCTCCCACAGACCCATTTGGGTCTTATGGCGATTGAGATCAGGACTTGTGGTCACCCAAGAGGTGTACCAACCTTTGACCATGGATTAGAAACTCATAATTATTCCATTTAATTGTAAAATTAAATTTAGGAAATCTTTATGTTTTGGATTAAATTGTAATTTTGTAATTCAATAGGATGAAAAATAATTTAAATGTATCATTTGTATGTAATTTTTTATGGGAATAAAGGTTTGAGGAATGATGACTTAATAAAATATGAATCAATAAATGTATTTGTTCTATATGAGAATCAGGATTTTTATACTTTTGTTTTCAATTGATAACAAAGATGTTTTCAAATATATTGTGATTTTATATGGTTTTCAATTTCATGGTTATCATGCGAGGACACATTTGGGATTGATTCCTGAGGTTGATATTCATGCTAGTGTGATACAAGAGGGTGCGTATCATAGATATACGATTGTGGAGGATGAGATGTATGGATGCATGATGCCAATAGATAAAGGGCTAGGTTTATTGAGACTTGATGTTGAGGTGCATAATTAATGGATGTTTGATGTGGTGATGATTGATTCTTAGTGTATGAGGACATTACATATGTATGTGATGCCTAAGGGTGAGAGTGGAAAAAGAAAATAACCTTACATTATTTTTATTTTCATTATGGGGATGTTGTTGTAACATCCAATATCATGTCAAGGTAGTCTTGGGATAACCTTCGGTGTTATCCAAGAGCTCAAGGGTCAGCGGTTATTCATAGATATTTTTATTACATTATGAATTAAGGAACATGTTGTCATTATGTTGCATGAAATGTTATTTTTTTATTTTTTTAAACATTATGGGTTTCTTCCTTCTATTTTTTACTCACACCTTATTCGGGTCACTACAATGTACCCAGGCAGTCTACATAGATATAGATCAGGAAAAGGAAAAGGGGCTTTGATCATGATTGTTTATTAATTTATTATTGGTTTTGAGCTTAGATAGGGGATAGATCATGGGGTTCATATTGATGATGGGATCCTATAAAAAAGTCTTTCCTTTAATATTTTTCTTTTATGACATTCATCATGACATTCAGGTGACATAAATTATGAAACAACATAGTTTATATTGTTTTCATTGATTTGGAATTTTCATGCTTATATACAGGAGATATTTTATATTTATTTAAAGATGGATGAGAAATTTTCTGGGATGAAAACATTATTTTATTAAACAAAAACTATGTTACAAAAGTAAGAAATCCTGCCTTTTACAGCAATATATTTGCAACAAAGTAAAAAATCATTTGGTAAGTCAGTAGAGAAAATTATGTCCTTAAAATACACACCATTAATTTAAAGACTATCATACAAGAAGTAGACTTATAGGAATGATTGTGTGATCTGTAGTTCATGTTAGTAATAATATCCAAGAATCATATCAACATAGAATCCATTTTCCATAAAATATTAATATAATCATTTCTGATAGACTTTATGATGTAGTATAGTCCCATTCTAGCCACAGATTGTTATAAACTCATTTCCTTTCGATTTTAACAATTTTGGGAATGATAATAATTTTGGCATCATGAGATGATCGAGCTCCACATGGTTTATAGAGACATCCCATGACATTTCCATTATGATTTCTGAAGACTACTCTAATGACCACATGTCAAAGATTCCCTCTTGATGTGCCAGCTAGGTTTCATTTTGTAAGAGTTGGTGTCCTATAATAAACTGTTTTAACTATTATTTCCTTGATAATTAATCTATTATTACATATTGTTCATTGTTCTACATAGCAATGATGTAATAATTTCCTAGAGTTTTTGTAGCATTGATAAGGTCATGGAAGTTCCCCGCTATGATGGGAACCTTGAAATTCTATAACAACTTTCATATATATAGTTATGTAGTTGGATGACATACTATGATGGGACACATAACATGAATACAGTCAGGTGGGAGTACTCATAAGCAGATAATACTTCATCTCATTAATTTCTCACTTGGTAATCTCCAAGACAAGAGATTATGAGAACATAACCGCTAGTTGGAATTCTACATGATTTATGGTCATCAGATATTTCTATATTCAAGCATGTTTATTGATCCTAAGATGTTAATATTATCATTAATATGTGTCACAACTCGCACACTTTGATTTATTGATGTAAACTGTCACGTAGGCAGTTGGGGGGAAGTAGGGTAAGGTGGGTGCGTCACGAGTGCATGTTATTAATGGATAAGTATATGATGGATTTGTCTGTTCCATTAATGGAAGTTGATATCTCAGACCTTTGATTGTAATAGAACCATCGTATGAAATTCCATGGCCATCGTGTAATGAAAAATTTATTTCTAGTAGTCAAATAATTATTTATCAAGCATAAAAGTTGATTACAATATCTTTAAACCTTCTTGATGAGATATTGAGAAAAAGAGATTATATTACCCAATGATCGTCCTTATATAGATGTCATTGTTGCGAATTTACATTCTTTCTCTTGGGTTCTTGGACTCGTTGATGGACAGTACTCTTGGACTTTAGGAAAGGTTTCCAAATGCCAATGAGAAAGAATCCTAGAGGGTCACAAACACTATGTGTTTTTGTGTTTGTGGATAAATTTATTTGAATTTAATTAATTAAATACATATTATTCTCAAGACAATGTAATAACTTTATTCTTGTTAAAATGATCGCATAAATTTAATAAAATATATTTATTTCATTTATTGAACAATTAATCAATATTTATTTACTTGTTTGTAAATAAAATATATATTTAAGAGAATAATTAATTAATTAATTTATTTAGGTGTTCAATACATGGAAGTGGAGTTAGAACATCCACGGTCATTCCTGTTGTAATATAATTATTTGCAAGATGGTAAATAATTATTTAACTAGTTGGAAGGTGTTAAAATAATAATGACACTGATATTATGTTGTGACGCCGAATTTTATTTTATTATTCATTTTTTCTCAAGTTGGCGCACCATGAATAATGACATGGTATTTTTATTATGAGAATGGGTTTTGTTTATGTTCAAGAATGTATTTAATCGTTTCTATGAAATTAATTATTGTAACTGAAATACCATGTATATAAATAGGCAAGTAGTCCTATTGTGCCATAAAGAACACCACACACATGGCCAATTGAGAATTGTTGAGCCAAACAATTTCTCTCTTGAATCATCTTCTCTCACCTCTCAACAACAAGAGAGATTCTTCAAGGACAAAGAATAACCGATCATGAACGACCGACAGAAGATACTCACTTTGATGCGCTAGTACCAGGATAGTGAGCGGTGTCGATCAGAGGCCATTGGAGCACATGTGGATCGCTGCCAGAGGGATTCTAGTTTGGATCCTTACCAACACAATGAGATAATTTAGAAGGGTCATTCCCGATGAACAACATCATAATTGAAGAAAAATACCAAAGACCTGATTATTTCTTTGCGAAATTAATTAAATTATTTATAAATATGTTGTGAAAGATCCTTTCTAAAGGTTTCGGGCCGCTATCTTCTTTATTTAAGTATTTTTTTTATATTCCATGGAGACTGACATTCATCGTCATATTGATCCTAGAATAATCATTGATCATCATAAAAATCAATGTTGGGTGACGTCCTAACCAT
This sequence comes from Viscum album, assembly GCA_963277665.1. Lineage (NCBI taxonomy): Eukaryota > Viridiplantae > Streptophyta > Magnoliopsida > Santalales > Viscaceae > Viscum > Viscum album. The sequence goes on along the minus strand of OY728162.1, from coordinate 1,366,907,502 downwards.
GCTTCTGCTATGCCTAGAACCATCAAGTGGTATCAGAGGGAGTACATCACAGTTTATAATTATTTAAATATTAATTTGATGACTTATGAATTTAATAATTAAGTTGATACAATTCAAGTTAATAGTTCTGCAAATCTAAATCTAGAGATCTATTCATCATCATTTGTTTCCTTTTCACCTTAAAAAACAATCATTTATTTTAATTTTCATTAAAATAAAATAAAGGGTCCCATATGGCGGTGCCAAATCATCCAGGCTGTACAACACCAGAACGCGTGATGTGTATTCGGAAGTACACTCCGTGTAGTCAAGATTCATTACATCAGACCGGTCCGCTAAACCAAGCCTTGTTTTAAAGTCTTTCTAAGTATTAAATGACTCAGTTTGTTGACCTGGAACAGGTGGCACATGGTTTCCAGATTACTTTCCATGTGGCCCAAATTGACACAATGTGTAGTCCCTTCAGGTTAGGGGTTGGACCATGTACCCCATACATGGCTAGCCTGGCTAGAGACCATGTAATGAAGAACTATACGGTGTGTGGCCAACTGGACACACCGTGTACTCCGAGTATTTCCAAAGTACACTCACACATCGTTTCCCCAGGCATGTACTTCGGATGGATGGTGAACAATAGTACACGCCATGTAGTTTGAACTAAGCATTGTGTACTCATCCTAATTACACTGATTTACTAATATTTATTATTATATTATACAAAACCTTGAGACGTGTACCATCATGTGGGAGTAATGTAGAATCACAACACGTCATAGGTGTTATATATATAAATGTGTGTGTTTAATTTAATATTTGTGTAATTTTCAATTCTAATCATTTGGTAGTTATGAATAAAAATTCACTTGGTTTCCTCCAATGTACAAGTTACATACAAAGATAATTTGAAATGATTTTTTTTAAATTATGATGGTTGACAATCTCAAGGAAATTCATAAAATGATTTAAGAAAAAAGGATTTGTTAATTAAAGATAACAATTAATTTATTCAAGCATGATTTATCTTAAAATAGAATAGTTAATGAATTGAATGATAATATTATTTATACTTAACTATTGTTGCATGTATGGATGATCACGAGATAGGCCAAGACCTTCGTATGTGGATGGTTTCTTTTAATTTATTTATTTGAATTAAATATTTTGGCTTACGATCCTTCTCCTCATTAAAATGTAGGGCATACGTGCCCGAGGTTTCTATTATGTAAAACCCCCTTTTACCCCTCACCTACATGTGAGTTAAAAAAGGGGAATATGTAAAGGATGGAACCCCATAGATAGAGGAGGCAGTTCAAGAAAGAGTATAAATAAAACCAAACCAAGAGATACTTATGTGGACAGGAGGAAGCTGAAAACATGAACCAAAATGGTTGAAGGTATTCCTCCCCTCAGCCAGGGTTAGTTTCTCAACTTCTAGATAAAATAACCATTTGAAAATCTCATGATCACGCCATCTACATTATTTTATTTCTGTCATTTTCATTTTTTTATCATTATGGATGTGTTGTTATAATCACATAATTAATGAATTCAACAATCATGCTAGATGGAACTAAAATAAATGAGACTTATGTGTAAATATTATCAAAACATAGTTAATCACATAGGGAAGTTCCAATTAATATTAACAAGCATGTGATAATAATAAATTCACACATAAGAGATAAAAATCCATAAAATAAAATATTATGTTAGAATAAGACTTCCATGAATTGACTAAGGGAAAAATCAATAAAACTTTGTGTGTGACTAACCCTTGTTGGGAAACTTAATTTTATTCATTAATCCCTTATGAAAGGTTTCAGGGTGACTTAAATATATTACATCAATAGTAGTATCCCTTTCTTGACATGGTGTAATATTGGAGGAAATAGTTGAGGAAATCACATGCCATGATTTTAGGATTGGGGACTCCACTTAACAGACCGAGGAATTTGCATGCCCACAGTTGGAAAAGGCATGCCTACTTAAATACCTTCTAATAGATTGACCAACCCTTTTGGGGTTATGTGAAGGGGAATATGGATCCTTTCCACTATAATGTCATAGAATCTAGAAATTCTAAGTTCAATGGTGAGGGACATTGGGACTTGATAAAAAAGTGGGAGACTTAATAAAATTTATTAATTTTCATAAAATGTAATCAAGAAAGTACTAATGATATGATCATTTAATTGTAGAATAAAAATGAAAAGCTCATCAATCACACATTCCCTATGTTAAATTCGAGACAATGAAAACATCCTCATCGGCAGTAACTTCATGGAATGGTTTATATAACTTCAGGTTATCACATGCAATTAATGAAACTCTTACATTCTAGAGTAAGTGTAGAGACCCGTATCTTGATGTACATGGACATTACATTACATTTTCGGAATACTTAGTACATAACAAAAACACACACTAAAGGATCGTAATAGTTTAGTGTCTTTGGAAACTCGGAACGTAATCTTCTAATCGTGGTGAAAGATCTTCAATATCTCCCATAAAGGTCATCCCTTTTTTTTACCTAAAACCTTTCTTTATATCCTGGGGAAAAGAAAACATAAAAGGGTGAGCTCAAATGCTCAGTAAGGGTAAACAAAATAAATATCAATCACATCATATATATAAGAACATAGCTTTTGGAAATCTTAACCTGCAAAAAAGCTCATAATATCATAACATGGGATAAATCATAGAAGTGAAATGTAATCCCAATAATCATAACTTAAAACATGAAACTTTGTGGCATACACACATAATCATAGATAATCATTTCTTGTTAGTCAAGACTCAATGCCAAGACTATCTTAGTGGACAAAGTCCCTTTCTGAATCGAGTAACTCTCGTTTCAGTCCTATTTCACTGAACCGGTATAACCTACCATTTCAGCCATGTCTATCTCATGAGATATAAAATCTTTACCCAATGCATTGGAGGGAGATATAGGTCCCACCCATCTCATAATGATACCATTCTTATGTGTGCCACAAAATCATAAATCATACATCATTTCATAACCCATGTAATAAAAATGGGATTCTTAAAACAACATGACATCATAAAACCATTCATATAAGATAAAGGAATTCATAAACATAATTCCATCACAACATAGTCAAATCAATGTAAAAATATGGATAGAAACAGAACCCTTTATTATCTTAGATGGAAAATAATTTTGATAAAACACTTGAAATGAATTCTTGAGGAAAATATCCTTTCTTCTTCAAAATCAATTTCTTTTCACAAAACATCATGCAATTTTAAAAGAAAGAGATTTTATTAAAAATAGTCATGAAATCTTTTGGAGGAAGCTTCATGAAAATAAGGCTTTATAAAACCGTAAAAATCCGTTCATGCCGTTTAAGTTAAAAAAAAAATTCTTCGTACTTTTGTCGGAAAAGTCAAAAAGTAACTCGTATGAAAAAGAGACAAAAGATTCCTTTCATATTATTTACTAAAAACTCACCGAAGAGTAAAATTGGATTTAAAATATTGTAAGTGGATGGAAATAATATTACATATTGGTGAAACATGGATGTGAATGATAAAATACACCCCAGAAAATACTTACGAATAAACAATCTCGGATAAAAATGAGATTGTGATATTTCCATTACCTTAGGTCCGACTTGCTTTGTAAGTGTCCGAACCTCCTGTATAATGATTTAAATCATGTTATTGACTTATTACAGAATCATATTCATTGTTATGATATCATATATGGTTCACTTATTACATTATATTACCCGTTCTTTTGTAAATTCCATGTTAAAGAAGCGTTTTGGGTAAAATCGTTTCATTTATCGTAGGTGTTTTGACATGTTGTTATTGACATCATTATTACTTATATCATGATTTACTTACTTCCAGAATATAAAATATGATTTATATATCATATATATTCAGTATATATATATATATAATAGGTAGATAAATAAAATGAAAAACACCGTTCATGGAGACGGTAGTCCGTACGTACGCATGAACGTTGTTTTCCTTTCCTTATTGTCTTGAATGGAAGTAAGTTGATGACATACATATATATATATACATAAATCCAGTAGCTTTATAATGTCATATATTTCATTATTATTTCTTATATATACTTTATAATCATTCTTAAATAGTTAACATGGAGAATGAATCTCATCGCGTCGTGGAGACGGTAGTCCGTACGTACGCACGAGCGATGATATCATTTCTATAAATATTGAATTGAATTGGAGTGGATTATACAATATATCAAAATCAATATGATGTTGTAATAACTATGTATATTTATTATTTACACCATTATACCCATCCATGTAAGGTGGTGGTGGAAAATAGATTACACCACGGCGTGGAGACGGTATTCCGTACGTACGCACGCGCGGTGATTTCTTTTTCCGTAGGATGGATAGATGGTGAAATAGGGTTGTTTCATACTTATAATAACATATCAGTATATGAGTGATACTGATGCTATTACTTTATAATGAAACAACCTAAGAAGAAGAAGTGGAAGAAGAAATAAAGATGAAAGAATTGGTAACGGTAATTACCTCTTCTTTGAAGTGCCTCTTTGAGACCTCCTCTTACGGCACTAGAATTGGTCTTTGAGGAAGACCAGAACCTCTAGGATGTTTCTAGGGAAGTGGAGAAGAGATTTTGGCAGGGGTTGGCCGAGCTTGAGTGCTCAAATTGGTGTGAGGAGGAGGGGGAGGAGGTGTCCTTTTATAGGGGAGGAGAGGGGCACCTTAGGAATATCTCAAAATATTATTTTATATTAAAGTAAAAATCGGTTTATAATGGTTACAAAGGGTCTTATTTCGAAGCTAAAGTGGGGATGGGTCGAAATCCTATCAACCAATAGAATTTATACAAGTTTAGGATATTATTTTAACCTTATCAATTAGATTTAACTCTAAGTTAAATAATTTAACTTTTACCATGTCTTTTTGTTTTCTTTCACTATATGGTTAATACACTTACTATAACATTCCAAACGAACCCCAAATTGTTTATTATTAATATATATATCCTTATCTAAGTCATTTGGCCGAACCTTAGATTTTTAGGAATACAATAACAATTAATAATATAATATTTTATTTAAAAACTATTTTGTGTCAATTTTGACACTATTTGATATATGATTTTTGTGAAAGTCATAACAGAATTAAATGTTCGAACTAAGTTGATTAAATCAACATTAATATATCATAGTAACCTAGAAAATTAGTGGAATTCATAAAAAATCTCAAATTACATTTATTTTGGTGTTTATAACATCAATTATGTCAATATTTCATTAATAAGATAATTACTGCATCATCGTTGTGTCATAAATAAATTAAATTATATGATGTCTAAAAATTACAAATAAAATACCATCATGTATGAAATCGTTTTATCTTTCTAATGCATATTTACAATCGAATTTATCTTATGTATAACCCCATATTAAAAATGATTTACTTATTAAACATTGATTTTAACTATTTTAACCTTTCTTTAAATAAATTAATAATAAATGTCCTAATCTTATCCAAGTGGGCCTAAATGGTCATATTTTATTCCTAAGTTTGTTTTTGGTCGAATTACACTTGTCCAATATAATTAGGACATGTGTTAGGGTAATAGTAATATCATATTTACCCTTAGTTACCCTATTTACTATTAACCTCGGTAAAAAAAAGTAAAAAGTTACTATTCACCAAAAATTATTTTCATCTCATTGAACCACATTTTAGTCCTTGATATTAACCGTGTCTCTCGGATTTTCTAAATTCCATTCACAGAATGGGTAAAATTAAGTTTTATGCAAAATTCAGTTTTTAACCTACCACTTAGTGGTTTCACTATTCATCAAAAATTGAAAGTTTTCAGAAAAATGCCAAAATTTCATCCTAAGCTATATTTCATATTCCGAATTCAAAAATGAAGTCTATTTTACCAAATTCATAACATAGAAGTTGAATTAATTAATTTTATAATTAAATCCCGCTATTAAAACAAATAGCGTGTTTTTACGAAACAATATCTATCAAAAGATTGACACTTGTTTATGTCTGGTTTAAATGTGAAATTATGTCCAATGACCAACATTGTATTAAATTGTAAAAATATATTCTAAATATACTTTAAAACCACTCAAATTAATAATTTATCACTATTAATTATTTCGATTAAAAAATTTGTTTTTAATTATAATTTAGTAATTTTCACTATTCACCAGAATATGAAAGTTATCCGAAATGTACCAAAATTTCACCTTAGGCTAAATTCGATACTCCGAATCCAAAAATGAAATCCATTTTGAAAAATAAAATTTACAAAATTTCAAAAAGTGGTTATTACTATTCATAACGGCTAGTTTTAATAGCATATCGCTGTTTAGTGAAACTCGTTATTGCGTACTACACACACTATCGAGGAAGGTTGCGATTGCGTGTAATGCAAGGCAAGTCAAGGATGTGTGTTGTGCAAGCTCCTTTTGGTGTAGCGTACAACACAAGACATTAATAAAATTAAAAAGAATATTTTTCATAAAATCTTGGGCTGTTACATTCTACCCCCCTTAAAATGAATTTCGCCCTCGAAATTCATCGGGGTTATAAATGGTTTTCTATTCGAAAGTTTCCCACATCGTAAAAAGGAATACCAAAACTTGTATTTAAAAATTAATGTATGAAATGTAACGATTACCCAAATAAACTAATTGTTGGGTTTCCACATAGGTAAAAATATGGATATGGAAGAAAAATATAACCATCATGTTCTGATGGAGAGTGGTAGAGAACATGGCTATGGAAAAGCCAAAAATCACAAATCCATAAATTTGTGATAAGGTACCATCTGATTCCTCAGGTATAAGATCACTAGGACAACATTTTTGGTTTTCAAGATCGTTTCCCCAAAGTTGAAAATTTGAATTAGAATAAATACTTACTTTATTTTGGTACAATATCACTGTTGTTCGTGCCTTGAACAATTTCCACTTCATCTCTTAAATAAATGAAGTTGAATTTGTTATTCATGAAGTGTTAGCAGATCATGTGATAGAATGATGGGTCATTCCATCTGTCTCAAACAAAAGGTTAGAAAAAATTATATGCATAAGTTGATCTATAGTGAGATTAATCATATATGGTTCCTAAAATGGGCTTATACTTCATATATCATACTGCTTAATATAATAACACTAGTTTCTACTAAACAGGGACTTCCTGTAGGTCAGTGGTAGGCGATAAAGGCCAGTCGCACTTCGGTTGTGGGTTCGATTCCCACAGCCTTGTCCGAAGCGATGGGCTGTCGCCCGTCCTGCAGGTTGTCCTTTTTCCAAAACTATATTACTATAACATCCCATCAATAATATCGAAAAAAAAATTCTATCCTTAAACAATACTAACTTACGTCCAACACAATCCATTCCAATCTTTAGGCTTATCCATAATACTGCAGTCCACTCTCATAACATAGTGAAAACAATTACCAGAGATTTAATATCATCGTTGATCCCCATATATCATAAGATATGTTTTGTTGGTCACATTCCAAACATTCAAAGTCCTTAATCATGTATACTCTTGAATACCCATTGAACCATAGTGAAAACTTGAATGCAGTTAAAAGTTAACACTTTACACATACCAAAATCCTCAAAATTATTTATACTCAAACCATGATATCACTTAGTCCTTATATCAATCATGAGCTCATGAATACAATCAAACATCTCATTATCTTCTTATCCTTTCATTATGCACTTATCATCTACTTTCCAAAATATTTGAATCACTTTTCATGGTTATTGGTACCTTAAAATTATTGAAAACCACAATAGACCAATACTTAAATTTTTCAATACACCATAAAAGTACCTCAACAACATTATTCTTGAATACCAAAACACTTCAGTCCATCCACATCAATGATTATCCTGGAATAAGTCCTTCCTTGATTTAGAAGTAACTTTTTAGGTCAGGGCATTGAGTTGGGTAATGCCCATGTTCTCCACAAATAAGACATTGAACTCCATAACAGTCTGTCACTCTATGACCCTTTTCTCCACACAGATAACATCGGTCCCTCCATTTGAGGTATTCCTCAAGGTTCTTCTTCCCTTCTTTAGAAATCTCAATCTTCCTTTCTTTATGCTCCTCAACATGCGAACATGCATAATAGTCTATCTTCCTCTTCTTTGAAGAATTAGGCATACCAATAAATTTCACCTTGTTAATCATATATCGCGATGATTGATTCGGCGTAATCACAACATCTTTCTCTCTAGGCATTACATAGTTTTGATGCTCATAGTCACCAATTTGTCCATTGGATTCAATGTTAACTGAATTCCTTTTGGTTCCCTCCATTAACTAAAACACAAAAATAATTTTGTGAGAATCAAAAATCATGCTAGAGAAAACAACATAGTAAAGGGAAAGTATCCTCAATACCTATCTTCTTAGGTTTAATCTAATATCATTACCATAGTTCTCGGAATATATCCTATACGTATACTTATCCTTAGGGACATCCCTAGACATACCTTAGAAATATCTGTAGGAATCTCACTAACGTTTTCGCATCCTAGTTTCCAAAGGTTGACTAAACCTTTCCTCTGATACCAACTGTAGAGACCCGTATCTTGATGTACATGGACATTACATTACATTTGCGGAATACTTAGTACATAACAAAAACACACACTAAAGGATCGTAATAGTTTAGTGTCTTTGGAAACTCGGAACGTAATCTTCTAATCGTGGTGAAAGATCTTCAATATCTCCCATAAAGGTCATCCCTTTTTTTACCTAAAACCTTTCTTTATATCCTGGGGAAAAGAAAACATAAAAGGGTGAGCTCAAATGCTCAGTAAGGGTAAACAAAAGAAATATCAATCACATCATATATATAAGAACATAGCTTTTGGAAATCTTAACCTGCAAAAAAGCTCATAATATCATAACATGGGATAAATCATAGAAGTGAAATGTAATCCCAATAATCATAACTTAAAACATGAAACTTTGTGGCATACACACATAATCATAGAGAATCATTTCTTGTTAGTCAAGACTCAATGCCAAGACTATCTTAGTGGACAAAGTCCCTTTCTGAATCGAGTAACTCTCGTTTCAGTCCTATTTCACTGAACCGGTATATCCTACCATTTCAGCCATGTCTATCTCATGAGATATAAAATCTTTACCCAATTCATTGGAGGGAGATATAGGTCCCACCCATCTCATAATGATACCATTCTTATGTGTGCCACAAAATCATAAATCATACATCATTTCATAACCCATGTAATAAAAATGGGATTCTTAAAACAACATGACATCATAAAACCATTCATATAAGATAAAGGAATTCATAAACATAATTCCATCACAACATAGTCAAATCAATGTAAAAATATGGATAGAAACAGAACCCTTTATTATCTTAGATGGAAAATAAATTTGATAAAACACTTGAAATGAATTCTTGAGGAAAATATCCTTTCTTCTTCAAAATCAATTTCTTTTCACAAAACATCATGCAATTTTAAAAGAAAGAGATTTTATTAAAAATAGTCATGAAATCTTTTGGAGGATGCTTCATGAAAATAAGGCTTTATAAAACCGTAAAAATCTGTTCATGCCGTTTAAGTTAAAAAAAACATTCTTCGTACTTTTGTCGGAAAAGTCAAAAAGTACCTCGTATGAAAAAGAGACAAAAGATTCCTTTCATATTATTTACTAAAAACTCACCGAAGATTAAAATTGTATTTAAACTATTGTAAGTGGATGGAAATAATATTACATATTGGTGAAACATGGATGTGAATGATAAAATACACCCCAGAAAATACTTACGAATAAACAATCTCGGATAAAAATGAGATTGTGATATTTCCCTTACCTTAGGTCCGACTTGCTTTGTAAGTGTCCGAACCTCCTGTATAATGATTTAAATCATGTTATTGACTTATTACAGAATCATATTCATTGTTATGATATCATATATGGTTCACTTATTACATTATATTACCCGTTCTTTTGTAAATTCCATGTTAAAGAAGCGTTTTGGGTAAAATCGTTTCATTTATCGTAGGTGTTTTGACTTGTTGTTCTTGACATCATTATTACTTATATCATGATTTACTTACTTCCAGAATATAAAATATGATTTATATATCATATATATTCAGTATATATATATATATATAATAGGTAGATAAATAAAATGAAAAACACCGTTCATGGAGACGGTAGTCCGTACGTACGCATGAACGTTGTTTTCCATTCCTTATTGTCTTGAATGGAAGTAAGTTGATGACATACATATATATATATACATAAATACAGTAGCTTTATAATGTCATATATTTCATTATTATTTCTTATATATACTTTATAATCATTCTTAAATAGTTAACATGGAGAATGAATCTCATCGCGTCGTTGAGACGGTAGTCCGTACGTACGCACGAGCGATGATATCATTTCTATAAATATTGAATTGAATTGGAGTGGATTATACAATATATCAGAATCAATATGATGTTGTAATAACTATGTATAGTTATTCTTTACACCATTATACCCATCCATGTAAGGTGGTGGTGGAAAATAGATTACACCACGACGTGGAGAAAGTATTCCGTACGTACGCACGCGCGGTGATTTCTTTTTCCGTAGGATGGATAGATGGTGAAATAGGGTTGTTTCATAATTATAATAACATATCAGTATATGAGTGATACTGATGTTATTACTTCATAATGAAACAACCTAAGAAGAAGAAGTGGAAGAAGAAATAAAGATGAAAGAATTGGTAACGGTAATTACCTCTTCTTTGAAGTGCCTCTTTGAGACCTCCTCTTAGGGCACTAGAATTGGTCTTTGAGGAAGACCAGAACCTCTAGGATGTTTCTAGGGAAGTGGAGAAGAGATTTTGGCAGGGTTTGGCCGAGCTTGAGTGCTCAAATTGGTGTGAGGAGGAGGGGGAGGAGGTGTCCTTTTATAGGGGAGGAGAGGGGCACCTTAGGAATATCTCAAAATATTATTTTATATTAAAGTCAAAATCGGTTTATAATGGTTCCAAAGGGTCTTATTTCGAAGCTAAAGTGGGGATGGGTCGAAATCCTATCAACCAATAGAATTTAGACAAGTTTAGGATATTATTTTAACCTTATCAATTAGATTTAACTCTAAGTTAAATAATTTAACTTTTACCATGTCTTTTTGTTTTCTTTCACTATATGGTTAATACACATACTATAACATGCCAAACGAACCCCAAATTGTTTATTATTAATATATATATCCTTATCTAAGTCATTTGGCCGAACCTTAGATTTTTAGGAATACAATAACAATTAATAATATAATATTTGATTTAAAAACTATTTTGTGTCAATTTTGACACTATTTGATATATGATTTTTGTGAAAGTCATAACAGAATTAAATGTTCGAACCAAGTTTATTAAATCAACATTAATATATCATAGTAACCTAGAAAATTAGTGGAATTCATAAAAAATCTCAAATTACATTTATTTTGGTGTTTATAACATCAATTATGTCAATATTTCATTAATAAGATAATTACTGCATCATCGTTGTGTCATAAATAAATTAAACTATTTGATGTCTAAAAATTACAAATAAAATACCATCATGTAGGAAATCGTTTTAGCTTTCTAATGAATATTTACAATCGAATTTATCTTATGTATAACCCCATATTAAAAATGCATTACTTATTAAACTTTGATTTTAACTATTTTAACCTTTCTTTAAATAAATTAATAATAAATGTCCTAATCTAATCCAAGTGGGCCTAAATGGTCATATTTTATTCTTAAGTTTGTTTTTGGTCGAATTACACTTGTCCAATAGAATTAGGACATGTGTTAGGGTAATAGTAATATCATATTTACCCTTAGTTACCCTATTTACTATTAACCGCGGTAAAAAAAAAGTAAAAAGTTACTATTCACCAAAAATTATATTCATCTCATTGAACCACATTTTAGTCCTTGATATTAACCGTGTCTCTCGGATTTTCGAAATTCCATTCACATAAGGGGTAAAATTAAGTTTTATGCAAAATTCAGTTTTTAACCTACCACTTAGTGGTTTCACTATTCATCAAAAATTGAAAGTTTTCAGAAAAATGCCAAAATTTCATCCTAAGCTATATTTCATATTCCGAATTCAAAAATGAAGTCTATTTTACCAAATTCATAACATAGAAGTTGAATTAATTAATTTTATAATTAAATCCCGCTATTAAAACAAATAGCGTGTTTTTACGAAACAATATCTATCAAAAGATTGACACTTGTTTATGTCTGGTTTAAATGTGAAATTACGTCCAATGACCAACATTGTATTAAATTGTAAAAATATATTCTAAATATACTTTAAAACCACTCAAATTAATAATTTATCACTATTAATTATTTCGATTAAAAAAGTTGTTTTTAATTATAATTTAGTAATTTTCACTATTCATCAGAATATGAAAGTTATCCGAAATGTACCAAAATTTCACCTTAGGCTAAATTCGATACTCCGAATCCAAAAATGAAATCCATTTTGAAAAATAAAATTTAAAAAATTTCAAAAAGTGGTTATTACTATTCATAACGACTAGTTTTAATAGCATATCGCTGTTTAGTGAAACTCGTTATTGCTTACTACACACACTATCGAGGAAGGTTGCGATTGCGTGTAATGCAAGGCAAGTCAAGGATGCGTGTTGTGCAAGCTCCTTTTGGTGTAGCGTACAACACAAGACATTAATAAAATTAAAAAGAATATTTTTCATAAAATCTTGGGCTGTTACAGTAAGCATTACCTGATATTCCTGACAAGGAGGAATGTTATGTGTATTTCCTTGTCTACGAGAAACATATGAATGTCACGATTGAATTTCAATTTTTGATGTTATCATTAATGTCTAGTGAGATCATTATGTCCCATGAAAAAAATGATGTTTATATCATGCTATAGCACCTCTGTATTCTTTACTAATAGAGATCATGATTGGTATGGTTTGAGATCTCTAAGGAACTCTTTCATAGTAATCATGAAGAAGGCTCCACAGCTGGGCCTCATGTAGTCACGATCATTGGCTACATTGAGCGCCTGAAGGTTCTACGGTTCCCCAAAGAACTGGGCACTGATCTAATTCTTTCATCACTCCCTCCGTGCATCCCTAGTATTGTTGTAAATTTCAATATTAACAACATTGGGATGTCTCTATAAGATATTTGTATCCTTATTTTCCATGTGGATAAAGATATGAAGTGTGAAAAGCCTTCTGTCCTTATGGTGAGTAAGAGGAAAGGGAATGTGAATAGATTTAATCCCAAAGAATCTTCATGGCCTTCCAAGAAAAAGAATACCAAATGGGAGGCAATGGAATATGAGGATATTTGTTTCACAAATGGAAAGAAGGGCCACTAGATGAAGAACTACACCTACCCTAAGGAGAAAGGGGAAGCTTCATGTGCATTTTTTTTCCAATAAAATCTACTTGTTTCTAAAAATTAGGTATTAGATACAGCATGTGGTTCTCATATATGTATTAAAATACTTGAACCTAGTGGATTCAATACGATTGATCGAGGGGAGGTAGATCTACGAGAAGCCAATAAGGACAGACATGTTGTTTTAGCTATTGGGGACTACGACCTCACTTCTCCAACTGGGATGATATTGGTGTTAAAGGGTTGTTTTATGTGCCTTCTATAACCAAAAACACAATTTATGTATCCAAACCTGATTAATATGGATTCATTTTCATGTTTGGAAATGAATGTTTTTTATTTTATAAAGATAACATTAGTTTTGGAAGGGATAATTTATACAACAGTCTTTATGTGTTGGATTACACAATCCATGTAATGGCAATCGATGAAAAAGATACTTCACATGACTCATACCACACCCAACTTTGGAATCATCATCAAGGTCATGTAAATGATAAACACTTGAAAATGTTACATTAAGATGGATATTTAGATTATATTGAACTAAAACCACATTTCATATGTCATGAATGTTTACAAGGCAAAATGAGTAAATACCCATTTAGTGGGAAATGAGAAAGGGCTAAAGCACCTCCTGAATTTGTTCATACTGATGTGTCTTGGATTTTTTTAGTTGAAACATGGGGTGGGTATTCATACATCATAACTTTTACTAATGACTTTAGTTGATATGGATATATCTACTTAATGAGGTATAAGTAGGATTCCTATGATAAGTTCAAGGAATACAATAACGATGATTAGAACCAGGTTGGTAAGAAGATTAAGAAACTCTTCTCTAACCGAGGTGGGGAATATCTTAATTAGGACTTCATTGATTACTTACGAGTGTTTGGTATCCTATCCCAACTCACTCCTCTTTACACACCTCATGTAATGGTGTTAGAAAAAGGAGGAACTACTCCTTGTTGTAAAAGGTGAGATCAATGATGAGTCATGAAAGTCTTGTATTATTCTTTTGGGGGGTATGCGTTTTATACAGCAGCACACATACTATAACAAGTACCAAATATATCGATAAATGGTATTTCATATGAGTTCTAGAGTGAAATAAAATCCATTTTATCGACTTTACATGTGTAGGGTTGAGATTAAAATGTTAAGGCCTATTCATGTAGAAAACTCACACCCCGAGGCACAAAGATTATATTTATAGGATAATCTAAGGAAACAAGGGGATATTACCTATACAACCCCTCAAAAAAATGTTATAGTGGAAAGACATATCATATTCCCTGATAGGGAGAACATCTCCAAAAGAGATAGTGGGGGCATGATAGATATTGATGAAGTCGAGGCTCAAGATACAAAAGAGTTGGTATATGAATAGATTCCAAAAAGCCCAGTGAAAGAAGATTCTATTTCAGAGAAACAATTACTATGTAAGAGTACAAAATAGGTTAGTGAATTGGAATATTATGGCTTTCTAGTTACCAAGGATGGTGACTCCTTATTAGTAGATAATAATGATCCTCTAACAAACAAGTAAGTAGTAGGTTGCATAGCCATTTCCATGTGGAAAGAAGCAATGAATTCAAAAATTGATTACATGTACCAAAACCTTGTTTGGATTTTGGTAGATCCTGTATTTTATGTAAATCATGTTTGTTGAAAATGGGTATTCAAGAAGAAACTGGTCATGGAAGGACAAGACATCACCTATAAGTCATGACTGGCTGTAAAAGGGTTTAAACCGTGTCATGAAATTGACTACGATGAAACCTTGTCATCATTATCAATTTGAAATTCCATCAGAATACTACATTCCATCATGGCTTTCCATGACTATGAGATTTGGAAGATGAATATCAAAAAAACATTCCTTAACAGGAACCTTCAGGAAGCTGTCTACATGACACAACCTGAAGGGTCTATGACTCCAAACGATTCCAATATGTTATGCAAGTTTTAAAAATCCATTCAGGTATTAAAGCAAGCATCTATGTCATCGAACATTTGTTTTGATGAAGCCATAAAATAATTTGGTTTTATCAAGAAATAATGTGATCCTTATGTTTACAAATTATTTAGTGGGAGTGCAATGGTTTTCCTAATAGTATATGTTGATGAAATTTTACTTATTAGAAATGAGACACCAGTATTACGGTCTGTTAAGGTATGGTTGAATCAATTCTTCTCTATGAAGTACATGGGTAAGGTAGAATATATTTTTGAGGTCATGATACATCATGATAGATTCAAGAGATTTCAGGGCCCATGTCAAAGTACATACATTGATAAGATATTGAAAACATTCAGTTTGGAACAATCCAAGAGGGGATTTTTTCTAGTGTCAAATGGATTTCATCGTTCCAAGAAAATGTGTCCCTGGACACATGTGGAAATAATTTTATTGGAAAGTACTCCATGAACATAAATGATTGGTTCAATCATGAATGCCAATCTATGTACAAGGTTGTATTTTTCCTACGCATTGAGTGTGGTAGACGAATATCAAGCTGACCCAGGTGACCGCCATTGGATGGATGTCAAGACTATTTTGATTTATATGAGGAATAATGAGGATATGTTCCTGGTTTATAGAGGAGATGGGGAACTAGTAATCAGAAGATATGAAGATGCTAGTTTCCATACTAATCAAGCTGACTTGAAGTTGCAAACAGGATACATCTTCTCTTTAAATGGAGGTGCAGTGAGCTGGAAGAGCTCAAAAAATAGCGTGGTTTCAAATTATAGAGTAGAGTCCAAGTATATCACAAATTCTAAGGAAGATAAAGCAGTTGTTTGGATGAAATTATTCTTCCAGAATCTAGATGTAACACCTAGAAGTAAAGATCTCATCACACCATACTGTGATAATACTGTAACAGTGGCTCTCGCAAAAGAGCGAAGAACACATCATTAGAAGAAGAACATACTTCAGAAGTATCATATCTTGAGGGATTTTTCACCATGATTTGAAGTTGTAGTGAGAATAATTTCCATGTAAGACAACGTGGTGGAACCCTTGACTAAATCCTTGAACAAGTAAAAACATGATAATCATGTGAGGTCTAGCGGACTGAGAGTCGTAGGTAGTTGCCTCTAGTCCCAGTGGGAGTTTGTTAGAGTTGGTGTCCTTGAACCAACTGGTTTTACATATATTACATGGATATTTAATTTAATATTACAAATTGTTCACTGTTCTTCCATAATATGATGTAATAATGTCCTAGTGTATTTTTTTCATGGATAAGGTCATGTTAGTTCTCTTCATTGATGAAAACCGTGAAATGCTATAAAAATATTCATAAATATAGTTCTGTGGTTGGATGACATATTATGATGGGACACATATCATGAAAAACATCAGGTGCGAGTACTCGTAAGCAGACAAGAATTCCTCTCATGAAATTCTCACTTGGTAATCCCCAATATAAGAGATTATGAGAATAAACCCACTAGTAGGAATTCCTCTTATTTTAGTGTCATCAGATATTTATATCTGGGAGCGTGTGTAATGATCCTTAGAATTTATTATTTTCATTAATACGTGTCACGACTTGTGCACTTTGACTTACAGACAAAAACCGTCTTGCATGCAGTTGGCGAGAAGTAGGGTATGTTGGGTGCATCATGAGTGGCATGCTATTAATGGATAAGTCAAGGAATGATTTTCCCTTCCATTAATGGAAGTATATATCTCATCCATTTTATCAAAATTGAATCTTCACGTGAAATTCCATGGCCATAGTGTAATGATGAGTTTATTTCAGGTAGTCAATGAAGTATGTATCAAGCATAAAAGTCGATGACACTGTCATGAAACAAGATTGATGAGATATTGACATAAAGGGATTATATTACACAATGAGATTTCATATGTGGATGTTGTTGTTTGGACGTTAAATTCTTTCTCTTGGTTTCCTTGAACCATTGCTAGATAGTACTCTTGGACTTTAGGAAAACCCGCCTAATGACAATGAAAAATAATCCAAGAGGGTCACACACAAAGTGATTTTTGTGGTCTTGGTTAAATTCAATTTGAATTTAATTAATTAAATAAATATTAATCACAAGACCATGGAATAATTTTATTCATGTTAAAATAACCGCATATATTAATTAAAATATATTTATTTATTTTATAGAAAATTTAATAAATATTTATTTACTAGTTTGAAATAAAATATTTATTTATGATAATAAATTATTTAGTTATTTTTTGGGTGTTCAATAAATGGAAGTGGAGTTCGAGTGCACCATTGTCAGTCTGGTAGTAAAATAATTTTTTTTCAAGATGGTAAATAATTTTTTATCTAGTTGGAACAAGTTAAAATAATAAGGACGCTAATATTATTTTGTGATGCGGAATTTTATTTTATAATACTATTTTGTGCAAGTTGGCGCACCATGAATAATGACATTGTATTATTATTATAGACATGGGTTTTTCTTTGTTCAATAATGTATTTAATTTTAGTTATGCTATTAAATATTGTAACTGAAATTCCATGTATGTAAATAAACATGAAGGTCTATTGTGCCACACAACACACCACATGCCTAGTGAATTGATAAATGTTGATCAAAACAATTTCTTCCTAAAATCCTCTTCTCCCACTCTCAAGAATGACATATGGCATTCCAGGGTGAAGAACAACCAATCATAAACGACAAACACAAGATAATCTCTCCGCCATGCTAGCACATAGAGAATGTGCAATGTTGATCAGAGTCCATCAGAGTAAGTATGGATCACAGCTAGAGGGATTCTAGTTTGGATCCATACAAGCACAACAAGATAATCCATAAGGGTCATTTTGGATGATCAATATCATCAATGAATAAAGATACCAATGATCCTGGTATTATTTTATTATGAAATTAATTAAATTGTTTATAAACTTGATTGGCAAGATCCTCTATAATGGTTTTGGGCCTCTTACTTTTTTATCATAATCTATTATTATTTTCTTTGGAGACTAATGTTCATCATCTTATTGATACCGGGATAATAATTGATAATGGAACAAAATCAATGTTGAGTGATGTCCCAACCACTCCTCCACTACGCCCGGAACCTTTACATTTGATCCATCTAAGAAATGGGAGAATCTATATAACATCAAAAGTTCTATAATAATGTCCTAAATTACCTATAAATCCATGATTATTAAGAACTAAAAAAACAATAATAGAGTTATTACAATGAACATTTTGAAGGGAGTTCAAATTTTTCACTACAACCATAATTTTCATGAGGGCTAGTTAAATATTGAAGAAAGAATACCAATGAATCAAATTATTTTGGTTGTTCCATATTACATGAATCAATTCTACACTAGAAAATTTATGTATATTGAGTAGTTTTTGAGAGAGAGGAATCCTAGGGAAAGAATTTTGATTTTTCTAGATAGGGTTTGTATAAGGATGATTCACTTCAAAAAATATTTTAGGTAGAATTCCATGGAACTAAGGAAATGACATAGATTAAGAACATATATTTGAATACATCCCTATAGTAGTTTCATAAGTCATATTTGGAGTAATGATCAATGACTAAATATTGAAGTCATTACCAAATAGAGAGATTAAAATGATTCAACCTCTATATATGTATAAATCTAGATGGTGAAATTCTAGGATTTTTCCTGATGATCAGTCCAGTTATGTTCATGCCCATCTAAATAATTCTTGGTATTATAATTTGGAGGTGAGTATCCCATTTAACTCTCATACCCAGATAATTTGAACATATCTGTAAATGAAGTTATAATTCCAACCATAAGTCTATTCTCATAAGGAATCATTTCCAGAGATAGTACCATTTTCTCTTAGATCATCGCATTAAGATCCAACAATGGTTCAATAGAGATTCAGAGGTTTTAGAGGGGTATAATTTAAATGTAACAAAACAAAAATTTAATGGATTTTTTGTTTGACCATCAAATCACATTTTTTTGAACTACTAGAGAAGCCGAAACTGAGATAATGTAGTACATATGATTACAAATAATTCATATTTCTATATTTGAGCTCTCATAGAAATATGGATATAATAATACGAAGTGTCATGTATTTCTTTTTAAAAAATCTCCATATAAAATGTTACTATAATTATTGATTCAAATCATATATTTTTTTTAAATTTCTAGACCTATACAACTAAAGGGTTGAAAACATTACTTCCAATGGACTGAAATGAGATTTCATTGCAGGATGTTCCCGCAGTAGATAAATTTTTTTATGAAAATATTTATTCTTGAAAATAGGGAAGAGGAAAATTTATAAACCAATAACAAATAAAAAATTCTTATAAAAAATTAATTATTTAACAAGACATAACCTATTACCCATGGATAAATATTTTCTTTTTCAATAAGCTACTTTTTCTGATATGGAGAAAAATGTGAGAGAGATGACTTGCATGGGGACTTCTCTGAAACATGTGGACACCAATATAAGTATAATGAAAAACAATTTATATAATTATTAGATTATTTGTTGTGAAAACATTTTAGGTTGGAGTACATATCTTTTCTAAATATAAAAAAATATTTTTTTCAACAAATCTCTTGTCCTCAAAGATTTTCATAATTAAGAGGGTAATAGTTTATTTTTTAATGTTTTAATTATCGCTTTAATTAAAGAGAATGATAAAATCAACATATAATAAGTGAAAAGGATCCATTAAACCCCTATAATATATAATAGGCCTCATCTTTTCATTATCCACCATGTTATGTTGAATTCGTCTTTGGTAATCATATATAGAAGAGATGTCAATGGATAAAAGAATATCAACATGTCTGAACCCTCTTGAACTTGTGAATTATCCCTCATGAGATGAATTGATGAGCTCCAAAATATGAACTAATCTTCTATGTGTTTTTACCCACTTAATGAAGGATTCATTAAAACTAGAATTGGCTAAGACCATGACATGAAGCCATAGTCCATCATAATAAAGGTTTTTTAAACATCATGTTTGAATGCAATATTACATAACGTGGTTGATTTGTTTATATGATTGACACATTATGATGTAATAATGAGATAGTCTCATATGGTCCCTCCATTAATAAATCAAAACTAATTTGTAGAGATAATATTATTAGAAATAGTGGCAATCCAATTAGTGAGAAATTATCCAATAATTTTGCGGATCATGTTTATAATAACTACATGCCAAAAGAGATGAATTTAATTTTCATTATCCAAATTTTGAATGAGGAAAGAAATTTGGTATTAATTAATCTATGTAAGATGACCACCAATAAATAAATAATTGAAGATATTATAGAAAACATGTTGAATAACCACCCAAATATTTTGGAATATGAAGCTGATGAAACCATCCAGGCTAATAGAGCATTCAACATTAAGACCAATGAATACTTCTTTGATCTCAAAATCAAAAAGAAATTAAAGTAAGATATGTATAATCATCATGGATATCCAATATATGGATAATACAATCCAAAAAATCCGAGCTGGTAGTGGTGAAATTAAATATGTTCATTTAGAATGTTTCTACATGATCAACAAGTGATTACAAATTTTCAAAAAACTCCCCATGATCAGTTAGAATGGATAAAGGTCGACTAAATTTTAAAGATCATTGAATAGAGATAAAAAAATACAGATTTGTTGTTACCATACATAATCCATTTATATTTGATGGATTCCATTTTAATGGGTTCCTTATGATTTTGAAGGTTGTTGATTTCATGGGAGACCACATTTTTAGGATCAATACCACATGAGAAATCATTGAAAGTGATATCATCATGAATGGGTTAAATAAATGATTCAAGATAAAATGTATCTCATTCAAGATTTATAAATTTATCTCTAATCCATTCCTCAAATTTTCTATTAATCAGCATAATCTTGAGTACACAATCCATGATATTATCCTTACAATAAAAGATCCACAAGTATCATAAACTATCTTACTACATTTATGGTGTCAAACCCATGCATTGTGCAATACGAATGTGAATTGGGGTTTCAAATATCTTGTAGAAATATTATCAGAAATTAAATGTGACCAGAATTGATTATTTCAATAGTGGAATATTACATAAAGGCCCAAGAATCAAGTGGTTCTTATTTATCAAAATCCCTCTCAATTTTACTAACCACTATTTTTCTAAGTTTTTTTCAAAACCAACTGTATTTGGGACCCACATGAATTACATCATATAGGTTATTTTCCACAATTAAGGCTTTGAATTACTTGGATGATGCAGAACTATTAACCATACCCAGAATCTCACAATGATTTAATACTATATTAAATCCCCCAAGTAATGTCCATGGTCGAATGAATAAACCACTCAAGGAATTAATTTCCTTACTCAAGTCCCTTTAATCATGAATACTATTATAAGAATGGATGAGGGAGAAAAAATGATATGTTCCCTTGAATTTAAAAATTCATGTGAGCATTGGTCATTATAATTAATAGTATAAATCACATTCATATTTATTTAAGAAATCACTAAACACCATTTAATCACTATGGGTGAGTAATTTTTATCAATAATTTTGTAACACATATGATAAAGAGGAAAATGTAAGGGAATATCCTTTTATAATTGAAAAAACCATGAAAATCAGGATTTTTGTTTTGAATAAAAATCCTAAGAGATATTACTATTTCAGGGTTGTCCTACCTTGATAGTTCTAGAAGACAATTCTCATTTAGATTTATGGTTGTGTATGTAGACCACTTTTTCCATACCTCTTAATTTATTCTCCACATATTATTTTTTATTACTATAGAATATTTCACATCAAGTACCAAGATTCCATAAATTATTTTATGCATAACATCTTAAATACGATCACTATTGTGGTTTATTACTTCCATTGAAGATGGAGTAATATCAAAAAAATTGTTTTTATAATATAAATAAGTACCTTTGAATGAAACTAACATCAGCCTCAATTTATTTTTCAACATGTATAAAAGTTACGATAGTAATAAGAATATTTTCATCCACAAATACTTTTGTGGTCTATATATCTTTCTATATAATCGTACAAGAGACATTGTCACATGGATTCTCAATTATATAAATTTCTTCTAATATAAAAGGACAATATTTCACACTTTCTTTATAGAATAAGGATTAGTTTCAGTATTATCAGGATGGGGGAATAAATCTAAATTTCTATGATCATAGATATAATGGTCAACCTCATTTAATAGAGAGCAAACCATATTCTTGATGCATTGGGAGATATATATGGTTATGATAATATCTATATTTCTCATTGATAAATTTTCTCCTATATCATTTATATTAGGAACAATGTCATTTCTTGTAACTAAGGGAGGAGAAAAGTGGTTGTTCTCTTTTTCCCCTTCATCAACGGTCTTTCCCAAGAACTCTTGGCTCTAACTATTATGTTTGGAGTAGTAGCTCGCAAGAATTTCACCCATTTCTCAAAATCATTTTTCATTAGGGGTTCAGCTCTTTAAAACATCATTTTCATTTTTATTACTATTGAATTCTTTCTAGAAGATATCATCTAATGTAGGTTTCACCAATTGTTTAACCTTACAACAAATAATAATTGAGTTTCCCATAATTTTATAGACATTATAGAAAGGAGGGATATATTCACGCTCTAACTTGAATTTTTTTTACCATTGTTAAAGATATTTATCACATCCAGATGAATTGATTAAAATTTTTCATCTACAGAGATACTAGAATTGAATCCCAATTCTCCAATCAATGTGTTCTATTCTAGTATGAAATGAATACTTGTGCAAGAAGTGAGATTAATGAAAATTTTTAGAAGCTAGAATACCAACCTCAAAACATGAATCCTAAACCATATTTGATCTATAGATTAACTATGATTGAAAGGTTTAAAATTAATATTTAACTTAGGGATTAGAATTACTCTAGGTTTTATATGATGATTCCAAATATTCCAGACTGAATTTTGATCCTCTTCACTTACAAGAATAATGTCAAAGAAATGTTGTCAAATTAGAATTATTTTTGAATTGTT
This sequence comes from Viscum album, assembly GCA_963277665.1. Taxonomy (NCBI): domain Eukaryota; kingdom Viridiplantae; phylum Streptophyta; class Magnoliopsida; order Santalales; family Viscaceae; genus Viscum; species Viscum album. Next base: position 1,366,883,976 of record OY728162.1, on the reverse strand, counting down.
GTTACTCAAACAATGAGAGACCAAATATTTAAGATTTGAATTAGACCATTTGTTATCTTCCATTGAGTAAGTGATATGATCAAGGACAGGGAACATTCACATATCGATCCATTGTGGGAGAGATTCAGGTTCATCCACCACCGAGAATCCACCATCATCCTTTTTTTTAAATATCATGTGGATTGGGAAGTTCATTCTTTGAGATATTGGATACATGGATAACTTCTATAAAGGATATTACTTTTATTCTTGATTGATAAACCTTTTGAGAATCCTTCACCTAACCGAGGGTATCCACAATATGTTTATTTCTATAGGATGTATCATGAAACAAATCCTGGAAGGATCACTCACATTATAGATGAAACGAATCCACGATCAATATGAAACTGAGAAAATTGAAAGAACACCATCACATAATTCCATATAAGGTTAATATTTCTCCTGCATAAGATTCATTTACATTTCATAAGGGTAGGCCATCATAGAACACTCCCATGTTAAAAATCCACATGATGATCTTGTTAATATTAATTGTATATTATGTTCTATAATAATTTCATTATTATATAACATATGTTATAGTATCCCCATTATACCTAATATACCCCAACTACTAGTTAGTATCCACTTGAATATAAGGAGGCTTGGTTGAAGCCATATGTTGAACCGTCTCGGTCATGTGAGGGTGAACTTCCATGGGGATATTACACACTAAAAAACAATACATTATTTCATTATAATAGTGTTTTCAACCAAAATCATCCAAAATTCACAAATGTGGAAATTTATTTCCACTTTTCTTTGATAATTAACTTTATATTATTTTGTGTATGGAAAACATACAAAATTACACTCTCTTTGTTTTAAAATCTCCAGTTTGTTTCATAGAGATAAAAAGAAGTTGTGTTGAGTTTTAAATTGTCAATTTAAATATTATTTAATTTTTCTATTAGGAGATTTTATATATTGTTTTTGGTTTTATAATATCCATAAATTCATACAAAATTCAGACAATATTTTGTTTGAGTGGTATAAAAATCTCGTAAATGATTTTAAAAACGTACAAAGTGATATTTGTTGGGAATGTTAAGCTGTTACAAGAATTTCTAAGGTAAATATAATTTACTAGTATTGTGTTCAATGATTATTGTTGAACTAAATTACTATATTGATATTTTGTAATGTTAAATTATCTTAATATTCAAAAAAATGATTTTAATTGAATTTTATATTAAAAAATATATTATTAAATGTTTTAAAATTCATTAAAATCATATATTTGGCCAATTGAATGGGATATTATTGATCATATAAAACATGGTCAACTTATTGGTCACATTTCCATTTATGGTAACTTTATTGACAAATAAATTGTAAAAAACATTGTTATCTTCAAAATCACTAAAAAGGTTTATAAGAGGTTAAAGATAAGAGATAAGGGTTAAAAATTAATTTAACCTTATAAAACAAATTTCTATAAGATTATTTTGAATTAGATCCATCATATATTTGAAAACATATATTTATTTCCACTTTAACATGAAAATTAATTCATATTAAATTAATATTTTAAATAATTCTAACAGTTCCCCTCTCTTATCTTATGTAAGGAAAACACACATCCTCTCTTACTCACACCACTTAAAATATTTATCTCAATGATGATCTACCCATGAAACTTCCCTACATATTTCTCCATAGGTTGGATGTCTTGGCCTCTCTAAAAGACCATTCTATTATGTTTAATCTCAATGTACCCGTATAAAGAAGAGGTATGACTGTAAATCAAGTTCCTTAATTTTATTTCTCCTCATACCTCTATCAATTACATCCTGAAAATTATGATATAATAATGTATATATTTATCATATAAAAATATGTTTTTATTTTTATGTAATAACTATTTTTAATATTGTTTCTATCAAATTTAAAATGAAACCATCCTTCATGTGTACGTGTGGACTACTGCCTCACAAACTGATGTATTTCCTTTCTCATCACTGACTTTTAATGATGGTTATCATAATATATTTAATGTGTATATATGATTTTAATGAAATAATTATGATTTTAGAAATATAATATATCATCTATCTTCAATTCGATCAACGATTCTCAAATAACTCACTATGAATAATGATGATTTAGGAAATGAATCCCAATTTCATGATGGATATATAATAAATCCAATTATAAAATTTCAGAAACTATATATATAGTATAAATATACATGATTTTTTATTCTATTCTATGGAATATTGGTGGATATAGATGATCAATAAATAACAATAAGAAACATGAACTAAATTTTGATAATCTAGTTCCAATAGTTAATGATCCATAAAAATCGATCTTTAGGAAGAAATGTTTCCCCAAAATCACCAAGAGGGGTATCCATGGTCAATATCTTAACAAAATGTGAGAATAATGAGATATGTGGGGTATTTATCGGGTTATAAAATTAAAATTCATAATAGTAAAAACATATCGCACAATTTGGCCGCAGAGCTTAACAAAATGTGCTCCAACCGTGCACCCATTTTTTCTACCAGAAGAGATATATAGTTTAGCCACACTGTTCAACAAACCATGCACCAAATATACATTTCCCCATTCTCTTAATTATCATTGTTTGATGTATATCTTGTATGGTTAGTACTAACTGTCCATCTAACCATGTTTCCTATTATAGGACTCAAACATATGGTGTTCTTGGGCTGACCTACATAATTTTATCTAACCGTGAGATAATCATTAATATGAATAGAATCCTCTAAATTGTATCCAAAATTAGGAAAAAATTAACTATTGTATGAGCCAATAAAAATATGGTAAAAATGACGAAGTTCATGTACATTAAATCAGATTTTAGAATGTTACAATTCTCCCCACCATAAAAACTTTTTAAACCCAAAAAACTTTTCAAAAAGTCTCCATTGAAAAGTGGTGAGGATACTACTCTCTCATAAATTACTCACAATCCCATATCTGAGGATTTTCATAACCATTATTTCAAAGAAACGTGAACTAAATGAAATAATTTAAGACTAATAAAATTTATATGAGAATTGAAAATCAAAATTCTATACTCGGCCTTGGACATATCAGGTTCCACACCATGGTCCCACCTTCTTAAGAAATATGAATTTACTAAAAGATTATTCTTCAGATGGAAAACATGATACATGTCTTGGATTGATGTCATATTTGGTGGTAGTTTCAGATGGTATGCCACCTTTCCTTCTTCTCAAAATCCTCAAATGGTCCCATGTGTCTAGGTGCAATCTTCCTCAATTTTTTGAAGCTTCGATGACACAAATGAGGCGAGACTCTCAATAAACCTTGGTCATCAACTAATAAATCAGAAAGAAGAAAAATAAGATCAACATATAACTTATACTATCTATGAATATTTACCGTTATCTAATGGGTCACCTAAATCATTATCATCCTCTCTTACCCAAAAAAACTATGTCCAATATGGGATGATTCACAAATATCAAACAAAAAAATCAAATATTTACATGGCCAACTAGACAAGGCCTCAAGTGTATCCATCACAATGGATGACTAGTAACTATTATTATAGGAAAAATCAAATATCCCAAAATTTCAATACCATTCATCTTTGAAGTCAAGGACACAAGAAAAAAGCATGTCCTATAGAATTTGTATAACCCATTCTATCTAACCATCAATATTAGGTGGGTACACCATGATCAACATAACATGGGATATCATCACTTCCAAGTGGTAACTCCAAAAATGATAAGTGAAATGGGATTACTTATTAGAAATTATGGAAGATAGAACTTTTTCAATTATAATTGTTTCCTATAGAAACATATTTCCAAAGTGTTCAAATTTGATCGTATCATGAATAAGAATAATGTGATTGGATTTATATAATAAATCAATAACACTTATAATAAAATTATTTTATAGAGAATTAGATGAAAACCCAATGTGAAAATCCATAAAAAATCTCATTCTACTTCCATGTTGGCTCAAGAAAGTGATGAAGTAAACCAGAAGGCTTATGACACTCGAATTTAATTTTCATACTTGTATAAAAATTTGAAAAAATTAGCAATGTATCATTTCATAATTTTCCACCAGAAACAAAACCACATATCATAAAAACATTTCATCATGCTTGGGTGTACTGACTATTGGGAATGTAGAAAATCCCCCTCACGACCTTCAATATTGGTAACTAGATGAAAAATTGTTTCTAGAAGCAAAGGATAGATTCCATTGATCAATGGTATCTCCACCATATTAATAATCCCTAATTCCTCATAACTCATCCTCCTGTTTTTATTCCCAAATAATCATCCTTGAAATAGTTTATTTCAATTGAATACTTGATTAAAAAACCATGGCCTTATGTTTCCAAAATCCAAATGCATAACAGAAAAGAGAGATATAATATTCCATTACTCATAATATTATATCATTTCATGGGACAAATTTGTTTTCTCATAACATCAATAATTAAATTTCCATTTCATGTGGGGTAAATAATGACAAAGAAAAAACACTAAAGGTAATCCACCCCTGACCTCTTCCAAATGATAATAACATTTTTCAAAAGGATATGACTCAAAATTTAATGATTGATTTTATATGGTAACCGTTTTTTATAAAGATCATGTCTCTAAATATTATTAGCAGAAATGAAAAATATGAGTTTGAGATCATGTAATGGATAATTTTTCTAATAATTTTGAAGCTGATGAGAACCATAATCTACCATATTACCACCACTCATACGAATGTATCCCAATCCAAACAAGATGAGTCATAGAAGACCACATATCCATGCATATCTTATAAAACAGTATAATTGGTGTTAATGTCACAAAAGGATTCAATACATCAGTGGAATACTAAAATTTTGAATCCCATACAATCATTACTCCCATACAAGTGAGATCAGTCAATAGAGAAACCTACATTAATAAATTCTTTACGAACCTGTGATAACATCCTCCCAATCCCATGAATCATAGAGTATAAAAGTTGTTTCTTATTTCCACCCATATCATAACAACATTCACTTTATCACCATTGACTAAAATAACAATTTTGGAAACAATGTGTCATAATAAATTTAACACCTGAATCTAGAAGTTTCATTTTGATTGCTTGGCATAAAGTCTTTGATTTCTTGAGATGATTAGAAATACTCACAAATTAGCACAAGATCCTATTAGGTTTTAGTATAATCTATGATGTTATAAAAAAATACCACAATGAAATAATTAGGGTAGTGAGGGGAAATCATCTCTATCAATTCCATAATCATAGAAGGAGTGCTGGTAAGACATAAATTCAAAATAAGGTACTGATAATAGTCATACCTACTTCTGAAAGAATGCCTTATGGATATAATAATCCTTAATCCAATGTTGGTGATTACTAGATCAATGATCAATTTTTGAGAAACAGTTATACATTTCAACTGGTCAAAAAATATTCTATATGTTGTAACCGATACTTTTAATTAACCATAACCAGATTGAGACTTTGTTAATAAATACAAAGGTAAAGGGTTTCATCAAATATCTTAGAAAAAACCCTGGAGTTTCTCATCTTGCCACACTAGGCTATATAAATCCTTTTGATATCTACTCATCAAACTAAGTCTTAACATCTTCAATTAATCTGGTTATATCGCATAAGATTAAATAAATATAGGTTGGAAACCTGTAAAAAGGTCAATAGAAATCGCCACCTTTATCATCAGTGGAAAACATGAAATGCCATATAGAAATCCATCTGGAAAATCATCTCCTACTGGAGGAAGATCACTACAGAAAGATTCCTTCTCTAGTTTAATGAAAAACAAGGATATCATCAAAACCATCTCTAGAAGAGGATGTCTAATCAACTTGATCTTGGGTACTATTCTCCCTTAATGTCTTGATAGTCCTTATCAGGGGATGTAAAGGATAATTGCAAAAGATAATATTTTATATATCATTTATGGGAAATCATCATATCCACCCTAATAATGGAATCCATAAGTTTCATTTCGATAACCAATGAGTCCCATACAAGCTTAAATTTTGATAATGAAAAAGTACAAGTGGGGTATAGAGACCCTATTCATTCTTTATCCTGAGTGGCATAAAAATCCCTATTATATAAAGCATTATCTCTATAAGAAGATTCAGTAATATAACAATATGGGTAAATATGAAGGAATGAGAGGAACCTGTATCAAATAAAGTATTATCTAATTATGAAATAATGATTAAGATACCTCTCACTGACATAGGACCAAAATTAGATTCCCCCAGAGACTCATCTACTATGTAATGAATATTATTTCCTGATTCCTTTGACTTGATCCCCCTTGTTCTTGAAGCATATGACTATGCCACAGATCTTCCGGGTACTGTTGAGTTCACACCAATTTATAATGTGGTGAAAACATATAATAACCTTTTCATGTAAACTTAAAATACTCAAGGCTACTAATATTCGGTTCCTCTATGAAAGAATTATTTGAGTTCCCAATTTTTCTTGATTAGAAACAAGTTAGTAGTCCATTACAAGATACATCGTATGAACTGTTGAGAAAAACCACAACAATATCCACTATAAGATGCATATTACTTCCTCTTCCCTTTAAATGGACCACTCAAGATAACATTGAGCATATGAGGAACTCCCAACAACATTGAATTACCACGAAAGTAAAGTTACACTCTCAACTATATAACTAAAACGTGTTCATATGAGGCGAGCTTCAACTTGAAAACCTGAGATTTTATATATCCTTTAATACCCATCTCAATTCTTTGGTATTTTAGTTTCTCATGCGATAATTCCTTAGGTGAGATATGAACATGTTTATCATAATGATTTTAATATTATGTCAACATTTGTTAATTTAACTATATGTTAGGAAAATCCATTAACATATCTAATACAATTTATTTCAGACAGAACTGTTATATGAAAAGAGACCTGATGTTTTTCTACACTAAGACCACATTTTTCATACAACTAATATAGATTCCCACCATCTATTTATGTTCCCTTCATGTTTTAAGACATTATATTTCACCATAATAGATCATCCTTTTAAGGTAAAACCACTACAGCTTGAACAAGAACAACTACATGGGATAGAGCTTGAACCAAATATATCATAACCACTATAATGTTCTGATAAAATATATGGTTCACTTGTTATGATTCATTAGGATCTCCCTCATGAAGTCTGTTCAAATTACTTCATGGGGGCAGGATACATCAAAATATCAATAGATAATGAGAGAGATGTCAGTAAAGAGACATGAGATCGACTCTATCAATACAATTTCAAGTGGAACCAAAATCTCAAATAATTTTTTTTTGAAAAAGTTTATAATCATATCAAATCACTCCTCAAAAACACTTTCCCCCATAATCCATTGTATCTTAAGAATTATTATGATGATATATGTCCAATAACTCACCCATAACCTACCTCTTAATTTTTGAAAATCTTTTCTTAAGTCTACCAAGATATCCCAAACTATATACCATCATCCAACTAAGGATCCAACCTCCTTTGATACCAATGATTGAAAAACCAACCCAGATAACAACTTAAACAGTACCTGAATCAATCCTAATAGGAACTATAGGGCATTCCCAATCCCTTTGGGCTGGAGACAAGTGCCTATGAATCCCATACATTGAAGATGGAATTATTTCTCCAAAAGGATAAATTATCAAGGCATTGTAGTAGAAAATATTTGATAAATAGTCTGTATTCCAAATAGTCCACAAGATAATGGTACCCCTAGTAGATAGATATAGGTCCTAATATTGTATGTCAACCAAATTAATCACATCTTGCCGTTAATACAACAACACAAAAACTCAATACAATATGTAGATCGTACGCCCTACTGGTCACTACCAACTCTAAAGGTCCCACTAATCAAGAACATAAAATGCCTACAAGGGCTACCTTTCCTTTCCCTAGACCCAACACAATAAAGGGATAAATAGTGGAAGGTATAGGTAAGGTGTGATAAAAAAATCCAGTAGGATCTCAACAAGTTCTCCATAATAAATACATATCAAATAAAATAAATATGATCAATTTAAAATATAATATAAAATAAAAATATTTTTAATATTTATAACATAATATACCATTCAAAAAATATAAATGGGTAGTAAAAACTAGTACCAAAGTGAATTTCCCTCAAAATAGTCATATATGAGGATATTTTATAAAAGTTTCAGCAATAATCATTTATATAAAACATGTATGAATAATCATATCAATAAATAATTGGAATTTATAATAATTTATAATAATAGAACCATACAAATAATACACAAGGTTAGTTAGATTTTATTACAAAGTTCTTCATAATATCAATGAAATATGGTTTCAAGTGTTCACACAATCCATAGATATTATACCTAGGGAGAATAAGAGTCCACCCCCAATGAATAACCCCCATTCCATCATCAATTTTTATTTAAAATTATCATTGAAAATTTATTTCTAGATATAAATTTATCTAGCATTCATATCCTTCCACAAAACTACTTTTAAAACCACGTGCTTCATGGTAATCAATGATACTCTGGGTTGTCATTCATTTCAATCAATCTCAAATAATTTCTACTAATAACTTCATTTAGCCACAATTTCAAGTCTTATAACATTCCATTTCATTTTAAAACAAAACTAAAATTAGTTTCCTAAAAAATACATGTCATTCAAATCAATTCATTCCATTTAAAATAATAAAACATTTCATGACTTCATCATCAATTTTTTTTAAAACAGACTTCATGTAACTCAATTAAATATCTTTTTATAGAAATCTACACATTCTTTTAAAATAAAATTTTAAAATAATTTCATCACGCTCATCATTGTATTTTAAAATAATTTTTTAAATAATAAAATAATTTTTTAAATTAATCATAAATCTATTTCGTATTCAATAATCAATAATGTTTTAAAATGACAAAAATTTCCTTATGGAAGAACTTAATTCAATTCCTGGTGATGAAAAACACCAAACATGGGATCCACCAACATAGTTCTTATGGATATTAACAATAAATAATGAATCCTATAAAAAACATTCTCAAATAAGAATATTTAATTTCACAATTATAGAATAGTAGGAGAGATTGGAAACACAAAAAACAATGATTCTTGAAGAACTCACAATTAATAATGTGGATCTTGGCAACAAATACCAATTACATGATGGATATATAAGAAATACAAATTATATTATGTCATACACCATAGATATTTTATCAAAAAACCCATTCTATTATTCCATTATGGTTAATAATGTAGGATATATATGATCAATGAAAAACAATAAGAAACAAGAACATATCTTTGAGAATCTATATCCAATAGTCAATAACCATTTGAAATCGATCATCGAGAGGCAATGATTCCTCAAAATTTACAATATGAGCCTACTTGGTTGAAATATTATTCCAAAATGTAAATAATAAGGCAAATCAAGTTAGTATCTGGTCACAAAATGAAAATTTAGAATAATAAAAAGCACCTTGTTGTATTTTTTTACATAATTTTACAAACTATGTGCCAACTGTGTATTCCTTTATAGGATACTAAAAGAGATGTGTAGTTTTTAAAACCACATAAAACCCAATATAACCCTTCTATATCATGTAACATATTTTTAGGTATAGGCCACATGGTTATTACTAATCATATACTTAACCACACACTCTCCTATAAGACTCGAAAATAAGATGTATTGTTTCATGGGCTAACCTGTGTGGGTTTCTATAACAGTTCACCAACATTTCATATGTCCAGAAACATCTAAATTTTTTTTCAAAAAGTTAACCAAAATAAATTATGATATGACACAAATAATTATGATCAAAAAAAAGTAAAGAAAGTACATAAAAGTGTGTACTGGGATGTTACGTATGTGTTCCAATATATTGGTTTGATGTTGTATGATTTGGATGGAAAAAATTTAGTCATGTTTGTCTGTATCAAATACAAAAATTTAATGATTATGTTTTTAATACCAGATCTGGGAGTGTGGGTTTGGGACTATTATAGTATTAATGAATTTTCAAGAATTTCATTCATTTTTTCACACCATTTTTATTAAATAAAATGATTTTTTAGTGAAACATCATGGAAATTGATAATTGCTAAATTTTTATATATTTAGGATTTCATTTTATATTCATTAAAAATATTTCTAAATAGGATTGTATTTGGTCATTTAATTATTGATTTTTTATGGTAAAACATGCTTAAATTGGGAATTTTTTATCATTTTATGGTTTTGGGGGAGAAGAGTTTTTGTTTGGAAATATTAAAAAAAAATTGAAATTGTTCTTTCGATTTGATAAAAAATATGTTCTCAAATTTAAAAATGTATATTTGAAAAATATATTTGGACTTTTTAATGCACATGGATGAATATTGTATTTTCAATAAATATTTGAATTTAAAATTTTATATATTTTAGCTGGGTAAATTTATTTTATAAAGAAATTTCATGGCCATATTAAAATTATTCTATTAGATAATTAAACATTTATTTATTTTTTGAAATTACTACGTTAAGTTTTTATTGGTATTGTTTTTTGAAGAGACTATTATTTAATATTTTAATCTTCCTTAGGTCTACAACTTGTTTTCACAGTGGTTTGGTACCCATCCACCATACTACCATCAACTTTAGTTATCGCTAGAGGTTCTTCTAACATTATACCAGCTACTGGTCTCCCCTACTACAATCAGAATAAAAATAATTCTATTCTCATTTAACCCATTTCTCCAACCCCAGTGTTCCCTTGAATCTTCTAATCCCAATATTTTGAACCACCATCACTAGGAGCATCTTCTACCGTCCCCCATACCCAATACCAACAAACATTTTACTACCATTGGTGTGTTTTTATACCTTCTCACCTTAATACCACCCCTATCATGGTTAGATATAAAATAAGATATCATCCACCTCCACAATATCACAAAAAACTTTAAATGAATACATCGCATGCCAAGCTAGAAGAAGTATCATGTGAAGATGATGCTCATGATTTATAACTAATGATCCTATATAAGATCCCATTCGTTTATATGTACATTCCCTTTTTAGGTTTCACATTATTATATGGTGGTTGAAGGTTGGATTTGCCTTGGGAGGCTTTATAGGTGGTTCAAACCCTTAAGAATATCTTTTTCATCTAAAAAATAGTTTTCTTAAAATTAGAGGTCATCTTAACGGGTCAAAATATGTAGAAATTTTTAATCTGGATAAAATCTCCTAGTTCGACAGGGTTTTCGGAAAAATGATTTAAAAACAACTGCATGACATATAAGGGAATTAAATGTCATTTAATTCACTAAGAAATAATTTTAAAGGATTTATGAGGTCCATTTTGGTTTCATTACATCACGTGGACTTCCTTATCTTGACCCCTAGGAAACATTCAGTGGTTTTCGGGTGATTTATTTATACGTAGTTTTATCAATTTGGTGTTTGTTTCTGGGTAAGAATTTTTTCTTTGGTTTCCATTCATTACACCTTCTTTCGATAAATCAGTAATTTTTTTTGACTATTATGTGTTTTGGGGTTGATTTTAATTGTAGTTTTTTTCCATACCTATTTGTCATTATTATTTTTGACCGTCCTGCACAATTGGGGGTTGTATTTGTGAGAGATTTCATAAAAAATCTTAAGGAAGGTGGTCTAATTATCAAATATCAAAGTCTTGATTTAAATTATGAAAATTTAATTTTAAAATAGCTATTTTATGTTAGTAAATTTCATCATGAATTGAATTAATTAATTAGTTAATTAATCAATGTAATTATCAACTTGATGGAATTATTGGATTATGAATTTTTTCAATTAATGGGGTTGTGAATTTTTTTATTAATTTCATTCTGAAAATATTCATAATGGAAATTAAGGGATGGTAAGATTACCCTTGAATGGTTAATAGATTATATGATTAAATATTATTAAATAAATTAATTCTGAAATGTTCATATTATTTCCATGTGATTAATGTGATGAACCGTGATTAAATTGATAAACTTAAACGGTGCATTGTTATGTGATTAATTGAAAATGGGTTAATGATGATTTACCTTGATAAATGTGATATATGTGATTTACTGATTAATGTGGTGTGGGTCAAGGATTGATGATCCAAATACCAACAGGGCGATGAAATGACAATATATTAACCAAATTCATGAATTTGGAAATGAGTGTGGGACATAGACTGATGCTCTAAATACCAATTTGTGATAAAAATGAGGTGTGGTATAGGGACTGGTGCTCCAAAAACCCACAAGGTTCTATAAATAAAGTTCTAGGCCAATACATTGTCATTGGACTAGAGTTCCAAGTATCCTTGATATAAAATTGTTAGTAAATTATGTAATGGATGGTGATTCCTGATGATATATGGTTCAAACTCCGACATAGGATGAAGCACACATTGATGGTTCATGGTTTTTCATGATCTCAGGTAATTGTGATATTGATTAAAGAATAAATAATAATGAATATTGTGTACCTGTTTTATGGTAATTAATTCTTAATACCACTAAATACGCTATTATATACAGGATATTGTTTAGATACTATTGGTGGTGGCTTACTGAGTGGTTGTCACACCCTAATCGGGCTACCTAATCAGTACTCAAATAAACTTCATTATTCTATTACATGATATGGGAATGATCCCTATGATAGATGGATTAGATTGGATGGAGCATGGAGGAGAGAACAAGACATAATGTTAGGACCAACTTGAGAGTTGTCAGTGTGTTTTTTTAATATGACACTTGATACATATACTTCATGACATTTTTAGAACATTGATTTAGATATCGTTTCCTGTTTTGGTTCATCATGTGATGTTAGTATTTATTATTATCGTAAGATATCTGGTTATTGATTATTATCAATTCTTTTTTGTTCATTTATTTTCTTCATCATTTTCATATGATAGATATGGCATAGTATCCCCACAAATAATTAAATTTGACCTTTTTCTACTTGTCGAGAGCCTCTGCAACACGTGGAGGTGCACCTGAGTTCATGTGACCAACTGGCTCATGGCACTGGTATGCAGCACTTGGGTTAGGTTATTACAAAGTGGTATTAGAGCCATTTTCTTTCCTTTTCATTTCATTAACTATATTGTAATGTTAGACAAGTGACCAAGAAGAGTCATGCCATGTTTATAAGCTCATATCTGGGAGTAGATGACCCATATATGGGGAAAACCCAAGTACCCAAGATGGGATTGTTGTTATTAATATTTATATGTTATAGTTGGAGGTTATATCAACTTGGGTGATGAATTATTTGTGTGATGTTATTGTTTACTATGATTTTATTTATGTCCATTTATGATACGAAGGTTGAGTAAAAATTCATTATTCTAGGATCTTAGGAATTCATGTGAAATTCAACATTTTTTGGAATGCATGAAAAATATTGTTTTGGGTGAGTTGTTTAAATGGAAATTACTTTCATTACTTTTGTAATTTATATGTAATGGTGCCTAATATGGAATAGAAATTTGAAAAATGATGATGAATGTGGTAAATGAAATGGATAAATGTGTGTCAAAAGAGAGAATTGAATTGTGAAAATTTGTACCATATGCTATTCACAACCTAAGTGTGGGATGGTTGAGGGTAGTGATAGTTCCTAGGTTTGGACCATATAGTGGGCTTTAGGGGAAGGATTTTTTGGTTTTATGTGAATCTCAGTCATTATTTTTTGATTATTGTGTGTTTTGTGTCCTAAGATACTTGTTTGTCTTTATAGGGATATACCTCTATGATAGTGCTTATTGATAGGATGAAAGGTGGACATGGATGGAAATATAACTCTAGTTTTGTATCCATAGGCTCTAATAATATTGGTTGAGGAATCCAGAGAGTAGTTTCATGATAATTTTTCACACATTATGCAGTTTATTGAATGAGACCTACAGAAGGTTTTGAATAGTATGTTTGATTTAACCTAAGAGTTCAAGTTTCATCACCCTCTAGATTTCATTAGAGAGGGTGGACCAGAGGTAGTTGAGTACTACATTGAGTCTATCCAGATGATTCTTGACCACTTGGATGATATTATTGAGAAGAGAGTCAAACAAGATTCTTATATGTTACTTGATCAAGAAAAACATTGGTGGGAAATAGAAACGTAGTGTGCAAAGCTAGAGAATATGGAGTGGAATGACTTTCTAGAGAATTTATTGCAGCTCTTTTACCCAAAAAACATCAGGAAGTAGAGGGAAACTACTTTAATGATGTTTACCTAGGGGAGAATGTCTATGATAGACTATCCTAGATACTTTACTAAATTATAGTGATTTGTTCTAGCGTTGGAATGGGATGAGGATACTATAGTGAAATGGATTTAGAATTGTATTAAATGTGAGATGAAGTCCCATGATAACATCTTTTGGGGGATTTTTCTTCCATAGTGGTGAATGAGGCTCTCATTTTTGAGGAGAACCTAAAGGAGTTTTTCATTTAGGCACATGTGGTTTTTTTGGATGATTGGGAAGAATGTATTTCAAGGGTAGGAAATGATACTTTGAGGATGTTAACCAGAGTAGTTGAATGTAGATTGTCTAGGAGGAAGGGATTGTTACAAAAAACATTACTGGAGTAATATTCCACTAGTTAAGTAGGTTGGGTCATAATCCTAGACAGTTCCCCTAACCTATGGTAGAGTTCCATGGTTGTAGAAGAATGATTCAACTACCACAGTTTAGCAAGAACCAATGAAAAATAGGTAGGGATATAGGATCCATATAGAATCAGAGTTTTGGATGGGGGTATTGTACCCTATATCAGTATGGAAGATGGTGTTCTACTAGCTATGGAGGTTGAGGTAGGTGACTTGATACTTCTGGGTATTAGTGCTAGAATCAGCAGAGTGGTGAATCTTAGTGGACTAAGACTGTAATATAGAGGAGTGGGGTTATAAAGATGCATATAGTTCAGCCTACAATTGTGGATAGCAAGGCTAGACTATCGATAGCTAGAGGTACTATTCTTATAGTTTCTATTCTTTACATTACCTTATTTGATAATACAATCACTCAATCCTTTATATATGAACAACTTGTGAATGGTTCAAAATTGACTTTGGAGTTTTTTAGTGGTGTTATGATGATCAACACACCAATTAAGAGTAATATTAGGAGACATATATTTATGAAATGGGTATTCTCTTATGGTTGGGGAGTATATTTTCTGTTGGGTTATTTACATCCTTGATTTTTCAGGTTTTGACTTCATGTTGGGTATGTATTGGCTCGTAGCATACAAATACCACATATATTTTTACCCTTGGTGAGTGACCTTTATGACTTCTGAGGGTAAAAATTATATTCATTCGTGGATATTGATATATCAATTCTGGCCATGAAGGGATTGTTCATCAGCAACTGGGGGATATCACAACCCAAGTTTCAAGTCTTCTTCTAAATGATGGGGGTCTAAATCATGAGGTATTTCAACCCATAGCATATTGGTTCCATGATTGGTATCATGATCACTTCTCAGGGATTCCACATGATATAGATGTGGTGTTTGTGATTGAGATCATGCATGGAGCCGAGCTGGTTTCCATTCCACCTTATAGAGTGAAACAACAGAATTAAGAGAATAATACATAACTAGAATAGTTGACAGTTAAGGTATTTATATTTCCATGTTTTTCCTTTGGGTTATGTAGCCTTGTTTTCTAGAATGGATGAAAAAACATTGCACATATATATAGATTACCAAAAGTTAAACCAGATGATAGTGGAGAACCAATATCATATTCCTTGTATCTATGATATCATGGACCAGTTGAAAGGAGCAGGTGTGTTCTCAATGATATACTTGAGGTCACGTTTCATCATCATAGTGTTCTACCATTTGGTATACTATGGACTAAATTTAGATGCAGGTATGACCTTAATGTGTCTGTAGTTATTCCATTTGGATTGGCGAATGCTCTGATATCATTTACGGCCTTTACGAACTGAATTTTCCACCCATACCTGGATTAGTTTGTGTTCATTTTTGTGGATTAAATCTTGGTTTACTCGAAGACTAATGATTATCAGGCCCAAATTTTTAACATCATATCGAGTACACTGAGAGAAAATTTGATATACGTTAAGATATGTAAGTGTCAATTTTGGATTGATCAGGCACATTTCTTTGGTTACATAATCTCAGAGAAAGGTGTGTTAGTGGACCCAGGGAAGGTGTATGTATTTTTTTATTGGGAGTATCCAATGATTTTTTTATATCTTCACCTTTAGGTATTTAGCAGTCTACTATCATTGTCTCATCCAAAACATTTCCCACTTATGAGAACCAATTTTAGGCTTGACCAAGAAAGGAGTTATGATCGAATGGTTTGGATCACGTTGGAATTTCTTTACAGGTGTTAAATATGTTTATGACGACCACACTGATCTTGATCCTACCGAAGCTGAGTAAGGAGTATACAATGTCTTCTGATGCATCTGATATTGGACTTAGAGTAGTGTTTATGCCGGGGGATTATGTTTTGGAATATGTGTCATGGAATTTGAGGCCACATTAATGTAAATATGCTACGCATGATCTCGAGTTAGCTTCAGTGGTTTATGCCTTAATGTTTTTGAGTCATTTTCAGTTGGGAGAAAATTTTACTATGTATATAGATCAATATAATTTGAAGTTTATATTTTCACAATAATATTAAAATATCTATTACTATAGGCTAGATTAGTAAAATATGTCATTTTTTATGCTATCATATACACCAGGGAAGGGAAATTTTTTTACTAATGCTTTGAGTAGAAAAAATCAATCATAGGAAGTATTGATGTCTAGTTTCGAGTGGATGAAGATGAGGATTCTAGTTTAGATGCATGTTTTAGTTTGAGAGGACTAGGAGAAGATAACCCTCACAATAGTATTAGCCGAGTTCACACTTTTGAGCCCAATTAGAGAGAGAGGTAGTTTTAGGACCTCGAGTGTTTGGACAAGAATTAATTCCAAGATGTTAGGGAGTTACATTCACATTGAACCATATATGAGGACAATTCATCTATGTTAGGAACCACATGTCGGTCCTACGAGTTTGCGTGAGGGGTTGATGTGAGAGTTTCATGAATCCAAATGGGAGGTGCATTCATGTTTGACCAAACTTTACCATGACCTACATCGACAGTATTGATGGTTGGGCATGAAAAAAGATATTGCAGGGTTTGTGATATGACACTAAATTATTTAACAGGTGAAGGATGAGAATAAAAAACCTGGTGGTTTATTACAACCATTTCCAATTCCAGAATGGAAGTGAGACAATATTACCATGGATGTTTTGTAGGTATCCAAAGAACGTTTCAGAAGAATGATTCTATTTAGG
Organism: Viscum album; assembly: GCA_963277665.1. Taxonomy (NCBI): domain Eukaryota; kingdom Viridiplantae; phylum Streptophyta; class Magnoliopsida; order Santalales; family Viscaceae; genus Viscum; species Viscum album. The sequence continues at coordinate 1,366,866,526 of OY728162.1, read as the reverse complement.
TTATTATGGAAATACTGGAAAAAATTTCCAATTTCTTGCGTATTTTGGAGAATTTTTCATTGGATTAGTTGGGAGCCTTTTTTGTTTTGGAGATAGCATGTCTATAAAAGATGTCACAATGTATAGTTTCATACCATGACTCTAGATTCACTTCATGATTCTAGAAACATTTTAATAAAGTGTATTTTACTGATACAGATTTCCACCCATTGATAGATGGGTAGTCATAATGTACAGTATAGGTTTTAGAGGATATGTTATGGGAATGTTTCCTACACATCAGTGGGTCTTGAGAAAAGAACATATATCTTATTGATTTTTCCTATTATAATTGTTATCAAGTGAATATTTAGGTGACACTATATGGGTCTCTTTATGGTAGATGATTATGATCACATCTACGATAGATGGAAGTAAAAGAGGTGGAGTTTTTGGGACAAAGTCTAATGTCGAAGACATCATAGAAGGTTAAACTAATTCAAAAATTTATGGTTGTGGCTCAAGGTAGACAAAAGTCATATACTAATAGATGTTGATTACCCCTTGTGCTTATAGTGGGTGATCGCGTATTTCTTCAGGTGTCACCACGATTGGGTCACTGTAGGATGTTTGATCCCATTTTTGTTGGACTGATTGATATTGTAGAGAGAATTGGTTCAGTGAAATACCAATTTCATCTACCAAATTTGTACAGTGATATACATGGAATTTTTCACGTGTCATTGATATAGAAGTGTCACCCTAAAAATTCTCATGTGATATATATTGACTATTTTGAGCTTGAGACTGATGCGTCCTTTCAAGAGATTCTGATATATGTTATGGATTATAATGAAAAGGTGTTTTGGGGAAACACTATCCCAATAGTTTGAGTATTGTGGAAACATGGCAGTGTTCCGGAGGAAACATGGGAGGGAGAAGAATATATATAGGCTTAGTGGCCTAATCGTTTTACCTAAAAAATAACAATATTATTGGGAGTACATCTCAAGGATGAGTTTTTATATGTTGGGGAGATTATATGATCACATTCTTTTACAGATATGTTCCATTTTGAGTTTTCTCATTATTTTAGGGTGGTCAAGGGTTTCATTTGGTTAGGGAGGCTGTAGAGTTGGTTCATATTTTTACATTAGATTTTGTTGGGCTAAAACATATTATGTTGAAAATTTACACGCCGTGTAAATGGGTTAACCAATGTGTAAATTTTTAATCAGGATAAAATCACCAAGGGGAAGGGTTTTTGGAATAGCCCTTTAAAAAGGATTACACGAAATGTAAGGGAATTATATTGCATGTAATTCCAAGAGTAAAAATATCAAATGTTCCATGTGATTCATTTCGTATTTAATACATCATGAATTATTACATCTCTTAACCCTAGGGAAATAAATCATTTTTGAGCGATTTATTATTATTATCTTCCTCATAGTTTGGTGTTTATTTCCAATTGATACTTCTTTTCATTGGTTTCCTATCGTCCATTAATTTTTCAATAAAGCATTTAATCCTTTTGATAGTTTTGGGGTTTGGTTTTCATCTTAATCCTAGGTTTGGGCTAGATCGTTTTCGTCGCTTCAATATTTGATCATCCAAAAAAAAATTTACAGTTGTAGTTGGTGAGATTTCAACGAAATTATCGCATAATGTGTTCTAATTATCAATTCTCATTTTCTGGATTTAAAATACATGTATATTATTTTGAAAGAGATATTACATGATTGAAAATTGCATATTTAATTGAATTAATTAATTTATGTGATTACAAAATTTGTGCAATAATGGAATTATGAATTTTTTCAATTATGGGTATTTTGAAATTTTTTGATTAATGTGATTATTAATGGATTGAAAATGGGAATTAATGGATGGTTGGATTAACCTTTAAGGGATAATGGTTTATATGGTTAAATTTTGTTAAATGGTTTAATGATGAAATGTTCATATTGTTTATATGTTATTAAATTGATGAACCGTGATTATTTGGATAAACTGAATTGGTTCATTGTATTGTGAATAATTTGAAGGGGTTTAATGATGATTAGACTTGATAATTTTGATATATGTGATATATGTGATTGATTGAAAAATGGTGTGTGGGATAATTACTGACGGTTCAAATACCCGTGGGATTCTTGACATGGAATTCTAGTCACCAAATGAGTGCACTTGACATTGAGTGTTTGATCGAGACTGATGCTCCAGATACCAATATGTGATAACAGTGCGGTGGGGGGTAGGGAAAGATTGCACCAAATACCCCAAGTTTACAATACATGCCATTATAGTCTGGAGACATTTGCATTAGACCATTCCTCAATGTATCCTAGATATGAAATCAGAATTAAATGATGTAATGTATGGTCATTTCCTATGATATATGGTCTAGAATATTGTCCATTCTAAATATTGTATTGATAGTTCAAGTTTCATCATGAACCTGGGTATTATGTGGTTGATTAATGAAGAATTAATTATGAATTCTTTTTACTTGTTTTATGGTACATTATTCATTATACATATTTATACACTATTATATACAAAATTTTGTTTATACCCCCTTGGTGGTGTCCTAATGAGTTGTACACACACCCTCAATGTGTTTCTTAATCAGTGCCCTAATAGAAATCATGGCTATAGGGTAGAATAAGGGAAATATCCATGTGTTAGATGGATGTGTTTGGATGGATTATAGTCGAGGGAACCAAATATGGCATCGAGACTAACTTGTGTGTTTTTAGGGTGTCTTTAAATTTTGATTTCATTTGAAAGATGACCCATATATGACATGACATGTTTATATCATTGGTTTTGATATTGTTTCCTAGTTTGATACATCATGTAATGATAATATTTATTATTATGGAATGATATCTGGTTACTGATTATTCACATTGGCTATTGTTTATTTAGTTTTTTTCTTTTGCGTTACACTATCAAATAGGATATAGTCTCCATACAATATATCTATTTTACCGTCTTTACTAGTCAGTAGACTCTATCATTCAGGGAGGTGCAGCTTAGGTCATGTGACAAACCAGATCATGGCACCAGTATGTGTAACCTATGTTAGATCATTACATCCCCTTTAAATCTATGAACCACTATAGATGACACATAATGAACTATATGAAGAATATGATTTCTATTTTAAACTAATCCATAACGAGGAATCCCTTTTTTGAAACCTTTAATATATAAGAAAAACAAACCCATTATTGTTTGGGATAAATACTGACCATGACCAAATTGTTGGAATTTAATATTAGAAAGACTTAAAAAAGGATACATTCATCATTAATGAACGAGGACCAACAAAATATAATACTTGAATTTGATTCATATTAGGATATTTCAAGCTTCATTCATGGAACCAAATTCAAACCCTGTTCAGATGAATCTAAGAATGATTAAGTTTTTTGTCAACAGCTTTTTTGATTACAGGTCAATGATTAAATGAAAGAGAAGTCCTATGATATTACAATTGGTTTGCCTCAATTAAAGTATATGGATAAAAGTAATTTTCTCAAATAAATTCCCCCAATGGAATTAGGAACTAGAAATATGAACTAGATCCATTGAACTAGAGCCTAGATATCATTGGGTAAAGACTTGAGGCCACATTAAATATAAGTAGAAGATAAAAATTTGTAATTCATATAATTATACAAGATATCCTAAAATGTTATGGTAAAAATGTTTTCAAAATTACCTCAGTAGGTTGGGACTCACTATTGATGTTAAGGATACCTTGGTAAGGGTGGATAATGACTCACAGAAGGGTGGATAAGGACTCTTGTACTCACATGCATGTAGTTTTATGGACAATATTAATAAGTCTATAATCAAGGAGAAGAACGTTGTTAGATAAGGGTCCTATAAAGTTATGTAAGGGTATCATCATTAATGTAGAAGGGATCATGTAAGGGTGATTCCAAGTTGAGTACGGGTCATGCATTTTTTATAAATGTAATAATGCATGCCAATGAGGCGTTGCAAGTTTGTTTTTAGTGATCAATAGATATTTCAAATCCCAATATTAAATTCTAGTTCATAGGATCCCTTAAATGTGTAAATGAGGAAATTTCAAATAGGATAAGGTCAAAGTTACTCAAAAATCATTAAGAATATTCTGAAGTTCATTGGAGTTTTTGTATAGCTAAGGAATCATCTGTATGGATCCCCTGAGGTGTAATAATTCCAATGATCAACATAGTGCAAGTAGATAGAAGCTTCATAGAATTCCATGGATGAAGAAAATAAAAAGCGGAAAGATCACCATTTGGATTCCATTGAGGCAATTCGTATGTTGATTTCTATGGTCTATAAATAATGCAATGATATTAATACATAGCATATGGGGAATGATTATAGAGAGAAATAGAGAACTCTCGAGGGAGGTGGGGGAGAGAACCATTCACCAACTTCCTTGACTCACATGATCCATCTCCATTCCACATTTGATCACCATTCCATTCCCTAGATAATTGATCATCTATATAGCTTGCAATGGATCCAGGAGATTAACTAAAGGATAGAGTACTCTTGATACGGAAGGGTAGTGGTGTTTGAGTTTTAAAAAGAGGATGATCCCACTAGAGGATATTCTTCACTATTTTATTATTTCATGTTTCATGGTTTTGAGATTTTTTAATTATTTTTATTGATTGTTATACTTATACCACATGTATTTGAATAGTTTATGGGGTTATATATGATTTGTGGAACTATATTTAATTTTATTCAATTATTACAACTGAATTGATCATAGAAGATTGATGTGTTGCCTATAGTGACTTCATTTTTATTAATAATAAGCATAATTTTATTGTACCATAAGTACTGACATGAGAAGGTTTAATTGTCATTTTCGTTGGATACCAAGACGAAGGTACTAACCCAAAAAGTTTGTCATAAGATCTTTCCAAGATGAAGTATCATCATCTAGGTATATTTTAAAAACAATATCTCCAATGATAACTCATTATAGAAGATGATTTTTATAATTATAGTTAGATATTTCATTCTTTTCCACATAAATTTAGTGATTCTCTAGTTAATTCCATTCATGGGAAGTGGAATTTCATTCAATCTCTTCTTGTCCAGTTCCACTAACTAAATCAGTTATCATCTATGTCTCTATATTTTTATAGCTTCACCCCTATCCCCACATAATACTACGTCAATCCACAATCAATTCATATCTTCTCTTTCCACTTAGTTCTTTTTTTGTTTCGGTGTGTTTTTTTGTTTTATTTTGTCTGAACAAGTATTCCACCTATATGGTTTGACCCTTATTTCCATACCACTAGAGTATAATGGATTATAAATAATTAATTTTACTTGATACCTAGTTAATTGGATAAGATCATGTGAAATTAAATATTTACAAAACTAATTACACTTGTACAGTTGTAAGAGGGGTCAAAAAATAGAGAAATACAAGTTTCACAAAACAAAAATGAAGAAATACATTCAAAAACAAACAAGAAAACTAGAAAAACCTAGTATGAGGTAAAGTTGTGAAGTGAATGTGGAGTGATGTAGTAATGTGTCGGGATATAGGGAAAATAGAAAAATAAAGAAGGAAAGTAGGAAATTGGTTTTGTTTTGGTAATTAGACTTGATGAAATTGATTGAAATGTCACTGACCTTGCATGTAATTAACCAAAAAGGAACTAAAGTTGTGTGAAGTTGAATGAAATTTTTTACAATTTTTAGAAAAATCACCATCTCCATATATCTCCCTTGAAAGCTATTTTCTCTTGTAGATCCCAAGATAATGAAACGTTCTGTAACACCACAGGTAAATAAAGAATATGACATTTTCATATTTATCCATATTTGTGAATAAAATATTAATCTGACTTTAAAGGGGACTCTATTCTCGATGGCGTACCCAACACGCAACAACGATTTTCTTGGGAATCTTACGTTGCACTCTAATAATAAAATATTATTATTTTAAATGGTAGTTAACATGTAACCGTTGTATTGGAGGGAATGGATAGAAATAACTAAAATATTATTATATATGTTTTTAAATGTTTTTACATTTATCCAATAAAAGATAAAGGCTTAAAATACGGAAAGAATTAAATTTTAGGCTTATATGCCCTAGTTTTCACTAAAGGTTCACTTATCGCCTTTTGATGGTGAACCGTCATTAAATATAGTTTTGTTCACTCTTATAAATTCTATTGGATAAAATAAAACTCTTCTTAAGAATTGGGACATCATAATTTACTTTGTGTAATTTTTTTGTATCTTTCTGATAAAGTTCATTTTTTTAATGAATAGTGTAAAATGTTGTATTTTAATTCAAAACCACTTTTTAATCTAATTTATTTATATGATTATATTATATTTTGAATTGGTTTTAAAGTGAAATTAGAATATATTTTTACCATTAAATCCAATACTGGTCATTGGAATTAATTTCACTTTGAAATCAGACTTAAACTAGTGTCAATCTTTTGATACTTATTGTTTCATAAAAACACGCTATTTGCTCTGACAGCGGAAATTAATTATTAAATTAATTAATGTGACATATATGTTTTGAATTTTGTAAAATAGACTTCATTTTTGAATTCGGAATATCAAATATAGCTTAGGGTGAATTTTTGGGATTTTTCTGAAAAACTTCAATTTTTGATGAATAGTGAAACCACTAAGTGGTACTTATAAAAACTGATTTTTCCGTTTAAATGAAAATTTTCCATCTTTGTGTTTTGAATGTCAAAAATCCAATATACATGGTTGTCAATAAGAAGTAAAATGTGGTTCAATGGGATAAAAATAATTTTTTGGTGAATAGTAAGTTTTTATGTTTTTAATCGCGATTAGAGGTAATTAGTGTAGTTTATGGTAATAATAATGTTTGAATAAATTTAAATGACCTAGACACATATCATAGCCTCATTTTATGTGTCATGGCCGAACATGACAATCCATGGGTCAACTTGGGGACCCCATGGAGCCACTTTGGTTGGGAAATGACATAAATATCTTTTTATTTAATGTTAAAGTAAAAAATGACACAAACATGAGATGTTTTACTAAAAAAAATTTTACATGGGGTTATAAAAGTCATATATTTGACTATAAATAGTAATTTGAAATCTAAAACGATTTCCTACATCATAGTAATTTTTTTATAATTTTTAGACATTAAAGAAATTAAATTATTTATGACATCATGGTGATGCAGCGATGACCACATTATTTAACGATTTAAATAAAATGGAAAGATAATGTAATATCTAAGACCTACACATGTCCAAAACCTATTGGATGAGTGGATGTAGAACCCTTATAACCTTATCCTCTAAATACATCAATTTGGGACCTTTGAAATCTGAAACGCTTTTGAAAATAAAGTAACATTTTGTAAGTTTACAAAAGTGCCCCTCCTCTCCTCTTATAAAAGGCCCCCACCTCTACCTGATTACCAAAACTCCAAAAGCCTTTGGCACGGAAAAACCCTGACCATTTTGTCTCTCCACTTCCCTCTCTTACTCCGTGAAGCCACACTCTGGATAGAAGTCCTCCCAAGGAAGCCTTTGAGCTCAAACCAAAAGGAGTTACCCGATTTTAAGGTAATGTCTTCACTTGTGTCCTTTTGTTATATTTTGCTTCTCCAACCCCCTAAACTCTTTTTATTCATTTATTTTGTAACAAATACAGTATCTTCAATATACTATGATGTTTTTATAAGAAGTATTATATCTACACTAACACACAGCTACATCTAATGGTTAAAGAACATACTGTTTCTATGGATGGTGAATTTCTGCCTCCCGAAACGATGATGGTTCAACATTCTTTTAACACCTCAAAAGGTAGCCATTAATATGAAACTATATTTATATATGTTATATAATATGTTTATGTTTTCCTTAAGCTTATGTATTTTTCATTTATGGCATACCTTTATAGCTTCCATTATGGGTATACGCAATATCTTCATTTTAGGAAGTGCGGACTACCGCCCCCTCAAAGTGATTTGATTCGTTAATACCATATGTGATACGTATAAAGGATATATTTAATGATATTATATAAGATACCATACTGGAAATAAAATACTATTAAGTATCATTATGTTTTAATTCCATTAAATATGAAATAGAAATGGAAGTAGCGTTCATGCGTACGAACGGCTTACCGTCTCCATGAACAGTGCATTTCATTTCTTAACTCTAAATGTTATGTAATATTATAAATTCATGAATATACTGGATATATATGATATATATGATATCTACATCATGTATACAATTCTGGATATAATGGATATTTTACCACATGAACAACTTGTAATTATAAAGAGTTTATTTTTTTGACTCAAGTACCAATGATCGTTAAAATGACCATTATTAACTTAAAAAATAACATAGTGTTAATGACATGGTAATAAGTGATATAAAAGGAATAATTAACTTGAAAAATGGTTCTTAAGGAATTATAAATTAACTCAAGTTTATTATTCAGGAGATCAAAGAACGATCGAGTCAAGTCGGACCCGAGGTAAGGGATCCTACTCCTCTCTTTCCTTTTAAGTACACTCTTTTATGTCATTCCTTTTAAAGCTCATATTTCTTGTTATTGGGATGTTATTTTATATTAATCTTACTTTAATTTTTATGTTCATGTGATGAGAGACCCTATTCTCTCTCATCAATCCATTTTGGATGTTTTGAGTGGCGCCGTTAGGCTGCCGAATTTTTGTAAGAGATCTAACCTCTCTCTTTCTTTTTAAGTACTCTCCTTTATGTCACTTCTTTTAAGATCCTATTTGCTATGTTGGGGGATGTTATTTTATATTCCTCTTTGTATAAACGTTATGTTAATATGATGAGATACCCTATTTGATCTCATCAATCCATTTTTGTAAGTTTTATGTGGCGCTGTTAGGATGCCGAGTTTTCGTAAGGGATTTTTCATCTCACTTTTATTCCCATGAGATTTATGCTACATTTGCCACAATTTCCTTTGAGTAGTGTATGTACTTCCCATTATTCTACTCTTTGTGTAATATAATTTCTTTTATGAGTATTTACATCAATGATGTATTTTCCTTCTTTCATGGGGTGTATTTTTTGAAAGATACCCAAGTCGGTAAGGGAACCATTCACCCTCATCTTTTTAAAAGTCTTCTTTTGTTGGGTCTTTTAATTTACATATTGTTATGTTGGGATATGTTCTCCTATATCCTTATTGATGTAAATTTTATGTCCAAGTGATGAGATACACTTTTTATCTCTCATCAACTCATTTTGATGTGACGCCGTTAGGCTGTTAAGGGAACTTCTTAACCCAATCTTGATTTATTTGGGTTCAACATGTAGTTATTGAATATGTCATCCTTTGAATATGTATGAATGGCCTTTGATTATTTTACACTTAATATCCACTTATATTTGGTGTATTCGTTTGTCACACATAATTATGTAATTGATTTTTCCTTAAACCAAGGATATCGTCTTTGTATGGGACTTCGTCTCAATCTCCTTTCATTGAAGCATATTTTATTTTATACACTAACTTCTTTTATACGGTGTATAAACCCCTTTGAATTTTATGTTTATCCAAAAGGAATATTTCTTTATATGTATAGTTTTAGTAAACGACAAAAGGGAATGTTTTTGTCAAACATTTGCGGCGACAACGACTTCTCCACCACCGTGACCATTATTTGAATTTCGGCTTCCTCTACAAGCCATACCTTTTTTTAAAAGAAAAATAAAAACCATGTTTTACTTTTCATTTATTTTGGTATTGAAAATGGTTTTCATAATGTTTTTATATCAATGTGTTGTATTGATATCCTGTGATAGAAAGGTGTAAATGTTATGTTTCCTTTATGCATGTTTTATTTGATACGATTATGTTGAGGTTCTTGGGAATTATTAGGAAGACGGGTGGTTCCGTGATAAACTAAGGGAGGGTGAGCCCGATATAGCTCTCCAATGAATTGGGTAATGCGAATGAGTGAAACGTTAAGGTGTCTCCGAAGTGATTTAGGAAATATACTGTGGTGGGTATTCCAAACGTAACCAATAGGGTTACTCCCTACGTAAGAATGTTATGAATGCCTCAAGTTACCTTTTATGTCTTATGATTTCTATGATTTATTCATGATTTGATGAGGTATGTTAAATTTACTTTGTTTTATGGGTAAAGTATGATTTCATTCTTATGTATATATGAACTCATGTTTCTTTCCATATTTTTATAACCCTTACTGAGCTTTTTATGCTCATCCCATGTTTTTGAAATGTTTTTCACAGGTCAAGGGAATGGTACATGATGTGATGATAGTGTCAAGGATGTGTCAAGAAGGAATCCATGTTTTATTTTAAATATGATTCCGTTGATGGGAAGAATGAATACTGTCTTTTATGTAACCACTTTGTTTAAATGTGGAATGTAATGGATGTTTCATGATCTAATTCTCTAAAACTCTAAACCTGAAAAGATCCTCAATGTGTAATATTGTAATAACTCAAGATTAAGTAAGGTTTAAGTTTGGGGACTTATAGTTCTTATCAAAGGTTGGTTTACATAACTTTAGGGGTTAGGGTATTCTTTATGCATAAGTGGCATTACCATAATGGTTAGGATTTCAGAAAGAGTCCTAGTTTTAGATAAAGTGAATGAGTAAGTATATCTTAGTGTTTATCTTCCTCATTAGTACATGATGGTTTTTTTGATATACTCACACTGACCTTTTTGGTTTTAGTAAATGGGTGGATCTAGCAGGCACCAAAGTAATAGTGGATGTGAAGGAAACTGTGACAGTTTTTTGAACAAGAAACTGAATGATATGGGAGCTGTAATGAGAACTCTTATGATTATCCTCAACCAACTATCTAGAGTCATGATTTACCACCTAAACCTTGGTGATTTCTCTAACGCATCATATATGCGAGAAACAAATCCCTACGGAAGTACAAGTAATAATCATAATGGTAAGTGTGTTCAAAAACCTATGTGTCAAAGATGTGGAAAGAAACACCTAGGAAAATGATTCAAAGGGACAGAAATATGCTATAGATGTGGAAATGAAGGTCATAAAGCAAGAACTTGCCATGGAAAAAGGAAGCATCCAGATGACTCGAGGAAAGGGAAATAAGTTCTTTCTGAGGGATCAACTGAATGTTTTAAATGTTGTGTGCATGATAATTTTGAAAACACATGTACTATGAAGATGTTTCGTGAATGGGATCACCAAGATCATACAAATGTTCGTTTACCAATACCTAATGCCATTCCGATTGAGGATGAAGAAACTGACAATGACCAATCAATGGTATGGATTATTTCATAACTATTGTTTTCCTATTTTGGAATCTTAGGATATGATTCATGATTTTGTTTGTAGGAAAGAAGTATTTCAGAATAAGTTGGAAATGAATGGTTAGTGGATCATGAAGAATGTTGAATGAGTAAGAAGTCAACATATAAGGGCTTCAAGAGTAATGGTAAAATTCTTAAGAGTATTAAGTCTCTTTTGATGATGGGGTTACATTAGAAGACTTTTTATAGTATGTGTAACCCTGGTGTTTAATATATGAAAATTTTATTCAAGGAAAAGTTATCTGTTCTTTTGTGGACATAGTTATAAAGAACCATTTGGGTTTATATGATCCTTACTTTTGAGGTAATTATGGGTTACTATATGTTATGATGGAAGTGAAAGGCATGAGATAAAATTGAGGTTAAATTATGTTATGGTTATTTTTTATGATTTTATCTCTTTTTGGGGAATGATTTGAGAATTAAATAGTTTTGGAAAAAATACAACATGCAGACCGTGTGACAACCCGTCACGTCGGACAAAGCTGCGGGAATCGAACACACAACCAAAGTGCGAATGGTATTTATCGCCTACCACGGGACTATGTGAATTCCCTGGTTAGTTTGACTGATTATTTTTTTAGTTAGATGATTTTATTAATTAAGAGTAAGTTTATTTTGGGTTATCTATGGAAAATTATTAACCTATCATGGAGGATATGTGATTAGGTTAATTAATTTTCAATAAGAGACATTAAGAGCAACTGATGTAGTTTGGAGATAAATGATACGATTTAACTTGGAAGACTATGTGACTAAATCCTTCAAATATTTGGGTTTCAATATTAGATTTGTTTACTTTGAATAATTTTATGGACAAATTGTTTATCGGATGGTCCTCATTGAACTTTGGGGTTTGTTGTGCAAATTTTAGAGATTAAGCATAGATTTTCTTTTTAAAGGGTTATCCTTTTCTGGATTATCTGACCTTGTACTAACATTTTTGGTTTTGTTTTTGTTTAAAGCCTAAAGACATGGGAAGTTTAGAGTTCTCTTTGGTGGATTAGTTTATTCTCTAGAAGTTGATAATAGTACCCTTAATGCGAACAAGTCTCCCTAAATAATCATCTTTTGGAAAAAATATGAGTTTGATTAAGGAATGTAGTAAAAGTTGAATGTCAACATGATAAGTGATTATGTTTCCTTATGAATAAATTCCTCAATAAAAATTAACTTAAAATAAAAATGATGTCAATTAACTTTTCCTACTGGGGAATCGAATATCGTTTAACCCATCACAAGTTTGTGATTTTCTTATGGTTAACTTTCTCCTAGACATGTTTACTATCACTCTCCCTCAAGAACATGACCCTTTGATTTTTCATCCATGTCCATGTTTTTCTACATGGAATCCTAGTATGGGTTAACTCGGGTGACCTCTATACTTATCTTCCTTTATTCTAAAGTGATTGTTTTACCGACTCTTGTTCCGATGTGGGACTTTCAAGGATGTTTTTCCAAGCTCAATTTTAAAAATTGTGAGGACGCAATTTCCAAAAGGAGGGAAGGATGTAACACCCCAGGTAAATAAAGAATATTACATTTTCATATTTATCCATATTTGTGAATAAAATATTAATATGACTTTAAAGGGGATTCTATGCTCGATGGCGTACCCAACAGGCAACAACGAGTTTCTTTGGAATCTTACGTTGCACTCTAATAATAAAATAATATTATTTTAAATGGTAGTTAACATGTAGCCATTGTATTGGAGGGAATGGATAGAAATAACTAAAATATTATTATATATGTTTTTAAATGTTTTTACATTTATCCAATAAAAGATAAAGGCTAAAAATATGGAAAGAATTCAATTTTAGGCGTATATTCCCTAGTTTTCACTAAAGGTTCACTTATCGTATTTTGATGGCGAACCGTCATTAAATATAGTTTTGTTCACTCTTATACATTCTATTGGACAAAATAAAACTCTTCTTATGAATTGGGACATCAAAATTTTCTTTGTGTAAATTTTTGGTATCTTTCCGATAAAGTTCATTTTTTTAATGAATAGTGTAAAATGTTGTATTTTAATTCAAAAAATCTTTTTAATATAATTGATTTATATGATTAGATTATTGTTTTAGTTGTTTTTAAAGTGAAATTAGAATATATTTTTACCATTAAATCCAATAGTGGTCGTTGGTATTAATTTCACTTTGAAATCAGACTTAAACTAGTGTGAATCTTTTGATACTTATTGTTTCATGAAAACACGCTATTTTCTATGACAGCGGGAATTAATTATTATATTAATTAATGTGAATTATATGTTTTTAATTTTGTAAAATAGACTTCATTTTTGAATTCATAATATCAAATATAGCTTAGGGTGAAGTTTTGGGATTTTTCTGAAAAACATCAATTTTTGATGAATAGTGAAACCACTAAGTGGTACTTATAAAAACTGATTTTTCCGTTTAAATGAAATTTTTCCATATTTGTGTTTTAAATTTCAAAAATACAACATACATGGTTGTCATTAAGAAGTAAAATGTGGTTCAATGGGATAAAAATGATTTTTTGCTAAATAGTAACTTATTATGTTTTTAATCGCGATTAGAGGTAATTAGTGTAGTTTATGGTAAGAATAATGTTTTAATAAAATGAAATGACCTAGAAACATGTCCTACCCTCATTGGATCTGTAAAGGCTGACAAATACAATCCATGGGTCATCTTGGGGACCCCATGGAGCCACATTGTTTGGGAAATGACCTAAATATCTTTTTATTTAATGTTAAAGTAAAAATGACACAAACATGATATGTTTTACTAAAACAAATTGTACATGGGGTTATACAAGTCATATTTTTGACTATAAATATTAATTGGAAAGCTAAAACGATTTCCTAAATCATAGTAATATTTTTATAATTTTTAGACATTAAATAAATTAAATTATTTATGACATCATGATGATGCAGCGATGACCTCATTATTTAACGATTTAAATAAAATGGAAGGATAATGTAATATCTAAGACCTAATCATGTACAAAAACTATTGGATGAGTGAAATTAGAACACGTATCACCTTATACTTGAAATACATCAATTTGGGAACTTTAAAATCCGAAACGCTTTTGAAAATAAAGTAACATTTTGTAACTTTACAAGAGTGCCCCTCCTCTCCTCTTATAAAAGGCCCCCACCTCTACCTCCTTACACACAATCCCAAAGCCTTTGTCTCGGTCAAACCCTGCCCATTTTGTCTCTACACTTATCTCTCTTACTCCTTGAAGACTCAATTTGGGCAGATTTCTTTCCAAGGAAGACTTTGAGCTCAAACAAACGGGAGTTACCCAATTGTAAGGTAATGTCTTCACTTGTGTCCTTTTGTTTTATTTTGCTTCTCCAACCCCCTAAACTCTTTTTATTCATTTCTTTTGTAACAACTCCAGTATCTTCAATATACTATGATGTTTTTATAACAAGTAATCTAGCTACACATACACACACCTACATCTAATGGTTAATGAACATACTGTTTCTGTGGATGGAGAATTTCTGCATCCCGAAATGATGATTGTTCAACATTATTTTAACATCTAAAAAGGTGTACATTAAGATGACACTATATTTATATATGATATATAATATGGTTATGGTTTCCTTAATCTTCTGTATTTTTTATTTATGTCATACCTTTATGGCTTCCATTATGGGTATACGTGATATCTTCATTTTAGGAAGTGCGGACTACCGCCCCCTCAAAGTGGTTTGATTCGTTAATACCATATGTGGTATGTATAAAGGATATATTTAATGATATTATATATGATACCATAATGGAATTAAAATACTATTATGTATCATTATGTATTAATTCCATTAAATATGAAATATAAATGGAAGTAGAGTTCATGCGTACGTACGACTTATCGTCCCCATGAACTGTGCATTTCATTTCTTAACTCTAAATGTTATGTAATATTATAAATTCATGAATATACTGGATATATATGATATATATGATATCTAAATCATGAATACAATTATGGATATAATGGATATTTTACCACATGAACAACTTGTAATTATATAGAGTTTATTTTTTTGACTCAAGTACCAATGATCGTTAAAATGACCATTATTAACTTAAATAATAACATAGTGTTAATGAGATGGTAATAAGTGATATAAAAGGAATAATTAACTCGAAAAATGTTTCTTAAGGAAGTAGAAATTAACTCATGTTTATTATTCAGGAGATTAAAGAACGATCGAGTCAACTCGGACCCGATGTTAGGGATCCTACTCCTCTCTTTCTTTTTAAGTACACTCTTTTATTTCATTCCTTTTAAATCTCACCTTTCTTGTTATTGGGATGTTCTTTTATATTAATCTTACTGTAATTTTTATGTTCATGTGATGAGAGACCCTACTCTCTCTCGTCATTCCATTTTGGATGTTTTGAGTGGCGCCGTAAGGCTGCCGAATTTTCGTAAGAGATCTAACCTCTCTCTTTCTTTTTAAGTACTCTCCTTTATGTCACTTCATTTAATATCCTCTTTGTTATGTTGGGGGATGTTCTTTTATATTACTCTTTCTATAAACATTATGTTAATATGATGAGATACCCTATTTTATCTCATCGATCCATTTTTGTATGTTTTATGTGGCGTCGTTAGGCTGCCGAGTTTTTGTAAGGGAATTTTCATCTCACTTTTATTCTCATGAGATTTACGCTACATTTGCCACAATGTCCTTTGAGTGGTGTATGTAATGCCCATTATTCTAATCTTTGTGTAATATAATTTCGTTTATGAGTATTTACATCAATGATGTATTTTCTTTCTTTCATGGGGTGTATGTTTTGGAAGATACCCAAGTCGGTGAGGGAACGTTTCACCCTCCTCTTTTTAAAAGACATCTTTTGTTGGGTCTTTTAATTTACATATTTTTATGTTTTTATATGTTCTCATATATCCTTATTGATGTAAATTTTATGTCCAAGTGATGAGATACACTTTTTATCTCTCATCAACTCATTTTGATGTGACGTCGTTAGGCTGTCAAGGGAACATCTTAACCCAATCTCGATTTATTTGGGTTCAACATGTAGTTATTGAATAAGTCATCCTTTGAATATGTGTGAATGGCCTTTGATTATTTTACACTTAATATCCACTTATATTTGGTGTAGTCATTTGTCACACATAATTATGTAATTGATTTTTCCTTAAACTAAGGATATCGTCTTTGTATGGGACTTCGTCTCAATCTCCTTTCATTGAGGCATATTTTATTTTATACACTACCTTCTTTTATACGGTGTATAAACCCCTTTGACTTTTATGTTTATGCAAAAGGATTCTTTCTTTATACGAAGCATTTTACTAAATGACAAAATGGAATGTTTTTTCATACGTAAGCGGCGAAAACGACTTCTTCGCCGCAGTGACCATTATTTGAATTTCGGATTCCTCTACAAGCCATACATTTTTTTAAAAGAAAAATAAAAACCATGTTTTACTTTTATTTTATTTTGGCATTGAAAATGTTTTTCATAATGTTTTTATATCAATGTGTTGTATTGATATCTTGCGATTGAAAGGTGTAAATTTTATGTTTCCTTTATGCATGTTTTATGTGATACGATTATGTTGAGGTTCTTGGGCATTTATATGAAGACGGGTGGTTCCTTGATAAACTAAGGGAGGGTTAGCCCGATATAGCTCTCCAATGCATTGGGTAACGTGAAAGAGTGAAACCTTAAGGTTTCTCTGAAGATATTTAGGGAATATTCTGTGGTGGGTATTCCAAACATAACCAAGAGGGTTAATCATTGCGTAAGAATGTTATGAATGCCTCAAGTTACCTTTTATGTCTTATGATTTCGATGATTTATTCATGATTTGATGAGGTATGTTAATGTTCATTTGTTTTATGGGTAAAGTATGATTTCATTCTTACCTATATATGAACTCATGTTTACTTTCCATATTTTTATAACCCTTACTGAGCTTTTTATGCTCATCCCATGTTTTTGAAATGTTTTTCACAGGTCAAGGGAAAGGTACATTATGTGATGATAGTGTCAAGGATGTGTCAAGAAAGAATCCTTGTTTTATTTTAAATATGTTTCCGTTGATGGGAAGAATGGATACTGTCTTTTATGTAACCACTTTGTTTAAATGTGGAATGTAATGAAAGTTTCATGATCTAATTCTCTAAAACTCAAAACCTGAAAAGTCCATCAATGTGTAATCTTGTAATAACTCAAGATTAAGTATGGTTTAAGGCTAGGGCCTTATACGTTTTCAAGGAAATGAGTTTACCATAAACTTTTCTAGTTAGTAGTATAATTGTGGTCACCATGGAAGAAGATACTATAACTTTATCTTGTTAGTACATGAGTTAGGGTAAAATTATACTCATAATGATGAGAAAATGTGATCCCTAGATTAAATACATTATCCATATATGATCAATTTTACTATAAGTAAAAAAATGAGATGTGGTTTTATGTATATGATCTAACCATCAATACTATTTAGTTATGCATGGAATAAGTAGAAAAAAATATAATTCGTTAATTTTTTTTTCTAAATTTGAAACAAAAAATATGAAAAAAAGGATAAAATGATCCTATGGTGTGATTAGACTCTTTTACATGTTCGTAATCCAATGCCCTTCTTCTACCAGTGGGCTGTAACCTTAGGTTAATCATCTAGCTCTTATTCATGATAGATGGATGATCAATGATCCCATGAATGGAAATGTGATCGAATGTGGAGTAGAGATGGATCATATGAATTAGAGAATATAGTAAATGGTTCTCTTTTATTCCTCCCCCATTAATGTTATCTCTTTCTCTATAATATTCTCTCTTATGTTGTGAACTCACCTCCATGATTCATAGCCAGTTCATAGTAAATGAATTAGTAATTTCCCCAATTTCCTCTAAGCAGTGAGGCTGTCACTATACATTTTATTCACAACATGAGAAGAATAAAGCACCTAATTATACGTACACCCATGATTGTGTGACTTGTAAAACATAATGTGATTTGTCAAGATGATTCAATAACTATATATGAACTTCAATGAACATTATAATGTTCTTAATGGATTTATTGGGAATGTCTATGCTTGTCCTATTTAAACTCTTCTCATTTCAATATTTTAGGTCACCTATAAACTTAAATTTAATACTAGAACTTGGAATATCTAAGGCTCAAATGAAATACCCTTATAAACCATTTTTGGCAAAAAAATGTTTGACCCTTACATAAAAATGTTTGACACTTTCATAACCAATATTAAACCATAGGTGAGCACATCAACCTTGGTGACACTATCCTTATGTTACAATGCATCACCCTTATTCAATTCCGTTAGCCTAAGAGATTATACCCTTAAAAAATTGGCCAGAGAGCTACATTTATGAGTGCTTGAACACTTGCACGTATGCAATGGTCCTCACCCAACTATCCCTTCTCCATCCTTATGAAACTTCTTATCCACCCGTAAACAATTAATTATTCACGATTAAACGAGTCCTTATCCACTCAAATGTGGGCATATTAAACATCAATTGAGAGTCATTCTTAATATTTTGAAGAAACAAATACCAACATCTAGGAAGGAGGGTGACCACCAGGGAAGACTAGCTGCTAGAGGAGACCTACTGTAGATGATTGGTAGATGCTCAGGAATAAAGGGTTCCTGAGCTGGTGACCACCTGAAGAAAATTTCAAATGTCATTTTTTTGTTCTCTTTCAATGCTATATATTTGTGGTCCCCATATGTGTGAAAAATGAAAGAGGTTAATTTTAAATATGTATTATTCCCATTTGAATAAGAATCTTGGCTACCTTCCACATGAATGTTGGTCATCCAAAAAAACCACATTAAATTTGGTGTGTCTGGGTTTGTATTTGATTTCCTTGACTTGTGGGAAATTATAAAAGGTTGAGGCTTATGACATAGAAAATATTAATAAAATACTTGGAATAAATTTATTTACTCATTTTATATCTGATTTTGAAATGTAAATCGTCGATTTTTGTATTTTCAACTATTCATGATTCATCGATGGGGTCCATTTTTTTAAATTACTATCGATTTTTTTGACGGAGATTCCCCAAATAGAAATCATTTTGGTACCACCCCGGGATTCTATTCCATCTACACTTATCAGTACTACAAATTACTTTGGACATAAGTGTTTGGTGTTTTGTACCAAATTTGTGGTGGAGAAGTTCAACGGGATGCAATACATTATCATGTGGAAGTGTGAGGTTTTGGATATTTTATATCAACTCGATTTATATATCACCTTGGAAGGAAATCCCAACAACATATTTGATGGTTATTGGAGGAGACCTAGCCATCAGGCATGTTGTACGATCCAACAATTTTTAGATAAGGATCAGAAATACAGTATGATGTGAGAAACTTCAGCAAATATTTTGTGGAGTATTTTGGAGGAAAATTGTATGCCCAAAATCAATGAAAATTTTTTTCACATGAAAAAGAAATTCTTAAGATTTTATTAAAATTACGGTATGTATTTTATTGAGAACTTTGATTATTTCAATAAAATCTCATAAGATTTGAAATGATTTTATGTAATAATTGGAGATGAAGACAAGGTTCCATTGTTTTCGAACTCTCTACCAGAGATTATTGATCACATTACTACAATGTTGTTATATGGTGTGTATGAGGTAAATGTTTTTTATTTTTCAAATTCATTTGTTAACAATGATTACAGACAGAATGACATGTATGATCATTGTGAGTATACACCAGAGGCATTAATGGAAACTAGAGAAATGTTATATGACATGAAATCTAAAATATTTATAATATATGGATCACAGTTTTTGTTAAAAGGTGATTCCATATTTATACACGTAGCAAGATATTAGTGTGCCTACTATTTTGAAAAAGGTCACTGGAAGAAGGATTATCCCAAAAATGGGTAACCAAAGCGAAATATTGTATAGAGAACTGATGATGTTAAAGATAATGTCCACATTTCATTGATGGTAAAACATTCAGAAGGTTAGATTCTTTATTTATGTTGTTCATTCCATATGTGCAAGAATGAAGATTGGTTTTCCAATTTATAGGAGTCAGATGAATGTGTGGAGCTTATGGGAAATAACAACCCTTTCCAAATGAATGTTTTGGAACAATACAGTTGAAGATGCATAATGGTCCAAGTTGATACCTTAAATATGTAATATATGTACCAAAATTTAAAAATAAGTGCATATCACTTAGATTTTTTGATAATATTGGTTAGTGGATAACCAGTTAAGATGGATTCATGAAAGTTATCTATGGAGCACTTCTTTTGATGAAAGGTATTCAATTTTTTAATATTATTTGAATTCTAAGACTGTTATAGGTGGAGTGGTGATTTCATATAAGAGTATCCCCATGGGTAGAACATAAGGGACTATACTAAGAACTTCTAGGTATGAGAAATTGGTTATTTATGCTCTTTCTATAGTTGATGTTGGCGTTCCAAATTACTATCAGATTCTTTAGTACCAAATAATTTAATCAATTGAATTTTTATGGAATAAGATATGAATTCACTACATCAGAATATTATGTAGGATATTGTTCATCCTCTAATAGACATGAAGTACACTACATGAGTGAAGGTTCAACATTATTCACACTTGATAAATATGTCTCAAACTTGAGATTCCTACATGCATTAGGAATTCAACAGTCAGCAGAAAGATTTGTTTCAGTGGAAACAAGGTGATACATTTATTAAAGTTGGTTATTGTTGTGATTTAGATAAAAAAAACCATAGTCCAAGATCGAGGGTGACCTCCAAGGAAGACTGACCACTGGAGGAGAATTGCTGCAGATTTTTGTGGTCACCTTGGAAGAAAGGGTGCAGGAGTTGGTGACCTACCAAATAAAATTACAATGGCCATTTTGTTCTCCTACAATGTAATATATATTTTGTTTCCCTCCTCGATAAAATAAATAGAGGGTAATTTAAATTTTTTATTATTCCAATTTGAATAATATTCCCTACTTCCTTCCCCATAGATGTAGATTATATGACCTTACCACAATAAATTGTGTGTATCCTTATTTATTTATATTTTCTTTGATTTTTGTGCGATTAGAAGAGGGTGAGTATTCCGCCCCAACAGTCCCAAACTACATTTATAATGGAATCTTCATGAATTCCTATATATTTCTGGATCTACAGTTAATTTCGATGAATGATGAAATTATATATTCATGTTTAATTATTCATGGTTTTGTGTCTCTCTTCAGTGGGTTTGAGGCTCTGATTTAGTTGATTTGGTTTATCATTCTCATTCTATATTTGATTAGAAATTTTCATTGAGAAACTTGTTTGTATCATTCAAATTTTATGCATCCCACCCAATTGGTAGATCAGAGGACACATCCATTATTGAATAAGTTTCTTAAAAACAAAAAAACCAGTGAGAGATGATGAAATCAATCATTATTTCATTTCAAATGGATCTTCATTTTATTCCTTTTTCGATGATTGACATCACCCAATCTGAATCAGAACCACTTGTTGTATTTCGTTGGTCATCATTCATTATTGTATGTTAGTTCCTTCTTTCTTCATCATTTCTAATTTCCAATCTCTATAATTTGGTAATGATCATTATTTCATCCCAACAAGAATAGGATTATGTTTCAACATTATTAACAATATCTAAAAAGGATTCTATGGTTCTTGCTCGATTTAAATAATTCATCATATTCGTCTTATGGTGCTCCATGTAGCCTCAATATTGGTTCTCATATTCAAAGAGCATTTTATGCTCTCAAGTTGAGGATACATCTACATCTTGTTTGTATTTGAGCTCAACATCTGCATGATTTGGTAGTGGTGGTTGGTTATATTGTGGAGGTGGATGGTAGCTTTATTTTTATCTGGTCGTACTGGTAACGAAATTAATGTGTGATAGAGGAACAATACACAAGTGCTAGAGAAATTAAATTTTTTATAGTGTATGTTCGATGATAGATGTAGGTATTTATGGTTATGGTAATATATTTTGGGTATTGGATGTAGTAGAAACCCGAGAACACTGGTGATTGAAGAACAATTTGAACTAGTGGTAGCGTAATTACTATTATGTAAGTGTCATAATAGAACAATAGCTAGAAGAATGGTAGAAAACCTCTGGATGTATTAGAAGCTAATGGAATCATGGTGGATTATTAGAAAACTAATGTGAACACTGATACCAAATCTGGTAAAGATTAAAATATTAAATGGGAATCTTATAAAAAATAATTTCCGTAAATTTTAATTAATTACTTTACAGAGTTTTCTAAATATTTTAATACAAAAACAAAGTATAAAATATGGCCAGGATTATTTTTTACAAAATGTATTTACCTAGATAAAACATTTAAAATTGTATATTTAAATATTAAATGAAATTAAAATATTCCACCCTTTTGTAGTGAAAACCACATATGTTTTTTAAAATGCATATTTAAAAATTTTAGAACAAAACATTTATCAAATTGAAACCATAATTTAACATTTTCATGAAGATGTTCATAGAATACAACATTGAATAAATAATTAAAAGTGATAACAAATTATCCAATTAAATCACAATTTCACATTAAGAAACATTTATGGATTAAATTAGCAAAACAATCGTTTTTAGGTTTGTTTTCAATGAATACTAAATTAGACCCACTAGTTTTAAAAAGTAATAGATTCTACATTTACCAAACAATTCAACAAAAAACTAATTTTACTTAAGAAGGAGTGTGTGGAAAAATTATGAAAAATCATTCCATATCAATGAATAGTTTTCATAATTATATTTTTAATATAAAAATATTTTTCATTCTAGTATATATATGGAACCATTATAGGAAATATATGGAAAGAAATGTTATACTTCAGTATGTTGGGTTGAAGGTGGTGAGAGAAAATTGTTAGTACTGGAAATAGATGAAATTATGGTTAAAAAGGTAAATATGATTTAGTGCTATATGTGTGTATTTCGAAGGAGTAGGAAGGTTTATAGAAGCTGTGAGAGGAAATTTCTTTTGTCTGAGGTAGGGGATGATGAATTTTTAATATATACCTGGAAAGGTATGATTTGTTTTAGAATTAATGGGAAATTTATCACATGGTTCATTTTTCCATTTGAAATTATGGAGAAAGAGGGAATGATTAGTCGTACTTCTGAGTTTATCTTAGGTACATAATGTGATTTATGATTCATTATTAATGGAGTACCTATTGTATTCATATCATGTATTAATCCCTAAAATGGTATAGTTAATAGAGAATATTTCTTATAAGGAGAAGCTAAATAAGATTCTTGATCATAGAGAGTTGGCGTTTTGAAATAAAGTCACTAACTTCACTAATATTTTATTTAAATTCTTATTATTTAAGAAGAAACATTAGAACATGAAAATAGTATGAGAGAAATATATCTTCACTTGTTTATCAAAAGATAAAATTATGTGGAAGCAATTTCTTTAAGGGGGGAGTATGTGAGAAACCAAGTATTTTTATCTAATGAACCTGTTTTATATTTTATTCATATTAATAATAATTATTATAACCTTAGAAATAATTTTATAATGCTATGAAAAAATAATATTATTTTTAATCTACAAAAGGAAGAAGTATTTATTTTAACTAAATTTTTTCCATCTGTTATATCTTTTTGTTTAAAAATTACTTTTTTAAATTCTAAAGTTTAAATTTTATAAATTGAACCTATTTTTTTGATTTCAGAACATAAAAATTTGACTTGGGTGAATTTTAGAGATCTTCATGAAGGGGTTTATTTTTAAGTAAGTAATAGAAAATATCATGTTCTCAAATACAATAATTTTTCCTTTTATTATGTATTCATAAAATAAATTTATTTTATTTCATAGTTAAAAGTCACGTTACTATAAATTTTATTCATAACCTAATAAATGTCATGAGAATCAATGAGGTACTTTATCTTGGTTAAATTTCATTTACATTCTTAAAAATATATTATTTATAAACACTTTTTCATTGTGTTTTGTGTACTTATATTAAAATTAAATTTTACCACCACTAAAATTTATATATAGTAAAATAGTTTTCTATTTTGAAATCTTCATTTTCATATATGATAACTAGTGAAATTTTATTTTTTATATAAAAGAATAACTTACCTATGTAAAAAGTTCACCACTACCATAATTGATAAACGTTTTGGGGGTAATATCATGGATAAGTTAAAAAATATCACAATATCATGTATAAATGTTAATTTTGGGGTGGATTATCAACCCTTATTATCCTTCCCTTGAAATTTGGTTACTTTTGTTTTACATTATAAGAGTTTGAAATTTATTATATATTAAGAAAAAAAGTATTTCCAATAGTTTCACTCCACTAACTTATAAAAGAAGTATGTAACCACCTCACTTATTCACATAGTTTGAGAACCTTTTCACATCCAGTTGATGAGCTCTTGTAATTGGGTTTTCAGTAAAAGAAAATTTGACCCCAAGTAAAATGAATTATTAGTGGGGCATGGGATTTTCACTGGATACAACAATGTTATGGGTGTGTTTCCTTTATTTTGTGAGAAAAATTGGTAAAACAATTATAAAATTAAACTAGATTGGATATAAATTCAATTTCAAAATTATTTGAGTAACCACATATCATCCCCTTAACTTTCCGGTTAAATCATTTTTATAGATTATTCTCTCATGTTTTCTCTTTAATAAAGTTAAATTGAATACCCTCGCCTGTAATTTTTTATTTAATTGGAGGGATGAAATGTATAATAAATTCTCCAATATCCAATCTTCTAGTAATAAGATAACTCTAACTACCCTCAAGGAAACCCACAACGAAATCCACAAGTCATGATGTCAAGCAATAGAGAGAAACTATGTGGTATGTGAGTCTGTTCTTGTGATTAATTGAAGATGAATTCAAATTACAAGAAATAGTATATTTCATATTTTAAATAATGATTGGATGTATCTAGAGAGATGAAATCATATGATATTGAAATATTAAAAATATATAATTCATTAATAGTGGGATAAATATAATCTATATGGATTATCTCCAAATAGACTAGTGTACCATCATTAGAGTTATATAGAAAGATTATAAGAAATTGAGAAAGAAAAAAGTAACAGAAGTAGTAACTCAAATATTTAATACGGTGATTCAAAAAAACTCCCCATGTTGTTGAATAGTTCCCTATTTATAGGGATTGTCAATACTCAATTCTCATCATGTGACAATAAAGATATTATTTAATTTACTATAATAACATTAGATTTTAGAGAATAATCATTAATTTGAGTGTAGGGCTTAATAAAAATATTTCTCAGAGTCCAGACACATGTCCTGCTGAAAGAGAAATGGAGTGGAATTTCTTCATCATAACAATAATTTATTGGATTTTAAATTAAATTTATAGGATGAATAAGATGTATGTGTTGGATGCAGATTTTGATTTTTATTCTCGGTATGGGGTACCTGTTGATTTGGATTCAATATCATTTTTTATTCCATTTTATCATTATATTTTTTAACGGAAACATTATTGTGCTTATGGCATGTCTGTAGCTTGAATGTATAATGATGGATGACCAGTGTTGGTCTGAATCAATGGAATGGAATTTCATGGAAGGATATGGTATACATAGGTGATCTTGGGATTGTAATATGGTTGAAACAGACTACCCATGGTGTTATTCAAAAATAATTTTTGATAAACTTGGGGACTAAAATCTTCTAGGATAACAACTTGATGATGACTGCATAGAAGGAAGGTATGAGTGGTTTCATGTGAATGGATAGTCCGGTTTTCAAATTAGAACTAGAAATTTTTTCAGGTATTGTATATTATGGCTCAATCAACATCATTTATTTAATAGACATTGTATTTGAGAACTTAAAACTACACAGTTAGAAAAGTTATTTATCTTGGAGAGCATCAGATTCTATTCTCCTTCATTAATAAAAATAAAATACTCGGTATTAAAATTTTCAAAACATGATGTCTCCCTGGTTAGTGGTGTTGGAAAATATTAAAAGCAACGAACATTTAAAAAATTAAAATCAAATGTGAAGTGAAAATAATTTCATTTCCCTTCAACAGGGCTTTCAAATATTAAAGCGGATTCACAGTTACCAAATATATGCCTAGGAAAAAATAAATGTTGACAATACAAATTAATAACCTAGAAAAACCAACAGAGGAAAAACATTGTGACCTAGTATAGAATTCTGAATCCATAGATAATGAAGAGTACATTCCATAGACTCGTACATATTAACATAATCTTAAAAAATAACACTCCGATAAAATAGTGTATCAAAGGAAGAAAGTAGATACAGTCTAAAGGTAGCCTAAAATAAAGAACAAAACTTATTAAAGAAACCCAAATAGATATGATACTGTAAAGAACATGTTTTTTGTCCAAATAAAATGTGACTAAGAAAAATTATAGGGTGGGGTCAAAGAGAATTACAGATAAAATCTGATCAGACCCAGAGAATTATGTTGGTTACAGATCTGGAAACCGCTGGGTATAATAGCAACTGTACCACACACGTAATAGGAGAGAGAGTGCCACAACTAGGATGAGAAAAGAGTGTGGTGCATCAGAAAAACATCCCTTCCTACAAAACACTCTAACCCAAATAACATAGATCATTTTTTTTGTCATTTTTTAGTATGGGGCTCGTGGGGTCCTCACATGAAGAGAACCCCCAATAAATTCCCCCTAAAACTCAAGTAGGGATCACCTCCAACCCTGAAATAAATTTGAAAATATCCAATTTAACTTTTGGTAATCTGTAAGACAATATATCTAAACCATTTTCATTAATTTAGATCTTATAAATCCCTAACTATCTTGAATAAATGACATCGCGGATCCAATGGAACCACACATTGATATGTTTCGACCTTCCATGAATAGTGGGATTTGTTTCCAAAAAAATAGAACTCTGACTGTGATAAAATTAAATATCTATCAACTAGATTTTTTTATCCACAACTATTCTTTTCATTCCTATATAGCTTGAAATAACTCAGTATCTCTTGTTGATAAAGAAACACATCTCTAGAATCTATAATTTCAACTTATATCTCCGCCTACAAATGTGATCCAATATCATTAAGTTGGATTCCTAAAATCCATATATCCTATCATATCTAAATCTATAAATCCACAAAACATAGGTTCCTCGTTTCAGAAAAACAATCTCATTTTAGAAGTATCATTATAGGGCCTTGAAAATTCTGCTATGGAAAAAAAGTATGCCGAAATAAAATTTAAAAAGGAACCAAGCACTTATAAATGATTATCAAGGTTGAGGGACTTTAATTGAGTTGTATTTAATTGGAGGAACTTTAAGGGATTAAATGTTTTACATGGCCCGTGTATCATCACCATGTAAGGTACGCGAAGAAGATGGATCACGAACCCCCAGTTATGTGGGATAGTCCGCCAAATTTTGGCCCACAGAAAATGTCCAGCAATCAGGGAAAACCGTGAACCACGCCAACCAAAGGTTTTCTATGAGGAAAAACATCCACATACCATGCTGCAAACCCCTCAATTAATGTATTAAGAGGACAGGAAGGGTTCTACGAACCATTATTGAAAACCAAAGTCTCTGCAAACCTCGGTTTACTGAGTCTTCCACGGGTTAGAAAATTGCTTCAATGGGCCTCCGCAAATGGTGTCGCATGCCCAGTATATATGATCCATCTAATGATCTATAAAAGGATCATATTAAAAGGAGAAAAAATGGTAGAAAAGAGATAGATAGAGTAAAGGATGGGTGACCAAATCTTGAGGGAGACTCAGAGGTTGCACTCCGGATTCTGTCTTCTTTCATAGGTGAAGCACAAAATGCAAACCACTTCTTCCACAGGTACAACTGGCTGCGAACCATATAAATGGGGAATTAAATAATAATAATAATAATCCCAAACCCAATTGTTGAAAAGTTAACCAATGACTTCTTGTAGATGAATTTCCCACAAAGGGTAATTCCCCTGACCCTCCTTTAATATGGTGCTCCACGTAGTGTGCCTCTACGTGGACTAAACCCGACACCGCATACCCAATAGATATGCGGATATAACACAAAGCAGCATGGTGGGACACATAACACTTTTGTACGTGATTGGTGATACCCATTCCCATGTACCAGACTACTACGCGGATGGTCCTCCTACCTGTATACCACTATGGTATGAGGATCCTTCCCCATCCCGCATGAGAAACCAATATGGGGAATGTGGTGTTTTGGGTATTCTTCCCTCCGGTCCCAACCTCACCTCTCCATTATCATCCAATCCTCCATAATACCTCCACTAAATAGTTCTATGGTGCAAGGGCAATGCCTCCTATAAATCCACCATACCCATATGATCTATCCATCAGGAAGATTAGCGTGCCCCATTGAGTCTACATACGCACGATAAGTGGAGTCACGAAGGGCCTCTCATGAAAGGTGCGCACATCGAGAATGAATGTAAGTCTACATTCACACGGTATCCCAGAGTCCAACCTTGGGATGCTAACACGAACCTCCCCATGCTCAAGATTAGGGGTGATCACTTGCTTTTCAATTTAATGAGGAACAATGATCATTCAAAGGGGTTATGTTAGCTCCCCCTTTTAAAGAGGAGGAAATTCATCCTCTTCCCAGAACATGCTCTGGGGCCCTCCCACTGAGGTAAGTCCCCAATCTTCTGACATCATGCTGTGTGACCTTTAAGGACATTTCACATAAAAAGGTTCATTATTTCTCTCCCTCACTCACTGTTTCCTCGACCACTTCATTCGTGGGATCTCCACCCCCCCCCCCAACATGAGAAAAGGGAAGTGTATTGTTGAATCATTCAAATCAGATTGTTTCTCACAACAATCATGACTCACATGGTCATAGAGGTTTGTGGTGATTACAACATCAGAACATATATTGAACAATGAGAACTCTTATTCATGATCAAAACAAGATACATAGGATGCCTACTAGAAGGTCCAAGATCAAAAGGGTTCCCTCCCATAAAGGGTCCACCAAGTCATGTGTCCCAAATGGGACGCTCCCATACATAAGCCCCACTCAATCTGAACTATGTGAACTATGATTCTTGATCAAAACAAGACTCGTAGGATGCCTACCCAAATGCCCGATCTAAAAAGGGTGACAATCCCAAATGGGTCCACCCTATCATGTTTCTCAAATGGGTAGCTTCCACGCGTAAGGCCCACACATTCCAAACAACGTGTGTTTTGATTCCTCTAAAGAGGATATGTAGGAATACCTCCTTGTGGGCTTGATCCAAACAACATGTCACCTTTTGTCCCCCTTATATGAAAATAAACTCTACAGAACCTTATAATATAGCTAAGTCAGTATCACCTACATGGAATTAAACATATGCAAGATCATAAAGATCATGAAAACTGAGGGTATCCCTTAGAAACACTATTTGGGAATGAACAATGGATTCATGACATATGAACATTAATTAAATCATTTATAGTGTCTCGGAATAGGAAACAATCCTCCCCCAGAATGGTGTGGTGAGCCTAACCTCCCATCCACTAGACAAATGGAGTCCTCAAGTGTTGTTGTCCAAGCCATTAGCTGACGAGTTTCTTACAATGGAAATCAGGTCCATGAATCATGGATACAAGGGTTGTTGGGTGTCCTTGGATCTAGGTTAAAACCAGTTGGAGACCATCTGAGGAAGTTATATATGAGAAGGACCAGTTTCATGGGCGCTTTACCCCCCACACAATCACCTGTTGGGACCCACAGTTCCCCATAGGGTTAATTCAACCTTAGTTAGTGGACAATGATGCTGAATGGGTCTAATCAAAATTGTGGTAAATTTGACAGGGGCCTATATCCATGGAATATGAGATAGGCAATGAACCTCATCATGCTATCTCTTCACTGTTCGTTCACGTGCCACCTTGGAGATGGAACGAAAATGGTGAACCTAACGTGAATCCTTAACCAAGGTGGCAGTTCTACCCACAATAATAAAAGAGAAAAGGAAACTCCATGTCAGACCATTTTGTCTACCCCGGTTTGATCACAATGCACCACCTCGGAGGAAAAACAAAAATGGTGAACCCAACATGAATCCTTAAACAAATTGGGGGTCTCACCCACTTTGGCCTCTCCACCTCACAGTAAAAAAAGGGGAAGGGGCCATGTTGAATCTCAAAATATGCATGTGTTTATAAGAATGCTACATTGACATGTTTATTGGTCTGTATTTCATTAATATATTGAATGTTCCGGTAGAGATACCTTCGTTCCAAATGATATTCCCACAATCCAGGAAGGCGAACACATCAACGATCCCACAAGTGGTTGAGGCCTTAACGAAGAGCATGACACCTTTTCCTACCCAACATCTTCAATGATGGGTGTCCAATATGATGATAAAAAAGAACCACCGAAATGGTACTCTCTCCATACTGGAGGCTACAAGACAAGCCCTTCAGCCTGTGAGGGTCTTCCAACTACCTCTTCAACCACTGTCGGTACCTCAACACATTGTGGCCCCGATGGTCATCTCAAAATGTTTTGGGAGCCTATCCCTAGAATGTGAAAATGCATTCCTCCATTAACTTATGGGGGAAGATAGAGTCAATAATGATGACTTCATGCTCACTGCGCAGGGTCCCAACCTACGGGCCCCCACTGGAGAGCGTCGCAGCTGGCACCAGATGACAAGACCTCCTCCTACTGAGGAGAACCTTATGTAGAGGGAACCTACAAATGTCAAAGAGACCTGGGCCCCATGGGCTTCCTGCTAAGGGGGGTGAATTTATAACCAGGGACATTCTATCACCATGGTTCCTGGGGAGCAGCTTCACCGTACAAACACGATGGAGTTCAACGAGAATACAAACAAGTATACCCACTCCACTCATGCCCACCACAAAAATATGGTGGCACAATAAGAACACATGCACGTTTATTCTAGTTCTCTACACTATCTCCTTGCAGATGGTGTAGAAAACTATAGGCAGATGAAAATATCTACCAATTTCCAACAATCCCACCATCCAAATAGGGTGGCACTCAGGTATACATAGGCACAATCACATGATAATGCAATTCAACCCTGCCATCAAAATAGGGCAGTAACAGGCTATATGCAGGAACAAATACATGATGACTCATAACAAGCCCATCATCCAAATAGGGAATTAGGTAGATATGAGTAGGGTCAAGTCCCTACGGATGCTTACAAAGTATTTGAAAAAAATACAGTGGAAAGAGAGCAGATGAACATCACCACTCGTGAATATGAAGACCACAAGTCAAATATGGTGGAAATCAGAGAAGACAGTCAGTGACCGACTCATTCCTCTATCCTGGCACATGAGAATTGCCAGTACCTACTGGAAACACATGGAGGACCGGAGCAGGCACAAAATCCTTCCCCAACATCTGAATGGGCCTTCATACTCATTCCAGCCAAAGATGTATCATTTCTCAACTTGTCCATGATAGAAGATCATTTGTTGAATCCAGACCAAATCCTCCAATCATGCCAATATATCATTGCATTGATGGCAAAGGTGAGAAATCGGGGCCACAACCCGATTTTCTCAAACGAAATGAGTCACTCACAAAATGAGTTATTCACTCTGGAGAAGTTATGAATCCTTGATCTAGTCCATAAGGGTTGATGACAATATCCTGCGACAAATGGCAAACTTGATCCGGAACAAATACTCGGTCCAACTGAGGGATGTCGGTCCAATGTGGTGGTCGCTCTAGAAAATGAATATATCCATTCCAAAACTCAAAAGGATTTTTGACGTATCCCGATGACTTCATGGGACCCAACAAGATGGTAACTCATATATAAAGTCCATTACCAATAGCATATGTCCTCGGTTCCCTACAAGAGTGCTACCAAAAATGAAACGTTCAAAAGGGAACCGGGAAATGAAGAGAACATACATGATAATACTCTGCTAGAAGCTGGGGTTCTTGATACCCTAAATCATATATCAACAACGGCTCAAGACCCTATCATTCCATTACCAAATTATTTAAGTAGATGTAGCAGTTGTTATTGTCTTCCACGCAATGTCGCAACTAGAAGCTCTGAAAGTCCTCCACAGAGCACCCATGGGGGATTACTCCATGGGTCAATAATGATCAATCATGAGATCGTATCTCCTAATGCGCATTGGGTTATCCCTATCCTCGTATCCCTCTCCTCGACCTGAATACCAGACAGCAAGAAGGTCCTCCCCTTGTTGTCATCTACCATGATGGTCCTCCCTAGGGTATACACTACAGATATGCTTCTCCGTGTAGTCGGACATCACATCATGATGGTAGTCCTCACCACGATGATGGTCATTGCGAAGTTCCTCCATGAAATGATAGTTTTTGTGAAGGTCCTCCCTATAGTAATGCCAAGAAATGAGAAGGTCCTCCCCTTATTGTAGTACATCATGAAGGTCCTCCATAGGATGCATACAGCAGAAACTCTCCCTACATCCAGATATTATGTCACGATGGTAGTCCTCGCTATGATGACGGTCATTGTGAACGCCCTCCCGATAATGACAGTTACTATGAAGGTCCCCCTACAGTTATTTCGAGCAGTAATAAGGACATCCCCTTGCCGCATCCCACCCTGAAGGTCCTCTCTAGTGTACAAGCTTTCAGGAAAATCCCTGCGGTAGGGCATAATGTTTCCATGGTTGTCCTCACCATCGTATAACTACTTGTGAAGGTTCTTATCACAACCAAAATTCATGATACTAAGATGTTCCTCCCCTTTTCGAATAAAATATGATAAGGCCCTCCTATAATGAGGTGATCAGAAGGGAGTTAGACGCATCTGGCACTCCATCTATTAAAAGATATATTCTCTCTCAACCAGAGGATGTCTCGGGGCCACACTCATCTTCTAATCCACCTTCACGGCATCCACAAATCGATAAGTCTCCCACAATCCCGATCACTTGGAACGAAATAATCAAGAAGTAGTAAAGTTGGGCATACTAAGTAGAGGAGCCTCCAAAAGAAAAAAGAATGATATGTTTCTTGGGAGAAGACAACTAGCTAGGGATAATATAATAATGATGTATTGGCCTACGAACACTTATCACATCGACTTACCATAGGAATTTTCCGGGGAATGCATGCATGACATTCGCCTCAATAAATGATCCACCCATCAAAATATAAAAGAAAAACTACTTCCCTATGATGGGCTTGCAGACCATGTCAACACAATAGGGTAGCCTTGTCATCTAATCGAATTAGAAGACCTACCATATATAAGGAAGCCGCAATCATAAAGGTGAAATAAAAACCATGAACATTCATGCCTCTATGCATTGAATATATTGTGACACCTCATTGACAATGCCTCAAATGGATTTCACATTAGGGGGTGGAGAGGTCATGGAACTTTACACTTCACCCCACATCCCATCCAGCTGGCCCAATGGAAATGAAATCTTAAAATTTCATCACCTAGAGGAAACCTTCAAACAACACCCTTTCTTAGGAAAGATGGGATACTCAACAGAAACTGGCCTATAGTAAGTCTCAAAAGCGTCAGGTCTGAAGATTGAAAGCCATCAAAAAACATCCGAGTTAGGAACCAGAAACATCCAATAGGCATCCCTCATTAGGGAAGCCAACCAACAAGAAATGATCATGTCATCAAAAGGCCATAGACCCCATGCAGACCCAATGAAACAATCGTATTACACCCACACATGAGTGCTCAAAATTTAAAGAGTGGAAATAATAGCAGCTAAAGCTACGATATAGGAAAAACCCCATCCCTCAGTAATGTGGTAATTTTCAAATCAAAACTCCATTGTAAGTCCAACAAATCCTAGATATAGCGCATCGATAGGAGAATGGGAACGGCTCGATCCCACAAGGTTGGGGGAATTTTTACCTCAAATCCTCACACGACAGACATCTATCTTCCACCATCTAGGAAGAGAGATGGATAGAGGAGCTACCCGAGCTTCCCCTTCTTGTGGTCCACACCCTCTATGACAAACACACATTACGAGGTATGATCAGGGCTCCTTTCAGTTAAATATCTATCAAGAATCCTAATGAATATTGTATAATGGAATGAGAAATTACATTAAATGGTGCAATAAGCCTTTCTACGATTTGGCACTAGGAACACCACCCCTAATGCAGTATGCCTCAGAAAACGTGGTGAGTGCCAAACCCATGGATCTACGAGGAAATGAAATAGGGGGAGAATACATAAAGGAAGATGGTTCCCTTCAAAAGGAAATCTACACTGAGCCTGATGGTGTGCATAACCAAAACAAGAGGGCAGTTCGAAATATCGGTGCCCCCTCAGTAAATACGACATTACATCCCCCACAAAAGCCCAAAAAAGAAGAAAATAAATCAACGATCATCTATGAACCACCTCATCCTCCCCATTAGAGTGCATCCCTCACCCTTGATGAAAGGATCTCCTAGAAGGAGGAAGAAATTAAAGAGTTGAGATGAATTAATGTCGATCTACGATAAGCGAGTCGTCTCGGAGAAGGTGTTCCCTCTATGGAACGTTAGCAGTTTCTCCCAGAAGAGGTTCACATACAACATGCAATCGTCCTAATGAATGAAGCCAAGCCCAGAGGACCATTAAACCTGGCCCTAGAAGGACATCAAGACTTCCCTACATTGGGAAGGATGCTAGAATATACCTATTTAAATCCACAAATGATGCCCCCAGTTGGGCATCCATCCCAAATTCCAGTAAGCTAGAACACCCAATATTGGACTGTACTGTACAAGCTCAAGCTCAAGACTAACAAGATTTTCTTCAAGGGATATTAAACACCTTTTAGCATCTAACAGGTTGACTAGAATCCATGTAGGAGTGGCATGCTCCGATAAAACCATAGCGCAAACCATAACCTGAGTGGGTGAGCAAATTTCCACCACCACCAAACTTCAGTAACCCTATATTACCAGTATTCCATGGGCCGAGGGACCCAAAATAGAATTTGATGCACTATTCCTCTTACTATGACCCCATTATGGGTACTCTGGAGAAGCAATAAACTATAAAACTCAGGTGCTCTGTACGAACCCAACAGGGCTCGACTTTCGTATGGTATACTTTCCTGCCTGCTATTTCATTCATAGGCTGGGAGGACCTCTGGAGAAAATCTCTCTTCTATTTCAGTTCTACACTACCCAATATGATGGTTACTGATCTCATGAACTCCAAACAGTGGGAGAACGAGAGATTCTCATACTTCACTTCCATATGGAAATTCTTACATATTCTATGAATCGACCACTCCTCCAGGATGAGATGCTCTCCATGTGCATCGATAAACTTTGGGATGAATTGTGAACGCCACTCATCCAAGTGAAGTAAACTAGTAAGTTTAGTGATTTATCTTCTATTTCCCAAATAAAAAGTGGACTCCGTGAAAAAGTCAAATCTTACGTCGAGAGTGGCCCCATCGGACCCTAGGAAAATAACGAGTATATATTAAGTGGCTTCTGTCACGCTTAAGCCGCCCCAGGCACCAGCCCCAGTTGTGGGGACCCCACTGAACCATGCGGTACCCCCTGGATTCCTACAACTACCCCCACATTGGAAATATAATCGAAGGTTGTCTAAAATAAATCAGTTGAATGAACAATGAAATAGTGTTTACTCATTCCGAGAGGACCAGGTCTGTAACTATATCACAGTCGCCATGAATTGCAATCTTCTCCGACTGCCAGATCCAAAGAGAGATGATGAAGTGGGTCTTGAAGACCAACCAAACTATTTTCTGTGTAACCAAATACTAGGAAACATAATCCCAGAATGTTATGTTTTCATGGATCTCTTAAAAAATACAGTGGATTCGAAGAAAGTCATGTTGGTAACACCTCCAGCACAAGTGGCATATGTTTCCACCTTCGAATCGAGGTAGAATAAAAAGTTGGAAACAGTCACTAGAAATAATTAGAAAAAGATTGACAACTGGATGACCCTAAATACCATCAATCGAGTCTGAGTAATCCTCCAGGAATAGTTGAAACAGCCTGTTATGCCCCCAAAATATCCAAATTCAACACCACCATCCTCCTTATCCTCGCGGTCCTCAAAAGTGTAGAAAGTAATATCAAGAATATGAGTTGGTACCAAATCCATAACCATTGTTGGATCTTTATAAAGTCATTCCAATATACATGGGATGACTAGAACCGCCCAACCAAATGGTATAATGGACACCGCCTTGCCAAACGGTACGACGAGCACCACCCCGCCAAATGGTACCATCAGAAAGAGGTAGTCATATAGGAACAATATCGGACAAAGAACTGATCATCGGCTCCATTAATGTCATACACATGATGGAAGACTTCTATTATGAAGACTACAATCATGAACTTGAATTCCCCACACCCAACATGAGATCCAGAGGAAGAGGCCATAGAGGCCAGAGGTTTCTCATAAGGCATGATCTTGGCATGAGTCAAAATCCCAGCCACACCACAAGTTAAACTATTAACATCATGGAAACTCATAAAAGGAACCTCCGATAGATGCAACAAGAAATGGAATGCTCCATCTCCCCTGTGAGAGGAAACCCAAGCCCAGTCATCTTAGAATATCCCTTAGGGGAAGAATATCTACCAAACTGCCCAAGGTATACAAGAAGACCAGTCCAACAAAATATAGAAAGAACTGATGTACCACTATATCCTACTACAAAGGTCGAATCATATACATCCAAATTTCAAGCTCATAAACTATATTTGATAGAGAAACCCTGAACCAGGAAGCACTGACCTTTAGAGAAAATATATGACATTTTAAAACAGTTGACTTCAGTACCAGCAAAGCAATAAATACTGGACGCGTTGAGTTTTTTCACAGATCATAGAAAGGAACTCATTGATGAATTTCTATGTCCCTAGGTGTTTGGGGCAGAATTATCAGTGGATGAAGTCTACCGAACAAAGAACAGTCCCAAAGAAAGTCACATCTTCATCTTCTTCATAGATAAGATGAAGACTCTATCATTCAAGGGAACATCCAACCCTAATATGTGTTCTGCAAGATAAAAAGGAATTGATGTTCATAGGATCTTTATCGAAAACGACTCTAGAGTTAACCCCCTCCTGATGAGAATGCACCATCGACTAGGATGTGATAAAGACAGCTTTACACCTTGCACTAAAACACTGTTGGGATACGAAAAAATGGGCAGAAATTGTTGGGTAGAATCATGCTTAAAACTTGGCTATGACATCTCATATCAGAATCCGAGTTCCTGGTGGTGCAGAAGAGTAAGAACATCTATGTTCTATTAGAGAGGCCTTTGCTACATCAGCGTGCTGAAATTTCATCCTCATACCATCAGTAAGTCCAATATTGTGCTAATGTAAAAAACGAGTGTTTTCATACCAAAAATTCCATGT
This sequence comes from Viscum album, assembly GCA_963277665.1. Lineage (NCBI taxonomy): Eukaryota > Viridiplantae > Streptophyta > Magnoliopsida > Santalales > Viscaceae > Viscum > Viscum album. The sequence goes on along the minus strand of OY728162.1, from coordinate 1,366,828,697 downwards.
TTGAGTTTTATGAGTCGCATTACATCGATGCGGGGTTCTATGAGTCAGAAAACAAACATATTTTGGCTGATGATGGTGATTGGATCAATGCCGTGAATGGATCCGAGATGGCTCGCAATGAACCCATATAGCAGCTTGGGGAGGAATATGTAATACCCATCAACCATGTTGAATGTGTTACTGCAAGATCATATGAAGACCCAATTTTCTACAAGGTCCCTGTTACAACCACCATGTCCAAAAACAGTGATGAATTGGATGAATCCCGTGTTTTCTGGAGAAGTCATGTTTAAGATTCTCTTGGTCCATCCTTTAGACAACAAACAGCTGTTTCCTTACACAATAAAGAAAGAATAGTTTTTCCCAATATTAGAGAATTTATCACAAAAATATATTCTACATCAAAAGGGAAAGATGATAAAGATGAATATGAAGTAGAGGTTGAAGACGTCAATGATTCCCCTTCTGCATTTGAATATGGTTCTTCCACAACCATCGATGAACTTAAGGTGGTAAATCTGTGCATTGAAAATGACCCACAACCCACTTTAATCAGTGTGGACATGCCTATTGAGGAGCAATAGGCATATAACACCATCCAAAAGAAAGAATCGAGATGTGTTTTCTTGGAATTACATAGAGATTCTAGACCTCGATCCTAAAGTCACCACCCATCACATGGGTTTACCAGAAGATCACTGGGGCTATAACCAAGTATCCATAAGGACCCACCTAATGCACTTTGCTAAAATAGAGGCTAAAATCAACAAACTGATCAATGAAAACATCATATAGGATGTCCAATATCTCATCTGGCCAGAGAACATAGTCCCTGTCAAAAATATTAAAGGAAAGATTAGAATCAACATCGACCTTAGGTACCATTATTGGGATTTCTCAAAAGACAATAGCCTGGTCCTGATCACAGAATTGTTGATCGATACAACAACCATATATGAAGACCTCTCCTTCATGGATTACTATTCTGGGGGTAATAAAATTAGGATGGCTCGAGGATATGAAGAAGCTACCACTTTTGGGGTCCCTTAGGTGGGGATCTGTTATAAGGTGTTGTCCTTCAGTCTAAAGTATATTGGCGACACATATAAGTGTGCCATGTATCGCATCTTAATGTCCATTTTGGGATAATTTGTTGAATGTTATGTCGAATACCTGGGGGTTAAGTCATGAAAGTGTTCAAACCACCAGGAGGACCATGAATATATCTTGAAAAAATTGAGACTTCACAGTTTAAAGATGAATCCCTTGAAATGTGACTTTGGCATTACCTCGAGGAAATTTCACAGCCTTAATGTATGCCATCAGGGCATTGATGTTGACCCCGAGAAGATGAAATCCACTACTAGAATTTCCCCACCATACAACCTCACTGAGTTGAGAGGCCTCTAGGGGAAATTAACCTACATTCAGCACTATGTAGATATCCTTGCAGGTAAATTTTTACCCTTCACCAAGCTCATGAACATGACTCATTTTATATGTAACTGGCCTAGAATGGTTCTTAGGAGCCTTCCTCGCATAGAAGAATGATTCCGGTAGTGATAACAACCTCGACATCCAATATTGGACAATGATCAATGCCGAAAAATGGTATTCAAATATTGAAAAGAACATCCTATCCATAATCTTCAAAGTTTCGAATCATAGGAATTACCTGCATCAACATGAGTTCCACTTGGTCTCCCGCTGCATCCTGCTCAAGTATATCCTCAACCATCCTATTCTAAATGGGCACCTATCACAATGTGTAGTCATCCTGAAATAGTTTGACATATGAGATGTTCCCCAAAATTCCATCAAAGGACAAGAATAAGTATACTTCTTGGATAATAAAACCTTGGATAAAAAATGACCATTGGATACCAAAATTCTGGATGAAGAAGCGTCTTTTGTCTAGGAGAACCCCTGTATGAGGGTAATGTACTTTGATGGTGCTTCCTAGATCCCGACATGTAAATGAATGGTGGTTCTGATGCTCTAAAAAGTGTGGCTGGGTGTTGTACTTGTATTTCCTAAAAATTCCATCATGCCTTACTCATTTCTGCTTCGGAAGGGAATATAAACAGTGAATAGGTGTATCATGCCCTCATTGAAGGTCTGGAATTGGCACTATAGGTGCAATACCAACCCCTAATAATATATGGTTATTGAAATCTAGTCATCAAATAGGTCAATGGTGACTATGCTATCAAGAAAGAATATTGGATCCCGTCATGTAACTTGTTCAAGAATTGATGATAGAATTCCAATCAGAACCAATGTGGACTCAAGTCCCCCGGTAATAGAATTCTCAAGTCGACGCTATGGAAAATACAACCATTGCCTTGGCTGATCCCAATTGGGATGAAATAGTATTTAGTATTTCTCACCGTTGGAAGGTATTTACATTCATCCAGTGGAGTACGGAGGAAATTGGAAAAATTATCCATGTTCATGATCCTTATGGTCATACCACCGGTTGGATGGAATCCATCACAAATTACCTTCGGAACGTGGAATTACATCTTTTTAGGGATTAAAGGGAGTAGGAATGAAGGTTGGAAATCAATTTTACCCTGTGTAGTGGGGTGGACTGAGAGAAGTCCCTCCACAAATGAGGCCTTGATGGAGTCATTCTTAGGTTCATTGATGGAGAATAGACTTCTTCCATCATGAAAGAAGTGCACGTCAGGGCTTGTGGAGCACACCAGTCAGCAACCAAGCTCTCTAACCAAATCAGGAGGCTTGGGTATTACTGGCCGACCATGATACATGATTGTTCCAAATTCACTAAAAATTTCCATTCTAGCCATGTTCATGAAAATTTATTACACCTCCCCTGGAGTTTCTTCATGGAAATACTCATTTCCATTCATCGCCTAGGGGATGGATGATGTAGGACCATATCCTCCTGATATAGCCATAAAATTCAAGTTCATAATCACAGAAATTGACTTATTTTCTAAATGGGATGAATCCATACCCCTGAATGAATTTAGGGTGAAAATATCATCAGCATCATGAAGGACAACATCATCACTTGATTTGGTTTCTATCATACAATATTGACAGACAACAACACCACATTCTTCTCTATAGAGCTAGATTAACTATACCAGGAATGTGGAATCACAGACAATTGGTCATCACACTACCATGTGATAAAAAATGGGTAGATAAAAGGTTTACACAAGACTCTATCCAACATACTTCAACAGATGGTTAACAAGGATGAGAAATTGTGTCCAGACAATCTCGTTCATGCTTTTTGGGCTTACTAGACCACAACCCACATTGACACTTAGGAAACCCCACACTCACTAATATATGGGGCAGAGGCAGTTTTGCCTATTGAGATCCATGTGTTGTCACTTCGTGTGTCTATTTATGATAAATTGTCCATGGAAGAACATTCCAAGAGATGTTTTGATGAATTGGAGTAGTTAAACGAAAAAAGGATTCACACTCTGCATAATTTGGAAATCAACCAAAACCGGATTGCACGAGCCATCAATAAAAAGGTTCATCTTTGATCATTCCTCAAATGAGATATGTGTTTAGTCCTTCGAAACCCGATGATACTATGGAAAAATTCCCTGAATCATTGGCCAATGTAGGATGGACTATATTTCCTACATCAGGTATATTCCAATAGAGAAAATGCCCAGATATCAATGGATGCATAGATCATCACGTCTCCCCAAAATGTGAAGTTCTTGATGAAATACTTCGTAAAAATATGAACTATCTTGTCATAATTCCATGATCTATGAATATAAACTATGATTCATATAACAAATTCCCCTATGTAATGGTCCAACTCTAAGACCTTAAAAATCAGTTCGAAGTGTCCCCCTGGTCCAAACTCTACGACCCTAAACTATGAGGTAAAAAAATGATCCCAAATAATGGTCCAAACTCTTTGACCTTAAAATAGGAGTCATAAAAATTCCCTCCCGTATCATTATTCCAAGATCTACTATGTTAAACTATGAGTCAAAAAAAATTCCCCCAATGTCATGGTCCAAACTCTAAGACCATCAAATATGAGTATTGACAAATCCTCATTGTTAAGGTCTGATCTCTAAGACCATAAAGTATGAGGCACATAAAATTCCTCCCATGTCATGTTCCAAAATCTAAGACCTTAAACAATGAGTCATCGTCCTTTCCACATTACATAAAATTGTAAGGAACTTGTCCACGACGAAAGATGTTAAACTACATAACATAAAATGTCTTATTTGCATGATAATAAACTACATAATCTTTAACAAAACAATGTGTTTCTTGATTCTTTCTCTCACAGGATATGTAGTGATACATCGATCTTATATCATATTCTAGCCCCCATAAATAAAAAAATGCCTCTATCATAGCTCCTATCTAACCATATTGGTTAATGAGGCCCCTATCAGTCGTTGTTTCTCACACCGAGTACAAATCCCATGTGCTTATGAATGTTGATAGAGATTCTCCTATGAAGATCAACTGTAGGGTAACATGGCGAACCAAAAAATTGTGATGGGTGGAATGAAAACGCCCCTACCCATTTGACCGAGCCAAACCAGTACTAGGCAAAAACTGAACTACGTACGGCTTGATTCATAACCTTTCTAGATATGTAGTGACGCCTCAATCTTCAATGCTTGCACAACCTCACTGGGAAAGAAAATAAAAAGACCCCTATCGTATTATCTATTGTGTCACACATTCAAAGGAGACTCTATAACCACTCCTTGTTTCACAAATCAAGTATATCTCATGTGATCTTAAGACCAGTGGTATGGATTATATTTCACAAATAAACCATAGAGGAGTATGGTAGGTCTGGCACCTGTATCAAGTAAACACTAAATTTCCCTCATGTGTCCCTAAAACATCAAACAATAATTTATAGGGAACATAAAAAACTAAATGTGTCTTGATTCCAACTCTAAAAGGATATGTAGTGATGCTCGTATTCGACATCCTGGACTAGCCACCAACAAACTAATGCCCCTTTTCAACCATAAGTAGGTCAGATTGATGTGGAAGCTCTATAAAGGTCACAATTTATCATGTTTTTGGTATTCTCACATTCCCAGGTACACCTCTCCCGTCTTTCACACTCCATACCTTGGGAAAACATGGATCCTCATAATTATCCAAGGCCATCTGGGATAGAAGGCTAGTGTCCTGCAGACACCTTTGATTGACTATGCATATCATGCCCTGCTGGATCTGCATACATCTACCACAAAAATGGATATCAATCAAAGGAAAATTTGTCATTATGAGAGTCCTCTCCTACCACAGTACAACCAATATATTTCATGCCCCATGTTATCCCTCTTGATTCAAGTCACCCCTGGGACTATGGTTTACACCTTCTATCATCAGTCATGTCTGAGGAATGCTGAAACTCCTTGACTGCGATTAACCTAAAACTCTTGTAGACCTCTGTAAGGCCAAAAAAATCCTCACCGCATGACTTTAAACAATAATGACAAAATCATCCTCACATCATGACGTTAAATTGTAAGGCCAAAAACGTTCTCACCACACAATGTTAAAAAACATGGCTAAAATCATCCTCACCTCTCAAAGTTGAACTGCAAGGCCAAATTCTTCCTCACCACCCGACTTTAAACTGCAAGGCCCAAATCATCATCACCATAAGGAATTAAACTGCAGGGCCAAAATCGTCCTTGCCGCATGATGTTAACTTGGAAGGCTAAAATCTCCCTCATCGCATGATATTAAACTACAAGGCCAACATCATCCTCACGACACGATATCAAACTGAAAATCAATGGATTTAGCCTAAAAATGTCCTCTAATGTTGAATTCACTATTACTAAATGGTGACATGAAAACCCTTGTGATCCCTTTTTTCTCACACCGAACATAGCTCATGTGAGCTTAGAGATATTAGCAAGAGATATGCCATGACATTATGGCCAAATGGACCAAGAATATTTTCATATTATAACCAAACAAAAAGGAATGTTATGGTTCCCTCCCCCCGAGAGGAACCCTGTGTATTATCCATGTGATGTTAAATGACTAGGTATCCCATTGATAGAATGAATATCTCACCCTGGGTATGGGTCAGATCTACATAAGGGACACCATTCTAGGAATAAATCGCAACTCAAATGTCCCCAATATGTCCTGTATACACTATCCATATTCCAAATTCATTAACATAAGTGATATTGAATCCTTATAAACCTACAAGGCTATCTTGGTTAGAAGGTCAGTGTCCTATGGACATCATTGATTGACTATGGTAATCAAGCCCCAGTGGCTCTCCATATGTTACCCACAAAAATGGTCGCCAATCAAAGGAAAATTCATCCCTTGGAGATTCCTCTCTTATATCAGTACACCAAATTGATTTGAAGCCTGATTCCACCCCTCCTGATTCACGGGACCTCAAAGTAATGGTTTACATTTTCCCCCTTTCACCCATCCTCGATATATCAGAACACATGGGACCTATTCACCTTTGGTTTCTTTAAAGGATTCTATTTGCATGTGTGAAGGTGATTCGCATGCAATGGATGAGTGCCTTGATTGTTTCCAGGTTTCCCTGATGAATTTCACCTAAATGCCTCTTGTTGTGATTAGGAGAACCCCTGGTCAAAGGTCACACACCATATTCAGAATATTTCCAATCTCCATAATCCTCAAAGTCCATCGGAGGTGGAAGGATAGTGTCTGGAGGACAGATTTTCCTGACTATTTGTGTCATACCCCGGTTTCTCTCCATATGTCTCCTACAAAAATGGTAGTCAATCATAAGAAAATGTGTTTCTATAAGATTCCATTACACCCTCTGTACACTCAAATGACATTCATGTCTTTTCACACCACATGATTCGGAAAACTCTTAGATGACAGCTTATATACCTCCTTCTTCCCAAGATCCCCTAATATAAATGTCTCGTAACTAAAATGATGACTTCCATGTTCTCCCTCACACAAGTAATAAACATGAAGGAACAATTTCCCACTCAAAATGTTTTTAGACAACACTACTCAAGGCAATCACCTATTATGGCTCCCAAAATCAAGATAAATCTGAAATGTTAAAAATACCACAATGCCATTGGGAATGGAAGGCCAGTTTCCTGAGGAAAATATTGCATGACTATGCATATCATGCCCCGATGGCTATGCATACATAGCCAACAAAAATGGCCATGAATCAAAGGAAACATCATGCCTATGAGAGTCATTTCCTACGTATGTATTCCTAAAGCAGATCTTGATCCTCATTCATGTCCCCAATCATCAAATCCAGGGTCAAGAAAAATATATAACCTATGTCTGAAGGATACAAGAACATTCCCAACTAACGGTCCCGAGTCGGGGCTTACGCCTTTAAATTTGGTGAATTTATTTCAACCTAAAACATCATAAATATGTTTGAATGGTAGGACTATGTAATTCTAGAGAATGAGGAGACGTTATTCTCATCAGAGGGAAAATATGTTAGTGGAACCTCTAGGTAATATTTGAGTGTTTGTTTTCTAAAATGTGCATTGAGCCATCAGAAAAGGTGTAAATCATGTTAGGTCAAAAACTCACAAAGGGAGACATAAGTAAAATCCATGATATACCTGCTAAACCCATACCAATAGGCTTAGGAAAATATTAGGGGTAAAATGAAATAGGCACAAATGTTCCTGAGTTATTCCATAAAACCTCAGCAACAGTATAACTATGCTCACTATGTACCTTGGTTTAGGAAACACATTGAATTCTATTCAGTTAGCTCATATTACAGATTTCACATCATGTATTAAAATTGACAAGTGACTGAAATTATCTTGACCAGAAAATGCGAAAAGAGGGTGGATTTAGAAGTAAATCAGTCAAATCATATTACATAAAATATACGTTGGGAATCCAAAACCTCGAGCATCTTCTTGATAATAAGATAAGAACTTTATTCGATACATTCAGAGGAGATGCAAATTTGCATCAAATATTGGTGAGATTACTCAATGACGTGGAGAAGTTTTAATAAGTACGCAGTCTTATCTTCTGCACTCAATCGTAGAACCTCCCCTTCTCTCATGGCTTGGAGGCCGGTTCTATCTCCCTCCGGCATTTTTCATCTCCCTTCCTCAATGGTAGTTTCGGCCCGATCCCGCTCTTATTTGAGCCATTACAGTTTTTGTCTTTGTTCCGCCACATCCTATTCATGATGCTCTATCAGAGACTCTTTCTTCATGAGTTTTTTTTTGTAACATTGCGACGGTCCGGGCATGAGTGATAGCTTCACCAATAAGGATTTAACATGAAACCACTAGATAAGGTGTCGAATCATCCATAGGGAGTTGAGACTCATGTTCACCCATTGCTTCTCTAGAAGAATCCACTTTCATTATTATCTAATTAATTCCATGATAGTTAAATCCAATGAAACCCAGAACTACAATTTGGTAGTGTAACCTTGTATATTTTTCAGGCATATCTTCTAATGGATCCTGATATATTAATCCCCAGATGTTCCACCATGCTTTATGCTTAGTAGGATGGAATTCAGTCAGGCTTTCTCGATCGGTCTTGAAATCCGTCCCTAACGTTGAAATGTAGTCGGGAATGAGTGTCACTAGAGAGGGTCTTGGTTTGGTATCTATAGCACGGATTGACCCTGCAAAAGTCTCAAATTTGTTAACAATAATATATGGCATGGTAGGGACATCCGCTATTTCTAAATCATGTGGTTGTGATTCTATGGATGAAGAGAATATGCCAATACCTCACAATCCCAAGTAGTATCACTGTCAAAAATGGGCGGTGCTACATCTTCTATCATTAGCTGTGCTCCATGGATATGAGAGAGTGTTGAAGACCTGGAACCATGACTGATCAAAATAGAAGCTCTAAATAACCCTTAAAAGGCCTATGGTCAATATAATACTTGTGGGGATAGTCATTCCAGATTAACATATTGGTCTTAGAGTACTGGGGGCAGAAAACATCACGCCTCACATATCAGCAAAAATGGGCAAGATAGCCCACTATAGATTTTAAGGGGATGGAAAATCAACATCCCTAACCATGAAATTATCAAAGCTACCACTAGCAGGTATAGTATCAGCTTTCGAAATGATTCTCTCAAATAAGGACAAGAATACTTGGTCGTGATTTATTGTCCAAATGGTATTTACAGCCCTTAAAAAATCCGGGAAAACCCAATGCTCATCAATGGACATAGCCCCTTAAAAAGAGACCACCATGTCTCTCGCATTCAGAATCGGTTCTGCACGATCAAATGAATCCTCGACTTCTGTACGAACTTCCACTGATGGAGCATAAATTGTTTGATTAGGGGAAGGAACATCCAAGGGGTCAGCAAAACCCACGTTCTCCTCAAAGGGCCTGATTTCCCTGTTCTTATCAGTTGTAATAGACAATGATTCTCTTTCCACCCAAAAGGGGAAAGGGGATATAGATACCATGTAAATATACATTTGATCACTGATGGCCCCTGCAGCAAAGTACGTATATGTACCAATGATTCAACATGGTAAGGATATTTTGTTCAATCACCAGGTGGTAAGACCCTTACTTTTGATCCCCCTTTGAATGTGCTTTGATAGATGGGTTTCATGCTAACATTTGATGTATTGTTGGGGATATGTCTCATGAATATGATAACTGAGAGGAACTAGAGGAGGAAACACCATGGAAGGGTTGGAAATCCCTGCCACCAAATTCCCATGAGATCAGGGAGATCCTTCAGCAATACCCATACCGGTGAGGGACCGTACTCCTCAGCTACCGTACCTCCAGGAGAATACGTCAGGGAAAAAGATGTCTCCTGATACTTTGAAGGCCCCTCAAGAAAAAAAATAAGAAGGAAGGGGGGGGAAGCTTTCAACATCTTTGCAATAAATGAATTTAAGAATGAAGGATGTAGATAAGACCTCTCCTGTTGGAAGTAGAAACACTACCATCCATGCCACGTGCTCTAACCATTAATGCCTGTCAGTAAAATCATGAAGGCACTTATCCATTTTATTCAGGTGTGCAACAACTTCAATAGGCTCTTCATCAGCAGAAATGGTGGTAGGAGCGATGGCTCCCCCAGAACCTAGATGATTTAAGTATCCCCTTTTAAGAAGTCTCTATATATAGTCATCTGATTAAATCTCCCTTAACTTATCCCAGATTCTACAAACCTCTGAAAACGTAGTCGTAATTGGGATGGCCAACACTGGGGGGTTAGCATGAGGAAGCAGGGTAGGCTTCGACAACCGTAAACATTTCCCGGTTGTCCCTAGAAGATTAGAACATCTTGAAGAGGAGTGTTTATGAGATGATGGGGGAGAAGAAGAACCCTTCTTCATGTAATCATTAGTAGGTAAGCCAACAATTTCATCATCTTCATCAGCAGTTTTTAGTCGCATCAGGTTAGGCACAAAATGTGAGTACCTATAGTGATCACATAGGGATTGGATGAGGGTCTCAAGGTCCTTAAGGTAGCATATTTCCTTACCTAGATCCTCATCGAAAGAAATGTCATTCTTTGCTAATAGTAAACCAATTTCAGTAAGGGAAAGATCCCTAGTCTGGAGGAGTTTCCATAAATCAAAAGAGGACCGAACATGAGTAGATTGACGACCTTTCAAAAGGCCTTATTGCCTCTAGGACACTAGAAAATTGGCCTTCGATGGAATGGATGTTGGACTCCTAGTAGTAGCCCAGCAGCTAGTTCGGCTGCCTGTGAGTTAATAACCCCATATGTCACAACATTCCATGGGAGTGAGTGAAGGTACCTTCGTTGTACTTTTCCAGGTTAGGGGTGCTCACCCACTTCCCTTTTCTTCCCTTTTAAGTTCTCCATGGATTCCCTGGGATTCTCCACAACGGGAACCATGTCATTAAATCCATCAGGATATGACCTAACCCAGTCCTCTGTATAATTATTGGTATGAAAGGGCATGAAATCCGTAGAAACCTGAAGTTTGGCATGGATCTGGGTGTCCTCCTGGGTGACCACTAGCAACAATTGGTGAGTTATTATAAGATATTACACCTAGAGAGTGATGTTAAGAGCCAAATGAAATAACTTCTGAATGCAATTGAATTTCCAGCCAAACCTGTAGGGTGAATTTCCCACACAGACGAGTTCCCCTGTAATACGAGCATCCAAAATGCCTTATTGCAAAGAAAATAATTAAACTCGATTAAATATAGTTATGATTCGTTTTTTGTAATTGTACTAGTGGTGGAATCATAAGGGTGGTAATAAAAAAATCACAAATTTTGAGGCAAACCATTATGTCTTTCTTGTTCCTTTCGATCTGCTCCTCCGACTTATCCTGTGACGCCCAAACTGCTGGCATGACCGCTCTAGTTCTATGAAGGTACAGTCTAAGGGTAAAATTCATGATTTGTAAAGAATTTAATAAAGAATAACCCATATGTGGTCTCCTATCCATCCCCAATGAATTTTAAAAGGACCAAACTTCCGGCAGGGTGGCCCCCTTTTGCAGATGTATCCGAGCAAGAGATATATCATAGCCAACACGAGGATAAACAAATTGACACATCTAATGGTGGACAACTGAGTAGACAAGATAAAGTATGAGGCCCTTACGCCACCCGATTCTTACACTGGTAGAAGATACCTACTCAACAACATGGATAATAAAGTCACCAGTCAAAATAACTAATTGACATTAGGGATGATACCCCACCCCCATTATTGAAAACCCATCTTCTAAAGTGGTCTAGTAAGTACCTACTCACATACATGTGGCTTTTTTAGGACATGCCTCGGGTCTCCACAGATCGGGCTTGAGAATAGTATGGTTAGCAAAATCAGCAAACCAGTCATCAAATGGAACTTCTTATTTTAGATAGGGATCACTTTACATCAAAAGCATATTCTCTTGGATGATGAGTTTTCTGGACAGGAGGAGGTTCTTTCCTCATCATCCCAAAAAGTAGACGGGGGGAGAATTTCAACATACATGTCCCCAATGATTGGGACTCCAAAAATCTTTTGGATCTCCCAAAGGTTGATGCCAACCATTCCATGGGTCAAGTGGAAAGTGTAGGTATCTAGACTCCACCTACTTTAAAGCTGTGAAATAAGGAATGTAGTATGATGGGTTTCTGTCTGAGAAGCCCAGGAAGCCTCGTACAATCCCAAAATCTTTATCTAAACATAGAATTCTTCACAACTCCGGAAAACCAAAAAGGGCCACCCCAATCCTAGACAAATGATCCTCCTAGGTGAAGTTTCCATAGAGATGACCAACCATGATTCGCATTCACTGTAGCCTACCTAATGATGCTCTGATAACAATGCTTCATCTGATTGGGTTTTTTCTAAACCCCATCTAAGGTTTGAGGCGCATAATGTAGCAAGGGGCCAGAAGCAGTCTCTCTATAAAGGTACCACCCCTTGGAATAATTCAATGTCTTCAAAATATATGTATCAATTATCTAGGAACCGGGATGATTGGTAAGTTTTGGCACCAGGATCACTGTGTCGGAAAAAAGGCCAAACACGTATGAAGGAAGTCAATTTGAGACCGGGTACTCCCGTCTACCCATTGTGAGTAGATTCAAAAGGGATTGGTGAAATGGAGTTACCAGAGTCTTGTATTCAACCGAAGCCTCTATATCCCTTGACCTTTCGTCAATAGTAGAAAGTGGAGCAGTAATAGTAGCCTCAGAAGTAACATCAATGTTATTAGCAGTCTGTGAATTAGCCATTGTAACCTGTATAGGAAGATTCAGATGCGGATGAGAAGTCAGTCTGATAAGAAATGATGGGAAAGGCTATGGAAAAAAAGGCTAAAGGACTTAAAACATTTCCATAAAATGCTCTGCGTACTTTTCATAAAAGCGGTATGCAGAAAGAAAATTCCACATTCAAAATAACATTCAGAATCTACTCCACCTATAACTTTGGTATACAGACACTATTCACCACATACAACCATGGTATGTGGAATGGCTACAAGGCGAAGGCCTGCAAGCCATTGGCCGGTGAACATAACGGTCCACTAAATGTAGAAACTGCAAACCGAAACCTTGGTTAAGTTTACATTTAGAAGTTTTGTATTAAAAATTATATCTATATTAATAGATTTGGAGTTTTGGTTCACTGATCCATGTTCGGTACACAGACAAGTCACCCAAGTAGCCTTATTCTTTTCGGAATCCAGATTTTATGTTTTAAATTCTACAGTCCCATTCGCATAAACCAAAACTTTGTACGAAGATGGAGAAAATGGCGAGGAAGTCGGTTTAAAAAACATACAAAGCAGTTCACAAACACAGTTTTCGCATGGAGCACGGTACGTGAAAGTGAAGGAGGCCAGGAAATTGCGAGCGCTTTTCGATATGAGAAACTGTAAAAGGAAAATGACATGGGACCCTATATATAGTCTTGGTCCCCTCCAACCCGGTCTAACTATTCTAACAAATTCCATTTCAGTACAAGACCTCTTCTACATCTTCTAAACAGACACCATTCCGATAGGGTGAATTTGTAGGGTCCTGAAAATTCCACTAAAGAGAAGAAATACCCCCGAAATCACTTTGCATGGGGAATCAAGAACTTATATAAGTTTATCAGGGAAAATGGACTCGAATCGAGTTGTATTTAATTAAAGGAATGTGAATGAATTCATGTTTTTCAAATGGCCCGTGTATAATCAACATGGAAGGTATGTGTAGAATATGGATCACAAACTTCCAGTTATGTGGGATGTTCCGTGAACTGCTGGCCCGTGAAACAATGGTTAGAGAGCAGAGAAAACCATTAATTGTTCTATCCAAAGGAGATCTGCAAGGAAATATTTTCACGTACCGTGTCATGAACCCCTTAGTTTTCATATTAAGTGGACATTCAGGGTCATGCGTACCATTATCACGAACCTAAGTCTCTGCAAACCCCTGTTGACCGAGTCTTTTGTGGGTCAGAAAATTCCTTCAATGGGCCTTTGTAAATGGTGTTGTGTGCCTAATAGATACTATATATCTACTTCTCTATAAATGGAGAATAGAAGAAGGGTAAAAAAGGAATAACATAGATAGATAGTGGAAATGATGTGCGTCGAAAGCATGAGGGAAACTCAGAGGTTGCACTCTAGAAACTATCTTGTTCCATCGGTGAAGCACGAAGCACGAACCACTTCTTCTATAGGTACAACAGGCTGTGAACCATAAATATGAGGAATTGAACAATAATAATAATAAACATGAACCCAATTGGTGAAACCCGAACAAAAGACTTCTCGCGGATGAATTTCCCACGAATGGTAATTCAGCCGACCCTCCTTCAATATGGCGCTCCGCGTAGCATTCCGCAACATGGAATGAACCGAACGCCGCATACCCAATTAGTCTGTAGATATAAACCAATGTAGTATGGTGAGACACGTACCACTTTGGAACCCGGCTATAAATACCCATACATGCATACCACATCGGTACACGGATGTCCCTCTAGCCTGCATACCATTATGGAATGCAGAGCCTTCCCCATCCATCATGAGGAACCAGTAGGCAGAAGGGGGTGTTTTTGGGTATTTTTCCTTATGGTCCCAAACTAAACCCTCCATTATCATCCATTCCTCCATAATCCCTCCACTAACCAGTTCTCCGACACTTGGACAAAGCCTCATCCAAATCCATCAGGCTTGTATGATCAATCCATCGGGTTCATCGGCATGCCCCATTGAGTCTACATACCCATGGTAAGAAGAGACATGAAGGCCATCCCAACAAAGGTGCAGGATTCAAGAATTCCTCTAAGGCTAAATTCCCGTAATAACCTGGAGTCTAACCTTGGGATGCTGATGTGAATCTCCCCATTTTCAAGATTATGGGTGATCATTTTTTTTCATTTAATGAGGAACAATGATCAGTCCAAGGGGTTATATTAGCTCCCCCATTTTATGATGATGAAATTCCTTCAATTACCAGAACATGCTACATGGCCCTCCCACTTAGGTATGTCCCCAATCATTCGAGGTAGGGCCACATGACCTTTAAGGCAATCTCACGTGGAAAGGATCATCGCTCCGCACCTTCACCCACAGTATCCATGGCCTCTTTTGTCGTGGGATCTCCCATCCCAAAAAAATGGGGAGGAGGCATGTGCATTGTTGAATCTTTAAAATCCTCTTGTTTCTCACACCGAGACTAACTCACGTGGGCTTATAGGATTGTGAGGATTACAACAATAGAACACAGTCTGAACTACGGGAACTCTGATTTCTAATCAAAACAGGATACGTAGGATGCCTACAAGAAGGCCTGAGCTCAAAAGGGTGCCCTCCCAAAAAGTTTCCACCCAGTCATGTTTCCCAAATGGGAAACTCCCATGCGTAATCCCCACACAATATGAAGTACTTGAACTATGATTCCTAATCAAAATAGGATTCCTACCATAAGACCTGAGCTCAAAAGGGTGTACATCACAAAAGTTTCCACCCAATCATGTTTCTCAAATGGGTGGATTTCATGTGTGAGCCCCACACATTCCGAACAATGTGGTTTCTGATTCCTCTCCCAAGGATTCGTTGGTAGCCTTCCTTTTTGGCCCGATCTAAACATCAAGTCACATTCTATCTCCCAAGATGAAAATAAACTCTAGAGAGCCTTCTAATATGGCTATGTTAGCATCAACTCGGGGTCACTAAACATATGCATGCTCCCTAAGATCATTCAAACCAAGGGTATCCTATGGACATAATCATCACGAATGAACCATGGATTTAAGAACATATGAACATGACTTAAATCAATAAGAGAGTCCATGAAAAAGAAGCAATTCTCCCCCGAAAGGGTTCAGTGAGACTAACCTTCCATCCTCTCAACCAATGGAGACCTCAATTGTCGTTATCAAAATTATCAGCTGATGTGTGCCTTCCTACGGAATGAAGGTCCATGAATCCGGGATACCAGTGTCGTTGGGCATTCTTGTGTATACTAATATACCCACTGGAGACCATCTGAGGAAGTTATATCTTTGAAGGACTAGTTTCATGAGTGGTTGACATTCATACAATCACCCACTGGGATCGAAAATTACCCACAGGGTTAATTCATTCTTCATTTAAGGATAATGATGTTGAATGGGTTGAAAAAAAAGATTGGTAAATTCGACAAGGGCCCGTCTCTGTGGAAAATGTGATAGGTGATGATCCTCTTTGTGCCATCTCGGCACCGCCCATACACGCACCACCATGGAGGCCGAACAATCATATAGATAATAAAATATATACTTCACTTCTCTATGATTCTCTCTAACTAGATTATATAGAAAATTATTGAGCACACAAACTACATGATCTATATCAGGTCTAGTAAATAACAAAAAAATACAGCAAACGGTTATTGTAAACGAATAAAGAGTGTTCTACATCTATACTCTCAATATTTATTAGTAGAAGACGACTGAGTGGTATTGATCTAATAATGGAAATCAAGATGGTTACTAACCTTATTCAATATGTCCATAGAAAATATCTAAAGAAAGTTGTCAATATATCTCTCCTAAGATAACACTAATTGCATGGAGTTTTTGTGATGGTAAATCTATGTGCCAAGAATATATCGTGTTGAACCCAAGCCTGTCATCGAAAAATATTGACAATGATCATTTTTCAATTTGTCAATTATAGAAGCATCATGGACAATAATGATAATATCATCAACATAAAGCAACATTTTAATAAAATCAACATTAGTAAATGTCTAAATAAGAAAATGATAAAAAGATGCATTCTTGAATCCCTAATGAAAAATGAATTATTAAATCTTCAAATACCACTGTCTTGGAGCCTGATTCAAACCATAAAATCTCTTATTTATCATATAGACATACTTTTATTTTCCTATTTTAACAAAACCATCTATATGATCTATCTAAATTCACTTACTTAAATCTATTTGGATAAAATTTATATTCTCATCCATCTACTCAGTCTGCAGATCCAAACTAGCACCAAACAAAGAAAAAATCTAATAGAAGAAATTTTGGAAATATGTGACAAAATATCATCAAAATCAATACGTTTCTTCTGAGGAAAACCATTAACAACCAACCTTTACTTGTATTGAGGTACATGATTGGATTCTTCATTTTTAATTTTATAAATCCAATGATTTTGAAGAACCCTCTTACTGGTGGTTAATTTTACTAGCTCAAAAGTATGGTTTTCGTGCAATGATCTTGTCACTTCTCCATTATTGAAACCCATATATGTTTTTTTTCACTTTTAATTTTCCACTTGAAAAGATTCTGGTTCTCCCCCTTCACCAAACAGTACATATTCATTAGGTGAATACCGAGTAAAAATGGTATGATTTTGAGATGATCTATGGAGTGGAACTGTAGGTTTATTAATAACCCCTGGAACAGATTCTTCCGAAAAAAAGGTGCATAAAAAACTTCAAATCCAACCTTATGACAGTAAAAAATATTTCAAACATCAACACAGTCATCAGAATCACCAGTATGAGGTAAATGTTAGACAAAAACTGGATCAATTCTAAAAAATATATCAGAAGTTAGTGAAGCATTTTTTTCTCACTTGTCAATTTATGTGATAGTCTGATCCTCCTTAAAAACTATATTATGGATTCAAACAAGATTCTTCAAATAAGGATCATATAACATATTCCCAAACACATCGTGTCCATATCCTATAAAAATACACTACAGTGACTTACCATCTAGCTTGGACCTCTCATCTCTAGGCACATGAAAAAAAGCATTAAAACCCAATACACATAAATGATCTTTCTTAATATCCATACCATAGAAATATTTTTCAGGAGTGTCTATCGAAAATTAAACCATAGGTGATAAATTGATAATATAAGAAGTATTACCTAAAGGATAACCCCGAAAATATTCAAGAAACATTCCTTATGAATGAAAACAATGAACTATTTCGATCAACGTACTGTTCATCTACTCAGCTACACCAATTAACAGAGTTGTCAAATAAGGCATCTCTTGATGATGAAAACCTTATTTCCAATAATAAAAATCAAATGGACAACTATAATATCCACCAATGTCATTAAAAATATATTTATACTTCTTACCAGATTCCCTAATAGTTGAAACCTAAATTTGATTAGAAATGAAGAGAATGTAACATTTGGAATTCAAAACATAAACCCAATGTTTACACGAGTGGTCATCAATAAATGTCTAAAAATAAAGACTTCCATTTAATGTCTCGGACATAAAAGGTCCCAAAACTATAGAACGCACTAAATCAAGTACTTGCTACTTCTTGTGCAAAGTATATATACTGAAAGACACTCTAATATATTTTCCCACCATATAGTGATTTCACATGTCCCATTTCAAACTCTTCAATAATGGAAGTATATTTCTCTTGGAAAAATAAAAAATCCCTTTATGAATAATGTTGTTGATCCTCATATTCAATAACATGGAAGAAAAATAGCATATAAAAATGCAAGTAGTATTACCTGAAATAGAAACTCAAGTCAAGTAAAACTCTGACTACTTCTTCCCTCAATAAACAATGAAAAAAGACTTGGAAATATATTATTTTTGCTCATAAAATTACTTGTAAAATATTAATAATTGAAAACACTCAGAAAAAATGTAGTCATGTGTCAAAAATTCCTCAAAATAATTTTACTTCTTATACAATATCCAAAAAAATAGTCCTTATACCTACAACATCATCATGACCATCATTACCCATCTTCTAAATCCCAAAAAATTACTGGGCTATAAGATGTGAAGATCACCATCAACGATGTCATGTAAAAATAATAACCACATTCACCCACCCAACAAGAATCAATAGAAGAAATATTAAGGGAGTCATAACCATTAAAAATACCACCTCATGTAGCAGTAGCGACACGATCATATCCAACACCATTTTTATTTTAGTGATTTTTATTTATTAATTTTTCGCATTTTAGTTGATTTAAAAAATTATTAACATGTCCTTTATTACCATAATGATGACATTAATACTCTCTTTACTTGGACCAAGATTTACTTCTTCCTTTTCCCTTTCCTTGGATTCTTTTTCCCTAATTCATTTCATGACTTGTCCCCCTATTCAATGGGAATAAAAGTTCTGACAAATATTTCACCTAAGTATGTCTCTTGGGCACATCTTTGTCCCAAAAATTAATCACTATATTGAGGAGAAATAATTTATTTTTTATTATATTGAAGCATAGGTGGTCTCAAGATTCTCCCACAATGATCTGTCATAATTGATGTTGAAAATATCGTTCATCATGTTTTCTTTGAACCAAAAATAAATGAATCCACTAACCAACTGATTCTCAAACTTGCATTCTTCATCAAAAATTCATTTTGGTTCATATACACTATACTTTGAAATATGTTTTATCTTAATAAAAGGTACATTCTTTATTTTTAATCCAATCATATTTTAGTTAGTACCATTCATCAAAACCATCTGACTATAATTGACATCCATAATTTATTTGAACAAAAACTAAACCCTTTGATACAATATTTTGGGAAACATGACAATAAATGAATTAGAAATAAAAAAAAAGAGATGATTAGAAAATATAAATTTATTTCCCTTCATTCAAGTATAAAAAAATTATTATGGATTCATAATGACCAAATATATGTGTATGAGAAAATATATTTTTATAGAAAAACATTTAAGATGGAAAAAATGAAAAAATTCCCACGGAACCTTGTCCATAAATTAAAATACACTAATAATGAATAGTACCTAGAAGAGACTCCTAAAGGTGAGTGGGAAATTATAAATAATACTCAGATAAAATAGTAGATAAATGGGAGAAATAATTTGTCATCTAAACAGAGTCTGAAATAAATAATGCAACCTTATAAAGAAACCTAAATATATATGACCACGTAAAGTAGGTGTTCGCTATCATAATAAAAGATGTAGATGGAATACACCAGGATAAGATCAAATATCACAAAGATAAAAATCAACCAGACCTGGATAATGTTACGGGTTGTAGATCTAAAAACCATTTGGTATAACCCAAACTGCACTATACGTCTGGAAGGAAGAGAGATTGTCCCACATGAGATGAGAAAATAGAGCGTACACCAAAAAAAAATTCAATCCTCAAAAATACCACATCCCACATAATAGATATATGTTTATTATTATTATTATTATTATTATTATTATGAGGAACTTGGGGTCCCCTTGTAAAGAGTACCCCCCAACAAGATGCTCCTAATGCAATAATCAACTAAAAATAGTGTGCACCTCTCATCTCTTATCTAGGCATACTTGAATTCGAGAGAGGAACATCTTCAAGCATGGAATGAACTCCCAAATATACCTAAAATCAGAAAGAAATTCATATTCCTTATAATATTGGTTCTTCAAATGATAAACACAAAAGACATCATCATGCTGAGATTCATTTTTAATTTGGCCATAATCACTACAGATCCTCATCTTCATCTGTGATAGGGTGTTTCAACTTCGTTGGTAGAGTGCCATTTCAACAGGGTCGTTTGAAAACAGATCATTTCTATCATATTTCTATCATGGTGACAGGAATCATCATTCGTGCAGTGACTTCGGTCAATTTCATCTTTATGTTTGGGGAGAATCCCGATCTTGGGATAAAAATCAAATAAGAAAGAATTTATAACAACCTAGATAAAATACGGAGGAAATATAAAGAAGAATAAATAATTCATCACATAGAATTGTTAATGAGAAAAAATGATCTGATGTGAAGGATTAAAAACAATATGAAAATTATAAAATATCCACTATGAATCAGAGACTACAAAATCCATGTAAATCCAAAACTAGAATTAAAAAAGAGCGCATAGAAAAATCTATGTGAAAACACCACCACGATATGCCACTGTCATCACCATAAAAATCATCTCACCAACACCATACTCTAAGGATCTATATATGAAAAAACATCACACTTCTATTGATGAAACACCCCTACCATGAGGATCTTTATCCAAACATGAATCTGTCACACGTCGTATTGAAACACCTAAAGGATTTTTTTCTCTCTCTCTCTTATGATCTCTCCATAATGATGTTACATTGATCATGAACTGGGAAATGATATATAATCATCGCAATCAAGATGACTCTTGACACATAGCCCCAAATCATTAATCATGTCAATTTTGTTTTTCACAAACTCTCTGTCGATGCACTACACATGCTACCGAAAAAACAAAATGATATCCCATCACATCGTAGATCCACCATCGATGCCTAATTTTTAATTTATGATTACCCTCAATTTCTACCTCATACATGGATGCCCCTATCCTTTTAATATTTTGGGACTATATCTTGATCATCTCGCTCTCTTTTCACCAAACATTTCTTCCCAATTTAAACCTTTAACAATTTTATTTTTCAAATATAGATAATATATGAAATATAATATCTTAAAATTTAAAATCACAATGTATCATCCATGTTAAGAATAAAACACTTATCTTATAAAAATAGATATAAAACATATATCTCTCCATGAGAAACACATGAACCCTTATCATTGAGAAAGGATAATAGATATCTTATATTCAAGAACCATCTTATATCAAATTTATAAACCACCACAGGATTAATCCTATCAATCCCCAATTCATCCCATTAGTAAGGATATCATCCAATAGACTCAGTTGGAAAAAACTCTACTGGTATCACACCATCCATCATCGTATGTAGAAAATTGAGGACGCCCTTTTGAATCTTTGAACATAACCTAACTTCTCCCCCTTCAAAAGAAATTCAAAAGGTGAACTCTTCACCATATATCAATCTATACAACCCTATAAAATAATACAAAAATTAGAAATATCTAACTCACCCATAATTGTGATTCCCACATAATCTAGAGCACCATCAAGAAAATATTTCTCCCCCTTGAACACTTCTGTCAACCTGTTTTTTCTTCTAAATCATTTTCTTGCTACACATGCGTGTAATAAATCCTATTAAAAAACATCAATACTTATCATGTTATATTGGAAGCCTAAACCATCACCTCTAATATATTTTTTTAGGTGGACAATCTTGATCTCACTATTTAAATATCTTTAAAATTTATTTTTGGGAATTCCAATCAAATATGGATGTGATATAACGAATAATAAATAAATCAACGCGCAAACTTTTTAATGTCTAAAAACACTCCTATGTTGAGGATTAAAAACCCACGGGCTAATTTCTAAATATACATTATGAAATAAAGAGTATAAAATCCATATAATTCCCAAACATATATTAAAAACGAGAATATAGAAAACCGTATGTAAAAATCACCCCTGATACACCTCTTTCATCCTTCCAAAAATCTTATAGTAAACATCATACTTGACATATCCATCTGTGAAAAAATGTCACCTTTCTGTCGACAAAAAACCACTGCCTCAGTGATATTAATGTTATCAAGAAACATCCTCGTACTGTTTTGTGACACATTAATGATTTCTCAAAATCTCATGTTCTTCCAATCATGATGTACCACTAATAATCAACCAAGACACACCACTTGATCACTTTAATCATGAAGACTCTCCTTAGATGTCCACGATCCTTGATCATAATGATATTACTACGCACATTCTCACTGGGGATTTTATATAGATTCTACCACAAACATGGTATCCCATCACATCATAGATCCGTTGTAGATTCCAAATTCTCCATTGATGATGACCCACATGGGCTACCGCAAACATAGCAGCCCCTTTCCTCTTGACGTTAGTGAACTACGTATTGAGCACCTCTCTCTCGGTTCACCACAAGTTTTTTCCCATTTTAAATCCTTCACAATTTCCTTTTTCAAATAAAGATAATTTATAAAATATTATATCATAAATTTCTAAATCACCATGTACCTTCCATGTTAAGAGTAAAAAACTTATCTCATGTAAATAGATGTAAAAGATATTTCTACCCATGAGAAATAAGTACACCCTTATCTGTGTGATTGGCTAAAAGATATCTCATATTCAAAAAGAATCATATCTCAAATTCAGAAACACCCATGGGATGAATCATATCTCATTGGCAGTCACACCGATATTTAGTGAAGGCTCGATCTTCATCACCTGGTGATGTGTTCATCAAGTATCAAGAGGAATATCATGATATGATACATCGATATCTAGATAGTTGTAATCATGCTCCGATTGCAACAAGAAGTATGGTATTTGACTTCGTCAATGGAATAACATCAATCACTATCGGAATGAGTTAAATTTTATCACAGTGGCACTGAAGAGATTCAATTCAGTAGTTCTTCAACACTTCCTAGTGGTTGATATTAGGTTTTTCAACAATGGGGGAAGGGTCTCTCCACATATCCATGGAAGATACCAAGGGAGGTGGAAAATTATGGTGATGAAATAATAGTGGAAGGAGTTAGAATTGGAAGTAGGCTTTTGGGATGATAGTGAAATGGTGGAAGAACATTAGAAAGAGCTTTGTAAGAGGTCATGATATAAGGATGAGTAGTGGCAACAAGATTTTGGGATGGTAGGGGAATAGAAGAATGGTAGTAAAATCATGGGGTGATAATGGTAACAAGGCTAGGTGGTACCAGATGCATGGTATGAGAGTAATCATTGTTATAGAAAAACACACGAGTGGATTTCGACTAGGCTACAAAAATATGTTGGAGGTAGAATAGGGTGGTGTTAACATATCTTATAAAAGGAAGAGTAAAAGGTAGTAGGCAGGGAACCAATAACACCAATGAATGTGAACATGATAATATATTTTTTTCAGTGCTAGCATAATTCACGAATAAATTCCAAATGAATATTAATAACATGGAAATAATTATAAAACTTATTTAAAATGTATATCAGGTTTTGACATACACACCTATTATAACATCAAATATCACATTTTAATGAAAATCTAAAATTAAAATAAAAAAATGAATATTTAGAAGGATTTTTATTAAATTTAAAATTTAAATTAATTAATTAAAATGTAAAAAATATCCCTTTAAGTATTAATTTCTAATTTAGTATCATAATAAATTTATTTCAAAAATGAAGTAAATTTATTTCATCACATTGTTTTTGAAAAAATTAATAAATTCTAAAACCCATGTTTTCATCCAATTAAAAATAATTTTCAGAATTAAGAGTCCCAAAAAATCAAATTTTATATAGTATATCAAATAAATTTTGCAATATTTTCAATGAACATAAAATAATGTTTTTAAAATTTTGACTCATATCACTCCATCACAATTGAGATATTCCACTTCCATAAAATTTTTAATTTAATTCCAAAAAATGAGTGTACTACCATACATTAAATACAAAAACCAAACATTATGGAAACGAAAGCGTCCACTAAATGTCCATGACACCTATGGGACTTCCACACATTATTTTACTTCATTAAAATTCGAATTCCTGTTCTATAAGATTTATGTGGAATTAAAAATTTAATATGTAATACTTATATTATCCCTAGAACTGAAGTCTCCTAAACCAATGTTCATTTTATACTTCATTAATACATCCTAAATGGATTTTTTTATAAGCCAGATTCACCCTTCTTCATCTAGGTTCTATATTCCCCACCTAAAGGAATTCATTTTTAACAAATTTTCACTTGATTAATATATTTTAAAATTTTTCCTAGCCATATATGTCTGATGATCTATGAAAAATTACATATTTCATATGTACAGATGGAAATAACACACACACACACCCAAATTCATAGTCTCAAATATTCATGGTAATATTTTAATTTCTTATTTTACTCTTGGTTTGAAAGAATTAAATGAATTTATTTTAGGTATGATCAATGTGGATCCATTAAATTAAAATTGTTAGGTTACTCAAAATCAGAGTTAAAATTCTACTGACCACATGTCTTAATTTTTATTCTAAAATGATCTTTTTGGTTATCACCCCATTTACCTAGTCCTCAAATAGAATTCCCATGAGAGAGAGTTCATTCTTACTCTGCAATCATTCACATTCAATAATTCAAAATCAATGTAATCCAAACATCAATATTAATAAATTAATTCAGAAATACACCATTTAATTCCACAATATTATTATTTTTGTTTTCTATTTACTATCCAAAAAACTAAAAAAATAAAAAATGAATGAAACTATTATCAGATTTATGATTATATATTTTTTGATTCTTTTGGAAAATAAATATAAAATAGAAATTGGCTTTTAAAATCCTAAACATCATTGTATCACTCCCTAAAAATTGTCTTATAAACCATTATATTTGAGTTAAGCATGTATGTTTTTAGGAAATCCATAATTGACAATGAGTATCCAGAAAAATATAAAGGAAAGAGACAAACTAGGTTTACTTTCTTTTGATTGTAGTAGTGAGGAGTTTGGACACCTTTGTGGGTACATTACATGGATCTTCATATGAATATATTAAATTATAGACCCTCACATTGAAGGGGTTATTTGAATCATTTCCATTGATTTCAAATTCATTATATAGAAAAATATTAGTCACTATATATTATCCAGTACACTTGGAAGGATTTTTACAAGACATCAGCTTCCTTCTTGAGAATCTATATCTAACTATAAAATATCATTTGAAATAAATCATAGAGTTTCAAGGAATCCAAAAAATCTCCAATATGTGTATACTTTGTTGATAACATAGTCTATCATGTGAACAATAATGAAATTCAGGTAAGAATCGATGCCTAAAATGAAAATTTAAAATAATGAAAAAATGCAGGTAGGGTCTTTTATAAAATTTTATAAACTATGAGCCAACAATGAACACCTTTCTAGAATACTATATGACCTATGAGGTTTGTAATAACCATGTTACAATCAATCCCAACAGTACTATATCATGTCACACCATTTTAGGGACAAGCCAGATGGTTATTACTAATCATGTACTTGATTGTGTCTTCTCCTCTAGGACTCAAACATAAGGTGCATAGTTTCCTAGACCGACTCGTATACGATTCTATAATAGTGGTACATCATTTCATGAGGCCAAAAATATCTTAAAATACTAAAGATTAACCCAAAATAACTCATGATATGACCCAAATAGAGGATTTCCAATACAAAAGAATATAATTGCCTAAAAGAGGGTGTCAGATGTTGTTTATGTGATCCAATATTTTTTTGATGTTATATGTTTTGGATTACTAAAATTGTGTCATGTTTATACATATCAAAGGGAAAACCTATAGATTATGATTTTAACATCATATTCGGGAGTGTGGGTTGGGATTGATATATGATCATTGATGTTTGATGTATTTAATACATTTTTCAATAACCTTTTGATTAAAAAATTGATTTTTTTGTAAAAAATCACTATAAGTGGATAATTAATGAAATTTTATAAGTTGATTTTGAAATTTTATATTTATTGAAAATATTGTTAAAATGTTATGTTTTATTTTATTTAATTGTATAATTTTTCATGATATGAAACTATGCATTAGTTGGATATTTATTTTCATTTATTATGTTTTTTTATGGTTTTATACCTTTTAAATCATCATGAAAATGTGAAATTGTGGTTTCAATTTGATAAAAAATATATTCTTAAATTTCTAAATATGTATTTGGAAAAATATTTAGAGATTTTGTTTTAAAGGATTGAAAATTTCCATTTTATTTTAAATTTTAATTTTAAATTTTAAATATATTCGGTGATTATATTAATTTTTTAATGGAATTTCATGGCCTAATTTTATACATCATTTCTGTAATTAAATATTTATCAAATCTGAGAAATTCATCGATTAATTTTTTATTGATATTATTTTTTATAATATTATCATTTTATATATTAATATGCATTAGTTCTTCTACTAGTGTCCATAATGGTTATCAATTTGTAGAGGTTCTGGTACCATTCTATGAGCTTCTGGTCAACCACCAGAATAGTAATAATGGTACTCCTTGTTCACCAATTTATACTTCCCAGTGTGTTCCCATTTTTTTACATCCAACATTACCCATACCCACTACAAACAAAATTTTTACTACCATAGGTGTATTCTTCTACCATTACAAATTATTACAGGCAATATTTATGTTATAATTTACAACAAAAAACAAATTCTTTTTATAACGTTGGGGGAAAACATTTTCACAAATTACCATTCAATATAGGGGGGTTCACTGTAGGAAGAGTACCTCTTGAGGAGATTCATTATGTGCATTTTTGTTAAATTATTCATGGAATATAAAAGTTACTTCCTTAGAGATAGTTTATAGAAGGCGCCTCCTCATTAATAACCTTCTCGAGGAAAGATCTTATGAAGACTCCTTCTTAGGAAACATATTTAAAAAGGAACATTTATAAAAGGTGTCCAACCATGTGAATCATTCAAAAGGATTTTTTTTATGTTTATATGTAATGTGATCTATTATGTTATTAATTAAAAAAAATATGATTACTATAATTTCTAATAGTAATAATAATCATGTCATAAAAAATATAGATTTTTTGATATTAATAATATAGTAAAAATTTATAACATTAATAATATTAATTATTTTATTATTAGTTTAGTTAATAATAATATTTTATTAAATTTTAAAAATAAAAAAATATTAATAAATATTGTTTTTTTGTTATTATTTATTAAAATAAATAATATTTTCTTTTAATAGTCAAATTAATTACAATCATATAATCATATAATCATTAAATAATTTTATTTTTATATAATTAATATATGCATAAAATCATTTTGACGTAATAATTATTTATAATGAACCATATTATTAGTTATATTATTATTTATTATTATTAAATACATAAATAATTAAACTATAAATAATATTTAAAATCATTGTTTTTTTGTTTTTTAATATTTAAATATTATTGATATTATTTTCATGGTAATTAAAAATGATTAACAATTGTATCATAAATTATTAATAATAAAATTATTATATCCAATTATATTTTCTATGTTCAATATTTAAATATTATTTTTTTGGAATTAAATTAGAAGCTCTTTATTAGTAATATTACAAATTATATTATTTATATCGTAATTCATAATTATTGTTGTAATTCTTCTAAATATTTTAAATTTAATTTATTACTTATTAAGAATGTATCTCATAATATTTTACAATAATAAAATAATTAATATATTTTATTTATTATTTTTTTATGTTCCAATTATATAAAATAAAATAATATTTTCCATGTTAGTGTTTTAAATTTTATACAAATTATTTATACTATATTTTATGTGAATAAATTTATTAAAGTGTAAATTTTATGATTTATATCAATAAAGGTTGTGTCATGAAAATTATTTATGGGTTGACATATATTTTTTATTTTCAACTACTTATTGTATGATTATTTCATTTTTCAAGTTTCATTTATATTGG
Organism: Viscum album; assembly: GCA_963277665.1. Lineage (NCBI taxonomy): Eukaryota > Viridiplantae > Streptophyta > Magnoliopsida > Santalales > Viscaceae > Viscum > Viscum album. The sequence goes on along the minus strand of OY728162.1, from coordinate 1,366,800,292 downwards.
TTGTGTAGTTTAGATTTTATTGGCTTCAAAAATCACTGACATGAAAAGTAATAAAAAGTTTTTGAAAAATATTCGTCATTAAAAACATGCTCTATAGAGGTAAAGCCTTCCAAATTAGATCATATTTAAATGAAATAACCTGACAAGTTAGTAGATTGATTTTTTAATTTTAGGAACTAACGTCACGTCAAATTAAGTTATTGTTCCCCCAAGATGATAGAAAATGTATTTTCATTAATTTAAGACTATGATACATATGTTTAAGGGTTAAAAGCATTGAAAAAGATCATAAATTAATGTGAAATATTATGAAATATGTCTTGACGTTATTTTTGACATGTGTGTGTACACAACATGTCAATCCAACATGTGATTCACTCGAAAGGACTAAATATTGAGTTTTTTTAAAATGTCAGTCTTTAGAAAGGACTATCATAGAGGGAGAACAAACCAAATGAGATCCAAATTCTATTAAATCAGACAACAACGACCAAAATTTAATTTTTGAATTTTAGGAACTAGTTCTTTGTAAAAATGAGGTTTTGTTTTCCTGAGATAATGGAAAACATTGTTTCAGTAATTTAAAATTATAAAAACCAAATTTAAGTATTATAACCATATAAACGATATCGAATTGATTTGAAATCATATCAAAGATATAGTAGGATTGTTTTTTATGTGTATGAGCAAATGGTGCTTCAATCTGATGTGTGATGTTCTCAAACAGACTAAATAAGTAGTTCATAGAAAATATTAGTATTTAATAACATTGCCATAGAGGATGAGTCCGCTCAATGAAATCCAATTTTTCTAAGATCACATGTAAATGACAATAAATTTATTTTTGAATATTTGGAGCTGGCAAAGCATCAAACCAAGGTTCTTTTTTCCCGAGACGATGAAAAACATAGTTTTAACAATTTAGAACACAAAAACATGTGTTTAAATATTAAAGACCCCTAAAAAGATATTCAATTGATATGAAATATTATAAATGTTGTATCAGATTCATTTTTAATATGTCAATGTAGATAGATCATCAATCCAATATCTGATGTTCTCAAATAGACAAAATAATTATTTTTTTAGAAAATGTCTGTATTTAAAAACATGATCCTTAGAGGTTGACCCATCAAAATGAGCTAAGATTCCTATGAAATCACATGAAAATAACTACAGATTGATTTATTTTATTTTAGCGACCAAATACATGTCAAACTGAGGTGTGGTTTTCCTTAGATGATTGAAAATACAGTTTCAGTAATTTGAAACCCTAAAAAATGGGTTTAATTGTGAAAACCAAAAAAAATGATATCCAATAGGTGTGAAATATTTTGAATGTTTCCTTAAAATATATTTTCATAGATGTTGAGAAACTCAAATGAGCTCATATTCATATTAAATAACATAAAAACAACTATATATTTATTTTTGATTTTTAAGAATTAATGATGTGTCAAATAGAGGTTTCGTTTTTCTAAAATGAATAAAAATAAAGTTTCTATCCTTAAAAATGATAAAACATGTGTTTAACATTTAAAACCATAGATAATTATATTTAATTTATATGAAATATTATGAAATATATCTTAGAATTATATTTGATCTATTAGAGAAGATGTGCATTAATATGTAGTGTGATGTTTTCAAATGGAATAAATAAAGTGGCTCAAGATAATTTCGATCATTAAAAACATGTGCCATCGAGGGAGAGATAAAACAATGGGCTCATATTGGTGTTAAATCACACAAAAACAACATTAGATTTATTTTTTAATTTTAGGAACCGATGGGGCATCAAATAAAGGCGTCGTTTTCCTGATATGATAAAAAATTTAGTTTGTGTAATTTAAAATTATAAAGCATGAATTTAACAATAAAAACCAGAGAAAATGACCCCCAATTGTTGTGAAAACTTTTGAAAACTATCTTATAATAATTTTTTATGTGTTTGAGAAAACAGAACATCAATCCGACCAGAGATGACCAATTGAGATTGGATTGCTTGGAAATCACATGAAAACAATCATATATATATATTTGAATGTCAGGAATCAATATCTTGTCAAACTGAGGTGTCGTTTTCCTGAGATGACCAAAAATGAAAGTTAGTAACTTCTTTTTAAAAAATAAATAGAATCAATGATTATTAAATTATATAAATTATAATACATTATTAAAATATTAAGGTCAATGAAATGTGAAAGTCATTAGATTTATTTTATAAAAAATAAATAGCACCAATGATTATTAAAAATATATATTATTATACATTAAAAAAATTAAAATTCAATGAAATGTGAAAGTAATATATCATCAATTCCTATGTGTACATAAGTGTCCTCTAGTCCTACACATAATCTCATGAATTGTACACCCACATCGACTAGTCATTCTAGAAGGTTTTAGAGTGTACATAGCTATAGGTCCAGGTGTGATGTCCTCAGCTACATGTCCAACTATGATGTCCTTAGTAGTGGGTCTAGTAGCAGAAATAGAACTAGTATCCTATCCAAACGAGTGGTATATAGGTAACTGGAAAGAAGATGGTTTCAAAAAAGGTAAATAACCGAGTGGAAGCCCCCAAACAGTGCCCCCATCTGAGAAATGTGACACTATTAGAGGTGAAGATCGAATATAGGTTACAATAAAAAATCTAGAGGGGGTAAAAAGTGCCCCAGTCCAAAGAAGGGTTTGTGGGGGATGTCTCTAATGACACCATATGTGATGAGTAAGGTCCAATATGTGGGTGTGTAGCGGTGCCCCACTCTGATGAAGGGTTTTTGGGGGAATGTCTTGTATGGTTCCATTTATGATGAAGGTCTATTTTGTGGATATGTAGTGGTATCTGGAGCCAACTAAAAAGTGGAACAACACAAATGATGTCGTCATAAAGGTCTGTCATCATTAATGTCTGATGGATCAAGCAAAGCCTGAGGTGGAATGGGATGATGGTGAGGAGCATGCTTTGATAGTATAAATATTATCTCATCACTATGGAGTGATCCTATAATATACACAACAACTGAACTCAACTCATGAACAATGAATACATATCGTGTTTTTGGAGTTATCATATCATGAACTCAATCCACCTCATCACCTTAAAAAACATGGAATAAATGATTAATAGATTAATAATAAAGAGTCAATAAGTAAGATAAAATTAAATAACCACGATATAATATGACCCTCCAAGAAATGTGATAATTTATATGGTCACTTGTATATACCAGATGTTGTAATTAGTGCGGGGGTCATGATAAAGACATCCCCAAAAATTTATAGTGACGCAATACAACTCATGGGAATCTCAAAAAGATATGTATGGGTTGTGTAAAATATTCCAATCTAAAAAATTATTAATTGTAATTTGAATATAGTGAATTTCTAGAATCATCCTCGATGTCCTTAGAATAGGATGTTGACATAAGAATTGTCTCATGACCCTATCCGGTTTGTGCCATTCCACAATATGAAAATAGATCGATGGAACCATGACAGTAGAATGATGCAACCCCATGGTACAATTATATGGAATATTCCCCAGAAGCTCACTAGTATATGGAGTCTAACTAATCTACATAAATTAATTTAATCTATCATTCAACCTAGAACCCAAAATTCTATCAGCAGTGATTTGTGCATACCCCATCAATGGAAATAATGAACAAATAGAAGACAGTAATATGAAATGGAATGTGTAGGGATATATATATATATGTCTTCGAGTGGCTCCACCAATGAGTAAAAAGCAAAAAAATTTAGAATGTTATATATTTATTTTATGTGTTTAGGAGAAAAGTATGTATTAATATTTTAATGATTCAATGATAAAATGGGCCCATATGTAATGCATGATGTGGTAAACTAGAGAAAACCCGAGGTGCAAGTGTTGGGAATTGTATCCACTCGCCCACCAGTAATAAAAATCAACAACCACCTATCTCTTTCATCTTTATGTGATATTCCTTTCAAATATCTCTATATTGTTATTCTAGACATGTCGAACCCCAACTATACCACCCAACATGCTCGAAATATCAAATCATTGTTTGGTGCATCAGATGATTTTATGATTCCTTGTGATCTAGAAATATTGTATCTCTAATCAATAGAATAATGTACGATCATGCATATCTTTGTAATGTCACCTGATCCACATCTAGATCAACATGGCCCAAATGAGTGTCCAGTAAGAACATTCATAACCAACTGCCTCTAAGGGTCCTCAACAATTTTGTTAATGGTGATTCAAATTATCTGTGTAAAATTAAATCCCAAATATATATCATCATACCCACAACAACATCTCTATCAATTTTGAGACCTAGTTTATTCCATGAAATACATTGAAATAATTCTACATATATTTTCAGTGCCAGAAACTAAGACTACATGAGATTATTATTCCTAGAGTTCCTAGAATAAATCATAAAAATGATTAAGTATATTTTATACTATGTGTGGGAAGGAAATGGTATATGTAACATCTATGTTCTGGGTGCCACCCAATGGTTCCCCATATTCGATTGGTCACATGGGCTCAAGAACATTTCCTTGAATGCTAGAGGCTACCAACTAGAAGTGAGGGACATGGGTGTGAGAGTGGGGAGACTAAGAGTAACACAACAGAAAAAATAGTACAAAGTATCAGAAGCAGTAATACCATACCACATATGCAAACAATGGAAGACAAATAGTATAACCAATTTCAGCATATATAAAGTAAGGATACATGACACATGTATCTAAGAAAGTAGTGAAATAAGTCACAATGCAGGAAATAAAATACTAACACCAAAGTACAAAAAAAAGTAAACTCCAACAGCATCGCAAGCCTCAGCTTGGTCCAATGCTCTCCGGCTCCAATGGTAATCAAGTACCAAATGAAGGATGGTGGTTTCCCTTATCTATACCTGCTACAATATAATCTATTTGGGATCAAAATCAACACCCAAATAAGGTGTGAGACAAATCCTTGTAGGCAAGCACCAAAAGATCCTTGCCTAATCGTTAGTGAATATATATTGCAGGAAATATGCATAAATTAATCAATAAACTATGAATTAATCAACATTAAAAAAAGCCAAGAGCTTTCAATTACATTAATTTTTCATTATTTAATTATTCAAACAGTTGAATGATAAATTTCGGGATCTATCCTTAGACTTGTATTCCTCTATTCAATAGTATCAACATACGTCATAGAAGACCATCTCAAGATATAAGTAAAACTGATTCCAAGCTTGTGCATTGGCTTGGAAACTCATCACAATAATTTAATCATCCATAATATACCCTCAAGGAATGATTTTGTGTTCTAGCCACAATGGTCCAACATAGTATTCTGTAATGATAATGACCTCTCGGTTAGCTCTCACAGTTAATACCCCTTGTCTACAAAGCATCAGTAATTAATACACGACCGCAAGGTATCTCCCACGGTCAATACCCCTTGGGTTAGAATGGCATAAATAAATCATAAACGACCTCCTAGGTGGCTCTCATGGTCAATAACCCAGTGTCATGTATACACCAAGGATCTCACAGCCCTATGTAAACAATCATGGAAACCCCCACAATTTTCCTGGTCTAATGCTCTCACGGTCCATTGGAAGATCCGCACACATATCATATCAAGAAAAACAAGTAATTTATTACTACCACATGGATAACATTCACAACCATAACACTTGAAATTAATATAATAAATCAACTCTATTGTAAAAAATTCGAGGCATGGAAATAAGGTATGCCTCAAAAGCAACCAGGTACAAATGGCCATAAATAGTTAAACAAGGGAACTCACCCATGGGGTGTCCCATAATTGGTGTATACAATCTTATGCATATTCAAAAACCCTTAAAAAATCCACCAAACCATAATAGGTATTAAATAGGTTTGTAATTGAAAATATGTAATTCCCCAAACATGGGTATTCGGTACATTTGAAATATATAATCCAAAGACAATCAAAGAAAGGCACAAACAACCAACCTTGGTGCTATACGATGAACACACTTGAACGTCGACCCTTGAATTGGCATTGAGTGGCATAGATCTATGAGAAGGGTAAAAAGGATGAACCCTCAATATCTCATAAGATAAGAGAAATCAGGAAGAGAGACTCTAAGGGAAGATAGAACTCACTAGTGGGGATCCAATGCACCCAACGACGTATCGATCAGTGATCGGATAGAGGAACTAGAGGAGCATGAAGATCATCAATTGTTCATTTCTCTTCTATAAGAATCACGAGGAGGATAATGTTTTTCTGGGGATGAGACGTGACCCTTCTCCAATTATTTAAATTAAAAGAAAAGTACAATGTGTGTTTATTAAATGTACATATCGTGTACTAGCCTCCACTAGCTCCCACTTTAAATGGTCCTCTAGGTCACCTACATGGTCATGTACTTGGCCATTACATAGCCAGTACATGGATATGTGCAGAAACTAGGTGCATGGTGTGTACTCAATAGTACACAGCGTTTACATCGAAAATTTCTCATTTATTCCTTTTTCATAAAAAACAACACAAAATAAATATCCATATCGAAAATGAAGATCTAGGTTTATACAAACATCCCCCCTTAAAGAAATTTGTACCCAAATTTCCCTTCCAGGGGCGGAGAAGAAGAAAATTCAAAAAACAATTTCCACTATGATCGTAAGTCAGCCTCCCTCTCCTACGTCTCATCCTGTACTCATCCATTCGGCTACAGCACTTGTACTAGAGGAATAGACCAGCAATAAGGAACCATCATGCTATGATCCACAATCCAAATAATGTGATCCTCAAAAGTTTCATCCACCACCAACTCAACCTCCTCGGGCTGAAAAATGTGAGATGAGTCTGAAAAGTAACGTTATAGTTATGATACAGGAAATACCTCATGCATAGCCCTGTACCGCTAAGGTAACTACAACTGATAGGAAACCAGCCAGACTCGCCCCAAAATCTATAATGGGCCAATAGATCTCGGTGAATGCTTCCCCTATCTCATTATCCTCTTGTGTCCTAACCACGATGTGACATGAAAAAAAAACCTGATATCTGACTTTGAACTCCAGAGGTCATCTCTATCAATCAACATAATATTTCTTGTGAGCCTGTGCAGTAGTCATCCTCTTCCAAATCAAATCCACATTCCCAGTGGTCTCCTGGATAGGATGAGGTCCTAGTATAACTTCCTCTCCGACCTCCAACCATCATAGGGGTGATCAACATGACCTACTGTACAAAACATCTTAGGGTGACATCTTAATATTTTTATAAAGACTATTATTGTATGAAAAATAATCTATGGGTAAGTATCTCTCCTATGACCCCCTAAAATCTAGGACACATGCTTGAAGCATGTCACCCAAAACCTAAATCGTCTTCTTGGACTGGACATCTATTTGTGGACGGTAATTTGTATTTAGAATTACCTATGTACCAAAATCCCGATGTAGTCCCTACCAGACACGAGAAGTAAAACAAGCATCCCTATCTGAAACAATAGAGCGTGGAACCCAATGAAAACGTACAATATATATGATGTACAAACTTCCAAGCTCGTTAATACTAAAGGTTTCCTTGATCTTTTGGAAATGTGAAACCGTCAGGAGTCTGTGAAAAACCAAAACTTTATCATTACCTCAAGGCAACCTCAATAAACCCATCAATAAATCCATTGTGACAACATTCCAATTCCACTCAGGAATGGGTAGCTGATGTAAAATCCATTCTGGTCACTGATGCACCTCCTTCACCTGATGACAGGCGAAAAATCTCATATCAAAACCAACAACATCCCTCTTAATTCCTGGATGCCAATAATTATGGTGTAGATCATGATACATCTTGGTCAAAAAAAGATGAAAATCATGAAACCGATGAATGAAAATCCTACATCAACTCCTCATGTATGTCAGCTGACACCCATACATGTCCTTGAAGACACAAGACCTCATATTCACCAACTATCCACCCAGGAGTAGGTTCCTCTCCAGGAAGAATATCGCATAAGACTAGGCCTTTGGAATCAGATAGATGCCCCATTCGCACTCGGTCCAGTAGAGTATTGGTAACAACTATAGAATAAAGAAAATTTGACCCTATTTGTCATGGAACAAAAAATTCATCTCAGATAACAGACCCATAAGATTCCCCTCAATACTGGCCTCATGAACAACATGTATTTGATTCCTCCAAATCAATGCATTAGCCAATGTGTTTCCTTTCCATGGAATGTAGGTCAGCTCAAAGTCAAAATACTGAAGGTACTCAACCCACCTTAGTTGTCTACAATTCAGATCACCATGATTAAAGATATACATAATTCTTCTGGGATCATTGAATACCACAAAATACACTCCCAAAAGATAATGTCTCCGATAGAAAAATCATGAATAACTACATTTTACTCCCAATCGTGCATTGGGTAATTCCTCTCAAGTGGCCCCAACTACCGAGACCCATATAAAATGACTCCTTCCCCTTGCATAAGCACTACACCCAGAATGATACCTGATGAATAACAATAAATGGTGTAACTCTTTCATAGCTCCAGAAAAACCAGTATTGGTGATGAAGTCAATATCCCTTTCATCTCATAAAATGATTAATCGTAGGAATCTATCCACAACATGTTTTCACCCTTTTAGTTAGTCCCATTAGAGGCAGTTTTAATCGTGAAAAGTCTTTTATAATGCTCTTGTAGTAACCTGGAGGCCCCAGAAAACATTATATGTCAAAGATGCTCTTTGGATGCTCCCATGAAACGACAAATTTCACATTCTCTAGGCCTGCTGATACTTCTATATCTAAGATTCCATGACCCATGAAGGAAATCTGGTTCATCCATAATTTTCATTTTGAGTGTATATCATATAACTGATTCTCTCTCAGTGTACTCAATAGGATATCAAAATGGATTGCATGGAGTATCGAGTGTGAGAGCACACCAAGATATCAATCACGGAGACTACAAAAAAATATTCCAAGGATGGAATACACAGTTTATCAGCTCAATGAAAACTGTCAGAGATTTTGTGAGACCGAATGACAAAACAATATACTAATATAGACAACACCTACTCTAATAGGATATAAGATATATATCTAAGGGTCTAATGCACAACTGATGATAAACGGATCTCAAGTCAATCTATGAGAACACCGGGGCTCATTGAAGCTGATGGAAGAGACCATCAATCCTCTGTAAGGGATATCAGTTCTTGACCATCAACTAATTCAGCATCTGATAATCCACACAAAATTAGACAGTATCATTCACCTTATTCAAAAAAATGATAGGCGAACCCCATGGATATGTACTTTGTCAAATGAAACCATTTTTCTGTAACTCCTCTAACTACTTTCTGAGTTTATTTAAATCTGATGTAGCCATCCCATACAGAGGAAAGGATACTAGTTCTACTCCTAGCACAAGATCAGTATTGAAATATACCTCTCTCTTCATAGGTAAAAAAGAAATGATGTCTATAAAGACATCTCTGAAATGATCTACCATAGGAGGAATGTCCATCTGTGAAGTCCCGTCATCATCCAGATAAAAACTAGAAAATTTGGCTATAATTCCTCCCAACCCATGATGCTCAATTCCCGCTCTGCTCGTATGGAAATCTTATTTTTCTTATGTAGAAAAGATCCATCCTCTGATGATATGAAACTCACCCTATGAATATAGTAGTGTTCAATTTCTAGGAAGGATACCATCAAGTCCTTTTCAAGAATGAAATCAAATCCTTCAATCTCTATGACATAGAGTTCCTACAAGAAATGACACCCACCAACCTCGACAGGCCACTCCTTGCACTGACATACACTAGAAAACATAATCCCCAATGGAGTTTCTATCATTATTACAACTTCATTAGTAAATATATAGAGCCTGAGGATCTCCACAATGGAAACACCTATAAAACTATGGGAATACCCTATATAAAAATGTGTAAAATCTAAAACAGAGGCAACTAAAATTGTACCTCAAACTATAGAGGGTCCATGATCTTGCTCCTACTTGGTGTGATCCACTATAAATATCTGAACTGTACCATAGCCTTGTGACCCATCCTGACTACCCTAAGATGATCCATGCTGATTTCACTGAAAATAAGACACATCACCACCATGGCCACGACCACCTCCTCGGCCTAAATGACCTAACAAACTCTAGTTCCCTGATTGAGGAGAAACTGTTGTTCCATCTCTTGAATGTGGATTCATAATAAATCCCCTCTCACTTGCTGATTGTGAGAAAAAACGGTGAATATGACCCATCTTTCTACAATCTCACCACTCAAATGAGACTCTTGGGAATTGAGGTATTGTGTTCCCACTCATCTGACACTGGTAGATCCTCACCTGACTAACTGTAGATACATCCCTACTATTGGAATCACCACATGAAGGCTCCCTACAGTTCATACTACTATAAAATGAAGGAGTACTAGCCCTAGATGTTGAACCGCCATGGCTCAAAGCTACTAACTCCCTCAGATTGCACTCAGTAATCGGCGACTCGTTCACTATAACCATCATAGAGTTAATCCTAGAAATTTTCATATATGACCGGATGTCAGATCTGAGAGCATCCTCAAATTTCCAAATGAATGATAACTCATCACCTCCTAGAATAGGTGTGACGAAATGTAGCTCTATAAAATGAAAAGTGTGCTGCATCATTGGAAGAGCTCCCTTCTCCAAATGCATGAACCTTTGGGCTCAGTCGGACCTCAATGTATCAGGGTAGAAGTAGTCATAGCTGGTCCTCTAAAACCCTTCCCAAACCATATCTTGATGATGTCATGTCTATGTGATAGCATCCCACTATCTCTTGGAATAATCACACAACATGTACATCTGAAGCTTTAACCTACTCTCTAGAGGCATATCCAGATGTTCAATGATATCATGCATGGCCTCAAACCATGAATATATAGCCTGTTGTCCTCCATCTCTTAATATGTTGGGAGGATCCTACTTCTAAAATACCCTTTTCACCTCTGCCATGGTCAGGGCAGGATGTAGTGCCACCTGGAAAGTCTTCATCGTCCTCATGAAACATTCACGGAACTGTGCATCAGAACCTATGTCTAGTTTAACAATTGGTATCAAGTTGATAATGATGAGAGGATCTATTGGAATTCCATGATATACCCTTTCTGGTGTCTGGTCATTGCCCCTCACCTGGCATACAACTGGAGGATGACATGGAGGCCTGACTCTACAAGGTCAAGTACAATCCTCATTTTATGATTATCAAGGAATAAATCATAGAAGTGAACGAAAAAAATAAAAGAAGAATGAAATTCATATTTTACAGAACATGGTTATGTGGTGTGTACAACCACTACACGACGTGTTCCCTTACACGTAAACATAGGTGTGTACCTCTTACAAACCTGTCTCAATACCCAATCCTTGGGTTTTTGTTACTCTTCTTCTAAGAGAGATGAAGATGTAGGGGATAGGCCACATGATTTCTATGTCTAGATTCTCATGGCTAGATGGCCCTACTATCACACTATAGATAGAAAAGGCTCGACAGGAAGTTCAAATTCTCACCATTTCTAGTTCCTTGTGTCTAGATTATCTTACTTAACTATCATGATGGGTTGATCTGTACTCCTCTATTGTACCTTGACCTATCATCTACTCCCCTTTTTAGTACCTCTCTTGCAGCTCCCTTGAGCCTTTGGGGCATCCTATAAAGCATTTTTATACTCATGCATTTTTGGGAGTTTCCCGCAATTTTTCCCCTTATTGACAATGGATATATTGATTGTGACATCAGAGGAGCTAGGAATATAGGGTGCTCGGATTGCGTGTGGTAGTCGTGATATAGGAATCTGGATGAGGTATCTACCAACTTCTTTACCTTTCTATATGTTTCTAGGTTGTGGAACTTTTCTATATGGGTGTGAATTTTTCTCTTATCCATTTTATTTTACTTTTCTGTACTTTTAATATTTAGAGGTTGATACATGTATGAGGATTATATATAAATGTTTATATCTTTTTTTCATTACCGTCTACACTTTTTTAATGAGTTTTGTGTGTGTGTGTACAGGTACTTAGGAAAAGGCCTCCTAGTGTTTGTTATGCATACAACCTTTTTCTCCATTATCACTTATATGGAGTTGGGCATGGGGTAGTTGTGGCTTGAGCCCCTACATGATTCGTGTTGTGAAAAAGTGGTATAATATTTTGTTCAAGCCTTGGGACATTGTTTAGATGTTTCCCTAACAAGGTATTGGTTGTGTTTCGGACAATTTTATCGATGTATCTCAAGATATGCTCTAATTCCATGTAGTCTAGTGATGGTGCATCAGCTAACATATCAGTTCACAATGACCATGATTACCTGCTTGTCGGCTCATCATGCTGAGACATTTATTGTAGGGAACATTGGTACGTGAATCATATAGGATTGAGTCATTGACTGTACTTCTTATTTAAACTCCCCTTTGTAGTTGATATATATAAATATTCTCTTTTGACAATGGTATGCATTGATAAGTTTCAAGATACTTCCACGATGATAGAAAACCATGATAGTAGTTATGGTTCATGAAGACGACCCTATGAGCAATGAGTCCTCAATTTAAGATCCATAGTATGATCCACCTTCTTCTATGTGGATAGGTAGTGGAATCTCCACATATTGAGCATTATTTAGTTCTAGAATAGAAGGATGTGTCCATGCATAGGTTGAGTGCACACCATGAGTTCTTGTGCCAGAGACCGTTCAGGTTGTGTGGTTAGATAGAACCTTAGGCAATAGAGTATTGGCTAGAGTCGGTGGTTCGCCACTTCAGTCTTTTTTAGAAACTGAAAAATCAGATGGTTGATTTGGTAGCCATCATTTTCCAATGAGAAATTGTGAATTAGTGCAGCCTTTTTATTTAGATACATGATGAGTCAGCACTATCATGGGTTGAATTATGGTAGCTATTTAAAGAAGATTACTACCCCTCCTTCTTGTTCTCCATTTGACTTTTGGAGATCCTCAAGTTTCTATAGGGATGGATGATGGTGACTGAGTACACAACTAGGTATAAAGACCTTGAAAGCTACTCTCTAGACCTATTTAATTATGGATACATCCGATAAAAATAGTTTGTGCATAGAATCGATAGAGATACCATTGATATCATAATACCCTTTTGCATATGCACCAATACCTCGGTGCTAGAGCAGGCAATGGTGATGGAGGGATTCTTGTTAGTGGGACACCCTACATCTTGTTGTGGAAGTGGGTGTAACAGATCTGAGATGTCTACTCTAGTTATAAGGAATCAGTCGACAACATCGCAATGTAGGATTCCTCCCCATAATCGGTCTTAGGCACATAGTTGTATAGGGTTGAGGCAGTGCAAATCATAGGGTCATATTTGGGATGTACAGTACTGTTCTTGTGATGGGAAATGTCACATAACATGTGGCCTCTTGACCAAACTTGCTAAAACAGCTAGGAAGAAGAAGGTAGACTACCACGGAGGATACAACACCATAATCAGGGATAGGGTTTTCCCTAGGGAGGTGGTTTTGGAGGAGGATCTAGAATATCTGGAGTTGGTGGATGATGACTTGGGGTTTTTCCACCACAACTAGGTGGCCCACATCAGGTTTAGGAAGCTGGTAGCTAGGGCTGTGGATAGCTGCAGGCATTGAATTTCTACGATCCTACAGTGCATGAGATAATAAGGGTTATACTATATTTCACTTAAAAACATCATAGTAGAGATTTTTAGACAGTATGTGATGTATTCCTTTCTCCCTGATCCATTCAAGAGGTGTTACCTGGGTGACGTATGGAATCAAGGTAACCCTTTTTTGGTGTTGTTCGATGTATCTTCGAATGCACAAAGAAGATGAATCCTTCCCCCACCAAGAATAATTTTTTGTGACATGATTATAACCTTGAGGGTGAGTCGGTGCCACCCTAATATGATAATATCATGTTTTGGTGGAAGAGTCCCATTGACTTGTGAGTTCAAGGAAATGTTATGTGATGGGGTGTCAGAGAAGGTCCTGACATTTCTGGTGGTGTTTTCCTACTTGAAACTTTTTGGTTGGGATGAAACCAGTGGTTTTAGCAAAGTACCTTGTCTGGGGTTAATCTCCTTCCAATTGAGCCGAATAAACATGGGGTATCCCATAGGATTTCTTTGCCTATCTTCATGCAGTTGAATGAATTTAATCACCTTCACTTTCTGTTGGTACCTTTTCTTGATTAATTTCTACCTTGATACAAAAATTATAATGTATAGTTTTAGGTGATGAAGAACCCATGAACATATCTATACGACTCACTATGTGGTGCTCGCAGTATTAGTCTTTGATATGAGGGTGTGGAGGCACCACCTTCAGGGATGAAAATTTACGGTTTGTACATACCACCAGAGTCGCAGGTACGTCTTCCCCTAACAAGACATGAACCTAAGGTCGTGGCACCGGTTGAACTTCTTGCAGTTCTATGACTTCAAGATAGTCTATACCTTGGGAAAGGGCAATGATATAGCAGATTCCCTTAGTTGGAAGTCCCAGACTCACCTGGTGCAGGATGTTTTGGAGCAGTTAGCTTCCCTATGGAAAACGAGGGTGGAGCAGAGGGGTGTAATTTTCGTCAGTATATGGTTTTAGCTCCATCACATCAATAGCATGTAAGATAGTATTTGTCAAGAGACATCTATTTTGAAATCCTGTAAGACCAGATATCATTAGGTGTTTCACTGGATGTCTATTCTGAAGGAGGGAATCGCATGACCTTGTTCTAGGTGAAAACAATTATTCCAGTCATGATGTGGGGTGTAGTGGTTTGGCCTAGGAGAAAAAATATACCCTATGTTTCTTTGGGATGTTCAGGACCATGCAACGGGATGAAGAGTTCTCCCACTACCTTACCTACCCACAATAGAGGTAATGGGCACCCAATGTCTCTCACATGTTACAACTGAGGAGATACGTGCATGTTTCTCTGCATGTCATTGGCAGAATAAAAACATATGTGGAAGGACCATCCCATTTGTTCGCATGTTTTGCCCACATGGAAACATTTAGGTTTTCCTGGGAGGGGGAGTGCTGGGTGTGAGCATAGTAACCCATGTATTTTCCCATGTTTTTCAATTCTTGGACAAAAATCATGAATAAGGGAATGATGTAGTGGTCCAATTTTTTCACTGTAAGACTTTATAATAACATATATTTCTCATGCCAGGTGCTAAGACGACGTTCGATTTCGATGGCCAGAGTGGTCGAAATAAATTATACAAAATTATTAAGTATATTTTATTCTCTGAACACGATGGAAATGGTATATATATCAAATGGTAACTGTGTTAAAAACTATGAATCCAGGATTGAATCTAGAGTGTCGTGTTTACCCTAGGAGGTAAATAACATTTTTCAGCGCGATTCTTCTGTAGAAAAAAAATACAGATGGAATTTTTTTAAATAAAATAATTAAAATTAATTATTCTCTATTGAATTATGGATAAAATAACATCTTAATGGAGGCTTGTATTTAAAATTTGATATCACGGTTGGGATCGATGCACAATGTTTACCTAAGGGGTGAACCTGGGTGAGAGAGAGCAGGTGGTTCGGATTCCACGACTGTTAGAAGTTATATATATAGGTGTTGAAGGAAATGAAAAAGGGAATTGGATCATTTCCTCTCGGATGTTTGAATGATATACTATTATTCATCCAATGGTGAATCATCATTGGATACTTTGTGTATTGAGATGAAACATCATATCCCAGTAGATCAGAGCATAACAAACCCAATGACAGATCCCAAATCTATGTATTATTCTTCTATCAGATTCTGCATCCCCTTATTGATGTTTTGGTTATCCAATTTTATTTCAAATTTTATTTTCAACTTTAAATCCCCTTTTTCATGACAAAAAAGAAATGAACATAGACTATTTCAATTTAGGTTCTCTTGTTCTTAGTGTTCAATGTCTGTTTTTCGTGTTCTTTAATGATCAAATTTTCAACACACTAAAATGACATCCAAACATCAAGCGGAGCATGGGTAGAAGATTTTTGTGATCCAAGGAGTTCTAATCTATGCCGATTATGTTTTCTGGGCACCAGATGAGGAGAAATGGTGAGGAAAAGTAGTGTAAAATTTTCAATGCATCAAAAAAGTGATGGATCATTGATCGTAGGTCGACAAATTTATGCCCTCATTGATAGGGTCCCCAGTCCATTAAATGATTCATGATCGGGAAACCGAATGGAGTCTGGTGGTCTGCGAGATGGACCAACATAGCACCGCCGGTGCGGCAGATTATAATAGAAGTCTACCCCATGGTGGACCATGGAGAGATGGTGGAACGACAACCAAGCAGTGTCGTGATGTGGTGAATCACGCGGCCCGACAGGTAGGCCGAGCCGAGGTCTCATGGAACAACCTAGGCAGTTACCACTACCGCAATGTTTGGTGGCCGGTTAGCTGCGTTGACACAACAGCTGCAACCAGACCCCATGCCAGGCTTGTTTTGGCATTGGGCCGAGCCAGATGGCTGGACCATAGCCTAGTAGATTAGACTAAGCCAGCTAGAGTGTGTTAGCCCGAGCAGATCGGTCTGACCAGAATGGGTCAGACCGGTTTGGGTCTTTGCATTTTTCTTTAAATGGCCATATCAATCAATCTAGACATCCGATTGACATTCCATCTGTGGATAAATGACCCTCTCATCAAGAAAGTCCCTTTGAAGGAATTTTGAGAATTTTATATCTCAGGAACATGGCTCAAGATCTCAAAACACTCAAATTATAAAAATATTTTTTTATTATTACTACATTGACCGTCAATGAATTCAGCATAAGATGATCAATAAATGAAATGTCAGTAGAATCATGATACCAAAATTGTGTAATAATTTCTAAGACTGATTTTAGGTGCTTAAACAAAAATGTAGTTGCGTGTTCCAAGAGGCTCTGTTAGGGTGTTTGCGATGAAATGTGATGTTTTCACTAGGAGTCCACTTTGGATGAATGAATAGTCAATCCCATGTGTTTTCCTATGAGGATTAAAATGGTGAGTTCAATTTAATGTGTTCTAGGATAGCAGTGGGGGTCCCATGATGCACCATTTTTGCTAAATGCTGCGAAATGTAGTTTCTTCATCTAGTGTCCGATTCTGTTGAATGAATAGTCAAACCTATGTATTTTTTTTCAATGATTTTGGTGGAGTGATCTGTTTGGTTATCTGAGGCTGTCTGAGGTGGAATGATAGCAAAGAAACCATTTCTCCCTTTTGGAAAAATGATGAACCTCATATGCTCTCTATCCTTAGAAATAGTGGTTCCATGAACTATGGGCATACAACCGCAGGCATAGGGGTACCTCATAGTAGTTTAGTACAAAACATATGTCGAGATACATTTCCATTTGATGAGGTAGAGTCTCATGTCATGTGGGACCCACATGTTCCATACACCACGTTAATAATCTTCTTCCTCTCATATCTCCATCTTCTGAACTCTAATTTTATCATTCGGGTAGCCAATCATTTGTGTTTATTTCGAAAAGAATGTGATGTTTCCCTCTGTAGTGGATTTCAAGAGATGATGCAAGATTCTAGGTGTGGAAACTATCTGGGCTGATACCCTAGGAATGTTGTGGCGTTCTTCCTAAGAGGTACCATCCAAAAGAGATACCCAGTGTTCCTTATTTCTTTTCTGAGAGGTACCATCCATTTGGGATGGCCAATGTTGTTCATTTCTTTTCTGAGGGGTACAATCCAGCAGGTATGACCAATGATCCTAGGTGCTTTCCGAGATGTAACATCCAACAGGGATGGATAGAGATGTTTCAGGCATACCTCCAATTGGGCTGGGCAGTGGGTCCCTACTAGCAATTCAGGGCATACCTACAGCTGGGCTGAGCAGTGGGTCCCCGAAGGCAATTCCAGGAATACATCCAACTGAGAACATTCTATAAGTATATATGAGAAATGCATCTTGTACACTTGAAAGTAAACATATTCACAGATTCAGTTATCAAGAAAAATGGTCTTCACCTAACCATCCAGAACACCTTCAAATTCACCCGAACAGCTTGTCCTATTAAAATGGCACACCTGATATGATTTGAAACGAGATTGATCAACTTCAAGATTCTTTCTAAAAAATTTCCCTTATCGACGGCCCTATAGTAGTTATTTCTCGACATCTTCACATCGATCAAAAATGTATTTGATGCATCAATAAAATGTTTTGGAAAAAATACCAAAGATTAGTAATTTTCATTCCCCATTGAATACATCATTAATTCATTGAACAATTTTTTTTAACGTTCCAATATGTATTCTCTTAATCAAAATCCAACGTCCATTTTCTTCTTAGGATGTGAAACATTTAATTATAGACATCCCCATTCATTCCTCTTATTTATTATAGTCTTTGAGAAAATGTTTTTTTCATGGTTCATATGATTAAAAGGCATGTGATAAACATTTTAAGAAGTGAACATTGATATAAAACACAAATACATAACAAATCTGTAGAAAATGTGATCCAATACCTATGATGATGATATTTTTTCACATTTTCATAATAAAATTTTATTCGTACATTGCTTGCTATATGTCTCATGAAGTAACGATGGTGGAAGTGGGGGGGAACCATAATCCTCTATATGAAATCGTTCATTGATATCATGATGATAATTTCAAATAAAAAATTTCATATTCTTATTGGTGAAATGAACATGAAGAAAAGATACAAACCACCTCCAACAGTCTATGTTATCCTTATCTACTATTGCAAATACCAGTTGTAAAAAAATTCAATTTCCATTCAGAGTTTCATAAATTAAGATTAATCCATTATACATTCCTTATAGAGACGTTTGATCCATCTGACTGATTTTTTTCAGTATGGGAATTTTGCAATACATTGAAGGAATGCTCATAATATCCAATGAAATTGGAATTTTTCTATAGAGATGTGATTCTTCACCATATGATCAACTATTAAATATTGATAAACAACCTAAATAGTATTAAAAAATCACTCAATCCAATAATGAAACACCTAAAATGAAATTTCCAAATAACTATAAACATTATTAATAGATTTATTATTTAGAATTCATGCCTTCTTGTATGAGATTTTATATACGTACTCATTATCCATGCGTTCATATATTAACACTTCATAAACATTCTGATTAACTCTGATCACACTAATAATAAATAAGGATATGAATTTCGAGTCATTATGTATATGATATTGAGTCATCCTTGGATTTAAACAATTTTGTGGTCCTGATTTTTTTTAATTTTCCAAAATGGTCAATTTTTGACAAGGGTAGCTCGCAAGTTCATATTTCATTTGTCACCAAATTGTTGAAATTTTATAAAAAATATTGATCACATAGACTCATCCATTAGATAATTGTAATTAATATTCACTAGGAAATTATTTATAACTATTTTTAATGCCTCTTTACTCTAAAAGTTTCTTCTAATAGATAATTAATCGTCAATCCTCTCAACATTACCTTGTTGGAAAATACCTGGGACTTTAGTTATTGGTGTCACTACATCCCAATCAAACATAGGAACCACTGGTGTAATACAATGTGATTTTTTAATGGTCATCCATGTTTTATTTATAGATAATTTGTTCGAATCATATCGTATTATCTTTCAGATGCTTCCTCATCATCAAAAATATTTTCAAAGGCATCACCGATTGAACACATATTTGGATCAACTACAAAGTAGATGTAGTAGGAACATCTACAAGTACGTTCATATGAACTATTTTCTCCACTATACATGTATATTTTTTTACCCAATCCACCCTGAACAACCAGGATTGATGTAAACATTACTCATCAACACCGAATGATATGTTTTGATTTATTTGAGTGGTATCTTCAATTATACTAACATCAATATATAATTCCATCACACTATGCCTTCCATGGTCTTGGTATGTATCATAAGAAATCCTCAACTATTCATCATCATCTAAATGACGATGCATATAATATAGATTATCTTGAGTTTGAGTAAATTTATAAATAGTAGATTATATACATTAATTCCTGAAAATCTTCAATCAATCGAGTGTTTTACTATTAACTACACTCATCGTATCACAACCGGTAAGATTTACTAGTCTTGAATGAACACCAATATATGATATTCCATTTCCATCATATATTATTTAAACTCCATGATATATAAACACTAAAATATGTTTTTCCATATTTCTAAAACAATTATTTGAAATTAAATTTCAGGTTAAATATATACACTTATGTTTCATCAGATAATTATAAAACCACCAAACATTAAATATTATTATTTTGGTTATAATTCCTGTACGAATAGACGAATAGAATTGCGAAAATTGGATGTTGTGATATAGTAGAGAACAGTTGAACAATATATTAAATACAAAACAATAATATTTTAATTTCAATATAATATAATATTAATATTTATTATATACATATAAGTTTGTTTTATAGAATACAAATATATATATATACTATAAAATTGAAATTTAAAAAATATTTAATAATAATTACCATGAAATATTATGATAATATATATATCATAAGAATTAATGATATATTAAGTTCAAAATTACTAATTAATTTTCTAATATATTTTATATAATTAAATAACACACACAGCCAAACATTCATAATAGAATGAATTAATTCGTACAAAAATATTCATGTAATAAAAATATTAATATAAATACATATACTATAAGTTCATTTTATACAATTTAATAATTTATAAATATATATATATACATACTATTGACAGGCCCAGAGGGAACCATTAATTCACTATAGGTCTACACAAAAAAATAAAAAAAACTCAAACTATTCTACTTTATTAATTAAAACAAGTGTACAAGTAGGTTGAGATCGATCCACATAGATATTAAAATTAGCTTGACTGGGATTTGAAAAGTTTTAATTTTATTTATTTTTATTAATAGGTGAGAAAATATGGGTTATTATTTGATTTTATTAATGTAGACTAAAAAAGAGGATGTTTGATCGGTTTGTTCAAAAATATATTTTGAAAACATTCTATGGTTTTGTAATGTCAAGGGTAAGGTGAAATTGGATTTAATAAAATATGATGATTAAATCATGATTTTTGTAAGAGTTGTGATGTGGAAGCTCCAATGGTCTTGGAATCTCCTACTTAACGTGGCGAAACCCTATTTCCCTAGGTCCGACAATTTAGGGTTTCACTGAATCATGTTTTTATCAATACCATATTTAAACCTAATTTCCACAAAATATAAAAATGTTCATTCCTTCATCCGGTTTATTAGTTGTGCAATTTTATATTTAAATTTTTAATCAATTTTCAAGGGTCATGATAGAAGAAAAGGAAAGGGATTGGAAGTTGAAGAAATAATTATTGAAAAACAAATATGCGAATAAATAAAATGAAATAAATCCAAATAACATTCCCCCTTTTGATTAAATTACCCCAAAAAAAGGTGGGATTACCCACTAAACATAGTTATGATAGGATAATAGGTAAGTAGAAAATAATATTAATAAACAATGAAAAGGGAGACAAACTCTGGGAGGGCCCTGTACAGTGCAGCTTCCCACTCCAAGCATTTGTCCCCATCAAATCTCTATCACCAATAGTATCCGGATAGCTCTCTATTTATAGGCTTCAATGCAATTTGGAATTAATTAATTTTATAAGTTAATGGTTCAATAGTTGTCCAGTGTGG
This sequence comes from Viscum album, assembly GCA_963277665.1. Lineage (NCBI taxonomy): Eukaryota > Viridiplantae > Streptophyta > Magnoliopsida > Santalales > Viscaceae > Viscum > Viscum album. The sequence continues at coordinate 1,366,778,524 of OY728162.1, read as the reverse complement.
GTCCCATGTTGGATATTTGGTTACAAAATTAATATTTGGTGAATCTTGGTGTTAAAATACAATGCAGGAAATTTACACCACATGTAAAGTAATTACACAACATGTAATTTTGAATGATTTTTTTAATTGCTTCATGTTATGTCCTTATTTTCACCATACGAACCAGCACATGTCATGTAATGAATATATAGTGTGCAATGAAATTTTTCTACTTTGGTTCCATAGTTCATCAGTTTTTTTCCCCTCAAGTGCTCCATGATCATTCTCAAAAATTTGTTATCGTACTGCTTGTCTTTTCTCAAAACACAAACTGTTGTTTTGATCATTTTTCAATTATGTTTTGTATCCTATCATAAAACAAAAAACATGTTAAAGTATGGAACGATGAGAAAAAATATTCAATTAAATATAGAAATCAATTTTCTAAAACACCATAAAATATATGGATGAAATAAAACAATCAAATTACCCCATACATGAATTCATACTTGTCTTCAAGGATGGAATCTCAACATACTACAATGTATATTCACCTTACCTTGATTCAAAATCAATTTCGTTAAAGAATTCATTATATGGATAACTAATCATTTGAACATCACACATAGAAATTCCTTTCAACACCCCACTTTACAAATAATGAAAATCAATAATGTATTTTACATTCCCTCTTTTGAAATAGAAAACCCTTTTAATTCATTCATTTTCATTTATATATTCATTATTAATATGATTTTAATTTTCCATTTGCCTCACTTTTAATTTTTCCATTCATCATTAGGCTAAAAATGTAAATATAATTCAGAACATGCCTCAAAAACATGCCACTTGCCATAGGATTTCAAGGCATCCAACATCTTCACCACATAAAGTCAAAATCACAAACAATCATGATTTATCCTCCATTTTGGATCAAATGATGCTAAGGCTTTAGACTGGTAGGTAAATGATTTAAATCCTTTAATGATCAAAAAGGAGGTTCAACTCTTATGTAATTGGCATGAAAATAAAAAATAGTTTATGGAATGTCTCCACTTTCCATATTATCATAGAGTATGTTTATAATGTGATGAAATGAAATAAATGAAACACCATATTTTTTATTTTTCTGAATATTTTCTATGGAAAATTATCACATCCAGCACCCAACCCCTAATTATCCTATCACGACAATATTTTTAATAGTTATTACAATATAACCGATAAAGCAATAGTTATTTTTTAATTTCCCCATAGGCAACCCTTTTTTGGTTGTCTTTTTATTTCATAATATGGTGTGAAATAAATATTATGAAATTTCCTTCCCCAAATCTCCTGAAATCTACCCCACATTTATTCATTAAACAATTTACATCGCTTCCACTAGTAAATTTTTACCCAACATTATATTTCAGAATCATGAAAAATATTTATAGGAAGGTAGGAAAGGATAATATAGGCTTATAACATGAATAATTTCCAAAACATTCACTCAATGGATTCTACGAGTTTTAAAAATTGATTAATGTAATGTGGGTCTCAGTATAAGAGTAGAAAAAAATTAATGCCTCATTCATTTTAAATGTGATTTTGTTTTTTCATAGCATCAATAAGATGAAAAGAGTATTCTAGAAGAAATATTGCACGTGTCATCCATGAAATATACTATATAATGAATGAAAAATATTGGATCATTGGATGTATTTGAAATAAGATGAATTTTGTCGACAAATACTCATGAAAATTCACATGAATAATTAAATAAATCAATTATAATCTCAGAAATTCAAGACAATCAAAAATATAAGAAAACATTCATTTAAAATGATCAACATGCTCACATAAATCATGATTTATAAAATCCAAATCCATAATATTATCTTTTCTAATTATTTTCCCCACGTTCCTTATTCAATTTTATTGACAAAGAAATCTAAATTTATGGCATGTTAATTGTCTTGGGTAGTTTCATGTCTCTTAGTAAAGTTGATTAAATAATGAATCAAATGTGGGGTTTTTAATTGAAATTTAAAAACTAAAATTAAATATGGGGAATACCCTAAAAATTTAAAATGATAACTTACCATTCAAATTGATTCTTCAAATATTGTGGATACATGTTCTTCCTGCACCATTTTCATGACCTGTCAATGACCTTCATGATGTGTAAATTTTTTGAAGCCTCTAATTCCTAATGTCTGCTGCCAGCATGGGTATTGATGGTCATGAAAATTAAAAATAAATAGGTGAAATCATAGTCCATTATCAATGAATTTTGAAATATTTGGATCAATATCATGTGCACCTCTAAAACATAAATTAAATAAAGGGAAACAAAGAAATCCAGTTGCCTTCCAGAAGAGATCCTTTTTACCTTCTTTGGCTAGATATTGCCTCATTTAGCTTCAGATCATGTGACATATGATTGAAAATTTTGTACCAATTCAGGATCCAAAAATGGACATACTTTTTTCCAATCCATGTATGTCGGCCCCTATCCTTCTTCTATGAAAAACTTAATTCTCTCATTTGGAAGTATATTCTTGATATCCATTTGGCCAATCCACCATTTATTTCCCTATCCTAATTAACTTAATGAATGTTATTTCACCATCCATAACTGTTGTCCTTTCTCAAATGTAGTGTAGCTTGTCACTCCTATGTTGTTAGTGATCTTGGTTTTTGACATCTCTTTCTTCATTAGATGACAATATTATTTTATAACATTATCTATCTCAGGTACCACTTCAATTTTAGTTATATTTTTAAATTCGGGTGTATTTCATTCTCCAAATGCATTTTCCTCTAGAACATCACAATTTTTAATTTTATAGTCGATATTAAAACATGATTAATCAATTATAACTATCAAAAAACTTTATCCAATTTGAATTTCAATCAACGTAATCCCTGTGGCTAAAATAGTCTTCTGAGAATGGGTGGATTTCACTCCTCTTCGATATACAACACTAGGAAGTAGATGAAAAATAAGAACTTGTAAAATTTGATCTAGATGTCTTTGATGACTCTTCTTTGGTGTTTCACTGTTGAATCAGTTATTTGAAGAATTACCCTCATGGGGTTTGGTTTATTTTGTCCTAAACTTTTGAATGTTGTGTATGACATGATATTGAAACTCACACCAATGTCAGAAAAATATTTTCCACACTTGTTAGCTCTGATAAATTTGGGAATTGAAAATCTACTTGGATCAATTTTTTTTGTAGGTAGCTCATTAAATATAATTGTCAAGAACTCCCATGTTAGTGGAATGAAACCAATATATTCCATCTTTTCTATCATGGTTTCTAGATCATTCCTGATTTTTCCATTTGTATGCATATTCACAAGAGCCTTTGAAAATGGTATATTACTATGAAAATTTTCAATGTGTTCCTGAAATGTACATTTTTACACATTATTTATTACATGAACTATTCATTCTGGAAAAGATATTCTTGGCTTGTATTGATGTGGTTCTTATTATTCTTCTTCATCTACTTATTCATTTCTACATTCAAATTCCTCTTCTCTTTCTTATACTATTTTTTTTGGAAAATTCTATACCACTTCCTTTTATTTGTTTCCCACTTCTAATTTGTACAAAATTCAAAAAAACGTGTGGTTGTACTTCATGGAATGATGTTAGTGTTCCTTTGGATCCCACTCTAATAATATCACTAATATAGAAAACTTGATTCTCCAGATTCCTTATCATGGCCTTTCGGTTTGATGATTCTTCATTTATGTCTTTGATTACATCCCGAAAAGCGGTCATGGATGTTTTCAATGTATCTTCCAATGTGTGGACCTTGCATGTTAGTGTGTGTCCTTTTGGTGTTTTTTGTTGGCACCCTTATGGTCTGTGTTGAAGTCATTGTCTGCGATGTTGTTATGGTCTCCCAACCTAAAATTGATTACCACAATTGTAATCAGCATAATTTATGTCTTCTATGCACGCACTTTCGGGGTTTTGTTGTTATCCCATCATGATGTTCATCTTATTTGTTATTGATTCCAGTTGGGTTTCTATCCATTCATTATTTCTGATTTCATGAATTCCATTTCATTTCATACATTCTCATTGCCTCTGGAAACCACTGCCCCCCATATCCTTGAGAAATTTGTAACTCGCTTTAGGTGATTTATTAATTAATGATCCTCTTGCTATACCATCAAGAAATGACCTATTTCTCTATGAAAACCCCATATAGAGTTTTTTAATTATAATACGTAGATCTATTCCCTGATGAGGGACTTTTTGGGTCAAATATTTACATCATTCCAAGGTAGAATACAATGACTCATCAACATATTGAAAAAAAGTTAGAACATTTACCCATATCTCCATTAACATAGAATGTGGAAGGAAGTGGGTATGGATGTTTATGGCCATATCATAAAATGTAATATCTTAATGTGTAAGAATTCATTGAATCGAGTCTCAATCTCACTCAAATAATTAAAATCAGAAGAGATGATATCTTACCATGTCACATGAGACATTCTAAAATAAAAACATATCATAGAGCTCCATAAAGATTCCAAAATGATTCTTGGGATATTAATGTTGAAATGCAGGGAATTTCATTTTCATCAAGATCATTGAAATTATTATAGGCTTGATCTATAAGTTATTTTTAGTAATGAGGGGGTGATGGGATGCTTGGTTACAATCCTGTGTTTGATATCTATCCATAGTCTACAAGCGTTTACATCCCCTAATCTCTTTGAAGAACTCTAGCAGGTGGAGTTTTCTAAATTTCTATAATGGTTGCAGTTTTTTTATTCTCTAGAATTGGATCAGAATGGTGGGTTGAATAAAAACTGTCTTGTCCATTTTCAAGAGTGTTTTTGTTGTGAATTTAGTATTAAAAATTTCATACTCACAACCTGAAGACACTCAGTATAAATAGTGAAATTGAAATAAACCAATAAAATAAAATAAAACATTGATATCCTAAAAACTAAAAGGAAATCGTCCTTAGAAACTCCTTCAGTTTTATAGGAAGAGAGGGAATCTTTAATTCCTTACAGGTCAATAAAAATACAATTTTATAAACAAAACTCTAACTATGCTATCCAATTTATTAAAACTAGTACAAAAGAAGGTCGAGATCAATCCATAGAGTTAATAAAAATAATTTGATTTAGTTTTCAAAAGATTAAAATTTATTATTTTGTAGAAATAGGTGATAAAAAATGGGTATTTGTTGATTTGAAGAACACATAATAAAAATGAAGCAGATTGTTTGGTTTGTTTGAAAACAAATTTTGAAGGAATTCTAGAGTATTGTAATTTCAAGGTTTGGGTGCAATTAGATTTAAGAAAATATGTTTCTTAATTTATGATTGGTTCTAGAGACATGATGAGTAAAATCCAATTGTCATAGTATCATCTCTTTAATGTAGTGACACCCAATTTACTTGGGTCAAATTATTCATGGCATCATTGGATCATGTTTTTCCATATACATTATTTAAACACGATTTCTTCTAATGATAAAAATGGTCATGAATTCTTTAGTTTTATCAGTTTCTCAATATTTTGATTCCCTTTTTAATTAAATTTTCAATAGTTACGATAGAAGAAAAATAAAGGGATTGAAGGTTAATGAATGAATTATAGAAAAAAAAATACATGAATAAATAAAATGAAATTAATCTAAGGTAACTTATTCTTTTATAAAACAATACCATAGAACAAGGAGGGTATACACACTCATTGTAGTTATGATAGGATAAGAGGGAATGTGAAAGGAAAATGAAATAAATAAGAAAAGGGAGATGAACTCTGGGAGGACCCTTCACAATGAAACTTCTCACTCTAATTTCTGGTCTATAAAGAATCTTGATCTCCAACGGTTGTACACTGTATATCTATTTATATGCTTTAATAGGCTTTGGAATTAATGAATCCCACAATGGAATGGTCCAACAGTGGTCTGGAAAAAGTCCCATGTTGGTGATTTGGTCAAACAATGAAGATTTGGGGAATCTGGGTGATAAAATCTCCTGAATGATATTTATACCATGTATAATGTAATTACACAATGTTAAATTTTGAATTTTGTTTTTAATTTCTTCATGTAGTGTCCTTCTATTAACAACGTGCACCGGTACACATCGTTTAATGATTACACAATGAGTAATGTCAATTTTCTGTTATAGAAGCCTCTTTTGACCTTGTTTGTTCAGCTTTGTGCCCCAGAAGTGATCCATGATCATCCTCAAAAATCCAGAGAAGCGCCACTTATATTCTCTCACGAAACAAGGTTTCATTTTTCTCATTTTTCAATTCTATTTTGTATCCATCCATAAAACACAAAACAAGTTAAACTATCCAACATTTGGGAAGTTTAATCATTTAAATTCACAAAATTATTTATTGAAACAACATTAATATATGCATGAAATATATGGATCAACTATACCATGAAATACAGAGCAGATGAAAATAAAATGTAAAAAATTTATCAATTAATATTCAAATTGAATAACAATTTCATTTTTATTTTTGAAAATTTTTTATTTATCATCAAATATCAAAAAAATTTAATTAATGTTTTTATCATTTGAAATTAGATCAAAAATTTAAAAATTCAATAACATAACATATAATCATACAATTATGTTACTAATTAATATTTTTTTACAATGAAATAACATATTAATTAGAATATTACTAATCAAATAAAACATAATATATTTTATACAAGGAAATATAAAATATATTAATTATAATAATAAATCAATATATATATATATATAATACACTGGAATAAATATATTAATTAAAAATTAATGAATTAATTTAATAATTGTTTTTATACAATTAAATAATTGATATACTTTTAAAAAATTAAATTATTCTTATGTAATAAAAATACCAAAATAATATTACAAATCAAATCATATAACTATACAAATCATTGAACCATAATTGTAGAATAAACGAAATTTAATAATTATAAACAACAGACCAAAAATAAAAAACTAATTTCTTGGAAACCATATAAAATAATAAGAAAATAATATAATATACAACAAATATTAATTATTAAAATGAACCAAAATTTATTTAAAATTGTAAATATACATATTTTGGATCACTAGTCTCCGTGAAAGGATATTGGAGATGCATGTCTTGTGAATGGAGATTCATGAAATGGGGTATCATGAATGGAATGCTAAGAGGGTTTTGGATGCAGTGATATTTTTTCTATGAGATGTGGTAGAAGAATGCGATTTTCCCACAAGTATCCTTAGTAGTAAGGGGTGTTCCCAAATTTTTGGGTTTTTAAAGAGGTTTCAAAAATCCATACCTACATATCAATAGGAAATGGGATCTCAAATCAAGTATACCAAATCCAAAAAAAGGCCATCTAGATTTACAGGTATTGTAAAATAGTTTTTTACAACCAGATCTATACTTTGTCAAGAAGTGGAATATCGAGTATGGTGAATATTAACTTTGATTTCATGGGGAGTGACAAGATGATTATTATTTTAGAGGGGATGAAGACATGATGAAACTCTATCAGATATATGAGTGTGAAGTGGAGGAACTATGACAGAGTAGATGAATAAATATGGGAGATCACTAGAGTGGTTATGATCTAGGATGATCTTGTTTTTAGGGATGAATAAAAGGGGAGTTTTAAGAAAGCACCTTTTACCATAAGTTTCTCAGAAGACGCATTCTAGAAAAGAGACATCTAAATATTAATTCTAAAGAAGGGTTTTTTTCTAGAATGCACCATCTTCCAAATATTTAAAAAGATTATTTTTTAAAAATTTCATTTCAAATAGATCATTATAAAAAGGCACTTATTGTGAAATATACTTTTAAAAATAAATTTTGGAAAATGTGTTTATTTGGAATGCGTCTTCCATAGACAGTTGACCGTTACACATATGCTTATATCAAGAAATCGTTTCCCTTGTATATTATTTAGGATTTTTTTATAGTATTATTATGTATTGGAAGTATCTCTTAATAGAGTTATCACCACCAATAGATATAAATCATTATACCATCCACCTCCATGATATCAAAACCCATTAAAATTCAAATATTTCTCATGCAGATCTAGAAGATGAATTAGAGGACGAACCACTGTCGAGGATTCCTGAAGCAACACACGAATAATATGATAAATAATTTAAAGTAAGCATGAACCATAGAATCCTTATTTCGATATTTTTAAGGAATAAGATACAGGAGACTATGCTAGTTGAAGATGAAATGATGATCATGGAGAAATTGATGGAATTAGATATTAAAAATGAGGAACAGAAAAGGAACTGTCCTACAATCAGGAATGAGTAACAACTAAATCCAATAAATGAAGTTTTTTCATGGCACAAGATGCCGATATTTGGTCATGATACCAAATACAGATCAACTTGAGATGATTTCGATATTGATCCAATGTTTTCTCATTAGTTATTTTTTTTGAATGTCGATGATTCAACAATAGAGGTGGCTAATGCTCTGATTGGATTGGCTGCATTGATGCAGAAGGATGCACAAAATTTATGGCTATGTAAGTGTCATTCATTTTTCTGTAAAAGTAATAATTCATTCTAATGGGGATTTTTATGGGTATTTTCGATGGTCCTTATTATTTTCACTACTATAATTTTTTGATTAATATTATTATAATTGGATAATGAGGGATAACAATGTAAAATTGATGGAATTTTACATTTAATTAAATAAATATCCATGAAAACTATTTTATCTATATTTAAAGGGTATTTTTCTTATGTCCCTGTGATTATTCTGGTACACTCCATCAAAACCGTAGTGGAAGAGAGAAAACGCAAAGGATAAAAATCCTTTTAAGGGTGAGAAAATCCTGGAAATTCAAAACCCAATGTTAAATTGATAAATTCTTGTCTATTATTTTGAATTTTAATTAACTATATATGTGACAAATGAATAATTTAAATATCCTAAACTATATCAAATTATCTTATATGTTGTATTAGAGTACTGTTATGAAATATATATTTTTCATATTTAAATTTATTATGAGTTTCGTTAAATTAATAATTGAAAATATGTGTCACGTTCTTCATGAAATGAAATTTTTTGTAATTTTAGTTCATTGTGAATATGAATTATTATTATTATTTATTTATTTTAATGTTTTTATAATCATCTGGGCAATTTTGTTTAGAAATATGAAAGTTGTTTTGAAATTGTTTGGGAATCCCGAAATGCTACCTCTCCCCTCATGTGTTACAAAATTTGATAGTTGGTGTGCAATGTTTTTTGGGAATCCAAAAACACTACATCTCCTCATTTTTTATTTTTTTTTAAATCGATGTGAATTTTTTTAAGCTAGTACTTTTCCAAAAAAGTATAATTATTGTTATTATGGAGTTATTATGGTTGGGAATTTTAATAAATAAATAAATAATTTTAGACTTCTTAATAGATATTTGTTCTGAAATACTAATATGTTGTGCACAATTTTGAAATACTTTTCTTGATTTTAGAAATTGGTATTATTTATTTATTATTGTTTTTTCATATTATTTTGGATTAAGTTATAGTTTAAAAAATGATTGTAATTATTTAAATGAGTAAATAATAACTATTTTTATATATTATTTTATTAATTTTTTATATGTTGGAATGTGTTAAATGTTCTAATTTAAAAAATTATAATATTTATTTATCATTATTTGAAATAAGTATTAGTGTTTTATGTTTTCTTCCAGAAAAATAAAGAAGGAGTAAAATTAATTTGATTTATGGTAATTAGAACTTATTTGTTTTTATATATATGGTATTATTATGATGTTTTATATTTGGTGAATCATGTATTTCAATTTTTAATCACAAATATGGTAAATCATAAAGTTAAAATTATTTCAATATTATGTTAAAATAATATATATTGATTGGTCAAAAATTTGATTCTATTATGATATCTTATGAGTAATTAAAAATAATTATTACGAGAAATATATTAATTTACCAAAGGCAATTAATATATTCTTATAATTTTTTAATATAATATTTGGAAGTATATAAATGAATTATGATATTTATTTATATATCTGAAGATAAAAAATAAATCTAATTGATGCATATATTATTTCTAAATAAAGAAAATTTAATTAGTATTAATTATGTTTGTGTATTATTGTATAACCCAAAGAAGAAAAATAAAACACCTTTATGTTAAATTATTTGTCTAAATAAATGTATAATTATTTCAAAGCATTAATTTTAAGAATGTATTTATTATTGTTAAATTTTCATCATCGTTTCACTCAGAGACATAGAAAAAACTAATCATTAATGGAATAAATTTCATTGATTGGGGTGAACATATCCAATTTCACATTGGAGTGTTGAATCTTGATTTAGAACTTTGATTAAAGAAACCTTCTATTATAACAGATGATAATAGTTTTGATGATATATTATATGATACAACATGGGAAATATCTAATAGCATATGTTAGATATTCATGAGAATAAGCATAGCATGTAACATCTAGTCTATCATCCCTAAAACTGATTATTCTAAAGAATTTTAGAAATTTGTGGTAGACTGATCTCTAAATATTGAAAAATCTATTTCTAGGACATTAACGAGTACATTTACCTCCATGATTTTGTTTGTTCTCATACTATGAATGATCATGTCATTTAAATTAAAAATATTGTAGTAATAGATAAGATTATAAAATTGAAGTGGATGAAAGTTCCCTTGTTCAATTTTTCCTAAACTCATTACTGTTTGAGTATGGACCATTCCAAATGAAATAAATCACCATAAAAGATAAAGGGAGTGTGAATTAATTTTATAGTATTCTAGTTGTAGAGGAAAAACATTTAAAATATTCAAGTAATCCACTCCATCTATTATGTGCATCATCAGGTATGAATGAATCATGGTATAAAGAAGTATTTAAAAAGAAAGGGATTGTTAAAGGTTAATTAGTCCTTTAGAAATAACCTGAAGAATGAAAATAATGAAAAATTACTTTTTTGTGGTAATGTTGTAAAATTTTAATAGTATTTTCAGAAACAAAAGTATTATTTTGAAAATAATGGAAAGAAACAAGATTATACATGATATGAATAAAACATATCTAATGTTCTTCATAATACATGGTGGATTGACTCTGGTTGTATGACTCATGTTTCAAATATGATGCATGAATTCAATTCAACCCAAATCACAAACCCAGCTAAAAATTTAATATTATTAGGGAATAGAGTGAAGGTTCCAGTTGAAGCTATCAAGACTTACCTTTTAACCCTCGATTATAGATATTATATGGATTTATGTGAAACCTATTATGTGCCAAGTATATCTAGGAATTTGATTTCTTTATCAAAACATGATGTTGTTATATACTCATTTAATTCTTGTAATGGTAATTTTAGTTTGTTTAAGAATACATGCATGATTATATATAGTTTATTATTTGATGGGTTATATAAAATAAATCTTGATAATATGTATACTGAAACATTTTTGTTGTGTTTTAGTAAAATTAAATTTTGGTCATTTAGGGAATAAACATTTAGGTCATATTTCCAATGATTGGTTGGAGTGATTTATTAAGATTAAAATCCTTCCAAATTTTGATTTTACCAACCTAACTTTTTTGTGTATTATATAAAATGAAAACAAACAAAACACAGAAATAAATGATCAACAATAATAACTAAACTCCTCAACATCATACATACTGATATATATGGATAATTTTTATATCAATTATTTATGTAAATAAAAATACATTATCCCATTTATTAATGATTTTTCACATTATGGATGTGTATATTTATTTCATGGGAAATATCAAGAAACAAATTATTTGGAAATATATTTAAATGATATTGCGAGGAAATTAGAAGGAGAGGTGAAGGTCATAAGGTCTGATATGGGTGGTGAATATTATGAAAGATTTATTAAATTTGGAAAAAACCTTTGTCCGTTTGAAATGATTTTAAAAATTCATCGAATATGTGAACAATACACTATGCCAGGTACACCACAACAATATGGGGTTGCAAGAAGTTGTAATAGAACAATAATGGATATGGTTAGGAGTATGTTAAAACTATCTTCTTAACCCTTATCATTGTGAATGTATGCTTTAAAAATAACTTTTATTTATTGAATACGATTCTTAGTTTAGCTATTTCAAAGGAACCTATTAAACGTGGGACTATTAGGAAACCTATATTGAGACACCTTCATGTATGGGGTATTCAGACAAATATAATAACATATAATAAACCAAAAAGAAAACTAGATGAAACAATAATTAATGGATTTTTTATTTTTTATATAGAGAAATCAAGGGGGTATAGAATTTATTATCCTAACCATAATATGCGAGTTGTTAATAATGGAATATCTAGATTTATTAAGACTGGTGAATCCAATGGGATTAATGTTCCTTGAAATTTGGAAATTAAATAAGTTAGAAATCAAATTCCATTTTCATGTATTCCAACTTCAAATGTATTAGATTATAAAATTATTTCATAAAAAATAGTCACATAGAACAACCAAAGAGTGTTTTCCAAATTCACAATGATGAAATGGTTGATGAACCACAAGAAATAGTGTTTTGAAGATCTCAAAGGGAAATAAGGTAAATTATTTCTGATGATTATGTGGTATATTTTCATGAAATATAATGTGAGCTTAACATTTATAATATTCCAATTTCATATTATAAAGCCATAAAGTGTGATAATTCTAATCAAAGGTCATATTCCATGAAATGCGAGTTAAGTTCTATATAACAAAATAATGTATGGGACCTTATGGAATTTTCTAATGGAATCAAGAGAATTGGATCTAAATGGGTCTTCAAAACCAAATTCATATCCCGTTGTAACCATTAATGTTACAAGCCTATAATTTTTTCAAACGGATTCACTGAAAATGATGGTATATGATATAATGAATCCATCCAACCTGTTTCGAAGAATGATTCTTTTAGAATTATTATGGAATTGATAGCTTAGTATGATTTAAAGTTACATTAAATGGATGTTAAAACATCCTTTCTAGATGTAATATTAGATGAATATGTATATATGGATCAACCAATGAGGTTTTCTATTGAAGGAAATGAACACATGATATGTAAATTATAGAAGTCAATATATTGACTTAAAAAAGATTACGAACAATGCTATATTAGGCATAATGATAACATTGTATCTTTGGGATTTAAGGAAAACATTGTTGATTAGTGTGCACTCTAGAAGATCAATAGGATTTAATTTATATTCTTGATTCTATATGATTATGAAAACTTTCTTGTTATAAATGATCTTGGTCTATTATGTGAGACAATGTAACTCCTCGCAAATACTTTTGAAACCATAGACATTGGAGAATCCTTGTATGTGATTGGAATAGAAATATTTTGTAATAGAACCCAAGTCTTATTGGTCTTATCTAAAAATTCATACATTAATAAAAATTTTGAGAGATTTAGAAGGAAAAAACATTCAAAAACTCTGTTTCCAATTATGGAAGGAGATGAATTTAATCTCAATAAATGTCCCAAAAAAAATTTAGTGGTGAAAAAAGATGGATGAAATTCCATATACATCTAATTTTATTAGATTTATGTATGTTCAAACATGTATAAGGCTATATATTTTCTTGTTAGTTGGTATGTTGGGTCGAAACCAAAGTAATACTGAACAGGATCATTGGAGATATTAACATAATTTTTTAAGATATTTTCAAGGAAAAAGCGATCACATTATTACTTATAAAATATCCAGTGATCATGATGATCCTGGATAGTATGATTTAGACGTTTTTAGTTGTGCTTATTCATGAAATACCAATTTGGTTTTGGGTATCTTCTATAAGAAGTAGAAATATCATGGAAAAGTGAAATGAAATTGATTATAGCTATTTCAAAGATGAACATAAAATTTGTAACATTATTTTGAAGCTACAATTCATTGTTCGTGGTTGTGTAAATTTACTTAAGTACTAGGAATTTTCAATAGTATAAAAAATAAGTTGAAAATTTATTTTCACAATAACATAGTATTATTCTTTTCCAATAATCACTAATATTTCAAAGGTACTAAACAAATGGAATAAAAGTACATTTTGGTTAAAGTGGATGTTCCAAAACGTAAGGTGTTAATTGAACATATTAGCAAAAATATTATGATTGATGAACCTTTGATAAGAGGGTTATTTCCTGATATATTTATTTTACATGTTGAAATTATGGCCATTTTCACTGAGTAGGTGTCATTATATGTATTGACTATTATAAATATTGCTGTTGACACTTTGAATTATAATTGTTTTGATCATGTTGTCTATTTTTAAAATAATTATACATGATTGAATTGAATAATTTTAGGAGCATTAGTCTTTAATATAGAAATTACCATTAGGATAATTATATATATCACATTTTAATTATTATAGGTACAATTTAAATATTTTTGTACATGGAAGAGATTATATTAATAAAGAATATACAATCAGCATGACTTATCTGGACATTATCCCTACTAATTATTAATGTTGTATACATGATAGAATATATATAAATTTTCATAATGACCAAATGAATATTTTAAAAAATATAATTTAATATCACAAGAGTTATGTGGGTGGATTTTTTATTAAATCCTAATATATTATGTTTAGTATTATTATAATTGGATAATGATGGATAAACTTTTCAAATTGATGAAATTGGACATTAAATTAAATTGCCACCAATGAATACTGTTTGATCCCAATTTATTGGTTCATGTACTTTAAAATTATCTATTAATGATAATTATGGTACATTCCATCAAAACTACTTTCTAAGAGAGGAATGTCAAAGGATCTAAATCAATTTAAGTGGGAGAAAATCTAGGAAACTCAAATTCTGAAACTAAATGGATCAAGGAATGACTTTTATTTTGAATTTTATTTATCTAGAGATGTGATAAATAAAGATTTTAACGATCCAAAATTAAATAAATTTAATTTAAAATATTGATATATGTCAATGAAAAATATTAAATTTAAGTTCATTAGTTCCCTAAAATGTGTAAATGAGGAAACATGAAAGAGGAGAAGCTCAACATTCCTCAAAGAATGCACTAAGAAGATTCTGGAGTTCATTGGAGGTTTGAATGTGAAAATGAATCATCAGTATTGATCACATGAGGTCTAATAAGTCCCATGGTCAGGTAAGAGTTTGTAGTTTGAAGCTTAACATTAGACACTTGATGAAGAAAATGTAAAGTGAAAATCTTAACATGTGGAGTCGATTGAGGCAATTCCAAATATATTTAATGTGAGCTGGTTGTGGTGCAAGGATATTAGCATGAAACTTATAAGAGAAGACTCTATATATAAAGAGATAATTATTGAGGGATGAAAAAGATATAACCATTAACTATATTCTCCGATTCAGATGATCTACCTCTATTCCACATATTACCATCATTCCATTCCTCAAATCATAGATCATCCATCTGCCATGCAAAAGATATGGGAGATGAACCATAGGCTGGAGCACACATGAAGTGGGAGTGTATTGGAATTTGAGTTGGATAAAGAGGATTATCACACTAAAGGACCATATTTATCCCTTTTTGTATTTCTGGATTCACTGTGTTGAGAATCTTTTAATTAATAAGATTGATTTTTCTGCATCTACCATGTGTAACTAAACAGTTTAAGGGGATGAATCAGATAGATTGAACTACATTTAATTTTTTATATTCGTAAATCAAATTGATCTTAGTGTAATATTCTATTCTATCTAGTGATCTCATTTTTATTCGTTATAAGCATATTTTCTTTTTACCTCACGTACGAACATGAGAATGGTTCAGTAACGATTTCTTTGGCGACCAAAACCAAATTACTAACCAAATAATATTAAGCTAAGATCTTTTCCATTTAGAAGTTTAATATTCTTGGGATATGTTAAATAAAATATGTATGATGAGATATCCATGGAGGGGATTATTTATCTATTGATAATTAGGAATTTAATTCCTTTGCACACACCTTCATCACCTCTATGATTAATTCCATTAAAGGGCAGTGGAATTTCATTTAATCTCATCTCGTCTAGCTCCCCAAACTAAATCAATTATTTTGTTTCCCACTCCATTTTTTTAATATAATATAATTCCACCCACATAATTCAATCATTCTTAAATCACATCGAAACTACACTCCCCATTTTTTTTTAAAAAAATTTCTTTTTTCTTGTTGTGTGTATATTTTTTGTTTTGGTGTAAAAAACTTTTCCTTATGTATGGTTTTACCCTTCTTACCATAGTAATAATTTATATAGGTTTATATAATGTTATTTTGAAAATATTCATAGGTCCTTAACTAGGATCATATAAAATTAGTTATTTTTAAACCTAAATAAACTATTACTTTAGTAAGAAAGTGAAAAATCCAATGACTGAAATGTTGCGAAAACCAAAAAAAATAAAAAACATGAAAAAACCAAGAAATCTGTATGAAACGAAGTGAGAAGTGATGTTTTTATGTGAATTTGGAGTGTCCAAGGAATGTGTGGAGAAATATCTAAAGAAGAAAAAAATATTGAGGTAAAGTAGAAAATTGATATAGTTTGGGTAACTAGATGAAATAAAATTAATAGAAATGAGACAACCCTTGAACGTAATTAACTATAAATGTATTGAAGTTATGTATCATGACCTGTACCTTGGAGCCCATGCCGTGACTACCCCAAGCCCACCTTCCATAGGCTAGGGGTTGTCGACTAGTACCAAAGGTGTATTCCCTAAAACTAGGAAGGCATTGCCTTTATAACCTATAAACACACGCAACTAAACACATAACAAGATATGGACGCAAGTCAATTTTATAGTAAAAAATTGAGTATATTAATTAAAAAGGGGACAGAATACAAGCACAATTGGAATGTACAAGTAAAACTAAAATTCTATAAAACCTATGAAAGCGAATAGACAGCTACAAGTTCATCCCCTGGGTTCCTACCTAAAGGGTAGGTACTGATCGCATCCTCAACACTCCACGTATGTCTGCATCCTCTCTGTACTGACACACCATATGGTCCACCTATGAGCATTGTCCAGTCCTGGTAATATCATCCTCAGTCAGCGCTATCCGTCATGAACATCTAACACAACAAGGTGTGGGCCTAGCCCATGCACGGGTGAGTAAAAGAATACTCAATAGGGACCCTGAGACCCTCAAGGTCTCATAAATTCCACCAAGGATAAACCACAAAGCATGAAATCAAAATATAACCCTACTTATATATATACCCATACATATACCTAAGTTATCTTGTTATCCATCTCAATCCTGAGAGAAACATAGGAAAACTGACTCCGCTCAAAACATGATTTTATTCTAGGGGTATTATTAAGTAACATCTCTAGTCACATCATTGAAACATCAGCTACTGATGAAATCCTCCTCTATTGAGAACAGTCGGCATGCTGCGACACCAAGTCTCTTCCCGCTAACCTTGGACTGCTGAGGTACTCATCATGTCGAGTACCATGGATCCACCAGGTCACCAAGCGCGCTCCCCACCGTGGGTCTACCG
Source organism: Viscum album (assembly GCA_963277665.1). Lineage (NCBI taxonomy): Eukaryota > Viridiplantae > Streptophyta > Magnoliopsida > Santalales > Viscaceae > Viscum > Viscum album. Next base: position 1,366,760,941 of record OY728162.1, on the reverse strand, counting down.
CGTCACCAAGCGTTCCCCCCCTTATAGCCAGCTGAGGTACTCCTCCAATCGAGTACTGTGGGTCTGCCGCGACACTAAGGTTCTCCCCACTATGGGTATACTGTGAGACCAAGGTGCGCCCCACTGGGCTAGTTGAGTCACTCTGAGTTGAAACAGTCATTAGTCGTCAGGTCTCAGCTAGCTGCTAGGTCTCCGCACTATACTCACTCGTCTCTGAGAGGAACCTCACCACAAGATACTGGTCGATACTCCAACTATCACGAAGTCCCACAAAAAAGTATCACATAGGACCACGTCAAGGGGGTCTCAATGCAACAGATGGCACGTCAATTGGATGCCCAGTTTGTGAGTTCATAGCCTTTTAGTTACGGGGGACCGGTTGGTTTCATGCTCGATCCAACCTGATCGTACCTCAACTATACCCAAAACTTTAGTAGGGAATACTCAAAGGTACTATCTTGCTCCATGATTTCCATCGCCACTGGCAGTTCGTCAAACAGACTTTCGATGCCAATGATATGACCGAAGAAGCGTAAATGGGTTGTAGTGGGCCCAGGTCCGGTCTGACCTAGCCCAACCTTGAATGTGTCGACCCGGTTCAGGTCGACCTGGCCTGTTATCAATCTTGGTCTGCTGGGGGTTCGACAAGCTGTGAGGGGTCGCAGAGCTCACGGTTTCCGCTGAGCGGCTCAGTCTGCGTGGGCACCGCGAGGGTGTTGGGCCGGTTTGGCAATAGGGGTGTAATGAGGGTGCGGGCTGGTTCGTCCGGAGCACCGCGAGGGCGCGGTACCGGTTCGGCTGGACACCATGGGGGCATGAGCCTGGTTCGTCCAGGCCCCGTGAGGGGTGCTGGGCTGGTTCAGCCGGGGCGCCGTAAAGGGGAGAAGTCCAGTTCGACCGGGCGCTGCGAGGGGCGCGGGCTGGTTCTCCCGGGGTGCATGGGGTCGCAGGTCGGTTCGGCCGGGGCACCGCGGGGTCGCAGACTTGTTCGGCCGGACACATTGGGGGTGCATGACGGTTCGTCCGGGGCGTCGCGGAGGGTGCGGCCTAGTTCGGTCGGGGTGCAGTGGGGGGGAGGGGTGTTTCGAGGAGCCTCTAGTTGTGGGGGATGATTCGGCTCAATGTGACGGCTCGGCTCGGCAGCTTGGCACGACGACGATTCGGCGGTAGCGCTGGGTGGTGGATGTCGCGTGTGGCGATGCATCGTTGGCTTTTTCACCTTCCTCCATTTTGAAGAACACACCAATGAAGAATGGCAGAGGGGTTGGGGAATGTTAGTTTTTCCGCACCCACCACTTCTAGAGTGGTAGTAAGCAGTTCTCAAAGAACGAAGCAACGAATGTCAAAACATAATCTTCCGCAATGTTTGTTCCCAATCCACACGTGAACTGAAGGCAGTACATGGAAAGTGAAAATATTAGCATAAAACCCTACATGTTTGTTGACATTGGTGTGGGAAGAAGTACGAGCGTATATTCACCGTAGATGAGGACGTCCCACGTTGAAAGATGTCCTGAGGAAGAAGGTCGAAGGAGGTCGGTGTTCTCTATTTGGAGAAGAATTTATTCATTGGCATTGTTTGTTCGAAGAAGAAGTTATTTGTTGGAGAGCTTTTCTCTCAAATCTCCTCCTCTACCCAATTCCACCTAAAGGAAAAATGTTCCAAAATAATAGATTATAAAATCTATTATTTTTTTGGAATAATTAAAAACGTTTCACTAATTAAAGTGGGTGGCATAATTAAATCATGAGGGTTGGCATAATTAATTGTGGAGGAAGCCCAAGAGGCTCCTACACATTAATAAGGTAGTTTGGCAATTTTCCTCCCCCCATAAATAGTGGTCGGGTGGTCCCCACCCCCAAATTCAAATTGGGATGTTTTGAGATATTGGGGGGTCACCAACACAATAAATCTAGAAGAGGAGGTTTACTTAAGGTGGACCCCACCCCTGAACATCCACATGGAAGGGTGGTTATAAAAAAATAAAATAAAACGTGTGTTTATTTTATTTTATTATTTCCACGAAAAACACAAATATTATCATTCACCCTCGACCCACTGTCATCAAGGTGAAAGTCTTCTTAAGAGAATACTGGCGCTGTAAGTTCAACAGTGCCCTCAGATTTCAATTCCAAGCACCAGTTCAAACGTTCTAAAAAATGCTCACATGTTTACTGAATGGACCTGAAAAAAAGTTCAGAAATTCATTCTAGGCACTCCGGGCCTCGGAATTACCCATCGTCAATTTTTGCAGACTCGTAAAATTCCCATTTTTTAAAAAAAAAATTACATAGAAATTCTGGGTCTTTACATTCTTCACACCTTAGGGCTCCACGTCACCGTAAGCGATAACTCAAACTATGTAAACATGTGGGGGGTGCATCTGAGCCTCCCGCTCCCATGTTCTCTCTTGGAGGTTCTCGTGCTGCTAGTGAACGCGCACTAGAGGTATCGACCATCCACTAAGTACCTTCTCCCGTCGATGCTAAATCTCTAATGGAACCACCATAAAAGTATCCCCGTCATCGGCGCCGAGCTCTCCCTGGACGATGATGTGAGAAGGTTCATGCACATATCTCTTCAGCTGGGATACGTGGAAGACGTTATGCACCCGGTGCAACTGAGGTGGAAGAGCTAAGCGGTAAGCCACCTCTCTATCTCTGCTAAGGACCGAAAAAGGTCAGATGACCCTCAAAGATTACTTGCCTCTTTGGCCAAATCTCTGCAATCCTCATCGAGGTGAGACCCATAGAAAGAAGTGGTTTCCATCCTCGAACTCTAGAGGTCTCCATCTCCTGTCAGCATAAAATTTCTGTATATGTTAGCGTGTACTATCTCTTGTCCCATGTGTGCTGGCTCACCTGGGTCAGTCTAGCAAAAGGGTGATTTGCAAGGTCTCCCATACAACGCCTCGAAAGGTGCCATCCCAATGGTGGAGTGATAACTGTTGTTGTATGAAAACTCCATCAAAGGTATGTGATCCTCCCAGCTACGAACGAAGTCGAGGAAACAAGCTCGCATCATGTCCTCATGGGTCAGAATGGTCCACTCAGTATAGCAATCCGTCTGATGATGGAGGGTGGTGCTCAAACAAAGCTGCATCCAGTAAGCCTCATGTAACCCCTTCCACAGTCGAGAAGTAAAACATACATCACTATTCTAAATTACCATTGAGGGTACTCCATGTAACTGCACAATCTTCTGCACATAGAGGTGTCCCAAGCTCTCTAATGAACCCTGCTCTCTAATCGATAGGAAGTGGGCTGACTTGGCGATTCGGTCAATGATCACCCAAATCGAGTCATGTCCCCTGGTTGTATGTGGAAGTCCTGTCATGAAGTCCTTGGATATCCCATCCCACTTCCACTCTGGGACCTCTAATGGTGGAACCAAGCCTACTGTAACCTAATTCTCTACCTTCACTTGCAGAAAAGTGAGGCATCGAGAGACAAACTCTGCAACTTCTTTCTTCATTCTCGACCACCAGTGCTATTTTTGGAGGTCCTGATACATCATCGCCACTCCTAGATGAACTGCTATAGGGTACGTTTGGAACTCCCTCAACACTTCCTCCTGAATTGAAACTGGTCCCATGGTACCTCCTCTGAAAGGGATGATGTGCTCCCCACCATCAGAAAATCCATCAGGTGACTTTTCTTGGTATATATGAGCACATCATTTCTCGTAGTCAACATCCCCATACTGCACCTCCCCGAATCACTGAAGTAGTTGGGGAGTGACTATAAGAGACTGAAGGAAAGTTGCTATATCTCTATTCACAATGGATATCTGTTAAGCAGCTAGCTGCTCCATCACCTCACCTACCAGTTGTATACCAGATCATCTATTGAGTGCATCTGCAACAACGTTCCCCTCTCCAGGAGTATAGACTATTTCAAAGTCATAGTCCTGGAGGAACTCAAGCCAATTTCATTGTCTTAGGTTCATGTCCTTGTTATAGAAGTTATACCTGAGACTCTTGTCATCATAGTACATGGTAATACGTTCACGAATCAGATAGTGTCACCACATCCTCAATGTGAAGACCACTACTGGTAACTCCAGGTCATGGGTAGCGTTGTTCTGCTCATGCTGTCTCAACTGTCGAGAGACATATGATATAAATAATCGCTCCTATATCAGGACATATCTGATTCTGATCCTTGATGAATCACAATATACTACGTACCCTACACCTTCCTCTAGAAGCCTCAAGATGGTGGCACTAGTCGGCCCCTACCTCAGCTCCTGAAAGCTCTGTTGACATTTCTGCAACCAAACTATGGGTTTCCCCTCCTTCTTCATGGCTGATAGTAGTGTTTCAACTCAAGAAAAGTCTGGAAAAACCTCTGGTAGTATCCATCCAAACCCAGGAAACTCAATTCCTTCATCACACTATTGGGTGGCTCCCAAGCAAGTACTTCCTCAATATTCGATGGATCCACTGCAACTCCATCCTCTGATAAGACATGTCCTAGAAAGTGAACATCTCGAATCCAAAACTGGCACTTAAAGATCTTACCATAAATCTGGTGCCCTCTAAGTGTGTCTAGTACTACCCTCAAATGGTAGGCTTGCTCCTCTTTAGTAGTCGAGTATATTAGAATATTGTAAATAAAGACTACGACAAAGCAATCGAGGTATGTTTGAATGATCATGTTCATGAGTCCCATGAACACTACGGGAGCATTGGTCATGCCGAATGGCATAACCAGGAACTTGTAGCGGCCATACTAACTAAAAAATATGTCTTTTGCACATCCTCATCTCAAACACTATGCTAGTTATAGCTTGATCTAAGGTCTATCTTTGAGAACCATTGAGCTCCCTTCAGCTGATCAAATAGGCCATCAATCCTTGAGAGTTGGTACTTTTTCTTCACGGTCATAGTCAACACAAAGCCTCAAGCTCCCATCCAAATTCTTGGAAAATATAATCGGGGCTGCCCAATGAGAAACACTGGGCCGGATGAATCCCTTCCCTAGCAAGTCCACAAGCTATACCCGCAACTCACGAAGATCTACCAGAGCCATCTTATATGCTAGTGTAGATATCGGTGTTTTACTGGGGTAGAAGTCAATGTAAATGTCTACCTCTCTACAAGGAGGTAGAGCTGGAACATCATCAGTGAAGACATCTGTGTACTAGTCCACCACTACAGGATAGCATGGATTCTCTATATCAAAAACTCCAAGGGTAAGGCTAGGAAACAGATTAGTGATCAGCTGCACTCTCCTCTGGGTAAGTCCATCCTTCACTACAAAGGCTCCCTTCTTGCTGGTGAAGGTAAACCTTGTCCCATCTGTGCGGACACACAACACCTTGCGCCTAATACAGTCTATCTGAGCATGGAATGTAGATAACCATTCTATACCAAATATCATGTCGTAAGGCATCGACTCCACTACTAGGAGATCTTAGCCGAAGTAGTCGCCTCTTAGAGTAAGCTCTCACTACCGGCACAAGTGTGTAATCGTCAAATCTACTCCCGTAGGAGTCTCTAGACGTAAGGATCGAGCAAACGGCTCTGTTGGAATCTCCGAGATCTGAACGATGGCGGTGGTAATGAGAGAATGACTAACACCTATGTCTATAAGTACTGCATCTAAGGTAGATTAGACACAGATCGTACCTCATATCATCTCCGGAGCACCATGATCATAAGCCTCAGCTACCTAGAGCTGAGCTTTCCTATGTCCAACCACTCCCTACGGTCATGGTGGAACTCCTGGTGGTGGTGGAGGTAACACCTCGAAACGTCACCCATTTCCATCTACACGATCAGCTCCTCTGCCACGTCCGCATGTGCCCTGCGGAACGCCTCGATCGAACCTCTATATCTGCCTCGGTGGTCCTTAGACCGTCTACTGATCATCCGTACAACGAGTCGGATTGTCACGAGACATGTCACCCTCCCCGTTGCATGTGAAACACTGACCGCTCATATCATGTCTATCTCTGCCTTGGGTGCCGCACACAACTGAATCTAAATCATGCAGTCGTCCACCTGTAGGTATGGTCTTCTTGGACCTCTTCATCATCTGTTTACTGTCAGCTGCAGAAGACTCCATTGCGCGATGACTGGTAGTAGGTCTCGCTACTAGTGACTGATCAACAAGGAAACTCTCCATCAAGAGGGCTCTCTCTAAGACCCCCACCTATTTTGGGATGCTGAGTGAGATTACTGATGCCCTAATCTCCCACTTGAGTCCCTGCTTGAAGGTCTGAGCCCTAAAGAAAGGGTCCTACACCATATTTGTGGAGTAGCATGAGAGGTTAGTGAACCTAGATTAATACTAGGCTATAGTAATGCTTCCCTACCGCAGATGAAGTAGCTCTTGAATGCACATTTTGTGAAGAGTTGTTGGCACAAACTATGCCCGAAGCAAGTTCTCGAAGGCTTCCAAGAGAACCGTCACGTCGTCGTGAACCTGGAGAATCAAGCTCTACCATCTGTCTGATGCTGCATGTAGAAGGTGGGAGACAGGGATCACCATGAGATCAGCTAGTGTCCCTACCATATTGAAAACTCTCACCACGACCTCCATTCAATCCTGAGCCACTTGTGGGTCCATCTATCCCTTGAACCTTCGTGGCCTCTAGCACTGGCACTCATGCAACGTCCTCAAGCGACATGAACTTTCTACTACTGGGACTGGTGGCATTGGTGGACAAATGGGAAATGGTTTGGCTGGTGCCTCCATTGGTTCCTCTTCTAAAAGAGGGCCCTACACTGAGGCCTCATCACTTGGTGGGATATCAGTGCGTACAACACTCGGTATTCTAGTTGGCTGTCTGCATGGAGGCATTCTGAGAAGAAATGAGTGAAATATGTTAAAAAAAGGTATACATAGTGAGATGAATAGGTGAGCATACTAAAATATTTTACAATGAATACTCTCGAAAACATTCACACAATCAGTGTTTTCATGCACTATGTCGAATATTAGAAATTAGGGTCCTAGTGTATGGATACGTCGTTCGCCGCACCAACACTGGACTCCCTGAACTGAAAACCACACTTACTACACTTAACACTATTACCATTAAAAAGATAGATCATAGTCCTATGTTTTGTTGTGGAACCGACTCCTCAAATACCTATTTGTCCCGACCCATCCCCCGGAGCCCGTACCGTGACTACACCAAGCCTGCCATCCATAGGATAGAGGATGGTGACTAGCACCAAAGGCTTATTCCCTAAAACTGGGAAGGGATTGCCTTTAAAACCTGTAAAAACACATGACCAAACACATATAAATATACGAACATCAGTCAACTATATAGTAAACAAGTGAGTACATTATGTAAAAAGGGACCAGAATACAAGCCCAACTTGAAAGTACAAGTACAACTGAAATGTAATACAACTGATGAAAGAGAAAAGACAACTACAGGGTCGTTCTATGGGTTCCTACATGAAGAGTAGGTACAGATCACCTCCTCATCACTCCACATCCTTCTGTCTCCTCTATGTAACGACACGCCATATGGTCCACCTCCGAACACCATTCAGTCCTTGTACTCTTAGGCTCAATCCGCACTGTCCTTCAACTGCATCCAACACAACATGGTGCGGTCATAGCCCATGCAGGGGTGAGTATAACGATACTCAGTAGGGTCCTCGAGACAATCAAGGTCTCACATATTACACTAAGGATAAACCATAAAGTATGAAATAAACAGATAACAAAACATAGGTATATTCCCATACATATACCTAAGTTATCGTGTTTTCCATCTCAGCCATGAGGAAAACACAGAAAAACTGACTCAGCTCAAATGATGATTTCATTCTAGGGGCAGTATCAAGTAACATCCCCAGTCACATCATCAAAACATTGGATACTAGAGGACTCCTCCTCTAGCGAGTACATTGGGCCAGATGTGACACCAAGGCCCTTCCCACTAACCTTGGAATCCTGAGGTACTCCTCCTATAGAGTACCTTGGATATACCGCATTACCAAAAGCGCTCCCCATCGTGGGTCCGGTGCATCACCAAGCGCGGTCCCCCTCATAGACTACTGTGGGACTTCCGTGACACCAAGGAACTCCCAACTGTCAGTCTGCCGTGACACCAAGGTTCTCCCCACTGGGCTAGTGGAGTCACTCTGAGTCGAAACGATCAGCAGTCGTCAGGTCTCATCCAGCTACTAGGTCTCCACACTACGCTTTCTCATCACTGGGAGGATCCACTCTGCATGCTACTGTTCGATACTCCAACTGCCATGAAGTCTAATGAATAATTATTTAAAAGGACTTCCACTTCAAGGGGGTCTCAATGCAATAGATGGCGCGTCAATTGGATGCCTGGTCTATGAGTTATTAGACTTTTAGTTCTGGGGCCCCGGTCGGATACGTGCTTAATGAATCCTGGCCATACATCAACTATTCCCAAACATCCTGTAGGGTATACTCAAAAGGATCATCTCTCTCCAAGATCTCCATCACAACTGATGGTTCGTCAAACCGACGTACAGTATGAATGATATGGCCGAAGGAGCGTAAATGGGTAACAGAGGGCCCGAGTATGGTCCGAACAGGTCAGCCCGACCTAGCCCGACCTGGCATGGGTTAACCCAGTTCCGTTCTACCCATCTTGACCCACTGGGTCTGGCACGACCCGTGATATGACCTAGTCATCTAGAGGTCCAGCAAGCTGCGAGGGGGCGCAGAGCCCGTAGGTTCCATGTAGCATCTCGGCCATGGGGTGCCATGAGCACACATGGTTGGTTCGGCAGTGGCAGTGCAGCAAGGGTGTGGGCTGAATCTACCGGAGCGCCATTGAGGCGCGGGGCTGGTTAGGACGGGCGCCACGAGGGTCGCAGGGCCAGTTCGGCCGAGGCGCTGTGGGGGGGGTGGGCGATTCGGCTAGGGCGCGATGGGGGGTCGGCCGGGCGCGGGCCGGTTCGACTCGGGGTGGTGGTTCGTCTTGGCACAGAGGCAGTTCGGCGGCGACGCAGAGCGGCAGAGGCCATGGGTGGTGGAGCGTTGTTGCCTTTGTTACCTTCCTCCATTTCGAAGAACACACCAAAGAAGAATGGATGAGGGGTCGGACCATGATAATTTGTCCCACACCCTCCGCGTTTAGAGTGGTAGCAATCGGTTCTCAAAGAATGATGAAATGAATGTGAAACCATAATCGTCTGCATTGTTTGTTCCCAATCCGCAAAAGAAATGAAGGGTGTACATGAAATGTGATAATAAAATATAATTAAACCCCTACATGATGTTGATGCGGGAAGAACAATAGACATCGATTCACCGTAGATGAGGACGTCCCATGTCAGAAGACGTCCCAATAAAGAAGGTCGAAGTAGGTCTGCATTCTTCATTCGGAGAAGAAGTTCTTCATTGGCATTCTTTATTCGATGAAAAAGTTATTCATTAGGGAGATTTTCTCAAAATGCTCCTTATCTACCTAATTCCACCAAAATGCAATGTGTTCCAATATAATAGATTCTTCCAACTATTAATTTGTTGGATGAATTAACAAAATTTCATTAATTATCGTGGGTGGTATAATTAAAGCATAAGGGTTGGCACAATTAATTATAGAGGAATCCCAAGAGGCCCCTCCACATTAATTACAGAGTTTAGAGGTTTTCCTCTCCCCCATTAATAGGGGTCGGGTGGTCCTCGCCCCAAAATTCAAATTGGGAGGTTTTGAGATCTCAGTTGGTCCCCACCACAATAAATCTAAAATTGTAGTTTTAGTTCCTGTTGACCCCACCCCTGACATCCACATGGAACGGTGGTTACAACAAAATAAAATAAAACATGTTTTTATTTTATTATATTATATCCATGAAAAAATAAAAAATTATCATTCACCCTCGACCCACTGTCGTCGAGATGAAATTCTTCTTAAGATAATACTGGCACTGCGAGTTAAACGGTGCCCTCAGATTTCAATTCCGGGCACCAGTTCAAAATATAGAAAAACCCACTGGTACGTTTACTAAACGTACCTGAAAAAAAGTTTCGAAATTTATTCTTGCAACTCTGGGCCTCAGAATCACGTGCTGTCAATTTTTTCAGACTCATAAAATTCCCATTTATTTAAAAACAATTACTTTGAAATTCCGGGTCTTTAAATTATGTGATGTGGAATGAAATTTCTCACTATTTATAAAAAAATCACCCACTTTAGTGATCACTCTTAAGATATATTCAATCTAATAGATCCTAATACGATGATACCACCTCATGGAGAAGTTATTATCGCTATCGTTACCTGTTAGTATTATGGTTTAGGTCACCAAGTAAAAAGATATTGTACCCTTCTCTTGTCATTACATGAAGTAGAGTAAAAAGATGATCATGGGGAAGAAGATATCCCTTGATGGAAAACATCGTCCCACTATGATTAATATGACTACAATAAGATAAATAATAAAATGTAGTTCGATCTATCATATTGATCCCCCTAAACTTTAAGTCAAACAACTTAGATGTAGAGAAATCAATATAACACAGTGACAAAATAGAATTTTAATATCATTGTACTTTATAGACATTAAAATAGAGTGATAATAATTATGCCCTTTAGAATCTCTGAAACCAGCACTGATAAAGGGTATAATTTATCAGTACTTTTTAGGGCTGATAAAGGGATTCCTTTATCAGCTCTTTTCATTAACACTAATAAAAAACCCTTTATTAGTGTTTCATTTTTAGCACTGATAATGATCCTGAAAAAACTATAATAATTAAACAAATAAAAATGAAAAATAAATAAATTAAAAAATTATTATAATATTTATTAATTGAAAAATTATTGAAAAAAATGAATAAATTTAATATTCTATATATAAATTATAAATACTAATAAACAGTACTTATTAAATATATATATATGTAAAATGAATAACATTAAATAATTAAACAAATGAAAATTAAATTCGAGTAAGTTAATTAAGATATTAATCACATTATTAATTACATTATTATTGATAAAAATGAATAATTTTAATATACATATATATTATAAATATTAAAAAATAGTATATATTTAATATTTAAATAGGTTAATATATATAATATTTCCTAAAAATGATTAATATAACACACAAAATTTATGTTTTACAGCAAAAAGGCATAGATTTATTGAAGAATGGTTTATAATTAAAAATTAATATAAATTAAAAATACTGACTAAGTAAATTGAGGGATGAACTTATTTAAATATCATTTTATTTTCCAATTTTACTTATATCAAACATGTGTTATATTGATTTCACATATAGATACGTAATTTATGAATTTTTATATACAACACACACACATAAATATCTACGTAATTAATGAAATCATATATAGAAACACGTACACCGTGTAGTACACTTTGTTTCTGGTATGTAACCCTTAAATTATTTCTTGTTGGTTATAAAGTGTTTGGGTTATATATGGGAGAGTTGGGATAACTTTAAAAGTGTTTTAGTGCTAAATGGACGTCACATGGGAGGTGCATGATTTGCCTAATCATGCGGCCAAACCATTCACAATGGTCATCATAAGGCCATAACTCTATTATGGTTGGATCATGGTATGGGAGACCATGCAAGGGGATTTCATGCGGGTAGTGGATAACACATGGTTAGTGCACGATTTTCCTAATCGTGCAGAAAAACTATGCACATAGTCGAAATGAGATCCTTAAAAATAAGATCTCGCCTGTTTTTTTCATAACACCAAAGTTTTTCCCATAAATAGATCTAATTCGAGAATAATCTCCATTCAAGTTAGGAAAACCTCTTCCAAGAGTTTTGGAGTCGATCTTATGGTTTCCCTTGGTGAATTGATGCTGGATTCTTGTTGTATGTGATCGTTCTTCATCATTCATGATCAGTTTCTTAGATCTACTTAGATCTATATCTTATATTCACTTGGATTCTTAGATATACAACTATTATGGGTAGATATAGTTTTGTGGATGAATAATATGACAATATTTGGTCTTTATCTTGCTAGGGGAAGAGATCTAAGGGGGTTGAGGGAGAATTGACCTGGTTCTCTTGTGTGTTCTTAGTTCGTTGTTGTTTTCATGAAATCCTTTGAGGTAAGTGGATTCTTTCACAACTCCACATTGTATAACTGGGGAGAATTATTTATAATTTAATATATTTTTTCTAATTGGTTGTGATATGGCTTTTTATAAATCGTTGGAAACTATTCATTGTGATGGATTTGCAAATTAGGAAAATCTGGAAAATTGGGTGTTTTGAATAAAGTGCTTTTGTTCCTGGTTTTAAAATAAGGATTTTAAAATGGAGAATTTTTTAAATTTTGGAACATGGATTTGAGTAGATGTTTTCAATAAAAAAGGTATGTTTTATTGAAATGAGATGGTCTCATTGAAATTGATTTTTTCACTGGTTTTCAATAGAAGTACAATTTTGTTTAATTGGTTTGAAATGGTTATTTTGAATGGTTTTGGAATATATTTGGTTTTGTGTGAGTTAATTTTTGATGTTCCCATTAATAATGGATGTGTACCATTAGGTTACAAGGTGGATGACCCTAGATCTTGGTTCTGTGTCATTATGAAACACAATAATTGAACGAGAGACCGCTCATGAGTATGTAACTTTAAAATTATGCATGCATGTGTGGGTGTGTTGTGGACTATGAAATGGGTATGCCAACTGAAAATAATATTTTCTTTTATTACTTGGTTAGTAATCTTCTATAAAATTGCTTTATTGGAAATTTATTTCATTTACTTTTGTTTTCACATGGCTGTGATTGGTTTTCGAACTTATTTATATTCCGTTATTAACTATTTTGGATAATGGATTTTAATAAAAAAATTTATATAATGTGCTAACTATTATATCCTAGTTTTCTGAGTAGGTAATTCATTGGGGAAAACCTATAGAGTTTTATACTCAACCATGCTTTGGAACATTGGTGTTTTTTTTCATATTCCACCTTTCAGGACATTGATAAAGGTAAAGTGTCTCACCCCTTTACCATTGCATCGTTATAATTTTGACTACATGGTGATGTTAGAGTATAGAGATTGTGGAGCTTTGAGTTTGTATGTCATCTTGGATTTTATGCATTGTCATTATTATTTTTACTTGGAAGCATGTTTGGTCTTCCACTGTTGCACACTTTTCTATTGTATTGAATTAAGTGAAGTGTTTAGTTGTCATTAATTTCATCATGAATCGTTTAGTGAATGGTTTGGTTATGTTTAGTTGGATTATCAGTTTATTTATTAAAGGGTATCTCATCCCCCACATGTAATTGAAGCCCTTTGACATTTATTACTAGACATTGAAGTATTGAGGTGTCTTTTAACTCCCATTAATGACTCGTTGTACTCTCAGGAAAATGAAATTTAGAGGGTCATTACAAATGGTATCAGTTTGGTCCTTCTTTCTGGTACAAATGTTATTATCCAGTTCGATACATTCCTAAAAACTAAGTCCTCAATGTTCATCATCATGTGGTTTGAATTCATTCTCATCTATTCATTTAGTTGGAATCCTATACAAGAGTAGGATTGTAAGAACATGAAATGTATTACATAAATGGACATAGCTAACCATATTTTTTTAATCTTCATGTTACTTTGGAGTTTGGTACATATGTGTTTGGGGAAACATCTAGGATTTTGAAATATCATTTTCATGGGTTTATCTAGTGATACATGCATGAAATACACAGTAGAGGAATGGATTCCCACTAGGATTTCATACATCATTTTGAGGAATGATTAATATTATATATAAAGGGATTATTTTTGAAAATGTTGGAATCTATTTTCAAATTAAAGACATTGAAAAGTAATGGTTGATACATTTTGAAAATGGGTTGATTTTCAAAAATATGAATAATATTTCAGTAAAAAAATTATGGAAATGGAAAGAGGTTATTTTTTGAAAACAAAGTTATGACAGTTGAGGTGATATAATTTGAAATATTAAGCCATGAGTTTCTAGAGAGTGAGATTGTCCGAGTTTTTTGTTGGTTTAGAAAATGGAACTTGGTAGGCATATTCAAAACCATCCCTATGAAGCTGCAAAGAATGTGGCTGCACCTGGACCATGGGTGAACCAAGAGCTGGTTTAGGGTATTTTCTAGGCTTTTCAATCTGTGGATAAGGGGTACCATAGGAATTATCCAAGGCATGTGGATCATACTGTCTAGTTGATGAAGCAGAATCCACCAAACATCCAGGGTGATGCTAATCCCGAGAAGGAAGAGGAGTGGCTCCGTAGGATGAATCGTATAATCGATTTCATCAACACACCAGTGGTGCTAAAGTTCATGCAGAATATGTATATGCTTGAAGGTCATGAATTCCAGCGGTGGGATTTAGCTATGTAGGATAAATTGGATGAAGACCTTACGTGGGAGGATTTTGAGGAATTTTTCAACAAAAAATTATACCCTCATACCTTCAAAATCAATAAATTTTTAGACTTATTCAGAATGAAACAATATAGTGTTTATATCATTGAATATGTGCCTAAATACATTAATTTAGTGCAATTTCACTATAATTTGTGGAATGTGTGTCCTTGGAGGAACACATCTTTGAATCAGGGCTATGACATGAGATTCGATTGATGATTATGGTGCTCTGTATTACATATTATACAGAGATTTTAAATAGAGTGACCATGGATGAATGTGATATCTACGGATCTATGGGAGGAGGTATGGTGATTCCTACAAGGGATGGTGGGAACTCAAAAATTGGGAACAAGAAGAAAAGGGACAACTATTTTCATTGTTTAAGTGGAAATCAGAATTAGACAGCTGGATCAGTGACCCTTCCTCCAAGAACTAAGAGAAAACCATGTTATTTTCAATGTGCTTATTTTGAAAACGTAAAGAGAGAGTTCATAGAACAACCTTGAGTATGTCATGGCTCCCAGAATATGAGGAAACTTTAGTGCTATTTTTGCAGTGCTCCAAGGCCAGGTGCTCATGACACTTCTCAAGCATCATAAGCATTGTATGCTTCGATGGGGCAAGGATAGCAGAATCTGTCTCATTACCAGATCATATCTAACCATGGTGATTCTAGAAATACGATGAATACTCAACTAGTTAAATATCAATAAGATAACAATGAGAATAGTGCATCCACAATGAAACTATATGGAGTTAATCAAATTACTGTCGATGGTTAGGTTGGACCATCTTCTATGAGAGGTACGATTTGTTATGAATTCTACCCTTGTGTATGTGCTCTTCGATACTGGTGAATCGAATTATATCATTGCTTCATGTTCTTTCAATTTTCTATTTTGATGATGGTAATGATGCCTTATATTTTGAAACTGAAAACTCTTCTTGGTGAAAGAGAATGTCAGGACATTGTGTGTATAACATGTGTTATAACATTTGATAGAGCTGAGCTGAAATGGGACTTCTCGATATTGGATATCTATGCCTTTGATATAATCCTATGTATGGATTCTTTGACAATATTTAAGTCTCTAATCATCTTTTATAGGAGAAAAATTAGTTTCATGACTGAGGACGACATTGAGAATCTCTTTAGAGGAGAGAGGATGGTAAAAAATGGTGAAAATAGCGTGTTGGCATCACTGATGGGAATGATCTCCTATTAGTTAGAAGTATTGACATTGGAATCAATGGAATATATCAAGGAAGATAGTTTTTCAACAGTTTTAAATCAAATTTCAAGATGTCTTTACTAAGAACTTTTCACGGTTACCACCTCTAAGAGAAGTGGTGTTTAAGATTTATCTTCCTCCATGGACCGACCCTATTTACCTTCCATCTTATAGGATGGAAACAACAAAATTAAGGGAATTGAAGGTAAAGTTGGAGGAGCTGGAAAGAAAGGGTTTCATTTAGCCACAGACGTCTCCATGGGCGTCACTAGTTTTGTTCTTGATGAAACCAAATCAAACTCTTAGGTTGTGTGTTGATTATTGTAAGCTAAATCATTTTACGAAAAAGAACATATACCCACTTCCACAAAATGATGACCTATTCGATCAATTTTTGGGATCCTAGTGGTTCTATAAATTTGACATGAGATCCATATATCACCAATTGTGTGTTTTGAAGGAATACATTCCAATTGAAGCAATCAGAATCATATATGTCCACTATAAATATTCAGTCACACCTTTCGGTGTAACGAATGCACCGATGCCTTCATGGTTTTGAGGAATTTAATATTTCAGCGATATATGGATTCTTTTGTTGTTGTGTTTTTGGATGACATCTGGTTTATTAAAATACAAGTGTTGACCATGAGGAAGACCTGGAAATAGTTTTACAAATCTAGAGAGATCACTGTTTGTTTGGAAAACTATCAATGTTTGATTTCCGGATACAAGAGGTATGTTTTCATTTATATGTGATTTCTGAGGAAGGAGTTTATATTGATCCTGAAAATAATGAATTTATTATCTCATGGAAACCATCAAAAAATGCCTTTTAGAAACAATGTTTTCTTATTATAACTGGTCACTAAGGACTCTTTTTGTGGGATTTATCATTACTAGAGCTACCAATGATTACTTGGACTAAAAATAATGATCTATTCCAACAGAAAAAAGAATAATATAATTTGATTTAGGAACTGAATGGTCTTCTTACATCGGCACGTATGTTGATTTTTCTAGAATCAAGAGATGGGTATGTGGTGTACTATGATGATTCAGGATATGTTTTGGGTTGTGTTCTCATGCATGGAGTCCATTTCATGGATCATGGTTTAAGTATGTTGAGGGTTCATGAGAAGAATTACCCAACACATGATTTGAAGTTAGCTACAATCATACATGCTTTTAAAACATGGATACATTATCTCTTTGGTGAGACATCTGTGGTGTTTACGGATCACAAATACTAGAAACACATTTTCTCACAGAAAGATTTGAATCGAAGGTAAAGGAGATGGATAGAATATCTCCATATTTTTGAATTTTACTTGACATATGTACTAGGAAAAGGGAATTTAGTGGCTGAGGCATTGAGTAGAATGTTATAAGCTTAGTTGGTGAAATTAGTTTCAGATGAATGAAATTTGATATCAGCCCTAGCCAGCTTTCATGTAGAATACGAAGACTAAGGTAATGTTGCAGTTTTCCTTTCAGCTATTCTTATTCATGATTTGGAAAATATGATCAATGTGGAACAATCATCTAATGTTGAATGTCTCGTTATGAGTTTAGAACTCAATGGCGGGGAAAATACTGATGATTACAAACATTAGGGGAGTTCAATTTTGTGTTTTAGAGATTAGATGGTTGTACAAATGTCTTATCGATAAAAAATTCTTCATGATTACCGCCATTCGATATGGGTTGTATATCTAGGTACATAGAATATGTATAATGCTTTGAAGGCATAGTTTTAGTGGAGAGGAATGAAATTTAATGTGGCTGAGTTCAATTCTAAGTGCATAACTTGTCAGCAAGTTATGTCACAGCATCAGAGACCAGTGGGTATGTTTCAGCCTTTACCTCTCCCAGTGTGGAGAGGGGAGAATATAGAGATGTATTTTATTAAAGGTCTTCTATGAATAGTACAAAAAAATGATTCCCCTTTGGGTGATAGTGGGTCAACATATTAAGTCATCTCATTTCATTCCCATTAGTGAAACACATAAAGTGGAGGATTTCTCAAAAATATATATTCATGATGTGGTAAAGATACATGGAATACTAGTTTCAACCATCTTAGATAGATATTTTAGGTTTATGTCTTGTATTTGTAAATCCTTATAGAAATCCCTTGGCACTCAGTTGAATATGAGAATGATGTATCATCATCAAACAGATGGGAAATATGAGCAGACGATTCAAAAAATTGAATACACGTTTAGGGATTTTTTAATGGATTTATGTGGCTCATGGGATGATTATATACCACTGATGGAGTTCTCATATAATTAAAGCTATCAATCCCTTATACATATGGCTATGTTTGAACCAATGGACGTGCATCCTTGTCGTTCTCTACTGTGTTTGGTGGAAATGGGTGAAACATCACTAGTTCATCCAAGCCTAGTCAAATAATCAATGGAGAATATTTATTTAATTAACAAAAATGGATATGGTTCAGAGTCATCAGAAAGCTTATGTGGATCTCTATAGACGTTTTTTTTCATTTTCTGTGGGTGATCATGTGTTCTTGAGGATCTCTTTATGTCTTGGACATCATAGTTTCTCGAAACATGAAAAGTCATTTCCTAAATACATTTTCTCTTTTGAGATACTAGAATGGGTTGGAGAGGTGGCATATCAGTTTGCACTACCACCATAGCTTAGTTCAGTGAATAGTGTGTTCCATGTATGTGAGTAGAAAAAGTATGAGCCTGATTGTAACAACCCGAAATTTTGAATAAATCCTGTTTCCTAATTATATGTTTTATTTTATTTTTATACTCAACAAAAATGTTTCATTTCATAACATGAGTATAATTAAAATGATACTGTTGGTTTGTGAATGTTATATGACCATTGGTCAATATGACCACTGGAAAGTAAATGTTTTGATTATTGTCTCTAAATACAAGTAATCTTGGTTAATATAGAAAGAAGATTCGATGGCCTCACCCAGTAGTCTTGGACCAATCGAAGCCCATCTAACAGAACTTGGGAAGGAGGTAGCACCACTGGGCTTTTCTCTGGACCAAACCCAAGCTGAACTTCATCGTATAAAGCTAGAACGGGATCACCTTCGCGAGAAGTTCAAAATGATAGAAATTACTACTCGTGCGATGTTGGCCGAGCCTCCCTCGGATTCTCTCACCTTAGCACACCTTACACTTAGGTCCTATGCTGGTGTGATAAGGGGCTATGTAAGAAGACCGTAACTGCCTTGTGTAATCCTGTGTTTTAAATAAAAATTGGTATTTCTTCTTATGATGATGTTTATGAATTTTCAAATGACCGGATAAATATAGTATGCATATTTTTGATGAATTTTAGAAAAACGATATTTTAAAAATGGTTGTGTAAACCTTAAATAATTAAAAATGTGTAATGATTTTCGAAAAATGGTCTTCTACAATTATGTTCGGTACGAATTTTAGAGTCTAATAAGATCAACATAATTTTTGATGAATAGTAAATTATGAATAGTGATTTTATGATTAGGATTATTAATGTGTCCAAATGGATTAGTAATCTCACTTAAAGAAAGTATTAATATAATCTAGGCACCTTTGTTAAGTAATGTGATTCAATAAAATGGTTAAATAGTGGTTTCATAAATTATTATTCAAGTATTAGTTTTTTCGGGTGAATAGTGTTTTTTAATTAAAAATTTAATTAAAAATATTTAGATAATTATTTTTATAAAACAGATTTAATTTTTGAACTCAGACCACCGATATTATGCTATGGTAATTTTTGGGGTTTTTTCTGGAAAAAATGAATTTTCGGTGAATAGTGTTTTTATTTAAAAATTAAATTAAAAATATTTAGAAAATTATTTTTATAAAATGGAGTTCATATTTGTAATCAGAGCGTTGATATTTGGTTAAGGTGAAATTTTGGGATTATTCTGAGAAAGTTGAATTTTCGATGAATAGTGAAAATACAGTTTTTAAGTTACGGGTGTTTAGTGACATCATTAAATGATGTATTAAGTTTTTAATAAATATGTTCGAATTATGAATAGTGAGATAAGGTATGAGGTGTTCCAAGTGGCCAATACCATGGGAAAATACCATGGGAAAGCCCATGGTTTTGCCAATACCACTAATGAGGTGTCCCTTTGCCATTAATGCCTTGTCCCCTCACTTTCCCTATAAATACCAAGCCATCCTCACATCCATTCGACTCCCCACTCTCCCCCAACAATGTTATGGTCTCATTACCTCCCAAGGAGTCCTCCCATGGTGCCCCCAAGCTCTCAAGGTCCCAAACCATTAGTTTTAAGAGTTATGTTTTAAGGTAAGGGATCTGATCTCTCTCTTTCTTTCCAGGAAATCTCTTTTATGTAATTTCTTTTATGCTCCATGTTCTTATGTTAAAGTGTGTTCTTTTATACTCCTCTTACTGCCCTTTTCAAGTTCAGATAATGAGAGATCCCCTCTTACTCTCATTATTTCATTTTATGATGTTTTAAGTGGCGCTGTTAGGCTGCCGAAATTTTTGTAACAGATTCTTTCTCCCTTCTGATTTTTCAAGATCTATTTTCATGTAAAGTATTTCATGTTACTTTTTATTATTTGGGGGTATTATATCTAAAGTTATCATACTGATATTTTATGATCATATTATGAGAGACCCCATTTGATTTCTTCAATTTAGTATTTTGAAGTTTTAAGTGGCGCCGTTAGGCTGCCGAATTTTTAAGTGGTTCTTCACCCTTCTCGTTTTGAAGTTGTACTTTCATTTCAATTCTATCAAGTTACTTTTTATTATGTTGGGGGTATGATCTAAAAATCTATCATATTTATAATTTATGTTCATATTATGAGATACACCATTTGATCTCTTCAATTCAGTATTTTGAAGTTTTAAGTGGCGCTGTTAGGCTGCTGAATTTTTAATTAGTTCTTTCACCTTTCTCCTTTTTCAAAGTTCTAATTCCATGTCAAGCCTTGAAAGTTCCTTTTTATTATGTTGGGGTATGTTCCCTAAATCTATCATACTGATATTTTATGTTCATATGATGAGATACCCTATTTGATCTCATCAATTCATTTTTGTTGAAGTTTAAGTGGCGCCGTTAGGCTGCCTAATTTCTAAGGGGTTCTTTCACCCTTCTCATTTTCATGATCTACTTTCATGTCAAGTCATTCAAGTTCCTTTTTATTATGTTGGGGTATGATCTCTATATCTATCATACTGATAATATATGTTCATATTATGAGAGATCCTATTTGATCTCGTCAATCCATTTTTGGAAGTTTTAAGTGACGCTGTTAGGCTGCCGAATTCTCATAAGAGAAATCTTATTTTTGTCTTCCTTTCAAGTTCTTCGTTTCATATGGTATATCATTCAAATTTCATTACCATGTTCTTCAATACTATATATTCTGTTCCCCAACTATTTTATGTATCATTTTTGAGTGGGTGACCCATGTCCCCTCTCTTTTCAATGTTTTCTAAAACCATGTATCGTAGACGTTATACTGCATAGT
Source organism: Viscum album (assembly GCA_963277665.1). NCBI lineage: Eukaryota > Viridiplantae > Streptophyta > Magnoliopsida > Santalales > Viscaceae > Viscum > Viscum album. Next base: position 1,366,739,835 of record OY728162.1, on the reverse strand, counting down.
TTTCGTCTCAAAATGCCTCTATCTTTTCTCAAAATGATTTTATGTTATAAAGTTAATACTCAAAGCTCTTATTTCTACAAGGGTATTAACATATATATCAAAATTTTCCATTTTAAATTCTGGGATTTACATACATGAGACCCGCTTTCCCTTTCCGTGGGTTTAAAGTGACGTAATGATCATGTCATTAAAGCAGTTTTTAAAACGTTATGATTATGAAATGAAACCCATTTATTTTATGATATATGGGTTATTTATGAAATGTTTTATGATGATATATGTGGCTCACATGATAATAAAGGCAAATTTAAATGTGCGCCCTAATAGCGCTCCAATGCATTGGGTAATGATGTAACCACTAGAGATTACAATTTTCACGATACCTTGGTGAATAACCTTGGTAATTTTCAAATGACACCTTGGGGATGGACCTTGGTGATATGTTCATGATTTTCTATGTTAAATTATGTAGCCACATTTTCAAGTGATGAAAAATGTTATTTTTATTATGATATGCCTCTTTATTTCATTCTCATGCCTTAAAGTTCTTTTTCATGACCTTATTGATGTTTCTCAAGTTCACATGTAAAATGTTTCTTTTGTTTTCCTTAGTGGGCTTTTTGCTCACCCTTTATTTTTATGTATGCTCCCAAGTTATTTGATGCAGTAATGAACCTAGGATGAACATGAGGAGAATCCTTTCAAGTGTTTTAGAAGAATGTTTTATGTTTTCATGTTTAAAGTTCCTAGTTGCCAAGACACTAAACCTTAAAGATCCTCAGTTTTGTAAAATGTAATGAAATTTTATGTGATAAAGAGGCGGGATGCTATAGTTGGTATCAAAGGATGGTTTAGTTATTTGAGGAAAGTAGGATATGAAAAACCTAGGAAGAACCCTATAGAAAAGTCTAAATATTGGAAATCGTCCTGGTATTTTGGTGAGTATGGAGTAAGGGGTTTCCAAGAAAATACATCCCTGTTTGGATACGAGCAGGTAGAGGCGGCTTTGGCACAGATGTACATAGGGGTAAAACCTGAAAACACCGCTTTGAGCTAGACTCGAACGAGAACTGGTACACGACAACGGGCCTTGCTGCACTCTTGGTTACGACACTCCCGGGGGATATGCTTTGGTAAATTCATAAGCTTAGTATGAACCATTATTAAAGGAACAAGGATAAAACAAAATAAAGATTCCAATAAGAATATATGATCATGGATAACCTAGATTGGAACCTAGGGGATCACAAGTTAGGATATACTTTTATTCTACATGTTTATCCTTTTATGCTTAAAGTTTCCTTTTCATGATTATTAGTTAAGTAAATAAGCCCCTAATTATAGTTCTTTTCTTAGTTAATGGCGGGAAATGGAAGAACATGTCCCAAAAACCAATGTGATAGGAAATGCGACGATTTTCATATTAATATGACAGAGGTGATTAGAGGATTAAAAGATGATTATTATTTTGGAATACGTTCACTATTTTAGGGACCCTATATGATCGAGGTAAATAGAATACTATGGTATTTTCATTGAGGAGTAAGGTTGACTTATATTTTGAAGAATCGATGAATTTATGGTGGACTTATAGTAATTTAGGTTATTTATGGGAATGATTAACCTATCTTGGGTAAAATATGTTTAGTTTAGATAATTTTGTTATAAGATGTTAGGAGTGGTTGATGTTGTTTGGAGATGAACAATGAAGTTTATTTTGGAAGACTATGTTATCAAATCCTTCTTATATTTGGGTATCAATCTTAGTTTGGTTTATTTTGAGGAATTTTAAGGACAGTTATTTTTGGGATGGTCTATGATGAAGTTTGGGTATTACCATGGAACATTGAAGATTTAAAATTAGTTTCCATTCCTATGGGATTCTTCCTTTTTGAAGAGATGTTTAACCTTACCCTTTCTGTTTTTGGGATAATGTTTAAAGATAGAAGAAATAGATAGTTAATATTTTTTGGATTATGTGATTCTCTAGAAGATGATTCTTGTGTTTTGATGAGACCAAGTAGTTTTGAATTCTCATCATTTGGGAGAAAACATTAGTTTTGGTAGAAACATATTAAAGGGTGAAATTCTACATGAAGGTAGATATATTTTCTAATGTTTTTGTTCTATGTTGTAAATGAATTCCTCAAAATTATGAAGAGGAACGTAAAACAAAAACGTTGTTGGTTTAAGTTTCATACTAGGTAATCAAAGATCGTTTACACACATCATAAGTTTGGGATTTTCTTATGGTTAACTTTCTCCTAATCATGTTCTCTGTCACTCTCCCTCAGAACTTGACCCTTTGTTTTCTCCTCCATGTCCATGATTTTCTACATGGAATCTTAGTGTGGGCTAACTCGGGTGACCTTCGTACTTCCCTTTCTTTATTTTAAAGTAATAGTTTTACTGACTCCTTTTCCGATGTGGGACTTTCAATTAAATTTCAAAACCTAATTTTTAAAAAAAAATTGTGAGGACGCAATTTCTTAAGGGGGGAAGATTGTAACAACCCGATATTTTGAATAAATCTTGTTTCCTAATTTTATGTGTTATTTTATTTTTATACTCAAAAAAAATGTTTCATTTGATAACATGAGTATAATTAAAATGATACTGTTGGTTTGTGACTGTTATATAACCATTGGTCAATATGACCACTGGAAACTAAACGTTTTGATTATTGTCTCTAAATACAAGTAATCTTGGTTAATATAGAAAGAAGATTCGATGGTCTCACCCAGTAGTCTTGGACTAATCGAAGCCCATATAACAGAACTTGGGAAGTAGGTAGCACCACTGGGCTTTGCTCTGGACCAAACCCAAGCTGATCTTCATCGTATAAAGCTCGAACTGGATCACCTTCGCGAGAAGTTCAAACTGATAGAAATTACTACTCGTGCGATGTTGGTCGAGCCTCCCTCAGATTCTGTCACATTAGCACACCTTACACTTAGGTCCTATGCTGGTGTGATAATGGGCTATGTAAGGAGACCGTAACTGCCTTGTGTAATCCTTTGTTTTAAATAAAAATTGGTATTTCTTCTTATGATGAAGTTTATGAATTTTCAAATGACCGGATAAATATAGTATGCATATTTTTGATGAATTTTAGAAAAAGGTTAATTTAAAAATGGTTGTGTAAACCTTAAATAATTAAAAATGTGTAATGATTTTCGAAAAATGGTCTTCTACAGTTGTGTTCGGTACGAATTTTAGAGTCTAATAAGATCAACTTAATTTTTGATTAATAGTAAATTATGAATAGTGATTTTATGATTAGGATTAGTAATGTGTCCAAATGGATTAGTAATCTCACTTAAAGAAAGTATTAATATAATCTAGGCACCTTGATAAAGTAATGTGATTCAATAAAATGGTTAAATAATGGTTTCATAAATTATTATTCAAGTATTTGTTTTTTCTGGTGAATAGTGTTTTTTAATTAAATATTTAATTAAAAATATTTAGATAATTATTTTTATAAAACGGATTTCATTTTTGAACTCAGAGCACCGATATTATGCTATGGTAATTTTGGGGTTTTTTCTGGAAAATATGAATTTTCGGTTAATAGTGTTTTTATTTAAAAATTAAATTAAAAATATTTAGAAAATTATTTTTATAAAATGGATTTCATATTTGTGATCAGAGCGTTGATATTTTGTTAAGGTGGAATTTTGGGATTATTCTGAGAAAGTTGAATTTTCGATGAATAGTGAAAATACAGTTTTTAAGTTACGGGTGTTTAATGACATCATTAAATGATGTATTAAGTTTGTAATAAATATGTTCGAATTATGAATAGTGAGATAAGGTATGAGGTTTCCCAAGTGGCCAATACCATGGGCAAATACCATGGGAAAGCCCATGGTTTTTCCAAAACCACTAATGAGGTGGCCCTTTGCCATTAATGCCATGTCCCCTCACTTTCCCTATAAATACCAAGCCATCCTCTCATACATTCGACTCCCCACTCTCCCCCAACGAAGTTCTGGTCTCATTACCTCCCAAGGAGTCCTCACATGGTGCCCCCAAGCCCTCAAGGTCCCAACCTTTTAGTTTTAAGAGTTATGTTTTAAGGTAAGGGATCTGATATCTCTCTTTCTTTCCAAGAAATCTCTTTTATGTAATTTCTTTTATGCTCCATGTTCTTATGTTAAAGGTTGTTATTTTATACTCCTCTTAATGACCTTTTCATGTTCACATAATTATAGATCCCCTCTTACTCTCATTATTTCGTTTTATGATGTTTTAAGTGGTGCCGTTAGGCTGCCGAAATTTTTGTAACAGATTCTTTCTCCCTTCTCATTTTTCAAGATCTATTTTCATGTAATGTATTTCAAGTTCCTTTTTATTATTTGTGGGTATGATCTCTAAAGTTATCATACTAATATTTTATGATCATATGATGAATGAAACCATTTTATTTCTTCAATTCAATATTTTGAAGTTTTAAATTGCGCCGTTAGGCTGCTGAATTTTTAAGTGGTTCTTCACCCTTCTCGTTTTGAAGTTCTACTTTCATGTCAATTCTTTCAAGTTCCTTTTTATTATGTTGGGGTATGATCTCTAAATCTATCATACTGATCATTTATGTTCATATTATGAAATACCCCATTTTATCTCTTCAATTCAATATTTTGAAGTTTTAAGTGGCGCCGTTAGGCTGCAGAATTTTTAATTAGTTCTTTCACCTTTCTCCTTTTTCAAAGTTCTAATTCCAAGTCAAGCCTTGAATGTTCCTCTTTATTATGTTGGGGTATTATCTCTAAATCTATAATACTGATATTTTATGTTAATATGATGAGATACCCTATTTGATCTCATCAATTCATTTTTGTTGACGTTTAAGTGGCGACGTTAGGCTGCCTAATTTCTAAGGGGTTCTTTCACCCTTCTCGTTTTCAAGATCTACATTAATGTCAAGTCATTCATGTTCCTTTTTATTGTGTTGGGGTATGATATCTATATCTATCATACTGATAATTTATGTTCATATGATGAGATACCCTATTTGATCTCGTCAATCCATTTTTGGAAGTTTTAACTGACGCCGTTAGGCTGCCGAATTCTTATAAGAGAAATTTTATTTTTGTCTTCCTTTCAAGTTCTTTGTTTCATATGGTATATCATTCAAATTTCATTACCATGTTCTTAAATACTATATATTATGTTCCCCTACTGTTTTATGTATCATTTTTGAGTGGTTGACCCATGTCCCCTCTCTTTTCAATGTTTTCTAAAACCATGTATCATAGACGTTATACTGCATAGTTTTTGTCTCAAAATGCCTCTCTCTTTTCTAAAAATGATTTTATGTTATAAAGTGAATACTAAAATCTCTTATTTCTACAAGGGTATTCACATATATATCAAAATGTTCCATTTTAAATTCTAGGATTTACATACATGAGACCTGCTTTCCCTTTCCGTGGGATTAAAGTGACGTAATGATCATGTCATTAAAGCAGTTTTTAAAACGTTATGATTATGAAATGAAACCCATTTATTTTATGATATATGGGTTATTTATGAAATGTTTGATGATGATATATGTGGCTCACATGATAATAAAGGCAAATTTAAGGGTGCGCCCTGATAGCACTCAAATGCATTAGGTAATGATGTAACCACTAGAGATTACAATTTTCACAATACCTTGGTGAATTACCTTGGTAATTTTCAAATGACACCATGGGGATGGACCTTGGTGATATGTTAATGATTGTCTATGTTAAATGATGTAGCCACATTTTCATGTTATGAAAAATGTTAATTTTATTATGATATGCCTCTTTATTTCATCCTCGAGGCTTAAAGTTCTTTTTTATGACCATATTGATGTATCTCAAGTCCACATGTAAAATGTTTCTCTTGTTTTCCTTACTGGGATTTTTGCTCACCCTTTCTTTTGATGTATGCTCCCAGGTTATGTGATGCAGTAATGAACCTAGGATGAACATGAGGAAAAGCCTTTCAAGTGTTTTAGAAGAATGTTTTATGTTTTCATGTTTAAAGTTCCTGGTTTCCAAGACACTAAACCATAAAGTTCCTCTGTTTTGTAAAATGTAATGAAAGTTTATGTGATAAAGAGGCGGGAAGCTATACTGATCTTGAACTTTTGATCATATGGGAGTACTTTGACCTAGATTTAGATTATTTGATTATACCTATCCTGGTATCAAATATGGTTAGGCAAGAGAACTTCTTTTGTGGAAAAATCATTGTTCTAGTATGAAGTTTCTAGAATCATGGTTACATTCGGGAAGAAACATCGGAACACGATAAGGAGTCTAAAGAGAAATGGTGGGAACTCTTTCAAATAGATGCATGTTTTCTACTTTATACGGTTGGAAAGTCCAATGGTGGGGAGATTGTAGAACCCCCTATTTCTAAAATTTAATCCTTACATGATGATTTTTTTGGTTATAAAGTGTGCGGGTGATGGATGAGAGATTTGGTAGAACATTGGATGTGTTTTCAGGAATAATTGAAGTCACACGAAAAGCACAAAACATTCATAAAAGTGTAACAAAAGTTTTCAAAGTGGTCCTCTTCATGTAGTAACTCAAGAATGGTTAGATCATGGTTTGGGATACAATTAAAGTAGAATCATTCCGGGCAGTGCCTAATACATGGCTAGTGGACAGTTTTCATAACCATGTGGTCAAACTATGCGTAGAGTAAGAATGAGATCCATAAAAATAGGATATTACATATTTTTTCCATAACTCCCATGTTTTTTAGAAAAAATGGACCTAATTCTATATTAATCTCCATTCAGTGTAGGAGAACTACTTCCAACCATTTTTGAGTAGATCAGGAGGCTTCTATTGGTGAATAGAAGCCGGATTCTTGAGTTATGTGATCGTTCTTCTTCGTTGACGATGGATTTCATAGATCTACTTATATCAACTTATAATTTTCTCTTGGTTTCCTAGGTCTATGACAATTATGGGTTGATCTAGGTTGATGGATGCTATATTTGATGAGATTTGGTCTTGATCATTCTTGGAGGAGATATCTAAGGTGGGTTCGGGGAGAATTAGCCTTGTTGTCTTGTGCACTCTTCATTCGTTGTAGTTATCATCATGAACTTCGAGGTATGTGTTTTTTTTCTTGACTCCACATAGTAGAAATAATGTTAATGCTTTCAAATTGAATATTTTGTGTCCAGTTGGTTGTGATTTTTCTATTTAGCAATTGTTGGAATCCCTTATTTGTGATGGTTTGGAAAATTGGGGAAATCTGGAAAATTGGATGTTTTGAATAAAGTTCCTTTTCTTTGTTTTAAAATATGTGTTTTAAAATGGGGATTTTATAGAATTGTGGAACAAGGATTTGAGTATATTTTTTCAATAAAAATGTGGGTTTTAATTAAAATTAAATAATTTATTGGTTATGTGATTATTATTTATTTTTCAATAAAAGCGAAGTTTTATTGAAATGGTATTAAATGGTTATTTGGAATGCTTTTGGAAGACATTGGGTTTTCTGTGAGTTCATGTTTGATGTGACCCTGACTAAGGGACACATACCATTGGGGTATAAGGTGTGTGGCACTAGATTGGGGGTGTGTGTAGTTGGGACACATGGAATTTGGATGAGAGACTGTTGATTAGAATGGAACTGTCAAACGAAGTATGCATGTCTGGGTGTGTTGTGAATAATGGAATGGTAATGCCAAATGATAATAAGAATTGGTTTTAAGTCTTTCTTAGTTATTTTATAGAAAATTAACTTTCTTTAAATTTGTTTCATTTAATTTTATTTTCACTTGGATATTATTTGTTTTCTAACATGTTTAGGTATGGTTACAAACTTTTATAGAAAGTGGATTTATAAAAACTGTTTTATATGGTGTGCTAATCATTCTATCGTAGTGGCATGAGTAGGGAATCCACTGGAGAAAACCTAATGAGTTTAATACTCAACCATGTGTTCTTAAATTGGTTCTTTTTCAGATTCCACCATCCCAGACATGGGAAAAGGTAAAGTATCTCACCTTTTAAGCACCATGTCATTATACATTGGACTACTTGGTGATATTGGATCAAGGAGTTGTGAGGATTGCTGTTTGGGCATTGTCTTGGAGTTTATTCATTGTAGTTCTGTTGTTTACATTAATACTTGTTTGTTCTTCCACTGTTGCAAACATTGATGTGTTTTTGAGATACATAATGTGTTTTCTTGTCTTTCTTTTGTTCATGCATCATTTATTGAATGGTTTGGTTATGGTTTTTTGGTTTATTGTTTTATTTCATAAAGGGTAAATCATCCTCAACTTTTATTTGAAACCCTTAGGCATTTATTTCTGGCATTTGACATCTTGGGGATGTCACTTAAGGCCAAGTAATGACTTGTTGTACTCTCAAGACAATGAGATTTAGAGGGTCATTACACACCTATTATTTATGTAATTTAATCAAACTTTAGTTTTCATTTTGGAATTTAATTGTGACATGAAACATTTAATATATTTTGTAATTGGTATGTTTTAGTTATTTTTTAAATTTTATTACATTTTGGAATAAGTTTATTTTTAGTATTTTTGTTGGAATTTAAGAATTTTTAATTATATATATATAATACGTTTTAATATTTTCAATATGTATTCATATTTATTTCAATATATATCCATATTTTTTCAATAATATATATTTAAGTAATTAAACATAACAATTTTTTCAATATTTTTAATGTGTACTCATTTTTAATTATTCAATTTTGCTAATTTTTAACATGTATGCACTTAATAATATATAATAATTAATAACGTTAAAAGTATAGTTGTTAAAATGTATAAATAGATATATTTATAAATGTATATAAAGTATATTTACAAATTTATATATCTATAATTATATATAAATAGATACTATTTTTTAAAAGTATTTATATAATTATAAATAAATAATTATAAAATCAAAATAAATTAATTTAAATAATTACTATATTTACTATATATATAAGAAATATATATATATATATATATATATCTATAATTATATAAATAAATAAAATTATATTAATATATATATTTATATAAATAAATATATACATATATATATATATTGATTATTTTAAAAATATATATATATATTATAAAATAATAATAAATATTTTAATTAATAAATATATTACCTATATTAATATTTATATTTATATATATTTATTAAATATATACATAATTTTATAAATATATATAATGATATAAATATATTTATAATTAAAAAATTATAATAAATATCTATAAATAATGAATATAATAACTATATTTGTATGTATTTATATTTATTAAATTTATATATATATAATTATATAAATATATAATGTTATAAAGTTATTTATAATTACAAATAAATAATTTTAAATATATTTAATGATATATTTATAAATGCATATTTACTATATTCATAAAATTATTTATGTATAATTATATATAAAAAATATAAATTTTTAAATATGTAAGAATATAATTATAAATAAATAATTAAATATTTAAATAATTATAAAATTATATTGTATAATTAATTAATTATATAATTGTATTTTAAATTTTTTATTGATAATTATAATTATAAATCCACTATCTACGATACAGTTTTAGTACTGACATAGATTCCTTTTACGAGTGCATATTAATTTAGTATTGATAAAAGGGATCATTGTCATCACTTTATTAGAAGCACTAATAAAAGGGTCTCTGGTCTTTTTAACAACACCAATCACCACTGAATTAGTGGTGATTGCTCATGCTATCTGTGGAATCCACCTCATGGCAGCGCTCATCCTCGATGAATCCATGCTCAAATCAAGTATGAAACGGATCCAAGGCTTGAGTACAAGGCTCGGATGAATCTAGGCTTCATGCATCCAAGGCCCAAATCAATCCAGGATTTCACACAAGATATCTCTATTTCTCTGAGATGAATAAATGATTCAATCTATGGTATGTTATGTTTTATCCTCCTCATCACCCGTTTTTTTATTCGATGATATCTTTTTTTCATTTTTTTCATCATCTCTTAATAGTCATCATTTGGAACTTTTTTCCCTTCTAGAATGAATTTATAATTATGGGTTTATATTATTTTTTTTTGTATTGACCCTTTAAGGTATTTTCGTACTTCCTTATTGTGTATTATGACTTTCACAAACTGATTTTATCCATTCTAATAGGTTTCTCCATTCACATTCCTTTAATCATGGAACCATGAATTCTTACATATTTTATACCCATGTTTTTATTTAAAGTTAATTCTATTATAATTATCTATGATGGGGTTAAGGATTTATAAATATTTTTCATCAATTTTCATTAACATGAATTTTTATTTAGTTATGTTTAAATTTTTTGAACATCCTCCCCAGGAAATAACGAACCCATAGTGTTTGATAAAATTCCACTCATGTTTTTACTGAATAAATAGAAATACATTTCATGTAATGATTTCTTATGAATTATATTGAATTACCATTGAGTTCCGAACAAGGATATCTAGAAATTAGACTATGTTTTGGCTATTTTCTAGATTCATTTTACATTAGAAATGAACATGGACTTGTTGTTTCCTTTCATTATTTTAATTGTTTTGGATGGTTTTCAGATGGAATGTTTTATGGTTTTTAACATATTTGAAAATACAGTAATCTATGTTTAATATGTTTTCTCCAATTAGATTATGATTTTGTGTTATATACACCATTGAAGTAAATACCCTTATTGATTCATAAGTGAAAAGTTGTTTGTTATTGTAATATGGATTTATCATGGTTCATTGATAACATAATATGTTTTGTGTTATTATTAATGGGATTTTTCATTAAAGGGTGTTTAATTGTCAAAGTGAGATTATATTTGTTTATTTATTTAATGATTATTTTTATTGTATTGTGATGTGTTATATTATATTGTTCTCCTCCACTTAGATATCCTAAGAAACATTGGGTTGCTTTGTAAAATATCCAAGGATGATTAATACAGTAGTGCATGACCACACATTTCATAAAATAGTTCAATTTAAGGGTCTTATCCCAATTTAACTATTAAATTTTTAGCAATATCCCTTGATATATATTTTACAAACACATGTACAGGGGCTCATACATGATTTTACATAAACAATTATAATGATCCAATTTTTTAATAATTGTCTCACATATTATGTTTAAAAACAATATTTTTAGAATTTTAACTATCCATGCAACTATAATCTTTTGACATTATTGCATCACATCCATATATAATGGAAATAAGGAGAATTGGAATATTATGGAACAAAAATTCCATTAGTAAGTTTTTGATTCATTTTTCCACTCTACAAGTTGTTGATGTATAAAATTTTGACACTAATGTCGAATGTGAAATTCCTACTTATTTCCCACCACATAAATGACACAATAAATAAGAGTACATATCCTTCAAAATTATTTTTGATAATCACTCATGAAGGTTTTTTAACTTGAATTAGTGCATACATAATGTATTCAGGTAATCATTAAAAAATAATCTTGATTTTTTTTCCTTCTCTAAGCATAAAAATATTCTAATTATACATTTACAAGTATCCACACTATCATTAATATAATATCATTGCATTTTAGAAACCAAAAATGTGATATTTGGATTATTATATTATATCAAATACATTAAACAACAAACTTCACTAGAATGTTCATGTTGTAATATGACATGTTTGTATTAATAAAACACGTAACATGTAGAGTCAAATGGTGTATTTTCATCTTTTAATCCAAAAATACCAAATGAATTCAACATATTAACAATATAATGAGTCCAAGACAAATAATAACCCCCACTATGTATTCTTAATTTATTAATTATTATTGTATCTGTTATTCTAATTTTATTCATTTTAAACATGGTGGATAAATATTTATTTATATCATTAATATTAGTCATGTAATTTTTATAAATTAATAGGTCGTCAACATAGATACACATAATAACTTATTATTATTTTATTAATATTGAAAAAGTACACATATAAACAGTATTATGTAATAATCAATTTGAAAAAATAATACGATCATAATTCTCATATTTTTAAAGTGTTTCGAAAAGAACATTACTATATTAAACTAATTTACATAATTTCATTTAAATTGAAAATATTGAAAACCATCATATTATTCCATGTAAATTTAATTATTTACTATTCCATTAAAAAATAACGTTTTGACATCCACTTAACAAACACAAAAATAATTTATTGAATTTAAAGATAAATAATATCCTTATTGTCATAATTGTATCTAAATGAGTATAAGTATCAAAATAACAAATAAATTCCATTTTATTGAGACCTTTGATTACTAATATAGCTTTAAAAACATTAATGTTATTGTTGGAGTCTTACATGCTTCAAAATTAACATTTACAAACAATTTGATTTTAATATCTTATATAATTTGTAATGATACATGTATTATTTCTCATAAGAGAATCTATTTCATCATTAAATGATTCTTTCTAGAACACAACATATTTTGATGGAAATTATTATTTATATAACTTGAGATTATCATCTATTATCATCACCATATAATATTTTTGTAGAATATTATTATTTTAATCTCCATAAAAAATAAAAATGAAGGATTTAAAATATATGAATTCATGATATAAATGTTTCTTCTATCTAGTTCTTGAACACTATTTAGGTTTAACTCAAGAATCATCATTATTCATATTCAATATATCTTAACTAGATGAAGTACTATATCTTTTTATATGACGAATAATTTTGTTTTAATTATCCTTATAAAATTTATTCTTAAAAAGGGATATAAGTATATATTCAAAAATGATATTAGATTCTATGGGTATTATTCTATATGAATTTTTATAATTTTCTGTAGGAAAAATATTATTTAATTATTTGAGTTTTAATTTCATTTCTTTTATGAATAGAAGCTCTAAATAATACTATGTACAACCATTATTTTTGATAATAACGGGTTGGTTTCGTCCTCATCAACTACATCTCCTGAAATATTATTATTTCATATTCTAATTTGAGACTCAACCCCCATATCTTATATATTGGTTGAACCACTCTGACTAGTATTCATCCAAAACGATTAGTATTTCCCATTATTCGATGAATACATATTAGAGTTGTTCAAGAAAAATAGGTGGATGTCCACAAGAGATGGGGGATGAGTCTTAAAGAACAAAATTCAATATTATCTATTTAGGAGATTAAGATAATAAGGATGGAAGTAGCCAATAACATTCACATTTGGATGAATTTAGAAGATATAAACAAGGATATTACAGTATTCATTTTTTAAATTCAATTACCCATTTCGTTAAAAGATTGCTGAAATTATTTGAAACAATCAAATGTTATGTTCCCTTATTATAATTATCAAATAATATTCACCTTTGGAAATGAATATCATAGGTATATTAATTTAGTTATTATGCCAAAATGAATATTTAATGAACCTAATATAATGGATATGAATAAAAAAAGGATGCATGCTAATCATATGAAAATAGTGTATGAATATAGGCTTTATGATTGTATCACATTTACAATTTTATATGCATATAACCCTTCTCAAATCCGTTGTCAAGGTATATGTTGTTGTTATTCATAATAAATTAGACAGTAATAGTTTAAAGAACATTTTATTTTTCATAGAATAGATCAAATCTATAAATAATGGATAAAACATGGAAAAAATGAACATTCACACTGATTGGGATGATACAATAGTTTATGGATCATTTAATATGATGACTAGTGTAAATGATGATGGAGAGCACAAGGAAGAAATGATAATGGAAATTCAAGATAACCTTCATTATTTTTCAAAGTTTTTTGAGAACATAAAGAGATAATCTATGCGACCATTATATACTGGTTGTACAAAATACAAAACACTATTATCTATATTGAAGTTATATAATTTGAATGTTCTCAATGGATGGAGAAACACTAGATTTACAGAACTACTTGGTCTCCTAAATTATATGTTTCCAAAATTAAATTAACTTCCATGTGGAACATATGACACTAAATGAATGCTACGTTCAATGGGAATGATATCTAATAAAATACATGATTATACAAGTGATTGCATATTTATTTTCAATTACCACTAATCAGTCATAAAGGGTCATAAGTGTGGCACATTTAAATAGAAGAAAACTTAATCAAATCCATATAAATACATATGGTACTTTGTAATGATTCCATGGTTTAGAAGACTATATTGATGTTAGGAAACCATAAATATTTTTTCGTCGAATGAAGAAACAAGAATTAAAAATGTGAACCTATGTCATATTATAGATTCTCCACTATAGAAGAAAATTGATTATGAGTGTCTTGAATTTGGAAATGAGATGAATTTTTTTTCTTGCATTATCTATATATAAAATATGTCCTTTTGGTGTTCATATTAGTACTCAAAGTGAATGTCCCATCATGTTGGTAAATTATATCTTTCTATAATTATTATACATGAAGTGTAAATACATATTGTTTTCTCTCCTTATATCTTGACCAAAGAAATCCAATAATGATACTGATGTATTTTTGGATCCATTGATCGAATATCCAAAATTGATGCGGGATACTGGTGTTACAATGTATGATTCTCAATGAAGTGAAGAATTTACATCGAGGGTCATGTTTTTATGAGATGAAAAATGATGTTCCTAACAATAGACATTTATCAGGATATATAATTAAAGGAGTGTTGGGGTGCTCTAATTGTGAATAATGCATACACAATGTTTGACTGAAACATTTAATGAAGGATAAATTTTTAATACAACAGAAATGTTTACCTCGATGACATTAATAAAACTCCTAGAAAACAAAAAATCAATGGGAAATTTGAACAAGGTACAACACCATCACCACTAATGGGTGATAATCTATTCAATAATGTAAATATTATTGACATTTTTTTGGAAAACCAATTTCATAAGGAATTTTGAAATCTGGTCGGAAGTGGTGATCACTTTTCTTTGAATTATTGTATTAGATTTTTCTATACGTCATACATTTTCTTGATGTCAAGAATGTAGAAAAAAAATATATTGGGTAGTGTTATCAAATCATTACTAATTATTCCAATGAAAACAAATTATGGGATAGAATCTAGGCTGGATATGATTGACAAGAGTAGTATGGAATATATGGCACTGGTGAAGGGGAAAGGGAAAATTTTTCTTCATCCTTTTTCTTACACCCTATAAAGATATGAAAAATTGAAATTTATTCATTTCTATAATAGTGTAAATGTTATTGAGGGGTATTCATAAAATATCATGAATTCAATTTCAATGAATTGTTTGAAGTTATAGGGTCCAAAATCACATTAATTTCATGTTTTCATGAAAGATTTTATACCTATTTCTTTACATTGCATTCTACCTAAAATTTACGGCATACATTAACTACAATCTTCTTCTTTTTAATCGTAATATGTAGTAAATTTATTTACCCGATGAAGTTTCCAATCACGAATTAAGAGGTTTTAGAAATATTATTGGAATTATATATGTTCTTACCAGCACAATTCTTTGATATAATCGTCCACCTACCGGTTTAATTGGATAGAAAGGTTTAACTTTGTTGTCCTATCCATTAAAAATGGATATGAATCATTGAATGGTATATGAAGCTTTTGAAACGGTATATCAAGAATTGAATTTGGAAAAAAAGATTTACTGTAGAATGAAATATTGTTGAAGAAGTTGTTAAATTATATAGCAATTACCTATCAGATGTTGATTGCTTCAGTATCCAAAAGACTAATCAAAATAGATTCCCGATAGGTGCCAGGATTTGGGTAAGAGACGTTGTTATAATTAATTCACAATGAAAGACAAATAGAACCTTTACATTTTACATAATTTTTAAGATTCGGATCCATACATTGAATCCCAGAAAACAATTATAAGGGATTTGAATCCATTATGGAATTAAGTATGGGTAACAAATACACATAATCAATAGTTTATAGGATTTTCTCAATATTACATTTATAAGAATTTATCTAAAAATCCAAATTCAATTGTTGAACGACTTCGATGGTGAGCCATGGACCAAATGAAAATGGTATATCAAAATTTTTTAATCAATGGGTATACATTATATATAAAATATAATGATGATTGTTGAACAATGAAAAATAGTTGGGTTATTCTTGTGAAGTAAGCAGTGCGCATATTTGGTTCTAAGGATAATAATCCAATTTATGAAAAAAATTTATATTTTGTAATTATCAAATATATATGAGTTGTATTATAAAACATATCATGTGATGATTGTCCATTAAACATGTGTTAACAATATAATTGAGGTGAAAGTAGATTAAATGGGTTTTGTGAAGGTGATTATAAGTGTAGTATAGAAAAAGACTATTTGTTCAAAATTAAATCTCATGTAGTGAATGTATTTTATGTTTCAAATAAAAAAATAATTGGTCTATTTTCATGATGGAAACTAAAAAAATCGGTCATTTCAGATGTAAGTTCAATTGAGGATGAACTTTTCATTAGGAGATCACGATTAGTTCATATCTGTCCGATATAGACAATGTATTGCACGTTATTAGGGACCACAAGGGGGGGGGGGGGTGGACTCTGAATAGAGGATTAAAATCTCTAAATCTATTAAAAATAAAGGGATTTTGTTGAGAATGTAAAATTGTTTTTTAATATAATCTTTTTCCCCATTTTATTATATTTTCTCTAATACATTAACATAATCTATATTAAATGTTTGAATACTCATGAAAACAATGTATATTGCACAAGATAATGTTTCCAATCCCATGGAAGAGCATTCAATAATGAAGACAACCATTTGGGAATATGTAAAGGTACTGTTATGATATACTTTCTCTATTTTACTGAAAATTTACATAATGAATCATTGATTTAATTTTCATTATTCCTTGTTGAGTTTGATTATTTTAAAATATTTCAGTCTATATTTATTTCCTTTCTACACCAAGAATTCAACAGAATTCTTCTTAGAGAAACATTTCTCCCCACTATAGAGTTGTAATTTATCACATTCCATCAAGTTCCTTCCACTGCCTGTGTATGAAGAGCAGTGGTTTTATTTATGCTCAATCACACATGAAATAATGATTTTTTCACAGTTAAATTATTTTCTATAAAATTAATGTATAGTTTAATATTTATGTTAGATTTATTCCTTTTTAGTATTATTCACATGTGAATTAGTTTCATATATAGGTGTATTCTTTTTTTCATGTAGGAGTGGTTTGTTTGAAGATTATCATGCTCACTAGAGATTGTACATCAAGGCAAAAACTATGATAATGATAATATGAAAATGGGCCAATAATGTATACAACCACCCTGAGATGGTTAATTCCTACTACATATTTAATTTATTTTGTCATCATTTTATCAATTTTTTCTTAGTTAGTTTTCTTATCATTTTTGTCAAATACATAGTTAGTTTATTATTAGATCTTTTGGGAAGTCATATTTTGTTTTCAACTATCTATAACAAATCACAAAAGAGAAGACATGGTCATTTCCTCCAATGTTACCATGTTTTCCATTGTCATTATTTTTAAAACATACAATATTTCATGTTGAGACGATGTCCATATCTGAAAAAGATATATCATTATTGAAAACAAAAAGAGTATTTGAAACTCTTGTTCCCGTTATATCACGAGAGGTCACCATAATGATATTGGTTTTTCATAAATGAGAATCAAAAAAATCGGAAGTGTTGGATGTTCAGAAAATAAATTTAATAGAAAGCATGTTGATGATCCATAATTTATTTGGGATGGTCCAGAATCAGCCGTAGCTCAATCTAATACATGGTGTGACCAGTATAACTCTAAGTACATATTTTTATTTAAAATTGACCTTAATTGTAGTAAAAAATGAAACTAGAATACTATAATCCAATAAAAATGATTCATATTTGTTTTTAAATTTTAAAAAAGATGCATATTTCATTTTTGACGTGTAGGAATTGACCACATCTGAATCTGATACATGATGTGATCGGTATGAATCAAAGTGTATGTTGTTAGTTTAAAATTGTTATTTTAGATCAAATATTTTCACAATATTAAAACTATGAAATCTCTCAGAATGACTTCATAATTTAGGAAAATGATTCATAATTCATTTTTGACATGTAGGAATCCGTCTCAAATCAAACAGACAGACGATGTGACCAGCATAACTCAATGGGTCTGTTTCCAGTTTAAAATGATATTTCAGCAAGAAGGAAATGTGACATACTAAAAATAAATAAAACTCTTTACAAATATTTTTAAACATTATTAAAATGGTACATATGTCATTTTGGATGTTTAAGAATCAACACTACATCAATCTGAGGCACAGTGTGACCGATATGACTCCAAGTGCATATATTTATATAAAATTGGAATTAATTTTAGTAAAAATAGACAATTTACATACTCAAAACTGATAAAATTAATACATATTATTTTGATAATTTGGGAAAATGATATAGAATTAATTTTCTATGTGTATGAATCAGTCACACCTCAATCCAATATACGATGTGGGTGACATGAGTTAAATTTTCTATTATCAGTTTAAAATTATCATTTTAGTTTAAAAGGATTCAATCATGGAAACCCAAGAAAAAAATAATGGGATTATCTTGATAATTTATTAAAATTACTTGTTTGTTTGTTTACAATTTGGAATCAGTCTCACATCAAACCGACACACAATGTGACAAGAATGATTCAATGTGCTTGTTTCCAGGTTAAAATAAAATATTAGTAAAAAAGAAAAGTGGCATACTAAAAACCAAAAATGTGAATTAGTATTGTTTTAATAATTTATGAAGATGATCCATAAGTCATTTGGGATGTGTAAGAAATAGACTCACCTCAATTTGATGCATGGTGTGACCGATTTAACTCTATGTGCGTCTTTTTAATGAAAATTGAAATTTATTTTAGAATAAACAAAAACTGGCATACTCAGAACCAATAAGAAACATTGTTATTATTTTGAATTTTTTTAAAATGATATATATGTATTTTTTGATGTGTAGGAATTAGATTTAACTTAGTATGATACATGATCTACCCGGTATGACTCAATGTGACCGCTACTAGTTTAAAAATAACATTTTAGTTAAAGAAGTGTCACTCAATAAAAACTAAGAAAACATTCTTGGATATTATTGATAATTTATCAATATGATTAACAATTAATTTTTGACATATTCCAAGTAGTCTTATGTCAAAATGACACATGATGTGACTAGTATGACTAAAAGTGCATAATTCTAGTTTAAAATGAAATTTTAGAAAAATGAAATGTCTTGTACTCAAAACCACGATAATATATTCATATTGTATTGATACATTAAGAAAAATATCCAAAATTCATATGAACATGCTGGAAGCATCATAACCTCTATCTGATTCATGGTTTGACCTGCATGACTCCAAGTTCATCTTTTTATTTAAACATGACATTAATTTTAGTAAAAAAAAACTTGTCATCCCCAAAACAAAGAAAACACATTCAGATTTTATTTATAATTTAGAAAAAAACCCATAAGAAAATTTTGATATTGAGTAATTAGTTTCACTTTAATAAAATAAATTATGTTCTCTATATACCTCTATGTATCCATTATCAGTATAAAATTGACATTTTAGTTAAAAAATTATCACTCACTGAAAGCCGATCAAATGCGCTCAGATTTTCTAGATAATTTAATAAAATGATTCGTACATAATTTTTGATATGTAAGAATTGGACTCACATAAATCCAATATATAATGTGACCAGTATGATTCAATGTTTGTTTTTCTAGTTTAGAATGACATTTTAGTAAAAAAGACAACAAACGTACTGAAAACAGAGAAAACACATTAAGATTGTTTTAATACATTAGGAAGGCTATCCATAAGTCATTTGGGACATGTAGGAATCAGCTACACCTCAATCTAATGGATGGTTTTTGTAACATCCCAATCTTCCACGGTACGTTTCCCTTTTAATAATGTAATTGCTTGCATTGTACACAACATGGAGATTCTAACACACCACGACCTATCAAACTAGGCGTTATGAATAGTAATACCCACTTTTTTTTTTGAAATTTTATAAATTTTATCTTTGAAAATGGACTTTATTTTTCGATTCTGAATATCAAAATTATCCTAGGGTGAATTTATGGTATTTTTCTAAAAACATTCAATTTTTTATGAATAGTGAAAAAATGAGTTATTGTCTAAAACCAAATTTTTATTCAAATAAATATTTATTTTATTTAAATTTATTTTAGGTAAAAATAGATTCATAATTTCTATATATGTTCAATTTAATTCATTGGTGTCATTTTATAAGAATTATAGATAAAAAAAAATTTATTTATCTTTTTAACCGTCTTTTATCGACCTCGTAGGAGCATTTCCAAGTTTGAATAAAACTTAATTTTACCACTTCTATGAATTTAATTTCAAAAATCTGAGAGAAATAGAAGATATCAGTAAGTAAAAGGTGGTTCAATAATATGAAAATAATTTTTGGTGAATAGTAAAATTTTACTTTTATTTACCACGGTTAAAAGTAAATAGGAAAATTAAGGGTAAAATGATGTAATTATTACCCTAACACATGTCATAATTCTATTGGATACGTTTAATTCATCCAAGAAACAACCGTAGGTATAAAATATGATCCTTTAGGTCCACGTGGAATAGATTATGACATTTATTATTATTTAATTCAAAGAAGAGTTAAAAGTGTTAAAATCAATGTTTAATAATTAAACAATTTTTAATATTTTGGTACACATAAGATAAATTCGACTATACGTGTTAATTAGAATGATAAAAATATTTCCTATGAAATGATATTTTATTTATATTTTTTAGACATTAAGTAGTTTAATTTATTTATGACACAATGACGATGCATTAATTAACTAATTAATGAAATATTAAAAAAATTGATATTATAAATTTCCATATAAATTTAATTTGAGACTTTTTAAAAATTAAATGTATTTTCTATGTTAACATGAATTGTTAAGGTTGGTTAGATGAAATTTTTTCGAGGTAATAATGTTGTTATAATTTTTGAAAAAACAAAATACCAAATACTGTCAATACTGGCATAAAAGAGTTTTTAAAACAAATATTATATTATTAATTGATATTATATTATTAAAAATATATGGTTCGGCCAAAATACTAATATAAGGATAGGTGTATCATTAATGAATCATTTGGGGTTCTCTAGTAATTATATAGTTTGTTTACTAACCATATAATATAAAAATACAATGAGACATGGTAAATGTCAAACCATTTAACAAAGAGTTAAATCTAAAACATAAGGTTAATATAGTGACCCAAACTGGTCTAAAACCTATTGGTTTAGTGTTTATCGACCCATCCCCGCCATAGCCTTTAAATAATCCATTTTGTAGCAATTAAAAAATGAAATGGGTTTTATTTTAAAATAATATTTCTAGCTTTTCCTAAGGTGCCCCTCACCCCTTTTATAAAAAGGCACTCACCCTTATCTCTAATTAACACCTTCAATGCCATTTGTCTTGGAAAAAACCTACCCAAATACCCTCTAAAATGTCCTCACGTAATCCTAGAGGCATTGCTTTAGTCAAAAATCCAACATATGGAGCCCTATTGATGAAATCAAAAGGGAGAACCAGAAAAAGAGGTAAATATTTTATCACCTCTTTCAGGTTCCTTTCTTTTTCAACATCCTCTTTCTTTTTTGTTTCCATTATAAAATAATAACTCCATTATATTATATATACTGTGATGTTATTATAAATATGGTACAACCATATTCATTATTCAATCCATCCTTTGAATGACATGTCACCATATGTGTGTACGTATAGCTTACCATCTCCACGTCGTGGTGTAATTGTTATTAAATACATTATTATTTGTATAGGTATAATAATGATGTGTAATTGATATAAATAATAAATATAAATGATAATGATTATTTATATATTATATACCATCCAATTATATATTATTTTAAAATCAAAAGAATGTTATTGTCGCTCATACGTACGTACGAATTACCGTCTCCACGAACACAATGAGATTCATTGCTCATCGTAATCCATTCAAGAATAATTTTCATTATATGATTCAAAAAATGTTTAAAGAATTATTATCATTATGAATATGAATAATAAACACCCTATCCATAACAAACATTACTTATGTAACAATGCATATGAATTAAAACGAATCAGTTAACACCCGAAACAACTATAATACGAAGATATTATTAAAAAATAAATGTTAAAAAATAATATATGATATCATATTAATTTATATGAATCTTGTAAAATTTAATAAAAATTATTTCACCATTATATTTGAGGTTATCCTACCCTCTACAAAGGAAAAGTACAAAGTAATGAGCTTCTTATCTGTCTTTTAATTTCGTGAGATTTCTATTGTTCGCCACTTATTTATTAAATGTGGTGTATTATGTACAATCATTTGATATATATATACTATCATGATTATTTTTATATTCAGGGTATTATGTGATTCCTTTGTTTGATATTTACTTTTGGCCATACAACTTGATTGATTACAGCGAAGTAAGGGTTGTCATCTCACTTTCTATTTCCGTGAGATTCATGCCATACTGCCACTATATCTTTATGTCTGGAGTATGTAATACCCAATGATTGTATTAATTTTGTATTATACTTTCATTTATAGTTAATTAAATATTAATTATTTGATCCATCTTTATTGGGATGTTTGTTTCCTATGTTAACAAATTGGAAAGGGAATTCCAATTTTCAACATCCACTCATTTGGCTTTACGCATACTACACTGATTATTTTACTCCATGATTCTGTGTGAAATCACTATTTATTATTTGGGTAGTAATTTACACTCCCTTTACTATGGATATATTTTTGATACACATAATCACTCCATTGATAAATTCTCAAGTCATCGATATGAACCTGATAAGAGTAATTTTAACTCAATCTCTATTCATTGAGCTAAACATCCAATTCATTGGTGTTGTTTTTACAGGAATATGTGTGAATGTTTTATGATTGATTTACATGGAATATACTATCATATTGATTGTATTTATATTTTTCACACATTCTTATGTCATTGATTTATCATTAACCTAAGGATACAGTCTTTATAAGGGATTTCATCTCAACTTACATTCCATTGAGTCTTTTTTGTTGTTATGCGCCAATTCACTTTTATTTGGTGTATATACTGTACTTTGACGTAGTATATCATGAATCCCATTATTATCATGATCTTATAAATTTTTGATTACATAAACTATTTGTATTTAGGTGTCTCTCATTTGGTTAGTAACTCTATCTAAAATATAATTTTAATGTTTTAATTATTTATTCTTCTAAATATTTCTCATTAATGTCCATTATTTAAAAATGGTTTTAAGGATTTATTTATATGGACTCTAACGTTTTAAAATTAAAATTCCTTTTAAATGATTCAAAGTGGTATGAGACACTTTGATTCAAAAATCTATTTTAAATGGCCTCTTGATAAATAGTGAGATTTTTAAATGATTTCAAATAAAAGTGGGATATTTCGCTCAATGAGTTTTGATGATTAATTTTATCTATGTCAACATAATTTAATATTCTATATTGAGGTTGATCTACAATAATGAAATCTTATATATTGTATTGAATGATTAATGTTTGACTGTGGATGTGCTATTTTTATACCATTCATGGTTTGTGGTTAAAATATCAACATTTCGTATGCTAGTTTTAATACGAATGTTTAGATTGTGTTTCAATCATTTAGAATGAGGAATGAATTGGACTTAATAAGTGACAGGTGGAGCCCTATATAGCTCCTCAATGCGTCGGTACATCTCATGAGACCAACTAGTGTCTTGGCACAAGGCCTTGACAAAATCTTATTTGTAGTCTTGGCACACTGCCCCGACTATGTGGTTATGAATGTCTGGCATTATGCATTCCATAATTATGAAAATTGCTATTGATATTGCATGTGACTATTTGACTAGTAGAATATCCATGTGAATAAGTAAATGGAATTATTGATTTTATCTTTTCCATATTATTCTAAAGTTCATGTTTAATAGGTGTGTGTTTTAGTTTTTTTCATTGCTTTAGATGTTTATGCTTATTTATGAAATTTTATGCTATATTGTAATCTTTGCTGAGCATCTAAGCTCACACCATTCTATGATTTATTTTTCCAGGATTCGAAGAGGTATATTATGACTGAACTGCAGGGATAGTCTATGGGATCTCAGTGTTGTCTATGGAAACACTGTGGTTGTATTTTTCCATTTTATGATGTAATGTAAACCTTATAAATGTATCTAGTACATCCAATGCTACTAAACTAATAGGTATTTCAAGAATTGATCTTTTGTGATCATGTCAATGATATGTTTTAATGCACCAACTCTGGGCTTTTAGGGTTAGGGTGTTACAGTTGGTATCACAAGAAGTTTAGTACAATCCTTGGAAACTAGATTTAGGTAAACTCTGTATAGAGCACATATCCCTAAGATAGACTTCGAGGATTAATATAGATGAAATTCCTATAATTTTGGTATTGTAGAGATTTTTTGAGTTTTCCAAGAAATAAATCCCTGACTGGAAATGACCAGGTAAAGGAAGATCTAGCACAGATGTACCTAGGGGTAATAACCGAAAACACTGCTTTGAGAAAAACTCGAATGAGAACTGGTGCACGAAAATGGGCCTTGCTGTACTCTTGGATACAACACTCCCGGGGGATATGCTTAGGATAATTTATAAAATCTTTACAAAAATATTTGAAATATTTTAGTATTAGATGAGAATAAATGACCTCAGTTAATCCTAAGGTTTTTCAAATTGAAAATATGGTGTCATGATATTCTCTAAATGATTTTATAACTACTGTTACTTACACAATGATTTCTTGTTTTAGTCATTGGATGGATTAAAAGGAAGTCATAGTACCATTAAGCAGGATGTGCAAGGTGGGAACGGTGGTGGAAATGAGAAAAAAAATGGAATGTCGATAGTCGTAAAAGATATTGTGTTCAAGAAAAATCAGTTTTCCAAAAATACGATCAACAACATATATATTGACCAACTCCAAGACTCAACAATGAAGAGAAATGTGATGAATGATAAGAGCTCCAGCAGTGGAGACCATGGATAAAAGAATCCTCGATTTCCATCAGGTAGGAAATATGGAAGGATACACCCTGGATAATGTCTTAATGGAACAATGAAATGCTTTAAGTGTGGGTAATATGGACATAAATTAAATAATTGTAGAGGAAAAGTGAAGTGTACTACGGAATAATATAAAAATGGTCCAAAGAATCCATTTACCATTATTTGTCGTAAATGTAGGGGACCTGGCCATTACCCATGTGAATTCTCTATTCTCTCTAATATTTTATTAGTCAAAGAAGAATCTATGTGGAAATAAATAGTTGGAGAAATGTTTATAAGTATTAGAGCTCCATGTTGATGGGATTACATTGGAATAATATTCTATTTTATATGTAACCCTAAAGTTTGTCAATTGAAAATGATGTTTGAGGAAAAATTATCATTTCTCTTATGGATAGTGTTATAAATTACAATTTTGTTTTATATGATCCTTGGGTTTGAGGAAATTACAATTTATTATGTTTTGGGATGAAAATGCATTGTATGAGAAAACATTTTGGTTTAAATTAAGTTATGGTTATTTTGTGGAATTTATCATATTTTGGTATTGCTATAAAATATATATTTTGGAAATGGACAGCACACAGACTATGTGACAACCCATCGCGTCAGACAATGTTGTGGGAATCAAACCCACAACCAGAGTGTGATTCAAATTTATCGCCTACCACTAGACTACGTGAAATACCTGGTTAGTGTGACTAATTATTATTAGTTAAATAATTTTTTTGATCAATAATAAGTTGTTTTGGGATCTTATGTGTTATCAAATGAATATTCTTTTTATAGGAAAATTATTTGATGATTATGTGATAAATGTTATTTTGGAAGATGCTCGCTCTGTTGGGAGCACTATATGCCTAAGGAAAATAGAATACTATGGGATTTCATTTTATGAGTAATGGTGTATTTTTATCGATGTTTTTATTGTGGATTTATAGTGATTTGGGGTTTTTTTATGGAAATTATTAACCTATAATAGAGAATAAGTGATTAGGTTAATTAATGTTATCTATCTACCTTTAAGAGTAGTCGATGTCATTTGGAGATACAATTTAATGTGGAAGACTAAATAAACAAATTCTTCTATGTTTTGGGTTTCAATATTATTTTTGATTATATTGATATATTTTAAGGACAATTGTTTATTGAATGATATTTATTTTACATTGGGGTATTTTTGGATTAATTTTAGAAATTAAGATTACTATTTCTTTCCCTATAGGAATATCCTTTTGGGGGATCATTTGATCTTGTACTTACAATTTTGGATTTTATTAATCTCTATAGACAAGGTAAATGTATAGATTATCCTTTGTGGATCATGTGATTATCTAGAAGTTTATTCTAGATCATCCGGTGTGACTAAGTCATCTTTAATACTCATTGTTTGAAAAAAATGAGTTAGTGGTAGAAATTTTTTAAAGAATAAAACTCTACTTAAGAATTAAGTATATCACTTTATGTTCTTAGTCAATTTGAAAAATAATTTTCTTATCTTTATGAAATGAAACCTAAAACAAAAAAAATGATTTCTGTTAACTTTTCCTACTGTAAAACTAATTATCGTTAGTCCCATCACAAGTTTATGGTTTTCTTGTTGTTAACTTTCTCCTGATCATGTTTTCTATCCCTCTCCATCATAACTAGACACCTAGTTAATCTTCTATATCCTTGTTTTCTTACATGGAATCCTAACATGGGTTACTCAGGTGACTTTTTTAATTATATATCTTTCTCAAAAATTGGTAGTTTTATTGAATCTTTTTCCGATGTGTTACTTTCAATTATGTTCCCAAGCCCAATTTTGAAAATTGTGAAGATGAAATTTCCAAAAGGGGGGAAGATTGTAATATTACAAGCTTCCACTATATATTTCCCTCTGTATAATGTAATTTCATGCATTTTACACAACATCAAGATTCTAACACACTGCGTCCAATCAAACAAGCCATTATGAATATGAATAACAACTTTTTGAAATTTTATAAATTTTAGCATTCAAAATGGACTTCATTTTTGTATTTGAAATATTGAAATTATCTTAGTGTGTATTTTTGGTATTTTTCTGAAAACATTCAATTTTTGATAAATATTGAAAACACTAAGTTATAGTTTAAAACCAAATTTTTTTAAAAATAAATTTATATTTTTTTTAAATTTATTTCATGTCAAAATAGATAATTTATACCTATATATGTTCAATGTAATTCATTGGAGTCATTTTATAATTAATTTATATTTATAAAATGATTATTGAACTTTTTAAATGTCTTTTACCCACCTCCTAGGAGAATTTGCTAATTTGAATAAAACATAATTGTACCACTTCTGTGAATTGAATTTCAAAAATCCTAAAGACATGGTTGATATCAGTATGTAAAATTTGGTTTAATAAGATGAAAATAATTTTTTGTGGATAGTAACTTTTTACGTTTATTTAGCACTATTAAAAGTAAATAGGGTAATTAATGGTAAAAATGATATTATTATTACCCTAACACATGTATTAACTCTATTGGATAAGTGTAATTAGACCAAAAAAATCTTAGGAATAAAATAGGATCCTTTAGGTCCACATGGATTAGATTAGGACATTTATTATTATTTAATTCAAAGAAGAGTTAAAAGTGTTTAAATCAATGATTAATAACTAAATCATTTTTAATATAGGATTACACAAAAGATATATTAGATTATAAATATTAATTAGAAAGATAACAAGATTTTCAAAATAATGGTATTTCATTTATATTTTATAGATATTAAATAATTTAATTAATTTATGACACAATGATGATGCAGTGATTGACTAATTAATGAAACATTAAAATAATTGATATTATAAATATCCAAATAAATTTAATTTGATACATTTTATAAATTAAACAAATTTTATTGGTTAATATGACATGTTAGGGTTGGTTAGATTAATTATTTTCTAAGTAATAATGTTGTTATGAATTTATAAAAAAAATAAAAAATAGTGTCAATATTGACATAAAAGATTTTTTAAAACAAATATTGTTTAATTAATTGATATTCTATTTTTAAAGATTTATGTTTTGTCCAAAATACTTATATAATGATATTTGTATCATTAATGAACCACTTGGTGTTCTATTGGAAGTATAGAGTATGTTTATTAACCATATAATATAAAATTACAATGATACATGGTAAATGTCAAGCTATTTAACTAAGAGTTAAATCTAAACATAAGGTTAATATAGTGACACAAACCTATCTAAAATATATTGGTTGAATGTTTTTGCAACCCTTCCCCACATTATCTTTAAAATAATCTATTTTGGATCCATTATAAACTGAAAATGATTTTATTATAAAATAATATTTCTAGCTTTTCCTAAGGTGTCTCTCACCCCTCTTATAAAAGGGAACTCCCACTTATCTCTAATTCACACATTCAATGCTATTTTTCTCGGCCAAACCCTTCCCCATTACCCTCTAACCTCTCCGCCCTTCAACATAGAGGCCTTAATTTACTCAGAATGCCAACCTATGGAGCCCTTTTGATCAAATCAAAAGGAAGAACCCGAAGAATAGGTAAATATTTCCTCACCTCTTTCATATTCATTTCGTGTCCACATCCTATTTATTAGTTGTTTCAATTATAAAATAATTACTCCAGTATATTCTATATAATGTGAAATTATTATAAATATGGTACAACCATATTCATTATTCTATCCATCCTTTGAATGGCATGTCACCATACGTGTGTACGTAGGACTTACCGTCGCCACGTCATGGTGTAATTGTTATTCAATACATTATTATTTGGATGGGTATAATAATGATGTTTAATTGAAGTAAATAATAAATATAACATGATAATTATTTTTTATATATGATATACCATCCAATTATATATTATTTTAATATCAAAATAATGATATTGTCGCTCGTACGTACGTATGGATTACCGTCTCCACGAATACGATGAGATTCATCCCCCATTGTAATCCATTCAAGACTAATTTTCATTATATGATAAAAAATAATTTTTAAAAACTTAATATCATTCTGAATATGAATAATATAAATCCTATCCATAACAAACTTTACTTATTAAACAAATCATAAGAATTAAAACAAATCAGTTACGAATCGAAACGACGATAATACTAAGATATTATTAACAATGAAATGTTAAATGATCATATATGATATCATATTAATTTATATGATTATTTTATAATTTAATAAAAATTATTTAGACATTATACCAAATGTTAACCTACCCTCGACTAAGGAAAAGTACAAATTAAGGGGTTTTTTATCTCACTTTTAATTCCGTGAGATTTCCATTTTCACCACTTATTTATTAAATGTGGTGTATTGTGTACTGTCATTTGATATATATTATCATGATTCTATTTATATTCATGGTATTTTGTGATTCGTTTGGTAGTTATTAACTTTTTTCCATCTGTCTTAATTGATTACTATGATGTAAGGGTTTTCATCTCACTACCTATTTCCTTGAGATTAATGCCATACTACCACTATTTCATTTTCGGTGGTGTATGTACTTCCCAATGATTGTATTACTTGTGTAATATACATTAATTTATAAGTAATTATGTCTTCATTTTTGATCCATCATTCATGGGATGTATGTTTTGTTAGTTACCAAATTGGTAAGGGAATTTCAAATTTCAACTTCCACTCCTTCAGCTTTACACATACTTCATTGATTATTTTACTTCATGATTAATTGTGGAATCACTATTTATTATTTGTGTAGTAATTTCGACTCCCCTTACTGTGGGTATACATTTGATAAACATTATAAATCCATTGATAAATTCTCAAGTCATCGATATGAACCCGATAAGTGTAATTTTAACTCAATATCTATTCATTGATTTAAACATCCAATTCATTGGTGTAGTTTCTACAAGAATATGTGTGAATGTTCTTTGATTGATTTACACTAAATATTCAATAATATTGAGGGTATTTATATTTTTCACACATAATTATGTCATTTATTTATCCTTAACCTAAGGATATTGTCTTCATCAGTTATTTCATCTCAACTTACATTCCATTGAGTCTTCTTTGTTTTTATGCACCAATTAACTTTTATTTGGTGTATATAATGTACTTTGACATAGTATATCATTAATCCCTTTATTATCATTATATTATTATTTTTTATTACCTCAATTATTTGTACTCATGTGTCTTTCATTTGGTTAATAACTCTAACTAAAATATAATTTTAAATGTTTTAAAGATTTATTCTTCTAAATGATTCTCATTAATGTCCATGTTTTAAAAATGGTTTTAAGGATTTATTTATATGGAAATTAATGATTTAAAATTTATATTCCTTTTAAAAGTTTCAATGTTATATGGAAATCATTGATTCAAAAATTTATTTTAAACGGCTTATTGATAAATAGTGAGACTTTTAAATGTTTCATGAAAAAGGGCGATATTTCTCTCAAATAGATTTGATAATTATTTTCATCTATGTCAATATCATTCATTATTCTCTATTGATGTTGATCTATTATAATTCAATATTCCATATTGTATTGAATGAGTTTTTTCTACTTTGGATGTGCTATTTTTTTAACATTAATGGTTTGTGGTTAAAATATTGAAATTTTGTATGCTAGTTTTAATACGAATGTTCAGATTATGTTTCAACCATTTCATATGAAGATTGAATTGGACATAGTAAGTGACGGGTGGAGCCCGCTATAGCTCCACGATGCAGTGGTATATCTCATGAGACAAACTAGTGTCTTGGAATAAGTCATGGACAATGTCTTATTTGTAGTCTTCGCACAAGGCCTTGACTATGTGGTTATGAATGTATGTCCTTATGAAATTCCATCATTATGAAAGTGGCTATTGATATTTCATTTTATTATTTGACTAGTAGAATATCCATGTGAATAATTAAATGGAATTATTTGATTTTATCTTTTCTATATTATGCTGAAGTCCAAGTTTAAAAGGCTTTTGTTTTAGTCTTATACATTTCCTTAAATGTTGGTGCTTATTTGTGAAGGTTTTTTCTATATTGTTAACCTTTCTGAGCATCTGATCTCACCCCTTTCTATGTTTTATTTTTTCAGGATGTGAAGAAGTATATTATGACTAACCTTTCAGGGATAGTCTATGGGGTCTTAGTGTTATCTATGGAAACAATGTTGTTTTAGTTTTCAATTTTATGATGTAATGTAATCCTTATGAATGTGTCTCGTAATTCAAATGAAACTAAACATATCGGTCTTTCGAGACATGATATTTTGTGATCATAAAAATGATACATAATAAATCACCAACTCTAGGATTCTAGGGTCGGGGCGTTACAGTGTGACGGGTATGACTCCATGTGTGTCTTTTAACTATATATGTCTCATGTTAGTTTAAAACGCACATCACATCACCCAAATCTTGAAAAAGATCCTAGATTGTTTTCTCACAATTCTATATGATATTAATTAATTAATTTCTATATAATTTTTATTTATACTAATTTAGTTAATTTCCATAGATAAAAATCTTGAAGATGAACAAGAAATGGTGTTACATGCATAAATCAACCGCAGCTCAATCTGATACAAAATTTTCAAGGCATGACCTAATGTTAAGTTTAAAATTAACAATTTCTGTGTAGTTTGTTTCTTTATATTATTAGTACCATATAAATTGTTTTCTTACATATTTTAGTTCGTTATCTTATGTAGGGGTGTTTGGTTCAGTAATTGCATGAGTCGTGGTAAGGGGCCAAAGTACAAGGAACATTTTTGTTTTTGAATTTATGTAACAATTTGTAATTATTAATGTAATAATGCAATAAAAAGTTTGAAATGTCTATAATATAGTGTTATTTTTCTAATAGGTATGTTGTATGTTTTATTTTATTTAATATATATATTTTTACATGATCATGCAGCTTTCTAGTGTTGTTTCTAGTGCATTAGTGTGCCCCATTATTAGTGTTATTAAATTCACTTCTAAAGGGGACCTTCATCAGTGGTATTGAATGAGCTGCTAACGGGGTCCTTTATCAGTGCTAAATAAAAGTTATAACAAATTTCATCCTTTATCAGTGATTTTCTAGCACTGATAATGTACTAGGTATTTTAATCACTCGTTGGTAGTCAGTACTACTCTAACGCTGAAAATGTTAATTTTTGTCACTGTTAAAGGCACGTTTTTAGTAGTCAAATTCATTAAAAATAACAATGTAAAGTGAAACTTGAAATAATAAAAGGACATGAATATTATTTTCATGTGACTAACGACTTCCTACATCTCACACTCCATTTCCCTCCAACTTTGGCTTTGTTCTATCTTATAGTTCATCTCCCACCACTTTTACATGTAGGATGGATGATCGATGATCCCAGAAATGGAATAGTGATAAGATGTGGAATGGGAATGGATAATGTGAATCATGGAATATGGTGAATGGTTATATATTCATCCTCCACCAAGAATTTTGTATTTATCTCTAGAATACCTTCTCTTTTATTTCACATTAACATCCATGCTTCATAGCCAGTTCACAGTAAACAACTTACAAATTACCTCAACATCCTCCATGAGGTGATATTGTTTCTGTGCATTTTCATCCTCGAGATTCTCGATTTAAGCTCATAACTACATGTTCTCTCCTAGTAATGGGAATTTTTACACTTAATGTGTTTAGTATGAATGATTATTTATCTCTATACAAAATCAAATATGATAAAATATTATTATTTCATTCTTAGAAAAATTTTGAGATACTCCTAATTTCATATTTTATCATTTCCCCATTTTTGGTCACCTATAAACATAAATTTAATACTAGGATTTAACTGATCCTGGTATCACTTGAAATAACTTGATAAATCCTCAATGGTATGTGTTATTACCTTTATAAAAAATTCACAACCTTTACATAGCTTGCAATCACCCTTACACGAGCCCTTCATCCTTGGTGACACAACACTTATCTAACTGTGTAGGACTCTTATACAATTCCATTAGCCTCATACATATTTCACATACACACATATGCTATAGAATTACAATTACATGAATTCCAAAACCCTTGTTCATATGCAATGACCCTGATGCAACTGTACCTTGTCCACCCTTTTGATACTTCTTATACACCATTACATGATTCCTTTTCTACCCTTGCACAAGTCCTTTTCCACCCA
Source organism: Viscum album (assembly GCA_963277665.1). Classification (NCBI taxonomy): domain Eukaryota; kingdom Viridiplantae; phylum Streptophyta; class Magnoliopsida; order Santalales; family Viscaceae; genus Viscum; species Viscum album. The sequence goes on along the minus strand of OY728162.1, from coordinate 1,366,706,359 downwards.
TATGCTAGAATCTTCAACATCAATAATGAGTCTTAGACAGAATTTAGAAGTTTTCATTACAATATCCACCATATTTAATGATATTTGGTCAATATTGGAGAACATAGAAATTAGAATATCAAAATATATTTCTCATGGAGTAGGTTATGCTTCAGTGCAATTAATGCTCTGGTTCGGTGGATTTGGTTTATCTATCTAGTTATAGATTTTATTATGGAATTTCCGCAAGAAAATTATGCCTATCCTTCAGAATCAATGTAGGTGAACCAATTGGAAGATATGATGCCACATCCTTTTTATATCAGTGACCTGAAAAAAAAACAACCAGTGACACAAAACTAAATCAGTCCCAACTACATTTCAAGGATATATATTTAGTGCCTCAACCAAATCGTAACATCTCCAAAAAATTATCAAATTCACATAATATCTTCTATTGCTCCTCATTCCTTGGTGTATGTCGGCTCCTTCTCTGTAATTCATTTCTAATTTCCACTTCTATAATTTTTATATTTATCATTATTTCATCTCCTACAACCTTGGGATATTGTTTATTATTTATTAACCTACTCTAAATAAAGATTCTACAGTATCATTTATGTTTAAATATGTCATTTCACTCTTCATATGGTCCTTCAAATGGCCTCAATAGTGTTTCTAATATTCAAATTGTATACATTTTTCTTAATAATAGCGGACATCTTCACTTGGTTTGTCTTTGATCTATGTGTAAACTGGGTTTTATGTCGCTGTTTATGATACCATGGTGGTGGATGGTAGCCTTATTTTTATCTGGTTGATATAAATTATTCAAAATATATATTAAAATAAATAGAGTGTTTTTATTGGTCGGTACCATTTTCATAGATTGACAAGGTGTACAATAAATAGAATTTCACATCAGAAATGTTGGTATATTTCTCATAGCTCATCCCTTATAAAACGTGCCTTGGGAAATGGTATTCTAAATAAAATATATATTCACCAAAATTATACTGTAAATTTTTAGAATATATATTTTTATTAAAATGTTTTCTTATATATATATATAATAAAACAAAACAAAAATAAATAATATTTTTAAGAAAATGAACTATAACATGTTTTTTCATAACTGTGAGTTTTTCAAACATTACAAATCCCAGAAGGTAACAATCACCAATGGTTTTATCATTTCAATAAAAACAATGTGTTCTTTAACTACTACATTGTGATAAAATTGGTGGGATTCACATCGTTTTGGATCTTTCAATAAGTAATAAAAAGAATGATTATGGTGGTTAATTATTCTTAAATCCAAGAAATTCTATAGATATTCTCCCAACGTCAATGTGGAGGTATAGTCAATGATATTTGGTCAATCTTCCCTAAATCATATTGAAATACATTAGGGAATCTACCAATGACCACCCTACACCATTAAAGTGGGGTAGATCAGACCCATTTGGGCAATGAAATAAATTCACGAATCAAGATTTAATTTGTCATCCCTTTATACCAACCTATTTTTAAACAATAAAAATGGTTTTAACCCAACGTAGAACCTAGAAGATGGATTTTGAATACCTCAATGTGATAAACCAAGACCTGGCCAAACATTATTCTTCCGAAGGAAATAACTTATCCCAATTGAAAGACAATATGATTTTTATTCTTATGGCATTGATTATTTTTTACATTCAAGAACCGAATCATCCTCATATTCTTAATAAGGCTGATGAAAATCTTGACAGAAGACCCATTGATGTTACCCAAGTCAAGCACATTCATGTAATGAGGGTGAAACGTGAATAAAATCATGTATTTTGTTGAGAACATATTCTAAACACATTAGAAAATCATAATTTTGACTATTTTTATTAAATGATGTCTGATTGATAGATTTTGGATGCATATAAGTTCATGTACACAGATGAGGAAGAAGATACATATAAATTTATTATCACAATGTATATAAACATCAAGATTGTTTATAATAAGCCAATTTTGGATCATGTTCATGATATTCATGTTATAGTAAATAAACATAATTCTATTAAGATTAATATACCACAAAAATTTCAAGTTTGGGAAATTGTTGCTATATTTCCACCTTTGTGGAAATATTTCTGCAAATCACCCATTAGAAGGAGTGATGACATTTCCTTGTAACAATTGCATATGATTCATTAGATTTTAGAATATTCCCTGTTGAGAGACCCGGATATGAATTTGTAGTTTTATACAAAGATTAACGTATTTTAGTGGAAGGCATGACCTAATCCTTCTTGACATGTCTAAATGAAATGTTGAAAATTCAAGAATAAATTAAGTCATTCTGTGAAGAGAAGAAAATTCTTTGTCTATGGAAAAATAGAATAATTTTGAAGGGAATGTCACTATGAAAATAAATTATCTAGACATGTTGAAAATATGCTAAGTGAATTGAATCTAGTTACAATGATATCTGAAGTAATTAAAATTTAAATGAATATGGAATGATGAATTCATTCTGTAGCAATGGTGAATGTGTTCAAGGATTGTTTGATGTTCAAAACATTTGATAATTGTATTATCACGAACAGAGTACACCTTTGAAATAATGCTTGCATCAATATCAGTGGACAAGGAGGCTTGAAGATATACTTTACTTCTAGGAAAATGTGGAATTTACTTAATTTTTATTATATACCAGAAATTCAAAACAATTTAGTTTATTTTTATATTAAATGTAAGAAGGGTTTTTGGGTTTCATTCAAAGTTTAAAAAGATATCATGTTTATGAGAGGCATGTTTGTGGGGAAAGGGTAGTCAAATGATGGAATGTACCAACTATTAGTTAATAATTTTATTTAATATTCTTCACACTTAATTGAGTCCTCTAATTTATGTCATTATTATTGAACACATCTTAATTTTAATTCATTAAAAGTAATGAAGATATTAAACATAGTTAACATTGGAAATGAATTTAATAAATGTGAAATATGTGTCGAATCTAAAATATATATGATGATGTTTCATTGGGTTGAAATAAAATTTTATATATTTGAAATATTAAATTATCATAGATGGTAATTAAATTGTTTATTAACTCATGGAGGAAAAATATATTTTATTACTTTTGATGATGAATGCAATTGATATTAACATATATATCTTCTTATAACAAAGGATGAAGCCATTAATATGTTCTAGAAGTACAAATCAGAATGTGAAAACCAATTAAACAAAAATATTAATGTATTATACTCATATAGAGGTAGTGAATACTTTATTAATGAGTATAATGAGTTTTGTGAAGAAAATGGTATAATTCATAAAATTACTACTGGTTACACACCTCAGAAATATAAATTATCTCAATGGAAAAATCATAAATTAGTAGAAATGGTAAAATGAATGATTAATAAATCTAATTTACCATAATAGTTATCATGAGAATCTTTATTGGTTGCATGTCATATTCATAATATGACTTCATCTATCAAATATAAAATATCCCCATAAGAAATTTGGAGAGTTAAAAGTCCTAATAATTCTTATTTTAATGTGTGGGGGCGTTTAGCTTATTAAATATTTCATGATATTAAAATAAATAAAATTGGTACTATAGAATAAAAGTTGTATTTTTCAGCTATGAAGAAAATATCAAAGCATGTAGAATTATGGATTTGGGAGAAACATTAATTATCAAATCAAGGGATTTAGATAATTTTGAAAATAAGTTTTATAAAGATGATCTCGGGGAAGTTATTCCTCAAACCCCTATCTCATGTACTCTATATAGTTCAAATTCCATATTAGAGAATATTTATGATTCTCGAGTGGAACCTAAACAGAGAACACTAATTAGGAAGGAGAAACATCTACATCCTGATCTTATTTATCATGATTCCATTGTTTTCTTATTGAGGGAGACCAAAATAATCATCTTCTGAAAATTATCCTATAGTATTGACTTTGTAAGATCACTCAAATATATATATAGAAGCTATGGCTTCTAGATATTTTTCTTTCTAGAAAGAAGGAATTAATGATTAAATGGATTCTATTATAGGGAATAATACTTGTCTCATTATTTATTTACCATGTGGATAAAAACATATTGGTTATAAATGGATATACTAGAAAAAAATATGATTCAAATGGTAATATTTAAGATTTTAAAACTTTTTTGGTTCTAAAGGTTTCATAAAAAAATAAGGGATGTATTATTTTGATACTTTTTCTACTGTAGAAGGGATTACTTCAATAAGGATTTTATTTTCCTTATCGTCAATTAATCATTTTCTATCCATTGATTTTTATTTCAAAACATTTTTTTAAAATGATGTCTAAAATAAAGTGATTTATATGGATTAATCAGAAGGGATTCTTTTATAAGGTAATGAAAAGAAAGTATATAAACTTGTAAAATATCATTATGTGATTAAAAAATCCTTGATGGAATGGAATGATAAATTTAATTATATTGTTTTATCTAATGGATTTACTCATAATATTTTTGGAAAATGTGTTTATTAAAAATTTATAATACAATTTTTGTTATTGTCTGTATATATTTGGATGATTTGTTAATTTTTGGGACCAATACTATTTGTTTATGTGAGATAAATAATTAATTATCTTCCATGTTTAATATTAAGGATCTTGGAATAGTTGATAATAATATTGGTATTAATGTTAAAAAAATATTGTGGGGGTTATCCTTTAATTAAGTATCATTATATAGAAAAAAAATTAAAAAAATTTGATCATGTTGGTTTCATGGACACTAATAATCCATTTCATTATAGTGTTAAACTATTTATAAATATAGGCAGGGTTATAGAACAACTTGAGTGTGCGAGTGCAATTGGTTCTTTATTGTATGAACTGCCTTTCACTTGATCTGATATTGCTATTGCAGTTTGTAAAATGAGTAGATATACTAGTAATCCTAGTATAGATCATTGGAGATGTGTAATGAAAATCATTGAATAAATATGTAATATAAAACATTAAGTTTATACTATAATGATTATCAACATGTATTAGAAGGATACATTGATTCAAGAAGTATTACCCGTATTACTGATAACCAATCCATATATGAATGGTTTTTAACTCTAATTGGTTGTGTTGTTTCATGGATGAGAATGAAACAAACATGTATTTCACATTAGACCATGGATTCAATGTTTATTTCCTTAGAATCATGTGGAAAGTAAGTTGAGTGGATTTAGAATCTATAATTGGATATAAAATAATTGACTAGTATAGTGCCTACTATCTCTATCAATTATGATAGTGAAGAAACATTATCAAAGAAATATAGCTTCATGTATAATGGAGAGTCTAGACAAATAACCTTCATACACACTTATGTGAGGAAATTCATACGATATTGTGCCATAGTAATTTTCAATATGAGATTGTGTAAAAACCATTCAGATCTGTTTAAAAAATATCTACGGAGAGAGATCATTCATGAAACTAATAAATATATGTGGTTAAAACCTATAGAAAAAACCAATTCTATAATGAAAACCCAAAATTTTCGTTCGATTAATCCTAATAAATGTTTTTAATGGTAGAAAAAACTTAGGAAGATGAATGTTGATATTTAAAAATATTACCCCGAATACTTGCTTCCAATATGGCCTGTTATGACTAAAGTTTGAGTAAAAATAAATTAAGAAAATATCAAGACACAATGAGTTAGGCAATCTAATAATAGGATAACATTATAATAATTTTTGTATTTGATCATTGATGTGGTTTTTCTTCTTATAAGAGTTAATGGATTTACTCCATTGAGAGTTCATGAAAAAGGATACAAGGACATGGCCATAAAATTTCTTAAAGATAAGATATTGGATGAAAGTTAATTTTATGTATAATTTCTTTTTTTATCATTATGATTAATAGGTTTAATGTTTCGATAACTTATAAATATTACAACACCTTGTGTTATTGATACTAAGTATAGGTTTAACTCGAAAGATAACATTATGATGTATAATGAATCACATGTGGTATGGAGAATTTATATTTTAATATAAAAGTAAGTTATTGTTATAACATTATTCAAAATATTTATTAAAATGAGTATATTTATTTGATTGGTAAAAACAACATTTTCTTGGATTGATGAGGTGTAAAAAAATGGGAACCCCACATTGAAAATGTGGGTAGAATTCCCATATATCATCCCTTATTAAATGGGCATTGGGAATTGGTATTATCAATAAAATATAAATTTTCCAAAATGCAATTAATTTGTTTTAAAAATATATATTTTTTAAAAAATTTATATATACATAATAATAAAAAAATTATTTTATCAAAAAATGACTAATAACATGATTATTCATAGCTGTTGGATTTCATGAATTTTCAAAATCTGAATAGGTACGCCCCTAACCCACCAAAAATAATCTATTTTTTTTTCAAACCAAGGTGTTCTTTGACATAAACAATGGGATCAAACTAGTGCCATTCACACTGATTTTGATCTATAAATATGATATTATGAGAACACTTATGGTGGATAATTATTCATCAATCCAAAAAACACTCTAGATATTTTCCCAACATTACTTTGATGTGTTAGTAAAATATTATTGTTACATTTTTCCAAATTCATGGAGAAATCAATTAGGGAAACTTATTCCAAGAACCCTACACCATTAAATAGGGGATTTATCAAACTCTTTTGGAAAGTGACTTAAATCCATGCATCATGATTGAAATTGTCTTTTCTTTCTGACTACTTATTTTCCAATAGTATCAATGATAACTATACTACGAAGAGACAATATAAAAATAAATTTCTGGTGTAAAATTCATAGTAATAGAGGGTATGGGTGATGATAGAGGAAGGACATGGACATTGTAGTTTGATTTTTTGGGACCTAGAGGTAGACAAAAACATGAGAACACTGGTGAGAGAAGAAATGGTTGAATTAGAGGTAGCATTATTACTATTCTGGTAGTAGTAAGGGAGACTAGTAACTATAAGAATAGTAATAGAACCACTAGTTGAATGGGAAGCTAAAAGAAGCATGGTGGAAAAATAGCATAGTACTATGAACACAGGTAGAATACATGATGTTGATTAAAATAGTAAATGAAAATAAAATAAAAAATAATTCCTCTAAAAAAATAATCAATGAATTTACCAAATGTTTTAAAATTTATTTACAATAAATATGTATAAATTATGGCCATGAAATTTCTTTACAAAATAATTTTAACAAGCTAAAATATTTAAAATTTTATATTCAAATATCTGATCAAACCCCATCAAATGATCAAAAAATATCCAATTAAATCATAGATTCACATAAAAAATAAATAACCAAATAACCAAAACAAACTATATAAAAAATAAATCAATATCTAATTGCAACATCAATTTCTAAAAATAAATCAATTCTTTATTTTGAAAACATTTAAATAAAATCTCATTTTATTTATGCAAAAGGGTCTGGAAAATGTATTAAAAACATTTCATATCAATCAATAGTTTTCTTTATTGTAATTTTCTTATAATAATAGAATTCATTCAATTATATATATGGAACCCTTTGTGGTATTATATTGAATGAAAAGATGAAATCTAGTATGTTGGGATGAAGTCTTTGAGAGAATATTTTTAGGACCTGTATTGGAAGAAGAGATGTATGAAAAGTTAAATATTATCCTACACCATATGTGGGAATATCAAAGGAGATAGAAAATATATGGACAAAGAGATGATTTAGATGTTAAATATGACCGAGCACAATTTGAGGAAAAAGATGATGTTTTTTTAAATACATCCATGGAAAGGTGTGATGTTTTTTGTTAATAATGGAAATTAATCTCACAGTGTATTGGTTAGTATGAAATTTTAGTGAAATTGAGATGAATTACTTATTGAGTAACCTATCCTCTATGTTTATCCCTGGTACATAAAGTATTTTATGTTTCAATATTTAGGATGTATTTAGTAGATTCATATCATGTATTAAGCCCCAAAGTGGTAAAGTTAAAGACAAATCATTCATATGAGGAGTAGAAAATTATGATTCTTGATTATAGATATTAGGTGTTCCAAAATAAACTAACTCACTTATTTATATTTTTGTGATAAAATCATATTATTTAATAATACACATGAGAACATGAACATGGTATTAGATAAAAATATCTCCACTTGTTTATCAAGGAATAAAATTATGAATATCTAGTATATTTATGGGGGTAGTATACGAGAAACCATGCATTTTTTTCTAATTAATAAATTTTATATTTTATTCATATTAATAAATATTATTTTAACCCAATAAATAATTTTATTGGGTTGTGGAACAAGAATATTTTTTTTAATTTATAAATGAAAGTAGTCTTTATTTTAGATACATTGTTTTCTAAGCATTATATGGGTTAAAAAATTAAACTTCAAAATATAATAATTTCAATTCGATAAATTGAATATTTTTTTGATTTATCATATCAAATTTAGATTCAGGTGAATTTTATAGAGTTTTTAGGAAGATTTTTTATATGAATAATGGAAAATATCGCATTTTCCAAAAATGCATCTTTACTTTGATTAAGTATTCCTAAGGTATGATTAATTTTTATCTTACTGTGAAGCCACGTTACTTTTTTTTATTCATAAGCTAATTAGTTTCATGATAATCAATATAATACAATTTAAGATGAATTTTAATATTTAGGCTTAAAAACGCATTATTGTAAAAAACATTTTATTATGTTATGTGTACTTGAACTAAAATTATTTTTTTCCACCTATAAAATTTATATGTTGTAAAATAGTTTTCAAATTTGAAATAATAATTTTGAAATGATTTAATAATGTCCATTTCATTTTTATCTATAAAAATGTTACCATGATAAAATTTTAGTCACTATGATAAAGGTTAAATGGATTGAGGTAGAGTAAGGTATAAGTTCACAAATATCATAGAATCATGTATATATGTGATTTTTTGGGTGGAATGTCATCCCTCCTTATCCATTAATCTAAAATGGTTTAGTTCAGTTCCACTTGAAATGATTATGAAATTTATTATATATTAAGAAAACAATTATTTACAAGAGTGTCATTGATCTCACATATAAAATGAGACTCTCACCCCCTCACCTATCCATATATTTTTAGAACCTTATCCTAAATAAATTATGAGAACCCATCAAATGGAGCAAAGTAAAATAAATTTTGAACCCATATAAAATGCATTAGTAGTGGGAGTTGGGTTTATCTCCATATAAGAAAATTCTATGCATGTGTTTCTCTTTTGTTTTGTTGGTTCAATAGGTAAAAAAGTAATGAAATTAAATTGGATTGGTTTAAAATTTAATTTTAAAAGCAGTGACCAAATCACATATACCTTGTATTTCCTGTTAAATCATTATTCCAATTTATAATATTTTTTTTATTTATAATAATGTTAAATCTTATTTTATTACCCTCACCTGGAATTTTTTGTTTAACTTGAGGGATGAAATGTCGACTATAGCTTCAAATATCTCATGGAATGGTAATGAATGATCACCAAAAGGCCACAAGTCAACCCACTACAAATGATTTCAAGAAATGGAGGACCTAAGTGGTATGTGTGTGTGATCCAGTGAAGTAGGGAAGATGTATTCAAAATTCAATAAATAGGAAATCACCTAATGTCAATAAAGATATAATGAAATTTGATATAGAGAATTATAAGAGATTGAACAAATGAAATATATAATTAATTAATAGAGGGATATAGAGAATATCCCTGGCTCAACTAAAAATGGACTAGTGTACTATCATCAGACTTTTATAGCCAAATTATAATAATTTGCGAAAGAAATAAGTAGGTAACAATGGACGAAAATCAACACCTTAATATGGTGATTCCAAAAAAACCCCCTCTCCGATGAATACTTATGACAATCAGGCTTTTATTACAAACTTAAACATGATTTATTACATAAAACATCAATTGATACAACAAAGAAGATCGAGAGGTTTAGTGTCTTTTGGGATTAGGATAATTACATAAAAACATAAAACATGAAATACAACATCTGTATTGAAAACATCCTTTACATGACCACTACATTCCCTCGTACTTTCCACTGCATGGGATAACCTAAGGACATGCTAAGAAAAGGGTGAGCTATAAAGCCCAGTATGGGAGTAAACATGGAATACATGAGGAGTAAAATAAATTTTAGACAATAGGCATATCAATAGAGCACAAGAGAAACATTAACATAAATGCATGATAAAGCATGATACTCATAACATGGAAATTTGGCAACAACACTTAACAGGGAATTAGCATGAGCCAAGGCTCATTGCACATAGGGCATGAGTAAATCCACATTGAACATAAATCATGAGTAAAACCTCATTTCACATGAATTATCATGAGTCAATACTCATTGAACATGACGTACCATGATACCATACGTTACCCAATGCATTTGAGCACTATAAGGGCACACCCTTCTTAAACATTTCATTTTTATGCATAAGTGTGCCACATGGATCATAAAACATGGATTCATAAAACATAATCATTAATTCCATGATAATGGAATGTGGAATTCATACATGAAACATTACAATCAATATGTAAATGATCATAAAGGTGAATACCCTTGATGGAGAAATGGGCATGGTATTCAATACAAAATGGCATTATCTTAGAAAATCCGTGCGATTTTGGCAGCGTAACGGCATGACATAAGAATTCATAAAAACTGTTGACGAGAGAGAAATGGGTTACTCATCATATTTACATGTAAATTACAGTAAGGGAGTCATATAGATACATGTTCAAACAATTGTAATGGAATTTAGATTAATGATACAAAAGTATTTCTTGAATGTAAATGAAGAGAGACCGGTTTCTTTTGGAATTTTGACATAGTAACAGGTGTACATGGGAGGAATTTAATGAGAGAGAAAGGGATCTCCAATCATTAAAACAATAATAGGGCAGTATGGGGGAGGTTTAAAACCATACCCCAGCATTTATAATTGAAATTAAAAGGTCATAACAATATGATGAAAATTGGACAAAAATGAGAAAGGAAGAAAAAACCCTTAGATGGAAGTGTGATTAAAAAGGCATGAGAGAGGATTGAGAGAGGCTTCTTTGGATATTGGGGCCCCTTGATAGGATTCTGGAGAGGGTAGGATAGAGGTTGGACGAACTCCAAAGGCTTTGAGTGAGGAGGAAGTGGGATCTTGGGAGGTTTTATATACGAAAGGTGAGTGAATTCTTTATTATTTCGGTTTGGGACCCCTTAGATTAAACTAATCCAAACCACAAATCAGCTCATCTTTTTTTCCAATGGTTTTTGGAAAATGGAAGAGGAAGACAATATTTTATTGGGCCAAAGTCCGAACTTTTTAAAATAATGGGGTTGCTTATGTGGAGGTGAGTCACACTCCCATGGAAAATAATTTTAAAAGACAAGATGTTTAATAATTCATGAGGGGCCCATTAATGCTTTGAAATGTAATTAAAAAAAACCCAAAGTCACATTATTTTAATGTTAAAACAAAAATTGGCCGAACATAAATCTTATAGTATTTTATTACATCACTATTAGGTCATTATGATGTCATAAAACAATGATATATTTAAACGCTATTTAATTTTTACCCAAAAATTTGGCTGTCACAAAAAATTATGAAAAATTGACCGTTTGATAATATCGACGTCCTAATACCAGAAATATCATTTATTTTATTTAAATAATTTTCTATATAAGTGAATTTGAACTTATAAAATAAAAACTGACATTTATCAAGAATTCAAGGGTTTTGATATAAATAGATTTCAAACTTTAATAAAAATTATAATTGCATTCATAAAATTATTTGATCATTTATATAAAATTAATTTAATATTAATAATAATATTTCATTTAATTATTATTTAATTCAAAAAACCCTTAAAATATATTTCTTAATTAAATAACAACTAAAAACACTATTTGTGCTTTACAAACTATTTACAATGTATCAATAATGACAAGAAAGTATGTACATTATTATATACAAAAAATAATGTACATGAACATAGTAGGAGAGATTTGTTACATAACCCCTTAAAACATCCACATAAGACATAAGGGTAAGGTGTGCAAAGGTGATAGACTCTTGGGGGGCTCGGATAACATCACTCGAGTGGTAATTTCTATCAACTTCCACTTTTTCTGTAGACGGTTCTGTTCGAGCTTGAAATGATGAAGCTTAGCTTGGGCTTGGTCAAGAGCAAATCCCAAAGACGCCCCCACTTTTCCGAGCTCCAACAAATGGGCTTCGTATGGAGCAATTCTACTAGACGAGTCCATCGCTTCTTTTTCTGAGTAAATTGGATTTGTTAAACCCCTATATTTATACTAATCATGTGATCACTGTTCAACGACTATAAAAGAAACGGTCACAATTATTAACATATAACCAAAGAAGTTGACATTTTATAAAAACATTTTACATAAAGAGACATTTAATTATATCAAGAGGGATTTTCCATTAATGTAACTTTGGGTTGTTACAATATTCCCCTTTTATGAAATTTTGCCCTCGAAATTGCCTTTTTCCACACTAAAACAGTTTTGGGTAACTCAGCTTCATAATTTCCTCTGATTCCAAAGTCGCTTCTTCAAACTTGTGGTTTTGCAACAACACCTTTTCGAGGGGCATTGTCTTATTTTGTAGAAATTTTTATCTATGATCTAAGATTTTCACTGGTTGCTCCTCATAAGAAAGATCATCATCCAATTGTACCACCTCATAAGAGAGTACATGTGAAGGGTCCGGTATGTACTTATTTAAGATGGATACATGAAAGAAATCATGTACATTGGCTATAGTAGGTGGAATTTCTAGTCAATAGGCCACAACCATGACATGATCATGAATCTCGAAGGGGCCAATGTACCTTGGACATAACTTCACTTTCTATCCAAACCTCATGACCTTCTTCCAAGAAGATATGTGTAGAAAAACCATGTCACAAAATTTAAACATAAGGTCTTGTCGACGGTTATCTGCATAACACTTCTGTCAACTCTGGGCTGCCTTGATATGCTGCTGAATGGTTTTCACATTCTCCACCATTTCCTCGACCATTTATAATCCTGGATACTTACGTTTATCGACCTCATCCCAACATGTCAGTATTTTGCACTTTTTCCCATACAGGGCTTCATATGTTTCCATTTGGATGCTCGAGTGGAATTTATTATTATAAGAGAACTAAACCAGAGGAAGATGTTGTTCCCATCCTCCTTTAATGTCCATTGATCACGCTCTCAACATGTCCTCAAGTGTTTGTATAGTCCGCTCGGATTGGCCATCAGTTTAAGGATGATAGGCCGTACTAAAGTTCTGTTCTGTGTTCAGATCATGTTGAAGAATCTTCCAAAACATAGAGGTGAATATTGGATCTCGGTCAAAAACAATAGATTGTGGTACTCCATGTATCCTTACCACTTCCCTGATATATATCAGTTCCAGTTGATCCAATGAGAAATCCTCCTGAATAGTAATGAAGTGTGTAGTATTTGTAAGACAATCCACAACAACCCAGATTGCATTATTACCTTTGGATGTCCTTGGAAGTCGAGAGACAAAGTCCATGGTGATGTCCTCCCATTTCCATTCTGGTATTGGAAATGGTTGCATCATCCCCATAGACTTCTACCTCCCTACCTTCATTTACTGGCACAACATGCACTTTGCTGTATATTCAGTGATCTCCTTTTTCATATTATCCCACCAAAAGGTTTTTGGAGATCTTGATACATCTTTGTTCTCCCTAGGTGAATAGTGAAATTTGAACTATATGAATCATCCAAAAGTTCCTTCTTCAGCTCCGGACTTGATGGAACACATAGTCTTCTCAAAAATCGCACAATTCCTTCTTCATTAACATTAAACTCCTAGGATTTCCCATTTTTTTCTTTGACTTTTTCTTGAATTCCCACACCATCCTTCTGAGAATCCTTTAACCTTTCCAAAAGAGACGGTTGAGCAATCATTTGTGAAAGGATTGATGATGTTCCCTTCTTTATGATTCCCATGTCCATCTTCATCAAGTCTAAAAAGATTTGTTCCATCTCAATTCTCATCGTTGATAGAATTGCTGGGTTCATTCTACTTAGGGCATCTTACACCTTGTTTAATTTCCCAGGGTAGTAATGGATTGAATAGTAATAATCCTTGTTGAGCTCTATCAATGTTCTCTAGCGTATATTATGCTCTTTCTGTGTGAATATATATTTAAGACTCTTGGGGTCAGTATATATCTCACATTTCTATCCATAGAGATAATTCCACCAGATTTTCAAGGCAAAGATCAAAGCCGCCAACTCTAGATCATGATTTGGATTGTTTCGCTCATGGATTTTCAACTTCCTTGAGGCATAGGATATGAAATTATCATTGTTCATCAGTACACTGCCAATTCCCTTCTTTGTAGCATCACTGAATACCACAAAAGTTCACCACTTGTGGGTAAAGTAAGCACGGGCGCAGTGATAAGACTTCTTTTCAACTCATTGATGCTTTCTTCGCATTCATCACTCAAAGAAAACATTACTCCCTTTAGATTTAGATTGGTAAGAGGTTTGAACAATCGTGAGAAATTTCTCACAAATCATCAATAATATCCAGCTAACCCCAAGAAGTTACGGATATTCATTACCGATGTTGGCCTCGTCCTTCACTCAATTACATCTGTTTTGGAGGGGTCCACAGATAGCCCATTTCTTCTGATGATATGGCCTAAGAATGAGACCTCCTTCAACAAGAACTCACACTTGTTGTACTTTGCATAGAGCTTCTCCTTGCGCAAAGTCTCTAGTACAGTTCTTAAATACTCCTCATGATCCTCCTTGGTTATGGAGTATATTAGAATGTCATCTATAAAGACTACCAAAAATTAGTCTAGGTAATCTCTAAAGAATCTATTCATCATGTCTATGAAGATTTCTGGAGCATTAGTGAGTCCAAAATTCATTACTATGAATTCATAGTGCCTGTATCTTGTACGAATGCAGTCTTGGGGACAACTTCCTTCTTCACCATTACTTGATAATATCCCAACCACAAATCTTCGTTGGAGAAGTATTGTACTCCAACCAGCTCATCAAACAAGTCATCGATCTGTGGAGAGGATACATGTTCTTTATCGTGATTTTGTTAAGTTCGCGATAATCGATGCAAAGCTGCATTGACCCATCCTTCTTCTTGACGGAGAGGACTGGGGCACCCCATGGTGAAGCACTTGGGCATATAAACCCTTTATCCAGATTCTCTTGTAGTTGTTTCTTCAACTCTTCAAGATCAACAACAACCATTCTATATGGAGTCTTAGATATTGGTAGTTCCCCAGGTAAAAGTTCAATTGAGAATTCAACATCTCTTCAAGGAGGAAGACCAGACAGTTTCTCGGGAAACACTTCATCAAATTCCCTCACAATAGGCATTTCTTCAAGGATGGATTCTTCCTTGGACTCTATCATCTCAGCCAGATACACGTGCTCATAGGGCAGTAATATCCATGCTTGAGATGATCTAACTTAATGAGATTCATCTTCCTCCTTACACTAGTAAAGAATTGCGGGTCGATTCTACATATGGAGAGTGATTTCCCTCTCCCGTGAATTTATGTTGGCTCTAAATAAGGAAATCCAATACATGCCAATAATTGCATCAAATTCCACTAGAGGGAGTATGATGAGGTTCTCCGGGAAATTCAACCAACAGATTATAATTGCGGAGGACTTATACTCATCGGATGCAATGATTGCCCCATTTTCCATACTCACCGACATCTTCACTTCCATGATTTGTGGTGGTGATGAGATTGTTCTACTAAGCTTTCGAGATAAAAAAGAATGCGTAGAACCTGAATCAAAAAGTATGTTCACTATTCTTGAATTAATAACTAGAGTACCTGTCACTACTTCCTTTTTGAGGTTCACATCGGCAGAAGTGATGAAACAATCTCTTCCTTGCTGCCTTGGAGGGTGTTGGTTGCCTCCGAAAACCCTTGGATTAGGGAACTGATTTTCCAGATGCCCAAATTCTTTGCATTTGTAGCAATTAACAATGCATTGAGGTTTGAACGGACCGTTCCTCTCCTCTATCACAGCTGCGGGTGATTCTTGCCGACAGTTAATAGCAAGGTACCCTTCTCTTCCACACCTAAATCATTTCCTCGTCCCCTTGAGGAAATTTTTAGGGTGCTTCTTTCCACACTTTTGGAAAGTGGGGTACTTGATCTTCGTAGCACTATTGGATTTATGCATTGGAATAACAGAATTGAAGTCAACCTTACACTTCTTGTCCCAATGATCCCCCTATGACTCCCCGATCTCCATTTCAACCTTGAGGTCACATCGGACAATTTCCTCATAGCTGTCGAAGTCACGGATCGCTAATGCTTTCCGCAGGCTGGGCTTCAGGCCACCAAAGAAGCAGTCAACCTTGCATTTGGGGGTAACGACAAAGCCGAAAACGTATCGTTCAAGACTTGTGATGTTTGTCTCGTATGCTCCAACAGATTCTTCATATTTTTTCTTGAGGGAAATGAAGTTCCTTTCCATCTTAAGCCGGAGGGTGCGCGGAAAATATTTATCGAGAAAACATCATCCAGAAATCCTTCCATTACAATGCCTAGATCTCCTCATCAGACTTTGTATTTTTGATCAATGTTCACCATTGATCAGATTCACCCTCCATATGATAAGTATCCAGGAGAACCTTCTCTTGTTCAGAACATTGAAGGATGGCGATGATATTTTCAAAGGGGTTGATCCATTATTCAGTGATCGTGGGATCAGATGATCCACTAAAAGTAGGAGGCCTTTGTCTCATGAAGCACTCGATAGAGACTTGTTCGTTCTTAGGGGGTGTTGAACATTACTCTTGACCCATGTTTCTATTAAAATCTTGAGTTATATGAGAGAGAAGCGTGGCAAAGTTCCCGATTCCTGCTCCCATTGAATTGGGCATCCCATTAGTACAATCATCACACTGATCTTCACATCAATTGTTAGCCAGAGCCCTCTTATTACTGGCCATTGGATAGAATAAAAGTAATGTTAGGGGTAACACATAAAGGGTAATCCATAGACAAAAGTTTTTGACTTATAAATAAACTTTTATTTCCTTAACTCATGAGTCTATAGGCTTCAATCTATGCTTTTCATTATCTACTTTCGAACATATAATCTTAGGGTATTTTTTTAATTCCCTTAATAAGGGTTTTACTAATCTTGTGAATTTATCAAAACAAATCCCCTAGGATTGTCATAACCAAGAGTGAAGCAAGGCCCATTGTCGTGCACCATTTCCCAATCGAGTTTAGCTCAAAGAGGTGTTTTCGGATTTTACCCCTAAGATACATCTATTCCAGAGCCGCCTCCACCTACTCGTATCCATACAGGGATGTATTTGTTTGATAAAACACTTACTCACTACTTACCAAAACATAGTGATGTTTTTATTATACTTATTGTTGTCTCTAAGGCTTTACTATGGTTTTCTAATCCTAATCCCAAAAGTAACTAAACCTATCCTCTTATACCAACTATGACAACCCTGCTTTTATTACAAACATAAACATGATTTATTACATAAAAAATCACTTTATTCAACAAAACATATCGAGATGTTTAGTGTCTTTGGGTCTTAGGATCATTACATAAAAACTTAAAACATGAAATACAACATCTTTATTAAAAACTTCTTTTACATGACCATTATATTCCCTCATACTTAACATTGCATGGGATAACCTGAGGACATTCATAAGAAAAGGGTGAGCTATAAAGCCCAGTATGGGAGTAAACATGGAATAAATGAAGAGTAAAATACATGTTAGACAATAGGAATATCAATAGAGCACAAGAGAAACATGAACATAAAGTCTTGATAAAGCATGATAATCATAACATGGAAATGTGGCAACAACACTTAACACAGAATTAGCATGAGCCAAGGCTCATTGCAGATAGAGCATGAGTAAATCCACAATTGCACATGAAGAACGAGTAAAACATAATTTCACTTGAATTATCATGAGTCAATACTCATTTTACATGATGTATCATGATATTATACATTACCCAATGCATTGGATCACTATAAGGGCGCACCCTTCTTAAACATTTCATTTCATGCATAAGTGTGCCACATGGATCATTAATCATGGATTCATAAACCATAATCATTTATTCCACAATAATGGAATGTGGAATTCATACATGAAAATTTATAATAAATAAGTTAATGTGCATAAAGTTGAATACCATTGATGGGGAAATGGGCATGGTATTCACTACACAATGGAATTGTCTTAGAAAATCGGTGCGATTTCGGTAGCGTAATGACATGACATAAAAATTAATAAAAATGGTTTATGAGAGAGAAATGGGTTCATCATCATATTTACATGTAATGAAAATTAATAGGGTCATATAAATACATCTCCAAACAATTTTAATGGAATTTAGATTCATGATACAAAAGTATTGCCTGAATGTAAATGAGGAGAGAGAAGTTCCTTTCGGAATTTCGGTATAGTAACTGGTGTACATGGGAGGCATTAAATGAGAGAGAAAGGGGTCTCCCATCATTAAAACAATAATAGGGTAGTATGGGAGATGTGCAAAACCATACCACAGAATTTATAATTGAAATCAAAAGGGCATAACAATATGAAGAAAATTGGAAAAAAATAAAAAAGGAAGAAAAAACGCTTACAAGGAAGTGTGCTTCCAATGTCTAGAGAGAAGCTTGATAGAGGCTTCTTGGGAGCTTGGAACACCTTGGGAGGATTGTAGATAGGTTTGGGAAGAATTTGGACAAACTCCAAAGTCTTTGATTGAGGAGGAAGTGGGAGCTTTGGTGGGTTTATATATGAAAGGAGAGTGAATTCTTTATTATTTAGGGTCGGGACACCTTACAATAAACTAATTCAATCCACAAATCAGCTCATGGTTTTTGCCCGTGTTTTTGGAAAAGTTAAGAGTAAAACAATATTTTATAATGATAAAGTCCTAACGTCTTAAAATAATTGGGTTTCTCATGTAGAGGTGAGTCACACTCCCATGGAAAATAATTTAAAAAGTCAAGATGTTTAATAAGCCTTGAGGGGTCCATTAATGCTTTGAAAATAAGTAAAAAAAACCCAAAATCATTTTATTTTCATGTTAAAAAATATATTTTCCAATAATAAATCTTATTGTATTTTATTACCTCACTATTGGGTCATTATGGTGTTATAAAACACATTATATATTTAAACGGTATTTAATTTTTACCCAAAAATTTAACTATCTTAAAAAATTATGAAAAATTCACCATTGGATAATTTCGACGTCCTAATTCCAGAAATATCATTTATTTTATCTAAATAATTTTATAAATATGTTAATTTTTACTTATAAAATAAAAACCGACATTTATAAAAAATTCACGGGTTTTGACATAAATGGCTTTCGAACCTTAATAAAATTTTAATTGCATTCATAAAATTATATGATCATTTATATAAAATGAAGTTAATAATAATAATAATGTTTTATTAAAATATTATTTAATTCAAAAATCTCTTAAAATAGATTTCTTAATTAAATAATAACTAAAAACACAATATTTACTTTAAAAACTATTTACAATGTATCAATAATGACAAGAAAGTATATACATTATTATATACAAAAAAATAATGTACATGAATATTGTACTAGTGATTTGTTATATGACCCCTTAATAAGCTGCATAAGACCTAAGGGTAAGGTGTGCGATGGTGACAGACTCTTGGGGGGGGGGGGGGATCAGATAACGTGGCTCGAGTGGTAATTTCTATCAACTTCCACTTTTCCCATAGACGGTCATGTTCGAGCATGACATGATGAGGCTCATCTTGGGCTTGGTCAAGAGTGA
This sequence comes from Viscum album, assembly GCA_963277665.1. NCBI lineage: Eukaryota > Viridiplantae > Streptophyta > Magnoliopsida > Santalales > Viscaceae > Viscum > Viscum album. The sequence continues at coordinate 1,366,686,420 of OY728162.1, read as the reverse complement.
ATCCCAAAGGCGCCACCTCCTTTCCGAGCTCCGATAAATGGGATTCGTATGGAGAAATTATACTGGATGGGGCCATCACTTCATTTGTCTGAGTAAATTGGACATGTTAAAGCCCTATATTTATACTAATCATGTGATCACTGTTCAATGGCTATAAAAGAAACGGTCACAATTCATAACATGAAAACAATGAAATTGACATTTTATATAAACATTTTACATAAAGAGACATTTAATTAGATCAAGAGGGATTTTCAATTAATAAAACTTTGGGTCGTTACAATACTTCCCTATTAATAGTAATGAGAAATACTCTATTATCACCATGTGATAAGAAAAATATTCATTTACACTCTAAAATTTTAAGAGATTCTTGAATAATCATTAATTTTAGTGTTGGACATAATAAAATTCTTCCTATGATCCTAGAAATGTCTAATTTCTCGAGGAGAAATGTAGTAGAATTGTTTCAGTGTGTTGCAAATCCCCTGGGTGACAAATTCTATTTTTAGGAGTAATATAATGTATGCGTTGGACTTATATTTAGATTTTGGGCCTTGGTATGGGGGATGTGTTGATTTGGATTCATTGTCATCTATTTTTTTCCAATTCATTATGCTTTTAGAATCTTCAATGTCCTATGATGGATGAAACAAAGTGGTTGACTTCAATAGATTAAAATTTCAATGAAGGATTTTGTCTTATCTAGTAAGCTTCTTGATGTTATTTGGATGAAACATTGAACCTGAGGTGCTATCCTAACATGCAATTTTGATCCACCTTGGGGACGGAAATCTTCATGGCTCAAAACATGATAATGACTGTAAATATATAGGTATTACTGGTTTCATATGGTTCAATAGTTGGGTTTGTAAATTAGTACAGGGAATTTGGATGCGTATTTTGAAGTGTAACTCAACCCAATTCATTGATTTTAGATCTTTTGTATATGATAACATAAAACTACACTGGGAGAAATTCCCTTCATATCGAAAATGATTGTCTTTAGTTGAAATTAGTTATTAGAATGAGATACTCAATGTTAGGACTAAGCTTGGGGTCTCCCTGGTAAGATAATTTATGGCTTCATCCCAAGGGCACTGTCAATGAGAAATACATTTGAGAGGGTCTTCGAGCACCACATATCAGGTGTACATTCATAAATGAATTTGAGAGCATAATTTCACCAAGCATGTGGCATGTACTCACCTATTGAACTCCAATAAATGTGATATTTATCTTATATAGAATATTAGTTTTTCAAAAAATAGTCATGAGGGATATTGTCATCCAGAGATTCGTATTCAATCAATATGAAATCACTGTGGGTACTCATCTTTGGCCGAAAGAGGGTAGTTCATCTTCCTCAGTGGATCTCCATTTCTACAAGGTAGTGTGGTCATGAATCTCAGTTATCTTCCATTGAGCATGGTGGCACAAACATTCTTTGATGGAGCGGCTTTTGTCCATTTAATCAATTGATGTCGCAACTAGCTTTACTGTAGGATCAGTCTATATCATCTAGAAATATCTTCATCGAGAATGATGAGGAAGATTCAGATCCGGTGAATCTAATTCCACAGTGGTGCAGCTTCAATAAGTGTTGGATTGAGATTGATTTTATCACATCTGTCCCGATGAGCTTTAGTTCGGTGGATCTTCAACTCAGCTCAGTGGGGCTGATTGGGTTTCTTTAGCAGTGGGGGAAGGGGCTTCGCCCGAATCCAAGGAAGATACCATTGTATGTTGAAGATGTTTCTTACTAAACGATAGGGAAAAGAGGGATTTGATGTAGTGGGATTTTGGGATGATTGTGGAATTTCAGCACAGGGGTAGCAAGAGATGTCGAAGAGGACACAACATAAGGTGAGATACGATAGAACTATTATGGTATTGTATAGAAACAAAATTGTTGAATCTGAATCATGGTACCAAATGTATGGTGTGGTAGCTAGCATGGGTGATTTATCACATATGGTTTCCCTTTTTACAAAAATATCTAGTTATTTGTAGGGATACTAACCTATGTTCATTTTAGAGGTGGAATGATCATGTTGTCTTGATTTTCAAGATGGAATTTTTATCTCATCGAAATTGAGGCATGTGATAAATTACTCATCATGTGGCTGGGATTTCAAGATTTCTCATTTTCATTAGGTGTGGGATTGCGTCCACTGAAATATTCTAGGCATGGTGCACAGTATTGTGGGGTTTTCAATGGGTTTCACTAGGAAATAGTGATTATTGGGTCATTTTCATTTTGTTCGTGATTGTTGTAATTTAAGGCATTATCAATGGGTTTTGGAGTTGTTTGAATTTTCACAGTCGATACATTGTTTGGAGTTAGTATTTTGGTTCTCCTTATAATGGATAGTGATGATGGTGTTTCATATTATATTTGATGTTTTTAACAGTTTTTTGGTCAATTAGTAATAAGATTCTATGCATGACTGTATACTAAATCATGTGATGGTATTGGATATTATAGTTGAAATTTTTTAACCTTAGTTTTGTGGTAAATCTGTCCAATATCATTTTTTGATGTTTTCAATGGTTGTTTTACTTAAATTAATTTATAGTTTTTTTCATTCTAAATGTTCAACGGGTTTTTTTGTAGTGGATGTTCCAATGTTAGAATCTCCACTAGAAGGTCCACTAGAAGTTCCATTAAAGCTTCGAGGATTGGAACATCCACTGGGCGGTAGAAAATAAATTCGAATTAAAATAGTTTTTACAATTTCAAGTGGAAAATAAAATCATTTTTATAATAATTATGTAACAATTTCAATTAATATTTATATTAATTATAATTAATAATAACTTATTCCTTAGTTTTATAAATATACAACTCCCACTAGAACATTCAGTGGGTTGTGGAAAATAAATTAAAATTAAATTTTTTTATATAATTTCAAATGCTAAATTAAATAGTTTCTTTAATAATTATGTTTAAGAATTTTAATTCCTATTTATTTTACTTATATTTAATTCTAATATATTGCTTAGTTTTCGAAATATACAATTTTTTGGTAGTGTGGAACTTCCACTGGACCTTCCAGTGGAAAATATATTTAATATATAATATAAATTAAATTATTTTTTATATCAGAAATGTAATTTTTTATATATATGAATGTAAAAATATATTTTCTAATTATATATTATTTATTAACACTTCTATTTATATGGTTTTAACTTTTTCAAACTGATTAGATCCTGTTATAAAATTGTTGTACTTTTCTTGAAAATATGTTTTTTTTCTTATAGGTTGTTACAATGTTACTGATGTTGATGTTGATGTTGATGTTATAGCATATTCTATAAAACTAGTTGTAGGGATGACATTCAAGTCTCTTTATTAACCATAGTGTTTTTAAGTCACATATGGGGGAGTAAATGGGTTCATTGTATGCAAAAATACTCTAATAAAAGGATAAATGATAAATCAGTTGACACATCATGCCTTTATTTATATAGGATCGAAGGTCATAGGAAGGTCAAAATATGTGATAGAATGGTGAAATTTTATCTGGATGAGACATGTAAAAGTATCCTTACTAGGATGACAGTTATTTTTTTATCTTATTTATAATATGTATGTAGTACATTTTTTGAAATTCATAATAATCCCTTTCACTACCCTAAATCAATAAATATACCGAGGTACCAAAGAAAAATAATCATATCACAATCAGCTGGGTAAGATGTGAATGCTTTATCAGTTATTAAACCAAATTATTCTTTCTCCTTGGAGACAACTATTACATGGGGTAACGATGTTATTGGGTAAACATGTGTTGATAATTTTAATTTTTTAATATCTAAATGGTAATGTTAATTTCTTTATAGTGATCCATGTTTCATTTTAGAGTACCTAGAAAGATTAAGTCTGGACAGTCCATCATTTCTATATTCTATATAGTTTAACATTAATGGTAATAGTAGTTATATTTTTTTGGGCTGATCCATAGATGAATAATGATTATGAGTTGTTTTGAGATGATTTTTTTGACACCACTTTCGATAATAATGAAGAGTACATGACATTAGGTGTGTTTATGGGGTTCAATCATCATCATGAGATTTTGGTTTTTGTGTCATCTCTGTTATATGCTGAAAATGAAACTTTGTTTTCATGGTTATTTAAAAATTATAGGTGTATCAAATTAAGAGACCTAAACTAGGGTGGATTTTGTATAGAAAGAAAAAGGAAAATACAACTATATTGTACCAAACACTCAGCCCATCCTATGGGTTTTCAAAGAACATTGACATCACAAAAATTCCAAATTTCATTCTACCTATATATTCACAAGGCCACACAATAAACCACAAACCCAATTTATATTCCCAAAACATTTAATCAACTATTTACATCCTGTTGACCAACCCAATCCATAGCATTCCAAGCATTATTAATCAATTATTTAATTCATTTATTCTTTTATTCAATCAAAATTTGGTAAAATACAATGCATAACACAAAATAAAGAAACACAACAAAACCCAGTCATGGAGAAACTATGGGTGAATTATCTGTAACAACCATCCCCATCCTTCATCAAAGTTATACCTTATAACCTACCCATGTACAGAAACATCCTGAAACATATCATCCGACAACTAGTTTCACAACCCTGGTTGACAACACTTCTCATCCATTCTATATTCAAACAATCTCACCACATGAGATTACATCAAACCACCCAATCCATTCAACAACACACAACTGTTCCCAAAACCAAACCACCATAAAATCCATTACAAACCATTACATACAACACATCACCACATGTACGAAGATAGAACAAAAAGTTTACATTGAATAATGCATCCCTTTTTTAGTATCACTTGTTTATTCAGAGGTTATCATAGAAATAGTATGATCCTAGGGCATCGATTCACTAGAATAATATATATAATTAATAAATTATAATTTAAGAGGATGCCACAATAATCCCAACTAAATTAGCAACCAAAATAGATTTAACCAACACAAATAAATCCTTTAACAACCACAATTTTTAGTAGGGTGTTCGGTCCGTATAATTTCAACATCGCAAAAATATTAGACTTTAAATGCATGAGGATAAACTCAACATTCCCGGAAATATAAATTAGGAAATTATTTATCTTTAGTTAAATCAAAAAAACTATCATTCATAGGTAAAAAACAGAATAACCCTGCATGTTTCATAATAATGAGAAGTGAAGGAAATCCTACCATGAATGGGTGTAAATGTTCTTCGCATGAGAAAAAATCACATAAAGAACCTCAAATCAACTCCCTCATAAGATCAACATCCACATGAGGACACACGATTCCACCGCATAAGAAACAACTGAAGAGAACCCCATTAGATCCAAGGTAGAACAACCTCCATGGCAGTGAAAAAAGAATGGGAAGATAGAGGATATAAACATAGAAGAAAGTCCCTGAACAGGGGAAGAAATCACCTTTTATCGTAGAAAGATTGATGTGCATCAAATGATAGAATCTAGGAATCGATCCTTGATAATGTAGTCCTCAAAATAATGAAGGGGTTCTCTAGGATTCTTGGGGTTGAGAGAGAATCTCTACAACCATAGGGTTTGTCAAATCGAGAAGCTGCAAAATAACATAAACCATAACATTAGTCGTGTATGAAATGAAATGTAATACCTATTAACATATTATAATGACTTACGTCTGGTTTCCTCCTATAAACCCATCAACACTTGATCTATTGTTTTTTATAAACCTAAAACATTCCACATTATGAACCACCCATGAAAAGCCATGAAAAAATATTCATGTCATGTAATCACATTACATGATGTGTAATTCCCCCTTTTCCAAACATTATTAGATGAGCCTCTCCAACAACCAAAATTTAGAAAAGTATCAGACTGGGAGGAAAAAAACTATTAGATCAGATACCTATCAAATGATTGTTTTCCTTGAGAATTCAAAACAAAGACCATATGAAAGAAGGGTGAAAACCACCACCATAGGTGTCGCAAGTCATGTGTCTCACTACAAATGAAACACTAATACCAACCAAACACATAAACAGTCAACTATAAACTACCTAGTGTTTTTCAAAATATGGATTGGGATCCTAGACAACTGATAACACCTCATCTATAATATGAAAACTATGTCTCACTATGTCAAAATAAATGACCATAAAACACACCACAGGAGAAAAACAATCATGCTGTCTCAAACACACGAATCAGGGAATCCCATATTCCATATCAGGATATTATACAATATGGGAGACACATAATTTCCTTCATCTGTTTAATAAAATCATAGTTAATGGCTCTCAATTAGGAATCAGTTCCTCACCTTTTCATATGTCAAGAATTTATCACACAACACATACACAAAAGGGAATAAAACAACTCATCTCATTAAACAAGATTCAACCCTCAAATAAAAGGGATAATAAAAACTAATAAAATATTAAAAAAATCTCTAGGTACTAGGCACACATATGTGTTTCTCACTCCCAAGTAATCTCCACCTGGACACCATGCCTCCATAGTACACGAACCCAATTAACAGCATGTCCTCAGAGCACCTTCTACCGACAATCTGGGATCTCTACTAGACACTCCACAAGGGTTGTGTCATCTTCGATATCCAACTCTCCAATATAAATAACATGAGATTCATTGTGAAGATATCAAAGAATATTAAAGACATAAAAGATATCGTGGATCATATCGAACCAAGGTGGAAATGACAACCATTATGCCACCTCACCCACTCGCCCAAACACCTCAAAGGGTCAAACTAACCTAGGAGAATGATTAATCCCCCTACCAAACCTACACTTACCATGTTGAGGGGAGACCTTAAAGAACACATGGTACTCAAACTTGACTCCAAAGACATCCTACAGTAAACATAAATCTTCTGTTGGTCATGCGCTACTTTTATCTGATCGCAAAAAAGCTGAACCTTCTTAGTCATGCTCCCCTCTACATAAGGACTACGAATAGCTATCTCCCCAACCTCCATATAGAACAATGGATAATGACATTGTCTTCCATAAAAAACCTCAAACGAAGACATTTCAATGGAAAAGTGATAACTATTATTATAAGAAAACTATACCAATGGAGGGTGTCGTGTCTGAGATCCACAAAAGTACAAGACAAATTCCAGAAACATATCCTCCAGTTTTTGGATAGTTTTCTCTATCTCCCCATCCATTTTCTGGTAGAAATTAGTGTGGATGCATAACTAGGTTCCAAAATAATGATGAAATTCCCTTTAGACTCATGAGGTAAATCACGAGTCTGGATTTGAGACAATGGCCCTCAAAACATCAAACAACCGTACCACTTCATCCTTGTACCTCCTTGTTAAGGCATCCATTATTCCTGACTCCTTGATCACTGAGAAGTGGGATGACTTTATCAAAGGATTCACAATCACCTAGATATCATTGCAAACTACTCAGGCTCTGGGTAAACCTATGACAAAATCCAATGAGATGTCAATTCATATCCATGATGGAATATCCAAGGGATGTTACAATCCACTATGAACACAATGATAAACCTTTAACCGATAGGAAACAATGAACTTCTCCTCAAACTCCACCACTGAACATTTCATCCTAGGACACCAAAAACTACATATATAATACATGGTACATATTGGACACACCTGGATACACCACCAATGGTGAGATATGAAACTCATGAAGGACTTCACAGTCCATTACTACTAGAACAAACAACTTTTCACGAAACATCATTTGGTTTTACCATCCTACAACCATCCCTCCAGAGAATCTCAACATCCTACACGATCAGACATCACCTCTTCCTCTAAGTCTTATAACTAAGACTCACCCACATTCTGCATCAGAGAATACTACACCAATTCTTGAATCAAATAGACTCTACCACCATCCACCCTAGCCTTTAAGTACAAGGCTTTTGTCCCCTCCATTTTTCTCCATGAATTGTCATACTTCTAAATATCATACTTATACGACTTCCTTCTAAAATCATAAACCATGAAAATTTCCTTTTCGAAGGTGTAGGAGATCTCAAAATCATAGTCATGAAGAAAATTTATCCACCTCCACTGATGTATATTTAGATAATGCAGGGAGATGATATAACCCAAGATTTTGTGATCTGTGAAGACCAAATAGTGCCCCCAATGTGGTTATTCAACCACAACTTTATCGCTAGCACAACTACAGGAAACTACATATCATGGGTGGAATAGTTAACTTCACGGGGACAATACTTCCAAGACCTATAAGGGCCCACTACTCACTTCTGCATTAGCACGCAACCCAAACCTAGAAGGTCAACATAAAAAAACACCTTGAACATCACCCCTTCTTCTAGCAACCAGAGAACTGGTGCACTAACCAACTTCTACATCAGGAAACCGAACACTACCATGCACTACTCTCTCTACGCCAAGTCTTTGTTCTTCATTGTCAATGATTTCAATGGATCCAAACTATGTGGAAATTATTGAACAAAAATACAATAATTTCATTAATGACCAAGGAACCTATGAACATCCAACATGTTCTTGGATTATTCCTAAAAAAACGACTTCAAACTTCAAAAGGTCTACCACCACACCCTTCTAAGATACAACATTCCTAAGGAAATGAACCTCTCATTTCTAGAAAATTCCCTTTGACAACATTCCATAGAGCTGGTGGAATCAATGAGCTCGTAAGATAGTTGTGATATTCTTGGAATATTCCTCCTCAAAATTTGAGTAGATTAATATATCATTGATGAATAAAACAATGAACCGATCATAGAACTCATGAAAAATGGAGTTTATAAGTCCCATGAATTTTAATGGCACATTCGTTACACTAAATGGCATGACTACGAACTCGATGTGCCCATACCTGCAGCTAATGGAATTATTGGGGATATCATCCTCCTTCACCCTCAACTGGGGATATCGATACCACATATTGATCTTAAAAAATAAACTCACCCATCTCATCTAGTCGAAATGATTTTCTATTATCATGTGAGGGTAATGGTTCTTTACTATCACCTGATTTAACCTCTAATAGTCTATGTACAACCTCAAACAACCATCCAAATTCATTGCAAACAACACTAGAGAACCTCATGATGACACAATGAGCCAGATAAATCCCTTACCCTATTGTAATCTGTCTGAATCATCAACTACCATGACTCATAGTGTTCCATCCGATAAGAATCCATTGAAATTGAAGAAGCACTCGGTTGTAAGTATATCCCAAACTCAATGTCACATCAAGGGAGTACAATCACACAATCCGTGGAGAAAACATTCTGGAACTCCCCAGTGACCCTTGGAACCTCCTTCATTTCAACATCCCCTGGCTCCACTTACATATTATCCAACAAGGGAAAAGGGGATCCACATACCAAGGGACAACATGACAACCCCTCTCACTAATGAAATGCATATGCTAGCCATCCAAAATTGAAGACATGACTCTTTTATAGAAGTATTTGATAACATCATCTATGATATAAAACTAGTAAATTCTAATGAAAATATTATATGGCTATATCAGTAGAAATAACAGATCCCCATGGAACTGATTCAATGCCATCACCAATCTAGACACCCGAAACCCATCAAACAAATTAATCTCACCTCTGACTGGTGTAGTACACACTTTGGCCACGAGAATCCACTCTATTTCTAGTCCCATAGCATGTTCTAGATAAAGTGAAACAATAGACTAAGAACATCCTGAATAAAAAAGAGAAAATAAAGGTTACTAAAGAATATGATCGTACCTCTAACAATCTCTAGTCCTTCTAAAATTGTTTCATGTGGTCTGAACAACTGACCACACTCTGCTCTTCTAAATTCATGATGAAATAAACCTCAACATCCATGCCTGAGTCAAGATACCTGAACATGTGGAGAATCTTGCGCTTTGCCTCTACCTACTATATCTCTCCTCAGTGGGGAAAAATTCTATTGTCCCTACTAATGAAAGTATCTCACTAGAAACAACTATTAATGATAATGTCGAGCCTACCCACCCCTGCCAAACTGAGATAGAGTAGCCATTTGGAACTAGTTCATTATATAGTCGTTATCCCCCAAAAGAAACCATCAAAACCAAGAACTCCTCACTAAAGGGGGCCCTAAAATATTCTTTCCTAGAAATTCTCCCTGGACTGTGTCATGCATGAAGGTCAAATGGAACTATTTCTATACCATCCCAAGAACTCCTCACTACTCATAACACCAAAATTCTTTCTATATCTCAACCATAATCTCTGATATTTCTTTGTCATGACCCCCTTAACCAAGGACACTGATCCTAGGCTAATGTCGAAAAAATCTGACAATAAAATTTCAGTCCAACCTCTAGTAGCCCATGGGTTTGCGACAATCACCACGGGAGTACAAATCACACAATATGGGAGTCATTTCCCTTTTTTGGAAAATAATATAGGGAGATATGTTGGATCATCAAAAAAACTCCAAGACATATATAAAACAATACCAAAAGCATCCCACTTGTATGTATAAAAAGAATATAATTTTTATAATACAAATTTTATAATGAAAATACCAAAAGTAAGGGTAATCAGTGAAACCAAAACTATTAATATGTGAGATAAAAGGGTCCATCATGGTCCTTATAATCCTCTCGGAATCCTAAATGTATTTTACATATGCAGGGTGAGCATACATGTATACCCAGTAAGAAAACTAATGTCTCATATACACATGTGAAAGAGGCATACAACTACATATGTGAGAAAATAGAAAAACTAAACAACACCTAAGCAGGTATACTAACTATCCCATCCTCTCCAAGGCATGATCACCAAATAATAAAAGTTAGGTTATATAATATGATTAACATTAGTGATAGGGTACCCCACACAACATTCACATAAATTAACCTCTCTCAAAACTTAATGTAAAACGTCATCGCACTCCCACCTCTTTAAAAGATACCATGACACAAACCACACACACACCTAGGCATCACAACCACATACTTCTCGTAGGCACCTGGGCCACAAACCACATCACTTCCTATCTACGAGGACCTTGGGCACAAAAAACATCACATATCATCCTAAAGAAAACTGGGGAAGCACAACTCACACGTACACAAAAAGGGCCTCACAAACAATAACTTGATAAACAAATCACGGATTATCACCACCTGGAAGAATTAGTAGGTAATAGCAGGTATCAAGCCATCCAACCTCCCATCGTGTCGATTGGGAATGACACCCTCCCCCATGATGATGGTTGTATTCAATAATATTTCCCAATTAGGTTGGGGTGTACATTGAAATAAAAAGGAAAATACTAGAATATACATATAAAATACCAAACACTCATCCCAACCTATGGGTTTTAAAAAGTAGTAAACTCACAACACACCCAACTTTGTTGCGACCTCTATATGCACAACACCACATAACAAGACCCAAACCAAATTCGTTTTCCCAAAAAATTAAATTAACCATTTTCTTCATATTATCCAACCCAATCCATTCAATTACAAGATTTATTAATAAATTTTTTAACAAATTAATTAATTTATTTCATCAATATTTGCGCAAAAACCAAGATCAAAACACAACAAACAACAAAAAAAATCCATTTATAGAGAACCATTGGGAGAACTACTCATACATACAATCACTATCATTTTTTAAATTCATTCCTAAAAATATATCCATGTAAAATCACATCTAGAAACATATCAACCCATGACCAGTTTTTCAGACCTACTATACAAAGCTTCCCAACCATCCCACAATCAATCAATCTCTTAACCTAAAAATCCATTAAACCACCGAAGACATTCCAAAATAAACAGAAATCCCCACAACTTCACCACCACATTAACTTGAAAAACCCACAAACATATCGAATCCCCACATTTTCCATGTCAGAACAAGAATTATATATTTAATAAGGAATTCCTTATTTGTTTCACAAGTTAATTCATAGGTTATCCTAGAAAATGTATCATCATGGGGAATCAATTCATTAACTGAATATACATGGTTAACCAATTATAATTTAGTATGATACAACAAAAATCACAACTAAGAATCAATCCCCATAAATATAACAGGTGCAATGAAATCCCCCAATAGCTATAATTTTCATTGGGGCATATAGCCCCTATAATTAGATGATCAGAAAAAATTTCAGGCTGTAAAAGCATAATGATAAACTCCAATTGTCCATCGATTTTAATTATCCAATTATTTAACTTTAGTTAAACCAATGAAACCATGATTCACAGTTAAATAAATTCATAACCCACCCCATATGATTCAAAATAAAGAGAAAGGAATGAAATCCTACCTTGAAGGGGTGTTATCATTCTTCACGAGAGAACATATCATGTAACAAACCTCTGTTGACCACCACTGCAAGATCTGTACCAATTAGAGGATGTCGTGACACCACCACATCACCAAAAACCGAATAGAATCCCATTATGACTAGGGTAGAACATCCTATATGATACGGTAAGAAGAACACGATGTAAAAAAGAGATCAACGAGGAATAAACTACAATAACGGGGGAAGATCACACTATATATCAATGATGGACCACTACATATTGAAGGAGATAATCTAGGAATCATTCCTTGATGAAGGAATCCAAAAAATGATGAATGTGGGTTAGTGGGAAACCTGAGGTTGAGAGAAATTCATTTCATCCATTGGGTTTGGCAACCTGAGCGGTGAGAAAATAACTTAAAATGTTACATTAAGGTGGCATTACACAATGTGTATTACCTGTTTACGTCATGTAATTACTCAAGGTTGGTTTCCATAACAAATTACATTGCCTATCTATCTATTTTATTTTTATTTCCCTGAAACATTTCCTGTTGGGAACTACAAATGAGTTCTCCCACACATAACTATGTTGGGTTAGCTACTAGACATCAGTCGTGCCTCGGTTTATGCTAGAGGATACCAATTATTAACAACGGTGTATGGAACATAGTGGGGAGAATATAACATATGGTATTGATTTGAAATAATATAAATAACCATGAATTAACATAAGAAAAGAAATATAAAACTAAACAAACTGAAATAATAAAAACCCCATGTATTGTTATTATAAATAAAATTAATGATGTGCCCAAACTCATACATTAAATGGCTTAAAAAACTCAATAAATGAATAAAAAACTATAGACCAGAACCACTTTATGGTTTAATATCAACGCTCTAACCCCTATAGTAATCAGTCAATCAACATTGGGTATTTTTCCCTTGTCCATACTTACATTCATGAAATATTCACTGCTAGAAAACGAAAATAGAACATTGTGTGATTACAAATCAATAGACTAATTTCAATAGTTTCTAAAAAAACATTTTTAAATATATATTTTTCATTAAATAATAATATAAACATCGGTATTAATTAATAAATAAATACAAAAACACAAATAATCTAACTCTCCCACGAGATTCATGTTGACACCCTAGGTCTGCCAAACCCACTTCATCTCTGAGATAGATATCTCCACCAGTGGTTGAACCTCCCACATCATGTTAAATCACCCATAATTTTACTAGATTCTTTTTCTTCCGGATTAATCACCTACATTATTTCTCAAGTTACCAAGTGACACTAGACTCCATGTGTATATACCCATGTTAGAGTCTCTTCTAATTTTGGTGGTTCATCTCTCCAAGGAGTAAATAACGATTACTTTATGGGATCTATTCATATATAACCACGATGGGGTTACTTATATCTTCTCACATCGTACATCTCTAAGGGTTATGTAACCATCTCATACTAGTATCTTTGTTAATGTCCCATGCTGGAGTCGCTTACTTCTTCCCATAGAGAAAAACCATACCAGGGGTAACGTAACCATATCGAACGGTGGATTCTCTAGTATCATGAATAATAATTAGTACCATGTTTCATAAGAAATTGGATCGATTCCATAGGAATCATGCAAGTGATGTGACAAAAATTCAAGAAAGAAAAAAGTACACAACAATCAATTGATGGATTATTTTACTTTATAATGATTCCAAAATGGTATGAATCAAGTAACCAAACATCGACATAAAATTGTTTTATAATAATCATGTTTGGTCAATTCATCCAATTACCAATTTATAAGCACTTTATTCTCAAGTGGTGAATTATATTATATAATGATGAATCACAAAAGTTATATCATGACATGTTACAATTTATCCCAATTCATATGTTATGGAAAATTCACATTATCGAGACTTTCATTTCATCATAGGTTCATTGGTAGGCTCGCCACTTGGGTGGCCACATGTCTAGTCTCAATGATAATCGACACAACGAGATCAATGGTAGTCCTAGGCATTTAAAAACTCATTAAACATTGAATATAAAAATTAATTAGGATACACACATGGTGTGTCATCACGATTTCAATTATTTCGTATTCTATAGGAATAAAAATAGAAATTAGGGATTTTTTCTAAAGCAAAAACATCATCATAACAGTATATTTAGAATATTTTTCAATGTCTATGGTAGAAGTTGATTTCCTATTTCCTTCCCTTTAATGAGAAAATAGAAACTAATCTGTATAATAAGTGAGATATAGTTCTAGATTTGGCTAACTGTACTAGGTTTCACCTCAAGAGAAATCCAATGGATCAATATAGATATGATATACAAAGAGTCTAACGTTTATGACCTAAACCTTGAAAATCCAATATATAATGAGGTTCACTTTTTGTTTAAAGAGGTCTCCCATATTTTTTCAATAAAAGGGATGTAATCGAGATAAATGGGGTGCAGGATATCGAAACTGCACCACACTGTATTTTAAACGGTGGGATGGATTTAGTACATTAATAACATGAATATGATTTTCACAATATTAATGGAGAATTTTCTACTTACAAAAAAAACATGATACCTTAGCTTAAAATTTCAGAATAGAACCACATCATGGCGTAAACTCATATCACTAGGTGAGTTTTCATTTCACAGTTCTTACCATATCCATTTAGGTCGTGAATGATATTCATGGGGTATAACCAAACCCATTCACAATCGGTTTAGATTTCACGTTGTCTAACCCAGTTAATTCACATAATGAATTAACAATTAACTTGATTTTTTAATCCTACAACCAGACTTATCCCCTTTTTCTGATTCCTCCAAATAGTGGACCCTATCAATTTAATAACTCTATTTCGATGGTGTAACATAGAACTAACCAAACATAATAAAGTTTAACATAATCTCTAATAGGGGAATACATGGTAAAGAATGGATCTTACAATATCACATGAACATTAAATAACCCTAATCCGTCATAGTAGTAGGGAAATATGTACATGCTTTAACATAAAGACATTATTACCCGTAAATTGGTGCAAGTGTCGAGACTTTCTACCATTAATTCCTTCGCACATAAATACACATAGTATACCTTAATACATTACATATAATGTATATATATAATTTTAATCATAAATGAAAGCCATTACAATACATATGGACAATACTTGTGTTTACCTTGATCAATTATAACTCATGTATATGTGCAATATGCATCATGCCATTATAGCATGTTATAGTAATCAAATTACTGAAATTTATTATGGATCACATGTATATTTTCATAGAATCATATATAATCATAACACCAATAGAATATCATATGAATCAAATAGACAATCACATGGGAAACCTATCAATCAGTGCATAAAAATGATAAAAGTCAATTTGACATGCAAGGCATTAAGAGTAGTGTTATAAATGTAGTTTTATGTAGAAAAATTTCATAAATTTATAATAATGTAAATTACCCCCAAAATAATGTGACACTACCACTGAAATACTAATCCAACGAATTTATTCATCCATTAGTGGTTTATTTATCCTATTCCAATTAACCATTCCATTAATAATGCATAAAATCTTAAACATGATTACCTTTGAAATAATCTAGACTTAACACCACACATCCCTGACCAAAGACAATACCAATCATGTATTAACACCTACCCAAAAATTCATCCCATCCTCAAAATCACAACCATACAACTTCATGACTCACTTCACTAAGACTTTCCTAACTTCTTATCCACTAAATCTTCACTAAAAAACTCAAAAATTATAGTAATTCATCCTTAGGGTGGTCAAAACAAGTAGGTCGAAGGCCACTCTCAAGAGGTTAATAAAAAAATAAATAATCTCATGTAACTACTATAACCAGTGAGAAAGAAAACTAACCTTATATTAATGAAGGGAACTAACACTCAAATCATACCTATATCTCAATTTAATCCCAATATGACAAATATTAATGTTAGGAAAAACCTACACAACCTATGAAACATTATCAACCCCACACAAACTTAATATTCATCCCTTCTCAAATTAGTCACAAAAATCAATATTATTTCCAAATTTACCCCTTATAAACATCCATTATTGTGTTTCTTGATATCCAATTAAGTTATTTTCCAAATTTACATGCCATAATTGTATTTGTCTCATATATCATTTATGTATATTATTCATCATCGTATTACAATCACAAATCGACTTCTTATACATATGATTCATTATAATTACTTCATTTTTTTCATAATATATCATATGCGATACAAAATTTATAAAAGTAATAAAATAAGAATGAAATTCCTCTTTTCATATTCATCATTAGTATTTCATATTACATTTCAAAATTTCATTCTTGTTATAATATCCCATTAAACATTGATTGTAATATTTTAAGAATCTATATTTCTATGAATATCAATGTATAATGAACTTTTATTAATATAGAAATTAAAAGTAAAGTAATGTAGAAGTCCAAGGAAGGGAACTATAATTGAGCATAGCAAATCCATGAAATGTGAAAATAAGATGAAAAAATAACCCCTCATCACAGACCAAACCTTCATACTAGGTTTCAAGGGAAGCGTAGGATAAGGTAAATTTATAACATTAATTTAACCCCTTCCTCAAAAAAAACATCACCATCATGACCTAGGGGAGGGTATGAACGTAGCATGTTTAGATGAATCATGGTAATTGGTAGATTGTCAATAGTTGACATGTTATTGGAATCATGGATCATGAGATTCATTAGGAGAATTTTAATCAAATAGAATAATAGTAAATATAATATTTCTTTTTGAAGGGATAAAATTAAAAGCCATTATCTTCCATGTATTCAAAGAGGCTATCAATCAAAGGGTCAAAGGGTCAATAAGGCTAAAGGGATCGCACAACATATCATGAAGAATAAATTTTAAAAGATAAGAGAATTGAATAAAAATCCCCTTAATTAATCCAATCCATTCTACATCGAAAGACATTATGGAGGGATCCAATGAATCAAAAATAATATTCCTTGGACATATGACATTGCATTATTCAACAACCCATAAAACATATTACACCATAGCGAAGAAAAAATAATACTATCATAATCCATATAAGAAAAATTATGTTGAATAATGTAAAAGATATGGAAAGTAAACCTCATATAAAATAAGGATCAATTCCATGTATTGAGAAGTATATATACCTCAATAGGATCAAAAAGTACATTAAATACAGGCCTTACAACCATGTCTTGAGATAAAATAACATGGTTAAATGAATAATAATGGTAAATCCTTATTTATATGGAAACTCAGAAGACCTCTACCATAGCGTGCAGACAATCAAAATAGTACGAATTGTCTTTGTCAAAGAAAGACCAAAATCATTGATCTCCAAAATATTCAACCACATTCATCAATGGCCATTTAGAAAGCTGAAAAATAGGAATGACTTTCACTGTAGCCTCCCTTAGAGACCCACTATGGTGGTGGGTAATTCTGGTTGTTTTTTCAAAGATCCATGGATCATACCACAATGAGGTGTAACATTGCAAACTGATTCCAAAACGCCATCACAAGCTTTACCTCACCAATATATAGAACAACAATTCCCACTAACATAAAATTATTGACCTTCCCATTTCAAATTTGGAAATTTTCAAAGCACCATTCCCATGATATTCCACAATGACATGGTGATATTCAAATAATTTGACCAAATAATTCCAAACTCTTCATGATGACCCAACCTTTACAACATGAATGAAAACCCGCCATATGTTTTATAGGGAAATACCCCAAGAAATAATACCCTTAAAAACATGCATTTAAAACACTGAGTTCACCATCCTCTAAAATGATAAGATCTCATGGATACAAAACCAAAACAGTCTCCACCAAATCCTAAAACTTGAGAATTTTAGACCCCAATGATCAAAACATATACTCCACACATATAGAACACCTACAATGATTGAAAAATTAAAAAATAAGGGTATATGAAATTTGAGTCCCTTACACGTCTTGTATTAATTTCAAACAATATAAATATTCAATATTTTTAAGAATAATTATAATTTTATATAATTGTTATTTCACTTTATTTTCCATGTTATTTCTTACCAAAAATATTTTCGCTCCAAGATGAAGTGAAATCCATGTATAATGGTCTCTCTTTTTGTATGTCTCAGAACAAAAATCTATTTGAAGTGGAAAATTATGTTTCCATGCTAGCCAAAATTGTCATAATCTATACACCTAGTCCCTTTTACATTGAATAAAGTATTAGATAGTGTACGAATATGATTGATCTGAAAGACGTGATATGAAACACCCAGATATAAGGAAATATGTTTGCATATTACTTATCCTGGATAGGTGGGAAAGAGGTTTATATCATCATCTACTCTACAACGGGTTCCCTCCTTAGGGATTTATTTGAAGTAATCTACATAGAGGCCCTTGATATCCGGCATTTTAGACCCCATGATTGATTTATGGGTGTGTGCACACTCCTTGTTTCCCCCCTTTTCCTATCCTTAATAAAAAATTATAATTGAGTGTATTTACTTCATTACCCTTCATATTTATTTTTATTTATTTTGAGAATGACTTTTTATAACTATTTTATTGATTTTTGTTTCCCTAAAAATGTTAAAAATGATAAAAATGGTATTTCTTCCAATTTACGTACATTTTGTATCTTCCACACCACATTTTGTCCACTTTAACTTATAAATGTATTTTTAATGTTCCATTAATTGGATGTTTACTTATAATATAGTCTTTTAAAATCCATATTTTAGTATTTTTAATTTATATTAATGTTTACAGATTTCATTGTCTTTCTGAAAATAAATCATTAAGAAATTTTCATTGAAATTTTGAAATATTTTTTCTCTCATCCTCTAAAAGATCAATAATCTTTGGAAATATGATTCAGGTATATAATAATGAAATTTTTAATCATAAGAGAGAGAGAATATTTTTTTCATTTATATATATACTAATGACTACCATGATCTAGGAAGGGAATCTATCAATCCATGGATTTTTATGTGGGTGAAACACAAAAAGTTAAAACCCTAAAAATAGTGATTTTAATTCACATATGTATAGACACCACCAGTTGATAAGTTCTAATTCACTGAGGACTCGATCAATGATGGACTAACTCTTCGTACACACTAGGGAAGATAGACTGATACAACATCATCCAAAAGAAAAATTAAAAAATGAGAGATGGTGGAAAGTCATTGGGAAGGGTGAATATACACCATTGGTGTTCTTCATGGAAATTAATGGATAATAAAGAGAAATTTCAAGTTGGTCCAAAATGTCCACAATGTTAAAGATGATCTTTATTCCCTAAGAGCGGTGGTCGTGACTGCAGATGAAGTCATAGCTATATTTGTTAACATTTTCCATGATGAAAGAATTCTAGTCAAATCACAAATCTAATGAAGAATATACATTGAATTTATCTTGTGTTGAAATTGGAAATAACATCCATGGAAATTTCCTACCACTTTCCTAAATATATGATTAATCGTAGGAGGAGTAGAGTCCTTCTCAGTGTCGGTAATCCACAATTTGTTTGATCATTCATTATTGGAAATAGAGATAGTGAGATGAAATTGAATGGAGATTCATTATTATCTCTTAAATCTCAAATCAATGACCCAATGAAGGGATTGTATATACAATGATCACATTAATCTCCCAAATATCAAATCAACAACCCAATTATGGGATAAGATATTTAACGGTCACTTTAATTAAAAAAAATATAAAAAGGGTCCCCTAAAATTTGAAAAGATTTTCAAAGATCACATTAAAGAGAGTATGGATCTGTTGTGGCCGTAAAAAGATGATTAGTGGAGCACTGAATCTTTCACTCTTAATATTTCCTCTATTTCACTAATTTTTTAAAGGGTTTCGTTTTATATTTGGTAATGGATTTTATTCTCTTTCTATAAAGAAAATTCTAGATGAAGAAAAATACCAATGGGTGATTCACCCAGTCTCCTGCGATCATTATGGAAACCTCCTCACAATTCTATTGTGGTGAATATCATATTATGAAGTATCCTCCATATCATATTCATTAATTAATGGTATTTTATATTTCTAATATCAATCCTTTCTTTTTTGACCCATTTAAAAAATGATGTTGGAGTCCTTCTCCCAGTACATGTAAAAAGAAACCATTAAGTTTATGCCATTTTCAGTCTCCTAGAATAAATAATTCTTCTAAGCTCACATTAGGCAACTCGTGCCATGGTGTAAGGTAGCACTGTAATCTAAAAATATGAATCCAAAGGAAACATGTTCCTTTAACCCTGCGGAAATCAATGTATTCTCTCTGGATCCTCCATGACATGGAATAAGTTATTCCCTATTGGAAGACAATCCCAATGATCTTGGATTCCCAACCATCACAGACGATGATTTTAATCAATGTAGGAAGGCAATTGATTCGACGATTCATAGCGTAGAAAGGGAACTTCCTTGACCGATGAATCTAAATTACATAATTTCTAGTGGCTTAGTTGGAACATCACTAAGTCTCATGTAGGAATGGAAGTTAGGTGTATCCTTAGGTTCTGTGATCATGTCTATAACTATATCTTGTACTATGCATACCATTTAGGTATTTCTGCCGCACATTCTTAGCCTGCAATTTATCCACATGAAGCATTATCTTAATGGAATCACATTGGCCAACTGCTGGAACCCATGAATAAGATATTGAAGAAAACTATCATACAAGAAAACATGTTGTAATTTTTACTTCTACAACTGAGTGATCTAAAGATCAGTGACTTCGATATGATTTTTATAACTATTTATATATTATGTTGTGATTATCTGTGTTGCAGCCATGTTATAGCTTCTGGGCCATGTTGAGGGTTGTCTAATGTTTCCCCTAGCCTGTTTAACCCCATTAGATTCATGACTAACGAGAGAGTGACCAAGAAAATAGTGGAAAACAATACTCCCACTTCTCCGTCTATATATTTTTTAAACTACCCTTTTTTCTATTTGATGTCAATTAAGAAGGTTCTCATTGTAATGAATTTCATTGCCAAAATGGAGGATAAATAACTGACGGGAAATTCTTCCTCTCTCCTTTGATCATTCTCACAATATAATGGTAACGATCAAGCGATGATTATTATATTTTGAATCATTCTCCATGTTTCTTCTTATTTCATTAATCATCTTAAATTTTCAAAATGAATTTTTATAACCCCTTTAGTTGTATCGTCTTCTATTTCTATGATGAAGGGTCATTCAATTAGTACCATAAGGGAATCAGTCTCCTTCAGGTGGTTCATCACCAAACCCATGGCCTATGGGATGGGGTTGTCCTTCTTCCACAATGCCTACTTGGAGGAGTCGATGAGAATTTCCATGCCCGGCTCTGCCACATTGAAGAAAGCATATTTCAAATTTATCTTTCAGTAACTCTCATAACAACACAAGGAGATGCTGTAATAGGAGAGCTATGTTGCTGCCAATCAACCTCCAATGGACATAGAAACCTCAAACCCTATGAAATCCATAGAATTCTCCTCAGATCCTCTACGACATGGCATAGAAGATGCCTTGTAGGAACTCAAACCAGAACCTCTGGGATACCTAACTATCAATGACAATGATTCTGATCAAAGTGGGAAGACAATTGATTCAACTAGTTTCTACATAGAAATTTCACTTCTTTGCCTGAATACTCCAAATTTCATAATTTCAAGTGGGTCAGCTGGAGATTTAGAAAGTCTCAAGAAGGCAGAAATGGTTGGAGTCTTCCCATGATCTATGACAATGTCTCCAACAATATCCAATACAACGTGTGCCATTTGAGTACCTTAGGCTCCCCTTCTTAGCATGAAATTTATCTTGATGAAGCATTGATTGACTTGAATCACTATAGCTACCCACAAGAACCCATGAATCAGCTATCAAAGTGCACTATCATACATGAAAACAAGTGGTAGTAGTTTTTTTCTGAAATTGAGTGATCAATTGATCAGTGTATTCCATTTGATTTCCAGAACTCTTCACATATTGTGTGTAAATTTCTATGTTGTAGCAAGGATGGAGCTTCTAGGCCATGCGGGACGAGATCCTGTGCTACGCCCATGATGTTCAACCCCTTCAGAATTATGACTAAAGGGATTAAATCCAATTAAAAATAGGAATCAAATCCACTTTCACTTCATGGTTTTTGTATTTTTCCAACCACAAATTTGTCATTTTGATTTCAATTAATTAGATTTTCTTGAAAATCTATTCTTTGAGAAGTTATAGGGGATAACCAAAATGGAAGTACAGACACATCGTCCTTAACAAAACCCAAAGGATCATTTCTTATAACCGCTTATGGTTTCTTTATGATGTTTTCATTTTATAAGAAACAATTACTAAAAACTTTCTATTTCTCTATTTTTTCTAAAACCATTACTCAAATTATTTTCAACCGCGTGGTTTGTATTTGACTTTTATCATTCATATATTATAGGAGAAGGCCAGATGTGATGCATATAAACTGCGCCTACCACCAACACCAGATGTTGGTTCCTTGTAACCTTATTATCATGTTTTCTTTGATATGTTTTATATTTTAAATTAATCATACCTTTGAAATTTAGGCTAAATTGGATGATAGATTGAAAAATCTTCACCACTATTTTTGATTCAAAGTTAAACAAGAATCAGATCATAACAAACAAATTCACCCACAAACTAATCAAATGAATAAGGTCCCCCGTGAGTTGTCTCTAAATTTATCATACTTACCAAATAATTATCTTATAAATTTTATGTTATCAATTTCAGCATAATGTATTTATTCACTATGTGTTTTTTATAGTGTGTGGGTATATATGAGTCACAAAAATTAGGAATCAAATTCATTCCATATATTCCTTCTGAAAAAGAAGATGTCTCATATAATCATACTTAAGGATCTAATATCCCACCAGAAGAAAGCATAGGATATTGGAGTTCATTTCTACTTTATGTTATTGGTTGGGGCATGTTAATGGATAAAACAAATAGAACCCTATCCAGTGGTTGGTTTTTTTAACTTCATAAATATATTTCATTGGACAATTTTGAGCATCTGTATAGCTAAAATTACATACTCTTAATCAGGTTCGGGATTTATAAAAGATAACATTCATTTTAATTTCAAATTTGAAGTCTCATTCATAGATTTTACACTATAATAAACTACTTTCATCTTATGTAAAAAACATTATAAATTGGTTCATCCCAAAAAAATAATAAGCGATGTCAACAATGAGAATTTATCAATAATTTTGGCATATACATTAAATTATTATCAAGTATAAATGATTTTTTATAGAATAAAATAAACTAATATCTTACAATACAATTAAATGTGGATCGTGTTATAATATAATGATTTTACCGAGACGCCTTACCTTAGATTTTCATGTGTGATCACACTCTTTATAAATGTTAATATAATTTTTATCTTCAAAATAAAACAGTCATATTAATAACCAAATAAAATTTAATCATGTAAATTAATCTTTATATAAAATAAAATAATTCAGTAATACATCTTAACATATCATATTTTTATCCTTATTATATGAAAATTCCGCTATGAATCTAACAAATTATGGGTCCATGTTTTTTAATTGAAAATGGTATTGGTGAAGTTCGTCTTGATTCTATTGTTATATAATTATTTAATGTCATTAAGTCAATTTCATTATTTTGTGATACAGTTATTTAATTTTTAACCTATGTATCCAGTTTTTATATTACATTTCATGTGTCATGTGTCATATATTTACATAAATTTAATTATTAATTTAATTAATCTTGATTTGAAAACAATACAACAATTTGATACAATCAAGTAAGAATATAATTAAGTTTTTTAAATAATATTATCAATTTATGAAATTTTTTACTTAATGTAGAGTAGTGACTTGGTCAACGGATATTATGTTTTCATTATTCATATTTGGGTCCAACAATGAAATAATTTAAATTATAATTATATAAATCCAAGTTACTGTTTTTATTTTTTAAAATTTTCACATTTAAATATATTTTTTGTATTAAAAAAATATATATAGTGGGAATGAAATAATTGTAAATTTTTCTTAAATAGGAATGATTTGAAAATTTTATATCACTTATGGAATCATTTTATTATGATAAACTATTAAATTTGGGACTTGGAGATATAGATACAATAATGAAATTCTAGACAAACAATGTTAGTGGATGAAGAACACCATTTATGAAAAATGATAATAAATGTTAGTAGTTAGTTTTTTCAATTACGGTGAAAATTGGGCACCCTAATATTGATCCAATAAAACATTGTGACTTGTTAAATCATGTTAACTACAAATATATATATGATCAAAACCATGTTGTTGAGAAACAACATCCAAATAAAATCTAATTTGGCATTCCAATAGTTTTTTGTAATTAAAAAAATTACTAATGGGAAGAATAAAATTCTTGATCTTCAAAATCTATTAAAAATTACTATGATTTTTTTGGAAAAGTGTTGATTAGAATATATGTTAAAAAATATATTTGTGAAGTTAGGATCAGAAATAATTTCACCTTCGATATACTGATTATCTCGAGATCAAAAATAATGTGAATATGTCCGGAATTACTCAGAACACCAGATGTAAGGTTGAAAACCCCCCCAATTGAAAGAGTTATAATACCATAGGCAAATTGGAGGATTTCACTACGGTAAAATTAAATAAAAATTTCCCTCTCAATAACAAGGAGAAAGAACTCCAGAAATTGTCTCTTGAAAATATGGATAAGTGCCTCAGAAAATACTTCACTAAAATAATGAAGATGAGTTTCTTGAGATTCTGATGATGACAACTATTGGAAGAGATCCCCTTTTCTAGCCTGCCATCACCCTCCATTGGTCTGCCTTCAATTAAATGTCTTTTACCAAATTCATTGGATGAATAATTATAGGTTTTCAACCTCTTTGATTGAAATGAATGAAATGACCATTATTATTACTTTCTCTCTTCCTAATGTCTTCAAACATATCACTCACATAGATATTTGATTATGTTTCAATCACATATCGACACATTTTTCTATATTCCAAACCTGCTGCTCATGGCTATGTAAGTCCGCTTGAGGATATACACCTTCTTGAACCTATTAGAACCAATTTCTTTCATTAGGAAATTGTATAGACTTTATTTGGGTGAGTTTTCGTTAGTTCCACACTTCCTTCCTCTACCACATCTCAAAAAAATGATAATTTACACCAATTGTTTTGGGAATAAATCCCTCAAGGTAACGATGAATCATTTTTGGGTTGAGTATGTTTGTTGACAAAGAAGGTTTCCATGGTGAATTGTCAGGTTCCAGAGATGTTGTTGACAATCCATGTTTCCCAAGAACCATGACAAAGGAACATATGATTTGGAGGTGTTACAAAAGAACAGATACAATGTATTCGACATTTTCCAGTGTTTTCCAAATTTTTGGGGTCCAAAATATGGATTTTGGTGAGCATCAGAAAAAGTGGATATCCTTGGAGATATCACCAAAATATGGAAAAGTCATGAATTTCGTGAAGATAGGATTCATGATTTGGAATTCTCGAAGACTAGATGAATGTTTATGGTGATGCTTCGTAATTATGTCAAGATTCACGAACAACCGAGGTTGAATCACATCTTAGAAGGGCTTTGTGAGGGAGCTTCGTGGCATAGGTGTGAAGGGATTTAAGATGATGTTCCATGATTTCGTTAAGTTCAGTGATGGGAAAATTTTTGTGGTGCATCACGATTTTGAGAGAATTTCGGTTGGAACATCAGAGCTTCACGATTTGTGATGACATGGCATTGAATTCATGTGGAATGATCGAGGGTCGGTGGAATCACCTATAAATAGA
The DNA here is from genome assembly GCA_963277665.1 of Viscum album. Lineage (NCBI taxonomy): Eukaryota > Viridiplantae > Streptophyta > Magnoliopsida > Santalales > Viscaceae > Viscum > Viscum album. The sequence continues at coordinate 1,366,660,120 of OY728162.1, read as the reverse complement.
CCTCAACCTTATCGAGATAAGTAGAGAGAATTTTCAGAGAAAATATTTTTCTCTCAGTTCACGAAGGTAGTTCGCGAACGCAGAGTTCATTGAGAAAGAAGAGATTTACGGTGGCTAATCTAGCTCTGCGAAAGTTGTGAGCTCCACATTGGCTCAATGAGCTTTATGAGGGAATTCACTCTGCGATTACTTCAACTTCGTGAGAGTGCTTCACGAATAGGTAGGAGCTTCACGAAGGCTTGTTTGAGTTTCGCAAAATTTGGAGTCTCGTGAAGTAGGGTTCTTTGCAATAGGTTTTCCAAATGAATTTTCCAGTGCTCATGGGAAAAAGGGGTATTCATGATTGTATGAACTTTGGACTTCAATAGATCATCTACAAATAGTGTAGGATGAATTCATTAGTGGTAATGAAGAGACCTAGAGGTATATAAACTATGAGTGGATATTCTGAAGAAGTAGTGAGCTCACTTCTGTTGAGAGAGTAGTGAGTTCTCAAATTGTGAGTGGTTGTAAAACTGGAGGGATAGTGATTCCACTTCGAACATGTAACAGTAGTGCGCTTATAGTGGAATTGGTACATCCGCACACTGCCGATGTTTTCTCCTTGGACGTAGCCAAGTGCTGGTGAACCAAGTAAAAATTGTTGTATCCTATGAATGCTTTATGTTTTATTCATACTCTACATTGAGAAGGAGAGAGAAGATGTTTTTTCCTAACAACAAAACATCATCAAAAGGGACAATTGTTTTAATCTGTCATACCCTTATTCACCCCCTCCCCCCTTTCAAGGTATCTAGCCTAGTGTATATAACATATGTTTTTTATCATGGAATGAAAAGATGGATTCCTTGAAATGTAAAATGCATTACAATAATCCCAAAACAATGAAATATGATATTATTTTTTCCTGACCTCCTCCAACAACATTCTCATTAAAATTTCATCTTTGTTGGCCGGTGTAGCTTCCATGTACTCTACCACTTTCTTGAATAATTCCCCAAGAGACTATAACATTGAAATCCATCTCACAGCTTCTCCTGTAAGAGTAATCTCATAACCAGTAGTGGATTTTTACCTATTAGAATCACCTAAAAAATCCGAATAAACATATCCATTGATTTTGAAATCTGATCCTCTAAATCTTAATTCAACATTTGAGGTTTCCTTGATTTATCATAGGATCCACTTCACCATGATCCAATGATCCCATCCTATATTTACCTTGTACCGACTAACTTCCCTCACTACATACACAATGCCATGTCTAATACAAACCATAGAGAACATTTGACTCACCACTATTGGCGCATATGGAAATCGAGATATTTTCATTCTTTCTTCTTCACATGTAAATTAAAAAACAATACACAACAAGATTTTAAAGTTGGTACTTTCATCCAAATTCCACGAGGGAATGACATCATCATATTCATTCAATGAGGGGAAACATAATGGTTAAAAGAATTCCCATCTCTCAGAACTATAAATAGATTACCTGTAGTTTTTTCATAACACCATTCACTCATCGAATCCTCTAGATCTATCCTTCCATTATTCTCCCTTACGTGTCTTGACCTCTACTTTAGGATCTGGTGCCTTCAGCTCTTGGTATGATCCCATGTTGCCTTTCATGGATGGGGTGACACCTCCTCTTGGATAGGACAAGTCTTACACTCATCATTCATACTCAACAAATGTCACTACATCCAATTATATAAGCACCAAGTCCATATCTCCAATTAATGTAGCTAAATTTTATTTTTTCATTATTTAATATTGATAATTATGTCTCCATTACTATTGGGATAAATTCTTCTATTAGTGTAAAGATAAATCCCTCTATTAATGATTTTTTCTCCCATTAAAAATGGGTTTCATTCATGTCATTTGTGTCTTGATAATCTTCTTTGTGGGTTGAGTCCAAAAATCTCCCACTCGAAAACTATTCTAATACACTAACCAATGTCGAAACCATTGCATCTTACATTCATTGTTCCTTTATAGTGCATGAATGCTTCTCCACAACATGTTTCTATAATTGTTCAGGTTCCCACTGAAGTAGTTCATCCTCCTTCTTCTAGAACTATAGTATAATTATTCCCCATTATTTGTGAAACTCATTTAAATTATTCTATAAAAAAATCAAATAATGAAATCACGAATAAGTTTCCATCCCTTTCTCAATGCGAGTATTTCATTTGATATCATAAAATTTTCCCATGAACGAAATGTTAATCTAGAGGACCTCCACATGGTGTAGTGATTGGATGGTTCGAATAATTTCATCTTGCATATTCAGTTTGATGGTTCCACTCAAATGATATTCAATGTATGATCATTCCCCTTGTACACAAGTCATTCTAGGACAGTATCATATTGATCAAACCCATATCATCGATATGTCATGTTCCATGTAGCTCCTGAATCTATAATACAGGTATAAAATATCATTTTTTTGAAATGTGGTGGAGGAAGGTAGTGTGGACATGAAGAAAATTCATAGTTAAGAAAACATGGAAGATTTCCTCATGAAGGTGCATTGTTTTGATAAGTTCAGATAGTGTAGATCATCGATCATCCTTAGAGAGACATGAGAAGTAGTTTTGGAATATAGAATGGATGTGAGGAAATGTCATATAAACGTAATCAAATATCAAGTGGGAGATATTTCTTAAGATTTTATGGAGATATAAAATAATAATGATGGTTACCACATTCACTCACGACTATGTCTCCATTTATAGATGTACTCGCCACATTTCATTGAGATTTATTCTCACCACCCTTATTATTCCAAAATTCATACTGACATGCCACCTCTTGTCACAGTTATAATTTTCGACAATATCCTTAATTCTCCTTGATTGAGACCTTCCATGATTTTAGCTCCCATTGGAACCATGCTTCATCATTCTTCATCATTCCACTGACAGAGCTTCCACTTGGTGTGAAGTTGTCTGTCTGTCTTCCTTATTATCATATCTACTTTCTTCTTCAAGAACCATATATGAAATATATTTGAAGTGAAACACATAAATTGGGATATTATTGGTGAGGTTGATGATATGTTGTTCACCTGAATTTGGAAAACATTGGAGCATAATCTCAGCATGTTTAGTGTCCAAAATTTTATAGGCCAATTTCATAAGATGAAAAAAAGGGTATTGAGGTTGTTTATGTGGTCGATCAATGATGATGATTCCACCAAAAAAGTACTGTATAATTTTTTCTTCAATAAAATTTTGTTGTGGAGTGAATTTAAGTTGGACACCTTTTTCAGAGTATCCCAAATTTCCTATTTCATCTTTTTCTCTATAATGAAGTACATGATCTCATCAGCCAAAGCCAAATGGATGTAGGCAACAGAATTCACATACATAACATTCCATTTCTCCTACATTAGACCCTCTAGTTTCTCTCCAATTTCATTTCTGTAATTATATTTCAGCAGCACCACTTGCATCTTCATTTTACACAATGAAAAATTATTTAAATTAAAATGTCGATCTTGAATATTATCATAATTAGGGCACATAATTAGTTTATAATTTCCTTGGTCCAAGAAAATTTTCCCTCTGATACCACTTTTTAGGATAATAAATTATTGACCCTCCGATATAACAATAATGTAGTGATAAAAATACAGTGAAAAAGAGAAAAATTAAAATTAACAACAGATGCAACATTAAAAACATCCAAATGAAAGAGGTAAAAACCCACAAGAAAATATAAGGATTTCACAATGGTAAAATGCGGGTTAAAAAACTTTCTCAATTACAATAAGAAAACACAAAAGAAATTATCTCTTGAAAATATGGATAAAAAGCTCACAAAATACTACACTCAAATGACGAAGATGTGTTGTTTGATAATTTAATGATGAAAGCTATTAGAGAACTTCGTATTTAATAGCATGCCTTCACCATAATTTGGTTTCCCATAAATTAAATGTCTTTTACTAATTTCAATCGGGAAATAATGGTAGTTTGTCATCCTCTTTGAATAAAATAAATTCATTGACCATCATTATTATTTTCTATCTCAATAACATCTTCTAATACATGAGAAACATATAATTAGTCGTGAATTCTACGTATTGATATTTTAAAAAATGAACATCGAAAAAAGAATGACATAAAAAAAATTATAATAATGTTTTTTAATTTATTATTGGATTTCAACATGCATGCTGTAACACCCCAAGCTTCCTTGGTATGTATCCTTTCGAATAATGCAATGGCGTGCATTGTACGCAACTTCGAGATTTTAACACACCATAACAAATCAAACTAGCCGTTATGAATAGTAATACCTACTTTTTGAAATTTTATAAATTCTATCTCTCAAAATGGACTTCATTTTTGGATTCGGAATATCGAAATTAGCCTAAGGTGAAATTTTGGTACTTTTCGGATAACTTTAATATTTTGATGAATAGTGAAAATTACTAAATTTTAATTAAAAACAACTTTTTTAATCAAAATAATTAATAGTGATAAATTATGAATTTGAGTGGTTTTAAATTATATTTAGAATATATTTTTACAATTTAATATAATTATGGTCATTGGACATAATTTTACAATTGAACCGAACATAAACAAGTGTCAATCTTTTGATAGTTATTATCTCTTAAAAACACGCTTTTTGTTTTGACAGCGGGAATTAATTTTAAATTAATTTCTGCCACTTCTGTATTTTGAATTTTGAAAAATGGATTCCATATTTTTAATCAGGATGTTCAAATTGTGTAAATATGTAACTTTTATTTTTAAACATTTTGGATAATTACTCCGGTAAATATTTTATTTATCATGGTTAAAGGGTAAATCCGGTAAACAAGGGTTAAAATATAATATTATAATAATACTAAATTACCCTAAAACGTGTCTTAACCCTATTGGATGATACATGGTCGACCATGGGCATCTTTGGGTCGATTTTGGGACCCCATGGATCCACTTGTAAGTGATAATGACACTTTATTTTAATTAAGATAAAATAAATACAAAAATGACACAAGCATTATCTTTTAGCAAACAAATTTTTACATAGGGTTATATATGTTGGATTTTAGATTATAAATATTCATTATAAAGATAAAACTATTTCCTACATAATGATAGTTTATTTATAATTTTTAGACATTAAATAATATATTTTAGGTTTGACACAATGATGATGCAGTAATTACTATAATAGTGAAAAATTAAAATAATTGATATTATAAATACACAAATAAATATAATATGAAACGTTTAATGAATTAAAATAATTTTCTAGGATAATATGACATATTAGGATTGATTTAATTGACTTTTTTCGAAGTAATCAATCTGTTATGAGTTTCACAAAAATCAACTATTGAATAGTGTCAAAATTTACATAAAAGAGTTCTTAAAACAAATATTATATTATTAATTGATATTAAATTCCTAAAAATCTATGTTTCGGCCAAGAGACTTATATAATGATAGGTTAATCATTAATGAACCACTTGGGGGTATCTTGGATGTATATAGTATGTTTATTAACCATATTATATAAAAATACAAAGAGATATTGTAAAAGTGAAACTAAATAACTTAGAGTTAATACTTAAAGATAAGGTTAATATAAGTACCCAAACCTGACTAAATTCTATTGGATGAGTTATTTTTGACCCATACCCACATTAACCTTTGAATAGTCAAGTTTTGAGCCATTAGAAACCGAATATGAATTTATTATAAATTAATATTTCTAGCTTTTCCAAAGGTGCCCCTCACCCCTCTTATAAAAGGGCACTCCTCCTTCTCATTTCTTCACACCTACAAAGCCTTTTGGTTCGGCCAAACTCTTCCCCAATACTCTCCCAAATTCTCTCACTACAACCTAGGGGCCTTAGTTTGATCAGAAAGCCAACCTAAGGATCCCTTTTGATCAAATCAAAAGGAAGAACCCGAAGAAGAGGTAATGTTTTCACCACCCCTTTTCATGTTCCTTTCTTCTTCCACTTCTTCTTTCTTTTTTCCTACCATTATAAAATAATAACTCCAGTATCTCACATATACTGTGATTATAAATATGGTACAACCATATTCAGTATTCTATCCACCCTTTGAATAACATGTCACCATACGTGCGTACGTACGGCTTACCGTCTCCACGTCGTGGTGTAATTGTTATTCAATATAATATTATTTGGATGGGTATAATAATGATGTTTAACTCATGTAAATAATAAATATAACATGTTAATAATTATGTATATATGATATACCATCCATTTATATATTATTTTAATATCAAAATGATGATATTGTCGCTCGTGCGTACGTACGGACTACCGTCTCCACGAATGCGATGAGATTCATTCTCCATCGTATCCATTCAAGTATAATTATCATTTGATTATTTAAAAATAGTATCTAAGGACTTGATATCATTCTGGATATGAATAATATACATCCCATTAATAACGAATATGCCTCACATAACAAAGAATATAAAGTAAAATGAACCCGTTAACACCCGAAATGACGATAATTCTAAGATATTATTAACAAATCAATGTTAAAAGATCATATATGATATCATATTAAAGTAAATGATTCTTGTATTATTCAATAACAATTATTTCACCATTATACAGGAGGTAAACCTACCATCGACCAAGGAAAAAGTACAAGGGATTTTCTTATCTCACTTTCAATTCCGTGAGATTTCCATTGTTCGCCACTAAATTATTGAAAGTGGTGTATTGTGTACAGCCATTTGATATATATTATCATGATTCTCTTTATATTCATGTTATTTTGTAAATAATTTGGTGGTTATTAACGTTTGTCCATACGACTCAGTTGATTAACGTGGTAAGGGGTTTCTTAACTCACTCTTAATTTCGTGAGAATTCCATTGTTCACCACTTAATTATTACATGTGGTGTATGTGTACTGCCCATGATTGTATTCATTGTGTAATATACTTTATTTTATGGGTATTTACATCATCATGGTATGATATTTCGTTCATGGATTTTTGTTTCGTAAGTTACCTAATCGATATGGGAATTTGAGATTTCAATTTCCACTCTTTTGGCTTTAGGCATATTTCATTGATTATACTACCCCAAGATTATGTGTGGAATCACTATTCATTTGATTATGTCCTAATTTCCACTCCCCTTCCTGTGGATATACTTTTGATACACATAATCACACCATTGAAAATTCTCAAGTCATTGATATGAATTTGATAAGAGTAATTTTAACTCTTTCACCATTTGTTGAGTTAAACAACCAATTCGTTGGTGTTGTTTTTACAAGAATATGTGTGAATATCCTTTGATTGTTTTACACTGAATATCCAATCATATTTAGTGTATTTATATTTTTCACACATAATTATGTTGTTGATTTATCCTTAACCTAAGGATATGGCCTTTATGAGAGATTTCATCTCAACTTACATTCCATTGAGACTTATTTGTTGATATACACCAAACCACTTTTATGTGGTGTATATAATGTACATTGACATAGTATATCATGAATTCCCTTTATTCTCATGATATTACAAAGTTTTTATTACCTCAATTATTTGTATTCAAGTGTCTCTCTTTTGGTTAGAATCTCTAACTAAAATACCATTTTTAAATGTTTTAAATACTTATTCATCTAAATCTTTCTCATTAATGTCCATGTTTTAAAAATGGTTTTAAGGATTTATTTATATGGACATTAAAGTTTATAAATTAAAACTCCTTTTAAAAAGTTTCAAAGTGGTATGGGACACTTTAATTCAAAAATCTATTTTTAAATGGTTTCTTGACAAATAGTGTGACTTTTAAATGTTTTCAAGAAAAGGGGGATATTTCTCTCAAATAGTTTTGATGATTATTTTCATATATGTCAACATCCTTCATTATTCATGATTGAGGTTAATGTGATACAATAAAATCTTCCATATTGTATCAAATGAGTTATCTTTGACTGTGGATGTTCTATTTTTATACCATTCAGGGTTTGTGGTTAAAGTATTGACATTTCGTATGCTAGTTTTAATACGAATGTTTATTTTATGCTTAAACCTATTCATATTAGGAATGAATTGGACTTAATAAGTGACGGGTGGAGCCCGTTATAGCTCTTCGATGCATCGGTAGGTCTCATGAGACAAACTAGTGTCTTTGCACAAGGCCTTGGCAAAATCTTATTTGTAATCTTGGCACGAGGCCTTGGCTATGTGGTTATGATAGTCTGGAATTATGTATTCCATCATTATGAAAGTGGTTATTGATATTTCATGTGATCATTCGACTAGTAGAATATCCATGTGAGTAAGTAAATGGCATTATTTCATTTTAACTTTTCCATTTTATGCTGAAGTTCAAGTTTAAAAGGCTTTTGTTTTAGTTATAAATTGCCTTAAGTGTTTATGCTTATTTATGAAAGCTTCTGCTATAATGTTATCCTTACTGAGCATCTGAGCTCACCTCTTTCAATGTTTTATTTTTTCCTAGGATAATGAAGAAGTAATTTATGAATGACCTGCAGGGATAGTATGAGGGGATATGAAGACAAGATGTTTTTTTTATGATGTAATGTAAAATTTATGGATGTATCTAGTTATTCCAAGGCTACTAAGCTAATCTGTCATTCGAGACTTGATCATTCTCGTGATCATGCCAATGTTATGTAATAATTCACCGACTCTAGGTAATTAGGGTCGGGGCGTTACAGTTGGTATCAGAGGAAGTTTAGTACAAACCTTGGTAGCTAGATTTAGATAAACTCTAATTAGAGCACGTAGACCTAAGATGAACTTTGAAGATTAGTATAAAAGAACTTCCTAGAATTTTGGTATTGTAGAGATTTTGTGAGTTTTCCGAGCAATACATCCCTGTCTGGAATCGAGCAGGTAGAGGCGGCTCTAGCATAGATGTACCTAGGGGTAAAACCCGAAAACACCGCTTTGAGCTAGACTCGAACGGGAACTGGTGCACGACAACGGGCCTTGCTGCACTCTTGGTTACGACACTCCCGGGGGATATGCTTAGGATAATTTACATTTTCTTTACAAACCGATTTAAGTAATATATACATAAGATGAGAGTAAATGACCTTGGTTAATCCTAATATGTTTCAAATTGAGAATATGGTGACATTTTAATCTCTAAATGATTACGACTACTATTACTCACACAATGCTTTCTGGTTTTAGTCAATGGCTGGATTCCAAGGAAGTCATAGTGACTTTGAGAATGATGTACAAGGTGGGAACGGTGGTGGCAATGAGCAACAAAATGGAATGGTGATAGGCGTAAAAGATATCGTCTTTATGCCAAATCAGTTTTCCAAAAATATGATCAACAACATATATATTAACCAACTCCCAGACTCAACAAGGAAGAGAAAGGTGATAAATGATAAGAGCTCCAGCAATGGAGACCTTGGAGAAAAGAACCCTCAATCTTCATCATGCAGGAAATGTGGAAAGAGACACCCAGGAAAGTGTCTCAATGGGACAACGAAATGTTTTACGTGCGGGAAGGAAGGACATAAAGTGAAGAATTGCCGAAGAAAAATGAAGAGTACTATGGAAGAAGATAAAAATGGTCCCAAGAGTCCATTTACAGTCATTTTCCGTAAATGTAGGGGACTTGGACATTACCTGAGTGAATGTCCTATTCTATAGAATATTTTCTTGGTCAAAGAAGAAGCTATGTGGAAATAAATGGCTGGAGAAAAATTTAAAAAGTATTAGCACTCCTTGTTGATGGGTTTACTTTGGAATAATTTTCTCTTGTATTTGTAACCCTGCAGTTTGCCATGTGAGAATGATATTTGAGGAAGAATTGTCTCTTCTCTTGTGGATATAGGTATAAATAACCATTTGGTTTTATATGATCATTGGGGTTTGAGAAAATGATAATTTATTATAAATTGGGATGAAAATGAAAAGTATGATATAACATTTGTGGTTTAATTATGTTATTTTGAGGAATTTATCTCATTTTGGTAATATTATAAAATATAGTTTTTGAAAAAGGACAACACGTAGACCGTGTGACAACCCGTCGCGTCGGACAAAGCTGTGGGAATCAAACCCACAACCAAAGTGCGATTGGGATTTATCGCCTACCACTGGACTACGTGAAGTCCCTGGTTAGTGTGACTATTTTTTTGTTAAATGATTTTATTGATCAATAATAAGATGATTTGGGTTCTTATGTCTTATCAAATGAATACCCTTGGTATAGGAAAATGATTTGGTGATTAAGTGATAAATGTTATTTTGGAAGATGTTCGCTTTGTTGGGAACACTATATGCCCATGGAAAATAGAATACAATGGGGTTTCATTTGTAGAGTAATGGTGGATTTTTATCTACGTTTTTATTGTGGATTTATAGTGATTTGGGTTATCTATGGAAATGATTAACCTATAACAGAGAATATGTGATTATGTTAATTAGTTTTAAGTATGTTACTTCAAGAGTATTTGATGTAATTTGGAGATACAACTTAACATGGGAGACTACATAATCAAATTATTCTATGTTTTGGGTTTCAATATTAGTTTGGATTATATTGAAGGATTTTAAGGAAAATTGATTATTGAATGGTATTTATTTTACTTTGGGGTATTGTTGGTTCAAATTTAGAAATTAAGATTAGTGCATATTTATCTCAAGGAATATCCTTTTGGGGGATCATTAGCTCATTCCCTAACCATTTTGGTTTTGATTAATCTTCAAAGACAATGTAAATATATAGTTTATCCTGCATGGATCATGTGATTCTATAGAAGTTTATTCTAGCTCTTCCAGTGTGACCAAGTCTTCTTGAATACTCATCATTTAAAAAAAATTGAGTTAGTGGTGGAAATTTATTAAAGATTGAAACTCTACTTAAAATGTATGTATATCTCATAATGTTCTTAGTCAATATCATAAATGAATTCCTCATCCTTATGTAACGTAACTTAAAAAAATGTTGTCTGTTTACTTTCCTACTAGGAGACTAATGGTCGTTTGTCCCAACACAAGTTTGTGGTTTTCTTATTGTTAACTTTCTCTTGATCATGATTTCTATCCCTCTCCATCAGAACTTGACACTTAGTTTATCATCCATATCCATGTTTTCCTACATGGAATCTTAGTATGGGTTATCTTGGATGACCCTTATACCTCTCTTTCTTTCATTTAAAGTGATAGTTTTATTGACTCTTTTTCCGATGTGGGACTTTCCATTATATTCCAAAGAAAAATTTTAAAAAATTGCGAGGACGCAATTTATTGAAGGAGGGGAGAATGTAACACCCCAAGCTTCCTTGGTATGTATCCTTTCGAATAATGCAATGGCGTGCATTGTACGCAACTTCGAGATTTTAACACACCATAACCAATCAAACTAGCAGTTATGAATAGTAATACCTACTTTTTGAAATTTTATAAATTCTATCTCTCAAAATGGACTTCATTTTTGGATTCAGAATATCGAAATTAGCCTAAGGTGAAATTTTGGTACTTTTCGGATAACTTTAATATTTTGATGAATAGTGAAAATTACTAAATTTTAATTAAAAACAACTTTTTTAATCAAAATAATTAATAGTGATAAATTATTAATTTGAGTGGTTTTAAAGTATATTTAGAATATATTTTTACAATTTAATATAATTTTGGTCATTGAACATTATTTTACAATTGAACCGAACATAAACAAGTGTCAATCTTTTGATAGTTATTATCTCTTAAAAACACGCTTTTTGTTTTGACAGCGGGAATTAATTTTAAATTAATTTCTGCCACTTCTGTGTTTTGAATTTAGAAAAATGGATTCCATATTTGGAATCAGGATGTTCAAATTGTGTAAATAGGTAACTTTTATTTTTAAACATTTTGGATAATTACTCCGGTAAATATTTTATTTACCATGGTTAAAGGGTAAATCCGGTAAACAAGGGTTAACAATTAATATTATAATAATACTAAATTACCCTAAAACGTGTCTTAACACTATTGGTTGATACATGGTCGACCATGGGCATCTTTGGGTCGATTTTGGGACCCCATAGATCCACTTGTAAGTGATAATGACACTTTATTTTAATTAAGATAAAATGAATACAAAAATGACACAAGCATATATCTTTTAGCAAAACAATTGTTACATAGGGTTATATATGTTGGATTTTAAATTATAAATATTCATTAGAAATATAAAACTATTTCCTACATAATGATATTTTATTTATAATTTTTAGACATTAAATAATTTATTTTATTTATGACACAATGATGATGCAGTAATTACTATAATAGTGAAAAATTAAAATAATTGATATTATAAATACTCAAATAAATATAATATGAAACTTTTAATGAATTCAAATAATTTTCTAGGATAATATGACATATTAGGATTGATTTAATTGACTTTTTTCTAAGTAATCAATCTGTTATGAGTTTCACAAAAATCAACTATTGAATAGTGTCAAAATTGACATAAAAGAGTTCTTAAAACAAATATTATATTATTAATTGATATTAAATTCCTAAAAATCTACGGTTCTGCCATGAGACTTATATCATGATAGGTTCATCATTAATGGACCACTTGGGGGTCTCTTGGATGTATATAGTAAGTTTATTAACCATATTATATAAAAATAAAAAGAGACATTGTAAAAGTGAAACTAATTAACTTAGAGTTAATACTTAATGATAAGGTTAATATAAGTACACAAACCTGTCTAAATTCTATTGGATGAGTTTTTTTTGACCCATACCCACCTTAAACTTTGAATAGTCAACTTTGGAGCCATTATAATCCGAATATGTATTTATTATAAATTAATATTTCTAGCTTTTCCAAAGGTTCCCCTCACCCCTCTTATAAAAGGGAACTCCTCCTTCTCATTTATTCACACCTTCAAAGCCTTTTGGTTCGGCCAAACTCTGCCCAAATACTCTCCCAACATCTCTCACTACAACTTAGGGGCCTTAGTTTGATCAGAAAGCCAACCTAAGGAGCCATTTTGATCAAATCAAAAGGAAGAACCCGAAAAAGAGGTAATGTTTTCACCACCCCTTTTCAAGTTCCTTTCTTCTTCCACTTCTTCTTTCTTTGTTCTTACCATTCTAAAATAATAACTCCAGTATCTCACATATACTGTGATTATAAATATGGTACAACCATATTCAGTATTCTATCCACCCTTTGAATAACATGTCACCATACGTGCGTACGTACAGCTTACCGTCTCCACGTCGTGGTGTAATTGTTATTCAATATAATATTATTTGGATGGGTATAATAATGATGTTTAACTCAGGTAAATAATAAATATAACATGTTAATAATTCTGTATATATGATATACCATCCATTTATATATTATTTTAATATCAAAAGAATGATATTGTCGCTCGTGCGTACGTACGGACTACCGTCTCCACGAACGCGATGAGATTCATTCTCCATCGTATCCATTCAAGTATAATTATCATTTGATGATTTAAAAATAGTGTCTAAGGAATTGATATCATTCTGGATATGAATAATATACATCCCATTAATAACGAATATGGCTCACATAACAAAGTATATAAAGTAAAATGAACCTGTTAACACCCGAAATGACGATAATTCTATGATATTATTAACAAATCAATGTTAAAAGATCATATATGATATCATATTAAAGTAAATGATTCTTGTATTATTCAATAACAATTATTTCACCATTATACAGGAGGTAAACCTACCATCGTCCAAGGAAAAAGTACAAGTAAGGGATTTTCTTATCTCACTTTCAATTCCGTGAGATTTCCATTGTTCGCCACTAAATTATTGAAAGTGGTGTATTGTGTACGGCCATTTGATATATATTATCATGATTCTCTTTATATTCATGTTATTCTGTAAATAATTTGGTGGTTATTAACTTTTGGCCATATGACTCATTTGATTAACGTGGTAATGGGTTTCTTAACTCACTCTTAATTTCGTGAGAATTCCATTGTTCACCACTTAATTATTGCATGTGGTGTATGTGTACTGCCCATGATTGTATTCATTGTGTAATATAATTTATTTTATGGGTATTTACATCATCATGGTATGATCTTTCTTTCATGGGTTTTTGTTTCGTAAGTTACCTAATTGATAAGGGAATTTGTGATTTCAATTTCCACTCTTTTGTCTTTACGCATATTTCATTGATTATACTACCCCAAGATTATGTGTGGAATCACTATTCATTTGATTATGTCATAATTTCCACTCCCCTTCCTGTGGATATACTTTTGATACAGATAATCACTCCATTGAAAATTCTCAAGTCATTGATATGAATTTGATAAGAGTAATTTTAACTCTTTCACCATTTGTTGAGTTAATCATCCAATTCATTGGTGTTGTTTTTACAAGAATATGTGTGAATATCCTTTGATTGTTTTACACTGAATATCCAATAATATTTAGTGTATTTATATTTTTCACACATAATTATGTTGTTGATTTATCCTTAACCTAAGGATATGGCCTTTATGAGAGATTTCATCTCAACTTACATTCCATTGAGACTTCTTTGTTGATATACACCAAATCACTTTTATGTGGTGTATATAATGTACTTTGACATAGTATATCATGAATTCCCTTTATTCTCATGATATTACGAAGTTTTGATTACCTCAATTATTTGTATTCAAGTGTCTCTCTTTTGGTTAGAATCTCTAACTAAAATACCATTTTTAAATGTTTTAAAGACTTATTCATCTAAATATTTCTCATTAATGTCCATGTTTTAAAAATGGTTTTAAGGATTTATTTATATGGACATTAAATTTTAGAAATTAAAACTCCTTTTAAAAAGTTTCAAAGTGGTATGGGACACTTTGATTCAAAAATCTATTTTTAAATGGCTTCTTGACAAATAGTGTGACTTTTAAATGTTTTCAAGAAAAGGGGGATATTTCTCTCAAATAGTTATGATGATTATTTTCATCTATGTCAACATCCTTCATTATTCATGATTGAGGTTAATGTGATACAATACAATCTTCCATATTGTATCAAATGAGTTATATTTGACTGTGGATGTTCTATTTTTATACCATTCATGGTTTGTGGTTAAAGTATTGACATTTCGTATGCTAGTTTTAATACGAATGTTTATTTTATGCTTAAACCTATTCATATGAGGAATGCATTGGACTTAATAAGTGACGGGTGGAGCCCGCTATAGCTCCTCGATGCATCGGTAGGTATCATGAGACAAACTAGTGTCTTGGCACAAGGCCTTGGAAAAATCTTATTTGTAGTCTTGGCACGCGGCCTTGGCTATGTGGTTATGATAGTCTGGCATTATGCATTCCATCATTATGAAATTGGTAATTGATTTTGAAAGTGATCATTCGACTAGTAGAATATCCATGTGATTAAGTAAATGGGATTATTTCATTTTAACTTTGCCATTTTATTCTGAAGTTCAAGTTTAAAAGGATTTTGTTTTAGTTATAAATTGCCTTAAGTGTTTATGCTTATTTATGAAAGCTTCTGCTATAATGTTATCCTTACTGAGCATCTGATCTCACCCCTTTCAATGTTATATGTTTTCCCAGGATTATGAAGAAGTAATTTATGAATGACCTGCAGTGATAGTATGAGGGGATATGATGACAAGATGTTTTTTTTATGATGTAATGTAAAATTTATGGATGTATCTAGTTATTCCAAGGCTACTAAACTAATCGGTCTTTCGAGACTTGATCTTTCTCATGATCATGCCAATGTTATGTAATAATGCACCGACTCTAGGTAATTAGGGTCGGGGCGTTACACATGCAAGCATAGATACATAAATAAAACCATATACCCACATATATTAATATGGAATGACATAAAACAAATCATTCCTAAAATAAAAATGTTGGGTTTCCCCCACTAGAATAAACACACTGAGGGGAGGGGGTGATGAAGAATCCAATTGGATTGTTGATGTTGTCATTTCGGAAAATATTGTTTTCAGATAAAAATTCTATGAATCATTAATTCAAGGTTGATATTCTGACTTTGATTTATTTTTGAGAATTATTCACGTTTTTTAAAGGTAGTTTGCATTTAAAGAAGATGGTTTTAAAAATCAACATTTTGAATGTAATGATTGTATATCTGGTCATTAGTTCCAAGTACTAGTGAAAATATGAATTTAGGTTGTTTACTACATAGATTTGAAGAGTAATAAAAATATTCAATGCAAAAAATATTTATTTTTCATGGGGAAGATTTTTCAGGTAGTTTATTATATAAATTTTAGAATGGTATTTTGCAAGTTGGTTAAGAATTATTAATATTTTTCAATGTAAATGAGTTTGTTTGGAATTATAATATTTGTTAATTTAAAAAAATTGTTACTTACAAAATTACACAAAAAATTGTTTACTATATTTATTTGATGAGTATGATGAAGATTCTATAGAAAAAAATATTTTCCATGGGGAAGTAAATCATTTTTTATTATATAAATTTGAAAAATGTATTCGGAATATTGGTTGAGAATTATTAATATTTCTAAAATTAATTTATTTTGGGAATTAGTATAGAAATTGGTACATAAAAAATTAGCTATAAAATGAGCCGACCCAAACTAGCTGAACCTATGTTTAGCCCGCCTGAGCTAACATGTATATGCTCAGTGTAAGCCCAAGGAATGTGTCTAAGAATGTGAATAGCATTGAAAATTATCCCACAAATAATTGGTCACAATAACACGCTTGAAGAACCAGTACATGGAGGTTCTAGGGAGGTATAATAGATTTCTAATTGAGTTAGCTATGGGTTGTAATATAAGGAAACAACCGAGCGCAATCCGGTTCGATGTGGGATTTCACTAGATTAATCAGAGCTGTCTGATCAAGCATTTATTTGATATGGTCTATTAATATGTTTGTCCATTTAAAAAACTTGAATAGAACCTTGATCTCTCGATCTATTTAATAAACATTATGAGTTTTCTAATCCGGAATGTAGCATTTTCTTCTCCAAGAAGTTGCATCATCATTAACTTTAACATACCCTCGAGATCCTATTCACGAAAATTTTCATGCTATGTGGAAAGTAGCTCGATCTGTGATCTCTACAACTTTGTGATCCGTTCGATCACATTCTTCCCTGCAATTATATCGAGTGGTTGGGGTAGTAGAGGTTTGTGAAAATAGAATCAAACACAAACGAAATGGAAAAATGGAGAACATATAGATTTAATGTGGTTTAGAAAGATGACCTCCATACATGATAGAAAGAGGCCAATTCTCTATTATTATCTTCGAGTAATTCTGTCGGAGGATCACCACACCCATATTATTGATAAATTTTCTAGTTACAAGTACATGAGATTTTAATCCCATTTCAACAAAAGGGAATTTTTTTTCTTCCTTTAGTTGTTCATCTACCCGAAGACTTCCTTGTTGCTGATTGCATCAATCATCCAACTTGTAGCCTGGTTTTTTTCCACTCAAAATTGTTGTTATAGCCATATGACTACAGTAGGAACATGTTCAGATAGAATAAAATACATTTTCACAAAAATATCCTCCAACCAATTCCCCTTATAGTGGGAGTGGACCCCATAAATTCCCACCTCATGAATAATTTAGGTTATATTCATGACATGCAGTATTTTGATGCTCTGTTTATATACCGCCTTCACAATTTGAATCATCTCATTGAGATCCCCATAGATCTGGATCCAAACGTTTTTCTGAGAAGTTTCAATTTTCTAGTCACAGTAAAAATCTTCTTCACATCGTAGTTTACTCCCGCGGGCTCAGATATAACTTTTTTGGGCAGTAGAGGGACAAGGTGATGAAATAAACACACAAATGTGAAATACAAATGGAGAGTTTAAACATGGTTTATAAAGATTTAATAAGTCCATGGGAGTAGGGGGATAATTCTCTATTAACCAATCTAGATAATTTCATCGGAGGATCACCACAAAAACAATATAGAATATTTTTCTCATTACAAGTACATGAGATTTTAATCCTGTTTAAAAGTGTAAGAAAATTGGTTTTTTCTATTAGTTGTTCATCTACCCAAATACCTCCTTGTTTTCGGCTACATAAAAAATCCTATATACGACCTGGTATGTTCCTTTCAAAAATAGTAACAGTAGCCATATGACATCCGCAAGATCAACTATCGACAGAAGAAAATACAGCCTACCGAAAAAATCTTCCAGTTGAATCCTCACCATATTGGTAGTGGCCCCCACATGAGATTTCAATATTTTCTTGGTATTTGGTGTGGGGGATGCATGAGAAAGGGTAATAGTGGGGTAATACATTTCTGTTAGGTACGAGAACAATATCCTTTTCTCGTGTTTAAAATTTCAAAATAAGTGTGTCAAATGAGTATGTTAGGAGACATCCCTTTTACAAATTTATATAATTTCATAATATATATTACTATAATAATTTATTATAAACCAATATATATATAGCTATCAGAAAATGGGGTAGGTGGGGTGTAAATGATATATTTAAATTTTTTCGGGACACTAATTTCAAACAACAACACCAAATGATGATTTGTTCACAACCAACATAAACATAACAGGTCCGTTTATGTTTCTTACAAATGGATTAGATCGATTAAGGAATTACAAGGAAAAATTTACATTATGAAAGAGTGATTCATGAAATAAAATGATAATATCCTAAACATTCATGGCCATAGAATCTATGATATTGTGAGGATTATGATACAATAATCAATAGAAATTGAACTCTATAAATATTATCACATCAACATTAAAATGAATAATTTTATTTGATATACAACAAATACAATAAAATAAAAAGAATTTTAGGGATTTGATAATGTGGTGTAATCTATCAATGTGGTATCATGACTTATATTCAATTAGAAATTTCACATGATCATAATGTTTCATTATTACAACTAAAAATCAATAATGATTTTTGTTTTATTAAACACTGATCATAAAAAGTGTAAACATTTCATTCACATTCAACAATGATTTATATATTTCATTTAATTATTTAGTTAAAATGGTTAATATGTTTAATATATAACCAATCCAAAAAACCTATGTATACTATATCTATCAATCATCATGAATTTTTAGCTGATTTAAACTAAATTTTATCGATTTAAGTTGGTTTAAATATGACTATATTGGTCGATTTAATTATTTTTACACACTCCTATGAGTTAGGGCACGAGATATCGATTTTGGTTATAATTAAAATCAATATTAAATAATTGTATAATTCATTGTTTATCATTTTGGTAACCAAATCTGATAACCTTTTTGTTTTATTTATATATTTTTATTAACAATTGGATTTATATTATATTGGTTTTTTGTTACCCATTAAATTAACAATCATATAAAAAATGTTTCTCATTGTATCCATATTTCACAAAAACATGGGATAGTAAATGGAACATTAAAGAAAACAAATTTAACACAAAAATAAATTTTCAGACCAAAATGTTAATTTTTTTTAAGGATTATAGTCAATCTCAAAATTGATTTAGAAGAGTAAATTAATAAAAAAAATAAGAAATTATGGATTCAATGACTTTTTTATATTAAAATCAATAAAATAAATAAAAGCACCAACAAATTTATTTGGATATCAACTGAATAGAACATTTACTAACCAAAAATAATTTTAAGGTAGTAATTTGATTGTTTTTTTAGTTTTCAATTAATAATTTAATTAATCATGCATTTTCTAGCCCTTATAAACTGATACACTTCAAAATAAGAAACAAATTCATGCTATTAGTTATGCCTATAGGTGGATGATAATTGGTTTAAGTTATAGAAACAAAAATATTCAAAAACCTTATAGTTTTCCAGTTATCATTTTATAAATAATTCTAATGACCATATTTATTTACTTTTGTATTTTAGTTATAAATTTTCCATAAACATCATTTATTTTTATTTTCGTTTTAAGTTAAATATTATGTAATCAAAATTATCACCGCTACTATGATAAAAAGAACTAAATAACATAATTGAATCATTAAATTTAATTAATAAAACAATTTATTTTAACACAATCTAGTATTTTTAAACAAAAATATATTTTTGGATAATTATAAATATTTTCATATGTAATTAACAATATTAATTTAATAAATATTTAAAAATAGTCATTGTGCTTATTTATCGAGTTTTTTCATTGTAAATTATTTTACCAAATCCAACCAAATTTTTTTATTAATAACAATATAGAATATTTACAAACAAAAACCCATTTTAGTATTACTATTGAACAATTTTTTGATTCATTTTTTGGTTAACTATTTAGTTAACCTCTCATTTTACATCCCTTAGTTTTGTCATTAAATATTATAAAATATAATAATTCTGGAGACAATCCAAATTTATTAAAATTATTTGATTATAAAAAAATACATGTTTTATGATTATATTAATTATGATAATTAAATAATATTTGATCATATTTATTATTAAAATTAAATGATATTTGACGATGTTGTTTCTTATCACATTAACTAGTGTATCCTATGTCGATCAACTAGAAATGAATAAAATCTTCCACCCCTTTCCCATGGATGTAGGAACCATGTAAAATATAATTTTTTTCTCTTTGTTTGTGTGTGTTTCAGTGCTATATAAAGTGATATTAGAGTTTAGATTAATGGTGAACAAAGGAGTGGTAGTTCATTTTACAAGAGAAGACACCACTATTAACATAAAAATATGGAACAAATGGCTAGTTCACATGAATGTGAAAGGGATCAAAACACATTATAATAATGAACTCTTTTGATGAATTAGTGGTATGAATGTGGATATTTTTATTAAGTATATATTTTAAAAAATAGAGTATCATTTTAGTATTATTTTCCACCTTAATAATCAAATATTTTAGATATCATACATGGAGATTTATCTATGACGAGTACTATGTTACTAGGAGGTGTAATTTATTATGTTACTTTTGTTGTTTATCACTCTATATTTTATAATAATTTTCTTTTAAAATTAAATATTGAGTGAATTATATTATGAAGTAGATTTATTTTAATATTTATAGAAAAATAGAGTATCATTTTAATGAAGGATAATAAAATGGTATATTTAAACAATATTGTTAATATTCTAATAACATACAAAAAAATTAGAATGAATTACATGTTAACATAATGATAATGTTAGGAGGTAGAAAAACATATGTGAGAGAAATATATGTAAGATTTAAAATGAAAAGATATAAATTTATCTTATCATCCTTTCTCAACATTTTCCACTAAAGTATGGTATACAAGGATTTTGTTTGATAGTTAGTGAAATAACATGCACATACTTGAGTTTTTTGAGTTTCAATCCATATATTAAAATTATATTGATATAGTGGTAGGTAACATGAGAAATTAGTGGGGAATTTGTGTAAACCAACATTATTGAATTTATGTTTCTTTATCATATAAACTATGTAGACCCCAATAGATAATGATCACATGATTAATAGGATATACTCTAAACTCTTTTTATGATGGTTATATTATCAATTTTTTCTTTTATTATTATATTTAACCTATTTATCCATTTATTACATAATACATTCAAATTTTTATTCATTTTTGAAGATAATCATATAATTAATACAAGACATAATTATTTTACTTTGTTAACCCACACCAGTCTATGTACATGAATCAGGCTCCGACGTTGTTCTCTTAACAACCCAGGTATATTTTATAATGAATCAATTTTATATTTTATTAGTATTGTTTTTATTGATTCTCTTTTAAAAATATTATTTTAACCATAAAAATAAAATATAACCTGGTATATAACTGAGGTAATTTCATAGATTAATAACATATGATTGACTTCCACCCTTTTTTGGTTTCATGATACACATTTGGAGTAAATAACAATGCTTAAATATTGAAGGCATGAACTTATAAGAATATTAGAATGTTACAACCTCCATGGAATAATAAATGTAAATGGTGAAATTTAATTTTTTTAATACATTCAGTTTGGTTATGTGAATTCCAATCTAAAGTATTTTTGTATTACAATTTTGAGGTGATAATCCAATTTTCCTCTCATAGCCAGATCAGTATAACGTCTCTGCTAATTAATTCATAATTTATAACAACAAGTCTAATCTCACCAAGATGAATCTATAGAGAGAATTCAATTTTATAATCATTCATACAAATATGATCCCACAATGTTTGAGTAGTGTTTATGTGGTTTTATAAGGAAATAACATACCTATTATACAACTTAATTTTTTGTGGAGTACTGATTGACTAGCCTAAACATTTTTGTGGAAATACTATAGAAGGAGGCCCTGAGAGAGGGTAGTAAAAATGATTCCACATAATTCATATTTTTTGATTTGTGATTTCTGATAAATATAGATATAATTAATATGAGCATCATTGATTTCTTGTTAATAATCTTCTAGATAAAATGTCTATACTAGATTTATTCAAATCATAGGAATTTTTTATTTCAATACCTCTAAGAGAAAAGTGTTGACAACATTACTTCTAATGGACTATAATGAAATTTCATTGAATGATTCTCCCGCTATATATGAAATTTTTAAAGAAAATATTAATTCTTTTAAATATGTAAGTTTACTATTTCTAAATCATTATTAAATAAAAAAATTATAAAAAATTAATTATTTTGCAATATGTATCCAACTGGCCATTGATAATGTTATTCCTTTCCAATAAGATATTTTTTTATCTAGCCAAAAATGTGAGAGAGATGACATGCATGGTTATTACCTAAAACATGGGGACAAAAAGATATGTAAATGGAAAAAATATTATATAATTCCATGTTTATTAGCAATGGACACCTTTTAGGATAGAGTAATGATCTATTCAAAATATAAGAAGTATTTTTCTAACTGATATCCAGACTAAAAATATTTTATTATTTACAGGAGTATATTTTATTTATATAATTTTTTTATTATCTCTCTAATTTAAGAGAATGATATCATCCACATAATCTAATTGAAAAATAGAATTTAAACCCCTTTCCACTCTGATATGTCTCATGTTTTCCTTATCTACCAAGTTATGTATACTTCTTCTTATGTAATTATATATAGTATAGAAAACAATGGATAAATATGGATAAACTTATCTGAGAACTCTTGAACATGTGAAGTATCCCTCAGGAGAGGAATTGAAGAACATAGAAATATAAACTAAGAATCCATGTATTTTGACCCACCTAATGAAGGTCTCATCAAAAACCAATTTTTCTAAGACCATACAAATGATCCCCCAGTACATCATAATAAAGGTTTTTCAAACATCATGTTTGGATGAAATGTTACCTCCAATAGTAGATTTTGTGAAAAGTTTAAGAAATTATGATGTAGTGATGAGATAGTAATTTATGGTAATTATTTAATAAATTAAAACTAATATAAAGAGATAATATTATTATAAATTGTGGCAATCCTATTAGCAAGAATTTTTCTAATAAATTTACGGATTGTGTTTACATGAGCTGCAAGGATAAAGAGATGAATATCATTTTAATTATTAAAATTTTCAATATGACAAACACATTTAAAGAAATAAATTACAATATTTTATAAATCATGATGAATAAAATCTAAAAATAATTGTAAGATGAATCTTGTGAAACCATCCAAGCTAATAGATCTTTCAACATTAAGTCCAATGAAAACTTCTTTGATCTCAAAATAAAAAATGAATTGACGTAAGATTAGTATTATCATCATGTTTGAAAAATATGTGGATAATATCATCCGATAAGTTAGATATGGTAGTGGGGAAATTATATATGTTCATGTATAACGAGTCGACATGATCAAGAAGATATTACTTATTTTCAAAACGTATCCCATAATCATTGAGAATGAAAAAGGATCTACTGACTTTTATATGTCATTGAATAGACTTCAAACATATATTTTTTGTTACAGTACATAATCCATTTATCATTGAAGTATTTACTTTTGTATAATTCCTAATTATTTATAAGGTTGTTGAGTTCATGGAAGACCACCATTTCATAATCAATAACACTAGTAAAATAATTGTAAGATATATCATCCTGAATGTGTTAAAGGTATGATTCAAGATTAGAAGTATCTCTTTCAGGGGTTATAAATCAATATGTACACCATTCTTTTAATTTCATATCAATAAGCCTAATATTTTGTACAAAATCTCATGTATTATCCTTGTAATAAAATGAGAAACAAGTATCCAGAAGCAGCTTACTACATTCAAGGTGTAGAACCCAAGCATTGTTAAATATGAATATTAATGGCGGTTTCACATATCTTATAGAAATATTAGCCAAAATTATATGAATATTAGTATTGATTTATGTAATATAGGAATAATACATAGTTTCCAAACCATCATGTGTTTCTTCAAAAACTAAATCCTTATCATGTTTACTGAACATCATTTTTCTATAGTTTTTTCTAAACCAAGTGCATTTTGAACCCACCAGATTTACTTCTTATAGGTTTTCTTCCATAATTAAATCTTTTAATGTATTGAATTATTATTAAATATTCTCAATACCATTCCTCCCACAAGGATTTATATCTATATTAAATCACCTAATTAATGTCCATGGAACAATTATTGAAGCACTCAAGGAATGAATTTAATTCCACAACTCCCATCTATCATGAATAATATTTCCATAATAGATAAGGAATAAACAAATTTTTAGTTCCCAAAAATTTAAAAATTTATGTGAGCATTTGGTCACTAGAATTAATACAAGAATAAAATTCCAAATTCAATTAAGAAAACACAACGATCCTTATAATCTAAATGGATGACCGAATTTTGACAATAAAGTATTAATGGGTCAATGGGCCATGTATTGGGCTTAATGACCACTGGGCCTTCGGGCTATGTAATGGGTCACCCTCTACCCAGTTAAAAGAGGTCTTTGCATTGATTTAATAATAAATGAGGCTTCAACCCCAACCTTTTAAAAAAAATCATTCTATAGAATAAAGATCCTATAAGAGATTACTATTTTAGGGTCATCCATACCATGATATTTCAAGAAAAAAATCCTTATACAAATTAATGATTGTGGCTGGAGTCCCCTATTTTATTACCTCTGGATATATTCTCTCCATCATATTTTTTATTACTCTAGTATATTTCACATCATGGACCATGATGTTACCAATTGTTTTATTTATAAAATCATAAATAGATTCACTATTGTAGTTCCTAGAATCTATTGAAGATGGAGTAATGTCAAAAACATTGTTTTTATAATATATAGAAAAATACCTAATCATGGAACTACCATCAACATGGATTTATTTAAGAACATTTATAAAATATTGGATATTAACATGATGATTTTATATTACAAATACTTCTATGGTCTATGTATCTTTCTGTATAAACTCATCTGATTCATTCTCAACTAGATTCTCAATTATTTTAAGATCATTTAATATAAAATCACTACATTTAACACATTCATTGAAAGAAGTAAGGGTAATATAAGAATTATTGGGATGATTAAATATATTAAAATTAGTATTAACATGGGTATCATTATAAACCTCATTTTATAGAGAGGTCTCTATATTATGGATGTATTGTGAAATTCACATGGTTATGATAATACTAGTATTTCACATTGTGAATTGTTTCTTGAATCACTTCTATTAGGAACAATTTATTTTATTGTCACTAAGGGTGGAGAAAATGGGTTGTTCTATTTTTTCTCATCATCAACAAGTCTAGCCCAAGAACTCTTGGTTGTAATTGTTATTTCATGAGTAGTATCTTTTTGACTTTCATCCATTTCATGGAATCATTTTTATTTAAGGGATCACCCCTATAAAAAACGTTTTTTTTGTAATACTATTGACGTCCTTCCTGAAGGTAAAAAATAATGCAGGTTTCCCCAATTTTTGGACCTCACAACAATTAATAATTGAGTTTCACATCATTTTACACACATCATAATAATGTGGGATGTATCCATACTCCATCATGAATTTTGTTTTGTTATCATTGGTAATGATATTTATTATACCCAGATGCATTCATTACAAATTCGAATCTACAAATATACTATAATTGAATACCAATTCACTATTTAATGTGTTATTTTCTAGTTTGAAAGGAATACCTATACAAGAAATGAGATCATTGATAATTTTAAAAATCCAAAATAGCCATATAAAACCATTAATATTGAATCATATTTTAGATATATATTAAAACTGATTATTAGGATTAAAATTATGATTCCACTAAGATATTAGAATTAATCTATGTTTCATGTGACGATTTCCTATACTCTAGACTAAATTTAGATCATCTTTGCTTTCCAGAATAATGTGGAAGAAACCTTTTGGAATTAGAATTAGTTTCAAATTATTGTTAATCAAACAATGAGAGATCTTAGATTTAATATATGAATTATATCATGTCATATCTCCATTTGAGTAGGTGATATGATCATGGATATAGAACATTAACATATTGATCCATTGTGGGAGAGATTCAGGGACAGTCACTATCAAGAAGACACCATATTCCATTTTTTTATCTCATTAGGATTGGAAAGGTCATCCATAAAGGGATCAGTTCCATGGATCACTTCTATAAAGGATATTACTTTTCTTCATGATTGATAATCTTTTTGTGAATCCCTCCCAATAACAAGGTTATCTACAATATTTTTCTTTCTTTCACAAGAATCACACACCAAATCCTTGAATGATCACTCCCAGTATAGATGAAAAGAAGCCATGATCAACAAGAATCCTGAAAAATTTAATAAACACCATCGAAAAAATCCTTTTAAGGGTAATATTTCTCTTTCATAAGAGTCATTTACCTGGCATAAGGGTAGGTCGTCATTGAATTCGCTCAGGTCAAATATCCACATGATGCTCTTGTTTATAATAATTGATTGTTATGTTTTCTAATGTTTTCATTACTGAATAAAAAATGTTATAGTCTACCCATATACATATTAGACACTCACTACCAGTCTGTATCCTCTAGCATATGAGGATGCATACTTGAGTTCATGTGGTGACCCATCTAGATCACAAGAGGGAGAGCTAGCATGGGGATGTTACACACTCAAAAATCATTCTTTATTTCATTATATGAGTGGGTTTCAACCATAATCATCCAAAATCCAAAATGTCGAATTTTATTTCCAATTTCCATTGATATTTACCTTTTTATTAATTTATTTAATGAATTAATACAAAATTGCACTATATTTATTTTAATATCTAAATTTTTTTCCATAGTGATAAAAAGTTGTTGTGTTTAGTTTTAAATGGTTAATTGAAATATTACTTTATTGTTTCTTTTAGATTTGTTTTACATTTTTCTGATTGAATATTTACCTTAATTTCTCACACTATTCCGAAAAAGAGTGTGTTTATATTGTAGAAAAATTAACTAATTGATTTTAAAAACATACAATGTGATATTATTTGGGTGTGTTATGGTGTTCCACAAATTTTTGAAATTAATATCATGTATTGGTGATGTTTTCAATTTTTATTTCCGAACAAAATTACTATATTCATATTTTTTATGTCGAATTATTTGAATAATCCCAAAAAATGATTTTAATTATATTTTTTGATAAATAATATTTTATTAAATAATTCCAAAATTCATTTAAATATTATCTTTGCCTTATTGAATGGGATAAGGTTGATCAAACCGAAAATGTTACATTTATTGGTCACTTATAAATTTGTAGTAACATTATTGACCAATAAAAGTTAATAACATTGTTATCATAATAATTGTATAAAAAGGTTCATAAGTGGCTAAAATTAAGATATAAGGGCTAAAACATAATCTAAACTAGTATAAATATTATGTTGTGAGATTATTTCGAATTATATCCTTCATATATTTGAAAATATAAATTTTGTTCCACATTAACATGATAATTAATTTTTATTAATTTAATATTTTATGTAATTCCAATTGTGCCCCTCTCTTAAACATTAGAGGTGTCTAATCTTCTGATTGGATCATATCCATTGATGTAGAAGGATGCACACATTTTTAGCCTATATAAGGTAAATTTTTGTTTGTGTACAAGTAATAATGCATTCCAATAAGGATTTGTAAGGGTATTTTCAGTGATCCTTATTGTATTAACTCCTGTAATATTATGTTTAATATTATATTAATGGGATAATGAGGGATAAAGGATTGAAATTGATTGAAATTGAAATTTAACTAAATAACTACAATTGAAAAAATATTTTATCCCTATTTAAAGTGTCCTATCCTTTACAATTATTTCCCAATTATTGTTGTTGTATACTCAATCAAAACCACTATAGAAGAGGGAAAATGCAAAGGATAAAAATCCTTTTAAGTGGGATAAAATCAATGAAACTAAAAACTAGAATTTAAATGGATCAAGGAAGATATTTTAATTTTAATTTCACTTACCTATATATGTGATAAATGACGATTCTAATGAAATTAAATTAAATAAAATTAACTTATATGTGGTATTAGAGCGGGGTTTTAATATCTATATTTTTCATATTTTAATTTATTATGTGTATCGTTAAATTCAGAATATAAAATATGTGGTATCTTTTTCAAATAATGGAATTTTCTAAAATCACAATTCATTGTGCATTTTCATTATTATCATTTATTATTTTTCCTTTTTTTGATAATAGGCTCTGCGATTTTGTTGAAAAATCGGAATGTTTCTGTTCAATGTTTTTTGAAATCGCAATACACTACAGCTCACCTCATGTCTTTTATAATTTTATAGTTGGCGTGCAATGTTTTTTTTGGAATCCCAAAACACCACCTCTCCGTATATTTTATATTTGGAATTCCCATTTTTATTTATCATTATAATTTTAAATTTGTTTCAAAATCTATGAAAATCTAATATTTTATACTTCATTTTTGACATAAAGGTTTAGAAAATATTTTAAATTCGCAGTGTAATTTTTTTAAGTTCTTTTTCTTCGAAAAATTATATAATGTATTTTATGACGTTATTATGGTCATGTATTATAATTAATAAAAAATAATATTAAAATTCATAATCAATAATTGTTTTGAAATCCAAATATGTTGTGAAATTATTTGAAAACAACCTCATGATTCTTGAATTTGGTATTTTTAATTAATTTAATATTATTACATATTATGTGAGATGATGTTATAGTTTAAAAAATGATTTTATTTATTTGAATAAGAAGTAAAAAAAATATTATTATATATTATTTTATTTTTGTTTTATATGTTGGGATTTTTTATGTGTTCTAATTAAAAAATTATAATATTGGTTTATCATTGTTTGAAATTGTATTAGAATTTTATGTTCTTTTCCAAAAAAATAAAGAAAGAGTAATCAAATTTTGGATTTATATTTATTAAAATTTATTTATATTTATAAGTATGTAATTATTATGATGTTTTATATTTGGAACGTTTTTTCTTGACATTTTTTAATCACAAACGTGTTAAAATCATAAAGTTATAATTATTTCAAAATTAGTTTAAATATTATATTTTGATTGTTCATAAATTTGAAAATATCATCATATATTATGAGTAATTAAAAATAATTATTATGATAAAAAATTTTAATTTCCCAAAGAAAAATTTCATATTCTTATAATATAAGAATATAATTTTTTCCATTATATACATGCATTATGAGATTAAACTATATATCCAAAAATAATAAATAATCTTGATTGATGCGTATATCATTTACAAATAAGTTTAATTTAATTAGTTTCAATTATGTTTCTATATTATTGTATAACCCAAATAAGAACACTAAGACAAATTTATGTAAAATAATTTTTCTAAATCAATGTATTATTATTATTATTATTTCAAATCATTAATTTTAATCATATATTTATTGTAGTTAGATTTTTATTATCATTGCACCCATAGACATCGAATGTTCTAAACATTAATGGAGTAAATTTATATAATTGGAGTGAACATATCCTATTTCAACTTGGTGTGTTGGATATTGATATTGCAATCTGAGTACAGAAACCTGCTACTATAACAGATGGAACTAATGATGATAATAGATTATATTATCAAACATGGGAAATATCAAATAGCATATGGTTGATGTTCATGCGAATGAGCATAGAAAATCACATCATGTCTAGTCTCCCTATTCCGAAAGTGAAAATGAATTTATTAAAACTATGTGAGATTGATATCAAACTATTAAAAATGTTTTTTCTAGGATATTAATTACTAAATTGAAAAATGTGATGTTTGATGGTTGTCCTACTATTCAAGAGCATGTCATTGAAATGAAGAAAATTGTAGTCAGACATAAGTCTATAGTAATGGAAGTGGATGAATGTTCCCTTGTACAATTTTTCCTAAACAAATTACTATCTGAGTATGGACCATTAAATGTTAAATTAAACACCAAAAAAGAAAAATGGAATGTTCATGAAAAGCATAGTATGGTAGTTCAAGAGGAAACAATTTTAATATCGTCAAGGAATCCACTCTGTCCATTATGTGAATCATCAAGGATGAATTATGCTTCTTATAATGAAGAATGGAAAAGGAAAGAGAATGGTAAAGGTTGATGAGTCATTTATCTTGAACCAAAAGAATGAAAATAAAGATAAATTTAATTTATGTGGGAATGTTGGACATTTTTAAAAGGATTTTTTAAAATGAAAGGCATAGTTTGAAAATGAAGGCAACAAAAATACTTATACATGTTATGAATCAAACATAGTTGATGTTCCACACAATACATGGTGGATTGATTTTGGTTTTACAACTCATGTTTCTAATATGATGCATAGATTCCTTTCAACCCAAATCACATACCCAACTAAAAATTTCATCTTAATGGGAAATAGAGTGATGGTTCCAGTTGAAGCTATTAGGACTAACCGTTTAATGCTTTATAGTGGATATTGATTTGATTTATGTGAATACATTTATCTTCCCATTATATCTAAGAATTTGGTACATTTATCAAAACATCATGATGTTGGATACTCATTTAATTTTTGGACTGGTCATTTTAGTTTCTTTAATCATACATGCATGATTATATTGACTTTATTGTTTGACTATTTATGTAAAATAAATCCAGATAATATGTATATTGAAACACTTATGACATTGAATCAAATTATATTACTAAATGTGTTTTATAAAATATAATGTATTGTCATTTATGGCATAAATTTTTAGTCCATATTTGAAAATGAAATATTGGAGTGATTTATTATGATTGAAATCCTTCAATTTTTTTATTTTACCATCATAAACATTAATGTGGCTTGTATTAAATGAAAAAAAACAAAATGAAAGGTTCCAAAATAATTACTCAACTCATTTATTTCATATATAATTATATATTTTGACCTTTTTAATTTAAATTAGTTCATTAAATAAAAAAAAATTACCACCTTTATTGATGATTTTCACATTGTGGATATGTCGATTTATTTCATGAGAAATATAAACAAATAAATTCCTTTGTAATTTATTTAAATGATGTTGAGAGGTAATTATAAATATGGGTAATGGTCATAAGGTCAAATATGGGTTTTTAATATTATGAAAGATTTTATAAAAGTTAAAAAACCAGGTTCCATTTGCAATGTTTCTATAAATTCATAGAATATGTGTACAACACACAATGTCAGGTACACCACAACAAAATGGTTTGGCAGAAAGGAATAATAGCACATTAAGGATATGTTTTAGAGTTTGTTAAGATATTATTATTAACCCTTATAATTATAGATGTATTATTTGAAAAATACCATTTATTTATTGATTATACTTCCTAGTACATATTTTTTAAAAATTCTTATTGAACTTTGGAATGTTGGGAGACCGAGTTTGAGAAACCTTCGTGTATGGGGTTTTCAGAAAAAAATAAGTGCATATAATCCCAAAAAAAATTAGATGCAAGAATAATCTGTGGAGTTTTTATTGGTTACCCAAATAAATCAAAATGGTAAATATTCTAGTATCATAACCATAAAATGGGAATTGTTAAAAAGGGAAATTCTAGAATTATTAAGACTTCTGAATCTAGTTGGTGTAAAGTTCCAAAAAATGTGAAAATTAAATATGTTATAATTCAAATTCAATTTTCTTGTATTCTAGCTTCACATGTTTTTTCTACAATTATTGCATAAAAAATGTTCATATAGAATAACAATAGAATGTGTCTAAAATTCACAATCAATAAATAGTTGAAGAACCGCAAGAAATAATTAAAATAAAATCAAAAGGAGAATGAAAGAAAAGTATTTATGATTAATATTTATTATATTTACATTAAATAGAATGTTATATTATCATTGATAATTAACTGATTCCATTATATCAAGCCATTAAGTGTGATAATTCTGATCAATGGTTAGATTCCATGATTTTTGA
Organism: Viscum album; assembly: GCA_963277665.1. Taxonomy (NCBI): domain Eukaryota; kingdom Viridiplantae; phylum Streptophyta; class Magnoliopsida; order Santalales; family Viscaceae; genus Viscum; species Viscum album. The sequence continues at coordinate 1,366,627,624 of OY728162.1, read as the reverse complement.
GTTGAATTCCATAGAACAAAATAATGTATGGGACCCTATGGAATTTCTTGAACGATTCAAGTGAGTTGGTTGTAAATGGGTTAAAAAAAAATCAACTCTCATGGTAAACATTATTATTACTTGTGAAGAATGTTTTCAAAAGGATTCACTCAAAAAGAAGGGAATATAATAAAAGGAAACCATCCCACCAGTTTCTAATAATGATTCATTCAGAATTATTATGGAATTGGTAGATCATTATGATTTAGAGTTACATAAAAGAGATTTTAAAATATACTTTCTAAATGGATACATAGTGGAAAATGTATACATGGATAAACCAATATGTTTTACCATTGATGGAAAGGAACAAATGATATTTAAATTAAAGAATTCAATTTATGGACTTAAACAAGATTCTCGATAATGGTATATTAGGTTTAATGAAACCATTGTTTGATTTGTATATATGGAAGACATCATTGATAAATGTGTATACTATAATATTAGGGGAAGTAAATTTATATTATTAATTCTATATTTTGAAGAAGTATTACTGGACACAAATGATCTTGGACTATTATGTGAGACTAAGAAATTACTCTCTGATAATTTTGAAATGATAGACATGGGAGAATCCAAGTATGTTATTGGAATAGAAATATTTCATAATAGAACCCAATGATTATTAGTTTTATCTCAATAATAAAACATGGATAAATATTTATACCTATTTAGAATGGAAAAAAATTTAGCATCACAAGTTTCAATTCAAAGGGAGATAGATTTAATCTAAATCAGTGACCCAAAAAATGATTTGGGTAGAAAACAGATGGAAAAAGATCCTTATAAACTTATTATTGGAAGATTTATTTATTTTCAAACATGTAAAATTAGATATATTATATTTTCAGCGGGTATTTTGGGATTATAATAATGTAATACTATATTTGAACATTATAGATATGAAAATAAATATTTGCAATATTTACAAGGAATTTAGGATCCCAAGATTACTTATAAAAGATACTATGATCCTTAAGTGACCAGATACTCATATTCAGACATCATTGGTACTATTTGTAAAATAAATCCCTATATTGGTTATCATTATATTTTATCCAAAGGAGAAATATCATGGAAAAGTGAAAGGTATTTGGTTAAAGCTGTTTTGACTATGAAATATGAATTTGTAGCTTTCATTGATGCTATAATTTAGGGTACGTGGTTATGAAAATTTATTTTAGGACATGGAATTGTCAAAAAAATCATGAATCCATTCAAAATTTATTGTAACAATACCATAGTAGTATTATTTTCGAATAATTAGCAATATTCAAAGGCTTTAAACACATGGAATTAAAGTACATTGTAGTTAAAGAGGAAGTTCAAAAATGTAAGGAATCAATTGAGCATATTAGAAAAAATATTATGATTAATTAAAACATTATGAGATGGTTTTTTACCTATTCATATATTGGACATGTTGAATGTATGGGAATTTTAACTGAACATGTTTCAATGTATGTATTGAAAATTATGAATATTATAGGTGACACTTGGACATAAAAGTATTTTACTCATGTTGTCGGTTTTTTCAATAAGAATACATGATTGAATTGAATAATGATTGATGGATTAGTCTTTAATAAAGAAATTTTCATTAGGAAAATTAAATATATATAACCCATTGTTATTATTATAATGAAAAATTCTATATTGTAGTACATGCAAGGGAGAATATTAATAGAGATTATATGACCATCATGACTCATTTAGACATTATCCATAATTATGATAAATGTTGTATACATGATAGAATTTATATAAATGTGCATAATGTCTAATTGAATATATTAAAAATTATAAAGTAATATCACCTTAGTAAATTTGGATAATTTTAGATTAACTACTATTATATAGTCTTTAATATTATTATAATGGGATAATGAGGTATAAACATGTCAAATTGATGGAATTTAAAAGCTAATTAAATAACCACCCATGAAAACTTTTTTTATCCCTATTGAAATGTTATTTTCTTTTCCTATTGTGTATTCTTGATAATTTTTGTATGTTCCAACAAAATAGTACTAGAAGAGAGAAAATAAAAAGGATAGAAATCTGTTTAAGTGGGAGAAAAGAAAGGAATCTGAAATCCAAATGTTAAATGGATCAAGGTATAGCCATTATTTAGAAATTTATTTACCTAGATATGTGTTAAATAAATATTTTAAATATCCTAAATTAAATAATATTAACATAAAAGAATGAGAGAGGATAAAGGAAAATATAAAATTTAAGTTCACAGGTTCCCTAAAATTTTGATATGAGGAAATTTAATGGAGAATAACACAACATTACTCAAATAATGAATTGAATAGATTCTAGAGTTCATTGGAGTTTTTACAGAGCTAAAAAATCATCTATATTTATAATGTGAGGTGTAGTAAGTCCCATGATCATGGGAGAGTATGCAGTTAGATGATTCACTTGAGTCGCATGATGAATAAAATGTATAGTGAAATATCACCATTTGGAAGCCATTGAGGTAGTTCCAAATATGTTTCATGTGAGCTGGATATGATGCAAGGATATTAGCATGAAATTTATAAGATAAGATTATAGTTATAAATATTGAATTATTTAGGGATGTAGAAGATAGAACCATTCACCATCTTCCTTGATTCACATGATCCATCTCCATTCCACAACTAATCACCATTCTATTCTTATAATCATAGATCATATATCTTGCATGAAAAAAATATGGGAGTTGATCCATATGCTGGAGCACAGTTGAAGCGGTAGACTATTGGATTTTGAGTTGGAGAAATAGGATGATCACACCAAATTTGTGTCTTCCCTATTTTCTTATTTCTTGTTTCATTATGTTTTGATATTTTAATAATTATATTAATTTTTCTACTTTTACCAAGTGAAACTAAATATTTGAGGTTTTGAATCAAATTGATTGAACTAAATTTCATTTTTTATTTTCTTACAATAAAATTGATTATTTTGTAATGATTTATTTCATCTAGTGATCTCATTTTTAATTCCTCATGGACATATTTTCATTCTAACTCATGTACCGATATGAGAATGGTTGAGTATCTTTTTCCCTAGCGAACACAACCAAATTAAAAACTGGAAAATGATGAGGTATGATATTCTCTGTGAGGAAGATTCATCATATTGTGATATGATAAAGATAATATATCATATTAAATATCTATGTTGAGGATGATTTCTTTAATGAAAATTAGACATTTTTAATTTTACAAATAACATTAGAACCTTTATGATTAATTCCATGCAAGGGAAGTGGCATTTAATTAAAGCGCATTCGGTCCAATTCCCCTAACTAAATCTATTATCTGGTTTCCATCTCCATTTTTATTATTTTACCTGTGTCCAAACACATAATTCAATCACCCTAAATTCACTTTAACACTACACTACTCACTCAGATTTTTACTATTTTCTTTTTTAATTTTTTACGTTTCTATTTTGTTTTGTATGAAAAAAATTTCCTTTAGTATGGTTTGACCCTTATTACCATAGTACTAGTGTATATAAGTTTATTAATAATTAATTTTACCTAATTCCTAGATAATTGACTAGGATAATATAAAATTAATTATTTTTTAACCTAATTATACTGTTACTGTTGTATGAAAGGTCGAAAGACGAAGAAAGAAACATTGGGGAAACGAAAAAAATAAAAACATGAAAAATGAAAAACAAAAATTGGAAGAAACATAGTGGGAAGTGATGTTTTTATGTAATTGTTGAGTGATGGAGGAATGTGTGGAGAGTGGTATATAGATGAAAAAATATAATGTTATTGTAGAAAATTGATTTAGTTTGTGTAATTGGATGGGATAAAATTGATAAAATGTCACTACACTTCCATTAAAATAACCATAATGATATTGATGTTGTGTGAAGTGGAATGAAATGTCTAATTGTTTTTAGAAAAATAACCATTTACATATATCTCTATTGAGATATTTTATCTCTAATAGACCCCAATACAGAGATACCACCTCATGGAGAAGTTCTTACTGCAATATTTTTTAGTTACTGTTATGGTTCGGGTCACCAAGGAAAAATATATTGTAGCATTCTCTTGTCAGTACATGAAGTAGAGTAAAACTATTCCCATGCAGAAGATAAAATGATATCCGTAGATGGAACACATCATCCCTCTGTGATCAATAAGGCTACATGTACAAAAAATGAAATGCAGTTCAATCTATCAGATCGAACAACCTAAACTATTAGTCAGAATGGTAGAAGCAAAAAAATCAGTATAAAACTGCTAAAAAATAGGGTTTTAATAGCATTGTACATTATGATCATTAGAAAATATTGTTGGAAAAGGTTCACTTTATCTTTTCTAAAACCAGCACTGATATAGGATACCATTTATCAAGGGTTTTTGAAGCATTGAAAAATGGTAGCCTTTATCAGCGCCTTCCTTTAATGATGATAAAATGTACCCTTTATCAGTGTTTTAATCATATCACTGATAAAGATCTAGAATAAAATGAAATAAAGAAACAATTAAAAATGAGTAAATTAAAAAATTAGAAAACATTTTATTAATTGAATAGTTATTGATAAAAATTAATAATTTTAATATATTATATATAAAATAAAAAAACTAATAAATAGTACATATAAAATATATATATATGTGTAAAATGATAAAAATAAATATTTATTAAAATAAAAATTAAAAATGAGTATATTAGGAAAAATATTAATCATTTTTTTACTTGAATAATAACAGATAAAATGATGAAATTTAAAAAACATATATATATTATAAATATTAGAAAATATTATATATTAAATATATATATATATATAAGTGAATGTATATAATATTTCCTATAAAATGATTTATATTATACCAAAAATTCACATTTTACATCAAATAAGTAAAAGATTTACTGAAGAATGGGTTATAATAAAAAATTAATATGAAATAAAAATACAGACTAATTAAATCGAGTAATGACCATAATTGAAGGTCGTTAAATTTTTCAAATTAACATAAATAAAACATGTTTTATATTGATTTCAAATATACATATTTAATTAATGAATTTTTACATACAACAAACACACTTAAATATGTACTTAATTAATGAAATCTTATATAGAAACTCATACACCTAATATTTATGTAAATTATTCAAATTTAGTATTTGTTTTAGAATTTCATTATGACAAGATAAATTTAATATAATTTTTATTTAATTGGTAAGTTTTAATTATTAAATTATAATTTTATTATAATTAGGTGTTAATTTATTTGTAATATTTTTTTGGGAATTTAATAAATTTCTGTTATTTATTTATATTTATTTATTTATTTTATTTTTTATTTTTGATATTTATTCATATTTATTTTAATATATATCCATATATATTTAATAAAATATATTTAATTAATAAAAATTAATAATTTTTTCAATATTTTAAAACTCTATTCATTTTTGATTATTCATTTTCTCAAATTTTTAACATTGGTGCATTTAAGATGTTATATTCATTAATAATGTTAAATGTATATTTATACATATGTATAAATAAATATATTTATAATTTCATATTAACTATATTTATAAATTTATAAATTTATAATTATAAATAAATAAATATTTCTTTTTCAAAAATTATATATATAATTCAATATATATACATATATTTAATTAATTATCAAATTGAAATAAATTTATTTAAATAATTTATGTATTTAATATATATATATATTATATATATACATAAAATGATGTTAATATATATATATTCAATTAAATATAAATATATTGTTATGTAAAATTGTTTATATAAATATAAATTTAAATAAATATAAAATATTAATAAATATTATAATTAATAAATATACTACCTATATTTACATTTACATTTATATATATATTTTAAATATATATTTCATTATATAAATATATATAATGATATAAATATATATATAATTACATACTAATAATAAATATCTTTAAATAAAGAATATATTAACTAAATTTAAATTTATATATATTTACTATATATATAATGAAATAAATATATTTATAAATACAAATAAGAAATTATAAATATATTTATAAATATATTTATAAATGAATATTTTCTATATTAATAAATTATATATTTACAATTATTTATAAAAAATAATTTTATGAAAAAGTATTTATATAATTATATATATATATTTGAAATTTTTTATTTATAATTATAATTATTTATTATTTATTAGCGCTAAAATTAGTGTGCTTATAGAGATTCTTTTTAGTAGTGCTTCTTAATTTAGCACTGATAACCGGAATCTGTATCATCACCTTTTTACAAGCACTAAAAAAGTGTCTTCTTTCTCTTAGATAACCCTTACCACAACTAGATAAATTGTGATTTCTCAATCTATCTAAGAAATCCACCTCCCTCTAGTGCTCCCGCTAAATGAAACCTTGGTTGAATCATGTCTCAATTGATTCCAAGGAAAGAATCCAAGGCTGGAAGGACTCAATCCTTGACGAATCCATGTCCCAAACAAATCTAGTCATTATAATACAATATTTCTTTTTTTTCTAAGATGAATCAAAGCTTAAATCCATGTAATTTTATGTTTTATCCCCCTCTTTACTTTTTTTTCTTAATTGATGAAACCTCTATTCATTTTTGTTCATCATCTCTTACTATTCATCTTTCATCACTGCTTTACCATCTAGAATTAATTTATAATATAGGGTTTCTATGATTTTTTGTTTGTATTGACCCTTTAGGGGATTTTCTTTCTTTTTTATAGTGTATTAAGACTTCCACACACCAATTTCATCCATTCCAGTAGGTGGATACATTCACATTCCTTAAAACATGGAACCATGAATGATGTGGTCTTTCAAATCCATGTTTTAATCTAATGTTAATTCTATTATAATTATCCAAGATGGGGTTATGGATATATAAATTTTTTTATTAAATTTTCATTATCATGAAAGGTTATTTCCATATGTTTAAATGTATTTATCTTTCATCCATGGAAATAACAAATACAATGTTCTTGTTAAAATTCAACCCATGGTTATTATTGAGAAAATTTATATAGATTTCATGTAATGATTTATTATGAATTATAATGAATTCCCATTATGTTTTGGTAAAGGATTTATAGGAATTAGATTGTTTTTGGATAATTTTCCTGATGTTTTTTACATTTAAAAATAACATGGATGTGTTGTTTCCTTTCATCATCTTTAATGTTTTGGATGGGTATGAAATGGATTTTTTATATATTTTATCATATTTTGAATGGTAGTAATATATGTTTGATATGTTTTCCCCAATAAGGTTTAAATGTAGTGTTATATAAACCATTTAATTTAATAACCTTCTTGGATTATAAGTGAAAAGTTATTTTTCATTGTAATATAGATTGATCATGGTTCATTGATATCATTATATTATTTTGTGATTATGAAGGGGGTTTTTCATTAGGGTGTTCAAAGGTGTTAGTGAGTTTATATTTGTTGAACTGTTTTAATATTTATTCTTTTTGTATAGAGATGTGTTAAATTATATTGTTTTCCTCCACATAGATGTCATGATAAACCTTGTGTAACATGAAGAAAGATCTTGGGATGAGTATTGCACTAGTGTATGATCACAGATTGCACTAAATAGTTCATTTTAATCGGTTTATTCCAAATTTCAACTAAAATGTTTATAAATAATTATTAATATATATTTTATAAATAGATCTTTAAGGTTCATACATGATTTTACATAAATAATTATTCTGGTGACGTTTAATAATAATTATCTCACATGTCATTTTAAAAAGTTAAAATGTTTACACATTATGTTATACAAGAAACTATAATATTTTGACATTATTTATTCACTTTAATAATTAAATTAAATAAGTGTCATTGGAATATTAAATAACATAAATCCCATTATTAAGTTTAGGATTCAATTTTTCGGTTCTATATCTTGATAAAACATGAAATGTTATCTCTAATATAGAATGTGAAATCCTAGTTTATCTCCCACCCCATAAATGACAAAATATCTTAGAGTAAATATCCATCCGAATGAGGATTCATAATATCCCATGGCCATATATCAACTAGTATTTGTGCATACATAATTTAGTCATGTAAACATTATAAAATAAACTCAAAATTTTAAGCATTCTTAAAGCATTAAAAGATTATAATTATACATGTCAAATGATACACACTAGCATTAAAAGAATATTAATGCATTTGAAAACCCAAAAATGAGATATTAGGTTTATTATATTTTATCACATACATTAAATAAATATATCACTAGAATATTCATTTTGTGATTCATCATGTCTGTACTAATAAAAATGATAACACTATAATCAAATAGAGTATTGGCATATTTTAAAACAATAAGATCAGATGAATTTATAATACTAACAATATAATGAGACCGACATAAATAATAATCCCCACTATGTATTTTCAGTTTAATAATTTCTATAATATCTATTATTATAATTTTATCCATTTTAATAATAAAGGATAATTATTTATTCTTCTCATTAATATCGGTCATGTAATTTTTAAAATTTAATATTTTCTCAACATAGTTGCACATACTAACTTATTATAATTTTATGCAAATTAAGAGTGTACACTTAACAAAATTATTATGTAAAATCCATTTGATAAAATAATAGAATCATAATTATCATTTTGTTTCAGTGTATCTTTAAGACCATAAGTATATTTATCAAAGTTACATAATTTATTTAAAATATATTTTATAGAAAAACTTCATATTATTCCTTGTAATTTTCATTATTTATAGTTCCATTTAATAATCATGTTTTGACATCAGTTTAACAAACACACAAATGATTTACCAAATTTGATGAAAAATAATATCTATATTGTCATAATTTGAACTCAACAAATATAAGTATCAAAATAACCAATCCATTCTTTTTAAAAAAAAATTGATTAACAATATAGCTTAAAAAACGTGAATGTTTTTATTTGAATTATACATTATTCTAAATAAACCTTTCCAACCAATATAATATTAATATTTTATAAAAAAATTAATGATATTGGTATTATTTCTCATAATAGAATCTATTTCATTATTAAATGGTTCATTCAAGAACGCCACATATTTCAATTGAAATTATTTTTCTTATAACTTGAGAACATCATCTATAGTTAGTAACATAAGATATTTTTTGATAATATTATTATATTGATCTCTATCAATAAGGAAAATTAAGGATTCAAAATATATAAATTCATGATATGGATGTTTCAACTTTATAGGCCATGTACTCTATTCAGGTTCAACTCAAGAATCATAATTATCATTTTCCATTATTTCCTATCTAGATGAAACACTTGATCCATGTCTATTTAGAAAACTTTTGTTTTAATTGTCATTATAATATATATTTTTAAAAATTATTAAAATATATATTCACAAATGAAATTAGATTCTTTATGTATTATTTTATATGATTTATTATTATTTTCTATAGGGAAAAAATTATTTAATTGTTTTATTTTTTTAGTTATTTTAGGAACAGAATCTCTAAAAAATACTAAGTACACCCATTTTTTGGATAATAAAGGTTTTGGTTCATCCTCATCAACTTCATCTCATGAAAAGTTATTATTTCCTTTGGTTACATGAGACTCATCCCCCATATCTTTTATGTTGGTTGAACTACTCTAACTTTTATTCATACAAAACTATCCGTAATACATGGTATGGGATGACTACTTCTTAGATTTTTTCAGGCAACATCGGTGGATGTCCATAAGAGATGTGGCATGAGACTCAAATAACAAAACTCAATAATAACTATTAAGAAGATTTAGCTTATAAGGATTAAATATTTCAATAACATCCACCTTTGGATAAATTTATAGGATAACCCCTTCCAGAGTGGAGTAATTATTTTATTAAATTAAAGTACCCATTTCCATTAAAGTGTGCTGAAGTAATTTGAAACAATCAAAATTTTTCTTATCCTTATTAGAATAGTCGAACAACATTCACATTTGGTAATTAATATCTTATATTTATTTATTTATATATTATTCCAAAATGAATATTTTATGAAACTAACTGGATGGATATGAAATGAATATTGATAAAAGAAAATCATTTGACAAAAGATTATGAATATGTAGTTTAAAAGTTTATAATATTTTCTATAGTGCTTTCATATTACACATCTCAAATTCATTTTCCATGATTATGTTGTTGTCATTAAAGAAACATTATCCAATTAGAGTTCCAAGAAAAGTTTATTTTTCCAAGAATAGATCAGAGCTATAAATATTGTACTAAACATGAGGCACAATGATGGTGCATGTCGATTTGGATGATACCATGGTTTATGGATCATTTGGTCTGAATACTATTGTAAACGATGAAATACATCACATGGAAGAAATGAATATAGAAATTTAAGATAACCTTCATGATTTACAAAAGTTGTTTGGGAACATAAATAGATGTTCTAAGAGACAATTATATATCAGTTGTACTAAATACACAACATTTTATTTCATATTGATTTTATATAATTTTAAATTCAGCAGTGGATGGAGTGACACTAGCTTTACAGAACTTCTTAGTCTCCTGAATGATATTATTTAAGGGTATTAACTAACTTTTCAAACATATAACACTAAATGAATGATTTATTAGATGGGAATGATCTCCAAAATATAAATTCTTTTCAAAATAATTGAATATTGATATTTAAGGACCACGAATCAGTCAAAAAATACCCTATGTGTTGAAATGATCGGTAAAAGAATAATGAATCTTGTATACTGAATGTTTTATGGTACTTTCCTATCATTACATTGTTTAGAAGACTGTATTAATATCAAGAAATTGCAAGAAAATTGGCATGGAATGAAGATAAAAGAATTAATATATGAGAACCTATGTCATTTAGTAGATTCTACTTAGTTGATGATAATTGATTACGAGTATCCTGAATTTGGAAATGAGATGAGAAAATTTCATCTTTGAGTATCTATAAATGAAATATATCCTTTCATTGTAGATATTAGTACTCACAGTACAAGGCCCATCATTTTGGTAAATTATAACTTTCCACCATGGTTATGCATGAAGTGTAAACACATTATATTTTCTCTTCTTATATCAGGACCAGTGCACCCCAATAATGATATATATCTATATTTGGATCCTTTGATCGAAGATCTGATGTTGATGTGGGATACATCTTTTATAACGTATGATTCTCATTGAAGTGAAGAATTTACTTCAAGGGCCATGTTGTAATGGATGATAAATGACTTTACTACTTATCTAAAATTATATTACTATAGTATTAAATGATTTTTGGGGTGTCCCATTTATGAAGAATGCACACACCGTGTTTGATCGAACATTCCTTGTAGAATGTGTTTTTATGAAAATAGAAATTATTACCTAGATGACATAAATAATGATCCTAGATGAAATCATTCAATGAAAATATTTAAGGTACAACACCGTCTCCACAAATGGGTGATCAAATATTCCATAATATAAATATTGTTGACACTTTTTATTGGTAATCCATTTTTGAAAAGCCATATTAATTTCGGTTGGAAGAATTGATCAATTTTATTGGAATTACCATTTTTTAATTGTTTATACATCATACATTTTATTGATGTCATGAATGTAGAAAAAAATGTATTTTATAGTGTTATTGGAAAGTTAATAAATGATACAAGGAAAATAGAAGATGTAATCAAGGTAATGATGGATATTATTGAAATAGGGATAAAGGAATATTTGGCACCCGTGAATGGAAAAGGGAAGATTTTTCATCATCCAGCTACCTACACTCTATCCAAAAAAATTTAATTTTTTATTTTCCTTAATAGTGTAAATTTTCTATAGGGGAATTCATAAAATATAAATAATGTAGTGTCAATTAATAATTTAAATTTATAGGACTAAAATTACATTACTATATTGTTTTGAATAAATATTTTATGCCTATTTAATTCCATTTCATTCTACCTAAAAAATTTATTTCATATAATAACCAGACTCTATTTCATCATCCAATAAATGTGTAGTAATGTTATGGACATGACGATTATTCCAATCGTGAATAAGGAGGTTTCATTCATATTATGATAATTAGATATATTTTTTAACTCCACCATTATTTTATATAATGGTCCACCTAATGGTTCTCTTGGTTCTATAGGTTCAACTATGAAGTCATATCCATTACAAATAGATATACCCCATTGAATGGTATATGATGATTTTGAAAGGGTATTTCATGAATAAATGTGAGAAAAAAGGTTGAATTTTGTAATTACTTATTTCTGAAGAAGTTGTTGTTTGATAAACTAATTAGCTATCAGATGTTGACATCATTGGTCTCCCAATGTCTCATCACAAAAAATGCCTCATGGGTGATGAGATTTCTAGAATGAATGTTGTAACAATTACATTCATAGAGAAAGAGAAATTGAACCTTTACATTTTACATTATTGTGATGATTTTGATCCATATATTGAATCCCACAAGAAAATTCCTAGAGATATGAATCCATTCGAGGCTGAAGTATGGATATCAAAAACTAATAATAAACAGTTTACAGGATTGTTTCAAGCTCAAATTTATATGTAGTTATCTAAATATCAATATTCAACCCTCGAGTGACATTGATTGATGTCCAAGGGACCAAAAGAAAATGTTATATATTACATTGGTTTTATAATCAATGGTTATAAATTCCATAAAAAATAAAATAGTGATTGTAGTATGATGAAAAATAGTAGAGTTGAGCTTGTATCGGATGTGATGATTAAATTTTTTTCAAAGGATATACATCGTATTTATGAAAATATTTTATATTTTGGATCCATAAAATGTATAGATGACATGGATTATGAAACATTTCATGTGATGATTTTCAATTGAAAATGGATTGAAAATAGGGGTGTGATGAAAGTTGATGAAATAGGCTCTATGAAGGTGATTTTTAGTATTAAAGGGGGGAAATATGGGTCTTTAATAATGGAATCATAAGAATTGAAATTAATTTATGTATTATATCCATAAAAAATAATTTTTCAATTTTCATGCAGGAAACTAAAACGACAGTCAGTTCAGATGAATATTCAATAGATGATGATTCATTCCTTGAGATATCACAATCAATTCATGTCAGTCCCAAGTAGACAATGTGTTGTATGTTATTGGGGACCACAAATATATGATATGTATTCAAAATAGTATATTAAAATATATAAAACCATTAAAAAATAAATATCTTTAAATGAGAAAGTAAATTTGATTTTTTATATACAATATTTTTTCGTGTAATATTATATGTTCTCTAATCCATTAACATAATATAACATAAATGGTGGACTACTCATGAAGAAAATGTCTGCTGAATATGATAATGTTAAAAATACCATGGAAGAATAGACTATAATGAAGGAACCCATTTGGGATGATATGAAAGTAATTTTCTCATATACTTTCTATATTTTAACTAAAATTTATATAATGAAATATTGATTTAATTTTCATTATTATTTGGAAAGATCATTTATTTTAGAATATCAATGTCTATATTTTATTATTTTTAACTTAAAAATTCCACATACATGTTCCTCCAAATTATTCAACCCTACTGTTTTGGAAATTATAATATTTCTTCATGTTCCCTCCACTGCCTCTGTAGGAACAACAATGATGCTACCACTGGTCAATTATAGAAGAAATCTTGGTGTATTCATAATTAAAATATTTTCTATAGAATTGATGTATTATTTCATATTTATGTTTAGGTTATATATTTTTAGTATCACTAAATTAAGTATGTTTTTATTATATAGGTGGATTCTTTTATTCGATTCAGGGTGGTCTATTCGAAACTTTTCATGATCATGAGAGATTGGACATCGAGGCTATAATTGAGATAATGATAATAAGGAAATAGGTCATAAATGTATGAAACAATCATTAAATTGTTAATTACTTCTTATTTTTTAATTAAATTTTCCATCAATTTATTTAATATATGTAAGTTAATTTACTTATAAATTTCATATAATACTTATTTAGTTTTTTCATATATCTATTAAGAAGTCATATTTTTTTCAACTATCTTCATCAAGGCACAAAAGAGATAACATGTTACTTTCATCCAGTGTTAACATGATTTGTATTATTATTTTTCAAATATCAAACATTACATATTGAGTTGATTTCATTAGCTGAAATGACATTATCATTCTTGAAAACCAAAAGCATAGAAGAAACTCCTATCACTATTATATTACGAGACATAACCACAATGAGAATGTGTTTTTAGATAAGAACATCGAATTAATAGGAAGGGTTGGTTGTTCAAAAAAAGTCAATAAAAATAATATTAATAATCCATATGTCATTTGGGTGGTGGTGGAATCATATTTAGCTCAATTCGATACATGGATTTATTATTATCCCTCAAAATAATGTCTTTTCATTTAAAATAGACTTTATTGTTCGAAAATAAAAACAAATGACATACTCAAATCCCAAAAAAAAAAGATTTATGTTGTTTATATAATTTTTCAAAATGATCCATACTTCATTTGTGACATGTTGTAATTAGCCACACCTCAATCTGATACATGATGTGCTCAACATCACTCAAAGCATCTGTTGTCAGTTTAAAATTTACATATTAGTTCAAAAAGTGTCACTCCATGAAAACACAGAAAACACTTTCATATAATCTTGATAATTTTTAAAAATGATTTTAATGGCATTTTTGATGTGTAGGAATCATTCTCACATCCAACTGACACACGTTGTGACCAATATAACTCAAAGATTGTGTTTCAAGTTTAAAATTACATTTTAGTAAAAACGAAAAGTTAAATACTAAAAACCAATAAAACACATTTATATTCTTTTGATACATTAGTAATATGGTCCATATATCATTTAGTACATTTAATAATCGACCACACCTCAATCTAATGCATGGAGTGACTGATATGAATCCATGTGCATCTTTTTATTTAAATTTGACATTAATTTTAGTAAAAGAAATCAAATTTGCATACTCAAAACTAAGAAAATTCATTAATATTGTTTTTATATGTCAGGAAAATGATAAATAAGTCGTTTTTATGTGTATAAATCAGTCTCACCTTAGTCCGATATATGATGTCGCTGATATGAATCAACGTATCTTTTATCATTATAAAATTGATAATTTAATTCAGAAAGTTTAGCTCACTAAAAACCAATGAAACACACTTGTATTTTCTTAATAATTTCATAAACATATTAAAATTTTATTTTTGAAATGTTGGAATCTGTACTATCTCAAACTGACACACAATGTGACCAAATTGTCTTTAAGTGCGTGTTTCCGTAGTAAAATGACATTTTAGTAAAAATTAGATGTGACATACAAAAAACCAAGAAAATGAATTTGGATTGTTTTTATACTGTTTTATGATGATCCATAAGTTATTTGGGATGTGTAGGAATAGGACTCACATCAATCTGACGCATGGTGTGACTGATTTGACTTCATGTGCATCTTTTTATTTACAATTGAAATTATTTTTAGAAAAAAAGAGACCCGGCATTACTCAATAAGAAGCAGAAACATTATAATTGTTCTTATACTTTATTAAAATGATATATAGTCAATTTTGGAAGTCTAGGGATTATATTTACCATAATTTTATATAAGATTTACCTGATATGAATAAATGTGTCCGCTATCAGTTTAAAATTCACATTTTAGTTCTAGATGTGTTGCTCACTAAAAACTAAGCAAACATGCTTGTATTCTCTTGATAATTTAGGAAAATGATTCATACTTAATTTTTGATATGTAGAAATTAATCTCATGTAAAACCGATACACGATGTGACTAATGTGACTAAATGAGAATATTTCTTATTTAAAGTGATTTTTTTGTAAAAAAGACAAGTGTTGTTCGCAAAACCAAAATAAATTGATCTATATTATTTTTATAAACAAGGAAAACTATCCATAATTCATTTGTGACATGTAGAAATCATCCATACCTTAATCTGATTCATGTTGTGAAAAATATGACTCCAATTTCAACTTTTTATTAAAATTTTACATTCATTTAAGTGAAAAAGGAAATTGGCATAATAAAAATTGAGAAAACACATTCTTATTTATTTTAAACTTTAGTAAAAATATCAATAATTTAATTTTGATATTTTAGATTTAGTTTCCCCTCAATATAAAACATGATGTTGATGATATGACTCAAAGTGTCTGTTAGCAGTTTAAAATTGACATTTTAGATAAATATTTGTCACTCATTGAAAGATGAGATAATGAAATATAACAGAATTGATAATTTAATAAAATGATTCATGATTGATTGTGATGTATAGTAATTAATGTATCATAATACTAATATATGATGTGACCGATATGACTCAAAGTGTGTGTCTTTAGATTAAAATATCATTTGAGTAAAAAAGACCACATATATATTCAAAACTAAGAACACACATTATGATTGTTTTAATATTTTAGGAAAACAATCCATAAGTAATTTTGGATGATTAAGAATCATCTACACCTCAATCTGATTCATGGTGTAACTGGTAGGACTCCATGTGTGTCTTTTCAATATATATGTTTCATTTTAGATAAAAACTATCACGACCCGTCCTCGGGGGCCATGACGTGACTACCCCAAGCCCGCCTTCCATAGGCCAGGGGCTGGCGAATAGCACCAAGGCGTAATTCCTGATAAAAAGGGAAGGCATTGCATTTGTAAAGTAAAAAAACACCACAGAGCAAGAAAGAAGAAGTAAACACTAAGTAAAAACTGGGTACAACAGTAAGTGCAAAAAATTAAGTGGGCCAGAATACAAACCCAAACTGAAAGAAAAGTACGACTGGAAAGGGAAAACATCAAGTAAAAGTAAAGTACAACTAGAAAGGGAAAACAGCAACTGAAAGTAAATCCACAGCCCCGAGCCGTCCACTATAAGTCCCACCTGAAAGGTGGGTATAGATAACCTCCACAGCTCCTCGGGTCCAGCCGTCTTCTCCGTGTATGTCCCGCCCAATGGTCCTCCTATAGGTACTGAACTACTCCGCAAGCCTCAACCACGATCATCGTTGTCCGTTGTCTGCAACCAACACAACCTAGTGCGGGCATAGACCATACAGGGGTGAGTATAAGCTACTCAGTAGGGACCCAGAGACCTTCGAAGGTCTCCCAGAATCCACAAAGGATAATCCACAAAGGAAAGATACAATCAAGATGTAACATCCAACACTACTTATTTATATTCCCATACATATACCTATGTCATCAATTCGCTTTTGGCTCCAACATCCAAGCCCGAGTTCGATCACATCCACACAGGATAGCACAACACAATCCACACAGGAACGCAAATCAAGATTCAGCTCACAGAGGTATACTTCTTTGTAAGACAATAGATATGATTATATATTTCCACTAATTCATCTAAGTCGTCGGACCCACACAGGATCAATAGGTACTAACCCCCGTAACGACCAACAAAGGATCTGACCCACATAGAATCAATAGGTAACTAACCCCTGTAATGACCCACACAGGATCTGTAGGCCCTAGCACACACAGGACCGCTGAGCGCTGACCCACACAAGATCATAACCACATAGGATCGGTAGCACTGTTCCACATAGGATCGCTGAGTTCTGTAGTCGTCACCGTCGAATCCACTGAGGATTTCTGCAAAGTCGTCATCATCGTCGTAGTCGCAGCCAGCTATAGGGTTCCCGCACATAGCAAGCTCGTTCGGTAGGTTCCGATCCATGAGATGAGAGTCTGATACATCAACTGACACATATTCTAGAGTTGATGTATCCAAAATTTCCGTATAGTCAACAGGAACTCAACGTCATAGAAGGCGCGTCAATCCGACACCCGGTCTGAGAGTTTTTGGCTTTTTCGTTGCAGGGGCCCGGTTTGGTTTTTAAGATAAAACCAACCTGACCATACTTAAACTGTGTCCAACCCTCGAGCGGAGTAATCCAAATGGTTCGCCTCACTAAGAGAAATCCATCAAAGTCAACGGCACGTCAGTCGGACGTCCGGAGCTCAAGTTATAAGTGTTTCCGCTACGAGGGCCCGATTGGTTTCGTGTACGAACCAACCCGGACAAACATTAATTTCTCAAAAACTTTTAATATAATATCCTGAAACGATCGTATCGATCTAAGGATCGCTACACAACCGACGGTGCATCGATTGGAGTTTCGTAGCCCATGTTATGGGAAACAGACTGAAAAGTCTGGTATTAGGGGGGGTTCGGGCCCGGTCCGACCAGGCCCAGTACCCCCTGGGTTGGCCCTAACTGGGTCGTCCCTACCCGGGACCAGGTCCAGCCTGCTTGGGCATGGCGCGGCCCAGCCCGGCATAGGCGCGACACGGCCCGGCTGGCGCGGCCCGGCCAGGCCTGGCAGTCCGGTCGGGCGGCTCGACCGTTTCGGCCGAGCGGTGCGGGGTGGCACGTTGCCCCCCACCAGCATGTAATTGCGGCCCCCATGGGGGGCCGATCCTTGTCAACGGACATGGCCGGGCGCCACGTCCCTCATCCTTCGGTCATGCACGGTCGCGGGACCGGCGGCCTCCGCCGCGGCGGCCCATCCCAGCGGCGCGCCGGGCGCCGCCGGCGGAGTGCTCCATGGACCACCAGACGAACTCCAGTGGTCGGATTTGCCTGCATTCTTCGCCAACGGCCCTCCCGGGACCTGTCCTTCACTGCGAGGACCTCACAACACCCGTGTGGCCTGCTTCATTGTCGCCCGCCAATCTGCATACCAAGAACGATGATACGGTGGGTTCAAACTTGTTCGTTGGTCCCCACCCACCGCGTTAGCATTTTAAAAAGGATTCCGACAAATTTTAAACATAACATGAGGGTAAAAATCACAAAGATTTAATGAATCAAAACCCCTACCTCAAGCATCGTCGAGTGAGGGTTCGTCGCGGAATTTCACATAGTGGAAGAAGGCATCGCGGAAGGGGGATCGTCGCATCGCGGAGAAAGGATTCGTCAGCATCGCGTCGTCGATCTCCAAGGATCCGGCATTCTTGTCGACCTTTGTCGGAGGTTGGCGATCTTTGTGTTCCCTACGTTCTTCGTGTTCTTTGCGTTCTTCATCGAGGGGGAAGAACTTCAAGAACCTGGGCGAATTCTCCCTAGCCTCTCAACACAACAAGACTAACTAAAAAAAATAAGTGGTGTCTTATTTTATTTACACACAAACCAACGCTTGAAATTCAAAAATAAATGAAACGATCAATTAATTGAGGAGTTTAAAACCACCCAATTAATGAGGCGTTTAATATCCAGATTAAAGGCAAGAGTTGACTTCATTAAAAAGGGGGATGCGGGTGCTTGACTTAAGAAGAAAAGAAACAGTGGGGCTCGTGTGGGCCCCACCTCACAAATATCCAACCAAGTGGGTATGATATTGTGGGTCCCACATCATCCACTAAACATCGGTTAAGCGACATAAAATAAAATAAATTGGTCGCACCATTTTATTTTATTCATTTACTAAACCCGAAAAATTTAAAAATCACACCAGAGAAAACACTACACCGGAAAAGGTGTTCCTAGGAAAAATTATCGGCGCTGCGAATCCATCGGTGCCCTCAGAATTCGATTCCGAGCACTAGTTCAAAAGTTAGAAAAACCCACTCATTCGTTCACTGAACGTACCTAAGCTAAAATTCAGAAAATGATTCCGGGCACACCGGGCCTCGGAATTAGGTTCCGTCTGAAACCTCATTATAGTAAAATCAGAAAGAAAATTAATAAAAAATTCCCTTGAATTTTACGGGTCTTTACATTACTCCCACCTCTGGTCTGTACATCCCTGTAAAGATACATCAAAAACTAGGGGAACAGATGTGGGTACTGTGCACGCATCTGAGCCTCCCGCTCCCAAGTGCTCTCCTGGAGGTTCTCGTGCTGCCATCTGATACGCACAAGAGGAATGAACCATCCATGTAGGACCCACTCCTGTAGATCCTCAATCTCCACTGGGACCTCCACAAAATTCACCCCATCATCAACGTCCAGCTTCTCATGGCCAATGATATGTGTCGGGTCGGTCACGTATCTCCTCAGCTGAGATACTTGGAAGAAGTCGTGCACCTGGTGCAACTAATGTGGTAGAGCCAGGCGATAATCCACCTCACCAGTACTGCTGAGGACATGGAATGGTCCGATGAAGCATGGAGACAACTTACTGCCTCGGCAAAATATCTGTAATCCACGTCGAGGTGAGACACACATGAAGATGTGTTCGCCATCCTCGAACTTTAGTGGCCTCTGCCTCCTATCAGCATAAGACTTCTGCCGGCTCTGAGGTGTCCTCATCCGCTTCTGGATGACTTGGACCGTCTCTGTCGTGGCCTGGACCATCCCCGGTCCCACAAGTGCTGACTCCCCATGGTCTGTCCAGTATAGTGGTGATCTGAAAGGTCGGCCATACAATGACTCGTATGGTGCCATCCCGATGGTGGAATGGTAGCTACTGTTTCACATGAACTCCACGAAGGGTTGGTGTTCCACCCAGCTGCGAACAAAGTCAAGGACACAAGCACGGAGCATGTCCTTGAGAGTCTTAATGGTCCTCTCCATCTGACCATCTGTCTGAGGGTGAAAGGCGGTGCTCAGACGTAGCTGCGTCCTGAACGCCTCCTGCAACCCCTTCCAAAGCTGGGAAGTAAAGCAAGAATCTCGATCGGAGACGATAGATGATGGCACAACGTGAAGCTGTACAATCTTCCGAACATATATGCATCCCAAGGTCTCCACTGATCCCTTCTCTGTCATGGGTATGATGTGAGCCGACATGGTGAGTCGGTCGACAATCACCCAAATGGAGTTGTGACCTCTGGAGGTGTGTGGAAT
The DNA here is from genome assembly GCA_963277665.1 of Viscum album. Lineage (NCBI taxonomy): Eukaryota > Viridiplantae > Streptophyta > Magnoliopsida > Santalales > Viscaceae > Viscum > Viscum album. Next base: position 1,366,606,609 of record OY728162.1, on the reverse strand, counting down.
TCCAGTCACGAAGTCCATAGATATCCCATCCCACTTCCACTATGAGACCTCCAAGGGTTGTACCAAGACTGCGGGTACCCGTTGCTCTGCCTTCACCTACTGGCAGGTGAGGCATCGAGAAACGAACTCTGCCACAGCTTTCTTCATGCTCGACCACCAGTGCTGTCATCTGAGATCCTGGTACATCTTCACCACGCCAGGATGTACCGCCAAAGAGTAAGTTTGAAACACTATCACCACCTCCTCTTGTAAAGCAACTGGTACCAAAGTACGTCCTCTAAAAAGGACTTTGTGCTCTCCTCCTACAGAGAAACCATTAGGTGCATGTCCTGAGGATATCTTCGCACGCCGCGTCTCACAGTCAGCATCCCCACGTTGTGCCTCCCTGACCCGCTGCAGTAGTGGAGAAGTGACTATGAGTGACTGAAGGAAGGCTTCTCCATCTCTATCCACAAAGGATATCTACAAAGCAGCTAGCTGCTCTGTCGCCTCCCCAAGTAGCTGAATGCCCGTCCTCCTGATGAGTGCATCGGCTACTATGTTCCCATTTCCAGGAGTATAGACTATCTCAAAGTCATAGTCCTGGAGGAACTCGAGCCATCGCCTCTGTCTCAGGTTTAGGTACTTCTACCAGAATATGTACCTGAGACTCTGGTGGCCTGAATAGACTGTAAAGCGCTCTCCCATCAGATAGTGTCTCCACATCTTTAGAGCGAAGACCACTACTGCTAACCCCATGTCATGGGTAGCGTAGTTCTGCTCATGCTGCCTCAACTGAGATGATACATAGGCGATCACTGCCCATTCCTGCATCAGGATACATCCGATTCCAGTCCCTGATGCATTGCAGTAGACTACGTACCCTACTCCCTCCTCCGGTAGCCTCAAGATAGGTGCGCTGGTCAATCTCTGTCTCAGCTCCTGGAAGCTCTACTAACATCTATTTGACCACATAAAGTGTTTCCCCTTCATCTTCAAAGCTGATAGTGGTGCTGTAACTTTGGAGAAGTCTGGTACAAATCTCCAGTAGTATCCAGCTAGTCCCAAGAAACTCCGCACCTCCGTCACGCTCCTGGGTGGCTCCCAAGCTAGCACTGCCTCGATCTTCGTAGGATCCACCGCAACTCCCGCCTTAGAGATGATGTGTCTCAAGAAGTGGAAATCACATATCCTGAAGTGACATTTCGAGAGTTTACCATAAAGATGGTGCTCTTGGAGTGTTTCCAGTACAACCCCCAAGTGGTAGGCGTGCTCCTCCTCAGTCGTCGAGTATATCAAAATGTCGTCGATGAAGACCATGACAAATCGATCGAGGTATGGCTGAAAGATCATGTTCATGAGGACCATGAACACTACTGGATCATTGGTTACGCCGAATGGCATAACCAACAACTCATTGTGGCCATACTAACATCTGAAGGCCCTCTTCTGCACGTCCTTGTCCCGAACTCTGAGCTGATGATAGCCCGACCTCAGGTCTATCCTCGAGAACCACCATGCTCCCTTGAGCTGATCGAAGAGGTAATCAATCCTTAGTAGAGGATACTTGTTCCTCACTTTCACCTGGTTCAGGTGACGATAGTCGACACAATGTCACAAGCTCACGTCCGCCTTCTTGGCGAACAATATCTGGGATGCCCAGGGTGAGACACTAGGTTGGATGAATCCCTAGCCCTGCAAGTCCTCCAACTGTACCCGTAGCTCTCAATGATAGGCGGGAGCCATCCGATATGCTGGGGTGGATATCGTGGATGTCCCGGGGTATAGATCAATATAAAAGTCTACCTCTCTATGAGGAGGTAGACCTAGAACGTCATCGGGGAAAATTTTCGCATACTGACCCACCACTGCAGGAAAACAAGGACTCTGCACGTCAATCGCTCCTAGGATGAGGCTAGACAACTGATGAGTTATGGGCTATCCTCTCCTCTACGAGAGTCCATCCTGTGCTGCAAAGGCTCCCTTCTCGCCAGTGAAGGTGAACCTGCTCCCGTCGGTGCATACACACCGCACCATGCACCTAATACAGTCAATCTAAGCATGTACTGTAGATAAGTAATCCATGCCCAAGATGACGTAGTAAGGCCTCGACGCCGCTACAAGAAGATCCCAGATGAAGTTCTCACCACCTAGAGTAAGCTCACACTTCCGGCACCAGTGTGTAATCGTCGAGTCTGGTCTCGTATAAGTCTCTAGCTGTAAGGATCAAGAAAACAGCTCTATCAGAATCTGTGAACTCCGAACAAGGGTAGCAGCTATGAAAGAATGATTCGATCCTGTGTCTATAAGAACTGCAGCAAGGGTGGAATAGACATAGATAGTACCTCAAATCATCTCGGGCCCACCGTGGTCATAGGCCTACGCTGCCTGATGTTGTGCCTGTCTCTGCCCGCCAGCTCCCTGTGGTCGTGGTGGACCACTTGATGGTGGTGGTGGTAGAGCCTCAAAGTGTCGCCCACCACCTGCTGCTCGGATAGCTCCTCTTCCTCATCCTCATGCTCCCTGTGGACCGCCATGGTCGACCCTCTACCTCTAGCTGGGTGGCCCCTCAACCTTCTATTGCTCCTCGGCACAGCGAGTTGGGCAGTCACAAGCCATGTGGCCCTACTCACCGCATGCATAGCACTGTCTGCCTCTCGAAAGACTGGCTCCACGCTGTGTGCCCCGCACTGCTGAGCCAGTGTCCTGAGGTCGTCTTCCTGAGGGTCTGGTCTGCCTAGACCCATGAGTCATCCGTCGACATCATGTGGCAGAAGAATCTGCTACATTCCACCCTACGGTAGGTCTCACTGCTGAAGTAGGCTCAGTAAGGAAGCTCTCGATGAGAAGGGCTCGCTCCAAGACTCCTGCCTGGGTCGGAATGCTGAGGGAGATCAGTGATGCCCTGATCTCATGCCTCAATCCCTGCTCAAAGGTTTGGGCCCAGATGAATGGGTCGCGTACCATGTCTGTCGTGTAGCGTGAGAGATCGGTAAATCTCGCCGAGTACTGGGCGACCATCAAGTTTCCATACCGCAATTGTAGAAGCTCCTGGATGCGTACCGCGCGAACGGTGGCTGGAACGAACTCTGAGTGGAAGAGGATCTCAAAGTCCATCCATAAGAGAGATACCTTTTCCTTCACCTGGAGCATCAATCTCCACCATCAGCCTACTGCCGTGTGCGGGAGGCTCGCTGCGAGGATCACCATGAGGTCTGCTAGTGTCCTCACTAAACTGAAAACCCATACAACTGCCTCCATCCAATCCTCGGCTGCCTGAGGGGCCGTCTCCCTGCGGAACCTGGGCGGTTGCTGGCGCTGAAACTCGTGTGTTGCACTAAGGCGACATGCATCGTCAGCGGCTAGGGCTGGTAGCATCGGTGGCTCGGCGGGTAGAGGTACCGCCAGTGCCTCTGCTGTCAATGGGCCCGATACCGAGGCCTCATCGCTCGGTGGGCTGTCGTCATGCACAACTCTCGGAACCCAAGCTGGCTGCCATCGTGGGGCTATCCTGAAAAGAAACAGGTGTGCCACGGTTAAATAGTATACCTAGTGAGCTGACATAAATTAATCAAAAAGAAAACATGAAACACGCATGTAATCAATGTTTTCGTGTATTAAGTCGGAAATCAGAAGTCAGGGTCCTGGTGTACGGATACATCGGCCACCACACCAACACTGGACTCCCTGGACTGATAACCACACTCAATACTCTTAACACTATTGTTTCACATAGAAAAAGATCAGAGTCCTGAGTTCTGCGGTAGAACTGAACTCCTCTGATACAAATTTTTCATGACCCATCCTCGGGTCCCGTGTCGTGACTACCCCAATCCCACCTTCCATAGGCCAGGGGCTGGAGACTAGAACCAACTCGTAATTCCATATAAAAAGGGAAGACATTGCCATTCTAAGGTAAACAAACACCACAGAGCAAGCAAGAAGAAGTAAACACTAAGTAAAAACTAGGTACAACAGTAAGTGCGGAAATGTAAGTGCTCCAGAATACAAACCCAAACTGAAAGTAAAGTACAACTGGAAAGGGAAAACAACAACTGAAAGTAATGTACAACTTGAAAGGGAAAATAGAAACGGGAAGAAAAGCCGCAGCCTCGAGCCATCCACTGGAAGTCCCACCTGAAGGGTTGGTACAGATAGCCTCCACAGCTCCTCGGGACCAGCCGTCCGCTCCGTGTGCGTCCCGCCCAATGGTCCACCTCTAGGTACCGAACTGCTCCGTATGCCTCAACCACGATCAGCACTGTCCGTCATCTACAACCAACACAACGTAGTGTGGGCATAGCCCGTACAGGGGTGAGTATAAGCTAATCAGTAGGGACCCCGAGACCCCCGAAGGACTCCTAGAATCCACAATGGATAATCCACAAAGGAAAGATACAATCACGAAGTAACATCCAAAACTACTTAGGTATATGCCCATACATATACCTAAGTCATCAATTCGTGTTCGACTCCAAAATCCGAGCCCGAGTTTGATCACAACCACACAGGATAGCAAAACACAATCCACATAGGAAAGAAAATCAAGATTCAGCTCACACAGGTATAGTTCTTCGTAAGACGATAGAGATGATCAGATATTACCACTGATTCATCTCAGTTTTCAGACCCACACATGATCAATAGGTACTAACCCCCGCAATGACCCACAAAGGATCTGACCCACAAAGGATCGATAGGTAACTAACCCCCGCAATGACCCACACAGGATCAGACCCACTTAAGATTTGTAGGCGATGGCCCACACAGGACCGCTGAGGGCTGACCCACACATGATCATACCCACCCAGGATCGGTAGCACTGATCCACGTAGGATCGATGAGTGCTGTATTCATCTCCATTGAATCCACGGAGGATTTCTGCACAGTCTTCATCGTCGTCGTAGTCGCAGCCAACTCTAGGGTTCCCGCACAGAGCAAGCTCGTTCGGGAGGGTCCGCTCCACGAGCCAAGGGGATGATACATCAACTGACACATATTCCAGATTTGATGGATCCAAATGGTCCGTATCGTCAACAGGAATTCAACGTCACAGATGGCTCATCAATCGGACGCCCGGTTTGAGAGTTATTGGCATTTTCGTTCCAGGGGACCGATTGGTTTTTAAGTCAAAACCAACCCTACCGTACTCTAATTGCATATAAGCCTCAAGCGTAGTAAGTCAAAAGGTCTGTCTCAATACGATATATTAGTCAAAGTTGATGTCACGTCAGTCGGACGTCCAGAGCTCAAGTTATAAGTGTTTCCGCTCCGAGGGCCCGATTGGTTTCGTGTACGATCCAACCCGGCCGAACCCAAAGTTCTCCGTAACATTGAGTATAATATACTGAAATGACCGTCTTGATCCAAGGATCGCTACGCACCTGATGGGGCATCGATCATAGATTCGTAACCCAAGTTATGGGAAACAGTCTGAAAAGTTCGGTATTAGGGGGGGTTGGGGCCCGGTCCGACCCGGCCCGGTACCCCCTGGTTCGGCCCGAACAGGGGCGACCCTACCAGGGTCTGGGTCCGGACCGCTTGGGCGCGGCCCAGCCCGCCCTGGGCACGGCCCGGCCTGACGGTCCGATCGTGCGGCTCGGCCGTTTCGGCCGAGATGTACGGAGTGGCACGCTACCCCCCGCCAGCACGTAACTACGACCCCATGGGGGGCCACTCCTTTTCATCAAACGCAACCGAGCACCACGTCGCACCACCTTCTATCCCGTGTGGTCGTAGGACCAGCAGCCTGCCGCCGCCGCGGCCCATCTCGGCAGCGGGCTGGGCGCCGCTGTGCCGGAAAGGCGTGCCGACATAGTACTCTGCGGACCACCGGACGAGCTCCGGTGGTCGGATTTGCCTGTCGTCTTCACCAATGGCCCTCCCGAGACCCGTCCTTCAATGTGAGGACCTCACAATGCATGTGCGGCCTGCATCATCATCATCCGCCAATCCGCACTCCAAGAACGAAGAGACGGTGGGTTCAGACTTGTTCGTTGGTCCGCACCGACCGTGTTAGCGGTTTAAAAAGGCTTCCGAAAAATTTTAAACATAAACTGAGGGTATAAATCACAAAACCTCAAGATTCATTGAGCGAGTGTTCATCGCTGAATTGCACGTCGCGGAAGAAGGCATCGCAGAAGGGTGACCGTCGCATCGTGGAGAAACGATTTTTCGGCGTCGCGTTGTCGATATCCGAGGATCTAGAGTTCTTGTCGACCTTCGTCGGAGGTCGGCGTTATTTTCATTCTTCGTGTTCTCCACGATATTCACATTCTTAGCATTCTTTGTCAAGGAGGAAGAACTTCAAGAACCTGGGTGAATTCACCCTAGCCTCTCAACACAACAAGACTAACTAAATAAAATAAGTGGTGTCTTATTTTATTTACACACAAACCAACTCTTGAAATTCAAAAAGAAAAGAAATGATCAATTAATTTAGGAGTTTAAAACCGCCCAATTAATGAGGCGTTTAATATCCAGATTAAACGCAAGAGTTGACTTCATTAAAAAGGGTGGTGCAGGTGTGTTACATAAGAAGAAAAGAAACAGTGGGGCTCATGTGGGCCCCAACTCACAAATATCCTACCAAGTTTGTAGGATATTGTGGGTCCAAAATCATCCACTTAACATAGGTTAAGTGACTTATAATAAAATAAATTGGTCATAACATTTTACTTTATTCATTTACTTAAACCGAAAAAATTAAAAACCACACCCGAGAAAACAAAACTCCTAAAAAAGTGTTCTTAAGCAATTACCGGCGCTGCGAATCCATTGGTGACCTTGGAATTCGATTCTGAGCACTGGTTCAATTGTTAGAAAAACCTGCTCGTTCGCTCACTGAACACACTCGAGATAAACTTCAGAAAATGATTTTAGGCACACCGGGCCTCAGAATCAGGTGTCGTCAAAAACCGCGTTCTTGTAAAATCCCAATGAAAATTAAGAAAAAAAATTCCCTTTAATTTTATGGGTATTTACAAAAACGTTCATAACATCACCAAAATTGAGAAAATGATCCATCTTTTTAATCATTATTCTATATGATATTAATTAATTAATTCCCTTTTCAGTTTTATCTTATACATAATCTATACATTTTAATAGAGATAATTCTTTATGACAAACATGAAATGGTGTTATGTGAAAGAATAAACCATAAATAAATCTTATACAAAATATTTTTGGTATGTATCAATTTTTAATTTAAAATTAACACTTTTGGAATAATTTATTTAATTATATTATTAGTAAAATATAAATCTTTTATTTTACAGGTTCATTATTTTTTTTATTCAGGGGTAGTTTCTTATGTAATAGCATGATTCGGGTTGAGCGAAAAAGACAAACACAAATTTATGTTTTTGAATGTACGTAATAATTTTTACTTGTTCATGTAATTATATAAGAAAATTCTTGAAATATCTATAATATAGTGTTGTTTTTTTTATATGTGATATACATTTTATATCATTTAAATTTTGTCTTGGTACTTGATCTTGCTACTTTCTAGTGTTGTTTCTGGTGCTGCAGTGTGCCCCTTTATAACTGTCATTAAATTAATTTATTAAGGGGTCCTTCTTCAGTGGTAAATAAATGTTCTAATAAATGGGGTCCTTTATCAGTGATTTTATAGAAATGATAGAGGAAAAGAAATTATAATCACTCTATGGTAGTCAGTGCTACTCTAGCGCTGATAAAGGTCATTTTTATCATTGTTTAATGCATCATCTGTACTACAATAATTCATTAAAAATAACTAAGTAAATTGAGACTAGAAAGAATAAAAGGATAATAATATCCTTTGGTGTGATCAACCTCTTCCTCCAGCTCAAACTTCATTTCCCTCTAAATTCGAGTGTGCTTTGGCCTTTGGTTCAGATCCCCACTCCTTTACATTCTAAATGGATGATCTATGATCTGAATAATGGAATGGTCATCTGATGTGGAATGGTAATGGATCATGTGAATTGGGGATGATGGGGAATGGTTCTCTCTTCTTCCTCCTCCATGAATTCCCTTTTTGTCTCTAGAATATTCTCTCTTATGTTTCATACTAAAATTCATGTTTCACAACCATATCACAATAAACAGCATAGAAATTATCTCAATAGCCTCCACGTGGTGTGGTTTTCGGTATACATTTCCATTATCAAGACACTCTATTTATATACCTAGCTGCATGTGTTCTCCTTATCATGGGTCCTTTTGCACATAATGTGTTAAGTAAAAATGATTCCTTATCTCTATACAACCTCAAATAAGATCAAATATTATTAATGAATTCTTTTAGAAATTATAAAATTATTTTATTTAATTTATTATCATTTTCTCATTTTAGGTCACCTATAAACGTAAATTTATTAATATGATTTAACCTATCTCGTTCTCACTTGAAATACCTTTATTAACCCTCAGTTTTATGTGAGATTACCTTTATACAAAAATTTATAACCCTTACGTGGCCTAAAATCACCCTTAAGCAATCTCTTCATCCCCAGTGATGCTACCCTTATGTAACTATGCAGAACCTTATACAATTACTTCAATGTCAAGGATTTTACCCATACAAAAATAGGCTACAAAATTACATTTCGTGTGTTCCTAAACCCTTATACATATGCAATGACCCTGACATTTCTTTCCCTTCTCCACTTTTATTATACTTCTTCTCCACCATTACATGATTATTATCCACCCTTATAGAAGTCCTTCTCCACCCATATAAATGCATCTTCAACTTCAACAGTGAGTCCCATCCGGCATTTAGAAGGTTTCATCATGCGGTCCACCAAATTTCTAGATCTCTGTTCAATATTCAAGAACACCAAAATTAGAACATCCACTTTTATTTCTTGTGATGTTAGTTCTACTTCATTGTCATCGAGGCTCTAGTTGGATAGATCTAGTTTGTATTTCTATTTCAAGATTTCCGTAGGGAATTTCCTCAAGATAATTTTTTCTACCCTTATGAATCAATGTTTGTGAACAAATTAGGAGATCTGAGGCAACCTCATCCATTTAATCACTGAACTAGATATCAAATAACCAGTGAAACAAAACTAAATTAGACCCAACTACATTTCAAGGATCTTCATTTAGAGCCATATCCAAAGGTTTACATCTCAAAAATGGCTCTCAACTTCACATATTGGCTTATTTTGGTCTTCCTTATTTGGTTTGTCTTATTTCCTTATATATTCTTCATTTCTATTTTCTAATTTCATTAATTTGATCTTAATCATCATTTCATCTCCACCAAGTTTTGGCTCATTGTTTTTATTTCATAATAGTTTATAAATAAAGAATATATGGTATAATCTTGGTTTAAATAAGTCATTTTATTTTTCATATGGTGCTTCACGTGGACTCGATAGTGGTTATCAGATTCAAAGAGGATTCTTCGTTCCTAAATTCAGGATGAATCTTCACATTGTTTGTCTTTGAGCGCAATGTTAGCTGGGGTTGTTTTTGGTAGTTTATGATACCATGGAAATGGATGGTAGCATGATTTTTATCTAGTTGTTAAAAATTTATTCAAAATATTTATTAAAATAAATAGTGTGTTTTGAATGGTCAAGACCCTTTTTCATGGATCGATGAGGTGTATAAAAATGAGAATTTCACACTGGAATGATGGTAAAATTCTCATAGCTCATACACTATAAAATGAGCCCTAGGAATTTGTATTCTAAATAATATATATATATATATACCTAAATTGTATTATTATTTTTTAAATATATATATATATATTAAAACAAAAAATAAAATATTTTAATTTATTATGAAAATAAAAATTATCTTGATTTGTTGTAACTGTTGGTTTATTGCATTTCTAAAATATGGTAAGGTAACACCCACCAAAATGTGTATCATTTCGATCAAACCAAGGTGTTTTTAACAGAAATGGTGTGATAAAATTGGTGTGATTCACACCGATTTGGATCTATAAATAAGAAATAACAGGGTTTCTAATGGAGGATCATTATTCTTCAATACAAGAAATTATCCATATATTTTTCCATCATCGATTTGGTGGTCCATTTAATGTTTTTTGTTAAATTATCCCCGAATATTAGTGAAAAACATGAGGAAAACATCCCATGATAGACCTACACCAATAAAGTGGGGTGGATCCAACCCTTTTGGACAGTGAATTAAATTCATGCATCGATATTTAATTTATCTTCTCATTATACCTTCATACATTCTAATAATAAAAAGGGTTTGAAACTTAGGAAGAACCTAGAAGATTTATTTTGAATCCCTCAAAGTGGTAAATCAAAAATAGTCAAACATAACTGTCTAGTTAGAAAGAACATCTCCCAATTGAATGAAAAGATGATGTTTATTTTTATAGTATTGATGATTTTTTACATTATATATACAAATCTTGCACACATTTCCAATGATCCTAATTAAAATCTTGATATAAGACCCATTTATTTGACCCAATTCAAGCACATTCGATCAATGAGTTAGAAATTTGAAGATGATCAGGTTTTTTGTTGAGGCAATATTCTCAACACATTATCATATCATCTCTATGAAAATTTTCATCAAATGAAATTTTATCAAGTGATTTGGGATGCAATCAAGTTCAGGTAAAAATATGAGGTACAAGATAGCTATAAATTTACTATTTCAATGTATCTATACTTTATGATGGTTTATAAAAAGCTGATGTTATAGCATGTTCACTATCTTCAAGTTATATAAAAATAATCTTTTTCACTTCTGATTAATATACCAGAAAAATTCCATGTTTGTTAAATTATTACTAAATTGGCACATCTATGGAAATAATTTTGTAAATCACTCATTACAAATAGTGATGATATTTCTTGGGAATAAATTTATATGTTTTTTTCCCGTTGAAGAACAATCCGTGTTGAGAGACATGGGTATTTCATCGTAGTTTGATAAAAAGACTAATATCATTTAGGGAAAGGCACGACCTATATATTCCATACATGTGAAAATGACAAGTCAACAATTCTAGAAGAAAGTAAATCATTCTAAGAAGAAAGGGAAATTATTTTTCCATAGATAACTTGGGAATTTTTTAAGGGATTTTCACTATCTAAATAAACATGATAAACCAGATGGAAATATAATGACTGGAGAGAATATAATTACAATGATATTAGAAGTAAGTATAACATTAATGATTATGGTATGGTAGCTTGATTATGTAGAAATTGTGCATGTGTGCAAGGATCATTTGATGTTTAAAACATTTTAAAATTGTACTATCATAATGTAATTACACCTTAGAAATAATTCTTCATCAATATTAGCGGACATGGAGGTGAGAAGAGAAACTTTACTTATGGGAATATGTTGACTCTTCGTAATGTGTTTTAAAAACCTAAAATTCAAAATAATCTTGTTTATTTCGATCTATGGTGTAAGAAGGGTTTTCGAGTTTCATTCTATTTTGACATTGTTATCATGTAAGATGGAGGAATTCTAGTTGGTAAATGGTACTCAAATGATGGAATGTATCATCTACCCATTAATAATAAGATTGAATATTCTTCTTACTTGATTGAGGACACTAATTTATGGAATGATCATTTAGAAAATGTTAATTATAATTCATTAAAAGTAATGATTATGTTAAATTTAGTTAAATTTTGAAATGAATTTAATAAATGTGAAACATATGTAGAATCTAAAATAGGAAAGAAGAATTTTAATTATATTGAATGAAATTACGATATATTAGAATTAGTACATTGTTATAAAATTGAATTAAATTGATTTTTAACTCATGGTGGAAAAATATATTTTATTTATTTTGTTGATGAATGAAGTAGATATTTACATATATATCTTATTATAACAAAGATGAAGACTTTAATATGTTTTGGAAGTAAAAAATAGATGTTAAAAATAAATTAATCAAAAAATTAATGTATTACGCTCACATAGAGGTGGTAAATACTTCATGAATGAGTTTAACGAATTTTTTGAATAAAATGGTATAATTAATTAAATTACTAATGCATATACACCTTATAAAAATATCTATTCTAAATGGTGAAATCAAAATACATAGGAACACTAAATTTCATGAATAATAAATCTAATTTAAAATTACATTTATGAGGAAACTGTTTAATGGTTTAATATCATATTCATAATAGGATTTCCTCTATGAAAACAAAGTTATCTCCTTATGAAATTTATATAGGTAGAAGATTTAATCTCTCTAATTATAATGTGTGGGGGTGTTTCCCTTACTATAGAGTTACTGATCCTAAAAGAACTAAAATAGGTCATATAGAAATTAATGTTGTATTTGTTTGATATGCAGCAAATAACAAAGAATATAGGATTCTATATTTGGTAGATAATATAATTTTCAAATCAGGATATGTATATATTTTTGAAAATATTTTTTATAAAGATGATTTGGAGGAAGTTATTACTCATACCCCTATCTCATGTACTTAATATAGTTCAGATTTAATAATAGAGAATAATAATGATTATCAAGTTGAACCTAAATGATGTACATGTATTATGGAGGAGAATCATCAACATATCGATATTATTTCTAATTATTACATTGTATTTAAAATTTAGGGTGATCAAAATAATAATCTTCTAAATAACTATCATGTAGTATTGACTATATGAGATGACCCAAAAACATAAATAGAATCTCTCACTTCTTGATATTTTTCTTTATGGAAAGAAGCAATTAATGATGAAATGGATTCCATCATTGGGAATAATACTATGCTCATTATGGATTTACTAAGTGGATCAAAAAATATTTGTTAAAAGTGGTATTTCAAGAATAAATATGATTCTAATGGTAACATTTATGATTTTCAATATATATTGTTTGATAAAGGTTTCGTAGAAACAATAATTGATTATTTTGATACTTATGATCTTGTGGCATGGATTACATCAATAAGGATTTTATTTTATTTAGCTTCAATTAATAAATTGTATTTAAATTAAATCCATGTCAAAATACCTTTTATTAATGGAGACTTAAATGAAGATATTTACATGGAACAACCATAGGGGTTTCTTTTACAATGAATGGAAAATAACGTTTGTAAAATGGTAAAATATCATTATAGGCTCAAAGGAGAAATGATACAATGGCATGATAAATTTTATTCAATTATCTAATTTTAATAGATGTACTCATAATAATGTGGAGTAATGTGTTTATTGAAAACTTACTAAAAAATATGGTGTTATTGTGTGTCTATATGTGAATGATATGATAATTTTTGGGACCAATATGATTTGTGCAATTGAGACAAATAATTAATTAACTTTTATGATTACATTTAAGGATCATGTAATAGTTGATAATTTTATTGGTATTAATGTCAGAAAATACAGTGGGGGTTATTCTTTAAGTTAGTATATGTAAATAGAAAAAAAATTTAATAAATTTGATCATCTTGGTTTCAAGGGTGAAAATAATCCATTTGATTCTAGTGTTAAACTATATATAATTACTGGCAGAGTTGCAACACATCTTGAGTATGCTAATGAAATTGGTTCATTAATATATGAAATACATTTCACTAGACCTTATATTACATTTTTTGGTATGTAAAATGAGTTGATATACTAGTAATCCTTGTGTGTATCATTGGAGATGTATAACAAGAATCATTGGATACATATGGAAGACCAGTGATATAAGTTTATACTATAATGATTATCTTTCCGTATTATATGGATACACTGATTCAAGTTGTATTACAAGTATTGGTGATAAAAAATCCATATCTGGATGGTTTTTGACTCTAAGATGTTTTTTGTTTCTTCGATGAGAAAGAAACAAACATGTATTTCACATTAAACAATGGAGTTGGATTTTATTTCATTAACATCATATGGAAAGTAAATTTAATTGATTTAAACTATATTACTGGATATTAGATTATGGCCTACTCTGATGCCACCTATCCCAATTAGTTCTTATAGTGATGAAACATTATCAAATACATATAGTTTGATACACAATGTAATATCTATGCATGTAATTTTGAGACACGATTATGTTAGGCAATTTTTACAAGATGTTACAATAATAATTTTCTTTGTGATACTGTTTAAAAACCTTGAACATCCCTTTACAAAAGCTCTGATGAGAGTGTTCATTCATGAAACTAATAAAGAGATGAGGTTAAAACCCATTTAATAAATCATATTTGTAATGAAAACCCAACATTCACATTATATTGATCCTAATAAAAGAGTTTAATGGGTATAAATATGTTTTAAAGATAAATTTTGATATTGACAACCATAACCCCAACTACATGGTGTCAATATGACCGTTATTAATAGAGGTTGAGTTATAAAATCTTAACAAAATATTAAGAATCAATGAGTTATGAATTCTAATAAGATAATAATATTATAATAATTTTCCTAGGTCAACTTAGAAGTGGTGACACTTATTAGAGTAGTTAATATATTTACACCTTAGAGAGGATATGGAAAAGGATATAAGCACATGTCCACAAAAGTTAATAAAAATTATACATTGGATGAAAGATCATTGTATGTATAATATCATTTTTTAATCATAAATATTAACAATTTAAATTGTTCAAAAACGTGCAAATATTATAATACTGTGAGTTATTGATACTATGTAATGGTTTAATTCAAAAGACACCAATATGATGTATAGTGGCGCACTTTTTGTATGGAGAATTAATATTTATGAAAAAAAGTGGGGGACTATTATAAATTTATCCATACTTTTTTTTTAAATTAATAGTGTGTTTTTATTGGTCAAATCACCCATTGCTTGGATTTATGAGGTGTAAAATAATGGGAACCCCATATTGGAAATGTGGGTAGAAATCCCATAAATTATCCCTTATAAAAGGAGCCTCGGGAATTGGTATTTTCAATAAAATATCTATTTCTCTATATGATATTATGGGTTTTAATAAATCTATATTTATTAAAATACATATAAATATATAACAAAAAATAAATAAAATAAAATAAAATAAAATAAAATATTCTGTTAAAAATGACTAATAATGTGAAAAGTCATAACTATCAGTTTTTTTGAATTTTCTAAATTCAAATCGGTACACCACCACCCCACCAAATGTTATATCATTTCAGTCAAACCAAGGTATTCTTTGACTAAAATTGTGAGATAAACCCCGTACGATTAACACCGACTTTGATATATAAATAAGCGATGATAGGAATTCTTATGGTTGTTAATTATACATCAATCCAGAAAACTAAGAATATATTATTTTAACATCCGTTTGATGGGTCAGTAATATATTTTTCGTTATATTTTCCCCAAATCATGGGGAATTCATGGAGGGAAACTTCTACTGATAACCCTTCTCCATTAATGTGGGTGTGGATCAAACCCTTTTGTGGAATGAATTAATTTCATGCATAGAGATTCAAATAACCTTCTCCTTCTGCCTACCTATTTTCAAATAGCGGTAGCAGTATCTATTTTATGGTGTGATAGTATAAAACTACAATGCTATTATAAAATGGAATGGTAGTATAGGGTATGTGTGATGATAGCAGAATACCATGGTGATTACAGTTGTATATTTTGGGAACTGGCTGGAGTTGAGACATGAGTACACTAGAGATAATAGAAATTGGTGAATTGGCTGTAGAATTATTACTATTCTAGAAATACCAAGGGAGACCAATAACTAGAATAATGGAAATAGAACCTCCAGTGGAAGTCGATGATAAAGGTAGTATGATGTACTAGTATCATACTACTACGAACACTAGTAGCAGACAAAATGTAGAATAAAATATTAAATGAAAATCTTAAAAAAAATATTTCCAATAAAAATTTCATCAATTAATTTACCAAATTTTTTTAATATTTAATTATAAAAAAATAAGTACAAAATGTGGCCATGATATTTCATTACAAAATTAATTTACCCACCTAAAATATTTAAATTTTAAAATCAAATATCACATGAAAATACAATACTCATACATTTCCAGTGAGAAATCTATATGTATATTGAAATAATTATTTATAAATTTTAAAAAATAACATTTATCAAATCAAACCCATTATTTTACATTTTCTTGATGAATTCCAAAGAATAAAAAATTTCAATGAAAAAACGTTAAATGATCAATAAATATCCAATTAAATTATAGTTACACATGTAAAATAAAAAATTAAATCACCAATTCAATCCTCTTAAAAAATATTTTGAATCAATATCTAATTGCAACCTTAATTACTAAAGAGTAATCAATTATCAATTTCCAACACATTTAGA
The DNA here is from genome assembly GCA_963277665.1 of Viscum album. Lineage (NCBI taxonomy): Eukaryota > Viridiplantae > Streptophyta > Magnoliopsida > Santalales > Viscaceae > Viscum > Viscum album. The sequence goes on along the minus strand of OY728162.1, from coordinate 1,366,590,326 downwards.
TAAACGCTCATTTTATTTATACAAAAGAGTGTGAAAATGTATAAAAAACAGGAAATAGCAATCTATGCTATATATTGTAGGAATATTCTTATAATAAATGTTTCCATTCAAGTATATAGATTGAACTATTTGAGGGGTTACATGGAAAGCGATGTCGAACTTCAGTATATTGTGATGAAGTCATTGAGAGAAAATTTTAGGACCTTAATTAGTAGAAGAGATGGATGAAAAGTAAAATATGATCCAACACCTTATGAGGGTAGCTCAAATGATTTAGAAAAGATATCTACAAAGAGATTTTTGAAAAGGTAAATAAGATCCCTCACCATTGAGACAAAGGATGATGATTTTTAAAATATATCCGTGTAAAGTTGTGATGTGTTTTTGAAATAAAGGATAATTAATATAAAGGATTATATGTCCTTATGAGATTTTAGAGAATGTGAGATTAACTACTTATTGAGGAACCTAGTCACTGAATTTATCATGGGTACATGATTTGTTTTATTTTTCATTATATAGGATGTATTTAATGGATACATCCAATGTATTAATCCCTCAAGAGGTAATTTTAAAGGAGAATATTTCTTATGATGAGAAGTTAATTATGATTCATTATTATAGAGTGTCAGTGTTTCAAAATATAGTAAGTCACTTCAATAATGAATTATGATAAAATCATATTATTTAATTAACAACATTAGAACGTGAAAAGGATATGAGATAAAAATATCCCTATATTTTTATCAATGAATAAAATAACAAGGACATAGTTTCTTTAAGGGGGAGTATATGATAACCCACTAATTTTTTTATATTGAATCAATTTTATATTTTACTCTTAATAATTATTATTACTATAACCTTATAAATACCTTTATTAGGTTATGGAACGCGAATATGATTTTTAATTTAGAAAAGGATGTACTATTTATTTTAGCTAAAAAATTCCATGTGTTATATGGTTTTTTTGTAAAATTAAATTTCTATATTTTAGAATTTCAATTAGATTAATTGAACATCATTTTATTATTCAACATATCATAATTATATTCAGGTGAATATTATTTATTTTTCTGAAAGAGATTATTTTGTGTGAATAACGGAAAATATTGTGATCTCAAATATGGTAATTTTTATTTTGATTAAGTATTCATAGGGTATGATTTTGTTTTATCTTAGTTCAAAGTGACATTAAATAATCTTTTATTCAAAAACTAAATATTTTCATTAGAATGATTACAATACATTTTATAATGAAATTGAATTTTTATGCTTAAAATGCATTATTCTAAAAAATGGTTTTCATTATGTTTTGTGAACATGTATTAAAATTATTTTTTACCACACCTATAAACTTTATGTGGTAAAATAGTTATCAAATTTGAAATTTTCACATTCAAATAAGTTAATAAGGTCAATTTAATATTTATCTATTAAAATGTTAAATAGATAAAAGGTTAGTCCTCATGATAAAGGATAAAATGTTTGGTGGTAGAGTAAGGGATAAGGACACAAAGATCACAATATCATATATAAATGTGTTTTTTAGTTGGATTTTTACCCCTCCTTATAAATTCTTCAACAATCGGTTTGTTCGGTTCCACTTCACAGGATTATGAAATTTAATATATGTTATGAAGTAAATATTTACAATAGTGTCACTTCTGTCTCTTATAAAATGAGCATCTTAGCACCCCACCTATCCACATAGTTTTAGAACCTTATCAAAAACGATTGATGATCACCCATTTAAGGGATCTGTGTAAATTGTTTTTGAACCTATGTAAAATGCATTAGTAGTTGTTCTATGGTTTATCTCTTGATAATAAAATGCTATGTGTGTATTTCTATTTTGCATTGTGGGATCAATTGGTAAAAATAGTAATGGGATTAAACTGGATTGGTTTAAAATTAAATTTTAATTGCAGTGGCCTAACCATATATCATCACCTTATCTTTCCTATTATATCATTATTCCAAATTTTGATCATTTATTTCATTTTAATCAAGTGAAATGTCATTCGATTACCCTCACTTGGTTTTTTGGTTTAACTAGATGGTTGAAATGACCACAATAGCCTAAAATATCTCATAGTCTAGTAATTAATTATCTCCAAATACCCTAAAGAAATTCAAATACTCATGATTTCAAGTAATGAAGAGGACCTAAGTGTTATGTGTTCATGATCCAATGAAGAAGGGAAGATGAATTCAAAATTCATGAAATATGAAATATCCTAATGTAAATATAGTTCTAATTAATATAAAGATATAAAATCATAAGATATTTAACAATTAAAATTTACAACTCGTTAATAGAAGGATATAGAAAATTTCATTGGCTCGACAACAAACAGACTAGTGTTCCATCATTGGAGTATTACAGCCATATTATATGAAATTTAAAAATATGGATGCAAGTAATAGAAGAAGAAACTCAATACCTTAATATGTTGATTCATAAAAATCCCACCTCTTTGGTGAATAGTTCCCTATTAATAGTGATAATCAATCCTCTATTCTAGCAATATGATAAGAAAAAACATCTTTTACAGTGTAATTTTTTAGTGCTTCGAGAATAATCATTAGTGTTGGACTTAATAAAATTCATCCTCAAATCCTAGAAATGTGTAATTTATTGAGGAGAAATGGAGTAGAATTTATTCACTGTGTCGCCACTGCACTAGATATCAAATTATATTTTTAGGTGGATGATATTGTATGTGTCGAACATGGATTTATATTTTGTGCCTTGGTATGAGGGTTGGGTTGATTTATCGTTAATGTCATCTTTTTTAGTCCATTTCATTGTGCTTATGGAATCTTGAATGTCATTGGATTGATGACCAGTGGTGGTCAACATTAATAGAATGAAATTTAATGGAAGGATATGTTCTACATAGATTTTCTTGAGGTTGTAATTTGGTTAAAATATATAAATTGAGGTGCTCTCTCGAAAACTAGATCTGATCCAACTTAGTGATTTAAATATGCTTGGCACACAATTAGATGATGACTACATAGAAGACATGTATGACTAGTTTCTTATGATTCAATAGTCTGGTATGTTAATTTGAATCAGGAATGTGTTTGGGTATCGTATGGTGTAACTCAACCCACTACATTTGTTTCACAACCTTATTATATGAGAACATAAAACCACACTGGGAGAAATGCTCTTCATGTCTGAACGGATCGACTTCTGTTGACATTCATTAATCATAATAAAATACTCAATGTTAATTTTGACTGATCTTAGGATCTCCTTGAATAGAGGCATTATAGCTTCATCCCAAGGTCGCAATCGATGGCCAAGAACTTATAAAGGGTCATCGAGCATCACTTCTTAGGAGTAAATGCATACTTGAATTTTAGAGATGCATTTCTTCAAGTATGTGGCATGTAATCTCATATGGACCTCCAATCGGAATGCAAATCATCTCACATAGAGTCTTGGTTTTTCAAATGATAGGCATGAGAGACATCATCAGACCAAGATTCATCATCAATCAGCATGACATCACTGTAGGTCCTCACCTTCACCCAAAATAGGGGAGTTTGTCTTCAATGGGGGAGCATTGTTTCTATAAGGTAGTGTGACCACAAATCTCACCTATCTTCTATCTATCATGGTGGAAAAATCATATTTTATGTTGAATATTTGGTCCATTGCTTACGTGGATATCACATTGAGCTTTATTGGGGGCTCGGTCTCTATCAACTGGAGATATCATCATCAAGCTTCATGTGGAAGATTCAGATTTGGTACATCATCTTCCTTGGTGGTGTAGATTCAATCAGTTCCTCCTTGACTTCCATTTTAGAATAGCTACACCATAAAACATCATATCAATGTATCTTTAACTCATCTCAATGCCAGAGCATAGGTTTCATCTGTAATGGGGTAAGGAGCTTCACCTTGATCCATGGAAGATACCATGGGAGGTGGAAGATGTTGGTGAATTAACGGTAGTGAGACAAGGGATTCATGGTAGTGGTATTTTGGGATAATTGTGTAATTATGGCACATAGGTAGTAAGATATGTGTTCTAAGACATGGTAAAAGGTTGAGTAGTGGTTAAAAAGTTTTTTCAATGGATTACAAACATAGGAGTTGTAGCACAATCATGCTACTAGATGTATGGTGTTGTAGAAATATGGGTGATTTATCATCTCTAGTTTCCCATTTTACTAGATTTTCTGGTCATGTGTGGGGATCTTAACATGTGTGATTTTTTAAGGGAATAATCATCCCTTTCACATCCCTAAATCAATTCATATGACGATGACCCTAAAAAAATAATAGAATAACAATCAGCTAACATAGATGTGAATTCTTTTGCAGGTATTGAACCAAATTATTCCTTCTCTGTAGTGAAAACTATTACAGGGGGTGAATATGTTATTGAGTACACACATGTTGATCAGTTTAACTTTTTAAGGTCTAAATAGTAAGGTAAATTTTGTCATGTTGATTCATGATCCATGTTAGAGTTCCTAGAAATTCAATGTCATGACAACCCATCATTTTTCTATACTATGCAGTTTAACATGAAGGGGAAAATTAGTAATATTTTTTGGGCAGATCCAAATATTAATATAGATTAAGAGTAGTTTCGATATGTTTTTTTTGACACCAATTTTATTACTAATAGAGAGTATAGGTCATTAGGTGTGTTTGTGGGGTTCAATCATCATTGGGAGATTTTTTGTTTTTTGTGCACCTTTGTTATATAATGAAACCAAGAATTTTTCCTTACAATTTTCAAAAGACATTATAGTTGCATCAAAAAAATAGAACTCAAAATATTTTTACTGATATGAATATGGAAATTGGAAAATCCATTATTAAATTATATTAGGAACATAAAATTTCATTTATTCATGAAATTTGATGAAAAATTCATTAATCATTTAGGAAATATGATAAGATATGGATCTAGTTTTCTAACTAGATTTAAGTAGTGTATGTTCAAAAACCACGATGAAAATCATTTTGATCAAGAGTGGTCTTCCCTTAGAGAAGATTATGGGGATCAGAAATCAAAGTGGTGAAATGATGAAATCGTGTTATTAGAAAAGCGGGTACATTGTCTTTGAAAGATTTCTCCACATTGGGTATTCATAGTACTAAATTAAGTGAATGTTTTAATGGATTCATTAATTATTATGTTCATTGAATTTTTAGTGTTGTGCATTTCATTAAAAGGTTTGATTGATTGTTGAGAAAAAAATCAGTATCACGAAACAAAGATATAATTTGAGATGTGGATATGTTTGCTCATAATATTTAATATTACCATGCATTGATGTGCCGAGTTTATACGAGACATTCACCCATGTTATTTGATTTATTTCAACATGAATATCGAATGATTTATGCTTCTTTTATAATATCTTGTATGGATATAGGCGTTCACTTCATTTTGTTTATTAGAATGGTTCGATGTAAAGATCAACTCCATGTATCATATGATGATTGAAATGACGTTTTTAATGTTGTTTTCTATATGTTATAGTGCCTTTGGTATCATTGTTTTCCTTTTTAAAAAATTAATGTTCAGTAATGATGTGGGAGAAATACCTGAAAGAATATATTTTTATGAGATGGACCAGATTGGATAGAAATATTGCGATGGTCGAAGGAACTTCTGTTTAAGAAATTGTTGATTGAAAATCTGTTATAGGAAAACATTACTAAGATTTAGAACGAATGGGAATGAAGTCAGTTACTATAGATTGTAATAGAGATGTAGGTAATGAAATTTTCTTCTATATTTTCAGTAATTTTGTAAAATAGTTGACTGTAATAAATACATCATCAGATTTAGTTAATGGTCATGATAGTTTGGAAAAAATATTATGAAAGGGTTCATTCTAAAAGAAACCAAATAGGAAAGGGGAGATAGAATGAAAATCATTTTAGACCATAGAAGTCAAAAGGGGACACAGTTGAATAAAAAAAGTCTACTTATACGATGATGTTATCATTTTATTTTATAATGAATTTCATTTATAATAATATTTTTCTATAATTAATGTCATATCTGATATCATTATGTATAGCATACAGGTAGTGGTAGAGAAAGAACGATCATAATTTTATGTTGAATCTAGAAAAGTATTTTTAAATATATTTTTTATCAAAGTTATCTTCTAAAACTATTGTAATTTTGTTCTTTTTCTATTGTAGTAAGACTTATCATCCAATTTGGAACTTCATATTTGGAGGTAGACTGCTGGCATAATATTGAAAGTGGTGAGGTAGTGTATACAACATTGGATGGATGTTATTTTTAAAATTATAATGACTGAATTGATGCATTTATAGTCTTCTATATTCCATTGTATACATTTGGTTGTAATGTATTGGGATTGGGATACCATTTCATGAAATTGTAAATGTGATATATGCATTTGTTCTATATGCAACTTTAAATGAGACAACAATGATGATAATATTTTCTATAATGAAAGAGTAAAAATAAAAATTCATCCATTTATCAATTTTAATTATCAAAAACTAATATAAAATCAATACTAAATAATTCCACATAGAAAAAATAATTCCCCTTATAACCAGATAATATTCATACTTCAATTTCAAAAACCAAATAAGATCAGATGTAAGTACCAAAAACAAATAAGACAAGATTTCAATTAACAATCCTAATTAACAAACCAAATATAAATCATTTAAATTAACTACAACAAGTATAAACCATTGAAATTACCAAAACCAAATATAACCAATTGTAGTTACCAATAAAAAATATCCATTTTCATTACCAAAACAAAAAATAACATAAAAACCCAATAATACCCCTTAAATGAAAATAATTACCCTCATATGTACAAAACATGTCAAATAAAATTTCCAAAACCAATTAATAAAAAATGCAATTACCAAAACAAAATAAGATCATATTGAAATCTCAAAAACCAAATGTAATCCAATACAATTACCAAGACCAAATATAATCCATGGAAGTTACCAAAAAATATATAAATAATTGAAATTACCAACACCAAACATCAATAACAAATAATTATCCTGCGAGGAAAATAATTCCCATAACAAGCACATAATATTCCTACTACAATTTCCAAAATCAATAAATATTAGATGAAATTACAAAAACCCAATAATACTGGATTCTATTTACCAATTTCATTTTCTAGAACCAAATATAACACATTGAAATTAATGACGCCAAATATCCATTGAAATTATCCACATCAAATATAATAGTAAAATCAAATAATTCCACTCATAATAAAGTAGTTCCCCTTATATGTACAAAATATTCCCGTGTCCAAAACCAAATAAGACCAGATAAAATTACCCAAACCCAATTTTAAGACCAAATATAACCCGTTTCACATAATATTCCCATCAAATTTACATTAAATAAATATAATACCTATATAAAAAATATAACAACAATTTTACTATTTAAATATCAATGTTGTAATTGGAAAATCATCAATACAATGATTGTGATGTAGTAAAATAGAAATATAGTATCCAATGGTATTATAGTTATGAAAAATAAATTAACCATCAACCTAAAAAATTATGAATTAAAATTCAAAATAATGAATCATTAATACCAATAAAAATAAAAAACTGTTAGACAATAGAGGATTAATAATAATGGTCTATTAGAAACAAAAATAATCGCATAACATACTTAAAAATACATTTAATCCACCACCCAAATTAACAAAAAGGCATGAAACTAGGTTTTTTGGACTATTTACAAACCTTACCACATTCAAATACAGTTTCCTGTAACAACCATAAAAGTGGGCAGTATAAATTATTATAAATCTATGAACCATTTCAATTCAACTTTTATGTCACCAAAATTTAACTGGTTTATTTAACTGGTTATGTTGATTCTGGAATCTTTTTTTCCAAAAGAAAACTCCTGATTCTATATGATGTCCCAGTCCAGTTGATGCATGGTCTCTAAGGAATTGATGGGCCATCTATCGGTATAGGTCATCAACTTCATTTTGAGTTAGCTTCTTGTTATATGCTTGATTAGAAGCCAACTTCTCTATTAGATAACAAAAAATTATTCTGCAGCCCAACGTTGCATCCCCTACTGAAGAGTGTCTTCCACTATGAATGACAGTTCCATATCATTATAGTTTAATTACTCAGGGCTCCATTTTTTTTAACAATTTCTTCAATAATTTGTTTCCCATGATGTATAAATTTTATTTATTTTTCTGGTTTATATGAAAATGGATTTGATGCATAAGAGGATAAAATTTACCGTTTTTAAAACTTAAATTTAATAATATTCATCTATAGTTTCACCCATCAGAGGCTACATGTAATTATTGTGGATGAGATATTTTTTCTTAATAACAAACATGAGAAATTTCCAATATATATTTGTTGTTTTGATGAGGAGGAAGACTTCTCTATTAAACTACAGTTCTTTCTTTATTGGTTTCTCTGTAATAACCAGAGATTTTATAAGATATATTAATTTTAATTTCTTTCACATATTCTATTGTAAGATACACCAAGATTATCTTGCGCTATACGCAACACCGTATTAGCTTGTAGTATACGCAACACTAATCCTGGATCGTGTTACACAAAATTTCATGTTTTTTTGATAGTAGTTATTCTATGAAACATTGATTATATATATATATATATTCAATGTATTTTGTTATATGTAGAATAAAAGGAGTCATGCACTACACGCAACCCTGACTTGGCTTGCATTACACATAATCACGACCTTCCTCGATATTGTGTGTTTTACGCAATACCGAGTTTTACTAAACAACGATATATTATTATAATATTATTATGAACTAGAAGTTATGAATAATATTAACTAAATTTTGAATTTTATGACATTATTATTCATCTTACTCATTTTATAGAACATGGTATAAGAACAAAATAATTTTTTTGGGTAAAATAAGTATTTTTCAAAAAAAATGCAATTTTGCCACCTTTTGATGGCGCACCCACATTAAATCTAGTTTTTGACATGTTTATAAGTTAAATTTTACAAAATAAAAAAATTCTTTGTAATCAGGATATTAAATTTTACCTTTGACAAATTTTTCATATTATTCTGATAACATTCATATTTTAATGAATTGTAAAAATGCTCTATATTTTAATTAAAAACAACTTTTTTCATCGTAATAACTTATGTAGTTAAATTATAATATTGAATGGTTTTAAATTATAAATAGAATATACATTTGTCATTTAATATAATGTATGTCATTAACATTGATTTTACATTGAATTCGTAGGTTAAATCAATTCAATCTTTTGCAATGTTTTAAACAAAAATGCTTTTTCATTCGACAATGGGATTAATTTTAATTTAATTTCTGAAACTACTATGTATTGAATTTGAAAAAATGGATTCCATATTTGGAATCAGTGGGTCCTAATTATGTTAATAGGCTACTTTTTATTTTTGGGAATTATGAATAGTAACTATGGTAAATTTTATTTACAATAGTTAAAGGTAAATCGGGTAATTAAGGGTAAATATAATATTATAAAATTACCCTAAAACATGAAAAAATTCTATTGGATGACGAAAAGTCAACACATATCACCTAAGGGATAGATTAGATTCATTTTATGGACTCCTGACCATGAAAATAATTTATTTATTATTAAAACCAAAGAAAGTGACAACATGTCACTCTCTTAAATCTTATAAGTCTAATAATTTTAATTTTTTGATTATCATCATAATAATTCGAACATGAATTGTCTCCAAAAATATAATAAAATTAACTACATCATGATAATTTATTTAGAATTTTTACGGATTAAATAATTGTCATTAATGGTGATACATTAATGATGCATAAATTATTTATTATGTGAAAAATCAGTAATATAGTTGTTATTGAAATAATACTACCGATTTAAAGGCCCAAAAACCTGACCAAAACATATTTTTTGTGTATATCTACACCTTAATCATCGAATTACCTTATATATAACTGTTTGTGTCTTATAAATGTGATTATGAAAATTATATTATTTAATTTTAAAAGATGCCAAAGTTGTCACCATCATAATTTAATAAATAGAACTACATAAATATTGTGATTTTAAGCTGATAAATTCTAGTAAAAGTACAATTGTGAACGGTAATAGATTTAAATTCATCATAAGATTTTATTTTTAATTTTTATGCAACAAATAAGTATATTAGATAATTATACAAAAATGTTGTAGTAATTATTTTATTAAGAGATAAACCAAATAAATGGTTTTAAAAATAATAAAATAAATATTATATGAACTATTTAATGTTCTCCACAAACTTTCAAGATACATATGACCTTTTATGAATCTATTAATGCTTTTATTTAGAACATATTTTCTCTATATATTTTATTTAAATTCATATAAATGAATAGTGTCAAAATTGATAGTATTGTTATTTTATAAAAATAACATATTATAAAATTGTTTAAAAATCACAAAAATATATAAAAATTATAAATTTAAATTTATATGGTCTAAAATGTTATAATGTATCAAATTATGTACAATTCACAACACATAAGTAATTATTTGTTATAATTTAAAATTTACAATGTTATTACCATAAATAAAATTAAATTGATTAAGGATAAATGAAGTTGATAATGTTTAAAATAATTTCCTAACATGTATAAATTTTATTTGTTGATGAGATTACAACCCTATCTCATCTAATATTTGAATATCAGTCCTTTTTGGAGGGTTTTATGTAGGGATAGATTTACTATAAATTAATATTTTTAAGATTTCCAAAGGTTCCCCTCCCCTCCCTTATAAAAGGGCACCTCCTCCCTCTCTTCCTCACAGCGATTTGAGCCTTCATGCTCAGAAAAAACCTGAAACATTCTCTTCTCCACTTCCCTAGAAATATCCTAGAGGTTCTGATCTTTTTCAAAGACCAATTTTAGTGCCATAAGAGGATGTCTCAAAGATGCTCTTCAAAGAAGAGGTAATGTTCGTTACCGATTCTTTAAACTTTATTTCTTCTTCCACTTATTATTATTTAGTTTTTTCTTTATGAATTTATAATATAAGTATCACTAATATACGGATATGTTATTATAAATATGAAACAACCCTATTTCACCATTTATCCATCCTACGGAAAACGAAATCACTGCGCGTGCGTACGTACGGAATACTGTCTCCACGCCGTGGTGTAATCTATTTTCCACCACCACCTTACATGGATGGGTATAATGGTTTAAATAATGAGTATATATGATTATTTTAAATTGATATTTATTCTTAAATATTATACATACACTTCAATACAATTGCATGATCATGGGAATGATATCACCGCTCGTGCGTACGTACGGACTATCGTCTCCACGACGCGATGAGATTCATTCTCAATGATTAACCATTCATGAATGATAATAAAGTATATATAATAAGTAATCATGAAATATATGAAATAATAATGATACTGGATTTATGTATATATATATGAATGTCATCTACTTAATTCCATTGAATTCAATAAGGAAATGAAAATAGCGTTCATGCGTACGTACGGCCTACCGTCTCCATGAACGGTGTATTTGTTTCCATTTATCGATCTATTATATATATGTCTATTCTGATTATATATTATATATAAATCATTTTTTACATTCTGGATGTAAGTAACCATGATCTATGTAATCATATGAATAATTTCAAGTTAAAACACGAACGACAAATGAAACGATTTAACCCAAAACGCTACTTTTACATTTATTTACAAATGAATGGGTAATATAAAGTCATAAGTGAACAATATATGATATCATAACAATGAATATGATTCTTTAATAAGTAAATGAAATTATTTAAATTATTATACAGGAGGTTCGTATCCATACTAATCATATCGGACCTAAGGTAAGGGATAATTATTCCAATCTCATTCGTATCCGAGATTGGTAACTCATAAGTATTTACTAGGGGTTATGTTTATTATCCATGTCCATATGCTCTCAAAATGTTTTCATAAAATGTTTACTTTACTTCCATGTATGTTTAAGAAATTTTTACCATTTTCTTACTTTTACCGCATTGTATGGAAGGAATCTTTCTTTTTTTCCGTACGAGGTACTTTTTGACTTTTCTGACAAAAGTACGAGGAAATTGTGATTTTTTTACTTATACGGCGTGAATGGATTTTTACAGTTTCATAACGCCTTATTTTCATGAAGCTTCCTCTACAAGATTTTATTATTATTTTCAACAAAATCCTTTCCTTTTAAAATTTAATGGCATTTTCTGAAAAGAAAACGAGTTTGAAGAATAAATGATATTTTCCTCACGAATTCATTTCAAGTGTTTTATCAAAAACATTTTCCATATAAGTTGAAATTATTTCATATGTGTATGTTTCAAGTATAATTTCTATATAATTTACATGATTTCACTTTTCTTATGGTTAAATATCCATTTGTTTTATATGGACTATGTGATGATGACATGATGTTTATGAAACCCATTTTATTCTTTGGGTTATGATGAATGTTTTAAGTTTATGTTCTGGAACAAGTAAGAATGATTTCATTATGAGATTTTGGGACCTATATCTCCCTCCAATTCATTGGGTAAGGATTTATATCTCATGAGATAGAAATTGCTAGAACAGTATGTTTATTCAGTTCAGTGTTATAGGGATGAAACGAGGAGTGAACTCGATTCATAAAGGGACTTTGTCCACTAAGATGGTCATGGCAGTAATGACTTGGATACTATGGAAATCATTACATTTTCTTAATGGATGCCTTAATTACATGCTTTATTCCTATGCTATTTTATCATGATTGATGATCCATTATGATCTATGCCTTACGTACTGCCATATTTTATGTCATTGCTCAAGATTTTGATGTTTAAATATTATGTTCATGTTTATAAGTTCAAATGTATATGGTTTGTTTTTTTATCTATGCTTACACTTACTGAGCATTTGAGCTCACCCTATATATGTTTTCTTTTCCCCAGGATTTAATGAAAGATTTTAGGTAAGAAAACAAAAGGGGAAGATCATTAATAGAGATGTTGAAGATCTTTCACCCTGATTAGAAGATTATATTCCGAGTTTCCAAAGACAATAAACTATTATGATCCGTGTGTCTGTTTTTTATATGTATTAAGTATTCCACAAAAGTAATGTAATGTCCATGTACGTCAAGATTTGTGTCTCTACAGTTGGTATCAGAGGAAAGGTTTAGTCAACCTTTGGAAACTAGGATACGAAAACATTAATGAGATCCCTAGAAATATTTCTAAGGTATGTCTTGGGATATCCCTAAGGATAAGTATAAGTATAGGATATAGTCCTAGAACTAAGGTAATGATCATAGAATTTAACCTAATATGTTAGATATTGAGGGTAATCTCCCTTTACTTTGTTGTTTTCCGTAGAATGATTTTTTCCTCTCACACTATTCTTTTTGGGTTTTTGAAAATGGCTGGAAACAGGAAGATTCACGATAATGGAGGATATGATGGACAATGGAATGATATTATTCATGAGCAACAAAATGAAATAGGATTTGGTAGTACAAACATCATTATTATGCCTAATCAGCAATCCCATAATATGATCAATAATCTCAACTTTGTTAAGTTTCCCGACTCAAATAATAAGAGAAAGATGGAGTTTCATGATGATCATAGAGGAATGAAAGTTCAATTTCCCTCATGTAAATAATGTGGGAAGAGGAATCATGGAGATTGTTTCAAAGGAACTCGAAGATGCTTTGGGTGTGGAAAAGAAGGACACAATGCCAGTAAGTGCAAAGGAAAAGGTTCAGTTAAAACCATGGACAAGGATAATGGTATTTCTACGACCTAAACAATTATTATATGTTTCAAATGTGGAATGTATGGGCATTATGAAAACCAATTCCCAAAGGGAAAATCTCATGAAGAGAATCATCACGGTTATACGGTATTGTTTATGTGGATGATGACGAAGAGACTACAAATGAAATTTCAGTTGAAATAAATGATGAAGCCCAGCTAGTGGTTTAAGAAGTTAGTGGAATGATTTTATGTTTATAAAGAATAATGTATGGTACTATAATATAAATAATCATCTAAGTATTGTTACACTATTGTTTTTCCTAATGTATATGAAAGTATATGTTGAATGGTACCAGTAATCGTGGAAGGTTATTCAGATATTTTGGGAAAGTAGATGATATGCGCATAATAAAGGGATAAGAAAATAATGAGATGTTTGATTGTATTCATGAACTCATGACTGATATAAGGACTAAGTGATATTATGGTTTGATTATATAGAAATTTTGGGATTTTGGTATGTGTAAAGAGTTAACTTTTGACAGCATTAATGTTTTCACTAAGGTTAAATGGGTATTCATTTATCAAGAGAATACATGATTAAGGTATTCACATGTTTGTAATTTGACCAAAAAGATATATCTTATGATATATGGGGGATAAATGATGGCATTCACGTGATTGTTATGTTACATTTCAAGTAATCATTTCCTTTATACTATGAGCTTGGACCGAAGTATTTTAGTTAAGCCTAAATATTGGAATGGATTATGTTGGACATAAGTTAGTATTGTTTAAGGATAGATCCTTTTTCGATATTATTGATGGGATGTTATAGTAATGTAGTTTTAGATAAAGGACAACCTGCATGATGGGCGACATCCCATCGCGTCAGACCAGGCTGTGGGAATTGAACCCACAACCGAAGTGCGAATGGCCTTTATCGCCTACCAATGGCCTACATGAAGTCCCTGGTTAGTAGAAACTAGTTTTATTTTATTAAACGGTATGATATATGAAGTATAAGTTCATTTTTGGAACCATATATGATTAATCTAACCACATGTTGGACTTATAACTTTTTCTAACCTTTTGTTTGAAATAGATGGAATGACCCATCATTCTATCACATGATCTGCTAACACATCACGAATAACAAATTCAACTTCATTTCATTATGGGATGAAGTGGAAATTGTTCAATACACTAACAATAGTGAGATTGTACCAAAATCATGTAAGTATTTCTTTTAATTCAACATCTTTAGGGAAATGATCTAGAAAACAAAAAATGTTGTCTTATTGACCTTATATCTGATGAATCAGATGGTACCATAGATCATCACAAATCTATGGCTTTGTGATTGTTGGCTTTTTTCATAGCCATGTTCTCTTCCACTCTCTATCAGAACATGATGGTTAGATTTCTCTTCCATATCCATATTTTAACCTATGTTATCCTATGTGGAAACCCAGTGATTTTTTTTGGGTAACTGTTACATTTCATACTTTAGTTTATAAAGATAAGTTTTGGTATTTCTTTTTACGATGTGGCTTTCAATTAAAGAAACTTTCAAGTAGAAATCCATTTATAACCCCGACGAATTTCGAGGGAGAAATTCATTTTAAGGGGGTAGAATGTAATAACTGGAGATTTTATAAGATATATTCTTTTTAATTTCTTTCATATCTTTAGTTTTACGATACACCAAGATTATCTTGCTCTATACGCAACACCGTATTAGCTTGCAGTATACGCAACACTAATCCTGGATCGTGTTACACACAATTTCAGGTTTTTTTGATATTAGTTATTCTACGAAACATTGAGTATATATATATATATTCAATATATTTTGATATAAACAGCAATAAAGGATTCATTCACTACACGCAACCCTGACTTGGCTTGCATTACACGCAATCACGACCTTCCTCGATAGCGTGTGTTGTACGCAATACAGAGTTTTACTAAACAACAATATATTATTATAATATTATTATGAACAAGCCGTTATGAATATTATTGACTAAATTTTGAATTTTATAACATTATTATTCATCTTACACATTTTCTATAACATTTTATAAGAACAAAATAAATTTTTCAGGTAAAATAAGTATTTTTCAAAAAAATGAAGTGTTGCCACCTTTTGATGGAGCACCCACATTAAATTGAGTTTTTTACATGTTTATAAGTTCAACTTTACAAAATAAAATTATTCTTTGGAATCAGGATATAAAATTTTACCTTGTATAAATTTTTCATATTATTATGAAAACTTTCATATTTTAATGAATAGTAAAAATATGCTATATTTTAATTAAAAACAACATTTTTCATCGAAATAACTTATGTGGTAAAATTATAATATTGAATGGTTTTAAAGTATAAATATAATATATTTTTACCATTTAATATAATTTATGTCATTAGCATTGATTTTACATTGATTTCATAGGTTAAATCAATTCAATCTTTTGCAACGTTTTAAACAAAATCCTGTTTTCATTCGACAATAGGATTAATTTTAATTTAATTTATGAAACTTCTGTGTATTGAATTTCAAAAAATGGATTCCATATTTGGAATCAGTGCGTCCAAATTTAGTTAATAGGCTACTTTTTATTTTTGGGAATTATGAATAGTAACTACGGTAAATATTATTTACCATAGTTAAAGGTAAATTTGGTAATTAAGGGTAAATATAATCTTATAAAATTACCCTAACACATGGAAAAATTCTATTGGATGGATTAAAGTAGACCCATATCACCTAATGGTCCGATTAGATTCATTTTATGGAATTTTGACCATGAACATAATTTAATTATTATAAAAACCAATGAAAGTGACAACATGTCACTCTATTAAATCTTATAAGTATAATAATTTTAATTTAGTGATAAATATCATAAAACATCGAAAATTAATAGTCTCCAAAAATACTATGAATTTATCTACATCATGATAATTTATTTATAATTTTTAGGGATTAAATAATCGTCATTAATGGTGATACATTAATGATGTAGAAATTATTTATTAAGTGAAAAATCAGTAATATAGTTTTTATTGAAATCATAATACCCATTAAAAGGCCCACAAACCTGACAAAAACTTATTTTTAGTGTATATATACACCTTAATCATCTAATTACCTAATATGTAACCGTTTGGAGTCTTATAGAAGTGATTATGAAACTTATAGTATTTTATTTTAAATGATGCCAAAGTTGTCTCCTTCATAATTTAATAAAAAAAACAATTTAAATATTGTGATTTTAAGATGATAAATTCATGTAAATGTTTTATTATGAAATTTAATATATATATCTTCATCATAGGATTTTAGTTTTAATTTTTATGCAACAAATATGAATATTATAAAATTATACAAAAAGGTTGTAGTAATTATTTTATTAAGAGATAAACCAAATAAATGGTTTTAAAAATAATAAAATAAATATTATATGAATTATTTAATGTTCTCCAATACTTTTATAGATACATATGACCATTTATGAATCTATTAAATCTTTTATTTCGAACATATATTCTGTCTATATTTTATTTAATTTCAAATAAATGAATAGTGCCAAAATTGACACTATTGTTATTTTATAAAAATAACATATTATAAAATTGTTTAAAAATCACAAAAATATATAAAAATTATAAATTTAAATTTATATGCTCTAAAAAGTTATAAATTATCCAATTATGGAATATTGAAAACAAATAAGTAATTATTTGGTATAATTTAATATTTAGAATTTTATTACCACAAATAAAATTAAATGGATTAAGTAAGGACATATCAGGTTGATAATGTTTAAAATAATTTTCTAACATGTCTAAATTTTATTGGATGATGAGATTACAACCCTATATCATCTAATATTCGAATATGAGTCATTTTTTGAGGTTTGTAAGTGGGGTTAGATTTATTATAAATTAATATTTTTATGATTTCCAATGGTGCCCATCCCCTCTCTTACAAAAGGGCACCTCCTCCCTCTCTTCCTAAAACCGATTTGATCCTTCACGCTCGGCCAACCCCTGCACAATTCTCTTCTCCATTTCCCGAGAAACATCCTAGAGGTCCTGGTCTTCTTCAAAGACCAATTGTAGTGCCCTAAGAGGAGGTCTCAAAGAGGCGCTTCAATGAAGAGGTAATGTTCGTTACCGATTATTTACACTTTATTTCTTCTTCCACTTCTTCTTCATTAGTTGTTTCATTATGAAGTAATAAAATCAGTATCACGCATATATGGATATGTTATTATATGTATGAAACAACCATATTTCACCATTTACCCATCCTATGGATATCAAAATCAACGCACGTGCGTACGTACGGAATACCGTCTCCACGACGTGGTGTAATCTATTTTCCACCACCACCTTACTTGGATGGGTACAATGGTGTAAATAATGTCAATATATGATTATTTTAAATTTATATTTATTCTTAAATATTATACTAACACTTCAATCCAATTCCACGATCATGTGAATGATATCATCGCTCGTGCGTACGTACAGACTACTGTCTCCACGACGCGATGAGATTCATTCTCAATGAATAACCATTCATGAATGATTATAAAGTATATATAATAAGTAATCATGATATATATGACATAATAATGATACTAGATTTATGTATATATATATATATATGTATGTCTTGTACTTAATTCCATTCAATTCAATAAGGAAACGAAATCATCGTTCATGCGTACGTACGACCTACCGTCTCCATGAACGGTGTATTTCCTTCCATTTATCGATCTATTATATATATGTATATTCTGAATATATATTTTATAAAAATAATGTTTTACATTTTGGATGTAACTAACCATGATCTATGTAATCATATAAATAATTACATGTTAAAACACGAACAACAAATGAAACTATTTTACCCAAAACGCTACTTTAACATTAATTTACAAAGGAATGGGAAACATAAAGTCATAAGTGAACCATATATGATATCATAACAATGAATATGATTATTTAATAATTCAATGACAATATTTAAATCATTATACTGGAGGTTCGTATCTATACGAAACATATCAGACCTAAGGTAAGGGATAATTATTCCAATCTCATTCTTATCCGAGATTGTTTACTCGTACGTATTTACTGGGGGTTATGGTTATTATACATGTCTATATGCTCTCGAAATGTTTTCATAAAATTTTTACATTACTTCCCTATATGTTGAAGACATTTTTACCCTTTTCCTACTTTTACCACATCGTATGGAAGGAATCTTTCTTTTGTTTACCATACGAGGTACTTTTTGACTTTTCTGACAAAAGTACGAGGAAATTGTTATTTATTTACATATAAGGCGTGAAAGGATTTTTACGGTTTCATAATGCCTCATTTTCATGAAAATTCCTCTAAAATATTTTATGATTATTTTAAAAAATATCCTTTCCTTTTAAAATTGAATTCCATTTTGTGAAAAGAAATTGATTTTGACGAAGAAAGGATATTTTCCTCAAGAATTAATTTCAAGTGTTTTATCAAAAACATTTTCCATCTAAGATGAAATTATTTCATATGTGTATGTTTCAAGTATAATTTCTCTATGATTTACATGCTTTTACTTTTCTTATGGGGAAATATCCATTTGTTTTATATGGATTATGTGATGATGATATGATGTTTATAAAACCCATTTTATTCTTTGGGTTATGATGAATGCTTTATGTTTATGTTGTGGCACAAGTAAGAATGATTTCATTATGAGATGGGTGGGACCTATATCTCCCACCAATGCATTGGGTAATGATTTATATCTCATGAGATAGACATGGCTGGAACGGTATGATAATCCGGTTCAGTGTTACTGGACTAAAACGAGGAGTGAACTCGATTCAGAAAGGGACTTTGTCCACTAAGATGGTCATGACAGTAATGCCTTGGCTTCTATTGAAATCATTACATGTGATTAATGGATGCCACAATTACATGCTTTATTCCTATTCTATTTTATCATTATTGATGATCCATTATGATCTATGCCTTACGTAATACCATGTTTTATGTCATTGCTCAAGATTTTGATGTTTAAATATTATGTTCATGTTTTTACTTTCAAATGTATACGGTTTGTTTTATTTTTTCTATGCTTACCCTTACTGAGCATTTGATTTCACCCTCTATATGTATTCTTTCCCCCAGATATTAAAGAAAGGTTTTAGGTAGGAAAACAAAAGGGGAAGATCATTAATGGAGATGTTGAAGATCTATCACCACAATTAGAAGATTATATTCCGAGTTTCCAAAGACACTGAACTATTACGATTCTTGTGTGTCTATTTTTGTTATGTATTAAGTATTCCACAAAATTAATGTAATGTCCATGTACGTCAAGCTTTGGGTCTCTATATTATCTAAAAAAAATCTAACAATTTTTTCCATTTTCCTAATAATATTCC
Source organism: Viscum album (assembly GCA_963277665.1). Taxonomy (NCBI): domain Eukaryota; kingdom Viridiplantae; phylum Streptophyta; class Magnoliopsida; order Santalales; family Viscaceae; genus Viscum; species Viscum album. The sequence continues at coordinate 1,366,570,016 of OY728162.1, read as the reverse complement.
CTGAAAATATGAATATATATTGAAAAAATATTAATTAATATATTTTAAACATAAAGAATATATAGAATAATACACGACTGTGGAATCACATGTAATCATAGTAGATTTATCTGGGAAAATTCCATCTGTTTTCCTTATTTCAAACTTTTTTATAATCTTACAGCATGAATCTATAATCAAGTATCAATAAGAAGTAATCTAGGACGTCACACAAATTGAATTTTAGTTTAGATTATTTTTGTTTACATAATCACTCACCCTTCTTCATGTCGTGATTTTGCTAAAAAGAGAAAAAAATAACCAATATTTTAATAGACTACAAATTGGTCTCAGTGTACCATACCTATTTACTACATAATAATAACATTAACATAGAATAAAACATATAAAATTTTATGAAATTTATTAGAAATATTTTAAATTGTGGGCAGTCATTTCCTTTGGTCCTAAAAATATTCTAGCCTTGTTCTATCATTAGAATCCTTTCCAACTACTTGTAATAATTTTTGTTGTAGTCATTTACTCTACCTAACCCAATTAGGTATAAATTATATCCTAGTAACAACTATTTTATGTTTTGTTTTGTTTGAAAATCTTCATAGATCAATTATTTTTTTCTATCTAATTTGGATCTTCTATATTTTTGTTTGAGGTTTTTTTGTCATTCTTCTAGTATTTTTGGTTTCTTACACATATGTTGAATAAAATTTCTTATTTTTTCTTTCTCTTGAGATTAAATTTATAATCATTGATTTCATTAAGTGATTTAGTGTTTCTTGGTGTTCTATTTTGCTACTCTGAGGTAGAGGTGTGGTTTTTTCATCAGCTTTTTGGACTTGTCCTAACCCCTCTTAAATACCAGATTTGTTAGTACTATGTTTTCAGTCCACTTACATTTGATAAGAGATTATTTCTGGATATTCTACCATGGTACTTTTACTGAAATGAGTGGTTTTTTCAAGAGGATCTTATTGCATCCAAACATATTTTATACCCACTATATGGTCTTCCTCTTTTAGAGAATGGCCCATTTCAACGCTAGAAATGATACAATATCTTATGCTTCTCTCATTGTTGGCATAGTCACTTATTAACTGTGTTATTTTTTTATTTCTTCATCCAGTTTCCTAAAAATTGTTTCCATTTTCTATAGTTTTCTTTTCATGGATGGATTTTCATTTTCAAGAACTCTTATTTCATCGTCCTCTACTTCCAATTTTTCTTGCTGACCAACATCATATTCTTTACTCAATGTTGGCTGCTCAGAATTTTAGTATTCATTTTGTATCTGTGATTTATTTATTTTTGAAATATACATGGGTTTGCAAGACCATTAAATTTATAATATTATTGGTACACTTACCTCACCAGCTGAAACTTGATGAATACATAGGTTTTTTATTGTAACATCATAATCTAACAGTCTCCACTTTTTGAATAGTTGATTGGTAGCCTGTTCACTTCCATTAACTATTCCACTTACTGCACAGTACCCATACATAAACAATAACCATCCTATGAAGACTAAATTGTTCATATAAGTGAAAATAAATATTAATCCATACCAATAATGTGATAATCACACAATAATCATTCCAAGGTGGTTCTAAAATTATTATATATACAATAAATTATTGGTGGATTGCATGAGGCCACATTAATGATCCAATGTTTCATGACCTCTCTTCCCGAATGATACACCTCCAGGGTAGGTAATGAAGAAAGGGACATAATGACCCCCACACCCGCCTCCAGTAGGCCCTGGGTAGAAGACTAGCCCCAAGGGTGTAAAAATATCACAATATGGGAGACATTAACCTTTTTTATAATAAAAGACCAAGAGATATGATGGAAGATCTATAAATAAACTCAAATAAATATAAAAATAAAAGCCAAACCATTCAACATTCATGTTTAAAAACAATATATATTTTATAATACAAGTCTCCAATGTAAAATACCAAATGCAAAGTTATACAAAAGAACCACAAATGTCATGATCTGAGCTAGTATGCTCCATCACTGTCTACGAAATCTTCATGGAAACCCAAAATAAGTTTGCAAATGTTTGGTGAGCATACTAGTATAATCATAAGGAAAACCGAAGTCTCATGTGAACATGTGAAATAGGCATACTAATGGACCCATGAGAAAATAGCTGAACCAAACAACACATAAGAAGGTATATTAACCATCCCAACCTCACTAAGGCACACTATCCAAATAACTCAAGCCACATAATACAATATAATGAACATTGGTGATAGGGTACCCCCACACAATTTACCACCAATTTGATGCTCTCGCACCCTAATGAAAATATATCTTGATGCTTCCAACTCTTCCGAACATACCATGTCACATCTTGACCATACTCACCTAGTCTGCACAACCACATCCTAACCACAAACACTTCGGACAAAAACCAAATCACATCCCACCTGAAGACACCTGGGACACAAACTGCATCACATCCCACTAGAAAACACTTGGGACACAAACCACATCACATGCCACCCATAGACACCTGGTCTAAAACGACATCAAGTACAACCTGGAGACACCTGGGCCACAAATAACCTCACATCTCATCCAAAATACAAATGGTACAACATAACTAATATCATCCCAAAGATAACTAGGAAAAACACATCTCATCCTGAAGGAACCTGGGAAATCCCACCCTACCTGCACACACATAGGCCTAACAAACAACTACATGCCAAAAAAATAATGAGTTGTCACCACCTATTAGGAGAAGGGAAGAGCAGGTGGCCATCCATCCATCCACCCACTGGGATGTTTGGGAAATACACCCTCCCCCATGACGATGCGTGTGTTCAACACATAGTTCTTAGCTAGGGTGGAGTGTGTATATAAATAACTAGGAATATACAAGTATATAAATACATGACACCACACAGTATAACAAACCGATGGGTTTCCAAACCATATCCAACTCCAACAATACCTCCTTTCTTGCTACTTCTATTTGCACAAGGCCACACAACAACGCAAAAAACCAATTTGTATTCTAACCAATTCAGTAAACTATTTAAATCTTGTTAACTAACCCAATCCATCTCATTCTAATCATTATTAGCCAAATATTTATATCATTAACTTATTTATCACATCACTATCCCAGAAACTACCAAGCACAACACACAATAAGAAACACAGCAAAACCCATTCTTGGAGAAAATCAGGGTGAATTACCCATAGAAACCCTCACCATCCTTTATCAATGTTATCCCTTCCAATATATCCAGAAACAACCATATCCATAAAATATCAACCCACAACCAGTTTGACATCCCTTATTCACAACACCTCTCATCCATCCTTCAATCAATCAATCTCTCAACCTGAGACTCCATTACACCATCGAAGCCATTCCAAAGCACACAACCATTCCCAAAAATGAACCACTATAAAAACCATATCAAACATGCACATAAATTACATTACCACATATACCAGGGTAGAAAAAAATCCAGATTTAATAAGGAATCCCTTATTTAGTTTCACTAGTTAATTCCGAGGTTCTACCAGAAATAGAGTGATCCTATGTAATCCATTCACTAGAAGAATATATGGGATTAATCAAATATCATTTAGGTTGATAAAACAATAATAACAAATAAAGAAAAAACCAAAACAAATATAACCAAATCCAACAAACACCCAATGACAAAAAATTTCATTGTTCTGTTCTGCCAGTATAACCACAAGATCACAAACAAAATAGACTGTAAAAGTGTTCAAATAAACTCCACTTTCCCCTAAATTTCAATTAGGAAATTGTTTTTTATTAGTTAAACCAACACAACCATGATTCATAGGTATAAAAAATAGAAACCTCTCATAGATTATGTCAATGAATGAGAAATGAAGGAAATCCTACCTCAGATGGGTCTCAATATTCTTCACATGAGAACAGATCTTGTAATGGTACTCAACTCACCACCCCGTAGGATCTGCATCCATTTGAGGACATTGTGACACCACCTCATCAACAAAAACTGAGGAGAGCACAATTAGAACCAAGGTAGAAAAACCTCCATGGCATGGAAAGAACAATGGGGGGAGAATATATATCAACCTAGAAGGAACTGCAATAATAAAGGAAGAATGCTCTATTGATCATAAAGGGACCGCAACAAATTGAAGGAGAGAATCTATGAATCGATCCTTGATGAAGGAATCCTAAAAAAGATTAAAATGGGTCGATGGGATTCATGTGATTTTGAGATAATCGATGTAGCCGTAGGTTTGGAAAACCCGAGTGGTTCAAAAATAACATAAAAATTATAGTAGTGGGGTATGACATGACATTTAATACCTATTCACGCCGTGTAATGAATCGAGGTTAGTTTTCTCTAATAAACGTGTCACCTCTTGATCTATTAAATTTTTCAATCACAGAAACATTTATCTCTATGAAATACCAAGGATAGTCCCTAAAACTAATATTTACATCATGGAATCGTGTTAAATGACATGTAATCCCCCATTTTCCATCCTTTAGCATTTGAAGCTCTCTGACAACAAAAATTCAGCAAGGTATCGGACATGGAGGACACAAACTTTTACATCAAAACCCTATCAAATGATTCTTATCCTTAGGAATAGAAATCCAGTCCCATTATAAAGATGGTTCCAAACCACCACCCTATACGATACCTCTTATGTGTCTCTCTACACTTAAATGCCACTAGCAACCAAAAACATCAACATTGAACAATAAACAACCTAGTGTAGATTGAAATATGGGGTTTGAACCTACAGATACGAGAAAACATCATCTGACACATGAAAACTATGTATCACCATGTCAAAAAATGACCATGTAACACACCACACGAGAACAACAACCACGCTACCTCAAACAAGAAAAATCAGGTAATCCCGACCTCCAAGTCTGGTATTTAACTACTATGCATGACACAGACTCTCTAATACCGGTTTAATTAAATCATAGTTAATTATGCTCAATTTGGAATCAGATCCTCCCCATTTCTTATGTCATGAATTTATCAGACATCTCACTACACACACACATAAGGCAAGAAAACAACTCATCTCATAAAACACGGTTCAAATAGCACATTATATGGAAAAGAAAAAAATAAAAGACTATAAAAATTTGGGTACTGTTCCCACATATGTGTTTCACAATCCCATGTACTCCCATACTAGGCACCATGCCTCCACAATAATGGAACCAACAAAATGGTCCATCCTTGCAGCACCTTCTACCGATGATTCTGGATCACTACTGGTTGCTCCACAAACGTTGTTTCATCCATGATATCCAAATCTCCCCAATAAAAGATATGGGATACATCATGAAAATATTGAGTAAGATGAGAGATGTGAAAGATGACATGGATCCTCTCTAACCATGGGGGAAATTCCAACTAATATGCTACCTCACCAACTCTCCCCAACACCTCAAAGGGTCAAATGAACCTAAGAGAAATATTATCCCACCTATAAAACCTCCACTACCAATGTTTAGGGGAGACCTTCTAGAACATGAGGTCTCAAACCTATAACTTCATGTGCATCCTTTTGCGATCGACATATTAATTATAACAATATTGTGTTGCTTTCATCCTATCATGAACAAGTTCATCCTTCTTGGTCTTGCTCTGCACAACATCTAAACCAAGAATAGCTGTCTACCCATCTTTTATATAGAACAATAGAAAACGACATGGTCTTCCAAAAAAATCCTCAAATGGATCCATTAGAATGGAAGATTGAAATCAATTATAATATGAAAAATCAACCAAAGGTGGGTGTCATATCTAAGATCCACCAGTGACCAAGACGCATGGCCAAAACAAATCCTCCAGTGTCTGGATAGTCTGCTATGTCTACCCACCTGTCTGAGGGTGGAAAGTAGTTCTAAGGCATAAATAGGTGCCAAATTCATACTAACATACCCACCAGACTCATGAGGTAAATCACGTGTCCCTATTCGAGACAATGGTCCTTGTAATTCCTTGAAAATCCACCACTCCATATATTTACCTCTTTTCCATGGAATATATTAAACCCAACTCCTTGATTAATAAGTAGTGGGCTTATTTAATCAATAGATCCACTGTCACCTAGATAACAGCACAACCTCATCGAGATATGGGTAACCATATGAGAAAAATCCATTGATATGTGAACTCATTTCCACTTGGGAGAATCCAAGTGTTGTAAACAAACAACTTGGAATCTAGTGCTTAACCGTGAATTGATGGAAAACCAAGAACTTCTCCCAAATATCCACAACTACCCATTTCTTCTAGTGCCACAAAAACTACATCATTAAGCCATGGTACATCTTGGTAACACCTAGATTCACTTCAAAGGTTGAGATATGTAACTCCTGAAGAAATTAACTATACATTACTATTTGAAAATCAACATTTCATGAAACATCATTCAGCTCCGACCATCCTACAACCACCCCTCTAGAGCATCACGATGGACAATATGATCACAAATCACCTCATCCTATGAGTCATGCCACTAAGACACCTCAAACTACTGCATTAGTGAATACAACACCATAACATGAAACAAATAGACTCTCCCACAATCTACCCTTGCATCTACATACGAGTATTCCAACACCTCTATTTTTCTCCAAGTGTATGAATAATTCTAAACAACCTCCTTCTATGACTTCCCAATCAATGAATCAACCACGACATTCCCATTTCCTGAGGCATAGGTTATATCAATAGAATATTCATGAAGAAACTTCATTCACCTCCATAGATTTAGATTTAGATCACACTGGATGAAGATATACCTCAAGATCTTATGATCCGTGAAGACCACAATGTGCCAACAATGTGGTAATGCCACCAAAACGTTATCATGGACACCACTTCGCGTAAATCTAGATCATGGGTGGAATTATTACATTTGTGGGGAAAAAAGTGAATATACTCATTAGATATCACTTCTCACTGCTTCATTATCATGCAACCCCAACCCATAAGGTATGCATCAAAAAATCCTCAAAAGTGAACCTTTCTTCTAGAAACGTGATCAATAGAGCACTAACCAATTTCCCCTTCATGAAATTGAAAACTACTTAGCATTTCGTTCTCCACTCCATGGAATAGTTCTTCTTAGTCAGAGCTATCAATTCATATACAAATTGAGAGGAATCAGGTAGAAGCCTCCAATAATATCCTGTAATACCAAGAAAACAATGATCTTTTACCACATTATTGGGTGCTCCCCATGAAAAAAATACAGCATCCTTTGATTGGACTACTGCCACACCCTGTTGAGACACAACATTCTTGAAGAAATGATCTTCTCATGTCTATAACATTAACTTTGAAAACATTCCATACAGATAGTGGAATCAGAGAACATGTAAGACAATTTTGAGATGATTGGCATATTCCTCCTTATACTTTGAGTAAATTAATATATCATTGATGAATACAGTAATGAACCGATCCATGAAATCATGAAAATAGGATTTCATAATTACCATGAAATCGACTGGTGCATTTGTTGCACTGAATGTCATGACTACGAACATGACGTTCCCATACATACATTCGATGGTCATATTTTGTATATCATCCTCTTTTACCCTCAATTGGTTATATTGACACCACATATCCATTTTGAAATTGAACTCTCCCCTCTTATCTAGTCGAAATGATTATCTATTCTCGAGATTGGGTAATGGTTCTTTAACATAACCCAATTAAACATCCAATAGTCTAGGAAAACCCTCCAACCACCATAAACATTCTTTGTAAAGAACACAACATCACCGCATGATTACTCACTAGGACAGATAAATACCTTCTTTATCATTTAATCTATCGGAATCCTCATCTCCCTCAACTCAGAGGGTTCCATCTGATAAGGATCCTTCAAAATCATAGAATCATCGGGCTTTAAGTCTATCTCGAACTCAATGTCATATCAAGGGAGTAGAGTCACAACCTCATTGGGGATAACATCCATGAACTGCCCAATGACCCTTGGAACCTCCAAAATCTTAGCATCCACTGAGAACACTAATATCTCAACAAATAAGGAAAAAAGGTCCTCCACACACGAATTGCCTCCCTAAGAAACCCACTCGCCAATGAAATCTATATGTCGGCCATCCACATTTGAAGACATGACTATTCTCCAGAAATTTTCAATTACAATATTCATTGTATACAAATAGTCGATGTTGAGGATGAAATTTTATTAGTGCATTTAAAACAAGAATAAATCCCCAGGGGACTAAAGCATCCCCATTATCAATTTACACCAATAGAACTCATCAAATAAACTAGTTTGGCATCTGACAGGCATAGTCAACACTAGTAGCACATAAGAATTTCTATGTCTAGTCCAATGGTATGGGCTAGAGAGAGTGAAATAAAGGAGTACAATGATTCTAAATCAAAAAAGGGACATGAAATGGTAATATGGAAGATGATCATACCTCTTATAATCTATAGTCCTACTAGAACTATTGCCTATGCAGTGGACAATTGACCACGCCCAGATCTTATACCTCCATGTTGATGACCTCATCAACATCCATGCCTGTGTCATGGTCCCTAAACATGAGGAACATCAAGATTTTGACCTCTACATCCTCTATCGCCTCTCGATGGAGAACAATAAAATTATCCCTACTATAGAAACTGTCTCACTGGAATGTACTACTGAGGCTGACGCTGAACCTACCCACCTCTGCAAAACTAAGCTAGAGTAGCCATTGGGAATAAGTACTGATGATTTCAAAAAACCCCCACAGAAGAAACACACTATCCCCAATCCCATGGGTAAGAAACGGAGGACACTAGCACCAGAAGGTTGGTAAGGAAGCTGTTGAGGTGTCCTTCCTGCAAGTCAAAACCTCAATGGTCTTGGCACCTGGGACCTTCAACTAACAACTCTTCCTCTTGAAGAACCCTACTAGTTCCCCTCTCATGATATTCCTCCTCATGAGTTCATCTGATCGACCACCTACTCCCTTATATGATACTTCATATATATTGGATAAATTAAAGCAATAACATCATACTAGAGAGTAGGGTGGATTAACTCCTCGAGATGTCTCACATGGGGCTCCCCATACAAAAAATGGTTTGGTGAGAGGTGAATAAGATCCTTGATCATTAAACTAATATTTTACATCGTGATACCCCTGCCCAAGGGAGAGTAGGTTTTACCACTTATTAGCATTCATAGTAGAAGAAAGCAACAATAAATAGAAATACATTTTTATGTCAACCCATAAGATGTCAGCCTCAATATGATCCACCAAATACAGTATCCACCACTAAAGTGCAACAACATTAATCCAACTAACATGGAAAGGAACTATGTACTCTTTTGGAACCCAGATTATACTGAAGGAAGTATACAAATCATCACACCAACTATCTGTCTCTGCATCCAAAACACTTCCTTCATACATTCCCAAATCCTACTGCTGGATGGCACCCAATGATCTCTACCACGGATCTTCATCCTCATCCAAACCATCATTATGATGATCAATCAGACCAACCTAATGAACATCCACTACTTGAGAAACCCATGTATGACATTAAAAAACTATAGATGAATGGAAAAAATGATTTATTAAGCTTGAGTGAGGTATTATTTTACAATTTTTTAATTTATTGTATACATTCTGACTTTCTATAATCAACCTTATTCAAATAAGAAAAGAAGTTATTATGATAAATGAATATTTCCTAGGTCCCTACCATAAAAGTAGGTTCATCTCACTTAGCCATTTCATAAGATCAGATTATGTGCAATGGATCATAGAGGGTCCTAAAATCCAGTGTTCTCGAAATTCTCCCTAGACTATTTCATTCACCAAGTTCATATGGAAATGTTTCTATACCATATGAAGGTATCCTCAGTGATCCTAACTCCCAAATACATCCTATCACATAACCATTGTAATGCCCTAACCCCAGAATCTAGGAGCTGGTGCATTATTTTAATACATTGGAATGATTACAAGGAATCAAGTCTAGAAGTACCAATTAGTTTAGTAGTCTTGGAAACAAGAAACATAAATAAGTTCAAAATTAAAACATGAAAAGAAAAACTACACTAATTTATTCCATTAGAAACATCCAAGCTTCCATGATTATTCCTACAAGTCACTCATAAAAAACTTCTTCATATCCTGGGAAAATGAAACGTGAGAAAGGGGTGAGCTCAAACACTTAGTAAGAGTAATCAATATAGCAGAAGATAACATAAACATTAGGCACAGTGAAAAATTAAAAACACATGCCTTTAAAAATAATAAACATGAACACTTTGTAGCAGTAATATGAGCTAAGTAAATAATGCCTTAATAAAACCTAGTCATGGGTATTCAACTAGTCGAATAACCACATAAAATATCAATAGATAATCTCATAATGATGGAATGCATAATGTCGGACATCATAACCACATAGTGAAGGCCTTGTTCCAAGAATACAAATAAGAATCTGTCAAGGCCTTGTGCCAAGACACTAGTTTGTCTAATGAGACCTACCAACGCATCAAGGAGCTATAACGGGCTCCACCCAACACATACTAATTCCAATACATTCTTAATATGAAAATTTTAAAATAGAACATAAACATTCAAATTAAAACTAGCATACTAAATGTCAATACATTATCCAAAAACCATGAATGGTATAAAAATAGCACATCCATAGTAAAAAATAACTCATTATATACAATATGAAAGATTGTATAGTAACATATTAACCTCAATCGAGATTAATGAAGGATATTTACATAGATGAAAATAATCATCAAAAATATTTGAGAGAAATATCCACCTTATTATTGAATGCATTTTAAAGTAACACTATTTGTCACGAAGCCATTTCAAAATAGATTTTTGAATCAAAGTGTCCCTTACCACATTGAAACATTTAAAAGGAATTTTCATTTGAAAAATTTAATGTCCATATAAATAAATCCTTAAAACCATTTTTAAAACATGGACATTAATTAGAAATATTTAGATTAATAAATTTGTAAAACATTTTAAAATGATATTTTAGTTAGAGTTCATAACCAAAAGAGAGACACTTGAATACACATAATTGAGGAAATAAAAACATTGTAAAAACATGAGAATAAAGTGATTCATGATATAATTTTTCAAAGTACATTATATACACCATATAAAAGTGATTTGGTGTATAACAATAAAGATGTCTTAATGGAATGTAAATTGAGATGAAATCTCTTATAAATACAGTATCCTTAGGTTAAGTATAATTCAACGACACAATTATGTGTTACAAATATAAATAAACTCAATATTAATTGATATTAAGTATAAATCAATCTGAGTACATTCACACAGATTCTTGTAAAAACAACACTAGTGAATTGAATATTTAATTCAACAAGTGGATATTGAGTCAAAATTACTCTTATCAAGTTCATATCGTGGACTTAAGAATTTATCAATGGAGTGATTATGTGTTTGAAAATTATATCCACAGAATGGGGAGTGGAAATTATGACATAAGAAAATGAATAGTGACTCCACACATAATCTTTGAATAAATAATAAATGAAGTATTCGTAAAGCTGAATGAGTGGAAATTAAAATTTCAAAAACCCTTATCGATTTGGTAACGTACAAAACATACACCCATGAAAGGGGGATCATACAGGGATGATTTAAATATTCATAAATTAAAGTATATTAAACAATGAATACAATCATGGGAAATACAAATACCACATGCTAAAAATATGTGGCGAATAATGGAAATATCACATAATTAAAAGTGATATAAGAAACCCCTTACCTTGTGTCCGACATGACCTGTTCGTTCTTTAATTTCCTTAATAATAAACTAAAGTAAATTTCCACATGATTAAGAAAATTTTCCAAGTTTATTATTTCTTTTATATCAATCATTAAAATGTTATAAACATTATGTAATCATTCATGTTAATAATTGTTGTTTTGTCGATATTTGGTACTTGAGTAAAAAAATGAACAACTTATATTTACTAGTTGTACATGTGGTCAATTGTCCATTATATCCAGAATAATATTAATTATTTATATATAATATATATCTTATATATCCATTATATATATATTTATAGCAGTACATATCATTTGGAGGTAAGAAATGAAATGCACTGTTCATGGAGATGGTAAGCCGTACGTATGCATGAACGCTACTTTCATTTTTATTTCTAATTTTAATGGAATTAGAACATAATTATACATAGTTAAATTATAATTACTGTATAATATCATATATAATATCATTAAAGCCATCCTTTATATGTCCCACATAAGGCATGATTGATTCATATCATTTTCAGGGGTCTGTAGTCTGCACTTCCCCAAATGAAATTATCCAGTTTTACCCATAATGGAAACAATAATATAATGATATTAATTGAAAATACACAAGAATAATTAAAACATAAACATAATATATATATCATATATATAAATACAATTCTATCTTAATGGCCACCATGAGAGGCGGTAGGAGATAATCGAAAAATCATTGTTTCTTGAGGTGTTAGTTTACCATCCACAGAAATAGTGTGTTCTTCGCCCATTAAATGGATGTGTGTGTTAGTGTAGTTAGAATACATCTCATAAATAAAAACTAGTATATAGAGGATAATGGTGTTCTTATAATATAAAGGGAAAAAGGATTTTAGGGATTGGAGAAGTAAAACAAAATATAACAAAAGAATTTAAGAGAAATCGTTACATTTAATTTGGGTAACTCACTTTGGTTTGATCCAAAATGGTTTGTTGAACTGCCTTATGCCTAAGGTAAGGCTTTTAAGAGGTGGAGAGGGATGTAGGTAGATTAATTGGGAAGAGGTTGTAGGATCCAAAAGGCTTGACAGGTGTGAGGAATTGGATATAAATGGTCTCATTTTATAAGGGGGGGGAGAGGCTCTTTAGGAATGTGTGAAAATATTATTTTATTATATAATGATTTTCAGTTTCTAAAGGTCCAAAAATAATTTAAGTTGAAGATACGATGACTCATGGTTGAAATAAATTCTGACAATATGAATTGGACAGGTTTTGTGTGTTATTTTAATATATATAATCTTATTTAATTAAATCATTTATTAATGAGGTAAATACTGCACCATTATTGTGTCATAAATAATATAATTTATTAGATTTCTAAAAATTATAAAAAAACTACCCTGATGTAGGAAATATTTTTAGATTTCTAATGAATCTTTTTAGGAGAAAAAATAACTTATATAACACCATGTAAAAATTAATTAACAAAGAGATATTTTCGTATGTCATTTTTGTCTTTACTTTAAATTTATTAATCTAAAGTGTGAATATCACTACCAAGTTTCACCATGTGGTCCCAAAATAGACCCAAGGATGTCGTTGATCGGAAATGACTCATCCAATAAGGTTACGAAAAGTGTTGTGGTAATTTTGAATAATTATAATATTCTTTTTACCTAGAATTACCCTATTTACCTTTAACCACGGTAAATAAAAGTCAAAAGTTCTATTCACGAAAAACTTTTTTCATCTTATTGAACAACATTTTAATTATTAATATTTACTGTGTCTCTCATATTTTTGAAATTCAACTCACAGAAGCGGTAAAATATCATTTAAATGAAAAATATTTTTTTTAACTACTACTAAGTGGTTTCACTATTCATCAAAAATTGATGTTTTTCAGAAAAATACCAAAACTACAGCCAAAGTTTTTTTTTATATTCCAAATTCAAAAATAATTTCTATTTTTCCAAATTAAAAACCAAAAAGTTTCATTAATTAATTTAAAATTAATTCTCGTTATTAAAACAAATAGCGTGTTTTTAAGAAAAAATAACTATCAAATGATTGACACTTGTTTATGTCCAATTCCAATGTGAAATTAATTACAATGACGAAAATTGGATTAAATGGTAAACATATATTCTCATTACACTTTAAAACAAATAAAAAAGATAATCTAACCATATATATAAATCATATTAAAACACATTTTTGAATTAAAATACAATAGTTATCACTGTTCATTAAAAAATGAAATTTATCGGAAAAATTTCTAAAATTACAAGAAGTAAATTTTGATGTACCCCTTATAAAGAAAACTTTTATTTAGTCAAATAGAATGTATTAATGTGACCAGAACTAGATATAAATATGGTTCATCATTAAGAGGTAGTAAATTGTCCTTTTAATGTAAATTATTCTTATAATTAGATTCATTCATATTTAAAGCCTCTAAATTTTATTGGATAAATGTAAATATATTTAACAAACATGTATAATCATATTTTAGTATGTTTTTTTCATTATTTCCAATACAACATCTAGGATTCATCTACCATTTAAAATAATGATATTATATTATTAGTGATCAATTTAAAATTTCAAAGAAACTCGTTGTTGCGTATCGGGTACGCTATCGAACATAGAAACCCAATTTAAGTAAATTTAATATATAATTCACATATATTAATAAATATGGAATATGTTTTATTTATTTTTTTACAAGGGATATTACATCCTTCCCCCAATTTTGGGAATTGCGTCCTTGAAATTTTAAAACTGGGTTTGGAAACTTCAACAAAAGTCCCACATCAAAAAAAGAGTCAATAAAACTATCACTTTAAAATAAAGAAGGAGATGTAAAACGGTTACCCGAGATAACCCATACTAGTATTCCATATAAGAAAACATGGATATGGATGATAAACTAAGTGTCAAGTTCTAATGAATAGGTATAGAAAACATGATTAAGAGAAAGTAAAAAAAAGAAAATCACAAACTTGTGATGGGATAAATGGTCATTAGTTTCCTAGTAGGAAAATTAAATGGATAACATTTTTTTGTTTGAAGTTCCATTTAATAAATTTGAGGAATTTATTTATTATATTGACTAAGAACATAATGAGATGTACTTAATTTTTAATTATAGTTTAATTCTTTAATAAATTTCTACAAAAAGTCATCTTTTTTTTCAATCTATGAGTATTCAAGATGACTTGGTCACACCAGAAGAGCTAGAATCACCCTCTAGAGAATCACATTATCCACAAATGATAAAAAATATTTTTACCTTGTCTTTAGTGATTAAATTCCACCAAAATGATTAGTACAAGATCAAATGATCCCCAAAAAAGATAATCCTTTAGAGAAGGAAATACTAATCTTAATTTATAAAATTAAACAAAAAATAACCAAAGTACAATAAATACCATTAAATAAACAATTCTCTTTAAAATCGATCAAAATAATCTAATCTAATTTTAAAACCCAAAACATTGAAGAATTTGATTACACAGTCTTCCACGATAAATTGTATCTCCAAATGACATCAACTACTCTTAAAGTCACATACTGAAAAGTAATTTACTTAATCACATATTCTCTGTTATCGGTTAATAATTTTTATAAATAACCCAAATCACTATAAATACACAATAAAAAAATAGATAAAAATCCACCATTACTCCTTAAATTAAATCCTATAATATTCTATTTTCCTTGGGCATATAGTGTTCCCAACAATGCGAACATCTTCCGAATAACATTTATCACTGAATCACCAAATCATTTTCCTATAAAAAGTGTATCCATTTGATAAGACATAAGATCCTAAATCAACTTATTATTGATCAATAAAATCATTTAACTAAATACATTTGTCACACTAACCAGGGACTTCACGTATTCCAGTGGTAGGTGATAAATCCCAATCGCACTCTGGTTGTGCGTTTGATTCCCACAACATTGTTCGATGCGATGATTTGTCACACGATCTACGTGTTGTCCTTTTTCAAAAACTATATTTTATAACGTTACCAAAATGAAATAAATTCATCAATATAACCTTACCATAATTTATGCATAAATGTTATCTAATACCTTGTATTTTCATCCCAAAATATAATAACTTGTAATTTCATCAAACCCAATGATCATATAAAACTAAATGTATATTTATAACTATATCCAAAAGAGAAAAGATAATTCTTCCTCAAATATTATTTTCACATGAAAAAAAGAACGGTTAAAAATACAAGAGAAAATTATTCTAAAGTAATCCCATCAACAAGAAGAACTAATACTTTTAAACATTTCTCCAACCATTTATTTCCACATATATTCTTCTTTGACCAAGATAATATCCTATAGAATAGGGAAATCACTCTGGTAATGGCCAGGTCCCCTAAATTTAGGGAAAAGGTCTTTAAATGGATTATTGGGACAATTTCTATTTTCTTCCATAGTACTATTTATTTTTCCTCAGCAATTATTCACTTTATATCCTCCTTTCCCCCACGTAAAGCATTTATTTGTTCTATTGAGACACTTTCCTGGGAGTCTTCTTCCACATTTCCTGCATGATGGAAATTGAGGAATATTTTTTCCATGGTCTCCACTACTGGAGCTCTTATCATTCATCACCTTTCTCTTCTTTGTTTAGTCTGAGAGTTGGTTAATATATTTTTTGTTGATCATATTTTTGGAAAACTGATTTCGCATGAATATGATATATTTTATGAATATCAAAATTCCATTTTTTTGCTCATTTCCCCCACCGTTCCCACCCTATACATCATTCACAATGTTACTATAACTTCCTTGGAATCCAGCAATTGACTAAAACTATAAAACATTATGTGAGTATGAATAGACATAAAATTATTTAGAAAATATCATAAAACCTAATTTTCAATAAAAAACACCCTAGTTTTAACCATGGTTATTTATTCTCATCTTATATTAAAATACTTCAAATCGTTTTGTAAATTAAATGTAAATTATCCCAAGCATATCACCCGGGAGTGTCGTAACCAAGAGTTCAGAAAGGCCCATTGTCGTGCACCAGTTCTCGTTCAAGTCTAGCTCAAAGTAGTGTTTTTGGGTTTTACCCCTACGTACATCTGTTGCAGATCCACCTCTACCTGCTCATATCCAGACAGGGATGTATTTCTTGGAAGACACAAAAAATATCCACAATACCAAAATTTTAGTATGTTCTTCTATACTAATACTCAATGTGTATCTTAAGGCTACGTGCTCTAATAAGAGTATATCTAAATCTAGTTTACAGGGTTTGTACTAAACATCCTATGATACCAACTGTAATGCACCGACCCAGGAATCTAGGATCCAATGCATTATTTTCATACATTGGCATGATTACAAGAAATCATGTCCTGAAGGACCGATTAGTTTAGTAGTCTTGGAAACAAGATACATACATAAGTTCAACATTACAACATGAAAAGAAAAACTACACTAATTTATTCCATTACAAACATCTAAGCTTCCAAGATTATTCCTGCAAATCACTCAAAAATAACTTCTTCATATCCTGGGAAAATTAAACATGAGACAAGGG
Organism: Viscum album; assembly: GCA_963277665.1. Classification (NCBI taxonomy): domain Eukaryota; kingdom Viridiplantae; phylum Streptophyta; class Magnoliopsida; order Santalales; family Viscaceae; genus Viscum; species Viscum album. Next base: position 1,366,552,599 of record OY728162.1, on the reverse strand, counting down.
TGAGTTGAAACACTCAGTAAGAGTAAGCAATAAATTATAAGAGAACATTAATATTTGGCAGAGTGAATAATTAAAAACACATGCCTTTACAAAAAATAAACACGAACACTTAGGGGCAGGAATATGAGTTGAGTAAATAATTACACAATAAAACATAGTCATGGGTATTATACTGGATGAATAACCACATGAAATATAAATATCTAACCTAATAATTATGTAATTCATAATGTCAAACATCATAACCACATAGTCAAGGCCTCGGGCCAAGACTACAAATAAGATTTTGTCATGGCCTTGTGCCAAAACACTAGTTTGTCTCATGAGACCTAATGATACATCGAGGAGCTATAGTGGGCTCTTCCCATCATATACTATGTCCAAAGAATTCCTCATCTGTGAATTTTGAAACATAACATATAAATTCATATTAAAACTAGCATATGAAATGTCAATACTTTATCCACAAAACATGAATGGTATAAAAATAGCACATCCACAGTCAAACATAACTCATCCAATACAATATGAAAGATTTTATTGTAACAAATTAACCTCAATAGATAATAATGAAGGATATTGACATAGAGGAAAATAATCATCAAAACAGCTTGAGAGAAAAATCCCCCTTATTCTTGAAAACATTTAAATGTCACACTATTTGTCAAGAAGCTATTTAAAAATATATTTTTGAATCAAAGTTTCCCATAACACTTTTAATCTTTTAAATGTAATTTTAATTTGAAAATATAAATTTCCATATAAATGAATCCTTAAAACCTTTTTTAAAACATAGACATTAATGAGAAGTATTTATAATAATAAATCATCAAAACATTTTAAAATGAAATTTTAGTTATAGTTCTTAACCAAAAGAGAGACACTTGAATACAAATATTTCAGGTAATCAAAACATTGTAATATAATGGGAATAAAGGGTACTTCAACGACATAATTATGTGTGAAAAATATAAATACACTCTATATTAATTGATATTAAGTGTAAATCAATCATAGTACATTCACACATATTCTTGTAAAAACAACACCAATATATTGAATATTTAACTCATCAAAAGGAGATTGTGTTAAAATTACTCTTATCATGTTCATTTCGATGACTTGAGAATTTATCAATGGAGTGATTATGTGTATCAAATGTATATATGTAGAAAGGGGAGTGGAAATTATGGAATAAGAATATGAATAGTGATTCCACACATAATCATGGAATAAATAATCAATGATGTATGTGTAATGCTGAATGAGTGGAAATTGAAATTTCAAATTACCTTATCGATTTGGTAACTTACGGAACATACACCCATGACAAAAGGATCATAAAATGATGATGTAAATATCCATAAATTAAAATATTTTACACATTGAATAAAATCATGTTCAGTACACAAACAAAATGATATAAATAAGTGGTGAACATTGGAAATCTCACAGAATTAAAAGGGAGATAAGACACCCCTTACCTCATGTCCGACTTGACCCGTTCATTCTTTAATATCCTGAATAATAAACAAAAGTTAATTTATAATTGATTAAGAAGATTTTTCAAGTTTTTTATTCCTTTTATATCACTTATTACCATGTTATAAACATTATTTAATCATTGAAGTAAATAATGGTCGTTTTGACGATATTTGGTACTTGAGTACAAAATATAAACACCCTATATTTACAAGTCGTCCATGTGGTCAATAGTCCATTATATACAGAATGATATTAATTATTTAGATATAATATATATCATATATATCTAGTATATATATATATATATTAATAACAGTATATATCATTTGGAGGTAAGAAATGAAATGCACCATTCAAGGAGACGATAATTCGTACGAATACTTGAACGCTACTTTCATTTCTATTTCTTATTTTAATGTAATTTAAACATAATGATACATAGTTTTATTATAATTAAAATATAATATCATATATAATATCATTAAATAAATCCTTTATAAGTCCCACATAAGGAATGAACGAGTCATATCATTTTGAGGGGGCGGTAGTCCGCACATCGCGAAATGAAATTATCGTGTTCTACCCATTTTGGAAACCATAATATAATGAAATAAATGGAAAATAAACATGAATAAAGAAAAAATAAACATAATATATATTTCATATTTATAAATAATGTTCCATATTAATGGCCACATTGAGAGGCGGTAGGATATAATCAAACAGTCATCGTTTTATGAGGCGTTAGTTTTCCATCCAGAGAAACAATATGTTCTTCATCCATTAGATAGAGGTGTGTGTTAGTGTAGTTATAATACTTACCATAACAACATCATATTATATTTAGGACACTGGTGTTGTTATAAAATATAGTAATAAAAAGAGTTTAGGGGTTGGGGAAGTAAAACAAAATAAAACAAAAGAATTTAAGAGAAAACGTTACCTTTAATTTGGGTAACTGACTTTGGTTTAAACCAAATGGTTTGTTGAAGTGCCTCCATCCTAAGTTAATGCTTCTAGAAGGAGGAGAGGGATTTAGGGAGATTAATTGGGAAGTGGTTTGATGAGCCAAAAGGAGTGAGAGGTGTGAGAAATTGGCTAGAAATAGTCTCCTTTTATAAGGGGGAGGGGTGACTCTTTAGAAAAGTGTGAAAATATTATTTTATTATATAGTGATATTCAGTTTCTAAAGGTCAAAAAATCATTAAAGTTAAAGATAAGTTGAATCATGGTATAAATAAATTCATCCAATAAGAATTGGATATGTTTTTATTGTTATTTTAATATTTATAATGTTATTTAATTAAATCATTTATTAATGAGGTAAACACTACACCATTATTGTGTCATAAATAATTTAATTTATTCGATGAATAAAAATTATAAAAATAATACCATGATGTAGGAAATATTTTTAGCTTTCCAATTGAAATTTTTAGTGGAACAAATAACTTATATAAAACCATATAAAAATTAATTTACAATGAGATATTTGTTTATGTCATTTTTGTCTTTACTTTAAATTAATTAATCTAAAGTGTCAATATCACTCTCAAGTGGCTCCATAGGGTCCCCAAATCGACCCACGGATTTCTTTGGTCGGCCATGACTCATCCAATAAGGTTAGAACAAGTTTTAAGGTAATTTTGAATAATTATAATATTCTTTTTCCCTTTAATGACCCAATTTACCTTTAACCACGGTAAATAAAAGTAAAAAGTTACGATTCACCAAATAATATTTTCATCTTATTGAACCACATTTTACTTCTTGATATTAACCGTGTCTCTCGGATTTTTAAAATTCAACTCCCAGAAATGGTAAATTTTCATTTAAATGAAAAAGACAGTTTTTAACTACAACTAAGTTGTTTCACTATTCATCAAAAATTGAGGTTTTTCAATAAAAATAAAAAATAATTCATCTTATGCTTTATTTGACATTCCGAATTCAAAAATGATGTCTATTTTTCCATATTAAAAACATAAAAGTGGAATTAATTTATTTAAAATAAATTCTCGTTGTTAAAACAAATCGCTTGTTTTTAAGAAATAATAACTATGAAAACATGGACACTTGTTTATGTCCAATATCAAAGTGAAATTAATTCCAATGAAAAAAATTGAAATAAATGGAAAACATATAGTCTAATTACACTTTATGAAATATTAAAAATATAATCTATACATATAAATAAATTATATTGATACACAGTTTTGAGTTAAAATACAATATTTTTCACTATTCATTAAAAAATGAACTTTATCGGATAAATTCAAAAATTTACACAAAGTAAATTATGATGTCCCCATTATAAAGAAAGATTTTATTTGGTCAAATATAATTGATTAAAGTGACCAAAACAATATTCAATGAGGGTTCACCATTAAAAGGCGGTTAATCGACGTTTTAATGTAAATTATTCTTAAAATTAGAATCAATCATATTTTAAGCCTCTAACATTTATTGGATAAATGTAAATAAATTTAACAAACATGTATAATCATATTTTAGTGAGTTTTTTTTCATCCCCTCCAATACAACATCTAGTATTTAACTACCATTTAATGTAATAATATTATATTATTAGTGTGCAATGTAAAATTTCAAGGAACCTGTTGTTGCATATCGGATACGCTATTGAACATAGAAACCCATTTAAAGTAAAATTAATATTTAATTCAAAAATAATAATAAATAGGAAATATGACTTTTTTTACCTGAGATGTTACATCCTTCCCCCCTTTTTGGGAATTTCATCCTCGCAATTTTAAACCTGGGTTTGGAAACTTCATTAAATGTCCCACATCGGAAAAAGAGTCAATAAAAGTATCACTTTAAAAGAATGAAAGAGAATTACAACGGTTACCTGAGATAAACCATACTAGGATTCCATGTAGGAAATTATTGATTTGGATGATAAATTAACTGTCATGTTCTGATAGGGAGGGATAGAAAACATGATTTGGAGAAAGTTAACAACAAGAAAATCACAAACTTGTTATGTGATAAATGGTCATTAGTTTTCCAGTAGGAAAAGTAAACAAATAACATTTTTTTTATTTTAAGTTTCATTTAATAAAGTTGAGGAATTTATTTATAAGATTGACTAAGAACATAAAGAGATATACATACTTTTTATGTTGATTTTAATTCTTTAATAAATTTCTACCACCACCTCATCTTTTTTTTCAACCGATGAGTACTCAAGAATACCTGGTCACACCGGAAGAGCTCGAATCAACATCTAGAGAATCACATGATCCACAAAAGATAATCTATATATTTACCTTGTATATAGAGATTGACCACCACCAAAATTGTTTGTACAAGATCTTATGATCCACAAAAAGGATAATCCTTTAGAGAATGAAATACTATTCTGAATTTCTATAATTAAATACAGAATACCCAAAGTTCAATAAATAAAATTCAAAAAACAACTGCTCTTAAAATCCATCAATATAATATAAACTAATTTTGTAACACAAAACATTGAAGAATTTGATTACATAGTTTTCCAAGTTAAATTGTATCTCCAAATGACATCAACTACTCTTAAAGTCACATACTTAAAAGTAATTAACCTAATCACATATTCTATATTATAGGTTAATAATTTCCATAAATAACCCAAATAACTTTCAATGAACAATAAAGACAAAGATAAAAATTCACCATTACTACTAAAATAAAATCCCATAGTGTTCTTTTTTCCTTGGGAATATAGTCTTCCCTACAAAGCGAACATCTTCCAAATAAAATTTATCAATTAATTACAAAATAATTTTCCTATACTAAGGGTCTTCATTTGATAAGATATAGGATCCTAAATCAACATAATATGGATCAATAAAATAATTTAACTAAAAATAATTAGTCACACTAACTAGGGACTTCACATAGTCTAGTGGTAGGTGATAAGTCCCAATCACACTCTTGTTGTGGGTTCGATTCCCACACCTTTGTCTGACGTGATGGGTTGTCACACAGTCTGTGTGTTGTCATTTTTTAAAAACTATATTTTTTAACATTACCAAAATGAGATAAATTCCTCAAAATAACCCTAACATAATTTAACCACAAATATTATATCATACCATGCATTTTCCTCCCAAAATATAATAACTTGTAATTGCCTCAAACCCAATGATCATATAAACCCAAATGGATATTTAAAACTATATCTATAAGAGAAATGATAATTATTCCATAAATATAATTTTGACATGACAAACTGCAGGGTTACAAATACAAGAAAAAATGATTCCAAATTAATCCCATCAACAAGGAGCACTAATACTATTAAACATTTCTCCAACCATTTATTTCCACATATCTTCTTCTTTCACTAAGAAAATATTTTATAGAATAGGGCATTCACTTGGGTAATGGCCAGGTCCCCTACATTTATGGAAAATGACTGTAAATGGATTCTTGGAACCATTTTTATTTTATTCCATAGTACTCTTCATTTATCCTTGGAAATTCATCACTTTATGTCCTTCTTTCCCACACGTAATGAATTTTTTTGTTCTATAGGGACACTTCCTTGGGTGTCCCCTTCCATATTACCTGCTTGATGGAAATTGAGGATTCTTTTATCCATGGTCTCCACTGCTGGAGCTCTTATCATTCATCACCTTTCTCTTGTTTGTTGAGTCTAGGAGTTCATTAATATATATTTTTTTTATCATATTTTTGGAAAGCTAATTCGGCATGAACACAATATCTTTTACACCTATCCACATTCCATTTTGTTTCTCATTTCCACCACCATTCCCACCTTGTACATCATTCTCAAAGTTACTATGACATCCTTGGAATCCATCCACTGAAAAAACTGGAAAACACTGTTTGAGTAAAAATGGTCATAAAATTATTTAGAAAATGTCATCATGCCTTATTTTCAATAAAAAACACCGTTATATTGACCAAGGTTATTGATTATCATATTATATTAAAATACATCAAATTGGTTTTGTAACGAAATTATAAATTATCCAAAAATGTCCCTTAGGAGTGGCGTAACCAAGATTGCAGCAAGACTCGTTTTCATGCACCAATTCCCGTTCGAGTCTAGATCAAAGCGGTGTTTTCGGGTTTTACCCCTAGGTACAACTGTGCAAGAGTCACCTCTACCTGCTCGTATCCAGATGGGTATGTATTTCTTGGAAAACACAAAAAATCTCTACAATATCAATATTTTAGGATGTTCTTCTATACTAATCATCAATGTCTATCTTAGGGCTATATTCTCTAATAAGAGTTTATCTAAATCTAGTTTCTATGGTTTGTACTAAAGTTCCTCTAATATCAACTTTAACCCCCAGACCCCCAAATCCTGGAGCCGGTGCATTATTTTAATACATTGGCATGATTACAAGGAATCAAGTCCTGAAGGAACGATTAGTTTAATAGTCTTGGAAACAAGATACATACATAGGTTCAACATTACAACTTGAAAAGAAAAACTACACTAAATTATTCCATTAGAAACATCCAAGCTTCCAAGATTATTCTTGCAAGTCACTCATACCTAACTTCTTCATATCCTGAGAAAATGAAACATGAGAAACGGGTGAGCTCAAACACTCAGTAAGAGTAAGCAATATTTCATAAGATAACATGAACATTAGGGATAATAAATAATTGAAAAAACATTACTTTACAAATAATAAAAATGAACACTTTGTGGAAGTAATATGCTATGAGTAAATAATTCCATAATAAAACATATCCATGGATATTCTACTAGTCTAATAACAACATGAAATATCAATAGCTAATCTCATTATGATGGAATGCATAAGTCCGGACATCATAACCACATAGTCAAGGCCTCATGCCAAGAATACAAATAAGATTTTTTCAAGGCCTTGTTCCAAGACACTAGATTGCCTCATGAGACCTACTGATGCATCGAGGAGCTATAGTGTGCTCCACCCATCACTTACTACATCCAATGCATTCATCATATAAGAATTTTGAAACATAACATAATCATTCGTATTAAAACAGGCATACAAAATGTCAATACGTTTTCCACAAACCATGAATGGTATAAAAATAGCACATCAACAGTCTAACATAACTCATTCTATACAACAATGATGATTTTATTGTAACATATTAACCTCAATTGAGAATAATTAAGGATATTGGCATATATGAAGATAATCATCAAAACTATTTGAGAGAAATATCCCCCTTATTCTTGAAAATATTTAAAAGCCACACAATTTGTCAAGAAGCCATTAAAAAGTAGATTTTTGAATCAAAGTGTACATTTCCACTTTGAAACATTTAAAAAGAATTTTAATTTGAAAAATTTAATGTCCATATAAATAAATCTTTAAAAGCATTTTTAAAACATGGACATTAATGAGAAATATTTAGAATAATAAATCTTTAAAATAATTTAAAATGATATTTTAGTTACTGTTCTTCACCAAAATAGAGACACTTGAATACAAATAATTGAGGTAATAAAAACTTTTTAATATCATGAGAATAAGGGGTTTCATGATATACTATTTCAAAGTACATTATATACACCATATAAAAGTGATTTGGTGTATAACAACAAAGAAGTCTCGATGGAATGTAAATTGAGATGAAATATCTTATAAAGACTTTATCCTCAGGTTAAGGATAATTCAACAAACATAATTATGGATGAAAAATATAAAAACACTCAATATTAATGAATATTCAGTGTAAATCAAACAGATTACATTCACACATATTCTTGTAAAAACAACACCAACTAATTGAATATTTAACACAACACATGGAGATTGAGTTAAAATTACTGTTCTCAAGTTCATATCGATGACTTGAGAATTTATAAAAGGGGTGATTATGTGTATCAAAAGTATATCTAAAGAAAGGGGAGTCAAAATTACGACATAAGAAAATGAATAGTGACTCCACACATAATCTTGGAATAAATAATCAATGAAGTCTGCGTAAAGCCGAATGAGTGGAAATTGAAATTTCAAATTCTCTTATCGATTTGGAAACATACAAAACATACAACCATGAAAGAATGATCATAAAATGATGATGTAAATAACCATAAATTAATTTATAATACACAATTAATACAATCATGGGAAGTACACACAACATATGCTATAAATAAGTGGTGAACAATGGAAGTCTCATGGAATTAAAAGTGAGATAAGAAACCCCTTACCTCATGTCCGACATGACCCATTCATTCTTTAATATCCAGAATAACAAAACAATGATAATTTATACTTTATTAAGAACCTTTTTAAAGTTTATTATTCCATTTATGTCACTTATTACCCTGTTATAAACATTATGTAATCATTGAAGTTAATAATCATAGTTTTGTCGATATTTGGTACTTGATTAAAAAAAATGAACACCTTATATTTACAAGTTGTCCATGTGGTCAATATTCCATTATATCCAAAAAGATATTCATTATTTAGATATCATATATATCATATATATCTAGTATATATATATTTATAACTGTACATATCATTTGGAGGTAAGAAATGAAATGCACCGTTCATGGAGACGGTAAGCCATAGGTACGCATGAATGCTACTTTCATTTCCATTTTTTATTTTAATGGAATTAAACCATAATTATACATTGGTATATTATAATTAAAGTATAATATCATATGTAATATCCTTATATACATTCTTGATATGTCCCATATAAGGCATGAATGAGTCATATCATTTTGAGGGGGTGGTAGTCCGCACTTCCCCAAATGAAATTATCGTGTTTTACCAATAATAGAAACCATAATATAATTATATAAATGGACATAAACAAGAATAAAGAAAATATAAAAATAATATATATATATATATATCATATATATAAATATAGTTCCATCTTAATTTCCACCATGATAGGCGGTAGGAGATAATCGAACAACCATCGTTTCGTGAGGCGTTAGTTTTCCATCCAAAGAAACAGTATGTTCTTCACCCATTAGATGTAGGTGTGTGTTAGTATCATTCTAATACATCTCATTAAAACAACCTAGTATATTTAGGATACTGTTTTAATTATAAAATAAAGTAATAAAACGTGTTTAGGGGTTGGAGAAGTAAAACAAAATAAAACAAAATAATTTAAGAGAAACCTTTACTTTTAATTTAGTTAACTCACTTTTGTTTGAACCAAAATGGTTTTTTGAAGTGCCTTATCCCGAAGATAAGGCTTATAAGAGGAGGAGAGGGATGTAGGTATCTTAATTTGGTAGAGTTTGGATGGGGAAAAATGCTTGAGAGGTGTGATGAATTGGATAGAAATGGACTTCTTTTATAGGGGGGGGAGGGTCTCTTTAGGAAGGTGTGAAAATATTATTTTATTATGTTATGATATTCTGTTTTTAAAGATCCAAATATTATTAAAGTTGATTATAAGATTACAAATGGTCGAAATAAATTCATGCAATAAGAATTGGATGGATTTTTGTTGTTATTTAAATATTTATAATCTTATTTAATTAAATTATTTATTAATGAGGTAAATACTGCACCATTATTGTGTCATTAATAATTAAAATTATTTGATGTCTAAAAATTATTAAAAAAAATATAATGATGTAGGAAATATTTTTTTATTTCCAATGAATATTTATAGTTGAAAAAATAACTTATATAACACCATGTAAAATTTAATTTACAAAGAGATATTTGTTTTTGTCATTTTTGTCTTTTCTTTAAATTAATTAATCTAAAGTGTCAATATCACTCCCATGTGGCTCCATGACGTCCCAAAATAGATCCAAGGATGACCTTGGTCGGCCATAACCCATCCAATATGGTTTGTACACGTGTTAAGGTAATTATTTATAAGTATAATATTCTTTTTACCTTTAATTACCCTATTTACCTTTAATCACGGGAAATAAAAGTCAAAAGTTACTATTCACCAAAAATTATTGTCATCTTATTAAACCAAATTTTACTTCATGATATTAACTTTGTCACTCAGATTTTTTAAATTCAACTCAGAGAAGTGGTAAGATTTCATTTAAATAAAACAGTCAGTTTTTAACTACTACTAAGTGGTTTCACTATTCATAAAAAATTGAAGTTTTTCAGAATAATACCAAAAATTCAGCCTAAGAATTATTTGATATTATGAATTCATAAATTATGTCTATTTTTCCAAATTCAAAACATAAAATTGGCATTAATTAATTTAAAATTAATTCTCGTCGTTAACATAAATAGCGTGTTATTAAGAAATAATAACTATTAAAACATTGACACATGATTATGTCGAATTTCAAAGTGAAATTAATTACAATGGCCCAAATTGTAAGAAATGATAAAAATATATTTTAATTAAACTTTAAAAACCACTAAAAAGATAATCAAATCATATAAATATATTAGATTAAAACACAATTTTGAATTAAAATACAATATTTTTCACTATTTATTAAAAATTGAACATTATCAGAAAAATTCAAAATAAAAAAATTATATTTTGATGTCCCCATTCTAATGAAAACTTTGATATGGTCAGATATAATTTATTAAATTGAATAAAACAATATTTAATGAGGGTTCACCATTAAAAGTTGGTAAATCGACCATTTAATGTAAATCATCCTTAAAATTAGATTCATTCATATTTTAAGCCTCTAAATTTTATTAGATAAATGTAAATACATTTACCAAGCATGTATAATCATATTGTAGTTATTTATGTTCATTACTGGGAATACAATAACTAGTATTCAAATTCCATTTAAAATAATGATATTATATTATTAGTGTGCAACGTAAAATCTCAAAGAAAGACGTTGTTGCGTATCGGGTACGCTATCGAAAATTGAAACCCATTTAATGTAAAATTAATATTTAATTAAGAAATATTAATAAATATGAAATATGACATTTTTTTAACTCGTATGTTACATACTTCCCCCCATTTGGGAATTGCGTCCTCGCAATGTTAAAACTGGGTTTGGAAACAACAATAAAAGTCCCACATTGAGAAAAGAGTCAATAAAACAATCACTTTAAAAGAAACAAAGATAAGAACAATGGGTACTCGAGATAACCCATACTAAGATTCCATGTAGGAAAACATAGATATGGATGATAAACTAAGTGTTATGTTCTGATGGAGAGGGATATAAAACATTATTAGGATAAATTTAACAACAAGAAAATAACAAAATTGTGATGGGATAAGTGGACATTAGTTTCCCAGTAAGAAAACTGAACAGATAACTTTTTGTTGTTTTATGTTCCATTTAATAAAGTTGAGGAATTAATTTATGAGATTTACTAATAACTTAAAGAGATATAATTACCTTTTAAGTATAGTTTCATTCTTTAATAAATTTCTACCACAAATCATCTTTTTTCCAAACTATGAGTACTCAAGATGACTTGGTAACACTGGAAGAGATATAATCAACTTCTATAGAATCACATGATCCAAAAAATATAAACAATATATTTTCCATTCCTTTAGAGATTAACCACCACCAAAATGGTTAGTAAAAGATCAGTTGATCACCAAAAAGGATAATCCATTAGAGAAAGAAATAATAATTTTAATTTCTAAAATTAAACTAGCAAAACCCAAAGTTCAATAAATACCATTCAATAAACCATTGTCATTAAAATCCATCACTATAATCTGAACTAATTTTTAAACCCAAAACATAAAAAAATTTGATTACACAGTCTTCCATGTTAAATTGATTCTCCAAATTACATCAACTAATCTTAATGTCACATACTTAAAAGTAATTAACCTAATCACATATTCTTTATTATAGGATAATCATTTCCATAAATAACCCAAATAACTATATATCCACAATAAAAACATAAGTAAAAATCCACCAATAATCTACAAATAATATCCCTTAGTATTCTATTTTCCTTGGGCATATAATGTTCACAACAAAGCGAACGTCTTCCAAATAACATTTATCACATAATCACCAAATCATTTTCCTATACAAAGGGTATTCATTTGATAAGACATAAGATTCCAAATAAACTTATTATTGATCAGTATAATCATTTAACTAAAAATTATTATTCAGACTAACTAGAGACTTCACGTAGTCCAGTGGTATGTCATAAACCCCAATCGCACTCTGGTTGTGGGTTCGATTCCCACAGCTTTGTCCGACGCAATGGGTTGGAACACAATTTTCTTGTTGTCCTATTTCAAAAACATTATTTTATAACATTACCAAAATGAGACAAATTCCCCAAAATAACCATAACATAATTTACCACCAAATTATATATCATACCATGCATTTTAATCCCAAAATATAATAACTTGTAATTGCCTCAAACCTGATGATCATATAAAACCAAATGGATATTTATAATGATATCCACAAGAGAAAAGATAATTCTTCCTCAAATATCATTTTTCACATGACAATCTGCAGGGTTACAAATACAAGATAAAATTATTCCAATGTAATCCCATCAACAAGGAGCACTAATACTTTTAAACATTTCTCCAACCATTTAGGTCCACAAAACTACTTCTTTCACCAATAAAATATCCAATAGAATAGGGAATTCACTCGGGTAATGGCCAGGTCCCCTACATTTATGGAAAATGACTGTTATTGGATTCTTGAGACCATTGTTATTTTCTTCCATAGTACAATTCATTTATCCTCGACAATTTGTCACTTTATGTCCTTCTTTCCCACACATAACGCATTTCTTTGTTCCATTGAAACACATTCCTGAGTGTCTCCTTCCACATTTCCTGCATGATGGAAATTGAGGATTCATTTCTCCATGGTCTCCACAGCTTGAGCACTTGCCATTCATCACCTTTATCTTCTTTGTTGGTTCCGGGAGTTGGTTAATATATATGTTATTAATCATATTTTTGGGAAACTAATTTGTAATGAACACGATATCTTTTACGCCTATCAACATTCCATTTTGTTGCTCATTTCCACCACGATTCCCACCTTGTACATCATTCTTAATGTTACTATGAATTACTTAGAATAAATTCATTGAATAAAACCAGAAAACATTGTGTGGGTAAGAATAATAATAAACTTATTTAGAAAATATCATCACACATTATTTTCAATCAAAAACACCCTGGTTTTAACCAAGGTTATTTATTCTCATCTTATATTAAAATCATTCATATCCATTTTTAAATAAATGTAAATTATCCTAAGCATGTCCCCCAGGAGTGTTGTAACCAGGAGTGCAACAAAGCCCATTTTCGTGCACTAATTCCCATTAGAGACTAGCTCAAAACGGTGTTTTTGGGTTTTACCCCTAGGTACATCTGTGCCAGAGCCAACTCTACCTTCTTGTATCCATACACGGATGTTTTTCATGGAAAACACACAAAATATCTAAAATACCAAAAATTTATAAAGTTATTCTAAACTAATCCTCAAAGTCTATTTTAGGTCTATGTGCTCTAATTAGAGTTTATCTAAATCTAGTTTCCAAGGTTTGTACTAAACTTCCTCTGACACAAACTATAACACCCTAACACCAGAATCTATGAGGTAGGGCATTATTTTAATACATTGGCATGATTACAAGGAATAAATTCCTAAAGGACTGATTAGTTTAGTAGTCTTGGAAAAAAGTTACATACATAAGTTAAACATTACAACTTGAAAAGAAAACTTCAACAATTTATTCCATTAGAAACATCCAAGCTTCCAAGATTATTACTGCAAGTCACTCATATCAAACTTCTTCATATCCTGGGAAAATGAAACATGAGAAAGGGGTGATCTCAAATGCTTAGTAAGAGTAAGAAATACAGCATAAGATAACACAAACATTAGGCACGATGAATAATTGAAAACACATTCATTTCCAAAATAATAAACATGATCACTTTGTGGTAGGAAAATGAGTTGAGTAAATTATTCCATAATAAAACATATTCATGGGTATTATACATGTCGAATGACGACATGAAATATCAATAGCTAATATCATAATGATGGAATGCATAATGTAAGACATCATAACCACATAGTCAAGGCCTCGTGCCAAGACTAGAAATAAGATTTTGTCAAGGCCTTGTGCCAAGACAATAGTTTGTCTCATGAGACCTACCGATGCATCGAGGAGCTATAGAGGGATCCACCCGTCACTTACTAAGTCCAATGAATTCCTCATATGAAATGTTTGAAACATAACATAATCAATCATATTAAAACTATCATACAAAATGTCAATACTTTATCCAAAAACCATGAATGGTATAAAAATAGCACATCAACAGTCAAACATAACTCATTCAATACAATATAGAAGAATTTATTGCAACATATTATCATAAATAGAGAATAATGATAGATATTGACATAGATGAAAATAATCATCAAAACTATTTGAGAGAAATATCCCCCTTATTCTTGAAAACATTCAAAAGCACACTATTTGTCAAGAAGTCGTTTAAAAATAGATTTTTGAATCAATGTTTCCCATACCACTTTGAAAAATTTAAAAGGAATTTTAATTTTACAACATGAATGTCCTTATAAATAAATCCTTAAAAACATTTTTAAGACATGGACATTAATGGGAAATATTCAGAATAATAAATCTTTAAAACATTTTAAAATTATATTTTAGTTAGAGTTCTTATCCAAAAGAGAGACACATGAATACAAATAATTGAGGTAATCAAAACATTTTAATATAATGAGAATAATGGGATTCAGGATATACTATGTCAATGTGCATTATATACACCATATAAAAGTGATTTGGTGTATAACAATAAAGAATTCTCAATGGTATGAAAATTGAGATGAAATAACTTATAAATACCATAACCTTTGGTATAGGATAATTCATCGACATAATTATGTGTGAAAAATATAAATAAACTCAATATTAATGGATATTCAGTGTAAATCAATCAGAGTTCGTTCTCACATATTCTTGTAAAAACAACACCAATGAATTGAATATTTAACTCAACAAATTGAGATTGAGTTAAAGTTACACTTATCATGTTCATATGGATGACATGAGAATTTATCAATGGAGTTATTATGTGTATCAAAATTATACCCATAGAAAGTGGAGTGGAAATCATGACATAATAAAATTAATAGTGATTCAACACAAAATCTGGGAATAAATAATCAATGAAGTATGCGTAAAGCCGAATGAGTGGAAATAGAATTTTCAAAATCCCTTACTGATTTGGTAAATTATAAAACATAGACACATGAAAGAAGTATCATACAATGATGATGTAAATATCCATAAATTAATTTATATTATACAATGAATACAATCATGGGTTGTACACACACCACATGCTATAAATAAGTCGGGAACAATGGAAATCTCACATAATTAAAAGTGAGATAAGAAACCCCTTACATTATGTCCGACTTGACCCGTTCATTCATTAATATCCTGAATAAAAAACTTATGTCAATTTATACTTGATTAAGAACCCTTTTCATTTTTATTATCCTTTTTATAAACATTATATAATCATTCAAGTTAACAATGGTCATTTTGTCGATATTTGGAACATGAGTAAAAAAAATGAACACCTTATTTTTACAAGTTGTCCATGTGGTCAATAGTCCATTATATCCAGAATTATATTTATTATTTAGATATCATATACATCATATATATCTAGTATATATATATTTATAACCATACATATCATTCAGAGGTATGAAATGAAATGCACCGTTCATGGAGACGGTAAGCCGTACGCACGCATGAACGCTACTTTCATTTATATTTCATATTTTAATGGAATTAAAACATAATGATAAATAGTTATATTATAATTACAATATAATATCATAAATAATATCATTAAATACATAATTTATATGTCCCACATAAGGCATGAGTGAGTCATATCATTTTGAGGGGGTGGTATTCCGCACTTCCCCAAATGAAATTATCGTGTTTTACCCATAATGGAAACCACAATATAATGATATAAATGGACAATACATAATCATAAAGAAAACATAAAAATATTATATACATCATATATATAAATGCAGTTCTATCTTTGTGGCCACCATGAGAGGTAGTAATAGATAATCGAACAATTATCTTTTCGTGAGGCGTTAGTTTCCCATCAATAGAAACAATATGTTCTTACCCATTAGATGGTGGTGTGTGTTAATGTAGTTCTAATACTTCTCATAACAACATCCCTGTATATTGAGGGAACTAGTGTTGTTATAAAATAAATGAATAAAATTATTTTAGGTGTTGGAGAATTAAAACAAAATAAAACAAAAAAATTTAAGAGAAATTGTTTCCTTTATTTTGGATAACTCACTTTGGTTTGAAACAAAATGGTTTGTTGAAGTTCTTTCTGCCTAAGGTAAGGATTATGGGATAGGGGAGGTATGTAGGGAGATTAATTGGGTAGAGTTTAGGCGATCCAAATGGCTCGAGAGATGTGAGGAATTGGATAGAAATGGTCTCCTTTTATAAGGGGGAGGAGGGGCTCTTTCGGAAAGTGTGAAAATATTTTTTTATTATATAATGAATTTCATTTTATAAAGGGCCAAAAATTATTAAATATGAATATAAGATGACTCATGGTAGAAATAAATTCATCCATTAAGAATTGGACAGGTTTTGGTTGTTATTTTAATATTTATAATCTTATTTAATTAAATCATTTATTAATGAGGTAAATACTGCACCATTATTGTGTCATAAATAATTTAATTTATTCGATGTCTAAAAATTATAAATAAAATACCATGATGTATTAAATCTTTTTAGCTTTCTAATTAATATTAATTGTCGAAAAACTAACTTATATAACACCATGTCAAAATTAATTTACAAAGAGATATTTATTTATGTCATTTTTGTCTTTACTTTAAATTAATTAATCAAAAGTGTCAATATCACTCCCAAGTAGCTCCATGGGGTTCCCAAATCGACCCAAGGATGCCCTTGGTCGGCCATGACTCATCCAATAAGGTTAGGACAAGTGTAAAGGTAATTTTGAATAATTATAATATTCCTTTTACCTTGAATTACCATATTTACCATTAACCATGGTTAATAAAAGTCAACAATTACTATTCACCAAAAATTATTTTAATCTTATTGAATGAAATTTTACTCCTTAACATTAACTGTGTCTCTAAATTTTTTTAAATACAACTCACAGAAGTTGTAAAATTTCATTTAAATGAAAAATTCCATTTTTAACTACTACTAAGTGGTTTCACTATTCATTAAAAATTAATGTTTTTCAGAAAAATACCAAAAATTCAGCCTAATATTTTTTGGATATTAAGAATTGAAAAATGATATCTATTTTTCAAAATACAAAACATAAAATTGGAATTATTTAATTTCAAATGAATTCCAATTGTTAAAATAAATAGCGTGTTTTTATGAAATAATAACTATATAAAGATTGATACTTGTTTATGTGTAATTTCAAAGTGAAATTAATTACAATGACCAAAATTGGATTAGATGGTAAGAATATATTCTAATTACACTTTAAACCCAATTAAAAAGATAATATAACCATATAAATAAATAATATTAAAACACAGTTTTGAATTAAAATTTAATAATTTTCACTATTCAATAAAAAAATGAACTTTATCGGATAAATTAAACAAATTTACACAAAGTAAATTTTGATTTCCCCATTCTAAAGAAAAATTTTATTTGGTCAAATATAATATATTGATGGGACCAAAACTAAATTTAAAGAGGGTTCTCCATTAAAAGGCAATAAATCGACATTTTCATGTAAATTGTGCTAAAAATATGATTCATTCAAATTTTAGGCCTCTAAGTTTTATTGGATAAATGTAAATACATTTAACAAACATGTATAATCATATTGTAGTTAGTTTAGTTCATTCACGCCAATACAACAACTAGGAGTCAACTACCATTTAAAATAATAATATTACATTATTAGTGTACAAAGTAAAATTTCAAAGAAACCTGTTGTTGCCTATAGGGTACACTATCGAACATAGAAAACCATTTAAAGTAAAATTAATATTAAATTCAAAAATATTAATAAATATAAAATATTTCTTATTTCTGTTTTTTACCTAGGATGTTACAACCATCAGCTCTGATACCACTCTGTCCTGACCCCACTTCCCCAAAGATTAACATCCAGGGATAACAATAAAAAATGGAGACAATAAACCCTGAGTCCAGCATCCAGTAGTCTTTGGGATGTAGAATAGAACCAGGGAAGTAAAAATCACACAATATGAGTGGAATTACCCTGTTTTAGGAAACAATATTGGGAGATATGATGGATTATCCACAAGAAAACTCCAAGACCTATATAATTTAAAAGCAAAACCATCCCAAATGTATGTTTAAAAAGAATAGAACTGTTACAATACAAATTCACTAAAACAAAATACCAAAATCATGGCCATGCAGTGAAAAAGAAACTATTTATATCATAAATAATAAGGTTTTTCATAGTCCATGGAATCCTCCTGATGACAAAATATTAGTTTACATATATTGGGTGAGAATACAAGTATACTCAGAAGGAAAACCATAGTCTCTCAGACACATGTGAAAGAGGAATTCTAATTCACCTATGAGAAAATAGCAGAACCAACCATCACCTAATCATGTATACTAACCATCGCAACCTCACCAAGGCATTCTAAACAAAAAATTCATGTCATGTAATATAATACAAGTCACATTAGTGATGGGGTACTCCACACCAATTTCCCAATAATTAGCTGCTCTAACACCATAATGACAAACCTACTAGTGCCCCCACCTCTTCTGAACATACCAAAACACAGACTGCCCATACACACCTCAGCCTCACTACCACATTCTTCTCAGAGAATCCTGGGTGAAAAACCACATCACATCTAACCCATAGACACCTGGGCTACAAACCACATCACATATCATCCTGAAGACACCTGGGAAAAAAACTCATCCGTACACAACTACACCTCAAAAACCACAGCCTACAAAAATAATCATGGGATATCATCTCATGGTAGGAGAAGGTAAAATCAGGTGTCCATCCAACCGTCCTTCAATCAGGATGTTTGGTAAAGACACCCTTCCCCATGACGATGGGGGTGTTCGTCCCATAGTTCTCAACCAGTTTAGGTGTATATTGAAATCAAATGAAAAATAAAATTATATACATATAAGATACCAAACTCTCAACCCATCCTATGGGTTTTCAATCAATAATAAACTCACAACACTACCACCTTTTCTAATACCTCTATATGCACAACACCACATTACAATGCACAAAATAAAATTATCTTCCCAACTAATTTAATTAACCATTCACATTCTTTTATCTAACCTAATACATTCCATTAAAATATTAATTAATCCATTATTTTATTCATGAATTTATTTATTTCTTCACTATCTGTGAAAGAACAAAGAACAACACACAACAAGTAACAAAAAAATCCATTCATGGAGAAACATCACGCGAATTACCCATAACAATAAAAACGATAATTTTTAAAGTCATCCCTCCCAATCTGTTCATGTATAATGACATCCAGAATCATATCAATGCATAATCAGTTTTGTAGCCCTGCTACAAAACACATCTCATCCATCCCATAATAAATAAATATCTCAAACTTGGAATCCACTATACCACCAAAGACATACCCCAGCAACCAACGGTTCCCACAACCACCCCACCACACAAACCAAAACAAAACCACATACACATCACATCATCACACATACCAAGATAGACAAAAAATTATAGATTTAAAAAGGAATCCCTTATTTAGTTTCACTTTTTAATTTATATGATATCATAGAAACAATAGGATCATGTGGAATCAATCCATTAGTAGAATATAAGTGATTAACCAATTATCATTTAGGATGATCCCATAAAAATCACAACTAAAGATGAAATCTCAAAAGACATAAAAAGTGAAATAAAATCTCCCAACAACCACTATTTTTAGTGGTCATTTAGACTATATAAATATAAGATCAATAACAATATCAGGTTATAAAAGCATGAGAAAAAAACCCCACTTTCAAATAAATTTCAATTTTCCAATTCTTCATTTTTATTTATGTCAGTACATCCATGATTCATTGGTAAACAAACAAATAAACCATCCAACGTGATTCACCTTAAAGAGAGACAAATTAAAACCTACCTTGAAGGGGTGTCAAAATTCTTCACTCGAGAATAGATCATGTGATAGACCTCTATTAACCTATCCTACATTATCTGAATCCATCCAAGGATGTTGTGACATCACCACATCAATAATAACAATAGAGAATCCCATTAGAACTAGAGGACAACATCCTCCAAGACATGAAAAGAAGAACAGGTGGAAAAAAGAATTCAACATGGATGAAAATAGAATAAAGGATAAAGAACACACCATATATTGACGACTGATCACTATAGATCGAAGGAGAGAAACATAGACTCATTCCTTGATGAAATAATCCTCAAAGTGATGAATAGGGGTCGATGGGTCAACTCAGGTCAAGATATAATCATTGAAGAAATAGGTTATGACAACTGGAGTGGCTTCAAAATAACATAAAACATTACATTACATGGGTAGTACATAGTGCGTAATACCCCTTCACATCGTGTAATTCCTCAAGAATAGTTTCCATCAAAAAACTCATTGAATGTCGATCTATTTTATTTTTCTAACATTAAAACAGTACACATTGTGAACCACCTTGCAAAATATATGAAACATAAGTTCACATCATGTTGTCTCATTACACTAAATGTAATCCCCCTTATCCATCCTATAGAAAACAAACCTCTCCAACAACAAGAAGTTGGAAAAATAATGGACAAGGAGGGAACATAACGTTACATTATGTCTCTCACATTATCCAAAAAATTGATAAAACCCTACCTCATGTATGAACTATTAGTAGAGAAAAACACAGTTTCACATGTGTATAAACAATGAAGTTTTGTTTTTTTAAGATTAATGACTTTTTCATATCCATATAAGGCTTCAAATAGAGCTTAATTTATTTCCTTCGATGTCAAAAACTTAAAAACTATTGGAAATATCTGTATATACAATGATGAATTTGTTGTATTGAAATAGTAGGGGTCCCCTATGTGTGTCTCACCTTATTTTATTCTAATTAGCCTTTCGATATCAACATCATAGAAATAAATTTCCACTCCACTGAATCAAAAAGTATTTATTGATGGAACATAGTTATCCAATACATAAGAAAATAGAACTGTAATATTTCTAATAATACGATTCTGATATAGTATTGGATATAAGTGCATCAAAGATATTACAAAATGGAGTATTCTATGAATAATTTTTATGGTCTTGGTTAATTTTTATTTTTATTTATTTTTTCATTCATTGTAATGATATCAAATTAGACATATAATGCACAACTGAGAAATGGAAGACCATTCCTTGGGAATTACAAAACACATAAAACGACTAAAAATAGAAGAATAATTACAATATATTAAAATAATATAGAAATTAAAGAATTTTTGAGGAATACCCAAATTATTGAATGGATGCTTGAATAAGTCTATCATATAGCGGAACATTCAATTTGAGTTCTTGTTTATGTTCTTGTGTAAACAACATTGGGAGTTCCAATTGAAGTATCAATGGATGTTCTAGTAGAAGTTTTAGTGGAACCTCTGGTTGGAGTTCCAGTGGAAGATACAGTGGATGTTCTAGTAAAAGTTTTATTAGAAACTCTTGTGGTAGTTCTAGTGCATGTTCCACATGCTTTTCGAATAACGTTTAATCACTTCTAGTGGATGTTCCCTCAAGTTTAATTTCAGTGGAACCTATAGTGGATGTTCCAGTGGTATAGAATGACACACAATTTACATTTGAATCCTATAAAATTTCACTACAAATATTTTTATTTGGATTATACACGTTACACTATAGTTTGGAAGGTATAATATGACAGGAAGTTATAGTGGAAGTTCCACTCAATATTTCACCATAACTTCAACTAGAGGTTCCATTGGATGATCCAATGGAACTCCCACTAGATTTTTTCCTATGAAATAAAACCACAATTATTTACTTAAGGTATATTTTCCCTGAAATTTGGTTTAATATATTATAGTGAAAATTATAGTGGAACATCTAGTGGATGTTCTAGTGGAACCAGTAGAAGAAGTTCTGGTTCTATTAAACGACATAAAATTCACTTATGAATCCTGTAATATTTCAGTAAAATATTGTTAGGGATACAATAATTAAACTATAGGATAAGAATATGACTACAATTTATACTAATGTTTTCACTAGAACATCCACGATATGTTCCACTGAAACGTCCACTAGAATATCCGATGGAGGTTACAATAGATCTTCCACAAACCTCTAGTGGAGGTGAAGTGGAGGTTCCATGGGATGTTCTAGTGGACCTCTAGTGATAGTTCCATTGGATCCTATTGTGGATGTTTAGTGGAGGTTCCAGTGGAAACTATAGTGGAACCTCCATGGAAAATTGTAGCGAATCCTCTAGTGGATGTTCGAGTGGAACCCCTAGTGAGGAACAAAACTAAAAAAACACAAAATGGGGGAATTTCAAGGGAATATTCATTAGAAGTACCAATGGAAAATTCATGCTTGTAGTTGAAAAATAGTTTGTTTTTTCTATGTTCTAATGGGTTTTAGTGAAATCAAAACGAATAAATTTGAGTTTTTGGATTCAAATACGATAGAAATACACCATTTATATAAAACTACTCATAAGACAAATATATTAATGATTAATCATAACAATTGAACACTAATATGTTCTAAAATAAAAGAGATATTTCTGAATACATATTTAAAAAAATAGTTATCCTACAACACCTTCACCCGCTATTGGTGCCTGTTTTGTAAAAAAAGAATTTTGAGGACTAAGATGAAAAATGATCGGAGTCAGGAAGTTATCAGGGAAGAAAATTTCACATCTTCATTGGTGGAGACTTTGGGAAAACATGATACTGCCATCGCTGGATTAGTTTCCTCCACTGTAGTCATTGGACTACTTGATATTTTTTCCATAGTATATAGATTCTTCATTGAACCGCAGTTTCAGATTTTTGGTTTTCACCGCAGTCACTCCAGCCGAAGTCAATCCATCTCAAGAATTTGATTGGCCTCATAGAAGGGAAAACCATATACAAAATAAAATGCGACGAATGTCGTGAAGAAATGATCCAATGACTAAAAATATAATTGAAAAAATGTCAGTATCTCAGGTTTATAATGGATATTTTAGTTAAAATGTTAAATGGAGACATTTCTAGTCCATAAGTTTGGGGATAGAAAAATAGAGGAGAAATAACATGTTTCAACATCTGTTGATTGGGAACTGATAGCAATGGTGATGGCAGTAAGTATTTATTTCTTTGAAATAACATAATTTTAACTGTACAAATCATAATTGTTTTTTATTGTGGTCTTATTATATATTAAATTCAAAATTAAAAGAAATAAACATTGAAAAATTATAAATAAGTTCCAATTTTAAATTAGATTCTTAAATAGACACTCTATTCAGCGCTTCAAAATCACATATTAATGGAATTTGAAAATTAATATTCCCAATTATTTTTT
This sequence comes from Viscum album, assembly GCA_963277665.1. Taxonomy (NCBI): domain Eukaryota; kingdom Viridiplantae; phylum Streptophyta; class Magnoliopsida; order Santalales; family Viscaceae; genus Viscum; species Viscum album. Next base: position 1,366,528,484 of record OY728162.1, on the reverse strand, counting down.
TCCCTAAAAATATATTTATTTACTCCTATTAAAATCACAAATGGATAAATCAATTAAGACTCAATAAACCCTATATTAATTAATTAATGATTTTGATTCCAAATAATTTAATTACAAAATTAATAACAATATATGGACTCATGTGTTAATTTTAAAAAATTATTAAATGAGTAAAAATTATGTTTGTATCTAAATAAAATATTATGTTAAAAATTCACATTCACACAAAATAAAATATTTACCTAGGATTTTAATTATATTAGGGTAAATTTTCAAGGAATATCATATTTTATTCTTTTAATTTTTAGCTCACTTCACTTCCCCCACACTTGAGTTATTACACTATAAGATAATTTTATCATTGATTTCCAAAAAAAATTCCTTTACCAACATTAAATTCAAAATCCATAATAAAATTAAATCATATAATTTTCCACTAAATGGTTGTGCCTCCTATGTGGTATCCACACACTGCATTCCATTATTCAGATTAAAATTCCCATTCCATAGGTGAATTAGATATATTTAAGTGTAATTAAAATTTTAACAGGAAACACATCCACTTTCCCTGGCTCCTAAGCATCCTAAACTAATTTTTTTACACATCATTGATTTCTCCTATGTGACATTTTTATATGTCACTTACCCCCTTATTCATCATGGATAAATATTCCCCTCACATGAATGAATTAATTTTTAAACAATGGTCTATTAATTAAAATATTTTTCTTAATTTTTCCCAACCATGTGTATGTGATGAACTCTGAAGAGGCACTTATTGAATATGTACATATGGATTTAACTCACTCACCCAATGTCATTGTCTCATATATTCATTATGGGATCCGAATTTTCCATTTTAATCTTGGTTCAAGGACATATATGGAGGTATTTTAAAGTGGTTCCATGAGGTTCTACTTAATTTCAATGTTCATGTTAATAAATAATAAATTTAAAAATAAAGTGATCAAATGATATAATTTTGATTCAACAAATATATTTTCTTCTTTCACTGCATTTAGCAAGTCCTCACACTGAATTTCAATAAAAAGTATTTTATGTTTAATAAATAATCATTTACATTAAATAATATATAATCAATTTAATCCTCACATATAAGTTAGTAAGGTATTTTATAAAGAAACTGTTGAAGACTAATGTGTTTATTTATTTATTTATTTACACTCCAAAAATCTAAAAAATAAACATATAAAAAACTATTAATTGATTTATTAAAACATTATTTTATGGTTTTCTTTTGTTTTTTCAATAGTAAATTAAAAAAAAGACATATTTACATCCTAAAATACATTATCCCATCCCTACACCCACACACTTGCCTAAAATACTATTCTATTTAAGTGTTTCATGCATGTTTTTCAGGATATTAAAAATTAAAACTGAGTATCTAGAAGAATATAGTGTAAAGAGGAAACTCAATATTTTCATCATTTGATGATATAATGGAGGATTATAGACTCCTCTATGGGTTCTTTTCATGGGTAATCATAAAATATTATAGCTTTTAGTTATTTACCTTGATTTGTTTATGGAAATATTTTCCTTTGATTTCAACTACACCAAATGGGAAAATATTAGTTAATGTATAAAGTCCAATACACTTGAATATTTTTTTACCATACATTAGCTTCCTTCTTAAAGAGTATAGAAAATATTTCGCAAATTTGAAAGTCTCTCTTTTGGTTAGGTATTGCATATTCAGATTTTCCCTTTTTCCTTGTACATTATAGTGTTCCCATATGCTTCCCTTCTCAATTTCACTTTTTCCATATTCTACAGCTTTCACATTCCTCTATTATTTCCATACATTTGGTTAATTATTTTGGTAGCCCAGTGGACATTATTCTAAGCTCGACAGATAATTCATTATTTTCTGTATCCTACATATGTCTGGTAGAGGTTTTAGTCAAATATTTAACTAAATTATTTGAATACATCTCCTCGATTTATTCAATTTGATTAAATAGTTCCATTAATAAACTCATTTTAAGAAATAGTTTTAAAAAATAAAGATATTGCAACGTTTTTTTCAATATAATTATATAATCCAAAATTACCCTTTTTTCATAAAAAACACAAGATATTCAAAATGGTTTATAATAAATTATGGTTGTTCCTCATAAGTGGTTTTCATTGAATCAAAAATGTTTAAAATATATTGTTTTTCAATAGAGTTCATTTAATAAATCCCTTCATTGAAATTTATTATACTTTTGTTAGACTTAAGAAATGGGCTAAATAAGCTAAATAAGGGTATGGGTCTCATCTTTGTCTTCCGATATTTTGAAAATAAATAAGTTAGTAGGGAACAAAAAACTTATACATTTTCGAGATCATCTTATAATTCACTTAAAAGGTATCCAATGAATTTTTTGGTATAATGTATAACCACTTGGGTGGGTTTGGGATCTCGTATGTATAAAGATGAATAATCACATTAAGGCATAACATTAAATAATTCTAATAAATCATAAAGTGCATTGAAAATTGTGAACTGACCAATAGGGTAGGGAATAATAAGATGCATGGATATTGAAATTTTTGAGAGCTTTGTGGGGTAACAAAACTATAGAAAATTTTAATCATACATACCTTTTTATTATCTCATATTCTTCTCCTTCTAGTAAAAAATTTGTTTCTAAATTTCACATACCATTTGATTTTTTGGATTACTTCTAAGAGGGGGATATCTATTTTTAATTTTTTTAAAACTTATAGGATTTCTTTTTGTATTAATTATTTATTATGTTTCTTGGGATCCAACATCCTTCATGGTAATGGTGATGATGGTTGATATGTATTTTTTTTCATTTTTTATTATTCATTATCTTTATTCATAGGGGTGCCTCTTTAATCACTTCCTATTCTTGTCTTTTTTCTATGGGTAACTTCATCATTTTTAGTGGGTTATCAACTATCATATTTTTCTCCAGGCGGTGTTCCAACACTAAATCCCAGATCTTTTCCACTTATTAATATAATAGATTTAACATTTCTTCTGGGGTTAAGAATGGTTTGGTTAGGATGTTTAACAATGTATTGTTTTTATAATTCATTTATTTCAAATAGGATCAATACACCTGACTTAACTATTTCTTTTATCAAGTCCTCCATTGAGGGTTGATCAGTTTTCCACACTTTATAGCTTGTTGAAGGTTCATAGTTTAATATTTAAAATAGTGATGAACTAAAATATGTTTGAAACCCATGTTGAATGGGTGACTCTAATTTTTTTGGTTTCTAGCTCCATATTGAATATTTGAGTACTCTCTACTGCCTTAGTTGTAGCATGTATGATACTTTTATAGTCTTTAGTACATGTCTTAATAGTTTTCATTAACTTGAGGAAAAAATCAATGATGTTTTCTTAAGAAAAACAATGGTGGAATATGTAAGGGGTATATTGGGGGGTGTCTCCTAAACATCGTTCATAACTATGTTCTACACAAAATTGGATAGTTCAATTTTTTTAACAAAATAGATTTTCAACTATTCACGACATGGAATCCCCATGTGGTAGTTATTATGTTGAAATAAAGAAAATTCTAGGAGATACATTCAATAAAATATTTGGTATCACCAGTTGGATTTTTGATCAATGTTGAATTATAGGAAGCTTTCAAAAGGATTCAATCACTGTACATCATTCATCGGTAAAATAATACCAAAAAAGTTTGTTATTCAATGTGTTGGTGTGGTTTAGAGTTGGTTAATCCATTTAATCTCACCCAATACTCGTGAAGTGTCTATCCACATAGTTGTTTGGTTTCATAAATCTCTTTTATATACTAGATAATAATTGATATAGGGAATCACTTATGGGGGATGGATAAAAAAAGTTCATCCCAGTTATTGAACTCTAAAAGTTAGATGTTGTAGAGCCTCTCCTTGCTAGATCCTTCCAATGATAAGGAATATATGTTACAACTGATCTCATCCATAGTGGATCTGATTGGTTTGTAACCATTGTAGAATTCTCCAAATGCTCACAAATTCATTTTGAGTACTTCTCTTGAAAAAACATGAAAGTGAGGATAGTGACTTACACTAATACAAATCATGCATTTAATTGTTCTACAAATGGAATTTATTAGTGATTGAATCCCACCAAATACTTGAGCATGTTTAACTTCCCGGGTTTTTTTCAATGTAGATAAAATGCTGTTCATGTTGTCATTTATAAGAGCTAAAAAAGCGCAGATTAATGATACATTTAGCATATTTTATAAAAGTGGTGAAAAGTACCCATTTATTAGTTCTTTTAATTAGTGACACTAAATGAACCCTATATAAGTGCTTTTATAAGTGATGATAATGGTTCCTTTATCTATTCTTATAAAAATGATGATAAACGAAATTAATGAATTATTTATAAAAGCGATAATGACATAGACCTTTATGAGGTATTTTAGAAGCGTTGATAAATGCTCCAATTAATTGTGATTTTAAAATCGTTGATAAATGTGTCCAAAATCAGTGCTTTTAATTGCACTCCAAAAGGTCCATACTATTTTGTTTTGTAAAAGCACACTACAGCACCACTACACTGTGCTGATCAACACACTATAACACTAGAAGCACAAAAAACACACCAGATATCAACAAAATCATGTCCCAATATTTAATTTAAATGAAATTAGATTTACAACCAAAATAGATGAACAAACAAAATTATTGACACTTCAATCATTGGATTATACAATTACATAAACACAATTTGTTACATACCTTCATAAACATCAATGTTCCTTTGTCTTTTAATCCTGAACAGACTCATGCTATTTCCAAAAAAACCCTTATTGAGAAAAAATCACACATATATAAAAAAATATTCTAAAATTAGTAAGAATATAAAGAAATTAATAAACATAAATTAAAAAATTTACTAAAACTGATGTCAATTTTAAATAAAAATATTCACATAAAGTCATACTCGTCACATCGTGTGTCAGATTATTATATGGTTGATTAAAACACAGCCCAAATGAATTTTGGATCATTTTCCTAAAGTATCAAAATGCCCTAGATATTTTTGATCATTTTTAGTACCTCAGTTGAAAGTTATACTAATATGTCATTTCAAACTCAAACATTTTGACTCATTTTGATCTCATCATATATCAGTTTTATGTAAAACTCATTCCAACACATCAAAAATAACTTATGAATTATTTTCATAATTTATGAATAATATCTGTGCATGTTTGAACAGTTTTTAGATATTGACACTTTTTGAACTAAAATATTGATTTTAAAATGATAACAGACACTTTCAGTTATACTGTGCACATCGTGTATCATATTGCGGCTCTAATGGCTCCAAAATGTCAAAAATAACATAAAGATAATTTTCGTAAAGTAGTTAATCAATATAAATTCATTGTATTGGGTTTGGGTAGGTCAATATTATATTTTACTAAAATTTATGTCAATTTTAAATAAAAAGACGCATATTTAGTCATATCAGTCACACCGTGGGTCAGATTGAGGTGAGACTGATTCCTGCACACCCCAAATGACATACATTTAATTTTACTAAAGTATAAAACCAAAATGAATGTATTTTACTAGTTTTGAGAATGTTATATTTCTTTTTTACTACAATTCCATTTCAAACTAGAAACAAAAACATTGACTCATTCTGATCACATAATGTATCAGTTTTATAAGACATAAATTCTTATACATCACATATGAATTATAAATCATTTCCCTAAATTAAAAAGATAATCTGGGTGTGTTTGATCAGAATTTATTGAATGACACATTTTGAACTAAAATTTCGATTTTAATGTGATAACAGAGACTTTGTGTCATAGCAATCACACTGTGTTCCAGATTGAAGTGTGGATGATTCATGTAAGTCTCAAATCAATTATGGATCATTATTTTAAATTATTAAAATAATATTAATGTGTTTTTAAGTTTTGATTAGCTTTGTTTGTTTTTTTACTAAGATTGATGTCAATTTTAAATAAAAACACACTTAGAGTCATACCGGTCACACCATGCATCAGAATGAGGTGTAGCTGATTACTAAACCTTCCAAATGACATATGTATTTTGTCCAAAATTTAAAAAAATGAATTTTTTCTCGATTTTGACTAAGTCGCATATATTATTTTCTAAGTAATTTTTTAAACTTGAAACACATCCTATTACTCATATGGATGACATCATGTATAAGTTTTTTTTTTAGATTGTTTCTTACACATCAGAAATGATATATGAATCGATGCAATAAATTATCAAGAAAATATGAACATGTTTGATTATTTTCCAGTTAGTGACACATTTTGAACTAATAAAATAAATTTAATATAAATAGAAAATATACCTTAGTTATATGGATGAAGATTTTACATTGAAAACATCAAAATTAACTATATCATTTAGAGAATATAGTGGTACCGTTGTAATCAATAAGGGATTTACCTTATGGTCCATGGATTCTTTCAGATATACATCTTCATCCCTTTTCTCCTACTCGCTCTCTCTTCCACCTTTCCATGGAGCTTTTGACCATCCGAATGAATGATGTTGCTATAGTAGTGTAGTTTTCATCTAGGCCTCCACATGGTTCCATGGATTAGATATTATTTTACATAGTTCCCATAGTCATTCAACATTATCTAACAAAACTAGTTGGCTATCCTATTATCATGACCTCACTTCTGCATCCATGGCTTTCGATCTGGATCTAATTGTGCTTCTCACCTCATTCCGTTTTGGAGGAATTCACTCTATATGGGGTGCCTATAGATTATACAATCCTATTGTTTCACATCCTAGAGATCTATCATAGAATTAAACATTCCTTATTCTGTAATGGTTTCTTTACTGGTCATGCTGCCAGATATTGGACCCTCCGGAGGCTAATTTTCATTCTCTATTTTGTCTCCCCAGCACTAATCCTCTATTCTCTTTTCAACTCTTCTATTTCCCCATAAACCGTCATACATGACTCCATCATAGTTTGTTATGAATTCCACCTTGATGATCTAGGTTGTGTGGGTGTATTCTATAATGGTGGTCCAGTTTTGGGTTCATTGTTCTTGGTCAGTTCCTGGTTGTGGGTTTTGGTTGGTGATGGTGGTTCCAATAGAGATTTCTACTATTTCCCAGCTTCATAATGCCTATAGATGGTTCATGTTAGTGCCCCTTTCGATCAATATCGAGGGTTCCAGCAGGCCGATTTTCAGTGATTATGTGTTGGATGCAATGATTCTCTTGGAGGATTGGTGTGTCTTGATGCGAGGCATGGGACGTAGAGGTGTTTTCCACAATTTGTCAGCACATGTTGTCCTTTGATTCTCTACTGTGGTTTTAGTGGTGAGGGCACACCATCATGGGTGGATCTGGTGTGGTGTTGTTTGTCCATGTGTATATTGAACCAGTGTTCCATGTGGTCTCAGTGGTTGTGTATTGTGTGTCAAGGGTGCATCGAGAGGTGTTGGGTTCAAAGTGATCTATTAGATTTTGTTGTAGGTTGATGGGTGATTGATGATGTGGGAAGGTGGACAGTGGAATCATCTGGATGTGGATCTGAACTTGATCCCTCTATTTTTGGGTGGGTCAGACATTGGTTTTAAATCCATGACTCTCCTTTCTTCTTCTTCTTTTGGAGTGTTTCTAGTCTAGGATCGGATCCTAATCATTCATGATTATTCTTTTTTTGATAGGTGTTTTGGGACTGGTTGATTTTTACCGTTCTCACTCAACCAAAATGTGATTAATTTGAAAAATTAAAAAAACAATCATGTTTGTGTTACTCTTTCATTTAGCAAAGGCAACATCATTTATCTTCCGGATATGGAATTGGGAATAAATTGCAAGATAATAATAATTTCAACTCTATAGGGGTTAATAGTTTTTTAGGGAAAAGAAGTATGTGAATGTTTTGTTGTAGAAATGATTGAAATATGGAAAATGTACTCCAACACAGAAAATAGAATCCACCTATATAAGAAATCAATTATTATATGAGTAATAGTAAAAATAAAAAATTATACATATATATGAAACAACACATTAATTATATGGAAATTATTTTACTAAGAAAACATCAAGATTATATTTGTGATTGAGTAGAGTCAACATCGTTTCTCTTATTTCAAAGGCATGACACATGGATAGAAATATTTTAAAATAATTGAACTGTATTGGGAATAATGGAAATAATATCAAGGTTTCAATATAAATATTTTTTATAAATAGAGAAAGTATATCATAATGTTATCATTACATATTTCAAAAGGGGTTCTTTCATTATAGTTTCTTCTTCAAAAGGATTGGTAATATTATCATTTGTAGAAGTCATTGTTTTCATGAATTTTCAAATATTTAATTTATATTATGTTAATTTAGTAGAGAAAATATTATATTATAAGGAAAAAATATATTAAAAGATACTTTTACATTCTTATTGAAATCAATTTTTAAAGGATTCAAGGATTTGGTTCCTCTATCGAGAAGAGAAATCCCCCATTTATAGACCCCTATAACATTCAAGACATTATCTACATTGGGAATGACATGAACTGATTGTGATGTCTCAATGAAAGGGTCTTCCTCGATTGAATTTTCATCAGACTCAACATTTTTTTTAGTATCCGGTTGGATAATTGACCAATTCTCAGTTGTGGGATCATTAACATAAAATTATTTCAATATTTGTGATTCCATTATGAATGGATCGTCTTTTTCCGCTTCCACACTGAAATTCACCTTCAGAAATCAAATTTCATCAACCTTAACTACATTGATATTTTCCATACATTTCCAAAAGAAAAGTGGAACTTTAAATGTTTTATAACCAAACTAATATATCTGTTTGATAATGCCGAAATATGACAAATTTTAATAAATTGGATTTCTAACCTTGGATCCAGATATGTGCATCATTTCATCAATAAGCATAAAACCAATATTTTAATCACACTGATCTCATTATGTTTAATTTTATAAAACGTATAACCATTGATTATGAAACTACTGCAAGATATATAATTTTTATTTGATCCTCTAGCTATCCATTGAAGTTATTCAATAATTGAATTAGGATTTTTAGATAACTCAATATATATTTAATCTCTAAGAAATCCTATAAACTATTGACTATATGTATCTAATATCCATCCTTCAGCCATTGATGTATTAAAATCACTAATAATTTATTAATGGGATTCAATTCATGGATCAACATCATCCCTAATAAGTAATTTGTAAATATGTGATTTCTCCCGTTCTGTTAATATAATTGTAATAACATCTCTTCTGGAAATCCCTACTCCTATAAGGTGTTCCCAATGATGTGACATTGGAATACCATCACTTTCAACATATGATAGTTAATTTTTATACAATTCAATATATTCTTAAAAAATATATCATTCTATAAAAAAACCTTTTAGACAACTTCAATTCTTAATATACCTTTTCAAAATTGTTTTATACCATTAAATGAGGTATATCGATATGTAATGGACAGGAAGACAATGTTGAACCTCTCTATCCAAGTTAACCATCTGGTGGAACAATAAATCAAAGAATTATGGTGGGAGGAAAATATCAAATTCATAGAATATTACTGAAATCAAATTATTCATGATTGGGAAACTTCATCAAGTTTACAACATTACTATATATGTCTTTGAATAATTTACAGAGTCTGGTTTATGTTTGTCACACATATTGAGGCCGAATGCAACTGATAGAATCATGTATTAAATCATTCATAAAAACATGATAGTCATGTGATTTTTGTATTTGTAACTTCTATTATTCATTGAAATCACATTGTAGATATTTTCTGAATACCCCTATTGAAATTTCACACTATTAAGGAGATGGAAAATTAAAATTTTTCTAATATGGATAGAGTGTAAGCTATTGATGGTATAAAATTATGCCTTTTACCCATCACCAGTTCCAACTCTTCCCTTATCCAAATATTAATCAACAATAACCTAGCATTGATTCCTTCATTTTTTTCAGGAACAATTAGTAACGTGAAAATAACACTATAAATTACATTTATTTCTACATGAATGACATCAATAAAATGTCTGAAATACAAAAAATTCAAATACGGTAATTTTAAGAATATTGATATTTTTATCCAATATCATTTTTCATGGTTTTTCAAAAAACATTACTGAAAATTGTGTAAATCTATTTTAAATTTTTTTAGTTGATCACCCATTTCTTTAGATGGTGTTATACCTTGTTCGATATTAGCATAAAATATTGTCATCCAGGATCAGTATTTATTTTATTGAGGTAAATATTTATGATGACATAAAAACATATTCTTTGAGGAATGATTCAACCGAACTATGTATGTACATTTTTTCCAAATGGTACACACAATCATTCCATTTATTCTATAGCCTGATAAATTTCTATAGCCTCATAAATTTCCATATGCGGGGAAATCATTTATCATTCCATACAACATGGCACTCAATGTGAATTATTCACTTCGATGAGATTCATACATTTTAACACATGTATCCCACATAAATTTCAAATGTATGATGAATGGAGCCTAATAGACATCAATATGATTAACAAGTTATTTTTTATAGATATAAGAACATAAAAAATTCTATATTTGTGCTCCATTCATAACCATGGAGAAAATTTATAATTTTATAACATGATGGACCCTATAAAATGAGTAATACCCTATATACTAAAAGAATTTATTCCTTATGTATATAATTCCAGAAAAACCTTTCTGAGCTCATGTATAAATTCTGGAAACTCGTAATGAATTTTATTCATCAGAGGAGAATGTGTTGGAATGATGTAGGTTCCCATATTTAATATTTGTATCTGCATGACTTGTTAATTGCCTCGTGGTTTCCTAACATCCATATATAGTCTTCTAAACCTTATATTTATAGGAAAATACAATAAATATTTTGATTTACTAGATTCAATTTTCTTGTACCGGTTTGCGCCACACTTATGGAAATTTATGAGTGATTCGTGGTACATCTGAAACAATATGAAATCAATTGGAAAAGAATGTATTTTTAGAGATCATTCATATTGAATGAAAAATTTATTTTTCATTATAGGTTCAACTTGGATGTTCATTTTCATCTAGTAGCATATATTTCAGAAAACCAAGCAGTTCTGTAAAGCAGGTGTCACTCCATCTACTACCAGCTTTAAAATTATATAACTCCGATATAGTTGTTAATATTGGGAATTTAGTACTATCGATATACAATGGTTTAATGGAAAAAATATTTAACTCCTCAATCAAATTTGGGAAATCAGTAAGGCCATATTCAATTTCCATTATCAATTCATCAATGAAATCTCTATCATCTTTTACAATGTATTCATATCAAATTATTAATAAACCGTAGTATCATCCCAATAGATGTTCACATTAATATTTTCCCTATGTTTAATTTAAAATTTATATATTTAATCTACTATCTGACAATGAAAACAATCTTCCAAATCTTCTAGAATAATTTGTATTGTATAAAAAACAATTTAAACATGGATAGAGGATTTTAGAAGTGTTGTTTTCATTCTCTCTTGAAAACATGATGAACTCTTTAACTCCATCTTCATATTTATCTATCAAACAATTATCTTGGATCCATTTTTGGTTCATATCCATCCTATTAGGTACATAAAATATTATTTTTATACAATATATAACTAAATACCCATAATATATTTATTTTCAAAATAATAAGACCATTAATATTTATAAAAATGTTACATTAGTATTATTAATTAATAATAATGACATTTATTTTTTAAATGTTCCATAATCCATTGACAAATTATTATGCATAATTAATAAGTAATTTATATATATAATTATTGGAAATAATTTCAATTTAATGAAATATATGTTGAAAATATTTATAATAATATTATATATCATGCCTTATAAATGGTGTTCAATGAATGGAAATAGATAATTATTTATTATCTAACAAATTTTATGATATCTTCAATGAAAAATAAAAAATTCACATTAAATAGTACTCATAATTTCAAATATTAATCGATATAATAATCATGATTTGATTCTCTATTTTGAGACACAAAAATAGTGTATTTTATCAAATGATACATTATAAGTAGCCATATAGAATGATATGATACCCCAAAACCCAATGAAAAAAAATTCTTATGTCAAATTTTATTATATCATATTTTGTGAATGTATTATTTATTAAGTTATCATAATTAATCATTAATGCCACTAAAAAAAGTACACCACTTCTTGTGACTGGGGATATAAATTAAATTATTTAATCCTTTTTTATAAAATTTCAAGAATCATTTGATGCGTTGAAGGTCTATTATACAAATAATAATTTTCCATGGACTGAATAAAACACATATTGGTAGTGGATGATTACATGAATCCAAAACCAATGGTATCCATGTTATGACAAAATCACATGATGAAAATGAAATTGAAGAACATGTGTACCGTACCCAAATGATGGTCACAACACTTAATTTCAGTAAAACTATTTTATGAATATCACAATAATGTAAATAAATTATTTCTATATGGTGTTTATATAAAGAAATATAATTTGAAAAATTATTTTAAGAGATGGGTGTAGATATTTCAGATGATTGATTATACTTATTAAATATTTTAGGTTGATATGAAAGTAATAATACATATCATTTAGGGAATTCAAAATGATTTTCTAAATTTAATAACCAAATTCATTATTCATTCCTTGTTATCACGGTTAATTTCTACTATATGGGAAGCCAATTCCCATTAAAGGGACTAATTTCATAGCTCCAGTCATGATTTCATTAATTCAGGGTTCCTTTGTATTAATTGTATCATTATTCCACTTGCTGGATCATATGATGTGTTTTAGAAGCCTTCATTTATATTTTGGATAAATGTCCACTTTGATGGGGGAATTTAAGGATATCCATAGGCCCTTAGGATGAAATGATCTCTTAAGATATAACAATATACAAAAATGAAAATTATTTTAAAAGAAAAATTTAAAAAGAACAAAACATTGGAAGTTAATCAATCAATGAATCATAGAAATTTTTTATTATTACTAATCTAGAAGAAACATAATATTAAAGAATTGGACCACAAATAATGACATCACCAACGAATAAATCAGAAATAATGATAAAAATACAAAAAAGAAATTCGAAAGGCCTACTATATTAGGTTGAAGAAAATGTATAAACCCGGATATTCATTTCAGGTATGAATTTAACTTTTCTGGAGATTTTGTTAATATAGGGGTTTTTGGAAATTTTTGATGTACACGTCACGTACTTTCAGAGTACACACTAGGTACTTCCTCACTGCATCAGGCCGTGTGCTGTCTGTGTCCAGACCACACACACAGTGTGTAGGGGTGAAGTGGAGGGTGCTTAAAGCGGAGTATGAAAAAATGGAGTCCACACCATGTACTCAACAAGTACATGCATGTATTTTTTTCATTAAACACACATGGGTCACGTCTGACAGAAATAACACCTTTCCTCTAGGTTTCGTTCGTCTGAGAGAAGTCGTACGGCCGCCGATCTTCTCTGAGCTCCAGAGCCTCCGTCCGTGCTCCGAATCGACCACCTTCGATTGCATTGGAATGAAAGTAGTAATCTATTCCTTATCCTAGATCCATGTATTCTAAATCCTCCTCTTCTCAAGATATCGTGGATTGCGCATTTTGGAGGTTTTATCAGATCATTGATGTTCTAAAGAGAATCAATCATCATGGTTCAACTATATCGATATCCAAGAATCTACGTAGGTGGTTTGTGCCATTCTGTAGGAATTCTGGGATTATTTAGTGCAATTCCACCAATTCCCTTGAACGGGGTGTTGTGTGTTTCCTATTTATCTCCTGTTGAGTGACTTCTTTTCTTGATTGCTTGGGTAGAGGTCATTGCTTGTGAATAGGGTATTTTTTACTGTGCTCGGGATGTTTTTCCATGAATGTTTTGCTTGTTATGCATTTTTACAATTGCCATGCCTAGTTGTAAGATATTGGACTATTTTACTATTATGATGTTGTGTCGTAAAATGATAGCCAAGTAGTTCTTGAGGTTTACCTGGGACAAAACACACTCTATGCAAGTTTTTTTACACAGGGTTGTGAGAACCTAGTGTAGTAGACCATAGTGAGAATGGATGTAAGGGATTCTCCAGAGTGTCTTTAATTTACGAAGTGAGACCATAGGGGGAATTGACATTGAGTGCTTCCTCATAGAATCTATAGATCCTCGACGCATGCCACAGGGGGAATGTGATGTTGAGTACTTCCCCAGAGAGCCTTTAGTAATATACAAGAGTATAGGGGGAATTGACAGTGAGTGCTTCCTAAGAGAGTCTATTCTTTAGCAGAACTAGACGGGCGAGATTGTGTGTACTTACCAGAGGATTGCTAGTACTTCTAGGTTGAATCATAAGGGTTAGGCTTTCAGAATACCCGGGGGTTACCTATTTTTCTTCTTGTTGTTCGGATGTTACTTGTGTACTTTATATACTAGAATGTGGATTGTAGATGATGTGTGCTTTCCTATTTACTACTTCCTATATTTATACTGTCATGTATTTACAGACGGTTAAGCACAGATATCTGGGTTATTGCCTAGTGGGACCTTGTCTCACACCCTGTTTGGGCCATGCTTTTAGGCCCAAACTGATTTTATTGTTGCGGGTATAGATTAGGGCAAGCGCCCTTCTACTTTAGGTACTTGACTTGTTGTGGAACGGGAGATCATGGCACTAAGCTATGGCTTGTGATGTTGAGGAGTTTACCTGTTTTTCTTTTTCACTTTGGTTTAGTCTTTTATTCATCATTGTGACTTGTTTGGACGCTTTCCTAGACATATGTATCATGAATCATTTTATATACATGTGTGTGTGCTTTAGTTGTTTACTATTAGTATTCTGTTGTCTATCATTTACTCTTATATGGATGGTTATGGTTTATGCTTTTATCTATTTTTTTATTTCAATGTGTACTCTTCCAATGAGGGCATAGATTCCCCACAATCACACCCAAGTCCCTCGCTGCAAGTTGACAGCCTCTTGCGTTTAAGGAAATGCGCTTGAGGCCATGTGACCAACTGGGTACGGGGTGCCTCTGGGTGGCTTCCAGAACCAGGACGTTACAAAGTGGTATCAAAGGGGTTAATTTATCTTGATTAACTGTTTGGAGCCTTTATCTAGGGATATGATGGATTCAGTACATGGTAATATGCTATTCCTGGGAGTAGCTAACCCGTGTTCAATGAAAATCCTTACTACCTCATTTCTTGCAGTTTCTGGTTTTGAGATTTTACGGTTGTAATGATTTCACTTAGAGTGATTAACATGACTTGTGTTGTTACTATTGTTGCTATTCTGGTTCTATTTCTATCACAACCCAATGATATGAGGGTATTCCATGTCATACATCATATAGGCACTTGTTAGAAATCACACTCCATGCATTCTTTCCATGACATCTAGGGTGCATCAGCCATTTCATGTTGTTATGATAGACTTTGTGTAGATTATGCATTATATTGTGATAGATGGTTGATATAATCTCTGCTATTGATAGAGGACTATTT
Organism: Viscum album; assembly: GCA_963277665.1. Lineage (NCBI taxonomy): Eukaryota > Viridiplantae > Streptophyta > Magnoliopsida > Santalales > Viscaceae > Viscum > Viscum album. The sequence continues at coordinate 1,366,512,860 of OY728162.1, read as the reverse complement.
TTATTGTACCTTGTTTATATGAATGCCATGTTTTGGTTCTTGAGGTTTTATGCGCCCTATTGAACCAGAAATTAGTGAATCATTGACGTATTTTTCCTTAAATATGACTGTATTAGATGCCATGCATTGATTCGTGGGGAGTATGGGCCCTCAAAAATCAGAATTTGGAACCTTTATGCTCGTTTTTAGTGTTTTCTGAGCTTTGGTGCAGTTTTGGAGCTACTGCCCAAAAAAACCCAGAATACACTGTGTGTGCTTTATATATACACGCCGTGTAGTTTTAAACCGGCTCACTGACTTTGTGATAAGAAACACGGGTTTTGAAAATTCACGAGGAACACGCCGTGTACGGTAGTTACACACCGTGTAGTAGTAAGCTGTGTACCCGGTCATGTCACTAACAACATGGTCCAGCAAACTTATGTCATACATGCTTTGTTGTGTATGAACACACCATGTATCCTTGTCCTCAGTACCCGGCCGTGTCACATACAACACTAGATAGTGTTATCTCCTCCTATGAACGACGTGCTTGTTCGGAACACTCCCTGTAAGGGTCATCTGCGTACTCAGCCTGGTCGCCAACAACACAGGTCGGGAAAAATCTTCAAGTACACGTCGTGTTTGTTTGGAACACACCATGTAGTCGGCCGTGTAACTAACATTACTTGTTGTTGAAACCTTGTCCACTACACATCGTGTCCACAGGGAACACACCATTTAGTCTCAGTTTAAGAAGACTGTATTGGATATCCGTGCAAGGGGACACGAGAAGGAGAATATAGTTATGTACATGACGTGTTGGGTTTATACATGTCGTGCAGTCATGTTTTGTAAAACTTGACTGTTTCCTTATCTTATTTCCATTTGTACTCCTTTGTTCTCTATCCATGTTTTCCTGATCTAAGGTATTGTTTTTATCTTTCAGAGCTATGCCTCCAAGGCATCATCTGGGTGTACGTCAATTTCCAAATGGTGATCAAACACTAGATATGGCTGATCAGGGACTTCCTACTGATCCTCCAGTTGGTCTAGACATCGCACCGGCTGTCATACCAGTTGCTGGTGCGATGCACAATTTAGGGAAGGCTTTATGAGGATGATGCAGACCTTTCATGGAGCACCGCCTCCTTCAACGACTATGGCTGACTTGATGTGGGTTTTCCAGTAGCAGCATCATCCTACATTCCCGGAGGAAGGAGGACCACATGCTGAAGAGTCATGGCATGAATCCATGCTAACTATCTTGAGCATCTAAAAACACCTCCAGAGAGGCAGGTAAAACTCGCTACCTATATGCTACAAGACTCTGCTAAGAGGTGGTGGGATGTGATCTCACAGGTGGGTAATCAGCAGGTGTTGGCTTGGGAGGAGTTCCAGCGTGTGTTTTATGACTAATTATACCCGAAGAACCTGAGGGCCGATCGATCATGGGAGTTCATGAGTCTAGAGTAGGGTACTCTTTCTATTATTGAGAATTCCTCTTGTTTCACCGAGCTACAGCTTTTCAAACCCCTCCGGGGTGGAAATTGGGTGTTCATATCAAGGAAGATTGAGGATGGTCTCAGGCGGGAGATCCACTCATAGATGAATATCTTCATGTTGACTTCCATCACTTCCATCGTCAACCAGCCGCTGATTGCGAAGCGTAATATGAGAGACTCCAGAGCTGCGTGCCAAGGTGGTTCTACTTCCACAGCTAGTGTTCCTCCATTTGACACCAGGAAGAGCCATAAGGAGTCTACGCGCAGTGATCCGAGGAGGTGAGATACATCTTCAGGTATCCGGGTATTATGCTACCAGTGTGGATGGGCAGGGCACACGAGGCTGCAGTGCCAGAAAGACCCATTGGAGTGCCAATCTTGTGGAAAGATGGTTCACCTTCAGGGTTTCTGCCCGGTTTTGTCCCCAGTAGCTGGTGACGGGGGTTCTTCCATGACTCCTCGTTCAGGAGCAGCACCACCAGTTTGTCACCAGTCAGAGAACTGGTGTTCTTCCGGCTGTTCAGGCCAAGATGGAGATTAAGGCTGTGGCAGTCAGTCACCAGTCATTCAACGTCAGCAGGGAGGATCATACCTATCTAGAGAAGGATCACTGACCTTCTACAGTTCGAGGTACGATTTTAGTAGCCTCGGTTTTATCTTCAACTCCTTTCGATATTTGTGCTATGCATATCTTTATCACTATTTCTATTGTGGAGATCCTTGGGCTCTATATCGTTTCTTCTGGTGACTTTTTGACACTAGACACACCTTTGGGGATGAGGACATCTAGTTTACGTTAGTATAGTGAGTTCCCTCTCGAGGTTGCAGGGTATCGTTTCATATAGGATCTCTACGTCATAGAGATGACATGGTATGATTTCATTCATAGGATGGATTTGTTGGTTCCCTTACAGGAATTCGTCGACTGTTATCCCTACAGGGTGAGTTTAATTTCACAAGAGGGTGAATCTTTTCTTCATAGAGGTAAATGGGATGTTCGGGAGAGTTGAACAGGAATCTAGCATCATGGGCTAGGAGGGGTTACAACCCAGATATCTAGTCTTTATCTAGATGACCAGGGAACTTCTCGGTTAGAATTTCCTCCTATAGTGGATCGTTTTAGGGATGTCTTCCCATGTGACTTTTCAAGTTGGCCTCTAGAGCAGGAGGTGGACTTCTCTATTAAGCTCATGCTTGGAGTGGCATCGCTATCCATTCCTCCTTATTAGATGGCTAGACCTGAGTAGCAGGAGCTCAAAAGCAGTTGGAGGTGTTGCCGGAAAAGGGTTCATCCGACCCAGTACTTCTCCTTGGGGTTCACCTATCCTGTTTGTGAAGAAATAAGATGGTACCCTTAGGCTCTATGTGGATTATTGGAACCTGAACCAGTTGATGGTCAAGAACCGATATCGCTTCCCTAGGATTGATGATTTTTCCATCAGCTTCAAGGAGACCGGGCCTTCTCGAAGATCTATTTGACTTCCGGTTATCATCAGATGCACATTATACCATCTGTTATACCTATGAAAGCCTTCAAAAGTATGTATGGTTTCGAAGAGTATACAGTTATGTAGTTCGGTCTCAAAAATGCACCAGTAGTTTTCATGTCATTGATGAACCGAGTGTTCCATCCTTTCTTAGAATCCTTCGTCGTGGTCTTCATGGAAAATATCTTGGTGCAATCTCACACTCTACACGACCATGATACCCACCTTGAGATCATTCTGGGTACACTGATAGAGCGTCAACATTATGCTAAACTCTCGAATTTCCACTTTTGGATGGATCAGATTCACTTCATGTGTCATGTCATCTCAGTGGAATGAGTATCTGTAGACCCAGAGAAAGTGAGAGTTGTAGTTTCTTGGGAGTAGTCGAAGAATGTTTTTGAGGTGCGGTGTTTCCTAGGGTGGGTTGGATACTACAGATGCTTCATTCAAGACATTTCCTGCCTAGCAGCACCTTTGACAGGTCTGACCAAGAAGGGGGTGATGTTCACATGGTTAGATTCTTCAGAGTCCTCCTTTTAGGAGCTGAAGGGATGGTTGACGTCAGAACTAATACAAGTCTTTATAGACCCTGGCACATGCTATAATGTTTATTGTGATGCATTAGGTATTAGGTTTGGTGATGTTCTTATGCAGGGAGATGGAGTCGTTGCGTACGGGTCTCCACAGTTGTGGCCACATGAGAGGAACTACCCGCCACATGATCTGAAGTTGGCATATTTTCTTCATGCCTTACGCTATTGGAGATATTACCTTCTAGGATAGTACTTTTTGGTTTTCATTAACCACAAGAGTCTCAAATACATCTTCACTTAGCGTGATATGAATCTGAGATAGCGCAGGTGGGTCGAGTATCTTCAATATTTTGATTTCGAGCTTGCCTATACACCAAGAAAGGGAAATGCAGTGGCTGATGCGTTGAGCAGGAGAACTCAGATTTAGGTAGGTCAGAAGTCCATTAGTGAGTGGAATCTTATGTCTCTGTTCTTGATGAAGCATCTGAAGGTGCACGATAGACAAGGACAGACTTACCTGTCTTCTGTGGCTGTTACCCCCACACTACTTGATCGGGTACAAATGAGACAGCTATCAGACTCAGAAGGCATAGTCCTGCGGGAGAGTGTTTCAGGAGAGGACCCTTTTATTGGATGGAAAATGGGAGAGGATGAGATCTTGTGTTTCTAGGGACGCATATGGGTGCCAGCAGACATACGCGAGGAGTTGATGCCGGATTGTCATTCCTCAGTTTGGGAAGTTCATCATGTCGTCTCCAAGATGTATCGAGATCTTCATCGCCAGTACTGGTGTCTAGGTATGAAGAGGGATGTTTCTACTTTCATCTTAAGTTCTTCTACTTGTCAGCAGGTAAAGGCGGAGCATCACCAACCAGCAGGCCTTTTACAGCAGTTACCCATTCTGGAGTGGAAGTGGAACGATGTTGCGATGGATTTTGTGACCAGATTGCCGAGGTCGCCTAGAAGGAATGATGTTGTTTGGGTTTTCATCGATGTCTTATGAAGGATTATCTCTTCTTGATGATCAATTAGACCATCAGTGTTGGTGAGCTGGGATGGATGTAAATCTGAGAGATTGTACGTCTACATGGAGTTCCACACACCATTGTTTCAGACAAGGATGTGCGCTTTACTTTTCGGTTCTGGAAGGGGAATCAAAGGGATTTGGGTACCCAGATACTTTTGAGTACAATATACTATCCCCATATAGATAGCCAGTCTGAGCGTACAATCTAGGTTCTTGAGGATATGCTCAGAGCTTGTATTATAGACATTTTCAGTTCTTGAGAGAAGCATATACCTATGGTGGCGTTCGACTAAAATAACAGTTTTGAGGCGACTATTCAGATGGAACCTTACAAGGAATTTTCGGTAGCCCATTCCCATCAAAATTATGCTGGCTGGAAGTAGGTGATTCAAATTTATTGGGACCTCATCTTGTTCAGGAGACCTCAGAGAAAATAGAGTTTATTCGGAGGACGATGTCTACAACACAGTCTTGACAGAAGTCTTATTCTTATCAGCAGAGACGACCTCTAGAGTTCGAGGTGGAGGATCAGGTCTTCCTGTGTGTCACACCAAGGTTAGTACACAAGAGGATGTAGAGACAGGGTAAGCATTCACCATGGTACGTCGGGCCGTTTGAGGTGTTGGAGAGTGTTGGGTCGGTTGTCTATCGGTTACAGTTACCTCAGATGTACCAGGCCATGCACGATGTCTTCCATGTCTCTCAGCTCCGACGTTACTTTTTAGACCCCTCTCATGACTTTCTACCCAAGGAGGTTGAGATCGAAGCGGATGCATCGTTTGTAGATCATCCCATCTGGATAATCGATCGCAGTATGAAGGTTCTTCGTGGGCGGTCTGTTCCTCTAGTACGGGTGCTATGGAAGCATGAGAGAGTACTAGACGAGACCAGGGAAAGGGAGGCCGATGTATGATTGCAGTGGCCAGAGATTTTCAGGGTTTCTTCTTCTCCACCTCGTTAGGGAAATTCGGGGACTTATTTCTTTAAGGGGGGATGTTTGTAAGAACGTGTATCTTTGTTTCATGAATTTCTTTCCCTTTTCTGGAGTTTTTGAGAAAAGAGGGGTTTTGGGAAATTTTTTAAGTACACACCGTGTACTTTCAGAGTACACACTGTGTACTCCCTTGCCATGCCAGGACATGTCCCGACCACACACATGGTGTGTTGGGGTGAAGTGGAGGCCGCTTAAAGCGGAGTAAAGAAAAATGGAGTACACTCAGTGTAATCAAAAAGTACACACCGTGTATTTTCTTTTTTTTTCATTAAATGCACCGGGGTCCCGTCTGACGGACAGAACACCTTTCCTCTAGGGTTCGTTCTTCCTAGAGAATTCGTACTGTTGCAGATCTTCTCCGATTTTTAGATCCTTCGTATGTGCTCCAAATCAACCTCTGTCGATTGCGTTGGAACTGCAGGGGTAAGATCTTCCTTCTCCTAGACCCTTGTTTTCCCATTCCTCTTCTGTCTCAAGATATTGTGGGTTTATTCTTTTGGACGTTTTCTCAGATCTTCAATGTTATAAGGGGAATCAATCATATTGGTTCAAGTAAATCGATCTCCTATCATCGAGGTAGGTGGTTTGTGCCTTTCTATAGGAAGTTGGTGAATATTTTGTTCAATTCCACCAATTCTATTGAATGCGGAATTGTGTGTTTCCTATTTTCCCATGTTGTTTTTCTGCTTCGCTTGATTGCTTGAGTAGAGGTCATTGATTGTGAATAGGGTAATTTTTACTGTTCTCTGGATGTTTTTCAATGCATGTTTTTCTTGTTAGGTTTTTTTATAGTTTCCATGCCTAGGTGTAGGATAGTGGAACTGTGGTACTGTTATGCTATTATTCCATATGAATAAAAGCCAAGTAGTTCTCGAGGTTTACCTGGGACAATACGTGTGCTATGCACGTTTGTTTTACATAGGGCTATGAGAAACTAGTGTAGTGGACCATAGGGAGAATGGAAGTAAGGGCTTCTCTAGAGTTTCATTAATTTACGATGTGAGACCAAATTGGGAATTGATTTTGAGTGCTTCCTTAGATAGTTTGTACTTCCTCGACACAAGGCACATGGGGAATGAGATGTTGTGTGCTTCCCCAGAGATCCTTTAGTACAATACGAGACTATAGGGGGAATTGACAATGAGTGCTTCCTCAGAGAGTCTATTCATTAGCTAATCCAGTGGGGCAATACTGTGTGTGCTTCCCAGAGGGTTGCTAGTACTTGTAGGTTGAATAAAATGGGTTAGGTTGTGAGAACTACCCAAGGGGTTACCGGTTTTTCTTCTTGTTTTTTGGCTGTTACTTGTGTAATTTATATTCTAGACTATGGATTGTAGCTGTTGTGTGCTTTCCTGTATACTTCTTCCTGTATTTTTACTGCCATGTATTCACCGACTATTAGGAACAGATCTTTGGATGGTTTCCTACTGGGACCTTGTCTCACACCGTATTTGGTCCATGCTTTGGGGCCCAAACACATTATATTGTCGCAGGAATAGATAAGGGAAAGCACCCATCTACTTCAGGTACTTGAATTGTTGTGGAGCTGGAGAGAGTGGGACCAAGATATGACTTGTGATGTTGAGGAGTTTACCAGATTTTCTTTTGAACTTTGGTTTATTATTGCATTTAGCATTGTGAGTTATTTGGATGCTTTCATAGACATATGTATCATGCATCATTTTATATGCATATGGGTGTGCTTCAGTTGTTTAATGTTATTCATCCACTATTTATCATTTACTCATGAATGGATGGTTATGGTTTCTGCTGTTATCTATTGGTTTTTCTTCTGTGGTGTACTCTGCCAATGAGGGCATTGTTTCCCCACTATCACACCCAAGGACCTCGCTGCTAGTCGACATCCTCTTGAATATGGGGAAATGTGCTTGGGGCCATGTGACCAACCGGGTACGGGGTGCCTCTGGGTGGATTTCAGAACCGGTACATTACAGAAAATCTTACACCCAATTCGGTAAACCTAACTCCAAACAAAAAGTGGATGTTAGAAGAGATGTTTGACCAATTGGTGGTAGTTGAGTGGTGTGATTCAAACTTCGATTCAATGAGGATGAGCACCGACACTGGGTGGCTTCAAAAGAAATCTTCTAGTATCCCAAAAGGTTAACAAATGGTGTTGTTAGTTTAAATATAACGAGGCAAGTTTATCAGTGATTACAAATAAGCATATATAAAGTGTCCTTTTATCAACACTTATGTATTAAGTACTAATGAAGATGATTTTATCAGCACTTATTACTTATGTACTAATAAACGATATCTTATTATAATTATAAATAAAAAATTTAAAAAATATATAGACTTAAAAAAAATATATAAATATAAATATAGTATATATATTCGTTTTTAAAAATATTTATTATGATTTTACAATCATTTATTTATAAATATAGATATATATTTTTAAAAAATATTTATATCATTATATATATTTTATAATTTTACATATATATATGTAATAAATATATAGAAATATAAATATGGTAAACATATTCCTTATTTAGTTAAATTTATTACAAACTTTATAATTATTTAAATATATATAATTATATATTTTTTATTATATAAATATTTTAAGAAACAAAAATTCATAATAATAAAAATATATTTGAATGAATATAGTAAATGTACATTTATAAACATATTTATTTATAAATATTTTCCTAAAAATATTTTTGTAACATTATTAAGAAATATGTAATTTTATGTGCATGCATATATATAATAACAATGAGTGAAAATGAATAATTTAAAACTAGTACACGATACAAATATTGAAGAATTGGATAAGTTTTTTGTGTGTGCTTTGTATATAAAAATACATAAATTACGCATATATGAAATCCATAAAACACACATCTGATCTATATTAAATTGAAATACCAAATGACATTGAATTATTTGTCCATTTAACAATGAAATTTATTTTTATTTTTAGTTCATATTAATTTTTAATTATAAACCATTATTAAAAAAATATATGACTCTTTAATGTAAACTGAATAAATATTTTTTGATATAGAAATCTTATTTATATACATTAATATATATCTATATATTTATTTTTTTAATAATAATTATCATAATTATCTAACTCATAAAAGGATTAATATTTTATTATGTATAATAAATTTATTAATATTTATCAATAATTATTTAATTAATAAAATTTGTAATATTATTTTAACAAAAATATTTTTATATTTAATTTTTTTATAGTATTTTATTTATTCATAGCTTTATGAGCGATAAACATAAAGTAGTAATAAAGGATACCCCTTATAAGTGCTAAAAATATAGTGTTGATAAAGGTTACATTTATCCATGCTTAAAAAAGAGCTGATAAACGGCTAAAATTTATTAGTGTTTTCATTAGCGCTTATAAAAATGCAATTTATCATCAATTTTTCCTAGCACTAAGAAAGTATGGCACTATTAAAATCCATTATTGTAGTAGTTTTGACATTCCATTTTCAATCCTACATTTATATTTATTTATTTTTTTAATTATTGATTATTTTAGGGAAATTATGTTCATACAGCCACTACTAAAAAAATTGGTCTAACCAGCACTAGGGCTTTAACAACGCTACCTAAAAATGTTGTTAAAGAACCCGTTTGTCAGTGCTAAAAAAGGTCTGTTAAAGGGGGACCTTTATTAGTGGTGTTTTAAGTACCGAGGGTAAGGGTATAATTCAAAAAAATCCATTTCATTATAATAATATATTTATATATTTATATTTATATAAATATAATATATATTTTTAAAAACATGTTTTAGATAACTAAATAGGAATTTCAGATTAATATATAAGATATTTAATGAAAATTTCTTGTAAAATAATTTTAATTTTTTTATTAATAACATTCTTATTATTACTGAGTAATAGTCATTTAATATCAATTTGAAGATAAAGATAGTTGAAAAATTAAAAAATGATCTAAAATAAGTTTAAATAAGACTCGAACTCCAAATGATGATACATTTTGATCTAGGTATCCATTTGGGCTCTAAAACATATCAAATCAAAGCCTGGGATGATCTCTATTCCCTTAGGGACATAAGTAAACCTTTTTCACATATTTAAAGTCCAAAAAAGGTTTATATTGCATCAAAAATTGAGATTATAGTTGGGGTACCCCAAGTTTTTTACATTTGATGGATTTTTAGCCTCGTTTAAGGTTGTATTATTTCCATTTTTTGGTAGAGACTAAATTTATTCCAAGTTATTACATTTAAATTGATTTTATGGTTTTGAAATTTTATCATTTTTTTCACAACATAATTTTATTTATAACTAATTAAAAGAATGTTTTCTTATAGTTACATATAATAAATCACTCATATAAATACATATATCAATATATATAAATAAAAATTTATATTCTAATATATGTAAATAAATAAATATTATAAAAATGTATTTAAAACAATATAAATCCAATTTTTACTTAATAAGAATATGTTTCTAATGATTATATATACATATGTTTTTGTATTAACAAAAGATATATATTTTTACTATAGTATAGTATATGTAAATGAATATAATATATAATATATTTAAATAGATATGTTTGTATGTATATCACACACACATATTGTATTGATTTATTTAAAAATAATTATATAAATATATGAATAAGAATATATATGTAATTATATATTTTAATACATATATATAAATAAACATAAATATCATTAAGTAGACTGTAAAGACCCAAATATTCCAAGTAATTAGGTTTTAATTATTTGTAATTGTTACAACTCTGTGAAAATTGACGATGCCTGATTCCAAGGCCCAGTGTGTCTAGAATGGAATTTTGATCTTTTTTATGGTATGTTCAGTAAATGTATAGGCCGTGTTTTTTAACTTTTAAATAGGTTCTCTGAAATGATATTCAAGTGCACTGTTGAGTTCACTACAGTGGGATTCGCTTAAGGGAAGCTTCACTTCAACTTTAGTAGGTTGGGAGAAAAATATAAATTTTTTATTTTACAAAAACTAATAAAATAACATAACAATGTATTTATATTTATTTTCTGTAACTATTGAGTAGCGGTGGCGGGACTGATTACTGGTCAAGCCATTTAATGTCTTGATAATTCTGTTTTGTAACCTCGACGTTGTTACATTAAATTTGGTTCATAAATGAACCAAATTTAATATCATGAAACACGTTTGGATACTCCAACAATTTACTAGAAAAATGGAATGGGATTTTAGCATGAAGGTGAGGAACCTCTCACGATGTGTTTCAGAGACTTCCACTATGGAATGGAAGCTTGGAAGGAAATATCGGATGAATCAAATTGGGAACGACGAACGCCAGTGGCTTTGTTAAGCGTCGTTTCTCCTTCCACCACCGAGATGCCTGCAATGAAATCTGAGGAATGGGGGATTATTTATTAAAGATTATATTTGATTAATTAAATAATCTCCTTTTTTTATAATGCTAACATGTAGGGTACGGTCCAAACGAAAACGATCGGACACTCTTCTACATGGTTCATGTTGCATTATTTTAGGAAAAAAATTCCAACTCGACGAAAACAAATACTAGGAGGCATGCAATGATGGTGGAATCCTGGGAGGCCCATAGGAGCGTTCGAAATGAAGAACGGACCACCAGATCTTGCCCGATGGCCCGTAGATGTCCTGTCGAAGCAGCACTGATGGGGAGACTCCAGTGACCATAGCTCGCCGGCAATAGAAGGAAGCGACACCGCCCGGCACCGCAGCGGATGGATTGGAAGCTAGCTCTCGGCCGGCCATGGAGGTGGTAGGCGGCCCTCAATCGCATTCTGTAGTGAGCAGGTCACGGCTATGAAGCCATGATGAAGTAGGGTTCCCAGTCCCTATGTGTCTTGCGAGATACGAGGTGGCACCACATAGTGCGACCATTTAAAGAGTTGAATGTCTCATTAAGCTTTTGATAAGGAGGACCACGCTACCCACGCTTGGGTCGCACCAGTCGATAAGCAAAACCCCCGTGACCCAGCCCGACCGGGGTGGGTCTGGCCGGTCCGTGGCCTAGTGGGTCTAGCATGCTATGGCCCAGCCCAATTGGGCCAGCCCATGCCGATTCGGGTTGGGACGGGTGAGACCCAGACCAGGTCGGATCACCCCAGACCAGGTTGGGGCAGGGGCGGTCCGACCAGGTCAGACCGGACATGAACCCCTATCCGGCCCTGATACGTACAAAAGGTCATATCTTGCGAACCTAACATCCATTTGAAGAATTGTCTACATCGCTGGGATTTATGGAGTGAGACAGTCCTTTTGAGATACTAAAAAAATGTTTGGAAAAAATTGATGCATGGCTGGGTTGGATCGACCTCAAATCCAATCGGGCCCTCAGCACTAAAATGTCAATAACTTACAGACCGAGCGTCTGGATGACGCTCCGTCTTTGGCGTTGAAAACCTTATAACATGATAGAGCATTGGGTAACATCTTCGTGGGACTTCTTGCCGGTTGAAAAATTACTAATGGCTTGAGGAGTGCTTTCTTTTGGAATCAAGGGTGCTATGAGAGGGAATCCAGTGGCTGGCTGTGAGATGGAGGTTGGACATAGATCATATGGTTGTTAATACTGAGTGATCATGTGTGGGTCTGCACCTAGAAATCCTCTGTGGAACAGCACCTAGCGATCATGTGTGGATCAGGACCTAGACATCATATGTGGATCAACACCTAGCGATCCTGTGTAGATCAACACCTAGAGAACTTGTGTGGATAATCACCTAACGACCTTGTGGGAATCAACATCTAGTGACCCTCTATGGATCATCACCTAGCGATCTGGTGTGATTCAGCCCATAGTGATCGGGTTTGGATTAGCACTAAGCGATCCAGTGTGGGTCTTGCAGCGGTTAGTACCTACAGATCCTGGGTGGGGTCAGATCTTGTGTTGGTATTGCGGGAGTTAGTACCTATCGATCCTGGGTGGGTCAGATCCTTTGTGGGTTAGTGGGGGTTACTACCTATCGATCATGTGGGGGGTACGACTCTACATGGTCATCAGTAGTGCCTCTTGACAGAATAATATGATCAATCTTTATGAATATTCCTTTGTACATATATACTTTTGTTATACCTTGTTTTGAGATAAGTAATTTTCTTTGTGGTTTTGTTTGAGATCATGATTTTTTGTCTTTTGTTGTGAAATTCTGAGAGACCTTTGCAGGTCTTGGGGTCACTACTGGGTATTGTTATACTCACCCCTACACAGGCATCACCCGCACCATGTTGTGTCTCGTGCAGACGATATGCACCCTCAACTACGACTTAGGGAGCTTGGACCTAATAGTGGATGGCAGTGATAGTTTTCGTGGAGAGCTGTGGATACGAGATGTACCTACCATTCAGGTAGGATCCTCAGTGGATGATTTCATGATCGGTTTTCTATTTCCTTTTGTAATAATATATTTTTAGTTGGGCTTGTATAACCATCCCCATTCTTTAATTACACACTTTTACTTCTGTAGTTTTACATTGTGGTTACATCTTGTTATGTTCATATACTGTGTGTTGGTATAGGATTAAAAGAAATGCCTTTCCATTTTATGGATACACCATTCGGGTTCTAGTCTCCATCCCTTGGCCTTGGAAGGCAGGCTTGGGGTAGTCATGACTCGACCCTCATGGGACGGGTTGTGATAATGTATTATAATATGAGTCGGTTATACCGACGAACTATGACTCTGATCTTTCCAATGTAGCAGTAGTGTCAAGTGTTTTTTCTACTATTTTCATTTCCGGGAGTCTAGTGTTTTTGTGGTGGCTGACGTATCTATACACCAGGACCCTCAATTCTAATTTCTAACTCGGTGCACAAAAACACTGATTGTGTGTGTTTTGGAAATGTTTGTACATGGATCTTTAGTCATACCACCATGTATACCATATTTATAGTGGCATAACTTTTTCATTGAAGGAATACTCTGCGTAGACATCCTCCTAAAATTCTTGATAGAGTACATGATGACATACCCCTTGCGACGAGGCTTTGGTACGGGGCCCCCTTACTATGTTAGAACTTTCAAGTGGTGTACCATCAACACCACCACCCATTGGACAGAAATTTCCCCCAGACCCACTAGTGAACGGGGCATGCCGACTGAGTCTGTTTCATTAGTTCCAGTGGGAGAGGCCTCCATAGATTCAAGGCGAGACATATACCGAGGAAGTTTAGGACTGTCTGGAGGCTGTGGGACAAGTTTCTTTCCTTGTTGGGACCCTAGAAGAGCAGATGGTGATCCATGTTTCTAGTTATTTCCAAAGCATGAGAGGAAGATACTGGAGCATGACTCTCTATGTACATATCGAGGTGAACCTCACCTGGAAGAACTTTGAGAGACTCTTCTGATTGGAGTTTGTCCCAACAACACTATGCACTCTGCATATTTAAGAGATGTTTCACTTTCAGTAGGGGAACCTGACAGTAGCCCATTACTCATCAAGATTCACTAACCTCTCACGCTACTCTAGAAACATGATATAGACCCATTCTTCCGGGCCCAGACCTTTGAGCAGGGTATCTGATTAATGATTAGAGCCTTGATGATATCACTGAATATCCTGATGCAGGCTAGCAAGATTGAGCGATCATTTTTGGTGGGGAGATTCTTAGCCGAATAGGAACCGATGGTGAGAGACTCCACTAGACGATAGGTATACATGTCATTTGAAGGAGGTAGTAGGCAGATGACGTAGAGGTCCAAGCAGGACATACCATCCGGTGGACGACCCCAAGATTGAGGGTTGGAGGTGTGGAGCTTGCGTGGGAGAGGAGGTCAGCAGGGAGGCAAATTATGCTTAACATGCGGCGGGCAGGGCCACATGACACGTGACTGCCCGACCCGAAGTACCAATGATCAGCATACTGTAGATGGACTGCCTAGAAAGAGGAAAATATTCGAGCAAGGAGGTCCACAGGATGGAAGACGTGGTAGAGGAGGAGGCTATGCAGTAGACAGTGGGTAGCAATTTGAGTTTCTAATGCCACAACCACCAGCTGGTCCACCCCAACCACATGGAGCAGGTGGACATGGGTGAGCACAGCTACAGCCAGTAGATGCCTACAACCACCACACTCTTGAAATGATTTGATGTATGATCATTGTCTATTCAACCACAACTACATTACATATCAACCCATGTTTATGTCACTCATTCATTTCCACAACACTCATTTGGAGCTCAGGGATTTGGATGGAGTCGTTAGATCGATATTTGCGATTAAAGGCTCCAATGGGAGAATATTCAATGATTAAAAACAGTTTTCGGATACGTGAGCTCACTCTAGGAGGCAAGAGATTCGTCTGGGATCTTTTAGTTGTAGCGTTGAGGCCATACAGTGTCATCTTGGGTTTGTACTGGCTATCTATAGTCCATGATCATATCAACTTTTTACACAGAATGTATGATGTGTTAGTGAGTATGGGATCAGGTTTACCTTAACTGGTGGTGAGGAAACCATTGTAGGATAGGATGTACTTTCATTGAGGAGGGTGTAGCCGATTACTCATCAGTTGGAAAGCCTCACATGTGGAGAAGTTGACGTGAGGATTCCGAGTTATCCTCTAGTGGTGGACCAGTATGCGGATGTCTTCCCTGATGATGTTCTGGGACTACCTCCTTTTAGAGATTAAGACTTTCACATCGATATGTACCCCAGTACGACACCAACATCTACACCAACATATCATATTTCTCCTGTGGAGATTTGTGAACTTAAGGTACAGTTGGAGGACTTGTAGAGGATGAGGTTCGTTAGGCCAAGTGTTTCTCCATTGGAATCCCCGATCTTGTTCGCCAAGATGGTATATGGGAGTCTAAGGATTTGAGTGGACTATCAGTATCTGAATTACATGACTGTGAAGATCAAGTATCCACTACCGAGGATCAAGGATCTCTTCGAACAACTGATGGGAGCTCATTGGTTATCGAAGATTGACCTCAGATCAGGCTTTCACCTAATCAGGGTATGGGATGAGGATGTAAAAAACACTACCTTCATATGTCGGTATGGACATTATGAGTTCATAGTGATGCCATTAGGCATGAACAACACTCCAATATTGTTCATGGATCTCATGAACAAGATCTTCTAGGCATAACTTGATCACTTCATTGTGGTCTTCATTGATTAAGTCTTGATATACTCGACATTAGAGGAAGAGCATGCCACATACCCGCATATAGTTCTGGATACACTATAAGAGAACCAAATTTATGGAAATATATCGAAGTTCCAATTAGGGGTACGGGAATTCCACTTATAGGGGAACATTATCTTGGAGGTTGGAGTCACATAGGATCCAAAAAGGATCGAGGCAGTTCTTGCTTGGGAGCCACACAGGAGCGTGACCGAGGTGCGGAGTTTCTTGGGGTTGGGTGGATACTACCATAGGTTCATAACTGACTTCTCCAAAGTAGAGGAACCCCTTTCATCCTTGATTAGAAAGGGGTATCCTTTTTGTGGATGGAGAAGTGTCAGCAGAGATTTTATGAGCTGAGGCAGAGACAGATTAATGCCCCCATGATGAGGCTACCCGAAGAAGGAATTGTGTATGTATTCTACTGCTACACATCAATGACCAGACTGGGTAGTTTCATGATACATGATAGAGTGGTGATATCTTACGTCTCACGATAATTGAGAAAACACAAGTAGAACTATGCTATCCTTGACCTAGAGATAGCAGCAGTGGTCCTTGCACTGATGATGTGGCGACACTAGTTGATGGGTTAAGGGTTAGTTGATTACTCTGATCATAAGAGTCTTAGGTATATCTTCTCACAGATAGACCTTTACCAAAGGCAATGATTATTGAAATATTCCCTCTAAGACTATGACTTTGAGATAATCTATATTAATGGGAAGGGGGGCGTAGTAGGAAACACACTTAGCAGATGGTATGGTCTACAACTACTGAGTGAGGTGACAGAGCAGCTAGTCACGTTCCAGATATCCTTCATAGATAGTGATGGAGAAGCTTACCTCTAGTCTATGATGGTCCCTCCCCCACTTCTATAGTGGTCTTGGGAGGCACGACTTGGGGATGTTGACTGTGGGGCCTGATATGCTCAGATATCCTCAGGACGGGATCCTGAAAGGAATTATGATGGTGGGTTTCATGTCGTTCTATTTAGAGGACGCACCATGGTACTAGTGACGCTACGAGAGAGTAGTTGAGGGAGTTACATACATATCCTTTAGCGGTATATACTATAGTGGTAAATATGTACCAAGGCCTCCGACGTCAGTACTGGTGGACATGGATGAATAAAGTAGTGGCAGATTTTCTATCTCGATGTCTCACTTGTCCGCAAGTGATGACTGAGCATCACGTACAAATGGGAATAGCTTAGACACTTGAGGTACCATAGTGGAAGTGAGATGATGTCTCCATAGAATTTGGGATAGGGATATGACATACGTCGAGGGATCACGATTCCATCTTGGTGATCATTGACTGACACACCAATTCTACCCACTTCCTACCCATCTATGAGTAGGGATCAGTAACGGGATTGGTATGCCTCTACATGAAGGAGATTATGATACGTCACGGGGTTCCATCAATGATTTTCTCATATCATGACACACATTTTACATCCCTCTTGTGGATGGGATTATAAGATGAATTTAGGACTATGCTATTCTTGAGAACCTCCTTCAATCCTTAAACAGATGGTCAGACGAACAGACCATACAGACACTTGGGGACATGCTTTGTGCTTGCGTCCATGATATTGGGCCAAGTTCGGGGGACCACCTGCCCCTTGTGGAGTTTTAATTAAACAAAATTTATCACTCCATCATTGAAATGGATCTATTTTAGGCCTTGTACGAGCGACCATGAAGATCTACTATTTTCTAGATATACCATGGGGAGTAAGCCCTTTTGGGTCTAGAGTAGGTATAAGCTACCACAAAGAAGGTTCAAGTCATTGAGGAGATAATTAATACTGCACTGAGCTGCCAGAATTCTTATGCCTACAAAAGATGGTGACCCTTTTAGTTTGATGAGGGAGACCATGTCTTGTTATGGGTCTCACCTCGATAGGGATTACATAGGTTTGGCCGGGCTGGAAAGATATATTTGAGGTTCATCAGACCTTTCATGTTCCTTAGAAGTGTAATTGTGGTGGCATACCATCTATCTCTTCCCCCACAGATGCATCAAGTGCATAATGTGTTCCACGTGTCACAGATGAGAAGATATGTGCAGGACCCATCACATTTTATCGATTGGGGAGTGCTATATATCGATTATGGGGTGATGTTTGTGGAGTTCCCAATGTAGATAGAGGATCAACAGGAGCATGTCCTTCATGGGTGGTCGATTCCTCTAGTGAGAGTTCATTGAAAGCATGAGATTCACCGGGAGAGAACATAGGAGAAGGGGGCCCAGATACATGCTCAGTACCCACATTTGTTTCCCCAGATTTGTTATAGATTTCGGGGACAAAAACCCCTGATGTGGAGAGAATGTGAAGACCCATAAATTCAATGTAATTTTATTTAAATTTAATTTTGATTATTAAAAGTCATTAATAATTGACGGAGCAAGATTTTGAGGCTCAGTGTGCCCAGAATAGAATTTTGAACTTTTTTTAAAGTACGTGTAGTAAACGTGCGAGCGAAATTTTCCATCTTTTGAACTGGTGATCAGAATTGAAATCTGAGAGCACTTTTGATTCCACAATGCTGGGATTCGATTAAGGGATGCTTCACTTCGACCATTGTAGGTCATGAGAAAAAGGTAAATTCTCAATTTTACAATATATAATAAAATAACTTAACGAAGTTACTTTATTTATTTTCATTAACTGTTGAATGGAAGTGGTGGGATGGAAGAATTTTCATGCCATTTAAGGTCTTGACTCTTCTGTTTTCTATCCTCGACATTGTAACATTAAATGTGGTTCATAAATGAACCACATTAATGTCATGAAACATGTTTGGATCCTCCGTCTGTAGAAGCTAGGTTGTGAGATTTTGGCATGAATGTGAAGAACCTTTAACAAAGGGTTGAGTTGGCCTCCATCGAGGAATGGAATCATGGACGACAATGTCGGGAGAATCGAATCGAGAATGACGAATGTCAGCGGCTTGTCATGTGTGGATTATCCTTCCACCAAGATGACGACTCCAATGAAATACGAGTTAAGAGGTTTATTTATTAAATTTTTTTGATGAATTGAATAATCTCCTACTTGATATAATGCAAACACCGAGGGCGTGGGTGAAATGAACAAGTCCAGACCCTCCACCACATCGTTCATGTTGTGTTCTTCGGGGGTCAAATTTTGAACTCAATGGAATGTAGAATCCAAGAGGAACGCAATGATGGAAGCATCCTGGGAGGCCTATAGGTGCATCTAGAAGGAATAACGGACCACTAGAGCTCACCTGGATGCTGCGGAAGTCCCTCCAGCGTTGCATCGACACGGCAGCAATGAGGACCGACACTGGCAGGTGTAGGTGGTGGGCAACACTCAACAGATGCGGCTGGAGGGGGCACCACTCGGCACCACGGAAGACAGACAGTCGGCCGACTCTCGAATGGCAGTGGAGGTGTAAGATAGCGTGCAATTGTGTACCGAGGTGAGAAACTCGTGTCTACGAAGCTGGAAAGTAAGAGGGGGCCCCTCCCTATGGGTTCTGTGTTGATGATGTGTCACCACCAGGCACAACTATTTAAATATTGGAATGGCTTTATGATTTTTTCAGGTGGTGGACCGTGCGACCCCCGTGCGGGTCGCACCAACCGGCATGCCGAGCCACCGCGGCCCAGCCCAACTGGGCCGGCCCAGGCTGGTTCGGGCCGGGTCTGACCCATACTCTGATGGGGGCACCCATATCAGGTTGGACTAGACCTGAACCCCTCTTGGCCCCTAATATGCTCAAAAGGCCATATCTTGCGAAACGAATGCCCATTTGAAGAACTATCAGTGGCACTGGGATCCTTGGAGAAAGACAGTTCTTTTTGAGATACTCCATGAGTGTTTTGGAGAAAATTGGTTTATGGCTAGGATTTATTGAACCTGAATTCAATTGGGCTCTCAGCACTAAACTTTCAATAACTTACAGACCGGGCGTTCGGTTGACGTGCTATCGGCTGCATTGAAACCCTTATAACATGAAATATCATTGGGTAAATTCATTGTGGGACTTCGTTATGGTTGAAAAAAAACCGTTGTCTTGAGGAGTGGTCTCCACATGAATCAAGCATGCTCTGAGTGTGTATCCGGTGGTTAGATATGATATGGAGGTTAGAGAAAAATCATACAGTGGTTAGTACCGACCGATCATATCTGAGTGAGAACCTGGAGATCTTATGTGAAAAAACAACTAGAATTCTTGTGTGGATCACCACTAAAAAATCCTGGGTGGATAAACTCCTAGAGATCATGCATGGATCATCACCTATCGACCATCTATGGATCGACATTTAGCAACCCTGTGTGGATCACCACCTAAAGATATTGTGTGGATAAGCCCCTAGCAATCCTTTGTGGATCATCACCTATCAATAATGTGTGGGTATTGTAGGGGTTAGTACCTATTGATCCTGAGTGGGATGGATCCTGTGTGTGTATTTAGGGGGTTATTACTTATCTATATTGGGTGGGATGGATCCTATGTAGGTCAGCGGGGATTAGTATCTATTGATCCTGTGTGGGTAAGACTCTGTATGGTCAGCAGTAGTGCCTCTGGAAAGAATAAGATGATCTAGATTTACAACTAATCATCTGTACTTTTGTACATTAGCTATACCTAGTTTTGAGATGATTCTTTTGATTTGTTCCTGGGTTTGAGATCATGCTTTGGGATTTCCTTTGTGGAATTATAATAAACCATCGGGGTCTCGGGGTCCCTACTAGATATTTTTATACTCACCCCTGCACGAGCTTCGCCCACAGCATGTTGTGTCTTTTAAAGATGATGAACATACTTGACTGTGACTTGGGGAGCTAGGACTTGGTGGTGGATGTTGGTGACAGTGGATGTGGAGATCTATGGAGATGAGTTGTACATACCCTTCTGGTAGGATACTCAGTGGATGATCTCATGAGCTATTTTCTTTATCCAGTTTTAGTTATATCTTTTCAGTTCGGTTGTATTATAGACCCTTTGCTTTTAGTACACACCTATACATATACTATTTACTCCGTGGATATATCTTGTTATGTTATTAGGCTGTGTGTTTGTAATGGTTTAATGAGATTTCCTTCCTGTTTTATGGATACTTCTTTTCGGTGCTATTCTCCAACCCCTAGCCTATAGATGGTGGACTTAGGGTAGTCATGGATCGAGCCCCAGGGTACAGGTCGTGACACAGACAACAGAAAAACATGGTGTTGTGGTAAATGTGGTCTTCCTTCAAAGGAGAGGTGAAGGGTTGAAATCACAGTAGTCACACATGAGAATGGAAATTCCCAATGTTCTAGAAAAAGGGATAGTGGGGTTAAAAGAATTGATAAGGGTGTTTGGAATGTTTTTATAGGTGGTGTTGAAGCACTGATAAAGGGTTCATCCTCATGGATGTCCAAAAAACATAATTTTCCCCCTTTATCAGTGCTAAAAAAGGGTTGTTATAGGGGGCCTCTAGCAGTTCTTTTTTTAGAACCAATAAAACCTTTAGAATTTTAACTACTCTCTAATTATCAGTGATTTAATAGCACCAATAATGGAATATTCTAGTGTTATTAATATACTCAATTATAGTAGTGAGTTCTATTAAATATCTATTTAATTGAGATTTATTTTCATCCATGTTATGGTTTCGTAAGGTGACTCTGGTGGAAGAAGAAGAAGGGGATACTGATTAAATCATTAAGATAATGAAAAATTCCCTTTTCTCATCTTATATAAATCTCAAAGACCGTATTATTTCAACAAAATTTCCATTAAAATATGTATCAAAACTAGTGAGGTGATATGGGTTGAATCATTTAATTTGTTGAAATAATTTCAAAAAAGAGTAAAATAAATATTGGACTCCTTGAAAATGAAATTGGGATTGATGAGAAGGTCATGTAGGGTGCTCAAGAAGAATTTTTTTGAACCCATGTCAAATTTAGTTGTATTAGGACTTGCATTCACCTCTGGATAGTTTATTTCTATATTTCTTTACACTTTTTATTTGTGGGTTCTACTAAAAAAATAATGAAATTAAACTGTATTAGTTTTAAATTTAATTATAAATGTGATTTACTAACCACGGAACATCGCATTATCATTCTTATTAAATAACTATTACAATTTATACACTATTTTTTCTCTCTAATCAATTGAAATTTTAATATACTACCATTAATTATTATTTTGGTTTTAACTGGAGGAATGTAATTTCAATTTCATCCTTGAATCTCCCATGGAGTGGTAATAAGACACCACTAACTACCTTCATGTCAACCCACTACTCATGATTATTAGAAATGGAGAGGAACTAAGTGGAATGTGTATGTGATCTAGTGAATAATGTATTATGACATCAAAAATCATGAAATAGTAGATCTCCTAATCTTAATACATTTTGATGAATATAGAGAGATAAAATCATAAGAGTTTAAACAATTAAAATGTTGAGTTCATTAATAAGAGGATTTGTAGAATCTTTTCAGCTCCACCCCAAATGGATTAGAATGTTGTCGTCAGAGAATTAGTTCCAAATTATAAGAAATTGGGAATGTAATTAGAATGTAATAGAAGAAGATTCTCAAAAAATTAATCAATTGATTCATAAAATGTCCCCCTCTCTAGTATATATTTACCTATTTATAGAGATTCTCAATCCTATACTTCTACCATGTTATAATCATGATAATATTTCATGATATCCAATGATATTATATATTCAATAATAATAATAAATTTATTTACAAGGATTATCTAAATTCCTCATTGGAGTTAGAACCATGTCTTTATCAATGAGAAATAGAGTGGAATTTCTAAAGTCCATCATAGATCCACTGGATGTAGGTTTCTATTTGGAGTAGGAATATGGTGTATGTTTTGGACATGGATACAAATTTTGGGCATTGGAGTGTGGTGTTGATGTATTTGTATTCAATGACATCTATCATCTTTCGTTTTATCATGATCTGTTTTAAGGAAAAATGATGGTTCTTTTGGAATGCCAAAACGATGAATGTCTTGAGATGGATGAAAAGAACTAGTCCAATTCAATTTAATTGATCATCAAGGAGGTATACTGATCAGGTGTGCTCAAAAATATATTATTGTTGAAATAGAGCACCCAAGGTTATAGTCTAGATAGAAGTTTTAATCCATATTGGGGGCTGAAATCGGTTTGGCTCACAACTATATGATGACTGCAGAGAAGGCTGGTATGACTGACTATATGTGACATGATTATTGGTTATGATAATTTGAATTGGGAATGTGGATATATATATTTTATAGTGTAGTTCAACCCACTTCATTAATTTCATAACATTGGTATATGATAACTTAAAACCGCATCAGGAGAAACACTATTCATCTAGGAATGGAATAGTTTTATTTGTAATTCATTTATCATAATAAAGTACACATTGTTTAATTTGTTTGTTCTCATCCTATCCCATGTTTTTGGATCTATGTATTCATCCAAATGAAATAATAAACCTATGAATATTTCTAATGTGTCTTCAAGCATCAGTTACTGGTTTTCCAAGAATACTCGAATTTGAGAGAGGCATTTCTTAAAGCATGTTTCATGATCACACTTCAGACCTCCAATTAGTAAAATGTGAATGATTTGATTTCCCCCTTGATTATGGACCCACAATATGTACTTGATATATAAATAGAAAATATAATTTAACCACATCCGGGTATTCTAAGCCTCAATGACTTCATATGTTTGCTTCTACGAAGAAATTTTCATTCTTTGGAAGGTTCTGTTTTCTACATCTACAATGAGTTTGGTGTTGTATTGATCTTCCACGAAATCATGTTTCTTAAAAAGATGATAATGGAATACTTATTCAATCCAATGATTCATCTTCAATTAGCATGAAATCACTATAGTTCGTCATATTTGGCTGGAACAAGGTTATTCATCTTCCTTGGGAGTGCTCTGTTTCCACCGGGTGGCATGACCCTGGATATTGGCTACATTCAATATACATTACAAGCATGGCTCTTATCCAATTTAGAAGTTTCAATCTTCTTCATAATTGGAAATAATCGATGTAATTTATCATTCCAGGATCCCCTATATGGTGCCCTGAGCAGGTTGGCCACATGCCCTCAAGCTTGCATTCTCGTGTTCCATAGGGTGTTGACTAGTAGTGAGGGTCTAATAAGTTGGTTTTATTGAGACTATACCCTCTGTTCTCAGAATAAAACACCAGTAAAACCAAATAGAAATAACCAAGTATATAAGCATATATAAATAACCAAAACAATACAATGGAATATAATACTCAAAACTAGAAAATACAATACTCGACTAAAAGGTAAAACATGCTATAATGATGCAAGTTCCAAGTGACTATAATGAAACTGAAATTAAAGACACAAAGACTCACAAAAGATTCCCCAACCATGTCTAGTTCCATCTCCCATGATCTAATCCCAAAAAAACCTATCCTAGGGACGTTTCCTTACCCTATTCTACAATAAAAAATTCTTCTCGGGTGCCTATCAGAAAGCCTAAATACGGTGTGAGTACAAATCAGTAGGCCACCACCAATTGTGTCTAAAATGAGTCCAGCCAAAAGATAGTGCATTCAGTTTTATATATCAAAATAACAATGCATAATTTAAATAGTTATCACATTGTCATTTAATATTTAATCAGAACATTAATCCAATTCAATTCATTTTTCACATTTGTATCAACATTCATTATTTTAATTAATCATTTGGTGTAGATCGTCATTCCTAGAAACCCAAATATCGTTTTGTATAGCTCTTCATTCATACAACTCCTATTATCATTTGGTGCAGGCCATCGTGCCAAGAACCCCATCATATGTATCTTGGATAACTATTGGGGAGGAACACCATGTCTAATTCCAAACTTCTAATCAGTGTAGGACTCCATTCCCATCAACACAAAATCTCATCCATTTAATAATCTTTTAAAACATAAGGATTTTACATGTTATTCATTTACTAATCCAATTATTAGTTAATCATTTCAAAGGCAATTAGTTAATTCAACAATTAACTAAGGAAAAAACCCATCAATTAAGTCATCAATTAATTTATCAATCAATAACATTCTCATCCCATAATTAATTCTTCACAATTAATTATCCATTTCAAATCTCAAAATTCAATAAATAATTCTTACAATTAATTATCTTTGATCAACATTATGACATATAACTAATTCGTCAAATTTATTATCTTTTGTTAACATCATGTCACATAATTAATTCTAAATATTAATTATATTTTCATAATCAATTAAATATTTCAATTAAAATATCAAGTCTCCATGCGATCTATTTGGGAACCCCCCCATCATTTGTTCTGTGATTTAATCAGTAAATAAATCACCAATGAAACTCATTTAAATTCCATATTCCTAATTACTCTAAATTAGGATATTCAATTATCAATGGAATCATGAAACTTTATAAACACATTCAAATATCATAAATCAGGACAACATGATCTCTATTTAGACAACCTTCCTCAGTTTATTAACATATGTTAGCGCAACCAAAATCCCCAAAATATGAGCGGCACAATGTCGTCGATCAAGCTATGGATTTAAATTCTTAAAACAAAAATTATGATTGAAGGCATCATGATATTGTATAAATAGAACTATATCCACAATAATAGAACTAGTTCTCAACTCATAGGTTTAGATATATGTAAATTGTGAAGATCCACCTTATAAAGATCATGGATAGATAGAGGAAAGAAAAGAAGAAGCATCGGGATGACATACACTTACCCAGAGGAGAGTGGATCTTCCATCTGGACTTTCTATCTCGAAGAACGGTATTTGGATTTCCTTTTAATATATCTATGAGGCTTTATAAACACATTTAATTCTTCAAGACTAATCCAAGGTCGAAATATGGGAGTCCCGGGGGGGGGGGGTCATGTGTTTTAAAAAAAGTATTTTTGGAATTAAAATCTCATTCACACAGTTTCATAGGAAGAAGAGCATAGTTAAGCATACCATGTGCTAACTGTGTGAACCTCTCAATCAATATTTTTAGGGTTTTCATATTTTGGATGTACGGTTTTTCAAACCTTGCACAAACCATGCAGACCTCTCAATCCGGTTTCACATGGTTGTCATGGTTTGGTTGCATGATTATTCAAACTTTGCGCAAACTGTGCACAACCCACTGTCCATTAGTTTTCCTTTAAAAAATTAACCTAAACGCACCCCAAGCCACTACTATAATTTAAAGTACTTAAAATATTCAAAAGGTACCTGAAAACACGCCTGAGATGACTTCATAAAAGGTCTGGACCTTACAATCTTCCGACCTTACAACAGCTCATCCTCATGCTTCACTCCCGAACGTCCCTAAGATTTTAGGCAAAAAATATTGGGCCATTGGGCCCTTAATGTCTTCTACTCATTCCCAATTTTTCTTTTGAACATTTACAGGTTTCCACAACACATGAACTAATGGCATAGGATTTCCCCATAACACTTTCTCATTGTGACTTCACACACGTATCATATTCTTCTCAAAGGACACATCTATCTTGAGGCTAACTTCTTCTATATCAATCACATGATAAGGGTTTTATTGATACCACCATAGTTTTCACACATGTAAAACATCATGCACAATACATTATTTCTGTGGAACTGCTAATCAGTACACAACGAACCTGATTCTCTCCAGCACCTCAAACGGTCCTACAAACCTGGACGCTAACTTCCCCTCCCTTCTATATCCTATGGAGACCCAATATAAGAAAAACCAGAAGGAATAACCGATCACCCTATTTAAACTAATGGGGTCATCTTTGTCTATCTATATACAACTTCCATCTACTCTGAGTTGTAGACATATGTTTCTGAATCAACTGTACATGCTCTAATGTCTATTGAATGAGACTCAGTCCCAATAGTTATGACTCACTCGCCTCTAACTAACAAAAAAGTGATCTACGAGGTATATAATAAAGTTCATAATATGGTTCCATATTTATATTTTCCTGATAACTATTAATATAGGAAAAAACCATTAAACCCATGTGATTTAATAAAGAACCACCAATGTTAAGAACCCAAAGCTCGCATCATATCATCTAACACATGTATGGTACGCTCCGACTGCCCATCTATCTATGGTTGGATGGTCATACATAATAGAAAATTTGTACAATGAACCTTCTGTAATCCCTAACATAAAAATTAAATAATTTATAAATCGCGATATGAAACTATATTCTATGGTACCCCATGAAAATGAACTATCTCATTCCGTAGAGTTCTCCCAACCGCTCTACTGTAATGGATTCCCTGATAGGATGGAAGTGTTTTAACTTTGTTAGTTGATCCACAATGACCCAACTAGAATAATACTTCATATAATTATTTGGATTTCCTACCACGAAATCCATATTCATGTTATCCAAATTTCATTCTGGATGAGGAAACAGCTGGAATAGGCCTCCAGGTCATTGATGCTCTTCTTTCACCTACTGACAAGTGAATCATCTTGTCACAAACCATGCTCTCTCTTTTTTCATGACTGGAAAAAAAACTATCATCTAAGGTCATAGTACATGTTTATCAACCCATGATTTACTGCCCACCTTGAATCATGAAATTCTTTCATGTGTCTTTCTCGCATACCCGTAGGCACAAAACCCCATTTTTCGCATAGATAATCTCATCCTCATCTATTTTCTAGTCTGAATGTGTCTCCCAACCATCAAAGCTTTTCAACAAGGCTAAACACATCGGCTCCTTTTACAACCTATCCAAGATCTATCTCAATAGTGTAGACTCCACTACTATAGAAACAATAGTCATTTTCTCCTCACTCACCTAAAATACAACATGCATTTCTGCCATCAAGGTCATCATTTTCCACTATGAACTCGACTCATATATCAACTGAGTCTATGGGTTTTTTCTCAAGGAATAATACACACTATACCAAATCCCAAGTGTATATTCTTGTTCAAAATCAAAGGATATCATATACTCTACCCATCTTTTTGGCCAAAGATTCAAGTCACACTATGAAACGAAATACTTCATGTTTTTGTGATCATTAAAAACTGTAAACTTTTTTCCAAAAATATTTTTTCGCCAACACATAAGAGTATAAACCACTACATCCAACTTGAGGTCATGCATTCCATTCAGGTGGACCTAGCTTATTGGACCCATAAAAAACTATTCTACCCCTCTAGCATTAGCATAACTCTAAGTTCAACCATTGAAGCATCACAATACACCACGTACTCCTCACCTGACTCAGGTAAGATCAAAACGTGTGTCGATGTCAATTACTTCATCAACACCAAGAAAGAAATCTCCAATTCTTCTGTCCAAACAATCATTTTCCCTTTCATTGACAAACCATTATATGTTTCTTACATTCGATAAAAGTCCTAGATAATCCGCTTATACTAACCAGTTAATCTAAAAAAGATTTGAATAAAAAAAATAATATTGGGATGCTCCGAAAAAATAACATCCAACAATTTATTTGGTTCAACATCCTCACCATATTCCAAGATGATAATCCCCCAAAAGTGTACTCTGTCAATCCAAAAATAACATTTCAATAGCTTGGCATATAGCTGGTGCTCTCTCAGTGTACCCAGGACGATGTCAAGATGTCGGGAATGATCATCCTGAGTCTTTGAGTAAAATAATACATCATCCAAAAACACCAGCATAATATAATCTTTGTATGGATTAATGATCTTTTTCATCAAGGCCAGAAACACTATTATATCATTTTTCAACCCAAATGGCATTGCGACAAACTCATAAAGGCCATACCTACTTCTTAAAGTAGCTAATAGAATATCAGAAGTCCAAACTCTCACCTGATGATACCTTGATCTCATATAAATATATGAAAACATTGTATCCCCATTCAGTAGGTCAAACATATCATCGATACATAGATGATAATATAGATTCTTTATAGTAATTTTATTCAACTTTCGTTAATCGACACAAAAGTGTAAACTCCTATCGACCTTATTTGAAAAAAAATAGTTGATCCCAAATGCAGCATACTTGGAAGGATAAAACCATTATCCTCGAACTAATCCAACTTATTTTGAGCTCTTGAAGCTCATTCAGTGATATCATGTAAGGTGGAATTGATACTGGATCATTCCCTAGCATAATATCAATAGTGAATTCTTTATCTCTCTCTTAGGTGGAAACCCTAAAAAGTCTTCAAGAAATACATTCTGAAGCATTTCTACTACTTATGGATGGTAATCTTACCTACCCCTCCTATTATTCAAAAAAATACTAGAAACAACAGACATGAGCTCTACCAGTTAATGAGTAAGTGGCCCATCTCTGCCTCCATGGATATCCCATTCTTCATGAAGGACAAATTGGTCACCCTCAAAAGATAGAAATGACACTCTCTTATGATAAAAATAAATTTTGGGATGGTATGCAACTAGCTATTCCTTACCCAAAATCAGGTCAAATACCATTATATCAAGGACCGATATTTACCAAAGGAAATGATACTCTCTGATCACTAGAAAACATCCCTTGCATTAACAAGTATCCAAAGTCTATGTTCCCAATAGTGTATCGATATTCATCACCCGACTTACAAACTCCACCTCTACACTCAAGACATTAACATGATTTATAGATATAAAGGAATGAGAGGAACTAGTATTAATCAAGGCAATATCAAAAGTATAAGAAACTAGAACAGTACCACTCATTGTCGATTGACTAGCCTCTCTCTCCATAAGTGTAGAATGCAATGCATGTAACTGTCCTTCCACTCTTCCCTTTGGTGTCGTTTGAATCACTTGATTATCACCACTCTGCTAGTATGGGTTCTCATACAGTAAAGTACCATTCCCACTTCCTCTACTACCTCTTATAGTAGATCTCAAGCTATCATACCTATATTGTTTATAATACCCCCTTCCCACACACTAAATCTGAGCAGCTGCTCCCTCAGCACCACCCTACCTCTGATTCCCGCAATAATTATCTAGATGTCCCATATATCCACAAAACTGGCACTCCACTGGTGGTTGAGGACAATCTGTATGATAATGTCCATACCTACCACACTGGGGGAAAAGTATATGAGAAAGATCTGTTGTAACTGTTCGTCCTGACTATCCACCACGCATTTCACTGTCCTGACTGAGATTCTAGTGACGGTGCTGCCTTCTCTCGGAAGGCACACTCCTTGACCGTCCATCTACATGTCTAGTACTGGAATACTCCTTCAGTTTCCCCTATGAAATGAGATCCTAATTAACCACCTCTGAAACTTTTTTATCCCAAAATATATTCACCAAGGACTTAATATCAGACTTAAGTCCTTCCTAAAACCATTTGGATGAAGATGCCTCATCTGTCACCAATGATGAAGAAAAATGATGTCCATTTTTGAAACGTTCAGCATATGCCATTATGGAAATTCTACCTTGTTCCAGATTCATAAACTTGGACGCCTTCTCTTACCTCATTGTGTCGGGATTGAAGTGTTCTAATAACTTCTCCAAAAATTCATCCCATAAAATATTATCATTCTGTCTAGATAATACATGAATGTCCAACTAGTGATTTGCTGAACCCCATAGCATATAAGCATCCAAATTGACCCTAATCTTATTCAGAGTCTCTAAATAGAAATGTATCATCTCTATTTATTCAATACAGAATTCATCTCCATTAGGTCCATCCTCTCCAGTAAAAGTATGTGGGTACTACAGTTAGAACTCCCTTATTAACATAAACATACTTTTCTAAACCTGCCCTGGGTCTCTCCCCTTGAATTGCATGAAACAAGAAATGTTCTCTCAGAATAGTTCCCCTTTATCATTAATTTTAACCAATGGTATCTCATTCTCCTTGTTTGGAAGTGAATTCTGGGCCATACCCCTCGGTATCTCCCTCATCAAGCACCGTGAAGGCATACTCCTAAAAATCCAAAATCACATCTCAGATCTCATAAAATAACTGTATAACATTTGCCTAAGAGGAAAAAATAACACAACAAGTGTCAAACAGTCATTCCCCCACATTTCCTTACAACACTGTCAAAACCGAAGACTTATCACTACCCTTAACTATCCAACTCCTAGGTCTTGGTTAACAACTGTATATACAATCACTTTAATTCATTCATACCATAATTAATAAAATTATATAATGTTAATTAATTTATAAATTAATTAATATCCCATAATCAATTAAAAAATCATAGTTCTCATTATACACCCATTTGTTCTCATTTTGATCATTGTTTCAATATCACATCATGGAAAAATAGTTCCACTTCAAAAAATTACCATAACCCATTTTCCCATGAGTACCATGAATGATCATAACAACCATGAGTTCCTAGAATGATTCATGCAGACTCAAATATCATTCCACTTTAGGTCATGATTCAAAATAAACATTTTTTAGAACAATAATCACATCTCATCACAAGTGAAACACCCAAGGTGAAATAATATGAAACTGTAACAACAAATTGCAATCAGAACAATCACACCATGAGTACTTGGATTTTCCCTCATACATGGGATTGAAAATCCCATGCACGATATCCTTACCAAACCATGACATTTCAATGTATCATATCTACCATTCTGAGAATAGTAATACAAAATAAGAAGAAAGAAAAGAAAACTTTTCCAATACCACTTTGTGACGTCCTAACCTAGGTTCCACTGAATGGTGCCCTGATCCAGTTTCCACATGCCCCCAATAATGCCTCCCCAGAAGCCATAGGGTGGAAAATAGTGGAGAGGGTTGGGTAAGTCAGTTTGGGGGAGACTATATCCTCTATACTCGGAATAAAACACCAGTGGAAGAAAATAAAAATATCCAAGTGAGGAAGTTTATATAAATAAATAGAACAATACCATGAAATATGATATTCAAAACCTAAAAATAAAATACTCAAATGGAAGGTAAATCATGCTATAATGATGCAAGTGAGCAGTGTTTAAAATTCCACTGAAAGTAAAGACACAACGACTCCAAAACAGCTCCTAAACCACATCTCGTTCACTTACCTATGCTCCAATCCAAAAGAGCAACCTATCCCAGGGACTTTTGCTTATCCGGTAAAGTTATAAAATAATTTATTGGGAGGTAATCAGGTTGCATGAATAGGGTGTCAGAAAAACTCAGTTGGCCACCACCAACGTTGCCTAAAACGAGTCTAGTCAAAAGATAGTGCATGCAGTTTTATAAAGAAAAATTACAATGCCAAATTTAAATTGTTATCACATTTTTTGTTAATATTTAATCCTCAGATTATGCTAATTTAATTCACATTTCCCATTTGAATCATAGATCATTCATTATCATTATTCATTTGGTGTATGTTTTCATGACTAGCACCATAATTATCAATTGAATCATCATTCATTTTTATCATTAATCATTTGGTGTAGGTCATCATACGTAGCACCAAAAATCTAGTTGAGTGTAGGTTTTCATGATTAGAACTCCAATACTCATTCGGTGTAGATCATCATTCCTAGAACCCCATAATCTCACAATTGGATAACTATTGGGGAGGAATGTCATGTCCATGTACCAACATCTAATTGGTCTAAGACACCATGCCAAGAACAAAAAAATATCAGACATTTAATCATTCTTTAAAACATAATAATCTTCCAAATTATTCATTTACTCATCCAATGATTAGGTAACCATATTAATGAACATTAGTTATTTCAAAAATTAACTATGCACAAAACACTTTTATTAATATATCAATTAATTAATCGATCAATATCATTCTCATTCCATAATTAATTATTCATAATTAATTATCCATTTCGAATCTCAATTTTCCATAATTAATTATTGAAAAAAAATTTATTTGATCAACATCATGACATATAACTAATTCTCCTTATTAATTATCTTTTGACAACATCATGGGAAATAATTATTTCTCACAAATAATTATATTTTCACATTAAATTAAATATCTCAATTACAATTTCAAATCATATAGAGATCTATTTGGGAAACCCCTTATCATTTGTTCCTTGATAAAATCATAAATTAAATCACCAAGGAAACTCAATTCAATTCAATATTCCTAATTACATCAAATTAGATAATTAAATTATCAATGGAATATATAAATTTGATAAAATACTGAACATATCATAAATCATGACTATTAGAGTTCAATTTAGACCACTTACCTCAGTTTATTGATAGAATATACCCGAAAAGAAATCCCAATAATTTGCGCAGCACAAAGTCATTGATAAAACTCTAAATTTAAATCCCTAACAGCAAAATTAAGATTAAATGAATCACGATGTTGTAAAATAGATTTAGATCCACAATCTTATATCTAGTCCTCAACTCATAGGTTTAGATCTATGGAAATGGTTAAGATCCACTGTGACAAAATCATGGAAAGAAAGAGGAAATAACAGAAGATGAATAGGGATGAAATCCACTTACCAGGATGAGAGGGGATCTTCAATATGGGATTTCAATTTCAATGAATGGTGTTTGGATCACCATGGAATCTCATTGAGAGGCTTTGGAATCAGCTGGACTTCGTCAAGCCCGATCAAAGGCTGATATATGGGAGTCCCAGGGGGTTTTGGTGGTTTTAAAAAAGGATTTTCGGAATTTAAATCCTTTTTGCATGGATTCCAGGGAAGAGGCGCACAGTTAAGAAAACAGTGTGCCAACCATGAGGACCTCATTGACCAATCTTCATGGTTGGAACATTTTTTCTATAGTATTTTTCAATATATGCACAAATCGTACAGACCTCTCTATCTGGTTTCACACAATTGGCATGGTGTGGTCGTATGGATCGTCAAACAATGCGCAAACCATGCACAACCCACTATCCATTATTTTTTCATAAGAAATTCACCCAAATTCACCCCAATACACTAATCTAAGTTAAAGGTACTTAAAATCCTTAAAATTTACCTGAAAGAATGCCCGAGATGACTCTAGAAAAGGCCCAGATCTTACAATAACTAGCTTCATTGGAGGCTCATTGTTCTTCAATCGATGGTGTCTTATTTGAACGCATCACAGAAAATTAAGGTTTGGTACGTCGACCTCTATATATTCATTAATGTGACTCGGTTGCAACATATGGTCGGTAATTTATCTCCCCTAGTACAGAAACTTCAATCGATGCCAGCTGGCATTTGATTAAGTAAGAATTGGAGTGATTTGACCCAGAGGATCTTCATATCAGATTAGTGATGGAGATCAGATTTCTTCAATAATGGGGGATGGTATTCCCATAGATTAGAAGAAGATACCTTGGGAAGTGGATGATGTTGGTGAGGTAATGGTAGTAGAAGAAGTAAATGAAGGTGTTAAATATTTTGTGATGGTTTAAGAATAGAGGAACACTGGTAACATGGGTGGTGGAAGAGGGAATAGAATGGGGTTGAGTAGTAATAATAATATTTCATTTTTTGTATAGTATTAGAGTGCATATAGTGGGGCATGGGGAGATGACAATAGATAGGTATGGTGGTACCAGATTCAATGAGAGGTAACAAGCATGTTGAGTGGAAGAAAAATTGATTAGTGGTAGTAGGATGGGCAAGAAAAACAGATTGGTAGTAGAACTGGGAGGTGGTAGCATATTTGGGAATAATATGTTTCCAAGATAGTAGACAAGGCACTGGTAGATCTAGTAGAATAAGACAAAACAAAAGAAAAGTTTTTCCCTTTAACGATAATAACATGGTTATGGTAGCGATTTTTTTCATCTAAAAAAATATTTCATTTAGTACATAAATGGTTCAAGATTAAATAAAAAATGAATAAAAACAAATGTTAAAAAAACTCCATTCTAAATTCAAAATTTAAATTATATTTTGAAATAAAGAATGTTTTTTTCATTTAAAAATTAAAAATTATTAAAAATTTAAAATTTAAAATTAAAATTCTTTTTTAATTATTTTCATATTTTTATATTTATATTGAATTACTATTCAATAGATCAATTAAAACAAAATAATCATTTTAAGTATATATTCTGAATTTAGAGTCCAAATATTTTTATTTCCAAATCCAAAATAATGATTGGATTAACAATTTAATTCAAAAAATTAATAAATCACCAAAAATAATGTTTTTATCCAACTAAAAATTATTTTTAGAATTCACAATCATAAAAAATTTCAATTTTTTCAATGATTGTGATTAAATGAGTGAGTATTTTTAATGAATAAAATATTTTTTTTAAACAAATTCAGTTCAAAACAGTAATACCTATAGAAATCAATCCAAAAATATCATTAGCATGTCCTCAAGGATTTGTCCTTCCAAAAATACCAATCTAATATGTTTCAAGGGATGGTTTAAAAGAGGATATCCAAGGAAGAGGAAATAGTCTTAACTGATCTATTTCATGATTCTTTTTTATTACACCTCCAAATATATTATTACTATAATAATATTATGAAATCAATATTATTATTTTACTATAATTTTATTAGTTTTATGTAACAACCACTATCTACCTTCCTACCATCCGTTGGAAAATGTAAATGATATCATGTTACATGTAGACTATCACTTTGACATATGTAAATTTTCATAATTAATAACGACTTTACATGGATGGTTGTAAAAATTAATTTAATGAATTAATTCAGTAGTTATAAAATTAATAATTTTCAAGAAATAAAAATTTTCCATTATATTAAAAATATTACTAATATATTTTCACAATAGAATTTAACGACCTAAAACGGGCATACCGATAAAAATTGAATGTAATAACATCTTACCATGGTATTTTATTTATATTATTCATCTATATCCTCATAAATCTGAAATATCAATTTAATGATTTTTTTAAATCACTAAACGTCTAAAAAAGTGATTTTTATTACTATAAAATAACATATTCTTATTTATTTGTTCATTATAACATGTTCTTGTTTGGATCTATTTTACCACCTACCATAATGATGTTATAATTCTTATTTCATTGATGATTAGGAAAAATTAACTAATTGTAATATTAGGTAATAATGATAAATTTAAGATGTTTTTATGCTTATGTAATGGTGAAATATCTATAATAATAGTGGAATTAAAAGGGAGAAATCATGGTTACATTAAACCTTCAAAAACATTCTAATTAATATTGATTCCTGGAAAATCAACTATATACTAACCAATTAAACTTATTTATTTATATAATTATATTAACAGTATACAATGACACTTCTAGAAATTATTTAACTATTGTAAATGATATGTGTACCAATACTAGTGAACTGAAGCAGTTTTGTATAGTATGAACTGAGAAACCCCAAAACAACCAATGTGAACTCTACAAATTATGTAAACAAATAAAAAAAGATAGTAAATTAAATAAATGAAATAATTATAAAGGAATAAACACGTATTTATAAATCATGTAAATAATAATAATAATTTCATTATTCTAGAGGGTATATGTTACACCCCTACAAAAGTGATACTTAAAAGGATAAAATTTTTACACAGGCCTACATGGTGAATATTTTTGGGGTACTTCCCCGATTAAAACACCATATTCAAGAATTATTCACATTGAGTAGTGATAAGGATGGGGGACTTCTTATGGTGTTTCTCAGGGTGTGTGTG
The DNA here is from genome assembly GCA_963277665.1 of Viscum album. NCBI lineage: Eukaryota > Viridiplantae > Streptophyta > Magnoliopsida > Santalales > Viscaceae > Viscum > Viscum album. The sequence continues at coordinate 1,366,476,494 of OY728162.1, read as the reverse complement.
AGTGAGGATTAACACACACAAAGAATATTTGTTGGCATGTCGGAATAATCATTAGTATGATACGTGACCCAAATGGGTAATAGCCTATGTTGTGTTAGGATGGAAACCAATGTATTATAGGATATCCATAGGGTCATATGAAATGGTTTGTGACATGAGGAAGGATGGGTCATAAAAAATGGTATCAGATCCCATATCCATCCAAATGAAAAAAAAGGCACTAACTAGGTTTGGGGTTTGGGGTCCACCCCAAGGGTGTTGTTCTTTAAAGGGGTTGAGAGTTTAAAACCCCTAGAAAAGTGATTCATGAACATAAAAAATAATAGTACAAATGTGAAAAAAGAATACAACTCTTTTTGGAGGACTTCTTAATTATAACTCCTTTGTTAAGCATGTTTTTCCTAGAGCACTGATCAGTAAGGGTGACCTCCTCGGACCCTTCCCCGGGTGTGTGTGAATGAGGAAAAAACAAACTGAATGAATTTGTTTTGACATGTGTTAAATGTAATTATTTTGACAAGTGACCCAGATGAGTAATTCCATATGGTTTGTTGACATGGAATCCAAGGTATTACAAGAGATCCATGATGTCAGAAGATCAACTTCAAATCCCAGGGAAAGACTTGTCATGACAATATAAGTAATGAAATTAAATAGGGAAGTGAATAGGCACTGGATTGGATTGAAGTTTGGGGTCCACAATGAGGGGGTTATTCTTTAAATAGGTGGAGAGTGTAAAACCCCAATAATAGTGATGCTTAAAATTCTAGGTGTTAATACCCATGTAACTAGTTGCACCTTTATTTTAAAAATACATCCTAATTTGAACTGTATAGTTCATGGCCTAATGTTGTGTTCAGAATGGGTGACCTAATGGGATATTTTATATAGTGTGTGTGAGTGAGAACAAAAAACACGGATGGAACATGTTTTCACCTATGTGGAAAGTCATTAATATGTTACATCACCAAGATGGGTAATATCTTTTAATGTTTTGAGAAGGAAACCAAGGTATTATAGGTGACCCAAGGGATAAAATGACTTTGTTAACAGTCCAAGGAAAGCAGAGTCCTAATTTTTAAGTCATACGATGTGAGTAGGGACTCAAGGTAAAAATATTTTCTTTAAATCCATAATTAAATGTTTTAATGTTTTCCTTTGAAGTCATTATCTTCCATATCCATATTAGTTATGTTGGTTCATGAATATTTATCTATATATTCTAATGATTGTTTATGGTTTTTTTCAAGTATATTTGACTTTCTTTAATATTTTTTAAATGTAATCTCTTAAAATGTTCCATACGGGACCCTTTCAACATTTATTACAAAAGTATGAAAAGTTTGTTTTTTAATGGTTACCACTTGATTGCCTTTTCTCATAACTATGTGTTTATTCATAATTATTAATATTAATTTAAATATTTACATGTGTTAAATAATAAAGATATTATTAAAAAAAATCATTGATGTTTTTATCAATTTATCAAATGAAAATGAAATTTATTATTATTTTTAAGAGGTATCATAATGTGATTTTTCTTATTCACTCAAATATGATTTTTTTGAATTTTATGATGGAAATACAAGATTCCTTATGTTCTATTGATTCTATGGAACTTGTTAATTATATATGATAACAGATGAGTTAATGATATAGACCTCTATTTCATTGGGTTCAACTTTAGCCTCTAATGATAAATTGATGGAAGTAACCAAATAAGATATTCCTATTGAATGGTTTATATGAAATGGTGATTTGAAATTGGTGATGAATATGGTACCCTATGATATGATCATATTTTTTCTATTCCTTATTTGTTATTAAATAATTTTGTTATAAAATGGTTCAAATCACATGTAGATATGATTTCCTAGTTTATTATATGGAAAAAATGTCTTCTTGGGTTTTCATGTTTTTCAATGGTCTAATGGGTTTAAATTATTCTTCTATAGATTATCGATATTTATATGCTCATCCCAAAAATTTCAAATGATATTCCAAGTTTTAAGAATGTTTAAGAACTATAAAAAAGGTCTATATTAGGGTTATAGAGACTCACCTTTAAATAAACAGACGTGTAATAAATGAAACATGAGTGTTAATTTAAGAAACTATTTTTTGTTGGAAAATCTACACTATGCTGAAATGTTAAAATTTTTATGTAAAATTATTCCTGATTATATAAAACTCTAAATATAAATTTTCATTGGAATGTGAGGAAAGGAAATAATTAATATAAAAAAAATTAATGGACGGATTTATGCATGGTTGTATAGTAATGATCTGTAAAAATCCACTAAATCACTTTTACTAGTGGGATTAGGAAATTTTAATCCAAGAAAAGGGTCACTCCCTTTAAAAATGTTTTTAAATGTTGAACTATCACCCTTAGTCCACTCCCTCTTTCCCTCACTTATATTCACTGTTCATGAAAGAATAAACATTTTATAGAAGTCATTAAAATGATATAAAAATATCCCAATTATTTTTCACAGAGTGTGTGTAGGTACTCCATGATCACAATGAAATAGAATAATATAAATTAAAACCCATTTATACTATTTTCATAAGTTTTGGAGGAGTTTTATGTAATTTGGAATGTTAATAATAGGTGAAGCGTTGCGTCATTAGGATTTATAGGTAAACCATGACCTAGAGTTATCTCCAATACACCATGATTTATTGATTACTCATGCTTTTAGTTTTTACCATGGTGAAGTATAAATTCTTATAGGAATGAAGGTCTCTAGTAGAGGATAGTTATATAAACACTTGGGATTTCATGTTGTAATTGTTTTCAGTTTGTAGTTTATCAAAAGCTTATGTAATGAACATAAATGTATATAAAGGTATGGTTGATTGAAAATAAAAAAATTGAAGGTGCATTTTTCCTTGGATGAAAATTTATTATCAAGATTAGTGAGAAACATTAAATCACATCTCTTGATATAATTTAATTGGAATATATTTCAGCTACAAAGTACCACACACAACTCTATTGGATAAAATAATAATTGGAGGATATTGGGGATGAGGTGAAGCTACCCATGATCGTATATTGTGAATACTAAATCATGATAGAGTTAACCATGAATCTGGTACAAAATATCCAAAAGAAGAATTTGTAAATTTAGTTTAATTACATTAAATATAAGTTAGAACAATGTGTTGTCAAACTAGAACATGTGGGCCCAAATCAATATGTTGTATCAGAGATAAGTTATTACTTGACAGATGTATCTTTAAGAAGGACTATAATAAAGATAATACAATGAATATAAATTGTTTGCCTTGGGTTTATTTATTTAATGTTCATATATGGATGAATTATATGATATTTCACTAACAATCTCACACCCTTGACATTTTTACAAGGCCTAGATATGGAATATAATTTAATGACACTATACGAATGTCTAGGGTTGAAACAAAAACAATTTGATGCTGATTAAAAGTATCAAAAATTAATTTTCTTGAGCCTTAAAAAAATAAATAAATATAATAGTGATAGACTACACATAAATAAAGGCTATATGGGACAAGATAGATAATTTTTTTGAAGTGGTAAACCATTTAAGGAAAGATAAACTCTTACTATTACACAATTATTTTAATGATTTTGAGATGACCCAAAATAAAAATATTAATGTATTTTTGAATTGTATCACTAATATCTAGGAATCCATTCCTTAAATCGACAATCCTAAGAATGAAAATGATATCATGAAAACATTTCATAGATTATTTCCTCCCTTGTAAAATCCGAAGGTGTTGGATCCAAAAGAATTACACCACACTCAAATGACTCTTGATAATCATCATAGTAAACTGGTGCATTTTGAAATATGTGTCAAACAAAAAAATAACATTTGGTAAATAATAGAAATAGAGTGACTTTAACTAAACAGTAAATCTTGAAATACATGAGGCTGAGTTAATTTAAAATGTTGAAGACTCTATGATAGAAACATCTTAAGAAAAAAAAAGATCATAAAGAAGTTAACCGTGAAGGAATTTTTAATTTGAAGGTCAAACTAGAATAATATATTGAATAATTATACATTTAATTTAAGAAACACTAAAATATAGGTGCTTCATAGAAGGAAAAAATATACATTTGGATAACTTTGAAGCTAATGTTGCTCAGTTAGAGAAGGTGGTGGAATAAATTGAGGTTTCTTAAAATAATTCCAATGAAGTAATTGATCTCAAGGTAAAAATCCATGATAAATCTAAAATGATGGATGATATAAATGTTGTCTTGGATGAAAAACAGGAAAATGTTTTAATCACTCAAAGAAGAAGTTATATATCAATTAATGAATCCTGTAGTAGAGGAAAAAGTGGTCAGTAAGAAGAAATTGATATAATTCATAATGTTATTTGATTAGGAGTTATTAGAAAGAAAAGAATGTGGTATGAGGTCTGTTGAGAATATTACTAGAATGTTTGGTCCCATATGAGAATTTAAAATATACAATGTCATCAACGTTACCATATAGAATACCGGAAAGTATAAAATTGGTGAAGAATACTAAACTAAATAAGAAATCCAAAAGTCAATAAGCCACTCTATATTTAAAAATTTGTATATAATAAGTGACGGAAATATCATTCCATTTTTATATTGAAAATATTTGGATTTATTGGACATAAAATGTCCTAGTGTATGGAAGTTGAAATATATTTGATATGTGAGGCTCGTTGGAGCTGGAAATAATGGATGAGAACATATTTTTCATCAAAAATTAAAAAATCGTTTTATATTTTATATTATAACCATTCTAATTTTGGTTATATATTGATAAATAGTAGATAACAAAGAATCCAAACATAACCCAATAGAACCTAATGGGAAACGGTAATTAATAAATTGTGGAACCCACTAGAAGATGATATTTTATTGGTAGTCAGTACTTGGTTAACATGAGATGGTCATGGAGTTGATCACCATATAGATTAAAGACAAGTGTTTATATTTGAAAAGACACTATAAAAATAGGTTTTAATGTGTTTGGAAGTAGTTGGATAAATCCCTAAGATCTCATACTTCTTTTTAATTCCAAAATACATTGATTCTATGGATATGAATGAAAAATGAATGAGGATTTCATGAGACACCATAGAGCTCATAAGATTTTGGTGGTTGGAGTTGAAAAAAATAGATAAGTCTTCAAATCCATATGTTTTAAGTAGATTTTGTTTGACACATTATAGTTTATATAACATTGAGATCCTTTTTAATACATTAGAGGATGTTCCATAGTCTCTTTGTACTTTTTTGAACTTTTTAGTTAATGCAATGAAATGTATCAAAGGAACATTTTATAAAGATTTTATATGACTTCATAAGTCTTCTTATTGACTTCTTAACACTTTGTTGCTGTCTTTATAATGATTTAAGTGTATTATTAATGATATGATTAAGTGCATATGACTTATCAATTTTATAAAAATTTAAAAATTACTTATGTCTTAAAAGTTTCACTCGGACTCCGTAAGGCTTATAATGTTATATGGAAACATTATAAGGTGGATAAAAAATCAGAAATAGTAGAGGAATATGATATGCTTTTAAAAAAAATATCATAAATGTTCAATAAATTGAGAATATGTTTCAATATTTTTGGAAGGTATATTTATACATTTGTTGAGATGATTTCATGAATGTTATTCAATGATTTAAACATCATAATTACTCAAAAATAATATTGCTTTATGGTTTTTATGTATTTATATGAAACAATTCCATGGAGAGGAAGACCAAACAATATAGTATCATAGAATTAATTATACAGAAATTTTGTTTCCATGATTTGATTATAGCTTATATGATAAGAAAAAAGTTATATCCGTAATGCATTATTTGGGAGTAGTTTCAAAGGTAGATTCACATCACAACAAAAGATAACACATCACAAGTTTCCACACATTCGAACCTTATCTCCAATTTGGATCCATTTATAATATTATATATTTTTCAATTATTTCAAATAAGTAAATATATCATGTTTTATAGAGATTTATACAATATTATTATAGTGATTTAAATGGTATCTAAATAAAAAATAATACCATGATAATTCTAAGGAATTAAAGGTAGAGTCGACAAGAGTAACTATTATTGACCAATTTGAATTAAAATTAAATAAAAAAAATATAGTAAGTGCATATTTTGTGGAAATACATTCCACTTTCCCTGAAATGATGAAAAAATAATAAATGAGTATAAATAAGATCAAGAATAATACATATATCATTATGTTAATTGAGAATAGTATAGGGAGGTTGTTGTATGAGTAAGGGAAAAAGATAAATATTCATTTAGCATGTCCAATGTTCCATGCATTCATAAGAATTAATATTTTAAAGTGTACTTTTGTAATCTAATGATTTGAGATCAAAACTAGTCAAAAACACCATTTTAATAGGTTTAATTCCACACCCTTTCATATAGATACTTCTTGATATTGAATTAAACTCTATGTGTGTAGGATAATACCTATAACACACCAAGAATGTAGTCATCCATTCTAGAGGTGAATCATGTAACCAAATTTATTGCATTAATTTATTTATTTTATCATCATCAATTTTGGGATAATGGTTTTGAATTAGAATTAGTGTTTTTATGGGATTGGTGAAGAGAATGAAATAACATATTAACTCCCACCCCTCTCCCCTATTTATGTTTATTACCTATTGAGTGATCCTAATGGTTGGTATTGAATCTAGGTAGAAACTCTCTTATGTCCCTCAATGTTTTTCCATAGAACATCATAACTTAATTAATAATAATAATAATTTTTTTGTTCGAAGGAGGAGGATTAAATATTTAACTATAAATAATGTTGTCCTATATTCTCTCTATAGGGCTTTATTTTCTTGATTATTCCCAATAAATATTATAAATTCCAAATTAAACTTCATAATGGTCTCTAAATTCCAAAAAACATTTAAAGTTATGTGTAGAAACCGAAAAAGATCGTAACTCTTAAAGGAAGTTTCGAATTGACAAAGTGAAATAATATTACGACTCAGAGGCCTAGTCCAGAGGGCCCGGAAGTGTTGCACAAAATTATGGATGTTTTGTGCGAAAAAATGATGGCTCCGTGAAAGGAGTCCTGGATTCGTGAAAGGACCCCGGCTCTGGCATGCAATTTTGTGCACCCGCACCTGCGTGTTTCCCTTTTGTGCGCCGCCATCCCTGGCGCACAATCTTTCGCACGCTGCCTGGATTCTGCGACACCAGGAGCCTACAAATAGAAGGAGACCCCTTTCATTTCTGGGTTGCAGAATTCCAACCGGATCTCGTGCGCTAAATAGGACTTCCGCTTGCGCAATATGACATTCAGGTATTGACACTTTTCGTGTAAACTTGCCCCGGGATCCGCCTTTGCGTAAAATCCCATTGGCTTAGATAAAATTCCAAACCCCTCAGGGTTCCTCTATTGCACCCAATCTCTCCCATTGTGCGCAAAACATTCCAACTGTGCGCAATCCCAGCGCGTAGTGCGGCCTTTGCTTAGGATTCAACCGTTGCCACTTGAGCGCAATTCCCCTCCTCCGTGCACAATCTGCCTGCCCGAATTATGTTCCATCCCGGTGTTTTTCACACAAACCTTCTCTTTACATGAAATCCCCATGACCCCTAACATTGACGCCCCTCAGGCGCCTCCCTGCGTAGACGCCCGATGTCCTCCATACCGGGCAAGCATGTCATGCACTGTTTTCCCGTACTTCTATCCAGGCTCGTATGAAGTATCCTCAAGGTCCCTTAGGCGGTGTTTCCTATTGCATTGCTTTTCCTTATGATCCTTCACATGGGCACTCTAACAGCTATTGCTTCGTCACATAGCCACGCTAACATGGACCCCTCGATGGTTCTCCCTACATCCCCCCTTCACTAGGGTCTTGCCGATTCCTTCCCTCCCACATGGGGTAGAGGGTGTCGGGCATGTAATCCCTAGGGGTGTGGAGCGAAGCCACCTCGTTCGAGCTGCAGGCCTTTAAACTTCCAAGAACCTCGTCCTCAACACATGACGCTAAACTTTGACCCGACCCCGTGCCTCGCACGCATGGTCCCCCCGGCTCGGACATTCTTTACACCGCTCATCTCCACAGGAATGGAATCTTCCTCCCATGGAATGATATCCTCCCTTTCAGAGTGGCGTTTGTCCTTGTGGAAATGGATTCCTCAGAGCGTAAGCCCCTTGCCTATCCAGCGGAAGGTAGAACCCATGCACCTCCATACATTCCCACTACCAAGGACAGTGGAGGGCGTGATAGGGAATGATGCATTTTCTTTGTTCGGTCCCAAATCCCTTTCCCACTACACATTGTTGAACTTAGGGCCTTAATACTGGAGTATGTCACAGCACTAAGGTCCGCTCAATGTGTAAGTCCCCCTCCTCTTTTCACGGACGGACCCTTCATGACGTGATTGTCTGGTCCCTGCTGCCTCTTGTTTCTCGAACTGAGCATGACTCATGTGGTATTAGAGTGAGCATCGACCATGAAACCCTCCTGTGGGCCGCCTCAGAGCGTAATCCCCATTCTGGGGAACTACTAGGACATTGATCTGTTCTTACCCTTGGTACATAATAAACCTCTACGTGGTTCAAGCCCACCACCGAGATGTTCCGACCTCTTCACCTCAGTTCACCAACTATTTTGGGCCACCTCAGAGTGTAAGCCCCAAATTCCATCGAGCATGATGTTAAACTATCTTCCCTATCCCGCATGTCATTAAAATATATTCCATCCAGCATGACGTTAAACAGTATGCCCTCGTCCCACATGAAGTTAAACTGTATGCCCTCGTCCCGCATGACGTTAAACTGTATGTCGTCCAGCACGATGTTAAACGATCTACCTCATCCCGCATGATGTTAAACAACACAACCCGATCTATGGGGACTTTGATCCATGTCAAGGCATGGTAAGTAGGAAGCCTCCATAAGGTTCAAGCCCGCCACTCATTGGTTCTAACCCCTTCATGTTGGTTCGCCAACTCTATGGTACACCTCAGAGTGTAAGCCCCCATATCCATCCATTGTGGTCCGACTCAGTGCGTAGGTCCCCATATACCCCCGTCCCATATGACGTAAAACTGTATGCTCGAACTTTGTGGACATTGATCCGTGCTATGGCATGGTACGTAGGAAGCCACCACGAGGTTCATGCCACCATCACTTCATCACCCATCCTGATTCTTACCAGGGCCGCCACATCCCGATGAGGATCATTCCACCTCATTCCACTCCATAGTATCCAAGAAGCTGTCCACATGATGGCTCCAACATCGGAGTTCCCTCCAGGGGGTCCTTTTATCTGATCCACTCTCAGTGTTCTGATAAGTCTAATCCATCCCCGCTTGATGTTAAACTCGTGGCATACCCTGTGTTAAACATGGGAAGCTGAGGAGAACCTCAGATACATGCATATGACATGCCAATTCCCCGCATTCGATGTGAGATGCCTCAGGATTCCGCGCCCTCGAGAAAAAATATAATAACGGACATAAGACAGACATTCCAATCCACCTGCGTCAAGACACACCAACGATGCCCCAGCGTGACCATTCTCCTCACCGAAGGTTTCTGCCCCGACCAGACCCCTTGGAGCGTCTTGACGGAAGTAGTGTAATTAACTGGTGTCCATCATGATATGACACCGGGAACGAGCTTCACTAATACGTCTTAAATCTTTGAGGGAGACCTGGTCTAGGTGATGAGATCCGAGAAGGAATCCACAAAAGGAAGAACCGACATCCATTCATCCCGGTTATGATCAAGCAGCATACTTCCCTACACAAGGAACAAATGCCACCCACCTTTGGAAAGCAGGAATGTGGGGCCACAAGTCACTTGTCCTGCCCTGCGTGACGGATGCGCACGCACGCCCCGGTGAAAGTGTCAGAAATAGAAAATGGTGAACCTGGCATTAAGCTCTTATCCTCAATTTGGAGACAGGTAGCGTTTGGGGTGTCGGAAGATTTTCATGTCACCAGGTCTGGGAACAAAGCACTAGGACGTGAAACCCGCCAGGGGTTGGGGTAGTCTGGATGTTGAAAACTCCATTCTGTGATGTTGTCAGCATAGATCCCTCTTACCGGCCATGGAAGGGGGAATGTAGATGTGCTATTGGTTGTTGATTCATTTTCCTATTAGTGTTAATGGTTTCATCTCCCTGCATTCAGAATTCAGACCGTTGCATCTGGAGCTCGATCTCCACCTACCCACCGGTGCAGGTGCAGGGGTAGTACGGAAGCGGCCACCCTGCACGGTCTTGCCTTTTCCACAGATGCTCCGACCACTGCGACCGACAGGTGCTCACACCCCCTTTCCCCATCAGAGAGTATCTAACCGAGGGTGACCAATGACCTTCTGCGTTGGTATGAGGTGGAAGGGGTCATCCTGACCAGTAACATGGCCCGTTTGGATCTGGAGACAGGTGCGCCTCACCACCATCGCCGCCCCCGAGGGCTGTGTAGGGAGCCGCTGTATCCCACGCCGACATTCAACCGTTTGGGGAGTTTATCCCCAAAACGCCTTGAAACCTCCCTTCCCTATGCCGATGAGGTGGGGGATGTCGGGGTCGCCCCAACCAAAGACCCGCTTCAAGGGTTCGCGTTCGGGGCCCCCGCCCGGCCACGTCGTCGCCACCGCGCGACTCCCCGGGCCAAGGAGCATGCAATATATGTGCCCCCACCACTGGCTCCTACCCATCTGACCCGACCCCAGCATCGGGCGTGAGATGATGAAGATGCCCACCCAAGGATATCAACGTCAGAAACCACTCTGGCCCGAGCCACTGCTGACTCCTATCATTAAACCCCCGCACAAGTTGATCTGGGGCAGTTACATGCCCGAAACAAATCGAGGCCCCTACTTGCCCACAAGTAGGTTGGGTCGACTCTCCTAGTCTTCGGCATAGGAAATGGCCACCGCGGACCAATTCGCGGTAGTTCCATCCAGCCTGAAGGCCTACTCTGTGCCACCATTCTGGAAAGTAAAAGGCCTCCCCGTGACAGCTACGCTCTGGATGGGGCTCTTTCTATTGCTCACTGCATTGGGTATGGGGTCACTTCGCCCAGCACAGACCGCAAGTATAGAGCAATTGCATGTCCGATCATTCACCCACATGGAGGTCCTCGCCATGTCCCTATCGACATCTGCCCCAGGGCTACTTGCACCCCGGCCGTCAATCCTCTCCACCCAAGTACAATTGTGGCTAGAGGACTCCATGACAGAAATCAGCTCTGCCCCGAAGAGCTACCCAGGGGTAGGAAGGCGGGAGATCGTCACCACAAGAGAAATGCCAAGGAAGGCTAGACAGAAATCAGACCAGTTTGTTTCTCGGACTCTGAGGAAGAGTAAGACTCGGTGATGAAGCCCTTCCCCTGGTCATATGAGTCAAGGGTAGCGATAGGTACATGGCACGTCGGCCTCATACTCCCTGAATGCGAGATCTGTATGATCCCTGCCTCCCTCCGAAGGTATATCCAGGAGGACTAGGACATGGCGTACACCCAGGGATCAAACATGCAGTTACCATTGGCCTCTTTGGAAGCACCTTACAACTCGGTCAGAGAGGGTGGAGTACTTTTCTGGGGACCGACAGAAGATTCGCGACCCGGAACACCCTTGGAAAGCACCGACACTGTGACAGGAGGCATGTTCGCCGGCCCATCCTATCGTGACGTGGCAGCCAGGACACTGCAACCCTTAGAGGGAGACTTAGGATTCAGCGGCCAATCAGCCTGCTCACCATATTCTCTGCCGGCCATCCCACCGACCTAGCGGCCCGCCTCGGCACCGAAACCACTTCGCCAGCCATTCTCGGTTTATGAGTGGGGCCAGCAAGGGCTGGATCCCGAACCTTAGTCATGGAGCTTCTAGACCATCCTCGCAGCAGGCCACTTCCCCGAGATGTTTTGGCCGGTCATAGGATCGGATTTTGATATTCCAGAATTGCTCACCTCAGGAGAGTTTGAATGTTTCTGCTGGACTCTCTGGGAAACTCACTCTCGTCTTCACCACCAACAAGTGCCTTATACTGGGATTCAAGCACACCTCGAGGATATCGGTGAGAAGATTTGTCGGGTCGACCTGGCAACGCTTATCACGGTACGGCACCCCGAGTCAGGTGGCCACCACAGGGCCCTCCAACAATAATGCGTTCAGAGTTTTCAATTACTCTATAAGGTTATCGAGGAGGCAACCCCCCATGAACGCATTCGTGGATAGGGGAAATACGATCCTTCTCTTTAGTGTGGTTCGCCGACAGCCCGACTCACCTGGAAGCTCTGAGGGTATGCCCTCGAGGGCAGCAGCGGTCAACATGGCCGATCTATCGGGAGAGGGGAACAGTCTGGAACTTCTCGACAGGGACTGACCCCCTAAGGATTGGCCACTACTGGACCCATCCAAAAGGATTACTCGCCAGCAGAGAAACCTTATAGGTCTCCCCGCACCCACTGAGGCATTAACATTGAGACAGAATATCGGCAAGGTTAAAGAGAATGTCGAGGCTATCAATCTCGATGACCCATCTACCTCAGTACAGAAGGCATAGGAAGATCCCGAGAAGGCGACGCTGCACCAACAGCTTGCTGAACAGAAGAGGCTGTTTGATGAGCTCCTGGCCGAATGCATTGCAGAGAGACGACCTGGCTACGGTGATCCTAGGTTGGGACAACAGGGTCAGGAACAACTTCCCCTAGACAAGATTCACCCTGGCAACCGTGATCATGCAGTGTCTGCCGGCAGAGGAGAGGCCAGAGCTCATGGCAAGAGTGCGTGATATGTTTGTCCAAACCTTACGGAGTAGCATGATCACCCAAGAGACCCCGCTCGGGTTCCCCCCGCTGCCCCAAGGGTTTCTCCACCAACCACCCCACGAGCTGCTGAGCTTTACTGATAGATTGAAGAGCTAGGCAATGCGCTTGTGGTTAGGGATCTCCACTAGGATAGGAACCCATGTCCAGAAAATCTGAAGGCGGCACTCATTGCCTTCTTAGAGGCTTTGGAAACTTGGAAGGTGTCAATCCCACCAGACTGTAAGGCATACCCAGTATGGGTGGATGATATGCCGGTACCTCCGGGATTTGGGAACCCCACTCTCTCCCCCTTTAACGGGACAAGGGACCCACCACAACACCTAGCCCACTTAAACTCGAGGTGTGGGACTATCTTACGAACTCCAACGCAACAGGAGGCCGACAAGCTCCGTTGATGCATTCAGACACTAGAAGGGACAACATTCGTCTGGTACAGCTAGTTCCCTGTCGGATCTGTGACAATTTGGGAGGACCTTCACAAGAAATTCCTCTACCAGTTTAGTTCCAAAACCTAGAAGACGAACATCGTGGACCTTTTCAGGTGAAAAAAAAGTCTCGAAGAAAGAGTTGCAGACATCGTCGCTCGGTGGAAGGGGCTCACATACTCCCATGACATGCCGCTATCTAAAGAGAAATTACTGACAATTTGTGTGGCGAACATCAAGGTAGAGCTGGTTTCTTCTCTGATCACTCAAAATTTTCCCTGGGGGGGGGGTTCTATAACTTCTTAGACAAGGCTCGACACCTCAACGAAACCCTAAAACAGGCCCGTCAGGCACGCCCACTGCCTCCTATAATCCTTTCAAGGTGAGCCTCCAGAGCCGAGCCTGCTACTATGGCCCAGATAGAGGCCCCCAGGCAACTAGATTCTCTCCTAGTGAGGCTAGCTCCGCAGCCCCATAGGCGTCCGCCACCAAGAGCACAGCTTCCATCCCAGCAACGACCAACTTAGAATCGGCAAGCACCTCCACGTAATGCACTGCCACCACCTAGGCGAGATAATCAGATTCCACCTCCTCGACATGCTCCTTCGGCCCCTCGCCAGGGCCTGCCTCCAAGAGCCCACTTTCCAGACAGAAGGAATTAGACCAACTTGATTGACGAGACATAGGTCCCTGGTTACATCCTTAGTGCCTTGGAGTAGAGGATTGTGCGGCTACCTGAGTGTCGGAAGTTATAAGAGGCACATCTAACTGATCACCCCGACTACTGCCCTTATCACCAGACCCTGGGGCACACTATCCAATGATGTTACGTGTTCAAGGAATGGCTCCAAGACCAGACTGATAACAAGGTAGTCAGGTTGGGCCCATCCCTGATATAAGTGGAATGTGTCTTTTTGAGATCATATGGCAGTAGTGGTGACGAGAATGAATGACAGTGGGTTTACGACCATGGGTTCCAAAACTATAGCGACTGGATGGCCCGTAAGACAGTCACTCACACCCATAACATCATTCGTGCATTCCTATATCTTCCAGATCCCTTAGAAGCTTCGGTTTCTACTTCGGTATTGTCGTCCTAGCCTGTGTCTTCCCAGAAGAGCAAGCGGTGTCGGCGCAAGAAGAAAGAACGCGCCCGACCAATTCTGTTGTCATCCCGCACTCTTGGGGACTTTATGCCCCAAGAAAACGGGATCCCTCCATGAATCCACCCAGTAGTGGATGACTCCTCAAGTGATAGTCAAGGGTACACTGCAGTTAACACCGAAGAGTTGGTATATCCCTTTTTGGATACCAACGACGAGGAACGCCCGGTGGACCTTCCCAATGTCCACAGTCGTCGCCAACGTTAGCAAAGCCATGGCTAAATGAATCGCCAGGGCATGGAAGTTGGCACCTCCATCTAGGCTGTGCACTCTGGTAAAACCGAACAGCAGGCCCAAGGCAGAGCTTAGCACACGTGGCCCCTTTATCCAGTGTCGACTGGTTCGCCTCTGCCACCGTTTGTGTTACTGGATCAGGAAGAACCACCTCAGTCATGTTGCGACCAGCTCTGCCCTACTACAAGACAACCTCAAGCTTCTTGTCCTAATCCGGCAGCCACTCTCCGGGCTTCGACTAGTGAACAGAGAGACGTGCCTAGTACCAGTCAGCCATCGGTCCTGCCGGCAGGGTCCTTCATGCCTCCAATCACAGAGAGGCCTTCTGTAAGAATAAGCTCGTGTTTGGCCCGAATGTATGATGTCCTGAAGCACCTGGACGACAATATATCGAGGAGTTCTCTCCTTGATGGTCTTATCCTGTCATCTAAAATGTGTGAGGCACTCGCCGAGGCCCTAAAGAGCCCCCTCCAGTTTGAGATGGAGGTAGCAGCTGCATAATGCTGCCCCTGTGAGGAAATTGAGAATGCCGAATGCCAGGAGGTTATCTCATTATCTGGTAAAGATGAAGACCCTCAAAAATAGGGGCACATTCTCCCACTATACATCACTATCCAGTTCAATGGTGTCGAAGTCCGCTGCAGTCTTGTTGACACAGGTTTTGGGATTAACCTAATCCCAACTCAGACACAACGGAAACTGGGTCTGACTAAGGATTATTTAACTCCCTCTGACCTTAGGATTCAGGGGTACGACAGGACCGAGCAAACTCCAGTCAACAAGATTCTCTTGATGACCCAGTTTGGTGGTCTAATTTCTTGCATCAGATTCATGGTTGTCTCATAGGAAACCACCTACAATGCGTTGATGGGAAGGCCTTGGATCCACCTTCACGTGGCGGTCCCCTTGTCGTATCGCCAATGCCTCAAATACTCCCTTAATGGTCCAGTAGGTCTGAACCAAATAGATACATTTCCTTTTGCCTCCTGTAAACCCCGTTACATGGATTCCGACTATTACAAGAGCAAGGATATGCAGATTCTGGCATCTGAGGGTGAGCCCGCCACTATCACAAGTGATCACTGTCAAGGTTTGGATGATGCCTACATCTTTCCCAATCCATCAGTTGGAGGCCAAAACCCTTGACCTGGGTCAGTGCTTTGTGGTTTCGAGTACAAGAGGAAGGCATGTTCCCAGGTCCAAGCGACGGCCGAAAATCACCTTGTACTCCTAAACTTACCAAGCTCGGGTGATCCTAGAACCTCCTACCCATGTACGGTATCAAGACGTTAGGCTCATAACAATGGAGGTGCATCATGCATGTCTCTTCCATCGGGCTGGAATAAACCGGCTCAAGTCGTAGTTCCAGTACTTCATTGATGTCATCAAGTGTGGCCCCTTGCGCTGAAGGCCAGATGGGATTGGATCGACTGCATTCATCACTATGGTCTTAGTGGTGCGTGAGTCTCCTGATATAATGACCACCGCCTCCAAATCCAACACCATCCCCCCTTCAGAGCCTGGTGGCTCAGAAACAAATCCCCCCCATGGAATATCCCTCCACACGTGGAGAAGAGGACATGTAATATGAACCCCCCCCCACCATTGAGGAGGGTGTCTCCACCACGGTCGACGAGTTGGTATAGGTGAACCACGGTAGTGGGGCAAACCCAAGAACCACATGTGTTAGCACCGCTTTGCCCCCAGAGGAGCATCAACAATATGTGGAATTTCTCAAAAAGAACAGTGATGTGTTTGTTTCGGTGTAGATGTGCGTCGGGTTTCTGTTCCGACGCTGTTCCACCAGGACGCGTTCGCGCGTGCGCCCGTCGACCCGAGGGGATGGCAGCGCAGCTTGTGGCCCCGCAGTCCTGCTTTCCAAAGGCGAGCGGCATCCGTCCCTTATTCAGGGACGTCTGCTCTTTGATCGAAACCGGGATGATGGGATGTCGGCTCCTCCTTCCGTGGACGTCTCCTCGGAACTCGTCGCCTAATCCTGGTCTCCCTCATAGATTTAAGAATGTTCGTGAATCTCGTTCCCGGCTCCATATCGTCATGGACACCGGTTAATTACACTACTTCCGCCCAGACGCTCCAAGGGGTCTGGTCGGGGTAGCAACCTGCGGTGAGGAGACCGGGTAGCTCTGGGTGTTGGGGGCGTGTCTTAACACTGCAGCTCTGCATGTCTGCCTTCTGTCCCTAATAGGGCTTCTCGAAGGCATGATGGCCTGAGGCATCCTGCGCTGGGTGCGGGGAACTGTGTTACCTGAGGTTTTCCTCATCTTCCCATGTTTAACACGGGGTATGCCGCGAGTTTAACGTCCAGCGGGGACGGCATCAGACTGATCAACACGAGGAGTGGATCAGATGACAGAACCCCTTGCGGGGAACCTCCGACGCTGGGGCCAGCACATGGGTGGCTTCCCGAGTGAAGTGGAGTGGAATTAAATGGCGTGACCCCACCGGGATGTGGCGGCCCGGGTAAGGATCAGGATGGATGATGGAGTGAAGAGCTTGGACCCCGTAGAGGCTTCCTACGTACCGCGCGTTAGCGCGGATCAAAGTCAACGTAGTTTGGATATGCAGTTTAACGTCATGCTGGACGATGGCAAGCCGACTCACAAGAAGGTCGAGGCTGCCGGGCGGAGGATTGAACCGAACCACCTCGCACAAAGGGGGATGGAACGGCCGGGTGGATCACAGTTTCACATCATGTTGGACGCTGGTGTTTGGGGATTACACTCTAAGGAGGCCCATATGCGGCAAAGCTCAGTTGGAGAGGGACTTGGGCCGAATGTGATAGACACCTCGATCCCTGTCACGCCCTCTACTGGCTTCGGCAGTGAGGAAGCACAATGGAGATACACACGTGCAGTTCCCCACAAGGGCAGATTTATAGGTGAATCGACGTGAATGTGAACCCGGGAGGGGTCCAATGATGGACGAACCGACGTGAATACGACCGGGATGACCAGTTGGTGGGCTTGAACCTCAGGGAGGCTTCCTACGTACCCTATTTAGGAGACATGGATCAAATTCCACGTAGTTCATTCTGTCAGGGCTTACGCACCGAGGCAGCCTGAGTGCGGCAAAGCTCAGTTGAAGAGGGACTTGGGCCGAAGGTGAGAGACACCTCGATCCCTGTCAGGCCCTCTACTAGATTTGGCAGTGGGGAAGCACAATGGAGATACACATGTGCAGTCCCCCACAAGAAACTAGGGGTTTGTAATACCCTACTCTCGTGGGCGAAGGCCACTCCAATAAATCGTCCCTAAAGAGGGGAAATCCCGACATCCCTGCAGAGATGAGCGGGTGGGGGCCACATCCAAACCGGGGGGGACCCTGCGTGAGAGGCACGTGATTGAGTGATGCGGACGGTTTAACGTCTTGCCGGATGAAGTACAGTTTAACGTCGTTTGTTGAGGACGAAGCGGACGGTTTAATGTCTTGCCGGACGAAGTACAGTTTAACGTCGTGTGTTGAGGACGATGGGGTTTGGGGCTTACACCTTGAGGAGGCCCATATGCTAGGCTGTTTAATGTCGTGAAGCTTGGACGAATGCAGTTTAACGTCATGTTGGACGAATTGTTGCCGCCGATGGGTCCGTGTCACTTCGCGCGAGCCTGGAGGGCCGCACCAGAAGACAACGCACGGTGCGGGCACCCGGGATGAAGATCATCGGGCGCCACACAGGCGGGTACCCTTAGAGGGCCAAAGGGGGCGACCCCGGCGGTTTGCACGCAAAAGGGGAGGTTGGCGCGCAATACCGCGGGTCGGCGCCCAATTGGGCGGGCTGGCGTGCAATTGGGCCAGCGCTTCGCCCGCGGAAGTCAAAGATTGCGTGCACCGGGCCTCTGATAGCGCGCGGGGGCAACGGCCCATTATTTAACGAATGGCCACATAGGAAGGGGGTGCGCGCAATCGGGCTGGATTGCGTGCACCCGGGGGGCAATTGCGTGCAAGAGGCTGCTTTTGCGCGCGAAGGCCTTCGGGTGAGGAATTGGTCAACGGAAAAAAGCCAAAGGGTTTGCGCGCGAAGGCGAACCCCGAGGCTTGCTTGCACGAAATAAAGGAGGTTACCTGAAGATCGGCATTGCGCGCGGAGGGGGTCGAATTGCGCGCACGAGCGACTCTTCGAATTCTGGCAACCTTCAAAACGCCGGGGGTCGCCTTGTATTTATAGGCAACCACGGGCGCGCAATTCGGTTCGCAGGCGCGCAATTCGGCTTGGGCGCGGAATAGGGGCCTGGCACATAATAGGGTCGCGCAGGGACGTCGGGCGCGGAAAATTACGTGACGACTCGCCCCATTGCGTGAATCTCGGAAGGATTGCGCGCGCAGAGCCCATATTGCGCGCGTGCCTCTGATATTTCGCGCACGGCCTTCGGGCCTTCCGAAACATGCTTCTGACTCCAAATATGACCTCGCTTTCCTCATCCGGAACTTCGTTTGAGGAGAAACGGACTTTTCTGGCGTCGACAAAAGCCCCCCCTCGGAATCTGATCGGTGAGAGGTCGCAAAGATCGGGTTCCGAGGGAGACGCCGGAATGCCGAAGTCCTGGGCGGCACGGGACTTGGGCACGCAAAAAGGGCGTCGGGCGTCAAATTCGCTGCCTCGGTCGCGAAAAGCGCTTTCCGCTCGGCGTGGACACCCGGCCTATCCTATAAATAGGGGTCTTGGGTTCCGCGTTCCGTACATAGGCCTTCCGCGTGATAATATTCCCCGATCTCGTGCGCTAAATTGCCTTTGACGGCGCGAAATTCGCCCATTCGACGCGCAAACCCTTTCGGATTTCGGCTCGTTTTTGCGCGAACAACCAGGGTTTTACGCGACAGACTTCCCTATTGCGCGCCGTCCACTAGGATTGCGCGCCAACTCCCAAATTTCTCTACCAGCCTCCTCCGATTCCGCACACCTCATCCCATAACCCACACGACCCCCGGAGCTTATGAGATGGCCGCGAATCAAGTGAATGAGGGGGATGCCGCCATTCGCAGAGCTGAGATGGCGGCGAACGAGGAGGTCCACGGAGCCACGGAGATTGTTTCCAACAATCAATCCTTGTTCGATTTGCTGACGCCGGCCCAGAAGACGTATCCACGGTCGGACAACCTGCCACTCTGGAACTACGACATCCTGGATGAGGTTCCGGTGCCAGGGTTCGAGGTTGACGCGCCACGGACCTGGGTGACTCGGGAGGACGAGCTTCCCCGCTATAACATCACCAACAACGGGAATCCTGCCAGGGAGACCAGGCACTTATATGTCTATGTCCTGAACCCGAGGACGCGAACCATTATCGGGAGTGAGCCTACTGCGGAGAACTCTCTATCCCTCTACTCGAGAACGTATCACCAGAGCGTCACCGACGACACCAAGGGCTGGCTGAAGGACTGGGACTTGCGGTCTGGGGGCAATTTCACCAGTGAGTGGGCCTGGGCGTTCTGGGTACGCCACACCTACAATCACTTCGCGGAGGAACTGCGGTACATCGGCCTGTTTGAGGCGGTGTGGACGTCACAGTTCCACTTCTACCAGCAGCCCGAGCTGAATCAGGGAGAATATCACAATCGCACCACTCTACCAGAAGCCAGGCCAGACGGCCGTCGACGAGGAGGGGTGGGACTTAGCGATCCCTGAGGTTGGACCCGAGTCGAGATGCCCGGGCATTCCTACGTACTCCATAAAGCTGGAGATCAAGCCACACGTAGTTCTGAGAGTGCAGTTTTAATGTCATGCGGGACGTAGAACCCCGATTAGGGAGATCTTAGTTTAAAGTCGTAGAGCTCGGACCATAGGGGCAGATCTTAGTTTAAGGTCTTAGAGATCGGACCATAAGAACCTCAAAGTACGCCACATCGTGGTCCTATCCCCTTGATATACGAATATGCACTGAGGGATAGTGTCAAGAGTGCCGAGATTTTGCCTGGTCAGAATGGGGGGTGGAAAACGTATTGTGAATCATGCGGCCATTCACTCAAGGATTGGGGACACCGGTGTAACGATATGGGAGTACTGCCGACCGTGGCGGAAAAGCAGCATCAATATCGCACTGACCATTGATGGAATGAGGTAAAAAACGAGCATCAACAGCTCAAGCGCAGGATTCATATCGATTTGCTGCCCAAGGCCCTTGGGGGCACCAGCCCGGATCGGTGGGAGAGCACTGAGGCATTGTATCTAGACCGCTCACGGGGGTTCCACCCAGGCCGTAGGCGATGGGTCCGAATGAAGGGGAGCATGAAGCCTGAAAGGTGGAAGGAAACTAAACAAGCTGAACCTGACCCTCCTGGCAATAGACCAGAGTACTCTTGACACCGGTGGACCACTGAAAGGGGTCAAAGGACACGCCTTGAGGGTGACCCGAAGGCGGCAGATTCCCCAGAGAAGGGGGAATCTTTAAGAGGTGGGTGGATGGACCCGAAGTTTCAATCATCCGGGCGTTCCTACGTATCCCATAAGGATGGGAATCAAGCCACACATAGTTCTTGAAGCGCGGCGCAACACAATCGGGCACAAGCGCGGGGAGGGGTGCGGGTCTGGCCCTCGCACCCAAAAGAAGCGGTATTTGATATTTCTTGTTTGTCCTTAAAGGTGGATGGTTTTTCTTTGTGCAGCGACATGCCTGTGATTAAGAAATATCTAGCGTCTCCACAATAATCAAGCCATGAAAGGCATTGATAAATGGAGTGGTTATTAACCAGTGCCCAACGTGAGTGTCCCCTGAGGAGAACATCACGATGCAGTGCTGTTTCTCGTCGGGCGGCAAAGACGATCACAGTTTACGGTCGTGTGGTAAGACAAGGCAACATAGTTTAAGGTCGTGTGGCTCGGACCATGGAGGAATCCGCTTATTGCGGTACGGCGGACACAGCGGAGGTGGGGACACATCCCAGCCCTGCGGTCACGCACAATTCCAGGAGAAGGATCCTAGGATAGGGGCCTGCATATGTCTATCAACTGAGGGGCAAAGATGCTAGCCTCCAGCTATGCTGGGCCCAGAACGCGATTGTTCGGGCGACTCCTTCATCCTCATGGGGACGAGGGTCTAGCTACAGATGGCCCTTAGGGAGGACATTAGCATATCATTGGTGCTCATATCGTGGGAGCCTCGAATGGCACCATTACCCTGGTTGGCCTTCCTAACGTGTTGAGGTGTACTGAGGGTCAATATGAAGAGAGAGTGTCGAGTTTCCACTACAACGCACTGAGGCGGAGTGTGACAAGGACTGCGCAACCAATGTTCAGAGCCTGAAAGAGTTGACATGGCGATCAAGAACGTTGCTGACCATATTTGCAACACAACATCCGATCGCGTCAGCCTAGGATGAGGCAAGAAAACGAGCATCAACCGCTCAAGCGCAGGATTCATATCGATTTGCTGCCCAGGAAGGCCCAAACAAGAGGAAGTGCGAGGCCCGACAAGTAACACAGGGCTTGTCGGGATTGAATCCTACACTATAGGTCACAGACTGGAGTACCCCAAAACATGCTAACAGATCACCGGAAAGGGTAGGAGGACTCACCTTGAGGGCTACCAAAGGACGGCAGATCCCCGTGATCAACCAAGAGACGGGGCTGGCCATGGAACACAAGCGTCCAGGCGGTCCTACGTATCCCATAAGGATGGGAATCAAGCTGTACGTAGTTCGTGAGAGGCAGTTTAACATCAAGCGGGACGAAGTGCAGTTTAACGTCATGCAGGACGAAGTGCAGTTTAACGTCGTGTGGGACAAAGCGCAGTTTAACGTCATGCGGGACGATGGAGCATGTAGTTTAACATCCTGTAGCGTGGATGAATTCAGTTTAATGTCGTGCGGGACGATGTGCAGTTTAATGTCGTGCGGGACGAATGTTGAACAGTTTAACGTCTTGTAGCTCGGACGTGGTGCAGTATAGCGTCATGCAGGATGGAGTGTAGTTTAATGTCATGCGGGACGATGGAGCATGCAGTTTAATGTCCTGCAGCGTGGACGAATGCAGTTTAACGTCGTGCAGGACGAAGTGCAGTTTAACGTCGTACGGGACGAATGCTGAACAATTTAACGTCTTGTAGCTCGGACGTGGTGCAGTTTAGCGTCATGCAGGACAGATTGTTGTTTAACGTCATGCGGGACGATGGACACTCAGGCAAAGTACTTCTTCAGGAACCCAGCGTTGGTGGGAGGAGTGACACGCTCACCATCCATAGTCGCTAGGGAGTACGCGCCATTGGGATATACCTTGTGGACGACAAAAGGTCCCTCCCACTTGGGCTCCAACTTGGGCGGCTTCCTTCCGGGGATCATTGGTGCTCTTAGGGCCAGTACTAGGTCACCCTGCAGGAAGGAGCGGAGGCGAACCTTCTTATTGAATGCTCGAGCCATTCTGCATGGATGCCTCTCCAAGTAGTGCAAAGCGCGAAGCCTATTCTCATCCAGTGCTTCCAACTCGACTAGGCGGGTTTCAGCAGCTTTTTCCGGCGCTTGATGGTCGTAGACCGCAGTGCGCAAGGACGGTAACTGGATCTCGATGGGAAGTACGGCCTCAGCTCCATACACCATGGAATAAGGGGTCATCTGGGTGGAATTGCGAGTCATCGTCCGATAAGACCAGAGGGCGTTGGGGAGCTTGTCCGCCCAACTCTTCTTGTTCTGACCAACCATATTTTGAAGAATGTTATAGAGGGTCTTGTTAAACGCCTCAATCTGTCCATTCGCCTGCGCATGATAGCGAGATGTATGGTTCGAGCGAATGTTGTACTTGGCGTACAACTTCTTCAACTCGGCTGCTCGGAAATTGGATCTGTTATCCGTGAGGATAGCGTGAGGCACTCCAAATCGATAAATGATGTTGGAGGTCACAAAGTCAGCGATAGAACAGGATTTGACCTCTCTGAGCGAAATCGCCTCTGCCCATTTGGAGAAGAAGTCCGTGGCGGTCAGAATGAACCGGCACTGGCGAGCCGTCGCCGGCAGGTAAGGTCCCACAACGTCCATCCCCCAGACTGCAAAGGGCCACGAATACCTGGTGGTATGGAGAGGCTCCGGCGGCTGATGCACAAAGTTCACATGAGCCTGGCACGCATGGAACTTCCTGGCATACTCGATGCAGTCATGGATCATAGAGGGCCAGAAGTATCCCAACCTCCGAATCTGATGGGACAGCTTCGGCCCAGTCTGGTGGGCACCACATGAACCAGCATGAACCTCTTGCATGACTCGTGTGATCTCCACTCCTTTAAGGCAACGGAGGAGAACACCATCAAATCCGTGTCTATAGAGGATCTGCTCCAGGCCGGGACTGCTCTGGAGGACAAACTGCGATGCGCGGCGTCGAACTCGCTCGTGCTCGGCCCGATCCGACGGAAGAATGCCATGTTGGAGGTACTCAACCAATGGCGTCCTCTAATCAGGGGCTGATTCGACTGCCATATCTGTGGTAATCGGAGCTCCAGGCACAGGGGAGACCGTGGTGATATTACTTACCGATGGGCCGCGATCTCCCTCCAGGATAACAGGAGTGATGAGCTTGCAGTGTGTCCCGCGGATGATCAGGTTGTCTTGTTCGGGCTCCGCGAGTGACGCAGCAAGGCTGGCCAAAGCATCTTCTCGACCGTTCTGTGACCGGGGAATATGGACAATTTCTGGCCGAGAAGGGAACTGGGACATCAGGAGGAGGGTGCACTCTAGCAATGGCACAAGTTCCGGCTTCCTGACAACATAGTCTCCATTGATCTGCTTAACGACCAGCTCAGAGTCCCCTTTCACACATAGATGGGGCACGTTGATCTCGAGAGCTAACTCGAGGCCAGTGATGAGGGCTTGGTATTCTGCCTCATTGTTGGTCTAGCCCTCTGACAACAGGAAAGAGTATGGTAGCACAGATTGCTCTGGGGTAATGAAGACGATACCCAAACCCAATTTGTTGAGCTTATGATTATCGAGTCTTCTACCGGTGGGGCTCCGGGAGGCACCGTCAAAGTGCATCTGCCAGCATGGATCGGCACGATCGATCGAGAGAACGGCCTCATCAGAAAAGCCTAGATCCAGCCGCTGATCCGCAGAGGTTGGGTGAGCAGCCAGAAAGTCCGCCAATGCTTTCCCTTTGATGGCCCTCTGAGACACATACCTGATGTCGAACTGCTGGATAATCACAGCCCACCGCGCTAGACGGCCGGTCAACATAGGCCGGCTCGGGATATATTTCAACGGGTCTACCCGAGAAACCAACTGTACCTCGTGGTGCTGCAAGTAGTGCCATAATTTCTGTACGGAAAATACGAGAGCCAGGCAGCTCTTCTCGATGGGGGAATACCAAACTTCCGCATCGAGGAGCATGCGATTGAGGTAATAGAGGCTATTCTCTGTTCCCTCGTTGTTCTTCTGGGCGAGAAGGGCACCAAGGGACCATTCCAGGGCGGTGACATAAAGGACCAGCGGCTTCCCGGATACAGGCGGCATCAGAACCGGAGATTGAAGCAAGTACTTCTTGATTTCCTCGAAAGCGGTCTGACACTCCTTATCCCATACATAGGTGGCACCTTTCTTCATAAGCCGAGAAAATGGCTTACACGTGCCGGCCAGATTCGCAATGAATCGGCGTATATAGGCTAAGTGGCCTTGGAACCCTTCCAGTTCCCGGATGTTACCTGGGGGAGGCATCTGGCTAATGCCCTAATCTTCTCTAGGTCGATCTCAATACCCTGGTATCTTACCACAAAGCCATGAAACTTCCCGGAGGTGACCCCGAAGGCACACTTAAACGGGTTCATCTTCAGGCAGCGAGACCGGAGGAAGCCGAACACTTTGTCAAGATCTTTGAGATGGTCCTGACGCTGGCGCGATTTGACCACTAAGTCGTCGACGTAGCATTCCACCAGTGTGCTGAGGATTGGCTTAAATATGCGGTGCATCGCCCGTTGATAGGTGGCACCTGCATTCTTCAGGACGAAGGGCATGACCTGGTAACAAAAGATACCTTGGGGGGCCCTGAAGGCAGTGAACTCATCATCCTCAGGGGCCATCCGGATTTGGTTGTATCCGGAGTATCCATCCATGAAGGAGAGGACTTGGAACCCTGCCGTGGCATCAATCAACAGCTCTATCACCGGAAGGGGAAAATCATCCTTCGGACAGTGGCGGTTGAGATCGCGGAAGTTGATACAGACTCTGATCTGCCCGTTCTTCATCCTGACCGGCACAATGTTGGCCAGCCATCTGGGGTACTGAACTTCCCTCACGAAGTTGTCTTTGATAAGCTTGTCAACTTCGGCCTCAACCATGGCACAGTGGAATGGGTGCATCTTCCTGGGAGGCTGCTTGAATCCGCGATGGTTCACCGGGAGACCAAGGCGGTGGACGGCTACCTGAGGATCTAGCCCCAGCATCTCGTCATAGCCCCAAGCGAACACATCACGGTGCTGTCTGAGGAAGTCCATGTAATGCTGCTGCTCCTCAGAGGGCATGGCGGCACTGACCAATGTGGGTCTTGGATCTGCCTCGGTTCCCAGGTTCACCTGTACTAACTCATCGACCGTGGCGGAGACGCCCTCCTCAAAGGCTGGGGGTGCATCTTACACGTCCTCTCCACTCGGGGAGGGATCATCCACGGGAGAGACTACGTTGGAAAATGCATTGGGGCTACCAGATCCTTCTGGGCTGCTGGTGCTGGCATGGGCGGTCGCGGTCATCTCATTAGGAGACTCATAGGCCGTCGAGACCATGGCTACGTCCAACCGATGGATCGGGAGGACGTAAGCGTTATCCAAACTTGCCCAGAGATTACTTCCAACAGTGACAGGCTCAACCCCACCTGTCAGGATCTGCTTATCCTTGCTCTTGTAATAGTCCGCGTCCAGATAGCGGGCTTCACATGAGGCAAAAGGAGAGTCATCTCCCTGAAGCACGCCTAATCGACCATTAAGGGAGTATTGAAGGCATTAGTGGTATGATGAGGGAACCGCCGCATGAAGGTGGAGCCATGGCCTGCCCATCAATGAGTTATACGCAGTGTCCTGAGAGACCACCATGAATTCGGTGTTGGCAACCAGGTCACCGAACTGGGTTTTCAAACGTAACTTGCTGACCGGAGTTTGCTCGGTGCGGTCGTACCCCTGGATCCTGAGGTCGGAGGGAATCAAGTCATCCTCAAAAAACCCAATCTCCGGAGCGTCCGAGTTGGAATCAGGTTAATCCCGGACCCCGTGTCGACAAGACAGCGCCAGACTTCATGACCATTGAACTGGCCAGTAACATACAGCGAACGAATGTGCCCCTGTATGGGAGGGTCTTCATCCTTACTAGAGAACAAGATAACCGCCTGACATTTGGCGTTCTCAATCGCTTCGACGTGAAAGGCCTCCGCAGCCACAACCACCATCTCAAACTGGAGGGGGCTCTTCAGGGCTTCAGCTAGCACCTCACGCATCTCAGGTGACAGGCGCAGCGCCTCAAAGATGGAGAGCCTTGCTGGGATGTCGGCCAAGTGCTTCAGGACATCATATTTTCTTGCCAAGCGCGAGCCCCTGGTTGCAGGAGGTTGCTCTGCGGTTGGAGGCATGACGGGCCTTGCCGGTTGGACCGGCGGCCGACTGGTGCTTGGCGCATCTCGCTATTCACTGGTTGCAGCCCGGGAAGTGGTCACCGTACTGGGGCCAGGAGGCCGGGATGGACTCGTGGCAGGATGGATCTGGTCGCGGCACGGCTGAGGCGGTTCTGCCTGGTCCAGCACCACAAACGGTGGCGGAGGCGAATCCGTCATCCCCGGATGGGGGGGCTGCGCGCGCTGAGCTCGGTTTTGAGCCTGCTGCCTAGTCTCAGTGGCGTGCATGGCCTGGTTGGAGGTACCAACTGTCGTGCCCCAGCGACTCCTGTTGTTTCGGTTCCTCCGACGGTGGCGACGACCGGGGTCACTAGGGAGGTCCACCTGGTGTTCTTCAACGTCGGGAACCGAAAAGGGATTTACTAGCTCGACGGTATTAACCGAAGCGTACCCAACACTGTCATCAGACGAATCATTCATCACCGGGCGGATCTGAGGAGGGACCCCCATCTCCGGGGCATGAAATCACCGAGAGTGCGGGATTGTGGCGGAACTGGCGGGGCGCGCTCTTCCTTCTTGCGATGCCGCCGTTTTCTCTTCTCGGAAGAGGCAGTCTGGGACGATGATGTCGAAGCAGCACCCGCAGATTCTGGGGGCTCAGGCTGATTCAAGCGCGCAAGGATGATTCCATGGGTGCGAATGATCGTCTTGCGGGCCATCCAGTTATTATACTTCTGGGATCCGCAGTCAGAGACCAGATTCCATTCGTCCTCGTCGCCACTATCGTCATCTGATCCCACGAACACACCCGCCACTTGTGCTGGAGCTGGGCCCAAACTGATTACATTGTTGTTAATCTGGTCTTGGGGCCAGTCCTTAAACACGTAGCATCGCCGGATGGTGTGCCCCAGGGCCCGATGGTAAGGGCAGTAGCGGGGGTTATCTGTGAGATGTGCCTCCTCTGGCCTCCAGCACTCAGGCAGTCTCACAATCCTCTGCTCCAGGGCGCTCCGTAAATAACCGGGGACCTGATCCTCGTGAAATGAGTAAGTCAGGTATCGCGGGGACCTGGGAGCGTGGTCTTGACGAGGGGCTGGAGGGGTCTGCCGAGGAGGTTGACCCGGATTATCTCACCTGGGTTGTGGCGGTACATTACACGGAGGGGCCGGCCGGTTCTGGGGCTGCCGCTGCTGGGCCGGGAACTGAGCCCGTGGAGGCAGATTCCTGTGAGGCTGTGGAGCTGGCCTCACCGGAAGCAGCTCCAACTGCCTGGGGGCCTCTATCTGGGCAACAGCAGCGGGCTCAGCCCTGCTGACTCAACTTGCAGGGATCATAGGAGGCAGCGGGTGTGCCTGACTGGCCTGTTGCAGGGCTTCCTCAAGAAGGGAGTGAGTCTCCCGGAGAGTTCGGCGGAAGCATTCAAACTCATCCGGGGTGAGCGATTATGGTGCATCAAAGTCCGGTCCTGCGACTGGCCAAAACTTCTCAAGGAAGTGGCCCTCTGCAAGGACGGTCCGGAAGCTCCACGACTCAAGCTCGAGACCCAGGTCTCCTTGGTCCCCTTTAGCGACTGGGAATGGACGGGGAACCGGCAGTGGTGCCGAGGCGGGCCGCCGGGCCAGCAGGCTGGCCGTCGGTGAATACGGCGAGCAGGCCGATTGGCCTCCATATCCAGGGTCGCCCTCCGAGGGTTGCGGTGCCCCAGCTACCACATCACGATAGGACGGGCTGGCGAGCGAACATCCTGCCGTAGCGTCGGTGCTCGCCGAGGGTGCACTAGATCGTGGCTCGACCGTCAGTCCCCAGAAAAGGTCTCTGGCTTCTCCGATTGAGGCAGAAGGCGCTTCCGGAGGGGCCGGTAGCAACCACAAGCTTGATCCTTGGGGGTCTACCCGGCCCTCGCTACTCCGGATATACCTTCGGAGAGAAGCGGGGATCATATCGATCTCGCTCTCGGGGAGTACGAGGCTAACGTGCCGCATTCCTACCCCTGCCCCAGACTGGAGGGATCGGGGGGAGGGCTCTGTCGCCGAATCATACTCCGCCTCTGTATCAGAGAAACGAACCGGTCGGATCTCTGTCCGGAACTCCCTAACATACCTCCCTCTACGTCGACGCCTCGCCTTCCTGCCCCTGGGTGGTTCTTCGGGGCATGGCTGACCTCTGTCCTGGCGTCCTCTGGCCACACCAGTGCTGGGGCCAAGAGGACTGGAAACCAAGGTGCGAGGAGCACTAGGACAGATATCAAAGGGGACGCGGGGAGAGATGCTTTCGGGCAGGCCTCCGGGCTGGGATCGAAAGGTGGGATCACCCATGCCTCTTGGATTGGCCACACGGAGTAGACCCTGCTGGTGAATAGTGCTACCGCGAGGTGGTCCGCGGTGGCTATTGCCTGTACCAGCAACCGGGAGAGTCAACCCAACCTGCCTTTGGGGCGGTCGAGGCCTCGATCCAGGTCGGGCATAGAAGTGCCCCTGCTCAGGATGCGCAGGGGCCTGGTGACTGGAGCCAGCAGGGTCTTGGGCCAACGCGACCGCTGTTGCTAGGGCCCCAAGGTGGGCATCCTCTTCCGCTCGTGCCCGACGTTGGCGTCGGGACAGGCGAGTCGGGATTAGCGGCGCAGGCAGGTGGAGAGCCCGTTCTTCGACTTGAGAAGCCTTGCGGCGGTGTCGACGTGGCCTGGCAGGAGCCCTTATCGCGGATCCCTGGAGCGAATCTCGGATAGGGCGGTCCCGGACATCCCCCACCTCATCCGCATAGGGGAAGGAGCTGTCAGAGCGTTCCAGTGATAAACTCCTGAAGCGGTTGGATGTCGAGGTAGGCAGCGGTGCCTCCCTGCGCGGCCCTCGGGGGTGGCGTTGGTGGCGAGGTGCAGCTTCCTCGAGGTCTAGGCGAGCCATGTCCCTGGTGGGGATGAATCCCTCTTCCTCATATCTCCGCACCAAGTTGTTGATCACCCTTCTCTGGATGACCTCCGAGGGGGAGAGAGGGCGTGGTTGTCCCGCAGTTGCGGCTGCTGGGACGGCTGTGGAACGGGCGGGACCGCGCGGAGTAGCCGCGTCGGTGATTCCCCTACCCCTGCGCCGGTGGGCGGGCAGCGATCGGGCACTGGATTGGGAGACCTGATTCCCGAAGATAGGGAGAAGAACCCATTAATACTGACAGGAAAATAAATCGACAACCGATCATTAGTGCCACGACACCTTCCGTGGGGGGAACCCAGGCCATCGACGTCGTGAGACGGAGTGCCCGATTTCCCTTCCCCAGCCCTTGGCGGGTTCCGTGCCCCGATGCTGAATTCTTGGTCGGGAAACATGCTAGTCTTCCAACACCTCTGAAAGCTATCGGTCTTCGTATTGAGGAGAAGAGCTTCACGTCGGGTTCACCATTTTCTGTTTCGGTGCGGATGTGCGTCGGGTTTCTGTTCCGACGCTGTTCCGCCAGGACGCGTTCGCGCGTGCGCCCGTCGACCCGAGGGGATGGGAGCGCGGCTTGTGGCCCCGTAGTCCCGCTTTCCAAAGGCGGGCGACATCCGTCCCATATTTAGGGATGTCTGCTCCTTGATCGAAACCGAGATGATGGGATGTCGGCTCCTCCTTCCGTGGACGTCTCCTCGGAACTTGTCGCCTAATCCGGGTCTCCCTCATAGATTTAAGAATGTTCGTGAATCTCGTTCCCGGTGCCATATCTTCATGGACACCGGTTAATTACGCTGCTTCCGCCCAGACGCTCCAAGGGGTCTTGTCGGGGCAGCAACCTGCGGTGAGGAGACCAGGTAGCTTTGGGTGTTGGGGGCGTGTCTTAACACTACGGCTCTGCATGTCTGCCTTCCATCCCTAATAGGGCTTCTCGAAGGCATGATGGCCTGAGGCATCCTGCGCTGGGTGCAGGGAACTGTGTTACCTGAGGTTTTCCTCAGCTTACCATGTTTAACACGGGGTATGCCGCGAGTTTATCATCCAGCGGGGACGGCATCAGACTGATCAACACGAGGAGTGGATCAGATGACAGAACCCCTTGCGGGGAACCTCCGACGCTGGGTCCAGCACATGGGCGGCTTCCCGAGTGAAGTGGAGTGGAATGAAACGGCGTGACCCCACCGGGATGTGGCGGCCCGGGTAAGGATCAGGATGGATGATGGAGTGAAGGGCTTGGACCCCGTAGAGGCTTCCTACGTACCGAGCGTTAGGGCGGATCAAAGTCAACATAGTTTGGATATGCAGTTTAACGTCATGATGGACGATGGAAAGCCGACTCACAAGGAGGTCGAGGCTGCCGGGCGGAGGATTGAACCGAACCACCTCACACAGAGGGGGATGGAACGGCAGGGTGGATCACAGTTTCACATCATGCTGGACGCTGGTGTTTGGGGCTTACACTCTAAGGAGGCCCACATGAGGAAAAGCTCAGTTGGAGAGGGACTTGGGCCGAAGGTGATAGACACCTCGATCCCTGTCACGCCCTCTACTGGCTTCGGCAGTGAGGAAGCACAATGGAGATACACATGTGCAGTTCCCCACAAGGGCGGATTCATAGGTGAATCGACGCGAATGTGAACCCGGGAGGGGTCCACTGATGGATGAACCGACGTGAATACGACCGGGATGACCAGGTGGTGGGCTTGAACCTAAGGGAGGCATCCTACGTACCCTGTTTAGGAGACAGGGATCAAAGTCCATGTAGTTCATTCTATCAGGGCTTACCCACCGAGGCAGCCTGAGTGCGGCAAGGCTCAGTTGAAGAGGTACTTGGGCCGAAGGTGAGAGACACCTCGATCCCTGTCATGCCCTCTGCTGGATTTGGCAGTGGGGAAGCACAATGGAGATACACATGTGCAGTCCCCCACAAGAAACTAGGGGTTTGTAATACCATACTCCCGTGGGCGAAAGCCACTCCAATAAATCATCCCTAAAGAGGGGCAATCCCGACATCCCTGCAGAGACGAGCGGGTGGGGGCCACATCCAAACCCGGGGGGACCCTGCGTGCGAGGCACGAGATCAGGTGATGCGGACGGTTTAACGTCTTGTCGGACGAAGTACAGTTTAACGTCGTGTGTTGAGGACGAAGCGGACGGTTTAACGTCTTTCCAGACGAAGTACAGTTTAACGTCGTGTGTTGAGGACGATGGGGTTTGGGGCTTACACCTTGAGGAGGCCCATATGCTAGGCAGTTTAACATCGTGCAGCTTGGACGAATGCAGTTTAACGTCATGTTGGACGAATTTTTGCCGCCGATGGGTCCGTGTCACTTCGCGCGAGCCTGGAGGGCCGCACGGGAAGACAACGGACGGTGCGGGCACCCGGGATGAAGATCATCGGGCTCCACGCAGGCGGGTACCCTCAGGGGGCCAAAGGGGGCGACCCCGGCAGTTTTCGCGCAAAAGGGGTGGTTGGCGCGCAATACCGTGGGTCGGCGCGCAATTGGGCAGGCTGGCGCGCAATTGGGCCAGCGCTTCGCGCGCAGAAGACAAAGATTGCGCGCACCGGCCCTCTGATAGCGCGCGGGGGCAACAGACCATTCTTTAACGAATGGCCACTTAGGAAGGTGGGTGCGCGCAATCGGGATAGATTGCACGCACCCGGGGGAAATTGCGTGCAAGAGGATGCTTTTGCGCGCGAAGGCCATCGGTTGAGAAATTTGTCAACGGAAAGAAGCCAAAGGGTTTGCGCGCGAAGGTGAACCCCGAGGCTTGCTTGCACGAAATAAAGGAGTTTACCTGAAGATCGGCATTGCATGCGGAGGGGGTGGAATTGCGCGCACGAGCGACTCTTCGAATTCTGGCAACCTTCAAAACGTCGGGGGTCGCCTTGTATTTATAGGCAACCTCGGGCGCGCAATTCGGTTCACGGGCGCGCAATTCGGCTCGGGCGCGGAATAGGGGCCTGGCACGCAATAGGGTCGCGCAGGGACGTCGGGCGCGGAAAATTACGCGCCGACTCGCCCCATTTCGCGAATCCCGGAAGGATTGCACGCGCAGAGCCCATATTGCGCGCGTGCCTCCGATATTTCGCGCACGGCCTTCGGGCCTTCTGAAACATGCTTCTGACTCCAAATATGACCTCACTTTCCTCATCCGGAACTTCGATTGAGGAGTAACGGACTTTTCCGGCGTCTACAGTGTTCTCTTATAGTTACGATGAGATTCCAGGACTAGATCCCCAGGTAGTTGTCCACCACCTTTGCCTTTCGGAAAACCATCGTGGGTTTTAGAAGACTCTTAAGAAGATTCACCCTTCCCACGGTGCCATGGTTGAGGCTGAATATGACAAGCTTATCAAATCAAACTTTGTCATGGAAGTTCAGTACCCCCGACGACTAGCCAACATTGTGCCAGTCAGGAAGAAGAATGGATAGATCAGGGTCTGTATCAACTTCCGTGATCTCAATTACCACTGTCTGAAGGATGATTTTCCCCTTCCAGTGACAGAATTGTTGATCGATGCCATGGCCGGGCTCCAAGCCCTCTCCTTCATGGATGGGTATTCCAGGTACAACCAGATCCGGATGGCCCTTGAGGACAAAGGGTTCAATGCCTTCAGGGCCCCCCAAGGTAATTTCTATTACCAGGTTATTCCCTTCAACCTAAAGAATGTGGGTGCCACCTATCAATGGGCCATGCATTGCATATTGAAGCCAATTCTTGGGACACTGGTGGAGTGATACATGGATGACCTAGTAGTTAAATCTCTCCAGCACCAGGACCACCTCAAGGACCTTGAGAAAGTGTTTGGTTTGCTCCGTTCCTGCCACCAGAAGATGAACCCATTGAACTATGCCTTCGGTGTCACCTCCGGGAAGTTTCTTGGCTTTGTTGTCAGATACTGAGGCATCGAGATTGACCTAGTGAAGATCAAGTCCATCATCTAGATGCCTCACCTGAGAAATATTCAGGAATTTCGAGCTCTCCAATGCTACTTAGCCTACATACACTAATTCATTGTGAATTTGGACGACATGTGTAAGCCCTTTTCCCAGATAATGAAGAAAGGCGCCACCTATGAATTGGATGAAGAGTGTCAGACCGCCTTTGAGGAAATCAAGCAGTATCCTCTCCAACCACCAGTGTTGATGCCACCCGTCTATTGCAAGCCACTAGTCCTTTACATGACCACCCTGGAACGGTCCCTCGGTGCACTTCTCGCCCAGAATAACAATAAGAGAAGATAAAACATACTCTACTACCTCAACCGCATGCTCATCGATACGGTAATTAGATATTATCCTATCAAGAAGAGCTGGCTGGTGCTCGTATTTTTCATACAGAATGTGCGGCACTACTCAAAGCACCACGAGGTACATCTGGACTCTCTGGTAGATACGTTGAGGTACATCCAGAACCGGACTATGTGGACTGGCTGACTAGCGCGGTGGGAAGTGATCCTCCAGAAATTTGACCACAGGTTCATACCTCAGAAGGCTATCAAAAGATAGGCATTGGCAGACTATTTAGCTAATCACCCAACCTCCGCAGATCAGCCACTGGATCTAGGGTTTCCGGATGAGGTAATACTCTCAGTCGATCATGTCATCCCATGCTGGTAGATGCACTTTGATGGTGCCACATGGAGCCCCACTGGTAGAAGGTTCAACAATCCTATGCTCAACAGAGTGGTCCTGGGTATCGTCTTCATCACCCCGGAGTAATCCATTCTGCCATATTCGTTTCTGTTGTCAGAGGGCTACAACACCAATGAGGCTGAATGTCATGCCTTCAACACTGGCCTCTAGCTGGCCCTAGAGATCGACATGCCCCATCTGCATGAGAAATGGGACTCCGAGCTGGTCATCAAGAAGGTCAATGGTGAGTATGTTTTCAGAAAGAAAGAAATCATGCCATTGTTGGAGTGCACCCTCCATCTAATGGCTCAGTTACCTTATCAGCCAGAGGTCGTTCATATTCCCTGGTCATAGATCAGTCGAGCAGATTCTTTGGCCAGCCAGGCCGCGTTGATGGCGGAGCCCGAACAGGACGACCTGATTATCCACGTGGCACACCGGAGAGTCAATTCTCCCGTTACACCGTAGGATGATCGTGGCCCGTGGGTGAACCATATTACCTCTTATGCCCCTATGTCAGGAGACCCAAGTAGTTTAGATATAGTGAACAAAATAGTTCTTGATTGGAGGACACCCTTGGTTGAATACCTTCAACGCTGTAATCTTCTGTCAGACCGGGATGAGCATGAGCGAATCCGACGTCGCGCGCTTCAGTTTACCCTTCAGAGCAGTCCCGGCCTTGAGCAGATTCTTTTTAGACGCATATATGATGAAATTCTCCTCCATTTCCTTCAAGGAGTCGAGATCCCTCTGGTCATGAATGATGTCCATGCTGGTTCATGTGGCTCCCATCAGGCCAGATTGATCTTTTCTCACCAGATTCGGAGGCTCGGGTACTTCTAGCCCTCCATGATCAATGATTGTATCGAGTTTTCCATGAGGATTCATGGGTTCCAAGTTCATGCTAACTATGTGCATTGGCCACTGGAGCCTCTCCACTCTACAAAGTATTCTCGGCCCTTTGCAGTATGGGGGTTGGATGTCGTAGAACCTTAACCACCGGCGACGGCTCACCAATGCCAGTTCATTCTGACCGCTACAGATTTCTTTTCCAAGTAGGTAGAGGCAATTTTGATCAAGGAAGACGAAGCCCGTTCTATAGCTGACATCATGAGTTCCAACATCATCTATTGATTTTGAGTTCTTCACACAATCCTCATGGATAATGGAACCAACTTCCGAGAAGCCGATCTGAAGAAATTGTACGCCAAGTACAACATTCACTCTAACCATACCTCTCACTATCACGCTCAGGAGACTGGATAGATCGAGGTGTTTAACAAAACCCTCTCTAACATTTTCCAAAAATGGTTGGACAGAACAAGAAAAGTTGGCTGAACAATCTCTCTAATGCCCCCTAGGATTATCGGACGACGAATCATAATTCCACCCAGGTGACCCCCGTATTCCCTAGTGTACGGAGCTGAGGCCGTCCTTCCCATCAAGATTCAGTTTCCCTCATTGCACACTGTGGTCTATGAACAGAAAGCACTGGATAGAGTTGCTGAAATCCACCTTGCTAAATTGGAAGCGTTGGATGAAAATAGGCTTCACGCTTTTCACAACCAAGAATGGAATCAGAGTACGATGGCTCAAGCTTTCAACAAAAAGGTTCACCTCCATTCTTTCCTGCAAGGTGACTGGGTACTGGCCCTCATGGCACCAATGAGTCCCGGCAGGAAACCACCCATGTTGGAGCCCAAATGGGAGGGGCCTTTCATCGTCCGTGAGGTCTATTCCAATGGTGTGTATTCCCTGGTGACTATGGATGGCGAGCATGTCACTCCTCCAACCAACGCCATGTTCCTCAAGCAGTATTTTTCCTGACCCTACGGGGTCCCCCATGACCTTAAACTGGATAACGGTCCTCCATGACCCTAAACTACACCCGGTCCTGCATGACCCTAAACTGCATTTGGTCCAGCATGACCTTAACCTACATTTGTCCCTACATCTAGAACCATTTGATCCAAGTTCTAAGACCTTAATCTAAGATCCTTGTGGTCCATAATGACCTTAAATTTCATGCTCGTCCTCACTTCAAGACGTTAAACTACAAGTTGGTAAGGCCTTCTTGACCGAGGATCTGCCTCAGGCCCCTTGGCCTTCTTAGGCCCCTTAGCCCCAGCCCTTAACCATAGTGTGCAGTGTAGTGTAGGATTATGTCCTCATTCACCATGGGTAACCCGCCGCGCCATACACATTCATAGATGGAATGCCTCTCATCATCCTACATGACCTTAAAGTGTGCTTCTATAACTACGTGGGGCTTGATTTCCATCCTTATGGGATACGTAGGACCTCCTGAATGTCTAGGTTTTAGGTCCAGCCCCATCTCTTAGGAGATCCCACGATCTCCTGGTCACCTCGGTGTCTTGGAATGTCCCTCCACATGGGGGGATATATAGGTGTGGTAGAGGGTTTTTGGAATTATGCCTCCATCTCCTGGGAATCCGCCATCATATGGCCGCTCTCCAACTGAGAACTTCAACCCTTTCTAGTGGTCTACTAATGTCTCAGAGTACTCTGGTCTAGGACCTGGAGAGTCAGATTCGACTTAGGCAAGTTTTTGTCCACTTATCAATCTTCATGATCACTTTCATTCGGGCCCTCGTTTCCTTTACACCCAGAGGGACCCCCAAGAACAGCTTGGATTCAACGCCTAAGGGATCTCCTACCGTAATGGGCCAACTCCCCTGAGGTTTTCAGACACCAAATTGATAAACAAATCCACACGGCAAACATGGTCAGCGGTTGATGATCATTTTTTTGTCCCATTTTAGGATAACACGATAGGATGTTGTATTGCGAACATGGTCAGTAGTAATCATCTGTTGTCACACTGACCCCTTCCGGCCCTGAATGTTGGTTGCATGATTCACATTATGTTCCACTGCATCTTGTCAAGGTGGGATCTCGACACTCCTTGGACTAACCCTCAGTGCACCTCCACACGTCAGGCAGACAATGCTACATGACGGCGTCTCTCGGGGCTCCCTCGATCTGAGCACTAAGATTATATTCTTGGGTTTTCTCTATGGACCATGTGCAACTTTACCCTCATCCCTAAGTGAAATGACGAGTCACCCAGACATTGCGTTTCAGGTCCAGCTCAGCTAGAAGCTAGTGTCTCCTTCCCCTGGATTGTTGAACCCTCGTAGGCTCCTTGGCCAGAGGCCCCTCTCTGCGAATCGCACGCGGTGATGGTATGAGGATATGTCATCATATACATCAGGTACTCCTTATCGCATCGTGCGTGTTCCCCCAGGTCCAAGCCATACGACCTTAAACTGTGCTTGTTGGTCCCACCACAAGACCATAAACTGTGATGATATCGTCCTGGATGCATGAAAAAAAACGGAAC
The DNA here is from genome assembly GCA_963277665.1 of Viscum album. NCBI lineage: Eukaryota > Viridiplantae > Streptophyta > Magnoliopsida > Santalales > Viscaceae > Viscum > Viscum album. The sequence goes on along the minus strand of OY728162.1, from coordinate 1,366,438,380 downwards.
TACATTGTGGTGACCTACATATAGGGGACATCACATTGGGTATCAGTCAATTACCATACCATTTTTAACCCCTGTTATAGCTTTATTATTGTGGCGATTCCAAGTGTTTCTACCCATGGTCGGTCGCTCCACAAAAGAACAACCCCTACCTTCAAGAACAAACAAGATACATCAAATACCGCTTCTTTTGGTGTAATGGCTAGACCATAACTCCTATTTAGGTCCATATTGGATGCTAATTCATCATGTCTATCCCACCATTGGGACCTTGACCACGGGGCCATGTGGCGTGGTGTGTAGGACTACGTCCTCATTCATGTCGGGTTTGCGATAGCCACACCACGAGCGCCCTGTTATGAGAATTAGCCCTCCTATTTCTTGTCCATCACGACGTTAAAATTATCCCCCAAGAACTACGTATGGATTGATTCTCATCCTTATGTGATACGTAGGAGTCCCTGGGCACTTCCCCACAGGCCCGGCCTAACTTTCGGGTTTGGTCCCTTGACCTATACACATCTCCAAGGAGCACATGGTACGAAGGACCTTGTCCCCATTCATGTCAGGTTTCGCAACCGCTTTACCATGTGTCTCCCACTTCCCTTACCCTTTGGTCCGAGCTGTAATACCTTAAACTAAGATCCTTTCCAGAACTACATGTGGCTTGATTTTCGTCCTTACGAGGTATGTAAGAATGACCAGACATTTCGTCTTGGGTCCAGCCTCAAGGATTACCAAACCCCGTCCCTCCTCACTGTCAGCCCCTTGGCCTGGCTTCTTGTGGAGTGGTGTAATTGTGAAATCTACCCCGAATAAGTTCATGATGCCCCATAGTGATGTTGGGAAGCGACAGTTCACTCGCCAGAGAGGTCCTGTCTGAAAATTCAGATGATCGATGACCAGATTAATACATCTTCCTAATGTGCCCCCACTATGGTGGAACAATTTTATGAGTGTTGGATTCTGTTCGAACAAACCACTACTCCACTTTTCATGATTTTCATTCCCCATTATTTGGATCTTCACCCACATTCATGTTTGATGGGACCCCCTAACAGTATGGATGTTTTACTTGTGGTCCGCCTTCTGTAAAAATATGGATGATAGACCTTTGATTCGCCTGTTGTAACAGTATGGATGCTCGACCTGTGGTCCGCCTGCTGTAACAATATGGATGATAGACCATTGGTCTGGCTGGTGTAATAGTATGGATGATTGACCTAACGTCATCCTTCTATCCTTGGCCAACATTCCAGACGACTGGTCAGGTTTTATGGGACCCCCTAACAGCTTGTATGCTCGACATGTGGTCCGTTTGCTATAACATTATGGATGATAGACCTTTGGTCCGCCTGTTGTAACAATATGGATGATTGACCTATGGTCCGCCTACTGTCCTGGTCCAGCATTCCGGAAGACTGATCGACGGTATTAGAGTCAGGCCCTGTGTTGCAAACATGGTCAGTAGTTATCCCTCATTTGTTGTCCCCATTTTAGGACAATGCGATAATGATGCTATGTTTCCAACACGGTTAACAGTTATCTTCCATCGTCGCGCCCCCCATAGTGTTCGGAATTTGGGTAACACGATTCACCATTTTTATCTCCCAATGTTTGGATGGATTTCAATGCATGTAGAATTTCCCTGCTCGTGTGTTAGAGCACATTGAATAGATGATACATCGATCAGTCCGACATCCCCACCCTTCTTCCGGACATCCATCTTCTCCTCAGAAGTCCATGCCTGATTTCGGATGCCTGAAGCTTGGTTGACGGCCCACAGTCGGACGAAATAATAACACGGTCATCCTTTATTTCTCACATTGGTTGCGACCCACATGAGTTTAGGGGTGAGTTTTTATTCATGTCAGGATTATGGTTGAGCATATTAAACCAATAAAACAGCTAAATAAATTGTTCCATTCCTGGGATGAAAATATTGAGTAGTGAAAGCAAATAGTTCATGAGATGGCCAAAAAGAGCCCTTAATGATCAGTGTGCTGGATTGATCTTTCCAACTTTGCTACCCTTTGGCTGGTAGCCTCCAAGACTGCTTCTCACTTCATGAAGACTCCCTCATTATCAGCAGCCGCAAAGCGTAGTTCTCCAATCCTAGCTTGGCCCTGCGCCCGCTCTGTTTGAAGTACAGTCATATGGTGACTCGCCTCCATCAGTTGTTCTTGGGAATCAGCCAGATGGGCCGTCAGTTGCTCCACGAGCTCAGAGCATGTTGTGATGAAGACCTCATTCTTTGTCACCTTCCATTCGAGGAACCTGACTTCCTGCTCCACCATCAATAATGATTGTTTTCTCACCGATATTTCCCTTCACTAGGAAACGTTGGTGTGCCGGCTGCTCTCATGTATCTTCTCAGCCATGTAATCATGGACCGTCATATGAAGGCGTTGAGCATCAGTCCCTCTGGCACACAGGAAGCGTAGCCAGATCTAGTGTGATCCCATCTGCCTCAGCCAATCCATCTGAGGATGCCTGAGAAAGTGCTGAAAACACTTTCACCCATTGTGTCGTGTCATCCGGCTCTCATCAGCCGCTTTCAAGTCTAAATCGTCAATCTCCTCGGGATCAGCGGGCCGGTACATAGGAAAGGTAGCCAGCAGGTCAGCAGCAGGATCTGCCTTGGGGATGCCTTCATGCAGAATAGGATCCATGACTCCCGAGCGACCTTCCTCTCTTGCCCCGACAGCGGCGGTGCCTTCATCAGCTTCTGGCCTTGCTCCAATGACAACACCGCTGATGTCTTCTGCCCCATGCTCACCAATTTCTTGGCCGAATCAGTTTGGGAAATATGTTCTGGAGGAGGTGGTACGTCTGTCGCTGGTCCACTCACGGACGGCCCTGGCTCAGCAGCCCGATGAGCCTCCAATGCCGAGATCACTGTACAAGGACCATCCTGATTAGCTGGGTTTTCTGACAGTAATCCTCAGTAGCAAAGCAGGGGATTTACAGGAACCCAAAGCATCATCCTCTAGTGTTCTGGCTGCTACAGGAGCTATCATGGCAGGAGACCCATCTGCGCTTGTCAGTTCGATAATAGGCGTTGGAGCCCCACCCTATCCTATCAGCGCCTCTCCTTCTTCTTCTATTTTGGATGCCTGATCAACGGCTATGTTCTCCTGAGTGAGATAGAGAAATGGGTTAGAAATTGCAGAAGAGAACAGGTAGAGGAGGATGAATAAGGATAGAGACAGACCTCGAGTATCTCGGTTATGTCGAGATCATATCTTCCAATATTTCCGCTCTCCTGGAGACTCCCTTGGTAGGTTGCCCCCTCCTACCCCTCACCTTCGGGTTCTCATTCACTTTCATCTTATCATTCGCTTTCGTATTCTTGTTTTGTCTACTCATCTCCTTCTGACTCCTCATCACTATCGCCTTCTCCCTGCGACATCATTTCTGGATCATGCTCTTGGCCGAGCATCACTTTCACCGGTAAAGTTGGCTCCGCAGGCTGAACCCTTTGGCGCATGTATGTGTCCATGGCCGTTAGATATGCATGTTGCTGATTGATGTTTATTCTTTCGGTAACACAAATGAGCCGGACCTCTGGCAGCTGGATCTCATCCAGCATTATCTTCTCCCAGATGGATTAAATGCTCATTGATTGCCACAGAGTCATCCATGCCAACCACAACGCCAGGAGGATTGCATCTTGGGACGGTTCGAGCAGGTATCTTATATGCTTCCCGGGTAGCTCTCTGTTCTCCTCATGTGACCCCCCTCTGGGAAACGAGTTCGCAGTGACACCATGCGATGTCCCCGCTGCTGTGGTCTCGGCCTGTCCAGGCCTCGCTGCCTGGCGCGACCCTGGTTCCCCTTCTAGCAGCACTTTTCCTGCTTCCCTGTTACCCATTTTCCACGTGGGTAGTCTCTAGTTGCCGAAATCCCTTGCGTAAATTCCCCTTAGGGTATGCGATGCTCCAGTGTTTGGCATATTCGGTTGATAGGCCAATGTTGACCCTAGTAGGTGGAAGGGTAATGATGTCACCAGAGCCATAGGTGGTGAACATTAACCACATCTGGAGAAGGACGCAGGGATTCTTCTCCTCCTGGATATCTGTGAATATCTTCTTCGACATTCGATGGAGGCACCCAATCTACCTGGCGAATCGGGATGACACGTAAGGCTCACAGATGCTCTTCCCGTCAATCCGAGCTACAAGCACCCCCCTCGGATGCCCTGGAAGTATTCTTGCTGCTCCAGCGAGCCTTTCCCATTGTCCGCCATCTGGAAGACTGGGCTGTGGAATGTTTTGAAGTTGAAATTGGTGTGGTTTCCTATTCGGATCCTTACTCCCTCCTCATTAAGAGTCATCGGTGCAACCCCTGTAATATTCAGGAGAGATGGCCGCAGGCCGTTGCCCGGATGATGAACGATGTTCGGAAAGGTGTATCCACTAAGATGAGCCGCCACCCAGCCGTGAATGATCCGTAAGGGGACACATACCCTCCAAGGTAAGCCCCTTCATGAGATGCATCCCAGGATGGCATACATCATAGCCAACAAGGGGACCCCAAGATTGAACCATTTGTTGGCAGCCATGGTGCCAGCCATCACCAGTGTTTCAGGAAGGATTCCCATTCGTGCGTCATGCACTGGAAGAAGCCACCCGCTCGGGAAGGTGGAAAGGGACATGACATATCAGACGTTCGGGTCATAGTCCTCAATGATGCGGTAGCCCCATGATTGGTATTGCCCCACCTCCAAGGTTCTCCAATAAGATCCATTCTTGGTCCTCTGAGCTGCGATTGGGCACTGTTTTCCTCGTCCCACCATCTTGAACGCTGGGTCCTTCTCTAGGAACTAGCAGAACCAGTCCTTGTAGTCAATTTCCTTCAAGAAGTCCTTGACACCTAGACTCTGTTTGTCTTGCTCCAACAAGTGCCACGTCAGCATGGGGGTCCTTGACCTGTCTTCCCAGGTGTTCATTGGAGGAATGAACCCGTCGTCTTGGTAGCCCTCCAGTGGGATTCCTCCAACGCATTGAAAGTCCCAGATGCTGATGCCAACTTCTCCATGGTGAAGGTGGAATGTGTTGGTGTCAGGGGACCACCTGGTGAACAGCTCAGTCCCATGTTTGGGTTGACGGTGGAAGTGGAACTGTGACATCCACACTGCCTCAAACAGTCCAAAGTGCCGCAGCTTGGCCCCGAATTGGTCGCATGTATGGAGAACCCAGTACGCCAAGGCCCAATCACTGGTGAAGTTACCTCCGGACCGCAAGTCCCAATATTGCAACCATCTCTTAGTGTCATCCATGATTCTCTAACGGAATGTGCTCGCATATATGGATGTGGAGATCTCCGCAACAGGATCACCCCCATCAGTGGTCCTAGTCCTCGGGTTCAAGACACACATATCCAAGTGTCTGGTCTCTCTAACAGGATGACCATTGTTGGTGATGTTTTAATGGGGAAGGTTTTCCTCCTGGGTCAACCATGAACACGGTGTATCCACCTCGAAGCCCGGCAGTGGAACCTCCTCTAGGATTCCGATGTTCCAGAGCGGGAGGTTGTTGGACAGTGGATACTACTTCTGGGCAAAGGTCAGTAGGTGGAACAAGGTAAGGTTGTCGGAATCAACCACCTTGGTTCCATAAGCCTCTTCATTGGCTGCCATTTCAGCTCAACGTGTGGCAACTTCCCCCTCATCGACTTGGTTCACGACCATCTAGAGTTCTGTGAGAGTTGTGCGGAATCCGGATGGGTTGCGCGGAATCGGAAAGAGTTGTGTGGAATTTGGATATGTGGCGTGAAATTACGGAGTAAGGCGTGAAATGAAAACCTTCGGTGCGAAATATCCCAATTTTGCGTGTAAATAAGGTTGAAATTCGGAAGGAATTACGCACTAACACCGCGTGTTTTCCACGCTGTCGCCGAAGAAATTTTTCATGCGAGAGCTCGGAGCCTGTTGCGCGGAAAAGCCTGAGTGCAGAACATGGGACCCAGAGCCCCTTTTTATAGGCGAGGTCGGGGTTCCGCACTACGAAGAAAGCTAATGTCGCGTCGAACCGGAGTTTTGCGCACCCCGTTGACTTTTTCACGCAATGTGCTCACAAAATCCACCACTTCGGCATTTCTTCATTTCCCTTGGAATCCAATCGTTGCGACCTCTCGCTGATCCCATTCCGAGTGGGGGCATTTGTAGACGCCGAAAAAGACCATAACTCCTAAAGGAAGTTTCGAAATGACGATGAAAATTTATATTTAGACTCAGAGGCCCAGTCCGGTGGGCCCGGAAGTGTTGCATGAAATTAAGGATGCTTTCCACTAAAAAATGATGGCCATGCGAAAGTAGTCCGAGATTCGCGAAAGGACCACAGCTCCGGTGCGCAATTTTGCACGCCCGCACCCGCGTGGTTCCATTTTGCGCGCTGCCATCCTTGTCGCGCAATCTTTCGCATTCCACCTGGATTCTGTGACTCCAGTATCCTATAAATTGAAGGATACCCCTTCAATTTCTGGGTTGCGGCATTTCAACTGGCTCTCCTGCGTGAAATATGACTTCCACGCGCACAATATGACATTCAAGTATTGACTCTTCTCAAGCAACCATGCCCTGGGATCCACCTTTTCGCACAATCCCATTGGATTAGATAATATACCAAACACCTCAGGGTTCCTCTATTGCGCGCAATCTCACACATTGCGCACAAAACGTTCAAAATGCGCGAAATACCTGCGCGTAGTGCGACCTTTACTTAGGATTCGACCGTTGCAACTGGACGCAATTCACCTCCTCTACGCACAATCCACCTGCTCCAATTACACCCCATCCTAGTGTTTTGTGCGCAAATCATCTCTTTGCCCGCAATCCTGAGGAACCCTCACCTTGACGCCCCAAGGTGCCTCCCTTCGTAGACGCCCGATGTCCTCCATACCGGGCATACATGTCATGCGCTGTTTTACCGTACGACCTTCCAGGCTCGTACGAAGTAACCTCAAGGTCCCTTGGGTTGTGTTTCCTATTTCATTTGTTTTCCTTATGCTCCTTCACATAGGCATGCTCATGGAAATTTCTTCATCGCATATCCACGCTAACGTGGACCCCTCGATGGTTTGCCCTGCGGCCCCCTTCACTACGCCCTTGCCGATGCCTTTCCTCCCAGAAGGGGTAGAGGGTGTCAGGAATGTAATCCCTTTGGGTGTGGAGTGATCCCACCTTGTCTGAGCTGTAGGACGTTAATCTTCCAAGCACCTAGTCCTCAACACATGACGTTAATCTGTGATCTGACCCTATTACTTGAACGCAGGGTCCCCCCAGCTCGGACATTCATTATACCGCTCGTCTCCATGGGAATGGAATCTTCCTCACATGGAATGATATCCTCCCTCTCGGAGTGGAGTTTGTCCACGGGGGAAGGGCTGCCTTAGAGCGTAAGCCCCTATCCTCTCTTGCAGAAGGTATCACCCATACACCTCCGTACATCCCCACTGCCAAGGCCAGAGGAGGGCGTGATCGGGAACACATCATTTTATTTGTTTGGTCCCAAATCCCTCTCCCACTGCACATTTTTGGACTTCGGGCCTCCATCCAGGAGTACGTCTAGGCACAAAGGGCCGCTCAATGCATAATACCCTCTACGATTCTCACAGACACACCCTTAGCGACGTGATCATCTGGTCCCTACTGCCTCTTGTTTCTCTCAACGAGCATGACTCACGTGGGCTTATAGTGAGCATCGACCATGGCACCCTCGTATGGGCTGCCTCATAGCGTAAGCCCCGTTCCGGTGAACTACGTGGACTTCGATCCTTACTTAGACATGGTACGTAGGAAGCCTCCATGAGATTCAATCCCACCACCATGTTGTTTTAACATCTTCACGTTGGTTCACCAACTCCTTTTTTCCGCCTCAGAGTGTAAGCCCCAAATGGCGTCATGCACAATGTTAAACTGTCTGCCCCGTCCTGCATGATGTTAAACTATATGTCATCTAGCACGGCATTAAACTGTATGCCCTCATCGCGCATAACGTTAAATTGGATGCCCTCGTCCCGCTTGATGTTAAACTGTACATCGTCCAGCACGATGTTAAACTGTATGTCATCCAGCATGATGTTAAACTGTCTGCATTGTCCCACATGACTTTAAGCAGCACCACCCGAACTACGGAGAATTTGATGAATGTCAAGGCATGGTATGTAGGAAGCCTCCATTAGTTTCAATCCCACCACTCAGTCGTTCCGACCCCTTCACGCCGGTTCTCTAACTCTATGGGCCGCCTCGGATCGTAAGCCCCCATACACATCCATTGTGGGCTGCCTCAGAGCGTAAGCCCCAAAATGCGCCCATCCTGCAAGATGTTAAACTGTATGCTCAAACTATGTGGACTTTGATATGTGCTATGGAATGGTACGTAGGAAGCCTCCACGAGGTTCAAGCCACCTTCACTACATCACCCATCCTGATTCTTACCCAGGCCACCACATCCCAGTGGGGACCATGCCACCTCATTCCACTCCACAGTATCCGGGAAGACGCCAATGTGCTGGGCCCAACATCGGAGTTCCCTTCAGGGGGTCCTTTTATCTGATCCACTCTCAGTTATCTGGTCAGTCCGATCCATCCCCGCTGGATGTTAAACTCGTGGCATACCCCGTGATAAACATGAGAAGCTGAGGAAAAGCTTAGATACATGCCTATGGCATGCCAATTCCCCACGTTCTATGTGGGATGCCTCAATATTCCACGTGCTCAAGAAGCCATATAATAAGGGAGAGAAGACAGACATGCCAATCCCCCATCGTCAAGACACGCCAACGACACCCCAGCCTGTGCATTCTCCTCACCAATGGTTGCTGCCCCGACCATACAACTTGGAGCATCTTGACGTAAGAAGCATAATTAACTGGTGTCCATGAAGATATGGCACCAGTAACGAGCTTCACGAATACGTCTTAAATCTTTGAGGGAGACCCTGACTAGGTGATGATCTCTGAGGAGGAATCCACGGAAGCAAAAACTGATACCCCATCATCCAGATTTCGATCAAGGGGTAGGCGTCCCTGCACAAGGTACAGATTTCACCCACCTTTGGAGAGCGTGAATGCAGGGTCCCAAGCCGTGAGTCCTCCCCTGCGTGAAGGATTCGTGCGCATGCCCTGGCGAAAGCGTCAGAAACACTATGGAAATACTAGAGATATGTTTTTTTTCACTTTATCAGAAAATTATATGACATTTTTTATGGGCTATATAACTAAAAATGTTATTTATAAGAAGCTTCATATACTATATGAAATAAATAAAAAAGGTAAAAAATATAATTTATAGATTAGCTATTATTAATTTGAATAAATCATAATTCATGAATAATAAATAGTAAATGAATATTTCAATAGAGTTAATATGGTTTTTAGAACCATTAGTGGATTTTTTTCATAATATAAAATACTCAATAGCTATCAAGATGGTCATGAGGATTGTTCATGACAAATTTTATGGCAATATTTTAGAACTTTATGAAAGGGAACTCAATGCATTTATTATTTATGATAATTAATGTATAATAATCAACTATAAAATAATAATATATCCCACTATAAAAGGGAAATTTTAATAGGGAGGATGAAATTATATTAAAAACCATAACGGATTTGAATATTAAGGAGGAGTGTGGTTGTTATGATGGAGAATAAATTATGGGTGATTTTTTATGAAATTGATTCATTAATGGTAATAAGGTTAACTCTTGGGAGAGGAATGTATAAAGTTAACATCCCTTTTAAATTCATTAATTAAATAAAATTAAAGCCTTTTTCTTAGAATTAAAGATTGAAAATTAGTGGAGAATGAGAATATTATGAAGCTACCAATAAGGTATCCAAAAAGAAATATTAATTCCCTAAAAGTTAGTAAAAGGGAATATAGACAATTTAACCCAATTTCCTTATACAATTATTTAATTCAATTGGAAAATTCATGTTAGTAATAAATGAAATATATTGTGATATGAATAACACTAAAGAGATTCATAAAAATTTCTCATAAAATTAGTGGTTGGATATGTTGAACCAAATGAAGATGACCCAATAATTTATAGTGAGTATACTATACATGAAAGATATATAACAAAATAATACCATTTATGAATATATATACAAAAAATTTCATGAATGAAATAATAATACTCAGAAATGATAATTATTGATAAAAAATTAATTTATATAAAAAATATCATGTATATGATGATAAATATAATCTAGTAAAATAAAACGAAAGATTTAATCTTTATGTTTTTTATCAATAAAAATTCCTTGATGAGTGTGCTTCCACAATTATCCTTTAGGATGATTTTGTTTATAGGACGAAGATGAAAATAACTGAAGTTGTTATAAAAAAAGGTAAATCAAATGTCATTGGGATAAAACTATTTATGAAAATGGTGAGTGTTCTAACCAATAGGTTTTTAGAACTATTGTTTTTCATTAAACAAAACATGTTAAATAAAACAATATTTACCATCCATCAAAAAATTAAAATAATGATTTTGGAAGAATCTAGTGGAATAAAAAAATTTATATATACTAGAAAACTAGAGTAAGTGTCAAAATATCTTCAAATATCGAAGGGAAAATGGATTAGGAAACTAGAAAAAATCAATATAAAGGACCTAAGAGATAGTCACATAATACGATTTTATGAGATAAAAAAACAGATGAACTGGAAAAGAGTTAGAAAATAGTCAATTAGTAACAATGTTTAATTTCAAGGAGGATTCAGGGATACCACTGGAATTATGGTATGATTAACCACAAGTCCTATAATCTATAGTATAACATATCATTATTGGGTCTTATATGAGCGATTAAATCAAGGGAGAGGAAAAAATATTAGTGGTTGAAATATTATCATTGGCACCAAAAACTCAATATGAAATATGAATTAAGGAACAAATTTGAGAAGTTAATTGGATCCTGTAGAATATTTGATCAATAATTAAATACATTAAATGAGTGTCTAACATTTATTATGTTCCTAACCACATTATTTCAAATTTCTTGAGGTGCTTAAAAATAAGGTAATTTTAAATATAATGCTATTGTTGTTAAGGGATCATTTAAGGCTAGAAAGTTTGAGAATACATGGATTATAGAAAATTGTAGTATTATCACACTATTGGTGATCTAATATTTTTTAAAAATATTTAAAATAAATAAGGAGGAGGTCTCACATTCAGTGATGATATCATAAATAATGTTAAAGGTGTTTGACTAGTTAATATTGGGGGAAATTTGATTAGTCCACGAAATGCCTTGTTTGTTTTATTGGATGTGCACTCAAATTTAGGTTAATCATATTTTATGACTAACTTGGTTTATAGGATATGATATATATGTGGTTTTTCCTAAAAAATGACATAATATTAAATTAATCATGGAATATGTTTTTTCTTATATCGTATAGTTTGATAGACTTGCAATCGCAAACATATGATGCGTCAACTTACCAATATTCTCATCTAGTTTCCTTTTTTTATAATCCATTATGAATCGATTATTATGGATTTTGATATGATAAAATTATTTAAAAATATAAATTTTATTTATGTATGAAACATACAAACTTCTTAGATAGTGGTGAGTACGGGTCGAACCTTATAGAATATGAAAAATGTGTGGAGATCAAGAAAAAAGAACTGAAAATAAGAAAACATGTACAAAACAAGAATAAAGAAATTAAACCACATTTAATATTTAATATTCATCCCTGAGGGTACTATCCTAGTTATTAAACCGTTTATGGGTCTCATGGAGGTCTCACAATTAGGTCTCCAAAAGTATATTGTAGGAACCTATATATTTTATTTTAAATTTGTAATACCCCCTCAATAACAATTTTAATATATTTTTCAATAAAAAATTAGAGTGCAATGATGAGTTTGGTAAAATGAATGTTTCAAGATGGGTAATATAAATACACAAATAGTAAGTAATAAATTAATATGTAAAGGTAATTCTAATTATTTTTTCTAAAATGATTTGGTTTATTTATGGAAATATAAATTAGTCAACAATAATAAAATTGAAGTCAATATCTTTTGTTAAGAAGGTTGAATCAAATTAGGTTGGATTTTTATGTCCATATCATATATAATTTATTCAATTAAAAGGGAAGAAATATTAGTTCATAAAAAATAGTTCGTCAAATGCTTTTATTGTACTACGGATCAATGAAAAGCAATTTTGAGAAAAATGACTAGAGAAAAGTAAAGTAAATTAATTGAATAAATTTTATTTTTGATGATATGTTTTATCTAGATTATATTATCAATATAAGGAAACATAGTAGATTGAAATAAAATGAAACAAGGATGAATGGAAGAGAAAGAATATAAAGAATACTCCCTCGATCTCCTACTGTAATTTGATATTGTCCTCATACAACATCATATTTTCTAGATCTTATCATCTGAATGAACTCATAAATACCCTTTTATAATTTTTTTCTAGAATAAATGTATAATTTTATCTCTCTGTATCAAATATTTTCCTTTCATTCATTTTATCTAGGTGGTAGCAGCATGCTGACTGTCAACTATATCTATTGTGACACCCATGTGATAGTTATGTTCTCTTGTAAAAAATTACTAACTCCCATTAATATTGATCAACAATAATTTGAAAAATATTCATGAATGCATTAAGTTCCTATCAATCAACATGAACTACTTGGATTAAATATTAACTATACAAAATCTACAAAAAAACAATAACTCTATTGAAATCCAATAACATCTTACTTGACACAAACCAAATTCTTAAAGACATTCTCAAACCACTATCTCCATTGATTGTTTAGAAAATCTTATTAATCATAAATCCCTGATCTTTAAGAACTTGTAAAGGCTCATGTGACACATGTACCTTGACTGATCAGTGATAATGAACATGGCCGAAGATAAACTCTTATAGGACCATTGATCATGATCTTTCAACTACAGATAATTGTCCTCAATAATTCACTGAATAGTAGATGAATTAGTAATGAAAATCAGATTCATTGATTCATTTCTAAGAACAAAATCCTTGAATTTTTCAATCACACTGAAACCATAGTGATCTATTATAAAGATTCCCCATTCATACTCATCATGTTCCATAGAAGTATTCTAGTAATCAAATTTTCACACAACCCTAAAATTTGAATCAACATTAATTCTTCAACCATAAATGAGATTATAGGTCTATGTGGTTACACAAATCAGCTATACAAGGATCATTTAATCCAACAAGACACACAAAGTTGACATTCATCATTAGGTTAAGTTCCCCCAGGATCAAATGATATCCACTCTTCAATCAGTCATATTCAAGCTCCCATCATTATTTTAATAGTTTCCAAGCTTATTTATGAATATATAATTGGACTAATGATTTATTTTGGTCATACTCTAGTAATACTTGTTGAAAATTTGAGGTTTATTTATATGCATGCTCAAATTTCAATGAATATTCAAAATCATATAGATCACCTATAGATTCTATGATCATGATATATTTTACATCTATAAATAAATAAACCATAACACTAAGCGCCATTTTTCTTGGATCAAAGATTAACAATATTATTCTCTTTCTGAAGTGAGGGAGTGTCGTTTTTTCTGTCCTTTTTGAAGTCTGAATTTTTCTTCAACTTAGCTTGGGAGGAATCAATTTCTATAAATTTAGAAAATTATTTATTAAATTTTTAAAAATATTATCTGTAAATATCCGGGTTCATCTTTCCTTTAGGTGGTCGGAGAGTATGAACAAAACTCTATACAGAAATTTCCAACATCGCTACCACTCAAAATTTCACTTATGTGGTAAAGATAATTATTTTATTTTTCACATCCATTCATCTAGTTACATGATTTATTTTAATTACGTATAAGATATCATTACATATATTTTTTTCTTATATGTTTATCTCTATCTATTTTCATATCCATGTATATATTCATTCCCCTCATTGGATTTTTCGTAACATTGCTTGACCTCTGAATAATTATTTTACATAGGAAATTTCTTATAGAGTATGCTTATAATGAAAGTATCTTACATTTTAGTGATAGTATATTCTGTTACATGACATTATTGGGAACCTCAAATCAGTTATTAATGCTAGTAATTTTTATCCTTATGTGTCTATAATGAAAAATTCTCTTATATAGAATGAAATCTCAAAACAACTGTAAGGGTTTCGCTGGAAATGATACTTTTGAAAAACGATTACATGGATGTGTGGCTCAGAATTCCCTATCGTGAGTGATTCTAAGACTCATATGTGGCTACCTAGTACAAACACATATATGATCATCCTTCTATGTGATAAATAATTAGGCAGTTTTACAGCGCGAAAATTCATTTATTTATCCACCCCCTTGATAGAACGTTTCTCTATGGGTGCCTTAAATCTTGAAAATAAACCATAAATGAAATCTAAAATATAAAAATATTAAATAAATCAAAAATAAATTCCAAAAAATAAAAAAAATATTTATAATTAATTCTAAATAATAATATTAACGATGAAAACATGTAAATTTATAAAATTTAATACAAAAACTATTAAATTAACCAAATAACATGATTCATCCAAATAACACAAAATTGTTTTTCTTATAAAACATAGAAAATAAAAAAAATCAACATTGTTTTTTAGAATATAAAATCAATAAAATACATTAAAATATTCAATGAGTTTCTATTTTCACTTCAAAAATATCCAAATATAATAATTGTCTATTTTAATTACATTTCAGCATTGAAAACTCAATTATTTCATCATAACGATGTAGAAACAATTTATCAAATAATGACTAAATCAAAATTCCCAAAAATTATTAAATTTGTTGTTATTAAAAAATTAATTTTACAAATTTAGTGGATGAATAAATGTCTCATTATTGAAAAACTAAAATTCCACAGTAATTCAATTTTCAAAAAGACTCCCCCTACAGGCTATCTTATGTTTATAATGTTACTTCCCTCTTAAAATAAATGGTTTCATCAAAAATATTCTTTACTAGTTTAAATAAATAATTGAAATTGAATATTTAAATAAAAAATTAAACAGGTTTTTATTTTTATTCACTAGAACATCCTACCATTTATTTTCCTTTAGGTGAATACACAAACATAATTACAAATCATCATAAATAGAAAAACTATTGATTATGAATAATCGAATAAATATAAGAACATAATCAATATTCGATCCTATAGTAAACAAATAAAAAACCAAGGGACACATACATATTAATATTTTTGTTTCATATGCTATTTGGAATCATATCAAATGAGATTAATTCTAATAAAAAAGAAAAGAATCAATGATAAATTGATTGCATACTTCAAAATCTTGATTGAAAGTATATTTTTTAATATTTTATATCGAATTATGTTCATAATTAAATCCATAGTATAATTAATATAAAAAATTTTGAAGTGTTAAAATAACATTTTCACATTAAATATTTTAAAACATGTGAATATGAAATATAAATATTAAAAAACAACCAATGTAAAAAAATTGGAGGGTTTTGATGTCTAAAATAATGATTAAAAATTATAATAGATAAGACCCATTTATTATTCTTAAAACACAAAATTTTCCCCAATATTGTATCCTAAAGGTGGAGAAACTATTTAAAATGTTTATCTCAACCAGATTTAATAATTTTAAGTGTTCAATACCTTATTTTAAGGGATTAAAATAAAGTAAACAAAAAAAATTTCAACAAATCTAAAATAATCACACAATGAAAATATATAAAATATATATCTATAAGTCACTATATAATTTTTCAATTCATATAATAATTTTCATAGGAGTTCATGATTAAATTCAAAATATTGCAAATATTTTTAAGAATGAAAAAAATGAGAATGTAGATCAAGGAATTCAGTACTCAAATAAATTCAAATTGATATAAGTGACCAACAAACAATAATAAAGGATTACAATTTGAAATAAAAAATATAGATATCAACATTACATAACCTATTTCAATTGAAAAATATGAAAAAAAATTCAAAACATATATGAAAAAGTTTATGTGTAAAATTTAAAATAAAAACATATGTAATGATGAAATTTTCCTCCATTAACATTTAGCTAAAGTCAACATCCTTATACTCTTGAATAAAACGCTATAGGTTTCAAAATATAGATCCAAAAAATGAAAAAACAAACATTAGAACCAAATATATCAAGATCAAAATGGAAATAACTATATTTTGGTTGAATTGGATGGTGTTTCACATTTCATCATCTTGTCGCTCCCCTTTGTTATTTTAAATTGAATTTTTATTCTACAATTATTTAATGTATAAAAAATAAACATTATTTCATAATATATATAATAATTTAGAATTAGAATCAACTAGTTTGAAAGGGAATGACAAACAGGCCAAAATAGAATTTTATTCCTAGAAAAATAAAAATAATATAAAAAATAATTACCATAGGTTGACTCTTATAAAAAACTAAATTATAAGGATTCAGTAAGATTTATAGGAAACCAAAATATTCTATCATAGAGATAACATCATATAGGTATTGTTTCGAATTCTAAATAATGCATAAATATTTTTTTTTCTAACCAATAATGATCTAATTTCATTACATACTGGCTTCAAAACTAAATAATCTAATGATAAAAGAATAGTAACATGTCTGGAACACTTTTGTTTAATATTTATAGGAATAAACATGGATTTTGAAAATAAATAAATAAAACCAATGACAAGACTTAAATGTTCTATTTTACATAATAGAGTTATGAAAACCCGTATAACATCCCTTTTAAATCCTATCAATTTAATATGATTTCCATCAAATTTTATCAAGATCACTTAGATCTGGAAATATTCTACCGTAAGCATATTAAAAATCCAAAATTGAAGGCCTTAATTTCCTAAAAGGATCTATAATGAAGCTCTAGCAGTAAATGATCTATTTTATAAAAAAAAGTATATATTGATACATTCTTTTGGTAGTTTCAATGGAATCTTTGTAGGGAGACAAATCCTAATCCAACATTAATGAATAGTCCATTCTATAATTTGAGACAATTTTTTCTAAAACCTAATTAAAATTTCTATTTGATATTTCATATAACAATTGGATTTTGGATAGCATGTTGTTCATGTTTTTTGGACACAAACATACTTTTCTATAAAACAAATGAACATTATTTTTTGAAATGGGTAATTTTTTATAATGAATGCTTTGGGGATTATAAATCTAGAAAATATTTTATTCTTAGTGAATTAAAAAATAATATATGCCATGTTATTATTATTTATCAAAACCTCTAAACACTTATAACCCTACTCAATAATAACCAATATTTACTAATTTACAGAAGTATAGGGAAACATTCCCATGACGTCTAAACCCCAAACATCAAAAAATCCAACATTTAATTTTCCCAGGTGTGGATAATATTAGTTTCTCCCATTATTCCCTAACATTTGTTATTTTTAATAACCAATAATATAGTTTTTTATATCTTAAAAAAAATATACCACTAGAAGCTATCCTTCAAATGATTTTGGTAGTCCCTTCTCCACCATGATTACCACCTTATGGTGAAGAGTAACATCTTTCAAGAATAGAAAATATCAACTCCACAAGATCACACCTCCTTAAAATATCATCAGTAGACCTCCCAAGTAAAAAATTTATATCCCAAAAGTATTATTTTATATTTGAAATCAATCTCTTCTTTTGTTTTCTAATCCTTGGTAATAACACTAGAGAACATGAAATTTGAAAAATATAAATGCCAATAAAATTGTTTGACTGACATAGCGAGTAGTTTTTCTTCATGGAAGGAATAATTATTCTCATTAGTATCATCATTATAGTTACTAGATAGAAAATAAAAGTGGTCAACCACTATATTTTCATCACCATGGTTTTCTTAAATTTCCAAATAAAACAATTTCTAAAAAATAATAAATCTAATGAGTTTCTATTTTCCCTATTTTTTGAAAACATAATTTTAATGGAATAATAGATAGTAAAAACTATAACATTTGACCCTATCAGTTATTGATCAATATTATCTAAAACAATTATAACATCGAATGACTCTTTCTCAATTATGGTTCAATTTCATGGGGAATAATCTAGAAATATACTTGTATAATACACCCCATAGAGTTTCTTTTTCATCGATTGGACTAAAACTACCCTCGTATCCATATCAATAGAAACACACATATTCTCAAATAACATCTTCCAATAAGGGGATGTGATGATGAATAAAAAAGGGAAAAATTATTTCAGATTGTTGAATGATTCAACAAAAGTTTCATAATTTTTTTTTGTATATTTTACCAAAAGTGAGAAAATGGGCCTAGTTATTTTGAAAAACAATTCCACACTTTCTATAAAACTAATATAAACTAAAATGATTTTAAAACATTTATATTTTTCTGTAGGAGGTATCTTTTGAATGAACCATGTCTTCAAATTATCAATATCTATACCCCTCGTAGACACCTTATGACCAAGAACTATCCCTTTAATGACCAAAAATTGACATTTTGATGATTAAAAATAAGATTAGTTTCTTTATACCTTCCTAAAAAGGTTAAGTTTCCATAAATAAATTTTAAAAGTATGTCAAATAATAGAGAAATAATTAATAAAAACCATTTTTATTCTATCAATCATATCAAAAAATATGTTAATCAAGGTTATATAATGGAGAAATTGACATTATGCTTTCACATAAATTGAAAAATCCCAAATAAATGTTTATCTATATATGAATTATTTAAATCTATGACATTCTATTATCATGTTGATAATAATATTAAAATAATCTTTGAAATATGTTAATCAAGATTATATATGTTTATATGAATTTTGAAGTAATTCTAAGTCAATCAGATATGTTTTGCATAATGAAGATAAGTGTTAAGTCACTAATATGCTTATAGCTACTGATACAGATCTAATAGTACATATTTTACAGATAAACATAGTCATAGATAAGAAAAGTATATTGATACACAGAGCTACCGGTATGTATATGTCCACCTGTAAGCACATGTCACTGATAGATCAAGTCTACCAATACAAACAGCTACCGATAAAAGATGAGCTACCGATAGAACAAGTCTGCTAGTATGAATAAGTATAATGGTATAAACATAATCACTGGTACAGAACGGAGCTACCAGTATACACAATCTACCAATACATTGTCTACTGATATGTATAATTACTGATACAGACAGTCACTGATACACCAAGCTACTGATACAAGCGAGTTACTGCTAGACAAAACGAGCTAATAATTGAAGCAAAGCTACTGATAAAATGAGTCACATGTACATAGAGATACTGATACATGGAGTAACAACTACCCATACAAGGAGATACTGGTACAAGATCAAAGAGCTATAGATAGGATCTCACTTTTATACAATATCCACCATTACATATCTACCGACAGAAGGCTACTGATGAAAGTCTTACTAGTCCCAGATTCCTAAGGTCTACTTTTTTCAATATTATTTATTTACTAAGAAACGGTCATATTTAATGATTTTAAAGAAATTAAGGTTATGTAATGATAGTTGTTGGCATGTCAGGGAATCGTACCTCGTATCTATAAAAAGGTAATCATTCCCATTCCCCGTTATAAAAGCTATATAAAGAAGGACAATGTCTGGACATAAAAAACACACAAAAGGGAAAAAGAGTGTTGTAAAGTGTTGCATTCAGAAAGAATACATCCATACTCAAAGAATAATGGAAATACATGAGGCGATTCATACAATAAGAGAACCCAAACCAATCTTTCTTCAAGGAGTGAAGAACTACAATGATCTCTTCATGCACTCAAGCTGATCAAACTGAATTTGCAGAAAACGACCCTCTGTATTTCCGAAAAATACCAGAGAAGGACTCAGAAGCATTCTTGATAAATCAAAAGAGTCCAAATAATCACTTAAAATCACTAGATATTTCTAAAACTCATATGTACTCTCTTAGTTATTCTTTTATTAACATTCCAAGCAGTGTGTGTGCTCTGTATATTTTATACAGACACTATCTCTTGTGCTAAACTGGAGGATCTCTAAAATCCTAACACAAACCTTCCATAACTCCCTTTTATTCCACTGTGAATAGTTATAGAGGTCATGTAAGAGCTAGACAACCAGTGAGCTGTTGTTTTGTTTTCCCACGAAGAACATTGGTAGTTGTCTTAGTACATGGATAGTCTGAGTACTATTGTTTACCCTGATCCACAGTGTGGATCAAATTTATATAAATTGTTTGAGAGGACTAAGTCTTGTCTTGAGACTGAACCTCTTGGTTACATCTGTTGTGCATCTTAGATTATGTATAAAGTATACTATATATTTTATATTCCGCTGCTAATTATATTGAAATAAAATTTGTTTCAAAGTTACTTTTATAGATAAATTATCAAGTGTTTATACTTATTGTGAACCAGTAAGTTAGATTCTAATGTTAATTTAATCTCCTGATTAAAATAACTGAGACGTAATAAATCTTTTAGTAACTAATTGAACTTTTACAATCTGTATAAATTCACTAAAGTTTATCTTGTTTTTAAATTTGGGGATTTTAAGATTAATATGTTTAAAATAAAATTTAATTTGAACTCAATTCACCCCTCTCTTGAGTATCCACTCTGACCAACAATAGAAATAGGGATAGAGGGTAACTACCTAATTTTACCTATAATCATAGATAAATTAAATCAATGAATTAGAAAGGTCATAATAAATAATATTTATTTTTGATTGGTTCATCAACAGGATAAAATCACAGGATATTTGAAGGAATATGTGAGTTAAATAATAATAATAATAATTTTTTAATTGGATTAGAAAATTTTATATTTATTATATTATATTTATCAATGGATAATGCATTAATAATTATTAATTAAATAAATACTAATTATTAAACGATCCATAAACGTTGCTGATGAAAATTGGAGAAAGATAAATTGTATTATTAGAAATAGTATAAATTATATTTAATTATATTCATAAAGTTTTCCTCATGTCAATAAATTAATATTATTATTTTTATTATTGGAAATGGGGTCAACTATGAATTATAATATTGGAAAGGGTTTTCTTTTTTATCTTCCAACCCTAATCCCACCATAATAAATATGTGATTATATCATTTTCTAGAATCACATATGTTGTTCATAACATATAGAAAGAAACACTCGCATACCATAGAGAGAAATATAGATACCTAAAACATGCTCTCTATTAATACTCTCTCATGCCTTCCAGTGAACATTAATAGTTCTTCCTCCTTCAAGAATAATACTACTATGATCAACCATGAACAACAAAAGAGTTCATAAATGGTTCTCCTAGAACCTGGTGATTCTATAGTGAAGGTCAGAGATTATGGTGCACATGTGGATCACTAATAGAGGGATGTTTCACTTACATACTAATGTACAATGACAGTACGATGTGTTATAGTTAAAGAAATCATAAATGTCTACATAATATCTCGTCGATATAAATGAATATGTACTTATAAAATAATTATAAATTACACATGATGATCATCCTCAACAAGTTTGGTGTCTTTATCTTGTACTCTATGGTTTTTTATACATGATGTTTTTGTCTTATTTAGTAATGATCATACAAAAACTATGACTAAAATTTGACTTGTCCTTGAAATCATGGAACATATGACATGTACAGAATCTATAAGTGGTATTAAAGGGATCACATCATTAAATTATAACTATTTATTATTCATTGATTGTTTTCATGCATTTGTGTTTATTTTTCTCTTTTTTATTCATTATAATATTTTACAACATTTTCTTTTCCATTCATAATTATCACTAACATAACATGTAAATATTTAATATTGAAAAATGATGAAACATATGAAAACATATTGAGGATCCACATGTTTTTCCCCAACAAAACTAGAGTACATGAAATGTACTTCCTATATAATTCCATTTATTAATTTTTTTAATATGCATCTTGTGATAATGTGGGATAGATATGATGAAATTATTTATAAGATCTGAAAAATTAAACCAATATGTTGATCAGGATATTCTAGAACACTTTTTGAAGAAATACATGCCTTGTGACCATTGCAAGAAATGTGTAGTCCCCGTTCTCTTTTGGAAAAGAACCAAAGGTGACTTAGAATGTCGTGTATCAGATACACAATATGAGGACTGAAATACCCTTAAAACCCAAGGCCAAATTCTATGTAATATAGAAAACATTTACTGTACATCAAAATCATCCATGGTAGGAAACACACCCAGTCCACAGTCTTGTGAATTGAAAACCAGATGATGATAGTACACACAATGTAATATATAAAATTCAATGTTCTCTTCAATAGAAAGTGTTCCCAATTATTTTTAGTGGATAAATTAAGTATATAATAAAACCAATTCACACGTATTACGTGGGATAATTATTTGATAGTATATGACATGTCTTAGTATTGATAAATATATATTAATTCTATATCTATGTTAAAATTTATTTAAGAACACACATTTTCTTCTTTTTCACCTATATAGTTAATAAAATTTATATGAAATTAATTTCGTTTTAAATAATAAATGATAGCAAGTAATGGATGCTTGGTTGGAATGATGATTAATTGAATATATTGGATAATTATTTGGCACATTATCTTAATTAAAGGACAGATCAATGTAATTGATAACTATATTGAAAATTAAATCTCATTACATGTTGTGTGGAGGATCTTGAGATTATAATAGCATTGTATATGTTATAGATTTTTTATTTATTTTTTACAGTTACAATTAAAATTGATGTTCTGTGGTTCATACACTACTTATTATATAATATACCATGTTCTTGGGTTCTCTTTTTTGTAAACCCCCATTATCAAATCCATTGGATCCCCTCAGCCATGTGTAAGTAAAAAGATTATGAAAGAATGATGCTCACTGGAGATAGAATGTAGTCTGAGTCTATGTGTTGAGGTGAAACCAATCAAGGAGATACATAGGAACTAAGGAAAAAATGTTGCAACAAAAAAATATGGTTTATGTGTTTTACCCTAAGGTCGGGGGTTATTTAATTATCGTCTAGATAAAGAAACAATTATATAATATCTTGATCATACCCCTTATCTTTTATTTTGGCTAGTTTCATAGTTAATTATTTTTTATTGATGTTGTTTGATCACCTAACAAATAAAATAACATGCATGAAAGATGGAATAAAATATTACTTGATTATGGGTGAATATTATATTAGTTATGGTTAATTAGTTAAGAAAGTCCCACATAATATTAACATATAATATTATAAAATGTTCATTAAATATAAATATAAGAATACATCAACTAAAATATTATGTCGGCATAACCAACGACTTCTTAAGATAGAATCGACCTCTAATTTCTATGTTCTTGACCAACCAATATTGGGGTTAATATAATTATTGTGAATGTTTTAACATATTATTTTGGGATGACCTAAGGTAGTTTACATCATTTCTTGGATGCCCATGAGTGACATAGTGTAACTAAGAATCACATTTTGAGGAAATATTTATATATGATTTCAAGATTAGGGAGTCCTCTAAATGGATCTTAGAACGTTGTGTTATTGCATTTAAAAAGTTACACCCACCTAAAAAAATTCATATATCACATTATTCCAATGTTCAGGTTATAAGAAGGTGAACATGGATCCATTACACTAAAATAAATAAGTGACAAGATGTTTAAAAACTGATGGTGAGTGCTATTAGGTTTCCAAAAATAGTGGGATATTAAGGGAATTAAAATAAATTTAAAATAATTATTCTATTTTTGTAATAAAAAAACGTAATAATTATCTTCTTATAAGTTTTAGAAATGTAAATTCAATCATCTTCGACAATATCATTGTAATATATACTAGATAATGATAAAATTCTCATTGACACATATTTTATTGAATATTATAGGCTATTATGCATTATAATATTTCAAAAAGGGAAATTATATGGATAGAAAATCTCACATCCCAAGTCACCTGATAAAGAGGTTAGTGATTAATAATTATATATATATATTAAGCATTCAAATGATGTAATGGATGTCCATTGTTTCATGTTTTTCCCCATTTATAATGATCTTATAAATAAATAGAAGGATATTAATATGTATAAAATCATTTCTCACCATCAAGATCTATCTCAAGAGAAGGTAAGATTAGAGGGATATGAGATCTATAATGCTATATTCTTCTGAGGTCATAGATATTCTATAATAAATGGTCCATATATAGTCAAGATTATCTGTTATATTGATCTCCTAGACATCTTGGGGTTTAATATCCCTAATGTTCTATGAAAAGATCTAATTATTCCATCACTTCCGGAAAACATCTCTAGTTTTATTGTGAATTATAATGTCAGAAAATGCCTAAGACACTTTCATAAATTCTAACTTTTATTCTCCAATTTTATAATGGAATGGGGCCTGACAAAACCATAGTTCTTATGGTGAATAACAAAAGGAGGAACAAGGAATGGGGGTTGAATACTACTTCCAATTCTATGGCTCTAGATCTACATTCTTCAAAAAAGAAGATGATCTTAGGGAAAGTAAAGAGACATGATGAGGTGTTATTTGAATGTGGAAACTATTTCCATTAGAATAAGAATCATACCCAATAAAAGAATCATGGGAATTATTTATGTTCATTCGTTATTGAGTGTAACATTTCAATATATAAATTTTTTGTATTATATTAAATCTATGGTGCTTTCATTTATATCCAAAAATATAAACCAAATATATTTTAGAAGGTTTTCAGAGTTGAGGTTGATCTACCAGCCACAAATGGAGCATGTATGGATGATCTAGGCAATAGAGACTACCATCTCACATTTCCAACATGTTTCATTTAGGTTTTAATGATTTTTTATTATGTTTCTACTATTACCAATAAAATTATTTCTATATTCTTTTTTACAATGATAGATTTATTTTTATATTTAAAGATAATGATTTTAAATTTCACAATAACAGTATATATTATGGTATGACATAGTTAAATAATGATCATTACGTATTAAATTACAAAAATCAATATTTGCAGCGGATAATGAAATAAATATGAATGAATCATTTGACACCCTATTATGGAATCACCACCTTAGTTATATTTTTCGTTTAAACCACTTAAATTATGGAACATATGTTTACACGGAAAGAAGAAAAATCCACCATTTTCTTGTCATAATTAAAGGGATACATATCTTCATGATTTGGTACACACTGATGGGGGAAAACATTTCATGTATAAGCTATATGAGGATAATCAGACTTTATTAAATTTACCATTGACTTGAGTGTGTATCGTTATATATACTTGATGAGGTATAATTCTTAATCCTTTGATAAGTTAAAAATGTTCACGAATGATGTTCATAATCATCTGGATAAGAAGATAAAGAAAAATGGATCAGTTTGAGGTGTTAAATATATTAACCTAGAAATTAACAGAATTTCATAAGATGTTTCGAATTATATCTCAACTCAGTCAACCATATACACCTTAGTGGAATGTTGTTAGTGAAATATGATCCCTGCAATACTAGACATGGTATGGTCGATTATGAGTCACAGAATCCATCCATTATCGTTTTGGGGATATGCATTACATATGACATCATATTTACTAAATTGAGAACAAAATAATGTTGAATATGATGTTATCTTCACATTAGGGAGTGGAAAGAATACTGTTTTGTCACATTTTCATGCACATGGTTTTGAGGTGTGTGTAAAGGAATGATCAAGTAGAAAACAAGCACCACATAAAAATAATTGAATCATTATAGAGTATCCGAAAAAAATATGAGGATAATATCTATAAAACCCATCACACATGAATGTGATTATCAAAATACTTACCATAAGTTGCGAGATGGGGAACAACCTCAAAGAGTATTTTAGGATCGAGAATGGCTTTGATGGAGTTGATGATTATGAAACACAAGATTTTGTAAAAGAACATATTATAAAAGTACATGTTAAAAAAGTTGTTACTGAAACATAAGTATTGTATATGATATCTTAACTGGTAAGATAAATAGATTGATATGGTTTTCAAATCATTGATGATGGTGACTCATTTTTGGTTGACAATAATGATCCTCCCTTTTGTATGGAGGTAGTAGAGAACTCAGAAGCTGTAATATAGAAATATTCCAGGAATTCTAAGATTAATTACATGTATCAGAACCTTGTTTGGGTTCTAATAAATTTTCCAATTTATGTAAAAACAATTGGGTGTAATGGGTATTGAAAATAAAACTATACATTAATGGTAAATTAAATAACTATAAGTATATCTAGTGGCTAATACAATTAATCAATGTTATATAATTGACTATGATGAAACCTTCTCTCTAGTTTCCTTGATTAAATATATAAAAACGTTTCATTACAGAACTTATTACAATGATTATAATATTTAGAATATGGATTTCAAAACTACTTACACTAATTTGAACAATCAATAGGATGTGTATATTACAAAACTAGAAATGTTTCTTGGTCTACAAAATACAAAAAAGGTACGAATATTGTAGATATCCATTTATGGATTTAAGCATGCATCTGAGATATGGAATATTTGGTTTGATGAAACCCGAAATTAATTTTATTTTAGTAAGAATGAATTAGATCCATGTGTTAACAAGGGGTTCAATGGGAGTACAATTTTTTTCCTCTTAATATATTTTTATTACATATTTCAAATTGGAAAGGTCATACCATACATATAATATGTTACTGTATGGTTGGGAATGTTCTTCTCCACGAAGAAGATAGATGAAATGGCCTTATTATTAGGATTCAGATCATGTGTTTTATATCCAAGAGGATTCATGGACTATGTTATGGCACATAAATTGACTAGATAATGAAGCGGTTAAGTATGAAACAATCCAAGAGGGGATTGGTTCCAATATCACATGGTATGCATATTTCCATGAAAATGTGTTCTATAACACAATTGGAAAGATAGAGAATTATTAAAATCCCATTAAATTATATGATAAGATCTATCATGTAATCCATGTTATTTAAGAGGGTTGATGTTTCTTATAAATTGATAATTGTATGCAGATATCAAGAATATCTAGGAGAACACCATTAGATTACTATTAAGGTTGTCCTTAAGAATCTGAGTAGAAATATGGATATGTTCATAGTGTATGGAGGAGACGAATAGAGTGTCATAAGTGGTAAGATCATAATGATCTGATGTCACATTATGGATATTTTTTATCTCAACAAAGAATCCATGAACTGGAAGTGTTCTAAGAAGCTATTGGTGGAAAATTCTATAGTGGTTCTTGAGTATATTACATATTCTAATATTTCTAATTAAACAAATTGGATTCTTTAATTTTTATAAGATCTTGATGTGGTATCAATTATTCAAGACACTGTCATAGTTAATTTTGATAACACATCAATGGTGGGTCTCTCCAAGTAGACAAGGCCTCATAAATGATAATTAATATACTTTAAAAGATACATATATTGTGTTATTTTTTTCAACGTGATGAAGTTGTGGTGATAAGAGTATCTATAGGGAAAAATGTGGTGGTCACCATGATGAGGGATTTTGCATTGCAGAATCCTCATTATCTTGGGAGAGCTAGTGTATTGAATGGTTTTATTTGTTGTCTCTAGTGCAAGTGGGAGTCTATGTGTTGGTTCCTAAGAACTAACATTCTTAGTAATTCATTAAATATTTACATTATTAATGATTCTTTTCTATTACATAATTATTGTTCCTCTTAATGATATTTTCATGTGATAGTATTATAAGAATATAAGTTACATTAAAAGGTCATTGTAGTTACCCACTATGATGAGAACCAAAAGGTTCCGTAGTGTCATTCTGTAATATTGCACTATGTCTACATGATATAGTCTAACATGAAAAATATGATATAACACATCTGGGGTAGGGTCCTTATAAGACATTGGGAAACCTTCATATAGTGTTCTCCCTTGGTAATCTTTGTGATACAAGGTTATGAGAACATACCCATTAATAAGAAACCCGCATTTATGTTTTTCATTAGATATTCCTATATTCAAACATGTATATTGATCCTTATACTTTAATATTACCGTGAATGAATAAAATGAATCATGTACTTAGATTTATTGATGAAAAACATGATGAAATATGCTTATAGATATGTATTATGTGTTGTGTACATCACAAGTGAAATTGAAATAATTTATAATGTTAGAAAAAGTTTATTCCTTATACCCCTTAACAGAAGTTGATATCTCAATCCCTTTGATGGGAATGGATATTCCTAGATAAATAATTGGACATGATGGTTGAGTTGATTTTGAGAAAGTAAAAGAAGAGGAAATTTACAATATAGGGAGGTGGAACCAGCAATAATGCCACTTAAATTGGGATATCATGATAAAGATATTTTATTACAAGGTAATCATTTATGGGTGGTTGAATATAATTTCAACATTAAATTCTTTCACTATATGTAGCTGGGTATGTTGCTAGATTCTAACCTTGGACATCATGTGGGTATTACTAATGTTACTAGGATAGAGGCCTATAAGATAACACATTAACTTGATTCACAGTCTTAGTAAAACTAATGTATTGAATTTGACAAGTTATAATAAATAATATTTAGTCAGGTTTGTTTGATCACCATAACATAATAAAAAATTTTGTTGAAAAATTATGTGATTTACATAATAATTATAAATATTTGTTTAAATGTTTTGGAAAATATAATATCAATTGAATTATATTAATCGATAACTAATGAAACTAAACTTATTTATTAAATAAATAGTCATTATTATATGATTAGTAAATGTCAATAAGGGAAATCATAATGAGACTAAAGGTCTAATTGGAAATGGTATAAATGATATTTATTTATTTTAAAGTGTTGTGAATGTCAAGTGATTATTATTATTATTATTATTATTATTATTGGAAATGATTTCAACAAAGAATTATAAATTAGGAAAGGGGCTAGTGTGTGATATTCCAACCAAAAACCATACATAATAAATATATAAATATATGTCATTCCATAATCACTCTTTATGTTCGCAATTTAAAAAAATAGACTATATAAATCCCTATCGAGAAATATAGAGACCATGAATGTGTTCTATCTTCCACTAATCTCAATATTTTGAGAGAACATAAAGATTTATTCCTCATTTGAGAATAATTCTTCTACGATCAACTATGACCAACCAAAGATATTGAGATCATTCATGCCATAATCCAGTGATTCTATCAGGATTTTCAAAGATTTTGGGCTACATGTAAATGACTAATAAAGGGATTTTATACTTGGATCGTGTAGTGACAAAAACTATACAATATGATCTTGTAAACCTGATCATCAATGAAGATAGAATTTCATGTTGAGGTAATTCTATATTTTTTCATTAATTAATTGTAAATTTAATGTGAATATCATCCTCTTCATGTTTTGATATCTTTATATAGTCAATTAATATATGGTTTTCAGTGGAAATGATATTTTTTATGAACAAAAACTATAACAATAAATTAAAACTAAAATCCACATTAGCCATACCATCAAGGTTCCTCCACTATGCAGAGAACCTATAAATTCTATCATAGAAGAATAGTATTAAAACATGTGTTATTACATCAAAATAACTTGGGAAGATGATGTTTTATCCATCACACTCTCCAGTTTAGGTCTCTTCTATGTGCATGTTGATAGGAAAATCACTAATATGGCTTGTGATTCTGAACCACGATCTACGTTATTTTGGATATATAATATCTTGACAAGGATAATTTTTCTTATATAGAGGATTAGGCATAGAGACATCCCTATTGATTATAATACCCAACATAATGGTGTGGTTCTCGTGTGTAGATATTATACTTGTATTCATGTCAACATGGGGTTTGGCGACCATATTTTCATGAAAGGGGACTGGGTGATTTTCACAAGTGGAACCTTGTGGGTGAACATATGCATTCAATGTTCTCTTAATAGGGTTGATCATATAATATCATGTTATATTAGTGAGTTATTTGATTCTAATTTAATTTTTTGTTCTTGTTGAATGGATCTTGTTTTAGGTTTTTAGTATTTCATGGAGTCTCATATTGATTTTAGTATGTCATACTCATAGATGAGAATTGTAGCCATGAAATTTAAATTAATCTAATATATCCGTTAACATACAATGTAAAAGTTCTTCTCCCCTAAATCCACCTATTTTAAGAGACTATGATAGAATTATAATCAGGACCCTTTGACGTTATTTATGATCACTCAATAATGTTGGGTGACTTGGAGGAATTTGTCTAAAATTTTCAAACTAAATGATGATGGGATTTGTTAAATAGTATGAGGTGTGGTGGTGAGATCATTTGGGACCACATAAGATTTTTCATCGATTCTGGAAGTCATTTTTTTGTTGAGTGAAATTCACTTATCATATAATATTAGGTGATTAGTAATGGTCTTCTCTTAAGTAGGATATATAACATTAACCCGTTTGAAGTGGAAATGAACTTGGCATTACTTGCATCATAATTGAAATGTAATTACATACTCAATGGATGGTTACTTACTATAAATTTGATTAAATACTCATCCATTATCTTGGAATAATGATCTCACATTCTTGGCACGAGGGAAACAAAGTGGAAGAATATTTGGCCTCTAAAGGCATCCCATATGATCCTCTTTAGAGTTTCCTTTTCATAGGATCCTTTCCTCCTAGATATAATTATGTCATCTGTAAAGATTATATTAACATCAACTATTTTAGACCAACTTAATATAAAAAGTATCTTATGTTAATAATTAATAATTATTTAATTTTGATTATAATCTAGCTGTTCTGGAAGTCTCTGTTTTCTACTTTGAAGATGTTGTAGCCCTGTGTTTTTGAAAAATTTAATTATGATTTGTATTTAACGTAAACCATTATTAATAATCATTTAGGGTTTCCAAGATGATGTTTTATTTGATATTAATTAATTTGAGATGGTTTAAAATGATTTGATATGTTTTTAATAAGATCTGTGATGGTTCAATGTCACCTAGAATTTTTGAAGAGCATCACAACACTTTAGTATATATTATTACTTAGGGGTAGGGGAAGAAAAATGGAAAAGACATTGGGAGTATGATTTCATCAGCATACAACTTCGAGTGAATCATAAAATATCCTTCATAAACCTTTGAACTCAAGTGTAAGTGTTTGAGTTATTATTGTAAGACATCGCTACACATAAGCCATTTTGGATCATAAGACTTTATATCGGATCATAATTTTTTAAGGAACTGAACATAAGTATTTAATCTATTGTAATAATTTCATTATACATTTTCACTAATTTCAATACCATTATTTTACATTGTTAGTATTTAACACAAATAATGTTTTTTGAGTTTTTATAGGCGAAAATCATGTTTCTATAAATTAAATATTCTGAATAAAACCAAACCCGATGATGCCATATTTGATCCCAAATAATTAAAAAATAAAATTTTGATTGTTATTCTTTTTATAAAAAGAATATATAATAACCCAATGATTAATATAGGGATATTTTATAAGATAAATATAATTTATATGAACAATGTTGAATATGATTCTATTATTGATGAAGCGCCAAATATTAAATCTAGAATGTCATTGATATGTGGTTTTTTTTCTTATTATCCTATATAAGTTTATAATAAAGCAATGTTTATATTTGTGTTTTTCTGATGAGTTTAAAAAAAGATGATAAATCCATATCATACTACGAGCTGATTAGAGAAAATAGAACATGGGGATTGATCTAGTGGAGTCAAAGAAGTGAAAACTAAAGATGATGATTTTATCTACGAGTGTTGTTGTCTCTTGATCAGAATGAAGATGCTACCACAGATAATTTCTACCAACAAGGTAATTTTATTCAACTTATTTAATGAACCATTAATTGGAAATTCCCATTGATTAGTTTAATAGAGTGTGTGAAGAATTTAGTGAGAAAAAAATGATAATTTTTAACCACAATTTTATATTCGAGACCCAAAATTCTATCTATATTTCCTTTTAGGAAAAATTATTTTAATGGGATACATATAATGCTCATAAATGGAATAATTTTTTAAGATAAATATACTGATAATATAATGTGATTGTAAATAAGAAAATTAATTTTGTGACAAAAATATGTATGTGTGAGGGAGAAGTACATCGAGAAGAAGAAGAGATCCTAGTCGGTGAAAATTTGAACATATCATCAACATATTATTGAGATAAAGAATCTATTGAATAATATTTGAGATTGAAATTTTGGAAGAAGATATCCATTTGATGCTAAAATATGTGAGTATTCAATCTCAAAAATTTTGAATTAAATTTTTGAATATTGTCACCTGTTGAAAAACAAATCATATGCTTCAATTGATCTTTCAAATTTTTAATGAATTATTACAACTAGTGAGATACTAATGATGATGAGTGTGATACTATGTAATTGTAGTAATAGGATGTTGTGAAATTATAGGTGATGGGTTATTTCACCTTACCCATTATAGGTTGGTGATTTAATTACAGTTAAGAATATGTATCTAAGATTGTAACCAACTATGATAAAAAGTAGGCTAACAAACTATGGAAACAAAATGTAGAAAATCATTGAGTTCCTTGCTCTATTTTTTTTCCATTTACATGAATAAATGTGTGTTTAATATTCATATTTGATTATAAATCTCTAGTAATTTATAATGGTTTATTTATTTAATAAGAATAAATATTATAATTAAATCCTACACTGATTAACCCCCCTCCATGTGTAGTCATATAATCAATTGGATCTTATAGTTGAT
Organism: Viscum album; assembly: GCA_963277665.1. Classification (NCBI taxonomy): domain Eukaryota; kingdom Viridiplantae; phylum Streptophyta; class Magnoliopsida; order Santalales; family Viscaceae; genus Viscum; species Viscum album. The sequence continues at coordinate 1,366,405,436 of OY728162.1, read as the reverse complement.
CATTATCATGATTACTCCACCAAATAATGTAGTTCGAGGCTAGTATCAATGATTTGAAAAGGAATTATTATTCATTTAGATTTTTATATTTATTAAATTTAATATAGAATAGTAATTTGCATGGGTCATTTACATAGCCGATGATCACTACAAGACCCTCAAAACACATTTGTGTTATCAGATCCTTATACATCAAGGATTGAATGTGTTTAATCTATATGTCTTTTAAATAAATACATATCATAATTCATATACATCCACATAATATATTATGATATGAAAAAATTATTCTTTTTCCATGAGCTGTAATGGATGATTTTGTTATATTATAAAGTATGATGTACTAATTTCTCAATGTTTTAAATTGTGGAATATATTAAAATTTGGAATGTTGTAAAATACATTTTATTCATTAATTTAGAAAAACTAGGGTTGATAGTGTATTTATGATACCATCTATATCTTTAAATATAATTGTATTTACCTGACATCACATTTTTTTTGTGATGATATAAGTCATATTTTATGATTGAATGTCATAACATAAAATAAAATATGAATGCGGGCCTGCCACGCTCCACTATCAGTCATATTTTATAACCGATAACATGATTATTAGTTGTAAAATAAAATATATATAAAATTTTCAGGATTTATTATGCATTTTATTTTAATTTTAAAATTGATTATAAATTTATAATGTTATGAATTATAGAAGTACTTTTTGCCGGAATCAATAAAATATGAAATTTCTTTTTGGTTTCTCCTATTTTTGAAAACAAACAAAGTGTTTATTTATTATTTTCTTTAGTTAATGTTCATGTTTTGTAATGTTTTTAGGAAAATTAAATTCATTTTGGATCTATTTATTTGATTAATTTCTTACATGTGATAAATTCTTCAATTACATTCTTGGTAGAACACTATAAGATTTAGTGTTCATCTACATTGACCAGATTTTATTTTTACAGTAATAAATTTTGGAATATTTTTCGAATATAGTTTCTGAAAATGTAGTGTTTTAGTTATCATGAATTGATTTTTATTTTGAGTAATGTATCCCCAGGGACAAGGACTTGGGGTTGGACTACCCACTAACCAAGAGGAATATTCCTTGTTCAAGAAAGGTGATGGGTTTCCTTTCTATTTCTCTATGCCCACTCATGCTATGATTTTCAATCTCATATAACACTATGAGGTGATATGAAAATTTCATGTTCTTTTTTCATATATTGCATTTAGATATGTATGAATATTTTTGGGGTCTATTTTTGGGTGAATATCAAAAACTCATGGGCTGTGTAAATAGTTACCCAATAATGAAGTGTGATCTCATTAATTTATTAGATTGAATATTGATTCCAAAACTAAATCACAAGAATAATTCATTCACAATTTAAATGCAAACATGGTAAGATAAATATTTCATAAAATATAGTAGTTTTTCATTTAATATGTTTATAAATCATATTAATTAAGTCTTACTTTTGAAAGGAAACCCACAGAATACTATGTTTTAGTTTCCTTATAAAACCACAATTGTCAACGTCTAGATCATCTAACAAGGTAAGATTTTTCAAATAAAGGTTCCTATGGATTATAATGTGTACGTAATTAAATATGTAGGAAATACTAAATTATCCTTGTATAAGTTCTTCCAATGAAAGGTGTCCCTGAAGTTTTCTTTGTTAATCTACTCTTGGCAATTGTTTAGGTGACACTATTGAAATATGGATCTTGTCTCACTAAATATATGTGATGTTTGGGGTTATCATTAATAAAGGGAGTTATTCAATTAAGAATACTTTATTAAAATATGAAATACCTAATACACACCCATATATATGTCTATTTTATATGTTATAGATCACTTCAAAACAATCATATTCAGATCCCTCATAGGTATAACCTATAAAATAGTTATAGATCGGTAAAAATGTTTGAGAAATATTCTCAAAGTGAAGAATTATGATAATTTTAATGTGAATGTTGTAGAAGTAAATTTTAGTGACTCTAACACATCCTTATTAGATTCCGAGTTTGATTCACATATTTCTTTTGAATAAAATTAACTCAAAGAGTGAAGGTAGTTAATGGTGGGACAAGTAGATCTTCATGTCAGTAATAGAGGAAGAGTTATTTAAAAAGAATTCATAACTAATGACTTGTTTTTAACAAGTGTATTAATAATATAATTAAAAATGGTAGTCATGTTCCTTTTATATATAGAACATTGATTTTGGTTTCATTTTTGAACAAGAACTAATATTCATTCACTATTAATAACAAGAGTTTATGTAACAACCTCAACCCCTGTTGCCTATAGTCGGTGGTCATTTTATTACAATGGAATAGATACAAGAGATAACATCACCAATTCCTTATATGTTTAGTATTATTAAATAAACATGGTATATAAATTATTCCCTTATTACATTGGTAATTAATCATAGAATATAAAAAAATCAAATAAACTACTTCTTATCAATTATTCAATGATTTCATCTACAAATCCTGGGGAAGGGAAAAAAATTATGAGATCAAATGATCATAAAGGGTTTCATGAATCTATAAAAAGTGAAGAAAAGTCAATAATTTATAAGAATCAGGGAAAGGTAAATAACATGTAAACATATTCCAATAACTACAGCGAATGAAAACGAATTTATACATTTTTTCACATTGAAAATTTCATGGAATGTAATAACTAAATTCTGAATTAAGAGAATTATTAATCATTATATGTCATGTATCTGACACATGAACCATTTTAATACCAAGATGGTTTGTGTATATGGGTAAATAACCATTAGATTACACTTGAAAAAAAATTATGTGTTTTTTTCCGTCTATTTTTTCTCATGAGACATGTTGATGCATTAAGGTGATATATATAACCAGGCCTCAACGATCAGTACAAGTCCAAAGCATTATTCGTACATAGATTCAATTAAATGGAAACATTAAATGAAATTACTGTAATTGAAAAAGGTATATAGTTAAGACAATAATCATATAAAAGATAATGTAAATATGGATATTTAATGAAATCTTAAAGTAATGATGATTATAAATTAAAGGGAAGTATACATACACCATACACAAGGAATAAGTTTTCAAAGGAAATATCATAACGGATTCCCTGGAATAATGGAATCAAATCATACATAGACATTAATAGAGTATAATAGGTATATATCATGATAAATTTTTTCCAATTGAAGTGAAATCATGTAAAAATTGTTTTTATGAAAAAATATGAAATGAGTATCTTTTGTGAGATTAAAGGAAAAATATAGAAGAGTCTTTAAAGTGGGGAATGGAATAATTGTTTGCATAAAACAAGAAATGAACAAATATAGTTTTTAACATAAGATGATTGGTTTTAAAAATATATTTTTTCCTAAAAACATATTATGATGTGCACTAGAAAATGGGTATGAAATTGAAATGTTCCCTTAAATCGAGCATGATTATTTAGAGTTATTGAATGGAAAACTACAAAAAACATGTATTTCACATAAACGAATGATGGAATGAACTGTTTAGGTGATTTTGGAAAATAAACAAAGAACATATAAGAATAATTTAAAAATAAAAACGTATCCAATTAGGGTATTTAGAGAGAATATGTAACCCAAATGAAAAATTGATATTCTAGAAGAATCCCTTACCTTATATTCAAAAGTGTTATGCCCTTCCAATTAATGTTGTAGGTAATGAAATTGGATTGATTAATAACATAATTTAGAATATTTTAATCATGTATTTTATTTTATACAATGTTATTAATTTCATTTATGTCTTTTTTGATGAGATTTAAGCTTTAATTTTATCGTTCTGGAGTGTTCATTTCCTTAGTTTTAATGGTTGGTTCACTTGTATACTTGTATGAATGATCATGTAAAATGAGAATTATTATCCTAAATTTAAATTAAATGTTATTAATGAACATCAATAAGAATAAATGTTCTTATATATCATTTTTTCCATATATTAGGATTATTCATTAGATAAAATGTTAATGAAATCTGTTTAGATTGTTTTGGAATCTTTTGATCATCACACACTAGTTTTGTTTTATGAATTAATATTATTTATATATATAGGTTAAAGAAAACTAAATGAGTTTTAATATAATCTTTTAGAAAAATTATACATTATAATTTTTTAATGACCATCCTGGAATGAAGTAATGGGAAATGAAAATGCATCAATCACAATGGCTGTAAATCGGCACGTAAGGGGTTATATTTTCATTTTTAGAAAAATGAACATCAGAAGGGGTTTGATGATGAATATTCCATTAAAATAATCAAATTCCAGAATATATAAGATAATAGAGTTATAATTCATGTTGATATTGAGGAAGCAAGGGGAGGATATGAAACAAATTGAAAGATAGTTAACAGAATGAATGGGTATTTTACCTCTTAAATTCATCTACTTGAGAACATTCTTAAGGAACATTTAAATTTTATTTTGGGAGAGGAAAACAAGAAAGAAACATTTTGGAGTTATTTTGTAGTGTTATTGGATAGAAATTGGATAATTTTATTGGCTTTGATTGTCTGAGGAGAAGAGGTGGTGAGGGGTGGTATTTATAGTGGAGGAGAGGGGTGTTTTTTGATTATTTTATTCATTTGTTTGTTATATTGGATTAAGAATTTGAATAGATTAAATATTATCACTAAATATATTAAAAAAATTAAGGATAGTTCATTATTATGGGCTTAATTCATCTGTAGATCATCAATGACTCAATAATTTATGTATCCAGCTTATACAATAAAATTACAATTTTCAGTATTCGTATTTAATACAACTATTTTAGAAAAAACCCCAAAAAATTACCCTATACATTTCTCAATATGTAGAAATAAAAAATTAAATCCGTTTTATGAATTTAATTTTCTGAATATTATAAGATTAATTTTTAATTAAAATCATCATTTTATTGAAAAATAGAAATATTAAAATTATAATTGATTTTATAACACATTGAAAAAATAATAAATTTTCAAAAATTTATCTTATAATCATATGAAAAAAAGAATAATTTATGAATCTATTTTATAAAAATTATATTTATTTTAAATCATTATATTAATTATAAAATCTTAAATAAACATTTATTTGTTATAAAAATACCAACACTTAATTTATCATTTTAAAAATATTAATAAAATTATACTATGATTTAATTTTATCATGTTTAATTTATATAAAGCCTATATTTTATTTATATATTCATAGGTGAGGTAAATATTATATTGAAAAAAATAAAATTCCTAAGGCTCACATTACTATTCCAATGGTCAAGTTACTATTTCATTGTTTTATGTTTCTTAGTTTATAGAAAAATACTCTTCCGTCAAACAATATTCATTTATAATTTTTTTGTGTCATCCTTGTGATTTTATATGACTTATACTATATGCAATTATTTTGTGTTTAATGTAAGAAATATAATTAATTAATTTTATTTAAGAGGATAAATATCATAAAATTGTGGGGACTTATATTCTTCCCTCCTTTATAAATTTCAACATTAAAATATTTCATGAAAATTTACCTCAAAACAGATGAGAGTGGTTCATATTCATAGAATCGTCATGTTTCAATGTTGCTTCTTCTGTTATATGGGTTCTCCAGTGTACCTTTACTAGTCGAGTTTTCCAATTAATTAATATTTCCCCCCTTATGTCAAGAATTTCAATAGGCTCTACGTTAGTAAGGAAAATCAGGTTCCAGTTCAATTTCATTATTGGTGAGTACATCCATTTGGTCTAGCATGTACTTATTTAATAATGAGATTTTGAACACATAATGAACTTTGGCGAGACATTGATGCATTACTAATTGGTAATCTACAACTCCTATTCTTACCATAATTTTAAATGGTCCCACATACATGGGGCTCTATTTACCTTTATTACAGAACCTTAAGACTTCCTTCCATGATGGTACTTCCAAAATGTCGTGATATACTACTTGAAATTTCAAACACTTTCTCTACTTTTCAGCCTCAATATTTTTCCAGCATTGTGTATCTTTAATATGTGACTAAATAGTCACTACCATGGTCTTTGTATCTTCAATTAGTTATGGGTCTGTAAGTTTATTCTCACCTACTTCATCATAACAAGTTAGAGTTCATCACACCTTTCTATATAATGCTTTAAATGGAAACATTTTAATAATTGAATGGAAACAATTATTGTGGTAAAATTACACCAAAGGTGAATACTATTCCCTCATACCTTTAATTTCATGTGAACATGATCTCAATATTTCATCAAATGTTTCAGTATTCCTTTCATATTGTCTGTCGGTTTGAGGGTGATAAACAGTACTCATATAAAGCTCAATATCCTTATACTTTTTAAGAATCTTCCAGAATTGTGATGTAAAATGGGGATCTCAATCCAGAACAATCGATATTTGTGCACCATGATGTCTTATAACTCCATTAATAAATTATTGCTTTAATATCTAGGGGAAATACTCCCTAATAGAGAGAAATGGTGTAGATTTGGTAAGTTGATCAAGAATAACTCTTACTATAACATTCTTTTTTTGTGTCTTTGGTAATATAGAGTTGAAGTTCATAGTAATTTCATCCCACTTCCACATATGAATAACTTGAAATTTCATGAATTCTATAATATTTTGTCACTCTTCTATCACTTATTGATAAATAGGGAATCATGACACAAATTTATCAATTTAGAGCTTAATAATATCCCACAAAAATGTTCCTTCATACCCCTATACATTTTTGGTACTACTATGGTGTATAGATACGTTTTAGCTATGAGAATCATCTAATCATTCCATTTTTTTCTCACGTGTTATTGGAATACAAAACCTCTTTCCAAATTTTATAATTCCATCATCATACACAACGTATTCCAATTTTCCATACAGAGTGGACTTAATTTTATTTTGAATACTCTCATCATCAGATTGAGATATATTTATCCTCTCTGGAAAATATGGTTTATCAATCATTTGAAAAATGGGTGATGTTTCCTATTCCTTTATAATTTCCATATCTATCATTAATAGATCCATGAACATAGGATCTTTCCCAGTCCTCTATTATTTATAATTCCACGATATTTACCACATAATATAACTTCTACCATTTTTACTTTCATAGGTGTTAATTTATTGAGATATCATGAACTATGAGTACCTCAAGACATGTCATTTTCTTCATGTTGAGTTCTTCTTGTGTGAATATGTTTTTCAAAATGTTCTTATCCATATATATTCACATATTTCACCATAAAGATAGTGTCTCCATATCATCAGAGAAAATATTATGAAGTCTATCTCAGGATCATGAGTTGGATAATTTTGTTCATGAGTCTTCAACTGAATCAATGAATATTCCATAACTTAATCATTTTTTATAATAAAAAAACCCATTCCATTATTTTATGAATTAATTTATATTATAAACCCATCATTTACTGATGGTAAATTCAAAATTTTATCATTGAATAATATTCTCTTCAGTTCATAAAAACATTCTTCACATTCTTTTTTCTATACGAACATATCCCCTTTGTGCATGAGTTTAGTTAATGGGGTGGCCATTTAAGAAAAATTCATAATGAAATGTCATTATTAACCTAATAAAAAGATAAAACTAGTTACCTCAGTAATTCTAACTGTAATAGGCCATTCTTGTATTTTATTTCTATTTGAATGATCAACTGATATTACATTATTAGAGAAAATATGGCCAAGAAAATAAATTTCCTTATACCATAAATCACACATTCTAAATATACAATATACCTTTTTTCTTCTAAGAGTAAGAAAAATAATATGTTTATGGTTCTCATGGTCTTCATAGTTTTATGAATATACCAAAATATCATCATCGAATACAATAATAAAATCATCATGTCATTTCTTGAAAACACAATTCATTAGATCCACGAAAATATAGGGTACATTAGTCAATACCAATGGCATTATTGTGAACTAGTAATTTCCAAACTTCATTTAAAAATATTTTTTTGAAATTTATTCATTTTTTAACCACAATAGATGATACCCAAAATGAATGTTAATATTTAAAAAATAATGATATCAATGATGTTTATCAAATAAACAATCAATTCCAGGTGCCGTATACATTTTCCTTTTTATATTAGCATTAATTACCTCTAGTCAATGCACAGATCGAAGGATGCACCATTATTATTAATAAAAGTAACATGGGATCCCCAACAAGAAAAACTAGGGTGAATAAACCCATTATTACTGAACTCCTCTTGTTGTTTCATCAGCTCCACCAATTCAACAATGGCCATTCTATATGGAGTAATTAATATTGGTCATGCATCAGGGATGAAATCAATTGTAAACTCAACTTCATACTCTCAGGTGTGTCCACATAATTCCTTTGGAAATACAACAATGAATTATTTTAGAGTCGGTGCATTCTCTCTTTTAATATTAATTTCCTCATCCCTTGATTTCTTCTCTCTTCCTCCCTCTGAATTTCATTTAGTAGAGAAACTGTGGGAGGATCTAGATATGAATCATATGTTGTAGTTTCTACTATAATGATATGGGATATTATATATTCATAAAAAATATTAATTTCATTATTCTTACAATAAATTACTGCATCATGTTTTAAAATTCAATAAATGTCGGGAATTATATAAAATTTAACCATATGTTTGATACTATAGTTAGTAAATATATCACATTTCTATGCACTAATGAGGATTTCCTGAAACATTTTTTCGGTAATGAGATTTTAATTATGAGTTTTTACTGACAAATCCCTTATTAAATCAAAGATAAAATGAAAAATTTTCTATTCAAATTGAGTAGATATAAAATAATGTGATGTTACAGATTCAAAGAAAATAATTTTCAAATTTAAATAAAGGATTGATGTACATACCACCAAATAATTGGGATATTTTACCTTATCCATGGTGATTTCATGATCTTGGACATATCAAGATAATCCTTATGTGGTAAATTACATTAACACTTGTGAAATTTATTTTATTAGTTATCCATTTCATTTTAGTTAAAGAATTAAACATCATTGATTTATTCATTACCATTGAATTAATTTTCGTGAGGACCCTTTTATCTACACTTATAGAAAACTCCCATTCCATTCATGCATTTCCAAGGATAATTCTTTCAACAATTTTCTCATAATGGAAATTTCTTCATTCCACTATTCTTCTTGGATACTATACTATTTACATGGTTATCATAAGGAATCTACTTCTCTTGATTTCTCTTAAATGTATATGATCTAGAAAATTCCATCTCCATATTGATGTCACCTAATACTTTTTCATCATATGATGAAAACGTTTGAGAGGCCAGTTTCCTTTAGAGTATTAGTTCAATAACATCAAATAAATGATCAATATTTGCATCTTAATAATGTATGTAATCTATAACATTGATAGATTGTATAATGTAGGTATAATTGTACATGAAAACACACTGTTATTCTCTATTAATTATGATAAATAATTATATCTTCATTTCAGTTCATTTCCCAAGAGGGAAGTATTTTTAAAACAATGTTTCATTAAAATTAATCCATTCCATGGATTTTATTTCATCTTACTCATTATTATTCTAGGTAAGTGAACACCATTAATCAACATCCCATTGAGATAATATTATACTAGTTATGCCTTTTCTTTTTCATGGCATCCCAATTCCAAAAATTTCTTCTCATGGGAATCGATCCATTGCTCAGCTACAACCTGATTATTAGTCCCACAAAAAGATGGGGTCTTTTTTCTCGTGAAATGATCCTACATAGGTGTAGTGTGGTTATTAATCCTAACCTAAGAATGTTTCCCTAATATGGACATGTTCTACTAAACTCCCACAACAACTGTTTTGAATTTCTCAGTAAGGAAATCCCTATATTGTCCACGAGTATTGATTCCTTTCTTTCCATTTGGTTCCATCACAAAATATTGTCACATAGTAAGTAATTTCATAATCTTCATGAGTATTGATCCATAAAGTAATACAAATAATTTTTATAATTATAAAGTTTATTTAACGTCTAGTTCCCATGGTTTCCACTAAACTTTCTCTAATACCAACTATAACAACCCCAAACCTAGTATCCCAGAGTCAGTGGTAGTTTTATTACAATGAAATAGATACAAGAGATCACATAACCAAGGCTCGATCAGTTTAGTAGTCTTGAAAAAACATAAAACATACATCATTCCTTACATTTATAATTTAACATATAACATATAAAAATATAATAAACCACTTCATTTCACTTATTCAATGATTTCTTCTTGACAACAAGGGGATTAAAAACAAAATAAATGGGTTAGCTCAAACACTCAATATGTTTACAACAATGAATAATACGTTTTATGGAAATGTAAATAACTAAAAATCGTAGGACATAAATACTATAGAATGGAAATTAATCCATAGATTTTTTCAAGAAAAAATATAATAAAATTTAATAATTGAATACTAAAAAAAGATAATGCTTAATCATTGGAAGTCATGTATGTCACGAACTAACCTAAGTACCCTGGTAAACCGATAACTGAGCTAGCCCTAACATAGCCTGAAGGGCATTCCTGACCCCCAGGGTTGGTGACTAGCTTATGGCATCATACAACATTCAAGTGGGAACAAGTTTTCCACTGGAATACAGAAGAAAAATAAAACATAGCAGTATGTATAACAAAAGAAACTTTATAGGGAGTGATGTACCAGAATACAACATGGAATAAAAATCCCAAATTACTACAAAAAAAGTACTAAAATGGGAAATAGAACACCATTTTCCATAAGGAATCAACTCACCAAGACCAAATCTCAACAGTTAGATCCACCTCATAGAGATCGCTTCCCATTTCTCGAACCTAAAAAAGAAATTCTACAAATAGCTGAAGAAAAAAGTAGGGTGTGAGCCTAATACTAGTAAGATACCACCAAAGATTCCATAATAGATTCCAAATATAGATTATCTAAATAAATAAATTCTCTTTTCAAATAAATGGTTTTGGAAAATCAAAAGCATATTTAAATAAAACATGGTATACATATTCAAAATGATGGAAAAAAACATCAAGTAAAAGCTTTACGAATGATGGAATATTTCTAAAATAATGGCTTAAATAAAATAGTAACATAAAATAGTTTAGGTAAAATGAGAAGGCATGTAAGCAGTTCAAATATTGGCATACATTTATATCTCAAATATAAATAAACAAGCGAGCATCAATGTAATCTTCCAAAAGGTATGATAGTATTAACCAACTATATGATTCTGAACTTTCTCTGTGAACTCAACAAATTGTGTATACACATGTCCCTATGACATTGTGCAAATGAGACTTTTCACCAACCTATCGAGGATGTGACCTGCCACAAGTATGTTTTAGAACCTTGTGGTAGCATAGAGTGTATCCAAGGAACTCACTAACTACATAAGTCTTTCATGTGTTCTTACATGATGGGTGATTTATTTTTACAATGCTTTAAAATATGATCAATCCCATTTATCTATTTGAGAAGTTCTAATTTCATTCCATTTAAAACAAAAATAGATTTTATTAATAAACAAGAATTTTCACCAGATAAAAACAAATTAGTTTCTATCAAATCATTTTAAGCCATTTTCACTAGTTTGGAATCCATAGAAACCAATTCCATCATTACACAATTTGTTTCCACAATTAAATTAAACAATTTAATTGAAATCATTCCCATCAAATCCATAATATAAATTAAACAATTTAAATCATCCATTTTCGATAAACACACCCTATTCAATGGAATTATGGGGTTTTCTAAATTTCCATCCCAAAAGAATTTAAAATATCTCGATTCACTCGATTAGAATTATTATCAATTTTATTGAATGAAAATTTGAGCAATTGAATTTAAAACAACAATTGAGATAAATCAAGAAAAACACCGATAATCAATTTTTCTAATCAGAATGGAATTACCTACCTCAGTTTCGTTGATGTTAGTGGAAATGATAAACCACCCTGTGTGGTTTAATACACCTCCTCACAGCCTTATTATTGTAAGCATCGACTCACAAAAGTTTGATGTACACCAATGGGTCCTAGAACCAAAATATCTATTATATTTCACAAGTAATATATTACATGCGATTAAATTTTATCTCTCCTAGATAATCTCTGGATTATCAATTTATGTTAATGCATGGAATCTTAATAAATATCCAAAATAAAATTATAAATCTCTATCGATAATTAAATCCCTGCATTTTATTTGATAAGGAAATAAAATATTACATGATATTACATTTTCTATTTCATTATTAATTATCAAATTATTATTTTATGCCCAAACATATGTTCACAACGTTTTCCATTGAATAATTATAAACCACATTTGATATTATAATATCATTATATTAAAATGATAACACATGTGGTAGTCCTTTATATCTATACATTAATAATTTAAATAATTACCCTTCGATAATTTTTTTCTATAATTATCATATGTAAAACTTGATATTGTCTCAAGATTATTCATTGTAATTATCATTTTATAATTATTTATAATTATCCTTTCGACAAAAAAAATTGAATATTATCATTTGTTGATTCTTCATAATTATTATTTGACAATTCGACATAATTATCTTTTAATAATTTGTTTATAAATTCCCTTTTACAATTAATGTAATTTTCATTTAATAAAACATTACAATTATCCACGAAAATTTCTTGAATATATTTACTTATAAAACAACATAACTATCTTTAATAATACCCCACAATTAGCTTTCAACAATAATAATTTTTATGTGTTATCCTTTGATAACTCATGTAATCACACATTGATAATTTTATTTTAATATATTATCCATAAACATAAAATGTGATTATCAATATAAATATACATATAATATATATATATATATAGATTGATAGTTTATTTTTTTTTGATAAGATGAAAAAAACATTTTATTATAATTTTATACCAATCTTTTGATAATTTTAATAATTATCATTTTATAATTTATTTAATAATCATTATTTGACAAAATATTGTTTTTTGAAATTATATAAAACCCTTCATTTATTTCTAGATTTTGAATTATAAGATAAAAGGGAAAAAGTTGAATAAAATGAAAACAAATGATGAAAGAAGACCTCAGGTAGCGCCTTATTCCAGGAGGATGAGTAAGGGTCCGCTGCCACCCTGAGAATGAAATATGAACTCTGAAGAGATTTGTGGGAGGATTTGAAAACACTCACAAAGGGTTTTAGGGTTGATTTAACTCAAATGGATTGACCCACAATGACACACCATGTTGTCTTGCAATTTATAAACCCAAAATGGCTTATATTCTGGTCAAATTCCAATCACCCAATTAAGCCACCATTTCAATCAAAACATTATGATGGAGTTAATGATTTTCCCCATTTAATAGGTTTCTTATTCTTAAACTGTCAAAAATGGTTGAAATCCAAGATTTTTAGAAATCTTGTGCGTAACAAATGGAGGTGTCTGTGTTTTTCATTTTTTTAGTAGACAAGACGAATAATATTTATTAATTTCATATTTCATTATAATTAATTATTTATCATAAAAACAATAACACCAAATTACTATTGGGAATCTAAGTTATACCATTCCTATGGTAAACACCCCATTCAAAACACAACGCTGGTCATGAATTGCTCAAACAATGAACTGTTTCAGAGATACTAGTGATTTATTAATTAAAAATTTGAACAATTAATTAATTAAAATAAAAAGGGTAATTAGTGCGTGCGAGGAATCAAAAAGTCCAACGTTGGAAAATGGTACACCTCATCTAGCGTAAACCCCTCATTCTCGACCCATCAGTGGTCTCAGATATCCCATACGATGCACCGCTTGAGTTTTATTTAATTATTTTTAATAAATATTATATTTAATATTATTTGATAACTTTATATCAGGACAGAGACATCTAAATGTATTGCGCCATCGAATTTTATACCCCTCCTATGGTAATCCCCATTTTTCAGAAATAAAAGTGGTCTAAAATTTCTCAAACGAAGCATTATTTTGGAGTAATAAAAATATTTTGAATAAAACAATTTCACTTAATATATTCTGTTTAATAAATTTATTATTGTATTCGCCAATCTTTTATGGGTCTCCAAAAATCATACTTACTCATTGTTTAACTCAGAAAATATTTAATTAAATATTATGGAGTGTTAATTGGGGGTTTCACAGAATTGCGATGTGTTTAACAAAAAAGTAACTTTTTACTGATAAACCATTTTCCCATTTTACGTAATAATAATTTAACATAATATGGTTTATGAATACCTAAAATAGTAATGGGATGTCACACCCTCCCTACCATTGAAAATTTCTATCCCCAGAAGGCCTGCAAAGAACTACGTTAAAAAGATAAGGCCACTGTTCTCTCATCAGTGCGTCCCTCTCTCACATCTCATGAGAATTAGAAATAGGCTTCAATATTATATGGAAACGAGGTATCATATTTCCCTGAAGTACATTGGTCTCAGAATCAACAACCATGACCGGTCATTCAATCACAGATAAAACAGGTTCCACTTCAAGATCATACCTCCTTAGAACATGAGAGGAGTCAGATAAATGTTTCTCAAACCTAAGATACATTAAACACATTACGTGTCAACGTTATTTGTGGTGGTAGTGCAAAATGGTGAACAAATTTCCTCACCTAATCAACAACCTCGAACATTCCCACAAAATGGGGAGCAATCTTCCCTTGCCCATAGGTCGTCGATGACCCAACCGGGGTGAAACCTTCATGAATACATAGTCACCAAATTGTTTCTTCTAGTTATAGAATGTATTAATGATTCCTAGGTGTAAAATCCATTGGAATATATGGAAATCCCCAATTATAGCCATTTTTTGTCACTAATGGTGCAAGATAACAATTTCAACTACACATAACACCCTATTTGGAGAATGAACACTTGGCACCAGTCTCCCCACCATAAAGAGAGTCTCTAATGCTTATAGAATTCATCAATAACCTTCTGTTACTGAAGAATCATCTCGATAAGAGATGTTTTCAAAGATCTATCACCTTTTATAGTTGAGAGAACCAAAACCACCCAAATTAAAACACTAGGGTGAAGAAATGTTTTCTCAATAAGATCATCCAACTGGGACATTAGTTCCTTTAGTTCAGTTGGAGCCATTTTGTAAGAGGGAAAAAACTAGATGAGTACCGGTCATCATGTCAATGGAAAACTCAACCCCTCTAAGTAGTGGTAGACAATAAATAATATAAGTAAACACGATGGAAATATTGATGACAACTGGAGGAAGATCACTGCTCCAAATAAGAATGAAACACTAATATTACCTTCCCCAACTCCGGATAAGATGTTCTGGACCTACTCGACCTTTAGGCTCATTCTCATTGAATGACAAGAGAAACACCATTGGGTGTGGTATGGTAGAATGGTGAAGATAATAATAAATCTGGGCTTTATTTGGAATGAGACGATCAATCCCGAATATGACATCAAGTAATTTTATGTCGAGTACCAAAAAACTGCAAGAATATATAAAATCGTTTAGAGAGAAGACCCAAGAAAGACTACAAAGACCCTTCTCTCCCTCCATTCCAAGGAGTGAAGTAATATCCATTGCACAAGATAATATATCCATAGTAATATTAAGAAGATTAATGTTATGGGTTGGAAAAAAAAGTGAGATTCACTGGTATCAAATAGATAATTCAAAAAAGGCGAAGCTATATTAATGAAACATATCATGTTCCCTCAACCTATATCAGCTTCCTTTAGAGAATCTTGTACTGCACAGAGAAGATTTGTTCTGGATGCATGTTCCTGGAACTCTTTTGTACTTGAAACATTTGATTTCCCGGCAGTATTTGAAGGTTCTGATGATCTTGTGCCATTACATGGAGTGGAAAAGTTGTGGGAGAATAGCTACAAGTGCCTAAAACATCTGTAGGAGCCACAATTATGTTGTCCTACTCAAGATTGAAAAACTCCATTACCATGGACAACATCACTAACTCAGGATAGAAGTGACCAGTGAAAAGAATATTCAAGTCCTTCCACTCTAAGCCCCATGATTATTTTCTGTCACTATCGTATCCCACTATCTTCTTATGGGTCCCTCCAACATGAAGGTGGCACACTTCACCTCGATGTTTTCCGGTGTCTCCAAGAACTCAAACAGTCATTCAATCCTACCCAGCCATTCCTAATCATGTTGATGACCAGTGTGGCCTCTAAAAACTGGTGGTTTTGTTAAATAACTCTTGAGAACAATTTCAAAAACAATTCCCCGAGGCTCCAAAAATAGATCCTAAATAGGGACTAGAGTTGGTACATATCCCAGAGATTTGATAGTGCACACAATCACCTCAAATAGGCTTCTTTCCACTAGAGGATTCATTTGATGTGGTTTGGAATTAGCCCCATCCTTGATCCGATTCATACATCTTATGAAAGTAATGATGTTACATAACATTAGTAGAAAATAAGGAAGAAATTAGATAATTATTGTATATAGAAACATGATCCCGACCAGTAGAACATAAGTGATTTGGATTTCACACTATCCAAATAAAAACAGGAAAAACACAATAACTAATCCACAAGACGTCTTTCCCTAAACTCCCCTGCTGACATAAGGTTCATTGGGGTTAGATTTGGCCAGACACTCAATCACAACTTCCTCTTATGTCCTGATAAAAATAATAATCAAATTCATACTATCACCAAGGAAATATTCTAATCCTTACTTTGATACCATTTTATCACAAACCAGCCAGGGTACCCTGGTAACCCGATAACCGAGCTAGCCCTAACATAGCCTAAATGACTTTACCAATCTGCACGGGTCTATGACTAGCTCCTGAGATCATATAACATAAAAGTGGGAAATTATATTTCTATCAGAATGTGGAAGAAAAAGAAAAAAACCAGTATGAATAAAAAATAAACACCACAAGGAGTGATGTACCCGAATACAACATGGAATAAAAATCCCAATGTACGAAAACCCAAGAACTAAAATGGGAAAAACAACCCCAAGATCCTTAAGGACACAACTCACTAAGACCAAAGCCCACTAGCTGGATCCACCTCCAAAAGATCCCTTACCTTTGATCAATCCTAGACTAAATTGTCTAATAACACCCGAAGGAGAAAACTAGGGAGTGAGCCTAAGCCCAGCAGGATACCACCAAAGATTCCATAATAGATGACAAATATATATTATCCAATGAAAAGCATTCAATTTTCAAATAAATGGGTTTGGAAATTCAAATGAATTTTAAAACAAAACATGCAATAAATTTTCAAAATGATGGAAAAATGTTAAGAAAAGTCTTTACAAATGATGGAATATTTCTAAAACAATGTCTTAAGTAAAATAGTTAAATTAAGTAATTTAGGTAAAATGGGAAGGCATATGAGTAGTTAAAATATTATTACACATTTATATCTCAAATATAAATAAACAAGCGAGCAACATGATCATCTTCCAAAAGGTACGATAGTATTAACCAGCTATAGGATTCTGTACTCTTTTTGTGAGCCTAGAAAAATGTTTATAGACACATCCCTATGACACTGGCCAAAGATGACTCATCACCAACCCTTCAAGGATGTGACCTGCTGCAAGTATGTTTTCGAAAATTTCCTTATCTTAGAGTGTATCAAAAAAAACTCACTATCTATCTTAGGTATTCAAGAGCGCTTACATGATGGGTTAACTATTTTAGGAATGCATAAAGATATGATCAATCCCATTTTTACATTTCAAAAGTGCCAATTTAATTCCATTAAAAACCAAAATTGGTTTTTTTAAAAAACATGCCTTTTCACTAGATAAAAACCAATGAGTTTCTATAAATCCAATTTAAGCCATTTTCCCAAGTTTGAAATCCATAAAAACAAATTCCATCATTACACAATTCATTTCCCCAATTAAATTCAACAATTTATTTGAAATCATTTCCATCAAATCCATAATTTAAATTAAACAATTTAAATCACCCAATTTCCAAAAAACACACCCAATTCAATGGAATTAGGGGTTTTCTGAATTTCCATTCAAAAACTATTTCAAATATCTTAATTCAATCAAATCGAGTTTTTATCAATTTAATTTAATGCAGATTTGAGAAATTGAATTTAAAACAACAATTGATGTAAATCATGAAAAACATGGAAAATCAATTAGGCTAATCAGAACGAAACCACCTACCTCAAGGTATTCGATAACAGTGTAAATGATAAACCACCCTGTGTGGTTCAATACACCTCCTCACAACCTTATTTCTGTAACCGTCGACACACTAAAGTTCAATTTTCCTCAATGGTTCCGAGAACCAAAACATCTATTTTATTTCACAAGTAAAATATTATATTCAATTAAATTTTCTCTCTCCGAATAATATATGGATTATCATTTTATGTTAACTCATGCAACCATAAGAAATATACAAAAGAAAATTATTACCCTCAATCGATAATTGTATCCCTATATTTTATTTTATTGGGAAATAGAAATTTACATGAGATTACATTTTCTCTATCCTAAATATTTCTCAAATTATCATTTTATGTCAACACATATATTCGCAACATTTTCCATAGAATAATTATAAACCACATTTGATATTATATTATTTAAGATTAAAACAATAACAAATGTGGTAGTCCTTCATACTTATTCATTGATAATTTAAATAATTACCCTTTAATAATTATTTTTAATAATCATCATATGGAAAACTTGTGATTATCCAATAATTATTCATTGTAATTTTCATTTGATAATTATTTATTATTATGATTTTATCATAAAATGTAAATTTTCATTTGGTGATTCTTCATAATTATTAATTGATAATTCGCCATAATTATATTTTGATAATTTGTTTATAAATTACTCTTGATAATTAATATTATTATCATTTGATAAATATTTACAATTATCCATGAAAATTTTCAGAATTTATTGCGTTGTAAAATATCACAACTATCATTAATAATACCCTAAAATTATATTCCTAAAAGAATAATTTTTATATTTTTTCCTTTGATAACTCATATAATCACACATTGATAATTTTATATTAATAAATTATCCCTAATCATAGAATGTGATTTTCAAAATACACACACACTGAAATATAAATATATATTGATAGATTATAAAAAACATCTTTTGATATGATAATGAAGACAATTTTTAAAATTGTATTCCCATTTTCGGATAATTTCCATAATTATAATTTTATAACTCATATAATAATAATTCAAGGACAAAATAAGGTTTTTTAAATTATATAAAACCCTATATTTGTTTCTAGATTTTGAATAATAAGAGAAAAGGAAAAAATGAATAAAATGAAATCAAATGATGAAAGAAGACCTCATACAATGCCTTATTCCTAGAGAATGATTAAGGGTCAACCACCACCCTAGAATGAAAGGGGAACACCCAAGCGATCTGGAGGAGGTTCAAAAAACTCTCACAAATGGGTTTAGGGTATATTGGACTCAAATTGGTTGACCCAACATGACACACCATGATGTTGAGCCATTAATAAACCCAAAAAATGGCTTATATTTCGGTCAAATTACAATCACCCAATTAATCCAATGTTTTAATCAAAAAATTTGATGGGGTTAATTATTTTACCTATTTAGTAGGATTATAATTTTTAATCTCTCAAAAATAGTTGAAATTAATGAATTCCAAATATTACGTGCATTACAAATGGTGGTGTCAATATTTTTTGTTTTAGGGAGAGAAGATGAATCATATTCATTAATTGTTTATTTTATTAAAATAATTATTAAACATAAAAAACACCAAATATATATTGTTAATAGAATATATACCATTTATAGGGTAAACACCCCGTTCCAAACACAGTGGTGGTCTCAAATTTCTCAACCAATGAACCGTTTGAGAGATAATAAAGATTTATTAATTAATAATATGAACAATTACTTGATTAAAATAAAAGGGTTATTCTTGCGAGCGAGAAATCCAAAAAAAACGATGCTGATAAATGTTATACCTATTATAGGGTAAAACCATCATTATATAACCATCAGTAGTATCAGATTTCATATATGACGTACAATTTTAGAGATATTTCTTTATTTTTAATAAATAATATATTAAATATTATATAATAACATTATCTCATTACTGAGACATCCAAATGTCCATCGCCATCGAATATTCTACCCTTCATAGGGTAAACAACATATGTGAGAAATAATAGTGGTATCAAAATTTTAAAACAATGCATGATTTTGGAGTTATTCAAATATTTTGAATAAGAAGTGTGCATTTAATATATTCTGTTTAATAATTTTATTCTGTCTCCGCCAATATTTTGTGGTCCTGAGAAACTTATTCTTACTCAGAGTTTAACATAGAAAATATCTAATTTAATATTATGAAGTGTTAATGGGCCATTTTACCAATCCACGACATGTTTAGAAAAAGTGATTCTTTTTACTAATAAACCATTTTTTCCCATTTAACACAACATTAATTTAACACAAGATGGTTTAGGAATAAATTAACAGTAATGGGATGTTATAATGTATATGGCACACAAACCTTTATAGTATCAATAAAAATTAATTATATCAGTGAAAAACTATCTGATTCTTATTGAAAAAAACACAAAGGGTTTTTCACCAACTGTTTTGTATAATTAGACTGGTTGATCATTTGAGAGGATATCTATAATAAGGTCCCATCCTTCACTGCAAGTCTATATAATTATTTGTACATTGATTAAATTGAATAAAAAAATTAAAAAAAATTATATTTAAAAAACTTATATAGATAAGACAATAACCATAACCATGATAATGGAAATATATATATTTAATGAAATCTTCAATTAATATTGACCAAAAAATATAGGGATGTATATATACACCACACGCAATGAATAAGTGGCCAAAGGAAAAATCACAATTTTTTCCATGGACGAATGTATTCAAATTTTACTAAGACATTCATAATGAAAAATTGGTGTAGTTCATGATAATCGATGTCCAAATGAATTAAAAACATGTAAAATGTGTTTTACAGAAACATTGGAATGTAGACTCTCTTGTGCGATTAACGGAAAAATATAAAAGAATCATTGAAGATGGTAATGGAATAATTTTTTGGATAAAACCAAAATGAAAAAAATATTCATGATCAGAAGTGTGCTTTTAGAGAATTATTTCTCGATCAAATAATATTATAAAGTGTACTTGAAAATGGGAAATAAATTTGAATGTTTCTTAGAATCCGGTTTTTTTTCTGGAGAATTGAAAATAGAAACATAAAAAACAATTATTTTCCATCAAATAAAGATGAAATAATCTGGATAATTTATTTTCCAACATATAAAAATAATTTATAATATGTATATATAAATAAAAAATAAGTAAATTTGGGTAATGAGATAAAAAGCATAACCCAAATGAAAAATACATATTTGGGATGAATCACTTACCTTATGTACGAAAGTGTACTGCACTAGCAATTATCGTCCTGGATAATGATATTGGATTAAAAAATAATTATTTAAGAACCTATTCAACATGTATTTGATTTAGTATAAATTATTTATGTTAATTAATTGCCTTTTAGATTATTTGTAAGTATCAATTTTATCGTTCGAGAGTGTTCATTTCCGTAGTCTCATGATTTCTTTAAAAACGTTTTCTGTGACATTATTGGGTCATTAGTAAATATATATATAATATAATTAAGAATACGAATAGTTATCCAGAATTAAAATTATATTTTATTAATAAAAATAAATAATATTAAATGACATTATATATCATTTCTTTTCTATATATAAATATGATTCATTAGATAAAATGTTAATGATAATAGTTTCGATTATTTGGAATTTTTCGATCATCACATACTAGTTTTGTTTTATTAATTAGTATTATGAATATATACTCATTACAAAACACTAAATAAATTTTAATATATATTTTACAATATGGTTTAACCATTATACTTGTTTTATCATAAGCCGTGAAGGTGGAAATTGAAAATGAAAACGCATCATCCACGATGACTGCAAATCAACACATCAGGGAAGATGTTTTCATTTTTTAAAATAAAAAGGTGATTATAATGGGTTTTAATATTAACATTACTATAAAATAATAACATTACAATATATATATATATGATACTAGAGTTAACATGAATATTTTGATAGTGGAGGTAAGGAAAGGAAAAACAAAGAAAAGAAATTGAATAAAAATAAAAGAACGATATGTGATTTTAACTCTTGAATTGCATTCCTTCATAAAGATTGAAATGGTATTTTGGGTGAAAATAGTAAGACCATAACATGGGTTATATGTTTCTGAGGGATTGGGAATAAAGTTTACATGCTTCAACTCTTTTGTGGTGCAGATAGAAGAGGTGGCAAGGGGAGGTATTTATAGTACAGGAGAGGGGTGTTTTTTTATTTTATCCATTTGTTTATTATTTTGGATAAAGAATATTAATAATTTGAACCTTATAAATAATTATATAAAAAAAGTAATTATTTTTTAATATTATGGGCTTACATCAGTCATACATCATCTATGACTCAATAATTCTTGTATTTAGCTTATAGTGTAAATTATTGCCTGCCTCTATTCAAGAAAAATTCATCAATTTAGAATAATCCAAAAAAAATAACCTTAACCATTTTTTGATGTGTAGAATACCAAAATGAAATCTGTTTTATGAAAATAATTTTCTAATGATGGAAAATTTAATTTCTAATTAAAATTATTAATTACAGGAAAATACCAGTTTTTAAATTATAACTGATTTTATATCACATTGAAAAGTTAATTAAGGTCTCATAAAATTATCTTATAATAAAATGATGACAAAATATCAATTTATTAATATATTTTATGAAATGAAAATTTATTTTAAATCATTAAAATAATTATAAAATTGTAAATAAAATTTTATCTTTTAAAAAAATACAAACAATAAATTTATCATTTTCAAAATATTTATTAACATATAATATAATTTAATTATATTATATTTTCATTTATATGAAGAAAAAATATTATTTATACATTTATATGTGATAATAATATTCTATTAGAAAAATTATTATTCTTACGGGTCACATTACAATTCTAAATTTTCCGTTACTTCTTTCTTGGTATATGTTTCATAGTTTCTAGAAAAAGCCTCTTATTTAATTCATTATTCATTAATACTTTTTTTTGTGTTATCTATTTGATTTAATATGATTTAAACTATATGAGATACTTTTGTGTGCCATGAGAGCTATCAAATGAATATAATTTATTTATGAGGATACATACTGTAATATCCAGGCGTGTTATAGTTTATATATATATGAAAGAAAAAAATGTTTTTAGGAATCAGGAATATAGTAACATATTTTTATATTGTAGATATAGACAGTCAAATATATAATACTCATTAAAGGAGGGTTAAGGTTACTCCTTATCCCACATAACATTGTAATTTTTTCCTTTAACTTTTAAACATAAAAACACATCCAAATACTATAAAAATGGATTATTAGATTTATCAAATTATTAATATTTTGATAATTATTAATCTTGATTGAAGGGAATAATAGTTTGTGTTAGTTATATTTATTTCATTAAGTGTAAATACCAACATCTTGTAGATTTTGTGTGATATATGAATGATTCTCCAACGTGAATAGATATAAAATTCCATATATTGAACATGAAATTAAAGTTACACTCCTATGATAGAAAAGGGAGGAGGTTTATGCTGTTTCATTTAAGTACTTGGATGGAGATATTCAATGTAAACTACTACAAATATGGACTGTATTAGCGCAAGAAATTTGAATTAACAGTGCTAAAAAGCAATGTTAATCGAGGAGAAGTTAAAGGGGGTCCCTTTTATCAACGCTTAGAAAAGCACTGATAAAGGTACATTTTATCAGTGCTGATAAAAGACCGCTTTATCAGCATTTTTTTTGAGCGCTTATAAAAGGGGTCTTCTATCAGCACTTTGAAAAAGCAATGATAATAGTTAAAAAAATAAAAAAAATAAAAAATAAATATATAAAGTGGGGGGGCTTTTAATAATGATTTACCCCCCTTTATCAGTGTTAGGCGCCCCCCCCCCCTCACACTCTCCTGTGCGTTACCCTTCCCGCGCATCCCCACATGCACGCACCCCTTTGCCTCCACCCGAACTCGAACATGTGACCTCCCCCCTTTAATGGCTGCACCTTTACTACTAATCCATTTTGTTTTTTCTCTATTTAATGATATATTTATTTATTTATATATATATAGTTATATTTATTCTTATATTAATATAGACTCATGTTAATATAAATATATTTTTTCATATATTAGTATATATATAATCATTCATATATTTATATATATTTATATATATTTATATATATTATTTAGCTATATTTTTTTATGTGTATATTTGTTTGTATATTAATATATATTTATATGATTAGTTTTAAATAAATTTATGAAATATGTTTTTTATGTGTGTTTATAAATAAATAAATACATACGTACATACATATATACAACACACACACACACATAGATATATATTTTTGAATAAATACATATATATGTGTATTTGAGAAGCCATAAAATGATAAAACGTCCATAAATTATAATCCAGAAGCCCATTTTAACAACACAACTACTTAAATCAATGAAAATGAAACAATATTCGATATGATTTGTGGTAAATTCCTATGAGATATCCGGATCAGAATATATACTTGATTGAATGTTAACAAATCGGGGTATCCTGACTAAAAACTCAGTTTTAGAGGCCTTATGTGCCTTTTTTGGCCTTGAAAAATGAAACAGAAGGATTTTATTGTTCACTAGCACGTTGATATCGTCTCATGATTTGATTTGATATGTTTTAGAGCTCAAACGTACACCAGGATCAAAAGTGATGGACGTTTTAAGTTTGAGTTACATTTTCAACTTATTTTAGATCTTTTATTAATTTTTTTGATTTTTTATATATTCAAATTGTTGTTAAATGATATATGGTCAATAAAAATTTGAAACTTATTAATTAATAATTTTTTTTAAAATATTTTAAAGTCATTTCCGCTAAATTTTTTATATATTAAATGTAATAGTCTATTTATACTTATCTAAAACATATTTAAAAATTATATATTAAATTTACATCAATATAAATATACCTTTGTAACACTTTATTTTTGATGATTTTTTTAACAAAAAATTTATCCGCGTTAAGAAAAAGCACTGATAAATCTCCCCTTTATCAGTTCTACTAAAAGAAGTGCTGATAAAGGGGTCCCCTTTATTAGTGCTAAAAAAATTGTTGATAATGGGGGGTCTTTATCAGCGCTAAAAAAGCACTGATAAAGGGTCACTTTTAACAGTTCTTTTTTTAGCACTGTTAAAAGTGACCCTTTATCAGTGCTTTTTTTAGCGCAGATAAAAGTGTAGCGCTTCCCTTTCCCGTTATTGTTTTAGTGGTAGCATCCCTATGTATTAGATTATTGGTTGAGATAATATTTATTCAAATTATGGAATGTAGTTAAGTTCATGAAAATGTTATCTACAACATTGCTTAGGGAGTTGAGGCACCTTTTGGGTGACTATTTTGAAGAATAAGTCATTAACAAAGCTGAAATCATGCATAAATAGAGAAATTATAGTGATAAAACTACATTGATTCCAAAAATTTGTATCAATCATGAATGATTCTGAATAAAATAATACATATATCATGAATGAAAAGTTTTGAAATGAGTGGAGGTAGAGCTCTAGATATCATATGAGAGATCTCAGTTTCGAGTATGGTTTATCCCCTTGAGTTCATTCTCTTCAATTTCATATGCTTTTCGGTAGCTTCTCTCTATGGAGGATGTGGTGTTTCTAGGTTTAGTGGATTTTCACTTTAGCTTTATGGTTAAGAGTCTTGGTGCGGATACAGAAAATAATGGTGGATTTTCTTGTCTCAGTGGCCACAATGTTGTAGGAGGAGTGTGTCGGCTCTTTTTGGTCACTTCGCAGGTTTGGGCAGTGGCATTTGGCCTTGCCAGAGCTACTCCCTTCAGATATGGTCCAGATCTAGTTTCATCCCAGATCTAGTCATATTGGGAACTTCTTGCCACTAGAGCATTGAGATGTGGACGGTGTCATGGACGATAGACAACATGTGTCAGATGGTGATGACAAATTTGGGCAGTTTGGCTATGGTGAGTGGCTTTGTGGTGGTGATTTGTCCATCCGATTGCCCCTGTGGTAGTGGATGGTGTAGACAGATGGTATGGAGGCAACTCCAAATCTGTATGTCTAGACCTCGATGAATGGATCAACGATACATTATCATTGGTGCAGATGGTGGGCACATTGTTGTAGATTCGATCACCAATGTATTCCTCAAGATTGAGGCCTCACAGGTGGGGTTGTGCCACAGATCTACAATTGTGGGTAGAGTATATGCATACATGTCATCTTTTAGGAATCTGTCCCTTTTATAAGCATCTATTCAAGGGTCTATGTGACTTTGTTCCTATGTGACATGTGATTTGTAATGGGCATTGTGCCATTGGTATCTAGGGAAACTGTATTTTAAGGAATTCGTGTCTCTACACCTTTAGGTTTGTTATGGGTTCTCCCTTATCAGAGTTCAAAAGGGGTTTCAGTTTTTATTTTTTGAGATAAAGGGTCTTTCCCCCAACCTTCCTTTTGAAACATATCTTGGATGATGTTTTTAAAAGGCTAAACTGAATCTTGATTTTAGAGGGAATTTGATTTCTTGTAATACACTAACATGGATATTCAATATACTACAACTCAAATATAATAAACCCAAAGTGGTTGAGAATTATTTTTATAATTTCTATAATTACTTGAAGTTAATATAAGATGATTTGAATTATTTTAGAGGGTTGGGGTGGAATGCAAAAATAAATTGATAAATTTGAAGATATTCTGATATTCTAGGAATAAGGGAAGAAATTGGATCTGTCTCGATCTGAATAATGATTATATATGGGAAAGGATAATTTATAATTTGGAAAATTCCATGATGTCTTATATAGGGATCATTTTATAGATTTTGAGGATGAACATTGATATCATAATGATCACTAGACACAATTTATTGGTCATTCCTCAATTCATAAGAATGATTATTCACTATATTTTATGAAAATTGAAAATTCCTATGCTTTTTAACGATTTTTCAAAAATATATAAGTGTTATTCATGAATTAATTAAGGATCATGAAATTCAACATTAGGGTGATCCTTGAATCTATGTATTATCCTTTTCTATATATTGATTAATTACCAATGTCTATTCATGATTCTTGACCATGTAAGGATGCAGGGGTTTGGGTTAGGATCATTTTGGTTATATAAGGATCATTTGAATACATGTATATGTGATTGTTATGTACATAAATATCGAGGTATCTAAATAAAGATCAACACATTGAAAAATTTGAGATGTTTTCAGAATAATAATTAGAGTTTCCATAATTAATTTTCTAAAGAGTAATATAAATCATATACATATAACGTTTTTCTTTAATGTTTGAAATATCATGATTCTATATTGATTCATGATTCAAGAATTTCACTTTAAATTTTAAATGAAAACTTGATAGGAGATCACTATTCTTTTATTCATTGATTTTTAAATAATAATATTTGAAAATTTTATATTTGTGGTCAAAGACAAAATAAATTAGTTGATGTTGGAATTATTCCTCAGTAATGAAAATACTACAAAATGTACTTTTATTCTAGTATTAGGTTAACAAGATAGTCATTATGAGTGAGATAAAGGATATCAAAGCTGATTTCAAATTCTATGAATTTATATTTTTTAAATATCAGTAAAATCCATATATCATAAATCTAGGAATGTGAATCCATCGATTCATGTGTTGATATAAAATGATTAATACATCACTAGTGATGTGTAATTCATTTTTAATGAGAATAAAATATTGTTTTGAGATTATAGTTGATAATTATAGGTCCAATATGCTATATTAATTGGTTTCATATAATCTCCCTTTCTGATAATGAGAATATCCATGTCACAAGCTACTATTGTTTTATTCTTTTAATAAAGTTATAGAGAACATTATTTTGGAGATTTATATTGGAATATGAGAAAGATAAGAAGAGACAAAATGCATGCTGGAGATGATTAACTAGAAAAAATATTCATTTTAGAGGTTAAATAAAAAGAAAATGTGCAAGGGTACTATATTAAATTTTCTGGAGACAAAAGTTGAGAAAATGGAATGTAAGTTCATCGAGGATATACTCGAGAATGTGGTTTTATTTTTTACATATAACAATTTTAATATTTAAAATTTTAAAAAAATAAAAATACCTAAAAATAAAAGTGTTATTACTATGGAAACGTTGATGATAATTATAAAAAAGTGATTGAGAGAGAATTAAGGCTTCATGAAGGTGATAGGTGACTGCATTGGGATTTATCTGTGCTCCGATGAGGACACGAGGAGAGGTTTGTCATCCGCGACGGCCTGAATATGTGTTGAGCTCCACATCGCGTGTCCCTTGCCAGAGAAGTTAGAACTCCAGGTGGAGGATTCATTCACTTGGGTGTAAAATCTGGTGTTCTGGGTGTTTCCCTGGTTTTGCATGCACTAAACTCTTGAAGGGCACTAAATCTAGGTATGTGGTTGGTGTGGCCGCACATGACGCATTAGGGATCCTGGTATGGTGGCAGGGGGAGGGGGTAGTGGTTGTGCTTCTCCATCGGTTGCTCCAGGGGTAGTCCTGGTTGATTCTCTAGAGCCCTTGGGTGCTCCCCCACCTTCCAACTCTAAGGTAGTCCCGGAACCTGGCCCTGATTCGGGAGATTGGGTCAGCCCTGAGGACGTCATGGTTCTCGTCCCCTACGTTCTGAGATATATATTTGCTGCTCGGGTCTCCCCTCCTACCCAAACTCTTGGCTTCCACTCGAGACACCCTCTTATGGGTAGTCTTTCATGGATTATGGTTTTGGGGCCAATGTCCCTTCCACTCAAGGTTGTGGTTAATTAAAATAGTGTTACAGAGCCGATCCAGTGGTCCATGGTGATGTTTTCATCGGTTTTAGGTGGACTCTCTGGGGGCTTCCCCTCTCCCCCCACGGTGACCTCCCACCTGCGACTCCTTGGTGGAACTTCACCCAGCTCAGAAGACCCCAGGGAAGATGGGTTAATTCCAGCGGCCCGTAATAGGTGAAAATGTAACTTGAGCAGGTCACCGAGCCCTCCATCTCCCTCTGTATTTTTACCCAAAGATTCTGGGTTGTGCACTAGATCAAACATAAATCTACACCAAGGGCATGTGGCATCCGTCTTTGAGAAGGCTAAATGATATGGAGCCAGTCCCATGTCCCTCTCCTTTTAAATGATACCCTTAATAATTTGGAATTCTCAGGGGATAGGTGCATGCGTTATGTTGGACTTTGTTTCATCCGAAATCCACACTCACAAAGAAGCAGTGGTGGCCATCCATGAACACAAACAAATCCCCAATAGAATTGGGGAGTTCTCCAAGAAGCTACGCATGCACATGAGTATGCAGGTTGAATCGGGCAATAAACATATTTGGATATTTTGGAAAAAAAGGTGCATTGTGGACATGATCCAAGTAGGGGACCAGTTCCTCTCTGTGAAGGTAACCCTTGGCCTAGTTTCCTTCTATGTTTCCTTTTGTTTATGTGAGTTGCAACATGCACATTCGGGCTTCCTTGTGGGAGGAGCTCATGATGTTCGATCATGGACCTGATCCGTGGGTTGTGGGGCGGGGGGATTTTAATGTTGTTAGGGATCCAGATGAATGAAAGGGTAGAGGACCTTTTAACAGGGAATATAGCCTTGCTTTTGTTTGTTTCCTGGAAAAGAATGGTCTTTATGATTTGGGTTTCGAGGGTGAAAAGATTACATGGTGCAACAACCAGCGGGGGCAATACCACAATTGGAGCCGTCTAGACCGGTGTCTGGCTAACATTCATGCATTATCAATTTCTCAACCACTAAAGTGACCCATCTGGTGTGGTGGATCTCAGACCACGGTCCTCTTATTGTCTCTTGGGAATCCTCACACCAATCCCAGGAGCATTTTACGGTACAACAAGATATGGGTGGATAGCCCGAGGTACCATGAACTGGTGAGTTCTATTAGTACCGCACCTCGGTAGGGGAATAAATGGACAATCCTTCCCTGGAAACTGTGAAGGCTGAGGATTGAGTCGCAATCATGGGCTAGAGACCTCGCTTCACCAGAATATGATCTTAAAACCGTTATGGAGGAGTTTGAGCGTTTGGAAAAAATCATGGAGGATGTATGGGATGATCGAGCCTTTGAGGAGCTCGCATGGATAAAGGGCCTCATGTCTGAGTTATTTTCGAAACAGGAATGCCAGGCCAGGGAAAGGGCTAGTGTCAAGTGGAAAAGGAGAGAAATAGTAACTCGTCCTTCTATCATGCTTGCATTAAAGAGAGGGAGAAGATGGTCAAGATGAACATCCTTTTAGAGGATGGGTCCTTCATAGCCGACAGGGACACGGTGTGGGGCATGGCCAACAACTTCTCTCAAGATCTTCTAGCTGGTCCTAATGAACGCCTGCCGAATGGATATCCTTCAGAGCCCTCGGAAATTTTTGATGTGATCCCTATCCTTGAGACTGACCAGATCAATGTATTCCTGGGTGCTCAGCCTGATGAGCCGGAGATTAAAGAGGCGCTCATGCCTTTGAACCCGGAGAGTGCTGTGTGGCGTGATGATTTTCCTGCCTCTTTCTACAAGGCCTCATGGGAATTGATTAAGGGAGATATGATCGCTGTCATCCATGATTTCTATCGAGGGGGGTGTCTTCCCAGAGTTTCATGTGCCACTACCCTTATTCTCCTTCCCAATATCAAGATCCCCTCTTCAATCTCGCACTACTTCCAGGTAAGTATGCGAAACATGCCATTCAAGACCGTGACCTATATTATTAACTCCAGGAAAGCGGTGCTTCTTCCTCGGTGGATATCCCTGGAGCAGCACGACGTTATCAAAGTTCACTCGATTCTGGAAGCCACCGCCCTTGCCCAAGAGATGCTTAACGAATTGAAACTCAAAACACGTCGATCTGAATTGATCATCAAACTGGATATGAGCAAGGCATATGATCTGGTTGAATAGAGCTTCCTAAACAATGTGTTGTCAAGTATGGGTCTCAACTCTCAGAATGTTGATATTATCTTGTGCTGCTTCAGTTCCTCTTGTCTCTCGGTGAATTTCATGGGAATGTCTTACGGTTTCGTCAAGTCTACACGAGGAATCAGACAAGGGGACCCTATCTCTCCATCACTGTTCATCATCATTTAGGATATTTTGAGCCAGCTCATCTAGAGGATTATCAATAATGGAGGCATTCTTCTGTATCGTCATTGATCAAGGGACCCGACAATATCCCACCTTCTGTTTGCCGATGATACCATCTTATTTCTGAATGCAAAGAGTAAATCGATAATATGTATGAATGGAGTGATGGAGAAATACTATCATTGGAGTGACCAGTCTATCAACAAGGGGAAAATCAATTTCTTTATCTCCCACAAGTGCTCCGCCGAGAGAGTGCAAACTGTTAGTAGTTTTCTTGGTATCCAAAGGGGAGAGTTTCCTATGGTTTATCTATGCATGACTATCTCGCATGGGAGACCTTAGATTCAGGACTTCGACGCACTCTGTACTAGGGTTATAGATAGGGTGTTTAACTGGAAAAATAAATTCTTATCATTTGGCAGACACATTGCCCTAGAGAACATCATTCTGGTGGCCTCTCTGATTCATGGTCTGTCTACCTTCAATGTTCCCATGGGCATTATTAAATCGATTGATAGGATTCATGCCAATTTCATTTGGGATCTTTTATCTGAGAGAAAGAAACACTGGGTAGCCTGGGGGAAAATGGTGCGGCCTGCGAATGAAGGAGGAATCGAGGTGTGAAACATGGAGGATACCCTTTATTACATGAATGTGAGGCTTTCCTGGAGTGTCTTGGAATAGCGTACCCTTTGGGGGAATACCATGAATGCGTACATGACGTGCCTTAGCGCTCCGGGGGAGGGGCATATTTCTCCACTTTGGTCGGTGATAGAACATATTGTTGAGATACTTCGTCCCTTTTTGAGATGGGTGGTCTGGAAGGGAGAGATATCCTTATGGAATCAAGATTGGTGTGGCACATTGCTGGGTTTCCCTGGATGCCCAGCTACCAATATTTCTCTCAAGGATGCTAACCTCTTTCCTATATTCACTGACTCAGTTTTGGATAATGAACAACAGTATTGCTTTCAACACATTGATCATAATGAAGAGGAGAAAAAGTGTGTGATCACAGGCTCCTCCTTAGGCATGTAATCGTCGAAGGATTTCTGCCGCATTAGTAACAGACAGGAGTAGAATGGGGGATGGGATGAGCATAAATGGTTGAAAAACATCCCCACCAAGATCAACATCCTCACCTAGAGGATTCGTAATAGAGGCCTCTTGACAGATTACAATATATGTAGGTGTGTTATCCCCTTGCGTTCAGGTGCGTATGTTGTAGTGTTCACACTGAGGAGAGCACTGTCCATCTGTTATTCGACAGTGACTGGGCACGTGAGGTCTGGAAAATCCTAGGGGACTTCTCTGCATTCCTCCCCTCATATGGTTCCATCCATACCATTCATGATATGTGGTTCCAAGGTTCTGAAGGAAGAGGTCCAAAGAGTGTGGAATGTGTAGTGGTTCTGCATGTGGGGTGCTGGACCATTTTGAAGGCTCGGAACAAATCGAAGCACAAGGGGGTGGGGGTTTCGGCTCCTGCCATTATATTTTAGGAAAAACATCTACCACTGGATCTGAACATAGTTGTGAGGACATGGAAGGTAGCCCCTTTGTTTCGTCTGCTCCAAATGGGCTCCAATATGGACATGGAACCTAGATGCAAGGAAGGAAATTGGGTTCGATGGAAGCCTCCTTCGATGGGTTAGAAACTTAATACAGATGGATATTTTGTCCAAGGGAACCTGCGCAGAGGAGGAGTGGTACATGAACACAATGGTTCAGTTTACCTCACTTTCTTGGCCAGGCTGGGCCAGGGGTCTTCTCTACAAGTGGAGGTGAAGGCAATTCTCACCAGGCTCAACCATTGCATGGAAAATGGTCTAGAAATATCTGAAATCAAAACAAACCCCATTATAGTGCACAACTCCTTGAGAGGGTTCACTGAGACTCCTTGGTAGATTAAATATATCATCAAAAAATGTAGAAGTATGATTAATACTAGAGTAAGTATCCTTCACACCTGGAGAGAAGGGAACAAGGTCGTAGATAACATGGTCACGGTGGACATCAGCAACACGGAGGAGGTGTTTATTTACACAGCAGTGAGTATCCAACCTAAGGGGATTGACTCTATCAATGAGGATTCACTAGGTCTTCATCACTTCTAACCACCCGAGTCCGTCTTGGCTAAGGGGGGAGGGGTATTCCCCTGGGCCCTCTTCTATTTTTCTAGTTTTATCCTTCCCTTCTGTTTTTTCATTTTTACTTTTACCCTCCTTTGATAAAAAATTACATGATGATGATTGAGCCTACCGATAATATCGAAAGAATATAGAGGGATGTACGGTGAGTGTGCTACAAAATAGGGAGTCAGTGTGTTGAGGGAACATAAAGGCCTCTTAAGAAATAATATAGATAATTTAATGCTATGAGAAGTTAATACTATTCTTGAATTGACGAAAATTATATAAGAAGGATAATAATAATAAAACTAGTTTCTGTACCAATTATTTTGGCACCCACTTTTTCAAATGTTTGGAAGAAAAAGAAAGAACATGATTTGAGATAGATACTAACACTACTATTGATATTAATTTTAGTGTGTCAATTACGTAGAATATTATGTAGAAACTATATTCTTAAAAATCACAAGTGATCAGTTGAGTTATACGAGTGAGAAATTTCTAATAATGAACATAGTGTTTTTTCAATCAATATAGACTAGGTTGTATGCTGAGTTTCAGGAATATAATAATGGATTCAAAGACTCTATGTAAAGGTAAAAGATCTATTTTGTTGATTTAGTGACCTCCAATACTAAGTGGTAATATACTTAAAATTTTGGAAGGCCGTTTTCAAGACCAATCCGGAGGCTAAATATTATGGTAAATGGTTTAAAGATCCCTTCACTTGTGTAATATAGTGAAGGCTCACCTATTTTTTATGGTGGGATGGTGTAGGATGATAACTACCCCCAAGACACATTAATTAATGACATTATTAGTAGCATATAATATATAAATATAAGAAAATGTGATCACCAAAAAGAGTAAGTTTCCCACAATGGATCTAAACAGGTTAAAAACACAGTGTATTGATTTCCCATCATATTCAACCTCACATTCTATGTGTGGATTTGATAAATAAGAATAGATCCATTTTTTTTTCTAAAAAACATTTATTAAAATACTAAAATGGGAAAATTAATTATAAGAAGAAATTTAATTTTTAAAAAATTTAAAAAAAACTAATTCAACCCCAACATCAGGTTTCTATATCGGTCCTAAGGAAAATTTAATTTATTAATTTTCTAATAGTCAAGTCACCTTTTATAAAGTAATACGAAAGGGATTTTTGGATGCAATGACTTATATATAGTGAGGTTTATAGACTAAATCGTACTTAAGAACATAATGGTTTTAGGAAAATTGTTACATTTTCTGATGATTTTTTGGGTATGGATTTTTGTTTTTGATGAAACAAAATTATTAAATTTCTAAAAAAATAAATTAATTTGAAGATGAAAATCATCGAGGAAAATGTTTAAATATAATCTGATATAATCATAGTGTTGAATTATTGATTAATGAAGTCATTAGTCATTTGAGGCACTGTGTATTTTTTTTTATAACTCACTCTTCCTAGAATAATATAATGTAATGGTTCTTATTAGTGGTGGAATCATACATAATTGGACATGGTTTCATCAATGATGATTCAACATGATCTTCATATTACATTCCTAGGTTATACTCTGATGATTACTACTTTTTACTAAACAAAATTCGGTATAAAGTAGTTATGAATAAACTATTTGAAATATGATCTTGAAAACATCCCATTATGTATTTTATTGATATTTAGGGATGCTGATAATTCATATAAAAATTAGAACATGATAAAATTGACTCTAAATCTATCAAATTAATATTTTTTTGTTATCCTAATGAATGTAAATGATATTATTTATATAATCATACAAATCACATACTGTCTATGGAAAAACATTCTACATTCCTTGAGATTACATTTATCAATAGAATAGTTATTGGTAGGAAAGATGAAAATAGAGTGGCTAAAATGAAAATAAGTTTCAATGATAATGAGTTGGAAATTGAGACCATTCAATAATTATTTTTGAAAGAAGAACTGAATCAAAATATAGAAGAAACTCAAAGAACTGATATGATTCATTATGAATGCATGAGATATATATTTCTCATCCCTAATTATGATAAGGTAATGTTCACAAATGGTGAACCATCCAAACATTAGGTGTTCATATAGAGATTTTATTCAATGAAGTTCTTGAAATACATTTAATCCTAAATGGAATCCATATAAACTAACCAATTTTGGAATGTGGTGGATGCTCCCGAAGGGTTAAAACCCATAGGATACAAGCTGTTTTATGTATGGAATAATCACATGGATTGTATAATTTTATCCATTAAAGAATTCATAGTTTCATAATGTTACATGAAAGTGTATGGTATTGACTATTACGAAATTATTTTAACTAATGTGATGATAAATTCAACTCAGATTTTTCATCCATAGTAGTTCATTTGGATTATGTGAAATATCAATTGGATGTAAAAAATATTTTCCCTAATGGGAATTTTTCTTGGCTGGGAATATAATACAACTCAATGGTTTTGATGTTCCAAATTATATTGATATGTTACGTAAGATGCAATGGTCCATTTATGGATTGAAGCCGGATTCTAAGAGTTGGAATGTATGGTTTGATGATACACTCAAAACGACTTGTTCCATATAAAACACATATTACTCTTGATTTTATAAGTATATTAATGGGAGGATTTAAATATATCTAATATTTTATGTGTATAGAAAAATCTTTATCTGAAACGGTATCTCGATACTTCCCTCAATGAAGGTGTACCCAGCTAAGTGTGTCTCAATGATTTATATGGGTGAAGTTACCAACATAATAAATATGATGATCTATAGATATAGATTTAATGGGTTTCCAAGACTCAAAAAGTAAAATTATATTTCTATAATACTAAATAAATTTGGCTTGGGGAACTCCAGGAAGGGGTCTTTTCCAGTGGTACATGGCACAAATTAGTGGTTGATTGAGGAATATTCTAAAAAGTTATAAAGGATGGATTGAAATCCCTATTAATACTAAATAGGATCCATAATATATTCGATGTTGTGTACTCAACCTTAATTAATTATTTTATATAAATACATGGATGGTTTGACATGTTTAGGACACATGATTCCCAATGACTATAATGATTCTGTTATTTTTTCATTACATTCGTTCAAAACTGGTTGACCATTTTTGTTTCCTAATAATACGTGAATGGTTCCTCATGTCCAGGATACATGTTACCAATTTTCTATAATGATTATGTTATTCCGTCATTACATGATTTTACATCATGTTCACTATTTTCATTTCTGTTGAATTTATCTTTGGGGCCAGAAGATTGATTGTGGGGTGTTGAATGTATTTCAAAATTCATCACATTAGGTTCATCATTTTCATCTTTCATAGAAACTCCCAACCATTCTCATATCCATTACTGAGTATGGAACTGCTTTCTAAAGGGAAGAGGTCATTTGGGATTCATAACCAATGTCCTTAGGAACTCAAATTGGTCAAGAGGATTAGAGTTAAATCTCAACTCACCCTTTTTAGGGGAATTATTACCAGCTCTAGGACCCTCTTAAGTATTTAAGGCATATTACAAAAGCACTTCTTAATCATTATATAGAACCAGATACCATAAATATGAGTTGGTGTTAAATCATTTTATCAATAATTGGTGGTTATATTAACACTCACATATTTATGTATTTATGTTTCATTATTCATTTACTATTATTTCTCATCAATAGGTAGATGATTATATTTTAAAGCCATATAACCAAGAAATATGGAGTTTACATCCAACATGGGATGGAATTGATATCCAAATTATGGTATTGAACCCTTATAGTGAATTGAAAAAAAATATTACCTTGACTTTTTATTATTAAATTTTTTTATTATTTCCTCACATTATGTTAAGTATGTTTGTTTATAAAATATTTGGGATGAGATCATTCATTTGAAAATTTGATAAAAATTCTAGTTTTTACTTTTTAAATTCATTATTGTATTTCGAACATAATTTTTTTTATTTTAATTATTTGCCTTACATTTTTTAAATATATTCTTTTATTAATGGGATACAACTTTTATTCAGGTTGTCTGAGCTAAATCAGATATTTTATTGGAGTAAATGGGCCATGAAGTCAATGTTGGGATGTAATCTTAATATTGGACATAACATTAGTATATGGGTCTTAATGTCTTATTATGTGATTGGATTGGTCCCAAATTTTGATAGGATCTAGATGAAAATATTTAGAATTATTATTCATTCTGGAAGGACAACTTCTTATATTGTTTTGTGGTCAATAAAGTCGTGAATGTTGGATTACAATATTTTTCCAAATTTCCATATTCACACATGAAGCCACTTTTAAACTAGCCTCTCATCCACTCTATATATATGTATTTTTCTCATTTTGAGGTGTTTGGATGTGAATTAAAATATATTTAGTAGAGGAAAAGTGGTCATATTATACTTAAATTCACAATAGTTATAGGGATTCTACCACACTAGGATCTCCTCCAAAATGCTCTTCTTTTCCTCTTCTTTATTGTAATGTGTTTGATCTTTCAATAAAATTCTTATTTTTCTCTTCCATTTTCCTATTCTGCTCAATTTTCTTCCTATTTAATCTTTCTATATGGTTTTAAAATTATGAGTAGAAATGAGATTGAGTTATACCCTTTCTATTCCTTTGTAAATGAAATTGGTTTCTACGATGACTACACAACCCCGACAAAACTAGTTTTCATATTAATTGATCGAACTATTATATTCTTCCTAAATTTATTTTAAATAAAAAAATCTAATTCTATTCACATAATATAATCTAAGAATTTATTTTTATGATTAATGGAAACTAATAAATAAATTGTACAATTTTATATAAAACAATTGATGTTAAGATTTGTATAAATTGTTAGAGCGCAAACATAGCTGGTAAAACCAAACCACGTAAAATAAATTAGTAGAGTTAAAATATAATCCATTAACTCAATTCATAAAAATTTTCTTAATTTATTAATTCCCTTAAATACCATTAACCATAATATATCCTTAGAACGACAATACAAGTAGGGTGTTGTGATTGCATGTTCTGATGTTGGAATAGGGTTGAACTCTATTCATCTTTCTGGTAAATTTATTTATCGTAGGGTTTGGGGATTAATATATTATAGGATAATAAAAATGTTTATGTAAATTTAAATTATAATTATTGATACTTAACTAATTTTTTATGTTTATATCAATTACCCCTTTAAATTTTTTCTAAAAAACTACTTCTCGTTGTGTCTTATTAATCAAATTTCATTTCAAGAAAAATTGAAATCAACTTCCAGATTAATTCTTATTATTTTATAAATGATAAAACCCCCTACATTAAAGTAGTGTGTTTGTATTATATTATTTTATTTTTAAAATATCTTTAATAAATTGTTTTAATTACTTCCTCTTTGAGATAAGACCTTGGTCAGCCACACTGTTGCACCTAAATACCAAAAAAACCAAACATCATTTGAATGTTCTCTTAAAAGTGCCTTTAAATTTGGCTCTATTACCTGGGAGGAATGTAACTATTTCTAATAATTAAAGGTATTTAATTTATTTTTATATTTATTCTCACCTTCTATTTTTTCATCCTTCTTCATAGAATCATATTTTTATCTTCTTTTGTTTTAATCTTCTTTTTTTGGACCCTCAACAAAAAGTACTCATTTTTTTTATTATGATAAAATTTTTATCTTCTAATTTTAATTTTATTTATGACATGAACTAATCCTGATGATCTATTTGATATTGGCCCTAAGATTGAATGTATCTTTCGAGCTAGAATCTGACATTCTTAATCTTTGAGAAGTTTCAAAATTCCAATAGATGGAGAATTAGGCTATTTTGGTAATATTGAAATTGAATGATATTTATATTCCCACAAAAAAAAGTACCAATGTATAAAAATAATAATACTGATCATAATATAACTATTTGATAATTGGATGCACTAGATATTAACTATCAACCAAATACTTCTGCACACACAAATCATGTATCATACTTTTAACCGAAATCTAGGTTAATTCACTAGACTAAAAATTTTCATGGATTGTCATGTGAGGATCCAAAAAAAAAATTAAATAAATCTAATTTTCTTT
The DNA here is from genome assembly GCA_963277665.1 of Viscum album. NCBI lineage: Eukaryota > Viridiplantae > Streptophyta > Magnoliopsida > Santalales > Viscaceae > Viscum > Viscum album. The sequence continues at coordinate 1,366,365,710 of OY728162.1, read as the reverse complement.
TCCAAACATTTAACCCATGAAATTTCTCAGTTGATGAAATAAAACTAAGAGAATTCCCATTATCAGTTGATGGAACTGAAAAATATTGGATGTATTATTTATCACCTGCAGTTATAACACATTGGAATGATTTAAAATGTCTTTTCCTGCCGAGACTGTCTGAAGTATCAAGGACCGCATCTATTCAAAAATAGATATTAGGAATCAAAAAATCCAAATGAAAGACAATATACGAGTAATGGGAGTGATTTAAGTTGTTTTTGGCATTCTACCTACATCAAAAAATTTGTGAGAAACTTCTAATCCAATACATTTATGAAGGCCTCCCACCTATGGAACGGAGAATGGTAGATGATACAGCTGGAGGAGAATTGGAATAAAAAACAAATGTATCCCCATGTGAATTAATCTATATGAATAAATATAACTCCCAATAATATGGAGATTGAGGTACACCACATGTCAATGGATTACATTAGTTAAGTCCATATTCTTGTGAAATACATTTAATTTATATCAAGTTGAAAGAATTGAACACTATGGTGAGTCATAGTTCATGGGCTCAAAAGACATCCCAAACAACTCCTACAAGGATTTTGGGAGTATTTTCACTAAAATAGACAACCCAAATGATTGTCTCCCATAATTAAAATAGAGAGAGGATTGTGTAGAACTATTCCATGAGATACTATATCAGCCTAAAAAACAACAAAATCTCAAAAAAAAAGTATGATTACTTTTCCCCAAAATATAATTATGTATTGAAGGATTAATCAGACAAGAGGTTTGGATCTGGACCAAAACAATGGCCCCCATTCAACAAAACTTCAAACTACCTCTTCCTTACCTATAGTGTCTCCAACAACCCCAAAGGAGAATTGAAGTCCAAGAATCAACAAGTCAACAATAAGGGAATTCTCAACCAAAGGTGGATTCTAAAAATGATGATATTTTCAAAAAAAAGTTAGTAATCCTCAAAATAACCGGAATAGTCAAGGTTCTGAGTTGAGAGTGTTGAAGACACAATGAAACATATTTCCACCACCCTTCATGAAATTGGATGTAATATCTCTTGAAATATACCACACCATCCTACTCCAAATCCAAAGGGTAATTTCATGCAACACATTGAGAAGTGGGAAGAAAAGTTCTGATAGATATTCACCTTTCATTCCATCGACATTAAGCTAAATTTTTTAGAAGCCCCATTTAGGAACAACTGACGAGAATCCCAAGGAGATAGACAAAAGTAAGAAAAATATTGATGATGATCCTCCTAAACCACATCCATTTCAAAAATAATTTGTACAAACCATGAATATGGCTAATGTTCCATTGTAAAAATAGGAATTGGTTAAATTCAAGTGTGTTGAGATCAACATCCCTCTACAATATGTAATTAAACAAATCACAAGGTATTTCGACATTATTATATGAACTTTGTACTAATAGAAGAGGTCTCAAGGTAAATTAGATGTTCAATATGGGAGTAAATATGTTATCACTCATTACAACAACTCAATAAATGACTACAAATTAATATGATCTCGAGACACTCAGCATCCCACGCACAATATGGGAGTTTCACTTTTATGATGCTTTGTGTAATTTAGGAGCTTCCATAAATGTGATTCCTCACACTGTATGCTCTTCTTTATTGGTAGGTGAGTTGATGCTAACATGAGTAGTGGTGCCGTGTAAAAATACAGCTAAAATATATCCAATGGGAGTCCTAGAGGATGTACTTGTTCATGTAGAAGAAATGATATAACCAGAATATCTCTACATTCTTAACAAGGAGGATGATCATGTTTGCTCTTATGGTCCCATTATCTTAAGTATCTCTTCCTCAAAATGAAAAAAAACTGACATAAATGTTCTTGAGGGTACACATTAAATGTATTTTGGAGAATATGTTGTGATATTTAATGTTATGAACTCCATGAAGTGCCCCTCAGAGGACCATTCTACTTTTTAGCTCCCATTTTGAACAACCATGTAAAAACCCCATGAATTTTTATTGTCCAATTTTTAGAGATATATTGATCATTTGTTATATTTTAATGGTTTAGAGAACTTCCAGACCTTCTTATAATGCACAAACCTCTCTATGATTTGATTTTTAAATTGATTCATTTTCTAATTTTAACCATGATTACTCTGATTATGACATGGCTATTGATAATGTTGATGTATTTGAGGAATTATACTCATATTTTGGTCATGTCAATTCTAGTAATGATGTTCATTGTACACATATTTTAATTCCTTCAATATATACATCAACACAACACCCCCCTTCAATGGAACTCAATCCATTGAAACAAAATATCCGATACTCATACCTGTTATGAGGTGATAGATTACATGTTATTATTGCTAACAATATCGAATTTGAAAATGAATAAAACTTATGAATATTTTAGTGGATAACATTAGGTAAATTAGGTGGACCTTGGTAGACATATCAGGTATTAGACCCTCTATTTTCATGCATAGTTTTATTTTAAAGTATGGTGCTAATCATGATAGGTATCCAAAAAGGAAAGCGAATCAAACTATTCGGGGTGTTGTTAAAGAAGAAGTTGAAACATTTCATGAGGTAGGTAAAATTTATCCCATTTCTGATTCCCAGTGGCTAAGTCATATTCAGTTTGTGCCTAAGAAAAAAAAAATTATTACTGTTAAGTAAAATATAACAATCTACTTGCAAAGACCAATTTATACACCTATTTGTTGGTCAAATTCATGAGAGACTAGCTAGGAAAACAAACTACAATCTCTTGGATGGATATTTTAGATATGTTTAGGTTCTTATAGCCATATGGCATCAATATACGAGATCATTCACATGTTCATTCAATACATTTTCCTACTGAAGTATTCCATTTGGACTATGCAATTCCCCATGTACCTTCTAGAGATGCATGATGAGTATTTTTTAGATTTCATTGGGAACAACATGGAGTTGTTTTTTGATGAATTTTCAATGTATTGATCCTTATTTGATGAATGCATCTGTAGTTTGGGAAAGGAGTTCAATCATTTTATTGAGAATAATATGGTTTTGAACGTGGAAAAATATTCATTTTATTGTTGAACATGGCATTGTCTTAGGGAATGTAGTATCAAAACATGGGATAGAGGATAATTGATCCATGGTAGAAGTTTTTCATACATACCATATCATTAATTTGTGAAATATGTTAGATCGATCATGGGGAATATAGGTTTTTATATAGGCTTTATAATAGATTTTATTAAGATCACTCTACCATTATCTCGACTGCATAAAAAATACTTTGACTTCATTATCAATGATTCGTGCAGAGTATCATTTTATGAGACAAATAACCATCTTACCACTCAAATGATCATACAACCCCCACATCCTTCTCTTTGAGATTATGTGTGACATGTCCAACTTCTCGGTTGGAGTTGACTTATCCTAGAGGGTGGAAAGAGGTTCACATGTGATTTACTATTGTTTGAGGACATTAGATTCTTCATAATAAAAATAAAACTCCTTGGAAAATGAGCTTCTCACCGTCATATTTTCATTATATAAGTTGAATTCATATTTATTGGGTTTTAATGTTGTTTTTTTCTGACCCTGCATCTCTAAGGTACATATTGAAGAAGACTGATGAAATTCCCATACATATCTGACAGATCCTCCATTATCAAGTATTAGATATTGATATAATGTAAAAGAATTGTGCAGAAAACATGGTGGAAGACCACATGAGTAGGATTACTCACACACTAGAGGCTGAAACCATGGACAATGTACCAATTCGAGAGACTTTTCTAGATAAGAATCATTATGTTCTATTAGGTACACATCCTTGGTATACTAATAAAGTTAATTAATTCAATAACTTTTAAAATCCAATAAATTTAATGAAACATCAATTTAAAAAATTAATGAGTGAGGCTAGATTTTATGTGTTGGATTACCCCTACCGACGGTGCATGTATTGTGACCATGTTATTAGGAGGTGTGTTCTTGATCCTGAGTTTGAGTATGTTTTACATTCTTGTCACACACATGCTTGTGGTAAAATCATTGGACCCCAATGAACCAATAGGAATGTATTACAATCTGGATTATATTTTAATATATTATTCCAAGATTACCATGTGTTTTTTAAGTCTTTTTCTTGTTTCCAACATAATGAGAACATTTCTAGGAGACTCAAGATTCTCCAAAAACTGTTGATATTGTATGAGATTTTTTATTTTTGGGAATTTAGTTTATGGGTACTTTTCCATGTTAATTTGTTTTTTTATACATTTTTGTAATTTTTGATAATGTGAGAAAATAAGTAGAGGCTAAGGCCACTAGGACTGATGATTGTCATGTTTTAGTGCACATTATGAAGGAAATGTTTTTCAAGATTTGAGTACTAAATGTTACGATCAGTGATCAGGGGACACACATTTTTAATAAGAATTTATATTCCCTCATTCTAAAGTATGGGGTGAACCATAAAACATCAACACCATACCACCCCAAACAATGGTCAGGCTCATGTTTCAAATCGTCATTGGAAGAAAATTTTGGTGCCAATTGTGTAGCATAATATGATGGATTGGAGAAAGTGAATGGATGATGTGTTGTGGGCTTATTGGACAACATATAAGACCCCTATCGGTATGTACCCATTTATGATTGTTTTTTGGGAAATCATGTCATCTCCCAATAGAAGTCGAGCATCAGGATTATTAGGAATTAAAGAAATGCCACATGGATTTGTCCCAAGATAGAATTCAATGGAAGATGAATATTAAATATCATGAGGTGATTCAGTTTTCATCATATGAGAACATAAGGCTCTACAAGGAATGATTAAAAGAGACTCCATACATAATGATCAAACAAATGGAGTTTGATATTGGAGAGAAAGTCATACTCTATAGTTCATGATTAGAGCTCATGACTAGAATGTCTCTATCATGATTATTAGGTCCTTATGTTGTCTCTAATGTCATTTCTTATAGTGTAGTGGATATCCCATAAGAGGAAACATGAAAGATCATTACATCCGTGAAGAAACATTTGAATAAATTAAATGAAGGAATTCCCACCCATGTAGTTGACATCATCAAATAGCATGACCCCATCATCAATAGAGAATATTAGGTTCTTCTAAACCCATTCAGTTTTATATTATTTGACATATTTACAATTCTAAATTTTATGTGAACAATTAATCTCATAAGTTCACAATTATCAAAATAAAATATTTTATGTGTGGGGGAGGGGGCCACATGTTGGGGTAGTTATTTTGGATTTTAATTTTTTTCTTTTTGTGTGTTATCTATTCAGTTTTTTGTTTAAAATTTAAAAAAAAACCAAAAAAAGGAAAAAAATATATAAATAATAAATATCATGTATCATGATTATTTACATATTGAATATATGGAAAATAAATGTTTTCTAAATTCATTGGTGGCATTATAAGAAAGAAATAATGCTTTATCAAAGGGTTGATTTTTATAAGAAAAGATGTCTTTGATGATATGATTGTTTGTGTCATTATAATTCTTTTTAGACATTGCCTCTATTATTTGTGTTATTTTATCATGATAAATTGGGTCATTGATTTCTCCACACAACTTTTCACTAAACCATGAATTGTTGAATTTTTCCTTCTTAATTGATGGTTTTTCCAAGTCAGATAAAAATTCATCTTATATAAATGGTTGATCCATATGATCATTTATCTTTAAATTGATTTCATTAATACACATAATTGACCTATGTGTGTATACTTGTCATCCAAAAATTGTACACACAAAAAATAGAAACAATGAAATTAATGAAAATCAAAATAAAATCAAAACATATGGGTTGTGTCTCAGGAAGGTCAAAACCCACCCTTCCTTGACATGTTATCTTATTATGAAAATTTCAATTACTATCATGAAGAGATCAAAAATGGTTTAGATATGAGATTCATAATTTATCAAAGTAATTTTTTTAAAAAAAATAACAAGAAAAAAATTAGGTGGGCGATGAAATGTACAACACGTGAGGATATCTAGGTCGTGAGCTTTGAAGGACCCCAGGACACCCTGAGAGTGGAGGGGTGAATCATGGTGACAAATTTTTCTTTTAATGTCATGGATCTTGTTCACACATTGGTAGGAACTTGTTGAACCTGTATGATGAAAATGATCAGAAAGAAAACATGCACATGCACAGAGAAGACACAACCCTTTTTACATGGTTCACCACTAAGGGCTACGTCCAAGGAGCATACGCCGACAAGTTTCGGGTCATACCAAAATCCACTAATCCTCAGTAGTTGTGGATTACAATTTGTTTGGGCACAGTCACTGTGTCCCAGGATCACTAGCTTTACAATGGTTTTGGGATAGCTCACTGCTTCCATTGGGTCACTCCTGTTGACTCCCCCTAGCTCACTGCCGTTAGTGAAGACTCACTCAGTTTATAGACGTGAATGTCTCTTCAATATATAGACATGAAGGTATTTGTCTCCTGTTCAACACGAGACTTTGCTTGCATCAGAGTCCTGAGTTAATTCTCTATTAAAGTCTAAATTCCAACCACTGATGAATACCCCCTTTTCCCTTGTCCACTAGGAAAACAACCTTTGGAAATGGCCTTCACAAAGTACCCTACTTCGAAAGGCTCCAAATTTTTCAAAGCTCAAACAAACCTTCACGGAGTCCCTGCCTTTTCGTGAAGATCAATCGCGACGCACTCTCGTGATGCTCTAGCCTTCACAATGCTTGGCTATCGCGGAGCTCCTGCCTCTTCGCGAAGCTCACTGGGCCAACGCGGGGCGCACAACTTTCGTGGAGCTAGAATAGCCGCCGCGAAGCTCCTCTTTCGCAAAGCACACTACCTTCGTGAGAGACCTTTGCGAACCAAGAGCAAAGGACTTTCTATGAAATTATCTCTCTTCTCTTGAGGGGGTCGGCCTCTATTTATAGACTATTTCACCGACCCTCGACCCTTCTACGCAAAGTCAATGCCACGTCATCTCAAATCGCGAAGCTCCGAAGATTCCTCTGGAATTATGTCCAAATCGCGAAGCACCTCAGAAATTTTCAGATCGTGGAGCTCGTCATAATCGCAGTGTATCACCGTCATCATTCCTTCGCACCTTCTCCGCGAAGCTCCCTCGCAAAGCCCTTCACCACCGCGATGTCGCTTCAACTCTGCTGTTCGTGAAGCTTTGACGTAATCGCGAAGACTCACTACCTCCATTCTTCTAGACTTCGCGATTTCCAAACAATGCATCCTCTCTTTGTGAAATTCATGCCTTTTCCATATTTAATTTTTATCTTCATGGAAATCAACTTTTCGCGATGCTCAGCAACTTCCTGATTTTGGACCCCAAAAATTTGGTAAACACTGGGAAACAGTGCCACCTTCAATAATGTTGTATGCTTGAACGGTATGATCTCTTTGCTGTCACATGATCCGAACTTCCATTGGTGATTGACAGAAAACACAAACCATACTCCAAATCATGCATAGAAGACCATGGTTCCAACAATCTCCCCCTTTGGGTTTGTGGGCAATCAGAAAATAAATTCAATAGATCTCCATCTATGTGAAATCCAAAAATTCAGGAATCAACTCAGCCAACACTCTATGTCTATGTGAGCAATGCTTGGTGTGGAAAACAAGAGAGGAGGCTTGAATTGGGTTCCACTTTTTTCCTTCTCATTCTTCTCATCACAGAAGTTGCCTGAATGTATTCCTTTATCCTTTCTCCCCCATTGACAATAAATCCAAATAAAAGTATTTTTTTCACGTTCAGCTCAAACCATATTCCCCCTGGATAGTATCTCCCCCATAAACCTGCATCACAGCCATAAACAGATTAAAACAGTTATAACAAATGGGGAGAGGGTATTTCCGTAACCTTTTTATGCACTGGGAGGTGGCTTAACACCGAGGTTCAACCGATGCTTCTCAAACACAGCCGCTGACAGTGGCTTTGCCAGGATATCAGCTACTTTCTCATCAGTTCCCACGTGATCCATTCTAATCACCCCTTGCTGATCTTTTTTCCTTGATAAGTGATACCTGATTTCAATATGTTTTGTATGAGAATTTTGAACCTGATTTTTGGTAAGATCAATTGCACTCTTGATATCACAGTAAATCACCATTGGTTGCTTTACCTCATAACCAATATCTGTTAATTTTTGATTCATCCATAGTAGTTGAGTGCATGCCTTTGTGGCAGATATATACTCAGCTTCAGCAGTACTAAGATAAGTACTTTCTTGTTTCTTGATCAACCATCCAACACAGTTATTCCCAATAATGAATGCTCCACCACTAGAGGACTTTCTGTCCACAACATCGCCGGCCCAGTCAGCATCTGAAAATGATGATAATTCACAGTCCCTTCATGTAGCAAAGTATAATCCATAATTGTGAGTACCTTGAATATACATAATGATTATTTTTACTGCTGCCAAATGTTCCTCCTTTGAATAACTCTGAAAGCGGGCTACAAGACATGTGGCAAAGACAATATCTGGCCGTGTCACTGTCAGGTAAAATAGGATCCCAATGATCCTCCTGTACAAGGTGGGATCTATAGATCTCTCATTCTCATGATTTCCAAGATTGGTTCCAACTGCAATCGGAGTCGACATTGGTTTGGAGTCTTGCATATTAAACTTCTTCAGCAGCTCTCTTGCATACATTTTCTGAGAGATAAAAGTGTAGTCTTTCCTTTGAGTCACCTGCAGCCCCAAAAAATATGTGAGCTCCCCAATCATTGACATTTCAAATTCTAATTTCATATGATTGGAAAATTCATCCACTGAATTCTGCCTTCTGCCACCAAATATAATTTCATCGATGTAAACGAGAACCATGAACTGATCTTTCAGAGAATTATTCACATAGAGATTGTGATCTACTCCTCCTCTTTTGAATTCCAGCTTCTTGAGATAATAATCTAGTCTGAAGTAACATGCCCGTGGTGCCTGTTTCATGCCATAAAGTTCTTTATTTAGCTTGAAGAACTTTGATTCATCATCACCGAGAAGAAAACCCACTGGTTGTTCAATGTAGACTTCTTCTTCGAGTACACCATTTAAATATTATGTCTTGACATCCATTTGATATACTTTATATCCTCTCTGGAGAGCCATTGAAAGGAACAACCTGATTGAATCCAGTCTAGCCACAGGAGCAAAGGATTATTCAACATCAACACCTTCAATATGAGAATACCCTTTACATACTAGTCGAGCCTTGTTTCTGATAACACTTCCATGTTAATCAAACTTGTTCTTGAATATCAATTTTGTTCTAATCACATTGTGACCTTTGGTTCTCTGGACAAGATCCCATGTCTGATTCTTGTCAATCTGATCTAACTCTTCATTAATGGCTTTCACCCAGGATTCATCCTTTGCAGCTTCTTCAAATGAGGTTGGCTCCACAACTGACAGAAATGCAGAAGGTGTGTTATTCCTCATCCTCCTTGTCTGTTTGGGTTCATTTTGGTCTCCAATTATGATAGATGGATCAATATATACTCTTCGATTTCTCATGTGAGGTTCAGTCACATTCTCACCATCCAAGATTTCCTCTTCAGATTCTTCGTCTGAGTCAACATCAGGATGTGACTGCTGAGTGTTTTGAACAACTTCCTCTATTTCTGCATTTTTATTTTCTTCCCGTTCAATTTCTTCCTAACTTTCTATCACATCAGCATATGACTTCCTTGAAGAATTTTTACTATTCTTTTCAATTATCTTAACATCACTGCTTTCCAAAATCCTTCTTAAACGCTTGTTGAAACACTTGTAGGCTTTGTTGTTCATTGAGTAACCGAGGATAATTCCTTCATCTACATTGTCGCCATATTTCCCTTGATTTCCTTCTTTGTTCTTGATGAAGAATTTACTTCCAATGACACGAAAGTATTTTAAATATGGCTTCCACCCATTCCAAAATTCATATGGTGTCTTCATCTCACCCATATAAAGTCCCGTTCGATTCTGAATGTACATTGCAGCTTGAACAACCTCTTTCCAATAATGTCGTGGAATACAACTCTCAATCACCATAGTTCGTACCATGTTGTTCACCTGTCGATTTATATGTTCAATAACTCCATTTTTTTGTGGAGTTATCACAACAGCTACCTCTTACTGTATCCCATTCATCTCTAGATAATTTTCACATTAAATGGACGCGTATTTACCTCCATTGTCAGATCACAACACATTGATTGTTCTTCCGGTATCATTCTCGGCGATTTGCCGATATGTTTTCATGCATTCAAGGACTTGTCTTTTCCTGTGAATGACCATCACACATGCTATTATACTGTAATCATCTATGAAAAGGACAAAGTACCTTTCTCCATGAGTTTCGGCAACATTTCTCGGCCCACATACATCTGTATGAATCAGATCAAGAAGGCGAGATTCCCTTTTCTTCTTTGGCCGATATGAACGGCAGACCAGCTTCCCAAGAATGCAAGCATCACAAGATTTTTCACGCTCACGCTTCAGGTTGGGAATGTCCATGAAAATTCTCAATTTTGAAATTCTCTCCATGTCTTGTTGATTGATGTGTCCCAGTATCAGATGCCACAAATTTTTTTTCTTATTCAACAGTCATGTAACATACATTTTCTTCACTATCAACCTCATAAAAGTTGCCTTCTGTTCGGCATCCCTTCATAAGTTAATTTCCGATCATTCCCTTGAGAGTGCAACATTTCTGATTAAAAGTAACTATATGTCCTGCGTCACAGAGTTGACTCACGCTGAGGAGATTATGACGTAGGCCATCAACATAAAGGACTTCAGTCTTCTTTATTTCTCCATTAGCTAACTCGGTAATTCCACTCCCTTTGATTTTCAGAGCCCCATCAATACCAAATAGTACTGTACCATCAACCAACCTTTTGATATCCGTTAGCAGGACCGCATTACCCGTCATATGAGATGAACAACCACTATCCAGAATCCAGGAACTGTTGTTCTTTGTAGCATTGAGGGCCACCTCTTCAAGGTTGGATTTCCCAATCTTCTTCCTTTACTTCAATGAGACATTGGATTGAGTATATAGAACTAATGGCCTTTCAATTATCTCTTCCACATACCCAGGTTCTTCATAATAAAAATCTTCTTCGAGAGGATAAAACCTGTTTGAAAGAGAAACAATGTCTTTCTGACGAGACTTGACTTGTCTTGAACTTCGGTATGTGGTGTACATGTCCCTTCTCTGCCTGCAATTAGCAGCCTTATGACCAAAGGTAGAACAACGAAAACAATATCCAAAGAAATTGTTTCTTCTATAAGAATTAGGATATGAATTTGTTCTCCTTTTTTGAACTTCTATATCTTCTCCATTCAGATAGCTTCTTGCCTCTTCACAATAAGACATGGTATGGCTCAGATAGCCACAGAACTGACACTTCATGAGAGAAAATGACTTCTCACTTGAATTTCTCCTCATACCTTCTTCCTTGGGAGAAAATTTAGACTGTCTGTCATTTCTGAATGTTTAAGGATAATTTTTAGTTCTCCTTTTAGTTTTGGTTGGGGGTTCCTTTTTCAGCACTTTAGGCAACGTTTCAACATGTTCAACTTTCATGTTATCTATCTTTTGGATCATTTCACTTCCAGCAGTTGATGTCTCAACCTCATAGCCAATTCCACTCTTTCCCATGCAAGCGGGTCTTTGATTACTCAATATTTTTCCAACCCCATATGAACCGCATTTGGTTCTTGCTAGTAATTCTGCATCTGAGAATCTTCCAAACTGTATTTTCTTCCTCGATTCGTTTGGAATTGATTCAGTATCAAGTTTACTCCTTAGAGTAACAAATTCCTCCTCAAGACCCTCAGAAGTCTTGGATTTTCAATCTAGTCTCGAGGTGAGGTCATTGATGACCTTTTCTTGCTCTTCAATTCTCAGCATCAGATCTACTACATCATCATTGCTTTCAATTATTTTAGACTGTACCATCACAAATTCTTCCAGTCGTTCAATTTCAGCCTCATGTTGATCAACATATTCATCTGATTCTTCTACAATAGATTTCCACTTATTGCAACTCTTGCATTTAATCGTAAGCTTATTAACTGCATCCTTAAGTTGCATATCGGGATCTACACAAGTTCTCAGTTGTTTTTCACCACCATTATCTTCAGAATTTTCAACAGTGGCCATCAAGGAAGCATGGTTCGCTGTTTTGAATTCTGGTTCTTCTTCATCACAGAATTCATTATCATCTTCTTCCTCTTCAGAGACAAAACTCTTCCTTTGCATTTTCTTTCCAGATTTGAAGTCTCCCTTTTTTAAGAACCTTCTCTGAGGCTTCTCGATGCATTCATCTTCACTATATTCATCATTGATCTTTCATAAGCACTAAGAGCTAATGTCCGCAACATTTCCACAATGAAAGCATGCGAGAGGTAACTTCCCTTTGAATTTCCCTTTCCCCTTCTGGAACATCTTTGCAATGAGAGAAAGAATTTCTTTTTCTTCTTCATCTTCACCACTACTATCTTTTGAGTTTTTCAGTTTATCCATGTCCTTGAATTCCATTTCCTTGCTCACACGAGTCATAGAATCTTCTGGTTTGACTCTCATTTCATATGCTACCAAGCTGCTAAGTAGATCATCCAAAGTACGTTTTGAACGATCACTTTCCACAAGGGCTGACACCTTTGCATTGTACATAGGTGGAAGTCTTCTTAATATTTTCTTTACAATATCAATGTCTTTGATTTCTTCACCTAGACCCCAAATTTCTCCAACCACTTCAGTAATTTGATTGAAGAATGAGTCTGTATTCGCATCTGTATGCATCATCATACATCAAACCGATTGTGAAACACTTGTAGTTTCGCCTCCTACACTTTTCTATCTCCTTCAAAAATATTCTCGAGTTTATCCCACATGGATTTTTCTGAGGTGAAATTCAACACCTTTAGGTAGATCTGATCAGAAAGGGCTGGAATATGTGCATTTTTTGCTTTAGCATCTGAATCAAGAATTTTCCTATCTGTTTCAGTCATATCCAAGCCTATTGGGTCAGTGACTTGTCTTCCTTGCACAATAGAAAAGAGAACTTCCATTCAAAGAGATCTTAGATGAGATCTCATTTTGTTCTCCCAGATCTGGAAATTACTTCCATCGAAGTGAGGGACTCCCCTGACAGTTAATGCATTCTCAATGACGCAAAAGGACATATTCAACACTAGTAACCTCCCTCTGAAACCACTTGAAGGACCCCAGGACACCCAGAGAGGGGAGGGGTAAATCGGGGTGACAAATTTTTCTTTTAATGTGATGGATTTTGTTCCCACGTTGGTAGGAATTTGGTGAACCTGTATGATGAAAATGATCAGAAAGAAAACATGCACATGCAAAGAGAAGACACAACCCTTTTTACTTGGTACACAACTAAGGGCTATGTCCAAAGAGCATACGCGGACAAGTTCCCGGTCGTACCAATATCCACAAATCTTCACTAGTTGTGGATTACAATTTTATTGGTCACAGTCACTCTGTCCCAGGCTCACTGCCTTTACAAAGGTTCAGGGATATCTCACTGCTTCCCTCGGGACACTCCCGTTGACTCCCCCTGGCTTACTGCCGTTGGTGAAGACTCACTCAGTTTATAGACATGAAGGTCTCTTCAATAGATATACATGAAGGTATTTGTATCCTGTTCATCATGAGACTTTACTTGCATCAGAGTCCGGATTTAATGCTCTGTTAAAGTTAAAATTCCAACCACTGATGAATACCCCCTTTTCCCTTTCCCACTGGGAAAACAACCTGTGGAAATGGCCTTCACAGAGTACCCTACTTCGCAAGGATCCCAATTTTGCAAAGCTCAAACAAGCCTTCGCGGAGTCCCAGCCTTTTCGCGAAGCTCAATCACGAATCACTCTCGCAATGCTCCAGCCTTCACAATGCTTGGCGGTCACGGAGCTCCTACCTCTTCGTGAAGCTCACTGAGCCAACGTGGGGTGCACGACTTTCGCGGAGCTAGAATAGCCCCCGTGAAGATCCTCTTTCACGAAGCACACTGCCTTGCGAGAGACCTTTGCGAACCGAGAGAAAAGGACTTTCTCCGAAATTATATCTCTTCTCTTGAGGGGGTCAGCCCCGATTTATAGACTATTTCACCGACCCTCGACCCTTCAGGCCTAAGTCAACACCACGTCATCTCAAATCGCGAAGCTCTGATGTTTCCATAGGAATTCTGTCCAAATCGTGAAGCACCTCGGCAATTTTCATACCACGGAGCTTGTCGTAATCATGGATTATCACCATCATCATTCCTTCGTGCCTTCACCGTGAAGCTCCCTCACAAATCCCTTCACCACCGCGATGCGCTTCAACTCTGCCATTCGCGAAGCTTTGACGTAATCGCGAAGACTCACTGCCTCCATTTTTCTAGTCTTCGCGATTTCCAAAAAATGAATCCTTTTTTTGAAAAATTAATTCCTTTTCCATATTTAATTATTATCTTCATGGAAATCAACATTTTGCGATGCTCAGCAAATTCCAGATTTTGGACCCCAAAAATTTGGAAAACACTGGGAAATGGCGCCACCTTCAATATTGTTGTCTGCTTGAATGGTATGATCTCTTTGCTGGTACACGATCCAAACTTCCATTGATGATTGACAACAAACACAAACCATACTCCAAATCATGCATAGAAGACCATGGTTCCAACAAGCTTAAGGTTTGAATTTCAGAAACACTTATATGAGAGGGTATTAAAATATTATTGAAAATTAATGAAGAATAGGTTCAGTTAATTAAACTAGGTTAGAAGAATTGGTTAGCTTGATCAGAATATACTGAATAATGAGTGGAGAAATGAGCTTGAAATGGTTGGCACAACCACGCGTGGGGAATTAATACCATGGTGGACCTAGAACTTATTTTCATATGATTAATGTCATTAATATATATGGATTTATTTTTGATATAATTTATGAGAAATATTATTTCATATTTATTTATATTGACTCATGATCGTATTTATAATTCAGCCATTACCATTATTTCCATTGTGGATTGAGGAATATGAACATTCATATATGTTACAATTATTTTGGGAGCACATGATATGTTTTTATTTTGAGGGGTGAAAAATAGAAAGTTAGAGAGATTTGATAAAACAAAATTGTATTGAATATTTTAAGGATAATGAATGAAAAAAATCCCACTCATATTATTAAATATTTTTTGATTCAATATTGGGGATTACATAATTCTTTTAATAAAATGATGTAAATTTCAGTGTAGAACTTTCAAAATATCTATAGTATTTCAATCACAAATATAACTCTTTGAATATTTTGAAATGATTTTTTTTAAATGTATTCAGGACTTAATTTTTTAAAACATTTATTCAGGACATATGTGAAAAAATATCAATTTTATTGGATTAAATGGACCATGAAGTCAATATTGGGCATGACACTCTAGATTGTATATCACTTTTGTGTTTTGGCCATAACGTCTTCATCCATTATTTTAATTGGCCCAAATGTTTAGAGGAGATCTAAAAGAACATTTCTAACAAAAATATTTTTTGATAGAGAGATAATTCGCATGTATCGGTGGTCAATAAGGTTGTCCAAGTTGCCTTAAATGTTTGGCCTAATTTCCCCATTCACACTTGAACCCACTTGTAATCTAGCCACCCCACCACTCAAAAAATATGTACTTTATCATTTGGAGTGGTTTTTACATGCATTAAAATATTATGATCATCAGATTAGTGGTTAAATAGCATCTCAATTCAAAATTAGAGGAGGGGAGCGACCATGCTAGGATCTCCTCCAAAATTCTCTTCTTTTCCTCTTTTTATTGTAATGTTTTTGTTCATTCAAAAAAATTCATAGTTTATCTTCCATTTATTTTATTTTTATCAGTTTTCTTATTCATTAATAATTAAATTCGGTTTGTAAATAATGATTAGAAATGACAATGGGTTATACCCTTCTAAAACCATTGTGAATGGAATTCGTTTCAATGATGACTACACCTTCCATAGAAGAGTATTTTTCTTAGTAAACGATCAACCTCAAAACTTATTAATTTACATATTTTAAATGAATGAGATATTTTAATTCACATAATATTATCCATGAATTTATTTTTTAAATTATAAGAAACTAATCAAGTAGTTGAACAATTTACACAAAATCCCACAGGGTTGAGTTTTTTGTAAATTGGGAGAGCATAAACTTAAGCTGTAAGAAAACCATATGGGATAAATTTACAGAGGTCAAATATAATCCCTAAAGACAATTCATATTTATTTGAAAAACATATTTATGCACTGATTTACCACTAACCATAATCTAGTTGTAGAAAAATAATCAAAGAGTGGTGATTTGATTTCATGATCCGAAGCCAGCCAGGGGTTTAAATATTTTCATCTTTGTGGTAAATTCAATTCTTATAGGGTTCATGGATAAAATAAACTTTGGATAATATTTAAGTGGATGTTAATTTAAATGATAATTATTACTATGTAACTAAAGATGTAATGTTAGATATATTATTCATTTATTTATTTTCTAAAAAACATCTTCTCATTGTGTCTTTTTAAATGAATTTCATTTCAAAAAATTGAAATCATCTACCAGCATACTTCTTATTATTTTATAAATGATAAAACCCCACATCCTTTTAATTATTGTGTTTATATTATATTCTTTTATTTTAAAAATACCTTTAATAAGTTGTTTTAATGACTACCTCTTTGAGATATGACCTTTATCAGCCACTCTACTGCACCTATGTACCCAAAAAACAACACATCATTTGAATACACCCACAAGAACACCGTTCCGGTACCATACATATAATTCTTATAATGGGATTCCAAAACCACATAGTTCATTTCAACTCTAATGTTTAATATCTTATGGAAATGATATATATTAGGTCACTTGTGCACCATGTATGAAGCTCGAGCTTTAGGAGGGCATCCTATATATAATAGTTATGATAGGAATTAGATTTATCAAAATTATTTCGTCTCAATGATCTTCTGATATATAAGATATGATGTTAAACCCATTGGACAGATTAGGTCCTAATGGTTATAATTTTTGATATATTGAGGGACATACACCATAGGGGTGACCAATTAGAGCCCATGCATTAGGAAAGTGTCTTATACATCAATTTTATATTAGGAATCTTATTTCTTATAATTTAGGTGGGGGTATGCCTGAATACTTCCACTAGAATAGGTTATCATTTTCCAAGACAATATTTATAAATTTAATGATTTTTTATATGACCTTTCAATATTGTTTTCCTGATAATTTTTGATATCCTTTCTGATAAGTCTAATGGGGTCCTTACATGTTTGAGTATGATTGTATATGTCCTAGTTTCAAAGAAGATATATCCAAAAAAAATTGTATGATACCATTGTCTTCTCTTTTGGACAACACATTATCTAGATAGCATGATTGGAGGACATCTTATAATGTGGATGGCATGTCTAGAGGACCAAACAAGACTTGGATGAAATGTCTGGTTGAAATCACATTATTTGGGTGACATGCCCGGAAAGTGTCTCAAGACCTATATCACATGATTGGAGGGTGTCTCATGACTTGGTTGATGTGGATGGAGAACTTCTCAAGAACATAGTTACTTGTCAAAAGGACTCCACATGATTTGGGGAAATGATCTGATTCATACACATGACTTGGGAAACATCTCTAGTAGAATCTGTAAAAAATAATGACAAATCCAAATGGTTTTGAAAGACATGTATGAAACATATAATGTAAATCTCGTGATCTATATGACATGTTCGTAGGGTTCCACATGACATGGTTGACTCATCTGAAGGACGTAATGTTATTTGTAAGGCATGTACACATGAATTATGTGACATGTTTTGATGCTTCCACATGATCTAGGATGGTTATGTGAAGTGCATGAAGATCACCATATCAATCTTATCATAAGTCTTCCTTCATTTTTAGTCTTTATAAATCTTTATTTAATATTTTACTCACAATTTGTCAACAAATTTCTTAGGTTTCACACAAGCTATTCGACATACAAATACTACTTCAAATGATTTGGCTAACCCATCAGAAGTCCTTGACATGATCTATAGTGAGATCACATGAAGAACATATTCATGATGTGTGATCCATAAGGATGTTCCTCAGATTTTACATGGTGGAAGAACCTTGAAATAAAATTATTTTCTTTATTGAGAAGTCTCACCATGTGTTCCCATGTAGTAGTTACCATCTTTAGATTCAGTTTCTGTCATTTGTCATTTTTCTATTGAGCAGGGTGGGATTTAAAGGCCTCGATGCCCCAGTAATATGCTACATTTCATGGTTCATGTACCATATATATAAAATGGATATAGTGGGGGATTTTTTTGACCATGTGCTTCTCATGATTTTTCCTTGGGTCATCCATTCTATTGCATGATAGAAGTGATAATGAGAATATTCCTCAATCACTATGTTTATTTAACACCATCCAATAAAAGGGACTTCTCATAACCATGTTGACATGTCAAAGAGCCGCAACATGCCCAGGTTCATATGTCTACCAGTCACCATGATATCAAGATGCTCATGGAAATTATTTTTCATGATCTATGGTAACTTATCTAGGTTCTTTTATGAGACTAAGTAAATTTTATCAAAGGGGCCTCTCTAGGATAAGGATTCCTTGTCAAATTTCCCACACATGATATGTGGTACATAGCCCATGTGACATAAATATAAACGTATATTCCCATAAATAGAATCTTCCACATTTTTGTTTATGTATCCTTCCTCATTTTAGAATGACAAGGGATCACAAAATGGATTGCAAGCATTACCATGTATGTTTACATTGCTTTCCTATAATGTGTTGTGTGATCGATGATGGGTCTTGGGATGTTGTTCATGAATTATCATAGACAATACATCCATTTGTATATGGAGAAAATGGGAAATCACATAATTGAATGGACATGTCCTAGGTCATTCCCATTCTGAAAGTTACATGCCAACATGCTCTTCCAAGACAAGGATGACATGTCACCATGGGGCTTCATGAGGTCATGAAAATCGCGTGACCTTCTCACATGAATATCAATGTAACAATCTATCACATTAGGCATCGCCCATTCCCTACCTTTATTTTATAAGGGGATTTGGATAGTTGTTATGTATATATCTAATGACATGTAGCATGATTGTAAGAGCCTATCTAGAAGTCTTCACATTAACATTAGTGCTTGTCAGGATGCCTTCATCAAAACAGGATGGTTCATAAAAGGGGAATCACATGGGCTTTTCATGATCATTAGAAGATCATGCACAGTTCATGATTCATCTGAAAGCCCTTCACAAGTTCATGTTATTGAATTCCTTATGGGGGTTTTGTGATCTATGTGATTAAGACACCCCCTTCAGTTGTTTGGTAGAGAAAATAAGGTCCATGCTTCTACTATTTCATAAATTCTAGATTTTCAATTGTAATTTGGTGGGAATAAACAACCACCTATGTTATAAGTAAAACAATAAATATCAATCCATTACTATTGAGAGTAAGTGTATTATTTTAAAGAATATCCATAAGTAATTGATAATAACTAATGATATTATTATATCCTTTGGATGCTCCCAGTGGAGGTTTTAGGAGAGCCGATAGCATCATGTGGAATATTCCAAGGGCTATCAGTGGTTGTTCAATGTAGACTTCTTCTTCGAGTACACCATTTAAATATTATGTCTTGACATCCATTTGATATACTTTATATCCTCTCTGGAGAGCCATTGAAAGGAACAACCTGATTGAATCCAGTCTAGCCACAGGAGCAAAGGATTATTCAACATCAACACCTTCAATATGAGAATACCCTTTACATACTAGTCGAGCCTTGTTTCTGATAACACTTCCATGTTAATCAAACTTGTTCTTGAATATCAATTTTGTTCTAATCACATTGTGACCTTTGGTTCTCTGGACAAGATCCCATGTATGATTCTTGTCAATCTGATCTAACTCTTCATTCATGGCTTTCACCCAGGATTCATCCTTTGCAGCTTCTTCAAATGAGGTTGGCTCCACAACTGACAGAAATGCAGAAGGTGTGTTAGTACTCATCCTCCTTGTCTGTTTGGGTTCATTTTGGTCTCCAATTATGATAGATGGATCAATATCTACTCTTCGATTTCTCATGTGAGGTTCAGTCACATTCTCACCATCCAAGATTTCCTCTTCAGATTCTTCGTCTGAGTCAACATCATGATGTGACTGCTGAGTGTTTTGAACAACTTCCTCTATTTCTGCATTTTTATTTTCATCCAGTTCAATTTCTTCCTAACTTTTTATCACATCAGCATATGACTTCCTTGAAGCATTTTTACTATTCTTTTCAAATATCTTAACATCACTGCTTTCCACAATCCTTCCTAAACGCTTGTTGAAACACTTGTAGGCTTTGTTGTTCATTGAGTAACCGAGGATAATTCCTTCATCTACATTGTCGCCATATTTCCCTTGATTTCCTTCTTTGTTCTTGATGAAGAATTTACATCCAATGACACGAAAGTATTTTAAATATGTCTTCCACCCATTCCAAAATTCATATGGTGTCTTCATCTCACCCATATAAAGTCCCGTTCGATTCTGAATGTACATTGCATCTTGAACAACCTCTTTCCAGTAATGTCGTGGAATACAACTCTCAATCACCATAGTTCGTACCATGTTGTTCACCTGTCGATTTATATGTTCAATAACTCCATTTTTTTGTGGAGTTCTCACAATAGCTACCTCTTACTGTATCCCATTCATCTCTAGATAATTTTCACATTAAATGGACGCGTATTTACCTCCATTGTCAGATCACAACACATTGATTGTTTGTCCAGTATCATTCTCGGCAATTTGCCGATATGTTTTCATGCATTCAAGGACTTGTCTTTTCCTGTGAATGACCATCACACATGCTATTATACTGTAATCATCTATGAAAAGGACAAAGTACCTTTCTCCATGAGTTCCGGCAACATTTCTCGGCCCACATACATCTGTATGAATCAGATCAAGAAGGTGAGATTCCCTTTTCTTCTTTGGCCGATATGAACGGCAGACCAGCTTCCCAAGATTGCAAGCATCACAGGATTTTTCACGCTCACGCTTCAGGTTGGGAATCTCCATGAAAATTCTCAATTTTGAAATTCTCTCCATGTCTTGTTGATTGTTGTGTCCCAGTATCCGATGCCACAAATTTGTTTTTCTTATTCAACAGTCATGTAACATACATTTTCTTCACTATCAACCTCATAAAAGTTTCCTTCTGTTCGGCATCCCTTCATAAGTGAATTTCCGATCATTCCCTTGAGAGTGCAACATTTCTGATTAAAAGTAACTATATGTCCTGCGTCACAGAGTTGACTCACGCTGAGGAGATTATGACGTAGGCCATCAACATAAAGGACTTTAGTCTTCTTTATTTCTCCATTAGCTAACTCGGTAATTCCACTCCCTTTGATTTTCAGAGCCCCATCATTACCAAATAGTACTGTACCGTCAACCATCCTTTTGATATCCATTAGCAGGCCCGCATTAACATTCATATGAGATGAACAACCACTATCCAGAATCCAGGAACTGTTGTTCTTTGTAGCATTGAGGGCCACCTCTTCAAGGTTGGATTTCCCAATCTTCTTCCTTTACTTCAATGAGACATTGGATTGAGTATATAGAACTAATGGCCTTTCAATTACCTCTTCCACATACCCAGGTTCTTCATAATAAAAATCTTCTTCAAGAGGATAAAACCTGTTTGAAAGAGAAACACTGTCTTTCTGACGAGACTTGACTTGTCTTGAACTTCGGTATGTGGTGTACATGTCCCTTCTCTGCCTGTAATTAGCAGCCTTATGACCAAAGGTAGAACAACGAAAACAATATCCACGGAAATTGTTTCTTCTAAAAGAATTAGGATATGAATTTGTTCTCCTTTTTTGAACTTCTATATATTATCCATTCAGATAGCTTCTTGCCTCTTCACAATAAGACATGGTATGGCTCAGATAGCCACAGAACTGACACTTCATGAGAGAAAATGACTTCTCACTTGAATTTCTCCTCATACCTTCTTCCTTGGGAGAAAAGTTAGACTGTCTATCATTTCTGAATGTTTGAGGATAATTTTTAGTTCTCCTTTTAGTTTTGGTTGGGGGTTCCTTTTTCAGCACTTTAGGCAACGTTTCAACATGTTCAACTTTCATCTTATATATCTTTTGGATCATTTCACTTCTAGCAGTTGATGTCTCAACCTCATAGCCAATTCCACTCTTTCCCATGCAAGCGGGTCTTTGATTACTCAATATTTTTCCAACCCCATATGAACCGCACTTGGTTCTTGCTAGTAATTCTGCATCTGAGAATCTTCCAAACTGTATTTTCTTCCTCGATTCGTTTGTAATTGATTCAGTATCAAGTTTACTCCTTAGAGTAACAAATTCCTCCTCAAGACCCTCAGAAGTCTTGGATTTTTAATCTAGTCTCGAGGTGAGGTCATTGATGACCTTTTCTTGCTCTTCAATTCTCAGCATCAGATCTACTACATCATCATTGCTTTCAATTATTTTAGACTGTACCATCACAAATTCTTCCAGTCGTTCAATTTCAGCCTCATGTTGATCAACATATTCATCTGATTCTTCTACAATAGATTTCCACTTATTGCAACTCTTGCATTTAATCGTAATCTTATTAACTGCATCCTTAAGTTGCATATCGGGATCTACACAAGTTCTCTGTTGTTTTTCTCCACCATTATCTTCAGAATTTTCAATAGTGGCCATCAAGGAAGCATGGTTCGCTGTTTTGAATTCTGGTTCTTCTTCATCACAGAATTCAATATCATCTTCTTCCTCTTCAGAGACAAAACTCTTCCTTTGCATTTTCTTTCCAGATTTGAAGTCTCCCTTTTTTAAGAACCTTCTCTGAGGCTTCTCGATGCATTCATCTTCACTATATTCATCATTGATCTTTCATAAGCACTAAGAGCTAATGTCCGCAACATTTCCACAATGAAAGCATGCGAGAGGTAACTTCCCTTTGAATTTCCCTTTCCCCTTCTGGAACATCTTTGCAATGAGAGAAAGAATTTATTTTTCTTCTTCATCTTCACCACTACTATCTTTTGAGTTTTTCAGTTTATCCATGTCCTTGAATTCCATTTCCTTGCTCACACGAGTCATAGAATCTTCTGGTTTGACTCTCATTTCATATGCTACCAAGCTGCTAAGTAGATCATCCAGAGTAAGTTTTGAACGATCACTTTCCACAAGGGCTGACACCTTTGCATTGTACATAGGTGGAAGTCTTCTTAATATTTTCATTACAATATCAATGTCTTTGATTTCTTCACCTAGACCCCGAATTTCTCCAACCACTTCAGTAATTTGATTGAAGAATGAGTCTGTATTCGCATCTGTATGCATCATCATATCATCAAACCGATTGTGAAACACTTGTAGTTTCGCCTCCTACACTTTTCTATCTCCTTCAAAAATATTCTCGAGTTTATACCACATGGATTTTTCTGAGGTGAAATTCATCACCTTTAGGTAGATCTGATCAGAAAGGGCTGGAATATGTGTATTTTTTGCTTTAGCATCTGCATCAAGAATTTTCCTGTCTGTTTCAGTCATATCCAAGCCTGTTGGGTCAGTGACTTGTCTTCCTTGCACAATAGAAAAGAGAACTTCCATTCCAAGAGATCTTAGATGAGATCTCATTTTGTTCTCCCAGATCTGGAAATTACTTCCATCGAAGTGAGGGACTCCCCTGACAGTTAATTCATTCTCAATGATGCAAAAGGACATATTCAACACTAGTAACCTCCCTCTGAAACCACTTGAAGGACCCCAGGACACCCTGAGAGGGGAGGGGTAAATCAGGGTGACAAATTTTTCTTTTAATGTGATGGATCTTGTTCCCACGTTGGTAGGAATTTGGTGAACCTGTATGATGAAAATGATTAGAAAGAAAACATGCACATGCAAAGAGAAGACACAACCCTTTTTACTTGGTACACCACTAAGGGCTATGTCCAAAGAGCATACGCGGACAAGTTCCCGGTCGTACCAATATCCACAAATCTTCACTAGTTGTGGATTACAATTTTATTGGTCACAGTCACTCTGTCCCAGGCTCACTTCCTTTACAAAGGTTCAGGGATATCTCACTGCTTCCCTCGGGTCACTCCCGTTGACTCCCCCTGGCTTACTGCCGTTGGTGAAGACTCACTCAGTTTATAGACATGAAGGTCTCTTCAATAGATATACATGATGGTATTTGTATCCTGTTCATCATGAGACTTTACTTGCATCAGAGTCCGGATTTAATTCTTTTATAAAGTTAAAATTCCAACCACTGATGAATACCCCCTTTTCCCTTGCCCACTGGGAAAACAACCTGTGGAAATGGCCTTCACAGAGTACCCTACTTCGCAAGGCTCCCAATTTTGAAAAGCTCAAACAAGCCTTCGCGGAGTCCCAGCCTTTTCACGAAGCTCAATCGCGAATCACTCTCGCAATGCTCCAGCCTTCACAATGCTTGGCTGTCACGGAGCTCCTACCTCTTCGTGAAGCTCACTGAGCCAACGTGGGGCGCACAACTTTCGCGGATCTAGAATAGCCGCCGCGAAGCTTCTCTTTCACGAAGCACACTGCCTTGCGAGAGACCTTTGCGAACCGAGAGAAAAGGACTTTCTCCGAAATTATATCTCTTCTCTTGAGGGGGTCAGCCCCGATTTATAGACTATTTCACCGACCCTCGACCCTTCTGGCCTAAGTCAACACCACGTCATCTCAAATCGCGAAGCTCTGATGTTTCCATAGGAATTCTATCCAAATCGTGAAGCACCTCGGAAATTTTCATACCACGGAGCTTGTCGTAATCATGGAGTATCACCATCATCATTCCTTCGTGCCTTCACAGCGAAGCTCCCTCACAAATCCCTTCACCACTGCGATGCGCTTCAACTCTGCCATTCGCGAAGCTTTGACGCAATCGCGAAGACTCACTGCCTCCATTTTTCTAGTCTTCGCGATTTCCAAAAAATGCATCCTTTTTTTTGAAAAATTAATTCCTTTTCCATATTTAATTATTATCTTCATGGAAATCAACATTTTGCGATGCTCAGCAACTTCCATATTTTGGACCCCAAAAATTTGGCAAACACTGGGAAATGGCGCCACCTTCAATATTGTTGTCTACTTGAATGGTATGATCTATTTGCTGGTACACGATCCAAACTTCCATTGATGATTGACAAAAAACACAAACCATACTCCAAATAATGCATAGAAGACCATGGTTCCAACAAGCTTATGGTTTTAATTTCAGAAACACTTATATGAGAGGGTATTAAAATATTATTGAAAATTAATGAAGAATAGGTTCAGTTAATTAAACTAGGTTAGAAGAATTGGTTAGCTTGATCAGAATATACTGAATAATGAGTGGAGAAATGAGCTTGAAATGGTTGGCACAACCACGCATGGGGAATTAATACCATGGTGGACCTATAACTTATTTTCATATGATTAATGTCATTAATATCTATGGATTTATTTTTGATATAATTTATGTGAAATATTATTTCATATTTATTTATATTGACTCATGATCGTATTTATAATTCAGCCATTACCATTATTTCCATTGTGGATTGAGGAATATGAACATTCATATATGTTACAATTATTTTGGGAACACATGATATGTTTTTATTTTGAGGGGTGAAAAATAGAAAGTTAGAGAGATTTGATAAAACAAAATTGTATTGAATATTTTAAGGATAATGAATGAAAAAAATCCCACTCATATTATTAAATATTTTTTGATTCAATATTAGGGATTACATAATTCTTTTAATAAAATGATGTAAATTTCAGTGTAGAACTTTCAAAATATCTATAGTATTTCAATCACAAATATAACTCTTTGAATATTTTGAAATGATTTTTTTTAAATGTATTTAGGACATAATTGATTAAAACATTTATTCAGGACATATGTGAAAAAATATCAATTTTATTGGATTAAATGGACCATGATGTCAATATTGGGCATGACACTCTAGATTGCATATCACTTTTGTGTTTTGGCCATAACGTCTTCATCCATTATTTTAATTGGCCCAAATGTTTAGAGGAGATCTAAAAGAACATTTCTAACAAAAATATTTTTTGATAGAGAGATAATTCGCATGTATCGGTGGTCAATAAGGTTGTCCAAGTTGCCTTAAATGTTTGGCCTAATTTCCCCATTCACACTTGAACCCACTTGTAATCTAGCCACCCCTCCACTCAAAAAATATGTACTTTCTCATTTGGAGTGGTTTTTACATGCATTAAAATATTATTATCATCAGATTAGTGGTTAGATAGAATCTCAATTCAAAATTAGAGGAGGGGAGCGACCATGCTAGGATCTCCTCCAAAATTCTCTTCTTTTCCACTTTTTATTGTAATGTTTTTGTTCATTCAAAAAAATTCATAGTTTATCTTCCATTTATTTTGTTTTTATCAGTTTTCGTATTCATTAATAATTAAATTCGGTTTGTAAATAATGATTAGAAATGAAAATGGGTTATACCCTTCTAAAACCATTGTGAATGGAATTCGTTTCAATGATGACTACACCTTCCATAGAAGAGTATTTTTCTTAGTAAACGATCAACCTCCAAACTTATTAATTTACATATTTTAAATGAATGAGATATTTTAATTCACATAATATTATCCATGAATTTATTTTTTAAATTATAAGAAACTAATCAAGTAGTTGAACAATTTACACAAAATCCCACAGGGTTGAGTTTTTTGTAAATTGGGAGAGCATAAACTTAAGCTGTAAGAAAACCATATGGGATAAATTTACAGAGGTCAAATATAATCCCTAAAGACAATTCATATTTATTTGAAAAACATATTTATGCACTGATTTACCACTAACCATAATCTAGCCGTAGAAAAATAATCAAAGAGTGGTGATTTGATTGCATGATCCGAAGCCAGCCAAGGGTTTAAATATTTTCATCTTTGTGGTAAATTCAATTCTTATAGGGTTCATGGATAAAATAAACTTTGGATAATATTTAAGTGGATGTTAATTTAAATTATAATTATTACTATGTAACTAAAGATGTAATGTTAGAAATATTATTCATTTTAATTATTTTCTAAAAAAACATCTTCTCATTGTGTCTTTTTAATTGAATTTCATTTCAAAAAATTGAAATCATCTACCAGCATACTTCTTATTATTTTATAAATGATAAAACCCCACATCCTTTTAATTATTGTGTTTATATTATATTCTTTTATTTTACAAATACCTTTAATAAGTTGTTTTAATGACTACCTCTTTGAGATATGACCTTTATCAGCCACTCTACTGCACCTATGTACCCAAAAAACAACACATCATTTGAATACACCCACAAGAACACCGTTCCGGTACCATACATATAATTCTTATGACGGGATTCCAAAACCACATAGTTCATTTCAATTCTAATGTTTAATATCTTATGGAAATGATATATATTAGGTCACTTGTGCACCATGTATGAAGCTCGAGCTTTAGGAGGGCATCCTATATATAATAGTTATGATAGAAATTAGATTTATCAAAATTATTTCGTCTCAATGATCTTCTGATATATAAGATATGATGTTAAACCCATTGGACAGATTAGGTCCCAATGGTTATAATTTTTGATATATTGAGGGACATACACCATATGGGTGACCAATTAGAGCCCATGCATTAGGAAAGTGTCCTATACATAAATTTTATATTAGGAATCTGACTTCTTATAATTTAGGTGGGGGTATGCCTGAATACTTCCACTAGAAAAGGTTATCATTTTCCAAGACAATATTTATAAATTTAATGATTTTTTATATGACCTTTCAATATTGTTTTCCTGATAATTTTTGATATCCTTTCTGATAAGTCTAATGGGGTCCTTACATGTTTGAGTATGATTGTATATGTCCTAGTTTCAAAGAAGATATATCCAAAAAAAATTGTATGATAACGTTGTCTTCTCTTTAGGACAACACATTATCTAGAGAGCATGATTGGAGGACATCTTATAATGTGGATGGCATGTCTAGAGGACCAAACAAGACTTGGATGAAATGTCTGGTTGAAATCAAATTATTTGGGTGACATGCCCGGAAAGTGCCGCAAGACCTATATCACATGATTGGAGGGTGTCTCATGACTTGGTTGATGTGGCTGGAGAACTTTTCAAGAACTTAGGTACTTGTCAAAAGGACTCCACATGATTTGGGGAAATGATCTGATTCATACACATGACTTGGGAAACATCTCTAGTAGAATCTGTAAAAAATAATGACAAATCCAAATGGTTTTGAAAGACATGTATGAAACATATAATGAAAATCTCGTGATCTATATGACATGTTCGTAGGGTTCCACATGACATGGTTGACTCATCTAAAGGACGTAATGTTATTTGTAAGGCATGTACACATGAATTATGTGACATGTTTTGATGCTTCCACGTGATCTAGGATGGTTATGTGAAGTGCATGAAGATCACCATATCAATATTATCATAAGTCTTCCTTCATTTTTAGTCTTTATAAATCTTTATTTAATATTTTACTCACAATTTGTCAACAATTTTCTTAGGTTTCACACAATCTATTCGACATACAAATACTACTTCAAATTATTTGGCTAGCCCATCAGAAGTCCATGACATGATCTATAGTGAGATAACATGAAGAACATATTCATGATGTGTGATCAATAAGGATGTTCCTCAGATTTTACATGGTGGAATACCCTTTAAATAAAATTATTTTCTTTATTGAGAAGTCTCACCATGTGTTCCCATGTAATAGTTACCATCTTTAGATTCAGTTTCTGTCATTTGTCATTTTTCTATTGAGCAGGGTGGGATTTAAAGGCCTCGATGCCCCAGTAATATGCTACATTTCATGGTTCATGTACTATATATATAAAATGGATATAGTGGGGGATTTTTTTGACCATGTGCTTCTCATGATTTTTCCATGGGTCATCCATTCTATTGCATGATAGAAGTGATAATGAGAATATTCCTCAATCACCATGTTTATTTAACACCATCCAATAAAAGGGACTTCTCATAACCATGTTGACATGTCAAAGAGCCGCAACATGCACAGGTTCATATGTCTACTAGTCAACATGATATCAAGATTCTCATGGAAATGATTTTTCATGATCTATGGTAACTTATCTAGGTTCTTTTATGAGACTAAGTAAATTTTATCAAAGCGGCCTCTCTAGGATAAGGATTCCTTGTCAAATTTCCCTCACATGATATGTGGTACATAACCCATGTGACATAAATATAAACTTATATTCCCATCAATAGAATCTTCCACATTTTTGTTTATGTATCCTTCCTCATTTTAGAATGACAAGGGATCACAAAATGGCTTGCAAGCATTACCATGTATGTTTACATTGCTTTCCTATAATGTGTTGTGTGATCGATGATGGGTCTTGGGATGTTTTTCATGAATTATCATAGACAATACATCCATTTGTATATGGAGAAAATGGGAAATCACATAATTGAATGGACATGTCCTAGGTCATTCCCATTCTGAAAGTTACATGCCAACATGCTCTTCCAAGACAAGGATGACATGTCACCATGGGGCTTCATGAGGTCATGAAAATCGCGTGACCTTCTCACATGAATATCAATGTAACAATCTATCACATTAGGCATCGCCCATTCCCTACCTTTATTTTATAAGGGGATTTGGATAGTTGTTATGAATATATCTAATGACATGTAGCATGATTGTAAGAGTCTATCTAGAAGTCTTCACATTAACATTAGTTCTTGTCAGGATGCCTTCATCAAAACAGGATGGTTCATAAAAGGGGAATCACATGGGCTTTTCATGATCATTAGAAGATCATGCACAGTTCATGATTCATCTGAAAGCCCTTCACAAGTTCATGTTATTGAATTCCTTATGGGGGTTTTGTGATCTATGTGATTAAGACACCCCCTTCAGTTGTTTGGTAGAGAAAATAAGGTCCATGCTTCAACTATTTCATAAATTCTAGATTTTCAATTGTAATTTGGTGGGAATAAACAACCACCTATGTTATAAGTAAAACAATAGATATCAATCCATTACTATTGAGAGTAAGTGTATTATTTTAAAGAATATCCATAAGTAATTGATAATAACTAATGATATTATTATATCCTTTGGATGCTCCCAGTGGAGGTTTTAGGAGAGCCGATAGCATCATGTGGAATATTCCAAGGGCTATCAGTGGAGTCAGGTGTTACAATCTGAGTTTATGGGGTCACATGGTGAATATAGGACCAGTAAGAATATATAATATTTCTGTGTTAGAAATCTTGATAAAGTTGGGTATTCAATGGGGTTTTCATTGGGGCCACACCGAATTTCGGATTCCAGTGGTGGAATGTAACCCTGGGTAGACAGAAGTGGAGTGATGATGAAGATGTTGTGGTGCTGAAGATCATGCAAGAGAAGATGAAATATCGTTGGTGGTGAGTTGGACTGGTGGGCTGACGACGTCCTCGGGTCATGTGGTTCAAGTTTCCCTCCACATTTTTCTACTGCAAGCAGTCTCACATTGGGATGTCAACATTCATACAGGATGGTGATGAATTCTATGGGTGTAGGGTCTACTGGCCGATATTTGTGTTGGCATGAAGGCAAGGGTGGGTGAAGTCCAATTTACCTTGAGTTGTGGCAAGGGAATTGTGGGTGTTTCTTATCTGGATTTGGACCAATGTGCCTATTTTTTGGGTATTTGGACCATGTTATGAAAGGGTGTAATTGTAATTTCATTGATCTTGAGGTATTTTTTTGTACCACATGTTTTTTTACTTCTAATGAATTTTAATTTTGAATAATTATTTTTGGGCTGAGTGCGCCCGGTCCTAAAAATTCATGGTTTAATAAAATAGCTCCCCAATGTGTGACTTTGAGTTGTCCCTAATCAATGATGACCACATTGTATTATGATCTATGATGATATTTTAATATTATTATGAATATAATGTTGATATTTTTATTTTAAAACACCACATTATAATACCTGATATTCTACAACAATTGGTAAACACTACATCCCAAAATATAAAATAATATACATTGTATTAACCCATCATTACAATATAATGAAAATAGTTTTTTTCATGAATATGTTTCAATGAAATATTCCTAAATTTTACCCATTTAATTTTATTATATGCAAATCATTTTTGGAATCATGATGTTAAAAATATGTTTGGGTGAATTTTTTGTATTTTGTTGAAATAGTTTATTTTTATGAGAATAGTGAATATTTTATTTTAATAAATATGGTATCTACTATGAAATCATTATTATATAAGCATGTATAAAAAATATATGAATCCATTCTGTCAACTAAAAATTCATTTAATGAGAAATATAAATATTTTTCTTTTAGAAATTTTTCTTGATTGGTGGTTTATATACGGGATAGTTATCGTGTCCTTGATTGTATTTAATTTTGGTTATATACTTGAGACATATTGTTCTTTTATATTTAAATTACATATCTTCTAAATTTTACTGACAAATTTGTTGAATTCTTTACCCATTATGTGTGGTTTGTTTCTATTTAACTAGGTTCCAATAATATCCACAAAAACCATTTTGAATGTCTGTTTTTGTTAAAATTACAGGGGTCAAGAAACACATTCAAACTGATTTTTTTAATTTAAATGAGTTAAATAGAAAAGATTATAATAAGGTATCATAAATGATAATTGTTTTCACATTGTTATATTTGAAAATAGAATTTTCTAATTTTATTTTCAAACAGGTATTCATGAATTTCCTTATGAAAAAATTGTATACATTTAGAACGCGGTGAACTACTAGGTTGTATATATCATCCCTATATATTATAGTTTCCATGTTGTAGTTAAATCTATGTTTTTTTCTGTTCTAAGATGATGTGTGATATGGTAGGTGGCGAGAAAAAAGAGGTTACATGGAGTGGGCTTTGGGATTGTCTTGAGTTTATTTAATTTTTCGTTATCATTATATCAACAATCTTATCATAATGTAGATTTATGTTTTAATATATTGTATTTAATTTATATAATAAAATTTTAATCCTTTTACATGTTTTATTATCTCAATATGCACCTTTTTTATTCCCCTTATTTTCCTTAATTGAAGTTGTTTCGACAGTCCTTTCGAGACGATCAATATTTTATTCATTTTATTTAACTCTGATTTGAGGGTTATGTCATTCCGCAGGTGGTTCCATTCATAATTATGAACTTATTTCTATCCCAAGGGGATCTATAATTCCATTCCTGTTGAGTGGTGGATTTATTTAGTTGTAAACATATGTGAAATCCCTAGCTGAGTTGTTACGTGGCTCTTATTCTTTTTTTATGTATAAGGACATGTTTTTGAAGCTGTGCATTTTTTATTGGGAGACTAATTCGATTAATATTTTTAATATGTATCATTTTCAACATATTTATGAAGTGTTGGACCTACTTCAAGGAGGTTGATATTTTTTATTGTTTGATCTTCACTCTGGATATAAACAATTAAGGGTGAAGAAGGTTGATATACTAGAGACAGTATGTATTATGAGGTATGGAAATTATAATTCTATAATAATTCCCTTTGGATTGTATAATTAAACTTCTATGTTGTGTATATGATGAATAATGTGTTCAAGTATTATCTTGATAATATCACTATGGTATATAGTGTTGATAGATTAATATACTCTAAATGCAGTGAAGAGAATAAGAATCATTTTTTATTCATTCTTGAGAGTCTCAGAGGAAGATGGTTATATAGGAAACTCAATAAGTGTTAATTTCAGATATAGGATTTTACTTTTCTTGGGAATATTTTCTCCAAGGATAAAATATCTATTGATAATTCAAAGTAACATGTTATTATATAATTCTCCATTCCAATGAATAAAAATGAGATACATAGCTTACTTTGATAAATAGGTTACAATAGATGAATTTTGCTAAATGTTTCCTAATTAGATAACCAATTATCCAATTTGAAATGAAAAGGATTTGCAATAGTAAAATGAATGTTAAGAAAGTATTAAGGATTAAAAGAGAAGATATGTTAATGAACCAGTATTGAAATTACCATTTGGAGAAGAAGGTTTAGTAATGTATCATGATGTATCAAATAAAGTATTAGAGTGTGTCCATACAAAAAATAATAGATTGGTTTCGTATTATTCAAGGAAATTCATGATCCCTGAACATAACTATCCTATTCAAGAACCTAATTTGGCAGCTATAATTTTTTTCTATAAATATACATAGGAACTACCTATATGGTTAATGATGTGATATATATATGGACTACAAATTTTTGAAGAATAAATTATCTTAGAAATAGTTCAATACAAGTAAAAGAAGGTGGATGGAACTAACCAATACCTTGACTACTAGTTACACTACCACCCTAGGAAGGCAAACAAGGTTAATGATGCATTGAGTCACAAGGGCCATGGACTCCTATCCATGATGAGGATAAACAAGGAAATTATATTCTTGTATTTTATAATGCTAGTTATGGTAGTTGATAGTAAATAAGAAAAAACATTCATGTTTTATGAAAATGTGAAACTATATTTTTTGGATAAGGTAAAGAATCCCCAACATGGTGATAAGGGTTTAAAAAAGAAGATTGAGGCTTTTAATTATTTGAGATTATCATACTTCTTCTATGAAAATGGCATGTTAATGTTTGGAAAGATAATATGCGTTTCATCCAAACCTGAGATCGAAATTGAATTATTATATTAATGATATAGATCAAACTTCTATAGTATCAGTAAGATGTATTGGTATTGAAGATTAAAATTTTTGTGGGGTGAATTGAAGTAGGAAATTGTTGATTATGTGTTAATTTTCTTAGAGTGATCATTGGAGAATAATGAAATAAAACATCCTAGAAGAGTTATCAAACCTATCCATATACCAATGTGGAGATGGGAAAATGTTAATTTATAAATTTTCACTACATTTTCAAAGAATCATTAGATTAATTATGCTATATGGGTCATTGTGGACTACCATACCATTTACACACATTTTATTACTATAAGGGAGTGTTTATCCCTTGAAAACCTTATATAGTTCAATATTAATGAAATTTTGAGACTTCATTGTGCACCGCATTCTATATTATCCGATAATGACACGTTGTTCACATTTAAATTATAGAAGGGACTTAAAAAGGCTCTTGAAGCTAAGATACATTTGAGCACCACCTATCATCATCAAACAAATGTATAATCTAAAATGATTTTTCAAACATTAGAAGATATACAAGGGTCATTATTAATTTACATTGAAGGTATATGGGATTATTATATAACCTTTTCAAATTTAAATATTATATTAGATTTCTTTAATGAATTCAAAAGGACCCATATGAAGCATTGTACAAGAAACGATTTTTTACTTCAACTTGATGAGATGCAGATGGAGAGGGAAATATTATAATACCATAACTCATTGGGGATATATAAGAAAAGTTTTCCACTATTTAGAATCATATTAATATATCTTGAAGAATAAAAATGAGTTATGCCAATAATCATAGGAAGGGTTTGTAATTTCAAGTACTGGATAATTTCTTCATAAAAGAATATATAGGGAAACATGTGATAATGTTTGATAAAAAAGGAAACTAAAACCAATATAAAATAAGAATTTATTTTTTAAAATAAAATTAGATCCTTATCCTACAGTCTGTATATGACACCCAATCTCTCTAACATGGATGAAATCTTCCATGATTTATTATTGAGTAAGAACAAGTTGTACCTAACACATGTACTCACCTTTGATGAAAAAGAGTTGTAACCTAAATTATATTATAATAAAATCTATGTCCAGTTCTTTGACATTAACTGGAACGAATTTTAGTTTTGAACAACAATGTAGGTTAATGATCTTTGGAGGTATCAGAAGATAGGGGTTGAAACATGGGAACCAGATGAAGAAATGATAATAAATTATATAAAAAATTTTATGAGTGAACATATATATGAATTTTATAGGATGGAATTATATATGGGTGTGGGAGAATGTAATACCTAATATTCTATAATAACAATTAAATACTACTTCCATTAACTATAAAAGATTCACATTCTATTATTTTATCAATATGGTATAATAAAAATAGATTTTTTCAAGAATCAATTTCAAAGAAATATTAATTAATTTGAATGTTTTATTTTTTTTATATGGATATCATTTTTGTATTCATCGTGTCTAAAATATGTGTTGGTGAATTTATAGGATTTTAATGAAATAGTTTATTTTCAGGAGAATAGTTAAAAAAATGTTTTTACAAATATCATAATTGTTAAGAAATCATTATGATATAATCATGAATTAAAAATATATTAATTTATTTTATCACCTAAAAAGGAATTTATGGAGTAAAATAGATCATTTAAAATTATTATGGTTAATTTATTATTTTGTACTCTACCCTTTAGAACAAAAGATATATTTTATTCTAATAGAAAAATTATTTTGTAATTTTTACATGAATTAAGTATTCACAATGTTTAATTTGGTATTTTCTATCCATGAACAAAAGAATAATATTTTTTTTAATCTCAATCATATAAATTTCATATAAATAAATACAAAATATAATTTTAATATTAAGGTATTTTAATGTTTGTGATGAATGTTTTCTAACAAAATCTAATCTTTTAATTAAGCCAACTTTTATTAAAGATAATATCAATAAAATAATCAGGTAAATTTGTATTAATAGTTGGAATCACCATATTAATGTTTCTTAATAAGGTCAATTTTATTTTAGGTAATAAAAAATTAGTTTCCATGGTAAAATTGTATCACCACGGTAACAATTTAATGGGTTAAAAGGAAGTTAAACTTAGAATTAATGAATAAACTATCTCAAAAACTTGTCCCTAATTGATTAATTAAGTAAATAGTTTATGTTACATATCCTATCATATTATAATTTTTTAATTTGGTTCTATATTATTGGAAAACGAAATTTATTTTATTTTTGGATTAAGGTTTTTTTCAAATGTTCCATCCCTATCACTTACTAAGAATCCCTTCACCCCCTCAATTGTACAGACACCTTGAGCATTTTATCTCAACAATATACCAACATAAATACATCGAAAAATATATTTTTCAAATTAATGTGGGTTGGGTATCTCCGAAATACCAAAAAAGGAAGTATTAAGGGGAGATCTAAATGAATATATCCAGAATTATGAGACTAGAGCATGTTTGATGAAGCAAAAGTTTGATTTATGATATTATTTTACAATCTCATCAATATTCGAAAATGTTTATGATTATATTTCCATTCGAGGATTTATATTCTCTTTCTCTCTTAAACCCCATCTACATTCTTAACCTCTAGTTTTTGGGGTTTTCATGTCCACTTTCCAATTTCCTCTTTTGGGTACTCAAAACAATTTAATGAATGTTTATAAGAAAATACAACCTTATTTCTTATTTTTAGTGAGAATTATTTATCCTCCATATCAATATTCTTTATATTATTTCTATAATAATATTATCTAAACATAAATGATTATTAATTGTAATTTTAAATTAACTTTTAATATATTTACAAAATTTAACAATTGAATATTTTAAATGTTTCAAAAATAATTCAATTTTTACTCTTTGGATAAAATTATAAAAGAATGTTTTTATAATTTACAACATTACAACATTACAACATTGACCATTCATTGTTATCTCGTTATATTTCATGTTTCAATGTTTTTTCAAATAAAAATATATTTCTAATTTCTTAATAAATTTCTTTTAAATCTTATCAAAATAAGATAAGTTTTATTCATATTTCAATGAAATTTTCTATTTTCATTAAAATATATTTCATTAATTTGACCATTATATATGGATTATTATAAATCACTAATGATAATTTCTGATGATAACACCCACTATATATCATGAGATATATTTTTATCAAGTCATTCCTTCTATTGAGTATGAAATATTATAATTTCATGCAATTAATTTAATATGGATACTTATTTATTAAAGAGGAATATTTATTATGAATTATATTGTTCGTTCAATACAAGAGGAATACATTGTACATGTTTAGTGATGTATGGATATTAGAATTATATATCATATGGATATATCAACAGGTCACATGATATATAAATGGTTGGTTATTTAGTGTATATAGTCTAATATATTTATTATGTATTTGTAGAGGCCTGGACAATATGTTTATTATGATTTAGTAATGGTTCAAGATAGAAATTATATAGTCCCTTAATGAATTTGGTTGAACTTGTGGGAAAACAATGTTTTTATATGTAACAAATTATATTGGAATTTGGTGTATAACTGCCCATTGACTAAAAACATCCTAGATGAGGACTCGATGGAATGATTAATACTTTTCAAATTATACATTCCATCTTTAATAAATCAGTAATTATTGTCTATGTTATTACTATGTTATTATTATCCACATATATATTTACTGATAAAAATATTGATTATATGGAATATTTGTTAATTAGTCATTCTATAATATTTTTATGATTTAGATATTAATAATACCTTCTATTGTATGCAACCCCTAACTAGAAATTTAAGCTCACCCTTTATTTATTTATTTTACCAAGAGTATTAAGAATGGATCTTTAGATTAATTCATGGATGTAATAAAAAGAATAAGAATTTTTCAATGAAGATCATAAGATTGTTTTTCCAATTTCCAATGTAGTATGATAATCATGTATGTATGTAATATCACAATACTATAAAATTGTTCAATATTTTATGATATTATCTATTATATCATGTACCAATGTATAATAGTAACCATTGGCTCTAGGATATTGGATTCAAGGTTGTTTTATGTGTCAATGTTGTGTTTAATAATAATTTGTGATAATATAATTTTTTGGAAGATTCAAAGTCAAAATTTTGAATTTTAAGGATTTTACATTATCATACTATTGCCACACAATTTGGGGAAAATGTAAAGATTTCATATGTGTAGTGATGCAGTTTAAAAAGTGGGTTTTGTATGTTTCATGCTTGATTTAGTGAACTGTGTATAAAAATCATGTTGGTTGTATATGATTTTTCTTGTGTGGGTTTCATGGTTTTCACATGATTTGTTAAACCAAGTAAAATGACCTTGAATGCTTCTATATTCACATAAAAGGGGAATTTACCATTTCCCCTTCATTGAATTTAACTTCCATCCATTCTCATTTTATCCCTTCTCACCTACTTGGACCTAGGGTTTACACCATTGAGTCTTCCTATAATATTTATAAGGGGGTTTTTCATGGAAAATCCCTCAAATTCTCTTATTATTCCATTATTCTATCTAACTACCCCATTTTCCATTTAGTGTATACTCTTTACCCAATCACTAGGGGATATTGTTGCTATTATTAGTGTTTTATTTGGTACTAATTTTGTGGTTTTGTTCATTTAAGGTCGAAGGAGATACTCTATTTCTCGGTTAATAATTCTCATTTGAAGGACACATGTTGCAACATAATTTTTATATGAATGAGGTATGTGAATTTTTAAAATTCCTTTAAATTACATGTCATTTAATGATTGGTGTTTTATAATTATTTAATTGTGTAAAATAAATGTATTGAGATGGATATTAATGTTTTTAAGATTAATTTAAACGGTTTAATCATTATTTTCAAAATAGATTCTATAAAAGCCATGAATTATATAAATTCATAATAGTAATGGTTTAAATGAATTTGTTGAAAATATTTATTTGAAACCATTTTAGATCGTCGTTGAAGAATTTTTATTTTTATAAATATATTTTTATTAATTAAATTTAAATAAGTTTTTAGGAAAATTTAGTGTACTTATAGGGAATGTTTTTTTTATTTAAAAGTAATGGAGTCTCATTATTTGATTTTAATGATTTTATAAAGTAGGAATATATATTGTGGATAAAAGACTTATCACATAAACTATATTTTTTAAAAGTCCCACATAAATGTTTGTAGACATTTTTAATTATGTAAACGAATCCCTATGTCATTGATCCCATAGTATGTGACTTTTTTCATTCTCAATGGGCTTACATGATCCATCATTTTCTTGTATAGATTGATGTGAAAATTAAAATTGTGACTTTATTACAAGGTTGTAAGAGTTGAGTTATAGATTATTGTTAGTATTTTGTTTTAATAAAATGTAATGTTTATTTGGATTGTTATATTCTCATTTTCACATAGTTTTATCTCGGGACACTAGGTACCAAATTAGAAGGTCTAGATATGTATTAGAGTAGATAGTTTCACACTCACCAGCTAGAACCATAATATATTTTCACCCATAAAGGGGGTTTACTTGTACTTTGTGGCTTGAAGGGGAATGGGATGTTATAGTTTCATTAGTGGTCCCAAGATAGAGTGATCTAGGGAAAAATGTACAAAATAATCCATGTTAGAGCACAATGTGTTGCCTATGATATTTTGATTCTATATAAGATGGTTTATGGGATTCCGTTATTCCATATTTATATCCCATTTAATATTTTCTGATTAACGAAAACCATTTTTTGAAAGATATTCTATTCTTCTTATGTTTTACTTGAAATATTTTGGTGGTAACATATATTGTGTTTATCTCATTAATGTTTTCATTTTTTTAAAGTGATTCTCAATGTAATTTGAGAAGTTTCCTTTATGAGAAATATTAATGCATAATACAAATGGATTCATAATATTATTATTTAATATAAAAGTAAAAGATTCTTAAAAATGTGTGTGTGGAATATGCTATGGATTTTGTGAAATAAATTTAATTGGATTTACTTTTGTTTTCATGAAATATTATGTTCCTCAATCTTATTTTCAATGTGTAACATTTAAATGGATTTTTTATAATATTAAAATATATGAGAAGGGTGGGTTTCTTTTCATTTTTAAATCTAACTCATATGTTTGTATTACCTTAAACTTTCTTATGTAAAATTATCTTTATATAAAATTATATTCAAACTATAACTACTAATATTTCATTTACATGGAGTTGTGAATATTCATTGGTGATATCTTATTAGGCTATGTTTTCCTCACAGACCACATAAACCACTTTGTTTATGCATCCCACATGTTTCCATTTAGGTTCTACTATTTTTATCTCAAATATTTTTATGTTTGATTCTTGGGTTTTTAAACTATCTGGTGATATGAAATGATGAGTGACCAATGTACACAAGGAGATGGGTGATATTTTTTCATGTTGGGTGTAATAAGGATTTTCAGGATTCTAATATTAAATCCTTGCTTGTTTGAATTTTCTTTTTTGGTTTCTATTATCTTCATATCATGGATGATCTTTTTACACTTCTGTAATA
The DNA here is from genome assembly GCA_963277665.1 of Viscum album. Classification (NCBI taxonomy): domain Eukaryota; kingdom Viridiplantae; phylum Streptophyta; class Magnoliopsida; order Santalales; family Viscaceae; genus Viscum; species Viscum album. The sequence continues at coordinate 1,366,325,156 of OY728162.1, read as the reverse complement.
AAGAATGTTCTATTTTTCATCATTTATTATTTGTGAAGCTTGTACTATGTTTTTTTTCATTTCTATATATTAAATCAGTATATTCAGGGTTCTTGGGTATCTGATATATGGATGGTTCATATTAGAGTTCATGAAGAAATATTGGATTTTTTCATTTGGTTTGAGAGAGTGAAAACCTTCACAATGGTATGGTTTTGATAATATGGTTCTTATTGTGAACATATGGAAATTCAGAATATGCTTTAGTAATTATGGATAGCTGACTCAAGTGTCTGATTTAGGGGTGTCCCAAGTTGGTTCGATACAAAATGGTATCATACACTAGGTTTTTAAAAGAGAATATGTTCTGAACATGTGTTCTTGTTATTTAAATAAATTTGTAGTATGAGGATTAGATCTTCAAAAAATGAAAAGTAAGCATGGTGAAATTTTATAAAGCTCTCTCTTTCCCCATGAAAAATGTTTCCAGGGGTATTTGGGATTTAAATCATGAAGGTATATTATTGTTTTTATTTTTTCTAGTATATTTTCATGAGGGTTGATACAATTTGATCAACATTGGATGTTAATGAGTTTACATGGGTGTTTCACAGTATTTTAGGGGGAATGTGGAAGAAGAACTAGAGCCGCTTGATTAACTCACAAGGTATCAAAAACCAAATGGGTCCCATTAAATTAATTATGGAATGCATTCCATAAGATATATTATGATTGACATATATTATTTTAAACCAAGTGTACAAAACAAGAGAGACTATATATTTTCCTAGGACTAATTTTTTAACCTCCTTTCACTCCAAAATTTGTTCCAACATTTTTATTGATCATTTTGGAAAGAAATGAGGGAGTCTTATTTGTAACATAGTGATATTGGAGTGTATTATATTTGATCATTGTGTGGTATCATTAATTTTTAATATATTTTGTAAATATTTTTCTTTTAAGGAGTAGAAGATTAACCATGTGTTTTTATTAAATGTATTACATTGTGAATAAGGGATTGGTTTCCAAATTTGGATTGTGTGGGTTTGATATAAATGATTTTGAATCTTGATCATGTTTCAAAAATTGGTTGGTTTTACAATGACCTTTGTGAAGTGATTTTCGAAATCAAGGATTTTATTTCCTATGATAAGAACTAGTGAGTTATTCATTTGGAAATGAGTTCTATAATTACAAAATGATATTAAGTGTCTTGAAGATTGACATTTTTTAATAATTTTTTTTGGAAATAGTATTAACATTTTTATAAATGTTTACAGGTTTATGGGGAAAAAATTATATATATATTTTATGTATTTTTGAAATTAGTTTTTCCTTAAAAATTTCTAAATGAAAATTTTGAAATGAAAAAATATTTGAATATGAATTGTTTTATTAGTGTTCTAATTTATTTACGTTTAATTAATTTCCCAAATTGTCTAAAATGCATTTAAATCTACTTAACAATCGACGATAAGGGTTCATATATTCCGAAACTATTGAATTGGATTTTATACCAAGTTTTATAAACTAAATGAAATGTTAAAATCATGAATTTTATTAAAGAGTGTGTGTTTTGTGAAATTAATTTTTGGATTTTATTAATTATATGTGGTTTGGAGGGGTGGTATAATTTTACAATGATATAAAATTTCTTTTGAAACTGATTTAATTTTCAATTCGGGTTAAACATTGGTTTAAATGGATTTTTTATCATGAGTTTTGAAGCAAAAACTGGTTGAGTTCACTTTTATATTCATTGATACATGCCTATTATAAAGGAATAATTTGATGTATAAAATAAGTATATAGGGGTAAATGACGTCTTTGTTCTATTATTACCCTTCCAATGATTGACGCTACCCAAACCCTGAGTAAGGTTGCTGATCTAAAATCTTCTCCACCCTTGGATTTTATCATTGTAAGGTAGTTCATTAGATTTATTCAAAGGAATTTTCCTTATTTTGTTTACTAAATCCATATATAGAATCAAATTGTTTATACTTATTGGAATTTTATTTTGATAATGATTGGATGAATATTTATCTCTTGGTATTATAGTTGATAGTAATTTGAGGTGATTTTGGGTGGATTCCCATTATTGGAATCATTACATATTTTTCATTATGAATCATATTGTTTGAGTTTTATGTAAATAACTTAGTGGTAATTTTTTACTTTTATAAGAGGGCTATGTGGATATGGTTATTGTTTCATGAAGTATTTATTTCTTGGTGGGTTGAACATGGAGAAACCATTTAATCAATGATCATTAAACTGGGATGGGTGCCATAGTTTTAAAATTGAGCACTTTTTTATATTGGATTCTGATTTTTCTATGTACACCTTAAGATGGTGACTCGTGGCTTAATGTATTCAAATTTCCTTTTTTCATGGTATTAATAACCAAGGATGTATCCATTTTATATTAATAGTTATTCTTGATCTTAATATTGTTTTCATTAGGTTTGGTTTGAGATTATATACAAAATTTTTTATGAAGCATGTTCAGTAGTCATTTGAATTTTATATGGTGGTTACTTTTATAAGTATGTGGAATGGATTTTGTGAGATGTTATTGTGGTTAGTAGGAGGGGATTATCTCATTTATAATAGAGCGGTATTTTTCCTCAGTATCACATGTTTATAAGAATTTTAAAATATGGGGCGACATACAACAACTCTTCAACTTCTTAGAAAATATGTTGGATGGTTATGGATTTAATCATTTGTTAAGTGATTTTTGATTTTATAGGATTATTATGATGGTATTTAGGGGTAGTTTTTATATTAGATCTTCCTTTTAGGGGTGTCTTCTCTCATTTTCCCCCTCTCCCGCATCTTCAGATCATTTGTATGGTACTTTTATCACTTCATTACACTGACTTTTACCAAATATTTTTTAGAGAAGAAATGGACAAGGTGGGGTGAATTTTTAAACCACAGTGATACTTATACATCATATTTTATATTAATTAGAGACATTTTTTGATTTTTCATGCTTGAAATTTTTAATTTCCAATTTTCAATGTTTTTCTCAATGAACTGTTCCCACAGAGTTATGGGAGACTGTTTGGGTTGACCATGCACAATGATACACTTTTAAAAGATGGTTTTTCATGGTTGGTTAAAAGTTTGGAAAAATTTATGGCTAAACCACTTGGAGTGTTAAGATTATTTCCATCGATAGGCTCAATGTTAGTAAACATTTTGGTAAACTATGAAACCTAATAATGCGATCTTCCAAAAATCACTAAAAAGGTTAGTTTACCCTTTCTATCATCTATTTTAAATTTCTTTTACCCTTGTTTTCTTTCATATAGTTTTGAATGTACAATATAATACCCCATGGATTCTTCCCCTCCTTTTCTCATTCTACTTATTCCCATATAAATTGATTCTGAGTGCTTCCTTCTAAGTAAATCCCTCTTCGTTGATTATTATTATTCCATTATTCCATCACCCGACACCTTTGAACTTATGGTGTGAAATCCTCTAAAAATACTAAGGGGTGTAGTGGTTGGTAGGGGGTTCTAAATTAAGTATTTTGGATATTTATTGTTTTAGTGGGTCTTCACTTTCTTTTTTGAGAATTGTCCATCAATAGAGATTCATTGATACACATTTACTCTTGAAATGAGGTAGGTGAATTTATGACATCTCATCAAATGATATACCTTTGAATATTTAATGTTTAACATTTTTTAAATATATAAAATACATTTATTAGGGAGAAATATATGTTTTAATGTATTTTAAATGGTTTCTTATATTTTTTAGAGCACGTTTTTTACAATACAATCATTCTGGAAGTACCTGAGTGGAACAGTTTAAATGAATTTTTAGAAAAATTTACTTTACCCCATTTACATCCATGTTAGAAGAAAATTTGTATTATTTTAAGATATTTTTATAATTTAAATTTAAATAATTGGGTTAGATAATTATGTGGAATTGAAAGGGATGTGATTTTTTATTTAAATTTTTTAATTCCATGTGCATGTATAAAGATTTGAATTTCCATGATACTTTTGAACTTCTTTGCTTCCTAACTATTTCATTTTATGAACAAGAGTTTTAATCGGTGTAGCATACATTTAGACCCCTATAGAGGGTTTTTGGGATAATGTTTCATGTTTTGATAGTGTCTGGGAGTAATTAGATGTCTCTATAGAAATGTTGGGTCGCTAGGGATACAAAATGTAGTCTACAATCAGTTGGTGGAGGAGGCCAGTGGCATGTTCCATTTTCTTAATCCACAAGAAAACTAGTGGCCTCATCTACCTTTCTAGTTGGGAGGTTTTATGTGTAATAATTACACTTCATCCCCCGTTGGGTTTTTAGAATAGAATAACCTATTTCCCCGTATTTTTCACTCACACGGACCAAGGAGCTCCTCTCTTCACTTATCATTGTACACACTATATTGGGGTGGTCTTGGTTGTTGTTACATAGATATTATTTGAATGATTTTACCTCTAATTATATCCCTTCTTCCCCACATCCTCTGCATTTAAATTGTGGTACTATTGTTTATGGAATTGACAAAATATTCCACTAGAGGATGGTAGAGTCATCCTTGAATGATAAAGATTATTTATGTCTTTTCATGAGGACATATTGAGGAAATGTATGCATGTGGTCACCCATTTTTTAATTGGAGGTGTGTGGCGGAGTGATTTGTTCAATAGTATTGGGAAAAATAAAATGTCTTGGTTTTTTGGGCTCTGTTTGATAAGGATTTGGAATATGTGAATTCTATGACCTTCGTATGGAACCTTGAAGGATCATTGATCTCAGTTTGGGTGTGTCCAGAGCATCAATTAAGTAGATTTTCATTTCTTCCTATGTTGTTTTTCATTGTTAAATAATTATGTGTTATTATTTAAATATAAATAATTTATAAATTTTCATTTTGTATTTTTCGGTTGAGAGATAGGGCCATGGATGGTTTGGCCATTATCCATTGGCCTTGGACAAGCTCAAATGAGGGTTAATGGGCTAAGACTTAGTATGACAAGCTTCATACATGTTATTGGTGACCACTCTAATTAACCAAAATACATATTTTATATTTAATGTGCATTTATTGTGTGGACTCACCAATTTATTGGGTGATGAACTCCGAATTAATGGAATCCTTCCATTATATCTTCTTTTTTGGAAAATGCCTATTACAATATTTTATAGACCATTAAAAATATGTAACAAATGAGAAACTTTTAATTTCACATGAATTTAATGTTTGACCTAATATATTTTTATAGATTATAAGGAAATAAGGGTGTATGGGATTATTTTTCTTGTTGTTGTTAAATTGGATGGACTTGATAAATGATTACAGAAGAAATCATGTATTATATCAGTAATTTTGAAATATAATTTCACAACAATAGATAACCTCAGAATGTGATTAATCTTGAAATAGAGTTTTAAGATGAAATGTTGAATTTATTAGTTGAGGTTGGCTTGTTCTGAATAATAGGTAGAATGGATGATGAATGTGGGATTAAGTAACATGCTTAAAAGTGAATTTTTAGATGATATTTCTAGTTAAATTGTGTAATAGTATGTACCTATAAAGAATTTAAACTTATAGCTTGTAAATGGAACCCTATTTAACCAATACCTATAAATAATGAAATTATTGAATAATAAAAAACAATATATTGAATACCTATTGATGTAGTGTGAACTCATATTGCAATTATGTGAAAATGGTAAATAGGAACTCAATATATTGGTTTCCCAATGAATTAAATACTGAATTAATCGATTGAGTTGAATGAGTTTCATAATTATTAATGATATTTTAGGAATTGCATTGAGATAATACATGGATTCATTATAGATATGATTGGTGTTGAATGTTGTGATAATTAAATGATTCAATTAAGGTACTTGAATGAATTCTTGGGTGTGATGACACTCTCAGATTCATTGTGGTTCATTGTTATGTAACTAAATGAGAAATATATTGGATTCATCACAGACTCATTACAGTGGAATATAGAGGGTCACTCTATTTGATTCCCTATGGGTTATACTAATAGGTAACACTCAGTTGATGCACACCAATTCTATCAGTTTATTAGAACTATAGTTTCCTTGATTTTCCACCTTGGAACCAGTCAATCCATGATGTATACAATGATTGGAGACTCACCGTATTGGTCTAAAAAAGGTATTAGAGTAACATCATGTGTCACCATGACACCCATTGGTCAATTGTTGTTATACTTCACTTTTTATATAAATTATTAAATTTGAAAACTATATAACTATTTTTATATTAGTTATGTATGCACATTTCCATTTATTTGATATTTGAGGGACACCATTGATGGTGGCCAACTGATTTATACTCACATCCTTCTCAGGAATACATGAATCATGGGTACCTGAGAAGCTATCACAATTTTATTGTTTATGAGGGTCGAGGAAAGCACCATATGTTTTTTATTACTTTTTAGTTAGGATGAAGTAAGGGAGTTGGGACTGGGTTAGAAATCTAGTTCATTTTGGTGACCTATATAGCCATTCATCATTTAGTATTTGGGATATTATATTTGTCATGATATTGATACATTCATTTACTAACATGTATTATGTTCAACTCATCTATAATTGCATTGTTATTGTTTATTGGTCGACACTTTCCAAGATTCCATTCAATATACTACCTTATCTAGATTTTGTATATTTTTGGTATTATTTACACTATTATTTTACTTTGATATATAGGTATAATCTCCCCATAGTACCACATTATACCCACACTACTCATATGAATATTACTGTATATTTGTATAGATGCTTGTGGTAAAGTAGTGAAAACCGATCCGAGAACCAATCAGTGGCCCGGTGTGGCTTGACATTATAAAGTAATATCATAGAAATTTTATTTTTTACTATTTGGGGATAATAAAAAAGAGAATAAGAATGTTTCAAGTCATGGTTTTGAGATTTTTCCTAGGACTAGACACCCCATGTACAAGTAATGTACATGTTACAAGGATTGTATTGTTGTTTATGTCATTCATTATTACAATTGACCTGATTTCACTTTGAGTGATTCATTTGATAAAGACGTTACCGATTTTATTGGGTCATTATATAATACTGGCATGGAAATAGAGGATGTTTTTTTGAATTATATCATGAATATAGGATACAAATTTCATTCACAAGATTGATAATTAATGGTTACTTGTTTACATGGACTATGACCTAGTTCAGATATTTATGTTTTCTGCATCTATTTGTATAATGTATTCTTGTATAGGAGTATGGATGCATCCTACATAACTAATCCCTATTAATGAATAAAATTCATGTTGAATAAATATTATATTTTTTTTGAGGAATTAGTTAATTAAAATTCAAATTAAAATATGAAGAACAATTTTATTAAAAATGTGTAATTGATGTATTATTTAACTGATACCTTGTTGTAAAAACCTATGAATATATAAATAGTCAAAAGTGAATTGTGCAATAATTTATAATAATTAATATCTATAATTATCTAAATAAATTTAAAGTACAACTTATAATGTTTTTTCCACTATAACTTGTACTTGTAATTTCATTTATCTGAGCCTCTATATTTTGGATATTCTTTCAAGTGTATAATGTAAAAGAATAAAATTATAAAACTTATGAGGATATGAGTTAGACCTAATAGTTGGTTGATGTTGAACATGTGTATGGGTAGTTGGGGTTTGAGAGCGTCTGTAACACCACAAATGTTCCAATATGTTTTAATGGATCTATTTTTATATAATGAATATTTTATTATGATCTCATATAAAAACTTTTACATTTCATAATAACTTTATACTTCATATACAACTACAAGATGGAATATTAAATGTAGTATTTAATGATATAATAAAAAATGATGTATTTTGGGAGACTATAAACATATACTATAAAAGATATTTTTTATGTTTTAGATAAATTTTACTTTTTTTAAATAATCATACAAAACAATTTTTATAAGAATATATATTTTAACAAACTCCAAAGTAATTTTTATAATAACCACAATTTTTATTTTTCAATGAAATTTATATATTTCAATAAATAAGGATATTTATTTAAGAGTTTATATTATGATATTTAGAAAATTATTTTTGATATGATAAAGTTCTTTGAAGTATAAATACCATTCAAATTATTCTAGGGTGAAATAATGAAAATTTCCTAGAAATGATGATTTTTGGGTTTAAAAGTGAAAATATTTTTTTTAAGAAATACGATAACTCTTATGATATAATTAAGATATGATCAAGATTTAATTTATTTAATAATTATTCATATTTAAAAAAATATTAGGTAGATACATAGTATATGATGGGTTATATTTAGAAACACATGCTTATAATTTTTGGAAACCATGATACAAACCTTTCTAAATGAACTTTTTTATGAGTTATAAACATATCATATTTAGAATTTATTTTTGTCACATTTATAAAATAAATAAATTAAAATGGTTTTAATGTATTTAATTATATAGACCAAATTAAGTAATAAGTTTGCATAATTTTTTAAACCTATAATATTTTTCGTGGTAAAAAATGTTTCACCATAGTCTAAGTAAAATATTGTAGAGGGTTAAAGTTAAATGGTAAAGGTTTAGAATAAATTAAAATATAATATTAAATGGGTGTTTTATTTAATTTAAGACCTTATGAATCCTTTTACAAATTAATTTTCAGCCATAATATTTCGAATTAAGGCCTCTCACAGTGGTTTTCATTAAATACAAAAGAATGATTATTTAGTCATTCAAAGCCACCACTCCTCGTGTATAAATACCCCATTCTCATACACAATCTCAAAAAAATCCCATAAGAACTAACTTCTAATCCTTTAAACACCCAATGAGTCCCTCAATGGTGAACTCAAGGTCTCAAGTTTTCATTCTAGATTTCTACGAATAAAATATTCAAGGCAATGGAATTCTCCTCCCCTCCTTTTTCATCTAACATTCCCTTTTGTGTATACCTTTTAAATGTTAATCCAATTTCTTATCCTCTACTTTTTATATTATCCATACTGGAAAAAATATTTTTTATCAATGGGGTAACTTATTTTCCTTCCATTATATCCTTTTCATAAACCATAATGTATACCATCATGTTGCTGAATGCATTTATTGAATTTCACTTTTATACTTGTGAAATTATCATATTGTGAATACCCAATAATCTTCCATTCCCATGGGTAGTAATGGAAATTTAAAAATTCCTTATCAATTACAATATTTACATATATGAAACCAATATTAAATTTTCATTTGTTAAAAATGATATTATGATAATATATTTAACCATTTTATATGCATAGTTTTTAATATCAAACCCATTAATTATTTTAAACGGATTATTGATGAATAGATATATTATGTAAAATGTGGTTCACATGAATTAATAGATTTGAATATTTTTACTCTATATAACACCAATTCATTGGGTAATGAATAAATATATAGATATGACATGTTTAATGATACCCTGCAGAATTACCAGTATAATTTTGATTTTTGACACCTTGTTGAAAAACATTGTGGTATACATATTAATGTATCATTTTTAAGTTTTAGAAACATTTTCATATTGTGATTCATATTATTTCTATTATGATATGGATCATTTCCATATGATTATTCTTTATTGATATGCCTCTTTGTCACATGCTAAGTACATCCATTAATTATTCCCTCCATGAATTTAAGCTCGTGAATTCCTTTGATGTATGTCCCTAGGAATTGAGACGAAATAAAATAAAAATAGGAAAAATCAACGAATATTTATTTTAATTGTATTATAATAGTATTTAGATTTATTTTTTTATGTATTATGTTATTATTTAAATGGGATTAAAATCGAAAATATCCTCTAGTGGAATTGGTGGGGTGGACGTCAGTGAGCTCAGGAGCAGTGTCGCTCCAGTGGTCAACTGATAGAAGTTAAATAAAAGTTACCTCCATCTAGTGCAAAATCTAGACGATGTTTAAGGAGACACATATTGATTTTCAGGGCTTCCAGATTTGGATGAATGAGAGGGTATGGATCTTTCCATCAGGACTGATCACCATGTAATTTGTATGACGAAATACTAGATGTGAAGCCTTAAAATGTATGGGAGTATGAAATATATATATAAATGTTGGGTGGGTCATCTCCTATGATGTCAAAAACATTGGGGTCCTTAGGGGCATGTATGAGGCCCTATATTCTGGGGTCTTCGGATTATATAATTCTCCCCTTCATATGTTAAAAGTGTATTAACGAAATAATTTTTTTTTAAATTAAAAGAGGGTCTCTATAGTTTTTATTGAAGGAAGATTTTGTTATTTATTGAAATTAGGATTATAAAACATTTGTAAAAACCCAATTGAATATCCTAAATATAGTGAAATATCCTAGTATGTTGCGAATGTATAAGTTAAGTGGGTTTCAAGAAAATAAATACTTAGATGGATAATATAAATGGATTTGGCCCTCCCATAGATTTACCTTGGGGTAAAACCCTTAAATATATTTATCTAGACTCAATCAACAATTTTGGCACAACAAAATGCATGTTGCACACATGTTTTAAAATCCTGGGTGCTATTATTTAGTTAATCACATTTTTGTAATAACAAGTCTGAAGGATATAAATATTATGTAAATATTTTTAAAATTAATGTATATCATCTTGGATGTTTGATATAAGAAAATTTTAAAATTAACATTTAAATTATAATTCAAATTCTTAGATGACTAATAGTAATGAATTTATCACCAAGGTTTTATACTTTATGAAAAAATCACAGGAAATAGAGGGACTTATACAAACAACAGATGCAATGAACATTTTTATGGAGACCATCCCAATATAGGGGGATCTAATTTAAGCCATTACATTTTTATTCCAAAATATTATTCATGCATTATGATAAAAAATATAAAATAGATGAGTTTCTAAACATAATAATGAAGAGAAGGATAATGAATCAATACATTTCAATATATAAATATGATAAATAAAATAAGATTCAATTTATTATATGTCAAAATTTTGGGAATAAGCACCATAGAGAATGAATTAATGGTAATTGAATGTTCTTTATGTGTGGAAAAGGTGGATAGAAAGAAGATAATAATAGATGATAAATAAATAGTTTAGTTGAATCGATGGAGGGGGAAAAGGGTTAACCTATGGAATCACTAATAGTTCATTGTCATAAATGTGAAGAACATGGGAATTATCCAATTCAATTCTATAATCCGATTGTTAAAAAATATGATAAGCACATATAGTCTTCAAACCCTGGAAACTAGGAAGGAACTACCATATGATGAGTATGATCCAACACTTCAGAGATATGTTTTCCTTATTACATGTCTAATTTAAGATGGATATTTTCTAAAATTATCGAGTCATGACCCAAAGTTAATTAATTTCATCAAGGGGAAAAAATTATTACGATTTCATCACATGTTAATGGTTACGTGAATTCACTTCTTAAAAATCATATTATACCTCCTTTATTAGAAACTTTTATTATTAAAAGTATCATTCTGTTTATTTATTTTTCTATTATTAGTAAATATATTGAAATATGATGTAATTAATCATGTTATAATTTATATAAAGATAACTAAATTAATGTTTTAACATTTTCTCTTCAAATGATCACATATCAGAATGAAGGGAATAAATCATGTCAAACATTATTATCCCTTATAGTATATTTAATCATCAATATTAGTACATGGGATAGTTCAAAATATTTTTAATCTTTTTAAAATATTAAAAATTCATGAAATAAATTGTCTAACATATACAACACATTTTCATTTCTAAAAAATATATGGATCAGGGAGTTTTTCTGATATGATTTTAAATAATTAATTATGTTATCTATTTGGATAATGGAATCACCACCACAGAATTGACCATTTATATATTGATGATTTGGACTTCATGATGAATAATGAATTTAATAACAACAATATTGAAGAAGACACTAATATTTAGAATTAAATGTATGGATCAATGAGAGAAAATTGAGAGGATGGAATTTCATTAAGGGGGATAATGTAATGCAACAAAAATTACATTATGTTATTAATGGATGTGTTTTTTTATAATTAATCTTTCATTATGAGAACATATTAATAATTTCAATTATATAATAAGTTTACACATCAGGGGAAAATAGAACTAGGAATAATAAATGGTTTATTTATAAATGGGATCAAAATTATATTATTTTTTAAGACAATAAACATATTCAGTAAAAATAAATTTTATGATACATTTATCAGTTTTATATAAGAATTATTGTTTTGAAAAAATCATTAAATAAATGTTTATAAGATAATATATTTTAACGATGTCCTATGTAATTTTTATAATAGTACGATTGTTTATTTTTCTACAAAATTTATAAATTTCAATAAATAAAGATATTTATTTTATTTTATACATTCTAATATTCAAAAAATTACATTAATAAAATATTCTCATCTTTTTACTAGGCATATCGAAATTATCTTATTTTGGATTTGTGGTAATTTTCTAAAAATGATGATTTTTCGGATAAAAAGTGAAAATAATGGTTTTAAGAAATATGATAACATTGATGATATATTTTGTTTATGATAAAGATTATAAATTTTTAATCGTTATTATTAATAACAAAGTATTTAAGTATCGAAAAATTACATAATTATTTTCATTTGGGAACACGTTCTACGTATTTTTGAAAACCATGATTTTAACATTTTTAAAAAAATTATTTTTTGATGTTATAAACGTATAATAAATATATTTTTTTATCATTTTAATAAATTTAGTAATGTTAAATAGATTTAATATTTGTAAAAAGAGGGTGAAAACTATGTAATATGGTCAATGTCATTTTTCTACATAAAAAATTTACCATGGTAAAAAAAGGATTATCATAGTATATGTAAAATAATGTAGCAGGTTAATGTTGAAGGTTAAAACCATAAAATACATAAAAAATAAAACATTAAGTGGGTGGTTTATGTATCTTATGAACATAAAATTCCATTATAACAATAATTTTTATCCAAAAGTATTGGTATTAATGCCACCCAATATTGTTTTGCATTATATACAAAATAATCATTATTTAATCAGTTAATGCCCCCACTCCACAATTATAAATTCCCCCTTCCTAAACCCACTATCCACTATAAATAACATAATAAAGAATTTATTTTCATGTCACCTCCCATTTATCTACTCAATGTTCCCTCATGGTATTAAGGTTCCATCGTTAGGTTTTAGGAAGTAAATATTCAAGGTATGGTAATTATCCCCTTCTCCTTTTTCATCCAAGTACCCCTATTGCATATACGATAAAAATTTTAACCCCATTTATTCTCATAGATATTTTATATTACACATACCAAAAAAGATATATTTTATCAATGGGGTACTTTCATTTCCTCCGATTATTAACTTTTCATTATCCATAATGTATAATTCCATCTTGCATAATTCATATATTGAATTTATCTTTTCTAAATGAGAATTTCTGATATTATGAATACCCAACATCTTCAATTTCCATGGGTATTGACAAATATGTAAAAAAATGTATTATTGATTTTGGTATTTACATATATAAAACCCGCATTCCCTTTTCATTGGTTGAAAATGATGTTACAATAATTATTTAAAGCATTTTATACGCATTGATTTTGATATGAAACCCTTTATTTATTTTACATGGGTTAATGATAAAATGATTTTTTATGTTCAAAGTGAATTACATGAATTAAGTAACATTAATAGTGAAACCTGATATCAATCCAATTATTTGGGTAAAAAATAATCTCTAGAGATAATATGTTTTAGGATACCAAGGTGAATAACCATGATAAATATGATTTATGAATACCTGGTTTTAAAAATTGGTTATATGAATATTAATGTGTCTTTGTTATTTTTTATACACATTTACATTTTATGATTCATATACATATGATAAATATTTATTGATACGCCTCTTTTTAACATGATAAGTATAACCTTTTACTATTCCATTGTTGGGATTTACACTCACCAATCTCTTAGGGTGATGTTATGTTAATATATAATAATGTTTTTAGGTGTTAAAAAGTGATAATATTGTCTTTATAAAATATGATAACTCTTAACACATAATAAGGATTTGATCCAAATTGAATATTATTTAATCATTCTTATTAAAAAAATTCTTTATATAATAACGTAGTACATAATGTGTTACATTTAGAAACACATGGTTATCATTATTGAAAACCATAATTTTAACATTTATAAAAACCTATTTTTTTTAGTTATATACGTGTCATATTTTGAAACAATTGTTTTCACATTTATAAATTGAATATAGTAAAATTTATTAAATATTTTTAATTAATTGTTATAATTTATGTAATAAAGATTAATTATTATTTTTATATAAAAATGTTATCCTATTATTAAATGATTTATTACTGTATATGAAATATATTGTAGTTGGTCAAGGTTAAATGACAATTGATTAAAATACCTAAAAACTGCAAAATTAAATGGGTTTATAATGTATTTTCATACCTTAAAAACATATACAACATTAATTTCCAACGAAAATCATTTTAATTAAATTCACCCAATAGTGGTTAGGTATAAATATAAAGTAATTATTATTTAGTCAGCTAAAGAAAAACATCCTTAGGTAAAAATAAACCCTCCCTATCCATACTATCAACTAAAAATCCACTGAGTGTGATATCATGGTAATTAAACCTCCAAAAGTGCCCCTCCATGTTTCCCTCAAGGTATCAAGGTTTCATCCTCATGTTTTAATAAGTAAATCTTCAAGGTACTGTTCTTCGTTTTCTCATTTTTCATCTATGTACCCCTTTTGTTTAAACATTAAAAAAATTAATAAAATTTATTATCTTACACTTTCTATATTAAAATTAATTCAAAAACAATTTCTTATCAATGGGATAGCATTCTTCCACCCCATTATTCTATTTTCATAAGCTACAGTGTATGTCATCTTGCTGCTGAATTCATTTCTTGAATTTCTCTTTTCTACATGATAAATTCTCATAATATGAATACCAAAACATCTTATATTTCAAAATGTATTCACCTAGATGTTTACAAGTAATTTTTATTCATGTATTTTAATATATGAAAACAATATGCCCTTTTCATGGGTTAAAAAAGATGCTTTTATCATGCCTTTATGAATTTTTTATGAATTGATTTTGATATGAAACACGTTCTTTATTTTACACGATTTATTGATGAACTGGTTTGTTATGTTCAATATCTGCCACATGAATTAAGAAAATGATGGGTGCACTATAAAAGTGCTACAATGTATTAGGTTAATAACTAATCTATTGATTTAACATGTTTTACGATAACATGATGAATAATCCTGGTAATTTTTATTTATGACACCCTTGGGATAAACCATGGTGATATGCTTATGAATTCCTCCTTATTATAGTGTAGCAACGTTTATGTGTTATGATTCATATAATTTCTATTTTGACGTGTGCACTCTAATAGTGATTCAATGAATTAGGTAAATTACTAATCAATAAGGATAACTTATTTTATGATTCCATGGTGAATATCCTTGGTAATTATGATTTTTAACACCTTGGGGGTAATCCTTGGTGATATGTTTATAAATGTATCATTTCTATATTATAGCCACAATTACATGTTATGATTCGTATTCTTTATATTATGAAGGGAGAACTCTGATAGTCCTTTTTCAATTAGGTAAATATCCAATCTCTAGAGATAACATGTATTAGGATAGCTTGATGAATAATCATGTTAATTATAAATTATGAAACCCTGGTGATAAACCATTGTGATATGATTACCAGTGTCCCATTTTTATAATGTAGCCACATTTACATGTTATGATTCTATTCTTTCTATTATGATATGACTATTGTTCATATGATCATGCCTTATTGATATACATCTTTGTCACGTACAAATTATCTCCTTTGATTATTCCCTTGATGGGATTTACACTCACACCTCACTATGGTGTATTTCCCCCGGATATGAGATGCTATAAAATTAACTTAGGAAAACCTTGTGAAGCTGAATTTCATGTGGATCATAAGGATAATTATGTTTATGTATTTTTCACATATTATGTTCCCATTTAAGAAGAGAATAAACCCAGAAAGATCCTATATATTGTAAAATGGTATTACATGTAATTAAGTGTTTCTATATGAAAAAGGAGGTTCACCATAGCTGCAGAGCTATCTGTTGTCCTTGAGCTGATGGTTATGAAAACCTATGACCATATCATTTTATTCCTAACCGAGTAGTGATTTGGTATGGTTAGAACTTGTGGTTGAGACTCTAAAGTCTATGTTTGGAATATTAGGTGCCCCATTACCTTGGAATAGGGAAGAGTTCTACAAAGAGTTATGAATCTAGAGAAGCTTGATGTGTGGGATACATGAGATATCCTACTGAACTTATTTTTCAGGATTTTAGGTTTGGGAATTAGTTCCTTGTGAGCTTCATGGGTGACCCATAGGAGGAGTCAACAAATTCATTGAGTTTCTTTAGTTGAATATATAAAACTAGTTTGTTTTGGATTATGGATATAATAATGGGAGGGTACCACTAGTTATGTGGTGTTGGTTCATTAAATGAATTTTAATTTGGAAAGAATCATTTCTGAGTAGATGTTAATAGTTTTAAGGTTATGTCTAGGAGGGTCAGACTGATTCAGATGCTTGACCTAGGTAACAATAGTGCATTCCAGATAAGATTGGTGGTTATAAACTGTATAAAGAATGAGATATATAAATGGAATATGATTAGAATGGTTTGGTTTTAACCTTGTGGGAATCCTTGGTACTTCAGTGGCGTATATGATTTTTGAGGGTAAGACTAGTTAGGTTCCTAGCCCTTTCGGCTCATGGAATGTCTTCAATAAGTTGTGAGCGTGTAAATGGACCCCATTACAGCTATAGAACTATTATTAGGATTCAAGTGGGTGTATGAATGGTTCATTATGGTGAGATACCACTATTTTTGAGAACCACATAGGGTGTTGTCCATTTTGCAAGAATATCATTTGAGAGAGGCATAACCCATGCATTTGATGCATGAATTGTGTTTTGGAGAGACATAGAACACTATAATTATGTCTGATCCCAATTTCTGGGTTGTGTTACTTAATGAAACCACTGATCCTTGGGGGAATCATGGAGGTATACAGTCATTGGGGATGTGTTTTTTCATGTGGTTTCATGTTTTTGTTGAGTGTAATCCAATTCAAGTGTTATTTAAATGGGAAGGAAGATATTTATACGATAACGAGTAGTGTGAGTTGATGAAATACCAATAGTAATAGTGAATTTAGTCTCTTAAATTTTCATTGGGACATTCCAGTGTTTGGAATGTGGATATGGATTGATTGGGTGTGATGACATAGTTGATCTGTGGTTGAACCTTGATGGAAGCATCGATGGTCTATGTAACGGATATGGATGCAGGAATTAAAAGGTGACACACACATGAAGTTATAATGTGACCAATCATAGTTAGATTTCTAGGATTAAGAAAATTATGGTTCAGGGGGTGTGTAATACAGCATCGGTCATTTAACGGTGTGACCCATATTTTGGATGGTTTTTGGATGGTTTTTTCAGTGCATGACTTGAGAAACATTTCTATATGTGGGGATTGTTCATTAGTTTACCTTTTTTTGTGATTCTTGCAGATGAGAAATCTTGGCCCCCTATATCTATCATGTGTGGTGATGGATGGAACATGGGCCATATATATCATAAATTGTACAGTGATTCAATGAAACATAATCTCATATAGTGGCGGTGGGTCATCATTTATAGTGATGAAATACTAGTGAGGAGGGGAGTGGATGTGTAATATTGATCTTCGTATGATATTTTTGGTACTATGAAAACAATGGATAAATCATTTCTAATTCTATGGTATCATTAAAAAGTATTGGGTTTAGACTCGGAGGTGGGGTTGTTTTAGGTGAGAGAATTAGTTTTTGACCTAGGATGGATTGAGGTGATCTGATCAGGGATTCGATTGGTGTTACATCAATGCTTTTGGTATGGTTCAATTGGATAAATGGATGGTTGACTATCCAGCCTTTTGATATAACTAGAATTCAGGTGTGAAATTTAGTGGGAATGTTTGTATGATCATTGGATTCCATAAGGTATTTAAATAATCATGACCGGGTTGGTTAATGGTGCATCATTGGATGAATCGAAGTATTTTTCTGAAAAGATGGTTGGAGGATGTTTGACATACATTAATGCATGAAATTAGATGTTGTGGGATAGAAATTATAATTTTTTTATAGTTAGGGCATGATGGGTGGTCTTCAAATGTTAGTTGGGGAATTTCAAGGAAAATTACTAACTTCGTGGAGCATTTGGTAGTTTATTGAGTCGTGTCTAGTGTATTCACAACAATCTGAGTGTGGTGAATTGAGAACCTCATCAATGAGCATCATCAGAGCACTAGATTTGTTTTTTGATAAAAATTTACAGTGGAACATGGGTTTTTTTTATAGAAATTTCCATATTAGATAAGTCTTACATTAGTAAGAAACATGATATGGCTGAGAAATTTTACTATGACACCTCATTTGTCTCACAGTAGATGTGTATGGGAGATATTCATCGCACGGATTTGGTGATGAGTTCTATTGTGTCTTCTATTTGGTGTTTTAAGCATTCGAAATTCAATTTATGTTCTAGAGATTCACTGAGAATTAATGATTTGAATGCAGTTGTTGATTTAATATAATGAAGGATTATTATTGGAAAATATTTTGGACATTCACTTGAACTTCTATAGGATGATAATTAGTATGGTGGGGAGTTTTTAATACCGTGTGTATACAGATATGTTTTATTTTCTAATATATTTTTTAATATTTTCATTATTTAGCTAGTAATTTCAAGAACCATTGTTTAATTTGTGTAAACTAATGGTTTATAACCCCTTAAAGTTTGTTTTTGACATTTTTTGTGGTCAATTGATAGCTATATGTAGTGGAAAGGCTATAGAGAAATCCCAGGTGGAAAGGGATAAGACTTCCTACAAAACATGATCAGGGGTATATGGTCAAAACAAAGGGGGTTTTATGGGTAGTAATTACACTTCTTCGGCAAGGGGATTTCTAATGGGAAAATCATATTCCCCCTTCATTTTTGGATTTCATAGACCATGGATCTCTTCCCCATTCTCTTTATTACCCCTTCATCATGTGAGGTATTGGGCATCCTTCGAAGTAAATTATAAAAAAAATCCTCCTTCTGATGATATCGCTTCTACTCCTCCTCTATATTTAATTTTCTTATCATGTGTAGGAATTTTATAGAAAATAACATCTTAAAATGGTGAAATAATTGTTAGATTATGGGAAATCCATGTGACCATTCTTAAGGATATCCCGTTGCAATTTTGGCATGTCATATCCTCTCATTTCAATGGATGTTTGAGGAAAATTGATTTTTTCATGGGGTTTGAGATAAATAAATTATAATGTATTATTATTTTTATTTTGATAGATAGGTATTTTACCTAAATCAGTAAACCGAATTTTTAATGAACCCTAAGAGGATCATTTCTCTCTGTTTGGGTGCCACAAGAGCATCTAGAATCTATATGGATGTTTATACATAGGTTCCATATCTTAGTTAATTAATTGATAGTTTTCATTTTATTATATTTTGATTATGATATTTTTTTTGGATTGTTTGGGTGTGATATTAGGTTGTAGATGGTCTAGGTGTTGGCTATTAAACGTAGTTGATCTTGGACAAGGGTTGTCATCCTAAGAGTTAAAATGGAAATCTCCACACATGTTATATGTGGTCCATAAAATTAAACAGTTGTTATGTTTAATATTAAAAATGAATTGGTTGTGTGGTCTCAATGACTTCTAATGTAATGGAATCAGAATTAATCGAACCCAATCATTATATATTTTCCCTTGAAATGCCCATATTTAAATATTTAATTGACCTAAGGGAAGGGGGTTGAAATGAGACACTCTATATAGAACATTTCATTAATGATTGGCCTAATGGATTAGTATGGTTTATAAGGATGTAAATGGGGTTGTATGAGATGCCTTGTTTGTTTATTGTTAGGTGGAGAGGTCATGTTAAATTGTTAAAAAGGAAATCATGTTTTAGATTGATGGACGTGAAATGGAATTTCACAACCATTGATAAATTTATAATGGTTTTAATCTTTAATTGTAATTATAAAATGAAATGTCAAATATACAAGTTGTTGTCGGATGTTTTTAAATAATTTGTAGAATTGTTCAAAAAGTGGTCCATATGTAACGTTCTTAATAGATAATTGGTTAATATTGGTGTAGCTTATATAGAATATTAGTAAGAAAAGAATAATTTTTTTACCTAATATATTGTGAATGAAACCATATTTAACATATCCTTAGAAGTGTGGAAAATTTGGTATAATAAAAGGATATAGTGTGGTTATTCATTGATTTATTTTGAACTCATATGTCCATGATGTTAAATTGGTTAATGGTGACTAAGTGACATTGTTGCCTATAAAATTATATATTGAATTAAATGGTAGTCTTTAATGAGCTACTTTATTATAATTGATTTTATAGGAATTACATGGATAAAAAAATTCATGACTAAAATATTATTTTCTCATTGAAATGTATATTTTAAAAACATAAATAAATTTTAAAATCCATTTATTAGAAATTAACCCTTGAAAATTATAAATGTTGCCTTAACAATCATTTAAAACATTTGTTTTGTAAAATAACTTTTTCAATTCAAGAAAATATTTTTTTAGTATATGTATCTTATTCAAAATCGATTTCCCTAAAGATAACCTTTTAATCTTAGAAGGTAATATTTATAACATCATGTATTCATGATGGTGGGCAATTTCATACCCATTATAAATTATTTTGTTCATATTTTTGTACCATACAAACAAGCCTTGTTTTGAAAATTATAATATGATTCATTATAAGTTTTTTTAATGAAAATTTACGATGAAAAAAATTAGTTTAATTATTTTTATAGTAATATTAAAAAAATTAAAATCTTTTTAGAAATCCTTGAGATGGAAGAAAAAAGGGTTTTCGACCAATGAGAGAAATAATGTCAATTTTATTTAAAAATCAATATTTTTGGAATCAGGAGTACATTTGGTGAGTAAAATGAATGGAGAACATGTATTATCATTACATAACTAGATTAGAAGAATATTAATGAGATTCATGAGATATGGATCACAAAATTTCAACATCAGAAGCATAATCACAGATTATCCCAATGAACCATGAGATCATAACATCAAACTCTTACCACATTGGAGTATTTTGATTCATAAGTCCCATTAATCAAACATCAAAAGAAACTTCAGATAACCTGAATAGTAGGAGGTACATTATATAACTTGTAAATTGGGCTGTATATAGACCACATAATATATGACATGTTCCTAACATAACGTATGTCCTAAAGAATACAAATTGAGTCAAAACTCTATTACCTTAAGTCTTGAAATCATTCTTACACATTCAATCCTTCTATATAATGATTATAAGTTTATTATAAACCTATTAAAGAACCATAAAAATGTATATATAATACCATATATTATTTAATTATTACCTTTAAATACTCATTTATTAACAATTTCATGTTAAAACATTGTTTTGGGCAATAATTGCATTTTTTTTTCAATGTATGTTTTTTATTGTAAATTCTATCATATAACATTGATAATGGTTATATAATTTCATTAATTTTAACAATGTTATAAATATTTTATATATTCATTATATATTTGTTTTTATAACTTCAAAAAAGATAGAAAAAAATGAAATACCTAATTAATTGAGACAGTATGCCGTATGTACACATGAATAATGTTTCCATTTTCTCAACGAATGAAATAATAGAACGGTAAATAATATATTACAATTAAAAAATATATTATTTAATATATATAACACTGATTCATTAAATTTATTCTAATTACCTTTAATGAAAATCATTATGGGAACAATAATCACATCGCTTTTCCAGGCAGTAGTTCACTATGCACACAAATAACGTTATCGTATCCCCCAAGGAATGTAATGTGAGAAGCTATATTTGATATCATAATTAAGGAATAATAATAATAATAAAAATTTCATATATAATAATTTAATCAATCCATATTAACATTGTTGTAAAATAGAAATGAAAAACACATCACAACAGTTCATGGGGTGGTAGTTCGTCGTACACACGAACGTCGTTATTATCTTCCAATGGGTTTGGTGGTAATGATATATCTATGTTAATATAATTAAATGGGTATAATAATATATTATTTAAGGAATATAAAAATTATATAAATCTTTATATCCATCGTTGATAAATGGTTATTGAAAATGAATAACATCAGTATGTGACGTTGTAGTCCACCATATACATGATCGACGGTTTCATTTCACATTTTATGGAAGAGGTTATATATAAAAGTTATTAAATTACCATAATAAAATATAAATAAATGGTAGATAAAGGTTTTATTTTATGATTAAAATTTAATAATATGTGAATTAGTTATAGGAGGAAGTAAAAAAATCCATAGTTTAAAATATTACCACATCTTCGGACAACCTCATTAGGTTTAACCAAATTCCTTCCTAGATTGTATTAATGATCTCAAAAGGTATTATAAGATGTTTTTTTGGATGTAATTAATATATTTGGGTATGTATTGGTATATCCAAAGTGTTTTGTAAGTGTAAAGAGGAGAGGAGAGGGAGTGCCCATTTATAAATGGGGAGAGGACACACAAGGAAAATTTGAATAGAATAAAGTGTGCCCATAATATTCACATGAAAAATTAATTTAAAATGTGATGTTATTGAAAATTAGATGATATAAGGACTAAATATACACATAAAATGTATTTGTATACATTAAATGTTAATTTACCCCATAATGTTTTATATTAATCCCTCATAAACTCATTTTAAACTTAATAGTAGTATTTAATTATTATTGTTTTCACTATTATTTATTGTAAATAATAAATTCAAAAAATATTATATAATATTTATTATGTTAATAACAAATATATAATATATTTTTCGAAATTCAATTCATATAATTGGAATAATATAAATTAATATTAATCCTAGAGACGCAATGAGAATGTAGTTTTCTAAAGAGAAAATGTTTATAAGTTTAAACGATTTTTATATACAAATTCAATATAAAATTGATTACAATGACTACAATTGAAATAATATATATATATATAATTTAAAAAAAAATTACTTTAAAAAATTTATTAAAAAAATGTTGTTTGTATATTTTTTGAATGAAAAGGTATTTATTAATAAAAACTAGTTTTTTTCCTGTTCGATAATGAATCTGCCTTTTTGAAAATTCTCAAATAAATAACTCCATGATAATTTTGAAATTCACATTGAAAAAATTAATTTATGTTTTTCTAATAAATTTTCAATAATTTTCATAGTTTATTTTTAAAATAAATTAAAAATTTTAGAAAAAACTGTTTTTTAGAAAAATATTGTTTTTATGTGTAAAATTGGATTTATTAAAATCTTATTCCTAGGAAACATATATGATGAATTGTAAATTATTGATTTATTATATAATATATTAATTTATTAAAATTTTTAAACAATTTTTTTTATTTAATTTACTTGGAAAAAATTTATTTGTTTTAATAAAAATTGTTTTTTAGAAAATGATTTCCTAGATTTTCAAATGTTTTTCAATTTATGTTTTCAAATAATTCATCCCCAAACACAATTATAAACCAAATCTTTTCATAATTTATTTAATCCAATTCATAACTAACATTACAATGGATAATGATAAATATTATATTAAATAAGAATATTTTTGTGGTTTGTTGCATTTTGTTAAGACACAATTTTGCGTGTAACATAAGATATCAATGAATTTAAATTTATTCAATAAATATATATTGCATAAAATATCATGGTATGTCATTATACCCCCATTAAAAATAAACTCACCCTTGAGAATCCATTACATTGGTACTAACAACTGTGGATACTTATGCCACATTACATTATTAGGTTCCCTTGTAGCATTCTAAATAGAGGCATTTTACCACATAACGTTAACAAGGTAAGCAGTCTTGTTTTGTATAAATTTCTCTATAAAATCCATATTTTCCATTAGTTTTTCATCAAAAGAAAGTTCATTCTCTAGTGGTACGACCTTTAGGTTCAGTGAATATTCTAGGTTATTTATATACTTCCTCATGAGGGATGCATGGAATACATAATTGATTTGGAAGATGTTGATTGGAAGTGGAAAATTATAGAATAATGTCATAATAAAATCAATAATTTAAGGGTATTTCTATAAATAAATCACAATGTTCACTTATTTATTCTGTGGAGATATTTATAGAAAAACCTTATGTAAAGACCTGAACCCAGTTGCCCGGAGCCAGTGCCTTATTTAATTACATTGGTATAAAAAAAGGAATATGAAACCCAAAGGACCAAGTAGATTAGTAGCTTTTGGAAACAAAATAAATACATATGTTTATCATTAAACCATGAAGAGAAAAACAAAACTAATTTATTCCACTAGAAACATCCAAGACTCCTAGATTATTCTTGCTAGTCATTCATAATTTACGTCATCATGTCTTGAGAAAATGAAACATATGAAATGGGTGAGCTCAAATCCTTAGTAAAATTAACCAATATAGAAGATAAAAATATAAACATTAGGCATGGTGAATAATTGAATGAACAAGCCTTTAAAAATACATTTGAACATACAATGGTAGGAATATGAGATTTGTAAATATTACCATAATATAACATAATCACAGGTATTCTACTAGTAAAATAACCACATGAAATTTAAATTACTAGATTCATAATGAGGGAAGTGCATATTCCAGACATTCTGAATCATTTTTTCAAGGCCTCGGACAATACTTCAAATGATTTAGTGCTCATCCAAAATCCATATATCACATTGGGAAAGGCCTCAGCCAATTCCCTGTCAAATTGACGCATTAGACCCACCGATGCATCGAGGGGATATAACGGGCCCCACCCATCATGTAATAAGACCAATTAATTCCTCATACGAGTGAGGATAAAAATAAACATCGTATACATTCATATTGAAACTACGATTTGAAATATACTAATCTTTCCCCAATCATTAAATATAAAACACTAACCATTAAGAGTAATATGGTGAATGGTTTTAGTATAGAACATCCACAATATATATAGTAATAAAACATTAAATTAAATATTAAATATGAATTCATAAATTATTAAACCCAATAATGCATAAGAATCAACCATAGTGTTGAATCAATCACAAATACTCTTAGAAAACACTTAAGCAATCTTGAGATAAATACTCTTTTATTTTGAAAAGAAGAGTTCTTTTGGGAATATATTTTTATAAAACAATAAGTGAGGTAAGATAGTATTTTAAGAATAAAATGAGTGATTTTTTAAAGATAATGGTTTACATAAAAAGATTATAGAGTGCCCTTGAAAATATATAAGAATTTGAGAAATTCCCTTGAATCGGGCTTGTCTTTTGGAGACAATTTTGAATGATATTTTGAAAACATGTAAAAATCTATAAAATAATGAAGGTTTATTGTTTTTAAACATATGTATAATAATCAAAGAGAATTTATTAGTAGTACATAACAATAAATAATAATTTTATTCAGACAATTAGACGATGAAAGTAACCCGAATGAAAATGGATGTTCGGGTGGTAAAACCCTTAACATAACACTGAATGTGTTACGCTCTTGAACTTAAGTACCTGGAATATGAAATTATACTTATTAATAACTTATTTCATAACCTATTAGACATGTATTTAGTTTCTAATAATTATTTTTAGTTCATTTATGACCTTATTGGTTAGTAATTATATTGAATTTCATCATTCTGTAGCATTTGATTCCTTTATTTTCATAATCAGTTCACTGGTTCCTAAGTAATGGAGATTTCATAAATCTCCAGAATTAATTTCAAATATTATTTACGATCATACATAGGTGTTTTTTGGAATTTATATAACTTTGTTACTTTCCATGAGGATGATTTATTATATAGAAACTTTAATGATAAATGTTTCAGTTAATTTGTGGGTTTTGATTAAAACGAACTTATTTTTCATTATAACTGAATACAATTTCTACAAAGGGATTACAAAATATTACTTATGTTATAATACATATATAAAAAACTGGTCCCACCTAAAAAATAGTGGTTTTATTTCCAGAATTTAGAATTATAATAGAAATCGAAATCCCATCGTCCTTGAATATGGAAAATTAACACTTCTCAGATGGTGTTCTTGCTACTAGTATAAAAGAATGTAAAAGGGGGAGATGATGATAACTTATTACACTATCATGAAAATTTTTATTACATATATTTTATTGGAGTCATCACTAAATTAGGAAAAGGAGAGTCTATCGAAAAATATTACAAATGAACTTGAAAAGAGAGACAAAGAATTGAACAGAGGAATTTACCTCTTGAACCAAATTCTATTGAGATCCTCTTCAAGGGAGAGGTTTTGGATTTTTCATGAGACCAAGGCTTTATGGACATGATATATGAGGTTGGAATTTTTTTTTACAGAATTTGGAGATGGCACAAGGCTTGAGAGGAGGGAAGAGAAGTTGGAGTGAGAGGGGGTTTTATAATAGGGGAGTGAGGGGATTTCTTAATATAAAATTCATTAATTTATTATTTCCACAAAAGAGAATGAATAGAGAGTATTCATTGACCAGGAATAGTAATTTTATCATGTGATTTAGAACCAAGTATTGTTTCATCACTTGTGATTTCATGAATAATATATTTAACTAATATACAATATTTTACCATATTTCACTATTCCTAAAAAATAAAGTATTTCAATAATATCCCAAACATTAACCCCAACCATTTTTCCACATGTTGAATCCAAAAATGAATTCCATTTTTAAAAAATAATTTTCTAAATATGATTAATATAATATTTAATTAGAATCATAATTTATTCTATAAACAACAGTTTTAAATCATTCTTTTACTTATTCTAAAGCATATGTATATCGTACTTTCACATGAATATTATTTATATACTATCATAGGTATGGTTAATATTCATTAGGGTATATTTATAATAATAAGGGTGTATTAATATTAGTAAGGTTAGGTTACTATTCACTAAAAAATATATTTTTCTTATTGGACTCCAAATAACTTACTGATCGCAACTGTGTATGTCAGATTTTAGAAATTCACATCACAGAAGTGAAAAACGTATGTTTTAAGGGTCTCATATCACACAGTAGTTATTTATGATGAGATTTCATGTGATTATGAAATATTTATATTAATATAATTTCCATTAAAAAATATTGGGTCGTTACACCTTCTCACTAACTTTAAATTATTGCTCACATCATTGATTATTAGCATAAATGTCTTCCAACATTGTGAAGCCTATTTGTGCTCCTAAATGAAACTATCCTTCTACGTCATTTCATCATCCAGTTGAGGTCATAATAGAAATATTTCATTAAAACCATCCTAATGTGTTGTAGTTATATACTTGTTTCCATAAATGGATTTATAAGTATCTATCTAAATTCTGGAGTAAAAGTTAATACTATAAGATAACATAGATAGAGAATGTTGGTGATCCCAACCACATATGAAATCCATAGAATAATATCTTATAATATCTTATAGGGATTCAATAATTCTATTAGACTGACCATATTTCTAAAGATGATATGAAGTACTAATAATTAACTCTATATCAATATCTTGTAGAATAATTATCTTGACCTTTGAGGTATATTTCAGATCCTGATCAGATACAATTTAATGAGGTACTCCATGCAACCTCATAACATCCTTAATGTCTATCCTAGAAATAAAATACAATGATAAATATTCCCTAATAATAATTAAGTATGATATATTTTTAAAGTAATTGAGTATAACCCATATAAAATTATTCCCATTAGATATTTTTTAGAGTCAGATGATAACATCTATGGTGATGGTGTCCCATTTTTATTATGGAATGGATAGTGATTGGAGAATACCTTTTAAAATTTGTATCCCAACCATAATTTTAAGATGTAACATTCAACAATATATGTACATATAAATATTTCCCATCATGCCAACCTACCATAAATACACTTTCAAATACTCTAGTGGTACTTTATATACCCTTATCACCCTTTAGTTCTGGGTTATAATCTTGCGATCATACTTGATGAGATGGATTGTCACATAACATGCAGGATTTATCATTTTACAAAAAAATATATTAATATTACACCTATAATATTCACAAATTGTGAAAACCCACAATTACATAAATATATAAGATAAGGTAAATCCTAATGGTTTCCAATACCTTTAATCTTATGCCCATAACATTTAAGGGAAATCCTCCTCAAAAAACATTTTGAACAAGACATAGATTTTTTTTTGTTTTTTTATAAATGTATCCCAAAATAACCTAAATATTAATAAAAATACATCACATAAAATCTCAATAAGGGTGTCTAAGAAAATTAACAAATAATCAAACGTAAATTTATAAACACATTATGGTATCCATAAATCATATTTTTATTTTAAATGGAGGCATATACGATTACAATAATATAATTTACACTTTATTCCTTAAATAATCTAATATCTTAGACAAAAAAAATTCCATTATAATCATGGGTAAATCCTTTCATTAATAGAATATCAATTGTAATTCCCTTACTCTGAAATCCATGTAGGGGGAGATAATCAGTGCTCAGAATCACGTCAAGTTCCACTAATGGATGAATGTGAACATTTTTATAGGGCTCCTTCATACCAGATCTAACATGATATTCACAACGAAGTAATGGATGATAAGTATAACTTAATAATCATGATCGACTTCATATTTTGTGATTTCTTAAGATTCTCATTTATCCTGTGTCTATAAGAGGTTTTTGTTTCATATTTTCCGCATTATTCTATGGATTGGGGCATAGATTTCCATAATTCCAAAAAACCTTACACTAGATACACTATAATGTGGATGGTTTATTCTATGTAACTTTCTATCTATTTGTATCATTAGCAAACTTATTCCCATCACTATGAAATTCAACCACATGATAACGTCATTTCCATAAATAAACAATTTAGTATCCCTATTAAGATAATTTCATACATGTTCCCTTCCACAATTTGAACATATAGGAAAAATCATTTTCTTTTTCCATGTTTGTAATAATTTCCCTTGTATTTTATCATTATTATCTTATCAAAACCATGTTATTGATGGGACAATCCAATATCTGTTTAAAACATGACATCACAACAAATAATTTCTTCTTATCCATAAAAGTCACTTAGAGATAACAACTTTCAGAGACTAGGTTTTAATCCACTGAATAATAAATCCACCTTAAATTTATATTGGATGATAATAACAAAATTGTATCTCACAATTATTCTAAAATTTTCCTCATTTGTACCAATTTATTAATCATCCATTTTTATAATAGCACCTGAAAATTTTAACTATTTCAATATGAATAATTAAAGGGAAGTACTTAGAGAAAAATAATCTCTTAAAATCATCCCACTCCATGGAGTCAGTTTTATTTTATTGCATTGAATTCATGATAATATTCAGCCATTGATACACTTCTCCAACCAAATGATAGATGGAAAAAAGAATTTTTCCTGAAAAAAAACTGCAGAATGGAAAATATCTTCTCAATGTAACAAAACTATTGATAAAAAACTAGTGGATCAGTATAACCACTCAAGGAAGGTGGATGATACCTCATTAAAGACTCAAGAAAACATTATACCCTCCTTTTCTAATTTGGATGGTCAAAATGATTCATAGCATGATAATGTTATGTGATCATAAAAATAATATTTTACACTCTAGATCGCCTAAAATTTGGTAACATAAGAGTATCATAATTCCATTTTCCATCACACTAAGGATTAAAAGGATAACTCGATGCTCCAACAATTGAATAAAACCAAAAATCATAGTGTTAGAAACAATAATCAAAGTGGGAAACCACTTAACAATAAAAATAACTTATAGTATGTCTATGTGATGAAACCTTATTTTCAATCTATGAAATAATTGTTTTTACCTAGGTTATTCCATGTCATTATGGAAATCCTCCATTATGGTTTGTAAAGAGGTTGAATCTCCAAAACCTATCCACTGGGTGATTCAATCCGAGTGCATAGTAAGTCATGTTGTCACATACTATGTAACACACAATTCAATACTGAAATGTGTTTTTCAAAGTATTTAACCGTAGTTTTATTTTCTCCAGAACCATATCCTTATGTAGTTTCTAGTCCGGGACATATATTTTAGAATCTACTCATTCTATCTTTAACCAAAATTTCAG
The DNA here is from genome assembly GCA_963277665.1 of Viscum album. NCBI lineage: Eukaryota > Viridiplantae > Streptophyta > Magnoliopsida > Santalales > Viscaceae > Viscum > Viscum album. The sequence continues at coordinate 1,366,294,601 of OY728162.1, read as the reverse complement.
TATATTTTCTTATACTTAATATTATCCTCATGGTTCTCCGTAAACTTTTCTCATCCTAGTTTCAAAAGGATAACTATACCTATCCTATGATACAATCTATAAGGATCCATGATTTTCATACATTTATATTATATCATTTTTATGAACATTTATTACCTTATAAAAACACATGTTTGAGGATCACAAAGCTTTAATTATTCTAAAAAGATGGAAAAATAAATAATTTATTAATAAGAGTTAAACATCTTCTCCCACTTAGTTCCTCATAAATAGATCCCTATTTCGACACAGAACATGTAATACCTATCACCGTAATCTGGGAGAAAGATACATAAAAATGAGTTGTATTATATGATTATTAAGGAAAAAAAGGGAAATAAATAATCATAACATGATCATATGGGATTAGAACATGAGAATAATAAATTAAATCCATATCCTATGTATAAAACCAAAATAATGATCCATGGAAAAATATTTGAAATTTATGAGGCATAAATTATAAAGAAACATATGAACATGATCCATGAGAGAATAACAATGACATAAGACATCAGATTTTGGAATACACATAATACTTGAAAAACTAATATCAATGATTCCAGAAAAGAAATTAAAAACTTGTTAGGATTAGGATAACCACTTATGCACATACATCGAGTCTGGATAACTTCCTATGTACCCTCTTTTAGGGCTTCAGAAAATCTCCCATATACCGTTGAGACCATAAAACATCAATCATTACTTAATGCATTAGAGGAAGTTATAGAACTCATCCATCACATTAAGAAAATCACACTTACATTTTCCACAAGATTATAAAAAAAATCATCATATCAAAACCCATGAAAATAAATTGGTTTCCTAAAACAATTCATTATAGCATAACCCTATAAAATTACACAAGTTTCATAAATATCTATTCTAATTTGTGTCATACCAACTTCTCCTGGAGGTGAGGAACCATTACCATCATGTTTAATTATTTTTTATAGACCTATTATGAGTTCCTAATGTGTTCATGGAGGTTACGAGGGTTCCTAGGGATTGTTCGGAGCCCATAGCCCCTACTGTGGAAGAAATAATATAGTCCACATGGTTTGTAGAAATTGTACCTCTCAAGTTGTAGGGTTCAGTTATATTGTGTTGGAAATTTTAGTGCAAAACAGAGGTACACATTGTTTTCCCTTACCATGTGACCTTGGTTGCATGCTCATTCATGTGACGTACAACTCTTAATAGATTTATTTTATACAGTACATGCAAGGTTAGTCAAATCGTGAAACTAGCCCATTCAAGGGGTGTCCTTGGGAAGTAGCTGGCGCAATGTTTGGCCAACCATGTGGAAAAACTATGCAACCCATTAAAAAATTAATGAAATAATATTTTTAAAAATTTATATTTAAAAACATAAACTCTTTCTTCCTTCTATATTTTCTCTAATTTCCAGCCACATGAAGCTTATCCTCCTCCTCTAGTTAGGCCTTAAATCCATCCCCTCATCAAGACTCATGCCTCTTCATAGTTTTGTTCTTTTGATCTATAATGGTAAGCTCTTTATTCCTCTTCAAGCCTTATACACATAGCTTCCTCTTAACAAATTTATATTATTGCAAGCTCATATGCAATATTTTTAGCTTTTTCTTATCTTATTATGATTTCTCCACCTCAAGATTGATTCAAAGGCCTAAAATGTATGAGGATTCATCAATGAACATAAGGAAATTGGTCTTGTTCAACACCTCAAAGTATAGTGGAATTTTATTATACATTTATGTGTCATTTCCACACATCACTAGGGAAGCTTTAGTTTTTTTAATTAAATAAATTAATAGTTATTATGATATGTAATAGGACCCTATAGACACACAAATATTTTTCATGGGTCATTTCACTTTATATTAGTCACCCCATGGGTGTGACCCTCCTTAAAAACATTAAATCCCGGTGAATTTAAATTTTAATAAACCACCTATTAAGGTGTTTTTGACATTGTAATAAATATAATGTGTAGTAAACAAATAAAAAAGGATAATTAGAAATGTGTAAGGGCCTAGTGTTATATTCTATTGATTTATTTTTTTATAATTATATTATATTTCACAATTGAATAATTTATTATGATTATCATTGCTTCTTGAGATAATATCTCTTCTTGAAAGTTAAACTATACCATTATATTATGTCAATGGCTATATAAGGGTACTAATATAAGGACACCTTTGAGGGTATCATTGTGATTTGTAATGAAAAATTATTATGGATTATGAATATTCCAAGACTAAAAATTATTTTCTTCATAGAATTCTTTGGACATGCTCAACATGTGGATTATTTACCTACCAATGAGTGATAAAAGTTTCCATGTGGAGTTCCCTTAGACATTCTTAGTGGAACGATTATTATACCATTATATAACCAATACTTAGTCATATATGTTACATAACTAGGAAATACTCAGAGAGTCATGGTTTACAATAAAATAATAGTGATACTTAGGTTGACATTATGGATCACCTTAAATGAGTTCTTATGGTGTTTGGTATTTGTAGTGATTCTGGTGCGATACATGGGTTCCTATATAGTGTACCTATGATGGAACTGAGATTGAATTTATTAAAAGTTTAGATAAAACATGTAGATAATTCCAAGAATATAAATATATAGAATTAAATGATGTATTTTCAAATATGAATAACTTGCCTGGGATCGTTCCATACTTTATAGTTTCCTTTTTACAAGCTCAATTATCATCTTGCATGTATGATAGAAAAAAAATTATTCACCTTTTTTATAGTTATATAGGTTTCCTTTCGATTAGATATATATGTAATAGGATAAATCATGTAGTTTTGGACTGGTATCTTTGAGGAGCCCAGTCTGAGGTGATTTAATTATTTATTTATTAAATTAATTTATATTATTATCGGCACACTGTTCATTTTTTATGATTAAACATGATTGTTCTCGGATATGTTGGTGGTGAACTATTGATTATACCTCACACCCTACTCAGGATTCCCATGGTACCGAAGAAAACATCAATATATTAGGTGTAGATATAGGGGAGCATCCAACTTCTACTATTTGTTTCTGACTATAGGGATGGAGTATGAGGGAAGAGGACCGAGCCTATGCTTATGATGCCGGTAGTGGGAGATTTTGGTCTGTTTGTATTTGTTTAGCATATGGTATATTCCTATTTCCCATGTATCAAATTTAATTAATTTTTGTATGAAAATATCGCAAGAGCATCATTTTGATACTAATATTGATTGATCTTCCTCATGTTTATCTATCTAGATAAATTATTATTATACTCCTTATAATTTATTAATTCTTCTGCTACATCCATTTATTATTTTTGGTATGGATTACTCTAATCATGAGGGTATAGTTCCCATGTATACCATCACAAACTCTCACTTATATTTAAAACACTCTAGAATATGAGGAGGTGTGTTTGAGGTCATGTGGCCAACCATATCAGGGAACTACTTAGTGGCTTCCACGGTGGGATGCTACAATGTGGTATTAGAGGACTCTTCCTCATTTCATTTGTCTTATTGAATGAGCATAAGAAAATATTCTTTGATATATCAGATTTTTCTACTGATCCTATGATAGAGAGTATCTTTCTCATATATAGGGGAATCACAAATTACACAGGATGAGTTATTGTTGTTATTGGTTTGATCCTATTATAGTTTTCTAGATTTCACTATTGGATGAAACATAAGCTCTGTCGAGTTATTATCATTGATCTCATTATTTTTATATATTTATATTTTCATGGAATCATGCATTAAGTAGGAATCACGTCATTAATAATATTAGGGACTTAAGGGATCATATTTCATACATTATTCATTGCCATGTTTATATTAATACATTCAATTCCTATATTTCCAATGATTTTTTGAGTTCCTTGATAAATATATATATGTAAATTTGTTAATTTTTCTTATAAGGATAACATTATCAGATTAATTAAAGTGTGTATGTCAATATAAATTTCATTTTTCCTCAAATAATGATTATTAAAACTTAATTTACTAATTATTACTTGTTTGAGCCATGAACTATTGGATCCATGGAATGAAACATTAGCTAATTTAATTTCTTCAATACTAATTGTAATTTTTGATGCATGTGATTCTATAAATTTTGAATAGTGATGTGTAATTCCATGAGGCAAGAAGCCCAGAGCAATTTTATTAATTTAATACACTAAAATGATCAGAGGTAATTATATCCTGAAGGGGTGATCAGTTTACCAGTGTTGGAAAATAGATTGTATTCATCAAACTTACATTAAAACACATAAAATAAAATAAAAAATAGAAAATCTTTTAATAACTCTATTATTCTCTTAGATAACATTATATGCCATTCATAATAAAAATAATGGAATCCTGGGAAAATAAAACATTAGATTTGGGTGATCTTTGATACTCAGTAAGGGTAAGCATAAAACAGAATCTCTTGTGAATAAATAATCATCATCATTCAAGAAAGATATATAACTGAAACACAGTGCCATTAAACATATCTCTGGTAAGAATATGGAAACAATAAGTAATACCATATAAAATAATAACAACCATGGATATTTTAATAGTCAAATAATCACAAGGAAAATCAATAACTAATCTTATAAGCAGGAAATGCATAATTACATACTTATGCACTATCAAGATATGTCCTCAAGATAGATACTATCATGATATATCCTCATGGCAGTTTATGTTTGAGGGTAGGAACCCATCTGATTTGGTTCAATATCTTTCCTCCTACGATTGTTAAACTATATGGAAAACAAACACAAAGGGTTTTTCGTCAACTGATTTCATCTTATGAGACCCACCGATTCATCGAGGGGTTATAGCAGGCCCCACCCATCACATAATAAGTCTAATACACTCCTAATATGAATATGGTGAAACTTAAACAACATAATCATCCAAATTCAAAACTAGTATATGAATTTAAAACACATTAACCATAAACAAATAATGGTATCTAAGTAGCACATCCCAAGTAAAACATATCATAATCCCTTCAATACAATATGGTAGATTGTATCATAAAATATCAACCACGATTAACCATTAAACCCAATAAAGGATGTCGACATGGACAAATTTTTTTTTATAAAATCATTAAAACTCATTGAGAGAAATATCACTTTTTTTATTATAAAATCATTAAAAAACAGACAATATTAAATGAAAACATTTCATTTTAAAATAAACATATATTCTTTTATATTTTGATTCAAATATTAAGGTTTCATAATAGGGGAGAATAGTTTTTAACGTCTTATATGACAAAAAAATATTATTTCCTTAACATTTCAAATAGGTCATAAAGTACCACGTGTGAAAAATGATAGTAACATTCCATTTAAACAAAATTAAAAAGGTAAAGAAGGGTAAAAATTACTCTAAATTATAGTTGATAATATTTTGAAATTATTTTTAAGAAACATGGACATTGATGATAAGGATATACCAATATATACATATGTATAATCAACCTTGGATAATAATGAGATTGTTAAATTATCCTTTACATGTACTCTCTATTAGTCATGATTTAATTAACATCATATATTATGGTTAAAGCATGTTATTAAATTATACATTTATCATATACATATTTATGATATCATATATAATCCCCTTATATTATTTTGTTAAAAATATTTTAGTGCTACCATTATTTTCTGTGTTAACTGCTCTGTTTTTGTATGCATGTTTTGTTATGTAAGTCATGTTTCTTATGAATAGGATATATTTTATTCAAATAAAAATAAAATTATTCTCATTAATATTATATTTACCTATTAGATTAATTTTATAATCATTTTTAATGGATAACATGGAGAATGAATCTCATCGAATGGTGGAGACAGTTGGTTGTACGTACACACAAGTGACTATATCATTCCCTTGATGGTTGAATTGTATTTACTTGGAATGTTTATTCATTAAAAAAAATAATTATAATGTTATATTAATTATTTATATCTATTATAATCATCATCATACCCATCACAATAAATTGGTGTTAAATAACAAATCACACCACAACGTGGAGATGGTATGTTGTTCGTACGCACACAATGTGATATTGTTATTTGTAGGATGGATAAAATAACGAATATAGTTTTCCCATGATTATAATAATATATAATTATATGGATTATATTAGAGTTAATAATCTGTGATGTAAACAACCTATAATTCTAATGTATAAGGGGAAAATAACTTTAAAACAGGTGATAAAACAATTTCCTCTTTTTCGAGTATATTTTTTTTGATTTTCACTAATGGAATCCATATGATATATTTATGTCCAAATTGTAGACTCTATATTGAATTTAGGGAATTTGGGAGTGGAAAAGGATTGGTTTGGATGAGCCAAAGAGATTTTGATTTTTTAATTAAATAGAAGTGGAAATTTCCATTTATAAGATAGGTGGGGGCACTTTTGGATAATCTTACAATAATAATTTATTATAAATTTATTATCAGTTTACAATAGATTAAATGAGATTTATTTCTAGTATAATTTGTGTATCTGTCGATATACCATCATCCATGGAATTTTAAAGTTTTTTAGGTCATCAATTAATCTTAACTTTTGTTTTTAACCCTTAGTTAAACACTTTAATTCTTACAGTTTCTTCTTGTATTTTTACACCATACGATTAATATAGTTACAATAAAATTACAATAGAAAAAAATGGATAATTTATGAAACATTTTAAATTATGAATGTTAGTTGGTAAAAATTATATTTTTTTACTTTTATATCATTTAATAAAATTGTATTTATCATAAAATCTCATTTATGTCAATTTTGTTACTATTCAAGATTTGTAAATTTAAAAATTTCTATATAGCATGATAACATCAAAAAAAATATTTAAAATTTGTTCATTACATGACTATGTTATTTATTAAATTAATAAATTTCATTAATTAAGTAAAATTATAATTATTTCAATATTGTCAATATCATTTATTTGATATTTATATTAATAAAATAATTTCTACTTCACAATTGTGTCATCATTAATGGTAATTATTTAACATCTAAAAATTAGTAATAAATTATAATTATGTATATAAATTTATTATATTTCTAAAGACTATTTATAGTCGAATATATCACCTGTATAACTACATTTTAAAAATAATTTACTTATAAAAAACAAAATTGTAACAAAAATGACGTTTTAGTGAGTATAATATCATAAATACATTAATGTAATAAAAGTTGCTCCATGTGGTCCCAAATTAGACCCATGGATGATATTGTTCATATTAAATTCATCCAATTAAAATAAGACCCATTGTAGGGAAATTTTGATATTTTAAAAATGTAATACTTACCATTAATTACATGATTTACCCTTAACCATGGTAATAAAATTTATTTCTAATGTTAATATTCATAATGTTCGCAAATAAAAGGGACCTATAAAAGAAAATTCGGACCTTCTGATATGAAATATATAATCCATTATAAAAATTTACAATGCAAATACTTTAGTAATTAATTTAAAAATAATCCCATTGTCAGAATGAAAAATACGGTTCTAAATGTTAAAACATTGCAAAAGATTGAAGTGTTTCGAAATAAAAATTCAAGGTAAAAGTAATTAAAATAACCATAATTATATTAAATGAGAAAAATATATTAAATTTAAACATTATAACCATTCAATGACACAATTTATCCAGATGAAGTTTTTTTGATGAAAAATGATGTTTTCAATTATAATTTAGTATATTTTTACAATTCAATTAAATTTAATACTTATGAGGAAAAAAATAATCCAAAGTAACTATTTATATCCTTATTATAAATAATATGATTATTTTTTAAAACATAATATATTAATGTGTCAAAACTAGATTTAAATTGGGTACCCCATGAAAAGGCGATATTTTTTAAAAAATACTTGTTTTATCCAAAAAAAATTAATTTGTTCTAATATAATGTATTAATAATTAATATTATGAATTATGAAATTACATTAAAAATATATGAAATTAAAAATTTGGTTAATGATGTTTATTACTTATAATTTAATTTATAGGTTATATATTATATTAAATAATAATATTTAATATATTGGTTCTCAGTAAAAGTAGGTCGTATGTGTAACCTAATACAACCCATTATTGTGTTTTGTGTAATATTAACATGGTATTGTGTAAAAGTGAATAAAGAAAAAAATGATAAATTTTTTTAGATATGATAATATTATAATGTATCGGGGTGTTACATTCGCCCTTCCATAAATAATTTGTGTCCTCTTCATTATAACTCGAGATTGAGAACTAGGGGTTAGATATTTAAAAAAAATATTTGTTGAAATACCAAATAGAAAATAGGATCAATGCGACCCCCTCTTTAAAATAATTAAAGGGAAGTGTGGAGGTCACCGAAGATAACACATACTAGGGTTCCATTTAAGAATACATGGACATGATAGGAAAATATAAGCATCATGTTCCAATAAAGAGTGATAGAGAACATGATGAGGAAAAAGTTAACAATGATCTAAATATGTAATGATGTAAGGGATCATTTTAATAATAGGAAAATGTACAAAGATGGAATTTTTGGTTTCAATATCCTTTCCCTAGGAAAAATTATTAGGAAATAATTTAATTTATTTCAATCAATTTCATAAGCCTAATATCATCCTTTGGATTGGCTTCGATCTATTTTCACTTCAACCCCTACACCAAAAAATGAATGTTTAAAATGATGTTTTCACACTTCAAAAACATTGATAAATCAAAAGGCCCACAATTATTTCCTTAATTGTCTAAATATTTATTGAAACCAAACAGGTTAGCCCAAATAATCAAATAAATTGTACTTTAAAATCAATCAATAATATCCAATGTACAACATAATTCATTTAAATATTTTGATTTTCTCATAATAAATCTTTCTTAATTCATGGTCTCTAAATTTACAAAATCAATCATAACATCATAATCCCCAAAATATATAATACATCTCTTATTGACACATAGTAAATATTTGATCACCTATAAAACCTTAATGAAAACATTTATTCATCCATAAACTGAAAGAATAAGTATTGTAGTAAAATCATCATATATTACATGATTATTATAACTAGTACATTACTTTTAAAATAATCCAATCACATAATTCCTGAATCCCCAAATCAAAAATACATTAATTATTTTTTTACTACAGTAATATCATATTCTTGACCTTGATCCTTTTAGTTATTCTGAACTACATTGCCTTAAAACTTAGGAAATTTATTTTCATAACACCTCATTTGACTATAGTTAAAACACTTAATATTAGTCTTTTTTTCATCCCTTTTCATTTTTGTTTCTGGTGACACTTTTCCCCACACTTAAAATAGACACAAAATCATTTCATGCACATCCTAGAGTTATTCTTTCCACAATTATCACATGTGGGGAAACCCTTCATTCCCTTACTCCCATTATCAGTATCTTTATCCATAATCCTATTATGATATTTCTGTCCCATAAAGACATAAGTCTTAGAGAATTCCTTTTCTACATTGATACCATATGATATTATATCTTCATACAATGAGAAATATTTTGATACAAGTGCCAACCATAGGAATGGTTTTAACCCATCAAATAATTGATCAAACTTACTTCACGGGTTACATATGTATTCTAAAACATGAATTTATATCCTTCTGAATTTATTCTCGTAATTTACCACATTCTCACCATTCTTCTTCTTGAGACTTAGATATTTCCTTTCCATATCATACCATTGATCTCGAAAAAATTATTTTTATAAGAAATGTTTTTTAAACTCCCACTAATCCATATTTTCTATTGATTCATCTTCCTTTTTGTTTCTTATTAATGACCACTATTGATTTACATAACCTATACGACAATAAACTTCCATGAAAACATTTTCCCTTTCATTACCTCCAAAATAATTTAATATGATTTCTAAGGATCTTATCAATTTTTTATATATAATGGAATTTTTAGTCCCATTTAATATTGGAGGTTGTTGACTCATAATGAAGTCTAACATTGTTCCTCCATGTTCTGGATCAGGCTACTTCACAAGGGTAAGTTAATAAATCATAACCTGAGTTAGTTGTCCATATATGGTTATCAGTTGCTCAAAACCAGGTGCATATTCTAGTCCTACATCATTATCTTTCATAGGAGGATAATACCTATATATATTACATTCATTGATATAATTTCCATTAATTATAATGGGCCCCATTTCAAATAATGAAATACACTATATTAGACCATAACATAATATATCGTAATAGAACTTTTGAATCACATAACCTAAATTGAAAATTTATGAATAAATATTTTGTACATTATAAATATGGTTTCTTTGAGAAGATATTTAGATTTAATTCATTAATAATGGTTTGTAAAGAAAATTTCAGTTATCCTAAGTGTATCCCCTGGTTGTGTCCAAATAGGTGTGTAGAAAGGGTTTTTATCATGTACCATGTTTCCCTAAGTGAGGATCCAAACTTCTTTTAGATATTTTTACTCTTAGATACATATGTTATAGAACCACCTCCACATGTAGTATCTAAAAAGGGATGTATTTCAAAATAATTCCACAAAATATCTATTTAACACAATTTCAAGGATGATCTTATATCCTTATTCTGATCATCTATCTTGGTGTTATGATCACTAATCCAATCCTTCTAAATCTAATTTCCATGGTTGTTTCTAAATTTTCACTAATACCAATAGTAATTCCCCAACCCCAAAATCTCAAGGCCAGTGCATTATTTTAATACATTAGAATTATCAAAGGGAATCAAATCATGAAGGACCAATCAACATTGCAGTATAAGAAATTAGATTACATTCATGGACCTTCCATTAAAATGAAAAAATAAAACAGAACATATATAATACTTTGAGAATGACATTATTCTATTGACATAATCATTCATATCAGTCATAATACACTTCATGAATCTTGGTAAAATAAAACACATGAAATGTGTTAGCTCATATACTCAGAAAGAGTAAGAATAATACATAATATATTACAAATAAATAATAATAAACCTTAAGGATAGAATTATAAATGAAACACAATCCCTTTAAATATAATCATGATCATAATATGGAATGATTAAATAATACCATATAAAATTAGGATAAGCATGGATATTCTACTAGTCGAATAATCGCACAGAATATTCATAACTCATATCATAATAGGGGAATGTATAATTCTGAACAACTACACTGTGAAGATATATCCTCAAGATAGCTAATGTCAATAACTATCCTTATGAAACATTATTTTTGTGGGGATAAAACCATCTGATTTCTGTAATTATTTATCCTCTTAATAATGTTAAATGTCACAGAAATAAAACATGAATAGTTTTTTGCAAACTAATTTTGTCTCATGGGACCGACCGATGCATCGAGGGACTATAACGGGGCCCACCATAACTTACAAATTCAAATAAATTCCTCGTATGAAAATGGTGAATCATAAAGAACATAATTATTCATATTCAAAACAAGTAGATAAATTATGAATACCTTAACAATAAACTAGAAATTTTATCTAAATAGCACATTCATAGTCAAGAATATCAATATCTCTTCAATACAATATGGTAGATTATATCATAATAAATGAACCACAATTAACTATCAAATCCAACAGTGGATACTGACATAGATTAAAATAATATATAAAATCTTTAAAACACTTTGAGAGAAGTATTGATCTTATACTTTGAAAAAAAACACGTATTTTTTAAAGAAAACATTTCTTTAGAAAATAACTTTGTAAGCTAGTATCTGATGATTCAGAATTTTAAGGCGTCCTAATAGTGTAAAAAAGTTGCTCACACCGTATAAGTTAAAAAATATTATTTTTATAATTTTTCGAAATGGTCATAAAGTACCTCGTTTAGAAGATGGGGAAAAAATCCCTTTCAAAATATTTTTTTAAAAGTCACCCAAGGATAAAATTTAATTTAACAAATTTTCGATAATATTTTTAAATTCATTTTTTTGAAATTTGGAAATGAATGATAAAGGTATCCCACTATATTCTTATGTGTAAAAAACCTCGGATAATAATGAGATTAAAATATTATCAATTACCTTGTACATTCCTTTAGTCAAGGGTGAGTTAATATCATGTATTATGGAAAATAATGTTATTCAATTATACAAGTACCATATACATATTTATGATATCATATATGATTCTATTATATCATTTTTTAGTAATAATTCAATATTACGAATATTTTGGGTGTTAAGTGCTTTGCTTTCCTATGCATGTTTTATTATGTTATTCTTGTTTGTTATGTAACACCCCAAGTTTCAACACTATTCTTCACTATGAATAATACAATAGCATACGTTGTACGCAACTATGAGTTATAACACAACACGACCAATAAAACTTGCCGTTATGAATAGTAAACTCACTTTTAGAAATTGTATAAATTATTTTTAAAATGGACTTCATTTTTTGATTTTGAATATCAAAATTATCTTAAGGAGAATTTTTGGTACTCTTCTGAAAACATTTATTTTTGATGAATAGTGAAAAATACTAATTTTTAATTAAAAAAAAATTGTTTAATCGAAATAATTTATATTGATAAATTATAAATTTGAATATTTTTTTAAGTATAATTAGATTATTGTTTTATTATTTAATATAATTTATGTCATTGGATGCAATTTCTCATTTAAACTAGAAAAACAAAGTTTCAATATCTTGATAGTAATTATTTCTTAAAAACATTCTTTTTGTTTTAACAATGAGAAATAATTTTAAATTAATTTCTTCCACATATATGAATTGAAATTAGATAAATGGATTCAATATTTTGAATTTTGAGGTTCAAAATTTGTAAATAAATAACTTTTATTTTTAGACATTATGAATAATTTCCTCGGTAAATATTTTATTTACCACGGTAAAAGAGGTAAATCCGGTAAATAAGGGTAAAAAATAATTTAATAATAATATTAAATTAACCTAACACGTTTCCTATCTCTATTAAAATATAAATTTCCAACCATAAGAATCCTTGGGTCGATTTGGGGACCCCATGGAGCCACTTGAGATTGATAATGACACCTTATATTAATTAATTTAAAGTAAAGACAAAAATGACATAAACATATATCTTTAAGTAAAATAATTTTTTACATGAGGTTATATAAGTTATATCTTCAACTAAAAAAATTAATTTGAAAGATAAAAAGATTTCCTACATCATGGTATTTTTATTATCATTTTTAGACATCAAATAAAATAAATTATTTATGACAGAATAATGATGCAGTGTTTACCTCATAATGAATGATTTAAATAAATAAAATTAAAAAAATTAAAAAAATATCCAAAACCTGTCCAATTATTAAAGGATTATTTTATTTCGAACAATACTAATCTTATCTTATACTTTAGTGAGTTTTTGACTTTTATAATCTGAAAAGCATTATATAATAAAATAATATTTTCAATCTTTCCTAAAGAGACCCTCCCCCCCCTTATAAAAAGCCCTCACCTCTAACACATTTATCACAATTCTCTAGCACCATGGTTCATCCATCCTCTACCCAATTAATATCCCTACATCCCTCTCTTCCTCCTATAATCCTTACCATTGGAAAAAGGTACTTTAAGGAAGCCTTTTGGTTCCAACCAAAGGGAGTTACCCGATTTAAAGGTAACATCTCTTCTTAAGTTCTTTTCTTTTATTTTAATTCTCAAACCCCCTAAACCCACTGTATTGATTTATTTTATAACAATAATAGTATCCTAAATATACATGTCTTTTTATATTATATGGAATTTAACGACACTTACACACACGTCCATCTAATGGGTTTAGAACATAATGTTTTTGTAGACGACAAACTACTACCTCACGAAACGATGATTGTTCAATATTATACTACTACCATTTATAGTGCACATTATGATGGAACTATAATTATATACAATATTTATGATAATATTATGTAATTATCATTTATATAATACATTTATTCTTTTCATGTAATATATATATGATAATTTCAATTGAGAATTGTGGACTATCGCCCCCTCAAAGAAAAATGGCTCGTTAATACCATACATGGAACATTTAAAGGATTATGTTATGAACTTACATAACATATATAAAATATTGTATTAAACTGGAAAAAAAAATTCCTATGTGTCATTTTTTTTCCTTCGTTTTAAAATTAAATAAATGAAATTGATGTAGCGTTCGTGCGTAGGTACGGATTACCGTCTCCACGAACACGATGAGATTCATTCCTCATTGTAACCATTCAAGAATAATTTTAATTTTATTATTAAAAATAATATTTAAGAACATAATATAATTATTTATATTAATCAAATACATTATATCTATAACAAACATGACTTATGTAACAAAACAAATAAAGGAAAATGAATCAGTTAACACCTGAAACAATGATACAACTAAAATATTATTAACAATGCAATATTAGAAGATCATATATGATATCATATTTATGTATGTTGTTATTTTATTATTTAATAACAATAATTTAAATATTATAAAGGAGGTTAACATACCCTCGACCATTGAAAAGTACATGGTAAGGGTTAATTTTACAATCTCTTTACTAATCTGAGGTTGTTAATACGTAAGTATCTACTAGGACATGTTTATCATCCCCATCTCTGTTTTCTTAAAAATGTATTTCAAAATTTTTTTACTATTTAATAGACTATGAAATATAGTTTTTTATACCCTTATTTGTCCTTCTATGTTTTTAAAGGATTCTTTTAGTCATTTTCCAAATAAGGTAATTTCTGAACCTTTCGACAAAATTATGGTAAGAATGATTTTTTAACTTATACAGAGGGTGTTGCTATTTTCCACCATTATTACATCATAGAAGCTTCCCATACATTCTTATAAGAATATTTGAAAAATAAATATTTTATTTTATAATAATGTGATGCTTATATGATTTCAAAATAGAAAGATATATTTCTTTCAAATAGTTTTGATTTCATCTATGTCAACATCCTTTGATAAATTATACACTTGTTTGAAGTTGATTTATTTTCATACAAATATTCTATATTTTATTTATGGTTTTTAGATATTTTTGACTTTTTATGTGTTATTTTTATACCATTAAAGGTTTATGGTTAATGTATTGACATTTCATATGCTTTTTTTAAAACAAATGTTTGTGTTACGTTTCTACCTTTTCATATGAAAAATGTTCATGCACTTAGTAAGTGACAGATAGATCCCAATATAGCTTCTCAGTGCATCGGTAGGTATCATGAGATAATTACATGTGGAATTGTTTAGGGCTTTCCCAATTTGAAATATGGTTTTGGCTGATGACTTAATCATTTTTAGACTTCTTGGCCGAGGAGTTGACAAAATGTTTCAGAATGTTCTGCATTACACACTCACTCATTAAGAAAATAATGCTTATGGTTCATGTAATTATTCGACTAGTAAAATACCCATGAATATATTTTATTATGTCATTATTTTATCAGCTCATATTCCTAAAATAATGTGTACATGTTTAAAATTTTTAAATGCATGTTTTTTCAATTATTCACCATGCATAATGTTTTTTATTATCTTCCACTGTATTTATTAATCTTACTGAGCGTTTGAGATCACCACATTATTATGTTTCATTTTCCAAGGATATGAAGATGTTTTTTATGAGTGAATTTTAGGTATAATCTAGGAGTCTTGTATGTTTCTAATGGAATAAATTAGTGTATTTTTTCTTTTCGAGTTGTAATGTTGAACTTATGTATGTATCCAGTACTTCTAGGGCTACTAAACTCATCATTATTTTTGGACATGATTCCTTGTATCATGCCAGTGTTATGTATTAATGCACCGTCTCTAGGTAACTGGGGTCGGGGTGTTACAGTTTGTTTTAGTGGAAGTCTAGTAAAAACCTTGGAAACTAGATTTAGATAAACTCTGATTGGAGCATATTACCCTAATATAGACTTTGAGGATTAGTATAGAATAACTTCATAGAATTTTGGTTAGGTAGAGATTTTGTGTACCTTCCAGGAAATAAATCCCTGTATAGATACGAGTAGGTAGAGGTAGTCTGACCTAGATGTACCTCGGAGTAAAAACTCTGACAAGGAGTTTCGGGTTTGACTCAGGGTATCCTGGTACACAACAATGTGCCTCACTGCACTATTGGTTATGACACCCCTAAGGGATATACCTAGGATAATCAACATTTTCAATAAAACTATCAATAAATATTTAAGAGTATATACCTCATAAAACAAAACATTTTTATGATTATATATTAGATCCATATACTGTTCAATTTATGTTAAGTGTTTTACAAGTTTTGAATTATGTATTTTGATTCATAAACTATTGCAGTGTATGCCATTGTTTATAAATGAAGCCCAGTGGAAATAATGGGAACCGTATCAACACACATAATCCATTTAGTGATTTCCCTCATACTCAAGATAAGTATTTTGGAGCTGGTGATGCAACTAGTGCGGATCAGCTTATCACCATACTCGGACAACTCACTCAGGTTATGAATAATAATCTTATCAATATGAAGCACCCTAATCCACAACATGGAGGATCAATGTTAGAATGCTTCATAATTAAATAACAACCAACATTTAATGGGACTATAAATCCATTTATTGTTAAGCAACTCATAAGTTCCTTAGAGAAATTATTTCATACTTTTCGGAGTAGTGAATGAGAAAAAGCGGTCATGGCAGTTTATTACCTCACTGGAGATGCAGATCAATTGTGGTCATTGATTATAAACACTAAGGAGGATGAGGATAGACAATGTATGGAATGGAGGGAGTTTTAAGAGATTTTATAAGAACATTAATTTCCTCATGACAATCGAGTAGATATGGAAAGACAATTTTTTAGTCTGAGGAAAAAAGAGGATGAGAGTGTCGCAAAGAATGAGGCTAACTTTAAAAGGTTATCAAGGCATGATAAAGATTATATATGTAACCCAAGGAGTAATTTTGATCAATTATTTGATGGGTTAAAACCATTTATACATGGATCATTAGTCTCAAATTCCTTCTCATCACACATAGATGTTGTCTCATGTGCTATCAAGATAGAAAACGAAATCTCCATGTCTTATGACATTAAAGAAAAGCAAGAGAAGAAGAGATCAACTGAACTCTCTGGGAAAGGAAATAAGGAATCAATGAAGAAGGTAACAGTTGAATTTCCAACCGATGATAATTGTGGATGAAAACAACCTGGTGCCTTCCTAAAAAGAAAAGGATTATGCTACAAATTTGGACAGAAAAGTCATCTAGCTGATGATTGTAATTAGATGAAAGAAGTTACCGATGTTCAATGCTACAATTGTGGGGATATGAGAAATTATTTACATGAATGTCCTAAGTTACAAGTGAACTTACGTCAAAATATCCCAAGGGGGAAAGGCCAATCTAATGTGATTAGTATAGCTGAGGTTGAAGCTCCCAAAGACGTGGTGGCCGGTAATTTAATGGTTTCCTCAAGTTTATCCAATGCTTTATTTGATTCTAGATCATCGCATTGATTCATATCTTCTCATTTTTCTACGAAAATTAGTTATTTCCAATCTTATTTAACAACGGTTTTGTCAGTAAAAACTTCTAATGGAAGTATCATTGCAACAATGTTTTGTGAATCGATATCAATTAAAGCATAGAAATGTTATTTATCCATTTATCTCATCGATATACCCATTATTGAATTTGATATAATCCTTGGTATGAATTGGATTTAAGACCATGGTGTGAAATTTTTTGTAAGAAGAAAGAGGTAACAATTTTCAGTGATGATAAAGAGTACATTACCTTTGGAGTAGAAACGTCACCACCTGTTTCTTATCTAGAACCACCCCCAATAGCTCAAGTAAATTATGATATTTGGGAGGAAGAGAATGAAATAACTCTGGGTGAGGAAATGAATGTTAAAATATAAAATTTACCAACTGTGAAAGAATATTTTGATGTGTTTTTAGAGGATTCACCTGGACATCATCTAGAATGAGAAATTGAGTTTTCCACTGACTTAATTCCTGGTTCAAGGACCATATCGAATAACCATTATAGAATGAACAATGTGGAATTAGTGGAACTAAAGAAACAAGTAGAGGAATTTAGTAATAAGGTGTTTATTCACCCTATTGTTTCTCCATGGGGAGTCCATGTCCTTTTTATTAAGAAGAATGATGGATCTATGAGGTTGTGCATTGACTACATGGAGATCATTTCTATAACAATAAGGAAAATGTATCCCTTACCTCAAATTGATGATTTATTTGATCAACTTCATGGAGCTCAATATTTTTCAAATATTGAACTCCAATCTAGATACCATTGGTTGTGCGTGAAGAAGGAAGACATTCTAAAGATAGCATTTTGAACTAGGAATGGGCATTACGAGTTTACAGTAATGCCTTTTGGGCTGACTAATGCACCCTATGTCTTCATGGATATAATGAATAGTGTTTTCAATGAATATCATGAAGAATTTGTAGTGGTATTTATGGATGATATCTTGGTATACTCCAAAATCTACAAAGATCATGAAAACTACTTGCGCACTATTCTGAGAACTCTTTGAAGAAATGAATTATATGGGTAGTTTAGCATGTGTGAATTATGGCTTTAGGATATTTCTTTTCTTAGTCATATTGTCTCTAAGGATGGAATCAGTTTTGATCCTTAAAATACCAAGGAAATCCATGAATGGAAAACATCTAAATGTATAACTATGTTACATAGTTTTATTGGTTTAGTAGGTTATTATTGGAATTTTGTCCCGATTTTTTCCTGATTGGATAACCCATTAACCAACCTCACACATAAAAGGGTTAAATTTGTTTGGACAAAAGGGTGTGAAGAATGTTTTTGAAGAAATGAAGAGAATATTAGGCAATTCTCCTATATAGAATCTACCATCAGGAAATAATGGGTTTTTAATTTATAGTGATTCTTTAATGAAAGGACATGGTTGAGTCCTTATGCAGAATGATATAGTTATTGACTATGAATCAAGAAAACTAAAAATTCATGAACAAAACTATCCTACTCATGATCTTGAGTTAACAACTATAATATTTTTTTAAGATATGTAGACACTATCTCTATGGTGAAAATATTGAGATATATATTGATCACTAGAGTTTGAATTATATTTTCTCACAGAAATAACTCAACATGAGGCAATGGAAATGGATTGAACTACTCAAAGATTATAATTTAACTATACACTACCACCTAGGGAAGGCATATAAGGTGGAAGATTCTTTGAGCAGAAGGGATCATGGAGTTCTGAACAAGATGAGAGTTCAATGGGATCCTATGATCATGGATCTCGTAAAGATAGATATGGGAATAGTTATTGAAAGTGAAACATCATTACGTTTTCAAATGATTGAAAATTCATCTTTACTAGAAAGGATAAAATGTTCATTGACTTATGATGAGGACATTAAAAAGAAAATTAATGTTTTGAATGATGTGAGATTGATTAGCTTCGTATATAAAGATGGAATTTTGAAATTTGGGGAAGAAAATGTGTGCTCCTGATATACCTGATATAAAAAGGGTATTATTGGATGATGCTCATAGCTCCAATTTCACTATACACCCTAGTAACACAAAGATATAATGACATTTGAAGGAAAATTTTGGTGGGACAACATGAAGAGGGAGATTGTGGATTATGTCTCAAGATGCATGGTTTTTCAACAAGTGAAAGCTAGAAGGAAACATCCTGGAGGATTCATGCAACCACTTCCCCTACCTGAGTGGAAATGGGATGATATTATAATATAATTTGTAATGGGGGTACCAAATACTTCTTGAATGAATGAAGCAATATGGTTCATTATTGACCATCTTAACAAGACATCACGTTTTCATACTATAAGAGAATATTTACCGCTTGAACATTTAGCAAGACTATATATTAATGAAGTTATAAGACTTCATGGTGTACCCCTATCGATTGTTTCTGATCATGATCCCCATTTTAAATCAAGGATCTAAAAAATTCTTCAAAAAGACCTAGATACCAAACTTCGTTTGAGCACTTCCTACCACCCTAAAACTGATGGACAACCAAAACATTCTATTCAAACCTTAGAAGACATGTTGAGATCTTTCTCACATGACATTCAAGGTAATTGAGATCAATATTTACCTCTGGTATATTTTTCCTATAATGATAGTTTTCATTCAAGTATTCAGAGGGAACCATATGAAGCCTTATATGGAAAGAGATGTCTCACACCAACCTTTTGGGATGATTTTGGTGAAAGATAACTCATAGACCCAGAACATGTTGAGGAAACAATGGAAAAGGTGATGGTTATCAAATCCTACATCAAAGAGCCTCAAAGTAGGAAAAAGAGCTATGCCAATAACCAAAGGAAAGATTTGGAATTTCAAGTAGTAGATCATGTTTTCATGAAGGTATCTCCATTTGAGAGAGTTATAAGTTTCGGTAAGAAAAGAAAATTAAGTACAATGTACATCGGACCTTTCAAAATTCTAGAACGAATTGGAGTTGTATCTTATTGTATAGAGGGGCTACAAAGTCTATCCAAAGTTCATGATGTGTTCCACGTATCACTACTGAGAAAATACATGATAGACTAAATGCATGTACTCACCTATGAAGAAATAGAACTGGAATCCAATCTGTCTTATTGGAAAGGGCCTATCATTAATTTTTAATACTAGAGAACAAGTGTTGAGAAATTGGACGACTCGTCTGGTGAATGTTCTATGGAGAAATCATAAGATGGAAGAGGCAACTTGGGAACCCAAGGATCTTATGATGAAGAACAACCTGAATCTTTTTATATAGTAGTATTCTAAAAATTTTTAGGAAGAAATATTTTGTAGTAGTGAAAAATGTATCACACCAATCTTCCACGGTACACTTCTCTTTGAATAATTCTATAGCTTGCGTTGTACGCAGCATCGAGCTATAACACACCACGATCAATCAAACTAGCCGATATGAATAGTAATGCCTACTTTTTAAAATTTTATAATTTTATTTTATAAAAAATGGACTTCATTTTTGGATTCATAATATCAAAATTAGAATAGGGTGAATTTTTTGTACTCTTATGAAAACTTTTAATTTTGGATGAATAGTTAAAAATAGTAAATTTTAATTTAAACAATTTTCTTAATCGAAATAATTTTTAGTGTTAAATTATAAATTTGAATTATTTTTAAGTATCATTATATTATATTATTGTCATTTAATATGATTTTGTTAATTGGATGTAATTTCACATTTAAATTTGACAAAAAAAGTGTCAATCTTTTGATAGTTATTATATGATAAAAACACATTTTTTTTTTGAAAATAAGAATAAATTTTAAATTAATTTCAACCAATTTTGTGTTTTCAATTTGGAAAAATGGATTCCATATTTCGAATGAAGAGGTCCAAATTGTTTAAATAGGTGTCTTTTATTTTTAATCATTATGAATAATTACTTCGGTAAATATTTTATTTACCATGGTTAAAGGGGTAAATCGAGTAAATAAGGGTAAAAAATAATATTATAATAATATTATATTACCCTAAAAAGAGTCCTTACCATATTGAATGATACATTTCTGATAATGGGCATCCTTGGGTCGGTTTTGGGACACATTGGAGCCACTTGAGAATGATAATGACACTTTATATTAATTAATTTAATGTAAAGTCAAAAATGACATAAATATATATCTTTTAGTAAAATATTTTTTACAAGGGGTTATATATGTTATCTCTTAGACTGTAAATATTCATTTGAAATATAAAAATATTAACTAATTCATCATTGTTTTTTATAATATTTAAACAAAAAAATTATTTATGATACAATAATGATGTAGTGTTTACCTCATTAATGAATGATTCAAATAAATGGGATTATAAAATTTTTAAAAAATAATACAATCCTATTCAATTCTTATTGGATGATATTATTTCGAACATGAGTCATATTATCTTCAACTTTAATGAGTTTTGGACCTTTAGAAACCGAAAATAATTATATAATAAATTATTATTTTCAATCATTCCTAAAAAGCCTCTCCTCCCTAATATAAAAAGCTGTCACCACTAACCCATTTATCACACCTTTCATGCCCCTTTCCTTGTCCAACCTATACTCACAGAAGCTCCCTACATCCCTCTCTTCCTCTTAGAAGCCTTACCTTAGGAAGAAGGAACATCAAGGAAGCCTTTTGGTTCAAACTAATGAGAGTTACCCGATTTCAAGGTAACATATCCTCTTAAGCTCTTTTATTTTATTTTACTTCTCAGACCCCATAAACTCTATGTATTCATTTATTTTATAACAAAACTAGTATAATAAATATAATTGGTTTTTTATGTGGATTTTAACTACAATTATACACACCTCAATCTATTGTGTATAGAACATAATGTTTCTATGGATGGCGAACTACTGCCACACAAAAAAATGATTCTTAAATCTTCTACTACCACCTCTTATGGTAGACATTACGATGGAACTATAATTATATATGAAATTTATGATTAGATTCCATAATTCTCTTATATAGCACACCTTTGTTCTTTTCATGTTGTATATATAAGATAATTTCATTTGAGGAAGTGCGGACTACTGCCCCATCAAAGTTAATGGCTCGTTCATACCATATAGGGAACATATAAAGAATTGTTTAAATGAATTTATGTAACATATATAAAATATTATATTATAATGGAATAAAAATATACCTATGTATAATTTTATTTTCATTCCTTGTAAAATAAAAAAAATGAAATGGAAGTAGCGTTCGTGCGTGCGTACGGATTACCCTCTCCACGAACGTTGTGAGATTCATTCCCCATCATAACCGTTCAAGTATAATTTTCATTTTAATATTAAAAATATTATTTACCAACATAATATCATTCAGGATCTGAATATAATACATTATATCCCAAAAAATTATGACTTACGTAACCAAACATATAAAGTAAAACGAATCAGTTAACACCCAAAACAATGATACTACTAAAATATTATTAACAATGCAATATTAGAAGATCATATATTATATCATTTTAATGCATGTAGTTATTGTATCATTTAATAAAAATTATTTAACTAGTATAAAAAAGTTTAACCTACCCACAACTATGGAAAATTACAAGGTAAGTGTTAATTTTACAATATCTTTACTTATCCAATGTTGTTAATATGTAAGTATCTACGGTGACCTCTTAATCATCCACCTCCGTGTTTTCATAAAAGGTTATTTGATTTTTTTAATATTTAATAGAATATGGGTTAATTCATTTATTCCCTTATTTTACCTTATCTGTTTTGAATGGAATCTTTCCATCGTTTTCCAAACAAGGTACTTTATGACATTTTCGACAAAGTTATGGTAAAAATGTTTTTTAACTTATACGACCTGTGTGGATATTTTACACCATTATAACATCATCGAAGCATACCTTACAAGATTATATGAATATTAGAAAAATAAATGTTTTCGTTTATAATTATATGACTCATAAATGATTTCAAAGCAGAAATAAATGTTTCTCTCAAATAGATTTTATTTCATCTATGTCAAAATCCTTTGATAAATGTTACCATTGTTTGAAGTTGATTTATTATGATACAAATCATCCATATCGTATTTATGGTTTTGTGATATGTTTATCTGTGGATGTGGTATTTTTATACCATTCATGGTTTATGGTTAATGTATTGAACTTTTGTATGCTAGTTTTAATATGAATGTTTATGTTATGTTTAAACCTTTTCAAATGAGAAATATATTGGACTAATTATGCAACGGGTGGAGCCCGCTATATCTCTTCGCTGCACTAGTATGTCTCATGAGACAATTAGATGTGGAATTGGCCATGGCCTTCCCCTATTTGTTATATGATTTTGAATGACGCCTTAATCATTTTAGACTTCTTGGCTGAGTCCTTGAAAAAATGTTTCAGAATTCCCCGCATTATAAATTACTTCATTATGAAAATAATATTGATGGTTCATGTGGTTATTCGACTACTAAAATACCCATGACCATGTTTTATTATGGAATTTTTTAGTCATCTACTAATTCTTCCATAAAGTGTACATATTTATTATTTTAATGGCTTTTGTTTTCAATTATTCAGCATGCCTAATGTTTATGTTATCTTCCGCTGTATTAATTACTATTACTGAGGGTTTGAGATCACCCCTTTATTATGATTCATTTTCCCAGGATTTGAAGAAGTTAGTTTTGAGTGGATTTTAGGCATAATGTAGGAGGATAATATGTTTCTAATGGAATAAATTAGTGTTGTATTTTGTTTCCAGTTGCAATGCTGAACTTATGTATGTATCTTGGACATCCAATGCTACTAGACTCGTCGGTCTTTCGGGACATGATTCCTTGTATCATGCCATTGTTATGTAATAAAGCTCCGACTCTGGGTAACTAGGGTCGGGGCGTTACTTCTTATAAATAAGATATGTTTTATTCAAATTAAACATAATATAATGTTAATAAATTTTATATTTAATCATCATATGAATTTTATAATAATTCTTGAATGGTTAACGTGGAGAATGAATCTCGTCGCATTGTTGAGAGGGTAGGATATAAGTACACACAAATGAAAATATAATTGCATTGAAGGTTAAATGGTATTTAATTGGACTATATATTAATTATAAATAATAATTGTAATGTTATATTCATTATTTATATCCATTATACTCATTATAATACCCATGAAAATAAATTGTTGTTAAACAACAAATTACACCACAACATGGAGATGGTAAGCCGTACATACACACACATAGTGATATTACTGTTAATAGGACGGATAAAATAAGGAATGTCATTGTCAAATGATTATAATAACATCTTAGTATATAAATTTTATTATAGTTATTAAATTGGTAATAATAGTACATATAAATTATAAGTAGTAGAAGAATAGAACATTGAATGAGGTGATAAAGCAATTACCTCTTTTTTGGTATCTTCATTACATTTGCACAAAAGAACTCCTTACATTAGAGTTATCAAAAAAGTGTGGCCTATAAGATTAATTGGGTGATTTTTGAGAGTAAACTGGAAGGTTTTGGTCAATATAAAGGGATTTATAGGTGTGAATTAAAGACAAGAATAAGCTCCATTTTATAAAATATGAGAGGGTCACTTTTGGAAGATCATAAAATATTAATTTATTATAAATTTATTTTCAATTTCAAATAGTCCAAATGTAATTTATTTCAGGTATAATATTATTATGGGTTTATATCCCCCAAGAAAATGAATTCTATACATTTTTAGGTGATAAAAGTAACCTTATCTTTTTGGATTTAACCCTTACTTAAACAATTTAACTCTTAATGTATCTTCTTGTATTTTTACCTTATATGGTTAATATAGTTACTATAAAATTCCAAAAGAAACCCAATAGGATCAGATATTACATATATGAAATTTTAAAAGTAATTTTTAAAAACCTTATATTTTTATGACTTTTATAACATTTAATAAAATAATGTTTAATTTAAAATCTCATTTATGTCAATTTTGTTAAAATTCAATTTTTGCAACATTAAAAATATCATTCCAACATGATAACTTTAAAACAATACTGTAAATATGTATCTCATATGTCTATGTTATCAATAAATTTATTTTATTTCATTAATTATTTCACGGTACATTTATTTTAATATTTTTAATATCATTTATTATATATTTCTATTTGTAAAATTAATTCTACTTCACTATTATGTCATCATCTAGGGTAATTATTTAATATTGAAAAATTATAGATACATTATCATGTTGTATATAAACTTATTATATTAATAAATACTATTTATTTTCAATGTCATCTCCTTTATAACCCCATTTCAACAATACATTACTTTTTAAAAACAACAGTGTAACAAAAATGACTTTCCATTGAATATAATATTATAAAGGCATTAATGTCATCCATGTGAATCCAAGTGGTCCTAAATTTGATAAAATTATTCTATTTGTCATTATAACATCATAAAATTTAATTAGGAGAGGATTTAGTGTAATTTTCATAATTTAATTTTATATTACTTATCTTTAATTACACAATTTACCCTTAACTGTAGTAGTAAAATGTTTTTCTATAGTTGATATTCATAATGTCCAAAAATAAAATGGACCTATGTAAATAATTTGGATTTTCATATTCTAAATATATAAACCATTTTAAAAATTTCAGAACATATAATTTGTAGTAATAAATTTAATATTAACTCCATTTTCAGAATGGAAAACTGGGATTTAAAAGTTAAATTGTTTTAAAAATATTGATGTTTTTTTACATAAAACATCATTTTAAAATTAATATAAATATCAAATAATTATATTAAATTATAAAAATATAATCTATTTATAATTTAAAACAATTACACAATATAATTTATTAACAAGAATTATTTCAATGAAATTTTTTGTCTTCAATTAAAAACTAGTTTATTTTTAATATTTATCAAAATTTAATTCTTATCAAAAAAATATCAAAAATTCATCCAAATAAAATAATTATTTTACACTTACATATAAGAATATAAATTTGGAAAATATAATATATTAAATTGTAAAAAATTATATTCCAAATGTGTGCTCCTTCAAAAGGAGGAAAACACGAATTTTTAGAAAAATACTCGTTTTATCTGAAAAATAGAAATTTTTCTTATATCATGTTTTTAAAATACATAAGATTAATTTTAAAAATATATTTAATATATATAAAATTAAAAATATAGTTAACACAATTCATTTCTTCTAATGTAACGACTAATTTATGTATTATATTATACTAAAATATTTAATATATTATTGTATAGTAAAACCAAGACTTGCGTGTAACGAAATCCAACTCATTGTGGTGTTTTTTGTAAGCTTAACATGGTGTTTCATAAAAAAAAGAAAAAAAATAATTTTACTAAAAATGAAAATATTAAAAAATCTCATGGAGTTACATTGTTTAGTCAGTCAAAACATTACATATGAACTCTTACGTCCAGATTCCAAGCATAAAGGTTAGTTCGTAGTTACATGACATACATATTTCAATTTATTTAGCGTTTGAACATTAATAAATTTTTAATAGTGATGCATCTAACTAGAATGTGATATCTATATACACATAAATTACTAGGAACTTCAATTAATTCATTTTTTAAAATGAACACCTTACCACTAAATTGGAATGAAAATTCAAAAGTAATGGAAATTTTTATATATACCTTGAAATTGAAACTCATGGTATTGTAACCGTTATTGTCTGATGTGAGACCTTGGCCTTGACCTGGCCATAATATTGGGTAGTATGTTTTGTCTCTTATAATTAGTTGAAATATTTTTATATCCTAAAGCTGGATTTAGTGGTAGGCATAGAGGTGTGGCTCTTTCATGAAAATGGTTTGTACATGTCCTTTCATGATATTTCAATTCCAATATATAGATTAATCCATACTGAGGTGTGTGTTTGAAAATTTTAAATATATGATTCCATAAAATCCTCAAATCTAGTGGCAAGAGGGACATGACAACCATTCTCTAGGCGTGGTGGGCCTTAATCCACATATATTACCTTCTATATTGGAAACTGGGGAATATCCTGTTGATTTTCCATTGGGAAACAATGATCAATTTCAATATATATTCTTGCTCTTCAACATTTTGTATAGATATCTCCCTAACATACCCCTACAATGTTTGAATTTACCATTGAATTATAGAAGTACAATCCTCCATCATTTTTTTCTGGATGGAGGTCCTTGAGCTACAAAATCTTGGATATAGGCCATGATATCGATCATCAAACAAACGGAGAGGCATATAGAAAATATGGTCAATCTTACAACTTATATGCTTCATGACACCAGAAATCATTGGTGGGATAAAAACTCTCTGGATGTTCATCGTCAGAGTATAGTCTACGAGGAATTATAAATAAAGTTATATAATAATTAATTTTCAGGAAATTTTAGAGAATACCACACTAGAGAATTCATGAATCTACACTAGGGAACTATGAATGTGATGGAGTACTATTATCATTTCACTATGATTCAAAATTTTTCACTAATACTGGTTGGTGATGAGTTGATGACATTGTGACAGTTTGAGGATGGGATTATGTATTCCATCTGATCATAGGTGAATGTCATTCAGTTGACCACCATTTAAGAGATAGTTAATAAGGCTCTCATCATTGAGAGGAATTTGAGGGAATCTAATAGTGTGAATCAAGTTGGTTCAGTTTTGAAAGATGAGATAGTTTGCCCAGTAATAGGAAATTTTATTTATAGTCTTCTCATAGTTGTAGGTTAGACGGTAAAAACTAATAGTTATGTCAATTTCCACTAGTGAGGTAGGACTAGCCATAGGAACCCCAAATGTATGAGGGACCTGACTGAGTGTCGAGCTTAAAGAAGGATGGGTCACCTTCAATGTTTATATTGGAAATTCCATCCTATTTATTATTTAAAGGGATTAATACCAATATCAAATTCAAGTATAATATCATTAGTTCCACGTCAGGAAGGGATCTTATCTAATACCAGCCGATTAGCCTAAGGAGGAGGGTGTTCTAAAGGTTGTCATACATGAGAGGTGTATGGATACTAGGGCAAACCAATTCAAGGTAGTCAGATTGTATCTGAAGACAACATATCATTCCATATATATGTAGCTCATTCTACACGTCTGGAGAAAAGTCTGTATACATCTACAGTTTGTGGTACTATTCTAGTATACACTTCTTTAGTTTTTTCCATATATGACATAGGTTCCTTAAAATCATTTTTATCTATAGAAATTATGGATCTTCTGGGCCTAAATATAGAGTAATTTTTTCATGTGATAACTATTGACACACCATTAGTGGTTTGATCAAAGTGTATACTCTAGTACAAGGAGTTCCCCCTTGATATAGGTGGGTACATATTCCATTGGAATTTCATTTTCCTTGAGATGAATAGCTTTGATACAATTCTCAAGATGGACTGGTTAGTTATATACCATGAACATGTTGATTGTTATCACTAAAGGGTGTCTTTTACATCACCCATGAGTAGTGCTTATGTTCATATGGTAGAATTTAATGTTTGTGAACTTTTAGATGGACATGAGCATTTTGGGATGGATAAAGTGACAACTCTGATGGATAGTTTCTTTATGATCAAATTGGTATCCAAGAATATAGAATTCTATAGTGTGGTGGATCAAAACAATAATGTATTCCCAAAATACATCTCTGGTTTACCTCTTATGAGAGGGGTGAAATTCACCATTGGGATAGTTCTAGGAGAAACACTATTGTCGATTCCTCCCTATTGGGTAGTATAAAGACAGCTCTAGAAACATAAGTGATAGTTCAAATACTTTCAAGAAATTGTTTTATACAACCCAATACCTCTCTTGGGGGTCTCTTATATGTTTTTCCATGAAGGATGATGATATCCTCAGGTTATGCGTGGATTATTGTCAATTGAACCAGTCTACGGTTATGAATCGGTATCCACCACCCCATATTTGTAGTCTCGTCATCTAGATATGAAGATAGTCAGTTTTATATATTATATATTTGAGTCCAAGAGACAATTAGGTGCATTTGAGATTTTTAGACATACAACATTCAACATTTTTGAGTAAATATATCTTGTATGAGTACCTGGTTTTGTCTTTTGTCCTCAAGAATGCTCAAATTTCTTTCATGGATATGATGAGTCAAGATGTCCACCAATATATAGATTCATTTATGGTATTTTTTATGGATTCTATCTTATTGTATTCTCATACTCTACATGACCACTTTAAAAATCATCATATCATCTTAAATACACTAGGAGATCACCAGATGTATGATAAGCTCAGCAAATTTAAATTATAGATTGACAGGGTAACACTTCATGGGTTCTATAACATTAAAGTATGGAATATATGTTTTTTCAAAGAAGGTGAGAGTTTTAGTTTTGTCGTACCATCATAAGAATGTCTTTGACATACATAGTTTTATAGGGATGGATGGATATTAAAGGAATTTTATTCAGAACAGATCATGCCTAGTTGTTACTATAACTAGTTTCAGTAATTGGGTTGTGAATTTCTTATGGTTTGAATCCTATGAGACATCATTTCAGGAATTAAAAGGTTGACTAACATTAGCGCCAATCCCAATTCTTCCATTGTCAATCGAGGTCTTAACTATTTATTATTATGCTTTAGAAATCATTCATGGAATCGTTCTAATGTAGGAAGATTGGGTTGTAGCATATGGGCCCTACTAGTTGAGACCTCATGAGAATAATTAACTACTTCTTTAACTGAATATAGTAGTTGTGGTACATACTTTATGATGTTGGAGGAATTATCTATTGAGAGAATGGTTGTTCATTAACTCGGATCATAAAAGTGTCAAATATATTACTACACATCGTAGAGTAAATCATAGGAAGTGGATGTTGGTAGAGTACCTAAAATGTTTTTGAAATTGAGTTTTATTATAAACCAAAAATGGGCCTTCAGTGAGAAGACATAGACACAAGATGATTAAGAGTCTATTAGTGAGTAGAAATTTATGGACCTATTTATTGATATTAACACAGAGGTTCAGATGTTTTATGGGAAATCTATTATAGAAGTGTTAGCAGTGATATCCTCTCTTCTTGAATGGGTACATAAGAGTAAAAATTCATATACCATGGGAATCTTCCTGAGAGAGTGAGTCTTAGGTGATAACCAGCTTCTTAGTTAGGTTGTGGTTGAGAATGAGGTTCTTCTCATTCATGGTCATGTATGGGTATCTATAGACAAATATGATAATTTGATGTGGGAAATATCCTACATATATTTGGGTAGTTCACCCTAGTATTACCAATATGTATTGAGACATATGTCATCAATATTTGCTTCTATGAATAAAGATTTAGATTATAGGTTTTATTATTTAGTTATCCACCTATTTGAAGGTGAAGGTTGACAACCATTGAACTTCCATACTTCTATTGCCTTTGTACATTCAAGATTAAATATGAGATGATGTAACTATAGATTTCATGATTGGATTTCCAAGATCTCTTCAAGGTAGAGATATAATAGGTGTGATCATTGACAAGTTGGAAAAGGCCAGTAAATTTATACCTATCAGAAATACCATATCATTTGATGAATTTTGGAGGCTTTATATTCTAGAGGATGTTCTTCTTAATGTTGATCCTCGTTCTATAATATCATTTCATGATGGACATTTTAAATCATGGTTCTAAAAGGTTTTATAGGAAGCACTAGGTTCACAGTTGATACTATGTACAACATATCACCCTAAGACTGCTGGGTAGTCTAAGTTAATGACATAGGAAGTTGAGGACATTATTCGAACACGCGTCCTTGATTTTGGAGGTTTTTTTAGAGAAAAAATTACCGCTTATTGATTTTTCCATCAATAATTGAAATAATTAAATGATTCAGATGGATCCATATAAATCCTTATATGGTAGAAATTTCCACTCATCCCAGTGCTGAAAAGAGGATGTTGAGGAAGCACTACTTGGTCCTTGTCTAGTTCTAGACACATCAGAGTTGGAACAAATGATTTAGAATTGTATGGCTACAACATTTTCCAGAATGAATTACTATAATAATAGTCACCCTCAACAACTATATTTTGAAATTTGACATTAGTTATATCTTGGAGTTTCACCTAGATTGGGTAATATACAGATTCAAAGATAGGTTAGCCTATTGCATCATTATGTCGCGCCTTTCGAGATTATGGAGAGATTTGGGAAGGTAGCCTATCAGTAGGCATTAACTCATAGTTACCAGACCATAAATGATGTCTCCCATGTATCATAATTTCATCATTTTATTTCATCCAAACACATTATTTGGATGCTTTGAACATTGAGCTGGAGGAAGATGCTTCCTCTGAAGAGCATCCAATATGTATCATTCACGGGGGAATGAAGGCTCTTTGTGGGAGGTCAGTTTATCTTGTTTCGTCGAAATGGTAGAATTATAATGTAAATGATGAGAACCAGGAGAATCTATTTGATATAAATTCCTAGTGGTAGGGACATTTATAAAATGATGGTTTATAACCCTCTGACGGGCTACAAGGGGACATGTTTTTTTAAGGAGTGGATGTTATAATATCCCATATTTCCGTTAATGTATGATACCTATAGATTTTATTTAAATTTGGTTTCATGGATATTATATGAGTGACTAATGAGGTCTTGGAGGTTATGAGGGTGTATGATATTTTTCAAAGCCCAGATCCAAGACTTTATGGAGAAAACATTTGGGCTGAATTGTTAGTAGAAATTGTGTCACCTAGGTTACAAATTTAGGTTATATTGTGTAGTGTGTTTTAAAGACTTGTAGAGGGACACATATATTCCCATAACTATGTGGCCCATGTCGCACGCCTATGTGTGTGATGCATACATTTTAATAGGGGGTTTTCATGGGATTCACACGGTTAGTAAAACTGCGGGACTATCCCATGTGAGGGGTGTCCTAGGGAAATAACTGGAACATTTTTGGAACACGATTTGGCCAAATGCTTGGCCAAACACCATGACCCTTTAAAAAATATATGAAATTTGTATTAAAAATTATAGTATTTCCATATATGTCCACTTTATTTGTTTGATTGACTCACAAGATCCCTAATTTATTTTTAACAGGTTTTTATTTGTTTCATATTGTAATTATCATATTCTTTGTAGTTAATTTATTTTCTCACTACGTTCATTTTTATTATTTAATGAAATGAAAAGAACATATTTAGTTGTTTGAGATTTGAAAGTATCACATAAGACATTCTCTTATAATGATCAAATAAGTTTCTCAAAAACAATCTTTTATTTTGATTGAGAATATGAAAGGAATATACTACTATGATAAAAATATTCATATACTGAATAAGTTGAGGAATGTTTCTATTTATCTTATGCTAGGGAATATTCTTACATTTCTTCAAGGACTGATTATCTTATGAAGTCAAGTCACATTATCTTGTGGAATTCATTCCATAATGAATGGTACATTCTATCCTTATCATATAAAAAATAATACCATATAAAATCATGATTACATATCTAAAATCATGGTAAGTCATTTCATTCCATTTGAGTACATTAGAATAGGTTTATCAACTAGAGGAAATATCGGACTACACATTACTATCTGTAAATATAAAAACAAATAGAATGAGAAAATCTCTAACATAGAGTTTAAAATGGAAATAACTATAATGGAAATTGAGGATACACTCCCTCTATTTCCTATCTTATAATTGTAACTATGTTTCGTCTAGAAATGGGGAAGAATTTTTTTGTTTAAGATCAAACCTTCCAATCGGTTTATAAAGGGATTATATGTAGAACTAGAAACACCCAATGAATCTATATCCATTTGGACCTACTTTTCAAAGGTAGGTGCCCATTAGTTATAGACCGATGAGTCTTACAAATTTTTATTGGTCGAGAGGATGGGAGGTCAGGATCATCACACCTTTTTTGTGGGAATTATTGAATACTCTGGGACTCTATTATAAATTGAAGTTATGTTTAAGAACCCTTATTAATTCACCAAGAATGAAAAATGAGTTTTCCTTTAGATTTGGCAATCTATTATTGATATGTATAACATTTATAGAATGTTTTATATGTATTTGTGGTTCTTCATCGATGGATAATCATCCATATGCATTATATATTATTAGTCAATGGTATCCTTCAATATATTATATAGAAATATCTTGGTCATTATGATGACCATACTCGTTTTAAAACCACATAGTGGGGCACTTGAAGTTTATTGTCATTCAGAAAGACAAAGATTATTTCATATTTGGGATCATACCTACAGATGGTCTACCTAAATATTATCATTAAAAAGGAATTAGAACCCACGTAGTTCGATAAAAATGATATAGTTTATTGTCATATTATATGGAAAAGAATTAATGAATGATGGGAATGAAACTTAGAAAGTCTTCCTACATACTCAACTTTTAAGGATGAGATCATAGTCTACGTAGTTCGGGTGAATAAATATGGGTCGTATGCATTGTTAACAGCCCCAAAAGAGATGTCATGATTACTTTTACACTCTAAGCTCACGTTAGTCATGATTGGTGTGGGAAAAAAGAGGTACCATTAAACCTAATGATTGTGCCACGAAATATACACTTACAAGAAAGGATGTGGGGATTACGTATGTATGACTACCCAAGAAGATAAAAACCAGGATGTACTTTAGGAAAGGCGCTTAGGAGTAGGGTCCATTAAGGTATTTGTACTATATGGAGATTTGGAGTTTTAATCTGTGGCTTAGTCCTCAGTAGGAGACCCAAATTAAAAGGTACTTATGATTGTGGCTTTTTTTGAGAAGGAGGACCAAATCAAATGAAATTAAGATTGGGGCCTACTACAATGGAGGATTCCCAATGTTAATGGAAACTATGACTAGGGCATACTCCTGAGAAGGAGGCCTAGGTTAAGGAGACATGGGGATTACTCCTGAAGAAGAATACCTACATAAAAAGATCTATTCATCTTAATGGATTAGGTTATATGAAGAAAAACCTCTAACAATAGTGACATAAATCTTGTAAGTCATGAGGTTTTGGGAGAGGTTCTCACCGAATTCCTTTCAGATAAAGAATCCATCAAAAAACCATTCCATAAATTTTGTTGAAAAGGGGTTCAAGGGATAATATGTTCTAGAGGAGAGGTGAACGGGAGAGAGGCACACATATGATGTTTGCGCACATTTGTAGGTCGCATAATTCGTTTGGCAGGATATACACGGCCGACGATGTGTACTTCTGTGACATAGGTTCACCTGGGCAACAAATAATTAATAGGGTAATAGTTGGGTGAGACTTAACTCAAGCCTTTAGTATTATACTAAGATGTATCCAAAAGGGTTGAGTGCAAGTTTCGTCGAAAGAGTAGGGCGGGATGCAAGTGTTTCCATTTTTAAGGAGGTTTGGACACTTAAGTGTGTAATATTTGATGAATTAAAAACATTTAGGATTTATTATTCTCCTACAAGTCTTCCATTATAGGTAAAAAGTTACATGATAAGCTTTCAGAAGAGTTTATTTGAAGACTAGGGTCACTATAACGTGAATATGACTTTTAGAAAATCTGTCTTTGAAATGGGGGCCCATAGGGGATATTTATAGGACACCGTAAACTGTTTGAGAAAAACCAAAAAGGGTGTGCAAGTGAGCTCCGTGACCCATAGGTGGAGCACATGTGACTTCCGCGCCTCACTCCAAATGGGCTCCTAGTCCTTGCCATCGTCATTTTTTTGATGTTCGTCCACGGTGACACTATTTGTTCTTATGGTATTCCCCTTTTCCATTCATTGGATTCCGTTACAGAAATCAGTGTCAATAAAAGTCCCCCATTAGAGTTGGATATGAAAAGGAAAGAGGATCTGGCTCTGAGGTAGATCATGAGAAATTTATGGTATGTGGTGTGCATGTTCGGCGCACAGATGCTAGGGCGCGCAGGTGGTCTAGATATCAAGAAATCCACATTGCAGTGAAACAAGTTATTCGATGGGGGAGCAAGATAAAAGGTGTCATCAAGAACTGATCAGATATAGATTGTGAACCAATATTAGTGAATATCACGCTGAAGTGTTCCGAGCTAAGGCTGATCATGCTGCAAAGCTGAAGGAACTAAATCATATGATCAAAGAATAGATTTTCCAGTAGTTGCACCTTCAGCAAGATCAAGATTCTGTCACTGGGGAGCTTGACCAGCTTCATAACTTATTGGTAGAAGTCTAAGAGGATGGTATAAAATCCATCTAAGATAACAACCAAGCACTTCGTCGAGCAGAAGAGAGTGAAACTGGTCAAGTAAATGAACTTCATGTGGATCTTGATGAAGCTTGGGATGCTGTAACATAGATGATAAATCATGTTGATTGTCTTCTGTAATTTCTGAAAAAAGAGAAAAGACTCCAGTCTGTGGATGTTCTTCTAATTTTGTTCATCAATGAAAAACTGTTCATCTTAAATCATTTATACCTTCATTTTCTTTATAATTGCTAGTATTTTACCTAATCCAATGGGCCTAGTTAACATAGTTTGATTTTTTACTAGGGTTATATAAAAAACACCACAAACATTACAACTTTTAATTGCTCAATATTTCCTAAATAATACAAAATTTATGTTTAGTGAGATAGGACTCGAATGATTCTCGGAGTACCCTCTATAGGATCACATTTTAATGAGTACCAGGTGTTTTGTAATTGGTAGTTTAAAGTCATTCATATTGGACTATAAAAAGGCTAATATTTAAGGTCAAATAGATTTGACCGAATGGAAGATATTGACTCAATTCTTGATAATTTGTTTGGAAACATATTACTATATTCAAGTATAGAGGGGGAAAATTGTAAATGATGACTTGCGAAATATTGAATATGAGTAATGACATGGGAAAAGAGAAAAAAGGAATTAGAGGATGTCTTTTCTAAGAATGAAGTTACCCCTACTTGAAAAACCCGTTACGAGGGATTAATTATGCTGGGATAACTAGGGAATAAGCTGCATAGTCAAATAGTAGTATCTTCTAGATGACAGGTCCATTATGTAGACAACTTATGCAAGGACACCTAAGGGCATGTGCTGCATAGTCGGGAAAAAGAACTCTCAAAAATTTTACATTCAATTTCTCAAAGACGAAATTTTTGTTATTGAAATTCAATTTTTTCAAATCATAGAGTCTTCTTTATGGATAAATTTACATAAATATGTAGAGGATATTTCTATTCATAATTGTCATAGAATTGGAGGAATGTGACTTCTATAAAGTTCTAACCCAATCATAGGAAAAAAGGTATATGAGGTTTTAAATCATATCACTAAAACTGGAGATAGAAACATTATACGAAATATGGTCAAGTGGTCCAAGGTTATTTCATATTGCTATGAACATATTGAGAAAGAGGAAAATGTAAACAATAGACTTTAATACTTTTATATCATGAAAACGAGTATGAAACAGATATGTTAAGGATGGCAGTTTTATTTTCAGATCCCTACATATCACCTTTAAGACCAATAGGGACAAAAGAGGCTTCTCCTAATAATGAAGTTACCATTACTTGACAAACCAATTATGGATGTTGAATTATGTAGGTCCAACTGGGGAATAATATATATAATCAAATAGTAGCATCTTTTGGCTGATAGGTCCTTTATGTAGACAACTTATGCAAGGCCACCTAAGGGAAAATGCTGCATAGTCAGGAAAAATAACTCTCAGGTATCATACGTTTTGCAATTAGATGTCAAGAAAAGGGTTATAAAGACCATGAATATTATTTTTGTAATTTTGTGGATGGGTCTTGAATTGAGATTTTAGATGTCACTATGTATCTCATTAGGATGAGAATCAAGCCACATGTAGTTCTTGAAATATAGTTTAACGTCATGCTGGATGAGAGCATGGAAGATCCTAGTTTGGGGTCATAGAGCTCAAACCATAGTGAGGGAGACACATCATTCATTTGTTAGGATCCTGATGTGAATAAAAACGAAGGTGTTCCATATGACACCATGTCCTCCCTGTGGGACGTTTCAGCCAAGTGACCGAAATTTGAGTTTGGGGCTAGGCCCAAATGATTGAGGATGAACTTGAGTAATGATCGAGTGTTCCTACGTATCCAATGAGGTTGGTAATAAAGTTGCAAGTATTTAATGAAATACCATTTGAACAGATTTGGTTCGTTCATATGAGGGGTAAAGAGGACTTTATTACAATTATGGATAGACCAAAGATTAAGGACTTCGGTGTCACTACGTATCTCATAAGGATGAGAATCAAGAAACTCATAGTTCTTGATGCATGACATGGTTGGTGACAATTTGCATGTTGAATCCTCTCGAGTGAGGATATTAGGGATTTTTGAAGTTTATTACCATACATGACATAACTGAAAATAGTTTTTGGTCATATGCATGGACCAGTGGCATGCAGATCAATGTCTTGTAGCAAGGACAATGGGGGAATGTATAGTTTAACGGCATATAGCTAGGACGATGGTACATACACAGTTTAATCTCATGTAGGAAGAAAGTGAACCGATATGAATAAGAATGTTGATAGGGGCTTCATGGATCAACATCGTATAGGATGGTGGTGAATCGATGTGAAGAATGCTGATTCGGGCTTGAACCCCAGGAGGTTGCCTATGTACCTGGCCTAGGAGGCAAGGATTAAAGCCTGCATAGTTCAATTGAGAGGGATTCGGCGATTGAGGTGTACATGGGGACAATGAACCGAAGATGATGTTGGTACTTAAGAATGGTTAGCGGCCCAGGGAAGAAGTTATGGTATACGCTTACTCTAAGATTACGTGAGTCATGCTCAGTGTGAGAAACAATAGGAAGTAATAGACCTTACAATCGTGTTGCGAAAGATGCAACCACAAAATAAGGTGTGGGTCTTATGCATTGTTAGATGCCCAGGGCATGCATGTGAATAGTGTTTAAAAGACAATTGCGCATGAGGCGATCATAGATTAATGTCATGTGCCACATACAAGGGGTGCTTGGCAGTTTAACGTCCTACAACTCAAATGATGCATAGTTTAATGTCATGATAGATCATAAAGGGACACAGTTTAACATAATTTTGTAAGATATAGGGGGCTATGCAGTTTAATGTCCTACAGCAAGAACACTGGGTGTATTTGTGTTACACAAAATACATCTTCAAGAATCTTCCATTGGTTGGAGTTGTAATGAGTTATCCATCCATTGAGATTAAAGAATAATCTCCATTGGAGTAGACCATATGTATTGAATAAGGTCCTCCCCATTTTGGATAAATCCTTGGAGGTTTCTTTTCCAGAATCATTGGGGTTCTCAGGACCAATACCAATTCTCCTTGAAATAATGAACGAAGATGAACTTTTTAATTGAATGCTCGCATTATTCGATTCTGATAGACTTATAAATGGTGCATTGTGCACAATGTTTTTCGATATAGTCATTCCAATTCATCCAATCGCTTTAGAGATTGTTCATCTATAGATAACTGATCACAAATGGAGACTCTATGTGAAGGTAATTGGACTTGAATAGGCAAGACTAATTCCTTTCCATATACCAATGAATATGGGGTTGATCGTGTAGCTATGTAGGTGGTAGTATGATAAGCCCATGGAGCATGAAAATGTTTATCAGTCCATGAATTCTTTTCTTTATCCACCATCTTTTGAAGTATGATTGAAAGAGTTTTATTGAAAGAATATACTTGACCATTGGTCGCGACATGATACCAAGATGAATGGTTGGATCTAATATTGTATTCTTCATACAATTTTCTTACCTTGGATGAACACGATTTGGTGCCAATATGCATCAGTATGGTATGAGGAACACCAAATCTGGTAATGATGTTGGACTTGACAAAGCTAACAGTTATATTAGCACCAAATTATGTGAGAGGTATTTCCTCTACCCATTTGTAAAAGAAGTCTGTTTCAGTAAGAATATAACTAAACGACTTTACTATAGTAGGAGGATATAGTACTACTACATCTATTCTCCATGTTTCAAATAGCTAGGAGTATTTAACCGTATGAAGTAACTTTGGGTGTTGATGAATGAAGTTGGAAAATACATGGACTGAATGACACTTCTTAGTTAAACCAACACAATCTTGAATCATTGTAGGCCAAAAGTATTCAAGCCTTTGAATTTGACTAGAAAGTCTCTATCCAGACTTGTGCGAACCAAAAACTCTTCCATGTAATTCATTCATGACAGCCATTGTCTCTTCACTATCAATACACCTGAAGAAAATTACATAAAAACCTCCCTTATAGAGATTTTGTTTGTGATCTGGGCTATCATAAACTATAAAATTGACCACATGTCGCTGGACTTGTTCTTTCCCGGCTCTATTAGGTTGGTGTGTTCCCTTTTGTAGTTATTCCCTGATAGGTGTCATCCACCCTGTAGTTTGACAATATGGATCCGAAATGGGACTGATTTCATTGGTTTTTTCTGTTCAGATTTAAACATAAGGTGAAACTATACGACGGTGGGCAATAATGAAGATTGTTTCTTCCCAATTTGGATCTGTCAGGGTTGTGGCTGCATTAGCTAGTGCATCAGCATGGGCATTTTGTGATCACGGGACACAAGAAGATGTCAGTTCTGAA
Organism: Viscum album; assembly: GCA_963277665.1. Taxonomy (NCBI): domain Eukaryota; kingdom Viridiplantae; phylum Streptophyta; class Magnoliopsida; order Santalales; family Viscaceae; genus Viscum; species Viscum album. The sequence goes on along the minus strand of OY728162.1, from coordinate 1,366,254,218 downwards.
CGAAATTCCACCATTAACTCTATGATGTTATCACACAAAGGGATTATCTCTTCCTTTCTGATGGCATAATCCACATTGATTTGTTTGATTACCAAATCTGAATCTCCTTTTACCTTAAAGTGATTCACCTTTTCTTAAAGCTCCAATTCCTAGCCTGTGATGAGATCTTGATATTCTGATTCATTGTTGGTACTCCCTTTAAACAATAATAAAAAATAGGGTAGCAATACATTTTTTGGGGAAATAAGCACGATTCCTAACCCAACTTTGTTGAATTTAGAATATTCCATTTTCTTCCATGTTGGACTTCTGGAGGCATCACCAAAGTTCCTTTCCCATTTATGAGGATTATCATGAATAGAGAAGACTTCCTCCTCAGGAAGTTCAATATTTAAAGATATATCATCTATAGATGGGTATTCAGCAAGAAAATCGGCCAAAGCGTGGCCCTTTATTGTATTTTGAGACACATACTAGAGATCAAACTGCTGCAAAATAACTGCCCACATTGCATGACGTCCTGAAAGCACAGGAAGATTAAGGAGTAGTTTTAGCAGGTTATTGTGAGATACCAATTAGACCTCATGATGTTTTAGGTAGTGTCTCAATGTTTGAACTGCCTATATTGATGCTAGGAAGCACTTTTCAATACTTGAATATCGAGTTTCTACCTCAAGAACAGTCCGACTGAGATAGTAAAGGCTTTTTTCATTAACAGCATCATTATATTGGGAACGGAAGGCACCCAATGATCACTCCAAAGCTGTCACAAATAGAATAAGTGGTATTCCTTCAACATGTGTCATTAATAGTAGTTTACTCATGAGAAATTGTTGAGGATATTGAATTCTTCTTGACATTCTTCAGTCCACTGGTTGGTGACTCCATTCTTCATTAATCTGGTGAAGGGTAAACACTTTCCTACCAAATTTGCAATGAAATGATGAATATATTTCAATCGTCCTTGAAGTACTCTTAATTATTTCAAATTTATAGGAGGTGACATGTCAAGGATTGATTTTTTCTTCTCTGGATCAACTTTTATACCATGATTGCATACAACAAAGCCAAGAAATTGTCTTGAGGTTACCCAGAAAGAAGATTTCAAGGGGTTCATCTTCAAATTTTGTGGTCAATGTTTGTTGAATATGATTTCCATATCATCCAAGTGATAATAACATTGTCTGAATTTTACCCCCAAATCATACACATAAAATTCTCCAAATTTCCAGAAAATGGGTTTGAAGATATGGTTCATGGAATGTTGATACGTTGCACCTTACTTCTTCAGGCTAAAGGGAATTACCTTATAGAAAAACACACCTTGAGGAGCTTTGAAGGCTGTAGAATCCTCATCTTCTAGGGCCATTTTTATTTTATTGTACCCTGATTAACCTTACAAGAAGGAATGAACTTCGTAACGAGTTGTCACATCAATTAAGAATTCTGTGATCGGAACTGGAAAATCATCATTGGGACAATTCCGATTACGATCTCTGAAGTCAATGAAAACTCAAATTTTTCCATTATTCTTTGTCACAGGGACAATATTATCCATCCATTTGTGATATTGATCATCTCTGACAAAGTTAGCCTTGATAAGCTTATCAACTTCATCTTCTATTTTGGAGGCATAAGTTGGGTGTGTTCTTCTTGCTGATTTCATGAATCCTCGATGTTCTTATGGAAAACCCAAATGAGGAGTGGAAACATAAGGATTAAGACCTGTAATTTCTATATAATTACATTAAAATACATTTTTATTTTCATTAGAAATGAAGTATACATTTCTTGCTCTTCAAGAGTCATGGCTGGAGTAATTAAAGTGGGGCATGGATCTTCTTTTGTACTCAGATTTATATGTCTGATTTTATCCATAGTGGTAGATATAACCTCTTCAAATGCTACAGGAGCATCCCTAAGATCATCCACCTATTCTTCAATATGCGTTACATCTTCTGTTTCTACATGCATAATAGACGATGGCGAAAAATATCCATGGTCAGGGGAGAAGATAAAATTTGAATATATTAAAGAAGAGTCTTCCATTTCATACTTTATTGATGATGAAGGGTCTTCCATGGGTGATAGAGAGGAGATGATGGATTGATAATGGACATCATTGTTTTCCTTCGGTGTTTCTATAACTTCTTCAGGCCTGGTTGATGATGTATCGAATTGTTGAATTTCAGCTGATAAAATGAAGACTTCTATATTTAAGATTTCATCACTGCTTGGAGAGTCAACAATTTCACCCATACTTTCTCTCTTGATTTCCATAATTGATATTATGGATGTTTCCATAAAAGTTTTTGGATTTAGGACTATATTGTCAATTTTACTGATAGGCCACACATAATTGGTACTCACATGTATTAATGGGTTTACTAGAATCTTTTCCAAACCATTTGGAGAATTAATTATGGTGACCTCCTTTTCCATGGATTTTTCATTTCCCTCCATGTGATAAAATTATTCATCAATGTATTGGGATTCACATGTTTTGAATGGGCCCTTGTCACCACACAGTGTCCCAATTTGACCATTGAAACAATATTTGAGACATTGATGGTATGACGAAGGTACGTTCGTATGTTGATGTAGCCAAGGTCTTCCGAGCAAAATGTTGAAGGCTGTGTCCTGATGAACAACTATGAAATCTGAATTAGACATAAGGTCTCCAAACTGAAATCTGAGTGTAATCTCACTTAGTGGTTCTTGTTCATTCTTATCATATCCTTGAAACATCAAATTATAAGTAGATAAATCCGATTTAGTGAGTCCCAATCGATTATGTGTACGAATGAGAATGAGGTTGACTCCTGGGGAATTATCAATGAATTCCCATAGGATGCCTATGCCATTGAAATTTCATGATAGATACGAAGGTCTAACATATCCATGTACATCATCAAAATCATCTTCATCTAAAAATGATATAACTACATGTCATTCTACAGGATCATTTTCTATACGGTAGACCTCAGACACAAAAATATCCATTTCGAATTCTTGAGGACTTGAAAAAGTCTCAATAAGTGCCTCCTGGAGATCTTCTGATAGATTCAAGTCATCCAGAATTGATTACATGGCCGGTAAATGGGCCAAATATTTGAAGAAATATTACTTTTGGTCAAAATTTTTGTTTTTCCTAGCATAAAAATGTGGTTTTATAGGTGCCTTTGAAGTTGATGCTTTGGCAGTAGATGCATCCCGTATCGTGGAAGGAATTGGAAACACTCTTAAATCTATAGATTAGACTAACTAGGTCTATCTATTTTCTCAGAGGAAGAAGGAGTAACCTCTAACTGGGCCTCAAAAAAAAAACTATGTGAGGACCGAATCTGCCATGTGTAGAAGAACTTTCATGTTCCTATTGAGCCAATGATGGGATTTTCCACGAGTTTCTATCGTATATATAGTTCAAGTAGGGGTAGGATTGAAATAGTGGATTATATAATATCCATGACTTCCTCTTTATCATAGACTTCTGTCACTTCCTATAATTCATCTGTTAGTTATAGGGAACATTGGCTCATCATGATCGAAACTATCATTAGCATAGGGATCTGTAAAATGAATCATGTTAAAAAACCAAATATCAGTTCTTCATCTGATGAAGATTCTACCTGATGAACCAATTCAGTCTATGTCGTTTGATGGGGAAGTGCCAATTCTTTTGAAGCAGATGGCATAAAATCTTCTAGATTCAAAGACAACGTAGGCTTTGATACAAGCTCATCTTATTCTGACTCCTCTTCTTTCTTCAAATTACACTGCTTCTTTAAGGATTTTCCTTCTGATGAAGGGGGTTTTGTTGTGGAAGAAAAAGCAGAAGACACAGTTGGTTGATTCAACTTTGTTCATAAAATGGCATGCGTTCGGTTTATCATTTTCCAAACCATCTAATCATCATATCTCTGCACATTTTTACTTTTGACTTCGTGCCACTTTCCATCTTCATCTGGATCAGTAGCAGTAACACATGCTACCTAGGCTGAATAACCTTTCAGTTTTACTTATCTAGAGTCCACCATATCTTGCATGTGGTCTTTGAAGAAAACAAACTTAGGAATGAGATTCCCCAACATCTTATGAAATTCTAAATTGTTGGGGATGTCTTCATCTCCTTCCTTGTTTGGCATTTTGGGCCTTGGAAACTGAAGAAGATTGTTTTCTAGAGCTGAGATGAAGTAACCAAGAACTTGTTCATTATAAAAAGAATGATCATTATTCTATAAATCCTAAAATTGTTTCTGCCTTTGACCTCTTTGATCATCTTGATGAGGCAGATGTTGTTGTTGATGCTCAAGAGGTGGAGCCCGTTGATATGATGAATGTTTTGAAGTGGAAGTAGGTACATTTTCTTGGTTAAGTTTAACTTTAGCAGTCTCTACATTCCCTATTCTCCTTTCTGGAGCTAATGGAATTACACAAGTTTTATCCCTAGTCTCTAAAAGAGAGTCTCCAATCTGCTGAGTGATTGAAGTAAGGTCTCAAGACCCTCATGTGAATTTCACATGGATCAATGGTGTGCGTAATTAATCACACATATTTTCCACACAAATTGGTAGCAACTCTTCCAGAGGGAGTGCTAAACATAAAAAAATTGTTAATCCCTTCCAGCGAGCAATTAAATCCAAAACTCTTTAATTTTATCTTTCTTTACAATTGTTATGATTAAAAACTGTCATCTTTGGTAATGTTAAGCTAAATTAAAGAAGGAATTTTTGACAGAGGTATTCCCACCCAGTAATTGACCAGGATTGCAAACATGTCTACCAGACAAAATCAGGTCCTTGTAATGACTGCACAAAACGATTGATCTTAACTACTTCTTTTTGTTGAAAAGTTCCAATCATAGGATAACAATGATAAAAAACATGTGTTATGTGTTGTTGTGGATCTACCGAACCATTATATATTGAGAATGTGGTATTAGAAAAATTTGATGGCGGAGTAATTGCATCCACCCATTCAGAGAAACCTCTCTTTTCTGGTTGAACTTGTGCACGTCATCCATCCATAGCTTCTAACCGAGCAGTTAATGACTCAGTGTTATTCATTATTTCTAGAGAAACATCTGGATGATCTTGGACCTGAGTAGGTGTAATAACTGGAGTTTTGACGGGTGTGTTGACCGGTACTTCCACTGATGGTAGTAATGTCATTTGTTGTCGCATATAACCCATAAGATTTTACCTATGAGGGTGTACTTGTAAACATGGGATATTCTTGATCCATCCCAATAGCTACAACAAATTCCATTCATTTATCAACTCCAGCATGTTTAGGAGGAAGACTACCTTGAAGTAGTTATTTATTTAACCTCTTTAAATAATTCATTTCCTCTTCTTCTTGTGCGAAACATTCCTCTCATGAGAGTGATTGACCTTCTCCATGGGCAGTGTGGGATGTAACCTGACTGTTACCCTTTTCCTAGGCATATGCCTTTATGGAGTATAGAAGGATATTACCTGAAGGAATGTCATGCCTCTTGGCATCCCTCTGGATTTTGTTACGCACACCTCCTTCCTTTTTTTCTATGTATACAAACTCTTGAATATGAAATTCTTCATCTGATTCCTCTAAGAGAGCCTCTTGTTCTGAGGGATCAATGACAATGACATTGATGACATTTATCGATGCATAACGCATTGCATCCCTTCTGTCGGTGTTTCAACGATACTGTCTTATTCCATGTGCTTTATAAGACACTGACTTTTGTTTGGTTGATCCCTCATGATCTTTTTGATGAACCATAATTTGAAGGGAATTTCCAGATAATTCGTCTCTGCGTTCCTCTTGTGGATTCTTCACTAATCGAGAGAAGACATACTTTTTTTGAGGAAGAGATTGATAATTTGAAAAAGTTCCCAGTTCGATGGACTGGGTTTATTCTGGTATTTCCTACTCAACTCCTTGAATCATGTTTGTTAATCCTGAGGGTTTGATTAAAATATTCCTGAGCCTGGCATGCAGAGGTGGCGCTTGAGTTTCTACATCTAAAATTTTCTTAAAATCTCTCCTGATTTTATATATTTTATTCCAGAAATTGGCTGGATGCATCATACAACATCCCCAAAAATCACCTGGCTCAGATGACCATTGGATTATTTCTATCACCTTTGTCACCTGATTATGTGAATTCTCTAAACGAGAATCCTGTTTGATATCCTCATTTTCTTGATGCAAGAGTAATTCGAGAACTTGATATTTAAATGCATGTCTTTGGGAAGAACTAGTTGAGGATTGTTCTTGAGAAATACTTTTATTATACACAAAACCAGTTAGCTGTGACCAGCCATGGGCAATAACATTGCATGAGAACACTTTTGGTCAGCATTGTTGAATGGAGATCACAGTGAAATGAAATTCTCCATGAACACCCCATCCCCTCATATTAATACCAGATGGGGAATTGGAAATTTACTAGTGCAACCTTTTTAATGCACCAAGGCATGTACACTAAAGGGTTATCTAATTCTATTCAACCGTTGGATGTCAAGAAACTGAGAGATATTCCAAGTCAATTTGGTGTTGCAACTATTCTATTACCTTAAAATGATTTTGATATTCATCATAAGGTAATAGTTTTCCTTTTAAGTGACAAAGTGTTTTCCATATGTTGAGATGAATATCGTGAATAAAATCTTCTGTGAACGTTTCTGGAATATCAGATTGAGAGTCAGCCAAAGTCCAAAACAATAAGGGTATTTCACCTTTTTCCAATTGTTTTCTCATATTCAACACTTCCTCTTTGTCATTTGATGAAGATTCTTCTACTTGATTAAAAAAATATGGTGCTTTTTTGTTGCTTCATCATATTCAATAATATTTTTAGAGAATGGATTGTCAAATTAGAATATGAATGACCCAGGGGTAGTTAATAGAATGACCTACACCCCGGGCTATCTTCTGATTGAGAAAGTATTTCACCTGCTAGAAGTAAGGCATCATACATGAATGTCTTCACATATTAAAGTTCCTCAAGATAAGAGGGCTTTCTCGTTACTGCATTGTCCATTGAATAATTTTCCAAGCAATGCGAATTACTAATGTAGAGATGACTTTCATAGCTAAATTCATCATCATGGAGATGACCACCATGGTGGGTTACTACAAAAGGTTAATCCATTTTATCCTTGGTCTTCGTGTCATGCAGAGGGTTATTGTGGATCTCATCTGAATATGATGCTTTGAGATTGTTTGAATTTTCATGAAGTAATCCTTTATGAAGAAGTGTCTAATGAGGACCACTAGAATTTGGAAATGAGAGAGTAGAATCTAGAGTTTCAATAGATAATTGTCTGAGGGCTTCAAGAACTTGAGCATTGATAAAGGCCTTATTACATATTTGATCTTGATTTTTTAACTGTGCTAGATGGGTCTTTTTATTGGATTCCATCATACTCACTTTGGAAACCATTTGTTGATGAAAGTGGTAAATATCTGTTGGTGTATATGCCTACTCATGAGAAATGGTCAGGTTAGGCTGACAATCTCTATTTAAATCGGTTGCATGTGCCCGACTTGATTGTTAGTATGATGTGGGGGAGTATACCCTACAACCCTCTAGGACTGGAACAAAGTTGTGTATCTAGTCTAGGGTGACATGTTGATGAGTTACTCCACTGATAGGGATAGATTTATGTTTCTTTTCCTGGGATGTTGCTGATATTGTTATAATATTCTGATAGTTATCTAGAATATGGGCATGGATATGCTTCTGCTCTTTCACCATTGTCAGAATGCGCTTGGTGACTTTAGCTAACAGAACGTGAATATATGTCCATTTCAGGTTTGGAGTAGGTGTGTTTTCCTGCTACTATCCTCCTTTTCAAGTCAGTGAATTCTAACAGTACTCATGTGTGGGGGAAGAATTTTTTTTCTACCTCCTATTTTTCATTGGAGCTTTCCAATTGACACCTTCGGGTGCTACCAAACGAGACTGTTGGTTAGCTTGATAAATTGAAGGTGTTTTTTCTTTCTGATTGTTCTCCACCAAATATGATTGATGAACTTCCTTCAATATTGAAAGACAAGACTGCTGGCAGAATTGATGAGTGTAAGCATGTGTATGTGCCTGTTTATAGGTTGTCACCACATTTGTTCGGCGATCTTCTTTGGATGCATTCAGACAAGCCAGCTTACTGGTAATGATTTATAAAAAGGTGTATGTGTCTGCCTATATTACACCACCATAATTTTCGGGTGGTATTGTTGTGTTACTGCAAGACGAGTATGTTGGGCAGTGAAATTAGGACAGATGGATGTATATGCATGGTCGTTGATTTCCATCAAGTTAGGTTGATGGACTTTTCCAGAGGTGGAATAGGTAAAAACATGCTCCCTATTGGCCAAATTTTTCCTCTGACTATTATTCTTGCATGCCCAGGTCTGAGGAACCTGAGTCGAACTCCGAGAGGCAATACCCCTTTCATGTTGAGTTTGCACTACCGCACGAGTCTGACGACAGTTGCCGGTGGGAGTCCTCTGGAAAGACTCATGTCTTCCTGAACTGAGGCTTTGAGTGACCTTTTGATCCACCTCCCTGTAATATGTGAGGGTTTTTTTTCATTCTGGGGATAATTACCTGAAATAGTTGGAGACGGTGGTTGGCACCACCTGCTTCTTGACCACTAGTCATCACTGTTTGGATAACCAGGGTGAGTTTTCAACTTGAAGGTCTAGTCGAGTGGCCTACAGAGTCGGGATGGTACCATGTTAATGGTATTCCTTCACCAATTCATTTGAGACGTAGCATGGAAGACACTAAGTAGGTGATGTAGTCCTCAGAGAGGATGAGGATCCAGCATGAGTAGCGACCAAGGCATTCACAGGTGTGAACCTTAAAGAAGGCATTTTGTGTTGCAGAGAGATCATGGAAAAGAGTGAATGTTTGATATAGCAGATATAATCAAGATACGTCTGGCCAGAATACATCTTTTGGACAAGCACATATGTTATTGATTTCATTGTTGTCCCTCATATTGAGTTTAATAGGGTCCTAACAAATAAGTAAATCATCATTTAACTTGTTTATGGATTCACATCGGGTACGCCATTTTTTGTTTCATCTGGAAATGGTGATGATCTTATTTGTTTAAGGTTAAAATTTCCAATCAGTTTCTAATGGGTTTATTCATAGAACCTGAAACAACCAAGGATTCTATACCCATTTGGACCTACATTTCAAAGGTAGGTTCTCATTATTTGTGGACCGATGAGGCTTAAAAATTTTCATTGGTCGAGAGGATGGGAGGTCAGGCTCATCACACAATTTTTTGGGGAATTATTGCCTACTTCGGGACTCTCTTATAGATTTATGGTATGTTCATGAATCCTTATTAATTTACCAAGAATGTAAAATGATTTTTCCTTTAGATTTGGAAATCAATGATTGATATGTATGAGATGTATAGAATCTTTTATATGTATTTGAGGTTCTTCCCCAATGTTGAATCATCCATGTGTATTAGAGATTCTTAGTCAACTGTATCCTTCAATACATTATATATAATTCTCTTGGTAATTATGAGGACCATATAGGTTTTAAAGCCACTCAATGGGGAACATAAAGTTTATTATCATTCAGAAAGACATGGATTATTTTAGTGTTGGGATCATACCAGCATATGGGATACCTACATATCCTCATTAAAAAGGAATTAGTACCCATGTAGGTAAATAATAAGTATATAGTTTATCATCATATGGGATAGAAAATAATTAATGAATTAAGGGATTTATCCTTAGAAAGGGTTCCTACGTACTCTAATTTTAAGGCACAGATCAAAGTCTACGTAGTTCAGATGAAGAAATATTGGACTTATGCATGGTTAACGGACCAAAAAGAGATGTCATGATTACTTTTACACTCTAAGCTCATGTGAGTCATACTTGGTGTGAGAAACAATAGGAATAAGTAAATCTGACGTTTGTGCCATGAAATATGTAGTCACAAAAAATGATGTGGGGCTTACATATATATGACTACCCTAGTAGATGAATACCAGGACTTACTTCAGGAAAGAATCCCACGAGCAGGGTCCATAAAGGTATTTGAACTTTTTAGATACTTGGAGTTTGAATATGGGGCTTACTCCAAAGATGGAGGCCCAAATTAAAAGGTACTTATGATTGAGGATTATTCCTGATAAGGAGGTCCAAACCCAAAGAAATTATGATTAGGGATTACTCCTATGGAGGATTCCCAATGTTAAAGGAATCTATGACAGGTGCTTACTCTTTAGAAGGAGTCCCAGGTTAAAGGGGGCTTATGACTTACTCCTAAGGAAAATTCCCTAAATAAAAAGATATTATCATCTTAAAGGATGAGGTTATATGGAGGAAAACCTATAACCATAGTGACATAATGCTTGTAAGTCACGAGTTTTTGGGAGATGTTATCATATAATTCCTTTTAGTTAAGGAATCCAATAGGGGAACAATGCCATAAATGGCTTGGAAAAGGGATTCGAGGGCTAATATCATGAAGAGGAGAGGTGAACGAGAGAGAGGCACACAAATGAAGTTGGAACACATGTGTAGGTCATGTAACTCATTTGATACACAAGTCTTGTCCGTGCAAGTTTACTTGCATGGAAAAGGTTCGCCTAGGAGATGAAGAATCTTTAGGGTAATACTTGGGTGAAATTTAACTCAAGCCTTTAGTATTATCCTAAGATTTTTCCAAAAGGGTGGCATGAATGTTTCTTCGAAAGGGTAGGGCGACGCTCAAGTGTTTTCATTTTTAAGGAGGTTTGGACACATAGGTGTGCAAGTGTTGATGAATTCTATAGACTTAGTCCTTATTCTACTCTTTCTAGTCTTCTATTATAGGTAAAAAGTTACTTTAGAAGCTTTTGGAAGAGTTGAGTTGAAGACTAGGGCGACCAGATCTTGAATCTGGTTATTGGAAAATCCATCATTGAAATGGTGGCCCATATGGGCTATTTATAGGCCACCCTGCACCATGGTAGAAAAAACAAATAGGGCACACAATTGACCTGCATGATCCATAAGCGGCGCTCAGGTGACTTGGTGGCGCGCATGTGACTTTCACACCTCACTCCAAATGGGCTCCTAGTCCATGCCTTCATTAATTTTTTTTATGTTCTTTAAAGGGTGACTCTCTTTGTGCATAAGGTATTCCCCATTTCCATTCATTGGACTCCTTGACAGAAAGGAGTTTCAACACACTACATGGATTATTTGACAGCTAGAATTAAACTTTTATTATGTTTGAAACACCATATAAAAGGAATAGTCTAATGAAACTCAAAAAAAGAGAAGAGATTGAATAGAAGAAAAAATGTTTGTTTTCTGTGGCCCTGAAAAAAGACCATGGTCTGTAAAAATCGAAAATTTATATTTATAGTTCAAAGCATATCGACACTATCATTTTCACTAATGATCATCCTAATCTACACACGAATATTATATTTTATCTTGACGAATCATCATCTATTATATGTTACTACTTGCAAGTGTGTTTCGTAAACATTTTTCAAATCCTATATCTCTGAAACACTTTTCATTCACTCTATATATGAGTATGGGTATGACCGATGATTGATATTGTAATGAGAGATCATTGTTGAAAGATCATATAACTTTTTACTAAGTGGGAAATACTTACACTCAGGGAGAAACCCCAAGTTAAAGTGTTTTTTACTAAAAATTTCCAAACATGAGCATTAGAGCGTTGGTGGATTAGACCAGGGGATTTGTATTCCCGAAAAACTATAAATCTCAGTTTTCAATTTTCTTTTTGAATATATTCTTTTTTTACACATACTCTTAATATAGAATGTTGATCATATATACTGGGAAGAGGGTGGTTTTCTCAAAAATATTTTAGAACTCAATTCCCCACCTCCTGATTTATTCAGTCTGTCATTATCTAGGATGGAAATTTGTATCTGATCATGTGAATCTCGAGTTAACCACAAAAAAAAACTGTTTTAGATAGATCAAACCTTCAAATGGATTCTATGAATGATATAATAGAAGGTATATCAATGGTCAACGCTCTATACATCACTGGTAATAACTATGGTTACTATAAAGACCATATGATTACTTATCAGATGAATCTTGGTCTGAATGATTGTCTTAAATATTAATACATAGGGAATTCATAAGACATAGCCTGAAACATGAGATCATACATCTGATAATAAATATGATTGGATCCTAAGAGCTATGTATAAAATCATCTATGGGATATGACCAGATGAATTCAACAGAATCTCTTAATGGAATACAATGCATCAGATGTGGACTACTATAACAGTATCATATAAATTCACTGACAATGTAAAAGAAAATATATATGATACATCAAATATTGAGATTTATATTTTTGAAATGGATGAAAGAAAATGTATTCGTCAACTAAATTGAAGACTCTTTGAGATTGTGAACAATATTGCTACTCTATGAACACATTTCATTGATACTGAATGAGATTTGAATGTCCCCAGAGTGATAGAACCCAAATGGATTGGTATCTGAACTACTATTAGAAAATCTATAGAATTCAATAAACTCGTAATAAAATATCTCATCAGAACTCTTAGGAAGTATGATGCTTAAATTGAAATTACTGATGAGAATCCCAATACGATCAAAAAGAAAACATCACCCTTGAAATTGTCTACTTATAAAGATGATAGAAGGAGGATAATTAAACATGATTCTGAAGTAATTGATGAAGAATACTTCTTAATAAATAATGGATCATATTATGATCTTTCTCAATTTTCATGAATTTTAAAAAAATTATACATCAAGAGATGAGGATTCAGAAGATCCTTCAATAAGTACAAAAAACATAGTGATAACTCTAAAGAGTGAAGATGATATGAATGAAAACATTTAATACACATTAAGACTGACTATATAAAAATCAAGGAAATAAAAATAAATATAAGAGGTACATCAAAAATATTGGTTATAATAAATCAATGAAAGCTATGAAGGTCACCTAGAGTGATTTTGATGATTCTAGCAAAAGCATGTCATCATAATCAGAAACTGAAGATAAGAATCAAAATTTCAACATTTGATTCGTAGATAAATCAAATGAAGTAAATTCATATTAAACTTTTGGGCATGAAATCAAATAATAAAAATGGTTATTTTTTTAATAGAAAATAAAATCAATACTGTACCATGATGGAAATTATTTACGAAAGTTTGAAAAAAATAATGCAGTTTTATGTTCCTAGAATATAATCATTGGTGAGGAGTAAAGTTTCAATAATAAAATATTAGACCACAAAAATCAGATATGCAGACTCACTACCAATTTATTAGGTTAAGAATAATATGAAATTGGAGTCCCCTTAGTTTATTTCATGAGGGATGAATTTTTCAATTGAATAATAATGATTACAAGGGTTAACATGCTATTATAAATTTATGTGTATGTTAAAATATAAAAATACCAATTAGATTATAATTGAATGAAATAAAAAATATATGTTAATGATATAATAGTAATAATAGTAATGATAAGTTGTTTTTGATGATTAAGCAATGAAAATATGGGGATTTTGGGAATGGTATTGTTACTTCAGATTTCTTATGAGAGATTAGATAATTTGGTCAACATAACACTCCCACTTTATTTCAATGTTATTTATAAAACTTTTATTCATCCTCTTGGTAAAATATGAGGCCCTAGTGCAGTTTCACAGTCCAATTCATAAATAAAAACGAATTTCATTTGTTCAAGGAAAAATGTGCAGTTTATCTTACATAGCCACTCTAATGCTTCAATAAATTACAACCATAATCTAGTTTCTTAGGATTTTTATTTTGACACTTGTTTCTTCACCATCACCATTATATTCATCTTTTAGTAGACCATGTTATAGAATAATTATGTAAAAAAAGAAAATATATGATTAATGTTATAAAGTAACTCATTATAAAATCATCCACAACTATGACACTCCCTTCTCCCCTATGTTTCTGTTCATTTAGTAACATAAAAATAAAACACAAAAAAATTAAAAAAACACACAACTTTTTTCTATTGATACTTGTTGAAACATCCTCTAATATTTTATTATGTCTATATGTTCTCTCATTCCACCCAAAATATCATTCTCTTTCATGAATTCAATATTTACTATGTATCTCTTTATATTGATTACAATAATTCCATATGGAATATGAGTATGAAGATCATTCCATGTGAATATAACTTCCATTCTCTTTGATTGAGCTCTTATTCCCCTTTTTCAACATGGGTACCAAACTATCTTTCTATTGTAGTTCCATGATATCCAGTACCACTAGGATGGAAGGTGGAATCCGGGATACAGTTTCATAGTTATTTTATTTATAATTAACCTATAAGACTTGTTAATGTGTCAATCATCTCAATGTTTTTTAACATTTCGTTTCCTTTTATGGAACATTAAAAAGAAGAAGAACATAAAATGATTTATTATTTTCCACCATAAAATATTTCCCTTTTTGATGATTGGTTAGTATCAACAACCATTGATTCTACATTAAAAAAATTTTGGTTACTAACATGATATTCAATGTCCTATCAATATTTAGACCCACTATTATACATCTATAAAGTTCTACTAGAGAGTTCCAGTTTCATATAGCGACAAAAAAATTTGTTTCTAATAGAATAGGTAAGATAATTTCTTTTCTCCATGTTAGGTCAAAGCCACATCCAAAATATATTCCTCTAAAATCCTTATTGATTTGAAGATCAAAACATGGACCTTATTCATGAACATCAGTAGAAAATGATCATGATTTGGTCTTATGGTTATTCTTCCCATCACTCTATTCATTGATCTATCTCTTCCCAAGTCAATAAAAAGATTAGGTAAATGATTTATCCTCTGTAAATGACACTATATTGCGATCTACTTCTTATCTCCAAGATATAATTGGGTTTCATTTCCTTAATATTTTTATATATTCACTATATCCCTTCTTAATTTTCATTCTTTTTATATATTGAAATTAATTCAAGAATATCATTTAAAAAAATTGCTAGAAATCTAGATAATATTTAGCTTTATAGAATGTCCCAAAAGAGAAGAATTATCAAATATAAGGGATAATTTATAGTATAGTAAGTTGAAATTGTAATTCAAATAATTCTATGATTCCCATTAAAATCATCAAATGATTCTGGAATATTTAATTATTAATTCCTAATTAAATCAACTACATTGAACCCTAGTTATTTTTTTATCCATGTGTTTATGAGGTCATGCACTGTAACATAACAGTTGTAATTGTGGAATATAGTTCTTCACAAAATATTCTCAACAAAAATAAAAATTATAATAGATGGATTATGTTTTTCATAATACATGATTCCTGGTGATACATTTCCAAAATTAATTTTTTTTCCAGAAAATAAAATCCTGAAATTCAAAATATTTTCATATAATCAACATCAATAAAATACCATAATATGTTATTACTCAACCAATGTATTTACACACTCTTATGATGTACTTTTGTTATTTTTCCAAATTAAATCAACACTTTTTCAGACTCACATTTTACATTAATATATTATCTAGGTATTCATTCGAAGATCATGGTTACTCTTCCATAAACAAAATATACACTTTCAAATTCTTATACTCATCCATGATCACTCATAAAATCTATCACATTTTAAATCATACAAAACTAAGAGTGAATGTGAATTATTGAGTAATAAACTATAGAAAGGTAACAAACTCTTCAACATTCACATTATTCATTTGGAAATGCATCCCAAAAAATTAGGATGATAAGTCAAAATTCTAATTTATAAAATATCTAGATTAATATGTGTTTTTTAGTGTTTTAAATTAAATTTTTTATTTAAATAATTTATAAATTAATCCAAGGTTTAAAATACATTTAAAACCAATATAAAATGGAGACATCAGCATAGAAAACTTTTGGTTTAAGTAGAATGGTGTTGAGTCTGATGCCCCATTTTCCATTAATTTTTTTAGATTGATCACATGGAAATTGTTGATAAAGTAATTAATGTGAAAAATTACTTTCACCTTAACAAATGAAAAATTCATTTTTCACATTAATTTTATTCCCCTATATATAGGCCAATGGTGTTTTTTATAGCACCTTTCACCAGCACCCAATAAAAAGCCACCCACTCCTACAAATTCACATCAGTCAATTTATCTCGGCTATATCTTGTTCCACTTACCCTCTCTCAGATATTTTCTTACTGTTTGATCCCTTTTCAACTACATGTTTTTTGGCCTAACAGAAATTCCAAATTTGTGAAGTGCAGAATTTGAGAAGAAACATATAGTGGTATTTTGTATTATTTATCGTAAAGTTAAATATTTATATAATGGTTTAGTTTTTACATTGTTTTAAAAATGTTATTTATTGAGTTTATTAGTTAATTATATATAATTATATACATAATAGTTATTATTATTAATTAACGAAAATTTATTTATTAATGAATTTTGAGTAAAAAATTTATAAATATCATTATTTGTAGATTTATTAGTTTAAGATGATTTTTATTTTACTTAAATGAGTAGATTAAAATAATAGTTCCTTAATGAGATAATAATATTTACTAGATGATGACTAAATAATAATAAAATAGTTATCAGTTATTAAATAACTAATAATAGACTAATTGAAAGTATTAAGAATTTATTGAATATATAATTAATAAAAATAATAATAACATTGAATTAACGAATTATTAGATAATGAATAATTATTATTAGTGAATGATTAAATGAGGATTAAATAATGATTAGTGACTGATTAAAAATGGTTAAATAATTATTAGTATGTGATTAAAAAATGGCTAATCAATTGTTATGGAATGCCAAACACAAGATTAATTAATGACGTTGTAATGATTGGACAATAATTAATTAAGGATTAATTGCTAGCAAACTATAATGTAAAAACATAAATAATTATTAAAAAATAATTAGGTCATAATTAAATTTAAAATTACTACTTTATAAATATAATTTATTTAATGACGTGCAATTGATTGATGAATAATTAAAGGATGATCAACTAAGGATTCACCTATGATTAATTAATTATTAATGAATGATTAATGAATGACTATTGAATTATTAAATAATGATTAAGTAATTATTAACTAATAATTACTGAATAATAAAATAATGATGAAATATTAATTAACCAATCACTAACTATAACATTGGTAAATAAAAAATATTAATTAAATAATGATTAAAAATTTATTAATATAATATCCATTGATGATGTATTAATTAATGGACAAAAATATATTTATGATTAATTGTTAATCAACTATAAACTAACTACATAAATTATGATTAATCAATAATGAACTATTAATTAATATTAATGTTACAAATTGGTAGTTCTTAATTAAAGATTTAATTGCGAGTAATACATAAATGACTAAGGCATATTTATCAAAAAATTATACATTCCATAATGACTGATTATGTAATGATTGGATAATGAATAAAACATTATTAATAAAATAATATTGAATTATTAACTAATGATTACGTAATTATTAATCAATGATAAGGAATTATTATTCAATGATTAAATAAAAAATAAATTATAAATAATTAATTATGAAGTAATTATTAATCAATTACCATTTAATGATTAAATATTAATAATTTTAAACGTACTAATTAATAACTATTAATTAGTGAATTCTTAATGAATTATTAACAATTAATTAACCATTCAGTAATTAATGATTAAATAATAATTAACATTAGAATAAGTAATTATTTCCATTTCATAATGTAATTATTAACACAGAATTAATTAATAATTAGTAATTATTTATATTTAACTGACTAGTTAATAAATAATTCTTAATTAATTCATCACAAATGATTACTTAATGATTTACTAAGGATTAAAATAGGTTTAGATAATTATTACTTATTGATTAACATTATATTTTCATTGAATTAACATAAGATAAAAGAGGTATGACTGTCTTACAAAGGCTTAACTACACACCTTAGTTGTTTCTCTTGCTATTTTGAATTATTTTTACCTTACTACAAGCCAGATTTGATACATTTAGTATATTTGTTTTCAATAATTATAATTATAATTACATACTGTTTAACATACCATTAAAAAGACTAAAAATTATAAAATGAATCATTAATGTAATATTTTATGATATAATAAAAAATTCTAAAATATTTTTAAATTAATTATTATGTGGTTATCAAATAAATAAAATATTTATATAGGTAATTCAAGAAGATATTGCTCTAGAACCTATATAACTAGGGGTAACAACCCCAAAATCATAATTTTAAATATGACTTGATAGTTAACTGGTACATAACTACTTGCTATGTATTATTCTTGGTTTGAAACTCTAAGGATATATGGTTAATATTAATAATATTCTCTTTATAAACTAGAAAACAGTCCATTAGGAGGATTAATAAAATTACTATAAAACATTAATGTCATATTTTAGTATATAATAATATGATATAAAATTTTTGTAATGTAAGGATTATGTGGTTATCAATGAAATTAAATCCTTATCTAGAGACTACATGTGGATGTGGCTTTGGAAATAATGTACCTTCAGGTAACAACCAAAAAACACTATATTTATATAGACTCAATAAAGAACAAGTGAAAAATAATGGGCCTTACTACACACCTAGTTGGACACTCATATATAATTTTATTTAGAATATTTTAATTAACATTATAATCGACTAAACATACAATTTGAAAGATTTAAATTTGTACTATGAAACATTAGTTTTATCATTTTTGATAAAGAAATAAGTTCTAAAATTTGGATAAATGAATTATTTTTTGGTCAATGATATATCATTATTAATCATTTTAAATATTATTTATATGATTATAATCTTGATTAAATGTCATATATTACGAAGAAAATAATTTTTACCTTTGTCCATAACTATGGGGATGTTGTTTAAACTAGTAATAGAGAATCATATACTACATAACTAGAAACAATGGTAAGGATATCTGAATCTAAAACCTAGTGAAAAAATTTGGAACGATATTTTTTTCATTTAAATATAGGACATGATCAAGAGATATATTATATTAACTATATAAGTTTTCAATTCATGGCTATGCTATGACATCTAGTTTTTCTATTGGATGCTGATGAGGAATGATTCTATGGAACAATTTTCTTTTACAAATTTTAAGATGGTAATATGATAGAGTTATATGTTTAGGATTCTATTATATAGAAGAAATAACAAATTATATATTGATATAGGTATATAAGATTGGATGAAGAAGGTACATCATAAGAGAATGAGGTTATTACCTATTATGTAGAAGAAGACAACAAAACTATTAAGGAAGTACTATATTAAGATTATTCGGATGATAATGAAGTGTCTAATGATGAGATATATGGAAACAAAAACGATGAGGAGGATAAAGCTATAGAAGCTGGGGAAGAATTTGGATTAAATATAGTAGTCACACAACTACCTCAACAGACAATATATCATCCAAACCACTTCTAATTTTTTTAAAAGAAATGAATCATTTTCATGAATTTTACTATAATTTTATAATAACATAAAATGAGTTTCACGGGGTTTTAGAGGATAGATTTACTGAATTTTACAAAAAATTATATGTAGGAAATTATTTTCAATGAAACTATTCCATTGAAAACATACTCATAGGATTTAATATTGAGACATTATATAGGTATTTACATTAGGATTCAATTAGTATAAAATACATCATATGATTTAAAAATATGGGGACAATTATAGTTTCCTCTTGAGGGTGATTCCTGACATTGCATTTGGAGGATGGATAATTTCTAAGATTGAGGCAGCTTATAATTTCATTCTACCAAACCTGAGTCAATATCATACGTCATTAGATGTTGAATCTATGTAATCTATAATTGTTTATATTATTAGTTTCATATAAAATTATCCTATATCCCTTGTGATTGAGAGCATAAATTGTTTTTTGGTTATACGATTTCCTATAAAAAGTCAAGGATGGTAAAATAGAAGGCACCTTTCATGGTCAGGTGTGATTGGGTTGACTTGTATTAGGTGTTGAACTAATTTATATCCATACATTGACACAAAATACATGTTTTCATCAATCTAGATATGAAATAACATATAAATCAAGATAAACTACCTGATCCAACCCATGTCAAAATTCATCAGTTCTATTGGGAATTCCTTCATTGTATTTCCACATTTTTTTGAAAAAAGATCATACAAATTGATAGGATGTTTCAATATGAAACACACATGGGATTATTTTTGATTAAGACAACCTAATATGGAAACTGTTCTCATATTCTTCTTTTATTTTCCATTGTGGAGAAGGAAAAATATGAATGTTGTTGCTATTTTTTATAATGTATCAACACCCATTTCACCTATATTGGGAGTCTCTTTTTGAAATTTGATCATACTCTGTCAATCAATGATAAAATAAATGTATATCCTGTTATATTTATACCTTTGAATTCACATCATTGATATGAAATACAACACATTTCTATAAACATGTAAAAAACATTCCATGGAGAACATACAATGAAGGCTATCATATGGATTGATATAAAATAAATTTATTATTTTTTACCATTACAACGTAATGATATGATTATTTGATGTAAAAAAGTCCAGTTTAGTATATAATATGATCCATATCAATGATGGATTGAACAATTATTATATTAAATACATAGGACAAAACTTTTAGTATATGAATATATCATATAGAATCCAAAAGAAAAATGGGCATTGGCATATGAGGGGGGGGGAGCTATGGACACATGACCATAATAATTTTGGATTTCATAAATGGATTCCTCAAGGTGTATCATGATTTTCTTATAATTTTCCTAATTCATGAGTCATTTTATTACTATGTCATGTACTTTATTAAAAGTCGAAAATAGATTGTAGATGGAATTCAACAAGGGCTATGGTATGCATGAAATTTTCAAATAGATATTGCGAAGTAAAATGAAGAAGATACTTCTTATCAAGAGGGCCATTTCAAATGAGACTCCTATCAAATTACATTTAAAGACTATTAGGACACCATCATGGGTAGAAGAGGTATATTCCTTGAGGTATTACTAGGAGTGATGCATTAACAATGTGGAAACATACAGGAATTGTTATATCCATGCATACATAATATTATAGCATGTACATTTCTGTTCATATATTGGGATGAATATGGTGGCCCATTTGACCAGTTGGATGACATTCCTTAATACTATTCTAAACCATGGATTCCTGTTGGGGAGATTTTACATTTCCCAATGTATAATGACTAGGAGATATTTATTCTCAAAATCAATAGGTTGTGATAGTGAGGGAGACCGAAGTCCCGTAAGATGTGGAATGAGAAAGATTGTCCTCAAGAACAAGGGATATTTTGACATGTAGTATATGTAATCAGAATGACTATAAAATTAAATGATTCCCAAAAATTTCTTTATAATGTTAACACCCTCATCCTCGACGTTTTATTCCCTCTGATGTGATGTTTTCATATTATCAATTAAAAAGTGTTTATATAAAACCATTATTTTTTTAGAATTCTATGAATATTTTCAAATACTTTTACTGTCAAATAATAAATAGTGTATAAATTATAAAAACATTTCCAAAAGTCACCTAAAAGATAAAAAAATCCAAAATTTTACATATTTTAATTAAATAAAACATTATTCTACATAATTCCTTTACATTTACAATTCTTATTGACAATATTGATCCATTTTTAATTCATTATTTAGTTTTCATAATAATCCATTCATATTCACAATACATGGAATATGACATTTTCATGTAAGATAATAGGAAATATCAATCAATCTATCCATCGATACACCATGAATCAAGCATCTGAGAAAATAACTTTGAAACATACCATCATATAAGAAATAATACATAAAGGAAAAATCACACGATTTGGGATCTATCCTTTTCCTATAAATTCTATGCATGACTAAAAGAAATAATCCAGAAGTTGGATCCAACAAATATAACATCTGTGAGAAAAAATCTATTTTTAATATAAAAACACTTAAAACATTTCTCTTTTCCAATAAGAATAGATAAAAACCCATTAAACTTCAAAAATAAATATCCAAAATGATAACATTTCTTAATGGGTGATGAAATAGGTGACAAAAAGTTATAAACAGTTGTATATTATATGTGGAGTGTGAGTGCATCCCTCCACTCAACCCTATTATTTATGGTCCATGGAATCATATAGATGTGTTTTGTTATTCTCTATGTATAAATTATAATGATCACTCATCATTATTGTTTTTATGATAATTGGAGTTATTATAATGTATTTCTTTTTATTTATCACATTCAATATTGTATGTTATATGTGGATTCATGCAAACCACTTCATCAGAACATTGAGAGCCAATTTTGATCCATATTTCCTCATGATGGATTGTCACCTACCATCTGATCTATGTGTATATATTATTATTTTGGATAATCAATTTCATAGTGTTATCATTTTTTGAAATCATTAACAAAATATTTCAACAAATGTCAAATGTCACATCAGTTATCACAACTTCAATATTCTTCTCTATTAGGCAAGCTACCAGCATACTGCTCTAATAGTAATTATGATGCCATAGCTACAATGCCTATCAGTCACATACATATTATTGAGTGGAATCGGTCAAATAGAGTCATTCCCTAGTTTGTATTTTCATGTCGAATTCCAGTTCGACACAAATAGTTAGCAACAATTGATTCCATGAAGTTAATTGGGGGGGGGGGGTGAATGTCGACTAGTAATGATGGAATTCTGAATATATCAATGTTTAAGATAGGCATGTATCATTTTTTATTGAGTTCATTTTTAATATTTGATTACATCTATCAAATTAGTTTGAGAATGATCCATTCTATAGAATGGAGTCTATATCGTACCTTACTCCACAAGGAATAGCTCTTGGGGATCTAGTAAGTTAATAAATTTATATTAAATTTTCGATAAATTTATTAATTAATTTGAAATCTATTTACATCATAATCGATTAAAAAATATTATCTTCTTGTAAGATCTGTATGAGGGAGATTATTTTATCCAATTATTGTACCATGCTGCAACATAGTATTTGATTCCAATGTATCAAGTTCCACAATATTGTATCATTGATCTTCCAACTCAAGGATATGTAATTAATTCCCAAGGAGATGTGGTTACTACAATGAAACCACCTCTAGTAGCTACTTATGTTGAGGATCTAAGATGGTGTTGACATAGAACATGTCTTGTTGGATGTCAAGTTTGACATATTCTATAGGTAATGGTCGTACATCTCACATTCCATCCTTAACCGATTACAGGTGTGCACAAGGAGGAACATGATCCATTTATATTTTTAGTATATCAACTATTTTCTTCAGATATATATATGATTAAAGCATCTATCTTGAGTCATTTTCAATGCCTCCTCTGTTCTTGACTGAGCCATCATAGGACTTATAGTTCCCCCCACATGATCATGGATGATCCTTCCACTATCATAGTGGGAGAAGGTTCAGGTGAACATGGTGACATTAAGATTTCACTACCTCCCAATTGATCAAAAGAAATGAGTTTGAAATATGAGGTTCCAATTCCTAATAAATAGACCTCCCAAGCTCATCATACTCCACCCGAGCACAATGGTTGGTGATCTTGAAACGAGCATCCAATTCAAATGTGAGACTTTTGGATGGGGTCTTTTGATAGATAGGGATTGTAATAATTTATTTACATTCTCTATATTGACTTAAATGATTTTAAAGAACATTTTATTTTATCGTATATATTATTGTATATCTATTAAATTATTGAAATTATTTTTACTATCAACCATTTTTACTTGTTTAGCAAGTATTTAATTTTAATTTATATTAACATTAAATTTGATAATCAATCAAAGTCGACTACATAAAATGTTGTATGCCCTATTAAATTTAAAGTAGATAATAGTAAAATATTATAAAATATAATCTATAAATACTATCTAATTAAAATGAAAAAACAAATCCTAAACATCTAAAATTTTGTTTAATATAAAAATATTTTCATTAATATAAAAAACTCAAACTATTTTAACTGAAAAAATATAATTGATTAAAAACATACTATTTAAATATTTCAAATATAATAAAATAAATTATTTTATAACTAAAATTTAAATTAAATTTAGAACATTGACTAAACATATGCAATATAATTGAAAATAAAAGGAATTTCCAAAAAAATTATAAATAGAAATGTAATGTTTTTAAACAATAATATCGTGTTCCATTAAAACTGGATTTTATTAATTACATATATAAAATGGTTTTTTTCTTTTTTATGTATTATTAATATGTTTAGTAAGTCTATCATATTTTATTTAGATTATCTTTCTACATTATCATTAATAGATGTTCAATTTCACGTGCTTGAAATATTATTATGCTTTATGTTGGTGATTTGAGATTTTTTAGATTATAATGTATAAAGACATTCTAAAATAAATTTTCCAAAAAATATAAAAATTTTAAAACTAATTGAAAAAACATAAATAAAACAAACAAAGGCTAATTTACCTGTCAAAAACATTATTTCATAAAAACATAACATTTACACTTTAAAAAATTAATGAACATAGTTCGTAATAAGTAATATATTATTAAATAAATTTATATGAAGTATTTTGAATTATATTATTATAATTCAATTGTAGAACTTACATTAATAATAAATATTAATTATACATTTATATATTTATAATAACTGAAACAAAAAAATATAAATAATGATTTAAATAATATAATTATTTTCATAAATATTAATGTAGTTACCAATATAATTTTTAAATAATTTTTAGCGGAATTAGTAAGAAAACATAATTAATTTTAATCATAATGGTATTATTAAAAAATTATATATATATATATATATGTATTTAAACAAATATAATCATAAAAAAATATTTTTTCCATATGAATAACAAAAAATAAAATACAAAAAAAAGTGTAAATAGTCATATGGAATTGGAAAAAAAATTAAAAAAAAAGAAACTAAGAAAAGGTAAATTGAATGATATAAATTACATATAAAATATTTGGCAAAAAAACAAAAATTTGGAAGAGGGCTTAACAACATTATCATCTATACTAGGTGAAAGTTGTTAAACTAATTAGTACATCTCGACTCAATAGAAAACTAGAAATGAATTAAATTCATTAATGCCTTACTGTATTGCATTTAAAAAAATTTTAAAAACCTTTTATTTTTTTAATTATTTCAATATATATATATATATATTATTCTTAAACACTCACTATTCTACAATATCACTACACACTTTGGAATATGATATGTTTCTTGGAGCTAACTATTTTATAGTTTAGTCGATAACTACTATACACCACCCAATTAAAGCCCATGAACCATCAATCCATCTCCAAGAATTATCAATCACTTAAAACCTATTGTAAACCATATATATCTTCATTTGATGATATTATCTACTGATTTTTACATATATCTTCTCAAGATAAATCATTACCTTCTAGGAGATGCTATATTGAATATTTCATGTGAATTTCTAAAATCGGAAGCACACATTCCAATTTTCAATTTAACTTGGTAACATATACATCTTATATTTTCAATAAAAGAATAAATATTGATATATTTTTAAATTCAATACAACCTTCCTTATTGAAATGAAATAAAATTCATCAAATGGGAACATCTATAACCCACTTTAGATTTTTTATCAATAACTTTAAACACCTATTATGTTAATTTGTGATATTTTTATTTATCCCTATATTAATAACAAATGGGAATGGTATGCATGGATATTCTCATCTGATATTATCTCATAATCATTCTAAATATCATCATCCTTATTTTTCATTTCGAATCATATCATGATCCACATTTTAATTAACAATGATACTATATGGATTTCATTCATATTAGTATAATATTATTAAAAGCTATGTATACTTGTGCAGGACAAGTGAAAAATATTTTGAATATTAAACCATATATATATATTCATTAAATAGATCTATGATCTTATGATACCTTATTTATAATAATTTCAATAATCTCATCTCGATGTCTATTTCTAATGTTTCATCTATATAAATTTTAACATTTTATAAACATAAAAAATATAACAAAATATTTTAGAGAAAGGATGTTTCTATCCACATATTTATTATATTTTTATCAACTTGAACTAATCATTATAATTTATTCATATAATTATAAGGAGCTATTAAAATAGAATCCTTTACTTATATTTTATTTAATGGTAATTTCAACAAATTATATATTCACATATTTTCTGATGCTTTGAAAGAATTACATCACCACCCCTAATGGATGCACACACTTTCAATCCATCATAATTTTATTATGAACACTCTGCGAATGATAACATATTTTATGTACATTCTATAAAGCATTCAATATATCCCCAATTAATTAGATACCTTATTTATTCCCATGTTCCTAAAAAATAAATAGAGGATATATATTGAGACCACTTAATTACTCAAGGTTTATATAAAGTGTGAGAGATTATTTTTCAACCATGACTTACAATTCATTTGAATCTCAATACTACTATATTATTCAATGAATATTTTTCTATTACTATGATTCATCGATTGAAGACAATTTTTCCTCAAATAAACTTATTCTTTTATGTGCAGCAGTTTTCTACACATTAGTTATCACATCTTGTTAATTTTGTAATGGTTACATTAGATTTCACATAGATTCTTATATACAGGGAAGGTTTCTCATAGTGTCCTTTATTCAATATCTAGATTGTACGCATATTTGAAATATATTCAGATGAATTTTAAATTTACAACATGTAGAGAACCTCTCATAATCCATAATTATATCAGGAAATTTTATATCATCACAAGAAATCACATTATTTTCTATATGTCTAGTAGTGATTTTAAAATTAGCCTATTTTTTAATTATTTTAAAATGATCCTTCCAAATTTTCAGGAATTCATTTTTATCATGCTCGTAGTCCATGCGGTACTAATATGACTCCTTTAGATTCCATCATAAAATGAAATTATTAGAATTTTATTATAAATTTAATTCCCTTTTACACCATACGAAACCTATAATTATAGAATTTTCATTAATTCCTCATCATAATGGAATTTTATTGTATACAACGTCAACAACAACATGAATACACATGAAATATTTTTCATCTATATTAATGATAAATTGAACAAAAAATTGATGTCATTCTTCTACATTATAGTCCTAATTTTTCATTGATATAAAATATCATCATGTCATGTTAATAACTTCCATTGAGGTGTAAGAGTGTCTTGCACTTGGTTTTATATTTTATAATGGTTTAGTACTTTTTCTGTAACCAGTATTGGTGGAAATTTCATTTTTTGAAATTAATTATGTACATTTAAAACATTCGCGTTGGAATCCTTCATCTTAATAACATGAGAAGACCCACATTTATCCTCATCTATCAATGTGAATATTTTAATACTTGTTTTTTTTTATTTTCTACATCAAGGAATTTTGAATTCACCATATATAGATCATATTCCTACTTATCCATTTTTTCATTATTATTTGTTTGTATCTTCTATTTCTTATTCAAAATAATTATTTTTCTTATTCATATTGATAAATTTCTTTTCATTCTTGACATACTCCTTTTATCAGGATATGTTATTATTTCCAATTTTAAATTTTCACATTTAATTATTCATAGGTGTGTTCATCTAATGAATGTATTCTATCACATCTTTCAACAAGAATTCTAGTTTTATCATTTCATCTCTATCATCACTTCCTGAGGTATCTGATGATTAGTCTCTATGATCATTAAAAATTACTCCAAATTCTAATTGTCTACTTGAAAATTATTCTTATTATTTATCATATCTAATCAATTTATTTATCTTAATATTTGAATATTACTTATCTGTTTCCCATAATTTAGTTATTTATGATTATACTCTTCTGCATCAGATTTTTTAGGCTACCTTTTTATTTGAGATATTAGAATAAAAATATCCAATGAAATTATAGTTGTTCAACCTTGGGGATTTTTCAATTTCATTAAAAATTCCACATTTACATTCCGTCAAAATTTGAGAAATAGACATATTAATTTAATTACAATATTCCACATTATTAGAATCAATAAATTCAACAACTTCTTCATCTATGATTTTATTTATTCTTAATGCTTCAAAGTCTATATTATCTTTCAGTTTATTTTTCAGAAATAAGTTTATCCTATTTTATATGAAATGAAAATATTATGGTGTGTATAAAATAAGAGATCCTACATATTCTCTAAAGATTAAATATTTGGTGGAAAAACTGATTAAATTTATCAATAAGTTGTTAATAATTACTAAACTATATAATCTATAACAAAAAAATATATATGGTTGAAAATATCAATGAATATTTGTACTTAAACATAAATTTTTTCTTCATCAGTCATTATAGTATCCTCATATATATTTCTCCAAAAATGATAATTATTTCCAATAACATTAAAATTCCATTCAAAAATTATCATAAGCTTTTCTGAAATATTATAGAGAGATCCAAATACCATTCCCTTTTGTAAAATGTTATTAATGGTGTCATTATAGTTGAAATTTGTTATTTTTCATTTAAATTACATATTGATTGATCCATATATATGAGAGGGGTAGGGTGAATAAGTTGTTTTCTAATTTCAACCAATATCAAAATATTTATACAATTATAATCCCCATTCATTATTAAATTTATTTAGTTATGATGTTTAGATAAATTTTACTTTTACAATGTCATAAACACCAAACATAATGCTAATAATGAATGTAAATAAAGAATGGAATTTTGATTCATTGTTCATCTCAATAGAATACTACATACCATAATTTCTAATTCTTTGTACTCATGTATTAACCACTATAATGAATCTCAAACAATAATGGGTTCTATGAGTCAAATACAAAATATTAAAAGAATCCCATTGGTATTCACATTCAAGCTTCAAACTAGACTTCTTTGAATAGCTTCCCAATTTATTAACCATGTCTCAATATGAACTCACTACACACAAAAATATATGTACGAATACTTCACAACTATTTTTATCTCTCCAAATCCATTTATATATTATTCTTATCACCCTACATAAATAATAGATGTCACATGAACGTTGGTTTCCATTAAACTAAATACCAAGATGATATATCTTTTTATACAACATCAATATATTATCCATTAATAATTGAGGGTTATAGGATCATCGCACTCTAATGAAGATCTCGTCAACCATGAACACAACCATCCTATCATATCTACTTCTTACACATAGGGAACCACTATTTTATATTATGTATTGTTATTATATATAAAATAATTAATATTTAGATCACATAATATTTGTTAAAATTTTGTAAACATTTTCACACTTGGGGTTCTCCAATGATCTCATATTTTTTACGGTCAACAATTTTCTCATATCTAGTTACATAATTTCCATTTATCTTTTATATTCCTTCTCATTTTCTTTAGCCCTACAGATCATCCAGATAAAATAATAGGATTGAATATCTATATTTCATACACTTTATACAATATAAAATAGAATCCAAAAATTTATCATGGGTCAATTATATTTTTATATAATTTGGATTGGTGTATTGAATCAATATTCATTTCTTGAGAGATAAGTTGAATATAAATACAGCTTCTAAGATGGTATTCACATTCAGATAGCATGTAAACTATAAATTATTCATATAAATTTTTAATATGAGATATTAGTAACATTTGGATGACTTGGGAATAGAACACATCATTATATTTTTTCAACTATAGATTTTGAAGACAATAAAAGTATCATTCTCACGTTTTAGAATTGATGAATATCATATAAATTCATCTCATTCATTGATATTACATATCTTTATTAAAAATGAATAACAATGTTTTTGTGATGTTTAAGTCAATAATGTTAAAATTAAGATTCATCAAATATGTTTTCATAGATTATAGAATTCGTGAAAAGTATGTGTTATTTCATAAAAATCCATCCAACTTTGTTGTTAAATTGATCTAGTTCTTCTCAAATACATGTCTTCTTCTCAAAAATTCAGAACTACTGTAAAATTTTATTATCGATGTTATAAAATAAAAAATATAGTTTAATAATCCTCTAAATAATTTTCCTAATGTAGAAAATATATATATATATATATATATATATATATATAGTAGGTGTGGATTGTAAGGATAAATTGATACTTGTTGTTTTATCTTTACGAATCGCATTCACAAATCATACATACAATAAAATTATCCTTATATGTGATACCATATCTATGATGACCAACATTTATGGTTATGAAAGCTCATAATTGAATCTTCTTTATAGATCAATATGATCCTTTGGAGATGATTCTTATGTGATCATATTTATATGAGCATACTTAATGTCTTCCCATCTATACACATAAGTATAAATGAAACCTTTTTTAGCAATCCACATTATACATATGGATTAATGACCCTTATGATCTACTAATTTATAATAATATCATGAATACAACCCTTTTTTATCCTTATATAGGCCTTCAGACATGCTGAACTTCTTGATAACATGGATATCATTCATAGATATATCTTAAGAACTTATAAACCGATAATTATTTATTCAAAATTTTAAACATATATTTGGAATTTCAGAATTAATTATATGGGATGTGATTCATGTGAAGTATCTATAGTCCCTTCCCAATCACACTTCCCAATCCCATGACACTTTTAATATTATTCTTCATCTAACATGTTAATCTCTTATTGTGATATTATATTCCCATTTTTTCTTTTATCAGTTTCACATAGAGACATGAATACATATAATTCATCATGACATTATAAATATTTTCTATTATTAAGATTATAGTGAAAAACAATTGTGAAATTCCATATCACAAACTATTATTTTCATTTATTCAAAAAAATAAATATATCATTCATTTTAATTTGAAATAATTATATAATTTATATCATTATATTATTGATGTTGTTATATTTTATAACCATTTTATCTAATCCATATATTATAGCATCAACATCTATCTATTATTGTGTTTTTTAATTTTTTAGTCTCTTAATATAAGATAATTTATATGAGACAAAAACATCAAAAAATATCTTTAGGAAACATTCAAAATCATAACAAAACCCTTGAAATAATTTATCACATAACTCTTATTCCTCAATACCCTGTCATTATTAAATAAATGGAAAATACACAAAAATAATTACAAAGCCATTTACCATTATGAATAATTTTTGATAATTTTTATTCATCATTCTCTTTAGTGTACTTCATCATCTTCTTTATTTCATTATTTTGACTATTTTTCACTGTGTTAGATGAAACAATAGATACTCCAATAATTAGAATAGAGACAAGTATTGTGATCAATTTTTTTTTCTTAATCAAATAAAATCTCCACATTATCATCTTATGAAAAATATGATAGGGAATTAATTATTAGATCCAACTAGATGGAGGAAAATCATTTTCCATTAGAAATTATTAGGGGATCAATGTAGTGAACTGAGAGGGGGAGTAATGAGTTGTTTTTAAATGTTTTATAATATCCATGATTCCATTAAACTATAAACCCATTTTTTTATTAATCTATCTTCAAATTTATGATATTTGGATCTATTATATTTTTAATTAGAAATCAACACCACAAGAAATGATAATTAATTATGAAAATATGGAACACATTATTTTTACATGGTTCGTCTCAATGGATTACTCCATGTTGTTACTATTAAATGACTATAGTGTGGGATCACTAATATAATAAATATAATAAATATAATTTTATAATGGTCTTGATTAATCTCAAACCTATAATGACCTGAAATTTTGAATAAATTTTGTATCCTAACATTGTGTGTTATTTAATTTTGTACTCAACAAAAATATTTCATTTAATAAAATGAGTTTAATTAAAATGAGATAGTTTGGTTTTGACTGTTATATTACAATTGGTCGATATAACCATTGGAAAATAATTGTTGTGATTATTGTCTATAAATACAAGTAATCTTGGTTAATTAATATAGAATGAAGATTCGATGACCTCATCCAGTAGTCTCGGCCCGATCGAAGCCCACTGACGAAACATGGGAAGGAGGTAGTACCTTTGGGCTTCGCTCTAGACCTAACCCAAGACGAACTTCATCGTGTGATGTTGGAACGGAATCGCCTTCGCGAGAAGTTCAAGCTGATAGAAATCACTAGTCGAGAAATATTGGTCTAGCTTCCCTAGGATTCTATCACCTTATAACACCTTACACTTAGGTCTTATGCTGGTGTTATAAGGGGCTATGTAACGAGACCTTCAATGCTTTATGAAATCCTCTGTGATAAATAAATTGTCATTTCTATTTATGGTGAAGATTGTGAATCTCAAGTATCTGGATAAATATGGGACGTATATTATTGATGAATTTTTGAATAAGGATATTTCGAAATATTTATGTAATCCTTAAAAAATTAAAAATGTGTAATGATTTTCAAAAAATGGTCTTCTACAGTTATGTTCTGAATTTTTTTTAGTCTAATAAGATCAACATAATTTTTGATTAATAGTATATTATGAATAGTTATTTTACACTTATTATTATTAATGTGATCAAATGGATTATGTAACCTCACTTAAGAATGTATTAATATAATTTAGGGACCTTGATTAAGTAATGTGATTCAATAAAATAGGTAAATAACAGTTTCAAAAATTATTTGTTAAGTATTAGTTTTTTCGGCTGAATTTTGTTTTTTATATAAAAACAAAATTAAAAATATTAAGAAAGTTATTTTCATAAAATGGAGTTCATTTTTGAAATCAGAGCATCGATATATGGTTTAGGTGATTTTTGGGATTTTTCGGAAACAATTGAATTTTCAGTGAATAGTGTGTTTATTTAAAAATTAAATTAAAAATATCTAGAAATTTATTTTCATAAAATGGAGTTCATTTTTTAAATCAGAGCATCGATAATTGGTTAAGGTGACATTTTGGGATTTTTATGAGAAAGTTGAATTTTCGGGGAATAATGAAAATACAGTTTTGAGTTTTGGGTGTTTAATGACATCATTGAGGATATAATAATTACTCAATAAATCATGTAGACTTATGAATAGTATGATAATGTATAAGGTGTCCCATGTAGACAATACCATGGGCAAGCCCATGGTTTTTCCAATACCATTGATGAGGTGTCCCTTGACAATTAATGATTTGTTCCTCACTTCTCATATAAATACTAAGTCATTCCCTCATTCAGTTCATTTCCAAATCCTCCCCAACTATGTTCTGGTCTATTTACCTCCCAAGGATTCATCCCAAGGTTCCCAAAAGCCTCCCAAGGTCCCTACCCTCAATCTTTAAAGGTTACTCCTCAAGGTAAGGAATCCTTTCACCATCCTCTTTTAAGCCATGACTTCATTAATGTTATGTCTTATATTTTCCATATATTTTTTTGATGGTATGTTTTAATAAGTTCTCATTACATTCCATTTCATTTCCAATTGTTTAAATACCCTTTCCAATCTCATCAATTTTTTTTCTGAATTTTTATGTGATGCTGTTAGGCTGTCGAATATCTCGTAAACGAACTTGCATCTTCCCTTTTCTTTCATTTTTCCTTTTCATGTGGTATGTCATTTAAATATCCATACCATGATATTTTTCAGTACCCATAACATATTATGAATAATTTATGAGTGGTTTACCCTTTTCCCCTCTCTTTTCAATGTTTTCTAAAACCATGTTTTATCGTCGTTATGTTGTAGTAATTTCATCTCAAAATTACTATCTCTTTCTCTCAAGAAATCCCCTTCTTTATTTATATGAATACCCATACCTATTTCATTTATATGGGTGTTACTAAATACATATATATGACATATTTGATTCTATAATTTACATACATATAACCCTCACTCCCTTTCCATGGGTTATAAATGATATAATGATCTTATTTTTTAAGAGCTTTTAAAACGGAACGATTTTGAAATGAAACCCATTCCTTTTATTCCCTATGGGTTATTTATGAAATTTTTTATTATGATATATGTGGCTCACATTTATATAAAGACACATTTATAGTGAACCCTAATAGATCTCCAATGCATTGGGTAATGAATTATTCTCTAGAAATGACAAGTTTTACGATACCTTGTTGAATAACTTTGATAATTTTTATGACACCTTGCGGATAGATCATGGTGATATGATCAGGAATGTCTAAACAAAATTTTGTAGCTAGATTTTCAAATTGTGATTCATGTTCTTTTCATTTTTATATGGCTATTCTTTAATGGCTCATGTATTTATGTTTTTATTCAATTTCATATGGATAACACAAGTACACTGGTTCCCTTATTTACCCTTACTAGGCCTTCTGCTCACCCTTTCCTTTGATGTTAATCTCCAGGTTATGAGATGCAGTAAACTTACAAATGATGAACCTTTTATGAATCCTTACAAGTGGTTTAGAAGAGTGTTTTATGTTGTTTGCATGTATTATATTCCTAATTTTCGAGATACTAGATGTTAAAGATCCTCTGATTATAAAATTTAAAGAAAATGTGTGTATTAAACAAGGCAGGATGCCATAGTTGGTATCAAAGGATAGTATAGTTATTTATGTAAATTAGTAGATGAAAACTTTATGAATAACCCTATGCAAGAGTTAAAATATATGAAATCTTCCTGGTATTTTTGGGAATATTGGGTAAGTGGCTTATCAAGCAATTACATCTTTCTCTGGATAGGAGCAGGTAAAGGTGGCTCAGGCACATATTTACAAAGGGGAAAAACCTGAAAACACCTCTTTGAGCTAGACTCGAACAGAAACTGGTACATGACAATGGACCTCACTACACTCTTCGAAACGACACTCCTGGTGGATATGTTTGGTTAATCGTGAGATTTTTATGAATCATTATGAAGGAAGTATAGAAAAATGTAATTGTCTAAGCATGCAGTTTTAAGACATAAAATCCTTTTTAGTTAAAAGATTCGTAAATGAAATAAGTTTCTCACGAAAGATTTATTCTTGTAGAAAACGACCCCATCATCTAGTAATACGTTGAGATATTTTGTGAGGACTTACCCGGACCCCCCCCCCATTAAGAGAGGTAGATTTCTCCATTGAACTCGTACCTGAATCTCATCTAATATCAAATACCCCTATAAGATGGAAAATGTGGATCTAGAGGAATTATCGAAACAACTCCATGATCTTTTATAGAATGGGATTATCTTACCATGTGTGTCTCCTTGGGGAGGACCAGTTCTATTTGTGAATTAGAAAGACATATTGATGCGACAATGCATTGATTATAGAGAACTGAATGAGATCACAGTGAAGAACAAATACCTTCTTCAAATAATTTATGAGTTATTTGAAAAACATTGTGGGGCTCAATTCTTCTCTAAGATTGATCTGCATTCCGGTTATCATCAAATGATGGTGAAGAATGATGATATTCCAAAAACTTCCTCCCGATCAAGATATGGGCATTATGAGTTGTTGTTATGACCTTCAGACTGACTAATGCACCTGCTATTTTTATAGATCAAGAATAAGTTTATTTTGGAAACTTATGTTTTATCATATGGATATCCTTTGTATTAGAAAATTATTTGGTGATAAAATGATAAAGGATATTTAGGATGATGTTTTCACATTTGGAATACAATATGTCTATGAAAAATAAAATACAATAGGATTTAATTTTTGGATGATTGGATGATTTTTTTTGTAAGAATGTATGTATTTATTGTGGACATATGGTGATTTGGGTTATTTATGGAAAATGAATAAACTAGCATAGATAATATGTGATTAGGTGAATAAAAATTTAGTATGAGACTTGAATAGTAGATTATGTTATTTTGAGATAAATGTTAAGATTTATTATTGAAGACTGTGCGATTAAACCCTTATTTGTTTTGGGTTCCAATATTAGTTTGGATTATTCTGAAGAATTTTAAGGACAATTGTGTATTAAATGGTCTCTCTGGAAGTTTGGGTACTTTATGTTGAATTTTGGAGATTAATAGTCATATTTCTTTTTAAAAAGGATTATCATTTGGGGGATTACATGATTTTGTACTAACCATTTTAGTTTTAGTTGATGACTATAGAAAAGGGAAATATATAGTTCCTATTTTGTGGATTATGTGATTATCTAGAAGGTGATTCTTGTTCATTTGATGAGACCGGGTCTTTTTGAATGCTCATTGTTTGGAGAGAAGATTAGTCTTGCTGGAAACTAATTAAAGAATGAAAATATACTTGAAGTTAAATATATTTCGTTATGTTTTTATTCTATGTAGTAAATGAATTCATCAAAATTATGAAACAGAACGTAAAACAAAAACGTTGTTGATTTACATTTCCTACTAGTAATAAAACACTGTTTAATAGATCATAATTTTCTGATCTTCTGGTGGAAAATTTCCCCCTAATCAGGTTTTTTATCACTATCCATCAGAACATGCCATTTTTTCTCTTCCATATCCATGTTTTCCTACATGGAATCCAAGTATGGGATAACTCGAGTGACTATTGTACTTCCCTTTATTTATTTTAAAGTAATAATTTTACTGACTCTTTTTCTGATGTGGGGAATTCAATGAAATTTTCAAGCCCAATTTTTAAATTGCGAGGACACAATATCTTAAGGGGGGAAGAATGTATTGACCCGAAATTTTGAATAAATTTTCTTTCCTAACTTTGTGTGTTATTTTATTTTCTACTCAAAAAACTATTTCTTTTAAAAAAATGAGTATAATTAAAATGAGACCATTTTGTTTTGAATTTTTAATGACCATGGGTCAATATGACTATTGGAAACTAAATTTTGTGATTGTTGTCTATAAATACAAGTGATCTTGGTTAATTAATACAGAAAAAAGATTTGATGGCCTCATCTAATAGTCTCGGGACGATCTAAGCCCATCTGATGGAACAATGGAAGGAGGTAGTACCTTTGGGCTTTGCTCTGTACCAAACCCAAGCTGATTTTCATCATGTAAAGCTGGAATAGAATCCCCTACGTGAGAAATTCAAGATGATAGAAATAACTACTCAGGAAATGATGGTCAATCAACCCTAGGATTCTATTACCCTAGCACACCATACACATAGGTCCTATGCTGGTGTTATAAGGGGCTATGTAACAATACCTTAGCTACTTTATGAAATCCTATGAGATAAATAAATTGTCATTTCTTCATATGGTGAAGTTTGTGAATCACAAGTATCCATATAAATATTGGATGTATATTATTGATGAATTTTTGAAAAAGGATATTTTATAATATTTATGTAAACCTTAAATACTGAAAAATGTGTAATGAGTTTCAAAAAATGGTCTTCTACAGTTATATTTAGGATGAAATTTAGAGTATAATAAGATCAACTTAATTTTCGATGAATAGTAAATTATGAATAGTGATTTTACATTTATGATTAGAAATGTGATCAAATTGATTAAGTAAACTCACTTAATAAAGTATTAATATAATTTTGGAACCTTGATTAAGTAATGTGATTCAATAAAATAGGTAAATAACTGTTTAATAAATTATTGGTTAAGTATTAGTTTTTTTGGGTGAAATGTGTTTTTTTATTTAAAAATTAAATTAAAATTATTTAGAAAATTATTTTCCTAAAATGGAGTTCATTTTTGAAATCAGAGCATCAATATTTTGTTAAGGTGAATTTTTGGGATTTTTCTGAAATAATTGAATTTTTAATGAATAGTGTTTTTACTTAAAAATTAAATTAAAAATATATATTATATTATTTTCATAAAATGGAATTCATTTTTGAAATTAGAGCATCTATATTTGTTTAATGTGAATTTTTGGTATTTTTCTAAGAATGTTGAATTTTCGATGAATAATAAATATACAGTTTTGAGTTTCGTGTGTTTAATGACATCATTAAGTATGTAATAATTATGCAATAATTCTGGTAAGCTTATGAATAGTAAGATAAAGTATGAGGTGTCCCAAGTGGCGAATACCATGGGCAAGCCCATGGTTGTTCCAATACAACTGATGAGGTGTCGCTTGGCAATTAATGCTTTGTTCCCTCTCCTCTCTTATAAATACCAAGACATTCCCTAATTCATTGCATTTCCAAATCCTCCCCAATGAAGTTCTAGTCTCTTTACCTCCCAATGAGTCCTCCCACGGTTCCCTCAAGCCTACCATGGTCTCGACCTTCAATATTTCAAATTTACTCTTCATGGAAAGGGATCCTTTCACCCTAATCTTTTAAGCCATGACTTCCTTTATGTTGTGTCTTCTAGTTTCCATTTATTTTAATTGAGGTTATATTCTTATATGTTCTTATTACTATCCATTTCATGTATAATTTTTGAGTGACCATTTCTGCACTCTTCAATTTTTTTTCTGAATTTTTAGGTGACGTTGATTTTTCACAAAAGGAATCATGTCTTCTCTTTTATTTCATGTTTCCGTTTCATGTGGTATGCCATTAAAATTTCCATACCATGATATTATCTCCATTTTATTCTACATTTATATTGTATTATTTGTTATTTGTGAGTGGTTTACTCTTATACCATCTCTTTTCAATGTTTTCTAAAACCATGATATATAGCTGTTATGCTGTAGAAGTTTTCTCTCAAAATTTCTATCTCTTTCTCTCAAGAAATTATATTGTTATTTATGTGAATACCCAGACTTATTTCATTTACATGGGTGTTCATAAATATATAAATATGATATATTTGATTCTATAATTGACACACATATAACCCATACTCCCTTTCCATGGGTTATACATGATATAATGATCTTATTTTTAAGGTCTTTTTAAATGTCACGAGTTTGACATGAAACCCATTTCTTTGATTACATTTGGGTTATTTATGAATTGTTTGATTATGAACTATGTGTCTCAAATGAATGTAAAGACATATTAAGGGGTTTAACTGATATCACTGTAATGCATTGGGTAAAAAATTAATCTCTAGAAATGATAAGTTTTACGATACCTTAGTGAATAACCTTGGTAATTTTTATGACACCTTGGGGATGGACCTTGGTGATATGTTCATGAATGTCTAAATGAAACGTTATAGCCACATATTCAAGTTATGTTCCACGTTATTTTATTAATGATACACCTATTCTTCCATTGCTCATGTTTTTAGGTTTTTATTCATGTTCTTATTGATATCACAAGTACATTGATTCCCTTATTTCCCCTTACTCAGCCTTCTGGTCACCCTTTCCTTCGATGTATATCTCTAGAATATGAGATGAAGTAAATGTACAAAATAGGAACCTATGATAAAGCATTACAAGTGGTTTAGAATAATGTTTTATGTTGTTTTAATTTATTATGTTCCGGATTTCCTAGACATTAGACTTTATAGATCCTCTTTATGTAAAATGTAATGAAAATGTATTTATTAAAAAGGAGGGATGCCATAAAACCTAATATTTTGAGGATCCTATGTGACATTAGTTTGAAGATTCAAACTGGACATAGTATCAAAAAATCAGACGTTAGTTATAGATTCACACTAATAACTCCTTTCAAATACTGAGTCCCACATGATTTAAATCATCACATAACATATATCAATATTTATCAGCTTTATTCATTTTGAAGAAATTATTTAATTTACACTTTGATGGTACTTCATCTTGGAATTAATATCTTTTCTCTCAATATAAGGTTTTCTAATTCCAATAAATAAGAAAATTATCTTCTTAGAAGTCTGACTAGGTTTGCAACTTAGAGTCATAATTGTTATAAAGAATCAAATAATGTAATATATTAAAAAAATCCATTGATCTTCATAAATAAAGTATCTCATAGAACTCTGAATGCATGAACACATTCAGAAATAATGAATAGTATTTTTCCTATCTCCATTAATTTTATATTCCCCTTATACTCACACAAAAACAATTACAGTTTCATAATCATCTTCTTCATTATATATTGAAACATAGAAAATCAATATTCTCAACAAAATATCTGCACCTTCTTCCTTATTATTTTAAATTTATATGTTCTTCACATACATCTCAAGACCATGACATTTATTACCATAATAACATATTATTCTTATATGATTTATATCAAGGTCACTTAAGTACTATTTTCAATATTTTAATTATCAAATACCCCCTTCATATTCATTATCTATTACCTCTATTAAATCATTCACTCATTGTTCTTATGTGGATGTCCCCTAAGATCACATATTCTATTTTTACAATTTTTTCCTCTAGTATAATGATAGTGGAACCATTTATATTTAACATTTCATCTCATTTTCTTTAGGAAAATAGATCGAACTAATATTTTCTATAGGATCAATTATTATACATTATTTTTCATTTTTTTAATAGAAATATAAAAACAAACTTTTATCATAGATTTATTGAAATAAAAAACACTCAAATTTTAATCCTGAAAAATTAATCATTTATAAATAGATTTGATGAAAATTATTTTATCAAGAAAGATAATATCTAAATTTATATATAATATGAATAATTAATTCCCAATATCTAGTATAAATCATAATAATTTTATAATAACATAACACTAATGATAACATCATTATTCAATATGTTTTTTAATTTCCAAAATTGATAAACTAGTAGAACCAAATTTTCATTCTTCTATATTAATTAATGTCTCATAAATTAATCCTTTAATTTTATATTAATTCTCTATATCAATCAACTAGAATAAAACTAGTATTGTGATTCTTAGAACAATTAATGTTACCATCATCATCATTAGGTATATATAATTAGACTAATGAATTATTGAAAACATAGAATAATTCATTAAAATTTATGATTACTTTGATAGTTATTTGATATAGTTCGTAATACACATGATTACATAATCCTAAATTTATGGCTTCTGTAACATTTTGCTGGTAATATTTTAAAACATAATTTTTTCCCTATATCTTCTAAACCATTTATAACCCTAAAATAAAATTCTAAAAAGTGGACAAATAATTATGTGGGTAAAATGACCATTATAGGCCCATTATTATGACGTTTACTCATGAATTATGCTTATAGAAAAATGATATTTACCTGAAAACCCCGGATTATGATGCTTAGTATTCATGCTTATGCATGTCTAGAACATAGTCATTCTAGTTTTTTTATATCATCCTTATTGGTGTGTCCTTACATAATCATGCTTACACTCCCATGCTTATGGTTTTCTCATTTTTATACATAATTTTGAATGATCTTTATGCTCATCTAATCAATAAATACATGTATGAATGACATGTATGATCCTATCATAAATATGGTGTCCAATATTATATATTATAATTATCCTTACCCATGCCATCATGAATATATTACATCATGATTATGTGGAAATTAACCAAGCAACTATTCTTTTGAACACATAGGTGGACCATTCCTCTATCAAATATTAATATTACTACTTTAGAATTTCA
Organism: Viscum album; assembly: GCA_963277665.1. Taxonomy (NCBI): domain Eukaryota; kingdom Viridiplantae; phylum Streptophyta; class Magnoliopsida; order Santalales; family Viscaceae; genus Viscum; species Viscum album. The sequence goes on along the minus strand of OY728162.1, from coordinate 1,366,212,529 downwards.
TATTTTATGAAATTGTATTATATTTTCCTTAATTCACTATATGTAAATATAAATCACATTGATAACTCCTTTATGATATTACAAAACTACCTCAAACTATTCAGACTCAATCCAAAGAACATGTAACCCAAAAAATTATCAATTTTTTCTATTTCCATTAGAATTAATACACTCTCATATTCAAGATTAAATTCCACAATTAGGAATCATCATCTATATAATTTCACCACTAAGTCCAATTATTATCATACTGAGTAACACTAGTATGGAATCTCCAAAAGATCATTTCTTCATCTCCCAAAATAATGTATCATTTCACTCTATTAATAATAGATTCATCACAATGTTCTCCCAAATAACTTCATTACATATTTTGGTAGTAGTAGAAAATGTTTTAATTCAATATTTTAATGCACTTATATTTTTTTTTGAGGAAAACCCCTATAAATGGTCTAATTTTAGCAGGTGACTCTATTGAATATTTATTGAAATGACCTCCAAATAGCATAATTACATAGATTTCATCACCATATATATGTTGCACAACTAAATTATTTAGGTGAATACATCAATACACCACCGATCATATCAACACATCGACATTCTCCTTTTCAAAACACTTCATAACAGACAATAAAATACTCATCATCCAAATACATTTTTCACTTTTACCATCCAATATTTTTTTATGAGATTAGTAATAGAAAGTGTAGGGTTTTCATTATAAGGATTAAATATCATAATTATATCATCTATAACCATTAGGACATGGGTTATAATGTTGGGAAACATCCATCTATTATAACTGTTAGAGTTCTTTCAGTTAAATATAGTGACAGTCAAGATATTAATATATTTTGAATTACCTATAATTAGTGGATTCTATGATCATTCATAGGGAACCTATATATTACCTAATTAAATGTTTTTTCCCTTTTAGTGAGGTAAATTAAAAATTTTGTTTTTGATGAATTATTTTTATTAATAAAATTATATTTATTCAAAATATTATGTTACTTGCAACACCGAGTTCAAAAAAACTACGTTAAACTATTAAAATATTATTATTTAATATGATAATTGTCACCTAGATTTTTGAATGGATGGCAAAAATAATAATAACTGAATTATTAAAATTATATACTTTCACATTTATAAAATAAATTAATCTGTTATCAATTTATTAAAAATGAATTTAAAAAAATCAGATTGTGAACAAAATTATTTTCTGAATGAATGTCTTCAGGTGTGTAGTTTTTTTCACAATAAATTAAATGAGGTACTATTTGTGATTAAGTTCAATGAAATTTATATGTTATCAATTTAATTAATTATTTTAATTAATCTCATATTTTTTTAGACATGATTTAAGAATAAATCAGTTTTTCTGCAGAAAACTCTATTATTCTTAAAAGAAAGTTCATCATATTTTACACATTTATTTCAAAATTATTTTTATGAAAATTGTTTAATGTGTATTATAATTTATGAAATTATTTTTTTCAATCAATATGTAATAAATATATCGAAATGAATTTTTATGAATTTTATGAAATGATTAGTTTTTCTTCGAATAGTAAAAAATGTAATTTTCAATAAAAATATTATTTTCAAATAAATCATTTATAAAGATCCATATTTTTAAATGGTTTAAAAGTAAAATGAAATATATTATATTATGAATAACCATTTTTAATTCATTAAAATAATATTTAGGTTGATTATGATATATAAACTTTTATACTTTAAAAAATGTTTTATTTAACCATTTCCCATTGCACTTGCGTGTTTATTTAAAAATTATATTATAAAAATTCATTGATCTTAACTAGTTAAATGGATTCCATTTTTAAATTAAAATAATTAATATTATGAAGTATGTTCTACAAAATTTATGGTCATAATGAATCATAAATATCATAAAATTAATTATCATGGTAACGGTTAAAAAGGTTTTTTTTTCTTTACATGATCTTATATTAAAATTAGTTTACACAGACATAAGATATTTATTTGAAAAATGGGATATCATATTCAGAATATATTGATCCAAATTATATAATTAGGCTCATTTTTGTATTTAATGTCATTTTTTCTAGGTAAATATAGATACTAATTACTATAGTTAAAAGTAAAATGGTCAAAGTAAATAAACATAGAGGACAACATCTTAACGTATGAAAAAAAATGTTTATTATTTTTCAGTGGAGGTATTGATCAACCTTACCTTCCAAAAATTAAATCATTTACCAATATTAGAGTAAAATTGTTTGATAGATACTACCTGTTATTTAATAGTTTTGTGAGTTTACAAAAATGTCACTCCTCATTTATAAAAGGCAACCTCTTCCCCTCACTTTTTTTCACCCCTTATGAATTTTCATTTAACATCCTACGATTTTAATAATTTTATTCATTAAAATTAATTTAGATTCTTTGATAGCTTATGCTACAAGGAATGATAAATATATATTGTGTCATATGAAACACCATGTTTATCTTTCTTTTCACGTAACATAGACGTTATTTGATATCTCATGTTACACAGAAGACCAAGTCCTACTAGACGACAATATACTAGAAATATTCTTTATTTAATATAATAGTTACCACGAAGACATTATAATGATGTAACTTAATGATATTAGATAAATTATGAAAATATTTTTTATACATGTATATATAATTAATTCATTGGTTACTAATTATTTAGAAGTTAAAATAATAACCAATTTAATATAATGAATTTTTTTGGAAAATATTTTTTGTCCCAAAAAAACTTTATATGTTAATAAATTAAATTAATCACTAATATTAAAAAATATTAAAGAAATTTATATTTTATATATTAAATCAAATATTTTTCAATAAATCAAAAAACTTTAATAGCAAAATATCAGAATAAACCATATTTTATGATTCAATGGCTCTATTATTCAAGAAGGCTGTTTTAACACCTTATAATGGAAATTTTTTTGAAATATGAATATTTACAGTTCTAAAAAAACATATTTAAGAAAATAAATTTAATTTTTTAATGATTCGTATCTAAATTTACTATGGGTGAATTCTTTGTATTTTTGTGTGAAGATTCATGATTTGATTAATAGTGAAAAACACTAAACATTAACTACAAATTGATTTTTGGAAAAAATTGTGTATATATATAAATTATATTATGAACTAGAAATAATGTTGAATTTTGTCAGTAATAAATATATTAATCAAATTTAGGTCATCCGAATCATTGTTATATTGAATATATAAATAACATATTGAACCTTTAGATATTTTCACTTTAAAACCCTTCTTCTCATCACATCTGGGGGAATTAATTTCAAATAAAAGTATAAAAATTCAATGATTCGAATTTGGAAAATGAATTCAATTATTGGAATCAGAATAATTTATAATTAAATTTTTTTCTATTTATTTACCAGAATATATATTAGCAAATTAGGTCAAAATTAATTACAAAAATTTAAATAAAAACGAGCTTACATAATCTTTAAACATAGAATATAATATATAAATATGACACTAAACATGTCCAAAATTTCATTTATTGATTTATTTAGACTATGAAATCCACAAGGTTATATAATATTACACATTGGATCCTTTGGAAATAAGTAAAATGTGGGGAGCACATTAATAATTTCTAAATTACCAAGTCTGTCTTCTCCCTCGATTAGAAAAGTCTACTACACCTCCCCATCTCATGAAACCAATGAATCTATTTTCTCACCCAAAAAATTACCATATAATATCCAATCATATCTCTTATCATCCTATAATCCTTACATTGTGAATTAATCAAAAACATTTACTCCATTGGTGAATAACAAAAAGAGTTACCCGATGAATATATAACATTCTTCAACAAGCACTTTTGTGTTATTTTTCCCACCCATTAATTCTAACAATTACAAGAATATATAATATCCATAGTATCCTACATATAAAAAGATGTTTGTTATTTATAAAACCTACACCTACACACACTTCAATCAATTGGGTAGTGAAACCAATGTTTGTGTGTACAATGAACTACCACCTCGTGTGATGATGCCACAGGTTTCTTCCTTTACCACAACATAAGCTAAGGAATTATGAGATATATAATATTTTTAACTGATATATATAATATTTATAATTTATTAATACTTCTATTATTATCTTTTAACAGATATCTTAATTCATTTCATTTTATAGGAATACGATAACATTATTTCTGGACATGTGGACAACCACCTCCTCAAAGTAAGGTTATACATTAAAACATTAATTGAAATGTATTTAGCATAGGTCTAAAAAATATGGATATGAAATAAATTAAATATTTACTATATGGATGACATTATTATATATCTACACATATAATCACTTTCTTATTTCCATTTCACACAATGAAAATGTAATAACATCATTCGTGGACGTGTGGACTACCACCTCTTCGAAGCGATGTGTTTCTTATTTTATTATTATAACATCATAATAACCATACATATAAGTATATGTTTTCCCAATTAGGTTAAATACCCTGAGATGGGATGGGTGAAAGGGGGTATAAAATATTAAAACAAAAAAACCACCTTTGTATTTTTTTCATCATTAAACCAAACACTCTTCTCTCCCTTTCCCATTGTAACGTATAAAAAGAAATGATATCATGAACAAGATAAAAGAATTTTACATTGTTAAAACTCACTTGTATACATCAAGGTGAATTCAAAAAAAATGTTTTGATACACCCAATCCAGTAAGGCTCACTTCCATAATACATGGTTTGGGCTAGATCTCTTCATTGCCAAGACTCACTTCCTTAAAAAATGTTTAGTGTTAGCTCACTTCTTTCCTAAGGGTCACTCTTAAATCCCTTTCAATGGATCCCATCTAGTGGAAAGAATCTCCCTTTTAACATCCTTTTCTCACAACTATATAAGGGATTCACACATAGATAATTGATATGTAGGTCCATTCATTATAACAAATTAATTAGTGCTGAACAATATGTAGATGTCCTCTTAAAGTCCCACTTTCATCCACTTAATGAAATCCTCATTACAAATATTTTACTGGGGAATACATTTTATATAATTTCTTAATGGTCACTTCCTTAATTAACCCCAAATATTTCATGAATCTCACCTCTTTCAAGAAACTTAACAAGACTTCGTGTAAAAACCTACTTTCCCAAGGCTCAAGTAACCTTCATGAAGTTCACAACATTCAGTCAGCATCTTATAGCCACTTTGAATATCAATAAATTAATAAATCTTATATATTTTTATAATCATTCATAACAATCATGATATTATTTTCATTGTGAACTTTTTTTCGATAAAACCCATTGTGAACCACCTTCACAAATTCAGAGGCAACGTATTTTTTGAAAAGATTTTTGTAACTTTTCATAAGGATGAAGAGGAAAATTTATAGGCATTTCCTCTTATTCGAGAATATTCTATCTATATCATCACCATTTAAAGAATCTCTCCCATCTCACATTCTTTCACCTTATCTTCTCCATCCACCATGGGAATTTCTCATTAAAAAAGATTCTCATTGTCACATAGATTACAGTCAAACCATTTCTCATTCATGATGATACAAAACTTCACTAAAAACCCTTCATGAATCCCAGTAATCATGAAACTCATACCTTTACTATATTTTTATAAGACTGTCATGGAAATATAACTTTCTTGATCATAGGAATCCTCTAAATGTTGGACTCAAAAATTTATAAAACACTGGGAATTTAAGTCACATTTTGTATGAAATTTTATATACCAATTCCAAAAAATCCATTCCTTTGTCATAAATCTATTCAAACATACCATGTCAAACAACTCTCTCTAACTCCACAAAATATCCTACAAACCTTATATTTCAATAAATATAACCAACCAAAAACCATAAGATGTTAACTTGAGGTATGTTTTCCCAACAATCTCCCCATTGTGTATGTTGAATACTATTCACTATTTGATACCACATTAAATCCTATTCCATAAACTACCAAAATTATATTTTTTCGATTTAGATAATGATAAATTATTTAATCAACATATACTCAAATAACACATGATTTCTATTTGGTATGAAAAATAACAATAGCTTGTAAATTTTATCAATGAAAAACTTTATTCTAAAACCACTAAACTACATTCACCACTAACTCCCTATATCATGATATAAACTTTCATCAATCATATTTAGCATCATCAAATTTGAAACTATACTTAATTAAATTCTCAAATAATTATCTTCCCCCCCTTCATGAGTAAGACAATATATCCCCTTTTATATACAATATTTATCAACCATTTTCAATGAACCTCAAGGTCACTTCATTTTGGTATGCAACATGGTAAAGAAAACATGTTATCAAATTCAAAAAAAACATCACACCTTTGGTATAGGGGTACCACATTCACAATTCTTCTGGTTTGTGGATCCAATTTAACATAAAAATCCAGTCGATTCCTCTCAAATGACACTTTGGATTAAGAATTCGTCAGAATTTTAGAAACCTACATTTCTATAGTCACATACAATTACATTATAAGGCCATGCTCAAACATCTACTTGATGAAATTATACATGATTTTAATGTTTTTTTCCCTTAACATATGGCCATAATTTTTTGTATGATTTATATCACTGAATTGTCCTATGTGATTCTAATCAAAAACATAACTTCTACTCCCATAACATATATATAATTCCTTTTCCACAATAAATGTTAGTATTATTGAGTAGCCACAATATATTCATATTTTATGGAAATCAATGAAAATAAATCATGTTTCTTTCATATCCACGAAATTTAGAATCATCCGAGATATAATTCCCCAGATGGAATTTATTTTCTATCATCTGATAATCATGCCCAATGAATATCTATATTCCCCAATAACTATTGATGAATTAATAATTTTTACTTATTTATTTCAGAATAACTTTTAATGAGAATGTGGGAAACCATAATGACATCTAGGACATAAAACACAACCAAGCCTCCATGACCAAGACCATCAATACAAAAAAAATCCACTTCACATGTAAAGAAAAGCCCCACCCTAGAAACAACAACAATATTAAGGGCATCCATCATCCCATCCCTACTCTTCTAGCTATCCCGTGCAAGAATGCATGGGCCCAGTACTAATGGCAAGTCCCATACCCTCTCAAACCATCCAATTCGAAAAACGATGAAAAGGAGAATACTCCCTGCTCTGAACATCCTCTTGAACAATTCCATGAAAATAAAATCAATACAATTTCCTCATGGGAAAAGGCCGCATTTACACAAATAAACAATCAAAATTCAGACCACAGAATATCATCAACACTTAGAATCATAAACCAAATCAACATTCATAGTGACAAAAGAAATCAGAAACACCATCCTCCGGTGACACCTTACACCATGAACCACAGACTGTATGACATCATCAAGAGAACCATACCTCAAAAACAGAAGATTGAACCAACCACAGATTCACCCCAAACCAAAATCCTGTTAATCAACTCGAGAGTTATGCACTTCATTTTTCATCTCTGCCTTCACCGTAGCACCACTACCGGACCAAAACACACCGGCGAGAATCTTGGAAGACATCCCAAAACCATCCATAATAGTAAACATATTCAAAAACGGAAACCATATTGAACCTTCACCAAAACACCGGAAGAGAACATAACCATAAAACTGAAATACGAAGATGAAAAACCAGCAAGCTTCGAATGTCCAGATCTCCGGAATAGCAGAACCCACCTTCGCGCAACACACCAATCAACCACGCAAGTAGAAATAAACAAATCCAAACTCGAAAGATATTGAAAATGTTCCATATTGATAACTCCTCACTATACCGAAGCCCACCCGAGCAATGAAAACTCTGAAAAAACCCTCAACCAGATCATAAGTCTCATCTCCACCATCCAAAAACTCGTAGACCACAACATCCCATCCAGTGCATACATTGAGGATGAGGATGCAACCCTCAAGAAGAGCTACTGGAAACCAACTGCTGGTCCTTCACTGTACCGCTGAAATGAGCCATATCCAACGAAGGTGGAGTGAGGTGGGAGGAAGGCATGCACCGATGAAGAATGTCGAGGAAGACAGTTTCACAAGGTCATGCCGCGAGATAGTGAGTTGCCGCAAGCCAGTCGATCAATGCCGAGGAGGGAAGGTGAGCCGATCCGAGACGGGGGGCGGTAGAGACAAGGGGATAACTGAGTGTTCCAATGCCCTTTACGGGATCATCAACCTCTTACTGGACATTCCTTCACAATTGATGAGATTTATCATTTTATAGGGAACATAAATCCAACATCCCCTTAAAATACCGGAGTATAAATTTCATTGTATGTTAGTGGGTTTCCTTGGGATTTATTTTATACTATGCTTCTTCCCATGTGAGAAAAACAATAATTGGTTGTGTCTTTATTATTTACAACTCAATTTCAATGATATGTCTCTATTATGTGACACTAAATGCTTTTCCTTCATCATCATATGAAAAAATCATCTGGGTATCATACGGAGTTTTCATATCCTAGGAATTATCCATTCAAAATATTCTCAAAACTCCATTGATTATTTAGATTGAGAAATGAATGTTTCATTTTTTCCTTTGTCACCTGTAAAGATAGGGAAAACATTATCCCCCCAATAATTGACATTTCAAATTCACTTTTTATGATTTCCATGAATTTTTTTCACTATGATTCATCTCATCCCCCATATATTATGTCATCTAGAAACACCATCACCGCCATCCTTTTATTAATTTTATTAATGACCTGAATATTGTAATAAACTCCACCATGGTTAAAATGGAGTTTCATAAAAAACTGAATGAGCATTTAATATACTGATCTTGTTGCATTCTACAACTGATACTATTATTTTCATAGTTGAAAAACATTTTTCTCATCATTATGATTGAGAAAAACATCTTCCTTCTCAATATAATCCTATTCTTCTAGAACCCCATTTATAAATTCAAAATTTACATCCATCTAAAATCATTTAATTTTCATTTCACTCTTATGGAAATTAATAATATGATTATCTCTAGCTTTGCAACATGTGAAAATATTTCATCAACATCGATACCTTCAACATTAGAGAACACTTTTCACACTATTCAGGTTTTTTGAATCATTGCACCATATTAATTCGTCTTATTATGAAATATTCATTTAGCCTTAATGGTATTAATTTTTGTTATCTCGAAAAAATATCCCATGTATGATTAATCTCAATTTGATAAAGATTGTGATTTATAGATTGAACCCAATGGTTATCTCTAGCCGCATCATCAACAAATAAAGGATCTAATTATGATAAAAATGATTCTTATTATAGATTCTTCTCTCTCTATATCTTTATTAGCTTTGTTTGATCACTGATTGTGTCATGTCTATCTATTCCAGCTCCACTCTTTGGCCTTTTTACGGAAAATTTTTTATCTTCGTCCCTTTCATTATCTGAATCTTCTTTAAAATCATTTTCTATAACTATATATTTTAATACGATATTTATCGTTTCATCACTATCTTTCTGAAACTATTTATGTATCTTATGAAGATTACACTCACTCTATATAATAGTTACATCATTTATTTAAACTAATTTTCCAAATATCTTATTGAAGAATTGATACGATTTTCCATTCTTGGAGTTTCCAAGAAATATCAAATAATCCCCATAGGATTCAAACATTCTATGTTTATTCTTATTGAAAATTATATACTTACTTCTGAATACTTGAGAGTACTTCAACATTGGATTAATTCTAAACCACAGCTTCCTTGGATTCTTCACTTGTTTTGGTAATAATGTTGATCTATTTGATGTGTGGACTAATTTCATCATTACGTATTTCCAAAATATCTTTGGAAGGTATGTCACAATGAGAATTGTTATATCCATGTTTTTATAGTTCAATTTATTCTATAAACTTCTCCATATTTTTGTGGATTTCTTACTACCAAAACATTGTTCCTTATCCCATGATTATCAAGAAAATACTTTACTTGGCTAATTGTGAACGCAGTTCCATTTTCAATTTGGAGCTTATGGATTTTTTGATCTAGCATCTTTTTAGCTTCCCATCAATTAGTTGTTATTAAATTGAACACCTCATACTTGTGTGTTATGACATAAACCCTTTCCATTTTACTAAAATAATCAATGATGAGAACATAATATCTCATTCTATCAATAGATCTTGGTGATATAGGTTCTCACACATCAATATGCAGTAACTGAATAACATTTTTTAAGATAATATATTTTTCATTATTTTTATTTCAAATGATCATCCCTTTTGGAAAGGAGTCACATGTATGGGAACAATCATGTGATATATTATGAAGGTAATTAGTAGCATCACATTTCACCAAATCATCCAATGAAGTTAGGATCAAATGACTATGGGGTTTATTCTATGACTTTATTTCTTCTTCCTTGGTAAACAATAATGTATCTTCTCCTTCAAATACATTGTAGAGATTCCGTTATGTATTCTTTTTCTATAATGAAATTTCACCATCCTTTTCCTAATTGATATGTAATTTCTTTAAAAATATCATGAAATGTCTTGATTAACACAGTTTACATACACATAAAATGTTTTTAAAAATACATTCAACCAAAAATAGATATTCACGTCTCTTCTCTTTTACCCCATAATCGTTTTCCCTAAGCCAATAATTTTCAACTGTTTATCATTACCATGTATAACAATAACATACTATTCCTATATAATTCATGTCACTAGTTCCTTATTTACTATCAAAGGGAGGTGCATCCACTACCAGTTATCCTTATTATCATTATATCTATTTCTTTGAATGATATCTCTACAACCACGCCCTATTCATCTATTTTATTTATAATCCTCGCATTTGACTGGTATTCATTATAATTCTTAGATTATGATGGACCATATTCATATTATATTGTTATAAATCAATTTTTCTACCTTTTTTGGGGGTCCCATGAGTTATTTCTTACAAACGTATGGAGTCTCTTTTTGATCATTTCTCTATATTGCGGAGTTACAGTATATGGACATGTTCCAAAATCCTCCAAAAAAGGAACAATTAACCTATAATGATATATTAGAAAATTGATCTCTATTTTTATGTGTGTGTTCTCCTTGTTCCAATAGGTACCTCTTATCTATTTAACAATCATTTTGTGAGTCTACCATTTTTTCAAAACAATAGCATATAATTTAGGGTGCATACCTATGTGACACAACTGTTCCACTAATTTTTTATTTCATTCTTTGGATATTTTCATTTTTATTCATACAAAAATCCATCATTATCATGGATTTGGGAGCATGTGGAACAACATCCACCATTACTAATTTTTTGTGATCAATCGTCATACCATTGGTAACATTTTAAACAAAAAATTTCTTCCCCTAAAACTCACATATTTATTACACTAGATACCTGAAGTCTACTTTTCCCTTATTAATTTTCTTTTAAAATTTCATTTCTATAACAATGTCTGTATACTAATATTTTACTTTTTTTAGTATATTGAAAATATAATATTCAAGAAGTATAATGTGTTTTTACATTTTATTTACTATTCTAGTTGGACCACCTTGAATTCGGGTCTGTTCTTCAACATTGACCTTGTATTCATTGACATTTTATTTGTTTTTTGGATTTCCATATTTAAGTATTTAAATATCAGCCTCAAGATCAGAATTATCTTCCTCCTAAAATTGCAGATAGAGGTTGGAATCATTAACCACCTTGTTGTATTTATTTATTTTGGATCCTCAAACATATATCTCTTCAAGTGAAACATAAAATTCAATAATAATGTCTAATATTCCTTCGACATCTCTTTCATCATTGTCATTATCTTCTCTTTTTTGAGAATTTATTAAAATTTCTAATATAACATCTGCTTCTTAATCATTGCAGTCCTTCAACTCTTCTACCTCATTTCTTCTAAACTAACATCTTCTTTTGAAATAAGATTCCTCTTTTTAAATAAATTTCTCTTGTTACTCTTCTTACCATTAAATTAATTTAATATTTCTTCCCAATAATTTCATCCATATTATTTTCATCATCTTGAAACATCTTGGGATAGTTTGCTGCAAGATGTCCAATCATTCCACATCAAAATCATACAAGTGAAAGATTCAAATTTAATGTTCCTCCCCATCTATTTAGATTTTAGGAGAGAAATAACATGACCTCATTGCCATTTTCTTCCACCTAACTATCACCAATAGTGATCTTCTTCATGGATTTGAAGGCCACATGTATGGACTTCCCCTTTTCCACATAATCATTGTCATCATTTCTAACATTCAATGTGAGAGGTGTATTGTGAAATCTATCTAATTTATGCTACTTCAGTTCTTTATCATTCAATATAGATTCTTCCTAAATGAACTGTGGTGGATGTCTTCTGAAGATAAGCTAATCAAACATTATATATTAAATAATTTCTCCAAGTCTATGCTTGTCATCCACAAAATCATTCACTCGATAAAATAATGCATCAACAGACTCACTAGGGTGAATTGTCATATCCTCATTCTTATTCCACAGAACCTTCGGTTTTTCTACACTGATGGTTATGTCACCCTCATAAATATTTAGTATGTTATCCGACTATGAGTGTGAATATGTACACGACATCACCTTTGATTATATATCATTGGAATTTGATCCCCTAATGAATTAATTCCGTTCCAATTATCATACAATTCCCTAGGTTTAACTTTTGATAAAACATTATTATATATACTAGTAGAAAAACCAACCATTTCCTCTATAAATAAATCCATACACAATGATCAAATGAAGTGTGTAATTTTATTCCACCATAGATAAAAATTGTTTCCATCAATGATCGGAATACCGTTTTGAGTAAAAATAACCCATTATTCAATCAGGAGTGAACCATTGACTTTCAACCATTATCTATGATACAAATTATTACACTAACTAGTCTAGAAATTTTGAGAGGGGTTTGAATCCCGGTATAACATATTAAAAAACAACCACATGGATCTTATTTTATTGTTAATCAAAACACTCTTCTATTTCTTTCCCATAATAATGTATGAGTAGGAATGAAATCATGGATTAGACACAACGAATTTACATAGTTCACCCTCACTGGGATATGTCCAAGGAGAATACAATTGAAATGTGCCAATGTACCAAATCCACTATGTATCACTACCAAAATAAATGGTTATCACTAGACACTTTTATTCCCACACTCACTACCATTAAATTTTTTTGGGTCAACTCACTACTTTCCCAAGGGTTACTCCCCAACTCTATTTTGATTTCTCAGTTTTAGTGTAAAATAACACCTTATTATTCTTAAATTTTTCACTAGTTTTGAAAGTATTCACACATAGTTTATGGACATGTAAGTCTATTCATTATAACTAATGAATGAATCCTCATCAAAAGGTAGATTCTCTGTTGAAGTACCACTTTCATCGATAATTAATATCACGTTAACATTCATTTACTAGGAAATAACTTTACAATAAATTAATGATGCTCACTGCCTTTGTGAACCCCATAATATTCACAAATCTCACCTCATTGGAGAAGCTCAACTAGCCTTTACGAAGCAAGACCCATTTGTGATGTGCACTTATCTATTGTGATGTTCACATATTTTGGTCAACTTTTTAAATCCTTCACCAATATTAATACTTTCATAAATCATAAAAATTTCAATCATATTTCATAGCCTTTGTGAACTTCCATTCTTCGTGAACTTTTTCGTGAGAACACCCTTTTTGAACCACCTTCAAGAATTCATCAGCTATAGATTTTTGTTAAGGATTTAGATTCTTTTCTAATGTTGGAAGATGCCTATTTTTATATGTTGGATTAAATTCTAGAAGCATCCATCCACATTACTAATGACATCATATGATCTACCATCACATTCTTACGTACGACTTGCTATCTCATGTGTACGTATGACTTACCATCTACTTGATTGTAATGTTGGATAACTATTAATAAAAAAATACCTATAAGATTATAAAAGTACTATTAGGGTAATAATTTGATAATTATGACATGGTTATTATTCTAGATATGTTTTGACAATGTCTTCATTGACCTTAGTTGACATATCAATGTATGTTTTGAGATATAAGTCGAATATGTTAAAAAATCACACACAAACCGCATTGATTAAATAATTATATTTAACATATTTATAAGTGAAATAAATGTAATGATGAACATGCCAACGGTTTTGAAGAATGTGAATAATTAAAATACTTTTATTATCCAATAAGATAATGTATAATCAAGAAAAATAAGGCATAAGGTAAGGGATTTATTTACTCAATTTCTATTCTTCGGGTTAATCTTTTATGTCATTGGTTTTTTAAAGAAAAACATATATGGGAAATGACCTGTGAATTTTTCAGAATATATTTAAACTTTTATTTTCTGAAATAAATTACATATTCACCGGTTACTTCGTTTGTGTGTTGTATATAATTCTATTTTTTTATATTATGTCATGATATATTTTTTATTCATGGAATCTATGTGTTTCATATTATGATTATTACTTTTTTTGGTTTCCAATTAAGATGTTACAATAGTTGTAAGGGGATTTCACATCTCACATTTATTTCTGTGAGACTTATGCCATACTCACCACCTATTTTTGTTATGTGGCATATATACAGCCCATGATTTAATTTTATGATTATTACACATGAATTAATTTTGATTTACAAATATATTGTCTAACCACTGATTCATTTGGAATATTATTTCAATGATAGAATTGTGTTAAATGATTTGTTTCACAATTTTTATTTTTTGAAACATTTTTTATGTTTTAAACATAACGTCTTTTATGAGGTGTATTTAATTAAATTTATCATGTTATATCATGAATATCCTTATTATAATGATATAAAAAAATTAATGTAATGCAAATAATTTATGAGGATTCTGATTCAAATGTTTCAAATTAGTATTGGACACATTAAATGTATAATGATTATTTTTATTAAAATATTTTTAATGATATTTTAAGGGAATTTCCATTCATCAATGTCAAAAACCCTTTTTTACATATCCTCCACTTGGGATATGTTTTATCAAAAACTTCCTCATTATTTATTTGGATGAATTTTTAATGCTTCAAAGTTATTGTTAATGGACCCATTTATTTTCCATGGGATAATCTTGATTCCAAGAGATTGTTATGGAACTCATCTCTTTTATGTTTGTTAATTGTGTTTCATTGGGATTGACAATAAACCCATTTATTTTCCATGGATTTATTAGTTTATAATTGAATAATTATTGATTCTTTTATATTTATGATGGATTTTTCATACTCTAGATATTGTAAATGATAATTATACGACACAGGTGAAACCGATACAACTCATACAAAGGGTTGAGCCCCATTATATCTCACTGGTGAACCCAATATAGATTATACAAAGGGTTGACCCTATAATAGATCATGAAGAGTGGGTGATACTGATATAGATTATATGAATGATGAGAATCATTATATCTCTTCAATGAACTTGGAAATTATAACATGTGAAGACAGCTACATTGTTAATCCAAATGTAAGCATTTTCAATGTGTTTGAAGGAGTCTTATAAACGTGATGCTCTGAGCTACCAAAAATTGTTTTAATTTTTTATTATGAGTTTATAATGTTACAAATTATTGAGATTGATGTCACATGGATAATTATTTTTGAATATAATTACTCTTGACTTTTACATATTTTCAAAATTTTATGGTCTAGGTATTTATGGGTATGAGTTATTATACGGTTCCCTAAAGAACAATGATTTGGTCATCAAATCACTATGCACTAATATGATAATTTTTTATATTCATTTCTTAATTATTATGTGTACCATTAATTAGAATTTGATTCACCCTTCATATGATTCCTTTAACCCATGTTATAATGAATTAGGTTGAATTAATTAGTATATAAATTATTTATCAAGGATTATGTTGTTAACATATTGTTAAATTAGAAAATATGGGATAAGTGACAGAAATGTTTATTTAATGACGTTTGAATTGTTTATATAGGAGGGTTCCCTATTTATATAAAATAGAAAATAGAAAAAATACCTATTAAATATAACTGAAACTTGTTTTTATTTTTATATTTTATGATTTTGATGGAAAATGTTGGGTCCCAATTATCATCCTCATAAACAAAAATTCAATGTTATGGATTTAAGTACATGATTTGGGAATTCGGGTAATGTGATGTTATATTTCGATCAACCACCCCTAAAAAATCTTCACAAAACCCATAGAAGAATTCTAAGTGATTTATTCATCCCAAAATTTCAACCTTAGGGCCCTTAATAAGATAATGAATGGATGATTTTATATGTGATGATAATTGTATTCACTAAATCCATTCATTGTTTACATATTCTCTTTCCACCTTCACTCAGATAATAATAATTCTAATATAATAACACCCATATCTTCCTGATAATGTGTTCTTATAATTTCAATTCACTATCCTATCTTGATATCCTATTCCATTAAATGGGAAACAAAACTAATGATTGTGTGTATGATGGACTACCGCCTCACAAACCAGTGAATTTTTTTTCAACCCCACCTCTACTGGTGGGACATAATGATGGATTTAATTTTAATATATTATACATATAGAATTATTAATCATAATGAATTATAATATAACATCCAAATTATTACATTCTAATTGTTTTGAAAATGATTATGTCGCTTGTGAATAACTGTGTACTGTTGTCTCCACAAAGCAATATGATGCATTTTTCATTTAATATTCACATGGCCGCCGGCAATTGATTTTTGTTTACCATTTCTAAAAGCCGGTTTATGGGTTCCCGGTACCCAAACATACAACCAAGGATAAGTAGACAGCAAAAAGAGACAACATAGACTTACACATCATAATAACCGGATTCATCTCCGCAACCCAAGCAGGAGTCCTCTTCACCGGTAGCTGATTCCCATTCCGGATTTCTCCAAAAACTTCCACTTTGAACACGGCTGTGAAGTTGTTCCAGAACAGATTGATCTGGGGTAGCCTTCTTGGTCTTGCTGCCCTTCTTAAAAGCCAAAGTCACCTCCATATTCCGCTTTGATGAAGATCTAGTCTGCATCGGCCTCGGAAGAAATGAGTAGTCCTTCCTAGGTCTTCTTCTTGGAGTAGCGGACAAAGGACCATCAGCTGTCGGTATCATCTGATTCCCACTTTTAACAACATCACTAAAGGATCTACCAACTGGACCACTCATGTTCTCTTTCCCTCCCCCCGAAATCTCCCTTCCAGTTCCATCTCGCTCCCTTAAATTAGCCGCAGTAAGCTCTGTGTTGATTCCCAGCTTCTGCACTGGAGTATTGCACTCCATCAAAGGTGACCGCCAGTCTTCAATAGGAACATTTTCCACATGAGGTATAGCCATGTCCCCCAGCCTCTGATCCGTGTTCACCACCAAATGACCGCTCCTTGCCCCATTAGAATTATTATCCTCAAACATGGAACCTGGTTCCTGTCCCTGCCAATTTGTCTGTTGATCCTCCTTGGATACTTCCCCAACCGAAGTAGGATCATGCACCCTGCGATCAGCCTGCTGGTCATCAACAATATCCAGACTAGCAGCCTCCTCCAAACCCGCGTCCAACACATCTTCGGACAGCCCTTGAAACCTGTTACTTAAATCTAAAAAAGGTTTGGCCAATGGATCGAGGTCATTAGCAGCCTTAGCACTCGTGGAGACAATCTCTGCAACACTGTCGACCCTTATTTCCTCGCTCTGAGATGTACACAGATCACCCATGGGAGCAACGGGTACTCCCAAGTCCCTCCTTAACCGTTGGAAAACCTCAGACACCAGCGGATTACCCTGTCTTGCCTTAGCACCGGCAGTTTCAGAAACCCGACGAGAACTCGCCCCCTTCTCATCCGAACAACATGGACCCCCTCCTTTGTCAGCCGGTTCAGCAGCTCTCGAAACCAATCCCTCTTGAGCGCCATTACAGACACCAAACTCAGATCTCACCGAATCATACTTCCCATCACCGCGGGCCTGTATCAACCGAGACTGACACTTCCTTCGGCAAACTTCAACCGAATGGCCCAATCGCTTGCAATAACCACAGAAATCGGTCCAGTTCTCATAGATGACTTTCTGTTTGCACCGATAATCCTCACCGATAGTTATCCAAACGGAGTCAAAAGGGATGCGGGATGCATCCATCTCGACACACACACGGGGGTTCACCGGATGGCATACCTCCTCGGTACGACAATCCGAGCAGAGGTATCTACCAATCATATTTCTCAACATGCATATAATCGACGGGTTTTGGAATAGTAACAGAAGAGATGGAAAGCTTACCCAGACAGCAATTGAAGGCGCGTCACGATTCATATGTAGATCGAAGGACCAACGCAAAAGCAGGAAAGAAGATCCCTTAAAGCTGCGTGGAGCCCTCGCCCATGCTCGGATGAGGTCCTCCTATGAATCGAACCTAATCATAATTTGTGTGCTGTCCAGTAAACCAACCACGGCTCTATCTCGAAGTTCCCAAGATCCGAAGACGAAGCGGTCGAAATCATCCACAGAGGGTCTCCTATGCTTAAACCGGGCCACCAGGGTGAGATTCAGCAGGGCCGAGGCTTCCGAGAACTCAGAAGAGGAAAGCGGGAGATTCGGCAAACCATCGATTAGATCTGGAACTTTAGGGTTTAAAGAAGACTTCGGAAACTGAGGAAGAAACTCAGGGTTTGAGAAGGGGCGAAAAGGCCTAGGATTTCCCTGAGACAACGAAACCCCCTCCCCCACCGAGGGGGGAGGAGCCGGCGCAGAGGCCGCCGTCGCCAGCGGTCTTGGAGGAACCCTTGAGGCTCCCTTCTCGTATATGGTTTGTCGAAAAAATTTAATATTCACATGGGAAGTAATAAGTATAGATAAAATAAATATATATGATATATAAAAATAATTTTATAAATTTTTATTATTATTTAACTTTTTTCCATCCATATAAAATATTAAAACGTTATCCATGAATAAGTACGACTGCCCGTCTCTAGGAATAGCGTAAGAAAGTTTTTTATTGCTACTTTTATTGATGATAATAAATAAGTATTTAATGAAAATATGTAATATGTATATAATGAATAACATTCTATAAATTATCGATCCATGTAAAAATTAAAAGGACCAAAACTAAAAAAACAAAACATACATGAAAAATGAAGTAGTTATTACCTAAAATAGCGTTTCTTGAAATGAATTTTTAATAAACGACTGAAAAAGAGTATAAGTATATAATTTTGGATATTATATATACTATTATTGATATGAAATATCTTTATAATAAATCTATATTTTTTATAAGATGTTTCAAAAACATACAATGGATGTCAAACCTAAGGAAATGGATTTTTTCTCACTTCTAGTTTTCTAGGACATATTCACTATACACCCATTATTTCATTTGAGTATAGTATAAAATACCAAAGAATTTATTTTATGACTATTCTAATGAAAATTATTGGATATAATTATCAATATTTGGCTTGTAATTTCATTTTACTTACCATTAAAATGATACCGAATTTGCAATGGTTTTACAATAAAATATCACTATTTATTGAGATTGCTTACAATTAACAATAAAATGATGAAATAGTTTATATATCTCTCATGAAACACCTTAATTGTTTTATAATATATTTATTTATATAAATTATATATTTTTATTTAAATTGCCTCTCATTGTGGATACAAGAGACAAAAATAACATTTTTAATGAAACACATTTTAATCTCTCTTTGTTGGAGAATCATTTCTCTCTAATATTAACGATTCTAATAATGTTTTAAATAGTGTTCTTACAATTATCACATGGTAGTTTAAATAAAATTGTATCCTTTTATTTTTATTTTTCAAATTCTTTAAATGGAATCTTATTTTCCTTTTCTGAATATGGTAGTATTGAATTTTTATTGAAAATGGGGATGGAATCATTTTTTAACCTATCCGAAATGAAGAAAATTATCCACATTTAAGACCAATAAATGATTTTAGAAATTTATTTTTTTTGTTTCAAATGTCATGGCCTTGTGCCAAGAATATAAATAAAATTTTCTCAAGGCCTTGTTTGAAGACACCAGTTTGTCTCATGAGCTTACTGATGCATCGAGCAGCTATAACGGGCACAACTCGTCACTTATTAAGTCCAATGCGTTACTCAAATTAATAGGTTTAAACATAACATAAACATTCGTATTAAAACTAGCATACAAAATTTCAATAATTTCTCCATAAACCATGAATGGTATAAAAATAACACATCCACAGTCAAACATATCACAAAACCTTCAATAAAATAAGGATGTTTTGTATCCTAATAAATAAACTTCAAATAAGTATAAAATCCATCAAAGGATCTTTGCATAGATGAAATCAAAACTATTTGAGAGAAATATATCTTTTTTAAAATCATTTAAAAGTATCATAATTATAAAATAAAACATTTACTTAGAAAATATTTTTATAAACTTGTAAGGTAAGATTCAATGTGTTTATAATGTTTGGAAATAGCCTCACCCGCCGTATAAGTTAAAAAACATTATTACCTTAATTTTGTCGAAAAGGTTAAAAATGACCTTGTTTGGAAAATGAAGAAAAGATTCATTTATAAACATATTATAAAAAGTCAACAAGGTTATAAATGAATTTAAACCATAGTCTATAAAATATTATGAATGATTTGAAATACATTTTTAAGAAACATGGATGTTGATTATAAAGAGGTCCCAATAGATAATTACATATAAACAACCTTGGATAATGAAGAGATTGGGAAATAAACCATTACCTTGTACTTTTCCTTGGTTGAGGGTAGGTTAACCTCCTATATAATGGTGAAATAATTGTTATTAAATTATACAAGAATCATATACATTAATATGATAACATATATGATCTTTTAACATTTCATTGTTAATAATATCTTAGTGTTATCATCGTTTCAGGTGTTAACTTAATCGGTTTATTTTATATGTTTTGTTACATAAGACATGTTTTTTATGGATATTATGTGTCGTTTTCATATAAATAATGAAATAATATCCTTAAACAATATTTTTAATCATTAAATGATATTATACATGAATCGATATGATGGGGAATTAATCTCATCGCGTTCGTGGGGACGGTAGTTCGTACGTACTCACGAGCGACTATATCATTCTTTTGATATTAAAATAATATATAATTGGATGGTATATAATATATATAGAATCATTATCATGTTATATTTATTATTTTCATCAATTACACATCATTATCATATCCATCCAAATAATAATTTTTTGAATAACAATTACACCACGACGTGGAGACGGTAAGTGGTACATACGCATGTATGGTGACATGTCATTAAAAGGATGGATAGAATTCTGAATATGGTAGAAACATATTTATAATAACATAAAAATATATATAATATATTGTAGTTGTTATTTTATAATGGAAATAACAAAGAAAGAAGAAGTTGAAGAAGAAAGGAACTTAAAAGAGGGTGGTGGAAACATTAACTATTCTTCGGGTTCTTCCTTTTGATTTGATCAACTGGGATCCTTAGGATGGATTTTTGATCGAACTAAGGCCTCTAGGATGAAGTTAGGGAAGTTGAGTGAATATTGAGGCATGTTTTGGCCGAACCAAAAGGCATCGAGAGAATAAATTTGAGAGAAGGGGAGGTTCCATTTTATAAGAGGGTTGAGGGGCACTTTAGGAATGCTATAAATATTATTTTATAATAAAATCATATTCGGTTTATAATGGCTACAAAGTGGATTATTTAAAGTATAAGGTGTGGATAGGTCGAAAACCACTCGTCAAATGTGTTTTAGATAGGTTTGGGACACTATATTAACTTTATCTTTTTTATTTAACTCTTAGTTTGATAGTTTGTCATTTACCATGTCTCTTTGTATTTTTATATTATATAGTTAATAAACTTACTATAGACTTCCAAGAGACATCCAAGTTGTCCATTAATAATAAAACTATCATTATATAAGTCTTTTGGCAGAATCTTAGATTTTTAGGAATAGAATATCAATGAATAATATAATATTTGTTTAAAAAACTAATTTATGACAATTTTGACACCGTTCAATAAATGATTTTTGTTAAAGTCTTAAAAACATTATTAATTCGAACAAAATTAATTTAAGAATTTATAAAACATCAAAATAACCAATATAATTCGTGTATGTTATCAAAATATTCAAATTATATTTATTTTAACACTTATAATACTATTTATTTGATTCTTTTATTAATAAATAAAATACTACATCATTATTGTGTCATAAATAAATTTAATAATTCAATGTATAAAAATTATAAATAAAATACCATCAGGTAGGAAATATTTTTAGATTTATAATGAATATTTATAGTTTAAAATATAATATATATAACCCTATGTAGAAATTGGTTTTCTAAAAGATATATGCTTATGTCATTTTTGTATTTACTTTAACTTAATTAATATAAAGTGTCATTATAACTTACAACTGGATCCATGGGTTCCCAAAATTGTCCCAAATATTCCCATTGTCGAAATGTATCAACCAATAGGGTTAGGAAACGTTTTAGGGTAATTTATTATTATAATAATATTTTGTTACCCTTATTTACCCGATTTACCCTTTAACCACGGTAAATAAAATATTTACCGAAATAATTATTGAAAATGTCTAAAAATAAGAGTTACTTTTTACACAATTTTTAAATCACGATTCCAAAAATGTGATCCATTTTTTCAAATCCAAAATAGAAAAGTGGAAAGAATTAATTTAAAATTAATTCCCACCCCCAAAACAAAAAGCGTATTTTAAAGAAATAAAAACTATCAAAAGATTGACACTTGTTTATGTCTGGATTAAATGTGAAATTAAATCCAATGACCAAAATTGTTTTAAATGATAAATATATATTCTAAATATACTTTAAAACCACTCACATTCATTATTTATTACTATTAATTATTTCTATTAAAAAAAGTTGTTTTTAATTAAAATTTACTAATTTTCACTATTCATCAAAAAATAAACATTATCCGAAAAGTACCAAAATTTATCCCTAAGATAATTTAGATATTATGAATCCAAAACATAAGTCCATTTTGAAAGATAGAATTTATAAAATTTCAAAAAGTGGGTATTAATATACATAACGGCTAGTTTGATTGGTCATAGTGTGTTAGAATCTCGAAGTTATGTACAATGCAAGCTATTGCATTATTCAAAGGGAAACATACAGTGGATGCTTGGGGTTTTACATTCTCCACTCCCTAAAATAATTGGGTCCTAGAAATTTTTATAATATTACTGTATAAAAAGACTCAGGTGGTTCTTCATCATAAATTCCTCAGGTTCCCACATTGCCTCTTCCATCTTATGGTTTCTCCTGAGAACTTATACCAGATGAGTCGTCCTGTTTCTCGGCACTTGTTCCCTTTTATCATGAATTCTGACAGGCCCTTCACAATAAGACATACTAGGTTCTAGTTTTATTTTCTCATAGATGAGTTCATGCGTTGGTTCAGGCATGTATTTTCACAATAGTGATATGTGGAATACATCATGTACATTGGAGAGACATGGCGGCATTGCCAAACGGTAAGCTACATCCCCAATTCGTTCTAGAATTTCGAATGTCCCTATGCATCTAGGACTCATTTTACCTTTCTTAAAAAAACATATAACTCTCTTCCATGGAGATACCATTAAGAAAACATGATCTCCTACCTGAAATTCTAAATCATTCCTTCAGTTATCAGCATATCTCTTCTACCTAATTTGAGCTGCTTTGATGTGGTTTTGGATTTCCATCACCTTTTCCATCATTTCCTCCACCAGTTCTAGGTCTACGATTTTTCTTTCACCAACGTCATCCCAACAGGTTGGTGTACGAAATCTCTTTCTGTATGACGCTTCATATGGTACAATACGAATACTTGAATGAAAGATATTTTTATAGGAAAGTTCCACTAGAGGTAAATATTGATCCCACAAACCCTGAAAGTCAAGTGAACAAGATATCAACATGTCTTCTAAGGATTTAATTGTTCGTTCTGATTATCCATATATTTGGGGGTGGTATTCAGTGCCCCAACAGAGTTCAGTATCCAGGGATTCTTGAATACATTTCCCGAATCTTGATGTAAAATGGGGATCACGATCCGAAACAATTGATAGGGGTACTCCATGAAGTCTCACAACTTCATTAATATATATTCTTGATAGACGTTCAAGTGGTAAATCATCCCTTATAGAAAGAAAATTTTCTGACTTGGTAAGACGATCAACAATGACACATATTGAATTTTTCCTTATAGGAGTCTTTGGTAGTCCCATGACAAATTCCATCGTGATATTATACCATTTCCACTAGGGTATGTGAAGTGGTTTCAATACTCCACCAGGTTGTTTCCTTCCAACATTCACTTTTTGACATACCATACATTTTGACCAAAAATCAGCAATCTACATCTTCATGTAGTCCCCCCAAAAATGTTCTGTCAAATATCTATACATTTTGGTGCTCCTAGGGTGTATAGAGAAATTGTAACTATGAGCATCATCCAAAAATTCTCTTTTCATATCAGGTATATCGGGAACACAATGTCACTTCCCAAATTTCAAAATTCTATCTTTATACAAAAAGTCACTCAATCTCCCATCATTCATAGCTTTAATCATATTTTTAAATGCTTCATCATCGATGTGAGAACTCATTGTCATTTCTAGTAATGATGGTTTCCTAACCATTTGAAAAAGAATTGATGTTTCACCTTCCATGGTAATTACCATATCCATATTTACTAGATCCATGTACATAGGATCCCTTTCAACTCTCACCTTGTTCAAAACTCCATGACCCTTTCTTCTCAAAGCATCTTCTAGCTTATTTACCATCCCCTGTTGGTAGTGTATCGTACAATCATAATCCTCGAGTAGTTCAAGCCATCTCCTTTTCCTCATGTTGAGTTCATTCTATGAAAAATATACTTCAAACTCTTGTGATCAGTATAAATCTCACATTTTTTACCATAGAGATAATACCTCCATATCATCAAAGAAAATATTACAAAAGCTAACTCAAGATCATGAGTATGATAGTTTTGCTCATGAATTTTCAGCTGTCATGATGCATCGTCAATAACTCTATCATTCTGCCTAAGGACCCAAACAAGTCTATTATTTGATTGATCACTATAAATAACGAACCCATCATTTTTCGATGGTAGAGTAAAAATAGGAGCATTGGAAAATATTCTCTCCTATTCTTCAAAACATTATTAAAAAAAATTTCCAAACAAATTTAACCCCTTTATGTGTGAGCTTTGTTAATGGGTTATCAAATTAGGAAAAATTATAGACGAAACACCGATAATGACCTGCTAAACCTATAAAACTGCATACCTTAGTTATACTCATTGGTGCTGGCCATTCTTGGGTTTCGCTTTTCTTAGAAGGATCAACAGAGATTCCATCTTTGGAGACAATATGGTCATAAAAAGAAATCTCAAAAAGCTAGAATTCAGACTTACTAAACTTCCCATATAATTATTGACTTCTCAGAGTCTTGAGGATAATACGCAAGTGATTTTCATGATCTTCGTATCTTTTGGAGTATACCAATATATCATCAATAAATACCACTAAAAAATCCTCGATGTATTCCTTGAAAAATCTTTTCATTAGTTCCATGAATACAGAGGGTGCATTAGTCAATCCAAAAGGAATTACTGTAAACTTTTAAGGCCCGTACCTGGTTCGAAATGCTGTCTTCAGAATGTATTCTTTCTTCACACACAACTGATGGTATCTAGATTGAAGGTCAATATTAGAAAATTATTGATCTCTATGCAGTTGGTCAAATAAATCATCAATGTGAGGTAGGGGATAATTGTTCTTTATTGTTATAGCACCGATCTCCCTGTAGTCAATGCACAACCTCATAGATCCATCCTTATTCTTAACAAAAAGGACAGGGGCTCCCCATGGTGAAACACTAGGGTGAATAAATCCTTTATTACTCAATTCCTCCAGTTGTTTCTTTAGTTAAACTAATTCTACAGTGGCCATACTATAAGGGGTCTTTGATATAGTCCTTGATCTAAGAATTAAATCAATGGAAAACTCAATTTCTCATTCTGGAGGATATCTAGGTAAACCATCCGGAAACACATCTACATATTCTCTCACAATTGGTACATCTTCTATTTGAACATTCATGTCCTCACCCACAATTATTTGATTATATTTCTCCCCAATATTTGAATTTAGTTGAGCTACTGGGGGTGGATCTAGATAAGAATTAGGTTTTGACGATCTTGCTCTAATTAAAAGGTTTTCAATATCATCATTATAAAAAATCGTAACCTACTTCTTCTTACAAAAAATATTCGTATCATGGTCCAAAAGAAAATACATACCGAGGATTATATCAATTTCAATCATAAGAATAATGATGAGATCAGAAGATAAATAAAAATTATGTTCTCTAATGGGGACTGAGTCACAAAACGTTGATGCAATGATACTTTCTTTAGGAGTCTTAATTGACAACTCCATTGTTAGATCAAATTGAAAATATCCAATTTTCTTAGAAAACTGGGAGGATATTAAACAATGCGATGATCCAAAATCAAATAAATCAGTTTCTAAACCTAAGGAAACCATTAAATTACCTGAAACGACGTCTTTCAGAGATTCTACCTCAACCGTAGTGATAGCATAATCATGGCCTTGATCCCTTGTCCTTTTCTGAGGAATGTTCCCCTGATGCTTAGGAAATTCATTTTCATAATGTCCCATCTATCTAAAATTGTTGCATTGAACATTAGTAGCTTCCTTCTTTCCCTTTCAATCATGAGCTTGGTGGCCATTTTCACCACACTTGTAACAGACTCGCATTCCCTTCAAGTGAGTCCCGGGGTGTTTCTTTCCACATTTACTACAGGATGGATATTCAACATTTCCCTTATTCCCCTTATTTCCATTTCCAGAGTGATCAGTAGATCTCTTCTTCTCTTGATTTTCTTTAAATTCATAAGACATCGAGAATTTTTTTTTGTCTTGATAACACATGAGACAATATCTTCGTACAACGAGAAGGTTTCTGAGACTAATGCTCGACAGATAAATGGTTTTAACCCATAAAAGAGACAATGAATCTTAATTCGTGGGTTACGTATATAATATGAAGCATACCTTGTTATCCTTGTAATGTTAGCCTCATACATTGCAACATTCACATCCTCCTTTTGTCTCAGACTCAAAAATTGCCTTTCCATATCTGCTCGATGGTCATGAGGAATGTATTTTTTCCATGAAAATACCATTGAACTCCCACCATTGAATATTTCATACTTCATGATCATCCTTTGTGTTTTGAATCAATTACCACCATTGATCAGTATCTCCAGTGAGGCTGTAAACTGTCACGAAAACTTTTTCCCATTCCCTACACCCCAAGGCATTGAAAATTTTCAATAAGGAATTTATCCATTGCTCAGATACTAAGGGATTTGTCCACCCATTTAATTTTGGTGGTTGTTGCCTCATGAAGCAAACTAACATAGATCCTCCATGTTTTGAATCAGGGTACTCCATAAAATTATGGTCAATATTAATAACCTGACTGAGTTTTAATAGTATGGTGATTAGCTAATCAGCACCAGTTGCATCACCAGATCCACTATAATAATCATGAGCCAGAGGGGAATCTTTACATGGAGTGCATGCATTGATATAGTTTCCATTCCTTCCACTAGGTGCCATTTCTGAACAATGGCATAAACTAGATCCGTTTATGAATCAAAATACATACTTCTATACTTTTAAAACACGTAACATAAATTGAAATATTTATGTATATAATCCATTATCAGAAAAAAATTCTTTGAGGAATTATATAATCATAAACCCTTCATAATGGTTTTTAAAGAAAATGATAATTATCCTGAGCATATCCCCCCGGAGTGTCGTATCCAAGAGTGTAGAAAGGCCCATTGTCGTGGAACAGTTCCCATTCGAGTCTTGCTCAAAGTGGTGTTTTAGGGTTTTATCCATAGGTACATCTGTGCTATAGACACATCTACCCGCTCGTATCAAGAAAACAATGTATTTCTCAGAAAACACAGAAACGCTCTACAATACTAAAATTTTAGGAAGTTCTGCTATACCAATCCTCAATGTCTCTTTTATGGCTATGTGTGCTAATCAGGGCTTATATAAATCTAGTTTCCAAAGATTGTACTAAACATCCACTGATACCAACAATAATGCTCCGACCCCAGTTACACTGAGTCGGTGCATTATTACATAACATTGGCATGATCACAATGCACCAAGTCTAGAAAGACCTATTAGTTTAATATCCTTGGAAACACTATATATATTCATAAGTCTTACATTACATCATAAAGTGAAAAAAACAATAACAAAATCTTGTCTTTATATCACCTTATACTATCCCTAAAGGTCATTCATAAAATACTTCTTCACATCCTGTGAAAAATAAAACATTGGAAGTGGTGAACTCAGATGCTCAGTAAGGATAACAAAATAGTAGAAACTTTTATAAATAAACAAAAAAATTTAAGGAAATGTTTACGTAAAACAAAAGCCTTTTAAACATGAACTTCACAATAATATAGAAAATATAAAATGAAATAATTCCATTTACTTATTCATAGGGATATTATACTAGTCTAATAATCACATGCAATATCAATAACCACTTTCATAATGATTGAATGCATAATGCCAGACTATCATAACAACAGAGTCATGGCCTTGTGACAAGACTACAAATAAGATTTTGTCAAGGCATTTTGCCAAGAAAATAGTTTGTCTCATGAGACCTACCGATATAGCTAAGATCTATAGCGGGCTCCACCCGTCACTTATTATGTCCAATGCATTCCTCATATGAATATGTTTAAACATAACAGAAACATTCGTATTAAAACTAGCATATGAAATGTCAATACATTCTCCATAAACAATGAATGGTAGAAAAATAACAAATCCAAAGTCAAACATATCACAAAATCATGAAAACAATATGGATGTTTTGTATCATAATAAATCAACATCAAATAAGCTTAAAATCCATCAATGGATGTTGACATAGATGAAATCAAAACTATTTGAGAGAAATATATCATTTTTTTAAATGATTTAAAGGTCTCATAATTATAAAATAAATCAATTAAATTGAAAATATACTTATAATCTGGTAAGGTAAGCTTTGAAGAGTTTGTAATGGTAGAAAATAGCTACACCCACCGTATAAGTTAAAAAACATCATTACCTTAATTTTGTCGAAAAGGATTAAAAGGAAACTTTTTGGAAAATGAAGGAATGATTCCTTTATAAAAATATTATAAAAAGTCAAAAAGGGTATAAATAAATTTAACCCATAGCCTATAAAATAGTAAGAATTATTTGGAATTTATTTTTATGAAGCATGTATGTGGATGATAAAGAGGTCCCAGTAGATAATTACGTATAAACAACCTCAGATAATGAAGAGATTGTGAAATAAAGACTTACCCTAACTTTTCCTTGGTTGGGGGTTGGATAACCACCTTATAATGGTGATATAATTTTTATTAAAGTATAAAATAATCATATACATTAATATGATATCATATATGATCTTTTAACATTGTTTTGTTAATAATATCCTGGTATTATCG
This sequence comes from Viscum album, assembly GCA_963277665.1. Classification (NCBI taxonomy): domain Eukaryota; kingdom Viridiplantae; phylum Streptophyta; class Magnoliopsida; order Santalales; family Viscaceae; genus Viscum; species Viscum album. The sequence goes on along the minus strand of OY728162.1, from coordinate 1,366,182,673 downwards.
TCGTTTTGGGTGTTAACTTTCTCATTTTCTTTTATATTTTTTGACACATAAGTCGTGTTTTTTATCCATAGTATGTATATTTTTCATATAAATAATTATATCAAGTCCTTTAACATTATTTTTAATCATAAAATTATAATTAGACATGAATGGATACGATTGGGATTGAATCTCATTGTGTTCGTGGAGACGGTAGTCCGTACGTACGCACGAGCGACAATATCATTCTTTTGATATTAAAATAATATATAATTGGATGGTATACCTTATATTCAGAATAATTTTCATGTTATATTTATTATTTAACTAAATTACACATCATTATCATACCCATCCAATTAATAATATTTTAAATAATAGTTACACCACATTGTGGAGACGGTAAGCCTTACGTACACACGTATGGTGACATGTCATTAAACGGATTGATAGAATACTGAATATGTTTTTACCATATTTATAATAACATCAATTATGTTTATAATATAATTTATTTATTATTTTAGAATAGAAATAAAAATGAAAGAAGAAGTTGAAGAATAAAGGAACTTGAAAGAGGGTGCTGAATACATTACCTCTTCTTCGGGATCATCCATTTTATTTGATTAAAACGGCTCATTAGGATGGCTTTATGATCAAAATAAGGCCTCTAGGATGAATTTAGAGAAGTTTAGAGAATAATTGGGTAGTTTTTGTACGAACCAAAAGGCTTTAATTGAATCAATGTTAGAGAAGGCGGAGTTCTCTTTTATAAGAGGGTTGAGGGGCACTTTAAGAAAGCTAGAAATATTATTTTATAATAAATTCAAATTCGGTTTGTAATATCTCAAAAGAATATGATTTAAATTATAATTTGGGTATAGGTCAAAAAAACGCATCCAATAGGGTTTAGACAGGTTTGGGTCACTATATTACCTTTATTATTTTGATTTAACTCTTACGTAGATAGTTTAACATTTATCATTTCTCTTTGTGTTTTTATATTATATTGTTCATAAACATTCTATAAACTTCCAAGAGACCTCCAAGTGGTTCATTAATAATAAAACTATAATTATATAAGTCATTTGGCCACCCCTTAGATTTTTATGAATACAATATCAATTAATAAGATAATATTTGTTTTAAAAACTCATTTATGTCAATTTTGACACCATTAAATAATTTATTTTTGATAAAGACTTATAAATATTATTAATTCGAATAAAATTCATTTAATAAATCCTAACATGTCATACTAACCAATTAAATTCGTGTATGTCATCGAAACGTTAAATTATATTTATTTTAACATTTGAAATAATATTTATTTGATTCTTTCATTAATAAGGAAACCACTACAATAATATTGTGTCATAAATAAATTTAATTGTTCAATGACTAAAAATTATAAATAAAATACCATTATGTATGAAATTTTTTTAGAATTCTAATGAATATTTATTGTCTAAAAGATAAGATATATAACCCTATGTAAAAATTGTTTTGCTAAAAGTTATATGCTTTTGTCATTTTTGTATTTACTTTAACTTAATTAATATAAACTGTCATTATCACTTACAAGTGTATCCATGGGGTCCCAAAATAGACCCAATGATGCCCATGGTCATACATGTATCATCCAATAGGGTTATGACATGGTTTAGGGTAATTTATTATTATAATAATATTTTGTTACCCATATTTACCGGATTTACCCTTTAAACATTGTGAATAAAATATTTACCAATGTAATTATTCAAAATGTATATAAAAAATTGTTACCTATTTACAAAATTTGGACATCCTAATTCCAAAAATGGAATCAATTTTTTCAAATTCTAAACATATAAGTGGAAGAAATTAATTTGATATTAATTACCACTTTCAAAACAAAAAGAGTGTTTTTTAGAAATATTAACTATCAAAAGATTGACACTTGTTTATATCCAGTTTAAATGAGAAATTAAGTACAATGAACAACATTTTATTAAATTGTAAAAATATATTCTAAATATAGGTTAAAACTACTCAAATTCATAATTTATCACAATAAATAATTTCGATTAAAATAGTTGTTTTTAATTAAAATTTAGTAATTTTATCTATTCATCAAAATATAAAAGTTATCCGAAAAGTACAAAAAATTAACCCTAATCTAATTTTGATATTCCAAATCCAAAAATGAAGTCCATTTTTAAACATACAATTTATAAAATTTAAAAATGTGGGTATTATTATTCATAATGGCTAGTTTAATTTGTCACGGTGTGTTAGAATCCCGAAGTTGGGTACAATTCAAGCTATTTCATTATTCAAAGGGAAACGTACCATGGATGCTTGGTGTGTTACATTTCAGTTGTTTCATTTTTATTCCATTTTTTTGATACTATAATATTTATTTATTATTATAGAATTATTCCTTTATTTTGTAACTCGATAACCTGGGGTATAGTCTCCCAATTATACATGTCCCTCCCCCACTGCTAGTTGGTAGCCTCTGTCATACGTGGAGGCATGGGTGAGGTTTCATAACTAAACCTTTCTGACCACGTGATAGATTTCCAGATTGGAGGATGTTATAAAGTGGTAGCGTATGGTATATGTTTCTTTTTAATTTAATTACTGTTTTGGAAATTTAGAATGGATACTCAGATGTGTCGGGACATGGAAATGATCTTGTTCATGGGAGTACTTAACCGATGCATAAGGTAAAATCCAAATGCATATGGGTTGATTGTTTTTTACACCATTTTCATGTTATAATTGATTTTATTTAACCCTGACTGATACAAATGTTATGTTGGATTAATATTTTATGAAATTATTATTCCTTGATTTTATATATGTTGCCTAGTATGGTGCAAAATGAGTTTGAATACATCATATTAGTCACATATAAATAATTATTGCCATGAATTGTTTAGGATAATGACCAAATTATTTTCATATGATATATACTTTCTAGTTGAAATATGTTATGAGATATCTGTTATAACTGGGTAATAACATTTTAAGCTAATGAACATGTTATCCATGTTTAGAGAGATCAGAAGTTAGAGGATCTCTGTTTTTCCATCTTTTGAGTTTGACCTTTTTTTATTGCCTGTGTTCTAGGGATCATGTTTGTCTTGTACACAAAATGAAGCCACATTATCTTAAATTTGAGCATCACGAGAGTGGAAATCAATACTATCCTAATGAATCCGAACCAGTTATTAATATATTTCATCAGTAATATATAGATGTTATGAATCATGATAGGTTTTTCAATGTCATTATATCCTTGTAAAGTGAGATTATTCATACCATGCCTTCGATTTCTAATATGATGAGAGAGTTTTAGCGATAGAATCTACCTATATTTACATAATACAGAGGCCTATTATGGATCATGTTATTCCATGAAATCAGTATGCATCTGAGGCACCCACATATAGGAAGGTAAATATTGTTTTGTTTTTTGATTAATGGACCAAAAAAATATTCATGTGTAATTATGGACTTGGAAGGGAAACATGAGGATTTATCCTAGAAGGTCGTCCTGTAAATTATCCAAATCCATGTCTATCCTAGTACATTGGTGGGTGAGACAGATTGTGAGTTCAGGGAGCTAAAAAAAGAGAGTATGTAAGTTCGGGACTACACTGAACGTTTCACTGACAAGAAGTTCATTGTTCCATTTATAGATGCTAAAATTGTCTTCAGGGGTAGATATTTTTATGATTGTCATCTCTATGAGATGTGGTTATATGAGAACATGTTCCAATATAGCAGTTTTCCGTACATGGTAAATCATGAAATCATCATGGATGAGAATAAATGAGAGGCCTCGATCAATGGCCGAGCAGTTTCAATAAGGATAATTTTGAAACTTTATTCTAGTTGAATGAAGCGTCGATTTGATATTTTTCTATATCCTCATAGTTGTCAAAGAAGCAATGTAATTGGGTATCCATCCCTGTACCATGTTCTAGTAAATTTCTATCTTTGGGGAAATAAGGGACACAAATGTACTCAATAACTATACCACACTTTGTTGAGTCCTGATTGTTGTAGTTTGTGCTAACAAAAGAGGGTTTGTATGGGCACACAACAATAGAGTAGTGGTATGGGAACATGAATGGTACCAGAGTCTATGAAGGACTCTAATACACCTCAGTATATAGGTTACTTGAGTTCCATTGGACATTCCAGTCAAGGAATGGGATGTGGTACCCATATGTAGTAATGTTAGTTCCAAGAACACTGTATACCTAAAAGTAGTTAAGATAGAATCTAGAGTAAAGGGACTAGGAAGATACCCATCATGAAAACTACTATGGCTATTTTGAAAGTAATAACATCTACTATAAGAGGAACAATTATTGTAGCACCTACCTAGATTTTACTTTGTTAGATATCGGAGAATTAAATTAATTTTTATCAGATTTTTTAAATGGTTTGGGAATGAATGTGGAAATAATGAGTGGGTTTTACCATCAACACACTATTGGGATTGCAATTAGAGAATATGAAATGTTGGAAAGTTTGTTCTCTAATGATTGGTATTCACCCATTGATTTGAAAAATGTTCATACTAGAAATGATATGATTCAATTTTATTTTGGATATGTATTTGTAAGTTCTATACTAGGATCATATCAATTGTTACCAGAGGAGAGTTACATTTTAATCTCTAGAAGGATGAATCTATTCTCTATAGGGTTATTAGTATCCTCAAGCTTGTCGTGTAAGACCAATTCAGTGTAGATTAGAATATATCATGGATACAATAAATAGTATGTATCTAGATTATGGTGGGGTGAAATATGATATTATTCCAATAGTGTTTGTGAATTTTCAAGATTTCTTTTTGATGATTTATGTGACTTACCATCAGAGCTAGAGATTTAGTTTTTGATTGAGTTTGTTTCTAGAGAAGATCTAGTTACTATGATTCCTTAAAAAATTACACTAAGACAAATTAGAGATTTGAATTTACAATTGGAGGATCTGGAAAATAGAGGTTTTATATTGCCTCGTACTTATATTTCGGATTTCTCTAGTTCCCTTATCTAAAAAGGATGATGGTAATTTGTGATTATGTGTTGATTATTTGATATTGAACTATATGATGGTCTGGAAACAATATATTATTCCACACGTCGATGATCTCTTAGATCAATTTAGAGGTTATATGATCTCCCCCACGATTTATTTGAGATTAGGATACCATATGTTGAGGGTGATACCATCAGATATACCTAAATATTTTTTAGGAGAGTTTATGGGTTTCTTGAGTTAATTATGTTGTAGCTTGGTTTGACTAATGCACCAGTAGTATTCATGGAGTTGATGAATCAGATCTCTCATCATTTTATGGATCAGTTTGTGGTGGTTTTTTTCAAGGACATTTTAGATTGCTGTTAGTCAGCATATGATCATTCAAAACATCATAATATAACCCTGATTCCATTGAGAGATATTCTTCTTTACATGAATATAACCAAATGAAGTTTCTAGATAGATTAACAGTAGTTCTTGGTCTATGACATCTCAGAGGAAGGAGCGTCAGTGAATCCCAGGAATGTTATAGCCCTGGTATCTTGGTAACATCCCAATAATTACTTCAAGATTTAGAGACTTATAAATTTATCTTATTATTATCAGTGCATAATCTAGGACTTCTCCAGTTTGGAAGCACTAATGTTATGTATGAGAGGGAAAGAGAAAAACATTGATTGGATGAAACCCAACAATAATACCTAGAGTAACAAGGGGGTGAGAAGATATATTCTGGGGGATGTAACAACTCATATATTTTCAGGCATGTCCCTCATTAAGTTGGTACATTAAGCCTTCATGGTCATGTCCCTTTCAGATATGTAGATACCTTGTTATGTAAAATGTCATAATTGACACGATTTTATTCTGTTTTAATGAACACAGTATTGCATTGTGAAGAAGATTGATAAAAAATGGAGAGGATCCACATCATTATTTGATCAGTCTTTCTCATTCAAATAGTGAAATTTGTATAAATTGTTCAACTGTTTACATGGGTACATGGTCTGTTGAGAAGCCATAAGGGCGGTTCAAGGATTTATAATGAATCAAGACTTAAATACAACATATAGATTAGTAACATGTTGTTACAATGTAATACATGTTGTGTAATTTTTTCAAAGAACTTTTCATGAATGGTTACATGTCATGAATTGATCCATGAAATGAAAAAAATTCATCTCATGTAATTATGTCACACATTTTTTATATTCAATAAAAATAAATAATAAAATGAGGCTATGGGGTTTTCATCATATCCCTCTAAAAATAATTACATGTCCTTTATCTATATTACATGTTCTGTAATTCTGCACCCTATTGTTATAATTTATGTCATGCATTTTATTTTTATTCTGTCTCACATGCATCTTCCTCCACTCGACCCTAGGGATCCTTCTAAGAAATTTTAGAGTTCTAACGTCCCCAATGAATTCTCTGCTTGTGTGATCAATCCAATGTACGTGGTTTTGGTCCTATTTTTTCCTTCCCTCTTTTATTTATATAGACATTGTTGTGAAATTTCATGACAGTGTGCATTGTTGGTTTTGATCATGATTAGTTTTGTTCTAGGATCCTTCTTGAATTCATCATAATCATCTTTCCGATGGGAATTTTTCATTAAAAGCATTGTCTAGTCTATAGTTAATGGTATGGGGTATAAAAATCAACCCTATGGATTGATAATTGTCATGTATGTGAAAAATTTCAATTACTCCAACCTATAATGAACTAAATAGATTAAAATAATCAATTGAATTCCTCAATGGAGTCCCTTTTTATCCAATTGGTTATTGACTTGGTTTTTGACTACCATTCTGGTGAACGAACCCTAGAATACACATGAATTGATAATGGATTATATTGTGTTTAGAATGACATGAATAGTGGGTGTTTTATTGATAATTATTCACCTTATCTTGGATTTTTTATTTATAAAATTGACATGTTATTAGACATTAAAAATTGATATAAGAAATGTTTAATTGAAAGATGAATTTACATTTTCATAATTATCCATTGGTCCATATAATGTGATATTCTGATATAATTATTACCTTTAATTGTGTTGTGATTAAATGGTAAAATTATTATATAGTGGGATAGGCCTTCTGACTCATGCTAAAATGCTTATATATCGTTCTTGGCCTAATTAAATATGATGAAATGATTATATAGAGGGATACTCCTGGTGATATATACTAAAACACTTATATAGATGCCTATTCCTACTGATTCATACTAAAATGCTTATATAGTGGGATTGGACTAATACATCATGATGAAATGATTATATAGTGTTCTCATTCCTGATTAAATTATATAATTCTTATATTGTAGGTTTTTTCAATGAATTGGGTGATTTTTACCTTGGTTATAAGGTTATGTTTGGAATGGTTGTAAGAAATGATCAATGTAATTATGGAATGTCCCCAAGGTAGGTTATATTATACAACAATTACTTAGTAATGGTTGGCATGGTCATGAGGTGCTTAGATACATTTCGGACTGGTGTCAATGTATGTTAATATTTTATTTATTTAGTTTATAATTTATTTAATTGAGTTTATATTGTATAATTATATTCAATTATTATCATGTTGGTTATTCTTTGACCTGTTGGTGTCGACCTACTGATTTATGTGTACACCAGATTCCTCATACCATTTGGTACTTGATTATATTATATGGATAAGGGTTTGGAAAAGGGAAAAATACCTCTTTGATTATTGTTTTCTTTCTAGAAGGGATACAGTTTGGAGGTGGGATATACACGATGATTGGGTTCAGTGACGTTTGAGTCTTCTAGTATTTTATTTTTTATTTCTCCATGCATAAAATTTAGTTTCATTCGAGCAGATAATTACATTATTCCCTTATTATTTATTGGATTGTTAGTTGGTTTCTTTTGTATCATTTTTTTTCCATTTTTCTACCCACTTATATTTAATTTTGTATGGGATTATTCTTTTGTGTTGTGACTCTTTAACTTGGGGGGAAGTCCTTTAACTATATATAACCCACCAAAGTTACTATTTGGAACCCTCTAGCATGGGGGTGGGATTGAGGTCTCATAATCAACCCCCCTGACCACATTAGAGAGTTACATATTGGGGGACATCACACTTTGTTTTTCTTTTAATCACATGATACAATATCAACATATGATGAAAATGGTTGGGAAACCAGTTTCTCTCAAAATTTTGTCTTAATACTATAAAATACATGATCAATAATACTATATAGATCATTATCATTAGTGAGATACACATTATATATGCTAAGAGCTTCTTCTAAATGTCCACATAAACACGATTACATCCTATCATTATTAAACATAATCCATCTTCACAAAACTAGTGAAAGCAGAGATCATGAATTGACAAAAATTATGCATAGTTGATCTGATAATCATAAAAAAAGGTTTTTTGGGGTTTTCTTCCATTTGTATCCTCAATGTATATCATACAGTTCTGTTCTCTAATATTTGTTTTTCCTGAATCCAATTTTGAAGGTTTCTACTACACATTTTTTGATACCAATTATAGGGACATGACCCCAAAATCCTAGATCATGTGTTTGATAACATTATATTGGAATTATTATATGTAATTAAATATCAAAGGACTGAATACATCAGTAGTCTTGGAAAACTGGATATATACATGAAACATGAATTAAAATTGATTAAAAATATTACAACATAACGTTTTTTGGGAATAAATTTATTGAATATATAATATCCTTGCTTATCAGTCAAAGAAAAGTTAATTAAATGTTGGGGAAAGGAAAAAAGTAATTGTGAGCTCAAATTCTCCAAAAGGGTTAAGTACAATAGAATTAATAATGAATCAATGAAACTAATAAATATAGAAAGGTGAATAAATGAAAAAAAATACATTTAAATTACATGAATATCATGATAAGATATGGAATAATAAATATTGAAAGTTAAATAACTAAAAAAACTAGTCATATAACAAATACAATTATAATTAAATGCATTAATAGATTTTGACATATTAAAAATAACATGGATAATAACAATTGAAATTAAATAAAGGAAATGTGTTTATATGAAAAGTTATTTTTATCCTGAAAATGATTTCGTTACCATAAGGATCATTAAACACAATATTTACAACATACTATTATCAACATATGATAGTTTAAAAAATACAGGTTATAAACATGTAGGGTTTGCCCAACTGATTTCTTCTCATGACACCGCTGGTGTATTGAAGGGCATACATTAAATTGTCCCCAACCCATGTCATACTAGTCCAAATAATTCCATATATATCAAATAATAAATTTAATTCATAAAAAATGTTCCTTATCAAATATCCATGTTGCGTATGATATACAAATTTATCAATATTTCCCTATTTAACCATATAGATTTCAAACTAAACATTGTATATACATATTAGAAATGGTTTTGGAAAATAATCAAATCCATCACAAAAGAATATTGTTATTTTAGGTAAATGATATTTCCATGAAAAAATAATTACCAAAAAGTGATTTTTTCAAGAGAATGTTAACAACCAAAAAAGAAAGTGGGATTTCACAATAGAATTTATCACTTTGTAATTTAAAAATTAGGTACACTTGGGATAAATAATTAAAATTGAATCATAAAAAAATTTGAGGAATTTGATATTGATCATATAAAAAATTTAATGGCGGTATATACACCACAGAAAAGTGTATTTGTTTATAACAATATATATGTCTCAATGGAATGTAAATCATTACGAAATACCTTTCATTTAGCCTTTTTTCATAGAACATTCCTTAAACTCCGGTATAATTATTTTGTTCATATGTTAAAGTTATAAAAGTACTATATTAATAATAATATCATCATGTATGTTCCTTTTATAACATATTATCTCTTGATTATTATTAATTCTTAATTATTGTAACGCTTTCTGGAGCTAATTGCATTATTTTACGAGAATGTTTTGACTTTTTATTTGTTTTTCTTCTTAATTTATTTATTATTTCATTATCTCCATAATTTAAGCAGTGATTTAAATATCATATATATTCATTACACATTTATTTATAGTAATCTATATGATTTTTTGAGAGGAAATGTAGTACACCATTCATGAAAACAATATCTCATACATACACATGAACGTTGTTTCCATATTACAGTTGTTTTGAAAGAATGAAAAGAAAAATATATCTATATATATAATAATTCAAATATAATTTATATTTATTATATATAAAATATTTTTATTAAACCCAAACATAATAAATTCCATGTAAACTGTGAATGAATCAAATCGCTTTGAGAGGCGGTATTCCACCATACACACGAGTGACATTATCTGAATCCCAAAAACAGAAAGCATAAAGGCATGTGTGATATAATAAATCAAAAGGAATAATAACATAAGAAATATAATATATATAATATTTAAACTATAGATCCTTTAATATTATCATCCATGAACGGTGATAAAGGAAGAAGGAATGATGAAATTTCACGAGGTGATAGTCTACCGTACACACAAATCATGATTTCTTAACCCATAAGATAAATAAGTGTGATGTTTTATGTTTTACCCATAATATAGAAAAATCACTGAATATTGAATATCTGGTAATATTATTTTATCATGGAGTAGTATGATCTTTAGGTGGTAGAGAGGAAAATAAAATATAAGCACCTTTTTAGGAGGAATTACTGTTCTTTGGGGTTTCACCTTAGCATTTCACTAAAACCATGAAGGGTTTGATTTATACCCAAACTAAGGATAATAAGATTAGGGGAGGAAATATGTGGGGGGACTTTGTTCTATCATGTTTGATCCAAATGGATTTATAGGTGTGAAGAGGTGCAAGGAGTTAGTTCATTTTAATAGTTTAGGAGGAGTGAAATTCATATAAATACTAAAAAGTATTAAATATTGGAAGGTATCCCTTTTCACATGTCCCTAAAAAATTCAGATCTAATGTTTGGTAGAGAAATTATTATGGAGAAAAACCTCCACCACATATAAATAAATGTATTTTTTTCTTTTTTGTCCGTAAATTCTATGTTTCATGAATTTTACCATTTTACTTTTTATTATGTTAATAATTTTATAACCTAGGTAATTCATCCTTTAAGGAAATATTAATGTTATTATTATTAGATATTTTAAACCCCCTTATTCTATATATGATATGTAATTATAAAATTAAAAACCCATGTGTGTTAGAAGTAAATCTTAATAGAAGTGCAACACACAAAAATACTACATTAACCCAAACCGTGCCAAAAATGGTTATACTGTTTCATGGTCAACATGTTCATTATTAAAGATGAATTGTTCCATGAATGAAAAACAATTGATAATTATTAAAACCGAAAATATATCTTGGTAGAGTACATGATTTCTATTTACTGTAAATCTAGTAATAAAATATTATTTATTATAAAACATCTTTAATGTCAAATTTGACATTATTTATTTAATTTAGATTTTAAAGAAAAAAAATAATATTATTTTAATCTATTAATTTTTACCTTTGTAAATTGATATATCAATCTTAAAAATTAATTAAATTTAATAAATAATTCAATTTACATCCCTTTAAATGTTTCTAGTATCATTTATTTTAGTTAATTCTTAACTAAATAATTACTATATTGACGTTTGTTATGATTTTTTCATAACTAATTTGTCTATAAAAATTAACAAAAAAATTTCATGATAGAAAAAAAATATATTTTAAAATCATATATATAACAAAACATATGTATTTTTTCACAATACAAAATCATTATAGAAATTAAATGTAAGTAAATATTGTTTTGTCTTTTTCTTTACATAACATGTTATATGAGTCACATTCATGGAAATGTGTCCCAAATATTTTTCAATTTTACCCTATATTCATAAGAATATATCATGATTGTGGGTGTTCAATAAGTATTCGGTAAATTTATTCGTAATATTCTACATCTAACCACTATAGAAACTAATTTTCTCATTAATAGCTCTTATTAATTATATTTATTTTCACAAATAATTTTGGTCAAAAATAAAGTTTAACTCATTAGATTATATATAATTGTGAATATAAAAACTGAACCCATTTTTTAATTTCAAGACACATAAATTGTAGAATTTAATTTAAAACTAATATGTATACATAATGAAAATATGGTTTTTAGAGTGAATAAATTCTAGAGTTTACTAACTATTAATATCAAACATTAATATAAAAAATATTGAAATGACCCGAATTGGATTAATATATGTATTATATATTTTATTTTACTTTAAAACCATTTTAAATTGTAATTTAAAATAATAAATTATTTATATGAATTGTCTATTTTCAATTAAAATTTTGTATATACAGTATTCATAAAAAATGTACCAGGAATTATGTGAGCAATGGATTAGAACCAAGACCCTAGAAAATTTGTTAAAAATATATTTAACATAAAAAGAGAAAAATTAAATGAAAAATTAATAATTGGAACTAATGGGAAAATCACAAAATCATAAGAAAACCTGCACAATCATCTCTTTTGTGTCCACCACCCTTTCCATAGGAGTTGTCCCAACCTTCTGGGTGTCTACCTCTCCTACAATGTTTTAGGGCTTCCCAATTATCTCATTGTTCATCTGTATCAACTAGAAAATATTACTAAATTTGAGAGTCAAAATGTTGACTTCCATCCACGTCAGTCCCTGTCACCAATGCATGATAATCTTTATTAACATCAATAGTAATTAATTTAATTTATTAACAAAAAATTTTTCTATGTAGAAGTCCCTTTTTATAAAAACATTTACATTATCATCCATTCTAATTAATTATTATCCAATTAATTAAAAAATACATTTTTATAATTTATTTGATCCTATTTATAAATTCTAATATAATGGATAATATATAATTTTCATTTTAAATAATAAATTATAAGTATTTTAAAAAAATTGGTCCTTTGTCTACCTCAAGATGTTGAAAAAACGTATTGTTGTATGGAATCCATGATAACATAGTATTTAATGTATTTCATGATATATGAAAGATTAAATTTATTTGAAATATTATATATATCATAATGTATCGAAATGTTATATTCCTTTCTATGATTGGTGTTGAATGTCGTACAATTAATCAAATAAAATATTATACTTATAGAATTTTTGGGCTGTTAAAAATATATCTCCCAAAAATCATTATCCATGTTGTTGAGTTGTTGGTCATCCCAAAATACGTACCCTAGTTTCTATGGGAATCATCAATATATATATTGTAAAAAACATTCACACACCTCAATAGACATCATCCAATTCTCAATTTAGTAGTATTTATTAGTTTATATCATGTTTACATAATTATTTCAATATTAATGCTCAATGAGTGATATAGTTTTTATATAAATTTTATAAAAACTATATAATATAACAACATAGATAACCCTCATTGTAACTATGTTATAGAAAAGCTTCCCAGAAATAAAGTCCCTTAGTTATTTCCACAACACATACCTTAGTTACAATGAATCACACCTTTGAACTGGTATATATTTTACAAAAATTATTAAATTTGAATGTTCATCTTTTTTTGAAGAGAATCAGTTTAAGAGGCATTCAGTTGGTTTTATATGTCTTTCACATTGGATTGAAGGAATGTCATGTAATTAATATGGGTATTCAGGATATTACCATGAAAACCCATGTTTTTTTACTTATAGATTGATGACCCATCATTACATTAATAATAATGGTCAACTTGATACTGAGATATCCTATGGTCTGTCATTTATGATTATAGTCTTGTTGCATTGTTACATCTTGATATCATCATATGCGATTACCATTGTATAAGTAAATGTGTTATATAACTGTTGTCACACGCATCACCTGCCATAATAAATAATCAAGAAATTAACAATAAATTATTTATAAATATATAATAAACACTATGTTGTTAATGAATTATTAGTTCTTACTATTATAATAGAAATAATTTAAATGAGTTGATATCAAATATGTTTATTTTCAACAACAAAAAATTGTTAAAATATAGATTTTTTTTTAAAATACAGATTTAAATATTATATAATTTATATTTGATAATGTGAAATTTATTATTAATTTCCTTAAAATAAAAATTTCATAGGTATTATTTTTTAGTTTTTTTCTAAATTATTTTGTTTTTATATGAATAGTAAAAAAATACATATTTTTTTAATATCGTCACATTTAGCTGACATTGATGTTATTGAAACATTTATTAAATAAAATATATATATATTTAATGTAATTAAATCATTTAAATTTACTGTGTAATTTTTTAAAACCCATGAATATAATTTTAGAGAATCAATTAATATTTATATAAAAACATTGTCACCTGTTTCATTAATTAATTTTGAATATGAAGAAAATTAGCTTATAAATTTATTTAGTATTAAATTATATAATTTTAAAAAAATAATAATATTTTTAATATCATTAAAATTAATAAATTTAATAATTTGATTCTATTAATAAAATTTTTCTCTAATTTTTCACTTTTTTGAAGAAATTTTTTTGCATTACACGCAGTAACATTAAGATCAATTTTCCTACACATAAAATAATAATTATATAAAATTATTCTTATATTTTAATTAATAATTATCATAATATATAATATTTCCAATTTCATTTTTTGGTATAAAAATTTTATTTTTAGGATTAATGCCCTTTACCATGATAATAATAAAACGATTTCTTAAAATTATACATTTATTAAAATTTAGGAATGTATATCAGATAAAGTAAATTATAATACATTAATTATTTAATTTAATTTGTTGTATAAAAAAATAAATAAATATTATAACTGTAATTTATTTTTTTTAACACTAAATAATATTATGAAACCATAATGTTCAAAAAGTCATTTTATACTAAAACAAATTTTATACTCATTATCTCTTTTAATAAACCAGTTAAATTTAGAATATTTTTATTTTAATTATATTAAATAGACGTAAATATTTTCTCTACATTACCCATATTTTGTTATATGGGTTTTCTGATATTTTAAATAAAACATAAAATCACTTATTTAAATACCATTTTCCATGTTTAAAAAACTAAGAGTAAAATGTAACAAAAATAATGGAAAACCCCTATAAAATATTTAAAACATTTATAGAAATAATTTTTATGTATTTAAATATAGACAAAACAACATACACAATTAATTAAAATCATTTTATCCATTGATCTTGGAATGATTTTTTGGAATTATTAAAATATAAAGAGTGTTTCCAAAATTCAATTTCCCTCTCTTATAATAGGGGACCTCTTACACCCTTTCAATCATGGAAATACCACTATAAAATTAATTTAATATCATAAACATTATACTATATTAGTTTTTCATACACTCAAATAATCCAATATTCAAAAAATATCATCTGAATCCCTTCAATTCCAAGGAGTTTTCCCAAGAAATATCATGTCCCTATCGTAAGCATTGTATCCTTTTAAGCATTTCTCTTTAATCCTCCTCTTAAAATATCATATATCCATAAAAAATTAATTACTTCATAAACATCATTATAATGATTTGTTATTATATTAATGTATTAACGATTATATATACCTCTCCACCCGCTATGGAAAAAAGCATCATTAGGGAATTGCATAAACTACTGCCTCCACAAAGCGATGTATATTGTTTTTTTTAAAATATCCATTAATTGACTGATAAAAGATATAAAGTATGAATTAATATTATTTATATAATATAAATATTTTCCATAAATTATATAATATCATTTAACTTCTTTCTCTTTTAATTTTTTTTAGTGAAATAGGAACATTATTATTCATATGTGCGGACTACCAACTCATTAAGATATGAGTCTCATTTTTCATAACCACGCATCACGGATTGGTTTAAAAATATGTTTAATATATAGATACTGAAAACATAAAACTATTCATATTATCAGTTTTAGGAAACTATTTAATGAAACTTTTTACAAAATCCAATATAGATAAAAATTTACAAATAACTTTACAAAATAGCCCAAGTCACTAATATATAGATGAAAATTATATAGTAAACAATTTTATTCTATGGTCTGTATTAAAATAAATAAATAATAAATCTATTACTAATATAGGATATAATTAATATGAAATTACTATTTAGGCTGTTAAAAGTGTTCATTTAATTAATCTAGAACTAGGTAAGGATTTTCGTCTCAAATTCTTCTATTTGAGAAAATTTTGATATATTGGACCAAATTTAATTTATGTAGTCTACATATATATACTATGTGAGATATATTATCAGAGTTTTTTTATGATTTTTATTTTATGATTTTTTTATTTTTTAAAATTATAATATAATTTTTATGGGGGTATTTTTTATATGTAGCTAGAGTATAATTATTTTTCATGGTCACAATTCTTATTCGTTTAGATTTGTTATATGTTAAGCACCATTCTACAATTTAATAGTGTAATAAATGTATGTGGATATTTTTTAGAATCCTTTTATTTCATGATATTTACTACCCAAATCATGTTCCTTTATTCATGTTTCTATTGATCGAATAGTTACCCATAAAGTAAATTATTTTTGGTTTATCCAATACCCATATTTGAGTTGTAATGTTTTATCTTGAAAACATTTCATCCATAATTTATGTCCTCTTACGTTAATATTTTAAAATATTACAATTGATGATAAGCATTGGAAAAATTATTTTTTAATACAAATAATGTTTTATCATTCTTATTGTAATGTGGGTTAACAAAAAAATAATTTCACGTATTAGAAATTTCTCTCCCATAATCGATTATTTTGTAAACACATTTTATAGAGAAAAAATTAATTAATTTTTAATGCACCATGTTTTGATATTATTTAAAATTTAATGTTATTAAATTATTTTTTCTTCAGATTTTTAAAAATAATTCTGGAAGTTACCCATAACTTCTTCATTTACAGTAATCATAAAAATGATTTCTAAAAGATATCTTATGATTTCACATTCATTTCACTATGTGATTTTAAAAGTATATATCATAATAGGGATTATGCTTCACTATTTATAGTCCAATGATTACGTTTTCAATTGGGGTAAATGTAATCATGATACCAAACAATCCTATTTGTGATCCCTTCTTGTGTGGTATAATTAAAGTATTATTTTTCAATTTTTTTACCATCTATGCCCACATGTTTATAAGAATAAATTGATAAAATTGTGATATTTTCTATTTAAACCACACAGATTATTCATTTAGATGGATTATGATCAGTTTTATCAAGTATTTACAAATTCATAAACTCATTTCTCTATACGTTTTGAAAATAAAATTACATAATTTTTATGGGATGATGTTGACTAAGAAATAATGTACTTCTATTGACATAAGAAAACATTTTGTCATTCAATAACTAATTATTTCAATGTGGATGATCATTACAATGTTTAATATGTAATTTTTGGCCATGAAATTCTTACTCCTGGTTTTTTATGATCGTGTTCTACATTTTTTTAATTCAGAATATTATAGGAATTCTTGATCATTATTGACTACTAAAACATGTTGATTGCGTATTTGATTTCAATATTTATCATTATATATAATTTGATGATTTATTAAGTAATATTTTCCTTCTATAGTGGAATAAAGAGTATTAATAATTTTTAAGGTGAATGTATTAAAAATAACCAGGTGAGAGTTCGGGCCCAATATTTTATAGTCCTTCGATACATGGATATGTCTCATGATAAAAAATGATTTTGGAATTTTTTGTATGCCTATCCAATTAAAAAAATGTCATGACTGAAATATTGACGATATGTAATGAATCCTGTCATAAGTCCTTGTAAGTAAATTTTGATGTATGTTATTATTCATTCTATCAATATAAGAAAAATAGAGTTGATATTTATTTTAAATTTATTGTAATAGATATAGAGGTATTTCAGTTTTAGGTATATTATGGATTCATGTTATCTAAAAATTCATTCCACAATTGTTATGTGTTTCTTTTTCCATGTTTTCTTAATTTATATATTTCATAACATTGAATATTATATCACCATTTACTATATTTTTATTTACATGGGATATGGAGAATCATTGTTCTCATGAACTCTTCAGAAGGGTAATATGTCTCAAATAATTTTTGGGACATGTTGAAGAATGATCGTGAATTAATTAGTTTAGTATATAATAGAAAATCTATCAATTGATAAATTTTTTTTTTCATTTTATATTGCTTCATATTTCACTAAATATATAAATGTGAATATAACTTTCAAATAAGGTACATTCAGTCATATTTAATGATTTTATAATTATGAATGATTATATACAAGAGTTTATAAGCTGTATTAATTATGAACTTTATGTGTTTATGAGGATGAGATATCAGAGTAAGGGTCTGGAGAGTCATAGTGGGTATCCAATGGTGGTTTTAATAACTTCAAATATTATGTTGTTTTTATTATAATTTAATAACTAATTAGTTAATGTTGATCAAAATTTCAATTGTATAGGTAACACTGTGGAATTGTTTATGATTAGATTTTAAGGAAAAAATAATATTTTATTTTGTGATTATAATAAAAAAATAACTAAAAAAAGATTCTGTATAAATAATTAATAAAATCATGATGTTCTGGTGTTGTATGGATTATTTTATGTTCCTTGTAATAGATCCCTATTAGGATAATGGAATGTTGATGTGGTTTTAGAATAGATTCTCTTAAGTGTATCGACCCTAAAAATGGTTGGTTGATCAGTGAAAAAATACTCACACTAATTCATGATGAGTGGGCTTATGGACTACACACCAAGTGAGAAACTCATGGGGGTTATTATTAGATTCATCAAATTATCCTTATGAGCTATTGTGAGGGATTAAATAATGATTTCAACCAATTAAAATAGATTTACTTCTTGAAAAAATATTAAAATGGATAACCAATAATTTAAAAATGATTATTAATTGGTTGATCATAAAGTATATTATTTTAAATCAAAAAGTGACATGGGGGTTGGAATATTCATATTGATGTTTCATTTTTTATTAATGATTATAAAAAATATATTGGTTTTACTATATGGTTGAAACATGATCAAGAATTTGATGCTGGTATAGTTATATATCTAGAATACATTATCTATTATAAATGAATATCGTAGAACACTAAAATTAATTGTAATAAATTTATATGCCTACTACAATTGAAAATGAGTGGTTTTTGTCTATCCTATGGTACTGAGGATGATATCTTGTGATAAATTAATTCCTGATACATTTAGCTATCCTCAATACTATGTGACATTTATATATGATATTTTATTATATTATATGTGTTATTAATGATTATGTGAATCATCTATGGATTGTTTTTCAATAGATTTGAATCTAGGGTTTGAAATATTTTTTTCAATGTTATCTGTAACTAATAAAATTAGTATTTTGGAAAATTAATATTTTCTAAAATAACTATGGAAGAACATATTTTGTAGTGATGGAAATGTTTTAGGATTAATATATGTCTGATTTTTATAAAAAATTGGTTGTTTTATTTTGAAAATGTATATTATATAGTATCAATATCTATGTGATTGATGATTTTTTGGGAAATTTTCATCTTATTTTTGAGACACAAAGATATAGTTACTAGTGTGTGTCCTTCTGAACTACTAGTTAATAACATTATATGATTAAATATAAATCTATTTTATACGTGAATATATAATATTTTTGTCCTTTAATGTCTTGGAATTACCAATAGGTGATGTTAATGTTATATTATTAAGAGTATATAAAATACTATCAATATGATTATAGAAATGATTAATGATTTTTTAGGAACGTTTTGTAGGATTTTCATAGCATACAATTCAATAATTATATAGTTTAGAAGAATTTATGAATGGTCATGGAATTTTTGGATCAATATAATAATTATTATGTTAGTAAGTGTGAGAGAACGTGACTCAATGTCTACTACGATGAAATAAAAATCATATATGGTAATTGTATAATTATATAGGTTGAACCAAGTATTATTCGGGATGAATAGAAATAATATCATATAATTGGATAGTGTTACGAGGTGATGTATTTGGAGGATAAAATATCTTTTTTTACTTGATGATACTCATCTTATAATGATCACCACTAATGATAACTATATTTTCATTAGTAATGGATGATCCATGAAAGAAAAATGTGGATAATATATATCTTTGAAGATGTGGGAAAAGTCCGAATAATCATCATAATCTGATAAGTGATAGATAGATAAATATTATAATCATTAAACACTAACTTTATGATTCACAACCTATACATAGTTGAAACCCCAATAAAAATAAGTGGAGAAGGATGGAATATAAAAAAATTAGGTTGATGAAGATGATGAAGGAATGATTATTCAATCACCATCATGTAAATTTTTTTAGAAGAACCAACTAGGAAAATGTCTTCAATGAACAAGAATTTGACTTATGTGTGGTAAAAGAGGAAATATAGAAACTAATATTTTTGTTAAAATAATTGGAAAATAAAATTATACACTAATTACTAACAAGATATTATGGTATAATCCTTGTTAAAAAATATGACTTTTTTGTCACAACCCGTCCCCCAGGGCCTGTGCCATGACTACACCAAGCCTGCCTTCCATAGGCCAGAGGATGGTGACTAGCACTGAAAAGGAATATCCCTAAAATTAGGAAGGCATTGCCCTTATAACCTGTAAACTCAGACAACCAAGCACACAACAAGATACGAGAACAAAGTAAACTGTATAGTAAAAAGATTTTGTACAGTATGTAAAGGGGGACAGAATAAAAGCCCAATTGGAAAGTACAAGTTAAACTGAAAATATCTCTTATGAACACCCGTCAAGGATCCTACCTGAAGGGATGGTTTAGTTCTCTAATGGTTGCCTATGTGGATCATCTTGTCTAATGTCCACCTCCAAGCAGCCTCCAGTCATAGTACCATTGCCCTCAGTCAGCATTATCTGTTGTCTGCCCTAGACACAACAAGGTGCAGGCATAGCCCTTGTAGAGGTGAGTATAACGATACTCAATAGAGACCCCGAGACACCCCCAATGATCTCTCAGAATCCAAAAAGGACAAACCACAAGGTAAGATCACAATTACAAAACACAAATCAATAGTCAACCCTAGTTATGTATATGCCCATTTATATAGCTAATTTGTCAAGTAAACCCATCCTATCCAGGAGGAAAATCAAGGCCCGTCTCTTTTTCCAAAAGCTCAATTGTTCCACGAAGGAACTAATACCATGAAGGAAAAACCACAATGTCCAGTACCACAAAGGTAACACCACACAGAAGAATACCACAAAGGTTTCACCACATATGAGTATACAACAAAAGTAACAGCACATAGTAGATTGCGACGAATGTATCACCACGAAGGCGTGTACCATAAATGTATGCCACACAGAAGAATACCATAACAGTAAAGACTCAACTCACACCAGGTATAACTTAATTATTTATGTATATCTGATTAGTTGTCTTGCTATATCATCTCACTTCATCGAGAAGCTCGGCTGTTGACCCACATAGGATTGAAGATGACCCACACAAGATCTGACGATGACCCACACAGGATAAAGATATGACCCACACAGGATCGGTATGTGCTGACCCACATAGGATCACTAAGAGCTGACCACACAGGATCTAAAGATGACCCACATAAGATCTGAAGACTACTCAAGTACATCCAGCCACTAGTTTCTTGCACGAAGCATGCTTGATTCTTCGAGGTTCTTCTACTCAAGACCTCATTCGATACTTACACTGTCATGAAGTCCCATTAAGTAGTATTCCAATGGACTTACAAGTCATAAGGGACCCAACACAACTAATAGCACATCCATCGGACGTCCGGATTGTAAGTTATTAGCATTTCAATACCAAGGACCCTGTTGGATTTAGGTTTGATCTAACCCTACTGTACTCCAACTTTTCCAAACCTCAAGTGGAGTACATCAAAAGGACAGTCTCAATCCAAGTTTTCTTGTGCTGTAGAGGGTTTTACAAGCGGATGCCTAGTTTTCATGAAATTACCACAAAAGCATATCTGGGTCCAGATGGGCCAAGGTCCGGTCAAAGCATGGAAATTGGGTTCGAGAATCTCCTTACCTTAGGTATGAATGCTTTATTCTCATTATTTTCCTAGATAATCATACGGAATTCATTAATTAAATATATAAAACCTTTTATACATTAATTTTATTAATTATTGTATTATTAAGATTATTTTTTGGATTTTTTATGAGTTTGTGGTTTGATTTCATCATTCGAAAGTGTTCGCTTTCCTGTTTTTCATGATCATTTCAGGTTTACATGATTATGTAAAAACCTATAAAATTTGAATAAATATAAAGAATTGAAATTACATGTCATTAATGATATTTTCAAACATTAAACAATCTTATATATATATTTTTATATTCTATATAGATTAATCATTAGATAAATAGTTAATGAAAATGATTAATATTTTTGATGGACTTTACTACCGTCGTAAATTCATTTCATTTGATTTTATATCAATTTTTATATAATTATTATGGAACATTTTATGAAATATAATATGTATAACAAAATATTATTTAACCATAAGTTTTTTTATCAACATCCTTGAAGGTGGTAGTGAAAAATGAAAACACATAGTCCACGGTGGTGGTAAATCAGCACACCACATATGATATTTCAATTTTTAAAATAAAAATAGAAGGGAAGATATTAGAATATAAATTATTTCAGTAACAGAATATTATTCCAATATATAAAATATATTGGAGTTATAATTCATTTAGGATAGGTGTAGTTGAGCATAGAAAATTAATTGTAATGAAAATGAAAAGAAAATAAATCGAAAAGAAAGTGTATTTTACTTATTGAATTTCTCTTATTTGAGAACCTCTTTATGCCAAATGGTTTGGACAGTTAATGAGACCAGTGGCTCTTGGACGTCTAAAAGGGTCCTAGGAAGGGTATTTGGTAGAACCTTTACTATCTTCATGGCCTAGAATGTGAGAAGAGAATAGGTGGTGAGTGGTGGTATTTACAGTGTGGGAGAGGGGTGTTTTCCCATTATTGCATTCATTAGTTAATTATTTTCGATCATGAATATAAATATTTTGTTCATTATAAGAAAATAAATTAAAATAGTGAAGTAATATTTTATATTTTTTTCTAAGATCAGCCTTACATTAATAATTACTAAAAAGTTCTTGAATATAGTTTTCATCATATATTTTCATATTTTACTATTCATTAAAATCCATGTATTTTAGTATAATACGGAAAATTCATCCAAACCATTTTTATGTATACAATTTAAAAAATAACTATATCAAATTTAATTAATTTTCTAAATATGATTAATTTAATTTTTAATTAAAATCATCATTTACAGGGAAAATATAGAATATACAATTATAACCTATTTTATAAAACATTAAAAAAATTATTTAAAGGCGAATATAATTATCTTATAATAATAATAATGAAATGTTACTTTTTAAATGAATTTTATGAAAATATATTTTCTTTTAAATATTTTTATTAATTATGAAATTATAAAAAGAACATTTATGATTCATAATTAATGAAAAAAAAATTATTAATAATTTTTAAAATTCTAATGTTGTTATACTATGATAAAATTATATGATATTTTCACTTATAAGAGTCCGAAATTTAATTTATAATTTCATATATGATGCTATAATTATTTTGGCTTAATTATTATTCCTCATTGTCATGTTACTATTCCAAGCGCTACATTACTATTTCTTCAGTATTGGTTCCTTAATTACTAGAAATACATCTTATTTTATTCATTCTTCATTTATAGAGTTCATATTGTGTTCTCTATGTGATCTTATTTTATTTATACTATATGAAATAATTATAAGAAGGGAGTTTCCAATGATAAAATTTTGGTTCATTATAATTACCCCATTAGAATGTGTATCATTCTCAAATGATTGAGACTAAAGAAAATAACATCACATTGTGAGGGAATACATTGAAGTCCTAACTAAAGAATTTTCTCCCCTTCCCCATTGTTCATAGGTTTAGTTATCAATAGATCTTACACCTTGTTATTTTCCAATATCCATGACTCAATATAAAATTTATATAGTTGAACATGATTGGATGAAGAAGAAAAAAGATGTGATTCTTAATAAAGGGTTCATATTCCCTTGTGCTTCAATGTGAGGTGCACTAGTTCTATTTATCAAGAACGATGGGTAGATATTTATATGAATTTATTTTCATGGCTTTAACAAATAAAGCTCCCTATTGCATAAACTGATAACATTTTCGATCAGTTATGTAGATCCCAATAAAAATATAAGGAAGTTCTCCAGTTCATATATTATGAAGAAATGGTGAATAAGGTGGATATCTCAAAGAAGTATTTTCAAAAAAGGTATGAGAACTGCGAGTTCATAGTGATTTCCTTGATCTCAAAAATTCTATAAAAATATTCCTGGAGTTGATTAATTTAATTTTTAGGTATTACATTAACATATTTATTACAGGTTTTAAGGAATGCATTCTTATCTTCTCAAAAAGAAATGAATAAAAAGTAGATCATTAGAATTATGTACTACCGACATTCCAAATGAAATGTAATTTCTAATTAATAATAAATACATTTTTATATGAAAGAATTAATTTTACTATAAGTTGATAAAACTATAAAAGTTATATTTTTTGGTCATTAAAAAAAATATTCAGATGAATGATGGACCAGACCAAAGTACATGACAAAACAATATCTTTTATGTATATTAGTTGTGTACAATTATCAATTTGTGGGCAACATCTCATAGTTTTATATCACTCTAACCAAGATAAACTTTTTTAGGTGATTTTTTTATGGAATGATAAATGTGAAGAAGTAATTAAATTATTGAGGAAGAGGCAGATCACTGCACCTATTCTCACATTACCCACTAGTGGGGATTGAGTTTTGATATATTTTTATATGTATAAAAATGGATTGGTTTTTCTATTCATGAAAGAAGATAATGTGATAGAATATTCCTACCATAAATTTAGTATCCATGAAAATAACTACCTAATTCCTGATATAGAATTGGATGCAGTGATATTAATGATAACGATTTTGTAACATTATCTCTACGGAGAGAAGTTTGACTTATATAACAATAAAAAAACATCAATTTTTTGTTCATAAAAAAGGTGATTAATATGTTCTAATGAAGGTTGCCAGATATGATCATGTAATATTGTTTTTTAATTTATAACCATACTATGAATGTGAATTTTTTTTATGATTCTCTGAGTATAAAGGATCAAACAACCCTATACATGATGATAATTTAATGGGATCTAATATTCCTTGAAATATAGATTATAATAATGGGAATAACAACATAATTTGCATCCTACCTTGATCAAATTTACATATCCACCATCTAATCATGTGAGGATTAATGAGTCTTTGAAGGATGATGTGGTTCAATAAAATAGTTAGAAAATATTTCAGAGTTAAAATATTCTATATAGAGAGCTATAATATTTATAACATGGATATGTGTCACATAAAACCCATCATAATTAAATAAAATATAGATGATGTATATATATCATCATTTCTAGTCATCCAGTGATATCAAATATGTGCACATATTTGAAGAAAATCTTCTGGTGTTATAACATGAAGATATATATTTATTATTTATTATAAAAATTATTAGTAATACAAAAATTCATGAAAAATAACCCTATCCTTTTACACATATTATTATAATATTCTAAGCATAGATAACTAGGAAATACAAATCAAGGAAATAATTTCTAGTTTCATTAATATAAAACGTATAAAAAATTTAAAACATGGAAGTATAATAAAACATCATTCCATTAATCTTCTATACTGCCTTTATAAAACACTTTGACATCCTTTATCTGTAATGGATAATCTGAATAGTATATAGAAAAAAGTGATGATCTAAAAGGTGAGTAAGTGAATAAACTTGGAAAGGAAGCATATCACATTGGTGGAAGTTATAAGATGATAACATAATAGGAATGGGTCATGAATAAATATAGAGGAATATAATAAATAAAACAGAGTCATATTTCCAAAGAAATATTGAAATTTGGAAACAATATATAACATGATATATAAATGGGTCAAGGAAAACTTCACAGACTATATCACATAGTGGAAAAAACATCATAATGGATTAGGTTTACACCCTAATCCAATACATGAAATACCATGAGGATAAACATGACACAATGAATTTTATTTTTATCTCAGTGTTCCCATAACAACATGTTCATGCTTATCTATTCTACATAAATAGTCAAACATAAGGAATAAAAATAAGGTTTAACCATATAAAGAAATGGGTATCATAATCATATCATATGAAATAATTAATTGGTGTATCATAATAATGTACATGGGATAATGAATTTTAATCATACATGGACATTCATAAGGGAAATTGGGCATAGATCACAATAAATTATGTCTAACTAATGTGATAACTTGTAAAAAGTGTGTTTAAGAATTTTTACAAATGAGAAACATTAGTGAGATTTTAGAGAAGATATTAAAGTCTTTAAAAAGGATAGAGGAATAATTTTTTTTATAAAACAATAAATGAACAATGAAATGTTTCCATGATTTGATGATTGATTTTAGATAAATAATGATGGCTTAAAATATATTATCAAATGTACTTGAAAAGGTAAAATAAATTGAGAACTTCCCTTTATTCGGTATTGATTATTAGGAGGAATCGAGAAGATAAACTTATAAAATAGAGATATTTACATTAAATAAAGATTAATTGATGTATATATATTAGTTTGAAATATATAATTATAATTTATAATAATTATATAATAATAGTGAATAAAATATTTTCCGAAAAGAGGGATAAATAACAAACAAAATGTAATGTGAAGGTTCAAATAGATCCATTACCTTCTGTCCAAATATATTTTCACTTGCAATTAATGTCGACCTTTATAAAATTAGATTCATTAAATAATTAATCAGTAACCTATTATACATATTCATTATTTATTCTTATTTTATTATGTTTATTTAGGGATATTTTGATGAGTTATCATGTTTAATATTTCTGTTTCCAATGTGTTCGATTCATGGTTTCGTGGTCTATTTTCTTACGTATAAATATATAAGTTCCTGTGAAATTTGAATAATTCACCTTAAGTGAAATCATATGGTACTAATTAACATCTATATATTTTAATGGTACATTATATCAGTTTATTTTTTTGACATTATAATGACTTATTTGACAAAATGTTAATGAAAAATGTTTAGGTTATTATTGGATGTTTTTAGATTATCAAGAAAATGTTTTGTTTATTTATTTAATAATATTTATATATATTATTAAAAGAACATAAAACAATTTATAATATAAATTTTAAAATCTAGAATAGACATTATAATTTTTTGACCATCATTCATCTTGGTAATAGAAAATGAAAAAATGTGTCCAAGAAGGTAGTAAATCAAAAAATCACAGATGATGTTTTCATTTTCAAGATAAAAGGGGATTAAAAGACATTTGATGATGGATATTACATTAAATTAATTATTTTATAAATTATATTGTACACTAGAGTAATCATGAATTTTTGAACATGGCATGTAAGGATAAGTTAGAATAAATAAATAATATAAATGAGAAAGAAAGAATATTTTACCACTTGAATATGGTCTCTTTGAGAACCTCCATAAGGCACTTTGGATCGGTATTTTTTTGAGAAAAATAGATCTTTGAAAATGGAAAATATGATTGGGAGTGTAATTGGTCATAATTTTTATAAGATACAAATCTTAGGAGGTTTCAGTAGAATGGGTGGCGGGGGTGGTATATATATGGGGAGGAGAGGGGTGTTTTTGATTATTTTATTCATTAATTTATTATTTTGGCACAAGACTATAAATAGTGTTGATTCCCATGAATTTATAAGTATCATGATAATGTTATATAAATATAATGGGAAATTACATAATCCATGACTCGAAGATGATAGAAAATGTCATTTATTTACTTAGAATGTTAAATACCATAAATTATTGCATATAATTTTTCACAAAAAACACAACTATTTTTGAAAGAAATTAAACAATTCTCCCCAATTATTTTTCAATATTTATATTTCAAAAATAGAATCAATTTTTTGAAAATAATCTTATAAATAAGATAAATTTAATTTTTTGATTAAAGACAACATTGATATGAAAAATACTGATTTTAATAATATAAACACTTTTACAACACATTGGAAAAATAATTAAGGTCTCAAAAATATATATTATAATATCTATAAATGAAAATATTAAATTATTAATCTATTTAAGGAAAATAATTTCTCTCTGAAATCATTATATTAATTATAAAATTGTAAATAAAAAGATGAATTTTAAAAAAAATACCAACACTTAATGTATCATTTTAAAAACATTTATTTACTTATTACATGATATAAATATATCATATATTTAATTATAAGACACCTATATTTTATAAATAATTAAATAGGCGAGGTTACCATTATAATGGTTAGATTACTCTTCCTAATGATCACATTACTATTATAATGGTAATGTTACTACTCTTGTTGTCAGATTTCTAACGGTAGTAAATGTTTACTTCTTACTATAAATTCATCGTATTCATTTAATAAAATAGTTATAATTTATCCAATTATATATATAAATTATTATTTTTTTAAAAATATATTATTATTAAATTTTGTTGCATTACTACTGCTTTTTTCATGTGTGTAGTCATTCTAGTGGATCAATAAAATCTAAATTTTCCCATTCAGATTACCTTTTTTCACTATTTATTTTCCCTTGGAAATATATGGAATTCTCGTCAGTTTTTTATCCAACTAATATATTATTAATATTTTATTATTATTATGTTTTTATTTGGTTATTTATGTGATATAATTACATTATACAACAAGACATATTTATAAGAAGGGAAATTTCGTTTATAAAATTCCATGTTGTTACATTCTTCCACCCTTATGGAATTTCTCACTTGAAATTAAATTCTACATTCTTATTTGAAAATGGGTGAGGTTATTTCTCCTCTATCAATTCATCTAGTTCCAATGAAGCCAATTTATATATGTGGATTCTCTACAGCTCTTTGAAGAGGTGAGTATCCTTGTTATGTAGGACCATATCTCAGTGGTCCAAGATCATCAACAACTAATACTCAAAAGATAGAAAATTTTCCATATGCAACCCCTCTAAATTATTTACATTGAGGGATATGATCTGTTCTTCCTTAAGAGGGTTATCTGGAAGACATCATTTAGTTGAGAGTTGTTTTGTGCAGGTTATAGTCGATTGGCCAAATCTCTGGAATATCATGAATATTAAATGGGTCGATGTAACAAGGACATAGCATTAAACTATTCCCAAATACCCTAATTCTATTCCATAGAGATATGTAGAGGAATACCATATATTCTACCTAAAATACTCATTCGTATTGAGGATTATCTATATAGCTCTATAATCTACTTTTTTATTCCTTGATGTGTTGTTCAATTGTTTTATGAATTTCTACCATTTCATAAACCATATTAGGTTTAAAAATATTACACCCTTACACTTCATCTCATCATGTAGTTGTTCTGAATCATCTCCCATAAAGGTCTTCATATAGATCCATTTTAATTATTGAGTGAAACTATTAGTCTAAAATACAATTTCCCTAGGTAACTTTTAGTCCCATCATCATTTAAAGTCCATATAACATGTTCTCAATAGTTCTTTCAGTTTTTTATTAGTATATTCAGATTGGATATCAATATGAGGATGATAACCCAAACTGATATTCATCTCAGTGTTTAGAGATTGTTGGATACATTTCTTGAACTTGTAGGTAAAATTTAGATCTCTATTGGAGAAAATAAATAATGATAGTCAATTTATCCTCAATATTTTGGTGATGTTTATTCATGAAATTCCATTAAGTGAAAATCCCTCTCAAACATTGAAAATGTGATATATCACGGATACATGATCCACAAGAACAATATAACATTATTTTCTTTTCATGTCATTGGAAGTCTTGTGACAATGTCTGTGTTGATGTTTTCCTATTTCAATGTTGGTATGATTAATTATTGTATCACCCCCTTAGAATTTTTCTTTTAAACACATCCTTGTTGTATTACCTAGAACATTGATGTAAATTCAGTGATCTCCACCTTCATATTGTCCCACCAATATTTATATTGAACATCATGATACATATTTTTTGTACTTAGGTTAATAATGACGTTTTAACTATGTGGGTCATTGAAAAGTTATTTTTTATCTATGGATTGGATAATACACATAGTCATGACACAAATTTTACAACTACTTCTCCATCAATTTTTAACTCTGAGAATTTCAGTTTTCTAATATCTTCCACTATCTTCTAAATTTTCACAACATCTCATTGAGAATCATTTATATTCTCTAAAAGGTATGGTTGATAAATAATTTTAGAATGGATTGATGATGTTCCTTAATTAATTATTAAAATTTCCATAATTTTCATGTTTAATAGTATTGGGTCCTTCTCAATTATCATCATTTCTAATGTTACAGTACCCTTTAAACTTAGTGAAAATACCATTTTATTTTTATTACCATGATGGTAGTATATTGAGCACTCATAATCCTTGATGAGCTCTAACTATCTTCCGTTTTGAAAATGAATCTTCTTAAGTGAGAATATATATTGTAGGATCTTTTAATATGTATATTTTTCACATATATCACCATATTGATTATGCCTCTATTGTTTTAAAGAAAATATCACATATGGAAAATTGAGATTTTGTGTGGGATTGTTTTTCTAATGAATTCCCATTTTCATTGATTCATAGGGTATAAATTTATAATAATTTTTGAGTACATGACCTGAAACATTCTTTTGAGTATCATTTTATACTAAAAAGAGTTCACCACATCCCAAAATTGTATGTACCTCTGTAGTGATAAGCCTATTTTAAACACTTTGAAGTAATATTCATATTCAACAGTGAATAATTACATTACTTGCTACCAATTAAGCTTTGATAGAGAGTTTGAAAATCATGATAAGTTTTTCAAAAATAGTCGTAATACCTAGATACACAAAAGAAAGCTATGTGCCTCTATTACAATTGTTGGTCTGGGTCACTCCTTGATTTACATTATTTTATAAGGGTCCAAAAACTTCCCTTTGTTGGTGATAACATGCCCTAATAATTCAACTTCATCTATCCATAACTCACATTAACAATACGTTAGATATAATTTCTCCCATCTCAAAGTCTTTTGAATTGTATTCAAATGATCCTCATGTTCCTCCTTACTTTTGGAGTATATCAGAGTATCATCTATAAAGAGTAACACATATTTGTAGAGTTAATATCTAAAGAATATATTCATTAATTCCATGGTTTTTTTTAGAATTATTGATTCCAAATGGAATCCTTATGAACTCATAGTATCCTTAACTCATTTTAAATTCAGTATTGGGAATATCATCCTTCTTCTCCTTTAATTAGAGATATCTCTATCGAAGGTCCAACTTAGATAAATACATGGCTCCATATATCTGATCGAAAAAGTCATCTATATATAGCTTGGGATACATTTTCTTTGTCATGTTTGATTGAGCTCCTAATAATCAATGAAGAGGTTAATTGATCTATCCTTATTCTTCACATAGAGGACTACTTCTCCCCACATTGAAATGCTCTTTTTTTATAAATCCCTTCTCTAAATTCTTTTTTAACTACTACATTATTTCTTCCAACTCAATGGTTTAATTTCTGTATGGATTATATGATATATTCGTATATCCATGAAATATTTCAATTGAGAACTAAAACAATTAGTCGTGTGGAAGAATAGATAATTCTTCATGGAACATATTAGCGTATCCCCTCACATTGTGCTTGTCTTCAAGTATGATACTATCATTTCTTTCAATCATTTCCGATTGGTATTCTTTCTCATAAATCAATAATATCCAAAATTGATACAATTTATCTACATAGATTAATAATCCTCTTTAGAATTTGAAATAATTCAAGTATTCCTCGTTATGTGAAGAGTGATCTCCCATCTCTGATAGTTGATGTTGTATTTGTATAATGATAGCCAATATAAGGCCAATATAACATCAAACTAAAAAGTAGTAATTACTAAATGTCTTTCTGGTAGGTTCATTCCACAAACATAAACTTGGGAAGAGTTATATACATTATATGTCATAATTTCCCAATTCATTATTCTCATAGCTAACTGAACATTTGTTTTTTAGGTTGACTTTGAATTGTCATAAAAATACTATAATATAGGAGAAATGGGTATAACCATAATCAGATAGTATGTTCAGTATTCAAGAATGAGTAACCACTATACCTATCATGGTATCATTTTTAGGCTCCACATGAGTAGTAGTGATAGAATATTTCTTCCCATGATTCTTTGGAGGTTGTTGTTGTTGCTTTGCTCTAAAAAACCTTTGGCTTAGGAAATTTTCATCATAACATCCAAATTCCCTATATTTGAAACAATGCACAACAAGAAAATGGATGATTTGAATGGTTCATTCTTCTTCCAAATTTCAAGGATTCTTCATATCCTTTAAAAATAATTAGTATGATGCCCCTCTCTCCCAAATTTGAAGCATCTCCCAGTTCCCTTTAGAATGTTCCTAGGATACTTCTTACCACACATTTGAATCATTGAATTTTGGTTTTTATTTCTGTCATGGGATATATGATTGGTCATCCTAGATTAAAATCCTTCTTCCACTTTTTTATCTTCACGACAATGAGACCACTGAGAGTCTCCAATCAATATTTCAACCTTAAGGGAAAAACCTAAAATTTCATTTTAGTTGTCAATGTCTCAAACCAGAAAAAACTATTTTTAGACTAAACATTTGTCTTATAATGAAGCATTCCACCTCTCTTTCAATTTTCATGACAATAATAGAGGCGTATTAGGAAATCCTAGTACAGTTGGCATCGTATGGCCCAATAGATCCATCTTCAATTTTATCCAGTGTGATGAACGCCCTCTTCATCATAAGAAGTGAGGTTAAAAGAAAAATGGCAATTTAAAAATATTTTCTAGATTCCCTCACACTCCATGTAATCTATTTCCTCCATATATTTCATGTTTTGATGAGTTTTTCCCAATAATAATTGTCCACAAAAAAACAATTGTTCACCATCACAACATTCTCTTCTTCCGAGCATTTATGTAGAGATAATATCTTCTCAATGTAGTTAATCCATTTTTTTACAAGGTGGGGACAAAACAATACACTAAATATAGAATCCATTTTTCATATGAATTTTTTAACCACAAATTTAACATTCATAGTATGAGGATGTATTTATACGAGATTCACGTTATTATTTATAACATAAGCCTATTGATATATATCTATCATTAATTTCAATGCTTATATTACCATTAGAATTTTCATTTCTTTATGTGAATCATCAAATTTAAAAACACATTGATTTTTGTAATGGGTTCTCTAATTTCCATACATTAACTAAGAAAATAATATTTAATTTTGGAGGATTTAATACTTAAAAAATAAGCTTGTAAAAAAGAAAAATTTGAACAAATAAGTATAAACATGTAAAATAAAATAATTTCATATTATGAGATTCTTTAAGAATAAATATTTTTTGTCCATGTTGATAGAATTATACCTTGGATTATTAATAAGTTATCTTAATCATTAATCCCCTAAAATAACTAGACTGCCCTGTTATACCAAATATAGAGATCAAATCCTTTTACACATATTATTACATGGTTTTAAACATAATAACCATGTATTACAAACCAAGTATTGTTTTGTCTAGTGTGTTTTGAAGACTAGGTACATAATATTTAAAACATGGAAATATCATAAAAAACATTATATTATTCTTTAGAAATGACCTCCAAACATCCTTGGAGGTTCTATGTATACATAGGATAACCTATGTAATATATTGTAAATAGGGATGAGCTAAAATCACTATAAGGGAATTCGAATACAAATGAAGCATAAGATATTGTTAAATGCCATAACATGATAAAAAATAGTGATTAAACATTAATAAACATGTAAAAGAATATCATAATGATAATGAAATCATAATATAAGGTAAATATAGGAATGTGGGAGTATCAAATAACATGACATAAACATGTGTCAAGGCCAACTGCAAACACTATATCACATGGCAGACAAAGTCCCACAATGGATTTGGTTTACTCACTAACCTTGTACATGAAATATAACAAGACTAAACATTGACCATTTCATTGGAGTGTTATCATGGTGCACAAATAAAAACATTTTCATTCATATGTATCCCACATAATCAATCAATCATTAAGAATAACCATATGGGTTACCTAGGGAAGGAACTTGGTAACGTAGTCATGTCATATGGAATAACCAATGGGTGTATCGTAATAGTGTAAAAGAAATTATGTATTTAAATCACACTTACACATTTTAAAGGGAAAATATAAATATATCTTGATAAATTATGTACAAAAAAGAGAAAACATATACAAATTGTTGTTAAGAAACATTAGAAATGAGCCACATTAGCACTGGTTTAGGGAAAATAATAATGAGTATTTAATGAGGACAAATGAATAACTGTTTTTATAAAAAATTAACTAAGATAGTTTTAATTATTGAAATGAGTGATTTTATAAGAATAATGGTGGCTTAAAATATTTTATCGAGTGTACATTAAATGGTGTATGAAATTGAGAAATTTTCATTAATACGCCTTGCTTACATGGAAGAATTGTGAAGGAAACCTTATAAGATATGAATTCCCCCATAATAGAATGATTAATTGATATGGATAAATAATTTCCGAACATAAAAATTGAATTTATAAGATTTATATAAGAATAATGAAGAAATAAAATTGTATAAAGGGATAGAAAGAACATCCCAAAGGTAATTTGGAGGTTTATAGAGATCCATTACCTTATGTCGGAATGTGTTCTTCACATTCCCTTAACATCCTGGATAATCATATTTTATCCCATAAATAATTAATTCATAACCACTTATACTATTATTGGATTTATTATATTTTTATTATGTTTATGTAGGGATTTTTTTATGATTGAAAGTGTTTAATTTTTACATTTCAAGAGCGTTTGTTTCATTATTTCATTGTAGATTTGCTAGTGTACAATTGGGGGTGTTTATGTAGAAATGGAATAAATATCCAAAAGTGAACTTTTTAGGGTATTAATTCACTTCCATAAATTTTAATGGTCCCATATATAATTTTCTCTTTTTAACCAAGGACAATTTATTTGATAAAATGTTAATGATAAACTTTTAGATTATTTTGGTGGATTTTCATTCATCAAAAACTCGTTTTGTTTTATTATATAATATTTTATATATTAGTTCCAAAAGATAAATTATTTTATAACATACATTTAAAAATAATTTTTAACATTATAATTGTTTTATGACCACCCTGTAAGCCAGTAATATATATCTTCAAATCATTATCCATGAAGGCGGTGAATCGACATATCATGGATGATGTTTTCATTTTTAAGTAAAAAGAGGAAAAGAAGATTTTTTAAGATTTTTTTCCATAAAAATAATAAAATATCAGTATATATATGTTTCTATATTTATCATGTTGTTTTGGATATGTGGGTGAGGATAAGGTGGTAAAAAGACATAATTTAAAACATAAAGAATGTATATTTTACCTCTTGAATATAATCTCCTTGAGAACCTTCTTAATGCACTTGGGTTTTGTATTTTGTTGATACCCTTGGCTCTTGAATATGGGAAATAATACTAGTAAGGTAATTTGGAATAATTAAGACATGATAAAAAATCTTATGTGGAGTTAGGAGAAGGGTTGGAGGGTGGTATTTATAAGGGGAGGAGAGAGGTGTTTTTTATTATTTTATTCATTAGTTTTTTATTTTTGCACAAGTCTATCAATAGTTTTGATTCCCATGATTACATACAATAACTTGTGAATACTATTTCAAGATAATGGGATGTTATATAATTTTGGAGTGAACCCTGACCCAAAAATTCATTTATTTACTAATAATGTTAAATGACATAAATTACATTATTTCACAATTCACAACAACTTCGACAGTTTTAGAAAAATAACCAAAAATTTTATCATCAATGTTTCTATATGTATATTTTAAAAATTCATACCATTTTATAGAAATAATTTTTTTAAATATGAAAAATTTTAATCACTAATTAAAGTCATTATTTAATTGAAAAAATATATAATATTATAACCGACATTATGAAACTTTTAAAAATTAAATATGGTCCCATAAAATTATCAAACTTTTCAGAATAGAAAAAAATGATTAATTTAAGAATCTATTTATGTAATTAATTTTTTTAATATATAATTATATTAATTATAAAATATAAATTAAACATTTATATTTCACAAAAATACCAACACTTAATTTAACATTTTTAAAACATTTATTCACTTATTCCGTGGTATAAATATATCATATTTTCATTTATAAGATCTCTAAATTTTATTTATAAATTCATCGGGGGAGTTAGAATTCTAATGTCTATATTACTATTTATAATTATTAAATTATTATTCCAATAATTAGTTTAGGATTCCAACAGGGATATTTATAATGGTTATAAGGGTTAAATACCTCCTATAAGTACAAATTATTAAGTTAATCATTCACTTATTTTTTCTCTACATTTATATATACTTTAATCCTTATACTTTATTATTATTTTTATTAAGATTATGTTTTATTTCAACATATTTTTTCATGACTGTAGTCATTCTAGTGGATCGAGTATATCCAAAATTTCCTTTTTTTTATAATCTTATTTATTATTTATTATCTTGCTTTAATATTTTTAATTCCAATTGATTTGTTTGCTGACTAGTGTATAATTATAAATATATTATTGTAATGTTTTTATTTGGTTCTATATATGATATATGGGATTCATATTGCATTATATAAATATAAAAAATGAAATTTTATTGTTAAAACCATAGGCCGTTAAAAAAGGATAAATGAATGAAGAATAATGTTATGATTAATCCATTGACAATACATTTTTGATATTGGGAAATCCTAACAATTGATTTTTTCAATGGACTCCCTATGACATCCTAATGTAATAAATCTGTCTAGGGATAATCGATCAGCTTACCCAGTCAGCGCATTTGATTTCTAGAATGAAATATTTTCTCTCCTGAATCGTTAGAAATGATATACATAAGGTAAATGGTATGTCTACCTAGGGTAACACTCTCTATTTGATCTGATTGATATATGAGGTTTTTCATAGTTCATTGGAGAATCCTTTAGAATGTGTTGTATATATATATGATATTTAGTACTACTAGTCATCCTCCAATGAAATTTTAGTCTGAGAGAACCATTGAAATTATATAGTATATTTTTTGATCATGTTGAATATATTTATATTGATGTTGAGATCAAAACCTCTCCATAGTTTAGTTATAGTATAATAAAAGTTACCATTTTAGAATACAAATAGAACCTTATGAGGCTATATATGTAATGAGCTATCAGACTTTGACATGATGGGAGGAAGTTGGATATTGGAACTTGACAGAACATTTTATTATTGAAGAGGTGATAGAGAATGTTCATTCCATTCAGTGTTATTTGAATGATAAAATAAATTAAAATAAAATTTATGAAATAAATCAATGATTAGACATAGGTTTTGATTTTAATGATATTGTGTTCTATAATATATCACTATTAAATAATTTCATGAGATTTTGGAAGATGCGAAATCTAATTCCGAGATAAATACAGCACTTTGAGATCATTGATTTCATCAGAGCAGTGGACCGTGTACTACCACTCCACCCTAATATATCACAAGTACATGATGTGTTCAACATAACTATATTGAATGAGTAATTACCAAACACATAACATGTAATGATTCTATATGTGGATCCATTAGTGAATGATTATTCATTCAGGGAGTGGTCGATAAAGATTATAGATTATAATGATATTTTTTTAAGAAACATGAAAACTCACTTGGTAAAATAGTTGTGGTTGGACAACACATTTAAGGATGTGGCTTCAGAAATAGATTATTTGATGAAATATAAGTTTCCTAATCTATTTTTTTATGAAATGAAAATGTTGATGGATAGAAATTAATGGGGGGAAGGAAGTAATGACATAATAATTTAGAAATTTAATTATATTTTTTAATAAACAATTGTAATCTTATGTAATGTAGTTATAAAAAATATATGCACCGCTATGGTTATTTTTGACCCTTATATAGTCATTTAGATTTAAAAGACCACTATTAATCCTAACCATTGACAATATAGTCATTTTATTATTACCATTAATATTTTTATATCAAGGGTTATTATCACTTCCATCAACAAGGTAAATGGATTCGATGAACATGACTAGTAGGATCAAACCCTATAAATCCCATTTATCTGTGCTTTTGGGGGATATTTGATCACTATCCCCAAGAGGAGTTTTTCCAATTAAAGACCAAGATAAATTATTTACGGGATAAGATCAAGATCATCGAGATCACAACACATACCAAGTCCACACACCACCCTAAAAAAATGTCACTATTTCAAACCTTACCCATAAGACATTTGGTACTGTAATAAAGGGATATGTATCTCGACCATAACTGTATGAATTTGAATATTTGTATTTTTAATAATTTACGGAATATATATATATATTGTAAAATTTTAATGATTAAATAATATTTTTTCATATAAATTAGATTATGGTATGAGGAATTAGAAATTATACTTTTTGAAATATGTACATTCAACCAAGATAATTATTTTAATGAATTCATGATTTTTTAATTTCATGGTGTTTTAATAATATATTATTAATAAATTATATTTAATAAATATAAAATAAAATGTAATTTAATGATGTCTAATGTAATTTTTAGATATTCAAGAGAACTATTATTCTCAAAAGAAACACAATTTTTCATTAATTAATGTTTTTTATGTGAAAAGGTAATTTCTCATCGTTATAAAACTATTTCGAAAAAATATTCATCTATTTTTGAATAAAAATATCAAACAAATAAAACCGTAAATTTTGAAAAATATTAAAATAAATTCGTATATTCAGTAAAATTTAAAAAAGATATCATTATATGGTATGTGTTATAAAAACAGAAAATATAATTGGTATTGTAATAAATAATTTAATAATTATGAATAGAAAAAATAATGTTTCTTTATTAAAATATAGTTTTTATTTTTTTATTAATTTTATAAAACCATACTAAATCTTACAGAACCAATATTATATTTTAATTTTTTAAAATCATTTCTTTGAAAACATGACTCACTTCCACATCACCATGGAAATTATATTAATGAAATTGTTTCTTAGGATTAAAAAATAATGATAACCTATCCTATTTGGAGGAAACCATGTGAAACCCCCATGGGATGGTTTTTGGTGGGGATTAATTTATCTTATAGAGTCCATAACCTATGGTTATAAGTCTATAAACAATTATCATATATTTTTATATAAAATCCCACACAGTAACTCCTTCACCTTCACACAAAACCCTTCAAGTAAGAAATTGGCTATTTATTCCCCTCTTTAGATCCATACATTGGTACCTCAATTCTCTAAAGAAACTCCTCCAAAGATTTTAGAAGATCCCACTTGAGGTAAGGGATCCCCTCTTTCTCAAATTTATCCAAACTCCTTTTTTATATTATCCCTATTTATTTATAATTCATTCATTTTGGGATATGTTATTACACATCCCACTTGCTATACACTGGATTTATAATAGATGCAAAAATCATTTTACTTTTATTAATCCATTATAGAAATACTTATGTACCCCCTTTATGCTTCTAGAATTATCTTGTTATAATCTATGACTAATATCTTTATAGTGAATACACATCTCCATTTCCACTAAAAGGTATTCTCCAAGATATAAATATCCTCATTTAATGGGTACATCATTATATTTAACCCACAATACTTAACAGAGTGATAAGAAGATATTAATGACATACTTATGTTGTATGATCTATATAGAACACTTATTTATATACATAAAATCATCGTCATCATCGAGTACAATTTTTAATAAGTATAATAGAAACACATGGCATAAAATCCACCCCAACTTGTGGGAAAGAGCTTACAGTGGACAAAATTAGTGGAGGTAGGGGGCATCCCCTCAATACAAATTGACCCGGTTATGTTTCAATGATTTCACATTGTGAAGGGAAATTGGGTAAGATCCAAGAACATCTAGCAATTCAAGGTGGCCTGAAACATCATTTTCCAATCTCCAATAGTGAACCACTTTGGTTTTGTTGCTGTGAATGCCCCTAAACATTCTAATGACGTTGGATATAGACTAATGCGTGGGTAAAAGGCTATTTATTGAATTTTGTAGAATCTTGGAGTTGGTTTTAGCCTCTTATGGAATGATATTTTTATGATGTATTAGGCTTATGCCCTAGAAAAATGCCTTAGCCTCTGCCTAAAGTGAGGAGTTAAGGCCTATACGGGGGTGAATTCCAAAATAACTGACTTGTTGATGTCCCAATCTACCTATCCACCACATAATACCCCCATGATACATGATCCTTCTATATTGAATTTGAGGCCTCTAGAAGGGGCTTCAATCAAACCCATTGTCTACTAGAATTGCAGATATCTTACTGGGTGACATGGGAGCTCATTCCTAAGAAATGGAGGGAGGAGTCTCCCACCAGTGGCTGCTATGTATGACCAAATACAGTAGGTGGTTCTTAGTCCTGATGATGATTGATCATTTTGAGGTATGCCAAATTTTGGAAAGGAGAGACATAATCTCACCAAGAACACTCCACACACAACATTACCAATCACCCCTGAAGAAAAGGTTGTCCTTAATTTCCTCTTTACTAGTCTTGCAGCAAATCCATTGACACACCAATAGGATTATGTAACGTTTGATTTTATTTTCCATTGGGATACCAATATTCGGAATCCTCTAGGATAAATATTTTTATTTGAAGGAAATAAGCATAGTCCATAGGGTTTTTTAACTGTCTGTAAACTTCTGAATGTTCAGTGTTTGATGGAAGTCCTAGATGGAGAAGGCTCCCATGGAAGAGGGAGTGGAAATTAAATTATTAGGCTATAAGTTTAGGTAAATGAGGTTGAAGGTGTTCTACTGATCCTCATCCAATAAATAATTGATAAAATCTAGGTAGAAACTAGATTACCTAAAACATGTAGTAAGAGTTTGTCAGCACGATAACTATATATTATCTCTGGCCCATTTTTGATTCCATAAGAGGATCTCTACCCTCCCTACAATCCATCGAGAATGAGGTTGGAGATCGGAAATTATGGGGATGATGATAGAACCAAGTGGAGAGTATTAACTCTTCACCAAGGCTGGATTTCCAAAATTAGATGATTTCACGGTTCTACACCAAAGCGTATATTATTCCACAACATCTGAAGAAAGATTTGCATGAACTCATATGAGGGTGAATTTGAGTCAGCGTACATTCATGCCACCTTCCCTATCATGCCATGATACCCTTCTATAGGATTCCCAGTGATGTTATGCTTTCGAAACAGGGTCCCAGATGATTCCTTGAAAGATCTTGTCAACGTTTTTGATGACCCCCAATGGGACATTGATAGATAAAAGATAATGGAACAAGGTATCCATAAAGACTCTTTTTATGAGTGTTATTAACTTGTAGAAGGAGAGAAATTTATTCTACCATTTTAGTATACTATCCTTGATCTTATTGATGGGGAAATTGATGTCTCTGATGTTGAGTCTGTCTTTAGATATATGAGCCATAATATATTCCATGGGGAAGTCCCATTTTTTCATGTTGAGGTTTTGATGGAGTATAGATATTTTACTGAGAATGAACCTATTAAGAATATAAAATATACTCTTGAATATATTAATCACCTAGACACTCAACTGTGAATACTCCTCTAACACCTTTGTTTCCTCTAGAATTGGGGATGACCTCATTGATTTTTGATTCAAACATTACAAGTGGTTTCTAACTAGTTTGTTCATAGAACCGGAATCATACAATGATTCCATATCCATTGGAGATTACTTTCCAAAGGTATGGGCTCATTAGTTGTGGACTGATGAGGCTTAGGAATTTTCATTGGTCGAGAGGATGGGAGGACGGACTCACCAAACCTTTTTTAGGGGAATTATTGCCTACTCTGGGACTCTTTTTATAGATTTAAGTTATGTTCGTGCATCCCTATTAAATTACCAATTATAAAATTAGCTTTCCTTTAGATCTGAAAATCAATGATTGAAATGTAGGAAATTTAGAGAATATATTATATGTAATCGAGGTTCTTCATCGATAGAGAGTCATCTGAATTTTTTATAGATTCTTAGTCAATGGTATCCTTTAATACATAAAAGTTGCTTGGTCATTATGATGACCATACTAGTTGTAAAGACACTCAGTGGGGCACTTTAAGTTTATTGTCATTAATAAGGTCATTGATTATTTCAGAGTTGGGATCATACCCACAGACGGGCTACTATGTATCCTTTATTTAGAGAAGGAATCAGAACCCATGTAGTTCGAGTAAGGGAGTATCATGCTTATGATTGATGGCTCAAAGAAAGATTTCATGATTAATTTTACACTCTAAGCTCACGTGAGTCATGCTCTGGGTGAGAAACAAGATGTATTGGAAAAACCAGACAATTGTGCCATGGTAGATGTAATCATAAGAAATGATGTGGGGATTATGTATGTAAGACTGCCCAAACAGATGAAGAATAATATTTACTTCAGGGAAGAAATATAGAAACAGGGTCAATAAAGGTAGGTGTACTTTATGGATATTTTAATACTCTAATCTTGGGGCTTACTCCTAAGGAAGATGCCACAGTTAGAAGGATACTTATGATTGGGGTTTACTCCTGATAAGGAAGTCCAAATCAAAAGTAAACTAAGACTTGTTAAGAGAAATTTTAGACTGGGGCTTACTCCTAAAGAGGAGTCCCAGGTTAAAGGGATTTGAAAACTAGGGCTTACTCTTGAAGAGGAGGCCCAGGTTAATATAATTTTTAAATTAAGGGATTTACGGCTTACTCCAAAAGAGGATGCCCACATTAATAGATTTGAAACTGGGGCTATATATTGAAAAGGAATCCCAAGATAATGGGATTATGGTTGGGGATTACTCCTGAAAAGGATGCCCATGAATAGGGTTCTCTAATCTTAAAGGATGAGGATTAATGAATGAACTCTCTAACTTTAGTGACATAAAGATGTGTAAATCACTATGTTTTGAGAGATGTTCCACAAAATTTCTTTCCGATAAGGAAGTAAATCAAGAAAACATGCCATAAATGGCATTGAAGAGTGTCGTGAAGACTGAATATTGAATAAGAAATGTGGAATGGAATAATAGAGGTGAAATGTGAAGGTAGGGAACCAAAAAATAGAAGGGTGCGCAAGGCCTGGGGGGGTCGTACAAGTACTACATGGGCGCGCAAGTCTTGGTCGCGCAAGTATATTTGAGCGACACATATATACATGTGAAATATTTGACCATTAGATTAATAATTGGGAAATCCTTGACCAAAGCCTTTAGAATTATCCCGAG
The DNA here is from genome assembly GCA_963277665.1 of Viscum album. NCBI lineage: Eukaryota > Viridiplantae > Streptophyta > Magnoliopsida > Santalales > Viscaceae > Viscum > Viscum album. The sequence continues at coordinate 1,366,138,801 of OY728162.1, read as the reverse complement.
GTACTTCCAGAAGAGTAGTGCGCAGGTTTCACTGAGTTGGTAAGGAGGCGCGCAAGTATGTCCATTTCCCTTAAGGGTAAAACACTTAGGCGCGCAAGTGTTAGTGAATTCTAACACTTATACCTCATTAATCTTGTTTATACATTCCATTCTAGGTAATGAAATACCTTAGAAGTGTTCGGAAGACTTGAAGAATAGACTTGGGCGTTCAGAGCTCTGTATCTGAATTCTGGAAAAAATCCCCGCAATATGGGGGGCCTACCAGGGGTATTGATATGATAGAGAAGACCATGGGCAATCTCTAAAGAGGGCGCGAAAGTCACCTTCATGACCATTTGGGTGGCGCGAAAGTATACTTGCGCGACCATGCTGGAACTTGCGCGAGCTATGGCCAATATTCTCCTTGTTCACCCCTTTCTCTTTTTTTTGATGTTTATTCAAAGGGTGAATCTTATTGGTTTGAGGTAATTTCATATTCATTTCTTTTAGATATTGTGATGAAAATGGATTTTCAACAATATTCCCCCCTCAGAGTTGGATCCAAAAAGGAATGAGGATTTGACTCTGAGGAAAATGAGAAACCAAAGGAAATTAGGGTGCGTAGGGTATGGCGCGCAAATGGGCTTCTGGCATGCAGGGTCCGGCGTGAAGGTGTACGAACTCCTCTATAAATAGAGGGCCTCACTTTGCGCAAAGCACCCGGCTCTCTCTTGTTTTTTTTTCTCCAGAGAAGCAAGTTGAATCCTGAATTTTTCTCGTCCGCGATTCTTTTTTTTTGCGTCGCGCTTCGGTTAAGGTATTTGGACATGCGCATGGATACTTGTGTGCCCAATACTTGAGAGACCGAAGGAGATTTACATGCCAACTACGGGACTTGCGCGCCTAAATTCCTTAGCCAATATTTCAAATTTCTTCATAATTTTTATGAAAAATTAACTTACTTTAAGAGTTGATTATTCAACTTTTGTGCAGATCCAATGGCTTCCAAGAGAATCGGAACGACTAATGAACTGACAAGCAAAATAATTGATGATATGATGGAAATCGTTGGCCATGATTACTATTCCATCTATGAAATTACTCTCTTAGAATTATCCAAGTACTTGACGAAGAATCATATTAATTTATCACACATCATCTATCTGCCTTTGTATGGACACAGTCATCTGCAAGATGTAAATATTCCAGAGGAAAAGAACTATATCTCGCATTCTTGGTTCCAGTCATATACCAACTTTTCTTTAGAAAATGTCTCAATCACAAGAACATTTTATAATGCTGGAACAGTAAAGAAATCATATATAATATATCATAGCTCGTGCGTACCAGATCTGAAACCTCAAAAACCTGAGCTGCAACCACATTATTATCCCTCAATCTTTCGAAATTCTTAGATGGATCAATCCAAATGCTGGAAGGAGAAATGGGAAATTTGTTCTGGAGGAGGGGGGATTCCAACTTGGATGTGGGATTATTGGGTGCGACAAAATTGTGAAGAGTTTGTCGAGGATCTAAAGGGAGCTGCAATTTATGAAGTCGTCTGGGCTTGGCAGATGTATGTTTATAGAAATAATAATTTTGCACTGGAGTTGCTCAGCGGCTGGGGCCCAAAAACTAATTATTTCCATCTGACCCATGGAGAAGTAGGCATTAGTTTGTGGGATGTCAAAAAGATCCCAGGGGTTCCAATTTTGGGTGATATATATGACGAATTCATCCCTCCAAAGGCAACCTGAAATGATCCAGAGAAGACTCCAGATTTGGTTCGAGAGTTTTTGAGGATATATCATAAGATCAAAATCTCAAAGTCTTCAAAGACACATAATAGAAGGAATATTCATCCAGAAGAATGGATGAATGTGTTTCTCAAGAAGAAAAGGGAAAAGGGGCCCACCTGTACTCGTCCTATTAGATGCCCTAGAGCAGATAAGAAAGGTGCTGCTTGCACATTCCTGCCGACATTGGAAGCAGGGGAGTTTGAGAAATGGAGGTATGAAGTGAATCATAAAATCCCGGAGAAGACCCGTCTGGAAGGCTTTTTAAACTTATGGCTCAGTGTCTATCATTTACCAGTCAGAGATTAGAAGGGAGGCGTCAGGCCAGGGACTATTGTTATTCCAGCCAAGTTGGCTGAGAGGAAGATAGCGGGGTTGGCTGGACCAGTTTTGGAAAATCTTCATAGGAGCTTACTCCATGTCTATATGGGTATGTCTCCTTTGAGATTAGTGGGACCATTACAAGTTTTATGGGGATGGATCACCACTCACATTCAGACATATGCGGTTCAGAACGAAATATAGATTCCTGGAAGTTCTTTCAGGCCATCTGTTTAGGCCTTCTCTGGAGTTTGTCCTTTGTCCCTAAATGCCTATGATATTAGGCCATGGCTGGGTATACATAAGGAATTCAAATTCATTCCCTATGGAAATCTTCCGAAAAAGAGATTTGTTAACAATGAATCAGCCAGCATGGAACAGAGGTCCTACATGCTGGCCTGCAGAGATGGTGTATTGGCCACCAGAATTGATGGGGAAATTATATGTGAGGCCTATTCTCCATATCGATTTTCATGTCAATTAAAGTGTTTGCATACAACTGTTATATCTCCTCTAGTGCACGTCAGGTTAGAGCAGTATCCAATGGATGCCTGACAACTATGGTTGTTAATGGCTATGGAAAGGATTGGGGTAGTTTTTGACTTACCCTATGCTGAAGCGGTAAGCAATTTGGCCATATGGTATACTGAAAACTAGGTAGCATCATATCCTGAGGAAATATTAAATAAACTTGTTTATCAGGTGGGGAAGAAGAAGAGAACCATTGAGAAATAAACAATTTAGGTGGAAGGTGATTCTTCCACTACTTAAGCTGGTTAACCGAGTTCTTCAACCGAGGCAGATTCATCAGATTCTCAGGAGATACAACATGTGTCAAAGAGACCATGTTCCATATAGAATCCTCCTATCAGAATCAAGAGAGCCACTCCATCATCTCCTGGTGAGTTAATTTATTGAGGCAATTTAATTTCTAGTATCTTTATATAGTAACAAGTTTTAATTCGGTTTTTATAGTTGCAGGATCGACAAAGAAAATAAAATCCAAGGTTGTAGGACCCTCTTCGCAGCCTTCTAGTACACCTGAATATCAATGAACATAGACCATCCAGACATGGAGGGATGTATACTGTGATACTAAAACTATTTGGCTGGAGCTATGTGATGGGCTACGTTTTCCTGGAATAGGTAATCTTCAAGCTCCTACAAATATTCATTTCAAGGATAACACTGATGAAGTAAGAGCCTATGTCAAAGTGTTGAGGACGTATATACATTCCACCAATGATTCTATCCCTATCACCAAGCGGGTGATGAAAATGATGGATTGCAATGCCACTGTTGAAGTGTGTCTGAGTACGTGGCTCCTAAAGATGTATGTTTTCTTTCCTTATTTACATTGAAACTCGATGTCAGTCAAATAATTGTTACTCAAGGATATTACATTATATATCCTACAGCTTCCAAGGAAAGAAACTACTAAAGTTCCTTCACCACAGTATATCCCTGGTGGTACTGCCATCGGGGATGCTGCTGAATCTCCTCATGAGTCGGGTGAGATATCTCCAGGCCCGCGGGCCATGGATGAGGAGTTGGACGTGGCTTTCCATTATCTGATTCAGGTACCTATAAGGGAGACTGCCGACACTCCCAAAAAACCAAAGGGATAAAGGCGTCAGAGGAAGTGTACAAATGGGCATGAGGTTGACTCCTGAACCATTGTCAATGAATGCTCTTCGAACGTCTACACCATGGACATTTCCAGATAAATACAAAGGTCTGATATGACCATGCACAACATCATCTTCATCTTTATCAGTAGAAGATATTATTTCATGGAATTCTATAGGAATATTCTCTATGTGATAGGCTTCAGCTGCAACAATTTCAGTTTCAAACTCCTGAGGACTTGACAAAGCCTCGATGAGTGCTTCCCGAAGATCTTTTGACAGATTCAAAGCATCCAAAATTGATAACTTGGCTGGTACATGGGCCAAGTGTTTCAATAAATCATACATTTGATCCATAAGTCTGTGTTTCCCAACAGGAATATGTGGTTTAGCAGGTACCTTGGAAGAAGATTCTTTGGAAGATGATGCATCTTGTATTGGAATAGGAGTTGGAAACATCCTTGGTTTTGGAAGATTAGACTGATTAGATCCATTTACTTGCTGAGAGGAATAAGATGGAACCTTCAACCGGTATTCCAAAATAATTGTTCCAGGATTTAATTTGCTATTAGTAGAAGAACATGATTGTTCTTGCTAAGCTCACTGAAGAGCTCTACCACGAGTTTCTGCTGCGTATACAGTTCTACCAGGGGTAGAATTGGAATAATGGCTTCTAAAAGATCCAAATCTTCCCCTGTATCCTGAGCCCTTGGAACATTCTCTGATTCCTCTGTTTGATACATGTAATTCAGGGTCATTGGAATCGAAACTGCAACTGGCATATAGATCTATTAATTGAATCATATTAACAAAACCAATGATTAACTCTTCGTCTGATGAAGACTCTGCCAGATTAGCCTGTTCAGGCTATGCCGTTTGGTGGGGCAGTGCCCGGGTCTTCGATGTAGATGGCATGAAGTCCTCCAAAGTCAAATAAGACTTAGACTTTGACACATACTCATCCTCTTCTGAATTTTTTTCTTTCATTGAATCATGCCATTTCTTCAAGGAATTTCCCTCTGATGAAGAGGGTCTTGCTGAAACATTCATGACAGAAGACACAATTGGTTTCATTAATTGTGTTCACAAAATAGCATGAGTTCGATTGATTGTCTTTCTGACCTTCCAATCATCATATTTCTGTGCATTTTTTATTTTGACTTCCTTCCATTCATTTTCCTCCTCTGAAACTATAGCCGTGACAAATGCTACCTGGGCTGAGGAGCCTTTCAATATGACCTTTCCTAAGTTGACCATCTTTTGTAGGAGGTCTTTGATGAAAAAACACTCCTATATGGGATGCCCCTACATTTGATTAAAAGGAAATTAATTAGGACGGTCTTCATCTCCTTTATTGTTTGGCCTCATAGGTATTGGAAATTGAACCAAATTTTTTTCTATAGCCGAATTGAAATAACCAGGATCATTTTCATTTCAAAAAGAGTATGTTTTTCTCTTCAGATCCTCGAATTATTTTCATCTTTGATCTTTTTTATTGTATGGATGAAAAGGCCTTTGTTTTTGGCGCTCAGAAGGTGGAGCCCTTCGATAAGATGAAGTTTTTGAGGTAGAAATAGGTACACGTGCTTTTTTAAGCATAACTGTAGCTGTTTCTGCTTTACCTATTCTCTGTCCTGGAGCTGATGGAATTACACGAGATTTAGCCTTAGCCTGTATAAGGGAATCTTCTATCTGCTGAGCGATTGAAGTAAGGTCTCGAAACCCTCCTGTGTATTTCACAGGGATTAATGGCATGTGTAATTCTTCACATAGATTTTCCACATAGATTGGAAACAATTCTTCTTGAGGGAGTGCTAAACTCAAGGAATATGTTAATCCCTTCCAGCAAGCAATGAAATAAGAGACTCTTTCAGTCTCCCTTTGCTTACAGTTTGTAAGATCGAAAACTGTTGTCTTTGGCAAAGTTGAGCTGAACTAAAGGAAGAATTTTTGGCGAAGATCCTCCCATCCAGTAATAGACCTAGATTGGAAGCTTGTATACCAAACAAAATCTGTTCCTTGCAAGGTTCTCACAAAGCATCTGAGTTTCACTGCTTCTTTCTGCTCCGTAGATCCCATAATAGGATGGAAAAAAGACATGTAATGTGTCAAATGTTTCTCAGGATCGCCTGATCCATTGAAAATAGGGAATACAGGATTCCAAAAACTGGATGGAGGAGAAATTGAATGTAACCATTCAGGTTAAACTTTCTTTTCTGGTTGAAATTGAGCATGTTTCCCTTACATAGTTTCTAACCGAGTTGTTAATGACTCAATAGTAGTTATTAACTTTTGAGAAACATTTGGTTGAACTTGGACTTGGGTAGGTGCAATGACTGGAGCTTGGACAGATGTGGCGATTGGCACTGCAACTGATTGTAGCACTGCCAATTGTTGTTGCACTTGACCCAAAGGATTAGACCTGGGAGGGTGCACTGTTAGAGGAGGATATTCTTGATCCATCTCAATAACTGCAACAAATTTCATTGGCTGACTTACTCTTGCATGCATAAGAAGAAGACTACTCTGAAGTAGTTTTGCATTCAACCTTCTTAATTCCTTCATTTCTTCCTCCTGTTGTGCAAACCTTTTCTCTAGTGAGAGCAATTGGCCTTCTCCAGAGGAAGGATATGTAACCTGATTCATTCCGCTCCTTTTGTTGGACCCTTTTTTGAGAGGGGGAAGTGGGTTACTCGAAGGATTACCTAGGTTCTGTGTAATCCTTTGATTTAGTGTAAGCACACCTTCTTCATTTATATCGATGCGTACATATTCTTGAGCAGGAACCCCGTAATAAGAGTCCACTGAGTGAGCCTCATCTGGTGGATCAGCAACAACGACATTGATGACATTGATTGATGTGTAACGCATCACATCCCTTCTATCAGCATTTCTGTGTTATTGTCTTTTTCCATGTCTTTGATGAGACATTGCCTTTTGTTGATTCAATCCATATGGAACATCTTGATGAACCGTAATTTGGAGGGAATCTCCTGATAATTTGGATCTTTTTTCCTTTTGAGGATTGTTCCTCAATTGAGAAAAGACCGACTTTCTCTGAGGAGGGGATTGATGATTTGAAAAGTCCCTAGTCCGGTGGACTGGAGTTGTTCTTTCTGTTCTCGGTCAACTCCTCGAATAATATTTGTTGATTTTGAGGGTTGCTTTAAAAGAGTCCCCATTCTAGCGAGATGGGGTGGCTCTTGACATGTTATGTCTAAGAATTTCTTGAAAGTCCTCCTGATCTTGTGAACGTTAGTCCAGAAATTAGTTGGATGCATTAATCTGTATCCGCTTTTATCACCTGGTTCAAAAGACTGTTGGATGATTTCTGACGCTTCTGTCCCTTGATGATGTGCTTGGTTCATACGAGAGGCCTGTTCAATATTCTTGTTTGCTTGATGTAGAAGTAATTCAACAAATTTTTCTCTGTATGCTTGATTTTGAGAGGAACTTGTTGAATCCTATTTTTGAGAAATCTTTTGATTACAAAAAAAAGCCCATTGACTGTGGCCGACCATGGGAAATAACATTGCTTGAGACCATTTTTGGCGGGCTTTGCTGACTGGAGAGCACCGTGAAATGCATTTCTCCATGAAAACCCCATCCTCTAACATGAATACCATATGGGGCATTGACAATTAACTGACACAATCTTCTTACTGCGCCTAAGCATGAATGTTGAAGGGCTCTCTGCTACTTTTCAGCCTTCGGATACCGAGAGACTTATAGAGATGCCAAATCAATCTGACGTTGTAACCTTTTTATTATTTTAAGATGATTTTCATATTCATCATAAGATAATACTTTCTTTTTCAACTGACAAAGAGTTTTCCATATGTTGAGACGGATATCATGAACTTTATCTTCCATCAACATTTCTAGAATATTATAATGAGAGTCATCCAGAGGACATAACATGACTGGAACTTCACCTTTCGCCAGTTGTTTTCTCATATTCAGCATTTCCTCTTTATCATTTGATGAAAATACATCTACCTGATTTGACCAGAGTTGGTGTTTCCATGTTGCTTCATTGGATTCAACAGGATTGGTAGAGAAATCATTGATCAAACTAGAAGATGCATGACTTAGGGGTGGTTTGGAAAATGACCTACCCCTTGGGCTATCTTCTGATTGAGAAAGTATTTCAACTGCTAGAGATGAAGAATCAGACATTACTGGTTTCACATTTTCATGTGACTCAAGATAAGAGGGCTTTCATGGCACTACATTGTCCACTGGAGTATTTTCAGGGCAATGTGCATCTCTACTGCGGAGAGGACTTTCGCAGAAAAATTCATCATCATGGGGAGGAACACCATAATGGGTTATATAAAAAGATGAGATCTATTTGTCCTTGGTCTTCTGACCACACAAAGGGTTCATGTGGCTCTCATCTGAAGGTGAAACTTTGAGATCGACCAAATTGTCATGAAGCAAGCCTTCATGAGGAAGTGTCTATTGAAGACCAGTCGAATTAATGTTCCCGCTATTGGGAAATGAGGGAGTAGAATCTTGAAATCCAACGGATAATTGTCCGAGGGCTTCAAGCACTCGAGCATCAAGCAAGGCCTTGTTTCAAATTGGCACTTGATCTCTTGATTGTGCTGGGTGGGTCTTTTTCTTGGACGCCTTCTTACTTTCCTTGGAAACCACTTGTTGACGAAAGTGGCTACTCTGAGTAGGTATTTGTGCCTGATCCGTAAAGATGGCCAAGTTAGGCTGATGATATCCCTTCAAATCAGGTGTATGTGCCCAACATAGTTGTTCGTATGATAGGGGGAGTATGCCTCAAAACCCTCTTGGACTGGAACATATGTGTGAGTCTGTTCCGGAGTGAATTGTTGATGTATCACTCTACTGGTAGGGATAGATTTATGTGTCTTTCCCTGATATGCCACTGATGTTGTTATAATATCCTGGAAGGCATCCAGAATATGAGCAGGGATTTGCTTCTACTCTTTCACCATTGATAGAATATGCTTGGTGACTTCAGCTGCCGGAACGGGTATATATGTCCATTCCGGGCTTGGAGCAGGTGTATGTGCCGGCTCATTTCCTCCTTTTCCTCTTAGTGAATCATGACAGTAATCAATTGTGGGGGCAGAGAGTTGAGTATACCTCCTATTTTTTGTCGGGGCTTTCTGACTAACTTCTCTGAATACTACCTAGCGAGACTGTTGGTAGGATTGATTAATACCAGCAGGTGTATGTGCCTGCTGATTGCACTTCGCCAAAAGTGGTTGATGAGATCCATTATATGTAGTCAGACGAGCCTAATGACTAGAATATGATGTATAAAAAGGTGTATGTTCTTACCTATAATACTCCGCCGGAATTGCCAGAAGGGATTGGGGTGATGCTGCCAGATGAGTCTGCTGAACAGCGGGTTTAAAACGGGCAGGTATATGTGCCTGATCGTTGCTTGCCACCAAGATAGGTTGATGGAATTCTCCGGAGATGTCAAAGATGACAACCTACTCACTGTTGACTGGATTCTGCCTCTGGTGGTTTGTCTTGCTTGCTCGAGTTCGAGGAACCAAAGCCGAATGCCTGGAGTCGGTACACTCATCATGTTGAGGGTGCACTGCCACATGATTCTGGCGGCGATTGTTGGAGGGAGCCCTTAGGAAGGACTTCTGTCTGTTTAAATTAAGGTCCTGGGGGACCTTCTCATTCACCTCCCCAGAATAAGGGAGTGAATGGTGATTGCATTCCGTTGATAACGACCCGAAACGGTTGGAGACGGTATTCAGAACCGCCTGCTTCTTGATCACTGGTCATCGTTGTCCAAACGACCGATGTGAGTTGTTTACTTGGAGGGCTTGTCGGGAAGCCTCTAGATTTGGGATGGTATTGTGTTGATGGTACTCCTTAACCAGTGCGTTTGATACCCAGCGTTGAAGACGCTGAGTAGGTGATATCATCCTATGAGCGGACGACGATCCAACAGGAATAACAGCAGTGGCATTTGCAGTAGCAGTATTCACAGGTGTGAAATTGAGAGCAGCCATTTTAGAAATGCATAAGATCATGTGAAAAGAGTGCCTATTTGATATAACAGACGTAATCAACATAAATTCAGCCACTACATCTTTTGGATGAGAAAATATGTCAATGATTGTTTTTGTTCGCCCTCTCATTGAGTTTTAAATAGGGGACTAACAAATAGGTAAAACATCATTTTAACTTGGTTAAGGATTCCCGTCGGGTTCCACATTTTTTGTTTCCCTCGGAATCCGGGGATGACCGCCTTTGATGGGAGGTTCAAACATTCCGATAGGTTTCTAACGGGTTTGTATGTAGAACCCGAAACATCCAATGATTACATATCCATTCAGACCTACTTTCTAAAGGTGGGTGCTCATTAGTTTGTGGACTGATGAGGATTAGGAATATTCATTGGTCGAGAGGATGGGAGTTCAGACTCATCACACCTTTTTTAGGGGAATTATTGTCTATTATGGGACTCTCTTTATAGATTTATGTTATGTTCTAGAATCCTTATTAAATTACAAAGTATAAAATAAGATTTCCTTCAGATTTTACAATAAATGATCGATATGTAAGAAATTTACAGATTCGTTTATATGTATTCGAGGTTCTTCATCAATAGAGAATCATCTGTATTTATTAGAGATTCGTGGTCAATGGTACCCTTCGACACATTTATATAGAAGTCTCATGGTCATTATGATGACCATGTTGGTTTTAAAGCCACTCAGTGGGGCACTTGAAGTTTATTGTCATTCAGAAGGACATAGAATATTTCAGAGTTGGGATCGAACCCGCAGATGGGAAACCTACGTATACTTTGTTTAGAAAAGGAATCAGAAACCATGTAGTTCAAGTAAGGGAGTATGATGTTTATGATTGATGGCTCAATGAAGGATGGCATAATTACTTTTACACTCTAAGCTCACGTGAGTCATGCTCAGTGTGAGAAACAAGAGGTATTGGTAAAAATTATACAATTGTACCATGAATGATGCAATCATAAGAAATAATGTGTGGATTATGTATGTATGAATACCCAGATAAATGAAGGTTAGGATTTACTTCAGGGATGAAATCCAGGAACAGGGTCCATAAAGGTATACGTGCTTCACGGAGATTTGAATACTCTAACATGGGACTTATTTCTGAAAAGGAGGCCCAAATTAGGAGAGGAATTATGATTGGGGTTTTACTCAAGAGAAGGAGTCCCATATCAAAGGTAAATTAGTACTGGTTAAGAGGAATTAACACTGAGGATTACTCTTGAGAAGGAGGCCCAGGTTAATGAGGACTTAGGGCTTACTCCTGGAGAGGATTCCCAAATTAGGGGATTGGGGCTTATTCCTGAAAAGGAGGCCCATGTTAATGAGGAATTGGGGCTTACTCTTAAGGATTATGGCCATATTTGAGAATTATGACAGGGGCTTATTCTTGAAAAGGAGGACCAGGTTAAGGGACTTAAGGTTTGGGGCTTACTCGTGAAGAGGATGCCAAAATTTTTGGACTTTAATAATTGGGGATTTCTCATAAGGAGGATGCATAAGTTAATAATCATCACTAGGGATTACTCCTGAAAAGGAGGCCCATATTTGAGACTAGGGCTTACTCCTGAAATGGAAGCCCAGGTTAGTGGATCTGGGGCTTACTCCTAATGAGGATGCCCAGATTAAAGGACTTATGACTTGGGATTATTCCTGAAAAGGAGACCCAGGTTAAGGATTCTCTCATCTTAAAGGATGAGTTTTAATGAATGAAATATCAATCTTTAGTGGCATAAATATGTGAAAATAACTAGGTTTTGAGAGATATTCCACATAATTCCTTTCAGATAAGGAATTAAATGATTAAATCATGCCATAAATTTCTTTGAAGAGTGTCTTGAAGACTGAATCTTGAATAGGAAAGGAGTAATGGATTATGAGGGGTAAAATGGGCAAGAAAGGCACCCAAAAAGGCAGGGGCACACTAGTCCTAGCAGGCACGCAGGTACTGCGTGGGAGCGCAAGTCCTGGTCGTGCTGGTATGCCTGCGCGACACATGGTGTACTTGCTTGACAGTTAACCAGCAGGGTAATACTTGAGAGACTATTCCTTAAAGCTTTTATAATCCTCTCGAGGTTCTTCCAGAAGAGGGGCGTGCAAGATCTATTGAAGGAGTAATGCGGCACGCAAGTGTGGTCCTTTTCCCTTAAGGGCTAGCCACTCAGGCGTGCAAGTGTTGATGAGTCTCAACACTTAGGCCTTCCACCCCTTCTTTAGATCTTCTATTCTAGGTATGAAATTACTTTAGAAGTGTTTTAGAATCTTTGAGAAGAGACTAGGGAGTGGGAGATCAAATCTGAGTTTCTGGAAAAAAATCCTCCCGAATGGGGGGCCCACAGGGTCTATTTATAGGTTGGAGAAGACCCCGGGCGGTTATCACTTAGGTCGTGCAAGTCACTTGCGCGACCATAATTCATCACGCAAGTGGACTTGCGCGACTATGAGGAAACTTGTGAGACTTATGGGCAATCTACTCCTTGTTCACCCCTTTGTCAATTTTCGATATTTTCTTCAAAGGATGAATCAATTTGTGCAATGTCATTTCCCTTTTCCAATCTTTAGATTATGTGATGAAAGGAGTGTCAAAAACAATCCAATGGAGGTTTCTAGGGATGAAATCATTGAGTTCACTCCATAACTCTACCATCCAATGAGGGTTGCATCCCCCATAAAATAAAGGCACTAAGAAGGTGATGTTACCATGGGTAACCTTTGTTGTGATGAATTGGTTTCCAGCCTAATCCAGGTCGATATAGTAGCTCTGATGCTAGATGATCCAAATGTATCAGTTGCATGGGTCTGCATGAATAGAGCCCTGCATTTTGAATTTCATTTAAAAGTCACTGATCTTGGTAATTATTTTTTTTATGATTGTGAATGGAAATGAATACAACTTTATGATTCCTAACATATGCTGTGAGGAAATCCTATAGTAACTAGGCCCCAAGACCACAATAATTCTATATTAGTATATTAATCTTTGATAAGATAGGGTTCTGGATACGGCTCTAGAACATGTGGCCTTCATGAGGTGGGAGGAGGGAAATCCATCAGGTTCTTTAATCTTGAATGTGTTCACACACCCACAATATTGGATGGAAGCATATAGGAGGTAGTTGAAGGTTCTTTGGGGAAGGAGAGGGACTGAAACCAATCCTCAAAGGTCAACAATGAGGTTGGTTCCGGTTCCATGTAGTTTTTGGTTGAGGAGACACCTTTGAATTATTAGGGGGTCCACAATCCCTAGATTCAAGTAAACTAACACAGGGGTCATACTATAGTGGTAGAGCATCTTCATGAGAAAAATAGGTGGTTCATGGTTTATACTAGCCAGAGAAGTAGGAGGTGGATGAAAGACTAGATTAACAAATGGATTTGGTATGAGAATGAGCTTGAAAACATCCAGGATGAAACCCTAAGGATGTAGAGAAAATATAAGGGGAGTGACCAACTTGAAAACATGTAGAGAAGGAAGAAACATGGAATGAATGGTAATAATTATATATGGTTTATCTAGACTCCTCCAAGATGGGGGTATGAGGCTCCATGAGAATTTTAGTTGGAGAGATTGGTATAGCCTCTATTGAAACATCTTCATTCATAGGGACTTCCATTTGGGGGTACTCAATGTAGTAGATTTTGGGAAGTGACCTTGTTTTGACCTTGGGACTAAAGCTCTTTTGGGGGTAGTGTCGGTCCCCCTGTTGAAACCTTGTAATAACCTAAAGGGAATGACTTTATAGGAGGTAGTGTGAGAAAAAACTAGGGAAGTTGAGGAGAGATATATCCTGGCATCATAAAAAGGATTCTAGCACCAGAAGACTTGTTTTCACTAGCTAGGAGTGGGAGATTTCTAGTTCCACACATAATCATCCCATCGATGTGTCAAACTAACTAATGGTCCTATCATCAGAACACATAAACCCTCATAGGGTGTCGCCTATAATCTTTACGAAGACTCAATTATGAAAGGGGAGATGGATCCCTAGGAGGTCCATCCATACTGCAGTTATAGGGATCTCCATGACCTCGTGGATATCCCGACAAGACCACGATAAAAAAATCTCTAGTGGATGATGGAACGAGGTTGGGGGGGGGGCTACACCACATATGAATAAAGTCTTATTCTGAAGCCAGTACAACTCATAAGAAAATCTATTATACCACAAACATCAACATTAGATATTAGAGCCACCATGAGAGGACGAAGAAATGGAAATACTATAAAAGCGTTTTTTCAACCAAAAACCATTCAATCAGAGTCCATATTAGGTAAACCTCTACCTCCACAATGGCTAACACCGGGATATTTAAGGAGAGGCATGTTCCACCCCGCATAGCCTTTGGGATTGGAACGCAGACATCTGGGAAGCATGTCTGGGTGGAACCACAACGTGGACCATAATGAATTTCGTTGAAGGAACCAGAATGGGGAACCATAGGGGAGGATAATAAAGAAATAATAGAAACTGGAGAGGTATGGTAAAAGATCATATACACAAGACAGTGACTAGAGGGGTAGAAAATATTTAGAACATAGAACCAGATTGACTGAAAATTGAGTAGAAAAGGACTGCCGGGTCTGGGAGGGTGGGGAGGGCTGAGATGGATCCTGGGCCAATGTGTGACTGAACAGGGTCATCCGATGACGGGGTAAGTGAGAATGATGTAGTTATTAATTTTTAAATCTCTGGTGTTCAATGGCGCGCATTCTTACAGACAGAGTGTCAATCCATTTTTTCAATTGAATCTTTCTTCTAATTGACATGAATGTGGTATGTGGGCACATAATTAAATAGACCTCCAATTCATTGGGTGATGATTTTTTGTCTTGGGACATTATATATGTTATTAGGGAGTGATACTAATTCATTACAGGATGCTATCAACCATGAAATGTTCTCTTAGTAGTTTTGATTGACTTATACTTATGACATGTTTTATGTTATTTCCCCATTCCAACGATACCTTCTTGTTATCATCATATATTATGATTTTAAAATCATTTTTATGATTCTCACACATTTTATGTCACCTTGATTTTTCAATTTACTCACATGTACCACATTCATCATGTTATAAATTAATTATTTTCTTACTAGGATTTATATATCAGGCATTTCCTCTATACATCAATGGTTTATCTCATGTTGTTTTATAATATTAATGCAATTTAAGAAACAATTACGGAGTTTTTGAGTAATGTTGTTGTGTTTACATTGAATGTTGTTATTCTATGTACGGAATTACATAAAGAAAATATGCCACATTATCATCTGGGTTTGTATTAAGTGTATCATTGTGTAAGAAATCATGATAAAATGTCTATGAAATTTATGGGTATTTATAATAATAAAAGGTTCAAAAAAATTAAATAGAGAATTATAAGACTCATAAGAATTTATCTAACAAAAGTAACCTAATTATTCAATAAGTTAAGCATATGACCAAAATAAAATTGGAACAAGGTAAGGCTTTTCGTCTCAAATTCCTCTCTTAGAGTAATTTTTTATATTATGTACCTAATTTCATTTCATTGGTTTATATTTATCTCATATGTGATATATAATTTAATTTTTTATCATTTAATATTGATGTTTTTATTTTAGTAACAATCTATATCATTTAATGGGTTTTGATTAATGATTTACTGAAGCCATATTTTTTTTCTCTGTCTTAATTGTAATTCTTAGAGACATGTTACATATTAATAAACATTAATCATTTGTATTATGTATTCTATAAACATGTATATGTGCTTCTCACACTCCATTTATTTCAGGTGATTTATTAAAAAAATCATTTTCCAATATTCAATTGTATATTTATATAGTCGTTTCCCATGTTTAATGGATTTCGTGTTAATCAAAACTCATTTATTGAGATAGAATTGTTTATATTAAAAATATTTCTTCAGTGAATGGGTTCTACCACACTAATATTTAATTATATCATAATTGTTTATCCTATTTTGGATAATTATTTTTTAAATAAATATACTGATTCCACTCTTTATACAATATTTCTTTCAAAAAAATTATTTAATGATCTAATATTATTAATTTCCAATTCAAATGTTTTCTATCCACATTTCTTAAATAAAAGAAAATCTTTCATTCCAAATTTTATAACATGCACAATTATTTCAAAATTAATGTTTTTCAATGAGTTATGATTTATCCTTTGGAAAATTAATTTTGGAAGTGACATGTAACATTCTCTTTTACGTCAATGATAAAACAGTTTTCTATGATATCTTTTAAGACTTCACTTTTATTTATATTTTAATATTATGATATAAATTTCTATATCGGTAATTTGCTCCACTATTTATAAAATAATATATATGTTATAAATTATGGGAATCAACTCAAGATACCAATCAATCTGATACACGATCCATTCTTTGGAGTTATTATTCATGAATTAATGTTCAATTATTTTTTTCCATTAATGTAAAAACCATTTAGTTTTCCATTATTACACAGGAAATTTTTTCTCTTTAATATATACATTTCCGTTCCATGTATGGATTATGATAATGTTTTCCACATATCAAATTCTCTTTATGTAAATTTCTCTTACGGTTTGAACATCAAATTTTACATAATTCTTATTGGATGTTTTTTACGAAGAAAGAATATTATTCTATTGATATGGATAAAATTATTGGAATTATTTTATTATAATATAGATTATTTTTGGAATTTTGACTATGTAATGTTAGGAAATCCATAATCTTACCCATGATGAGTTATATTGATATTTTTTTATTAAATTAAAGGGGAAATATTTTGGAATTATTAATGATTATTGAATACTAAAATAGTTTGATTATGTATTTTATTTCAATGTTTCTCATTATATAGAATTCAAAGTTTTATTGTGTTTATGGTTCTGTAGGGAATGTTGTGAATTTTTATGATGTCTTTTTTATTGAATGAATTGGACATAATATTTTTATGTGTGGTACTTAAAATTATATTTCCCCTCACTAAATTTATTGGACTCATGTGAGAAAAAACATGATTTATTATTTGGTGTATACTAACACAATTTATTAATATGTCTTCACTATGGTCTCAAATAAATGTTAAAATCCTTGGAGAAAATCCATATTTTTTTTTGATATCATTAGTTAGGATTCAATCTAGATTGGAATAAGTATTATTTGTTTCCCTTTTTTCATATATTTTCATAGACACAACATGATTTCAGTTTCATGTTTAATATGTTTTATTACATTTTACATATCTGTGACATTATTTTTATGATGTTTTTATGCAGTTATTAATTTAATTATATGTTTCATTTACTAAGAATTTGATATCACCAATTATTATGATTACATTTACCCCCGGTAATGGAGAAAAATATTAAACTTTACATGTTTAGAAGGACAACATGTGTTGTGTAATGTTTTTATGTATATAACAAAAATTTTGTCATGAATTAAGTAGTTTCATATATAGTTATAAAATTTTCTATTTAGATTGTAAAAATGATATTTATTGGTTTCAAATTTGTCCAAATATTTGATAACTATAAATCTGAAAATAACCATAATATGTAATATAATTAACAGAATTTATTGATTTTTTAATTAAAAATGTTGAAATACATAATATTACAACTGGTATCAAAGTATAAATGTAATATATGTGTCTATGAACACAAGATACAGATGGGTTGTTTAAGGCCTAAAATCTGTGAAGAGAGATAGGGTTGTTCTATGATGAATTTATGTGTAGTATCCTAGAGGTAATGGGGTGATCATCACACTACTATGTGGGATACCACACCTTGAAATGGACTACCTATAATTTTAAAAACCTTAATGCTACTAATCAATCCATATTCGATATTATACAACTAAGAATTGGGTTTTTCTATCTATAATATTTTATTTTCAGATTTCATTTTATACATTATCTAATGAACGTACCTCTCTATACCCAGTATCCCAATTACTATCAACACCAATGGGAAACATTATATAAAACATATCAATAGGTCTTAAATCTATGTCTTCATTTCACGAGGATACACACTTCGGGGATCCACTCTCACTGAATGTTGGGTAGGTCTACCCAAAGGTAAAATCACCATGATTAGACTACGTTCCCCCATGGACTTAAGGATTCAAAATATTTTTAATTTTGATGAACCAATTAATAGAATAAAATGTATAATGTTCATTTAAAAATTCAAGATGTTATCCACTGGTTGACAGATTACACTCATTAGTTGTATAAAAATATCCATTCTCCTAGACATAATTTTTTTATTTGATTGATAAAATACATTATTTATCACATTAGAAAGGATCTTAATCGTGTATTATGATACTCTAGATAGGGGGAAAATTACATTACTATTCCTGGTCTTTTTTGGACAGGCCTCATGATTATGGGGTTTCAATATGAAAGGGATAAATGTCTATATGATCTACATAAAAGATAAACTAGCTTCGTGGGTCTTAAGGGGTCTTCCCTATTGGCATAATTCATAAGGGATAATTAAAAATGGTTAATTATATAATCCATGGTCTGATGTCAACGATCTCCATGAATTGGTATGGTCTAAAATAATTCCTCCACATTATCAATGATCACTCTAAATAGATCATGGGTTGCATCCATTTTTTCTTCTGGTCTAAAAAATAATCAAGTTATATTCTCCTATTTTAATTCTAATAAGAGCCATATATTATATTTAATTAATTTTTCATTCATCCATATATTCAAAATGATATCCTATATATAAAATATAATCCCACATGTTCTATAATCAGGATTACTGAGGTGATAATGTTCTTGTCTTCAATGTCTCTTCTTTTGGACTTTTATCTTAGTGTGATTTTTGAAAAATCACATATATGAATTATGATATTAAATTGTGAGGTAGGTTCCAATGTAGATATAGTATCTCAAAAAAGAACTATTTCCTAAAATGTTATATTAATATTGATTCTATCTATACAAGTGAAAAACTTAAATTGAAAGGTGTTTTTATGGTGCTCAGAAGTGCTTTCCATAGTAGAGTAAATATAAAGTGTGGTGTTCATCTTTTTATGAAAGGTGATTGGTCATGTTTTACAAGGAATTACCTAGAACCATTAGTTTAATTTAATGTTTGAAATGATCACTAGTGGATCTCATTGATAATTCTATCAAACTATTTTAAAGATAATATATATGGAGGTTGAATTTTTTTTAGTTGCATTGATATGAAATCATAAATTATGGATAAAGCCCTATCATCCATTTTGTATGTAGTTTTTTTGGAGTTAAATTGTCTTTTTTTGGAGGCTCCATTGATTCTTAATGAACTACTAATATGTATTAAATATATATAACAACCTATGTGATGTGGAAAACTGTAGTTGGATTTATTTTTTCCTTGATTGGGAGATTCTTTAAAAACTGGCCATTTATATAGAATATAATGAAATATATGTTCCTCTACAACATTAAAATGTATATTAAAAATACATCTTCTGAGAGAAATAAAGAAGCATACTTTATGGTATATAATGAATCTCAAATGGTCCACTTAAATATTTATTTATCATTGGATCCATTCCCCTTGGTTTTCATTCTATTTTCCATGGTAATACTATTAGACTCCACTTTTGTTGATAACCTTAATATGTGTATGACTCTTCATAATAAATTTATAATATAGTTATTGAAAGAATATTATTAATATACTTGCATTATCTTAGAATATTCATAGATTATTATTAAAAATTTACTTTCAAACCAACTTAATATATTTTTTTATCAATGTATATTCCTTAAAATACTAGTGTGATCCAATTGGGATTTTAATGCTCACAAACTATACATACCAAATAGGTTTTTGTAGAACCTTCTTTTTTATGCATCGGTAAATAAATTGTACCACGTTGAAGTGGATATTATTAATACGAGATTTTTGTTTATATTGAGGTCACATAGTGGGACTATGCCTCAAATTAATTATATAGTTTTAATATCTATACTATTTTCTTGTTTTTATGAATATATTGTTTCTACTAATTTCATATTGTATATTTAGCTCTCCCTTCCATATCCCATTCATTTTTGGATCTATGGGTGTACATGTATATTCTTGATCAATATTGAAATATTATTTTAAATATATTTTTATTTTCTAATTTAAGTTATTGTGTGGTTATTATATGTTTCTATATTATTACTTATTCTAATACCTGACAAACTTACATATAAAGTATTCATGTTAGGTAATCAGGTATAATCCTTTAGAATAAATATTATTATCGAAACCCCATTAAAAAATCGTGTATCTTTTCTTCCCAAGTACATTCTCACAAACCATGTGTATTGGAAACAGCCTATGGTCCATATTATAAATTGACTCAAGATAATGAGTGAGGGTTATCCCAGACTTTTTAACAAAAAATGGAGTAAGATCCATGTTTTGATTAATAATATTTTGGGAGTGTTACTTGAGAGGAGATATGTTCATCCAAGCTCATGATGTTGGAACAATGAATTTTTGTACTAATAAGTTCAGTAATAGTCATTGAGTTTTTATGGATCATTTATAATTTTTAATTATAATTTTGAGTTGGATTAAGGTTTCACATTTGGATTGGTGCATAAGAGACATACCTTTCATGTATACCTTTTATTGTTAGAGGGTGTATTTTTAGATATTGTTTGTGTGATTTATGTGGTTTCATAATGGTTTTATTCTTTCTAATGATATCGATTATCTGTTTAAATTGGTTTAATAGTTTATTTGTTTTAATATAGTTCAATTCCTCCTTCTAGACTACCAATAATCCCACAGATGGGAGGTATATATAGTTTTACTTGTGTATATCCACCCATTGATCAAAATATTATTATGTCACAGTCAAGATGGATTGAGCTATAGAGAAGGGGTAAGGTACTAGCATCACTCAACCTCACTATCTAGTCCTATTTTTTTATTCATAATGAAGTAATATCATAATATTATTCCCTTCATTATTTTTTTATATTTCATGGTAGTAATGATTCTATAGAATCTAAGGATTCGTTAGAGTCTATAATGATTATATTTTAATTTTATGATATTGAAAATTTTCTTAAAGATTTATGTTCCTATTTATGATAAAGGTGGCCAAATAAAGTGTTTGGAATCTATTATTCATTATATGAAAAATAGAGAATATTTAATATTAGGATTTCCATGTGATTTTTAATAAGTGGTTTTACCTAGACACAATTTCCCTTTTAGAATTCATAGTGTTTTTATTCCTATAACACGGAAACACGAAAACTTTCAAATAAACTAATTGATTTGTGGTTATTTTTAATTTTCTTCCAGAGATGTTATCAAATGAATAATTAAAATCACCTCAATTTTACACAGGACTTCTAAAATTCATACAATATCATGTTCTTTTGATAAAACATAAAACATAAGTAGAAGTTAGTGATCAAACATTGATTGTGGAAATCTATGATGTTGGGATGTTGGGAATGATTGATGTTTCCACTATTCCTAGTTTTAGTGGGAATTCGTTTTTTGAAAATAATTTGAATATTTGATTAATATAGAATGTATAATTTTGGTGGTTTGTGAAATATTTTTCTATATATTACATCTTCCACTGTAGGGTGAATGAATCTGGTCCCTCATCAATGTAGGGAAGTTGATCACATAAAGGTTTAATTCATTAATACATTTGAGACATTACATGATTACAGGTTTGTCACATACATCGAGAAATTATATAGGATCAATCTTCTATTGAAGTGTACCACTTGTTCTTACACTCCTAATAGATTACATGATTTGTCTGATTAATCAAAACTAATAGTGACCCACTACGATTCGCACAGAGGTAGAAGCAATTCATCATCTCATAATACTCAGTTGAGGACTGATTAATAGGCTAGTGGAAGTCCCAAAACTAACATTGAATGAATGAATTTAAATGATATAGATGTAGCTCCAATGAAATCCATTGTGTATTCCTTGACAGTAACATGTATTATTCTTACTGCACCATATATTTCTATTTCGTTTTTAATACAAGTGCATCATACTCGTTTATATATTCCTATTTTTGGATTTTTTAATTCCTTCATCAATGATTATGATATATATCATAAATATATTGACACCTCCAAGATAGAAGAAGTTTTGTGGTTCTAAAATACCCTCTAGTATCATATATTTATCAATGGTGGTGAATTAATGAGATTTTTTATTCATGAAATAGATCAATATTAAGTGATATTTATGATTGAAATGAATATTAATTTCAATTTTCATATAGATTATTATCATTGAAGGGTGGATTTCAAATCCCTTAATGGTAGTATCAATATATTTATTGTATTATGAGACTCACATTCAATTATATTATGACATCCTCTTCAAAAATATAGAAAGATAATATGTTAATATTCTACTATCCTATTAGATATTTTTGATCAATTAATAGTAGTGTTTTATATCATTCGGTCAGGGAGTATCTTATAGAGGTTATCTTTGAATTCATGGGGTTAACACCAAATTGGTTAGTCATATTTCCAATATATATTTTTGAAAATAATAAAAGTTATTTTATTTTTATTATATCACGTTAAACTAGATGAACCAAATGTATTGAAAATATCTCTGAAGTGAATGGATTGTAAGGTATTTTTTATACCTCATGTATCTCAATGGGATTCCTCATTATATTTTTTATGTTGTTAGGTGGGAGACTCTAGTTGTTAGTTTATGATAGGTTATTGAACTAGTTGAATCTTATGAATAAATATTCATATCCATAAATCGATTAATTATTTGATTAGCTGAATGGGGAGAGGTGGTTCTCTATAATTGACTATTAGGTAGGATAATAATAATCTTAGAGTGAAGTAATAAGGTAGTATAATGATATATTTAAAAATTAAATATAAACATTATGAATTTTATGTTATGCATTTTCTCAAGAAAAATTTCCCTGAAGTTTTCATGTCATTCATGATCTGAATATTTCATTAGTCTGTTAAATCATTTATCATGGAATTCATGAATGATATATTGTACTATTCTAATATTGATGAGGAGTATGAGTTTCAATTATAGTTCATTTCGTGGATTATTCTTGAGCATAACGTGTATGTGAAACTATACACATATAGAGTTTTTTCCGGATATTCCATGTTCTATTGGGATATGGTGTCATAGAAACGAATTTCTTTTAGTTAGGAGATGAAGAAGGTAGATATTTCTTAGGTTATTGGGGTATTTCTTTTTAATATTTTAATTTTAAATATATTACACTCTAGTTAAGGGAAATGTTTCAACAGATATTCTAGGAATAAAATTATCATCCAAAGGATTGATCTATTTTAGTGAAGAATGGAATCTCATTATCCATTTAAAATATTTACATTTTTATATAATGGAGGATAGATAAATCCTATTACTAGAAAATTTTGTAACTCACTACATATCTCCTAGAAGTCATATATTAGGAGAAACAAGATGAAAACAAATTTAAGTATAATAAGATGACTATATTTGGTTGGTAGACCACAAATGAGTAGTATCTAACATCTAAGAACATTTTCCCTTCCAAAACCAGTATGTTGTTCCCTCACCTATGATGATGGAAATGATTGAGGACTATCCTTGATTATAGTGCATCATTAATCCTAGTTCTTATAAAATTTATTTTAATATTAGACATGAGAATGTGTGTCCAAGTATGGGATACACCTAACATTATCTATCAGAGTGACACATGTCTTTAGTATAAAACTGAACATTATATGCCTTTTGGTAATCTCCAACACCTTTCATTCCCCGAAAAGAAATTGGATGATAATTATAAATATTTTTGTATCATATTTACACATCCTCCAAGATGTAATATGTATGACTGGGTTTTAATTAATTTTATGATGTAATAATGAAATTTCATTTGAGTCATATATAGTATAAAGGTTGATGATCTTTTAGACCAATTTATGAATTAGATTATGAAACTACTTAGTGTATCTTCTTCCATTATTTCTTATAACGATCTTTGAATTATCTATTTATTTTAAAGAATATTTAATGGGTTGATGGGATCCCATGAGATATCAAGTAATAATGACCATCACCAAACAAATATCTATATACAAAAATGTATTTTTATGATATAAGTTTCACTTAAGTATCGTGTTTTAATTTTTAATTATTCCTTCCACACCCATCTAACACTAGTCAAATTTTTATATATTAAAAATTAATAGCCAATTATTGGGATTCCACAATTCAAAAATTTATATTATCAAACATGTCATTTCCCTATCTATTGATATCATGTTAGTTACACATCCCCAGTAATACAATGTGTTATCCAAGAGAATACTTGGAAATCAGCATTTTATAGTAGTTTATATCGATGGAAAAATAATGTAATAAATTTTACAATAATTTTCATTATTATCCATTGTAATTATTAATTGGTGGTATTGTTTTATTGAAAGTATCTCCATGATTCGGTCATCGATGGTTGGAGATTCCCTAAACCCCAACCATGAGATATGTGGTATCTTTTTAGATCACTAAGATAATTGTGAAAACTGATTTTCTATTGGATTATAAACATAAATTGATCATGATTCATGATTAATTTTACATATTTATAATATGATGGTATACCCCCCGAACCTTATAACTTGTTGATATGATAGTAAAATATTTTGGATTCATATGTCTTTGTGATTGTGAATTCAGTTCTCATGATCCTCTCCTAGGATAATGTTTCACGAAAATGATCTATTTGAATAGTTTGAGTATCATAGTAGAATGAGAGGTATGTCCACGACACCTGTAAATAAGGGTTAATTATGTTGTAGATATTTTCATATCAATTCTCTAATAAATATTGTAGTTGAGTTTATGGGGTAAGAATGTGGAATGGTATAAAAAAAGTGACACCAACTAGGTTACTAGAATTTGTTAATTATTTTTTTTTATTTTAAATATATTAATTTTGATAAACCATTAGTTTTATCTTTGTTTGTTTGGTTTGATAAGACTTTAGACCAGAACATTTGACATTTCATACCGTAAAAATTCATCATCACACCAAGGAAATTATATCAAAGTGGTCTAATGTGATGAACTATATTCCCATCATGTCCTGACCAAAGATTTTCATATTGTGATGGAGTCACCCTTTGAAAAAATGTTCTAGAATACAGCATATTTTGACCATAAAGACAAGGGATAGACCATAATGATACAATATTAAGTGGATCTAATGTAAGGGGTACCATTACAACATGATGTAGAGTGTTCATATATTAAATCATATTTTTCAAGTATTGATTTAGAATATTATATGGACTATTTTTGACACTTGGCCCGGAGACGGTGTTAGATTAAGGGTCCAATGAGCCTGTAATTAATTTTTGAAATATATTAAAATTAATTAAAATAAAAATTGATCATTTTTTTGAAAGAGTAGAATAACTCCCGAACATGTGCTCAGATTTAAAATTTTGGTCCAACAAAGAGTTCAGAGTATCGATTTAAACTTAGTTGCAACACAATATATATTAACTTCAGGATGTGGTCTTGAGCAGCATCATGGGAAATTAATTATAAAATTTAGTTATATTTAATTAATTGTTTAATTAGAATTCCTAAACACCTGATTTCGTATAAATTTGAAAATTTAGAGGAGTATTTTGAGAGTAATGTTGGATGAAATCATGGATGATGACATCATATTAGATTGATATTGAGGAGCATTCCACCATCGGAGTTCATGGATCTCACTAATGATGGGAACATATGATTGTTCCTCATCAGAAATTGATCTAATCAAGAAGTTTGATTTTTTATTTGTGTGATTTCAATCCCATCCTTTATCCGGATCGAACACACATCAATTATATGAACCATAATTGATAGAGGAATTAATGGTTAACATTATTAATGGTGGATTTATTTCATTGTTGATTATTTCCCTCTTAATTTTTGTAATTCATCATATAATGATTGAGGAAAACAATGAAGAAAGGATTTGATTTGTTCTTCAAATTTTTTCGATTATGTTTTTCGTCCCTAATTATTTGTCTGATCATTATTGGTATTTTATTTTTCCAATGGTTAGATGGAAACCCATCATATCATCATTGCATGACTATTCATTGGCATAAAAGATCATTAAAATAAGTATGACATTTGATTAGGGATTCAATTTGAGGATTGAATGTGATAGTAGGTTATTCATGGAGAAATGATTCCAGAATGGGGATATTTCATTTTCCATTCTAGTTCATAGATACTAAGATGATGGAGGTAGATTTCCTTATATTGTTTCTTTTTATAATCTAGTGAGTTGATGATGTTATGTCTGGTCATCCCCAAATAAAATATTATTGTTCATGGATGATAAAAAAGGTGGATGATCCTAATGATGCATGAACCAGTTATGGGTTTTGTGAAATCTCATGTTACACTACATGTCTTTCAGGATTACACACTATGTGGGAATCATTGTGTGGAACTAGGTATTTAGGAGAGGAAAAAATATCACACTTCAAGTGACACTCGTTAAACATTGTGTGATCCATGATTGATACATGGCATGTAACATGTAGGTAACATGGTCACATGAAGGATGTGATAAAATTGAAGTTACATACCAACATACAAGGCGTGGTATAAGGTCAATTTATGAGTATGCAGACATAGATAGATAGCATGGGCAGCATACCAGAAGAGCTATAAACACCGTGAACCCATTCGTGCCTGCTGTATACATGTAATTATACATGTTTTGTGAGAAATAACAACACTGGAAGACAAGGGGATGGATGTACATGTAATGTAAAATAATTACTTACCATTCAACCCTTTGAGGGTTTTGGAGCTGTTTGTTTCATTACTGTTGGACACGTAATGGTAGAGTGTGTTCACATGGTCCATCCCCACGAGGGTAATGTGTGGAATTAAATACACATCATTATATTTTTATACCACATATAGGATAAGACTTATATAAATATTTGTGCTTCCCTCTATACATACTGTGTAATCCTATATCATTTCATCTTATACCATAGATGTTGTTTGGTGGAATTAATGTGACCTCTATGCTCGGGGTGTTGATCATCCATTTTCTAGGAAGATTTAATTGGTTTTTCATTGTTATAAATATATGACCCCATATATAAAGGGTTGATCAATATTTTTTTGTGGTACCCACAGAGGTTCTGGGTATGTCATACCTATTATTTATTACACAATAATTCATTATTTTTCCAAAACATTACACATAATACAACCCATAAGATCAAGAATTATAGTTTATTTTAGTAATTATTTACATTATGTAACAACTAAAACAGTAGTGGAATATTAACATTAATCAAAACGTCCTTAATATTCTCTAAATTTTCCATCATTATCAATATTACATGGGATAATCTTGAGACATATATAGGAAAGTGGTGAGCAATAAAAAATATTCAGGAAATAAGAAAATAATATCTCGCAGCAGATATTACATGATATAATGTATTAATTTCAATGGGAGATAAAAGTGGTTAGAATCATAAAAATAAACGAATAGGCATGATATTGAATGATAATATAAAGGCAACATGGAAATGTTGCAACCGCACTAAACATGAAATCATAAAAATAAGTCGAGGATAACTTCTATGAATCCAATTTTTTTTGGAAAAGTCCTATAATGAATTAGTTTCACCCCATAATCCCGTAGATGATGTCTCGTGATACTAAACATTACCCAGTGCATTGAAGTGCTATATAATTCAGGATGCATCCATCACTTTCATATCATGTACAATCATATGTGTGACACATAGATCGTTAAAAATAATATGATATTTCTTCACATTTAATTCCACGGTCATGTTCTGTGTGATAAATAATTGTATGTACCGAATAAATATGTATTTTCCAGAATAGGTGAATACCCTTGAGTGAAAATTGAGATGGTATTCACAATAAAAAGGTTTGGCATGGAAGAATCATAGTAAAATTACAACAACATAATGATGATACATAAAGATTAATCAAATTGTTAACTGATTGTGAAAGGGGTATCTAATAAATTATAAACCAAAATGAATGTTAGAGTGTTGGGAAAAAACATATCCCAAAATTATGAATTGGAAATAGAAGGCACAAAATAAAGAATATGTTTGAATGTATAATGTGATAGAGGGGTCCCTTACCATGAGATGATGATTCAAAAAATCATTGGAGGTTATTGTTAAGAGATTGGGGTACCATTATAGAACTCTATATAGGGAATGGATGACTAAGTACATGAACCATGGTTTTTTTGTGAAGTGGAATGTGAGATTATGTGGTTTTATATTGTAAAAGAGAGGGGGATAATTATTATTTTTCAAACATAGGTTTTAGACTCTATATAATAAAATAATCAATACTAAAAACCTTCTCCTTGTATCTACCAAATGGGAGAGTTTTTAATTATTATATAACTAAATGAATCTATGTTGTAAAATATTATCCTTGGTGATGTGGAAGTGAGTTTTGATCATAATGAAATAATTTTTAATAATTAAAAAATTATATTGGTTTTTAGGAATAATAAAATTTATTAAATAACCTCAAAAAACATTATATTAATATGGAAACAAAACATTTTTCATCGATACCATTTATATTATTTATTACAACACTTTTGAAATTTTTCATGTTATAATTCCCAATGTATTTTACACAAAATTAAAATTTTAACCAAAAATTTCATTGTCTCAGAAAAATATGAAAATTTAACTATTGGATATTTTTATGTTATGATTTAAAAAGTTATATTAATTTTATCAAAATGGTTTTCTATATATTTTAAAAATAACTTTCAAAATATTAATTGACATTCATTGAGAATTACTATGTTTTTTTAAATAATAGTTTTCGAACCCTTGTAAATATTATGTATGCCATTACAAAAAATATATCATTAAATATATTTAATAAAAAAACTAAATGATAATATTCAACTAAAAAAGAATCTGTTTAAAAAAAAAAGATAATTAATAAAATGTAATCTCCTAATTTAAATTTCATAATATACAAAAATAAAATATTTGTTTTATTGTAAAAAAATAGAAA
Source organism: Viscum album (assembly GCA_963277665.1). Lineage (NCBI taxonomy): Eukaryota > Viridiplantae > Streptophyta > Magnoliopsida > Santalales > Viscaceae > Viscum > Viscum album. The sequence goes on along the minus strand of OY728162.1, from coordinate 1,366,109,902 downwards.
TAAATTATAAAATAAAAAAATAATATGTAATTGTAACCATAATTATAATTATTAAAATTATTTGGGTCTCGATATATATCCCTTTATTACACAAAATAACACAATAAAAGTGTTGTGTTCGATGATGTGATTTTCTTGGGTTGGATCATTTTAACTTGTTTGGATCAAGATACTAATAAGTATAAACATATTTGGTAAACTATTTCTATCTTGATTTAGTTGTTGGATCGTGAATTTTGAATGGTCAATGGAAAATAATAGTGACGGTACCTCCGTGGGAGAATCTGATAATGGGATTTATATTCTATGGTCCTTCTGGATGAGGACATTGATTCTTTTTTTTCTATGTCATTTATATTGTTAAAAACGTATATTAATAGTAATCATATGATCACTATCAAATCGATATCTTATCAACAATTATTATGCTAAATAGTCTTTTAAATCCTATAGTATTAAACAAAAAACAAATTATATCTATTTTCTATAACAATAACATGGCATTAAATTTAATCAGAAATAAAATTTTAATTATATATTATTGGGTCATTCCAATCCCACCCTACCATCCGAAATTTAAACCTCAAAATTTTCATTTCACACAATATAATATATGAGAGTAATTATATTTCATCACCTCCTCAAATTTCCATGTTACATATTCAAACATGTGGTTTCTCCATATCACATTGACAGGGTCAATTTCATTATTTCTTACAACATTATCCATATGATCTATGATATACAGACACTACTCTACATATGAAATATCATTCTCCAACAATACCACCTTTGGATTCAACACATTTAAGGGGTTTGGTATGTACTTCCTTAAGTGTGATTCATTTTACATATCATGTATTTAAGATAGGTTAGGTGGGAGTTCTTATTGATAGTCCACTACTCCGATGTCATCAAGGATCTCAAATCGATCGATGTATCTTAGACTAAGAATTACCTTCATCCAAAATATCAATAATCTCTTCCATTGGTATATGTATAGGTGTAACATAACACAAACCTCAAACTCCAAGACTAATCGTGGATTGTGTGCACATATGTTTTCATCATTGGGAACCCCTAATGTGAGACATAATTGTCTTGACATTTTCCCCCATTTCCTCTACCATTTGAGATCCTATAGGTTTAGTTTCACCAAAATAATCCCAACATGCAGGTGTTCAACACCTCTTCCCATAATGGGCTTCATGGATATTTATTTTAATGCTCGAGTGGAAACTATAATTGTGTTAGAACATGACCAAATAATGATTTTGATCATGTTCCCCTTTTGGGTGCACTGATCATTCTCTCAAAATGTCCTCGAGTGTATAGAGAGTCTAATCAGATTTTCCATTAGTTTGATGGTGACAAGTTTTGATGAAGTTCAACTAAATATTTAGATAATGTTAATCAATTTTCAAGAACATGGAGGCAAATCTTGGTTCTTGATTTGATTAAATCGATAGTTTTTTTCAATGAAGCCTCATAAATTCAGTAATTTATATCAATCCAGGTTGATCGAGTTAGAGGTTATCTTGAATTGAATTGATGTGATAAGTCATTGTATGATGATCCACTATAAACCATACATCATTATTTCCTCTTGATTTCATTGAATGACTAGTGAAATTGACCGAGGTTATTTTTCCAATTTCCATATTGGTATGGGTAATGGTTGCATTATCCCCTTGTATTTATTCATATTTAACATACTAACATATAAGGAACCTTAATGTATATTATGAAATCACCTTGATTATATCTACCCACAAATATTTAGCACGTAGATCTTGAAACATATTTGTGTTACAAAGATTGATGGAGAAGGTCGAGCTATTTAAATATTCCAATTGCTCCTTATTTAACAAAGGATTTTATTGTATACATAGTCTTGACCCAAATATTATATTTCATTTTTTACTAAATTTGAGACATGATGATTTCAATTTTGTAATAGCTTCATCGATTTTCTAAATTTACACATTGTCTCTTTATTCATCCATTAACTTCTCCATAAGTGATGTTTTATTATTAATTATTGATATTATTGATGATTTTACTTACCTTATGATTCCCATATCTATCATTTTAATGTATAAAAATATTTAATCATTATTAATTCTCAACAATAATAAAAAAAAATTATCCTTTATACATAGATAATTTTCCACTTCATTTACTTTCCTAAAATGGTAGTGGATTGATTAATCATGGTCCATAATTCCCTCTCACTATCTTCCCTAACTCATATTCATCTATTTTTATGTGAATATACACTTGAGGATCTTACTAAATGTTTATATTTCACTCTTATCCCCATACAGATAATTCCACTAAATTTTCAATGCGAAGATCACTACATCCAACTCTATATCATGTAGTGGGTATTTTAGTTCATGAACATCCAATTACCTTGAGGCATAGGATATTAATTTTTTATTATGAATTAATACACCACAGAAACCATGCTTCAAAGAATCACAATATACCATTAAAATATCCCCACATTTGATTAGCATAAGTGTTGGTGTAGTGATAATCCTATTATATAACTCTTTAAATGTATATTCACATTCATTATTCCAAAAAAACATGACTCCCATATGAGTTATCTTGGTTAGAGTGTTTGAAAGTCATAAGGAATTTCATTAAAATCATGGATCATAAACATCCAATCTAAGGAATATATGGATTACCATGTTAGTGTTTGGTTATGTCCATCATTCAAATGCTTATTTCCTTGAAGGGTCTATAGATATTACATTTCATTGGATAATATTCCACACGATTGCGACTTCTTACAATAAGAAATCACATTTTATTTACATTCACTATGCTTAAACTTTTATTATGTCTTTAGAATAGTTCTGAAATGATACTCAAGATCCTCCATTATTTTTTAGTATATAATAATATCAACTATAAATACTACCACTACTTTTTCAATGTAATCTTTGAATACTCTATTTATTAATTCAATGAAGTCTATTAGAGTATTACTGATTTTCAATTTCATTACTATGAACTCATATTTATTAAACCTTGTATGAAAAGTAATAATTGGAATCTAAAATATATTATATCTTACAAGATAATAACTCGACCAAAGACAAAACTTTGTTAATTATTAGGCATCATGTAACTGATTTGAACAAGTAATCAATCCATGAAAGATGATACCTATTATTTATTGAGATCTTTTTGAGATCTAAATTATCAATGAAAAGACGGGTCAACCCATATTTATTCTTGATGATGAGGATTGGTGCACCCCACCGTGAATCACATGGACATATGAAGCCTTTGCCCATATACTTCTACTATTGTTTCTTTATATCTTCATGTTCCACAATAGCTGTTATATAGGGATTCTTGGATAATGGAAAATCCCTATGTATGAGATCGGTTGAATATTCAACATATCATCGAGGTGGAAAGCATGGAAATTTTTCAAGAAACACTTCAATGTATTCCCTCACAATGGGCACGTCTTCATAAATGACATTTTCCATAGAAAAAATCTTTAGAGCTAGATATGCTTTCTCATATGGAAATAATTTTAATGCATTAAATGTTGTTTCTAAATAAGATTCATCCTCCTTATACTTGAATAAAATTAGAGTACAATTCAGTATATGGAGAGTTATTTCCATCTCATGTAAATTTATATTTTCTCTATATAGGTAAATAAAATATGTAGTAATAATTGCATAAAATTCCACTAAAAGGTGTATCATAAGGATTTATAGGTAGTTCAACCCACAAATTTTGATTGGGGGAGTTATATACATGGGATGAAATAATTTCACCATTTTTCATTGTAGGTTAAAAATATACTCCAATGATTAATTTTGGTGTTTTAATAGATCTACTAAAAATTCATGATATGAAGGGATACAATGATCTATAGATTAATACCCTATATTTCATTTTTTTAGTTTGGTTATAAATATTTAAATTAATCAAAATAGTGTTAGGGATGATAATTTTTAACTATTAAACATATAAATTGGAAAATGATAGTATTATAGGGATAACTTATAAATGAAATATATTGTTTGACTTATAAATATCTAGGATTCAATCTTTTTTAACCTGGATAAATTTCCTAACATGAAAAATTATAGAATTTATATGTTCTTTAACAATGGTTCTAAATGGACATGTGACATTCCAAAAGTTTCTCACCTGGGTGTGTGAAAGTATGTGTGTAGAAATGCGTTTTTTCATGAACCAGTTCCTGATCGAGTCTAGTTCAATACTGTGTTTTTGAGTGTTACCCCTTCTCAAATCTGATCTATAGACACATCCACATGTACTATCCAAAAATGGGTGTATTTTAATGGAAAACACGAAATACATTCCTTTAAAAATTGAGGTATATTTTCATTTTTATCCTTGTCCCTATGGCTTTTTATAGAGTTTCCAAAATATAATCTCAAAAAAATAACTTTCCTTTGATACCAATGATGAGAACTATTGTACATTTTACACATTAAATTTGGATTTTATATTCTAATAATATACATAAAACATCCCATAAGATCAAGATTTATTTTATCTTTGGGTAAATAGGTACATTAAATAATATCTCAAAAAAATTGATACAACAGCATTATTGAATACATCATTAACATGCCCTTAATTCTCCAACATTCTTGTTACATCATTTTTTAACAGGGGGATATACATAAGAATGGTGTGATCTATAAAGCCAAGTAAGGGAGTAAAAAAACATCCATAACCGAATATTACATTTTAGACTATAGAAATTTAAATAGTACATAAAAGGGGTGATAATCATGAACATGAACAAAGAGTTGTGATATATCATGATAACATAAAGGAAACATGGAAAATATGCAACAGCGGTAAACCTGATACCCTAATAATAGGTTTATGATATCATAAAGGACATCATAACATGGTTTAAAAGATTCCATAATATATTAGGTTAACTCTATAAACCCATACATGATATATCATGAGACTAATGAATTACTCAATACATTGTAGCACTATATAATTATGGGTGCATCTTTTGCATTCATATCCTGTACATGTGAAAGTGTGCCACATAGATTATTTAACATAGTAGCAAATTTAATCATATTTTATTATGTGATAATGGATTGGGGAATAAACACATGTAATTACCCAATAAAATAAGTATATTTATGTTAATTTTAATACCCCAGAGAGGAAATAGAAAAGGTATTCACACTACAAAGCTTTAGCCTGGAAAAATCGGAGTAAAATTTATGCAGCATTATGAAATTAATGAAATATAAAAAAAATGGTTTAATAAGTGGGAAAGGCGAATACAATAATTTCGAAATAAAAATCAACATGTATATGATGTGTACATACATTTTCGAACATTATGACTTTTAAATAAAATGAATAAAATGAATAAGATGCTTGAATGAAAAAAAATAGAGAGAGGTCCCTTACCTTGAGAGGGTGACTAAAAATGCTTGGGAGGATATTCTTGTGATATTTTCAGTACCTTGGGAGGACTCTAGAAAGCATTGGTATGATTAAGTACTTTTCCAAGTGATTTTTAGTTAAGAGGAATAGAATCTTGAAAGGTTTTATATAGGAAAATATATGGGAGTTATTTATTATTTCTAAAACATAGGTTTTGGAATCTATATAATAATGTAATGAAAACAAAAAACCATTACAATTTTTATTCACAAGGTTTCTAAAAAAGAGGATTTTTTATGTTATTTTAGAAGGAGAGGTGCTGATTTCATTAAAATATTACCCTTTTTGATATGGAAGTGAGTCATGTTCATTATGAAATATGTTTAAAACACTAAAATATAATATTCGTTATGGAGGATTCATAATGAAATAAAAAAATTTATCAAATAACATCAAAATATTATTATTTTAAATTTGAAAAATAAATTTGTTTAGGGATACATTTTATATAATTTACTATATCACTTTAGGGATTTTAATTTTCTAGAATTACCACCATATTTTATATAGTATTTAATATTTAAGAAAATATTTTATTTCCTCAAAATTCAGGAAAAATAAATCATTTAATATTTTAAACAAGATTGTTACACATAAAATATTAATATTGCTAATATAATTTCCTATGTATCAGAATTTTCATGTTAAAAAAAAGAATCAACATTTAGTGAGACATAATGGGTTTTTTTAGAACAACAGTTTTTGATCCTTTATAAAAATTACATTTTACACAATGATAATTATATTATCCATTATATTTTAAAAAAATTTAATAAAAATATTGTATTAGAATATCATTTATTTCAAAACTTCATCCATTCCTCAAAAGGAATGTCTTAATTGAAATTGCTTTTTCCCAAAAACACAATTTCTATTTTATCATTCGAAAAATAATTTATAATGTAAAAAATTAGAAGTAAATATAAATCTCATTATATGTAATCATATTGTTAATGTCTTGATAAATATGCATTTATTATACAATAAATTTCATAAGGGCAATGTGCATGATAGTGAGATTTTCATTTGGTGGATTGACATACATGGTCTGGGACATGATCTTGATGAGAATGAACTCTTTTAGTAAAGTGTTTCACTAATTATTTTGTTGTTAGGTTATAGCCTGATCATATTCAATGGAATATCTATGTGATGTTATCTCCCCCACAATCTTCGATAACTGGGCATTATAGGGCATGATCCTACTGGTTGAGGCCAGTTCTTCTTTTTTTTAATGTCAATTTGATTTATCAAAACCCTATATTTATACTAATAGTAGATCACTATTGAATTTATATATTATCAACTATTATGATGATTAATGGTATTTTAAATATAATAGGATATAATAAAACCAAAGGAAATTTGTTGTGTTTTCCAAATCGATAATAGGTCATTTAATTCAATTAAGAAGTTATATTTATTTATAAATGTTTGGGTTCTTATAGAAGTATCGAGGTTTTCAGAGACCAATGAGTTTTCTTGGGAGAGGCCAAAAAATCATGAACTATTTGATGAGTTTTTATGATGATATCATGTCTCATGGTGTGGGTTCTTCAGAAATGAACATTACATAAAATCATCCACCATATTCATGTGTTTAGTAGGTTTTTGACACCTACTAGAGGCATATTGTCCTTCTTGAGTATGTAGTGGTTTTTTATGAATTGATTACTATATCCTTATTGTGAGACAGCTATTCTCGACTATATGGGTTCAGTGTTTCTATGATTTCCTACAAGGTACTATTATACTAACCTCTGCATGGGCTCTTCCCACACGTGTCATGTCTTATTTAGATAATGACCCATTTGTTGGTTTCCTAGGAGGATAGGTTGCTGGTAGAGAATATATTGATCATTAAATACCAAGGTATTTTCCTAGTGATATAATTGTTAGTTTTCCTCACCATATTTGTAGCATGGACTCTCTACATTTTTTGGTTGGAAATTTATTTAACTTACTTATCGCTTTTAGTACTTTATAATCATACTTTGATTGTGGGATTATAAATGTAGTAGTCATTGGTATCATTTTTCAAAATTCCATCATTCTATGGGCTTGTCGATGTGTGTTTGTGTATTGGTAAATTAGTATAATTCCTCCCATGTGTTAAATATATATAATCAGTGTTGGTCCCAAACCCCAGGATCATTGGAGGTAGGATATGGGTAGTCGCGGTTTGGGCCCCATCAGGTATAGTCATGATAATGTTGTATCTGAGGAGTCGATTATACATTAGTACTGGATTTTTGAAATTGGTTTGGGTTTTGTAAATATAGTTTTATGTTTTTTGAGCTCAAATTTCAGTAATGGGACTCCAATGCTGGTGCAGCAGCCAACAAATCTATACAACAAATCTTTTATCACCTTCCATTTGAATCGGTATATGTAGAAATTTTTTGTAGGGAAAATTTTCGTATTTGAATCATATAGGAAGGGGTTCTGATTTCTATGTCCTTCATTAGTCATTTAACAATCTATTATCTATTACCATGGTACATATTGTATATTTTATGATTCCTCTTCAAATATAGCTAGATAGGATTCCACTATGTGATCAAAAGGATGGTCTACCAAGCGATGAGGCTTGAGTACTATGGCATGTTCTAGAGTTAGTACCTCCTGGTGGTTTACCATATTTACCACCACCTTTTAAGAAGAATGCTTCACCATCAGAACCATATTAGGACTCACACAGTCTGATTTCACTATATAAGTTCCATAGGTAGATACCTCTTAGGATCTAGGGTGATCCAGTCCCCCAGGTGTTTATCGACTAGCTAGAGATAGTCAGTCTAGTTGTTTTCCCTTCTGAGGATTTCTATGGATCATATAGAAGTCCTTGCGTTGATTATTTTTCAGATTCTAAAGTATGAAATTGGGTTTTAGTGACTTATTCAAATCACAATACATCTCTCTCCTAGTTATATTTTGATTATCTCTTTTGGTATGGGTTTTATCTAACCACGTTCTGATTATTGCACATCTAGTATCCTTTGCATCTATAACAATGATGTAATATTATGTTTCTAAATTCTATGATGTCTACCGATCAATCTTCATAATCCACAGATATTGTGAAGGATCTATTTATTATGGCATAAACCATTTAGTAGGTATTACACTGAGATATTTGGGAATCCGTTTTTCTGTTTTGCATTATAATTTTGTTAGAGTGTTAGAGGGGGCCATAGTGGATGATAGCATTCTTGAAGAGAAGGGGTCAATAGTTGTTTCCGGTCATGGGATACCAAGAGATGAGAACATGTAAGTAGGTAGATGATAGTAGTCCTAGGTTCCTAGGCTTGTCAAATGCTTTAGGAGATGATATGAGGAAATAGGATCAGTAGTGCAGGTCTCTCAAGATAGAATAAGTCGGTCGAAGGAGATGCAGTGTTTCTCCAATGATAATCAAAGAAATATTTCATGTTTTTTCCCAATCCATCATTCATATGTTCACGATATAGTTGAGGGACCACCAGGGCTTTGTATAGGTTGGATTATGTAGGCATATATGACATAGACATGTTAGAGGGGTTGGTAGATTATAAAGAGGTGGACATTGGTTTGGCCAATTTCCACCACTACACATTAGTGGTCCACACCAAGCTCCAGGAGTTGGTTGTTAATAACAAGTCCAACTATAGTATATGGAGTCCTAGAAACCTAAGAATATAGATATTATATGAGGTACTGTCTATGTCATTTATACCTTAGTTGGAGTACATATGGACACAGGTGTGTGTAATTACATTCATTCCACATCTATGTTTAGAAATTAGAAATTATGGTCGAGACTTTGCCTTGACCCCTAAGATTGGAGACTCTAATATGAGGTGACGTAGTGGGTAAACACATTTTACTAGAGTTTCTTCTGAGTATTGTGGGTGAGAGATTAATATGATATCCCTTTATAGTAAAGATGATTCCATATGAATATATCATTGATATGGACTGACTATCCATAGTTCATGACAAGATTGAATATTTTGGGTAGAGGATGATGTCTCTCTATATTGATGGATCAAGGTTTTCTTATTTTGGTGAAAAGTAATCCTTTTAGGAAAAACATAACTAAATCATAGGAGAGTGTAGCTGATTTATAATTTATTAGATAGAATTACTATCAGAGATTTGAATTTTATAGGAAAGAAGTTCTTTGTGGGGGTGGTATAATATAAGAACATTCTTACTAAGGATGTTTCAATATTACATCCAAACTGAGATCTATAATTATTAATTGTGCAACACCTTGATGCATCCCCAATATTATACCCAGCATATAATATTGACTATATTGAGTCCTATGAGCTGAGGGTGCTATTGGAGGACTTATAGGAGAATGGATTTGTGTAAAATAGTATTCCCCCAGGGAAACCCCAATGTTGTTTACTAAGGTTGGGGTGATGAGGTTGATGATATGTTTTTATTAATAATTCAATAATTAGGTATCTATGATGAATATGTATTTTATATTGAGTATAAATTACATATTTGATCAGTTACATGGGGAATGATGTTTCTTAGAGATTTAATGCAGATCAGGCTATCACCAGATACAAGTAAGAAAAGATGATATATAAGATATGACATTCAGATGTTGTTATGGTCACTATGAGTATTTGGAGATTCATTTTTGGGTGACTAACACCCCAGTAGTGTTGATAGGACTATTGAATAATATCATTTAGCCATTCTTATACCAGTTTTTGGTGGTATCTATCAATGATACAATAGGGTACATTAAAAATTATGACGAGAAAGGGAGACACTTCAAGATGGCCCTAGATACAATCTATGAGCCCCAGAAATATTTGAAGCTCTCAAACTATCATTTTTAAATTCAAAAGGTCAACTTCATTGGGAACATCATCTTGTAGGAAAGAGTGGTGGGGGACCTAGAGAATGTTGATTCAGTTATGTTTTTTGATCCACCCGAGAGTGTTACCATGGTGAATAGTTTCCTTGGGTCAGTGGTGTACTATTGGAACTATGTGACCAATTTCTCTAGAGTTGTATCACCCTTGATATATTTGATTACATATTTGTATCCAATTGTGTGGATGAAAAGTTGAAAACAATTTTTTCAGTAGTTTAGTTATAGATTGATGATATCCCCCATTTTAAGCTTTCCAGATAAAGGTGTCAAGGTCATAGTGTTATGTAATGCCTCATTGATCATAAATGGTTTTGTTCTGATGAAAAGGGTGGTAGTGATTTCATATGGTTCTATTTAGTTCAGACCACCTCATTAAAATCACACGACCCATGATCCTGATCTAGTTGTGGTAGTATTCACCATGATCGTGTGGAGACAATACCTCATGGTTAAGTGATTTATCATCCACTCTAACGCCAAAAGTCTCATGTATATATTTTCTAAGATGGATCATAACATGAGACAATGAAAATGGAAGGAGTTCCTCTAAGACTAGTATTTCATGGTTTTATGTACTCAGGGGAAGGGGAATGTGGTGGTTGAAATTCTCATCAAGTGATCCTTTTCACAGTTGTTGGCCATAGAATCAGAGAATTATCCCCAATATAGTTTTTCTTATTAGACAAGTATAGTTCTTCACATAATCAGTATATGGTTGTTTACCATCCACATTTATATACTTTTAGAGTATATAATCAATTATATATCAATTATGATACCTTAAATACTCCCAAATCCACTATATGTTCTCAACTTCTGAAGGTGGGGAACACATTATCATTTTTAGAGGTTATATGGTTGTACCGGTGAAATGTTGTGGGGGATGGTAATGAGGGAGATTCATACTTCCCTTTTAAATGTACATTTGTGTGTGGCAAATAAAAACTGAGACCTCTAAATACATTTTTGGTGGTAGAAAATGAATTGTTGTGTTGTAGATATTGTCTCTCGATGCATCATATGTTACTAAGTAACGGCTGAGAACTGGGTTCCAATTGTTTTAGTTCAAACCATTTAGGTTCATGAGTGGATGTTTTATGGGATATCCATAATATTAATTTGGTTATATCTTATAAATTTTCTATACACAACACAATATATATGATCATAGTCTGTATCACTATGTTGGTGCACTTCATATCCATTTGAGAGAATAGTTCAGTAGAGATCTTGTGATGTTTTACATGATGGGGATAGTCTGGATCTATATATTTCCTTCAATTATCATTCCATATCATGATTCATTGTTCAAATCACGATTATGGAGAGGATTTTCTAAGGATGTTGGAACACAATTGTGTTTGAGCATGGAATTTCAGCCAAACACTAATGGCTAGAAAGAGTAGACAACTCAGGTCCCAGAGGACATGAAGAGAGCTTGCATGTTGTATTTTTCCATATTTGTGAACTTCACCTACCTTGTGTGTAGTTTTTATACAAAAAAGGTACCATTACATCATTGATTTGGATCCATTCGAGTCCCTATTTGGGAGACCTGGTAAATCACCACTTTTTTAGACTGATCCAACTTTTTCAGCACTAATGGGACCTATGTTGGTCTGAGCTATGAAATTTAAGGTAATTATTTTCTCCAAGAGGATGAGGAAATCATATAGATGATGTAACTTCTATGTCAACTGACAATATATGACTATAGATTTTGATTAGGGAGACAATGTGTTATTATGGTTCTTAACTCCATAAGGATTTCAGCAATTTGGTTGGGTGGCATGTTATCTCTAAGATCCACTTCCATTTCCAGATACTGCATATAGTTAGCAAGGTGGAAAACCAATTAACTCTACTACCATATTTGGAATGATTTCATGAAATTTACATGTTTCGTGGCTGAAGATGTATGTTAATGACTCGTTGCATGTTATCAATTGGGGAGTGATATACAAGGAGGATGGGGAAACATTTTCTTAATACCTAGTCCAGAACAAGGAACGATAGGAGAGGATCCTTTATGGGTGATTAATTCTCCTAGCTCATTTCCATCAGAAGAAGAAAAATCTATTAGAGTGCATCAAGAATTAGGATAGCTATATACAAGCCCAATAACATCATTTTTTTGAGTTGGTTTTTCACTTTTCAAGAAGAAAATATCCATGGTTGAGAGAATGTAACAACTCTTTATTTTATTTGTATAGATTTATAATATTATATATATTATTTATGTATATAATAGATGAGACAATGAGAGGTTCAAAGGCCTGATGGGCTAGCAATTTATTTTTTAAATATACTAAAAAATAATTTTAAATATCTTTTCATCGTTTTTCTAAAAATGATGAATAACTCAAGAAAGTTGTCTTGTATTTGGAAGATAAGGCCACCATTGATTTTGTATCTCGGGTTTTACCCTAGGTGTGATATAATCTATGGTGGAATGGGCTGTTAAGCTTGAGCCCCTTCATGGGAGAATAATTAAAAAAATAGTTATATTTTTTTAATTATTCAATTAAAAATCCTAACATGAAAAATACTTATAAATAATCTTATATGGACAATTTTCTAGGATAGAAACCTAAACCTACAAATATAGAGGGTCCATTTGATAGAAACACTGGAGGAGATCATGGAGGATGACACAAGATCTGATCGAGATCAAAGATCATTTATCCATTGGAGTTCATAGATCATTTGATCGATGGAAACACATAACTATTTTTCATTCATGGTTGATCCAAACTCTTAATAAAATGTTAAATTTTTTTATTTTAAACCTACCCAGTATCTTAGTAAAATGTGGATCAATTATACAAACATGAATTGATTCATGTGTTGATAGTTGTTTTTATTTACTGTGGATTAATTTTCATGTTGATTACTTCCCTCTTAACTTTTCCAATTTATCATAAATGGATAAATGATGATAATGAAAAAATGTAGAGTTCCATTCCACACATTTTTTGGATTATGGTATTCTCCCCCAATTCATCGATCAATCATCATTGGTATTTGTATTCTACAACAGTTGGATGGATACCTTCAATTTCCTCATTGCGTGAGAATTCATCAGTGCAATGGATCATTACTGCATGAATGAATTCTAATTGAGTATGTGAATTCAGGTAGATGATGGAAGTCAGTGATTCATAGAGGAATGGGATAGGACCATCGGTATTACATTTTCTTGAGTGGTGAACAGAAACATGGATGTATGTGGCAGATATCTTGATCTATTTTCATGGCCAGAATCCAATGAGCTGTAGAGGAAAAGGCAGGTCCATCCCATATCTGTTGTTCTCGGATTTGATTGATGATGGAGACTAAATATCGGGGTGATTATTAATATAGGAATGAGTTCATTGAAATATTTCATTATACAGTATGAAATATGATATCAAAATAATCTGGGACCCTTTGTTCGAAACTAGGGTTTCTGCTGAGAGAACTATATAACCCACCATGTGATTCATGCTGGCATATCATCATGTACCTTGAATGGTACATGGGAATTGGAAAGCTAGTATACATGGGTAGTTACATTACTGGGTATATGGGAAGGTGCACTAATATACAACGAGTACATGGGTATGGTTAAATGACATGAAGTGGGTTCCGAGAGAGATCTACATGTTGTCTATGATTTTCTACATTCAATGTATACATAGTAATATATTCTATGTGAGGAAGCATCACACATGGAGACCAGGGGTTGTCTAGTCACACTGTGTACCCCCAGTACAAACAGTGTACCCCCATTGGTGGTTTTTGTAGACATTTGTTTCTTCAGTGTTAGACCAGTATCTGTAGATTGTTTTACATGGTTCATACCCTTGATGTTACATTGTGGAATTACAAAAACATATATGGATTGAGATCCCCTTTGAATGATCAGTCATAGATAGAGTTTTTTGTATCCCACTAAGGGTCTAGAGTGAGATCTTCAATAATATTTTATTTTACCATAGGTGGTGTTCATGAAATCCACAAGACCTCTAAGAACATGGTGTTGATCCTTCATCTAGATGGTCATTTCAGTAGGGTCTATGGTATCATTGTTATGTGATCCCCAACATAGAGTGTTGATCCAGATTGGGTTTTTGGAGTCCCATTGTGGTCCTGGGTGTGATCACATTTCTATGTATTGTGGTCTTCAGAGACCAGTGAATTTCATTGGATGAGGACCAACCATTAGGACCACTAGGATTGTTGTCTCTGATGATAGAATGTATTATTGATTAGGATCACTAATAATGAGAATTTTAATGATTCATTGAGTATAATCCAATCACTAGCAGCTTGGTTTAAATAGCTTGAGGGAAAAATGTACTTCCTTAGTATATATGGGTTTGTCTATGCATTGATTTATATGTTATTATTATTAGTTAAATACACCCGAATCAATTTGTTTAGTTTTTTAGGGTGTACTATTAGGTATTTTTATACTTACCCTATATAGACTCTTCTCACACATGTCATGTCCTATAATGTTGACTACCCATTCGCCAATGTTTTGGGAGGGTAGGGATTTGGTGGAGAATAGCATGAGCTAGAAAGACCGTGGTTTTTTCTATGTGGATTCCATTTTAGTAGTATTTACCATATGTGGAAGTTGTACTCTCTATTGTTTTCTATTTTGCTTAAATTTATCCATTACTGACTTTCAACACTCTAATGTTAAACTCTAATTGTGGTAATATAGATGTATCCATGCGTTTTTTCTAGTTGTTTACAATTCATACTTGTATGGTATTGGATATCTGTTTTTGTATTGGTATATTAGTCTAATTCCTCCCATGTGTGTGATACATCAACTTAACAATAGTCTACATCACCTGGCTAATTAGTGGTGGGATTGGGGTTGTCACAGTTTACGCCACATTGGGAAGGGTCATGAAAAGTTAATTTCTGATGGGGTAATTCATGTATTTAAAAAATAACATTACTAAAATACACATTATTGATTTAATACCTATAATACTAGTTTTCCAGTAACCTTGAATATTCTTGGTCCCATGTTTTATGATCCATTCATCTCAATCGAAAATTAAATTTTCAAAAATGTTTCTCCCATGATCATCAAGATAAGTCCAACTAAATGGATCCTATATTCTCCCTAGGGATATATCTCCACTTCTGACTGATTTTTATTCTCTTGTATGTCTATGGTTGGATTTGTTTCTAATTAGAAGAAATTAATTAAAAAGTGTATTTTTTATTAGGGTCATATATTTTTTATTAATATAAATTCACAAAATTTCAAGTGGAGCCTCACCATTTCAAAAAAATTAATGATTAATATATATGTTTTAGTTAAATTCTTATATTAGTAGAAAATTTTCTACTTGATACCAAAATTTAATGTTTTCAAAAACTTTAAAGGTCTATGAATCTTGTTTTCTAAATTATATTACACGTAACATAATATTTTCTTTTTCTTTTTCCCATGGGTGATCAAAATGATATTACAAATTCAATTAATTGAGAAATTGTTTTATTCCTATTAGTTATTTATAAACTATTATTAATGAAATAATAGTTTTTAAAATTATATAATATTCATGGAGACTAAGATGTTTTCAGTGGGGTCCTCTGACAATTAAAAAATTTGAGATTAAATTTCCACCAGTTAAATGAGTAACCTTTACTAGGGAAGTAATAACATTATTTATCATTAAAATATTAACATGAATTATTATATGGAAGCTATTTAATTGTATGGATATTAGTAAGTGAGGATTGATAGAATCCATAACCTTATTTACCTCAGGGTGTATACCATATTGATTTTTTATAAATAAATATTTTTATATAATTTAAAAAATGTTATTAGAGAATATTGTTGTCATGTTTGATTCTATTAAAAATTAAAATTATTGTATATTAAATTTATATTCCTAATAATAATCCTAGTTTTTTCTTACAATGTATGTTCGATGAACCCTTGATGTGATCATATTAATGTTCATTGGCCAGAAAATATTATACACCAATTGGTTTTCTGTAAACCTTGTATTCACTATCTTGCATAAGGCTAGTAATCTCTTAAAAGAATAAACTATTCTTTTTTTGACCAGGAAAGATAGTCACATAGGTCATTTTTAGATGGAAATAAGCTGTCTTATTTTATTTTTGCCTATTATTGTTCAGGTTTCAGAATTTCCATATTGTTTTTTTAGTATTACATACCATAACCCATCACATTTATATATTTTTATATGTTTATTGTATTTTTATATTTATATCTGAAATTTTTTGTTATAATAATTCTATTTTTCAATTTAAATTTATATTATGCCACTTTTCTTAGATTTTTATAGTTGAATTTTTATTTAGCGACCTTACTATCCAACACATTGAAATTACACATTGTGTTTATAGTTAAGATAAATTTATATTAAATAAAATTTTTAAATGAATAACTTTCAATAAGTTTCAACCTTATTAGCCTTCAACTAGATGTCAACCCATGGGTTTTAGTAACAGCTACCAGTCCTTATTCTAGTCATTATCAGTTGTCTGGGTCAGGGAAAGATTACGTTTTATTATGACAGTTACCCTGATTGTGTAATGTTTTTATCCCTCATTCCAAATGAATAATAACTATAAACTTCTTTAAAAGGGTGTTGGGACTCATTCATCACATAAACATATGGAATTCACATAAGTTAAATATCATAAAAATAAAAATTATATATAATATCATATTGTAAACAAATTACAGATCTTTTGAATCACATAGAATATACCACCGTTTTATTCTAGTGAATCTCCTCCAAATAAAGTATCAGTTTAGAATAACACATCTAAGGAAAGTCTATTGTAACCATATATATATGCACGAGTAAATAATTAATACAAGGTTATGTGTCATCTATATCACTCATAATTACATGGGACAAAATTTGTATAAATACTAGATTAAATCATCATGTAACTTAATCCCATTCTAGTGGGAAGGAGTATACAAAAATAAACATGTTTTAAAATGATATATAACATTTTAATATGGGTGAGATTCAGAGTAAATATAATTATGACATATTTTTATGTACTCTTCCCCGGACCATGTGGGAGAATGATTACTAAAGAGTAAAATCACTATCAATATTTTTCAATAACAAAACGATGTGATAATTATATGAAATAATTTTTTTTATAAATTACATTACATGACAATAATTCAACTTTCTACTCCATGGGACTTCCACATAATAGTCACTAGTTATCACATATCCTATAGTATTTTAAATTTTCTTATAATTTAAAATATCAATAAACCCATAATCCCATATATAAATTAAAATTATAAAAACCAATTCAAAAAAATTAATATCAAAATCCATATCATCCTAGTTTATTTATTTCATCATTTTGAAATAAAAATTAATCAATAATATAAAACTATATAATTATCTAGAGTAAATTTTATCATTATATAGAGTTCATGTCATTATTCTTTGTCATGAGAGAAATAATACTATATAATTCCCATGAAAACCACAAGCTCACATTATCAAATAATATTGAAAAAATGGGATATAAAAATGGTCTACAACCAGGGATATTGCCTATATGACCGTGAATAGAGTTTATAACCACATGCAGAATACCCATGAGAATTAATCGCATTGAAGTTTTCTTATAGGCTATCACAACAAGTCAAGACCATGGATATATCCCATGAATATAAGGTATTCCACTAGGTTAAGCCTATAAAAATAGTTATAGGGCTATAAAATTTCCAAAAACCTATTTGTAAAAAACATTAAAATAAAATAACATATATCCCTTTCATGTTGAGAAATAATAACTTATTTCAAAATTTCCAAACTAAAGAAAAGTGAAAAAAATAAACAACAAAATCAAAAATTTAAGACCCCGTGTATCCTTCTCGAATGTTGATAAAGGTTGCTATATTCCAAATTCTACTCAACCTTATAAATATTATATATACTCATTAAAAAATGAAAGATATTAGAGTCTACAAACCTATATTATATCATTTATTTAGGATTATTCTATGACAATACATCCTTGCTCCTCAATTCAAGCGAATAATTAATGAGGTCATGTTTATTATCCTCATCATTTGAAAAATGAATGGCATATAGACTATTCATTTTCAACATTTAATTAATAATTAGAGATATTTAATCAACAGATGATGAATGCCAAATATGAATTTAAGAGTCATTGGACCATGATTGAGAGAGAAAAAAATTATGCAGAAATAGCTCCTTCTATTTCTGATCATAAGTAGGAAATTGGATTGTTTATCCCGCTCCACCATGATCCAATTTTGAAGGATAATGAATTATTGACTAAGTGTCATCAAATATTAATGGATAAGATCCAAATTCCCTTAGAAACATCCACTCATGAGATGTGATGGAAAATATAAGAGTTATCTTCTTTATTGACATGAATAGAATCCATATAGAGTTCCAATGGGGAATTGATCATCAACTGCAACAAAAATTCCATGATAAAACAACTTTATGACCACCATTTCACATGAATCCTTAAATGAAAATACTTATTGATTCATATCAATTAAAATGTTAGAAAATAGGCTCATGGTAGATCGAGTCTCAATGGGAGCACTAGCTGAGGGTGTCAAGGTAGGTGGAGCCGTGTCTTTCACCGAACCAGAAACCTTAATTGGTAGAACCCCTTAATGAGTAGAGAAAAATTACACAAAATATTTCTTACATTGGGCCCATTCTTATATAGATTTATCTCGATCACATGAAATAAACATGTGGAATAAATGGAAACATGTGAATAAGACTAAGGAAAATACTTATAGAAAATGTTATTGAAAAAGAGTTTATTACCAAATTGAATCCATATTCACTGGGGAAGCACCAATGACACATAAAATTCGACAAAATAACAATAGACCATATGAAAAGGCAAGGATTTTTTCACTACTTATATTTTTGAGCAGTGACCCAAGGAATATGACAACATCATTGAGCATCTTGGGTTTGAAAAAGTGGAACGAAAAACTCAATAATGAAACCATTATTGGGACCTCAGGTAAGTCAGATCCTCTATCACAATATAGAGACCATCATTGAACCGGTATATAGAAACAATAATACTTCCATATTTAAACATTTCTACTTAGATATAAAATCAATTTGATTGTTAGTTTCAATCCTAGGTCTCACATTTGTGACATATGACACATTACCACTACCCTACAACACCGAACTATTATATATAAAATTATAAATATATCTATATATATTTATGATTTTTGAAATATTTATTTTTATATATCACTACAAAGGATCTGGGAATGGTATGCACTAGGTTTCATCAGTGCTAAGTAGAATGCACTGATACAAGGTGGGCCTTTATAATGGCTAGCTAAAAGTGCTGATAAAGAGGGTCCATCATCATCAATATTATCATTAATGATAATTTTTTTAGAAAAAATATTACTAAATTATATAATGTTATGACATTTAAATTAAAAAATATTTTTTATTTGTATACATTAAATAAAAAACATTTTTACAATTAATATATATTTATTGATAATTTTAATATATATAAATTTTTTAAAAAGGTATTTATAAGATTATAATTAAATAAATATATATTTCAATAATTTGATGAATATAATAAATTAATAAATAAAAAATATATTTATTTTATTTATTAGACCTAACCACATGATCCATGGGTAAGCCCATTGTCCATATTGTTATTGAAAATAAAATCCACTATGTACTTGAGAGGTGGGGGAATGCAATCTGCTGTTAAACCACATCAGAACAAACAAAGGGTCTATTATGGGAATGGCCACCACACATAACTCTCAAGTGGAAACCTCTTCTTTATGTTTTGGGATGGTTCGAGTTCCCAACAGCGTTGGATGGGGATAAATATTCCACCGAACCTAACTCCTCCAAACATGACATTCAAGAATTAGTGAAAAAAACACCACACGTATTACAAAATTATTCTTGGAAGATGTCATTGCTGTTAGATTTGTTCAAAATTTCAATCAAATATTTGTTTTTAGGGAAAAATTTGATTATATCTTGCAAGCATTATCCCATCATGTGCTACCCCTTCCCAGATCATCATTCATTGTTACACCTTGAGTCACCTGGTGAGGAGTACCAGTGAGGGAAATAGTTGAAATCCACTTTCTCAAGGAATATTTCATTGGTTTATAATTTATACATCATTCATAAATAATCTTCCCCATAAATTTTCTAGAATTATTAAGCGATTCCTCAAGGATTAATTGATAATAGAATGCAACATGGGTAGCATTCTCTTCATTGGAATCATACTCACCATCATGTATATGGGGAATCTACTGTACTGGGGTGATGTGCTCCAATATCTCCCCTTCACAACCTATAAGATCTAGTATAAAGGATGTACTATCATCCATGACAATAGAATCACTATAATGGGATCCATGGTGAGATGTCTCAGGGTGTTTTCTACCATGTGTAGAACACTGGGCACTTGCAGCATCTAAATAAGTACTTTTGACAACATCTAGACTATATTGTATTGATGGCTTGTCTATGCCATCTTGGGAAGTAGGTAACCCGGTAATGATAGTTCCCATATCATTTGAGGGACTTGACCCCTTAACCTTTTATTTACAACAGGGAACCCCTCCCCAACAACTCCCTTTCGAATTTGTGGATTGGGGCTTCTGGAGCTTCCTGCTATTTGAAATATCATGTCCAACCAGATTACAAAAACTACAGAAATTGTGTAATAAATCATATTCAACTTCATATTCATATTTTTCACCATTATTAATGACTATTAAACTTTTTGGATGAGGATTCATGAAGTTAATATCAAGTAAGACCCCAGAATAGTCTCTGAACATGCTACGAATTGTGTTGGCATCATGTTTGTTCAGGGAACAAATGTAAGAGGCAGTGTCCATCGGAATACATGGACCCAAGAATATACAGATAAGGCCTTGGAACATGACCCTTACCTAATAATTTTTATGATTCTGATGAAGTGGATTAAAATTCACGTTCCATTTCAATGTCTCAAAATTCACAGTCATAGATTGTAGAATCTTGATTAACAGGATATGGATTTCGAAGATTTAGTTTGAAAGATAAGATTAAAGAAACCTATTATTAGTTGAATCATCCTCCATCCATCGAATCCCAAAATTCATTATTGATTATGTTTCATATCCTCCACAGACGGGGTTTATCACCTTTATAGAGAATTAACCACCTGATTAACGAATACTGAGAGGATTGCAATCATTCTTTAAAAGAATCATAAACAATAAAATAGAAATTTTACCTACCTAAAATCATAATACACGTGGTGCATTTGATATCAACACATCGAGATATCGATCCGTTTGGTTTGTTTTGTTCAGAACCTCCACAAAAGAGATACATCTCCTATTACACTTTTAATTTATCTATGCAGCCATCAGGAACTCAAATGCATTAGTCTCTGCATTTAAGGAAGCAACACTTGTCCTCTTCGTATCACCCATCATGTGATGATGAAAGACCATCACACCAATGGAGACATCTGATTTCCACATGTGATGTAAGGATCATTGAGAGAGGAGGTTTTGTTCATGGAAGATGAAAGATCCAATTCCGTTGAATTTGGTCAATAAATATATTGATGTGTGAGAATAATTGACTTACCTATATGGTATGTATTCATTATGACTGTTCATTTATATATTAGATGGCTATTATTATTCATGTTGTCCATATGTGATGATTGATTTTTTACTATCAATATTATATTAGGTAATTGGGGGTACAATTACATTCAAACACACACACACACACCACACACACATAGACCTACATGGAAGGCCATAAACCCCCAAAGGGAAAACCCACCCAACCATTCACATTATTTCATTGTATATTTAAAGCGCCAAGGCCTACTGGGCATGAAGCCCAATACATGGTCCGTAGTCTGGAATGATTATCCCAAATTCTGATTTTTTTATAGTACTATTGTAGTACACGTGCTATTATAGTACCCACAATAGTACTAATGCTACTACAGTGTCTCCCACCGCTACTATCATAGTGTTATAGTACATTCCCTTATTTGGATTTGAACCCCCAACATGTGATTTACATTTAAGAGGTGTTGACCACAAAGCCAATCCCCTACTACAATTAATTATCTATACTTTACAAGTTATGTGATTCATTCATGGTATTCCCCTGAATAAAGGGAATAATCTTGGATGATGACCATGGAAAATGGCAGTGGCATGTGTAGGACGAGCAACTTTCAGCAATGTGTCAGCAGAATGAATCCTCATGTAGGCATGCAATGTCCACAACGGTTGAGGATGCATCTTAAGGAAGTGGTCCCACACTGTTGTAAAACAGTTCAGGTGTTGGGCACATGGGATACATGATTTGTAACGGACTTCATTTCTACAAGGCCTTCAGGCCATCAAAATGTGTGGGATATCCCTTAGGGGGGCTATGACCCGCCTTATCGGGATGTATGTGTTGATTTTGTATGATTCGTTGTAATTTACCCCTATGTACTTATAATATATTTATTTATTTAAATAAATATAAAATTAAAAAATATAGTTATTATTCTTATCATGTTTCAAAAATAATTAATAAAATAAATATAATTATAAATAAATACAAATATTGATAAATAAATACAAATATTTATAATTATAATTATAAATAAATAGAGATATATTTTAATAATTATTAAATTATATTAAATATATTATTTATATATGGGTGTAAAATTATTTATAAAATAAATATATTTTTTAAAATTTTATAATTATTTTAATAAATAAATAAATAAATAAATTTATAGTTACAATTTGGAATAATTATATATTAATTTTAATAATTATAAAATTATAAGAAATATATTTATTATATATATAATTATATATATGAATATATGATTAATTTATTAAATATATGTGTTAATATATTTATAAGTACAATAAATATATTTTTTATAATTTTATATTTATTTTAACAAACAAATAAATATACTTTTATAGTTTTAATTATCAATAAATATATATTCATTGGAATTATTATAAATTTATAATAAATATTATAATTATATCTATAATTTTATAAATATAAAAAAATATATATTAATTATATAAATTTTTTAAAATATAAATTTATTAAATATTTTTTTTTTGAACATTGATAATTTTTTAAATAAATAAATTTATTTATTTATTTATAGTTACAATTAAAAATAAATATATCTTAATTTATATTATTTTTAAATTATAATTAATAAATTTATTATATGTATAAAAATATAAAAATATATATTTATATATATTAATTATATATATTTATAAAATTATACAAATAGTAAATAAATATGTCAAATTTTTATAATAATTTAAATTAAAAAGTTTTTCTTTATAATTATAATTCTAAATATATATATATTGAAATAATTATAAAATTATAACAAATATAATTATTATATTAATAATTATATATATATATATAATGAATGTATTTCTTGTAAATTTATAATTATAAAAAATAATCATATTTATAATATTTATAAATATATATGATTATATAAATATTGTTATTATATAACAACCATGCTCTTTATTACTCACTTAAACAAGACTTATTACATTAATATGCACATAATACAACCTAGAGAATCGAGAGTTATAGTATCATTGGGGATTAGGAACATTACATGACGACTTAATACATAAAATACAACATCATTATTGAGAACATATTTTACATGACCATAACATTTCTTCATACTTTGCATTGCATAGGATAGCCTGAAGACATAACTAATAAAAGGGTTAGATATAAAGTATATTAAGGGTGTAAAAAACTCATAACATATAGAATACAATACATGTTAGGAAATACACATATCAAAGGAGGGTAAGAGAAACATGATCATAAAGGCATGGTATAACATGATTATCATAATACAGAAATGTGGAAACGACAAACAACATGATATTAACATGAGCCAAGGCTCATTTTACAAGGATTAGAATTATTAAACACTCATGGAACATTAATTAGCAAGACTAAACCATCATTTAACATGGCATATCAAGATACTAAACACTACCCAATGCATTGGAGTGCTATCAGGGTGCACCCTTCATAATCATTTCAATCCAATGCTTATGTGTGCTAAAAAGATCGTATAACATGGAATCATTCAAAATCATCATTTCTTACATCATCAAAGAATGTGGAATACATAAAGGTATGTTCCATTCATAATGTATATTTGGGTAATGGTTAATACCCTTACTATAGAAACTAATTTGATATTCACTACACAATGATTTTGGCTTTGAAAATCGAGGTGCAATTTTGGCAGCACAACGACATCGTGTAGAAATTCATAACAAGTGTAGGTGGAATGAATTATTGGAAGTGTAAGGGGTCTCTCATCATTAAAATATAAATATGGAAGTATGGGGGATTCATGAAATCATTCCCCCAACATTTTCAATTGAAAATTAAAGTGGTTAACAACACACCAAAACATGGATAAAAATAAAAAATGATGGTAAGGATCCCTTAATTGAGTGTGTTACTTCAAAAACATGAAATGGGGCTTCTTGAGAGCTTAGGGCACATTTGGAGGATTCTAGAGAGGGGACTAAAGAGTACGGACATGGTCTAAGAATTTGGAGTGAAGTGAAGTCGGTGTGTGGGTGTGTTTATATAGGAAATGAGAGCAGAATTCATTAATATTTCACAAACATAGCTTTTGGAATCTATATATATAAATATTGAAAACCAAAATCCATGACAGGGTTTTCACACATGGTGTTGGGAAAACATGATTTGAAAAAATTAATTTATAAGGAGAATGGCTGAAAATTTTAAAATATATCCCTGTATTATGTGGAGGTGAGTCACACTTATAAGGAAATGAATTTAAAATCATAAAATATGTTATACAGTTTTGAAGATTTACTATGGATTTAAAAAAAAATATATATCTTCACATTATATTTATTAAATAACATATATTGGGCTGATAATAACCATTATAGTATTTAATACATAATTGTTTGGTCATTATGATGTCATAGAACACATATTTTTTATACAGTATTTAATTTTTACCAAAATATTCTACTCTATTAGAAAATCATGAAGTATTCACCTTTGGATTATTTCTAAAACAAAATTCCTAAAATAATATTCATTTTATCTAAATATTTTTCAAAATATTTTAATTTTTTCATTTAAAAAGAATACCAACATTTACTGAAAATTCACGTGTTTTGACAAAAATATCTTTTCAAACCTTAATAAAAATTACATTTGACATAATAAAAATTATATGCGCATTTATTATTCATAAAAATAATTTATATTAATATTGTAATAAAATATTAATTATTTCAAATATTCATTAACTCCTTAAATAATAAACATTTATGTTTTTTTTTGTATACAAATATATCTCTTATAAAATTGATTACCTAATCAATTTTAGATAAGGAACTGATATAATCATCATTTATTATAGTGGTTTTTATAACATTATTAAAAAACCTTATTTTAATATAATAATTTTTATATATTTCTCAAAAGTTCTTTTTTAAATGAAAAATCAATTTATAAAAGTCATCATTTTTTGTTGAATCAATACTCCAATAAAGGAATTGATAGAATATTACTTTTATTTATAAAAATGTATTTCAAAATATGTTACTAATACCTTATTACATTCCCCCTTATAACACACACATAATACATAAGCGTAAGGTGTGCGATTGTGACAAACACTTGGGGCTGCTCAGATAACAACACTTGGGTGGTAATCTCTATTAACATGAACTTCTCCCGTTGGTGATTCTATTAAAGCTTTATTTGTTGAATATTGGCTTGGTCATGATCAAGAGTGAATCCTAGTGATGCAATATACTTTTCTGAGCTCCGAAAAATTAGCTTCATGCATCCTGATTCAACTAGATGAGGCCTTCCTATCCTTTCTTGATGACAAAAGTATTTTTTTAAAAAAATATTTACATATATTAGTTATGTGATCAATATTAAATAACTATATTATCAATGGTAATGATACTTAACAATAATTTTAACTCAAAATTAATAATAATAAAAAATTTCTATCTGTTTCATATAACTATAAGTCCTTAAAAGAAAGGTAATTATATTCCTAAAATATTTGTTCGTTACAAAATTCACCCATTTGAAATTTCCCCCTTGAAATTCCCTTTTCCAACACTAAAACATGTGAGGGTAACTCTACCTCATCACTTCTTCAGGTTCCCACATTGCTTCCGATAACATGTGGTTTCTCCACAACACCATGATGAGGGGAATCCCCTTATTTTGAAGAACATTTTCCCTATGATCAAAGATCTTCATCAGCTTCTATTCATAGTAGATTTCATTCTCCAATGGTACCCCCTCGTGATTGAGTACATTCAATGGGTCCTGTATGTAATTCCTCAAGAGAGATACATGGAATACATCACATTCTAGAGTCATGTTTTGTGGGAGTTTTAGTCAATAGGCAACTGCACTTATGATATCAAGTATCTCAAAATGGCTGGTGTACCTTGGACCAAGCTTTGCCTTATTCCAAAATATCATTAGTCTCATCCATGGTGATATGTGGAGGAATACCAAGTCTCCAACATCAAACTCTAGGCCTCTTCCAAGATTGTCATCATAGAAATATTTTGTCGACTCTGTGTAGCTTTAATGTGTTGTTGGATGGTCTTAACCTTCTCCCACATTTCATTGACCATTCTGGACCAAGAAGTTCTCACTCCCAAACTTCATCCCCACATGTCGGTGTTTTCCACCTCTTCTCATAATGGGATTTATAAGGATCCATTTATATTATTGAGAGTAAACTGTTGTTGTAAGAGAACTCAACCATAGGAAGATGTTTATCTCAAACTCTTTTGAAGTCAATAAAGCATGCCCTCAACAGGTAATCAAGTGTTTGGATAGTCTACTCATATTGGACATCATGTTGAGGATGATAATTTGTACTGATGATTATCTTCATATTTAGAGCATGTTGGAGACTCTTCTAGAACATAATGATGAATGATGGATCTCTTTGTCTTGATATGGGGAACATGGTATTGCTACGTGTAAGATCTGAAGGCCAAAAATCAATCACGTTCAGAAGGATAGTGGATGGATGATCTGAAGGCCGCTTAGAACCATTTCCATGAACCGAGATGAATACATCGATTGAACCCCATATTCCTCTTTCTTGTGCGATTAGATCCACCACAATGTCTCTTGAACAACTCAGTAGATAATGACCCCAAATATCTCATTCGACTTGACCCACCAAGAATCGAGTAGAGTTCCACTTGGGATTGGGGGTAGCTTCGTCGATCATGAGAAACCATCAATAAATCAGGTCTCATTTTCATAGTCAACTATCATACGCCAGTTCGCGGACTGTTCCCATCTACCAAACATCAATTCAAGGTCAGTTCCCCATCTAGTGCATACTCTTTCAGAGTAGTGGGCTTCGAGAATAGATAGTGGTACTCCATACAACCTTAAAACCTATCTGAGGTATATAGTTTCTAGTTGATCCAATGAGATATCATCTCGAATTGCAATGCAGTGTGAAATATCTGAAAAACTATCCACAAAAAACCTGCTAAAATTATTTTAGTTGGATGTTTTGGATGGCTACTGACAATTTCTATGGTGATGTTCTCCCATTTCCATGTTTGTTTCAACATCCCCTAATAATTCTTCCTCTTATACATTAATTTATTAAATAACAGGTGTAGAGACCCGAAGCCTGACGTACATAGACTTTACATTACTTTTGCGGAATACTTAGTACATAACAAAAACACACACACAAGGATCGTAATAGTTTAGTGTCTTTGGAAACTCAGAACGTAATCTTCTAATCATGGTGAAAGATCTTCAATATCTCCCATAAAGATATCCATTTTCATTTACCTAAAACCTTTCTTTATATCCTGGGGAAAAGAAAACATAAAAGTCTGATCTCAAATGCTCAGTAAGGGTAAACAAAATAAATAACAATCACATCTTATTCACAATAACATATCTTTTGGAAATATTAACCTGCAAAAGTGATCATAATTTCATAACATCGGATAAGTCATGGCAGTGAAATGTAATCACAATAATCATAAAATAAAACATGAAACATTGTGGCATACACACATAATCATAGAGAATCATTTCTTGTTAGTCAAGACTCATTGCCAAGACTATCTTAGTGGACAAAGTCCCTTTCTAAATCGAGTAACCCTCGTTTCAGTCCTGTTTCACTGAACCGGTATAACCTACCATTTCATCCATGTCTATCTCATGAGATATAAAATATTTACCCAATGCATTGGAGGGAGATATAGGTCCCACACATCTCATAATGATACCATTCTTATGTGTGCCACAAAATCATAAATCATACATCATTTCATAACCCATGTAATAAAAATGGGATTCTTAAACAACATGACATCATAAAACAATTCATATAAGATAAAGGAATTCATAAAAATATTTCCATCAAAATATAATCAAATCCATGTAATAATAGGGATAAAAATAGAACCCTTTTATTATCTTAGATGGAAAATAATTTTGATAAAATACTTGAACTCCATTCTGGAGGAAAATATCCTTTCTACTTCAAAAACATTTTTCCTTTCATAATATGTCATACGACATTAAAATAAAAGAAGTTGATTAAAAATAAACTTGAAAACTTGTAAAGGAAGCTTCTTGGAAATAATTTTTTAAAAATCCATTCATGCCGTATAAGTTAAAAAAACATTCTTTGTACTTTTGTCGGAAAAGTCAAAAAGTACCTCGTACGAAAAAACGACAAAAGATTCCTTAAATATTCTTTACTAAAAACTCACCGAAGGGTAAAATTGGATTTAAACTATTGTAAGTGGATGGAAATAATATTATATATTGATGAAACATGGATGTGGATGGTAAAATACACCCCAGTAAATGCCAAATTATAAACAATCTCGGATAAAAATGAGATTGTGATATTTCCCTTACCTTAGGTCCGATTTGCTTTGTATGTGTCCGAACCTCCTATATAATGATTTAAATAATGTCATTTACTTATTACAGAATCATATTCATTGTTATGATATCATATATGGTTCACTTATGACATTATATTACCCGTTCTTTTGTAAATTCCATGTTAAAGAAGCGTTTTGGGTAAAATCGTTTCATTTATCGTAGGTGTTTTGACTTGTTGTTCTTGACATTATTATTACTTATATCATGATTTACATTCTTCCAGAATATAAAATATGATTTAAATATAATATATATTCATTATATATATATATATAATAGATAGATAAATGAAATGAAAAACACCGTTCAAGGAGATGGTAGTCCGTACGTACGCATGAACGCTGTTTTCCTTTCCTTATTGTCTTGAATGGAAGTAAGTAGATGACATACATATTTATATATACATAAATCCAGTAGCTTTATAATGTCATATATTTCATTATTATTTCTTATATATACTTTATAATCATTCTTAAATGGTTAACATGGAGAATGAATCTCATCGCGTCGTGGAGACGGTATTCCGTACGTACGCACGAGCGATGATATCGTTCCCATGGTCGTGGAATTGTGTTGAAGTGTATGTATACTATTTAAGTATCAAAATAACTTTATAATAATCATGTATAGTTACTCATTACATCATTATACCCATCCAATTAAGGTGGTGATGGAAAATAGATTACACCACGGTGTAGAGACGGTATTCCGTACGTACGCACGCGCGGTGATTTCATTTTTCCGTAGGATGGATAGAAGGTGAATAAGGGTTGTTTCATATTTATAATAACATATCAGTGTGTAATTAATACTGATGTTATTACTATATCATGAAACAACTAAAGAAGAAGAAGTTGAAGAAGAAAGAAATTGAAAAGATCGGTAATGGATATTACCTCTTCTTTGGAACGCCTCTTTGAATCCTCCACTTAGGGAACTAAGATTGGACTTTGAAGAAGACCAGGACCTCTAGGATTATTCTAGGGAAGTGGAGAGGAGAAAATGGCAGGGGTTGGCCGAGCTTGAGTGCTCAAATTGGTGTGAGGTGGAGGGGGAGGAGGTGTCCTTTTATAAGGGAGGAGAGGGGAACCTTAGGAATATCTCAAAATATTATATTATATTAAAGTCAAAATCGGTTTATAATGGTTCCAAAGGGTCTTATTTCGAAGCTAAAGTGGGTATGGGTCTAAATCCTATCAAACAATAGGATTTAGACAAGTTAAGGTTATTATTTTAACCTTATCAATTAGATTTAACTCTAAGTTAAATAATTTAACTTTTACCGTGTCTTTTTGTTTTCTTTCACTATATGGTTAATAAACTTACTATAACATGCCAAAATAACCCCAAATTGTTTATTATTAATATATATATCCTTATCTAAGTCATTTGGCCGAACATTAGATTTTTAGTAATAAAATAACAATTAATAATATAATATTATATTTAAAAACTATTTTGTGTCAATTTTGACACTATTTGATATATGATTTTTGTGAAAGTCATAACAGAATTATATGTTAGAAAAAAGTTGAATAAATCAACACTAATATATCATAGTAACCTATAAAATTAGTGTAATTCATAAAAAAGCTTAAATTACATTTATTTTGGTATTAATAATATCAATTATGTCAATATTTCATTAGTAAGATAATTACTGCATCATCTTTCTGTCATAAATATATTAAATTATTTGATGTCTAAAAATTACAAATAAAATACCATTATGTAGGAAATCTTTTTAGCTTTCTAATGAATATTTACAATCGAATTTATCTTATGTACAACCCTATATTAAAAATGTTTTAGTAAATAAACTTTGATTTTATCTCTTTTAACTCTTCTTTGAATTAAATAATAATAAATGTCCTAATCTAATCCAAATGGGCCTAAATGATAATATTTTACACTTAAGGTTGTTTTTGGTCGAGATACACTTGTCCAATAGAATTAGGACATGTGTTAGGGTAATATTAATATCATTCTTACCCTTAATTACCCTATTTACTTTTAAACGTCGTAAATAAAAGTAATAAGTTACTATTCACCAAAAATTATTTTCATCTCATTGAACCACATTTTACTTACTGACATCAACCGTGTCTCTCAGATTTTTGAAATTCCATTCACAGAAGCAGTAAAATTAAGTTTTATGAAAAATTCAGTTTTTTTAACTACCACTTAGTAGTTTCACTATTCATCAAAAATTGATGTTTTTCAGAACAATGCCAAAATTTCATCCTAAGCTATATTTCATATTCCGAATTCAAAAATGAGATCTATTTTACCAAATTCATAACAGAGAAATTGCATTAATTAATTTTATAATTAAATCCCGCTGTTAAAACAAATAGCGTGTTTTTAAGAAACAATATCTATCAAAAGATTGACACTTGATTATGTCTAGTTTAAATGTGAAATTACATCCAATGACCAACATTGTATTAAATTGTAAAAATATATTCTAAATATACTTTAAAACCACTCAAATTAATGATTTATCACTATTAATTATTTCAATTAAATAAGTTTTTTTTAATTATAATTTAGTAATTTTCACTATTCATCAGAATATGAAAGTTATATGAAAAGTAACAAAATTTCACCTTAGGCTAAATTCGATACTCCGAATCCAAAAATGAAGTCCATTTTGAGAGCTAAAATTTCTAAAATTTAAAAAGTGGTTATTACTATTCATAACGGCTAGTTTTAATAATATTTTAATAGCATATCGTCGTTTCGTGAAACTCAGTATTGCGTACTACACACGCAATCGAGGAAGGTTGCGATTGCGTGTAATGCAAGGCAAGTCAAGGATGCGTGTTGTGCAAGCTCTTTTTGATGTAGCGTACAACACAAGACATTACTGAAATTAAAAAGAATATTTTTTATAAAATCTTGGGCTGTTACATTCTACCCCCCTTAAAATGAATTTTGCCCTCGAAATTCGTCGGGGTTATAAATGGTTTACTATTCGAAAGTATCTTTAATAGAAACCCACATCGTAAAAAGGAATACCAAAACCAATATTTAAAAACAAAAGTATGAAACTTAATGGTTACCCAAATAAACTAATCATTGGGTTTCCACATTGGTGAAAATATGGATATGGAAGAAAAATCTAACCATCATGTTCTGATGGAGAGTGGTAGAGAACATGGCTATGGAAAAGACAACTATCACAAATCCATAAATTTTTGACGATCTAAGGTACCATCTGATTCATCCGATATAAGAGCACTAAGACAACATTTTTGGTTTTCAAGATCATTTCCCTAAAGTTAAAGAATTTGAATTAGAATAAATACTTACTTTATTTTGGTACAATCTCACTGTTGTTCGTGCCTTGAACAATTTGAACTTCATCTCTTAAATAAATGAAGTTGAATTTGTTATTCTTGAAGTGTTAGCAGATCATGTGATAGAATGATGGGTCATTCCATCTGTCTCAAATAAAGGTTAGTAAATATTTATATACATAAGTCGATCTATAGTGATATTAATCATATGTGGTTCCTAAAATGGACTTATACATCATATGTCATACAACTTAATATAATAAAACTAGTTTCTACTAAACAGGGACTTCCTGTAGGCCAGTGGTAGGCGATTAAGGTCAGTCGCACTTCGGTTGTGGGTTCGATTCCCACATCCTTGTCCGACGCGATGGGCTGTCGCCCGTCTTGCATGTTGTCCTTTTTCTAAAACTACATTACTATAACATCCCATCAATAATATCGAAAAAACTTCTATCCTTAAACAATACTAAGTAATGTCCAACATAATCCATTCTAATCTTTAGGCTTATCTAAAATACTTCGGTCCAAGCTCATATTATAAAGAAAATGATTACTTGAAATGTCACAGAACAATCACGTGAATGCCATCCTTTATCCCCCATATATCATAAGATATATCTTGTTGGTCAAATTACAAACATGTGAATACCATAATCATGTATTCTCTTGAAGAATGGATACCCATTGAACCTTAGTGAAAACATTAATGCAGTAAAAAGTTAACACTTTCCATATACCAAAATCCTCAAAATTATATATACTCAAACCATGATATCACTTAGTCCTTATATCAATCATCAGCTCATGAATACTGTCAAACATTTCATTTTCTCATTATCCCTTAATTATGCGCATATCATCTACTTTCCAAAATATTTGAATCACTTTTCATGGTTACCGGTACCTTAAAATTATTGAAAACCACAATAGACCAATACATAAATATTTCATTACACCATAAAAGTACCTCAACAACATTATTCTTGAATACCAATACATAAACACTTTAGTCCATCCACTTCAATGATTGTCCTGGAATAAGTCCTTCCTTTATTTAGAAGTAACTTTTTAGGTCAGGGCATTGAGTTGGGTAATGCCCATGTTCTCCACAAATAAGACATTGAACTCCATAACAATCTGTCACTCTATGACCCTTTTCTCCACACAGATAACATCGGTCCCTCCATTTGAGGTATTCCTCAAGGTTCTTCTTCCCTTCTTTAGAAATCTCTATCTTCCTTTCTTTATGCTCCTCAACATGCGAACATGCATAATAGTTTATCTTCCTCTTCTTTGATGAATTAGGCATACCACTAAATTTCACCTTGTTAATCATATATTGCGATGACTGATTCGGCATAATCACAATATATTTCTCTCTAGGAATTCCACAATTTTGTTGCTCATAGTCACCAATTTTTCCATTGGATTCAATGTTAACCGAATTCCTTCTGGTTCCCTCCATTAACAAAAACACAAAAATAATTCTGTGAGAGGCGAAATCGTGCTAGGGAAGATAACATAGTAAAGGGGGAGTACTCTCAATATCTAACATCTTAGGTTTAAATTCTATGATCGTTAGCACAATTCTAGGACTATAACCTATATGTATACTTAACCTTAGAGACATCCCTAGACATACCTTAGAAATATCTCTAGGGATCTCACTAACGTTTTCGCATCCTAGTTTCCAAAGGTTGACTAAACCTTTCCTCTGATACCAACTGTAGAGACCCGAAGCCTGACATACATAGACTTTACATTACTTTTGCAGAATACTTATTACATAACAAAAACACAGACACAAGGATCGTAATAGTTTAGTGTCTTTGGAAACTCGGAACGTAATCTTCTAATCATGGTGAATGATCTTCAATATCTCCCATAAAGATCTCACTTTTCTTTTACCTAAAAACTTTCTTTATATCCTGGGGAAAAGAAAACATAAAAGGCTGAGCTCAAATGCTCAGTAAGGGTAAACAAAATAAATTACAATCACATCATATTCATAAGAACATATCTTTTGGAAATCTTAACCTGCAAAAGAGATCATAATTTCATAACATGGGATAAGTTATGGCAGTGAAATGTAATCACAATAATCATAACTTAAAACATGAAACATTGTGGCATACACACATAATCATAGAGAATCATTTCTTGTTAGTCAAGACTCATTGCCAAGACTATCTTAGTGGACAAAGTCCCTTTCTGAATCGAGTAACCCTCGTTTCAGTCCTATTTCACTGAACCGGTATAACCTACCATTTCAGCCATGTCTATCTCATGAGATATAAAATCTTTACTCAATGCATTGTAGGGAGATATAGGTCCCACCCATCTCATAATGATACCATTCTTATGTGTGCCACAAAATCATAAATCATACATCATTTCATAACCCATGTAATAAAAATGGGATTCTTAAACAACATGACATCATAAAACAATTCATATAAGATAAAGGAATTCATAAAAATATTTCCATCACAACATAATCAAATCCATGAAATAATAGGGATAAAAACAGAACCCTTTTATTATCTTATATGGAAAATAATTTTGATAAAATACTTGACCTCCATTCTTGAGGAAAATATCCTTTCTACTTCAAAAACATTTTTCCATTCATAATATGTCATACGACATTAAAATAAAAGAAGTTGATTAAAAATAAACTTGAAAACTTGTAAAGTAAGCTTCTTGGAAATAATGTTTTAAAAATACATTCATGCCGTATATGTTAAAAAAACATTCTTTGTACTTTTGTTGGAAAAGTCAAAAAGTACCTCGTAAGAAAAAACGACAAAAGATTCCTTTCATATTCTTTACTAAAAACTCACCGAAGGGTAGAATTGGATTTGAAAATATTATAAGTGGATGGAAATAATATTACATATTGATGAAACATGGATGTGTATGATAAAATACACTCTAGTAAATGCCAAATTATAAACAATCTCGGATAAAAATGAGATTGTGATATTTCCCTTACCTTAGGTCCGATTTGCTTCGTATGTGTCCGAACCTCCTGTATAATGATTTACATAATGTCATTGACTTATTAAAGAATCATATTCATTGTTATGATATCATATATGGTTCACTTATGACATTATATTACCCGTTCTTTTGTAAATTCCATGTTAAAGAAGCGTTTTGGGTAAAATCGTTTCATTTATCGTAGGTGTTTTGACTTGTTGTTCTTGACATTATTATTACTTATATCATGATTTACTTACTTCCAGAATATAAAATATGATTTATATATCATATATATTCAGTATATATATATGTATAATAGATAGATAAATGAAATGAAAAACACCTTTCATGGAGACGGTAGTCCGTACGTACGCATGAACGCTGTTTTCCTTTCCTTATTGTCTTGAATGGAAGTAAGTAGATGAAATACATATATATATATATATACATAAATCCAGTAGCTTTATAATGTCATATATTTAATTATTATTTCTTATATATACTTTATAATCATTCTTAAATGGTTAACATGGAGAATGAATCTCATCGCGTCGTGGAGACGGTATTCTGTACGTACGCACGAGCGATGATATCGTTCCCATGGTCGTGGAATTGTGTTGAAGTGTATGTATACTATTTCAGTATCAATATAACTTTATAATAATCATGTATAGTTACTCATTACATCATTATACCCATCCAATTAAGGTGGTGATGGAAAATAGATTACACCACGGCGTGGAGACGGTATTCCGTACGTATGCACGCGCGGTGATTTCATTTTTCCGTAGGATGGATAGAAGGTGAATTAGGGTTGTTTCATATTTATAATAACATATCAGTGTGTAAGTAATACTGATGTTATTAATTTATAATGAAACAAATAAAGAAGAAGAAGTTGAAGAAGAAATAAATTGAAATGATCGGTAATGGATATTACCTCTTCTTTGGAACGCCTCTTTGAATCCTCCACTTAGGGAACTAAGATTGGTCTTTAAAGAAGACCAAGACCTCTAGGATTATTCTAGGGAAGTTGAGAGGAGAAAATTTCAGGGGTTGGCCTAGCTTGAGTGCTCAAATTGGTGTGAGGAGGAGGGGGAGGAGGTGTCCTTTTATAAGGGAGGAGAGAGGCACCTTAGGAATATCTCAAAATATTATTTTATATTAAAGTCAAAATCGGTTTATAATGGTTCCAAAGGGTCTTATTTCGAAGCTAAAGTGGGGATGGGTCGAAATCCTATCAACAAATAGGATTTAGACAAGTTTAGGTTATTATTTTAACCTTATCAATTAGATTTAACTCTAAGATAAATAATTTAACTTTTACTGTGTCTTTTTGTTTTCTTTCACTATATGGTTAATACACTTCCTATAACATGCCAAACGAACCCCAAATTGTTTATTATTAATATATATATCCATATCTAAGTCATTTGGCCGAACCATAGATTTTTAGGAATAAAATAACAATTAATAATATAATATTAGATTTAAAAACTATTTTGTGTCAATTTTGACACTATTTGGTATATGATTTTTGTGAAAGTCATAACAGAATTATATGTTCGAAAAAAGTTGATTAAATCAACAATAATATATCATAGTAACCTAGAAAATTAGTGGAATTCATAAAAAGTCTTAAATTACATTTATTTTGGTATTTATAATATCAATTATGTCAATATTTTATTAATAAGATAATTATTGCATCATCTTTGTGTCATAAATAAATTAACTTATTTGATGTCTAAAAATTACAAATAAAATACCATTATGTAGGAAATCGTGTTAGCTTTCTAATGAATATTTAAAATCGAATTTATCCTATGTACAACCATATATTAAAAATGTTTTAGTAAATAAACCTTGATTTTAACTCTTCTAACTCTTCTTTGAATTAAATAATAATAAATGTCCTAATCTAATCCAAGTGGGCCTAAATGATAATAGTTTACACTTAAGGTTGTTTTTGGTAGATATACACTTGTCCAATAGAATTAGGACATGTGTTAGGGTAATATTAATATCATTCTTACCCTTAATTACCCTATTTACTTTTAAACGTGGTAAATAAAAGTAAAAAGTTACTATTCACCAAAAATTATTTTCATCTCATTGAACCACATTTTACATACTGACATCAACCGTGTCTCTCGAATTTTTGAAATTCCATTCACAGAAGCGGTAAAATTATGTTTTTTTGAAAAATTCAGTTTTTTTAACTACCACTTAGTAGTTTCACTATTCATCAAAAATTGATGTTTTTCAGAACAATGCCAAAATTTCATCCTAAGCTATATTTCATATTCCAAATTCAAAAATGAAGTCTATTTTACCAAATTCAAAACATAGAAATTGCATTAATTAATTTTATAATTAAATCCCGCTGTTAAAACAAATAGCGTGTTTTTAAAAAAACAATATCTATCAAAAGATTGACACTTGATTATGTCTGGTTTAAATGTGAAATTACATCCAATGACCAACATTGTATTAAATTGTAAAAATATATTCTAAATATACTTTAAAACCACTCAAATTAATGATTTATCACTATTAATTATTTCGATTAAAAAAGTAGTTTTTAATTATAATTTAGTAATTTTCACTATTCATCAGAATATGAAAGTTATCCGAAAAGTACCAAAATTTCACCTTAGGCTAAATTCGATACTCCGAATCCAAAAATGAAGTCCATTTTGAGAGCTAAAATTTCTAAAATTTAAAAAGTGGTTATTACTATTCATAACGGATAGTTTTAATAATATTTTAATAGCATATCGTTGTTTCGTGAAACTCAGTATTGCGTACTACACACGCTATGAAGGAAGGTTGCGATTGCGTGTAATGCAAGGCAAGTCAAGGATGCGTGTTGTGCAAGCTCCTTTTGGTGTAGCGTACAACACAAGACATTAGTGAAATTAAAAAGAATATTTTTCATAAAATCTTGGGCTGTTACCCAAGGCCCATTGATGTATACTCATCGATCACATTCATTATGTTATCCCAACAATAATTCTTTCAGATATGTCAATACATCATTGTGTTTTCTGGGTGAATGGAGAAATTCAAAATATGTGCATTATCCAAAATTCCATTCTTTATCTGCAGATTTGATGGAATACATATTCATTATCCAAATCACATAATTCCTTCTTAATTAAGATTGACCACTAAGGATTTACCTTTTCTAATAGTTTTAACTTTTTTCTAAATTCCCACATCATCGTTTTTAGCATCATCTAACATTTCCAAAATAGATATTTTAGAAATAATTTGTGAAAAGATAGATGTTTTTCCATTATTTATTATTCCCATGTCCATAATTATCAAATTTAATAAGATTCGATCCATTTCAATTCATATCAATGATAGAATCACTGGGACCTGACGGCTCAAAGCATCTACCACCTTGTTCTATTCCCTAGGGTGGTAATGGATTGAGCAGTCATAGTTTTTTATCAGCTCTAAGAATCATTTTTGGAGAATATTCTACTCTATCTATGTGAATATATAATTTAGGTTTTCTGATCCACATATATATCAAACATCTCCCAAATAGGTAATGTCACTAAATTTTCAAATAGAAGATCACCGTAGAAAACTCCATATCATTTGTCGGATAGTTATACTCATGAACATTCAATTACCTTCAATCATAGGTCATGAATTTATCATTTTTCATCAAAAAATATACCAAGTAATTCTTCAAAGAACCACTTAATTCCATGAATATTTATCCACATATGGGTAGTGTGAACATAGGTGCAGTGATAAGCATCATTTTCTACTCCTTAAATATCACTTCGCACTCATCATTCCAAACAAACATGACCCCCTTATAAGTTATCATGGTAAGTGGGTTTGACAATTGTGATAAATGTCTCCCAAATCAGCGATAATATCAAACTATCCTAAGGATGCTACAGATATCCGTCACAGATTTTGGACTCGACCATCCCACAATTTCATTTGACATGGAAGTATCTTCAGATATACCAGTGCTTGTGATGATATGACCTAATAATGAGAAATCGTTGAACCGGAATTCAAAATTGATGTACTTCTTATAGAGATTCTCAATTCATGAGATCTCTAGTATAGTACTTAGATGCTCCTCATTCTCTTCCATTGTTTTGGGACATATGAGAATATCATCTATAAAGGCTACCAAAAATTTGTCAAGGTAATCTCTAATGACTGTATTAATCATGTCCATTAATTTTTCTGGATCATTAGTGAGTCTGAAAGGCATTAGTATAAATTCATAGTGCATGTACCTTGTACTAAATCAGACATAAGGATATCATCCTTCTTCTCCCCTACATGATAATATCCTGACCACATATCCACCATAGAGAAGTATT
Source organism: Viscum album (assembly GCA_963277665.1). Classification (NCBI taxonomy): domain Eukaryota; kingdom Viridiplantae; phylum Streptophyta; class Magnoliopsida; order Santalales; family Viscaceae; genus Viscum; species Viscum album. The sequence goes on along the minus strand of OY728162.1, from coordinate 1,366,069,749 downwards.
GTTCATCAGGTAGCTGATCCAAAAAGCCATAAAATTGTGAAAGATGATATTTTTTCACTATCGTGATTTTATTAACCTCATGATAATCAATACAAAGGCACATTGAAGTATACATTTTGTTGAAGAAGGGGACTAGTGCCCCACATAGTGAAGCACTTGGGAATATAATCCCTTTATCCATATTCACATGAAGTTGTTTCGTTAGCTCCTTAAGATTCAAAATAGACATTCTATATGAATTCATTAATATTGGAAATTCCCTACATATAAAGGAAATCAATAATTAATCATCTCTTTGTGGTTTAAGACTAGGAAATTCAGCCAGAAACACGTTTGAAAATTCCCTCACAATAGGAATGTCTTTGATGATGGTTCATTCCATAGAATCTATCATCTCAGCATGATTAGTGTGCTCATAGGGAATTAATATCCACTCCTAAGATGATGGAGAAAAATAAGAATCATACTCTCCTTTCACTTGTGTAGAATCAAGGGTTGATTCGCCATATGGATAGTGATTTCCCTCTCACATCAATTTATGTTTTCCCAATATAGGGAAAGCCAATATATTCCATTAATTGCATAAAATTACACTGGTGGGAGTTTGATGAGGTTCACCAAGAAGTTCAATCCACAAATTGTGGTAGGGGATGAGTTATATTCATAGGATTCAATAATTACTCCATTTAAAGATCTCACTGAAATGTCTACTTCGATGATTTGTAGTAGTGTTTGGATTTTTCTACTAATCTTTTTGGATATAAAATAATACATAGAACTAGAATCAAAAAGTTCATTCACTATTCATTAATGAATAACTAGTGTATCTTTCACGACATCATTTTTGAGATTCACGACAGTAGTAGTGATAAAAAAAGCCTTCCAGGTATACCTTGGAGTTTGATATTTTTCTAAAAAACCCCTTGGATTAGGGAAGTGGTTCACAAGTTTCCCTATTTAATTGCAGTTGTAGGACTAAACCATGAATCAAGGGATGAACAGAGTGTTCCTCTACTCAATCCCAATAGTGGATTTTTCTTGTTGGAAACTATTTTTTAGGTTCCCCTCTCTTCCACACCTAATGAATTTCCTTAACTCCTTCATGAAATTTCAGGGGGTGCTTCGTTCTGAACCTTTGTAAAGTGGGGTGATGGAATTTCATTGCATCGTTGGAATTATCCCTGGACCGCTATAATTAATGTCTATTTTCTTCTTGTTATCCCCATGATACCTTTGAGATTCACATATCACTATTTCGACTTTGAGGGCACACTAGACAATATCCTCATAGTTATCAATGTCACAAATTTCTATGGATTTTTGTAGGCTTTTTTTTATCCCACCAAAGAAGAGCTCATCATTGCATTCAAGGGTATTGACCATGCCAAAGGAATATCATGAATGACTTCTGAAGTATTCCTTGTATGCACTATTGTATTCATTATCTAATTTGTTGAGGGAAATGATGTCCCTTTCCATCTTAATCGAGAGGGTTCTAGGAAAATATTTATCGATTTTTCTCTCTCGAAATCCTTCCATTCTAACACCGTGATCTCTTCCTCAGGCTTAATATTTTTGATCAATCTCCACCATTGATCAACTTCACCCACCATATTATACGAATCCATAAAAACCGTATCTTGTTCTAAACATTGATGGATGGATAAGATCTCCTCAATGGGGTTGAACCACTATTCATAGATCAAGGGATCAGATGATCCATAGAATGTAGGAGGCCTTTGTCTCATGAAGCTCTTGAGTATGTATTGTTCATTGTTAAGGGGGGTTATAATCTCCTCATAACCAATGTTTCTATTGAAAATTGTAGTTAACTAAGAGGGTATCATTAAAAAGATTGTGATTTCCGCTCCCATTGGATTGGTCATCTCATTTGAACAATCATCACATAGATAATCACATCGTTTGATAGCCCGAGTCCTCCAATTTCGACCATTGGATATAATAAAAGTAAATTTAGGGATATGTATTGTAAAATATTAAACTCATAAAGGGTAATCCAATGAAAAAGGAAATATATAAATTATATTTATTTCCTCAAATGATGAATTTATATGTTTCAATCAATGTTATCCATGATCTACTTCCCAACATATATTATTAGGGGAGATTTTTTAATTCCCATAAAGAATTTTCACACTAAACATATGAATTTACCAAAGAATATCCCCATGAGTGTTGAACCATGGGTGCATCAGGCCCATTTTCGTGCACCATTTCCCATTCGTTTCTAGATCAAAGTGGTGTTTTCTAGTTTTACCCTTAGACTTCTATGAAATAGACATCCCGACATGGTCTTTTATGGACATGGATGCATTTTATTGATAAACCAATTACTCTAAAGTCACCAAAATTTAGGGATTATTTTCTTATAATCAGTATTATCCCTATTTACTTCAATATAGTTTTATAACCCTAATCCAAAAAATAACTAAACATATCCACTGATACCAACAATATAAAACATTCTCTTTATTACATATTTAAACATGATTTACTACATAAAAATGCATGAAATACAACCTAGATATTCAAGAGGTATATAGTATTTAGGTATTAAGAACATTACCTGACAACTTAAGACATTAAATACAACATCATTATTGAAAATGTCTTTTTACATTACCACAACATTCCTCTGTACGTAGCATTCCATGGGATAAGACGAGGACATACGTAAGAAAAGGGTGAGATGTAAAGTCTAATAAGAGAGTAAACAAATAATAAAATGAAGAATACAATAACTTTTAGGCAATAGGTATATCAAAGGATCATAAGAGAAACATGTACAAAAAATCATGATATTTCCTGATTATCATAACATGGAAATGTGGCAACAACGAATAACATGATATTATCATGAGAGAAGTATCATTTCACATGTATTAGAATTAGTATAACCTCATTTAAGATGAATATATTGAATAATACCTCATTTTACTTTTCATATCATGATACTAAACATTACCCATTGCATGGGAGCGCTATTAGGGCACTCCCTTCACAATTATTTCAATCTCATTCTTAAGTGTGGAACATTGATTGTATAACATGGATTCATTTGAAATCATCATTTAAACCACAATACGTGAATGAGGAATACATAAATGTACCTACCATTCAACATTTATATGTGGGTAAAGGTTAACACCCTTGATAGTGAAATGCTTGTGGTATTAACAACACAATAATTTTAGCTTGGAAAATCGATGTGCAATATTGGTATCTTAAGGGAGTCATATAGAAAATCATAAATTTTTTTACTAAGAGAGAAAGGGTTATTTAGACATTTATACCGGAGATATATATTGTGGGGATCATGGAAAATAATATCCCAACATATGAAATATATTTTTGATACATAATATAGATGAAATGCATGAATGGAAATATGAAAAGAGAAAACCTGTATGAAATTTCATCATGGCAGTATGTATACACGGAAGGAATTAATGACAGAGGAAGGGGTCTATAATCATTAAAAAAATAGTTGGGAGGTATTGGGGAGGTGTGAAAGCATACCCCAACATTTCCAATTGACAATAATAGGGTATACCAACATAAATAAACTTGGATAAAAATGAGAGAAGAATGAAAATTAGCATCCCATACTTGAGTGTGTCAATTAAAAAGCATGAAGAGGGGATTCGTGAGAGATTTGGGGTACATTGGGAGGATTATGTAGAAGGTATGGAGTTGTAGGGATATTCTCAAAGTATTTTGAGTGAAGAGACGTGGGAGATTGGGTGGGATTATATAATAAATGAGAGCAGAATTCAATAATATTTCACAAACATAGGCATTGGAATATATATAATTCAATATTCAAAACCCCAAGTAATCCCATGGTTTTGACCATTTTGTTTTCCAAATAGAAGTGGAAAAAATATTTATAAGGAAAATTGCTGATCATCTTCATATATAGCCTTTTCTTATGTGGAGGTGAGTCACAATCTCAAGGAAATGAATTTAAAATCATAAAATATATTTTACATTTTGAAGGATTCACAATGGCTTTATGAAATAATTAAAACAAATATAAAATTACATTACATTAATGTTAATACATATATTGGGTAATTAATACCCATTATAGAATGTATTATATAATTTTAGGTTCATTTTGATGTCCTAAAACACATATTTTATTTATACGATATTTTATTTTTACCCAAAAAATCGATTCATAGAAAAATATGAAAAATTCACCATTGGATAATTTTGATTTCTGGATTCCAAAAATTATATTTATTTTGCCTAAATATTTTTCTAAATAAGTTAAATTTTACTTAAAAATTGAAAACGGACATTTATTGGAAATTGACGTGTTTTAACAAAAACATTTTTCAAACCATAATAGAAATTGAAATTTAATTAATAAAAAATATACAATTTTATTTTTCCTGAAAATAATTTGACAATAATATTTTATTAAAATAATATTAATTTCAAAAAATTCATTAATTCTTTAAAATATACACTTTATATTTTATCATTTAAAAATATCACTCTTATCCAACTAATTACATAATCATTTACAGATAAGGATCTTATATAATAACTATTTATGACAATAGTTTTTATAATAATATTAATAAAAACAATAGTATAATATAATAATTTATATATTTCTGAAATGTACCAATTTTTGATTGAAAAATCAATTTATGAAAATCATCATTAAAAAAGACTATTCCTATAAAAGAAGTGATGGAATAAGATATTTATTTATAAAAATGGACTACACAATAATTAACTATTCCAATATTGCATAATCCCTTATTAAACCCTCATAAGACCTATCAGTAAGGTGTGTGAGGGTGAAATACTATTATGGTGGCTCAGATAAAATTGCCTGGGTGGAAATCTATATTAACATGAATTTCACCCATATGTAATTCCATTCAAGATTAATTTGTTGAAGATGGACATGGGCTTGGTCAAGAGCGAAGCCCAGTGATGATACCTTCCTTCTGAGCACTAAAAATTGATCTTCAAACAACCCAAGCCTGCATACTGAGGACATCTACACCTTTGTCTTTGTCAAAATGATTTTTTTAAAGCTTATATTTATACCAGTAATGTGATCACTGTTAAATGACTATATTATCAATGGTAATGATAATTAATTATCAGTTAAAATAAAAAGTAAATAAAAGAGTTCATGTGTTTTCTATATCTATATGTAATTAAATTAAAGGTAATTTTATTCGTAAAATATTAGGTCATTAAATAATATATATATGTAAATTTTAATAAATATAAATATATTTATAATATATTGAAAAATATATAATTATATAAATATATAATTATATATATAATTATAATTATATATATATATATACTTATAGTTATAAATAATTAAATATATATTTATTATATATAAATTTTTATTAAAACATATAATAATTTAATCAAATTATTAATATTCGATCCTTCCCACCGCTTTTTTAGATGATAAAATATAACTTTATCAATTCTTTTTAACTAATGGTGATAATGCATCGCCTAATATTATATATAAAACCTAATAGTCTGCTGCTTCCATTGCACTCCTCAAGCTCTCATGAAATCTAACCCCTGCGCTGCTGATCCCACCCATACCTCGACCTCATCTCAGTCACTGCCGAACTCTCCTCCACATCAAACCATCCTATTTTGTGAATGCTCCTCTGTCGCAAAACATCTTCTACCACGAACCCACCTCCACAGTGACCCCTCTTCTTTCAGGAATGCTCCACCAGCACAAACCCTCCTCCATTAAGAAGCTCCTACTCCGCGGAACAACCTGCTCTGTAAACCCACCTCTGCTTCGAACACACCTCCTCCATTAAATAATTTTCTCCATGAGTCCATCATCGCTATGTGCCAGACCCCACCACTATTGTGATCCCTTCTATGCCAAAAACCCACCCCCACTATGAACCCCTAGGTGAAGCACTCCTGAACTACCACCACCCCCTACGTCGACTCCAACAATGTCGAAACCTACTACTGCTTCTGTTATTACATTTTTCACCTTATTATGAATTCCTATTATATTGATTGATTTTGGGTCAACATATTTCATAGAATCAGTGGATCATAATTCTGTAGATGGATCCCCATTCCTATTAGTAATTGATTGTAAATATATACAGGATTCTCACATTCAATGTTTGGGTCTGATTCTTATGTTTTTATATGTTCATAATTCATTAAAGAGATTATCTATTTCAATCAACTAATTTTAACTCTACAGTATGGATAAAAATTCAATCATAAAAATGAAATCATTATTCAAAAATCATTTTCATGTAGATGGATTTCATCTAGTCCATTCTTAGGATGTTCATAGTTAATATTTTAATAGATTTATCCTTATTTGAGGGAATATATATTTAGAAAAACATAAATATTCATCTTTTTAATGGATTAAGACTTAATCTTCCTATTCTACCTCGCCTATATTAGAATTCCTCTATTATTAAATCAAATTGTATTGTGTTTGGACTTTTTTAGATGCCAAAAATACAGTGTATAGATATAGACAATTTTTCAGAAGTGGTTCCTCCTTGGACTATTGAGGAATCATAATCCTTCATCCCTCCCTCTAATGAACCTCCTCCTATAATTCTCATCATCATTGAGGGGTGTCATTTTTCCCTCTTGGATCCAGATTCTCTTGTTAAACTATAATTCCCATATTCTTAAGATTTTGTTCCCCTGATTTTGCTAAATTACCTATGATACAGATCTTTTTTAATTGTAGTATTCTAATTCCTATGTTTACGTATATTATTATTCTAACAATTTTTACTAGGTCACACCCTTTTTTGTGTCTCCTACAGTGAAGTTGGATTCTCACAATGACCAGATTCTTTAGTCAGTCAAATCACCAAACAGATTACCCTTCATGAATATGTTGTATATAATCACCCTTAACGAACCAACAAATTATATAATATGAATAATACTAAATATTTTTCCAATAATCCACGATGTATGATCACATGATCAGTGAATAATTACAATAATAAATGTTTATACCCAACAGAATTGTGTGTCAAGCACACTGGACTCCACCATGTCATCTTGATGACCAATAAATTAATATGGAATTAAAAATTACGTATATATATTTAGATCACATAGTGATTATTATTTTTTAACAATAATTATTCAATATCCTCTGAATATAATGCAAATTATTAGTTATAATAGTTTTCCACTATACGAAGTACATGGATTTTCCATAAATATATTCTTAAATCAATATATGATATAGCCTAGAAATTTCTATCTTACATGACAAAGATGATGTGTGACTAACAGGTGATGGAGTCTCATATAAAATTAATACATCTTCTCATGATGTTCACACCTGGTGATCTATATGAAGAATGGCCTCACGGAAAATCCCACTAATAGGAATTCAACATGTTGTAGGTATCCTTTGATGTTACAATATGAAATAATGTTTCTCTTCCCAAAAGATAGTTTTTTTTGGTTTGTCATATACATTAATATTTTTTAAAATTTTGGTTATTTTGTATTGATGTATCTTTTTTAATGTGACGTTCCTGGGATTTATGTATTTGTTAAAATTCCAAAGTGCCTCGTTTAAAATGATTCTAGTGCTTTTAAATGTTCGTTAAAACATTATATGTGTTCAAAATAAACCTTTTAGTTTAGAATTGATTTAAAATGATTTAAACACTTGGCATAGACTTAGGTTTCATGCCAACTATTTGTCAACTCATCTGATTGACTTTCATAAAGGGATGTGAATGTTTTAAAAGTGTATTTAATGTTGGATTAATTTTAACAATGGGTGTGTGATGATTTAAATAAAAATTTGAAATATATATAGGGTCGTGGATCATTTTAAATAATTATGTCTATTGGGACCTAATGTTTACTTGAATTCAAAAAAATGAATTTTGTTTTTTAAACAGATCATGGAATTGAATAGTTTATTTTAAAAATGGTTAGTTATTTTAAAGATGAGTTTGTGTAAATGGTTTGTTTTCTAATTATATTTAAAATGTTATTTTATTAAAAACAATATAATTACATATGAATTTTAGTTTTTCTATAAAATTTTATGTTTTTATTTTTAATGAATTAGGAAAACCAATACATTTTATAGGGACAACAAGTAGATTGATAATAACAGTGTGGAATGTTCATGTCATTGACGTTATCCAACCTATAGTATATCTATCATGGAATCAATCACAAAAAATGTGAATTAATGTTTAACCCCCTTACAACTCCAAAACCTACATTGCATCCAACAACACTTGAATGGTTTTGATTTGGGTCCCATTTTTTATATGTCTCTTTAGGCCATATCCTTCACAGGTATGGAATTAATTAATTATATGAAATGATTGATTCAAATTAATGGATGTGAAAATTTTTACATTCTATTGAGGGTGTTATATTTTAAATGTAATTGACTAATTATATTAAATTTATTCATGTGATGATCATTTGATTTTTTGTTTCTCACTTCCACTTTTTTGGACGCATGAGATCCATTTGAATTAAGAAATGGGTCTAAATATATACTACTCTAGTTTTCACACACGCTAGCTTGTTTCTCACTTTTTCATGGTTTTCATAGTTTATAGTACTATCCCTAATGTGGAATGTGAGGTTATGTCAAATAGAGTTTCTATTTTTTTAGGATTTAACGTAGGTAGATTATTGGCATCATTGTAGAGTGAGTAATAAACGAAGGAATAATTTTATTCCCTCCTTTATTTGGATACATTAAAGATAATATAATTGGAACCAGAAAAGAGTGATCTATAGATCTATAATATTTATCTTCTCAAGGATAATTTGGATGAGAGGAAATAATGAATGTTTTCTTTTTCTGTAAATTTATTTCAATAATTATAAGGATTATATTTTTGTTGGATTTTTTACAATTGTAAATCATATAATAATTAAGATGGTTATTGTCTTGGTTTCCATTGATGATTTATTTGTAGAAAAAATGTATTTCATGATTATATAATATCATGCAGATTCATAGGATGATATCTCATAGTTCAACATGAAGGGTTCATTCAAAATGTAATAGAATGTTCAGTTCCAGTCACAAATTGAGTTTTTGTGGGCTTATGTGAGCACCAAGATGGTGTAACTATAATTTCAATACTATAATGTTATACTTAATGTTCATGAAGGGTAATGTAAATAATTTCTAGTATAAAAATGTGTATTATGATGGGATTTTGGTCATTTTACATCTTTATTTGAATGAATTTTTCTTTGTAGGACCGAAGAAGGAAAGGCCGGAAGAGCTGAAGATTGGTTTATGTAGAAAATATGAAATGAATTACCTTGGTTCTGGAAAGTGGATATTGTGGATAAATATTGAAAGAGACTTAATTTCTATTTATTTTTTTATCAGTGGTTAATTATTTTATCAATTTTTTATGTATTTTTTAAAATATTAATCTTATCAATTTCAATAGGATAGATATGAATAAAGAATGGATAGATTCCAATCGCCTGAAAAATGAGGTTAAAGATGAAGTAAAATAGTTCATCCTTTTTTTTCAAGAACAATAATATGAATTTTTAAAATCCTTTCCTATGTATAAATTTTATTTATACATGAAATATTATTCCAGAGGAGTTGGAAGATCACTTTATCTGCCATGGGATAGAACGAAGTTATAAATGATGGAATAAAAAAGGCGAAAAATATAATGTACCTTGTGGCTAAGATATACCTATGTTTTATGGATCATTTGATAATATTACAAGTGTGGAAAATCAAGAAGAATATATATAGGATGTTATTATATATGTTAATGATGATGAATGTCTGTTTTGGATGCTTTCGTCAAGGTACACACATTCGTTTGTGGAGGACGCGTAGCGGTTGCCCCACATTCCAACATTCCAATTGTGGTTGACATTTGTTCCTTATCCAATGATTTTTTCTCATTGATCGAAATGGTATGATGGGATGTTGGTTCTTCCTTACGTGTATTCCTCCTTGGAAGGCGTCACCTACTCTGGGTCTCCCTTAAAGATTAAGTCGCGGTTTGTGAATCTCGTTCCTAGTGCCATATCATTGTGGACACCTGTTAATTACACTACTTCCATCAGGACATTCCATGAGGACTTTACATGGTAGCAACCTAAGGTCAAAGTAGATGACAACATCTGACATGTTGGGGAATCTTGGGATGTTTGGACATTGGGGAACCTGTATTCTTCCTCGTAAGAGGTCATATCAAGGGGGTGGAACCCAAGGCATCCCATGTTAGTCATGGGGAATATTATGCCAGAGGCATGTCTTGGAGGTTTTTCTCAGCTTCTCATGTATAACACAAGGTATTCCACGTTTTTAACGTCATTCAGAGAAGGATACGCCAAAGGCGTGTCTTTCAAGGTTTTCCACATGCATTTCATGTTTAACATGATGTAGGCCGTGAGTTTAACGTCTTGCGGACACTAAATGACGGTGATCCGAATGTCTAATAGATATGGATCAGATTGGTACATCCCTAGGAGGGAACACCAGGATGGTTTACCAAGTGGATAGATCAGAACACTCTATAAGAGAAGACCCAATATAGTTTTTCCCACAAAGGGATGACGTCATGCCTTGAAAGAAGTTCTAGACACCACTGAGGAAGGATCAGGGAGAGTGCACCCCAGAATGGGGGACACCAAGGAATAACATTGGCTAGGATTGAACCTCGTAGAGGTTTTGTACATACCCAGTGTAGAAGACAGGGATCAAAACCCACATATTTTGAAGTGGTGATGAATCGGGGTGTACCGAAAGGACAAAAACCCGGTTACATGTTGGGGATTATGCGTGGACTACGGCCCGGGAACTCCTAGGAGCAGTGAGGAGGTGGATGACATGATCCCACCAGGATGTGGCGGCCCGGGTAAGAACCAAGGTAGATTATAGAGAGTTTAATGAATTGAATTGGGAATGAGATGGAACGGACGTGTGGACGATGGTGATGTTGGGATTGAGCCTTGAAGAGACTTCCTACGTATCTCTGTGGTAGGGATTAAATGTCTGCATAGTTCGGTGGGACGATGAGACACATGAGGAGGCGACCTATGAGAATGGATGCTAGGATGGGATTGAAATGAAATAGATCCTCCATGTTGGGGCATGATATTCTAGAAACACCTAGGCTGAAGGGAGAGATCATGATGAAACATGGGTGATGGGATTGAACCTCATAGGGGCTTCCTATCTATCCCCGTGGCAGGGAATCAAAGTTCACATAGTTCATCTGATGACAACCTACCATCGATTGGGGACTTAAACATCTTACAATTGATTTTGGGACTTCAATAGCATACCGTCGATTTGGGGACTTCAACAGCTTACCACCGAATGGGGTTCACAGTGACTTTCCGCTGAATAGGGTTGACAACGGCTTACCGATGAGTGGGGTCCATATTTTAATGTCATGTAGAATAGGGTAAAAATGACGTGAAAGAGGACATGGGGCCAGAATGATGGTGGGAATGAACATCCGGGGGCATCCTACATACCTCACCTTGCCAAGGATCAAAGGCCATGTAGTTCAGGTGGTGGGAACCGACATATAGGTGGTCGGAACCAATGGGGTATTGGGCTTGATCCTCATGGAGGCTTCCTACACACCTAACTATGGAAATGATCAAAGACCACATATTTTAGGGGGTGTGGGAGAACTAGCGTGAAGGGGGTCAGATCAATTGTGTGTTGATATTAAACCTCAGGGAGGTTTTCTACATACCTCTCCTTGAAAGGATCATAGACCACGTAGTTCAGAATGATGGTTTGGTGAACCGACGTGAAGGGGGTCAGAGCGACCGGGTGTTGATCTTGAACCTCAGGGAGGTTTCTTACATACCTCGCCTTGGAAAGGATAGAAGACCACATAGTTCATGTGGTGTGTGAGGATTACACTCTAGGATGCATGGAAAGATGTCATGGTTGATGATTTCTCTAAGCCCATTTGAGTCATGATCGGTGTGAGAAACCAAAGGCAACAAGGTTCTGATGATCATAGCAGAATGGTGCGTCTATGAAGGGTGGTGAATGGGGCATACACATGGAAGTTTCCTGGGTGCCAATATGGAGTGGCAATGGTGAATGTGGCTTACGTGAGGAATCTTCCTTGGTGTCGTTATGGAGCGGCAATGTTGGATGGTGCTTAAGAAAGGAATTGTAGGACCCCATGACACCCTCAGAGGGGAGGGGTTAATCAGGGTGTCAACTTTTTCTTCTTAAAGTTGGGGATCTTGTTCCCACGTTTGTATGAACTAGTAAAACGTGTATGATGGATATGATCACCAATGAAACATTCACATGAAAAGTGATGACACAACAATTTTTACTTGGATCACTACTAATGGCTACATCCAAGGAGTATACGCTGACAAGTTGCTGGTTGTACCAAATTCCACTATTCTTCACTAGCTGTGGATTACAATGTTTGGGTACAGACACTCTGTCCCAGGATCATTTCCTTTACAAAAGTTCAGTGATGGCTCACTGCATCCCTCGGGTCACTCCCATTGACTTCCCCTAGCTCACTGCCTTTGGTAAAGTCTCACTCATTTTATATACGTGACAGTATCCTCAATATATAGACATGATGATCTTTGTCTCTTATTCATCATGAGACTTTTCTTGCATCAATGTTCAGAGTTGATGATCTTTTTAGTTCAATCCTTCTTCTTTAGTGCAATGACTGAATGCACCAGATATTCTTCTTCTCTTCCTTTGATTCTCAATACTAACACATGAGTGTATTGATATATTCCCCTCTTTCTGTGCAGATCTGAGTTTAGTTGCATGAACCGTTGTACTTCTATTCGCAAAGCACAATGAGGATGTTAAACACCAGTCATGTGTTTGTGGTACCACTTCTCTTCATGAAACCAAATGGTTTACTGTTCTTCATCTTCGCAAAGCATATTTGAGAGTACTAAGCACCTATCAGAGGCCTTCGGGAGGCCAAAGTTGGTGTGCACCCTTCCCAGTGACATGCACGTAAAATGTAAACCTTGCGCGTAAAAATAACTTTTGGGGCGTAAAAGGCTTTTCGCACAACTCTTCTTTTTCGCGCAAATCATCCCTTTTTCACGCAACACCTTTTTTTTCGTGCACCACTCTATACATCAATTGTTCCACACGCCAGAGCTCGGGATCTGTCTATGTGTTGAGCCACTCCCAATGAGAGGGGTCCACCTCATATTTATTGGCATTTTTGATCCTACGCGTAAAACCCCTTCCTGCGCGTAAAACTATCTTTCAGTTCTTTGAATTACGCGCACCTTCCTTTTATTCTCGCGCACCGCCTTGGTTTTTCGTGCATCTCATTACTTCTACATTTTTCATCATTCCGGGCATGAATCCTCTCTTTCGAGTAAAACATCAAACCCACATTTTGCCCACAACCAACTTTACGTGCACCGGTTTGAATTTCAGCGCACATGACATGAACATCTCCGATTTTTCACGCACCTCTTTCCTTTTCTGATTTTTTGTATTTCTGATTCGATACAAAGCATGTGAAAAACAATTCACCCATCTATTCTGCACAGAACATTTTTTACCCACATTCAAATTTTTCTGTGCACAGCTCTGGTTTTTCGCATAGTCCATGCCTTTACCATTTTCAACGTTCTGATTCTGAAACACTGTTTGTGCGAAAAACTTCGCTCAAATTATTTTGTGCACCATGCTATTTTTCGTGCCCAACTCAAAAATTTCATTCACACCCCTTATTTTCCATGCACCACTTCCTCTTTGTGTGCACATACTTTTTCAATCTATCAATGTCTTCATTTTCCGATTTTGAGGCCCAAAAATTTTGCAAACACTAAGAAACAGCGCCACCTTGTATCTGCTCTTTTTTTACCACCTCCAGATCATCCATTCCATTGTCGATGTTCTCTGAAAAAACATGGATCATTAACCACATCCCTTGAACTCAACATGCCACCATAGAATATTCTTTTTCATCAAATTTGTATTTCATTTGTTTGTTTTGTCAACAAGAACGTTCACCTCAAAAACACTTCTTCTCAGTGATCTGTATCCTTCAGCAACTCTTCTGCTTTCATCACAAACTCTACTATAGTGATATGTATTCCTTGAAGGAAAAACATTAGTATCATCATCTTCTGTGACAATATGATGTGCATGACCATCTCATAATTCCAATCCCCACATAGAAATCTCAGAATTCCTATTACTTTCACGTTGTATTCTTCTTCAACCATCATTATCTACTTCATGCAAAACATATGATTCAGTTCTTCAAGAAGTCTCTTGCATGGTTCTCATGAAATCATGAGGAATTTCATGGAATTATTCAAAACCCCATTCTTATTTAATCATCCTCAGATGGATTATACCTCACTTATTCATTGCTGAATACAATGTGTCACCATTGACGCATGTTATTTGAACTTATGATTAGTAAAAAAATCATCTGAATTTCCATTCCTCCATTTCATTGGAGTACATCTTGACCTCTTCATTTTGATCTTCATTGACAACTATTGACAATAAATACAACCTTCTAAACAAATTGGTTCCAACATGAAGTTTCCCGAGTGCCGCTATAGAGAGGAAATGTTGAATGGGGCTTACGCGAGGAAGTTTCCCGGGTGCCGCTATGGAGCGAAAATGGTGGATGGGGATTATGTAAAGAAGCTACCTCTGTGCTGCTCTAGATCGGAAATGGGGCATGGTGGTTACGCAAGGATGCTTCCCAAGTGCTTCTATTGAGGGGAAATGGTGTGTGGGACTTACACAATGAAGCTGCACGGGTGACGCTATGGAGGGACAACGGTGCATGGAGAATAAGCAAAGAAGATTCCCATAGGGTTTTCCTCATCTAGGGCCATGAGGGCATCCCAACCCAATTGTGTATAGAGGCCTTCTACAAAGCACTAGTGCACAAGAGGGACAATACCAAGGGGAATTGGAATCTGTCCGAACAAAGGGAGATGAAAAGTGTGAATCACATTCCAGACAATCGGAACACAATGATGGTGGAGTGGTGATGAAGGATAACTGTTGACTGTGTTTGGAACATAGAATTCATATTGTATAAGCCTAAAATGGGGACAAAGAAATGAGGGTCAACTATTGACTGTGTTAGAAACACAGGACCTGACTCAAACTGTAATCCTAAGTCTTTCAGGGCGTTGGCCTTGGATGGTAGGTGAGCCGATGCAGCATGGGACCAGGCCATTAGGGGGTACCTTCAGACATGAAAGGAGATGAAGATCCGAAAGAATTTCATGCAAATCCTGAGGTGGAGTGATGGAATGTTTGAACGAATTCCAGTGATATTGAAATTACACCACTTTTGTCATGGAATTAGGCATTCTATTCATGGAGCATAATGCATCTCTTGTATTCTCCAAGAGGCATCCTATGTTTGGAACATAGGGTACAGTACAGTTTAGTGTCATGTAGAGAGGACTTTTGATATATTATTCTTGGCGCATAAGGAATCTCTTTTTTGGAGCAAGAGGCATCCTATGATTGATATATAAAGAGTACTACAGTTTATAGACATGTAAAGAGGACTATTGAATTTTCATTATTAGAGAATAAGGAATCACTTTCATGGAGAAAGAGGCATCCTATGTTTGAAATATATGGTGTACGATAGTTTATAGTCATGTAGGATGGACTGTTGGCATCTCATGCTAGGAGCATAAGGCATCTCTTGATTGGAACAAGTGGCATCGTATGTTTTGAAAAGAGAGGATACTACAGTTTATATGCTTGTAGATATGACTGTTGGCATCTCATTCATGGAACATAATGAATCTCATGTTTGGATCAAGACGAATCCAATGTATGGGAAAAGGGTGTGCTACATTGTATAGTATTGTAGATCGGACTTTTGTCACCTCATTCTTAGAGCATAAGGAATCTATTGTTTGGATAAAGAGTTATACTATGTTTGAAACATAGGGTGAACTAGAATTTATAGTATTGTAGATATGAATTTTAGGCATAAGTCTCCTAGAAACGGATGGTGTTGGGACTTACACAAGGGAAACCCTTTCTTGTTTCATCCTTGAATAGGAGTCAGGTGATGGGGATCAGATGAGTTACTTGAGGAATGGTTTGACTCATGGTACCCGGGGAGAATTGATGACGAGAATCTCAGCACACGACATACGAAATAGACCATGAGGAAAATACTAACTAAAGGTGTATCATGATGTGTAAAGGAGTATCTAAAATCATGGTAACCTATAGGTGGAAGGTGGTTGCGCATATGGGTGCAATGGAAATTGTCGACGTCCTGGCCTAAATAGTTCATGGTGAGACTCTCCACATTTAAAGGGGGTCAGTGACAGTAGCGAAGCGACGTTCACGGAGGTCCTGGACCGTAGTCCAACACTGACCCCGAGGGGGGGGGGTGCGAGGGCGGATCCCATGTTGTATGGACCAGTGGGTGCGTAAGTAGAAGTCATGCAAAGTATTAGTCTTTGCGAAGTAGATTCACATAAAAATGGGCTTGTAGATCATGGGGTCTCACGAAGCATTTAATCGTGGAGAAGCTTCACAAAAGAAGCTTCTTGCGGAGCTTGGACTCATGGAGCAGGCTTGTGAAGGGAGCTGCTCACAGAGTATGGACTCATGGAGTAGCCTCATGAAAGAAGTTGTTCGCAGAGCATGGACTCACGGAGCATGGACTCGCAGGGCCGCATCACGAAAGAAAGTGGGGCTCCGCAAACTAGGATATTGGTCACCCAAGGGGAAGAGAAACCATCATCTAACGGGAGTGATCTTGGTATTTATAAATAATAAGTTCCCCAAGTGGAGCTCGCTCGGCATAAAGCGACAGTTATCTCTCCAGTGGGACACAAACGTCAAATATGATCACAGAGCATTACCGCCTCCTTTCTCTACGGCAGGTCATGAATGTAAAAATGGCTCATGAAGCATTACCACATCCTTTCTCCACAGTGGTTCTTCACAATCGCTGAGGAGCGTCATGAATGGGAGTCAAAAACCAATTTTCCATCCCAAATTCAAATGTCCATAACTCCTGATCCGTAACACCGTTCAGGCTCTATGACTTATCAAATTGAATCTTATGAAATGGGATACACTCTTGGATAATTTATGGGAGAATTTGGAAAATTTTTGGGATGTGATTTCCGGTGTCAAGAAGATAATTTCGGGGAATTGACAAGTATAGTTTAGGATGAACTTCGAGATTGCCCAAAATTATTTATGAACTTAATGAGTATTGCAATGATGAAATTGTATGTTGGTTTCACTAAATATAAAACATTGTCCATTGTACTGAAGCTGTATAATTTGAAAGTATGAAATGTATGGAGTGACCCCAGTTTTACAGAACTACATTCTCTTGAATTTCATGCTCCTTGAAGATAATGAGCTGCTAAGATAAACATTCATTTCTAAATGAATGCTTCGCTCAATGGGTATGATCTTTGAAAAAATAGACACTTACCTGAATGATTTTATACTATATCTCAAGGACCAAAAATCACATACAGAATTCCAAAAGTGTGGAACTTCATGATATATTAATGATAAATCATGTCTGATGAAAGATGTATGGTACTTTTAAATCATTCCATGGTTTATGCACCTATATGGGAGTGAGGAGACTAAATTACAATTGATGTGGAAAATAGATAAAATAATTGAATATGAGAAACTAAATCACTTGATAGACTCTCATCAGTGCAAGAGATTTGATCACAAGTATCATAAATTTGGAAATTAGTCGAGAAACCCTCAACTTACACTATTTATAGATGAAGTGAATACTTTTGGATTTCAAACCAACCCTCATTGTACATGGTCGATTCTGTTGGTAAATTATAGCATTCTGTTCTGGTTATGTATGAAATTAAAAGAAATCATTTTATCTATGATTATATCAGCACCAAAACAACTCGGTAATTATATTGATGTCTATTTGGATCTATTAATCGGTATTGAAAATTATGGTAGGATTCAGGTCATATATTTTATCGTGTTTACATAGATGACAATTTCAAGTTTCGAACCTGGTTGTACATGATGATAATTAACTATCATGCATATGGATATTTTTTTGGATATTGAATTAATGGGTCTCAAGGGTGTCCTATTTTCAAACAATGTACACAATCTATTAGGTTGAAACATTCATTAAAAATAATGTTTTTAAGATATCCCATATTTCTACCCTGATGAAAAAAGTACCAATCATGGATGACATCATTTGATGGAAATTACGAAGAACATAAAACACCATCTCCACTAATAGGTGGCCCACAATTTTTGAAAGTAATATATGTGGACACGACATTTTGTAATACATTATTAAAATACGATATTAAAATCTATTGGAAAAAGGGGTGAGATTCCTATTTTGAAATATCATGCTCTATGTAACACCCGAGACTTTTATGAGAAATATTTTGTTTTTAAGTTATATAAATCATCAAAGGAATGTTTCACTACCCACAACACTATCTTATATTTCTTTACACACTACCACGACCTTCCTTGATAGCTTGCATCGTACGCAATACTGAGTTTCAATAAACAACGATATGCTATTAAAATATTATTAAAACTAGCCGTTATGAATAGTAATAACCACTTTTTGAAATTTTGTAAATTTTAATTTTTAAAATGGGCTTCATTTTTGGATTTGGAATTTCAAAATTAGCTTAAGGTGAAATTTTGGTTCTTTTCAGATAACATTCATATTCTGATGAATAGTGAAAATTATTAAATTTTAATTAAAAACAACTTTTTTTAATCAAAATAATTAATAGTGAATAATTTTTAATTTGAGTGGTTTTAAAGTATATTTATAATATATTTTTACAATTTAATACAATGTTGTTCATTGTATGTAATTTCACATTTAAACCAGACATAAACAAGTGTCAATCTTTTGATAGTTATTATCTCTTAAAAACACGCTATTTGTCTTGACGACGTGAATTAATTTTTAAATTAGTTAATGTAACTGATATGTTTTTAACTTATTAGAATAAACATCATTTTTGAATTCATAATATCAAATATATCTTAAGCCTAATTTTTGGTATTTTTCTGGAAACTTTCAATTTTTGATGAATAGTGAAACCACTAAGTGGTAGTTAAAAAACTGAATTTTTCATAAAAGATAATTTTAGCGCTTCTGTGAGTAGAATTTCGAAACTCCGAGAGACACGGTTAATATCAAGGACTAAAATGTGGTTAAATGAGATGAAAATTATTTTTGGTGAATAGTAACTTTTTACTTTTTTTTACCACGGTTAAAAGTAAATAGGGTAGTTAAGGGTAAAAATGATATTATTATTACCCTAACACATGTACTAATTCTATTGGATAAGTGTAATTCGACCAAAAACAACCTTAGGAATAAAATATTACCATTTAGTCCCACTTGGATTAGATTATGACATTTATTATTAATTTATTTAAATGGTTAAAATAGTTAAAATCAAAGTAATATAACTAACAAATTTTTAATATAGGGATATAAATAAGATAAATTCGACTATAAATATTCATTATAAAGATAAAAATATTACCAACATAATGGTATTTTATTTGTAATTTTTAGACTTTAAATAATTTAATTTCTTTATGATACAATGATGATGTAGTAATTGTCTTATTAATGAAATATTGACATAATTGATGTTATAAATACCCAAATAAATGTAATTTGAGACTTGTTATGAATTTAAATAATTTTATATGTTAATATTACATGTTATTATAGATTTAATCAAATATTTTCTAACTAATATTTCTGTTATGGTTTTCACAAAAATCAATTACCAAATTGTGTTAAAATTGACCTAAAATTGTTTTAAAAACAAATACTATATTATTAATTGTTATTTTATTCCTAAAAATCTAAGGTTCGGCCAAATGACATATATAAGGTTATATATATTAATAATAAACAACTTGGGGTTCTTATGTCTTGATATAGTAAGTTTATTAACCTTATAGTGTATGAAAACAAGAAGAAACAGTAAAAGTTAAATTATCTAACTTAAAGTTAAATCTAAATGATAAGGTTAAAATTGATACCTAAACTAGTATAAATTCTATTGTATGAATTGATTTCGACCCATCCAAACCTTATCTTTGAAATATATAAATTTGGAGGTATTAAAAACCGAATTTGACATTATATTAAAATAATATTTTTACTTATTCCAAAGGTGCCCCTCTCCTCCACTATAAAAGGGCACATCCTCCCTCTTTTACTCACACCACTTTTAACCTTAAGTCTCGGCCAAACCCTGCCAATATTTCTTATCCACTTCCCTAGAAACATCTTAGAGGTTCTGGTATTCTTCAAAGACCAATTTTAGTGCCCTAAGAGGAGGTCTCAAAGAGGCGCTTTAAAGAAGAGGTAATGCCTGTTACCGATTCTTTCATCTTTATTTCGTCTTCCACTTCGTCTTCTTTAGTTGTTTCATTATGAAGTAATAACATAATTATAAATCATATACTGATATGTTATTATAAGTATGAAACAACCCTATTTCACCATCTATCCTTCCTACGGAAAACGAATTCCCCACGCGTGCATACGTACGAAATACCGTCTCCACACTGTGGTGTAATCTATTTTCCACCACCACCTTACATGGATGGGTATAATGGTATAATTAACAACTATATATGATTATTGTAATGTGATATTGATTATGAAATAGTATATATACACTCCAATACAATTCCACGATCATGGGAACGATATCATCGCTCGTGCGTACGTACGACAAACCGTCTCCACGATGTGATGTGACTCGTTCTACATGATATTCATTGCATAATGATTATGTAAATGAATTTAATGAATTAATATGATATATATTACACTAATACCATTCTGGAAATGAGGTATCTATAACATAAAATGAAAAATAATAATTTATTCGACGAAACGCGCATAAGAACAAAAAGTAGTAAACACCCGAATAACAAGTAGTAATGAAATATTACTAATAAGAAGCTAAGAATATGAACATATATGATATCATAAAAATAATTATGATTCTGGAATAAGTCAATAACATTATTTAAATAATTATACATGAGGTTCGGACACTTACGAGGAAAATCAAACCTAAGGTAAGGGAAAATATCACAATCTCATTTTATCCGAGATTGTTTATACTTTGGTATTTACTGGGGTGTATTTTATCATCCGCATCCATGTTTCCTCAATATGTAAATTTGTTTCCATCCACCTAAAATTTTTTAAATCCAATTTTACCCTTCAGTTAGTTTTTAGTAAAAGATATGAATGGAATATTTTGTCGTTTTTCGTATGAGGTACTTTTTGACTTCTCCGACAAAAGTACAAGAAGACTTTTTTTTAACATATACGGCATGAATGTATTTTTAAAACATTATTTCCAAGAATCTTCCTTTACAAGTTTTCATATTTATTTTTAATTAACTTCTTTTAGTTTAAAATTGCAATACATGTTAAGAAAGTAAAATGTTTTTGATGTAGAAAAGATATTTTCCTCAAGAATGGAGTTCAAGTGTTTTATCAGAATTATTTTCCATCTAAGATAATATATGGTTCTGTTTCTATCCCTATTATTACATTGATTTGATTATGTTGTGATGGAATTATTTTTATTAATTCCTTTATCTTATATGAATTGTTTTATGATGTCATGATGTTTAAGAATACCATTTTTATTACACGGGTTATGCTATGATGTATGGTTTATGATTTTGTGGAACACATAAGAATTGTATCATTATTAGATTGGTGGGACCTATATCTCCCTCCAATACATTGAGTAATGATTTTATATCTCATGATATAGAAATGGCTTGAACGACAGGTTAAACCGGTTCAGAGAAACATGACTGAAACGATCAGTGAACTCGGTTCAGAAATGGACTTTGTCCACTAAGATAGTCTTGGCAATGAGTCTTGACTAATATGAAATGATTCTCTATGATTATGTGTGTATGCCAAAAATTTTCTTATTTTATTTTATGATTATTGGGATTAAATTTCACTAATAAGATTTATCCCATGTTATGAAATTATGATCTCTTTTGCAGGTTAGGATTTCCAAAAGTTATGTTCTTATGTATATGATTTGATTGTTATTTCCTTTTTTTACCCTTACTGAGCATTTTAGCTCACGCTTTTGTATATTTTATTTCCCCAGGTCAGGAAGAAGGCAATTAAGTAGGATATTCTAAAAGGGACTCTAGATATGATGAAATAAATGGGAGGCAAAGTAGATGCTTTATGAACCAGTTGTTTATGTTTCCCAGTTTCTAAAGACTCTATACCTATACGGTCCTTTCCTGGTTTTGTTATATGTTGTAATAAGTGTGATTCAATTCTGAAGTAATAACAATGTATGTAATGTATGGGTCATTATAGTTGGTATTAGAGGAAAGGTATAGTCAACCTTTGGAAACTAGGATGTGAAAGACTTAGTAAGAACCCTATGGATAATTCTAAGCATAGAACAAAATCTTAGTGTTTTAGAAATGACCATGAATAATCTAGGATAAGACCTTAAGTGTGAAATTTTATTCTTGATTATGTGGTCTTCCAATTATAATTATTGTTTCTCACACTATTATTCTTGGTATTAGTCAATGGCTGGAACCTGAAGGAACCGTGTTAATGTGGAATGCGATGGGAAATGCAATGATTGTCCCCATGAGAAACCAAACGTTATGAGAGCTGGAATGAATAATATTGTAGCCATGCTCACACAACTCTCTCAAGCTATAAATCATGTAGGACATCCAAACGAGCAAAGGAAGGAGCAACATTCTGTTGAATCCTTTATGAGGCAGCGTCCACCTTCTTTCAGCGGGTCTACTGAACCATTGGTTGCTGAACAATGTATTAGTACTACTGAAAAGATATTTTCAGTTCTTCAATGTTCTGAACATGATAAAGTCATCCTAGCAGTGTATCGTTTGGAAGGAGATTCTGATCAATGGTGGAATATTATTAAGAATACGAGGCAAAGGGATGAAATTGAGTCCATGGAATGGGACGAGTTCAAGAACTTATTTTTCAATAAGTACTTCCCTCGAATTCTCCGAACAAATATGGAGAAAGAGTTTCTTGAAATGAAGCAAAAGGATGATGAATCTGTTGGTACCTATGAAGAAAATTTAACAAGATTTTCAAGGTACGCTTCTGGTATTATTATCCAACCTGATAGTAAGATCGATCGATTCTTAAGTGGCTTAAAACCAAGTCTTCTAACGGCCTTAAACATAAGGGACTTCAATAGCTACGAGGAAATCGTTCGATGTGCTCTCAAATTTGAGATGGATATTGGAGTAACCCATCAGTCATATGGGTTTGATAAGAAGAGGAAAATGGAATTCAATGGAAAATCTAAAGAGCACACTGAAAAGAAGATGAGCTTTCCCTTATTCTCAATGTGTGGAATGAAAAATGGAGGGATTTTTCATAAAGGGACAAGTAAATGTTTCAAATGTAGAAAGGAAGGTCATCGGGCATTTGAATTCCGCAATGATAGGAAGAAGATTTCTAATGATGAAAACAAAGGAAGGGAGACAAAGAATGAACATACTACACTTCAATGTTTCAAGTGAAAGGAGATGGGGAATTATCCAATAAATTTCCTAATCCAAGGGTTGATGATGATGATCGACGTCAACAAAATCATAAGGCTAAAGACAAATTAAATTCACATGCAATTTCTATCAGCGATGTGGAGTACGATAACGATGTGGTGAAAGGTACACTTTCCATCCACTCTAAAGTAGCAAATGATTTATTTGATTCTGGATCCACCAACTCTTTTATTTATGAAGATTTTTCTAAGGGTATCACTTTATTACCTCAACAATTAGATGTTGAGTTAGCTGTGACAACACCTAATGGAACAACCGTACCATCAAAAGTTTATAATTCTTCCTTGATTGAAGTTTGTGGGAAAGTGCTTCCTACAAATCTTGTGATCCTTCCTATAGTGGAATTTTATTGGATTCTTGGCATGGATTGGCTTTCTTTATATGTATATTATATCAATTTCCAAAGAAGGGAAGTCACATTTCATATTCCAGATCAATCTATGATCGTCTATCGATGCAAGGATGAACATAACCTTCCAGTAGAAATTTCTTCCATCTTATGGGTCTTAATTCCACTAAATGAGGGTTATTTATCTCAAATGGTTCGTGAGAAACTCACGATTAAGAATATTCCCATTGTACCAGTGTTTTATGATGTCTTTCCGGAGGAATTTCTGAGTCTTCCACCAAATCGTGAAGTTGAGTTTTCAATAGAACTCGTATCGGGTGCTTTGCCTACTTCAAAGAAACCTTATAGAATGACCCCAATTGAGTTGCAGGAATTGAAGAAGCCACTCCAAGAGAATCTTGATAAGGGATTCATACGCCTTAGTGTGTCACCATGGGGAGAACCTATTCCATTTGTTATGAAGAAATATGGATCAATGAGACTCTACATTGATTATCGAGAAAATAACAAGATCAATATCAAGAAAAAATATCTTCTCCCGTGCAATGATGAATTATTTGACCAACTACACGGAGCTCAATACTTTTCCAAGATTGATCTTCATTTAATGTATCATCAATTAAGGTTCAAAAGGGAGGATATACAAAATATGGATTTCTGTACAAGGTATGGACACTATGAATTTATAGTGATGCCATTTGGTCTTACTAATGCTCCTGTTATCTTCATTGATCTGATGAATAGAGTCTTTAGAGACTATATTGATTAATTTGTGGTAGTCTTTATATACGATATTCTTCTCTATTAAAAGAGAAAGTATGAACATGAAGATCACTTGAGAATTATATTGAAGACCCTGAGAAAGGAGAAGCTTTATGCCAAATTTACCAAGTGTGAATTTTGGCATCAAAAAGTTGCATTTTTGGGTCACAAAATCTCAAAAGAGGGGATATCTGTGGATCCAGAAAAAACAGAGGTTATCAAAATATTGTCGAGACCAAAAAATGTAACTGAGATCCGAAGTTTTCTTGGTTTGGATGGATATTATCGACCTTTTGTGAAAAACTTTTCACGATTATCTAATCCACTCACCAGGTTGACCCGGAAAGGAGTTAAGTTTGTTTGGACGGAGGAATGTGAAGATAATTTCAAGGAGTTGAAAGGAAGGTTATCCAGTGAACCTATGCTCACACTTCCTTGTAGTGGAGAAAGGTTTGTGATCTACAATGATGCATTCAAGAAGTGTATGGGGTGTGTTCTTATGAAAAATGATATGGTGATAGCTTATGCCTCACGACAGTTGAAAATCCATGAGAAAAATTACCCAATATATGATTTGGAGTTAGCTGCGGTAATCTTTGCATTAATGATTTGGAGTCATTATCTTTATGGAGAAAGGAGTGACATTTATACTGATCATAAAAGTTTAAAGTATATTTTTACACAAAAGGAGCTGAATATGAGTCAAAGAAGATGGTTGGAACTGAATAAGGATTACGACTGCTCAATTTATTACCACCCTAGGAAAGAAAACAAGGTGGAAGATGCATTAAGTTGACAGGACCATTCTAGCTTATCCATGATGAGGATCACAAAAGATCCAATATTTATGGATTTACAATGGATGGATCTAGTAATTTTAATGGAAGGGGAGAAATATTAACTTTATCAAATAAATGTTCAACCATTTAGATATGTGATGATTCAAGAGGCATAGAAAGAAGATGTCAAGTTACAAAAGAAGGTGTGAAATATTCTTGAGTTCCACCTTGATTGTGATGGGATAATAAAGTTCCGGAATCGGGTTTGTGTTCCTCCCATCCCAGAATTAATGAAGGAGCGGCTGGATGAGGCTCATAGTTCTTCATTCTCTATTCATCCTGGAAGCACGAAGATGTATAGGGACCTGAAAGAGTACTTCTGGTGGGATGACATGAAAAGAGATGTTGTTGAATATGTCTCTCGATGCTTGGTTTGTTAGCAAGTTAAAGCTGAGAGACAGAAGTCTAAGGGGATGTTACAACCATTACCCATACCCGAATGGAAATGGGAAAACATCACTATGGACATTGTCACCAGACTTCCTAAAACATCCAAAGGAAATTATGCTATCTGGGTCATAGTTGATCGTCTTAAAAAGTCTGCACACTCCATTGCTATTAGAGAGGATTTCTCTCTGGATCAGCTTTCCAGGATATATGTAAAGGAAGTGGTAAGATTGCATGGAGTACCACTCTCTATTATAACTGATCGGTATTCGAGATTTACCTCAATGTTCTGGCGAAGTCTTCAGCATACTCTAGATACAGAGTTGAGTTTCAGCACTGCTTATCATCCTCAAATAGACGGTCAGTTTGAGAGAACAATTCAAACTCTAGAAGATACGTTGAGAGCCTGCTCTATGGATTTCAAAGGTGGTTGGGATCAACACCTACCTTTGGTGGAATTTTCTTATAATAATAGATTTCACTCCAGTATTTAGATGGCTCCTTATGAAGCTCTCTATGGAAATAAATTTAGGACTCCAACTTGTTGGGATGAAGTTGGAGAATGAAAGCTATTAGGACCTGATTTTGTTAATGAGAAGGCAGAAAAGGTCCGATCTATTAAAAAACACATAAGATCAGCTCAGAGTCGACAAAAACGTTATGCCAACAAACGAAGAAAAGACCTAGAGTTTGAAGTGGGTGATAAAGTTTTCTTAAGAATATCTCCCTGGAAGAGGGTCATGAGATTTGGAAAGAAGGGGAAGTGGAGCCCTAGATATATCGGTCCTTTCGAAATACTGGATCGTGTTGGAAAGGTAGCTTACCGATTGGCGCTTCCATCGAATCTCTCTCAAGTTCACGATGTGTTCCATGTATCTCTCCTGAGAAAGTACATACCTGATCCTTCACATGTACTCAGCTCAGAAGTTGTACCACTGGAGCAAAATCATTCTTATGAAGAACAGCCGATAGAGATTCTGGATCGTAGTGAAAAAGTCCAACGGAATAAGACCACTCGCTTGGTTAAAGTTTTATGGAGGAACCACCAATTATAAGAAGATACATGGGAGCTTGAGGATATGATAAGGGAGAGGTATCCTCATCTTTTTGTTACAAAGTGACGAATTTCAAGGGCGAAATTCATTTTAAGCGGGGTAGAATGTAACACCCGAGACTTTTATGAGAAATATTTTGTTTTTATGTAATATAAATCATTAAAGGAATCTTTCACTACACACAGCACTAGATTGGCTTACTTTACACGCAACTGTGGCCTTTCTCGATAGCTTGTGTCATACACAATACCGAGTTTCACTAAACAACGATATGCTATTAAAATATTATTAAAACTAGCCGTTATGAATAGTAATAAACACTTTTTGAAATTTTGTAAATTTTATTTTTCAAAATGGACTTCACTTTTGGATTCGGAATATATAAATTAGCTTAGGGTGAAATTTTGGTACTTTTCAGATAACTTCAATATTCTGATGAATAGTGAAAATTATTATATTTTAATTAAAAACAAATTTATTTAATCGAAATAATTAATAGTGATAAATTATTAATTTGAGTGGTTTTAAAGTATATTTAGAATATATTTTTACAATATAATTCAATGATGTTCATTGGATGTAATTTAAGATTTAAACAAGACATAAATAAGTGTCAATCTTTTGATAGTTATTATCTCCTAAAAACACGCTATTTGTCTTGACGGCGGGAATTAATATTTAAATTAGTTAATGTAACTGATATGTTTTGAACTTGGTAAAATAAACATCATTTTTTAATTCATAATATCAAATATAGATTAGGCCTAATTTTTGGTATTTTTCTGGAAACTTTCATTTTTTGATGAATAGTGAAACCACTATGTGGTAGTTAAAAAAACTGAATTTTTTCATAAAACATAATTTTACAACTTCTGTGAGTAGAATATCAAAAATCCGAGAGACACGGTTAATATCTAGGACTAAAATGTAGTTCAATGAGATGAAAATAATTTTTGGTGAATAGTAACTTTTTACTTTTTTTACCACGGTTAAAAGTAAATAGAGTAGTTAAGGGTAAAAATGATATTATTATTATCCTAACACATGTCCTAATTCTATTGGATAAGTTTAATTCGACCAACAAAAACCTTAGGAATAAAATATTACCTTTTAGGCCCACTTTGATTAGATTAGGACATTTATTATCAATTTATTTAAAGGGTTAAAATCGTTAAAATCAAAGTTTAATAACTAAAGAGTTTTTAATATAAGGTTATACATAAGATAAATTCGACTATAAATATTCCTTAGAAAGATAAGAATATTTCCTAAATAATGGTATTTTATTTGTAATTTTTAGACTTAATATAATTTAATTTATTTATGATACAATGAAGATGCAGTAATTATCTTATTAATGAAATATTGTCATAATTGATGTTATAAATACCCAAATAAATGTAATTTGAGACTTTTTATGAATTTCAATAATTTTATATGTTAATATGACATCTTAGTATTTATTTAATTAAATTTTTTCGAACTAATCATTCTGTTATGATTTTCCCAAAAATCAATTACCAAATAGTGTCAAAATTGGCATAAAATTGTTTTTAAAACAAATACTATATTATTAATTGTTATTTTATTCATAAAAAACTATGATTTCGCCAAATGACTTAGATAATATTATATATATTAATAATAAACAACCTGGGGTTCGTTTGGCTTGATATAGTATGTTTATTAACCAAATAGTGTAAGAATACAAGAAGACACGGTAAAAGATAAATTATCTAACTTAAAGTTAAATCTAAATTATAATGTTACAATTGATAACTAAACATGTCTAAATTATATTGTATGAGTGGATTTCAACCCCTCCCCACCTTATCTTCGAAATATATCAATTTGTAACTATTAAAAACCGAATTTGACTTTATAATAAAATAATATGTTTAGTTATTCCAAAGGCGCCCCTCTGCTCCATTATAAAAGGGCATCTCCTCCCTCTCTTCCTCAAACCACATTGAGCCTCCACACTCGTCCAAAACCTGCCAATATCTCCTCTCCAAATCCCTAGTAACATCCTATAGGTTCTGGACTTCTTCAAAGACCAATTTTAGTGCCCTAAAAGGAGGTCTCAAAGTGGCGCTTTAAAGAAGAGGTAATGCCCGTTACAGATTCTTTCATTTTTATTTCTTCTTCCACTTATTCTTGTTTAGTTGTTCATTATGCCATAATAACATCAGTATCACTCATATACTGATATGTTATTATAAGTATGAAACAACCCTATTTCACCATCTATCCATCCTAAGGAAAATGAAATCACCACGCGTACGTACGTACGGAATACCGTCTCCACGCCGTGGTGTAATCTATTTTCAACCACCACCTTACATGGATGGGTATAATGTTTTAAATAATAACTATATATGATTATTTTAAAGTGATATTGATTCTGAAATAGTATATATACACTCTAATACAATTCCACGATCATGGGAATGATATAATCGCTCGTGCGTACGTACGGAATACCGTCTCCACGATGTGATGCGACTCATTCTACATGATTTTCATTGCATAATGATTATATAAATAAATTGAGTGAATTAATATGATATATATTTCACTAATTACATTCTGGATATGAGGTATTTATAACCTAAAAAGAAAAATAAGAATTTATTCGACAAAACGCGCATAAGAACAAAAATTAATAAACACCCGAATAACAAGTAGTAATGAAATATTACTAATAAGAATCTAATAATATGACAATATATGATATCATAAAAATAAGTATGATTCTGGAATAAGTCAATAACTTTATTTGAATCATTATACAGGAATTTCGGACACTTACGAAGAAAATCGGACCTAATGTAAG
Source organism: Viscum album (assembly GCA_963277665.1). Taxonomy (NCBI): domain Eukaryota; kingdom Viridiplantae; phylum Streptophyta; class Magnoliopsida; order Santalales; family Viscaceae; genus Viscum; species Viscum album. The sequence continues at coordinate 1,366,039,820 of OY728162.1, read as the reverse complement.
GGAAAATATCACAATCTCATTTATCCGAGATTGCTTATACTTTGGTATTTACTAGGGTGTATTTTATCATCCACATCCATGTTTCCTCAATATGTAAATTTGTTTCCATCCACCTAAAATTTATTAAATCCAATTTTCCCCTTCAGTGAGTTTTTAGTAAAAGATATGAAAGTAATCTTTTGGCATTTTTTCGTACGAGGTACTTTTTTGACTTCTCCGAAAAAAGTACGAGAAGAATGTTTTTTTAACATTTACGGCATGAATGTATTTTTAAAAAATTATTTCCAAGAAGCTTCCTTTACATGTTTTGAAGTTTATTTTTAATTAACTTCTTTTACTTTAAAATTGTAAGACATGTTAAGAATGGAAAATGTTTTTGAAGTAGAAAGTATATTTTCTCAAGAATGGAGTTCAAGTGTTTTATCAAAATTATTTTCCATCAATGATAATATAGGGTTCTGTTTCTATCCCTATTATTTCATTGATTTGATTATGTTGTGATGCAATTATTTTTATGAATTCCGTTATCTTATATGATTTGTTTTATGATGTCATGATGTTTAATAATCTCATTTTTATTACATGGGTTATGCTATGATGTAAGGTTTATGATTTTTTGGCACACATAAGAATGGTATCATTATGAGATGGGTGGGACCTATATCTCCCTCAAATGCATTGGGTAAAGATTTTATATCTCATGAGATATACATGACTGGAACGTTAGGTTAAACTGGTTCAGTGAAACAGGACTGAAATGAGGAGTGAAGTCGGTTCAGAAATGGACTTTGTCCACTAAAATAGTCTTGGAACTGATTCTTGACTAATAATAAATGATTATCTATGATTATGTTTGTATGAAACAAAGTTTCATGTTTTATGTTATGATTATTGGGATTACATTTCACTACTATGATTTATCCCATGTTATGAAATTATGATCTCTTTTGAAGGTTAGGATTTCCAAATGTTATGTACTTATGTATATGATGTGATTGATATTTCTTTTGTTTACCCTTACAGAGAATTTGAGGTCACCCTTTTGTATGTTTTATTTCCCCAGGTCAGGAAGAAGGTAATTATATAGGATATGCCAAAAGGTACTCTAGATATGATGAAATCAATGGGAGGCAAACTAGATGCTTTATGAACCAGTTGTTTATGTTTCCCAGTTTCTAGAAACAATATACCAATATAGTCCTTTCCTGGTTTTGTTATATATTGTAATAAGTGTGCTTAAATTCTGAAGTAATAACAATGTATATAATGTATGGGTCGTTATACTCTAATTTTCTGAAAATCATGAATTTTCTTGATGTTATGAATGTTGAAATAAATTTATGTGATAATGTCATCAGTATATTAAAAAATGAACCTAAAAATAATCAATGGATGGAATTAAGGCATGGTTAGACATGGTTGATGTGGGAATACAAGAAGTGTTGGTGCCATTAAATGGTGAAAAATAAACTATTCATCCTACTGTTTCTTACAATCCTTCCATATAGGATAGATATCCGTTATGAATTATTTTGAATGATGTAATTTTTTCAGAGGGGTATTCATCAAATATCAACTACATAATTTCAATGACAGATTTAATTTTAAAGGGATTGAAATAACATGACATTATTGTTTTGACGCAAGATATAAATCCTATATCATTACATATCATTTTCTATCGAATTTCCACCATACTTTTTCCAATATCTTTTTCATATTCAAAATCTATGTGCAAAAAATTAATATACCTGATGAAATATTCAAATTTGTAAATAACAATTGTCATCATATTATGATAATTTGGAATTTTCTTCCCACCATCATTCATTGATATGATGGATCATCTAATCATTCACTTGGTGAAAGAGATTCAACTATGTGGTCTAGTACATTGTATATGGATGTACCCCATTGAATTGTATATAAATATTTTTAATGCATATTTAAAAAATCGAGAGTCGGCCAGAGGGTTGTCTTATAGAGTGAAATATGGGTGGGAAATCCATTGAATCCTATATTGAATACCTGTTCGGTGTGGGATGCATTGGCCAACCAAAATCTCATCACACTGGGTAGATTGCAGGTGAAGGAATTTCTTGAAAAGAAGTTGTCACAATCAATATAATAGACCAAGTAAAGGCCCAAATTTACATTTTTCATACATGTTTGGAGGATCCCCATATGTTGAAACCTACAAAGAAATTATTAGGCATTTGAATCCATTAAAAGATGAATTTTGTATATTAAATAAACATTATCAAAGTTTTATAGTATTATATTGGGACTATATTTTTATGGAGTCATATGAAAATATGGATTCAATTTCAGAACGACTTCGATGGTTAGCTAAAGGATCATGTGTATAAGTATTATCATTCAATGGTTTTGTAGTTAATGGTTATAAATTCATTAAATTTGATAATGATGAAGACATTACGATGAAAAATATTATGTTACACTGGTGGCAGATGCCATGCATGTTTCGGTTACTACTTAAAGAAATAAAATTTACAAGAATATGTAATACATTGGTATCATCACGAAAAATATGGGTGTTGGATTATAAAAAATTCCAATCCCCAATTGTTCAGTGATAGTGTACTCATAACAGAAGTTCCGTTAAAATATATGAATTGGAATTCGTGAATGATTATTTTAGTAGGTAAGGTTACAATGAAAAACCTTTTATAATGGAATAATAGATAGTACCTATATTTTATGTTCCTAATCCTGCAAACCGAATGTGGTCAATTGTTCTGTTACCGAACTAAACCACTGAAGAGTCATAAGAAAATTCCAACTAAGGATGTCCCATTCATTGGTACTATAAAATAATTTTGTAGACGTACCAATGTAGACGGTGGTTTTATGTCATCGGAGACCACAATAAATGGAATTTGATAGTTTATAGAGGGGTCAAAACACTTTATCCTTTAAAAATGAAAAAAAGAGTTCAATAATTATGTTATATTTATTTGTAATATAAATTGTATTATATCTAATTATTATCTATTTTCTGTTGTATTTATATACTATTAATTAAATCATAATCCAATTATAGAGTTAATGACATCCACACATTCTAACTCTTACTAATCCAGAGGAACAATATGTCTGTCAAAATACTACTTCTCATAGTGTAGAGGAATAGTGACCATTGGCATGTGATGGTGCTTCTAATCCCAAGCACAAGAGGACCCTAAACCCACTACATCTCTCAATGCAGAGGAATAACATTCTTTAAATGTTAGTTCCCCCATTCCTGAGGAACAATAGGGTTCTCAACCTACTTCTCCTCCCAGTGTAGAGGTACAACAACCATATGCCCATTCCAATGCTACCACTCCATAATAACTCGTTAAAAATGTTTATTCTTTGGAAATAGTATGTGACCATAGATCGATTACCCTGAACAAATAGGATGGTAATAGTATGATGATGGTAGAAAATCAATAAGGTGAAAGTAAATGGAATCAAATAAGAGGTCAAATGGAATGCAAATGGCCAACATGTTAACCCCAACAAGGACATCTTCAGTAGTTACATTGCAATCATTACCTAGAAATGTATGTCGTTTGATGGTGATTCATGGCACCATGTTTTGTTCAATCTTAAGAAACTGATTTGAAATACTATTACTGTAAAAGTTTGCTATTATTTATTTATTTAACTAAAAAATAAAATAATGAAACGTTGACTAATTTTATATCATCTATTATAGAGTGCATTAATAGTAGATGTCTCCCCAAAAGAATATGTATTAATTCAAGCAGGGAGGATTCAAAAAATATTTCTCATATTTATAACAATACATTATCTTAAAATTGTTGAATGGATAATAAACCCACACCCACTGATTATCTATTCACACATGATAACTTATGATATAACTACCTTGATCTTTATTACACGATAAAACACGATTTATTACATAAACATCACTTGATAAAACATAGAAGATCAATAATTCTAGTTTCATTGGGGCTTGTGATCATTACATAACAAAATAAAACTTGAAGTAAAAAATATTTAATTAAAACATCCTTTACATGACCACTACATTCCCTCATAAATATCATTTCATGGGATAACCCGAGGACATACATATGAAAAGGGTGAGCTATAAAGCAAATTAAGGGAATAAAAATGGAATAACAAGAAGAATACAATACAGGATTGAAAATAGAAATATCAATGGAGCACAAGGTAAACAAGAACATAAAGGCATGGAAAATAATGAGAAGCATAACATAGTAATGTGGCAACAACACTTAACAAGGAATTTATCATGATCCAAGGCTCACTACACAATAATCATGTGAAAACCCTCATTGCAAATGAAGCCCAAGTAAACCCTCATTGAAATTGAATTAAAATGAGTCAACACTCATTGCACATGATGAATCATTATACTATACTTTACTCAATGAATTGGAGCGCTATCAGGGCACACCCTTCTTATACATTTCATTTCATGCATAAGTGTTCCACTAGATCATAGAACATGAATTCATAAAACATCATTATTTTTTCCACGATTACGAAATGTGGAATTCATACATGAAACATGATAATAAATAAGTAAATATTCATAATGTTTATTACCCTTGATAGAGAAATGGGCATGGTGTTCACTACCCAATGGCTTTGGCATGGAAAAACGTGGGGCAATTTTGGTAGCATAATGGCGTGACATAAGAATTTATAAAAAATGGATGATGGGAGAGAGAGGGGTGTCTCATAATATGTACTTGAAATGAAATGTAAGGGTGATTATATGGATACATGTACGAACAATTGTTATGGAATTTAGATACATGATACAAAATAATTGCTTGAATGTAAATGAGGAGAGAGAAATTCATTGAGGAATTTCGGCATAGTAATGATTGTACATGGGAATAATTTAATTTGAGATAAAGGGGTCTATAATCATAAAAAAATAGAGAGGGATGAATGGGAGAGTTGATAAATCATACCCTGGCATTTATAATTTAAAATAAAATGTCATAACCATATTAAGAAACCTAGATAAAAAGAGAAAGATAGGAATCACTTACTTGGAAGTGTGATCACAAAAGCTTGAGAGAGGCTTGATAGAAGCATCTTAGGAGCTTTGGAAACCTTGGGAGGATTATAGGGAGAGTAGGTCTGGGTTTGTTCTAACTCCAAATGCTTTATGTGAAGTGTAAGTGGGAGCATGGGTGGGTTTATATTGGAAAAAAGAGGGAATTCTTTATTATTTAGGTTTGGGACATCTCACATTAGACTAATCAAAACCACAAACCAGACCATGGATTATGCCAATGGATTTTTCCAAAGGGTATTGAAAACAAATATTTTATAATTCCAATTACCTAACTTCTTAAATTAATGGGGTTTCTTATGTGTTGGTAAGTTACACTCTCAAGGAAAACAATTTAAAAAGACAAAATGTTTTATAAGCCTTGAAGGGCCCACTAATGCTTTGTAAAATAAATTAAACAAACCCAAAATCATATTATTTTAATATCAAGACATATATTCACCGAACATAATGTTTATAGTATTTTAATACATCAATATTGGGTCATTGTGATGTCATAAAAACATTATAGATTTAAACGGTATTTAATTTTTACAAAAAAATTTCACCGTCTCAGAAAATTATGAAAAATTCACTATTGGATAATATCAACAACATGATTAAAAAATTATATTCATTTTATCAAAATAGTTTTCTATATTTGTGAAGTTTTACTTTTAAAATAAAAAACAACATTTATAAAAAATTCATGGGTTTTGAAAATACAGCTTTCAAACCTTCAGAAAAATTACTATTGCATTCATAAAATTATAAGATAATTTATATTTAATAATTTAATAATAATAAAATATTATTAAAATATTATTTAATTCATAAAAATCTTAATTCATCATAATATATTTTTTAGTTGAATATTAACTACAAATAATATTTGTGCTTTAAAAACAATTTATAAAGTAACAATAATAAATAGAATGTATATTCTCTACACAAGAATAATGTACATAATTTTAGTACAAGGGTATTGTTAAATAACCCCTTAAAAACCTGCATAAGACCATATGGTAAGGTTCATGATGGTGACAGACTCTTGGGCTGGCTCAGATAACATTGCTTGAGTGGTAATCCTTATCAACTTCCACTTCACTTGTAGACAGTTCCACTCGAGCTTAACGTATTCAATCTCTACTTGGGTTGGGTCAAGAAAGATGACCAGTGACACCACCTCCTTTTCAAGATCTGACAAATGGGTTTCTTATGGTGCAAGTCTACTAGATGATGCCATCACCTCCTTTGTCTATGTAAATTGGATTTGTTATAGCCATATATTTATACTAATCATGTGATCACTGTTCAACAACTATATTTGAGATAGTCACCATTATTAAAGGTATATTAAAAATCATGAAACATAAAACCAAAGAAGTTCACAATTTATATATCCGTAATAAAACAGTTAATTAGATTAAGAAGAATTTTCATTAATGAATTTTTAGGTCATTATTATCTTCAACCCTTAATAAATTTCACCCCCCAAATTTCCTTTTACTATAATAAAACAAATGTGTGTAACTATGCTTCATCACTCTTTCTAATTCACACACCGCTTCTTTAAACATGAGGTTTTTCCACGACACCTTAATGAGGGTCCTTGTCTTATTTCATTGAAATATTTCTCTAAGATCGAAGAACATCACTGGTTTCTCCTCGTTAGAAATATCATCCTCATGCTATACTAGCTCTTATGATAGTACATGTGACTGGTAAAGTATTTACATCCTTAAGAGTGATACATGAAATATATCATGTATATTTCCATGGTACGTGGAAGTTCTAGTTGATGAGCGATATCACCGACACGATCATGAATCTCGAAGGGGATGATGTACCTAGGAATTATATTCCCTTTCTCTACCAACCTAATTACCTTATTACACATAAATATGAATAGAAATACCTTGTCTCCAACTTTATACTAAAGGTCTCATCGTGTTGGGACCACTTTGTATATGAAGATTGTATTTGTTGTCAACAGTTGTCAATGCTGGTCAAAATGAAGAAGGATATGAAGAAGAACTCCAAAGTTAATGGAGATCGGTTGAAGTGAATTTTCCTGGAGAATTGTTATGGAATCATAGCATTGGATTTCATAATTGAGCAATTCTCTTAGACGATTAATTCAGACGATTGTTGAGCTAATCCTAAGTTCAAAGAACATGTGTCAATGGTGACACATTGTTTACAACAATGAAGAATGGAGAAGTATCATCCATTTGAGGATGATTGGAGCAGAATGGTGAATTATCATCTATCTAAGGATGGTTGAAGAAGAATGAGGATTTGAAGAAGACAATGCAATGATTTATGATTTCATGTGAACCATGCAAGAGCTTTCTTGAAGAATAGAATCATATGATTTACAGAATGATGGTTATGAAGAAGAGAAAATGTGGAAGGGCTTGACATTCTGAGGTAGACAGGCATTTCACATTGTATCTAAATCAGACGATGCTTTTCTGGTATGTATTTCACACAAATCAAGAGTTAGGAGAACTTGTGATGCAAGCCTTATGAAGGAAAGGGGGAGAAATGATGATGCCAGTCAGATAATGTTTTGATTGGAAGGGATGATGCTGCTGGAAGATAGGAAAGATTCAGTACCCACTGCAACTCTGACGATGCTTAAGCTGATCTATCAAAGGATAAGTATCACGATAGTGGGATTCGTGATAAGAGCAGAAGAATGGATATGGGAAGCAGTAAAGAGATAAAATGGCAAAGCAATAGACAATCTGGGGATGGCAGAAAAGAACAGTTTAAGGTGGCGCCGTTTTCCAGTGTTTGCCAAATTTTAGGGCCTGAAAATCGGGAGATGAAGAAATGTGCTTGGCAATGGATGTTGCGCTGAAGATGGTTTATACGTGCAAAAGAGTTATTCAAGGTCAGAACTATGAAAAATGATAAAGGAATGGAGTGCGCGGAAATTTAGGCCCGTTTCGCGCAAAAATAAAGTGGTGCGCGCAATATCTGCGGGATGCGCGAAATAGTAGCGGGTTGCGCGAAAAATCTGCGGGATGCGCGAAATATTGGCATGGTGCGCGAAATTGAGGAATGAATTTTTCGCGCAAATGATGGTTAGAGATCAGAAGATAAAAAATTGGCAAAGGCATAAAATGCGCGAAATATTGGAGCAGTGCGCGAAATCTGATGTTGCAGGAAAGATTGGGTTTGCGCGCAATATAGAACGTGGTGCAGAATTTTGCGCGCAATTGGTGCTTCATGCTTAGAAGGATGAAAAATGGCAAAGGCATGAGGTGTGCGAAATATTGAAGCATGGCGCGAAATATGAAGTTGCATAAAAGAGTTTTTCCGCGCATGGAGGAGGTTTTACGCGCAGGAAGAGGTTTTTATGCGCAAGGTCAAAAATGCCTATAAATATGAGGTGAACCCATCTCATTAGGTAATGCTCGACACATAGACAAATCCTGAGCTCTGACGCGCGGAAAAATTGAAGTATAGAGTATTGCGCGAAAAGGAGAAGTGCTGCGCGAAAAAGGAACTGCTGCGCGAAATACGAAGTTCTGCGCGAAAAGGAAGAGTTGCGCGAAAAAAGTTTTTCGCGCCAAAAGGTGTTTTTCCGCGCAAGGCTTGAATTTTATGCGCAAGTCGCCTAGAAGGGTGCGCGAAAAATTTGAGGGTACCGCAGGCCTTCGATAGGTGCATTGCACTCTCGAAGCAGCTTTGTGAAGAAGAAAGAACTGTGAACCATTCGGTTTCACAAAGAGAAGTTGAACCGCACTCACACGACTGGTGTTTAACACTCTCGTTGTGCTTTGCGAAGTGAAGAAGAACTAGACGTGCAATTGAAATCATATCTGCACAAAGGAAGAATTCAGTATACCAATACACTCAGGTGTTGGTATTGAGAAGAGAAGGAAGAGAAGAAGAAGAACAGAGTATGCCCAACTGAAGGCTGACAATTATTCAGGGCAGTTTAATTCAGATGATGCTTTGTGAGCAGATCTTCAGTGTTTGAATAATCACATTGGTGTATGTGATTCTAGCTAAAGAAAGAAGGTGATTAGTGCAGTCAGTTGTTGCACTAAGAGGACGAAGGAAGCAGAACTAGTGCAGTTTGTTTTTGCACTAGAGAAGAAGAGAAAGAAAGAAGAGAATTGCTTGCCCACTGCTTTGCAAGTAATCAAGTGAAGAGCACTACAATAGATCAAGAGCAGAACCAACCTTTTGAAGAAGGAAGAAGACTGTCTCGATAGGCAGTATAAAGAACCAGCTAGAGGCTGCAAGTTGGACTTGGCTTTCACCAGTCCAGGGAAGAGGATTGTTTCCCACCCCCCTCCAAAGTGTAGGGACTCACACTGGCTAGAGGATTGTTTTCCTAGCCACTCCATTGTAACAACATATTACTTTATAGTGGAGAATCCATGCAGTGGTCATACCCATGCATGGCAAGGACGTAGCTACTCTTATTGAGTGGTGAACCTTGTAAAAATATCGTGTGCACATTTTTACTGCTTTCTATTATTGCATGCGACAGGGAAAAGAGAATAAGAGAATCAAGATCCTAACAGGTCTAGAGGTACAGGGATAAAAGTTGGAATTGGTTTAGAAAGTCCCCAACACTGATTCACCCCCCCTCTCAGTGTTAGGTATATCCCAAACTGGTCCTTTCACATCGATGGTTATCTACATAACTATTCTGTCAACTCTAGTCTGACTTGATATGATGTTGAATGCTTTTCACCTTCCCCACCATTTCTTTATCCATTTCTAGTCCTAGGAGCTTACACTCACATAATTCATCCCAACATTCCGATGTTTTTCACCTCTTCCCATATAGGGATTCATATGGTTCCATTTAAATGCTCAAGTGGAATCTTTTATTATAGAAGAATTCAACCAGAGGAAGATGTTCATCAAAACTTCCATTAAATTCTATTGAACATAATCTTAACATAGCTTCCTATGTATGAATATTTTGCTCAGAATAGCCATCCGTTTGAGGATTATAGGTTGTAATGAAGTTCAATATAGAATCCTGAGCCCCTTAAAGACTCTTCCAAAACATAGAGGTAAATCTTTGATCTCGATCGGATACAATAAATAGTTGTACTCCATGCAGCCTTACCACTTCCCTGATGTATATTTGTGCTAGTTGATCTAATGAGAAAACCTACCGAATTGCAAATAAGTATGCTAACTTTGTAAATGATCCACAACATCCCAGATTGCATTGTTTCCTTTGGATGTCTTCAGAAGTATGGTAACAAAGTCCATGATGATGTACATCCATTTCCATGCGGTTATGGGCAATGGTTTCTTCATCCCCTTAGAATTATGCCTCATTTCCTTCAGATTCTAACACACCTGGAAATTTCATGTATACTCAGCGATCTTCTTCTTCATATTATCCCACCAATAATTCTCTCATAGATCTTGATACATCTTAGTGTTTCCTAGTTAAATAGAGAAATATGAACTATGTGAATCATCCAAAAGTTCCTTCTTCATCTTCAGACATGATGGAACACATTGTATTTTTCCAAATATCACAATTCCTTCAACATTAAAATTGGACTCTGAGGATTTACATTTTATTATAGCTTCAGCATTCTTCTTTATTTCCACATCATCCTTTTGAGCATCCTTTAAACATTTCAAAAGAGATGGTTGAGAAATTAGTTTTGAAAGGATTTATGATTTTCCATTCATTATGTTTCTCATATCCATCTTCAACAAATATATTAATATTGGATCCTTATCAATTCTCACCAATGATGGAATCAGTGGGTCCTTTTTACATATAGAATCTGCCACCTTGTTCACCTTCCAAGGGTGGTAATAGATTGTTCAGTCATAATCTTTGATCATCTATAACCATCTTCATTGTCTCATGTTCAACTCTTTCTGTGTGAATATATACTTGAGGGTTTTGTGGTCCGTATATATTTCACACAATTCCCCAATGTGATAATGCCGCCAAATTTTTAAAGAGAAGATCACTACAGCCAAATATAGTTCATGTGTTGGATAATTCTTCTAATGAACATTCAATTTCCTTGATGCATATACAATGACTTTTTCGTTTTGTATCAACACATAGCCCTGCCACTTTTTGAAAGCATCACTGATTAAAACAAAAAGTTCTGCACTTTTGGGTAAAGTGAGAACTAGCACAGTAATAAATCTACATTACAAATCCTTGAAGCTTTATTCACATTCATCACTCTAAGAAAAACATACTCCATTCAAAGTTATCTTGGTAAGAGGGTTGGAAAATGGTGATGAATTTATCACAAATCATATATAATATTCATCTAACACCAAGAAGCTACAGATATCCATTACCGATGTTGGCCTCATCCATACTTCTATTAAAGTTGTCTTGGAGGGATCCACAAATACACCATTGCTTGTGATGATATGCCCCAATAATGAGACCTTCTTCAACAATAACTCACACTTGCTGTATTTTTCATAGCACTTCACCTTTCGCAAGGTCCCTAGTACAATTCTTAGATTCTCCTCAGGACCCTACATGGATTTTTATTATATTAGAATATCGTCTATAAAAACTACAACTAATTTGTCAAGGTAATCGCTAATGATTCTATTCATCATTTCCATGAAGATTATTGGAGAATTAGGGAGTCTGATAGGAATTACTATGAATTCATAGTCCCTGTACCTTGTACAAAAAATAGTGTTGGGGATATCTTATTTCCTTACACTTACTTGTTAATATCCTAACATAAAATCTAAATTTCAGAGGTATTTTTATCCACGTAGTTTATCGAACAATTCATCAATTCTTGGGAGAGGATACTTGTTACTTATCGTTATTTTTTTATTCTCATGATAATCGATGAAAAGGCGCATTGACCAATCCTTCTTATTAACGAAGAGTACTAGTGCACCCCTTGGTGAAACACTTGGGCATATAAACACTTTATCCATATTATTTTGTAGTTGTTTCTTCAGATCCTCATGCTCCACAATAACTATTTTATATGGATTCTGTTTCCCTCAGAATTCGGGGATGACCTCCTGGATGGGAGATTCAAATGTTCCGATCGGTTTCTAACGGGTTTGTTTGTAGAACCGGAAACATCCAATGATTCCACATCCACTTGGACCTACTTTCCAAAGGTAGGAGCTTCATTAGTTTGTTAACTGATGAGGCTTAGGAATCTGCATTGGTCGAGAGGATGGGAGATCGGACTCATCACACCTTTTTGAGGGGAGTTATTGTCTATTCTGGGACTATCTTTATAGATTTAAGTTATGTTCGTGAATCCTTATTACATTACCAAGTAAAAAATGAACTTTCCTTTAGTTTAACAATCAATGATTAAATATGTAAGAAATTTGGAAAATATTTTATATGTATTTTAGGTTCTTCATCAATAGAGAATCATCTATATCAATTTAGAGATTCTTTGTCAATGGTAACATTCAAAACATTTATATAAAAGTCTATTGGTCATTATGATGACCAGGCTAGTTTTAATGCCAATCAGTGGGGAACTTGAAGTTTACTGTCATTCAGAAGGACATGAATTATTTCAGAGTTGGGATCGAACCCATAGATGGTCTACCTACGTATCCTTTGTTTTGGAAAAGGAATCAGAACCCACGTAGTTTGAATAAGGGAGTATGACGTTTATGATTGATGGCTCAAAGAAGGATGTCATAATTACTTTTACACTATAAGCTCAAGTGAGTCATGCTCGGTGTGAGAAACAAGAGGTATTGGTAAAAATTAGAAAATTTTTCCATGAAAGATGCAATCCTAAGAAATGGTTTGGGGCTTACGTATGTATGACTGCCCAGATAGATGAAGGTTTAGGAATTACATTAGGGAGAAAATCCAGGAACAGGGTCCATAAAGGTATATGTGCTTCATGGAGATTTGAAGACTCTAACTTGGGACTTATTCCTGAAAAGGAAACCCAAATTAGGAGAGGATTGATAACTGGGTTTTACTCCTGAGAAGGAATCCCAGATTAAACGTAAATTAGGACTGGTTAAAGAGAATTTAAGGGACTTGGGGCTTATTCCTGAAAAGGAAGCCCAAGATTTATTACTGGGACTTACTCTTGAAAAGGAAGCCCAGGTTAAGGATTAAGGTTTGGGGCTTACTCCTGAGTAGGATGCCCATATTTGAGACTGGGTCTTACTCCTGAAAAGGAAGCCCAAATTAGAGGATGTAGGTCTTACTCCTAATAAGGATGCCCAAAAATTAAGGGACATGGGGCTTACTCCTAAAGAGGATGCCCATAATTATGAATGAGACTTATTCCTGAAAAGGAGACCCAGGTTAAGGGATTATGACTAGGAATTATTCCTAAAACGGAGTCCCAGGTTAAGGTTTAAGGTTTGGGGCTTACTCCTAAGAAGGATTCCCAAATTAAAGGACTTATGACTGGGGATTATTCCTGAAAAGGAGACCCAGGTTAAGGATTCTCTCATCTAAAAGGACAAGGTTGGATGAATGAACTCTCCATATTTAGGGACAAAAAGATATTTAAATTGCTAGGTTTTGGGAGATATTTCACAGAATCCCTTTCAGATAAGGAATTCAAATCAAGAAATCATGACATAAATGGATTTGAAGAGTGTCTTGAAGACTAAATATTAAAAAGGAAAGGTGTAATGGATTAAGAGGAGTGAAATGGGCAAGAAAGGCACCCAAAAAGGAAGGGGCACACATGTCTTGGAAGGCGTGCAGGTACTGCGGCAGCGCGCAAGTATTGGTCCCGCAGGTATACCTGCGCGACATGGTGGGTACTTGCGTGATATTCAACCAACATTTGAGATACTTGTGTGACTCTTCATTATAGCCTTTAAAATCCTCTTTAGGTTCTTCCAAAAAAAGGGACACGCAAGTTCGATCGAAGGAGTAAGGCGGCGCGCAAGTGTGACCACTTCCCCTAAGTGTTGACCACTCAGGCACGCAATTGTTGATGAGTTTCAACACTTAGGCCTTAGTCTCCCTCTCTTTAGATCTTCCGTTCTAGGTAAGAAATTACCTTAGAAGGGTTCCGGAAGCTTTGAGAAGAGACTTGGGCATCGGGAGCTTCAATCCGAGTTTCTGGAAAAAGATCCTCCCGAATGGGGGGCCCACAGGGTCTATTTATAGGAAGGAGAAGACCCTAGGCGGTTACCGGGTTGTTATCACATAGGTCGCGCAAGTCACTTGCGCGCCAAGTTGCGTTGTGCAAGTCCACTTGCGCGACCATGAATGAACTTGTGCGGCCTATGGGAAAAGTTTTCCTTGTTCATCCCTTTGTCAACTTTTTATGTTTTCCTCAAAGGTTGAATCACTTTGTGCTCATATATTCCCCTTTTCCGATCTTTAGATTCTGTGACAAAAGGAGCGTCAACAAAAGTCCCCCCTCAGAGTTGGATCTGGAGAGAAATAGAGGATTTGACTCTGAGGAAATCGAATACATCCAAAGGAAAAGGGGGCGCGCAAGTCATTAGGGTACAGAGGGCGGCGCGTAAGTTTGCATCGCGCAGGCTTTGAGCACACTGTATACGGCGCGCAGATAGGCCTCCTGGCCTATAAATACGTGGACTCACCTCTGTACAAAGCATCTGGATTCCTGGACTTCAAACTTCTCGAGCTCTCATCGCGCAGGTTATCTTAGCCGCGCAAGTTTCTCTGTTTTCCAATGTTTTCCTTGATGTCGCGCTATTGTAATGGTATTTGTACTTGTGCGGTTTACACTTGCACGTCAAAAACTAGCGCGACACATGAATACTTGCGCGCCATGTTTATACTTGCGCGCCTTAATGCCTTAGCCATTTTTTTCAAATTTCTTCACAAATTTTATGAAAAATAAACCCATTTAAGAGTTAGTTTATTCATCTTTTGTGCAGATTTAGTGGGTCCCAAGGGAATTGGAACGGCTGATGAACTGGATACCAAGCGGATTGATGACATGATGAACATCATTGTCCATGATTACTATGATATCTGCAACATCACACTCCCAGATTTGGCTAAGTACTTGAAGAAATATCATCCTAATTTTCCACAGAGCATCCATCTGCCTCTGTGTGGTCATGGTCATCTGCAAGGATTAAATGTTCCAAATGCAAACAATTATACACTTGAGATGCAGCTGCACTGCTACTCCTCTATTTCGGTTATGCTGTACATTAAGAGCAACAACAATGGTGTGAACATTCAAGTTCTCCTTCCATGCCATTTCCATGCAGATATGAAAATGGAAAACCCATGGGCTGAAATGTTTTCCACTGCTGGTTGGTGGAGAGAAGACAAACATGGCATTAGAGCAATATCCGAAAAGAGTACTCTCTCCAAATGTCTCTTTACTTCTAATTCTCCATTCTCAAATCCATGTATCCATCTTCCAAGTCTTCTGGACAAAAACAGAGTCACTGTTTGATCAGCAGAAAATTTTCTCAAACCGCACTCAGGAACATCCTTTTACAACTGTTCCAAGAAGATCTAGTATCACTGCATCTCTTATTGTATCCAGTTGAATGAATGAATTCCAGGTGGTTGCTGATGGAGCTCGGGATGCCGTAAATCAAATGAAGTGTTATATTGAAAGCCTCTTGTAATTCTTTAAAAAGGGAAGAGACTCCAGTCTATGGATGTCCTTCTAACTCTTGTGCATCAATGAAAAACACTTTCACTTTCACTTATTTGTACCTGCATTCTTTCACTACCTGCTTCAAATTTACTTAATCCAATGGGATTAGTAAGCATAATTTGATTTTTACTAGGATTCTTACAAATAACCCTACAATCATTGAACCTTTTAATTTCTCAATATTACCAAAATCATAAAAGAAATGTATATTTAGTGAGCTAGAACTTGACTTTTATTCAGAGTTCCTTTGCCTTTTTTGGGCAGTTTAATGTCATGCATATCGGACATAAATGGGATAATGTTTAAGGTCGAAATGGCTTTGACCGAAATGGATTGAAATTGATTCAATTCCTTGACAATTTATCTGAAAACATATTACCATACTCAAGTATGAGAGAAAATCTGTAAACTATGGCTTAAGAATATTTGAATCTGAGGAATGATATGAAAAAGAGCTAAAAGGCATTAGAAGAAGTAGTTTCCATGAATGAAGTTACTATTATTTAACAAAACCCATTAGGGGTTTGAATTATGAAGGGCCATCTAAGGGTATTGGCTGCATGGTCAAATAAATAGCATCTTTCGGCTGACAAGTCTGTTATGTAGACTGTTTATGCAAGGCCACCTATGGGCACGTGCTGTATAGTCAGGCAAAAAGAACTCTCAGAAATTTACTTTCCTAGTGCTAAAAGACAGTGAAAGTTTATGGAGATTCAAATTTTCTAAAGTATAGAGTTTGCTATATGGAAAGAGGTAATTGAATATGGAGAACATATTTCTAGACAAGATTATCGAAGAACTGGATGAATATCACTCCTACGAAGGTCTGCCCCAAACTTAGGGAAGAAGAATAAACCATAGACTTGAATACTTTCAGATCATGAAAAAGGATATGGGACAAATATGTTAAGGATGGCTATTTTTTTGATGATCCCTACATACTGTCATTTAAGACAAATAAGGACAAAACAGGCATTCTTCCCAAGAATGAAGTTACCTTCATTTAACAAACCCGTTAGGGGGTTGATTTATGCAGGGCCACTTAAGGGCATTGGCTGCATAGTTAAATAAAATAGTAACTTTTGGATAACAAGTCTATTATGTGGACTGTTTATGCAAGGACACCTATGGGCACATACTGCATAGTCAGGCAAAATAATTCTCAGAAGTTTGACATTTTTGTGACTAAAAGTCATGAAAAGGGTTATGAAGATCTGAAAATATTTAAGGTTTAGGATTATAACACATAATGATGGGTATTTTCCAATGTATATAGAGATACACAAGTCAATGATAACCATAATCATGTTGTGGCTGGGTCATGAATTGAAATTGTGTACTTCACTACGTATCTCATAAGAATGAGAATCAAGCCATACGTAGTTCTTGAAATGCAGTTTAACGTCTTGCAGGACGAAAATATGAGAGATCTTAGATTAGGTTCATAGAGTTTAGACAATAATAATGAATACACAGTGTGTGTTTTCCTGAGGTCTTTTCATCCAAGGGACTGAAAGTAAAATTTTGGGTTAGGCCCAAAAGACATAGGGCTGGATTCGAGGGATACTCGAACGTTACTACGTATACCAAACGGATGGGAATCAAGCCCACGTAGTTCCAGAACTACCCTTTGTACAAATTTGGTTCGTACATGTGAAGGGTGAAAGGGGACTTTAGTGCAATGATGGTTTAACCTGAGATAAAAAGTTTAGGCATTACCATGTATGCACGTAGTCTTTTGAAATGAAACATGATTGAAAAATCAATTTTAATAATAGTTCTCTCTCAAATGAGGAAATCAAGGAGTATTGTAGTTTATTGTCGTACCGGACAAAAGTGTTGCATAGTTTAACGTCATATAAAAAGGAAGAAAGTGAATCAATGTAAAGATATTGATTCTAGGGGCGGTTTCACGAATCAACATCATATGAGATGGTGGTGAACCGATGTGAAGAGATTGTTTTTGGGCTTGAACCCTGGGAGGTTGCCTACATACCCAGCCTGGAGGGCAAGGATCAAAGTTTGTGTAGTTCAATTAAAGAATGAATTAATGATCAAGTTGTTCTTCGGGACAACGATCTAATAAAAAATGTTGTTGGGACTTACACATGGTTAGAGGCCCAAAGAGAGTGTTATGGTTGAGGTTTTCTCTGAGCTCACGTGAGTCATACTCGGTGTGTGAAACAAGAGGTAACAACAACCTTAACGATGCATTGTTTAATGACATGTAGGACATATAATGGGACTATGCAGTTTCAAGTCTTGCATTTAGGACTATTGGAGCTGCACAGTTTAGTGTCATGTAGTAGGGACAAAATACAGTTTAATGTCATGTAGGACATATCAAGGACTTTCTGTACAGTTTAGTGTCATGTAGTTAGGACGACGGGGAAAATACAGTTTAACGTCATGTTGGACAAAAAGGGGGACTGCGCAGTTTAATGTCGTGCAGTAAGGACAAAATAACACACCATTTATGTCATGATGGACGCATTAGGGATTTTTTCTATAGTTTTGTGTCATGTTGGACAAAAGGGAGAATAGTTTAAGGTCATATAAATGGACCGTGGATGGTGCGGTTTAATGTCTTGCTGGATGGTGGTGTTGTATTAAGGCCATACAGGACCTTTGATGATTTTGTAGTTTAACGTCTTTTCGAATGTAAGGGACTTTCAAATAGTTTTGGGTCATATTCATGGACCATGGATGGTGCAATTAAATGTCATACTGAACCATGGTGTAGTTTAAAGTCATACAGGACTTTTTAGGGAACTTTTTCATGGTTTATGTCGTGTTGGACGAAGTTGCAGTTTAAGTTCATACTGGACTATTGCTGTATAGTTTAACGTAATCTAGCAAGGACAAACTGGTGCTGCACAGTTTAGTGTCATGTTACGGGGACATTGAAGGACTTTGCAGTTTATACAAAGTAATTCTTCAAAAATCTGGCATGTGGATCTGTTAATTGAATCATATTAAAAGAACCAAAGATTAACTCTTCGTTTGATGAAGACTCTGCATGATTAGCCTGTTTAGGCTGTTCCGTTTGGTGGGGCGGTGCCCGTGGTTTTGAAGTAGATGGCATATAGTCTTCCAGAGTCAAAGAAAATTTAGGCATTGACACATACTCATCTTCTTCTGATTCTTTTTTTTCTTTGAATCAAACCGTTTCTTTGAGGATTTTCCCTCTGACGAATAGGGTTTTACCGCAATATTCATGGCAGAAGACACTATTGGTTTCATTAATTGTGTTCGAAAAATGCCATGAGTCCGGTTGATTGTCTTTCTGACCATCCAATCATCATACATCTGTGCATTTCTGCTTTTGACTTCTTTCCATTCACCTTCCTCCTCTGGAACTGTAGCATTAACACATGCTATCATAGTCGAAGAACCTTTCAACTTGACTTGTCCCAAGTCGACCATCTTTTGCAGGCGGTCATTAAAGACAAAACACTCCTGGATGGGATGCCCCAACATTTGATGAAAGGGAAAATAATTGGTACGGTCTTCATCTCCTTCCTTGTTTGGACTCTTGGGCACTGGTAATTGAACCAAATTATTTTCCAGAGCTGAAATGAAGTAACCAGGAACTTGCTCATTTCAGAAAGAGTATGTTTTATTCTTCAAATCCTCAAATTGTTTTCGTCGTTGATCTCTTTGATCAATTGGACGAAACGACCTTGGTTGTTGGCGTTCAGGAGGTGGAACACTTCGAGAAGTTGATGGTTTTGAAGTAGAAATTGGTACAGGAGCTTGTTTAAGCATAACTGTAGTAGTTTCTGCTTTACTCATTCTCCTTCCTGAAGCTGATGGAATTACACGAGATTTATCCATAGTTTGTATAAGGGAATATTCAATCTTCTAAGAGATTGAAGTAAGGTCTCGAAACCCTCATGTGTATTTCACAGGGATCAATGGTGTGCGTAATTCGTCACGCAAATTTTCCACACAGATTGGCAACAGCTCTTCCTGAGGGAGTTCTAAACTCAGGGAATACCTTAATCCCTTCCAGTGAGCAATGAAATCAGAGGCTCTTTCATTCTCCCTTTGCTTGCAGTTTGTAAGATCGAAAACTGTCGTTTTTGGCAAAGTTGAGCTGAATTGAAGAAGGAATGTTCGACGAAGATCCTCCCATCCGATGATTGACCAGGATTGCAAGCTTGTATACCAGTCAAAAGCTGGTCCTTGCAAGGTTTGGACGAAGCATCTGAGTTTCACTTCTTCTTGCTGCTCTGGTGTTCCCATCATAGGATCGCAACAAGACACGTAATGCGTCAAATGTTGTTCAGGGTCTCCTGATCCATTAAAAGTAGGGAAAACAGTGTTTCCAAAACTAGATGGAGGAGAAATTGAATCTACCCATTCAGGGTAAACATTCTATTCGGGTTGAAATTTCACCTGTTTCCCTTCCATAGTTTCTAACCGAGCTGTTAATGACTCAATAGTAGTTATTAACTTTTGAGAAACATCAAGTTGAATGTGGTCTTGGGTAGGTGCAATGAATGGAGCTTGGACAAACATGGTGATTAGTGCTGCAACTGATGGTAGCACTGCCAACTGTTGTTGTGTTTGACCCGTAGTATTAGACCTCTAAGGGTGTACTGATAAAGGAGGATATTCCTGATCCATCTCAGTAGTTACAATAAATTCCTTCTGCTGTCGGACTTCAGCATTCTTAAAAAGAAGACTATTCTGAAGTAGTTCTGCATTCAACCTTCTTAATTCTTTCATTTTTTCCTCTTGTTGTGAACACCTTTGCTCTAACGAGAGAGATTGACCTTCTCCAGAGGAAGGATATGTAACCTGATTCATTCCCCTCCCTTTGTTGGATACTTTTTGGAGAGAAGGAAGTGGATTATCTAGGTTCTGAGTAGTCCTTTGACTTAGTGTACGCACACCTTCTTCAATTGTATCGGCGCATACATTTTCTTGAGTAGGAAGCTCTTCATCTGAGTCCCCTGAGTGAGTCTCCTCTGGTGGATTAGCACCAATGGCATTGATGACATTGATTGATGTATAATGCATCGCATCCCTTCTATCACATTTCTGTGATATTGTCTTCTTTCATGTCTTTGATGAGATATTGCCTTTTGTTGATTTAATCTTTTAGGAACTTCTTGATGAGCTATAACTTGGAGGGAATCTCCTGATAATATGGCTCTTTGTTCCTCTATGGGCTTCTTCCCCAATCGAGAAAAGACTGATATTCTCTGAGCAGGGGATTGATTATTTGAAAGAGTCCCCAGTCTCGAGAACTGGGGATGTTCCTGTTGCTTCCGCTCAACTCCTTGAATCCCATTTGTTGACTCTGATGGTTGGGTTAAAGGAGTCCCCTGTCTAACAAGCTGGGGTGGCTCTTGACATGCTATGTCTGAGACCTTCTTAAAAGATCTCTTGATATTGAAAATCTTAGTTCGGAAATTAGCTTGATGCATTAGCTTGTATCCACTTTTATCACCTGTTTTAACAGACCGTTGGATGATTTTCGAAACATATGTCTTTTGATGAAATGTTTTCTCCATACGAGAGGCTTGTGTAATATTATCTCCTACATGATGTAGGATAAATTCAACAACATGTTCTATATATGCTTGATTTTGAGAGGAACTAGTTGAAGCCTGTTCTTGAGAAAGCTTTTGATTATGAACAAAGCCCATTGACTGCGGCCGGCCATGGGAAATAACATTGCATGAGACCATTTTTGGCGGGCTTTGCTGACTGGAAAGAACTGTGAAATGTAGTGCTCTGTGAACACCCCATCCTCTGATATGAACACCAGATGGAGCATTGGAAATTAAATGACACAATTTTCTTAGTGCGCCAAGGCATGAACATTGAAGGGTTCTCTGTTGCTTTTCAGCCTTCAGATACCGAGAGACTGATAGAGATGCCAAATAAATCTGATGTTGTAGCCCTTCTATTATCTTAAGATGATTTTCATATTCATCATAAGATAATACCTTCTTCTTCAATTGACAAAGAGTTTTCCATATGTTGAGATGAATGTCATAGACTCCATCTTCCGTTAACATCTTTGGAATGTCATACTGGGAGTCAGCCAAAGGCCAAAACATGACTGGTACCTCACTTTTCACCAGTTTTTTCCTCATGTTCAGAATTTCCTCTTTATCATTAAATAAAGATTCTTATACCTGTTTTGACCAGAGTTGGTGTTTCCTTGTTGCTTCATCGGATTCAACAAGATTGGTAGAGAGATCATTGATCAAACTAGAAGATGCATGACATAGGGGTGGTTCGGAGAATGACCTACACCCTGGGCTATCTTCTGATTGAGAAAGTATTTCACTTGCTAGCGATAAAGAATCAGACATGAATGGTTTCTCATTTGCAAGTGCCTCATGATAAGAGGGCTTTCTCAGCACTACATTGTCCACTGGAGTACATTCCAGGCAATGTGAATCACTACTGCGGAGAGGACTTTCACAGCGAAATTCATAATGGGGAGGACCACCATAATGGGTACAGAAAAAGATGAGATCTCTTGCTCCTTGGTCTTCTGACAACACAGAGGGTTCTTGTGGCTCTCATCTGAAGAAGAAACTTCATGATTGACCAAATTTTCATGAAGCAAGCCTTCATGAGGAAGTGTCTATTGAAGAATTTCGGAATTAATGTTCCCGTTATTGGGAACTGAGGGAGTAGAATATTTAATTCCAACAGATAAATGTTTGAGGGCTTCAAGAACTCCAGCATCGAGCAAGGCCTTGTTACAGATTGACCTTTATTCTTCTAACTGTGCTGGGAGGATATTTTTCTTAGACGCATTGTTACTCAATTTGGAAACCACTTGTTGACGAAAGTGGTTACTCTGAGCAGGTGTATGTGCCTGATTAGGAAAGATGGTCAGGTTAGGCTGATGATCTCCACTCAAATCAGGTGTATGTGCTTGACTTGGTTGTCCGTATGATATGGGGGAGTATGCCCCATAACCCTCTTGGACTGAAACAGATGTCTGTGTCTGTTCCGGAGTGAATCGTTGATGTGTCACTCCACTGCTAGGGATAGATTTATGTGTCTTTCCCTGAGATGATGTTGAAGCTGTTATGATATCCCGACAAGCATCCAGAATATGAGCAGGAATTTTCTTCTGCTCTTTCACCATTGAAAAAATATGTTTGGTGACTTCAGCTACCAGAACGGGGATATATGTCCATTCCGGGCATGGAGTAGGCGTATGTGCCTGCTCCTTTCTCCTTTTTCTTGTCAGTGAATCCTGACAGTACTCAAGTGTGGAGGTAGAGAGTTGAGTCTGCCTCCTGTTTGTCGTCGGATCTTTTCGACTGACTTCTTGTTGCGCGACCAAGAGATACTGTTGGTAGGATTGATTAGTACTAGAAGGTGTATGTTCCTGTTGATTACACTTCGCCAAACGCGGTTGACGAGATCCATCATATGTAGTCTGGAGACCCTGCTGACTAACTGATGATGTATAAGTAGGTGTCTGTTCCTGCCTATAGTACTTTTCCGGAATTGCCTGGCGGGATTGGCTTGATGCAGCCAGATGATTTTTCTGGACAACGGATTTAAAATGGACAGGTGTGTGTTCCTGTTCGTTGTTTACCAACAAGTTAGGTTGGTGGACAACTCCGGAGATGGCAGGTATGAAAACCTGCCCATTGTTAACTGGATTCCATCTCTGTCGGTTCGTCTTGCCTGCTCGGGTTCGAGGAACCTAAGGTGAATGCCTAGAGTTGGTACCCTCATCATGTTGAGGGCGCACTGCCGCATGAGTCTGGCGTCGATTGTTGATGGGAGCCCTCGAGAAGGACTCCTGTCTTTTTGAACTAAGGCCATGAGGGACCTGCTCATTCACTTCCTCAGAGTAAGGGAGTGAATGGAAATTGTGTTCCGGGGATAACGACCCGAAACGGTTGGAGACGGTAGTCAGCACCGCCTGCCTCTTGATCACTGGTCGTCGTTGTCCAGAAGACCTGTGTGAGTTGTTTTCTTGGAGGGCCTATTGGGCTGCCTCCGGAGTTGGGATGGTACCGTGTTGACGGTACTCCTTAACCAGCGCATTTGATACCCAGCGTTGAAGACGCTGAGTAGGGGATGTCATCCTTAGAGCAGATGGCGATCCAGTAGGAATAGCAGCAGTGGTATTTGCAGCAGCAGTATTCACAGATGTGAATTTGAGAGTAGCCATTATGGAAATACAGAAGATCTTGGAAAAGAGTGACTGTTTGATATAACAGATGTAATCAAGATAACATTCAGCCACTTCATCCTTTGGATGAGCACACATGTCAATGATTGTTTTTGTTATCCCTTTTATTTAGTTTTAAATAGGGGCTTAACAAATAGGTAAAAAGTTATTTTAACTTGGTTAAGGATTTCACATCGGGTTCACCCTTTTTTGTTTCCCTCGGAATTCGGGGATGACCTCCGGGATGGGAGATTCAAACGTTCCGATCGGTTTCTAACGGGTTTGTTCGTAGAACCGGAAACATCCATTGATTCCACATCCACTTGGACCTACTTTCCAAAGGTAGGCGCTTCATTAGTTTGTGAACTGACGAGGCTTAGGAATTTGCATTGGTCACGAGGATGGGAGGTCTGACTCATCACACCTTTTTGAGGGGAATTATTTCTTATTCCGGGACTCTCTTTATAGATTGAAGTTATGTTCGTGAATCCTTATTACATTACCAAGTAAAAAATGAGCATTCCTTTAGTTTAACAATCAATGATTAAATATGTATGAAATTTAGATAATATTTTATATGTATTTGAGGTTCTTCATCAATAGAGAATCATCTATATCTATTTAGAGATTCTTGGTCAATGGTAACCTTCAAAACATTTATATAAAAGTATCTTGGTCATTATGATGACCAGGCTGGTTTTAAAGCCACTCAGTGGGGCACTTGATGTTTATAGTCATTCAGAAGGACATGAATTATTTCAGAGTTGGGATCGAACCCATAGATGGGCTTCCTACGTATCCTTTGTTTTGGAAAAGGAATCATAACCCACGTAGTTCGAATAAGGGAGTATGACATTTCATATTGATGGATCAAAGAAGGATGTCATAATTACTTTTACACTCTAAGCTCACATGAGTCATGCTCGGTCTGAGAAAGAAGAGGTATTTGTAAAAATTAGACAATTGTGCCCTGAAAGATGCAATAATAAGAAAAGGTTTGGGGCTTATGTATGTATGACTGCCCAGATAGATGAAGGTTTAGGATTTACATTAGGGAGAAAATCCAGGAACAAGGTCCATTAAGGTATATGTGCTTCATGGAGATTTGAATACTCTAACTTGGGACTTATTCCTGAAAAGGAAACCCAAATTAGGAGAGGATTGATAACTGGGTTTTACTCTTGAGAAGGAATCCCAGATTAAACATAAATTAGGATTGGTTAAAGAGAATTTAAGGGACTTATGTCTTATTCCTGAAAAGGAAGCCCAAGATTTATGACTGGGACTTACTCTTGAAAAGGAAGCCCAGGTTAAGGATTAAGGTTTGGGGCTTACTCCTGAGGAGGATGCCCATATTTGAAACTAGGGCTTACTCCTGAAAAGGAAGCCCAAATTAGAGGATCTAGGGCTTACTCCTAAGAAGGATGCCCAAAAATTATGGGACTTGGGGCTTACTTCTAAAGAGGATGCCCATATTTATGACTGGGACTTATTCCTAAAAAGGAGACCCAGGTTAAGGGATTATGACTAGGACTTATTCCTGAAAAGAAGGCCCATGTTAAGGATTAAGGTTTGGGGCTTACTCCTAAGAAGGATGCCCGAATAAGAGGACTTATGACTGGGGATTATTCCTGAAAAGGAGACCCATGTTAAATATTCTCTCATCTTAAAGGATGAGGTTGAATGAATGAACTCTCCATATTTAGGAACAAAAAGATATTTAAATCACTAGGTTTTGTGAGATATTCCACAGAATCCCTTTCAGATAAGGAATTCAAATTAAGAAATCATGCCATAAATGGATTTGAAGAGTGTCTTGAAGACTCAATCTAAAAAAGGAAAGGTGTAATGTCTTAATAGGGGTGAAATGGGAAAGAATGGCACCCAAAAAGGAAGGGGCACGCAAGTCTTGGAAGGCGTGCAGGTACTGCGGCGGCGCGCAAGTATTGGTCGTCCAGGTATACCTGCGCGACATGGTGGGTACTTGCGCGATATTCAACCAGCATTTGAGATACTTGAACGACTCTTCATTACAGCCTTTAAAATCCTCTTGAGGTTCTTCCAAAAAAGGGACGCGCAAGTTCTATCGAAGGAGTAAGGCGGCGCGCAAGTGTGACCACTTCCCTTAAGGGATGAACACTCAGGCATGCAAGTGTTGATGAGTTTCAACACTTAGGCCTTACTCCCTCTCTTTAGATCATCTGTTCTATGTAAGAAATTACCTTAGAAGTGTTCTGGAAGCTTTGAGAAGAGACTTGGGCATCAGGAGCTTCAATCCGAGTTTCTGGAAAAAGAACCTCCCGAATGGGGGGCCCACAGGGTCTATTTATAGGCAGGAGAAGACCCTGGGCGGTTACCGGGCGGTTATCACTTAGGTCGCGCAAGTCACTTGGGCGCCAAGTTGCGTCGCGCAAGTCCACTTGTGCGACCATGAAGGAACTTGCGCGGCCTATGGGAAAAGTTTTCCTTGTTCATCCCTTTGTCAATTTTTGATGTTTTCTTCAAAGGTTGAATCACTTTGTGCTCAAATATTCCCCTTTTCCGATCTTTAGATTCTGCGATGAAAGGAGAATCAACAGAGTCTTTGATATTATAAACACCCCAGGTATAAGATCAATTCACAATTCATCATATCTTCGAGGAGGAAGACCAGACAATTCCTCAAGAAACACTTGAATGAATTCCATCACAATAGGAAAGTCTTCAAGGATTCTTTCCTTCATAGACTCAATCATCTATTCCAGATACGTGTGGTTAGAGGGAAATAATATCCACACTTGAGATGATGGAGCTAAAGAGGATTCATTTTCCTATTTTCACATGTACAAAATCGGGGGACGAATATCCAAATAGAGATTGATTTCCCTCCCATGACAATTTATGATGGCTCTATATAGGGAAGGGCAATCCATGCCATGAATTGCATCATATTCCACCAGAGGGATTATGGTGATGTTCTCCGGGAATTTCAATAAATCGATTATGATCGGGGAGGAGTTTTATTCATGGGATTCAATGATTTCCCCTTTTTCTTTACTCACCAGAATCTTTACTTTAATGATTTGGGGTGGTGTTGGGATTGTTCTACTAATCATTTAGTATTTAAAATAATGCATAGAACCTGAATCAAAAAGTACATTCCCTATTCTTTAATGAATAACTAGCATATATTTCACCACTTCATTTTTGGGGTTCACATCAGCGGTAGTGATGGAAAAAGCTCAACATTGTTAACTTGGAGGTTTTTGGTTGCCTCTGAAAACTCTTGGCTTAGGGAACTAATTTGAAAGATGTCGTAGTTCTTTTCAGTTGAATAAACGAACCACACATTGAGAGTCGAACAACACATTCCTCTCCTATGTCACCACCGAGGTTTTTTCATGTCGGTAGTTAATGGCTATGTCCCCTTATCTTCCACACCTAATGCATTTCCTCACCCCCATCAGGCAATTTCCAGGGTGCTTTATTATGTCCCATTGGCAAGTGGGATAATGGATTTTCATAGCACCATTGAATTTTTCCATCAGACTACCAGAATTGAAGTTCATCTTATGATTTGTATCCCCATGATACCCCTGAGATTATCTGATCATTATTTAAACCTTTACGGATTATCAGACAATTTCCTTTTAGTTATTGATGTGGCGGGTCGCCAGGGATTTCCAAATTCTAGGTTTCATCCCACCAAAGAAGTGATCAACCTTTAATTCGGCGGTAACGAAAAACCTAGAAGCGTATCGTGCAAGCCTTGTGATGTTTTCCTAAAACTCTCTTATTGATTCTTCATTTTTTTCTTAGTGGAATGGATTCCCATATCTATCTTATGCCTAAGGGTGAGCAAAAAATATTTATCAAAAAACATCTTCTGGAAATCCTTCCACTACTACACCTCGATCTTGTCATCAGGCGTCATATATTAGATCAATTTATACCATTTATCGACTTCACCCTCCATACGATAAGCATCCAGAAGAACCTTCTCTTGTTCATAACATTGATGGATGATGAGGGTCTTTTCAATGGAGTTAATCCATTGTTCGATGATTGAGGGATTGGATGATCCATTACAAGTAGGAGGCATTTGTCTCATTAATATCTCAATAGTGACTTGTTCTTTCTTGGGGGGGGGGGGTTAAATGATCCTCATGATCCATGTTTCTATTCAAATATTGAGTTAACTGAGAGATAATCATGAAAAATTTCACGATTCTCACTCCCATCAAATTGGGCATCTCATTAGTACAATCATCACATTGATCATCACATCGATTGTTAGCCTGAGTCCTCCTATTACCGACCATTGACTGGAATAAAAGGGAAGTTAGGGGGTAACACATAAACTGTAATCCAAGTACAAAACAAATTACTTATAAATAGATTTTATTTCATTAATTTATGAATCTATAGGATTCAATCTATGTAACCAAACATATATTCATAGGAGAGTTTTTTAATTCCCCTAATAATGGTTCATATTAAACTTGTGAATTGACCAATGCATATCCCCCAAGAGTTTCGTCACCAAGAGTTAAGAATGGCCCATTTTCATGTACCAGGATACCCAGGGTCATTCCTGAAACTCCT
This sequence comes from Viscum album, assembly GCA_963277665.1. Classification (NCBI taxonomy): domain Eukaryota; kingdom Viridiplantae; phylum Streptophyta; class Magnoliopsida; order Santalales; family Viscaceae; genus Viscum; species Viscum album. Next base: position 1,366,011,391 of record OY728162.1, on the reverse strand, counting down.
TTTCGGGGTTTTCACCAATAGGTACATCTATGCCAGAGCCGCCTCTACCTGATCGTATCCAGAAAAGGATGAATTTTCTTGATAAACTACTTTATCAATACTATCCAAAACACAAGGATGTTTTTATTATTATTAGTCTTATCCCTAAGGAATTCACTAGGGTTTTCTAATCCTAAAACCAAAAATAACAAAACCTATCCTCTAATACCAACAATAATAACCATGTTCTTTATTACACACTAAAACAAAATTTATTACGTAAACTTCACTTGATATAACATATATTATCAAGAGGTGTAGTTTCTTTAGGGATTATGATCATTAAATAACATATCAAAATATGATATAAAACATCTTTATTGAAAACATCCTTTACATGACCACTACATTCATTTGTACTTAGCATTGTTTGTGAAAACCTGAGAACATCCACAAAAAAGTTTTGGCTATAAAGACTAGTATGGGAATAAACACGGAATATCATGAGGAATACAAAAAATGTTACACAATAGTCATATAAATGGAAAATATGATAAAAATGATCATAAATGAATTATAAGTAAAGTGAATCATAACATGGAAATGTGGCAACAACACTTAACATGTAATTTATCATGAGCCAAGGTGCATTGCACATGGACCATGAGTAAACCATCATTACACATGAAGCACGAGTAAAACCTAATTTCACTTGAATTATAATGAGTCGACACTCACTGCACATGATGTATAATTATATTATACTTTACCCAATTCATTGGAGTGGAGTCAAGGCACACACTTCTTACACATTTTATTTCTTGCATAAGTGTTCCACTAGATCGTAGAAGATGAATTCATAAAACATCATATGTTATTCCAAGATTAAGGAATGTTGAATTATTACATTAAACTATATTAGTAATAAGTAAATGTTCATAATGGTGAATACCCTTCATAGTGAAATGGTCATGGTATTCACTATACAATTTCTTTGGCTTGGAAAGACTTGGTGCAATTTCTGAAGCATAACGACATGACATAATAATTCCTAAAAAATTGGACGATGGGAGAGAATTAGGTGTCTCATAATATGTAAATTAATTTTATAGTGACAATGGTCATATAGATACATATACCATCAATTGTAATTTAATTTTTATTCATGAATCAAAACAATTGGTTGAATGGAAATGAGGAGAGAGAAGTTCCTTGTATAATTTCGTCATAGTAACGGGTGTACATGGGAGGAATTTAATGAGAGAGAAAGGGGTCTATCATAATTCACACATAAATAGAGAAGTATGGGGGAGGTGAGAAATCATACCCAAATATTTATAATTTAAAATAAAAGGGCCTAACAATATTATGATACTTGTATAAAAAGAGAAAGTTAAGAACCCCTTACATGGACGTGCGATCCCAAAAGCATTAGAGAGGCTTGAGAGAGGAATTTTGGGAGCTTGGGGAAGATTGGAAGTTTTATAGAGAGATTATGGAATGGGTTGGTAAATCATCAAATGATTTTAGGGAAGATTAATTGGGAGATTGGGTTGGTTTTTATAGGAATAGAGAGGGAATTCTTTATTATTTTTGTTTGGGACACCTCACATTAAACTAATCAAAACCACAAACCATACCATGGTTTTTTCCCATGTGTTAAAAAAAATGGGAGTGGAAAATGATATTTTTCAATTCCAATGGCTGGACATATTAAAATAATAGGTTTTCTTATGTGGAGGTGAGTCACACACTCAAGGAAAACTATTTAAAAATCCAATTGTTTTTTAATCTTTGAAGGGTATAATAAAGCTTTGTAAAAAAAATAAAACAAACCCAAAATCACATTATTTCAATGATAAAATATATATTTTCTGAAAAAAATGTTTATAGTATTTAATACATCACTATTGGGTCATTATGATGTCAAAAAACACATTATATATTTAAACAGTATTTAATATTTACCAAAAAAATCGACTGTCTTAGAAAATTATGAAAAATTCACCGATGGATAATTTCGATGTCCCGATTCCAAAAATAATATTTATTTTATATAAATAATTTTATAAATATGTGAATTTTTAATTTCAAAATAATAATGAAAATTAATTGAAAATTCATGGGTTTGGACAAAAACAACTTTCAAACCATAATAAAAATTACTATTGCATTCATAAAATTATACAATATTTTATATTTAGTAATTTAATAATAATAGTAATAATATTTTATCCAAATATTATTTAATTCATAAATCCATTAAGTCATCGAAATATATTTCTTAGTTGAATATTAACTAAAAATACTATTTGTGCTTTAAAAACTATTTAGAAAGTAACAATAATAAAGAAAATTTATATTCTCTATACAAGAAAAATGTACATAATTGTACTACTGGGGTCATGTTACATAACCCCTTAAAACACCCGCATAATACCTTAGGGTAAGGTGCATGATGGAGATAGACTCTTGGGGTGGCTCATATAACATTGCTCGAGTGGTAATCTCAATCACCTTCCACTTCTCTCGTAGGCGGTTCTGCTCGAGCATAACTTATTCAAGCTCAGCTTGGGCTTGGTCAAGAGAGAAGTCCAATGACGTGACCACCTTTTAGAGCTCTGAAAAATGGGATTTGTATGGGGAAAGTCTTCTGGATGAGGCCATCACATCCTTCGTTTGTGTAACTTGGATTTCTTAAAGCCCTATATTTATACTAATAATGAAATCACTGTTCAACGACTGTATTAGCAACAATCACAATTCGTTACAGTATTTTAAAAATCAAAAAACATTAAACCAATGGTGTTCACATTTTATATAACCACAATAAGACATTTAATTTGATAAATACTAATTTTATTAATGATATTTTGGATTATTACATATCATGTGTGGGATGTGTTTACTAGCAGTCATACAGATGTGTCTTTTAAGGTAAATTTTGTCTAGTAATATATTTTTTGATGATAGATTTATACTTAACATTGATTGAATATTTTTTATTTATGAAACAACAAATGAGTTATAGAAATATTTAAAGATCAGTAAAACTAGTGTACCCTGACTAAAAAGTAAGGATTGGGTACACATCACATGAAAAAAACTAGTATGCATTTTACATCTATTATAATAATTTTATGTTCTATGAAACCACTCCATGTTTATATTCCTATGTTTTTATGCATATTGATTACTCTAAATCCAATGATAAATCAATCCCACACCATGTGATATGGAAGGAGGAAGATATATATAAAGGCGAGATAATTGTTGATGAAAACCAACAAAGTGTGGGAAACATATGTAAGTATTACATAATTTTTTTTTAAATATCTATTACATAACAGTGATCACTTATTTTCATAGATTTTCTATCTAACATAGTAATAGGGTGTTTCAAAACATTTACCAGATGAATAGATACAATCATTGGCCTTGAATCAACCAAAATTGTATGGCTGCGTCAGAGGTGCAGGTTTGGGGATGACTCCGTAAACATATTTTCAGAAAAAAAACAAGAGGAGGATCAATGTGAATTAATAAATCTGATGAGAGAATGAATAAAAACCCATGATGAATAATTCCAATGGTGGATATAGATGATGGAAAATATTATGGGGGAGTAAAAGATAAGATCTTGAAGAACTGCCACTGCATGCAGACCCACCCATCAACTATAAAGAAAAACATTCCCCCAAAAGAGATGTCTTAGACGAGGTAATCAATGTTCTAATAAATGTTTCTATGAAATTTAAATTAGAAAGAATATATTAAATTTATTTTAAAGATATTCTATATGGTGATAATGACTGTGATATATATCTATCGACACCCACCCATCACCTTGATTTGAGGGATACAATTTTCAATATAAAAAAAGCTACAGAAAAGACCACATCCAATAGGTGTTGTGTGAGTGTTGATAATCAGATCACATGATCCCAACATCATGCTACGTATTCTAAATTAGGAGGAAATATATTTATATGGTTGAAAATATATTTCAAAATTCATCACTTGGATGACACATCTTGAAAAAACATGTCGACAACGAGGTATTCATTACAATTTATATTTCAATATAATGCTTTAACAATTATTGAAAAAATTTCTAAACCAATGAATCTTATTAGAGATGGAAAAATGGAAGGTAGTGAAATGAAATTATAACTAAAATCCATTCAATGTATTGGACAACCAATCAATATGATCTACTAAAATCTCTATTACCCCACCTATTCTCTATTTGAATTTAATATCATTGAATGTTCTCATGGATACAATGTTAAAAAAGAGTCGTAATAAAAAAAATTATTTTGATGAAAAAATTTATAGATATAACGATACAGGATTAATTATTTTTGTGAGTGTAAGTGAAATCATAAATTATTATTGGCTAGGATACTTTTCTATAAATGTATACATGAGGAATGTTTTCCATGATTTCATTTTCCAAAAGCTGATATATAGTGTTAATTATGAGTAAATACATTTCATTTTTATTGTAGTAGTATATATGAAAAACAATTAAAGGGTTTTTAAAAAAATATATATTTTATTCCCAACATCTCATCTATATAGAAAACAAAAATAGATACCAAAAAAGGATGAAATAGTGGTAGGTCAGATCAAATCATTTGAAACAAAGCTTTGGGATGACATACATTATTTAATACCAATAATGTAGGGGTAAAAATATACAATTCAAGAATATAAACTATATTTTTATTTCTTTATTTACTTATTTATTTTTGTGTTTTTAGGTTTCATTCGATGCTCATTACTAAAAATTTGGAAACTTACAAAATTTATTTCCAGAATTCAATGCAGAGCTATCAAAAAAACCATCCTCACGTGAAGAAATTTGGTATTAATTAATAAACTACATCAAACATTTAAGAACTAAAAATCCATTTATATAATATATATGATGTTTTAATGAGGATTCAATTATGATATGTTGGTGAATCAATATCATGATAAACTAATAAAGAGGCAATGAGATTACTTTGAGAATAAAGAAATGTACCAAGACTTGAAAAGTATCATGGTATATATAACTAGATTTCACTATCCAAACACAAATAAAAACAAAGTATTTATTCGCATCAATGTTTTTGCAGTGTATGAAACCAAAAAATGGAAATTAATAATGTTATTATGTTTTTAAATTTATGAGAGTGATCATATTTTATATACAAAACTGCATCCTAGAATATGTATTTTTAATGGTAATTACTATTTATTTTTAATTATTTATCAATCCACTCTATGTATATTTTTTCCATTACTACTCTAACAATCAAAACTCTGCATATTCACAACATTATTTTGATGTGCTAAGAAACCACTGGGAAACATGCATGATGAAAGAATAAGCACAAATAACATGAAAATGAAACTTCTATAGAAGTAGTGGATTGTTTCATATTAATTTTTAATTGAATTATTTTTTGTATTACTAAAATATTAATAATTTTCTATTATAGGTGGATTCCTTTTTTTTTTGTTGGGGAATTTTGTTCGAAACTTATCATGCTCGAATTATATTGGACTTCGAGACTACAACTAAAATAATGAAAAATATAATCCAAATTCATTTCCTTGGTATTTAGTACGCCGCCTATGTTTTTACTCAAATTGATGTAAATTTTAATTAAAAACAATCATATTGATTTATACCAGTCACTTGTAATATTTTCATAGTTTTGTGCATGAGAAAAATGATGAAAGAATTAATTAATTACACAAGTATTATGAATTTACCATTATAAATTATTGATCATTTTTTTGTTTTCATTATTTCAGTATCATCCTCAGTGTCAAATATCTAATGAGCATGATCAGTTTCTAACTGTCTAGCACAAATTTAAAAATTTAATCCACCTATATATGAAAAAAATTCTAATGTGAGTAATGCTAAAAATAAGTTAATTAAACATAAATATGAAAAAATTCACTATTTTAATTGAACTCACATCATCATGCAATTTGGGTACATTCTTCCATCAGGTATACTGCCCATTCATTTCTGAGCACATATATATTGTCTTGTGAATATGAGTATTTTCAACAGTCATAATAGTTCTAAAAAAATATAAATATACAAAGGATTAATAATTATTTTAAATGAAGTAGTAATTAACATTGAAAATACCTCTTCAAAGATGCTAGTTTATTCATGGAATATGATCTCTCTCATAAATATATAGAAATACAAAACCAAAATCATTTACATTTGTTTGTTTTAGACACTTCATAATCATTAATGAGAATACTAATTTTTTATAAGTGTTTGGATAGTGAAATTTTATTATATATACCCTGATACTTGTTGATTTGTATAAATTTTCTTCTTTATCATTTTTATACCATGGACTAATTCCTTGGTTTTTACAATATTTATGCAACACCCTATCCTAATAGAATCCTCATTAAATGATAATATAAATTATATTACATTACATTTAGTTCAATAAATTTGAATGTAGGGTATTAATTATTTAAAATTTCCATCAGGTGAGGATAGTTCTTTTCATATCCATGCATTGAATCCACGAAATAAATCATTGGAGTATCGAAATTTTGGGCAATGAGCATCAAATTCTACCTAACAATTTAATAATAAATAAGTAATGAAATAAATAAAAATATATTTTTCATGTTTAAATTTATGGTTTTTACCATTTTATCGTTGCTATTAGATGTATTCTATCATTTAAATGTTTTCAATAAAAAACATTTGATCAGACCTACCTCAATTTCAACCATTTTTGTATCTATTTTTATATTTTATGTAGATGTTATGTCAAGACTAACGGGTCAAAAAATAACGATGGAAAGTTGCATTAATTGATTTTCATATATACACCGTCCAAAAATATGAAATATTTTTTGTAATAATTAAAAAAGTATATCATCTTTTGAAAAATAAAATCATGAAAACATACCGCATTTATACATATAAAACTGAGCCACATAATTAATCATAGTTGAATATTTCACATAAACTCTTAACATGAATTAAGTCATGATCATTCTCTATGTATATATTTTTATCAAAAGAAATTATTTCTTTACGAACATTTTTTAACTTTGTATCCACATAAACCAACAATGATATTAAATATATATATATATATTGGGTGCGGTAAATGGGATTTTGGTAGATCATTCCAATCAGTTGGCCATTCCTTTGGTTGGTTTTGATTTTTCTTTAATTTCATCCACTTCCCTTTATTCGGAATAAATAACATTCATCGATTCATAACTTTTTCATTAAATTTTAAAGGGTTATCTTGAAAAATAAATTGGAAATGAATACCTCCTCATCACAATGTTTTTTTATAAGATCTGATAGACATATGATGAATGTTTAAATATATTTTTCGGCCACACAAATATCATCATCATGAATTCTAAGAGGTTTCTCAGTGATCTGCTACTGGGATATGTTAATCAACACTCGCACATGACCTATTGGAAGTGTTATACTGTGTAGAATGTATTTTTTAATATTCAACATCATTTACGTTGCTACAAGGTTATGGGAGGCTGTTGAATGATATAAATCAAAATCATTATCATCCTATAAAATATGATTACATGAAAAGTATGAATTTTTATCTGATTCAAATTTCATAGAATCATTTATTATAGGATTGATTTCCTAAAATAATAAATATAATTTAGGGTAATTACACACCACATAGCTTTGGGGGGGGGGGGGGTTGATCCCCCTGTGGGGGATATTCTTGAGATTCATCTTTTATTTTCCTCCCCCATAAATGTTTACATCATTTAATTCTTCCATTTTAACTATCATGTAACTGTAAATTTTTTTTCTATAATCTATTTTATTAAATCAATTGGATCATCCATTTTATTTTTTTCTTAAAATATATTTGTTGTGTCTCACTAAAACCCACTCCTCGGATGTGACTAGGCCGTTCTAGCAACTTCAAATTCACCGATAGTATGCGTTCATCTGGTATAGGTGTTTCTAATTCTAGTTACTATTTTAAAGAGATAATATTGTAAAATAAGTGATAGTTTTTATCTAATAGCAATTTAATGAAAAAAAATTATTATTTAATAATTACACATATTTTTCACAAATTTTATGTATTTTTTGCGATTATTATCCCATATGTATTTACATGTTCCTCCTTCAATAGTGCATGGCTTGGTGTGGAAGTGGTTTTTGATATGGATTCATCAATTTATATATAAATAAATGAACATAATTATGGCGTTCTTTCAGTTCACATAAAAGTATTACGGTTGATTTGAAATATGTACTAATTTTTTTCATTGGATGTGTACCCCATCCTTATATTAAAGTTGGGTTACACTAGTTTTTCTCCTTGTTCCTCATTTTCATCATTAAGTTATTGTTTCATAAAAAAATTCCAATTATAGTGATGAATGCATATATCATCAAAAACAATTGTACAAGTTACAGTCTACCTGGAAAAAAACAACTGGCCGACAGCTAGTAAATGCATCACATGCTTATTGGGTTATCAGGTATGCATATATAATTTTTAGGTGTATTTTTATTTTACCTTCAACATCATTAAGATGATTTTTTTTCAGAATGTTTCAAAATCATATGTGAATCCTTCTAGAATGAATTAAAACAAATTTATTACAAGATATATCTACTATAAATTCAATTTTCAAGGGATGATGAAGACTAAGTCAAATTTTAATTATATTTTTTTAGTAAAATAAAGTAGTTGTTTTATTACGTTACCGTAATCACTTCAGACATCAGTGTGTTAAGCCTGGGAAAAACATGGTGCCATAAATAAAAAACCTTTCTAACACATTGCTGAGTGAAAATACCAAGGTAACTACTGCATATGGACATGTTGGGGTTAACATGTTGGCATCTCTCTTTCCATCTAGCTCGTAGTTGATGCCTTTTAAATTTATCTAAATGGTTTTTTCATACAATTTCAAACTATGGTGCTCCAATTTTTTATACAGAGTCATTCCATCATTTCCTACCATTTCTACCGAATCCACATCACCAATATGTTCTTCTAGAGTGGTAGCATCATCATGTGTATATGGTCATGGAACCTCTATACTGGGAGCAACAACACATTGAGAAATCTATAGTTCCTCAGGAATCGGAGAACCAACACATGAACATGGTTATTCCTTTACACTACGAGCTATAATAGGTTGGGATAACTAATCTTCCATGGGATTGGGTGCACCATCAAGTGCAGAAGGTTGTTTTTCATCTACACTATGAGAAATAATAGTTTTAGAGACATATTTTTCATTATGATTGGGAGCACCATCACATGAATAACTTAAAATCTTCAAAATTGGTTTAACATTTAATTTATATTACATTAATGTAGCATTAAAAAGATAATAACATGAGGTAAAACAATGTATATTATGAAAATTATATAACCAAATTATTGAACACTCTTTTTATTTTTTAATGGATGATGGGATTTGACACCTCTATCAACTATCAAAACCTCATCATTGTGGTCTATTAAGATATAGAATATTTCATCTACATTGAAACAACTGCAAAATTTTTACGACTTCCCAATGAATGGTTCATACTTTGTTGATTTTTCATCTGACCTTTTAGTGATTTTGGTCGACAAATGAACAATTGACCAATTTCAGTTTGCAGAATCTAGAACATAAAATACATAATATGCATGTGGTTCTATAATAATTCTTTATTTTGTTCTACCCTTACTAAAATCAACATCCACAAATACAAATATATCTATATTAATAGTAATCTTATTATCAACCTACATGAATTGAAATATCAGCACATGGAATGTTTTTATAATCTGACTACCATATTTGTGTGAATATTCCAAACTATGAAATATTCACGCAAATTGGATTTCTATTCTAGAACTAGAAACATGTATCAGTTCTTCCACATGTGTAACTCCACAATTTTTTTATTGTACTATCTTCATCAAGCTCTTTTTATTACAACATATAACCATTAATTAAATAACCATTGTAATATAATACATGAAAAGTTATTCCTCCAGGAAGTTATCAATGTCTTTCTGAAATCGATTTTTGATTTTCATTTGAGTCCTTAAAAATATGGACCCAAAACCATCCTATAAACTATTGATTGTGTATATTGTATATCCATATTTCTTCCCATGATGGATTCAAATTCCTAATATTTTCATTTTTTGTTTCAACCTATGGGGAAACCTCTAAAATGTTTTGAAAAATAGAAAGGTGGTCCTTCTTCGGAGCTATAATATTGATTGTGACAATATCTCATCCAGAAATTCCATCACCCACAAGCTGTCTAGTATGAATAGTTTTTGGTAGACCAAGGCTTTCCACACTATAATGGTATTCAGTATAGAATTGAACATCTTCCTCAACAATATATTTCTCCACAATATAAACTTCTATCTGTCATTGATTTTCGACATACCATTTCAGAATATTCCATAATCATTCAATCGGGTACATTTATATACAGTGCACAAGGCCACATAGTCGAATATCTCACACTAGTGAACCATCAAATATACAATCAAATCAAAGAGTTTTGGTGGTAAGAACATTTCCTATTCAAATAATATGAAGACAATTTCACTTTCCATAGTCGTAAATTCCACCGTGTCTCTAACATTTCTACTTATAGATTTGAATATAAAATAGTGTTATGTTAATGTATGATGTCCATTCTAGGGGAAAATGCAATATAATTATATAGGCATCAGATCTATCAAAACAATGATGTGATGTGGTTTCATTCCCTTTAAAATTAATTTTTTTATTGACACTATGTTATTTATATTTGATAAATACCATAATTGAACCATTTCTTCATTCAAGAAGAAACAAAACACATATATCTCCTACATGGAAAGAGAGTATGTAGATGGAGGATGAATAGTTCATTTTTCACCCTTTACTAGCACCAACTCTTCTCGTATTCCCATCTCAACCACATCTAATCTTGAATTAATTCCATCCTTGGTTTTGTTGAGTGAAGTTAGAAAGTTCCTGATGACACTATCAAATAATTTTTTTCAATATACATATCATCAACAAGAATACATTTGTATAGATAATTGAAGTACTACAATTCAAAAAAATATCAATTTTTTTCCAACTAGTTTTCTTATTGTTTTTCAAAAACTATTTACCAAAAGTTGCTTCCACATATTTTATTTTATATAATATATGATATCCTATTAATGGATATGGTTTTATACATTCTTCTAAACATCTATCGAATGATTTTTTCAAATATCGGTACTTATGGCATTAGGGTAGAAAACTGCAGTGTCCAAAAAACATGGTTTTTTAGGAATTCTGAACCAAATTTATTATTTCTCTTTTTCATTAAATGGGAAATCATTGAGTTATTTTTATTCCATATACTATCAAATTTCAATAAGAATAAATTTAATTAATCATCACTTACAACATGGATCATAACCAGAAATAATTATTTCTTTATAATCATACAATGTAAGAACTAAACATGAAAATAAATTCGAATCCTTGATAAATATAGCCAAATAAAAATCAATATTATTACCTGATAATGTTTCTCTTGATATAATCATATATAAAATGATTTATTTTCATTTCATGTAAATCCATGGTGGAATGTTCTAATTTTCCATCATAACCAGCTATGTATTGTGAGTGAAACTTTGAAAACCTGAAGGATTAACACCATCTATAAATAATATAAGATGATGGTTTCTCACCTAATTTCCTAATTCAGGACACTCTTGATCAATTATATTCCATTGAGGAGAGTCTATCAATTAATTTAGTTTCCCATTATTATTTCTTGTATTTTCATGCAACGTCAATTGTACTACAATCTCTTTACTTTAATATAGGAACCTAAACATTGGAAGAATTGGAAAGTACCTTAAAACATTTTTATGAATATATTATTCATTCATATATCCAGAACCATAACCCATTTATAATTCTATATTTGATTTTACGTCCTTTTGAAATAGTATAGAATTATTCGGGTGGGCATGCATTTTTTCAGAGATTGTAACCCTTGAGTGTAGGATTCGTTTCACATCGTATGTTCAGATCAAGATCTCATTATCTTCTGAGATCATGTCATTCAAGAGATAATGTTGTTTCATAGAACTGGTATCACTCCATCCATTTCGTGAATTCAAATTATACATCTTCAGTAAGGTTAACAAAGCTATATATTTGTTGCAACTACCATACAATGGCATCTTTTCACAACGCTTTATCTTTTGAATTTTTTTAGGAAATCATGAGGTTCATCTTCAACTAGCCTTCTCATTTCATCAATATGATATTCGTCATCATTCAGGTCTTTAATCACATCCATGATATGTTCTTCTTTATTGTCCCCAAATTTAATCATATCATATAATCCATAAGTCACAGAGATATCCCATCGACTAGCTATATTCTATTTTCCCCATATTTAATTCATCATTTATAACATCGATATATTCTATGACATATCATGAGTTCTTGTAACTCATATTGACTAATATAGATTGAATAAAAATAGAATAACACATGAAAAGTATTTGAGAAGGGTAATAAGTATGATATTTTCCAAATATGATGAACACTTTCACTCTATCTTCATACTCTTTTTCCAAACGATTGGAATCCAAAAAATATTTATTCATATCCATCATATTTTATTTTCTAAAATTAATATTTATCAAATTGAAAACACAAAACATTGATATAATAATTAACTAATGATAAAAAAACTTATAGACATTATGCCTCTATCAATATTTATACTGAATATCCAGTTCCCAAAATCATGGTCCCTCATTTGGGATCTTCTAGATAAATCAATCTTTAGCTCTTCCTGCATTTCCTTTATTGGTAAAAATTAGAGAAATTCATCCACATAAAGATTTAAAATTACAACATCCCATCATAATACGCATTCATATAGTATAAATTATTTACATTAAAATTGATGAACAATAATTTCCCCATGAAAGCATTGAAATTCATGTTACATTATCTCAGTTCCTACATAATCCCACAAAAAGTCCATTTGAGATTAGAAATGAACCTTCTATTCCATTTAGCTCAAACCCTTGTAGTTGATCTATACAAATCTCTTCTTATGAATATCCATGAATGAATATAATCATCAAATACATTTTTTCTAGAAATAAACCTTCAATGGAATCCAATCTGATAACTATATGAATTATGATATGCTTTACAGTTGGAGAGATAAATATAACTGAAATGTAATCCTACAAATTATTGAAATACATTTTCAAATAGAGAAAAATTTCACTATTTATTTTTATCCAATTTCTCTTTTAGATGATAAATCTAATTATTCTATAGAACCATCTCTCCTGGTTCCATTTATATTATCTGGAATGTATCAAAATCATAGAGGTAATTTGATTATTCTTTCCTTTTGTACGTACACTAAATAAGGTTAATAGTTGGCCATTGTTGATTCCTAAAAAATAGTTAATAAAACTATATTACCCACACATTCCTCATTACAGAAACTCATATAGACTAAATAAAAATTAAATTTTCTTATTTGAAATTTTTTTTTGAGAAAAAGGTGGAAAAACCTAAAATAAACTCAAATATGGAATATCCCAGAATAAGAGTTCTAGGAACTGCTCCTCCCAAACAACTACAATGTTATGTCAATCCTCTGCCTCACATGACCGCTCAGCAAGCTATCCCACATAAGGTTTCACAAGTATGGTACTGATTGAAAAGCCATACACCCTCATTCATCCAAATCTGAATGGTCATGCACAAATGAGTGATTCCTATTCTGTATCCTAATCTGGAGAAGATCCTTATAGAGAGCTCGTTGGTTTACCCTAAAAATTGAGCAAAAAAAACACATTTCATTAACTGCCACATATCTTTCCCAATCTAGATTTCAGAAACTTCCACAGATAAATTGAAAATTTCAAATAAAAGACCACCAAAAAGCAATCAAAATCATTGTTGATCTCCCTGAACTGGCCATTCAAACTCATGTCACAATGGAACAAGAAGACCAACACCATCCACCACTTCAGATTGATTTATGGAATTATGAAACCAGAGTAGAGAACCATGAAAACAAAGGTAAGACAAATCATCGGTGATACCTCAAATTAGAACCAACATGTCACCTTCATTGTCATCACATCAACTCAAGCTTCACTATCATGGGTTATCATCATCAAAACCAGAACCGAAAAAACCATCAAAGAACCTCAAGGTACATCTTATAGGTAACTGGAACAACTGAAACTACGCATCACAAAGGCGATTGGAACAGCTGAAAATCGCATCACAGATGAAACCAGAGCAACCAGAGAAGCACATCAGTATGGCATCCAGAGAAACAAAATAGTGCATCCCAAAGATTAAAACCACACAAATGGAAACCACAATCAACTTTAAATAACACCACTGCAAAACCACAAAACCATCATAAATAACCAACAAGAAAAAAACAATAACACCAATGTTCACCGGGAGGGAGAGGCAACAACACCAGAGAATATTGGAGCGCCTCGCATAGGCATCTGTAGAATCTGAAACCTGCATTTTTGTGGATATTGGAGTAACTAAAAATTGTATTATGGATGAGACTAAAGAAACCAAGAAATGTGAATCACAAAGGCTTCAACAGAAATGTAAGAGTGCATCACAGGTCAAGAACCTCTATCTTTGGGATCCAGACCCCCACTGAACATCACAAGCTTCTCTATTGAAACTATCATTCCAAGAAACCTATCCATGATATCACTGTATCCATCAGAATTGAATAATAAAATGTATTTACCAAACTACTTTTGGGAGTTCTGGACCTATTTCATAATTCATACGATTCCCATGAAACCGAACAATTGAAATTGATTAACAACAATCTAATAACAGTGACATGAATATATATAATATAAATAATAAATCAAATTTCAAATATATCACCCCCACAATAAATAGAACATTTTAACATCCATGAATTAGAATCTATCATTTCATAATATTAATCAATCATATCCTTCTGAGGAAAACAGAATAAATAGGTATATGCAATAAAGGTCCCCCTTATTTAAACCATGCATGTGATGTTATATGCAATATTGGTTCAGGAGCCACAATGGTGTCAATTTGTAATTTCCCTTTTGTGGTTTTGAGATCATGATTGATATCCTATTGGTTGGATAATTTGAGTGACATGACCTTTCCATGGGGTTATTATCAATCTAATTGTCTTCCACATATAATGTAATTATTATACTAATTCTAAAAAAATTTAAATATCAAATATTTTAGAAGAAATATATTTCAAATGTCCTTTTAAATATACTTATAAAATCACATTTATAATCTCATTAAAACAAAATACTTACAAAAATTGTACATTAAAATATCGCACCTATTTTGAAATAAATAAATCAAACCCAAAAACTCTTTCCCAAAACAACAATTCATCTTTTTAAACAAATCACAGATAATATATGACCCAACAGAATTAATTATTTAGAATGAGTTACAATTCACTATATTTTACAAATTATCATATAAAAAATCACACACCACTTCAGAAAATAAAACCTCCATTAAATAAAATTTCAAAACATTCAAATCCATGTATAAAAGTCAATAGGGTGATTTGAAACTTAATTGGCATGAATCATAAGTCCATGAAATGATTTTAAATCTATTTAAATCTATTTAAAACCAAATAATGAATGTTGAAGAAATATAATTTTTTAAAAAACACTTTAATCACTTTTAAAGAGGCCCCTATGAATTCTCAAAAAGACATGAATACCAAGAGAGGAACTTTATAAAAGATAATTGAATAAAAAATAACCAACATTTTATAAAATATAATGCTATAAGACAAAACAAATAAAACTATTTTTAGGGAAAATAAAAATATTTGTATATATTAATATTAAATAACACATATAACATGTGGAATTACCATTAGTGGGTGTTTCCATGGGATCATTATTCTTAGAGAACACCAAGTGTGATATTCATTAGAAGATGTATGAATTTCATATTATACTCCATCACATAATAGTCAAACATCATCTATCTCTTGTAAGATATATGTATCAAGACAATATGATATATTTATTGACAAATATATTTACGGAATATCAATTTTCTAATTGTAGTTGGAAACTAATATAACCTACTAATGGGAATTATATTCCAATGAATTAAAATGTAGTTATTAAGAAAAATAATAATCACTATGTGATATAAATTTGTTTTTTGGAATTACATAACAATATAGTGGTCATTAAAATGACACAGCGGAGTCATTGGTGCTTGAAACACAATTATGTTGGGTATAAAAATTTAATTGGTGATTGTGAATTGGTCGAGTGATCATACAACATGAATTATGGGGAAAAGATTTAGTCTTAATCATTTATTTTTTTGAGAAGATAAGGGTGATTTTCTACAAAAGATTCCTTATGGATCATGTGTTGGGTGATTCGACTGACTACCCAATCTGGTCATGAGAAGAATTCAAGACCAATGTAGTATATACACAAGAGCGTGGGAAATAATGAACATTGTTATTATAATTCTATTTGTAAATATGGAAATCAGATTACTACCATTGAAAAGATAAGTATGAAATGATATTTGGATAAATCAAGAGAAATTGATCCTACTAATAGGTAAATTACATTTTAATAAGAGAATAAATTTCTAAGAGGGAAGAAGGACATGACACAATGATGTTCAACATTAAAGGGGGTGTGAAGTAGAGGGACGAATCATGTAGTGTGATTCCTATATAGTTAAAGGTGGAACAACCTCAAAAATATGGCATACATCTGCATAATGGATTTTTACCATATAAAAATTGTTCAATCACATTCCAAAGTGATTAAAGAATATAAGGATTATAATATGGATGAGGATGATTAAGAACATGAAGTCTAAATTATTCCATTGATTAATTGTTACCTTATTAAAAATATCAGGTGTCGAAATGAAGGATAAATCTATTACAACTGCATCTATGAAAATCATATGAAATATATAAATACAATCCATCTCAATGAAATGATGTTTGAAAAAATGATTTATTGTTCATGATTGAAGTTGTATCCATGAAATATATTACATATTAGTTGTTTATAATGGGGAATCTCTTTAAGGAATTATGATCCCACCAAAACCACAATATCATAGAAGAACATTGAATGTGAGAAAACTATAAATGTTTACCCTTCACAATATACAAGTATGGTGATCCATATTTCGAACTATAATCCATTGATTCCATGGAATAATTTCAACAAAAATCTGTCAATACATAAGGAATTCCTAGTATTGTGAAAAAAAAGTAATACCTACTTTATCAGTAGGGTCTGAAAGTGGCGGTGATGGTGTATGTCGTGGCCTAAGCGGCATCAAAGGCTGCATAGGGGTTCACCGTAGAGTTGGGTTAGTGGAGGAGGAGGGTTCATAGTGGAGATGGGGTTTTGTGTGAAACAAATGTGGGTGAACAACAAAAATGTGTTTGGTGTGGAGGTGGGTGAGCAGCCGAGGATGGTCCGTGATAGATGTGGTTCTACGGTGAATGAGTTTTGCAGCGGAGGAGGGTTCACGATGAAGGAGGGGTCAGTGATGGCATAGATGAGTTCGGGGTAGAGCCAGGGTCAACGGTGCAAGGGTCGGTTTCTACAAGAGAATTAGGTTTGAGAAGGAAGGAGGGGAATGTTATGGTTCATTTATAAAATTGGGTGAAGCTTTTATCAACACTAGTTAAAAGCACTGATAATGGTATGTTTAATCAGTGCAAAAATAGAAAATAATGATAAAACATTCCTTTGTTAGTGCTAAAAAAGTGTTGATAATGATATAATGTTAATAATTTTTTATTGTTATTTATATTTATAAAATAATATATATAATAAATATATAGTTTTTTAATTATCACTATAATTGTATATAAATAGTTATTTATTTATATTTATACATATAATAAAGAAATTTATATAATTATATATTTGTAAATATATATATATATATAGTTATATTAATGTATATAATAGACATATTCATATATTTATATACTAGTAAATATTATAAATAATATATATATATATATTAGGAAATTATAATAAATATATTAACTTTGTAGATATATAATATTTTTAATATAATAAATATATTTGATATAATTTTATAATTATATAAATAAATTGATTTATTTATATTTATAATTATAAACAAATATATAATAATTTAATTAATTATAAAATTGTAACATATATATATTAGTTTGAATAAATGATCCCCTTTATTAGCACTTTTTTATTGCGAATAAATCCCCTTTTAGGATCACTACAAATTACATCTCATTTTTAGTTAGGTAAAAATTTCATTTATACTCTATTAAACAGAATTTTTGTAGTAGTGTGTCTAGGCTTCAAAAATAACACCTCATCCAATTCTCTATTTCTTAAAAAAAATTATATATTATTACAAATTGATTCAACCCAAGGCCATAATAATTCACATATAGCCTTTCAAATATTTGAAAAAAATCCTTTAATAGTGCTAAAAAGTGATGTTAAGCGCAATAATGATGGGGGGTCACCGATATTTATGATAAAATAGATCTGACAAATGGGTTCCTTTATATGCGCTAAAAATATTATTGATAAAGGACTACCTTTATAAACCTTTTGTTTTGAACTGATAATGTCCATATTTATCTGCGTTATTTTTAGCACTGATAAAGGACTCACCGCCTATATGTGTTGTTAACATAATAACACACATAAAAGAAAAATACTATAATTTCCCTTTAATTTCAAATAGTTTAATATTTTCAAACAATGCTTTATATATATTCAACTGACCTCATGAATAAAAAAATGTCCACAAATGGTATATACAAAAAGATACTACTATTTTTATTTAAAACAAAATGATTAATATAATTAAATTTAAAATTATCCAAAAACATTCTAAAACATTAATAATTCATCTTTTGACACTTGTGATCCCCCCTAAAAATGTCCACCTATTGTATCAGTTTCTGAACAAATCATCTCATCAAAAGTAGAAGATTATACATATATAAGAAAACAAATATAATTTTTGTAATACTATAAAGTAATAAATTAAACATTAGTATGAAATAAAATATTGATAAAATGTCAATATTTAATAAAAATGAAACATTTTGAGTTATACCAGTCACACTGTGCATCTTTTTTCAGGGGGGTTGATTCTGGTAGTTAACAAATGGTTTATTTATTTGTTTCAAAATAATTCAAAACAATCTGAATTTGTTTTTCACAATTTTGAGTATGGCACTTTTTCTTTTAGTAATGTTAATGTTAATTGTAAACAATGGAACTTTGGAGTTATACCGGCCACACCATGAATCGTATTGAGGTGAGGCTCATTCAATCCTATCACAAATAACTGAAGGATCATTTTTCTAAAGTATTAAAACAATCCGAACGTGTTATCTTGATTTTTATAATTTCAATTGTGTTCATTTTACTAAATTGTCATTTCAAACTTTAAGCATGAATTTTGAGTCATACCGATTGTATAATCCATCATTTGCTTGTGAAACTACTTCAAAAACATCACAAATACCATATTAATCACTATCAAATTGTATCAAGACAATCACAACATTTCTACTTAGATTTCATTGAGTGACATGTTTTGAACAAAAAAGACAATTTTAATCTCATAACAAACCCTTTTTGACATACTGGTCACATTGTGCATCAGATTGAGGTGAAGTTTACTCCTACAGGTACAAAATGACTCATGGATCAGTTTTTTAATTATCATAACAATATTAATGAATTTTTTTAGTTTTAAATATTTATCTTTTTTTAAAATAAATTAATTTTCATTTTAAATAAAAAGTGACACCTTGAGTTATAATAGAAACAACTTCTGTCGTAATGATGTGAGTCTGATTACTACACATAAAAAATGACTAATAAATAACTGATCAAAAATTTCAAAAGAATATTAATGTGTTTTCTCAGTTTTCATTATGTCCCTGGTTGTTTTTAATTAAATTAACACCAATTTTCAATAAAAAGAGACACTTTGAGTTATATAGATCACAGAAAGATTTATATTGAGGAGAATATGATTCTGACACATCCAAAATGACTAATATATCATCTTCCTAAAATATCTAAACAGGAAGAATTTGTTTTATTAGTTTTTAGTATGTAATATGTTTTTTTACATAAATTAATGTCTATTTTAATAAAAAAAACACATTGAGTAATACTATCCACACCGTGAATTTTATTGATGTATTCATGATTCATACACATCAGACATTACTCATAGATATTTTTACTAAAATATCAAAATAATACGAATTTGTTTTCTTGGTTTTCAATATGTCAATTGTAATTTTTACTTAAATTAATGTATTTTAGAAAAAAAAAAGAAACAATGTGTTATACAAGACACACCTTCCATATTATTTATTTGAGGATGATTCTTAAACATCAAAAATGATGAAAATATAATTATCCTAAAATATCAAAACCATCGGAATGGATTTTTCTTCTTTTTAGTATGTCACTTGTTGTTTTTACATTAATTAATGTCAATTTAACATAAATAGAGATACATTTAGTTATACCGGCCTCATAGTTTGTTTTATTGAGTTGAGGCACATTCCTTGATGTCAAAAATTACTAATAAATCATTTTACTAAAATAACAAAACAACTTGAATGTGTATTCTTAGTTTACAGTATTACTGTTTTTTTACTAAAATGACATTTGTAACTAGAAGCATTCATTTTGAGTCATACCGGTCACATAGTGCATCAGTTTGTCATATCAATGCTTAATAAAACTCGAGAATGACTTATAAATAACTATATTAAATTATTGAGGAAATAAAAGTGTGTTTGATTAGTTTACAATGGTTGACATGTTTTAAACTAAAATAACAATTTTAAATTAATAACGGACACTGTTAGTTATAAAGGTCACATTGTGCACTGTATTGAAGTTTTTTTGACCCATACATGTGAAAAATTACATATAGATCATTTCCCAAATGTATAAATTCGATCCAAATGCATTTTCAGGTTTTTTATTATGTTACCTATTATTTTTACATAAATTAATGTCACATTTCAATAATAATAGTCACTTTGAGTTATTCGGGTGACACTATGTGTTGTACTAAGGTGTATCAAATCACCACACATAAAAAGTTACCAATATACCATTTTACATAAATATTAAAACAATATAAATGTTTTATGTTGGTTTTATGTTTGACACTTGTTGTATTTTCTTAAATTAATATAAATTTTCAATAAAAAGTGACACTTCGAGTTATATCAGCCACACCATGCGTCCTATTGAGGAAAAACTAATACTTACATGGAAAAATTACTAATATATAATTTTACTAAAATATAAAAACTATTTATTTTTTACTGTTTTCATTACGTCATGGGTAATATTTACTAAAATTAATGTCAATTTAAAATAAAAATAGACACTTTAAGTCATACCGGCCACACCATGCATCTTATTTTTCTGAGACTGATTCCACCACATCAAAAATTAATAATATATTTTTTTCCTAAAATAAAAAAAATAAAAATGTTTTTCATGGTTTTAGGTATGTCATTATTTGTTTTTACTTAAATTAATGACAATTTGAAATTAAAAGAGACACTTTGAGTCATACCTACCACACTATGTGTCGTATTGAAGGTGAAATAAATCATAACTATGTCAAATAAATAATATATCATTATATAGAAATATCAAAATAATCTGAATTTATTTGTTATGTATTCAATTGGTCACATGATGTTTTTACAGAAATTAATGTCAATTTTAAAAAAACTAGACACTTTGAGTTATATCTTCCACACTCTGTGTTTTATTGAGGTATGGCTGATTCCAAATTCATATTCGTAGTTTTTAGTATGAGTTTTTTTTTCTTTTTCAAAAATATTATTTTAAACTAGAAACACACATTTTGAGTCATATTGGTCGCATTGTGTGTCTGTTTGATGTGATACCACATCATACACGTCACAAATTACTTAAGAATAAAATTCCAAAATTAACAAGATAATTGGAGTGTATTTTCATGGTTTTTAGTGATTAACACATTTAGCACTAAGATATCAATTTTAAAATGAAAACAGGCACTTTAAGTCATAATAGTCAGACTGTGGGTCAGATTGAGGTGTGGTTGACTCTTACACATAAAAAATGAATCATAGATCATTTTCATAACATATCAAAAACAATCGTAATTCATTTTCTTGGTTTTCAATATTTCAATTTTTGTTTTTACTAAAATTAATGTTAATTTTAAATAAATAGGTACACTTTGATTCATACTGTCCACATAGTGCATTTATATGAGGAATGGATGATTCCTACATGCCATAAAGGAAAAATAGATCATTTTTTAAAAATATCCAAATAATTCAAATGTTTCCTCTTAGTTTTCAGTATGTCACATTTTTTCCCTTAAACTAATATCACTTTTAAATAAAAAAAGACGCATTGAGTGATACCAGACACACCGTACATTGTATTGTGGTGCGACTATTTCTTACATGTCACAAATGACTAATATATCATTTCACTGAAATATCAACAATATAAAATTCATTTTCTTAGTTTTTAGAATGTTACTTCTTATTTTCACATAAACTAATGTTAATTTGATATAAAAAGAGACAATTTGAGTTATACTAGTCACACCATGCATTACCATGATTTCTATTTTCATTAATTTCTGAAATGGAAACACTTCATTGTTATCATTTTTCACATTCATTCATGTTATCTCCCTTTCCGTTTAAGGAAATTGAAAATTTCTAATAATGCAGGGGTGATTAAATTTTGAGGGATAATACATAGGTGGAAGTCATTTTCTGCTCGAGTATTCAAATATTTAATTAATAATTTGTTAATAAAGAATAGAATATATATTATTATGAGAAAAAACATAGTATATTAAATTAAAACTGTTCATTCTTATTGAATTTTTGGTTGTAGCCTCGAAGACTGATCTCTAACAAGAATAAGCATCTTAGATCAAGCCACCTCGACTTAAACAAAGGAATTCACCTATATCAGAAAATAATTTCTATGTGACTAATACTAAACAGATTTAAATTAATAATTAATATGAAATGATCCACTACATCTATGGAAGTCACATATTCATACTATTTGAGTACATTCTTCCATCAGGCATGCTTCCCATTCGTTTCTGTGTAAATCTATATTGTCTTGTGAATATGAATATTTTCGATAGAAATAGTAGCACTAGAAAAATATAAATACACAAATGATTAATATATATTTTAAATGAAAATGTAATTATTTTTTAAAATACCGATTTATGGATGATATTTTTCTCATGGAATATGATCTGTCTTAAATTTACAAACATAATAACTGCAATTTTTTTCATTGGTTAGTTTCAGATATTGCAATAAAATGGATGAGGATAAGTAATTTTCTTTTATCTGTGTCTGGATAGTGAAATATTATTATATTTACCCTAATACATATCTATACATTTTACTAATCTCAATCCTTACATCCATCCCCAGGCCTGATTCCTAATTTTTCACAATATATATGTACCAACCTACCATAATATATTCTTCAATAAAAGATAATATAAATTGTAAATCATGATGTGTAGTTATAAAATGTTAGATATAATGTATTAAAAATTGGCTAAATTCTTCTTATGTGTAAGGTTTTTTCGATATCTATTCATTGAATCCAAGAAATAAATATTTGGAGTTTCCAAATTTACAATATTGAGAAACCATTTATGCGTAAAAGAAAAACAAATTATCAATGAATCAAATGAAAATTTATTTTATATGATTAAATATTATAATTTTACCCCTTGTATCATTGGTATTAAATATATTTTTTCATATTAATGTTTTCATTGAAATGATTTTATCAGACATACCACTATTTCACCATTATTTCTATCTATTTCTAATTTTTTTTATAGAGTGGATGTGATGATTAACGATTCCAATTATTGTTCATAGTTAACTCCCTTAAATGTTTTTTCATAGAAATGTTTTCCAATAATAATAAATGTATTTATTCATAGTTAACATTGTTTATTTGATTTTGGAAAATCAATTTCAAAAAACATAACTCATGTATACATTTACAACTAGGCCGCCTTGCCAATAATAGTATAGGATTTAACATACAATCTATATACCAATTAACTCTTGATAATTCTACCCATATATATATTTTTCAAAATAATCTATTTGACTCTAACCATCTTTTAACTTTATATCCAAATGATCCTTCAATGATAGTAAATGTGGACATAGTGTGAGCATGGGTAATGGTTCATTGAGTAGATCTTTTAGATTTGTTGGCCTATCATTTCAATGAGTTTTACATGGGTTTTCATTTCATCGAATTCTTATTATTCTTCTATAATAACATTTATCATTCATGTAATTTTTCAGTAACTTTTAAAGGTTTATCTTGAAATGTATATTGGAAATCAATATATCATTATTGACATGTCTTTTATAAGATTTTACGACCATAATATGAATTTTACCACAACTTTTTTGATAGTATAAATATTATTCTCATAAATTGGAATAGGTTGCTCTGAACTTGGCTCATGAGAACTGCTGATCAGCCCTTGCACATGACCTGTTAAGAGTGGTTTATTGTTTAGTTTGTAATTTTGAATATTGAACATCATATCACTCATCACATGGTGATGGGTTTATGTTTTTATATTTAAATCAAAGTCACTATAAGCTTGTTGAAAATCAATACAAGAAAATTATTAGTGTCTATCTAGTACACGTTTCATTGAACCAGTTATTATAACATTTATTTACATTGTGAAAATATATATTTGAGGGGAATTTCTAGACTCATAGTTTTGTTGGGGTGGTGTGGGATATCCATGCAGTGTCTGTTCTTGAGTTGATTCTTCTCTTTTCCTCTCACCCAATTAATGTTTCCATCATCTCACTCTACAACTGTTATTTTTCATCAAGGTAGATATACTTTCTCTCATCTATTTTATTAATTCACATTGGTTGTCCTCCTGTTTTTTTCTCCAAAAAAGTTTGGGGTGTCACCCAAAAACCCTTACATGTAATGTGGCCATAATTTTGAAGCCACTTCAACGCCACTGGTTGATTGTGTTAATCCAGAACCGTTGATGCTGATTTAAATTACTATTTCAGATTGAAAATATTGGAAAATAAGAGGTTATTTTTATGTATTAATTATTTAATAAATTAAAATATTATTAAATACATACACATATTCCCCACATTGTTTGTGTGTTTTCATCTACTAGTATCTCGTCTTTATTTACACATGTCTCCTTCTATAGCACATGGTGTAGGATAGAAGTGGATTGAAATTTCAAGTCATCAATCTGCATACAAATCGATAAATATTTTTATGATGTTTTTTCATGTCACGTAAAAGTAATTTGATTGATTTAGAAAAAATAACATAATTTTTTCATGTGAAGCGTACCCCATCCTTACTTTACAGTAGGGGTATGCTGGTTTTTCTGCTCATTTTTTTCCACCACACAGTTTCTATTTAAGAAATAAAAAATTGTCAATAAAGGTGATGAATACATGCATCAAGAAACACTGTATTACTAGCCACAATTTAACTTAAAAAATCTAAATAATGGCTAGTAAATGTGTCCCACACTTCTTGGGTTATTAGGTGTCCATAGATAACCAGTGGGTGTAGGTTTATTTTCCCTTACTCAACTTTAAGATTATTTGTTATTATAATTTAATGAAATCATCTATTAATTATTCCAGGCTGAATTTTTACATACTTCTTGTGGGACTCATCCACATTAAATTCACTCTTCAATGGATGATGAAGGGTAATTAAATGTTTTAGGATAATATTTTTTAGAAAAATAATGAAATGGTATCATAAGGTTGTCATAATTTCTTCACACATTAGTGTCTTCTTCCCTAACACAACATGGTTCCAAGAAACTACATCCATCGGCATGCATTTCCATGATAAGATTCTAATATAACGGCTCAAAATTGACTTATTGCGGTTAACATGATGACCTCTCACAATCCATTCGACCTCAAACATTATGCCATTGACTTTCTTATTAATGATTTTATCTAACACCATTAAACATTAGTTATGTTGTTTTTTCTGTTATGATAGACATTCATCGTCTGCTATTTACATTGTATCAATATCATCAATATGTTTTTCTAGAGTTGAAGCATTGACATGTGCAAATGGAATCTGTACCTCTCCACTGGGATCAACATCAAGTATAAAACCTTATTGTTCCTCGGAAATGGGAGAACTAGTATATGCAGAAGGTCATTCATCTATAAAACGAGCGACAGAATGTCGAAAGACATGAAATTTATCAAGATAGGGACCACTATCACATGCATTTTTCAATATCTACATAAGTGGATTAAAATTTAATTTTGGGTAAAAAATTTTATCATCAAATGAATAATAACACGAGGTAACATGAAGAATATTATAAAAAAAATGTAGCATGATTATTGAACTCTCTTTTTCTTTTTGAATGGATGAATGGATTTAACCCCTTTATCAATGATCTAAATCGATTTATTTTTGTCTACTATAATATAAAAAAAATTCATCGACATTGGGACTTTGGGGAAATGATTATGACGTCCCTATGAAAGGGTCAACAGTAGTTAAATTTTCATTCGATCCATTAGTTTTTTTGCAGATAACAGAACAATTGACCACATTTGTAATGAGGAATCTAAAACTTAAAATACTTATATTTCCTAGGATTCCATTATAATAAATTCTTCATTATACCCTTACTTACTTTATCTACTTTCACAAATCCTAAGTTGAATATTTTTATAGATCTTCTGTTATCAACCCACATGCATTGAAAAATATGCACTTGGATTGTTGTATAATCCAACTCCCATATTTGAATGATGACACCAATTTATGACATTTTTGCGTAATGTGTATTTTAATCCTAAGTACTAGAAACATGCATCACATCATTCATGAGTGTAACACCATTATTTTTCGTGGTATCACCATCTTCATGCACATTTGTATAGCACATATACCACTTAATTAAATATCAATTGTAATATAATACATACACAATTCTTCCAACGACTATCCATTGAATTTTTTCCTAAAATTGAATCTAGATTTTCATCTAACTCCTAAAAAATATTAACGCAAATACATATTATTGGTAGTTTAATATGTGTATCTGATATCCATCTTTGCATCTGTGATGGATTTGAATTACTAATAATTTCTTTGTGGGTCTGAACATATAGGAAACCCCCAAATTCTTATGAAATATTTATATTTTGTCATTCCCTTAATCTGCAATATTGTTTGTGACAACATCTCTTCCATAAATTTCTATCACCCAAATGCCACCCAGTGTGATGATATATTGGTAGTCCAATGATTTCCCCAGTGAACATATATTTGGTATATAATTCAAAGGCTTCCTCAACAATATATCGTTCCATGATAAAACCCTATAGAAAAATTGAATTTTAACATAACAATTCAAAATCTTCATAGATCGTTCAATGAGGTATATCCATCTATAGTGTACAAGACCACATACTCGAATCTCTATGACCAAGTGAACCATCAAATGAACTATTGTATCAAATAATGATCATGGGAATAAAATATCCAATTCAAATAATATGATGTATATTTCTCTTTCTATAGTTGGAAATTTCATCTTGTCTATAAATTTTCGGCTTATAAATTTGAAGAAGAAACATATCTTGGTTAATGCATGATATATATTCATGGGAAAACACAATGTAAAGCTATTAGCATTATAACTAACATCAAAACACAACTATCATATGATTTCAAACCCTTTTACATTAAATCGAACATTGACATGATATATTTGATATTCGATGAATACCCCTCTAGAATAATTATATCACTCAGGAAGTTGAAAAATTGATATCTATCCTTCCTGGAATGATTGTAACAATATGTATTGAGAAAATATCATTTTTTCACTTCACTAATGCCAACTCTTCTTTTATTCTATTTTCAACCATTCCCAACATAGCCTTAATTCCCTCCGTTCTTTTTATATGTGCATTTTTTAACATGAGAATCACACTATCACATACAATTTTTTAAGCATGCATACCTTTAGGAAAATTTCTGACGTATAGATAATTCCAAAGTGGTAATATAAAAAACACCGATCTATTTTTTCAACCGGTTTTAGAAAGGATTTGCAATTTTTTTTACCAAAATAAGTTTTTACATTTTTTACTTTCTCAAATTTTTCATTAGATATTATTAGATATGGTGTTGTACGTTCTTTGGAACTACCATAGAATGATGTCAAACAAATCGGTACTTATGTCATCAATGTAGAAATATATTATTTCATTGAAAAATAGTTTTCAATGAATGTTTCAACCAAATTTACTATGCACCTACTTCATATGTTGGACACCCTTGAGTTATTGTAATTCTATATCCTATCAAATTTCCAAAAGCAAGAAATATTTTTATGTTCCTGTACAATATGGATTTCAATGTGAAGTATTCATTTCTATAATCATAATAAAACATAAACAATGAATCACAAAATAATTTCAAATCCTCGATAAATTTTTCTAAATAAACATCAAAATCAATACCTAGTATTTTTTCATAATAGATGTATAGATAACATGATGAAATTTCAATTCATGCATAACCACAATGTCATGTTATAATTTTCCAACATAACTATCCATGTACTATGGGTGATTCTTTAAAAACCAAAATGATTCATTCCATCTATAAATAATACAACATGAATCTTTCTTAGATTGTTTCCAAATTGAAGATACCCATGATCAATTCTTTTCAATTGAGAAGAGTCTTTCCAGTGATATAGTTTCCCATCATGATATCATCAATTTGTGTGCCACATTAATTTCTCTATAGTCTACACAATTCCATATAGGTTTCTAAAGCATGGAATGATTGTATTGTACCATAAATATTTCGATTTATGAGATTTATCATTCATGTATCATGAAGAAACACAGTTTGGGAATTTTCATAGTGATTTTTGACCCAGTTTAAACATTGTAAAGCCATTATAGCAGGGGCGTATTCATTTTGAGATCATACCCATTGTTCGTAGAATTCATTTGGTGTTGTATGTTCATCTTTGGAGATCATTATATTTTTGTTTCATGTCATTCATGAAAGAATTTAATTCCATTAAACTGGATTCACTCTATCTATTGAATTCTTTCCAATTATATTGCTTCATTCTAGATAAAAAATTCATTATATTTAGTGAAACCACAATACAATGGTATCTTTTCACCACTCTTTAACTACTCAAACAATATTGTGAAATCACTATGTTTATCATAAGAGATACATTTTATTTCCTCATTACAATCATTATCATCATTCAAATCTTTAATTACATCCTCGATAGGATATTCATCATTGTCCACATTTGTAATCATATCAAATGATCCATAAAACACAGTGTTCTCTCAGCGACCAGATACATTCACTTTTCCCCGTTTATATTACATTATTTACAACATAGATCTATTACATGATTGATAAATTGTTATTACAACTATTTTTGAGTAATGTTTATTGAATAAAAACTATATAAACTTGAAACAAGGATTTGAGAAGGGACATATGCTTGATCTTTTTCAAACTAGATGAACACCTTCACTGTATCGTCATTATCTTTT
This sequence comes from Viscum album, assembly GCA_963277665.1. Taxonomy (NCBI): domain Eukaryota; kingdom Viridiplantae; phylum Streptophyta; class Magnoliopsida; order Santalales; family Viscaceae; genus Viscum; species Viscum album. The sequence continues at coordinate 1,365,981,567 of OY728162.1, read as the reverse complement.
GTCACATGATTGGAATCCATCCATTATTTATTTGAATTAATCCTATTTTATTCATAGATAAGAATATCTAACATAATAAATACACAAAATGAGTCTTTATAAAAATGGTAACTCCACATTTGAATGAAATTTATTATTATATTTTGTTTCCTATGACTCATCCCCATAGAAGCTAACACCAAAATATTTTGAAAACTATTTTTAAAACCACAAATGAAATCCAATTAAAAATCAAACCATTTAATAAAAATAACCCTTTAAAATAACATATATATTTTAATATGAAACCAACATTAAATACACATTCAAAACATTCACATCACTTTATGAAAGTCAATAGGGTGAGTTGATAAATACTTGTCATGCAACCTAACTCGATTGCATGTGTTTAAATAATTTTAAACCCAATAAAATACAAAAAGGATATGTTGAACATATATATATATATATATTTAAAAAATATTTCAAATCACCAGAATCATTTTAAAAGACCCACTTTAGAATTTTCAAAAAGGCATAAATCCAAAGAGTGGCACTTTATAAATGACACATGATATAGAAATAACCAACATTTTATTAAATATAATGATATAAAATGTTTATAATATATCTAATGAATAAATATTATGGATACTATTGTTTAATACCAAAATAATATCGATGAGTGAATATGTGATAGATAAAGACATAAGGGTCACTTGGCCATGATGCTTTTGAACATAATTTCAAATCTCATCAATGTGGGAAACTATCATCCACATAATGCTTAAACAAGTACTTCTTAAGAGTGTTCCTTCTATACAATACATTATTAAAAATTATTCCCTTATTAATGATAGGCATTTCATTACAGTTAACATGCTATAGGAACTGGAACCTTCTCTGCGTTCAATGGTTCATTTCATTTTGTGTTTAAATTTATTTCAAACACTTTTTAATGTATTCCAAAAACGTCTCATCAAAAAGATAATACTAATAAAAACTCATGTAAATCACCAAGATTTACAAATATAAAAATTTATTTGGGAAGTTTATCTTGTGTTTCCCTAACTCAATAGACACAGAAGCAACCACATGACCATCATGGACTAGAATATTTCAAATCCTGACTTCTAGTACATCAATATATAATCCATATTAATTACACATCGTTTTTATGGTTATGATTGATGGTTTAATCAATCACCCATTAATATATTATAATGATCTCTCAAGAATAGATACTAAAAATAATCATACCACATTCATTGCTAAGGCCTTCTTAGCCCTTCAAATTAGGAAGAATCCTGGTAGACCCTTTGGTAATAACTAGATATTTCCAACCAATTCCATAGTATTTTAATGAGTCTTTTTTTACTCTCAACTCTTATTAGGATGGGTCATAAACACTACGTTGTATCATAGAATCATCCCATATATGGATTTTTGTTTTTGGTTGATGCATCAATTGCAACACAATAACTTGGGAATCATATGGTGAGATATATTATTCATCAGCAAGAACTAGCCTTAAAAATATCTTGTCTATATGACGATTCATTAGGGAGGTGAACCATTTAGATTCTCGTATCCTCAATTATGACCTTATAAACATCGAATATGGAACTCTTCTTACAATATTGGATCCCATAGTTATGACTCTATAATAAAAATTACATTATTGACTAATGGTTGGGTTTGGATTCGAGTTGGGATCTATGCCTTAGAGGTATTTTCGACATAGACTGGGGTTATACCTTCAAGGTTTACAAAAAACATAAATATTTCAATTTGAGCTCAAGATATTTGGGTTATATTAATTTTTCCCGAAATCATATTATAACTTTCTCTTAAATAGAATATTCATCTCAAGAACAAATTAGTATGTGGATTAAGAACAAGAATATGTTCCACCTGGTGCATGATGTGGTTAGTATAAGCCATCAAGAATAGTTTAATCATTACAACATTAATTTATTATATTTTTTTCTTCCTATATACATTTGTCCTATTCTTCCTTAGTATTTCTCTATACACACCCCCGGTTTCATATTCTTCAGTTTCCTATTTTTCATTATTCTACTACTCCAAATACTATATGGAATATGATTCATGGGTTGGGGTTAGTGGAATATTGGATGAAAGTATATTACTAGATGGGGTTATTTTTTTGGATGATAACTAATATTGTTAACTATCCATGTGTTTAATGATATATAAAATATAATCCTCCAACATTAATATTAATTTTAATGATCATGGGTGATAGTATGATGAGATGTGGGTAGACTTATAAAGATCCACTCTCAAAATAGATGAATTAGTTCACTAATACCCCAACAATGTACATGGATTCACTAGGGATGGTGTCTATCACATTGTCTTTTGGTTTCATATGTGGGGAATGTTTTTACCCCATTGAGTAAATTGATGTTCTATAATCAAAATATCCTAAAACCTGACATGAATAATTCATATGACATAAATTCTGAAGAAAAATAAATAAAATCTTCTATAATTGAATAAAAATATAAGAGAAACACTTACATAATTATGTGAATGCTATAAAAACTTATATTCTGTTATACATAAATATAGAAATATATTAATTTCTATATAAATTATATTTATTTATATATAATAATTATTATATTTATATTTTTAAAAAGTAATTATATATAAATAAATATTTATTTTTATAAATATCTTTAATATATTTAATATTTTAATTTATATTTCATGATTTTCTGTATTAATGAGAACAAAATAGCTTCATGGGAACATTAATGAATTATATAAATTTAGTAAAGTATAGATATCATAAAAAATGAGTCATCATATATATGGACCACATGAATAGTAATTTGGATGTAATGTATAAATGAACATTAATGATGAATATATAACAAATGAATGTTAATTATATTCACACATCAAATGACCAAATTCATTGGAAACATATATTTATTTAAATATATATATATAATTATAATTATAAATATACATATTTACAAATTAAATATTTATAATTATAAATATTTTTTTGAAAGAATTTATATATAATTATTAATATATAATTAAAATTATATATGTAACAAATATAATAAACATATTAATTATTTGATAGAATTTATTATATATTTATATTTGAATTAGTAAAAAGTAATATCAATTATATAAATGTGTTTTTTATTCAATTTATTCAAATACAACTTATTTTAATATAAATATAATGATATTGTATAAATTAATAATATTTGTTAGTAAAAATATTATGAATGTTGCAAATTGCACTAATAAATCTACCCTTTATCAGTGCTAAAAAATAACTGATAAAGAATACACCATTATCACCATGTTTTTTAGAGTTGATAAAGGGTATATTTAGAAGCACTTTTGGAAATTACTGATAAATTCCACCTTTAATCAGTGCTTTCTGCTTAGAGCTGATAAAAGTTAGTGTATCCCTTGCCTATATATATTGTCATTCTGCAATAGTATTTATTCAATGGAGTGTATAATGTGAGACATTGAGAGTGATATGAACATTATTAGCATGAATCCATTGAATACCTTGAATATATTTAAATAGATAAGACTAACTACTTAACTTAAATAAAGATCAAACAGAAGAAAATTGTCAAGGCCCTTCATACGTAAAAGGTTCCATTATGGAAGGCAATGACAGACATTGGGTGGTTAGTGATTGAAGATGGTGAGAAATGAATAAGCAGGGCTAAGGATATTGTAGATTCTAAGGGTTGAGCTCGGATGATGGTGATGGAGGATTGATAGAGGATAAAAAAATGTATGTTTTAATTTATGAATAAAAATTTCCATGTAATTTATAAATAAAATATAATTCATGAACACTTGTCTGTTTAATATCCTTTAATCTAAATATCTTATAATTACATTATTTGCATCATTATATTTGATACTCCATTAATTAAACATCAACATAACATTTTCAATATGAAGCATTATGCTTTGAAATGACTCCCACATTTGTAAAAATGACTTTGGAAATTCTATATATAACATACCTAATAAGGTAATTTATAATTTCAGAAGCATTATATCACCAAAATCACATATAAAAAAATAATCTTGAATTTTATCGTATTTCATGAAATCCTATAGTGATTTTTGGGATTTCCATTTATCTCTCTATCAACAACATCGATCAATTTTCAGATTGTTGTTATTTAAACTCTACCATTTCAAAAAAACAATCTTGTTTGATTTCATTGTTATGAATTAATTAATGTATAATAATAATTCATATAAAATAATATGTTAATATATAACACTAAAATATAATCCATTTAAACTAATGTACATGTTTTATAACATATGATTGATCTATGAAAACTCTCATCCACCTTTTCTTGGTTACCTGTATTAATGATGTTTTCTAGAACATAGTTTCAGGTAATGGTACTCTAAATTTTCAATATAAAGTGAGAATTTAGAATATAATAAATATTTTTTAAATAAATATGTTATTACATTGGAAAACACCACCCAGAGTAAAATCTATGTACTCTTGTATAAATACTAAAATCTTGTTTAACAAAAAACTACACAATATGAATTAAAATTTCAATTTTTTTTCTGGATAGAAAATATCAAGAAGGATATTTTTATCTTTTTCATTATAGGATTAATATATTATCTATATACAATAGGTTTAACTAATTGAAAAAATTATTTTACATCCTTTAACAAATGTGAATGTTAATGAACAAAATTGAATTAAAATTGGATCAATATTTCATGAATCGAATTTTTTATTCTCAAAAAGAACAATAAATATAACAATTCCCCACACATAAATCCCTTCAATCATAATAAATGAAACATTAAATATCCATTTCCTTAGATAAATTTGTTCTTTGGAAATATTCCTATTTGAAGATAAAATAAATTATATTCATGTACTAATATAAAAGAAGAAATTGATAACAAAATAATGTAATGTGTAAAAAGACTATTAAATAGTTCTCAGGATATGGTGGGATAAAGTTTATCAAATATTTTATTAATATAAATGTTAACAGAAATAGGTTATTTAATGGAGTAAAAAATGATACTAATATAATTCACTAGAAACAAATCATATTGTTTTTAATAAAAATGTATATAATTTATTTCATGCATGCATCAAGACTCTCCTATTTTAATACTATCATTCCATATACTCATGGAAAATATACATTAATTTTCACCACCCACTAACTATTTTTGATGGAATAAAACCACTCATTGGGAACAATATAAAAAATGGATTATGGAATAAATAAATAAATATATATAATAGTTTCATACATCAAAAAATTGAGCATATATTTTGAACTTCATTTGATTCAACATCAATATTATTAACCATTAACCATATCTTCAATTTTTTTTTCTAAAAAATCACTTATTACATGGAGTCAATTCATGAACAAAAATTTTGATTGACTAATTTTTATTATGCCAACTACAAATTCATCCTCAAAATTATAAATATTATGGAAAATAAAATAAATAAAAAATATTTTACCAATATAAAAATATTATAATATTTTATGTTCAAAATACCTACTTTCTACATAAAAAATATAAATACTGAAAACAGTGAGACACTGTCAGTGATTTATTCTATAGTTTTCAAAATTTCTTCATCCATTTATAGGAACAAAACATAAAGTCCACTAATTTAATTATAAGAATATAATAAATTTACTAGGAAAATATGATCATAAAAATCGCATCGTCTTATAGTACACAATAGATCAGAATCCAACTAGATCATTATCATAACTCTAAAAATATCATGATCTAAACCATAGGATAACTTTCCAAGATAAAACATAGTAACAAAAAAATAAATCTAAATTTATCCTTCAATTTAAGTAAATATTTCAATAAATGATATCCATACTGGTTTAGTGTAAAAAATATTTATCATTAATACATCACATATAATCATCCTGATATTTTAGGATTACCACATCATATGAATGTCCATTTAAAGGATAAAATATATATCGTATATCTTTGTAATGAATCAAATGACTAATGTTCAACAACAACTCCTCTAACATAATTGTCATAGAAATATTTATAAATTAAATGAATTATATTACCCTAATTTTTTATAAGGATGATGTATAAATAGACATAAACAATCACTTTGATTATTTTGACTCAAATTGTTTTTCTATTATATGGTTATAATTATTATAGATAATATCACTCAATCGATTTAAAAACATATGCATATCCTTTTCCCATCCTAATGTTTTCATCCCCATAACATGTGATACATCATAATGAAACATACATTTCCAATGATTTGGGTCTCATTGATTCCCAAACACCTTATTAAATCATTAATTACTATTATATATTTATAGTAGTATTTGGTCAATAACAATTTCATTCCATATAATCCAAACATACTATCTCAGTATCAATTAATTTAACAAATAAAAAATACATTATATATCACCATAAAATATCATTCTAGATTAACGATGATCATCATTATATTAAGAACTAATCTATAAAAACTGTCACTTTAATCATTTTATTATCAGTCTACTGCATTTTTTATTTTTCATATCGGTCTCATTTCATATATTTTGAATCATGCCTCATTGAAATATTTTTTAAGATGAGAAAAAATATTTTTAGGGCCATTAAAACCACATATATAGAAAATAGTACTAAAATCCCATATTTTTCTTATATATAAATTAAAATAATACCTCTAATTTTAAGAGTCGTGTATTGAATGAATAGCCCTAAATACACTTATATCTCAATTTTTTAATAGCCCGCCCCTATACCCCTATGTTATCTAATAAAAAATATTATATAATGCAATTCCAATAATCAAAATCCACATTAAGTATTCTTTTTTTGGTTTGGACCCCTCTATTTGAGTTGTGTTTATAATTTATGTGAATAATTAAATATTTCAATCTTCAAACCCTAATCAATAGCCTTTATACAATTTTTAATTGAAATATTTTGTGGGTTTTAGATATCTCATTCTGTAATATCAATCAAAACAAAAAAAATAGCGTAAAACCAATTTTGTATATCTATTATATTTGTAGATGTATCATCAACAACTTCAACAATCGTCATCACAAAAAAACAGATTTTTATAAGTTATGTAATCTAAAACGTAGTATCATCTCTCATCATCATATATCCAAATCTTGGATGAAATTTATAATCAAATAACTTATATGGTTTCCCCAAATATAAAAACTGAAAAACTCTATATGGGTTGATGTCTGGTTAATAAAATATCTCTTATTTAAAATCCATGAATAAATATCATCATGGATTGAAATTTAAAAAAAATACTTCAATTCTAGTGAAAACACCCAACCTGAATTGCAACCATCTTATTTATAAATTATATCAGTGGTCTAACTCAATCACAATGAAACATCAAATTCTAAAATGAATATTTCTCATTAGTAAGAGTTATCTTTTCAACTATTCAATTATTATGTATTGGAATACTCATATGTGTGGGGTATTAAATTATGATATTCTTAATAAAACTAATCACTCCTATTGAATGAATAATGAGTTTTATAAGAGTTTAACTAGGATATTTTAAAATTATTTCCTTATGAAAAAATCTAAATGTTAGTAATTCAGTTATAAATTAATTAAATACATTCTAATAAAGATTATAAAAATAAGGGTGTCTTGTTTTTAGGTAAACAAGTAGCATAAATGTAATGAGAACAGAGTAAATCAGTGATACATACAAGATAATAAGGTTTTCTTAAGTAAATATATATAACAATGGTTGGTTTTTTATATCAGTTTAAATATTCTATATTTCTTTTATTAAAAAATATTATTTTCTTACTAACACCTCTTATCATTACTTCTTCTTTTAAATTGAGATACAATCTAGATCCTTAGCATTATTTGATTCCCCTCTATGGTTTATTGTACAAGGTACAACAAGGGAGTTAAATTTTGAAGCCTTTCCAATAATTAATAGGTTGGATTTTAACTATAACAACATTAAAAATTAATCTTTATTCATAGAGTATTTGTTCTGTCAAGTTAATTTGGATATATATTTTTATGTTTGCTAAATATTTTTCATAATATTTTTTTTGCATTTTTTTACAGAAATATGATTTTAAATATTTAATTCATCATTATGTATCCTTAATGTGTTAAAATAATTATTTTAATCTTAGAGTGGAAAATTTGACATTATTATTGGAATTTTAATTTTCATATAAATTTTAATGAATCTTCATTATTTTTCTTAAATTTCAAACAATCAATTAATTTATTAATATTATTTCATGGGTTGTTTTTTGTATTTAATTTATGTTTACTATAATTTATATCATTAGAGAAACGATTTTTGGAATTGATGAATTTTTAAATTTATTTTCTTATTATTAGGTTATCATTGAAAATTTAGATTCTAGTAAAGGATGATAATATTACAATATTTGTGTGAATGAGATCCATATCTAAAATAAGATAATTTTAAAAGGGGTTTTTTTGTTTCTTTTCCTCTGGTAAGATATTTTTGTTTCAAGTTGGTACATAATATATTATATGAAATTTATGTAACATAAATATTCTTCACATTAATTAATTTTGGAAAGTCAATCACCTCATGTGGGATTAACCAGGCCTCACATGATATTAAAATTCACTTATACATTCCAGTAAAAGATTCATATAGTCAAAATGAATAAATAATCATATCATAGAAGGGATTTTGTATATATGATTTGAATATAATATGAATACTATATGATAATGATGATCCTTTATAATATATTTATTTGGTTTCCTAATATGTTGTTAAAGATATGGTAGATTTTTTATAGGGGATGGTGTCCTACAATATGATTCTATAATATATTAATGTATTAATCACTTCAGTTTAATCTTTACGGGAATTGATGTATGTAATATTATGGTATAGTCATGATTGATGGGATTCATGACTTTGGATTCAATATATGTAATATTTATAATGAAAAATCAGGTTTTTTAGGATGAATCAAACACACACAAACACACAGACACACACACACAGATATATATATATATATATATATTGATATAGATTATTTATTGTATATAGGAATCATTTTGTATAATGAATATAAGAACAAGAATATATCCTAAATAATTTTCCTCATTGAGGATAATTTAGTGTGCACCAAATGAGGTTGATGGTTCTCGAGGGACACTCTAGTAGTTCTTGGTGATTTAATTGATTATATTTAAATAAACATAGTGGAATAATCTATTCATTTGGTGGTTAATGTATTATTAATTCAAATGATAAATAAATTTTTTGAGTATCAATGTTTTGATATATTTTCACATAGTAGGTTTTGAGTAGATGGAGGGGAAAATAATTCTTGTAGAGGTTGATCTGGAAGAATAATGTTTTTAATAGAGAGAAGAATATATTGATCGATACATTTCCATTATGCATCGTTATTATAATTGGTTTAACTATATATAATTTTATTAATTTATTAATTCATTTTCTATATAAAATTTTAATTCGAGATAAAAATTATTAATTTATCTTATATTACATATTCCGTATATTTTTAACTATCTTTTTAGCTATTAACCTATCATCAGAATCATTATATTATTTCATATCATTCACACATCATCAAAAATCCTATCAATATTTTATATTATCATAAGTTATAAAAAACAATTATTCTAATTACAACAGATAACAGATACTCTGTTTTCTTTTTAGGAATTTTCTTCACTTCTTCTTCAAAACATTAAATGATTTATTAGCTATATTTTACTCAAACAGGATAGTGAGTTTCATTTTAAGAAATTAGGAAAAAATAATGTATATATGTTTTATTATATAAGTATCATTATTCTTTTAGTTCATTTTTATGGGATAAACTAATTGAATCATTATAATTTAGAAAAATATATAGTAAGGTAGTGTTTTATGTTAACGGATTTTATATTCAATATTTATGGATAAATATTAATTTTTAAAGGATGATGTAACTCATTTCCCATGATAATAAATTGTAGTATCCAATTACTAAATCATAAATTCAATAAAATTTGTCTTCTCATGAATGATTTTCATGACATAATTTTAATAATCATTTTGACACTTCACATAACAATTTTAGTATTAACATTTATTTAATATTTCTAAAAATCCAAAATAAATAACATTTATCCTAGGACTGGACTGAGAACATTAATTATTGTTTAAGAGATTGTAAATATAATTTTAATTATATAAGAAATAACATAAACATTTTTTTCTTTATTTCAAAAGTAAATATTATTTATAATATAAAAAACATATACAATTATGAAATTAATATCAAAATATAATAAAAATAATTTCTCAAAATATTCAAAAACCGGTTTCAAAAAATTTTATTGTAAAATAAACAAAATCTAGTGGTTGTGTTTTTCTGAAAAATTATTATTTTTCTTATTTAATCTGTTGAAAATTATTCTATTTTCATTTTTTATTTTATTATAAATTTTTTATATTAAATATCTTTGGTTTATTATTTTCTACAATATTAGTACACTTTTTTCAAATTCTTGATTGTTGTGTACTTAAAATTAATGATATATTCCCTTAAACTGTATTAAAGGGATATAACTATAGTTGAACTGAAATATTTAACATCAGATTCAAATGAAAACATTATTTACCTTGGGAATGAAAAGTGTTTATATATTGATGAACTATACAATGATAGGACAATAAATATAAAAAAAATATTTCATCCTCAACCTTGAAAACATTTTTGATGAATCTGTATATACAAGTTTTAATATCTAAATGATTCATGAATTACAACATGTATTAATCTACCTCCTATAAATAGAAAATATGGAAATAAAAAATTAAATATCAATATCATTTCATACTATAATTGTATATACAATAAAGACAATACTGACATTATTAGATACATTTATATTATTTTAATATATCTTATTTCATGGAGTATCTATGAAATAGAATAATATGATAGTATCCCTAAATTGTCGGAAGGGAAACATTATGATTTGGTCTCAATATATATATATATATATATATTAATATATATTGACATTTTTTAGATATGGGATAGTGTTTTTAATGAATTTATCACGAATTGTACTGTATAAGTTTTACCCCAAAAGTGATATATAAAATATCAGGTTTGCTTCATGTTTAGGGTGAGGTTTTTTTAAGGAATAGGATAAATATATGGTTATTCATAGGTATTATATATTTCATTAACATCCTTCTCATTTATTGAATAAAAAATAAAATACTGGATTTAGGTAACATCGTATAACATTGAAGGATCAATATTCTAGTCTTAATTTATATGAAAATAAAACTATTGAAGAGTTTAAGAAAATCATCAATACACATTATCAAAACTCTAAAAACAAATATTATTGGAAAAGTGAAATATATATGAATGAATCAGATAGTTATTTCGAAAGAAACAATTTCTAAAACTGTTGCATTATAAAAAAAATCAAGAATAATTACCCAATGATAAATTTCAAAAATTGAATATTTTTGTTATTTCATAGTAAAAATATATCTACATTGGAATACGTATTTAGTGTTGGGATAATGTCATTTATATTTATTATGAATATATGAAATATTGTAATAATGATCTTCATTCAATATGTTATAAACATTGGTATAAATATCATCATAATATATCTTAGATATAATTTATATTTTTCCAACATTATTCAAAATTTTGTAATTATTATAAAATAAATAAAAAATTTAAAAATATCGATCAATTGTTATATTATAAAGGTAATTAAGTGGGGTTCATAGATTAAATATTGATAAAATGGTCACTCATGATTCTAGAATAATGGTTGAAATGAATTCCCTTAATTATTAATTTAAATCTAAAATGAATTTTTTACTAATATAGTTCAGTCAATGTGTATGTGATTTAGATTTGAATGAATAATATAGACATCAATGTACAAGTGAATATAAACCAATATAAATTGTAATAATGGTCATATCCTTATGATTGGTGTGAACTGAAGATCATATTATGCTATAGAAAATGATATGTAATATTGTTATCAATTCATTCTTAACATGGAAATAAAAAAATTGAAAAACCAAGGAATGTAGAGAATTACTTCCATGCATATCATGAAATTAATTTTCCACCAAAAAAACTAAAGACCAAAAGAAAATTAAATGGGAGTTATTAAATGAATTAACATAGATGAGGAAGATAGAAATATGATTAATCCCCCTAAAATTCATAGAAACTAGAAATCATGTGTTATTTTCATTGTATCGACTTTATGTTCTTTCTATTGGGTACCATGACCTTTTCTAGAAAGTAATCATGGACTTTAAGAAATGTCTTCTAATTAAAATGATAAATAATAATATAGGGGCACACACTATGTGTTTCTTTTGGTCTGGAATAAATTTTATTTGAACTTAATTAATGTAATAAATATTATTATCAAGACTGAGGAATAATATTTTTCTAGTTAAATTGGTTTCATAAATTAAATAAATATCTATTCACTAGAACGTGAATAAAATATATTTACTTATTTTAATGAATATTAAATAAATATTTATTTACTATTTTTTTGAATAAAATAATTTTTTTTAGAATAAAATATTTATTATGGTGATAAATAAACTCTTGAAGAGATCAAACGTAAACAGACCGTGTCTAGTGAAAAAATAATTATTTACCAGATGCTAAATATTATTTATCCATTTTGTGTTACTGGGTGCACCAAAAAATATTATTATTATTATATGGTATGAGTTGTCCTTAATGGTTATACTTATATTTATTTTTTGTTATGAAAATAAATTTTTTAATAGAAATCCCACCTCTATAAATTTAATGCTATGTATATTGTGTAATTTATTCGAAACCAATTCGAATTTTATGATTAGAAAATTGTTGCACACAATGAATTCTATCTAGACTCCTCCACCTATCTAACTCTCAAGAATGATAACCCCAATTGATAATTTCTTCAATAACAGATAATAAGAGACCAAGAATGAACAATGATAGGCATTCATTTCGTAGAACTATCCCCTGGAAAACATGTGGCATTGCGTAGAGACCGTTGAAGCACATATGGATCACTCCGTGATGGATTCTACCATGGGATCATCACAAAAATAATGATGGACATATTTATGGGAATTTTAAGATTATCAACAATCATTAATTTGGGAAAATAATTCTTAAAACATGTTTTAATATATATCTCTACACCGCAACACTTTCGTTATGCTCGAAACCAATAAGTAGTATCAAAGTGTCTAGGTTTAAATTTATAATTATATATTTGGTTGTTGATCTATGAACAATCATGGTTTTATTCTATATTATTGTGAAGTTTTATTTAATCATATTTTAATTAATTTTTTATCGAAATAATAATCATGTTAGTTCAGTGTTTAATTTTCTTATAGATTTAAGAAAAATTTAATAATGACCCGATAATCCATCTTGTAGTGGAATGTAGTTGGCTGGTAAAGCTGGATAACACAATGTAAATCCAGTGCACACACCATATACTGATGTTTATTTTATCTAGATTCATTGAGTAAATAAAAAAACATAGTTATTTTATTTCTCACCCGGTGTTTATAGAGACAACCTATCACATGACAAGAAAATACAGGGTGCGTACCTAGCTTGTACACACGGTGTAGTCTAACAGATTTAACATGATGAATCCCTAGTTGTGTTACATGGATATACAACAACTGATTCCCATGGTTTGTATCTTGATGTACATTCCATGTTGTCTCACACTAGTAAAAAATTTAAAATTACTTGAAATTTAAAAGATTAAATCACTAAAACCTTATATTACTGACTAGAACACAAATTTCTGTTCGAAAATTCAATAATGGTTATAAATAATTTCAAAATATCATTTAATATACTATAATAAATATTTCATTAATTGTCATTCCATTTATTTTTCATTACTGCCAAATTTATTGGTATCTCCAATTACTTCTTCATGCCTGTTAAGATGATAGGGAATTAATCAATTTTTTAATTTATTAGTACAAGAAACTTCTTCTTAATAATAAATAATTAATAATTAAATTAATGCTATTGACATAAATATTTTTATTCATTTCTTGTATGACTAATCATGAGTTTGAACATTACCTATGTATATGTTGGAATTTATTTAATTAAATATATTTAATGGTTTTTCAATAATTAATTGATGAATTAAAAAATTACATGTGGGTCATCCCTCCTAATGTTATTATGTAGGACCTGCATGTTCAAAGATATTTATATAAATCCCTTTAACAAATCCTATTTCCCATTACCTGTGTGGGAATAATAAATATTTTTTATTAATGGATAATCCTACGCCATGTGGATATAGTTCAAGATGGAACCATAATGATGTCAACTCAGTGATACGTAGGTGGACATGTGTAATGATGTAGCTCATGCCATTTCTGGCATAAGGAGTTGTTTATCCTAGGTCATATGTTGATGTAATTCCCATTAGTTAAATAAATCATTATTTAATCTGATGATCAGGTCCTTCAATTATTATTTTATTTTTAATATTCTTCATTATAATTTTATTTATTGATGCATGACCATAATCAAATAAATTAATCAATTAATAGGAAATGTAAGAATATAAATAAAATTCATTATGCGTAAATGTATTTCTAAACATGTTTAATTGATTAAGTCAAAATTCACATAAATATTAATAGAACAGGTAAATAATAAAAAAGGATAAAAAATTTATTACTAATAAAATAAAATCCATTAATCTAATATTAAATCATATTAATCCTTCCATTACATGATTAATAAAAGAACTCAATATAACATTCTGTTTGACCAACCATTTTTTGAAAACTAACTTTTATAAGGGGATTTTATTTGAATGTTTTTCATGTTTAATTGGAAATCTATATCTAAAGGATTATCCCTTTCTTGGAATGATGTAATTTGGAGTAAATGTTAAGGAAATCGAAGTTAGTATTTCTGGATTGCGGAGTCAATTCAACGGATCAAGGAGCCGCAATCCCACAGTTGGAAATTTCGTGCATACCTAAATACCTTCAAACTATCATTACGAACCCTTTGGGGGTTATATTAAGGTTAAAATGGATCCTTTAGACTATAATTCCCTTGAAAATTGGCACTCTATTTTCAATGTTGAGGGATATTATAAATTGAAAAAATAGTGGAAGATTTAAAAAATATTATTATTTCATTCCCAAACTACATGTAATCAGGAAATGTAATAATAATATGATATTTTTAATTGTAAAATGAAATAAAAATCTCTTCATTAACACGATTCCTACAATCAATACTATATAAAGAAAGTCATCCCACTGGATGTATCTTACATGATTATTTTCGATTCATTTATGTTATTCTATTCCATGAATGAAACTCTAATGTGCAAGAATTCCCCATGCTTGATCCACATAATCAATGGGTGAGTGATGAAGAGTTCCTAGTCTATGAAAATCATATGAACAACATGGATGATGTCCAATTATGTGATTAATTCATCTATGTATATTGAAATTAGGATGTCTGATGTACACATGGATTCACATTGAATGCTGGATGACCTCTATGATGTTTACCCAGAGAGAGCTTGAAAAGAGTGGTTTGAGATTTATAAGGAACTATTTCATAGAAATATTGGATAGGGTTCCCCTTCTCTGCATCATATAGTCATGTTCATTGGAAACATTGAGTGCCAAGAGGTTTTCAGGTAAAAATGCACCCATTGAACTGGGAAATGATCTTATTCGGGCATCACTCCATTAGAAAATATTTAGTTTTTGGGTAAATTTTAATTTTAAAAACATTAATACATCTCTACAAAATATTTTTATCCTCATTATAATATTAGATAAAGAAACAATGAATGAATATACTTATTTTCTTATGGTGAAAAAAAGGAAATGTAATGAAAAGAGATTTATGCCAAAATAATTTTCAAGCCCTTCCATGAAAAAAAGATCAAAGGTGAAGAAAGGGGAAATGATGATGTCAATTTAACATGTGGAATTATGGGACACTAGAAGAAAAACATCACCCTTATAAAGAATAAAGGCGATGATTTATGTTCATTTGTTATCGATTGAAAATTACTGATTTTTAAAAATATGAAATTATATACATCTTGCAGTGCCCAAATATGTATTTAAATACAAGAACCATGTAAACTCTAAAAAAATTATCAAAGGGGGGTAGATATATGAGAAGAAAAAACAAATAAACATGTAACTGTAGCAATTACGGACTTCCACCTCACATTTCCAATCAAGATGATCTTGGTTTTAAAGAGTTTTTTCTTGTGGGCCTCCAGTTAAAAAAAAATTATTTCTATATCTTTACTAGTAATTGATTGATCAATTTTTGAATTTAAAATGAAATGTTTCTTATTTTATTAGGATGTAATTTTTTATGGTAATTCAAATTTACATAACGATCATTACTTTTTGTATTACATGAACCAAGAAATGACAATCGATAATGAAGTTACATCACATGAATCATACCCCACCAAAATTTAGCATTGCCTTATAGGTCATGTAAATTGAAAATGATTCACAAAATTACATCAAGATGGATATTTAGATTCTTTAGAACTAAAAAAAATTGGTGTATACCATGCATGTTTACAAGGAAAAATGTCCAAATCACCATTTATTGGGATATTTGAAATGGTGAAAGGGATTATTGAATTAGTTCATATCAATTTTTGTAAACCATTTCCTTTTGATGAAATGTATGGGTTATCATTCTTTATAAAATTTACTGGTGAGTTTAGTAGATGTCGATATATTTACTCACTAAGGTATAAGTTGGATTCTTTTAATAAAATAAAGGAATAATCTATTAATTTTTATAACCATCATGGTTGGATGATTAAGATTCTATACTCAATACATGGTGGGAAATATCTTAAGAAAGAATTCACTGATTACATACAGGAGTTTGGGATCCTCTTCCAACTCCCTCCTCCTTACATGCCTTAGTGGAATAGTGTAATCCAATGGAGAAACCACAAAATGTTAGACATATTGATATCAATGATGAGTCATGTGGGTCTTCGACTATCATTTTGGGGATATGAGTTACAAATAATTTAACATATATTAAACCAAGTGTCCACTAAATCGAATAATGGTATTCCATATGAATTTTAGAGTGGAAAAAAACATGTTATTGAATTTACATGTCTGGGGAAGAGAAAAAAGTTTACGGCCTATTTAGATAACAAACAAACACCCCAAGGAACACATTGTACCTTTATAAGATACCCCATGAAAATATGGGGATATTACCTATATAACCCCTCAAAAAATCATTATAGTGGGAATACATGCTGTATTTATTGAGAGGGAGAACATATACACATTAAATAGTGGGGGATAGAAAAATGTCAATGAAGTCGAGGCCCAAGGAAAATAAGAGTTGGTACATTATCCGATTCCAAAAATCATTCAGGATGATGAAACAATTCCAATGGCACAAGAACTGCATAGGAGTGATAGAGATGCTAGAGAACTCGAATAGTATGGTTTTCTATTTACCGAAGATGGTGACTCATTATTTGTTGATAATAATGACCCTCTAACAGACAAGGAAGAAGTAAGAAGAAATGTTGTTTCCATGTTGCAAGAACCGATGAATTCATATATAGATTCCTTGTACCAAAAACATGTTTATATTTTGATAGATCATTTATTATATGTAAATCCCATTGGTTGAAAATGTGTATCCAAGAATAAGTTTTACATGGAAGGACATGTAAGTACCTATAAGGCATGAATTTTTGAAAAAGGGTTTAACTATGTAAATGAATTGACAATGATGAATCATTTTCACCAATTTCCATGATGAGATCCATTAGAATTATATTTAAAATTATCTTTTACTATGGATATGATATTTGGAAAAGGGAAATCAATATATCCTTCCATAATGGGATCATTCGAGAAGAGGTCTATAGGCTACAACCAGAAGGGTGTGTGACTAAAAAGGATTCCAACAAGATATTCATGTGGAGAAAATCCATTTATAGAGTAAGAATGAAACCATGTCATGGAACATTCATTTTTAAGAATCCATAACAGAATTCGGTTTCATAAAGAATTAATGTGAGTCTGGTGTCAAGATATGGTTTATTCAAAATGTAGTTTTTTTCATAAAAGTATATGTTAAAGATAAATTACTTATTAGAAATTAAATACTACTCTTACAATTTGTTATGCCATGGTTTAATAAATGATTTTCCATGAAATACATTGGAATGACGACATATATTCTTGGGATCAGGATTCATCCTACTAGAACCAAGATATTTCTCAGCCTAATTCAAAGTACATACATTAACAAAAGACTAAAGAGATTCAATATAGAAAAATCCAACGGTGGATTGTTGCTAGCATCTTATGGCATTCAACCTTCCCTAAAAATGTGTCCTCAAACACATGAATAATGAAATAGAATGGATAGTATTCTATTTAAATCAGCAATTTAGTTATTCCTGAATGTTATGCTATGTACTAGGATATATTTCTTTGATACATTATGTGCGGTAGGGAGATATCAGGCTAATCCTGGAGAAATTTTTTTTATGGAGTTCAATAATTTCCTTATGTAAATGAGGTATAATGAATAAATTTTCATAGTTTATGGAGGATATTAGGACTATTCATAATAGGATATGTAGATCCTAGTTTCTAAACTTATAATGTTGATAGAAAGTCACAAAAGGGATACATATTTCAATGAATGGAGGTGTTGTGAGATGTAAGTGCTCAAAGTACGGTGTGATCAGGGATTTTACAACAGAGTCCAAGTAAATTGCAGCATTGGATGCATCTAATGATGTAGTTTTGATGTGAAATTTTACCCATGATCTCTATGTAGTACCTAGATGTAAATATCCCATCACACCCTATTGTGATAATACTACATCGGTCTATCTCCCTAATGATCCATGGTCACATCAGCGGATGAATCAAATTATTTGGAAATATAATATCTTGAGGGATAATTCTCAGAGAGGTGAAGTTGATGTGAGTAGTATTTCCATGAAAGAAAATGTCGTGGACACCTTGACTAAATCATTGACTCAGTATAAACATAATACTCATTTGAGGTCAAGATAAATTAATGTCATATGGAGTTTTCTCTAGTCTATGTGATTGTTTGTTAGAGTTAGTTTCCACAAACCAATAGTTTTTACTTTGACCCCAATAATAATTAATTTATTAAATATTAAAATAAACATCATTTTACATTTTTTTCATTATTCTGAATAAATTTAATGTAATAATGACCAAGATTATTTCTCACATTTATAATTTTATAGTATCTCCCTGCTATGATGAGAATGTTGAAATTATATGAATATATTATTGGTATAGTTTGGTAGTTGGATAAAATACTATGATGAAACACATATTTTATAAACCATCATGTGAGAGTAAATAGAATCATATGATACATCTTCTCATGATGTTCAAACATTGTAATCAACAAGATGTGAGATTATGATACCATACCCACAAGTTGGAACTCTGCATATTTTGGTGTCATATGATATCCCTATGTACAACAATGATTCATGGTATTTAGACATTAATATTATCATTAAAGCATGTCACAACCCCCAAACATATATTTTCATACCAAAAATATGACGCCATATGTGGCAGGGAAGTATGGTATGTTGGGTGTGCCACGAATGACATGTTTTTAATGGATAATTCAATGATGGTTTTGTCAATTCCTTATTTATGGATGATGATATCATGGCTCTTTTATTGGAATATAACAATCACCCTATATTATAATTTTATGGTGTAACGATGAGTTTATATCAGAGAGTCAAAGAATGATATATAGAGTTTATAGGTTTATAACACCATCATGAAACCTTCTCGATGCAATATTGTGATAAATGAATTATATTACATAGTGATCATTCATAAATTTATTTATTCAATGCGACATTATGTTTTTTCTCTTGGGTACATTAACCTGTCGCTAAATAAGAATCTTTATTCTATACGCAAACGTTCCAAATGCCTATGAGAAAGAATCCTAGAAAGTCACACACTAGGTGTTTCTGATGTTATTGATTAAATTCTATTGGAATTTAATGAATGGAATAAATATCACTCCCAATACTATGGAAGAATCTTACATAATGTTATATTGATCTAATTAATTAAACAGATATTTATTCACTAGATTTAGAATAAAATATATTTTTTTATTTATTGAATATTTAGTAAATATTTTTTTAATATTTTGTGAATAAAATATTTATTTTAGAGAATAAAATATTTATACAGGTTTTAAATTATTTAAATTGTAGTTTGAATGGATGAAGACAGTGTATGGTGGTAAAATAAATATTTACAAGCTAGTAATTATAATTTATCCATTTTTTGTAAGTTGCGGCACAATAATATAATAATAATAATATTATTATTATTATTATGTGGAATGTGATTTCATAAATTTTTATAGTTATATTTAGTGGATTTTATTAAATTAAATCCTATAATTGAAATCATGTATCAAAAAATAGAAAACTATGTCTATTGTATAATTCATTTGAAACAAATTTTTATTTTGGGACTAGAGAATTATTATAACAATGAATTATCTCTCGACTCCTCCTCCTATCTCCCTCACAGAAATACGAAACCCTAGAGAGAATTTAATTAGTATTGAAGAACATGAGATCATGAATAAAAAATGATAGATATTAGATTATCAATGATATCACCAAGAGAATAAGAGGTGTTTCGTGGAGACCATTGGAGAATGTGTGTATCACTGATAGAGGGATTCTACCATTGGATCCTCTCACTGACGTTGAAGGCAAGTCCGAAGGACCTTTTCAGACAATCCACAATATCAGCAAAAAAATTACTAATCCCATTTAATTATTTTATTCGATACCAAATAAATTATTTATAAATTTCATGTGCTAGATCCTCACTTCTTGTTTTGGAAAATGATTATTAAAATAAATTTCAACATATCTCCCTCCACCGCAACCCTATTACTACACCTAAAACCAATAATTTATGCTACAGTTGGGGTATGATTGATGTTGAAAATGTTAAAAAAATGTTTGTGATGAACAAATTGTGTTGAATTTCTTCATGAAATATAATCTATAAGTGATATGGTTATGATATCAGTACATGATTTTTGAGATAATATCATGAAGGTTAATCATGAATGATTTATGGAAATAATTTAAGGCTTAATGGTTGAATACAATATGATTAATTTATTAGATTTTATATAAACTGATGTTCATGAATGTATATAAGGGCTTAATAAAATAATTTGACCAATTATTTCTAAAAATATGATGTATATTAACAAGAAACAATAATCATTATTCAAAGGTATTTTCAAGATAAGATTCAAAACCTACAACCCCTTGTTTATGAGACATCCATTTCACATAAGGAAAACATTTATTCTAAATCATACATTATTTTTTTTGTGAATGATTATCATGCCACAATATAAATGTCATTGAAAATTCATGTTTTTCAGACATAAAAAATAAGGGAAAATTTCTGCTCAATATTCACCCATATGATTCTATAAAGGATCCCCTACAATTAGTGTCTAATAATATATAAAATCATATAAGAAAATTATTAGAGGGAAGGGAGTGTATTCTTGTATTCATGGTTAATTGAATATAATTATTTATGGTTGTTGAGTATATAAAGTTAATGGTAGATCTTGAATGAGTGTCTTCAGTATCTATGGAGGAAATTACAATGATAATTTTGAATCAAATAATTATTATGGATTTTTTATACAGAAAATGCGGTGGTTTTAGTTAATTTTCACATATTTATATGATTCTTTAATCCACTATAGTGGTGGGGTAATTTGAATATTGATTTACTCTATTGCGAAATGTTTTTAACATCTATCACATATTTTAAATGTTTTTTATAATGTTTTATCCATGTATATATAATTGGATAGTATTGAATATCCTAATTTGAAAAATAATTTCAGGATTCTTGTGTTATATCATGGAGTTGAGAAATATTTGGATTCATATAGGTACATTTTCTAGCATGGTGATAATGGAACACCCAAAAAAATCACTCATACCTAGGAATATTTGTGAGATATTTAGGATGAAAGTCATTCTATGGATATTAATACTACTATTTCATTAATATATTATTCATTATCATCAATCATTATAATGTTGTGATAATCAATTCATTACATATCTTGATATTATGGGATAATTATTTTGCTTTTTGTGGGAACCATAGGGAAAATAAAATTTACAGGTAAACATGGATATTAACCGGAATTTTTTAAATTTCTACAACAACATTTTCAAATTTTAATATTTTTTTTCAAAACCAAAACCAATTTTAAGAATCATCGGTAATTTTGAGGGAAAATTATTTTGTTTTTCTAATGTGATTTCATTGGAATAATAGTTTTTGTAGTCTATCTCACTATAAGTATGTTTTTCATTAATGGATAAGAATATTTAACATTACAGATTAAATTTGTTTTCATTTTCATGAGGAAAAGTAATGAATTATGTTTGAGGGAATTCATTCTGGAACTATTTTCATATATTGTTGTCACATAATTTTCATTCTACTTTGGGGTTTTTAGATGGTCTATGGTTTGAACTTTTAATTTTTTATTCTTAATAATCCTATGTGTAGAAATAAATTCCATAAACTATTGTGTTAAATATTGATTTTATTTTTTGAATTATTATTATTTATTAACAACTTGATATTTTTATTATTGTTACATAATTTTCATGAATTACTTGATTTTATTATAAATTAATTATTATATTCAATTATTATTTATATTGAAACATTTCAAATGAAAACATATAATGGTGTGAATCGGGGATATATCATCACCAATTTGTTGATAATCTAGTTCAATAATTTCATTTCTACTTATAAAAATATATATTGGTTTTAATAAGGTATATAGAGTTCTTAATAGATTTTATAGTATTTATAGTGGGTGAATGTTTAGTGAATCATTAGGGGAAACCATGTAGTTCTCTTAGGTAGACATGTGGGTTTTTATGGTGGTGTATGGGTAGTTTTTTGTTTAGCACACAGTTTTGAATAACCATTATGAAATTGTGCATTCAAATATAGTTTTTAGTGGATACTGGTTCACCTGAGATACACATTGTTTAGAAAACAATTTGGTGAATCCCTGTGGATCAATAAATTGTTCCAAAAATTATATTTTTGACTTTATTTTTCCCTTGAAATTATCATTCTTAATCATGTATCAACAATTGTTCAACTAGAGGAATCCATTGGGAGATTTATGTAGTTCATATCATCCCATATCCACCAATCCTATATTTTTGGTGAGTTTGACATTCAAATATAGGTAAGCTCACTGATTATTATTCACTAAATTTCTTCACATATTCTTTGTTTGCAAAACCTATATTGTAGGAAATCTATTCCTAGATCTATGTGATGGAGTATGTTTGGAATGGGTTTTTTCGATTAATTTTCAAATTATATTTTCAATAGTATGGGTCTTTGAATACATGATGTAATTTCTTATTGAAGACTTGGTTTGAGAGAGGCGGCCTCACACATACTCCACTTTTATTAATAACATGAAAGATTGTGTATTTCATAAGTAAGTTACATTATTTGATGTATAATAAATTTATTGATTAAATATTTATTGTGATTTATGTTGGTTAAATATGTAAAAAATATAGGTTGTGTTAATTTCTAACAAAAAATTTGATAAACCACTAATTTTATGATTTGGTTTCTAAGGTGAGGTTGTTGGAATAAGGTGAACATGGTTGGGAGTTTTCGTGTGTAAATTTATAAATGAATATTATTTGTGCATTTTTTATATGGATTTAGATGTCTTTATATTTCATTGTCACTCTAGATTAAATAGGTCGGTGTGAATTAAGGATTAATTATATAGGCTATTCTTGGTTTCAATCATACATGTCATAACCATGTATAATGTGAAAACAAAAAGTTATACTCTTCCAAGTGAATATTTTTTTAGACGAACATGATTCTTCATGCATTCGAGATCTACTCATAATGCATGTATTTTTTGTGTGAGTTCGTGTCATGTGTAGTTGAAATATTGGAAACTATGTAATAAAATGAAAAATAATATTTTCTTGTGATTTTATTATATTATTTATGTAGTATATTTGTTTTTATTAAGATTCATTCATATTTATTTTATAAATGTGTAGTAATGTGTTCTTAATTATGGGGAATGTATGGAAATCCATTAGGGGAATGTTTTCACGACCCGTCATAGAAGGGCATGTTCCATGACTACCCTTAGATTGCCTCCTAAAGGCCAGGGGCAGGTGACTAGCATTGAGTGGGAATATCCAAAAATGGGAGGAATTAGCATAAGTATATGTACACAGGCACACATCTCCATGACAAAAATTCTAAAATGTAAAAACACTAATTAAAAAGTGTATGCAAACCACTTTATCCCAAAACTACAGTATGATATTGAATGTAATCTGGGCCAGGATACATCCCACAAAAAATATTTTTCTACCACAAGTCCATCCAGTAAGAAAAGTGGTACTGGGACTACTGTTTGAACCATATGAATGCCTTATCATTTTGGTATTTCTATTCCCCTCCTAGTCCTGGTCAACGCATGACTCTTTCAAAGGGTCAACCATTTACAAAAGACACGATACATGCACAAAAATATCATGCAGGGGTGAGTATAACAATACTTAATAGGACACCCCAAAACCATTGTGGAAATACCAAAAAGGAAATTACACAAAGTAAATACCACAAAAGGAAATACCATGAAGGAAAATACCACTCACCTCCACATAGGTATTCATCTGAAACACTTAAAAGAAGAATATATGCATATACTCTTGAGAAACACCATGTCATTCGACAGTCTTAACCAACATCCTTATACAAGATTCTTCTTGAAGCACACTCATTCCAGGAGAACACACCCCTCAAGCCATGATATCATCATTGACACTAATGAATATGTATATCTCATTCATCCCCAACCAAAGAGAACACATTGGTCAAGGAAGATTATTATTCAATGAGTTGGTATCCTTCCCAAATAATACCACTATCCCAATTTGGATCAATCTACGATGTATGTGAATGTTCCTAGAGAATACCACAAACCCTATTGATATAGCTTCTAATATAAGGGATCCTTCCAACAAAATACCAGTAATTATACTGATGAGGTCGTCTATATGGAGGACCAAAATGCTACACTAAATGGTCACATTGATTCTGCAAAAACTATAATAATGGTGATAAAGGATCACTCCATTCCAAGTTAGGGATACCACAACTATATATATAACTCTATATATATAGGGAATTTCAATAAAATAATCTGGATTTAATGTCAAACTAAACCCTTTGATGAAAGGACCATGGGATCACTCTCAACCTATATTGGTCCACGGTAAAACTCACTATATTATCTTAGAAGGACTGTCTCATCATCAGGGTCCAATCTCCAAAGATATATTCTCAAACAAGCATATCATTTGTTTGTTTTGGAACATTGAAGTTTTAGAAGATAGGGGGTAACTAAGCCATGGACTGATCGTACGATCCACCACCATGGTTGACCTCTCAGATTGACCTCCATGCGGTCGACACTATCCCCATATAACCTGGCTACGTTTTAGATAGATTGATTGTGGCTCATGATTGACCTCCACAGTCGATTCTGTCCCATTCCTAGTATGGTCACCCTAGTTTTGACCCAGGTCAAAATAATGTCCATCCCAGTTCATGGGGTCTCACACGAACCAGTTGGTCATACCTGACATGTTGGGTTTGACAATGATCACTGGGTCCGACCAAATTTTCTAGGGCACACCCAGATCTATATCACTTGGGCCATCTCGTCTTATTGGGGCCCGACCCATCTTGCTCATCCCAACCTGTCTACCGGCACTATATGCATAATGTAGTTGCCCATTATGACCATCGACGCTCCACATGGTCTCCCTACCTTGTCACACATTCTCCTTGCTGCATCATGTCGTGGCCTTACCCGGTCTCACAGCCTCTCCACGTCCCATGGCCAGTTGGGGTGCCGATGTCCAATATCTCAACTTCTGCGAGCCATTTTTCTTCCACTAATGCTTCACTTTTTATACAGTTTCAGATCTAGGTTCCTTGTGTCCTAATCTATATTGATCTGGTCTTTAATTTCACTTTTCTTCTAATCTGGGGGATCTTCTAATGTTTGGAGTAGCTCATCAAGTTGAACCATGGTCACAAGGGTCCACAAATGACGAACATAATGAATGAGGGAGAGAAAATAACAAGAAAAACTCTAAGAATGAGCCTATGACTTTTCTTGACAGCCTCAATCTGCTCTAGTCAAGAAGAAGAATGAAGAATGAAGAACCATGTAAGAAAAATCCTTGTAAATAATCCCTATAATTAAAACCATCCTACAATGATTGAATCAAGGATATATCTATTCTTTGATTCACTTATGTTAGTCATGAAAATTTAGAATAGGTAGAGGACAAAAATAAATTACCACCATTCCTCTGTTTATATCGTTCTCTAATGAAGGATCATTTCATATTCGTCGTCGAAGATGAGATTACATAGAATTAGTTGTGCATTGATCATCAATCCATGATTCATCACCCATTCATTGAAATATTCTTATCCACTTATCAATGGAATTATAGTGTTATAGTGATAACACTAAATTCCTAAAATGGTATATTAAAAATAAAATTCACTACATAAAATATTTAAAAAAATTATTTTAATGACATTTTCTTCTTCCATGACATTTTCTTTAGATGATCTGCACTGAAAAATTTTATTTCACACCTAGGGTAAAACCACTACTCCGTACTCAACAGTTTGCTAATATTTCGTATCTAGGCCCCCATTTAGTAGTTGTTCCTATTTATTAGGAAAACCATGAAAGCGTGCTATTAATAAGTTTAATATTTATAAAACAATTGTTCTAGGGATACTGGGACATAGAATCAGACATCTTCACAAATCATGGTCGCAAAATCAATCCATATAATTTATAAAAAAATAAATGGAACATCTGATATATTAAATTCTCCCCACATTTTGGTTTTATGTATCTGAAATCCAAAACAAGGGGATACTCAAATAGATGGGGGTGATGTGGATAAAACTATGCCACCCACTCCTATGTTCTCTCATATAGATTCCCATGATGCCACTGAACATGAACTAATGTAATAAATCACCCATGTAGGATCCTCTCCAACTAATCCTTGATCTCTATTGGGTACTTCAAAAAATAATCTACATGGTAAACGTCCAGCTCACCCTAGTCGATGACATGTGATGGGTCATGACAGTACATCCTCATCAATGACACGTGGAAGATTTCATGTACCTGATATAACTATGGATGTAGAGACAAGAAGTATTCCACCTCACCAACTCTTCAAAGTATCTGGAAATGGGTGATGAACCTTGGAGATAGCTGGTCATCCATAGCAAATATCTATAATCTGTGTCGGGGTGAGACCCAATGGAACACATTGTCTCCATCCAAAAACTATAAAGTCTGTTGTTGACTATCATAATAAGACTTATTTTAGTTCTATAAAGTCTTCATCCAATCCTGAATAATATACACCATATCTTTGGTAGAATGCAACAACTTTGATCCAATTAGTGATGATTCCCCTAGGTCGTTCTACCAAAGTGTAAACCTTTACAGGCATCCACACAAGTCCCAGAATGGTGTCATACCAATGGTGGAGTGATAGTTGTTGTATGAAAACTCCACCAGTGGTAAATGAGCCTCACTACAATGGTCAAAATTTGACATGCATTCCCGCATCATTTCCTAAAGAACCCAGATGGTTAGCTCAGTCTGGCTGTCTGTCTTTGGGTTAAACACTATGAGCAAGCGTAACTATTTCCAAAACGCCTCTTGAAATCTCTAACACCAGATGGATGTAAAGAAAGAATAATAATCTGAATCTATCGATGATTTGAATCAAATTAGATGATCTTTATACTGATCGAAGTGGTGTTCCAAGCTCGTTACTGAACTCTGCTATCACATTTCTAGAAAATGGTTCAACATGGTGAGCCCGTAAACGATCACCAAGATGGAATTGCATCCACTTGATGTAAGTGGTAAACTAATCTCAAAGTCCATCAATATCTAATCCCACTTCCATTCTGGAACCTCATGGGGTATTCCTATACCCACTGGAACATGGTGCTTAGCTTTCACATTCTTACAAGTGAGGCATCAAGGGAAGAAATCGTCAACTCCCTTCTTCATACCATTCCACTAAAACTGACAACATAGGTCCTGGTATATCATTTCCACATCTGGATTTATCGCCAAAGGGGATGTATAGAAGTCCCTTAGGTCCTCCTCCCACAAATCCCCTGGCACCACATCATTTCCATTGAAAAGAATGACATGATCCAAACATTTATAATATCTATCAAGGGCATTCCATGTATACTAACGAGAACATCGGGTGCCAAAATTGGTATTTGCATGATATTCCTCCCTAAATCGATGTAGAAGTGTAGTGGTGATAATAATAAAATTGATGTAGGTTTCCCTATCTCCATCCACAAACTAGTTCTGCATTAAAGAAACCTACTATGATGCTTTATTCAGTAATTGTAACCTACTGCTCCTAGTGAGAGAATATACCCCCACACTCCACTTCCTGGGATTATAGACAATCTCAACATTGTAGTCTTGGAGGAGATCTAGAAATATCATTTGTCCAAGTGTAGATCCTTATATGAAATGATATTCTATAGACTCTTGTGACCCTATTAGATTATAAACTGCTCGACCATTAGGTAGTGTTTCCACTACATCAATGCGATGACAACCACTGCTAAATCAATATCATGGGTCATATAGTTTTTCAGTAGTATCCTCAACTGGAATGAACCATAGGCAATAAATACTTTCTCCTCTATTGATACACAACCGTGTTCAGTACTTGATGCATCACAAAACACCACATACTCGATGCCCTCCTATGGCGATATCAATATGGGTGAACTTATATATCAACCTCTTCCTCAGCTCCTGAAAGAACGTCAAGCAGTTATTTATCTACAGAAAAGGATTCCCCATCCATGTCAAAAAAATAAAGGGTGTTTCCAATCTAGATAATTCGAGTACAATCCTTCGATAGTATCTGTCCAATCCATGGTAACTCTTCTCCTCAGTAACACTCTTGGGTGGATCCCTAGAAAACATTTCCTTAACCATCGTTGGTTACACTGTAACTCCAACCTCTAAGATGACATGTCCCAGAAAATGGAACCCTTGAATCCAGAAATGACACTTCCCATTATTCTAATGATTTGGTGATTTCAGAGTGTATCTAGGACCATCATCAAGTGTCTCATGTGCCCCACCACAAACACCGAGTACACTAGGACGAAATCAATGAAGACCACCACAAATCGTTCTATGTA
Organism: Viscum album; assembly: GCA_963277665.1. Lineage (NCBI taxonomy): Eukaryota > Viridiplantae > Streptophyta > Magnoliopsida > Santalales > Viscaceae > Viscum > Viscum album. The sequence continues at coordinate 1,365,951,941 of OY728162.1, read as the reverse complement.
TGCCTGAAAGATCTAGTTCGTGAGTACCATGAATACTTCTGGGGTGTTCTTCATGCTGAACGACATCACCAGCTACTCATAGTGATTGTAAACACACACCTGAATATCGTCTTCATTATATCCATATCCTATACTCAAAGATGGTGATAGCCAAATCCGAGGTTAATCTTCGAGAACCCCCACACCCCTTTCAAATAATTAATGTGGTAATCAATCCTTTTTATTGAATAATTTTTCTTTATGGTAACATGGTTCAAGAATCAGTGATCCACGCATTACCAAAATCACGAATCCACCTTCTTGAAAAATGATAATTGGGATTCCTAGGATGAGACATTGGGTCTCCTAAATCCCTTTCTCTAAAAGTCCTCATGTTGCACCCTTATATCGTGAATTTCAATGGGTTCCATCCTATTTGAAGGTGTAGATATATGTACCATTTTAAGGTTTAAATAAATGAAAAAGTCCATCTCCCTATAGAGAGGTAAACCTATGAAATCTTTAAGAAAGACTTCCACATACTCTGCCACCACATTAGAAATCATTTGACTCATATCATACTCTACACTGATGGTGAGTCCTAGCAAATGATTATTAATTGGATGCACTATCCTATGTGTGAGTTAATCCTATTTTCCATGTGCATTATTTTCAGAAATAAAGGAAAACTAGCTTCCACCATTGCGGATATAGTTCCCTATGACCCTAAAACATTCAATCTGAGCATGAACTATAGATAACGAATCTATTCCAATAATGAATTAGTAATTACTTGACAGCTCTACCAAGAGATCACAATTGAGAATCTAACCTCCATGAGTTATGTCACACTTTTGTAAATAGTGTATAATCATAAAATTGTATCCTATAGGAGTCTCTAAGCCTAATTCATGATATAATAGTTCAATTGAAATCTTCACGTCCCGAACAATGTTCATGGTAAAAGGGAATGACTACAACCTATGTCTATAAAAATTTAATCCAAGGTGTTATAGAAATCGTTTGTACCTATAATAATCCATGGATCTCTGTGGTCATACGTCTCCATCACCTCTAGCTAAGCTCGTCCACATCCAATACCTCCCTAAAACTGGCATGGACCACTTGGGGGTGGTAGTGGTAATAATTATAACCTCTTACCACCGCCAGCTACCCTTCTAGATCCTCTCCCATTTCCACCACCTTATATACCGCCCTCCGAATTTCTCTATCTATACCTTGCAGGTCCCTCAACCATCTCCCAATCAGCTATATGAAATGTTTGGAAATCTTGTTCCAGATGTCCCTAATCACTACTTGTGTAACACTATCTATCTCTAGGATGACTCAAGCCACTTTGGGAGCCCTTCACCACTGACCTAGAGTCCCTGGGTCATCTCTTGATGTTATTGACCTACTTTTGTCCCTACAAATTCCATTGACTAGCTGCTTCCATGGTGTCATCTTCCCACTACCCACTACCAGATCCCACTAATGGTGTCTTCTTTGATAGAAAAAACTTTACTAGCATGGATCTCTCAATTTCCTCATCATAAGTAGTAATTAAAAGGATACCCATGATTCCTTGGTGTCCTGATGTTATCCCAACTCTATGTTCATAACCATGGCGAACTGATATCACACCATATCCATGGAGTAGTACAACAAATCAATAAGAATCATGGAGTAATCGTCCATAGTCATACTTTTCTACTGAAGATACAGAATCACATTATGCGTACTGATCGTAATGTGGAATGATAGAACACGATCCTAAAGGGACACTTGATTTCTTTCTTAGAGGGAGTTTTATTATCATCGGACTAAGTAACCAACCTCCACCATCACCCTAAAGATCCCTAATAAAGACTTATAGTGAGAACATATATATTAGTTTGGCACGTGTCCTCACATTTCGGAAAACACGGAGGACTACCTCTAGTAAATCCTTAGCCAAATGGGGGTCATGGTCACCCCATAACCTAAGAGGTAATTGCCTCTGAAACTCATTAAATTCACTGATCCAATGTTCATCCTAAACATGAAGTGTTTGTAGTAACTACTAGTCGATGTGTAGCAGTATAGCTAGTAAACCACCCGGAGGTTCCATCTCTGATACATGCCGCTACACCAAAGCCTCATCACTAGGCAAATCAATCTCCGGATCCCACAATGGAATTTTGGTTGGATATCTATGGGGAGGAATCGGGAAATTAAAAAATATATACCATGGTAAAATGGGTATATATAGAGAGATTTCTCAAGAAGGACAAAGAAAACAAAACAATTCCAATATGATTCATGGAGCATTTCTTTTTACACAACTTGTGTTTTCAAGTATGTGTATAAAATCAGGTAATCAGAGTCCTGGTGTATAGATACATTGTCCACTACACCAACACCAGAGTCCCTGGCCTGATAACCAAACTCAAAACACATACCACTATTTACCCAAACCAACCTCATAGACTCTTGATCCTAAAGTATAACTAGCCACTCTAATTACACTCTTTCAAAAACCATCCTATAGGGGATTCTTCCATTACTATCCCAATACCTCCTCCAATATTACAGGGTCTGCTGACTAGCATCGAGTAGGAATATCCCACAAATTTGAGGCATTATCCTAAGTACATGTATGCATGAACACATTTCCTTGCAAAAAATAATGAAATTTATGAACAGTATGTAAACAATTCTTGAAAACCACCATATACCACAACCGGAGTACAATACTGAATATAACAAGTCTAGAATACAAGCCCACCATAAAGTGTCTACAACCAAAAATCCCATAGGTGAGAAAAGAGGATTTGGGATAGTTTAATGAAATAAAAGAACACATCGTTTGTTCCGCCTCGCTAAGCACCGCATGGTCCTGGTGCACCTTGGACTCCGTCAAATGGTCGATCATTATCACAAGACATGATATATGTGAGGAAATCTTGTGTAGGGTTTTGTATAACAATACTTATTAGGACACCCCGAAACATCAACGGAAATACCACAATGGAAATATCATAGAGAAAACACCACAAAGGAAATTCCATGATAAGAAATACTAGTCATCTCGGCTCCGGAATAATTCAACATCAGATGTAATAAGAAAATTTAGATATACTCATGAGAAACACCATGCCATCAGGAGGTCTAAACCAATTTCAAGCTATAGGATTCATATCGAAGAACACTCATTCTGAGAGAACTCACTCCATGAGGCAGGATATAATCATAGACACTCACGAATAGGTATATCTCATTTGAGCCCCACCCAAAGAGAACACACTTGTCAATGATGATTATGATACAACGAGAGGGTATCCATCCCAAAGAATACCAATATCCTATTCTAGATCAATCCACAATGTAGGGGATCAATCCTAAATAATAAACACTAACCTTATTAAAGTATCCCTCTTGATGGAGGACCAAATACCTACTCTTAGAGGTCACATAAATTTAAAAAAACTCCACAAGGGGTGATAGAGTATCACTTTATCCCCAAGGAGGCATAACATAACCCTATTTGGGACTCGACCTCTATAGGGGACTAAAATCCAATAATGTTGATTTAATGTCGTATTGAACCCATGATGAAAGGACCAAGTGAATGATCTAAAATGATACTATAATAAGATAAAAACAATCCATATTATCTCTAGAGGACTCTTTCATCATTCAGGTCCCAATTACATTGAAATATTGGCAAATGGACATACTGTTTAAATGTCATGGAATGTAGATGTTTCAAAAGAAAAGGGGTCATTGGGCCACAGACTGGCTGCACGGTTGGTTAGCTGACCATGATGGTTGACCACGCCCCCAACTGTTATGGACATACATTAGATGGATTAATGATAGCTCACGACCAACCATCATAGTCTACCATGTCCCAGTCCACTATATATGGTCACCCACAATGATCGATGTCTCTCCACACGAGAACCCTGCAACATCACATTGCCTCCCCTAAACATCTAGTGTCCTCGATGTGTCCCATGGTCTCCTCCGTGGCCCGGCCACATGGCACTGCAGTTCTATCGGTTCCAGTCTTTATTGCCTCCACATCTACAAGCATATGTTCTTCCTCGGATTCCCATATTTCAAAACGGTTGCAGATCTTGGTTTCTTGGGTCCCAATCTACCTAGAACCTATATCATCTGTCACTTTGCCTCTAGTTCGGAAGTCCAAACATGTTTGATTCCACCTATCAAGACGAACAATGGCCAAGGGGCTTCATCATTGAAGAACACGAAGAATATGGGAGGTAAAACCACAAGAATACCCTGAGTAATGAATCTCATCCTTTTTCATTTCAACCTCAATCAATTCTCATTAATATAAATAATAAAGAAGCAAATAAAAAAACTCCATGTAAATAATCCCCACAGTTATTACCATAATGTAACGATCAAAATATTGTTCAATATATTTGATTATTCACCAATATTTGTCCTGAAAATTAAGAATGAAGAATTATAAAAAATAAAAAACCACCATAAATAAATTTGTATCAGTGAGTGACAAAGGATACTTCCACCATTATCATCAATAGTGATATTCCTTCGAATTGGTTGTGGATCGATTGTCAATCGACTATATATCAACATTTTTCAAGAGGGTTCTTCTCCATGTATCAGTGGACTTCAACAGATAAGGTGAATACCATGAATTTCTGACAGTGGAATATTAAAAATAAAAATCATTTCATCAAATTGTTTTTTTCTAAAAATTATTTTAATTATAGTTTTTTCCTCCGATAATGTTTCTACAGACTATCTGTTCTAACAAATTTTTTTTCACAACTAGGGTAAAAACACTAATATGAACTCAAAGGTTTCCATAAATTTTGGATACGAGAACCATTTTATGTGTACTTCAACTTTTCTGAAAAACTTTGTGCACGTGTTATGAAATAGTTTCATATTTTTTTAAAAAAATATACCATGAACACCAGGCCTCGGAATCACACATCAACACATTGTCTACTCTTGAAATCATTCCATATAATTTCTAAAAAAATACATTGAAAATTAGAGAATATATAAATTCATATAGAGATATTATACTCACCCGTACAAATGTATTTTCGGGTACATACGATGATTTTTATTGATGGTATAGTTAATGGTAAGACATCATATGTTTTGGTGGGATTTTATGGATGATTAATATTTTGAAAGAGCATATATTTTGGGGGTATATTTCATGTGGAGCATGATATTTCATCATACGATCACTTTGTTATTATTTTGGGTATTCTAGTTTTTTTGTTTTATATTATTTTTCACTACTACTTTCTAATTCATTTTAATTAATCCAGTATGAATTTTACACAGTTTTTTATCAAACATCATGTTAATTTCCACTGTTAAGAATTTATTATTTTATTTTGTAAACATAATGGAAAACCATCCCCAAAAATATTTTCATGCTCTTGGATGTTATGCCTGACCTTTTTTACCCTAGGGGAATCACTTAAGATTCACATCGTTCAACTTCTTCTAGATACAATGGTTTGGGGTTTAGATGTTAGAAGTGGTATATAATTGTTATAGTCCGTTAGTTAGTATAGTATGATTAAAGATAAGATATATCATGATTTTAGATTCACATCATTCACTTAAGATTCACATCATTCATCTTCTTCTAGATACAATGGATTTGGGATTAGATGTTAAGAATTTATTATTTTATTTTGTCAATCGACATGTTTTCAGGTCTTCATCAATGGTTTGAAATATGAAAATTTATAGTCAGACATTATTATAAATAACCAAAACTAAAATTTCATCATTTTAGTGTTATTTTTTAATTATGAAAAGAAAAATGGAAATCCCATCACTTGGTTTCATAAAGTAGTTACCTAGGATTATGGATGAAACTGAATATTTATGAGAATTCGTTTGCAAAACATGATACAAAAATAGTGGATTTGTTATTTCCTCCCGATTATTTAAAGAGCTTATTTATGTTTATCTCATAAATTGTTTTATTATATAATGGAATATGAAATTGGTATATAATTGGATCCTAAACAAAAAATGGAATTAAATGGAGGTAATTGAAAAAATGTTAATTAGAATCAATGTTATTTTAAGGGAATCTTAATGTGTATTGAATTAGAAAATGTATTCATAATTAAAATTTTAATATACTAGGATATTAAAGATTGATTACATGGTTATTCTATTGTGAAAATTTACATATATTTTAGTGTTTTTATATTCAGACGTAAATTTTAATTTCTTTATAATTTGTCTAGTGTTGATTAAATTAATTTATCGTAAATTGGTGTATAGTGATTATTATAATAACATGACAATGAAAGAACATTAACATAGTATTTCATGAGTTAGTTTATTTTTATTGCAGAAATAATTTCATGCTTTCTAATTCCTTGCTATGTACATAAATTGGAATTATTCCCTATATAATGAATATGAAATCAATTATAATGGTTTTATGGTATATGTCATATACTGTTGTAAAATATTTTTTGATAATAGTATGAATATACAATCAGAACTGGTTAAATCATGTTGAAATCTATTATAATATAATATTGGATTGATGGATGTAATTAAATTTTTTATTAATAAAAGGAATTTAAATTTTTTGAAACATAGCGGGATGAAAATCACACATGGTATGTTATCACACATATATTATTTATTTTGGTTTTAAATAAATTAGTATGCCTTAGTTTTTTGTAATTTAATTTTAATTGCCTATGTATTTACCATGATAATTTATTATGTGTGGATAATGCTATTGTTTTCCACATGAAGATAAAATTCTTTCTCTATATGAATGAATTCTTATTTATATTTACCAATAAAATTATTATTCTTATGTGATCTATTTTATGAGTAAATATCTTTATTTCTAAATTTTTTTTCAAATAAGTAACATCATTTAAATATTTTTATTATAAAAATTTATTAAATATATGTAGGCTTTACAAGAGTATTTTATGAGTTGTTTAATAATACATATTGAATAATTCTTGGGGGGGGGGGGAATGTTTTTTAACACGTCCATAAATGTAAAATCGGGGAATGAATTTGACAAAATAAAAAAATTCTTTTTTTATTCTATATTTTTCCTATCTGTATATATTTTTTACATATGAAATTGTTTTAGGTTTATTTTTTGTGAAATTTTATAATATTGATTACTAAATAATTTTATCAGTGTTCAAAATCGAGCATGGATTTTTAAGTGTTTTTAACCTGATTTTTATGGGTTAAAAATGTTAATTAGTAAAGTTGTAATAAATTTGGGAACATAAATTTTATTCATGTGGTTTCAGAGAGGTTATAATGTAGTGAACTAGTACATTGAATCCATGATTTCATACTAGAATGGGTAGTAGTGAGTTAAAATTTTTATATTTATATAACATGATATTTTATTGTAAATGTATTGAATTGAATATGTTTAGTTTACAATATATGTTGATCTACATGTGGTGTTAATTACTCATTCATGTTATTATCATTTATTTGTATGTGATTATATGTGCTTCCTTGTAAATGATAAAATGTGTGGAGTGGGAAAAAATATTTTCATTAGAAATGGATTCCTCATAGAATGAGAATGAAGACATTTAATTCCTATCTGTATATTATTGGATCATGATAGTCAACTATGCTCAGCTTCTTTTGAAATGGTATGTATTTAGTGGAATTTACACTCATAGAAGTGTATTTTTCATAATTTTGGGAATATATTAGTTCCTACAATCCATATAGTTATTGATAGTAATGGATGTAATGTATGCCTTTAATCATTTGAACGGGATTTTGGTCACATTACCAAGCTCGGTATATAATTCGGATATGAGTAGTATAGACAATATAGAATCATCCATTTTTTATTAGCTAGTGTAAATGTGGAAACTAACAACTAGTTGGGGGTATATGGAAATAAAAATAAAATTCCATCCAGAGAACTATCCAATTATGAACATTCATTTAGGGATGATTCGTCAATATTAGATTTAGCACAAATAACACCTTTTTTGGATTTTTAGTATGTGGTTAATATAGAGTGTCATCTATCAGTTTAGTATTTGTGGGACTACTTCTTATCATGATTACATATATACATTCTGTGATACCTCATCAACTCTCACATTCTATTCTTAGTGTTTTTTTATCAAACCTTGTACATTTCATCTCATTCATGGTATACTAAGGAGAACTATTACTATGCCAAACTGATCATGATTGATTGGATAATTGTTTTATTATCTCACAAGTCATTGGGTGACAGGTTGGGGAAATATTAAATCATGGATGATTCAATTTCAAAGTAATTAACATGAACTCAGTTCATATAGACCATGATGATTTCACAATTTTTTATTTTTGAATCACACATTCATAACTTGTGTAAAAAAGTCCAATGATTTTAGGTAGAGGATTTTTATAATAATATCATTATTTTAAACCATAATGGTGGGTAGTATTCAAGGAATAGATATAAGATACAATTCACTTGTGTATCGATTTCCAACTCTGCCAAATCCTTATATTAGGAAAATCTGAAGTAGATTTTTCATTTAGATACTAAGAAAATACACAAGGTATTTAACAATGAGCACTAATAAATGGATATTTTATGATTAATACCAATAACATTTCTATGGCGAGTGAATTATATTAGTATTTGGTGCTAGATTTTAGGAAATTAGTCATAATTATGATGTCATAAAGGTGATGATTCGCCCACTGATTCAACACTACTCAATCCTATTCAAAGTACTATGTAATGGAAGATCAAGTACGTGGATATGTTATGGACGTTTTGACATAGAATTATGAACTAATAATACCAATATTTGATTGACTACAACTTTCCATTATGGCTTACTATATTATAAAAATTCCTTTGGGATCTTGGTTATCTATGAGTATAGGATGACAACAATTATCAAAAGGGTAACATAATGATATATTTTTTTTAAGAGGGAGTTTCAATTAAATATAATATTATTTGAATGTATCTCATTTAATTATTATAGATTTCATAGGTTTTAATTTACCATTAGAATCTTGATATACCCTTATTTTAATCATAATAATACAGAATATATTGACTCGTTTTCCAATATAGTTTTTCATTGAGTTCAGGTATCATTAGTGAAGTGTCATTCACTCTTCCCTAATTCATGTGGATTAAAAATCATTCAAATAAGTAAGAAAAATATTTTAGTTCTGTGGTGGGTTAGACAATTCATGATTCTAGTTCGTATTAGTGTTGTTTTTGGGTGTTATTTTATTCATGATTTAATGATGTGTGAGTTTTTCTCTAACATATCTATAGTCAATGATTGAGTCCAATTCGAGTTATTTTTTTCGTTAGTCTCCCCTGGTTTCTTTGTTTCATTTTTCACATAGATCCATTTTTATCATGTTATTGGAATGATAAGTCATGATAGGTCAATTAATACCTTTGGGTTTTCTATTTTTCTAGAACCAAAGAATCTGTGTGGATTGTTAGGTGTCAAATTATACTATGACTGTTTGGTGGATTGAACCTATGGAATGAATGAATATCTTCCATATTTATAATTAACGAAAACCCATTGTTCATGAGAATTTATCAATCTTTTATTTGGATATGTTTTGGTTTTGTTATATATTTTAATTTCATTAAAGGTGTTGTATTAGTTTTAGGATATTATAATGAGATTTTAGATGATTTTTCAAATATTAGGAGGGAACACGCTTGGTGTAAGACTATGGTAAACCAATTAGTTCTCCAAAATAACCATGTGGGTGTGTTTGGGGTGTCTAGGAACGTTCCAAAATACCACATGATTGGAATAAAACATGCATTGAATGTTTTTATGCATCTGGATTTCAAATATTTATTATTGACTTGGTTTTTCCATGGTCTTCAAAATCGGGCAACCAAACCATGTTATTGGTTTGTGAATGGTCTTTGCACATGGGGATCCTTAACCAATGGGGTCCATTGTTTAATTTTGGTTGTTCCATTCATCCCAACGAATATCCTATTGGATTATTTTAGCACTCAAATAAGAAATAAAATGTAATGACTGAGATTCTTCCTCTTCAAATTTATTATCTCTCTTTCTCTTTGGAAAACCCTAGTTCATGGATTCAATACTAAATAAACTATTCATGGTATGTTTTTATAGTTAATTGTTCATCAATAATCATAGTATGCTTACTAGTAACTTTATTTGTAAATGGGTGATGTGAGTTTACATTGAAGACTCGGTTCATGGAATGTGGCTTCACACTTACTCCAAAATTAATAAGAACATGAATGAATTTGGTTTTATTAATCAAATATGTTACACAAATATCTTATAAATGTATTTATGAACTCATTTTTTGTTTCTTATTATATGGAAAGAATGTTTTTAAATACGTGTTGTCTTAAATTCCCAAAATATGATTTTTAAAACTCGTATTTTATGTATCAGTTTTAAAAATGATAATTCTACCATATGGTGAACATCATTGGGAAAGCGTATCTTTGAACTCATAAATGAATATAGTTACTGATTAATGGATATTATCATGGATTCCATATTTATTTTGGGACACACTAGATTCTAAGGGTTGGTTTTCATTATTGATTCATTTTATGAGGCCTTATTTGTTTTAGACATGGATATTGATGCCATATATAGAGGGCATAAGAAAATTACTAATCCACCATGTGAAATCTTGGGTTAGTGGAATAGGAATATGATCGTTAGTTGGGTTAGTTCATTATTCATTCATTGGATTTTTTAGTTTAGGTTATGTGTTGTCAGCTTTTAAATATTCTCTAATTTTGTCGAAAAAGTGTATTTTTGTGTGTGTTTCTTTGTTTATTTTCCTTCCAAATTTATCATATTATTTTTGACTATTATTTTATATAAATTTGATATAGCTTTTCCTTGATTATGGGTCATGTGTGGGATGACTATAGTTGATTTCATATTGGGTCGATATAACCACCCAATACATATGAACTCTATTGTGCATGCAATAATTTATCTTGTTTCTACAATTATGTGAAAGATACATTATGGGTTAGGATTGTTTGGATGTTGTGCAATATAATAGTGATTGGAGATTGCATGTTGTTTTTATGCGAAACATGGGATTTTGTTGTTTTGGAAACATGAAATTAAATTATTTATTTTGGAATTATTTTATGATATTACATTTAATATAGAAATATTTTAAAATAATTATTGTTTCGATAACATACAAGATACAAAACATCAATTTTGAGAAAATACGATATATTATTAAAATATTTGTATTTAATTTTAAAATTATAACCTAGTCATTGAATTGATAAGAATGAATAATAGTAAATGAATCATAAAATATATATAAATTTTCTACACAATAAATAATTATTTATTAATTAATTATAAAGAAGTACTGAATTTTCAATAATGTTATTTTATAAATCAAAAACTAGAGTTTCTATAAAATTAATTGTTTTTTTAGTAAATATTATTTATTATTTTTTATAAAATATTTTAATTTAGTTTTCTAAAAAGAATATCATTTTTTAAATCATCATATCAAAATTATTTGATGGTGAAATGATCATATTTTTATGAAAATATTTATCATTCAGTGAGTAGTGAAAAAAGTCGATTTGTATGGAAAAGTTTTTTTTTTCAAGAAGTAAAAATTTTACATATTGTTTTGAAATGATTTCAAACTATAATTAGTTCTATTGTATTAGTAATAATATAATTATGTTCATTGGAATCAATTATGTTGAATTTTTTATAATCACAATATTTTACAAAAAATGATACATCTTTCTAGAATTTCTTTCTTTGTGTTTTTTTATATTAAATTAGTTACTGAAACATTTAGATATAAAATACTAAAAATTAGATTCCATATTTTCAACCAATAGGAAAAAGAATTGTAAATAGGAACTTTTTTTCATTATGAATAGTAACAATAGTAATTAATTTTCATTATGGTATTGGTAAATCCGATGTGTAGGGTTAAAAATAATATGTTATGGAATATAAAAAGAAAGTAAAAAATACATTAAATTCATTAGATTAAACTATTTCATCCGTATTCATAGAGTATTAGAATATATGATATTTTTCTTCCATTTGATTTTGATGTTATCATAATATCATTTTATATAAATAAAAGTCAAAAATTACGTTCTCTTTGTTTTTTTAATATTATAGTTTTTACATAAAGATAAAATTATTCAATGTTCAGTTCTATAAATTTATTCAAAATGTAATCTTTTTAATTATTTTTATTTATTTTTAATTTTTAGTGAATATATAATCACCTTAAATTCTTGCACAACACCTTCATAAAATGTATTCAATTAATAGAAAAACAAACTAAATTATTTAAAAATATTAAAAATGATATAAGTAGTATTAATTAATCTTGAACATAGATTTCATAGATCAATATGGATTTATTGGGATATCATAAAGGATTTTATTCTAATTCCCCCATTTTCATGATGTATTCAATGTAATATTAAATGAATATTTTAAAAAATGAGCTTAATAATATTTTATAATAAATAATATATTATTAAATGATTTAGAATTCATAAAAAACATAAATTTTGTGAATAGAATATTATGGTGTTCAAAATCTCATCCAAGCTCAATTTATGGGTCGTTTGATCTTTTAGGATAACTTTCATGACCGTTAAAGGGAAGAAAATTTTAATATTTTAGTAATTATCAAAATGGACAACATGGGGATAAGCTTAAAAGATAACGGTGGAAACATTACCCGAACATATAAAAATTTTACTGTATGTGAGTATTTCTAATAATACACATATTATCATATAAGTATATAAATTGGGACCTGTTATGAAAAGATATATACGATTTTATTAAGTTAATACTTTATGAAATTCCTATAATACCCCTCCAATAACTTATGAAATGACACCCTTTCCCCTATTCCGTACACCAATTTGAGAAATATTGAATACAATACCATAAAAACTTATATTCTCAACATTCTTTTACACACTATATTGGATATTACAATCCAAAAATACCATCCCTAAGAATGATAATAAGAGATCTATAACATTTCTTTGAATGAAGAATCAATCTCATAACCGATCACTAACTTTTTAATTATTATTTTTCTCATTTAAATATTTGTAATTTATTATTAAATAAAAAATACATTTTCAGAAAATATAATGAAATGTTATTATGATTATTTTTCCACAATTATCCTCTATTTTTCCATTAAAAAGGATATAAAATAATCTCTATTACAAAACCATGACTTTCTGTATCCAAATATTGATACAATTCATTTTTCATCACCATCATTTATGTAAGGGAATTAGGAAGAGTTAAATATTTATAAATAATATTATTCACATAATTATTCTTTTGGAATTTTAATATCATTTATACCATCTTACATTATAATCCATTGGAAAACAATTACATCACTCATGTGTATATGTGGACTACCACCTCCACAAAACTATATCATTTTTTTTATATCTAGTTTACAAGGATGGTAATAAGTATGTATTTAATTTTTTATATTATGATATATATATATATATATATATTTCTATAATGGTGAATTATTATTTTTCCTTCATTAATATCATCATTATAAAAGTGTAAACATTGTTCATGAGTGCATACGAGATACCATATCCATGAAAACTACAATTCATTTTTTATCTGTACCAATTATTGATGACTAAAAATACCATTATATATTATATTTATATCATGAATAAAATTATATATATGATTTAACCATGATCAATTTACAAGGACCAAAACTATCATATTGAAACATACATGGTAGACAATGTGGTTGTCACCCGAAACAATGATTTTAATGAACAATTAGTAATAAAACAGTTGATAAAAGGTTAAAAGAAAATCATATAAGGTTTTCTGATCCCACATTTATTTTTTTGATACATATTCCATACTCACCACTTCTTTTCTTTTATATGGGGAATATAACTCCATTTGATTTGTTATATCATGAATATTTTATATTTATAGTAATTAATGTTTCATTTGAAATTATTTTATTCATGGTGGTTTTGATTAAAAAGATACCAATGTGGTATGATATTTCATCTAAAATTATACTATATTGAAACATATTTGATATTTTTTTACCAATTTATTTATTTGATGTTTATATACTACCCATTTTAGGAATTAAAGATGAATATCTTTTTATTCGTGATAAATAATTATTGAATTGAAGATACTATTTCATGTGGTGTTCTTAGAAAAAATGTTGATTTTATTCTAATTTTTTGTTCTCTATATTTTTCATACATATCAATTGGTTTTTGAAAAAGTCTATTTTATTTACTCCAACATATGATAATGGAAAATTTATGTTATCTTTGAAATTTTAGAGTCTTTGAAAATAAACCTATAAATATTTTCCCAAAGGAATAGTTTCATTATTTTTTATAAAAATTTAAATGGAATTTTTTATTTTAATGTAAACACTATTAGATTATTATCCTTCAGGTATAACTATATTAAAACCATTTTTTCTCTTATATATTTTCAATGGTTTTATAAATAAAAATTATTAATCAAAACTTATTTTAAATATTTCATCTCTATGTCATCTTATTATTTAGATGTATTTCTTTTACTACAAAACTAATTTTCGGATGGTCATATATAATCTATTCACTAATCAGGTGGACCTTAAAATTCTCTTGAAATATCACGAACCAAGTCGGGATGTCATCCAACATGAAACTCGACCTGGACCATGGAAATGCCCAAAGGGAATTCATTATCTACATGGGTTGGCAACTAGTAACTATGAATAAAACATCATATTTGGGAACAATTTTTCCTATAATAATCAACCATAATAAACCCAAAAGAATAGAATCCCATCATAAGCAACAAATTTAATCAAAATAAAGATAATTATCATAAGGTAAACATTTTACAGTTTTAACAAAAAAACTAAAAAACCCATAATGGGGAGGTGAACTAACTATAAAACTATATCTCCCTGAAAAACGTGACTCAACACCATCATTACTCCTCCACCAACATAGATAAAAGGGAAACCACTAGAAACGATATCAACCACCACAACCATATAACATCATGCCTTTATTTGGGTATAACATAATAATGTATACTTACACCCAAGTATATAGGGTGTGATCTAATTCCTATTAGGATATCACCATAAGAGATTCCATGCTATAATATTATAAGACAAATGAACATTCTCATTATTATGTTAAAGGAAGGGAAGATTTTTTGAAGGGAACATGATTTCAATTTAAAAATGATATTAAAAAAATCAACCACAGAAATGATAATCAAGTCATCACATTATAACTATGGGTAATATATAATTAAATTATATTGGTATGGATCTTGGTTACATCTAACTTAGTGATAAAAATAAGATATCAAAATTCCACAGACATCCACAAGAACAACCCACTAGAGTCAAATCGCATCCCAAGATCTAGTGGTATCTAATAATCATCATAATTTTAGTTTGTATCATAGCATTGATTCGGATATGGGAAGTGGACCTCACCCTTTTCAGACAACCTTGAACAATAGACCTTGTCTTATCTACCTAGTAATAAGGGAACCACTTTATGCTCAATTCTATTACCTATGTCACCAGAACCACCCCTTACAGGAAAACACATCAATCCATAAATACACACATGTAAAAGAACCATTTTTATATGAAAAAACCTATTGAGACCAAAAAAAACACCAGATCCCTTTGAAAATTGGATTTTCAATACCCATATAATCTATATACCCCATTTAGAAAGCATATAAACTATTATAAAATAACTCATCAATGTTAAAGCAGGTAACCACTAACCTTTCATAAGGAAACATCAAAAAAAATTGTGGAAACCACAGATTCACCATAAGGGGACACTGTAGAGGAAATAAAACATCATGTTCATCATGATTAAACCTAATTATTAATGATTCTACCTGATTTAGTTCAAACAATCCAACGAATAATGAATAAACCATGAAGGAAGGTAGAAAAGACAAAAGAAAATAAAGACAAAAGAAGAATAGGTGCTTACTTGATGAGTTGTTGAAGATCCAAGGCCAAAAGTACCAAGAAAATAAGGTCTAGGGGAGCCAATAAGGAGGGGGAGGTGGGCCTAGGGCTACGAATTCTAAATGGGGAGAGTTCAGGTGGATTTGGGGTTAAATATGGGTAAGGGTATAACAGGATACCAAAAAATTTTGAAGTCAAGGAAGGCTGCACGGTTTGGCCACACAGTATTCCAAACAATGTGAAAACCATGGGGAACCTCTATCAAAGAGTAATATATGCAACAATGTCATCTAGGTGAGCGAGCATGCCCGAACAGTAAAAAGTTCCCATCAAATAGACCCACTGGTATGGGAACACTGTTATCCCGCATGCTCGTGAGGTATGCTATGCAGACATGATAATGTTATTTTTTAGGGTGAACAGTCACCTCTGGACAAGAGCATAATTTCTACAAACTATGAACCAACTATGTGACACCTTTTATCCAGCGTAAAAAATCAATCCTTTTCAAAAAAACACCTGATAAAATAGAATAATAAGTACCACCAAATGATATCACATATATTACAATTCTCCCAACCATGAAAACTTTCAAGCCTCATAATTCATTAAAATGTCTGGTTAGATAAAACAAAGGGGCACTACTTCTCAACCTAAAGATCTCATCTCTTATGTATCATTCTCATCATTCCTAGACATAAACTGAAATTGGACAAAAAATATGGAATTTCTGTAAAGTATCTTTTTTGGGAAGTCTAAATTCCACATCGACCACTCAATCATTGATTAATCATACTCCAACTATGATTCCTTTCAATTTACCATGTTCTACAGATCAAGGATTTATTTCATTAATTGTGAAATATGGAACTTTTCATGAATTAAAGTCAAATGATATGGAATATCAAAACCGGTATAGAACATTACCAAATCTATTAGTAACCTAAAAAGGTACATAATACCTCAGTGTCAGCTTCCCTTAAATACCAAGACAACAGTAAACCAAATTTGGGTCCACCTTCAGATTGTCATGGTCACCGAGGGTTAATTTCAAGGATTTGTGTTTTTGATTGGAATAAGTCTTATGAAAACCCTTCACCTTTAAAAAACACTTCATGATAAACATGACATTATCAGATGTATCATGTACAAGGATCAGTCCATAAAATGAGGTCTCAGTCACCTATTCCCAATAAAAAGTTGAACGATATGGATGAATATATAGCACCTCAATGGGATCCATTTTTATCAAGGATTGGAAAATATTATTTTATGAAAACTCTACAAAACCCCATTGTTTATCCAACAATCCTCTAAAATCCAACACACAATCTTAAATAATGTCTTCCAATATCTGATTTTCTCAATCTATTTTTCCATTTATTAGAGGATATTATGATGTTATCAACATAACCTATGATCCCATTTCTTTTGAAGGCCTTCCAAAAACTAATATGTAATTTGGGGCCCCTATTTGAAATGATACCTGATGGCACATTATTAAGTCTAAATATCTCTTGAACATACAATTATCCAAAATTATCCCCCATGATTGAATCCTTAATTGGAATTATATGCAATTATTTAGTCGTATTGTCAATCACTACCCATATGGAATTCTTTCCCTATTGTGTACAAGGAAAGAAAACGATTAAATCCATTGGGTCCACATCCCACATCCAGGTAGGAACTGACAATGGGTGAATCAAACAGGATAGACATAGGTGATTATCATTAACATTCTGATGGGTAAAACATCTAGATACCAATTCAGTTATATCTCATCTCATACATATCCACTATAACAGATGGTAAGAATCATAGAAATATTTTTTGGTCCATGATGAATAACCAATTTAGAATGGTGTCTATCCCCCATTACCACCTTATTCAAAGAAAATTACACCAAAATGTAAACCCTAAAGCATAGAACTCTCAAATGAGAGAATGGATACTCACTTGGAATCTACCCACCATTTAGAAATTTCAATGAATTATGGAAAAACTCATCACTCGGTTGGTCTTCTTGAATCAACTACATAAGAGAGGGATTCAGCTGGACATTATCTAAGAATATATGACCATGTTGATCCTTGGTTTCAAGATGCATCTGGGAGAAAATCACCATCATGGCCAACTCACCAATAGACAATATCAATTCTCGCATAGGTATCTTACTAATCAAATCATATCCCAAACCATTTACATTACATGGGTTATATTATATATATAAAAATAAACCCATAAAGGTACTCAACCCAATGATACTTCTTGAAATTCAGATCCTTATTGGATAAAATATTGTCCAATTTCTTATGATATTATTAGTCTATAAGCATCTCCTTGAAGAGGAAATGATGCCACATCCTCAAGGAATTAATAATTATTTCTAATTCTAGGTTTTGGGTCAGGTAAGTATTTTCTTGTGATCTATGTTGGTGAGTAATATACATCTCTAAATGGTAATCTTACTCCAAAACACACAAAAGATCCAAACCTGAGGCATCACAGTTGACCACATATCCCATCCAAGATTCTAGAAAGATCAAAATAAAGGGAATTAGTTAACAACAGCTTGATCTCCTCAACGGATGCCTGATATTATGTTATCCTTTCCAAATTTACAACTTTTAGAGTAAGGGAATTTATAAGTTCTTCTATCCAATATAATTATCTAAAAAATACTTATAATTCTCCCCCAATCCCATAAATATCTGGATCTCAATTAAAATACATACTTTTTCCCATGAAATCATTGCACTATTATTCATAGGGTCCACTAAAACCCCACATTCGAAAAATAAATTTCTCAAAAACATCACCTCCCTGATCCAGATGGTACACTTGCAATTATTTTCATATAGATAGTGATCTCGAAGAGTACCCAACAAGATTATAAAATGAATCTCATTCCCTTCTATGATCATTATGTATTCCAGGATGTCATCCAAAAAAACCACCACAGTGAAATTAAGTGATAGATGGATATCCCTATTCATAATATCTCTAAATATTTATGGGGAATTCATCAACCTGAATGGAATGAACAAATACTCAATGTGGTCAAACGTAATCTGGAAGGGTGTGTTCAATGCATCTGAATATCTGACTCTGAGCTGGTGATATATCGAATGCATGTCAATCTTGGAAAACCACTGTGATCCTTTAAGATGATAAAGAATTTTATCAATATGTCAAAATGGGTATATATTCTTGATTATTTCCTTGTTCATCTTATGGCAACTGATTAAAGACCAAAGATATCAATCTAGCCTCTTTGAAAAAAAAATTGGGGTTTCCCTTGTTGATATTCTTGTGTGAATGAATACTTTGGATTCTAGATCAACCATTTTTATCTTTAATTCCATAAAATCAATGGGTTGAATATAATATATAGTAAGAGATATCGTATATGTACCTTGTTCCATATTTTTTTTGAACTCCTCATCCTTCCCTAAGGATAATCCTAACAAAACCAACTATAAATACCACTAAGAACTCATTCATCATGTGAGGTAATCCCTCATGTGAACCTCCATCATCATCCTCCAACATGAGTGATAAAATTATACAAATAAATATTTCCCAATTCCAAAAGTAGAGGTTTAGCTTGTCCATACCAATGTTCCCACTCACCTTGAAAACCATGGGTAATTCAATAAGGTTATAAAAAAATCACTCACCGAGGATAGAGATCGATGTGAACATGGAAAAGAACCATCTAATCCATACCTAAAATCACATCCAATAGATCCATTTCAAGAAATAGGAAATTACATTCTCGATAACCACAAACAATGTGGGAGGAAATAATGGACATCTCATGTAGTGCCCTCTCTTCTATCTGAGTAGTATCACTAACTACATTTCCTACGGCATGAGATGAGTAGGAAGTTTAAAAAAATCCACAAGATGGGAATATATAAAGGAAATGAAATATTATGAATCCAGGAAGGAAACAATTGTGGGCGATGAAATAAAAATAGTACCTTTATTCATGTATGGTCATTCATCTAATACCACTATAAAATGATCCATTGAATTGTGGTACCTCGTCCCTACTTGGGTGTGATGATGACCCATGAACAGTATCTCTACCTTATGATGGCTCAATATAGATTAATATCTAGGCCTTCTACTATGATTCCAAAACCAAGAACCCATTGTTTTAGATGGTTCCGACATGTTTGTCATCCCATGGAAGATATAGAACCTGAACCACCCTAATAAGATCATGTAACACTTCAAAATTTCTTAACGTTTTGGCTATACCCACATAGATGGAAAGGCCTTGTTGGGGATGAAAATGTGGACCACATATTCAACAATGTTTTACACCAATGAAAAATAATTTACTCAATATTTTATTATGCAGATGATGATAGTCTGGAATGATGGCCAGAGCCACCACAAACCTTCTTCTCCTACTAAACCTACATCCTCTTATTTTCAACAGAACCACCACTGCCCTATCCCAATACTGAAACATCCCTAGGATATCTATACATTCCACTCAAATCAATCTCTATCATTAGTTCCTGATCGACCACCTCATCATAATTCATCAACATAATCAAGAATAATAGGGATTTAATGTCCAATAAAAATCCCATTTCAAACTATGGTTCCATTAATTTCTCATTGGAAACCACTACAGGTGTGAAACTAAATAACTCATCAAAGAGGATGGAATATTACCTCATTTTCTAATACCCCTAGTTCATATCTAGAAACTCTTGTGTCATAGAAAATGATATGTTATTAGGGAAATACTATTCATTAAGCATGTCCTTTATGTGTTTTCAACCCATCTTCTCATGATTCCCATCATGTACCATTGAGTCCCACCACCTATGACTAGGACCTTCCAACATGAACAATGATTGTTTTACATTAACATCATTAGAGTTTCAAGGAACCTGAACATTAATTCGATCTTATCAATCAAATCCACTACCTCTTGGGGATTCATGTTACCCTGGACGAAACGAGGATTGTTCTTGGGGATAATATGAGCCTTTTCCTTTCATAGACCTAGTTTTGATTCCCCAACATGAGAAGGACCAGAGATCGCTCCCTGATCCAATTCTAATACATCCTAAACCACTATTTCTACTAGTCTTTGATCAACTAGTGAAAGAGATATCTAACTGGCGTCTTCTGATGGTTTTATAGGAGATATCTTTGGTGGAATGATTCTACAACCATAAAAAATCACAAGGAAACCATCAACACAATATTCATAAATTTTATATCAATAATAAATTTTAAAACACCTTTATAAATAAAAACCATAACCATAACAAACACAACCACAAGTAAAACCACCACACCCCTACTCAGTTTTCACCCATAACTTTTATCCATTACATCTCACATAGAAGAAAATCCACTACATATCCCAAACATCCCATATTGACCCATGGCCTAACACGATGTGTATTTCTCCAGACACCTAACTCACAACCAGAACCTCCAACCCTAATAGTCTTTGCTCTTATCAATTAGACTCTCCCAAATATCATGACTTGATGAAAAGAAAACACCACCACTAATAATATTTTTTAATAAACCATGTCAAGATTATGCAAACATGACACCCAACTCAACCCGTAGAAAGTCCCAAAAGGAATTCATGACCCCACAGGCCGGAAACTAGTGCCTAGGATGCAAAAAATTCTTTTGGGAATGATTTCACCCATAAGAATAATCCATAATCATTCTATAAGAATATTATTGTATTAAAAGAAACTAATTTAACTATAATAAATATAAATATCACATGTTAAACATTTTACACTTTTAACCAATAACCAAAATACCAATGCAGGGAGTGGAACCAACTATATGAAAATGTCTCTGTGAAATAAGTGGTTAACACCCTCATCCAAACTCCACTAGCACTTGTAAAAAGGGGAAGACCATAAATAAATATCCAGCATCACCACCAGTGAAAATATTTCCATTAACTGGGTCAAATATAACAAGGTATACATATACCCATGTTTATATGTAGGGTCTTAGTAGGGTATCACTATAATAGATTACAAGATATAACATTATAAGACAAATCAATATTTTCATTTTTTGAAAATGGGTTTTTTAAAGGGAACATGCATCATATTTATAAAGGATGCTCAACACAACAATAAGCATATCGATACAATAGAATTACATGGGAATCACGTGTAATATCTGTTGAATTATGGTTAGTGGGGTATTAGGATTATTTTACCTTAGTGATAGGCTCATGAAATCCAAAACCCATAGTATCCTCGTGCACGATCCACTAGAGGGGAATCACATTACTAGTTCTGTTGGTCTCCAATAATCTACATACATTTACTTAGTATTTTATAGTTAATCATACTTGATGAACCATGCCTTCTCCCTATTGGAACTCCTAGCATACTACACCTAGACATCCCTACCTTGTTACCAAGGAGTTCTTTTCTACTATATTCAATTCCCTATTTCATGATAACAACCTCTTACACCAACACACATCCATCCCAGCATTAAAACACTCTTGAAAACCCACTATTTCCATATGAATGACCACTTGTATACACTAATGCTCACAAAATCCTTTTGAAAACATGATTTTCACCACACACAAAAATCTATAGAACCCATTTAGAAAACATTGAATATATACTATAATCAGCCAACAATACTAAAGCGTGGAACCATCTACCTTTCACTTCAAAAATGCCATAAAATGGTTGGAACCCAAAAACACAGCCCATGGCGACCACATAATGGAAGGAACACATCAAATTTAAAATATTAAAACCCACGAATCAATTTTTAACACACATTAGGTCAACCAATCCACTAGAGGATGAATAACCCAAGAAGGAAGGAAGATAATTCCAAGTAGAATAAAGCAACAATAAGAGATGGGTATTAATTAAAGAGTAATTGATGATCTACTTCCAAATACAACAATAAATTAAGGTCCTAGAGATCCTAGAGGGAGGGGAATTCCTAGATTTGATTATCCCAAAATGGGATGAGTTGGGGTGGATTTTTGGTTAATTTTCTGGAAGGGTACAAGAGGAAATTCATAATATTAATGTCTAGGTTGGCTAAACAATTTTCCAAAAATTAAGCCAAGAATGAGATTCCACTATTGATGAGGAAAATAGGTTGCATGATTATTTGGGGGTGGGGGAACTGTTGTGTGGTATACCATACACAACAAACAAAAGTAATAGTCTAGATGCACTATTAACCAAAATTCTTGTGATGTTGGCCATGCAACATGGACAATGACACTATTTGTGCTGAATGATATCCTCTATGTTGCGGCACAGATTATTCTAACTGCACTCCAACAGTGCACCACCTATAGATGGGCCAAAACCCACCAATTTCACCAAAAACTCATATTAAAAGACACATTTTCAAGACCGAACCAAAATAAAAGAAGAAGCACATCCAAATGAAACCACAATTGTGACATGAAAAATTTAAATTCTTACGATCATTGGATGCTAAATTTACCATAATTATCTAAATTATTTTTATAATTTAAACTCCTATTTCCTAAACCATATATCATTTCAATATTCACTGTTTTACTTAAAATGTTATATGATATATTCCTGGAAATATTCATCAACTATATTATTTAATCAATATTATTTTTTACAAAGAATATTGTTTATAGATATAAGTTGAAAAATCAACATACGATGAATAAATTGAACATATACTGATAGGTGCATGCTATAATTATATATCACCTTAATGAATTGAAATGAATCATGGGAAAGACCATATTCTATTATTTAATTTATTTACTATATAATTACCTAACAATTAAACTACCTTGGAACATGGTTTTGATGGAATACATGTTGTGATGTCTGAAATCATGATTTCTAATATTATAAATTTTATTCATTGAGAAATAATTAATTATTATACAAGAGAATAATGTATTGATATAATAAACTGATTCATTTCATACTCAAGATATTTATTATATGGAATTTGTTTATAGTTATTTATCTTTCCATATTGATGTCACCTTATAGATTCATGTTCCCTTTCTTTGTATGATATTGTTACTAGGAATCTAAATTACCCTTTATATTCATTTATTTCTGTATGATATGAATAATTATATAATTAATATTTTCAAATATACAAGATATTTTTATGAAATGAACTTTATATTTGATATTTAATATGGGATTCATGTATATATTTGGTTCTTCAAGACTGCTAAACCAATTGTTCCTTTAGGATTTGATCCATTATATCAATACTAATGTAATAAAATTGACACCAGATTTGGGTTACTGGATTTGGGGTAATTATAGTTGTTACTATATAAATCTTATTTAGAATCCCCAGAAATATATTTTGGAATACAAAGTTTAGATAACAGAACCATATGGATGAATTTGAGGATAATTCAATGTTGTGGGTAACATTATAATGTTCATTTAAGTTAGATATTCTATTTGTTTCCCATATCAACACATCACTATATAGATACTACAAGTTGATGTCGTTTTTTCCACAGATAAATCTAGGATAAATAAAGTTAAAAATAGTTGGTCATGAATATCAAATCCATTATTCCAGTTCACAATGAGTGTGGCCTTAGTATAATAAGATTTTTACACTCATATGGGATAAGCTTGGGTTAATACATAATTTTAGTATAAACCATTCTGTTTAATGAGAGAATAAAACATATTGAAACCTATCATATTATATATTGATAAAGGATTAGATAATTGATACTTGAGTTGATAATATTATGTTTGATCATATGTTTTTATTCATAGCTAGTTGATTGGTGTTTCACATGATTAAGGGTATTTGGGAGACATTTATAGTCATACAACACTTTGTTTTAGTTTATGATTTCTGGAAAATTCTATTTTAGTATTAATTCTTTTATATTCTGTGCACATATGATATTTTGTTAATAACTATTAGGGTTAATATTGTTGTTCATTTTTAATTAATAAACGTTAATTAACAATATATGATTTTATTGGAAAATTATTTATGGATATCCATTGTGGTTAATAAATTATTTTATGATTAATTATATTTTTAGGATTTTCATGATTTTTCTCATAATGTTATTCAAATTATATAAATTTATTTTTATAAAATGGACAACTTGTATACAAAGAGACAACCCATCACATGATGAAAGGTTGGAGGTCTTGAATAAACAACCAAATGGTGATATTGTTGTACCATCTACCACTGGCTTATGTGATATCCCGATTGGTAAGAAATTATTAATAATTAAATGATTTGATGGATAAAAATTATGTTTAATTTGGAAAAAATATTTTATGATATATTCATGTTTAATATTAGGATTAGATATGATTAATGATATTTATAGATATATTTCATTGGGTTGAGGTTTATTTAACCCCTAGGTCTAACATATACACTTTCAATAAATGTTATTTGTGTTGAAAAAAAGGTAATTTTTGTGATATGAGAACATCATTGAGATTAAATATTTTATAATTTTGTGGTTATTCATGTTATATAGGATTATTCATTAATGGAATAGATTATCATGATGGTTGGGGATTGTTATTGATCTTTTAGAGATAAATATATAATATTTATCCATATTGAAACCCAATTATAATCATTTTCATTTTAGTAAAGACAATTTGATAAAAATTTCATTATTTAATGAATATTATAATATTATAATTGTTAATTTCATTCCATTAATAATGATAATTTAATATTCAATATTCATCATTTTGAGAAAAATATATGATTACAATTAAAAATGACTGATGTATGAAATTATAATTACATATATTTCTTCATATTCTTTGATTATGTGGAAAAATAATCGCTATATTATTTGAAAAGGGACTTAAAATAAAATTTTATACTTTTTCTTTTATTTTGGACGAATTAATTACCACTTCACCCATAATTTAATTTTGATTATGTGGTCATTAAATTTTATAATACCATGTTATATAAAAGTTAATATCAGTTTTATAGAACTCATTTTTTATTCCTGAATTATATTTTAATTTACCAAAAATTTTCACTTATTTGAAAAACTAGTTTCGAGGTATTTCAAATGAATGTCAATGTTCACTTTTCTGATTTCAAAGAGGATATTTCATAGTCCCCCTATATGATGTGTTTTTTCTATAAGGGTTAAAATGTTGATGAATGTGAGATAATTGTGATGGAATTATTTATTTAAGGGGGCATGCATTTATTATTCATTGAATTTAAAGAATTATAACCTTATATAGTATAAAATATACATAACATTGAGTTTTAGAGAACTATAATATACTACTAGAATATAATTATTTAATGTAACATTTATCATCAAGCCATTGATTTGGCTAGTATAAATCATTTAACCCAAATTATGAAATATATATAATAAAAGTAATAAAAATAAATTCATTTATTAATATCCAGTTAATATGTAATGAATATTTAGAAAAGTTATTTTATTCCTCAAAAATAGGTTTTCTTAAAAAATCATTTTTATTTATTTTTGTTAGAAAATATTGAAAAAAATTTAGACTCAACTATAAATTTTAATCCATAAAAATGATATCAATATTTAAATAATCACATAAAATATATCACAGGGTGAAATGTTTATTTTTTCAAAATAATTGATAAATGAATGAAAAAAAAATATCATTTGTTATTTAACACCCTACATTTGCTTCAATAATTAAACAAGTTCCATTTTCATTTAAAATTATTTAAAAAAAATTCACTTTTATTATAAATAATTCAATTAATTTCATTTGATTCAATTTTATGATTGAGTTTGGTGAAAAACATTTTCCAAAATAAAATGATTTTTTTTATTTTATTAACCTCATTTTGTAATTTGATTTCAAATTAATATCTAATGTTTATTGAAATAATACCCTAAATATTTGACTCCAGATTTGGAATCATTATGTAATTTTTTATAAATAGACTCCTTTTGTTTTGGAAAATTAGGATTAGTAACCATAGTACTTATTCGTCAAAATAATAAGGTCAAATATTCTATTTAGGGTTAAAAATAATATCATCAAGATTATGAAATAACATGAACACATTATTTATATTAATTGTAGGTTCTTTTTTCACCAATAATCAACCAATATTCTAGTATATAAAGTTTTTTTCCATGTTTCGGTGGTTTTGCCCATTATATTATTTTAATTAGATAATTTTTAGAAATCTCATTCTCTAGGTTTTGTTATCATTCTATTTTTGACATAAGCATAAATAAAGGATATGTTATATAAAAAATATAAAAAATATTTTCTATCCTTAAATTGATATATTTACTTTAATTAATATATAATTATCTAAAATGGTTATTGTTGGCACTGAAATATGTGCCTCAGGATAAGTCGAGGATTCCATAGCTGTGAAAAGTCTAATCAATGCCCAAACGGTACAAAAAACACCATAAGGTCCTGATTTATGAATCCATTTCATGGAGACATCTTATCCTCTGTGGGCATGTGAGTTCGACTCCACCCTGTAATGAGCTAATTGATTGAAGGAAAAATCAATGAATCTTACTAAACCACAACCATTCATAAAGCCCATAATTACTATGAAATGCACATACTAGATTCAGAAGACCCATTTGCTAATAAATAATGAGCTCATTCAACCTTCAATTGATGGCTACCCCATCCTTTCAAATTCTATATTAAAGATTCATGAATCACCCATGCACCACAAACCAAAAGGAAGTTGAATCTTTCAACGTATTGGAGCACCGCAAAACTCCTTTCATTCCATGAACAAATCTGGGTAGCCATCCAACCCAACATTTGAACTGGTCTGAAACATGGATTGAACGGAATTATTGATCCCCGTGAGAAGGAAATTGATGTCGGACATCAAGGTAATCACAATGAGAATGATTTTTCACAATAAATCAGGATCAAAAATTCAATATAAACAAGAGGAAAAATGAATAATAACTAAATCTTAATAAATATAAAATCTTATTAAAATACAAAAAATGAAAAAAAACTAAATGAAAAACCAAAAAAAGGACATACTAACAATATTTATACGTGACCTCTTGTACACCACCAACCAAAATGTAAACCTTCTCTCACTGCAAGAAAACAAACCAGAATTCCGCACCTAAAAAATTGATCTATTCTATTGACGCCATGTGGAAAAAGTTGGGTGTGATATTATAATGTTTCATAGGTAACCACCAAATCATCAATGAAGATTATTTCTTGAGAAATTTGATAAAAATTTATTTTTAGTATATATATGAAAATAGGCTATTATCTCTTTAATAAAAATAGAACATTCCCTTTTTCAAAAAAAATACACAGTACACACTGATTTTAATAATGGATTACCATTTTATAACTGAAACCTGACCCATGATCCCAAAAAAGAAATACAAATCTATACTAAAAATACACATGTACTATAAATAAGAAAGTAGTTGATATATAATATAAACCATAACATAGAGATAAAAACCATTTTTATTTTCTAAACATCCCAAGAGTGTTCCCTAGGAAAACCTAGATTAGACTCGCCATCGATCTTATAATGCAACTCCATTTTTAATAACTTATTGGCTATTATAACATCCAATCATGTAGGAAAATCCCACATGGCCTCTAAATCATATAATGGCTACCAAACCATCTAATTGGGTTTGACAATCAATCTTCTCCTGATCCTCTAAAAGACACCAAGGGAATGCATTGTAATAATTCAAGGTAAATGGATGAGGAAATTACACACATGACTCACCTTACCCAGTTCCATCACACATGTCTACACTAAACACTTACACCACCCACATGAATCCCACATTAGGAAGTCCTCTATTGTGGTTCCAATTTCATAAAAATACGTTCACAAGTCCCAACATGGACATCACGTCACATGATCATTCAAACTATTTCTCAAAACATGATAAGATTCCATCCAAGTCTTTATACCCCAAAATCCAAAACTCATTTCAAAAGCATTATAAATTTCTAATCAGGCCATTAAATTTTCAATCCAAACACATTTATAAAACCATTTCCAAACTATAGTGAAATATAAAAAATTTGGAAAACATCATAATCGACTTATATGAAATTAAGTGAAAAAACATGTCTCAGTTTCAAAATACGGTAGTCTATAATGAATGTTTTTGATTCCATTTGAAAAATAGAAAACAGAACCAATAGACAATTTAGAAACCAATGAGACATTTCAAGAAAAGGGGATCATTTTTATGTGTCATCAACAATTGTATGAGCATTCATGTATGAACACCGTGAAGCCATAGATGTGCCAACATCCAATGACACACATAGAGTTTCCGTTAAATCATCCAAAGTACATTTAAAAAAACTTTCTATTAAACCTACATAACAAGTCACACAATTCCCAAATCATCACTACGAATTTAAGAACTGAAATAAATTTTATAATGAATCATAACACAATTTCATAACCCATAAAGAGGCTCCTAGATCACAAAACATACCCAAAATTGTAATTAAAATAATGGAAAAAATATAACCAATCAAAAAACACCCGAAGTGCTAAATATTATTTTATTAAACAAATAAACAATTTATCGAACATCTTATGTGGAAAAATATATAAAGTGTTTATAGAACTACATTTAAGACCACTTATAGTAATTTCTTAGGAATCCAATATATCATATTACAATAATAAAAAACATTTATATTTTATTTAAGAATTTAATAGCATCAATGGATAGAGATAAAAAGGAAATGGATAGAGAGACGTACCTTAACAAAGTGTGAACACTACTAAACTTTGGAAGAAAGAAGTTCCAAGACCGAGACACAATCTGAAAATCCTAACATAAAATAAATCAGACCACACATCACCCCCATCCTTTCAGGTTTTCTAAAAATGATACCATACCAAGGAAGAACCATGAAATCAAGTGATGAGGGGGTATACGATGAGAAAATTGAACAGAAAACTAAGGATCATACCTTAGAACCTTAAGGCTCTTCCAAAATTGAATGAGATAAAGGGAGGAGGATTTTAGAGGACCCCCAAGGGAACCTATGTAAAAAATGGTAGAATAATCCAAATTTAGGGATAAAACAAGGAAGAAAAAAAATGATATTTCTAATTTTAATGGATTTGTGTAGCTCACACGGTTTGGATGCATGGTTTTACCAACTGTGCGGTCACCACTATCCAAATTCATAAATTCTCTTCAAATTTTGATGCAGGGTTTCCCAAAACATGTGCAACTCATGATACTTAATCCTATATGCCAAAACTACTGACACAATTAAAAAGGATATCTAAATGGTTTTCCCAAACTTTACTCTAACTGTGATTTGTCCAAAAACTCACCTGATAATTCAAAAATCCAAAAATTATAACTAGGAGTCAACCTAAACCTCGAATGTAATATCCAAAACAAATAAAATAATAAAATAAATTAATTCCAATGGTCTTCATGTGACAATTCTCCCCACCACAAAACAATTATACCCCTTGAATGTCACCCAACTGAATGAAAATAAAAAAATGATTAAAACCCCAATGAAAACAAGAATAAACCATAAAAATGGGCTGACTATTCAGTCACAAGTGACACCCGACAATTTCTAGGGGAAACCAGAGCATGAAAAATAGTGGGAGAACACAATAAGGTTCACCCCACTATAAGAACTCGACTATCATGACCATTATTAAATCCGAAAATAACACCACCTTGGGATGTCTAACATGGGTACGATGGAACTCCCATCATGGACAAGGACCTCCCACACATAGGTGGGATACGAATAAAATATCCAATAAAAACAGTCAATAAATCGACAATTCAATAACTCCCTACATAATTCATACCCCCCAACACATGGTGAAACCAATGAAAATAACTTGAACTAAATTGAGAGACTGGACATAGGATACACTAATTAATTTCTACAATAAGATGTATATAAAAAATGAAATAAAAGATAAAACTGATTTAAAAAATTATAGTTATTCAATGGATATCATTCAGATTATCCTAACCACATAGATCCTGATGGGATTGGTCCATCAAAATATTATAATTAAATGATGAACATACAACATATAAAAAACAAATATAAGGAAGCCTCAAACATCTACACCCCAACACGGGGGACAAGAGCATGAGTATGGGTCCCTGAACTCTTGTGGATTCCTGAAAGTGTACAAAGCATCTCTGTGGGGCCTATGGTTGGAGACAGGATGTATAAATCATATTCTTCCTCATAGATAAGAACTAACCTCTCTTGATCAATACTTAATTAAGAAATTCCTCCTAAAAAACTTCTCTAGATGGCCCATATGGCCACAACGATTGCATGTATTTTGGGTATCATGAAGAGACGAAATGAACTTCCAGAACATACTAGACTGGTGGCACACAAATGAAAGGTCTAAAAAAATGGGAGGCAAAACCAATTAATGAAAAAAAATCCATAACATTTTCCTCTGGCATATAGTCCTTGTCATATGGGAAACATTCATTAGCACCACCTACCATCGGTTGCACACAAAAATAAAACTCATCTAAAAATTATTTATCCCCCAAATTATCAAAATAAACATCCATGTAGGAGAAGGATCACTCCATGATCTCTAGATGAAGGCACATGATGGAAAGTTATGCATTCAATATGTCTAGTGATGATACCTTCATTTTGAAAAAAACCAACCCCTTGAAGTGGTCAATAGAGGCCTTCACAGCCCCCAGGCCAGGATCAAAAATCATGAGATCATCCAATTTCTACAGCCTCACATCCTTATGTATATAATGTCAGATAAAAATAGACGTAAACATTTCCCATGTAATTAAAAATTTCATCGATGAGAGAGAAACATCTTTCTCCTATTCTAATCTGTACCCACATAAAAATCTATAATAGCACACACTCTCAAAAAATCATGATTTCCCAAAGATTTTATGAGACACCCAACATCCTCAATCCATTAAACTACGTCTAACGGAACATGATAACCATGATAGATATTAAACAATTCATAAGAACCACAACTATTATGATACCCAATCGGAAAATTGGGGACCATTCTGGGAGACATATTCCAAACAACACAATGTTTAAAAAACAAAAATCAACACAATTATGGAACACAAATGCAAAGAACATATAAAGATAAAACAATAGGCTAATTAAGGAAACAAACTTATGCACACAAAAAAATTTATTTTCAAAAACCGCCAATTTCATTTTAACAACCAAACTTTGTTCATTCCATCGTCAGTTTCCACAAAAAAATATATTCAATAAAGTATATTTTTTGAAATAATTTTCTCATTATAATACATTTTTGATAAACCACGTCTACCTTTAATTTCAAATATCCGTCCATAGAACCTGAAAGACCATCACATACGTGTTCATCCACTTTTTCTTACATCATCCATGCACGAGTGCCAACATGCACATTCCAGAAATAGCAAGACATATAAGAATGCCCACAATGGACACCAAGGGATGCACTAACCATTTCATCATCAGACCTAAGCAATCACCAAAATAGTTATATATTCCGAATAACATTTTATTTTAAAACCAATTAATTCCAATATGAAACATCATAAAATAAAAAATTTCCACATCAGAACCACATTCATTTTAAAATCAAACTCACCATAACTAACACATAAAAAACATTACCAATGATAAACAACAATAATGATGAACAAGTGGTCATGCATAACATAGAGACATGGTTAGTGGGACATTCCACAAGTTTCAACTAACCAAAATGAGGACCTTGAACCATACATGTGGAATTCCCATGGGTCCCTACTCTATATGAGATCACAACATGAAACTGGCTCTATTCCACTGTCATTCCACAATAAAAAACAATGCCAAAAGACACAAACCTCAGACTTCCACTAGAAACTCGAGGCTTAGGATGAGGAAGGGTTCATGACGTCCTTCTTCTACCTACATCATAAGTCTTGATAGTCCTAATATCAATCTAACAGACACCCCAAATAACATGGGCTTTATCTGATACAATTTTTTCATGATCAAAACTAGGATTCCATCCATCCCGACATCTTAGCAAGTACATGACATTAATCAAAGGGCATTCTCGATCCACATTCGCTAGAAACTAGTACCATGTATCAATATAATCACTATGGGAATTATTTTTTTCCAATAAATGAGGAAAATATAATGCATTCTAACCATGCGGAAGAACTGAAAATAACTATATCATAATAAATATAAATTCTAATCTAGATACAACAACTAAAATAAAAAACAAAAACATAATACAAAACTAAAACTGGACAATACCATCAAGATCTCGACATGACCTCATAGTCAATACCACTAACAACACCAACCTTTTTAGAATGTGAGCAATAAAATTAAAAATCTACACCTGCAAAATAGCTCAGTTATACCGATGTCGATTGGCACATGTAGGCTGTGAGATTATAAATAATATTAGGTAAAAACTATAAAATCCCATCATTTCCTTTCCTGATACATTCTATAAACACTACATTGGAATACATATATAAAAATAGTATTTTCACACATTATGAAACAAACATTGATTTTATGTTTTTCATAACAGTACCAACAAAATCATTATTTTCAAAGAAGATTACCATTTTCAAACCAAAATCCAAACCAAGATCCAAAAAAAATTCATTCTCTACTAAAAATATATAGTTAGTGTAAACATGAAACCTGGTACAACATAATATAAACAATAACATATATATAAAAACCATAGGAATTTTCTATACACCCCGAGACTAGTCCTTAGAGGTACATATATTGGACTCACCTGTTGGCATATGGTGCAGACCCATAGTCAATAACTCATTTTTCATTCTATTTTACAATCATATTGCATAATCTCTCATAGCTTCTACAAAATCCATGGGGTCCCAACCCATCTAAAATGGGATGAAATGAAACCATAATTTGATCCCCTAAATGATTCTTAGGAAACCCATTGTAATAGAACATAGTGAAATGAGGAGGCCCTCACATGAATATATCGCCTTACTAGCTGCAACCACACATTCCTTTCCGAAACACCTACATCACCCATGCATCAACCCACATCAGAAAATAGTCCATCCGGGATGCACATTTTGTAAAAATCCTTTCAGAAGTGACAATAGGGCCATCACAATTCATGATCATTGATACCATTTATCAATAAATAATAAGATTCCAATTGATCCTTTATACTCAAAAACCCACAAACCATTTCAATAACATTATAATGTTCCAACATGACCTTTAAAATCTCAATCCAAACACATTTACAAAATAATTTCCAAACTAGAGTGAAACATGGATCATTTTAAAATGTTCCAAATAGACCACCATGACATTAATTCACCAAAAATAAATATAATTTGGCGAAGCATCCAATATATAATCTTAAAATTTGAAGCCACTTGATAAATAAGAAAGAGAACCCACAAACCGTTTATAATCCAATGAGACATTTTGAGAAAAATGGGATC
This sequence comes from Viscum album, assembly GCA_963277665.1. NCBI lineage: Eukaryota > Viridiplantae > Streptophyta > Magnoliopsida > Santalales > Viscaceae > Viscum > Viscum album. The sequence goes on along the minus strand of OY728162.1, from coordinate 1,365,917,335 downwards.
ACTCTTAAGTGTCATCGTCAGTGGTATTCCAATCCAAGTGTGCACCCATGAATATGAGAACTTCCAATGACGCACATTGAGATTCCATGAAATCAGCCATAAACCAGTTTTAAGAAACACATGTTTCCCATAAACCAACTCATCATTTCACAAAATTCCAAAATCGTCAATATGAATTTATGAATATAAATAAAATTTCCAAATCATTTTCAAACAATTTTTCAAGACATAAAGTGGATCCAAGTCAAAAAAACATATTAAAATTGTAATTAAAACCATTAATAATTTGTAACAAAGGAAAATCATCATCATAAGTGTTAAATTTTATTTTATGAAACCAATAGAAAATTTATCAAACACCATATGAGAATAAATATATAAAATAATTTATCAAAACTTCTTAAAACAGGTTCCCTAAATTGTTACCAACAAAAAAAAACCATACCATGTCGTGATATCATACAACATGAATGAAAAAAAAACATTTATATATTATTTAAAAATCCATAAATCTCATTGGAATGACTTATAAATGAAATTGATGGAGACACCTAGCTCAATGACATGTGAACACAACCAAACATTAGGTGATGTAATATCAATGTGAGATACACAATCAACACATCCTAACATCAAGTAATAAAACCACACATCATCCCCATCATTTATATTTTTACAAAAATGTGTTCCCACCAAGGAAGAACTACGAAATCAAGACAGGATGGGAATACTATGAGAAAAATGAAGAAAAAATAAAGGAATTTTACATTGGAACCTTCACGTTGCTTCAAAAATTAACAGAGGGAAACATAAGAGGATTTTGGAGGACCCCGATGCACTTATGTCGAAAAACGAATAAGAATCCTGATTTTGGGATGAAAACATATAGGGGAAATGTTGAATTATAATTTTTAACGATCCAGGAAGGTCTAATGCTTTGGATTCATTGTTTTACAAACTGTTCGAAAACCATGCGGTCCCACATTCCCAAAGGATAGAAACTCACATATGACTACTGCATGGTTTCAAAAACCATACAAAACGTATCCTCCTAACTCATGCACTCCAAACCAGCTTCTCAATTACCTAGGTAATGCTGCAGAGTTTACTAAAATAGTGATCTAACTATGCATATGCCAAAAACTCATTCGAGAAGTTAAAAATTTAAAAAAATTTAATCCACGACTCAACTCAAACTTAAATATAAGTATCCATAATCAAGAAAAGAATAAAATAAAATAATTCCAATGTTCAGGGTGTGATATTTACCATGTTTTGAAATACCTCCACCTAAGGTGGGAATGCCTTCTGTAAAGGCATATGAACTTCGTAGAGGAAGATTTCCCTGCAGGGTACATGACAATTCATAGAGCATTAAGCCTCCACGAAGCAATACTATATGAAATCATGACATAATTCCATGGTAGGGTCAACATTGTTCATGAATATGATTCATTTAGGAAGCCCCATATATCCGAAAAGTACAAAAGCTTTGTGAGGTATCTCTCAGTGAGGCCCTATGCTTTACGGAATCCTTCTTTAGTTCCCTACAATGCATACTCTATTATAAAAACACATATTCATGTAGGTTAAGTTCTCAATGACTCCATTCTCATCTAGGAATTATTTAGTTGGACTTCAGGTTCCCATGTATCTTGTTTTATCCATTAATGTATCCCACTCCACTTCCTGTGTGGCTCAAGATTCCCATTTACCTCATGGTTTTCAACATAGGTATACTAATGTGTATTTTTTTGGAATAGGTATGCTATCATAAGACTCTTCTCTAAGCAATCCTCCACACCATTGTGTTCTTATATTGCTGAAGCTATCCCCCTCTGAAGGGATGATGTGTGATGGTTATATAAGCCTAAGGGGATAGTGGAGAGTCCCCCACATCTAAGCTTCATGAATAAACATGTCCTAACACCATCATCCATAACGTATGATGTCAAATTTCATCCCCACATGTAGAGTATGTCTAGGATACTCCATGTATCAGTGATAAGGGATATTATTCATTCTGCCTATCCTCACAACGAATGAGATAATCCTCACATAGAATTAGATTCTCTACAGAGGGAATGATATCCTCCTAGGGATCCCACATCGAGTAGGATCCTATCATTTCTGGTTGGAGGTATCACCTTTTATCTTCTTCATCACCATCATCTATTAGTTTAGTGAATGAATGTGCATCAGAGCCCTCTCACCTCTCCCTCTCGTTGTGCATTATTGAAATGGGCCGCTTACATGTGCAATCCCCACTCATACAGAATTGATTCCTCTTCACATGGAATGAGATCCTCCTTCATAATCTTCTAGGCGTAATCCCCACACTATCTCTAATTAGTGAAATCATCATGCCATGACTCTTATGTCTTATACATTAACTTTTTTCTTATAGGGAGCATGAATGACATGGTCTTAGAGGCTAGTACAGACCAAGACACCAATCCAACCTTCTGGAGATTCTCCTCCGGTGTATGCCCTAATTCCCCTTTCAGAACTATATGAAATGTGTTTCCTAACTAAATGAGATACATAATAATCATTTATGAGGTTTAATACCAACTCATCAACCACCCTATTCATTCAATCCATTCTACCTTTTTCATCCATAATTTTTCTTGGTGTTACCCAGGCCACCACATTCTAGTAATGTCATTGTATCCATTCAGGCCTTTCGTACATGTATTCCCCACCCACATCATTCCTGGCCATATATTCACCCAAGAAGATCCCATGTGTAATCCCCACAAAATCCATCCAAGATAAATCCTCTTGTGAAGGAAATCTCTCATTCGTAATCCTCACACTACCCACTATACTACGTGGTAATTGATCCTTGTATTCTAAATAGGGTATGAAGGATGCCTCTCTAATTATTATTCCCAACCAAATGTAAACCTTTTTTACCATCCCAGTGGTCCACCGCTCTGGTCCACCACCATTGGTGCAATAATTTTCCTTCATGGTGTGACCCCTTCCCTTTATGGGATGCAACACCTCAGGTCTGTAATCATAGGGGGTTATGATCCATCCATCTTTTTAAAACTTGGTGGATCCCTCCTAGGGATGTACCCCTCCAATTCATGACACCTTCCCTTGGGTGTCACACCTTATTGGTCTGCCTCTATAGGAAGTCTAACCCATTCATCTAGGAATCCTTTCTGGAATTCCATCCAATGGATATTCCCCTCTAATTCATCTCCACAGGGCATTTTTATTAGTCTTTTATCTTCTCTTCAAGATGATAATACCATAACCCAAATCATTCTACTACCTAGTGCTAAACATGTGATGCCTAAGGGAAACCTTGTGATATATGACGTTGGAATTAGATACCTAATGATCACCATGTGATGCCTCTGGTTCCATGCCCATGAGAAACCCTTTTATGTGGAAGAATATAGCTGACCAATGTTAAACCATCAATAAATACTTGTGATGCTAAACATGACTACTCCCTTGACTAGAGTTATGTTCTCTATCAAGAATCCATGTAAAGTCCATACAAAAGAATATTAATTAACCAACATCCACAATGAAATGAATGCAAGATTGAATTTTAAAAACACTTCTAAATAAATGAGGGAGACTTGGAGTAAGAAAAAAATGATTAGGATTTAGAGGAATAGAAACCAATATACCATTAGCCCATTTAGATCAAATAGAATACATAATTATTTAATGTGATGAAATACAACTCCCTTGGGAAATCTCAAATGCATGGTAATAACATTCACCCACTGCTCGGATAACCAATGTTGTGGATGCGGTAGGCACACACTAGAAAAGCTTTAGAAAAAGAAATGATGAACCCTATGTGAATCTATTCTATTCAACATGGAAATAATTTTATGCATCAGTGGATGAGCGTGCCATTAAATATCGATATTTAGTGTTTGGTCTCACTAAGAAAAAAAGCGATCCCGAAATGAAAATTACTAGAAAGTGTTTCAGTTAATCATGTGTAATTCCAGTCTACAACACCATAAACAAAAATATCTCTCTCCTATAATAGAATGTTGGATGACGCTGTGGAATTCAAGAATAGCTTTACATGAATCTATATTATCTATTGAATCTTGCATATTTGTAGAACCCATGAATCTTGGAACTAAGTGCCTCACACCCATAGACACATGGGTAGGAGAAATTTAGATGTGGTAATTATTCATGACACCACGAATTCCCAGAAATTATCTATGTCAATGGATTCTATGCCCCCAAAGAACATCTCACACTCAGAGCACATTCACAGGATGGTGATGGATACCATCATATGATAGTAAGAGAAGGATGGAGTCATTCCCATGAAGTTCATATCATACTAGGTCCATGAGAATATGGTTCCTCACTGAGATCTCCACCCCCAAAGGCCACAAAGGGATCCACATCTCCCCACTCCAACAAAAAATCGCTTTGCATGCCTCTCTTATAGATTTCCAGTGAATCAGTATCCTATTCAAAAGAGGTTTGGGATACATGTATAATATTTTATATGATTACTTCCTAAGATATTCGATGGTGGTCTCCCACCAAGCCTCATTAATTCCACTAATGACCGGTCCTTATTGAGAAGAATAAGAGGTATATACCCCAACTCTATTAGTCATTGTCTGAAAGACGTAAATACAACATCGGGCATAATATCAAGAGGCATCCTACAAGGGGAATCATCATATCCATATCCCATGGATCCTAACACCACTGGTGCATTCGATTACATCCCATCTCTTACAAAGCAAGGACATTATAGCACAGAGTTGGAATTGAAACCTCAGTCCCCCTATGGGAAGGAAAGGTTAATTCTTTCAATCATCGGCGCAACCAGAAGCCATTATGGGCTAGTCTGTATTGATGATATCTAGTGGGGGGAACATCCCCGTATGATCACCAACTAGAGTAGTGGTCTTCTCCACTCTCATACAATGAATGGAGGTCCTTCCCAGGTTCTCATCGTTAGTACAAGTAGAGTTCCACCCAACCTTGGTGACATCCATCATAGAGGTCCTCCACATGCCTATAGTTCTGAATACATAGTTCCTCATCCTGTCATAGGCAATCAATGTAACGGAAACCCTGATTCAATCCCAATATCAATATGTTTTCCTCCCCACACTAGTACTGATCAAACAAGAGTCCCTCCCAACTTTATTGATAATCAACATGAAGGTCCTCATAATGCTATCATTGGCACCCAACATAGACATCCTCCCCATGCCAAATCTAGCCCGAGTGGAGGCTCTCTTTACTCTTTTAGAAACCTACATAGAGGTCCTCCTCGTGTTTCCATTTTATCGAGAGGAGGCCCTTACCAATATAATACTCACAACTACAAATGTCAACTACATGTGTCTATCAACCGGTATAGAGGTCCTCACAATATGCATGCTCCCCAATATGGAGGTCCTCCATATACTATTCGATTAGTTAGAATGACCTCTTAAGACCTCTCCTCACCCATGTATAGGTCTTAAAAACTCTCACTGCCAATATGAAGGTCCTACTGATGTTCTTGTTGACCAAAGAAGAGGTAATCCCTTCCACATCAACACCCAAAGTGGAGGCCCTCCCCACAATCACAACAGTACAAGTGGTGGTTTCCCCACTTCAACAACATCAAATAAATAGGTCCTCCCCATGTGCAAATCAATTGAGGTAATATTCATTCCTAATATAGCACAAACATTCATGGAGTTCCTCCCCATTCCATTTAACCAACCTATCCATAAAAATCATCCTACGATAGAAGGGTGAACCATCACCATGGAAGGAAAACATATGGGATGCACCATGCCTTTGTAAATCTTATTTTCTTCTCAAATTATGAATCTTAATTTCATTCAATGATTTATCATTCACACTAATCAAATGTATAAAATTCTACCATAGGAACCCAGAAGGTGAAATTCTTCATCCTGGGTTGTAAGATCGACAAGATTCCCAAATCCCTTCAAAGATAAATCTTAGAATATGATGATTTGGATCCCTTCTAGGGTATTTTTGTGTAATCAACCTTATTATAAATAGCTTCATTTTCTACCTCCACTTAATATTATCTATATTTTTTAGGTATTTGGTAGATGATGATCTTCCACATGACTAACCACCAACAGCTGATTCCCTTGCATATGAGGTGGTGGAAAATATGTCGTCTTAAAGTTATATTATGATGGTGTTGATGATTCATCTTAGAGATACCCCATTTTATGTAGATCAATTAGCCCTTTTAGTGTCTTATCCATCCTCTAGTCCACTTCTGCACTGATCCTCTTTAATACTATCACCAGTTCCCTATCTAGTACTTGTTGAAGCTTGGTCCAATGAAGAATTGAACCCATATTTCTCATAATTATTAAAATGGGAAAATATTATTATTTATTAGCTGTGAGAGGTGCTTTGGCATTGTGTGGTTCCCGACATTGAAAATATAGAGGCCCTCACTAACTATGAGGTTAGTTATTCCGCTGAACTATTTGGGTGATGTGTTTTCATCTCCATAACTGTCAGTTGGTATACCAAAAGAGCTAGGTGAAATTCAATATCATCGATCTACAGTTCCACATGGTTGATTTGTAAGTACCCTCAATGGATTAGTACCTTGCGTCACCTATAAAGTAAAAGACCCTCCAAATAAGATGCATTTGGGATTTTGTAGTTCTCAACAGAATTTATGAAGATGCATCCCATAAAGTGAAAATTTGGGGATGTGGGAAATATGATTCTTTCTACTCTAGTCCCATCTTATTACAACCACACCTACCCTATGACCATGAGGAAATTACTCTATGAATAGTCATAGAAAATATGGATAATCTTGCTATACTAATGAAATGGGACACTAATGCAATATCTTACTAAGACGACCCACCCCATGGGGTGTCTTACTATCATATGGATGCACGTAAGGGTGTCCTCACTCACCTATAAAGTCAAGAACTCGGAATTAGTTATCTCCATGAATCATTTCCCATTGATCGAGACATTAAAAAGTGTAAATTGAATTTCATTATCTCTAAGCACTCTGATCCATCTGATGTCACACAAAAGGTAGAGGTCGATCAATCCATGGATGCCTTGCACAAGAAGATTATAGAGAAGAGGAGCCTCAATAATTATCTCCTTGATAAGCACCTTGTAGAATGTTATCCAAATAATGGGAATCCTCATACGGATCATGTTCATCCTTTGATAATGTAATAGGGGCATCCACGAGGCCTTATCAGCTAGCTTCTCCCCATCGAACATGGAAAGTATGTGCTTCTATGTAGGTTGTAAAATAGAGTTTATTTCATATTGACCATGTTATGAATCTACAAATATTATCGACTAGCATGATATCCCCCCTTTAGATCTAGATCGAGCTTCCCCAAATGAAGATTTTCATGACACTCCACAAGACTCCCCTTTGGTTATTAAACCTACATATATTGTTGATGATCCCTATAATGAATTGGTGGTTATGAGTCTGCATCAGGATCAAAATCCATGCAATGAAATTTTGATAGATTCTCTCACTACTCATCAGGATTCCATCGATTCAAGATATGTGGAATTCCCTCCTAAAGACAAACAGTATCCGGCATGGGTGGAAGACAAGAAACCACCCCCATATTCCAGGAATCCTACATTTCCCCCATTAATGGGATGGGAAACCCACAAAAACTTTAGGCCCACTTCATCTCAAGGAATATACTTTAGTTGGGAACTATAGAAAAGAAAGAGGATACCAAGATCTGGTGTTTTGTTCATACAATGGAAGGTATAATGTTCATCCGGTATAGCTAGGTACATATTGGATCCATTACTGGTTGTGAAGACCTCTACAGGTAGTCCCTTTACCAATTCCATTCGACCACATGGAAGACCGGTATTCATAACCCCTTCAATGGGTTGTAACTACCAGATGACAATGTCACTGACATTGTTGCCTAGTGGAAGGGCTACGTGTAATTATATAATATTCTACTGAATCAAGTGAAGCTAAATAATTTGTGTTTGGGGAATGTTAATTCTGACATGGCTTCTTCCCTCGTCTCTCATAATATCTTATGTGTATTTAGAGACTTCTCTAAAAAGTCTCAATTCCTAGAGGAATCCTCACAACAAGTCTTATTGGAATGCCCATTGTGTATCCCATCTCTTGCATGATGAATCTCCAAGGCAGAGTTTACCACTACAGAATAAGAAAGAGTTCCAAAGTAGCTAGATCTATTACTATTTCAGCCTTATCCACTTCAGCCTTAGTAAGAACCACTTCACCGAGTTTAGTAGCCTCATGCTTATCTTTTCGCAACACAGAATCAGTAGGCACCACCCCATTTGGAGACACCACCTAGGAAAGAGAATGTTCCTCCAGCCCCTCATTTTTCTCTAGACCCAGGTTAGAGATAATACCCAAGAGATTCCCTCTTGGATATTAGAATCCAATCACACTCCATCATGGATTCATAGATAACAATTTATTTCTGACTTTCCATGAAATATGGGGTATTGAAGCTTCTAGAGTGGAAAAAACCACATGAGGATGAGAACACTAATGGACCTAACCACTACCCATACCACATGATCCATCATCATAACCTCAGGAAATACAATATGATCAATGATGGGCTCTAGGACCAATTTAATAATATTGTATCCATATTGGGGCCAGTCCATGTGTATGTGGTGCATGTCTTTGCTAAGCCTGACAGTGACAGTGATGGTTCCAGTGAAAGGAAGAAGGTCTCCAGTTATATAAATCAGAAGTATCATGACTATTTGGATTATAAATCAGTCAATCACCCCATCTAATCATTCATGCCTACATATGTTAGACCATGACTCCTCTAGTTTCCCCTCATTATCCAATCGACACATATGCATCCACATTGCATCATTCCACATATTAGAATAGTAGGCACTAATGGCATAAGAAAAATCAAAGATCTCTTCTGGCACTGAATCATTCATTAAATCATGGGTATTTCATTACTCAAGAGTTGGGAATCACTCTCAATGTTCATCCATCATTGGAAGACTCCTCCAATCAACAGATGGATTGTGCCCCTATCATTACCATCGCGTTTTCGGCTCCCTTCAAGGACATCGATGAATAGTTGTATGAGGTAATCCCTTTGGATGTATCTGGTCGATTTCACCATAAATGGAGTCGAGGATATACAAATCATGGGAATTCCTATGTTAGTTATTCATTGCAAGATTGTGGACCCTACTGTATTCAATGATATGAGATACCCATTATTATGTGTGAGGTCCATGTTGGGTCATGTGGTGCTTATCATGTTGGGTTAATGATGTCAACATTGATTGGTTGGGTGATCTACTTCATGCCCACCATGGTCCATAACTGTATTGAGTTTTCAAGGAGGTTCCACACAAGTAAAATCCCTGACAACGTTCAACATCGACTTTCAGAGCCCCTACATAATACCATGTAGTCATTTCCCTATTCATTATAGGGACTTGATGTTATAGGACTCTATCCTCAAGCAACATCTCTCCATTGTTGGTTCATTTTGACCACAACATATTTTTTCTCCATGTGGGAAGAAGAGATACATCTAAAGTAATCCAAATATTAATCCCTGGTGGAATTCATGATATACACAATCATTTTCTTATTTAGAGTTCCTCTCACCATTCTCAATGATAATAGAATTAACATTCGATATTCTGAGATGAATATGTTGTGTTCCCTGTATAACATCTGGTTCAACCATACTTCCCTCTACCATTCATAGGTACATGGATAGATCATAGATTTAATAAAAAACCCATGAAAGTTTTGAAGAATATGGTGGTACTAAAAAAGAAAATTTGGCCAGATAATCTCCCCAACCAATCTAGGATGATAAAATATCCACTTGCAATTCCATGCACATGACTCCATATTCCCATGTGTGTGGAATAGAGGTAGTACTACTAATAGAGTTGTAGCTTACATCGCTCGGAAGAGTTGTATATGATCAGCATATGACTAATAAGATTGTTGTGGTACATCTAGACGAACTCAAAGCCCTTGATGAAAATAGGTTTTGAACCTTGAACAATATACAAAGGCACTAAAACAATATAGAAACAGTGTTAAACAGGACGAGTTTCTTCTACTCCTTCTTCATATGTGATATATTATTGGCTCTGCAATATCAAATGATAACGGGTTGTATGCCACCATATTTTGTCCCCAAATGGGATGTACCATACATTATTCACACGTTCTACCCCAACAGTGCATATTCTATGGTCACCATATATGGAGAGCACATCAATACTCCAACCAATATACTGTTTCTAAAGAAGTAAAGTGCATGAAAGACTTTAGGTACAAACTCTATGACCTTAAACTAAGATACTTGGTTCCAAAATCAATGACCTTAAACTAAGAGACAGAAGTTCAAACTCTATGACCTTAAACTAAGTGACATAGTTCCAAACTCAATGACTTTAATCCAAGTACCATAGTTCCAAATTCTATGACCTAAAAATATGATCCATAGTTCTAAACTATATAACCTTACAACAAGATCCATATGTCCAAAATCTATCATCATAAAATAAGATCCAAAATTCCAAACTCAATGAACATTAAAAAAGAGACCTTGGTTAAAACAATATGACCTTAAAATAAGATCCGCATTTCCTAATTCTATAACCTTAATCTAAGATCTATAGGACCAGAAACTATGATCCTAAAATAAGAGTCATATGTCAAAACTGTAAGAATGTCAACTAAGATCCATAAGTCCAAACTATACTATCATAATCTATGATCCATAGGTCCAAAATCTACGACATTAAACTAAGAGCTATTACTCCAAATTCTATGACCTGAAACTAAGAGTCAATGTTATTAATTATATGACCTTGAAATAATAACTATATCATCCTAACTACATGGCATCAAATATTATAGCAATGATGTTCCCCTCTCCATGTGCATAAAAGGAACAGGATAATGTCACAAAAACATGCCATTTAATAGATATCTAGTTTTTAAACCTCATGACATTAAATTTGGAATGGGTTCTCCTTGGATATTTGTGGTGTGGTGTGAGACTATATAGTCCTCATTCACATCCACTTATAATTTTCATTCCATACACATCCCCTTAAGAACACTTATCTACGCAAAGTGCTTTGTTTCATTATCATAAACTAAATTACAATCGTCATCCAAGACACATGCTGATAAACTGCATAACAACCTTCATCCTTGTCACACGACATTAAACTGCATGGACATGTCCTGCCACATGACATTAAAATGAGGCATCATTATCCCATCCACATGATGAACAGTAGAACAACATCATGCTGTTATTTTATGAGAGTACATCACCGTTGGTAATATTAATCATCCATTCAACTTGTCGAGAACTATGTATCAATAGATTCCTGTCAACATAGGATACATATCAATGCCTAAATTTTCCATCATTGTACATCCATTCAATAAAAGAAAAAAACAAAAAAATTCTTTTATCCTTTTGTATACATCAAACATATTCCAAGAGATCAGCATTCAAGAACTACATGTTTCATGATTTATACCCTCATGGTATACGATGTGACACTCGAAACATCAGTCACCTATCCAGCCACCACATTATTCCTATTTCACATTGGTTTAGCTATGACCTTCACCTAATGTTTAACTACATAGAATTTCATAACTATATGTTTCCTGATTTCATACTTATTAGAGACATAGAAATTCCTAAAAAGAATTACAATGTATGTAGCTGCAATTTCATTTCCCCCTAGGTCAAAAATACAAGACCTAAAACTGATATCTTATACTCCAATCATAATGATATCTATTGGTATAGAATGATATGTTCCAGGTGGTTTGGAGACTTCTTCTCTCCATTCTTGTTAGGTTTTTCATAACACCATATTATTCATGTTCACATGATACTACCTACCATTTTCTCCACACTCTATGACATTAAACTAAAATTCAACATCTTTAATACCTGATGTTAAACTATAACCATACCCAGAACAAGATCAGGTTTCCACATGACAGTCATGGGATTCTACAGCTTCCTGTTTAAAGATGATTCCCCCATTCAATTTTGGTATCCTACCATACTTTTGTCTAGAAAATTTTTGGCGTGATTCCAATCCTCATGCGAGATGTTGCAAAGCACATAAAGTTTTTCTATGGGTCCAAAAACAGGTTTATTAGCATTTTGGCCCCTTTTCCTCATTTATGGAATAAAAATATTACCCCAGTCTTTTTATAGTTCATTGAATTGAATTTATGTGGTACATGGGCTCTCTTGGCCCTCATTCATGTTAGTGGTTATCTATTTTCTGCCACATATATTCCCTTGGAACAAACATTTCCCTTTTACTCCAAAAAATATGGATGTAAAATGTTTATTATATTCCATTAAATATCAATATAAACAATTTAACATAGTCTATGCAATATGAAACTAATCTATTTGTGCAATCCGGGTTGGAATAACATTTTCAGATATGCCCTATTCTTCACTTCAAGCATTCCTCGATTTATGTTTTCATCCGCATTCAAATCTAACCCACCCCCCTAACAAGGATATTCTTATTCTATAATGGCTCAAATCCAATGATGAGAAATTGATATAATATATCACTGATATAAAAAGGTTATTCCTATGTTTTGAACATGTTCAATGGTTGATTTTTTGTTTTCTCACCCCATTTCCTATCGGAGTGGTTGTGGTCCCTATGATTCGAACATGTTTTGCAGTTGATTCTTACCCACCAATTTTCCCTTTATCAAAACATTAAATGTATTAACATAATTACCATCCACATGCTATATCATGGTTTAATTTCACCTTGGGAATCCACTCTAATGTGTGCTTCCAAATGTCTGGTATCCCCCTGTACCATAACTTATTTCCTACACTGAATATGGGTAACATGGGATAAATAATTGTGGTTGGATGCAGACTGATTTGGAAGGGATGAACATCATCCCCTTCAGGTCCAAACTCTATAACTGTAATCTATGATCCCTATTGAGAGAGATTAATTTATTCCTGGTCCCCATTGGGTGTCATTCAGGTCAGGTTTATCACCATACCACACCACATATAATAATCTTTTGAAGCTTTCCCCTCTCTAGTCCAAACACTGTAACACATAACTAAGAGCCCTACTAGGATAGGTTGGTGTATCACTGGGCCCATATGGGTCTAATTAAAGTTAGTTTAATCACCCCTCTGCACCACACATACCCGTCTTGGGAATCCTGCCTCCCTCTTGTCAAAACATGATGAACCTAACCCAAGGGAATCGTTAGGAATGTTTGGTGTCCCCTTGGCCCCCTTTTGGCCTCATTCATGTCTGTTTTGTCACTCATCTACACTACATTTTCCAATCTTGGAAAGCATTCTTCAAATATATTTCCTGATACTTATGTACTACATAGGTATTTTTTGGCTCATTCATATCAGGTTTCCTTCCCACGTGAAACAAAAATACTATAGGAATATACATATCAAAAATCCATGTTACACATCATTAAAATATTTTTCATGGTCTAGGATGTATGACATTAAACTATGTTCAACATCTCAATTACATTACATTAAACAATAGGATGTGTTCTGATCACTTGATGCTAAACTATATTATGCATCATCCTCACCATATGGTCATAAACTATGTGTTCATCATCCTTAGTTGCATGATGTAATAAATTAGGGTACCTCGGACCCATGCCTGATATGTTGTCTCTTCAGTATTCTCTTCTTCTGTTGTCACTTGACATCCCAAATAACGCCTCTATAGATGACGAGTTTGATCATTATTCAGACATGTATGGTTACACTATTTTGTTTAAAGATACAATGAAACAGTTTTTAGAGTGTTAGAATACAATTAAACATTCCATCACTCCTCTCACAGGATATTCATTCCCTTAATTTTGATCATCATCCACTTAAAATTCTAAAGGGATCACTAATTTCCCAGTCTCATGCTGGGGCCACCTACCATCGTGGGTCAACAAACCCGATGAATTTGGATGACAATTCAAGACATGTTCCGTGTTATGAACATGGACAGTGGTTGATACTCATTATTTTATCCCCATTCATGTATAGGTGATATGGGTACTATTTTTTGAACATGGTTAATAGTTTTCCTATTTCATGTTGCTACTCTCCTTTTGTTCTGAATTCTGGGTGTTGTTATTCGCACTTCCTATTTAGCATTGTTTGGATATATTTAAATACCTTCGACATTATCCCATCTATACAGTAGAGCATATTGGGATAACCAATTTGGATACTCTGAGATCCCCATTATATTACCACAACATCTAACATTCTAAATGCTCTTAGTGTTCGGTCAAAAATAGCATACCCCGAGTGTTTGATGATTGTATGACACTCTCATACAAAGTGAACAGTTATGTTGTTGTCCCTTATTTCACACACCAAGAACAAATCACATGATATTAGCAATTGTTCATTATTTATCTGAAAACTATTATTGATGTGTGATAAATAAATAAGGAAATATAACTATTTCCATACACACAAAAAACGTGTCAAAGAAAACAACAGGATTTTGATGGAGCTGGTAAATTCACACATTAGAGCTTCTTATTGGTTTTAATAAATGTACCCATACAGATTTACTCCTATTATTGAGTGGTTTATCTTTTATACTCTCTAGTGCATAGCCTCTAGGGTTTGATGCTTCTTTTTTTTTCTCCATTTCCCCCTCATCGGCTCTTGGGAGATCTTCATCCTCCTTGATCTATACCCGATCCCACTCTGCTTAGAGATCATTGACATGAAGTGATGCCTATCTTAACTTCTCCGAATCCAACACTAGTTGGGCCCTCAGTTATATTAAATGATTCGATTGAGTGGAAATTATGAAGAAATATCTTCCTGTTGTAATTACATTCATTGGATCTCTTAATTAGTCTCTTGATGATTTCAGATGCTATCATAATTTTCCCAATGCCATGCGACTCCTTGGTTTTGGATGCTTTTTTGAATATTGTCAGGAAGGTAGTCCCAAATCAGTTCATGGGGACTATGAGATTCATCCATCTAGTGCGCAGACATCGCAACCAGTGGTGAAGTGACCCCATCCATCTCACCAATTATTTTTATTTGGTCTTATAAATGACGTTTTTGATGCACTTCCATGCCCTACATTAGATGATATGGCTTTCCTCATCCACGTCAGATTTCATGTCATCCATCACATCAGGATAAATATTTCATACATCAAAAACATATCCAGATTTTCTACTACAGGACCATCCCCTAGAATCATATTTGATGGTATGTAATTTATTTCAGGAGTTTTTTTATCCTCACTTGATCATACCTAGAAAATTTCATCTCTGACAACCACGAGTTCCCCCCCACCAGTGATGTTACTCACATCCTCAATTGATTATTCCCTAGAGTCCATGGCTCGGTTTTCTCAAACGACTATATCCACCTAGAACAAAACCCCTATTGGAAGTGGAATTTCATGTCCTCCATCCATTTTTAATAGAAGAGTGCATGCCACCCCTTATATTTTTTAATCATAGAACATATCAGTCAACCTAATAAAGAAAACAATGGGTAAAACCCTATAAGGCTAAAAACATATGAAATCTGAGTGGTGGGGGTCATTCTCTCAGTTTTTCATCAACAAGATATTAGGGAGTTTTCCCTTATGAATTAATTGGATATATTAGGACTATATGGTGGTTTCCCTAACATACTTGACTTCAGTCATCCCACTATACACTTCTTCCCAAGCATAGGATCAAGAGAATTCTCCTCCACAACTATTGTTTTCCAATTATCTTCAATGGAAGGAGTACTTCATGCATGATTATCTTATAAAAAATAGATTTTTGATGGTAGGTCTATGTAAATTATTTGGGAAGTAACAAAATGACAAAAATGGGTTTAAACTTACTCAGAGAACTTCAGAAAATTCATACAAAGAGGATCCAATCTCACCACTCTTCTAGGGGATCCCTTCAATGGCATGTTATTCCCAAGACACATTTGATTCATCGGTCAAGGGAAAATGATCCACCTTCTTATCTGCTAAATGTTTTAGAGGAGAGGTCTTCACATCACTAACATTATTTGATCAGTTAAGGGGAACACAATTCTTTGATAACGAATTGGATCAGCCGTCATCATCATGAACCACTCCCCTTCTTCTGTAGATTTTGGGTAGCTAGTCATATCATGGTTAATCCTGAAGAGGTATATCCCATGAATTCTAGGGATCCACCACATCTTGAGAGTACCATGGAACTGAAACTTCACATCCCATTTTCCTATGTCTCTAGAATGTTGGTGTCATCATGGATGTTCACATAGAAAACCACTTTCTTGGTGCTTGAGAAAGTATCATATTGAAACCCCTAGATGGATCCCTACCCTATAAAGCCTACTAGACTCCGTGCATTGGGATATGAACTAATACACCTCCTTCACAATTGGATAGTCCAAACTCCTAAAATGTTGGCTCGTTGTTACAGCTCCACAACCATGATGTACACTAGAATTTCCATTACAATGCTCTCTCACAACCACTTTACCTCAGATCTATGGTAGATAAAACACTGAATATCTGGGTTTTATGGTCTATTTACTTAGTATTACCCCAAATATATGGCATTCTGACTCTGCATATATGCATTGATCAGCTCATCTATTGTAGTGGATAGTTATAGATCATTATGTATCTTTCCATCATCGCATGCGAAAATGAGCCAATAAATCCTCATCACTGATGGGTGGTTTTTATAGAATATATAAGATTATACATTCATAGGTATCATCTACATGAACTTGAACTACCTTATGAATCCATGTGGGTTAGATGGGTAACAAACCGACTCACAATCAACTGTTTTCACCGGCACTCCACGTCAAAATTCCAGGTGATATGATCATTGTTCTTCAATACCAGTGATTTAGATGGCTAGTACCTGTATTGGTTGGGGAACCTTTAAAATTTAAAATGATATTCCATCCTGACCCATTTCATCACATTAGTCAATAATAGATTTAATGGGAAAATTCATGGGATATTCAGAATCACCATCCAGAAGTTTGTCTCAGGAGTTGAAATTGGGTTCAGATATTCCTAGCCTCCCATGTGCAGATATACACAACTATATATAACATGGAATGGTCTCCACACACAAAATATCCTCTTTCCATCACTGATATGACAGATTACACTATACATCTTCTCTAGCATCTGGGTTTCAATATTGACAGAGTTTTATGTTCCCAGCTTCACCACCGTTATAAATGTTTTTGTTCATTTCCCCATTTGTTCATCCCTCACTGAAATCATCCACCCACATATGAGTGAAATAATAAATATGTCCAACCTGACTATGGGATGAGTCTTTGTTTTATTGATGTACCCCCATAACTTCAATTGGTTATCTTCTAGTATCCTCTAGTAAGGTCCCTCCTTACCTCATTGAAATCCCCTTAAACAGGTGTGGGGCCTCATTGATATTATTTCACTAGATCCTATCACTTATATAGCTCCTCTACATGGAAATTTAGAATATTAATAATCCATTTATTGAAATAGACAGCCCTTCTCCCCATCATTTCATTAAATGTCCATCGAACTAGATCCAATTTCAATTTTTCTAAAATTAGTATTTTCTCTCAACCATCCATGGAATTATCTATGAGGAGAAACTCATCATACATCTCCACTAGTATAGGGATCCTAGATATCTGATGGAGGTCCAATAGTCTAATGTTGACTACCTAGTGAAGTAAATGAAATGTGTTTCTCCCCAATAACTATATTCTCAAAAGTTGTGACATAATCTCTAACAGCTGGTAGACATGGAATTGAGAAGCCCATACTACTTCATAGAGGCCTATCCACCTCATATAAAATCCCAATGTCCTCACATGATGTGCATTCGTAGTATTCTAATGCACATTCATCAGTGATGTTTCCACCTTGTGGTAGATCCCGATCATCGTTCCATCCTTTTTTGGGGTTCCCAAGCACTCCTTAATAGTTTTATACTATTTCGATGGAGATTCCTAATCTTCTTTCCTAATACCTTTGATATTTTGGCATATTTGAAAAGAAAATAAACCAGGACTGGTGTGTTGTACTTCCTGATATGGCCTCAGTGGCCCTTTACCACTTGTATTTCCCTATAACTCCACAAAAATAATAAGCTTTTTTTTCAATGCTTTCCAACGCGATGAAGATTTCATTCCTCAGAACAAATCCATATAGTGGAATCCTTTTTTATAGGGGATTATCAGTCTATGAATTCAATTGAAAATTAAGAAGAGATTTATGGTCTAAATGGATTGGAATGTACTCCTAAATCTCAATGGTGTTAGCCATTTATTCCCTTTGAGTGGAATACATATGAAATTCCAAATCAAATTATTGATAGCACACCACATTTGTGACTAAGGAGATTTTTTGAGGTTGTTTCATGGAGTCTGGTCACAATGATCATTTATAGTGAAACATACCACGAAGTCTCAATGTACTATAAGCATTTCAAAAAACAACAACCAAATGGGATGCCCGGTTCTCTAACAATCATTCTAGGAGTAAGGGTATGATGATTCTTTTTCATAGGGGGTGCGTTCATGGATAAATGATCAAGGACGTGATGAGACACATTAAAATAGAGTGTATGATGAGCATTGAAATAAGTCTAAGTACTATTTCAGGGGCCCTTATTTCTATTTATATATGATCTTCATCGTAGTGAACATTTCATCTATGAACATCATGAGGTAGATTAGTGACAGAAGTTCCCAAATAAAACCTTGCATAAAATTTTGTTTTCTGATTTTCCCTCAAAATATGACCATCCATTCACATTAGTTACCTTTATGAGGGGGGATTTTTGGTATTGAAATAAATTTCATAGGATATGTTGAGGATTCTATAGTAGTGAATAGTCAAATAAAATTCTAAAAGGCCCAAAAACATCTTAAGGGTCTGTTTTTTGAATACATTTTAGGTAGACTTCTTAACATCCGTTAGATCACGAGTCCATTATGGAACACTCGATGAGTCAGATATTTCCCCACTACTGAGAAAAAGAAATAAAAAATGTATCTACAAGTCTAATCAAGACACTACCATTCATGGATCCCATATCTACTTCTTGGTGCACTTCATAGCATCATAAATCCATTTTTTCAATAATTATTGGGTTCATTCCACCTCCCAGGGATGACTTCCCTATACTTTTTAACTTTTAGATTCTCAATTTTCACGGTTCCTAATCAATGAAAACAAATTAGAAAATGCAGTGTACCATGAAAACCCATTACCCATTTTCAAAAATTCCTACACCTATGGTGGGGACGAATTTAGCGAAGGACAACGACCTTTATAGAGGATGAAGGCCTATTGGGGTACTAAATTTCTTATCGAGCATTAAGTCTTTTTTAAGAACACATTTACCTAATATTGACCTTATTACAATGTAGGGTCATCATGTTTCCCAAATCCCATTCATTTATGAATTCCCCAATCTCCATGAAGTACCTGGTATTTCAAATTTACATCTCAGTGAGGCCACCTACTTCGTGAAACCATTCTCGTTTTCCCCAAAACACTACCTCTTTTTCCTAGAACCTCTTTAGAAAGGTTGAGTTCCCAAAGCATCTATTACCATATGGATTAGTTCAGCTACACTTCACATCCATATCTACCATTTGATACCCATTCATGTGGCCCACTATACTTCATGTGAGCATGAGATTCCAATTTATCTATTGATATTCAGTATATATATGCTAATTTATTTTTATTTTTTGAATATGTATGCTAATGCGGAACTCATGACTGACCACTCTTCTACACAATTGTGACTTGGAATAGATGAAGCCACCCTACTCTCAAGGGTTGATGTGTGACAGTTATGTAAGCCCAAGGGATAAGGGGAGAGTCCCCCATGTCCGAGCTACCTGATGTGAACTGAATAGTTCCATCATCCCTCCCATATGCCATTAAACTGTGGCCCTAAATTATGGAGTATGCATTGGATATTACATGTATGAGTGAAAAGTTATGGTCTCCATATCGCATATCATCACCCAGAATGAGATCCATGTCACAACGAATCAGATCCTCTTCGAAATGAATGATATCCTAATAGAAATCAACCATAGAGTAAGTTCATATACTTTAATATAGGAGGGGAATCCATTTCTCCTCCAAACCTTTTGACCACTATTTTAGAGACAGGGTGGGCATCAAAACCCTCTCACCACTCTATCTATTTGAGTATTGTCACCATGGCCCGGTTTCATGCGAAAGACCCACTCACACAGAATTAGATCCTCCATTTATGGAATGATATCATCCTTGAGAAGAGACTATGGTTAATCCCCACGCCATCTATCATTGGATAATTCATTATGACAGGTCTATTAGGTCTTCTAATTCCTCTTGTTTCTCATACTGAGCATGTCCCACATCATCTTATATATTAGTAGGGAACATAACAACAATCCATCTCTCTAGGTCTCCTCCTCAGGTGTAATCTCCAATTCGCCTTTCAGAACTACATGGACATTAATTTGAAACTCTCTAAGGGTCAATCCATAAACTTTAACCACCCCATAAATTAAATCCATTGGACCCTGTTCATCCATAAGTCATCGTGATTTTACCCGGGCCACCACATCACAATAAAGTCATGACATCCATCTAGGATGTTCCTACACAAAACCCCCATCCACAACATTTCTTCTCAAAGAGGCATAAGGACAACTCTCAAGTGTATTATCAGCACAATTTTACACAATAAAACCTATAGAGATCCTCTTGTGAAGGGAATCTACCTTGTGTAATCCCCACATAATCCATCTAACTATGTGGGTTTTGATCCATTTCTTCTAAAGAGTGTACATTAGACACCTACCCTAGGTTCAATCCGAATAAATAGAAAACCATGGTTCCCCCTTCGTAAGGGTACACCCCTCTTGTCCACTACTATAGTTGTTTAGACTATCCTTCATTGTGTGACCCCTTCCCTTCATGGGACACACCACCATGGGTCCACACTCATAGGGGGTTCTGATTTGTCCATCTGGTAAACCATAGTGCCTCTCTCTTAGTGATGTACACCTTCATGGTGTGGCACCATAAATTTATGGGATACACCCCCCAAGTCCACCTATGGGGTCATTTTGACCCATACATATAGAAATAATTTCAAGCACTGACTCATTGAGACATACCCCTCTAATCCACCACCATTGCGAATTCTGATCAGTCTCATCCCATCTCCAAAAGACGTTAAACCCATAACCCGATTCATTTTTCTACCTCATGTTAAACATGGGATGCCCAAATAAAGACTCGAAATATATTACTTTGGCATCAGAAACCTCATGATATCTATGTGATGCATTGGTTTATAATCCCTTGAGAATCACTCTTATGAGGAACAATACTGGTGACAAATGTTCGAGCATCTAGACATGATAGTGATATTGAATGTAACTACTCCCATGAGAAACAATTACATCCCTATAGAGACACCGTTGAATGTCCAGATAGAAACAATGAAATTAACTAAAATACAAAATGATATGGCACCAGGAATGAGTTTCACGAACATGAATTGATCTATGATGGAGAACATAACTTTGTGATGAATTCTAAGGATGAATACATGTAAGGGAAAACAGATACCTAATCATCTTGTTTCAATTGTGGACCAGACATCCCCATTGAAATTGTTGAAATTTTCATGAAATTGGAGTGACAGAATGTGTGGTAACAACAATATCCCCGAACATGAAAAATTAATAGTACATGCATACCAGATCGGCCCAACGAAAGCATCAGATACACTTACTCAACACCGTCACAATATTTATTCATTTAACAGAAAAAAAATAAATTATTTTAAAAATATTAATAGATGTATTATTTTAATGTTGTAATAACTCAAAATATTTTCCATGGTATATATTACATGTCACGAATATATGAAAGGACTATATTAGAATTCCCCATTTCTCATGATCTATTTTATATCATATTAGATAATTATTGTCAAAACAATCATTAATAATGTTTTATAGTAGATATAATTTTATAAATTTTTTTAATATTAATAAAAATAAAAAAGTAAAAAACGTTAATTGGATAGGATCAAATACATATATTTTTGTACATTTATTATTATTTTTTATTTTTATTGTTTCATTTTTGACTCTTATTTGGTAAAAATGCTTATCATTTGGGTAATTTTCAAAAGGTTCAATAGGGGTTGAAACTAAATAATAAGGGTGAAATCATAACCAAGTCATGTTTAATTTTATTTATATTAGAGGATTTGGAATAACACTAATATTATCTTTTATTTATCATTTTGGATCCATTTGGACATAGAAATCATTTATATTAATTTAATACATTATAAAATTCCAAGAGTACACCTCCCCTCACTTATAAAATGACACCCTTATTACTCTTAACTACACGACTATGAGCCTTATGAATCTACCATACCCAAACCAATTATATTATATAAATAATAATCAAAATTTTAAATGATGAAGAATTTTTTAAATACCAACCTGAGGATCTTTAATAGGAAATATAAAGAAGTTATTTTAAAGATGAGTTAATCGCAGTTATTGATCACAATGTTATTTACTTCTGGTTTTTCATAGTAAAAATATATGGTATTTATAATAAAATTATAACATCTGTATCATAAATATTCTTAAATTTTATTAGGATTATTAAACCACAATTATCCACCCTCTTTTCCATTAAATGGTATGTGAAGTGTCGCTAGGGCATACACACTGCTTACCATCACCCCATATAAATACAATTCATTTTTATTCCCAAATTTTATGGATGGTTATTATGATGGTTTTAATGTTTATATGTTAAATTAATAATGTAATTAAGATTCTTAAATTGTATAATAATATCTATATTTTACCTTCCAATCCATTAGAAAATGATAATGTCGATTGTGCATACGTGAGGACTACCACCTCCACAATAAATTGTGAGACTTTTTATGTCGATTACATGAATGTAAATAATGATGGTTTTAATGAATATATATGATATATTATATAAAAATTATTCTATTATTGGCGTTTTTTATTTACCTTTAATTCATATCATCTATCAAAAGTTGAAAATAGTGTTCATGTGTACATATGACCTACCATCTCTTGAAAGGTGTACTTCATTTTTCTATAAAAAAATTATTAAATGAATATAAATATCAATATATTGGATATATATATATAATATTTATGTCATTAAAACAATTATGGAGATGATGGAACCATGATCAATGTTCTAGGACCGAATAAAAAAACCAAAAACATACATGGATGGCGAAGTAATTATCACCCAGAATAGTGATTTAAATAAATAAGCATTTAAAAATGGTTGATAAAAGGATACAATTAAAACATACATGGAAGGATATATATGAATATGGTTATTTTATATATGTTTTAAAAAATTATATTCATTATATAAGATGTTTTAACACATACTAAATAAGTAAAACTAGAGATAATGGATTCTAATCTCGCTTTTAAATCACTGAGAAATATTGAAAACTCAGCATTTATTTTTTATTTCATATATACATACATATGATATATCATTTCATTAATATTATATATTATTTTAATTTATTATTTTAATTTTAAGTTATTAGTTTAAGGTGGGTTTGGATTCAGAGGATACCAAATTGGTAAGGGATTTTATCTCAAGATGTACTCCATTGTGGAATATTTTTTTATTGTCAACCTATTTATTTTTATGTCGTATATATAATCACATTTGGGTTATTTAATTTGAATATAAATTTAATTAGGATGATTAATGAATCAATTCGGGTTACTATTTTAGGAGGTGTGTTTAAAAGATAATCTAATGTTGTTCCTCTTATTGATCGGGGGTGTTTTTCTTCCATATACATATTATTCAATTTTTTTAATATGTAATTTTTTATTACTCAAATAATTTGTAAGAAAATTAAATTTTTTAAATGAATAGTTAATTTTATTAAATTAATATTAATGATATTTCACAAAATTAATTATTTTCAACATTCTATATAAAATAACAAAAGGATTCTTTTTTAACATAGAAGGTGTTAGAAGACATTCATGCCATCATGCCTATTAATGAACTTTATATTCTCCTAAAATTTATAAAGGGGTTTACATAAAAAAAATATTTACTAAAAAAGTAGATTATATGTTTCATTTATTCATATATTCATTAAAATATTATATTTTACTGAAAAATGTATATTTTATGGACATCTTTCATCTCTTTACTAACATCGAGGACATTTACCCTCTCTTGAAACATTCAATTTCTTATGTTCATTAGAAATTATATTTACCTTAAATATATAAATTCCTTATATCATTGATATTCATATTTCCATAACCATATACAATTTCTAAATAAATACATTCTCTTTTTTATGTTCCCACAATAGATGGATAATTATTTGAAATTTATATTATTTATAATATAATGAAATTTATTTATAAACAATTTGATTATTAAAATAAGTATACTATTAAATATATAAACAATTAATTGGACATTATTTGATGGTAGGTGACCATAATTATATAGAAAATTAATACATTAATAAGTCTCACGAGTCAATTTATTTTGATAGCATTTAATGCGGTTTCTGGTGTATACCTAACCATCGATTAAATTATCCTAGAATAATGATTTGATCATATATATATCATGATGTCTCAAATCATGATGTTAAATATACTGAATTTCATTCATTGGTAATTATGTTATTATTATCAATGATATTAATGAATTGATATTATCTATGGATGCATTTCATACTCAAGATATTGATTTAATGGAATGTGTTTTTAGTTATTTACATTTTTTATATTCATTTTACCTTATTGATCCGTGATAGTAACTATTTTTCATAACTCATATTGATAATCTAAGATCAACCATTATGTGTTTTCTTTTTTTTCTATGATATGAATAATGACACTTTTAATAATATAAATGATGCAATTTATTTTTAATGCAATATATTTTATATCTCAAATTTTTTATAGGAATCAGGTAAGTATATATTTTTTAATTCTACTAAACTCATTGGTCATTTAGTATTATATCTCTTATATCAATTAAAATTTATTATAATAGACATCGAATCTAGGTTACTGAAGTTTTGGTTGTTACATTAATTTTTATATATACTCCTTCGTGTTGATTATTATAATTCATTTAGAAATCAGTTGGTTTTATATCATGTATCATTTTTGTTTTATATATTTTTTATTTTATAATATTATTTGTGACTGTCTAGGATAAATGTCCCATTTTTTAATTCCATTAGAATTTATTTCCAGCCTCTGGTGTCTTGGGGAAGTCAATAAAGGTTATTTTCCTTCCACTCATGCCCACACCAATGGGTTGGGGTCACCATGTTACATTTCAATTGAATAATATTTTGGGATTGTTTTTTAAGAAAGTTTCATTTTTCATTAAAACTTATTTTTTATATTTTTGATATTTAAAATACACGAATAATGTGAATTTGTTTTTAATCTTATATAAGATAATTTATATTATTTTAATTTCATGTGAATCACACATAACAGAAATATTTAATGATGTATGTAGTATATTTTTTGAAATGTTAGGGATATATCATAATCATCACATGTCTAAATTTTATAATTCTATGAAGATTATATGAGATTTATCGGGACACCCATATAATTAATGATATATTATATTGGATCATGTATGATTATTCTCATAATCATCAGTGACAAAATTTGGTGAAGAGAGGATCATGAATGAATAATTTATTATATCGAAGGATAATTTTTAATATTGAATAATATAAATAATATAATCAATATGTGTTTATGATGTTTGAGAAGTTATCATGGATTTGTCACTCGGGTGCGTGTATGATACTTTATTCCATTGAGTTATTAAATCACCTACTAAGTTATATTTTAAAAAAATTGGAAGGTATATTTATTTATAAAATTGATAATAGATATTTAGTGGTTTTTTAACTACAAGTAGATTAATATTAAATAATTTATTTTGAATTTATTATGTAAAAAATGATGATCTACTTTGTTTACTCACGAGGAAAACTATTTTGGTAAAACAATTGACAAATTTTATTAGCTCATGGGTCTGTTATATTTTTAAATATCAAATAGTTTACAATAAAAATATAATTATAAAATATATGGCACACTAAAGTGGTGTTGTGGGATTTTAGTGGATTGTATATTCCGTGAAAATTTGATGGAATTGTTAATTTATATATTTAAATATTTTTAATATGAAGAAGGGATACAATGAGAGTAGAAATTTATTTTAGATAATTTAAATTGAAGGGCATGGGACAAAGGGGTCAGGGTTATATAGACTACGAGAGGTTAATCTATGTCTAATTATTTTTAAACATATAGAATAGTGTTTTAAAACTCTCCATTTCAATTTTATATCAGTATTACAATGTGATTAACTATCATTGTGTTTATTTTTCCCAAAAATTTATAATAATCAAAAATTTTTGTGGATATTTAAAAATGAATAATATGTTTTATTTTACATGTCCCCTCCTTTATTCAATGTTATTTTTGTATGGTATAGTCTATAAAGGTCATTTTATCCAACTATTTTATAATTGTGTAGAATGATGAGAGTTCCTTATTATTAGTGTATAGGTCTAGGTAATATGATAATAATGATCCTTTTTAAAGCCATTATAACTCATGGTAGAAAAAAAATTCTAACCAATCATTGAGAGTCTAATTATTTTTTAAATTTCCACGTTCCCATTGAATTTTTAATAAATCAATGCAATAATTTCAGAATTGGATAAATAAAATAGTTCGTAGGAAATATAGAGGCATTAATGAACTAAATGTTAAAAGAGAACTACATAATATTCCATACCCAATGATGAAATGGATTCCCAAAAATAAAAATTTAATCAAAAATAAAAATTCTATAATTCTATTACATCAAATTGAAATAGATTTACATTGGAGAAAGAAGCCTTAATATCATTACATCATTTATGTGAACGAAATATAAATTATCTTATCTTTAACTATTGGATGTTATTTAAAACCCCAAAATGTTTTTATTTTATATCCAATGAAAGGATACCATGTGTGTTTATTTTTTTTTTAAAATTATAATCTTGAAAAAAATCTAAAAAATTGATAAACAAGTCTAAAAAGATATTAAATATGATTAAAAACATGAAAAGGACAATTTAAAAATAAAATAAAATTATATATTTTTCATGGAATAAATATTGATGAGACCAATGAAATTGATATGACTCCTCATGTTGTCTATCAATGATAGCCACATATTCCAAATCCTCAAATAATAAATGAAAAATATAATGTGGTAAATAATTTCATGTTCCTTGAAATGTTAATAACAATCAATTTGATCATTCCGTTTATTGGTCCCTGGATAAGATTATGAATTTTGTTAATTTTTGAATGATATTCTTTTCCAATATAAGGTAGACGGAATACTATTTTTTTAATTAATCTAATTGAGGGATTCATTTTTTAATGGAAATTTCATTCAAAATAACAAGCCACATAGTGCTTTATCATACACATCTAAATATGATAATGGGATGACAAAAAACTCATTTGTAAACCATGATTTAATTTCAAAATCATTCCGTATAAATTAAATCAGCATATATATCATTCTTAATTGACATAATTTTAGTTTCAATTTATTTGGATAATATGTTCATTAACCTACCCAATAGGAGTGTGTATTTTATATTTGTTAATTTAGATACTCTAACTGTACCGACGAGTTTTGTAGTTCTGGGGACTGAGTGTTATAAAATTGTCACAATAATTTTTTTAATGACTTTTCTTATTATTGGTGGGGTTGTGATTAATTTTGGAATAGGAATACAATTTCTTCATTAATGGGATAAATAATAAGAATACAATTTTATTAGAATATACATTATATTATAGAATTGTTAGATAATTGATATATTAGAAAAAGTATTTCATTATAAAATTTGGAGGGTTTCCTAAAGCAATATTGAGTAGTGATTTCAAGGTATAAATTACTAAAATTTTATATTATATTTTATAGAATATAATTCTTTAAAGGTAATAAAATTATTATAGATGATTTAATGTAGAATGCGACTAATAATTTCTGAAACAACTAGTTTAACATTATGAAAATATAGGTTTTATTGAGAAAAATTATCAAGATAATTTCATGCAGTCACATCAACCTATTTAATATCATTCATATTCCATTATAATGAACATTGATTCTAAAATTCACATATTTCAACTTGTGATCTATGATACAATTAAAGAAATATTATAACATAAAACCAAGGGTCCTAAGTACTAACAATAAGTAGAAAAAATAGTTGTCAATCTTGATCATTTGTAAGATAAAAAAATGACTTCCATACATTTAATAATGGATAGAAATAAAAATTATTTTAAATGATTATGGGTGAATAAAAATTATATTCATATAATAAGGCACATTTTCTAAGGAATTGTTTTACTGAGCTTTGGGATTTATCGATATATATTGATGGAATATTTTAATTTTATAATATTAGGAATTAAATCAAAATGTTATATATTAATAATTATTGTGATTCTACTCTAGATATATATACCAAGTTGATGTTTTTTACAAAAATTTTTAGGAGTTCTGCTACAATATATGGGGTCATATTATTTGATTATTCTTATACTTTTATGGAAAAATTTGATATATTTATTCACATCACTTGGGAAAAATTCGTAATGTTTTAACCATGTATAAATATGTGGATATTGGATAAACCATGTTTTTTAATATAATTTAGAGTTTATTTATTCAGATACTGGAGTGGGGAAATTATTAGAAACATATAGTGATGTTTTATAAAGAGAATATAATGGAATAACTAATAATAAGTCACTAATAACTACTAATTAGTGTTATAACATTAGGGATAAATTATAGATGGGGACTATAAATCTTATACTACAAGTTAGGAACCCATTGATTAATAATCAGAATTTAATATTTTTTAAAAAATTAATATCCAAAATATAAATTTTTTTATCTACTATACATAATGGATCAAGAATAACTAACAATACCAACAAAAATATTCCCCAATTTAATTGAAAAATAATTGGTACACCCAAAAAATATAGAACATACTTATAATAGTTTTTTTCAAAATTGTAGAAACACCATCTCTCTATTATAATACTTTTATTTTATTTATGTGATCAAAATTATTAATATATTTTTTAGAATATTGATCTCTATTTAATGGGATATACCGAATGAGATGAAAATTATTTAAAGGAGGAATAATAGTAAACATATTCTAGATTTTATGTAATGTTTTCGATGGATAAGGGGATTATATAAAAGATTCCACTTTTAATTTTCATTTAGTTACATGAATTGTTTTCATAAAACTATTATTCTTATCATATTATACTTTTTCCATTCATTTCTTCATAGATACACAATAATTAAAAATTAAATAGGATAAGAGAATGTGATTATTTGGATGATCTATAATGGAATGATACCTAATTTTAGAGATGTTACTATACTAATTATTTTGTAACTATTGTTTTTATAACATGTAATTCTTCCTATGTGATATTTCTATATTTTTAGTTGAAATGTTTTTTATACTATTTTAAATATATTTCATGATGAAATATATTCATTAAATGATATTGTTCTTTTAATATAGATATAATATTAAAAAAATGTATTTTTCATGTACTAAATATAATATGTTTCGGAATGTTACTCAAACCATGGTAGAAATTATGAAATGGAACATTCATAGGTCCCTTATATTATTATTTTAACATATAAATAACATTAATATTTTTTTATCACTGTCTGTTAGTTTTATATTCATACATGGACTTCCAAAATGAGATTACATTGGATTTATGTTTCAGTAGGGATACCTCATATGTTCTAAAACATACTTTATAGTGTATACAAAACATAACAATTTTTTTTGAAATAGTTGGTTCTAAAATATTTTTTTATGTTATGTGTGTAAATTTTTTAACTTATATTTAATTAATTTTATAAATTTATGTAGTTATTAATTTTAGCTTAGTTTTGTATTGAATATATTTTTTTATTTTTCATATATTCATTATAAATAAATTTTCGTTATTGTTTCATGTGTACATTTTTCATTTTTAGCTGATCATATACAATTTACTTTGTGTGAAACATATAAAATCTAGATACAAGTAGGATAAAATTAACACATAATTCATGTTTAATTTGTGTGTGTTGAATTTTCTGAATTATATTATTTATATTTATTCTAAACAATAGTTTATTTTCTATGTGTTCACATCCATCATTTTTTAGTGAAATTAATTTATTAATTTTTTATCACATTATTATCATATAATTTTGCTTGTTCTTATGATGGATACATATTTATGTTCATATGTGCACATTATAATAGAATGATGTTCCATTAAATTCTCTAACAGATTTGTTATTTTATTATTACATCAAAATTATGTTTAAATGTACTACTATACCCATTACTTTTAAGGAATAATTTTATATTTTAATATTTTGATTTAATATAGGGAAAGAAATAATTTGAAAGTGTCCTCACTTTCAAGAATTTTTTCTTTCATTTTAAGAATTTTTGGAATTTAGATGTGTGGAGAATATTTTTTTGATTACATGAAATTGAATATGATTGGGTAAATTCTAACATTAATTGATTATAAATTTAAGGGATATTATAGAAACTCTTGTAGTCGATAATATTATTATTTTTATATTGTGTTAAACTCATAAATAAAATTCAAACTCACATAAAAAAATTATTAAAAGATCTGATGTATATTTCAAGGTTTTATGAAGATATTTGATGCTAGGAATTTTTATTATAGAATTTTTGGAGTAATATATAAGATTCAATGATGATGTGCTAATTAAAACTAAAATTGGGAAAATTGTAAAATTTTTCAGAGTTAGCATTATAAACTGTATGGGTAATTACATTCTATATGATTTGAATTTTTATATTTCATCAATTTATATGAGTATTAGATATTTCAAAATGGGTATCAAAATATGAAGAAAAATATATGAATTATCATTAGAGTTAGCTCTTTGGGAAAAGAATTTGATATGATTTTCTATGAATTATATATGTTTGAATGATATTTAATTAGTGTTATTCATAATTTTCATATTGATCCTTTCAGTTTGGTATGAATTTTCTAGTTTTGTAAGGAATTCGGGTTTGTAAAAGAAGCCATGTTGGAGCATCTCACAACAATTCAATAAATTTCTCCTAGAATAACCATCTCTTATACAATTTTATATGTTTTATTTTATCATATAATTATTCTATTAATGTGACTGTAGTTTTATAAGATTTTAATAATTTGAAAAAAATATTTTTATTTTACAATTTGATAGGGAATTGTTTTTGTAAATTGTCAGAGGAAATTTCAGAAGGATTTTTCTAATGTGAATGAAAATATAGGTTTTTTTTTATTCTGGATAATACTAAATCTTTTATTCTAAGGATTAAATATCTATCAGTATATCAATGATTCAAGATATGAAAAAATAAGGATGTATACTCTCAAGATGTATATTATGAAACAATATACGTATTTATTTGAGGAAAACTATATTTTCATGTATCAATTTGTTATATTACACCATGATGATATGAAAAAATATTTTAACTGAAGAATAAAAAAACATTGTGATGATAATTTTTGTGTTTTTACGGTTATTAATCAATCTAGTTTTACGATTTTATATTCAAATAAAAAATTTAAATATAATATAATTTTTTTCTAGAAACCACTACCCATGGAACCTATATCCAGTGTCTTAATTATTTACATTCATATAGATTTAGTTGGTAAAATCCTAATAGATAAATATATTTATTAGTTTTTGAGATATAGATACA
This sequence comes from Viscum album, assembly GCA_963277665.1. Taxonomy (NCBI): domain Eukaryota; kingdom Viridiplantae; phylum Streptophyta; class Magnoliopsida; order Santalales; family Viscaceae; genus Viscum; species Viscum album. Next base: position 1,365,885,264 of record OY728162.1, on the reverse strand, counting down.
TACATGATACCCATTTTACATTGGGGATACAAAATATAGAATAATACATAATAAAATAAATTGATCTTCATCGGTAAAAACTTCTTCAGTTACTTCTTCATCATATACTAGTGAATGTATAAAATAAGGGTGATGTCAGGTTATTAATTAGGGTTCTGTACATTGGAAGCTATGAGGAATAAATAATCATGATCATTAGGGAAATGGAAATAACTAAACACAAATTAAATTTAAATGACTTGAATTTCATTATAAGATAATTCATCATCCTTATAGAATGGTAAATTTCTATAAACCCATGAAATTTAATCAATAAATAAGAATTAAATTCATCCATATATTATATAAAAATATAAATATCATTGGTAACAATAATTACTATACTCTCAGTGAAATAAATTCTTAATTATAGGACATTGTGATTGGAGGAAGCATTATAACCATAACATCAAGATCATTCCTCTAGAAATTTTAAAACTATTGGGTAAAAAGTCATTTGATTTTTCAAATTTATTTTTCCCACAATACCCATCGATGCATTTATGGGCCATCTATAAACTATCCCCACCCATAACTACATTCCCAAAAAAATTACTCATATAAAATAATTGATTTATTTCTGGAATACTATTCCTTATCAACATATATTCACATTGCATAAAGAACAATGTTTTTTAATATTTCACTAGTTAATGAATTAACTATCAATGAAAAAAATTTATAACCGAATGGTATACAGTTTAGGTGATATTTATATCTATGATTCAATGAATATGGATACCCCATAATGGGAACATTAAAAATATTGAATAAATTGTTATTCATGTTAAAAATATAAAAGTGGTAATATATATTCCATGTAATATTTAATAGGTGGATGTTAACAAACAATTCATATTAAAATGGAAATTGGGATAAAATATATTACCTCTAACGTATAGTTATTTAAGAATAATTTAAAATTCTGTATTTTTTCTTTAAACAAGTAGTTATTTTGTACTAGAACCATACTCATAGATATAATTTCATATATAATCTGCTTATAATATTTTCACAACAATTGTTTAATAATATTTCATTATTTTCATTGCATCTTCATTTAATTGCATTGATTTATCATGTGTTTTTTATTATGAATGAAGTGGTTCTTATTAATAGGATATTAATAAATCATCTCTTGAATTATTATAATGATTTAAATATAATATTTTTATATAGAATATACAATATTAAAATCATTCCTTAAAGTTTATCTTGGAAAATGAATAACATCACACCATAAATATTGTATGACATACGTGTGCATGAGCAATGATATCATTCCCTTAATAAGTGAAAGGATGTGGAATTTGGGTGATATTTTAATTTTTTATAATCCATACCATATCATATATATCATATATATTCATTAATTTAATCCATATTACATTCCATGTAATGTGTATGTCCAAACTGAATTACATCACTTTGCAAATCGGTAGTCCATTGTACACATGAGAGAAGTTATCATATTTGAAATTGAATGGAACATAAAAGGGTATATTTGGTATTAAAAAAATAATTATAGTAATATTAAAAATATTTTATAAATTTGTGAAATCTATCATTATATCCATCCTTTAATGGTGTTGATGGAAAATGACTACATTGGTTTATGAGGCGGCAGTCTCTCTTACATAAGATTGATGATTTTAATTCCCATTTGATTAAAGTGGAGATGGATAAGTAATATTTCATAAATAACATTACTTATTGGTATATTATATATAATTGTTTTATTTTATTATAATTTTTATGTCATAATTTAATGTTGTAAAAGAATAATGAAAAAGAAAGACTTCAGTGAAGCCATTTTCCTTCTCTTAGAGAAAAATACTTTGAATCTCTTCATAAGTGCCATAGTGTAGGGTTTTTTCAATAGAAGTTTCTTTAAAAGGTTTATAAGGATTTTAGGGAGTCATATTGGTAGTTTTTGGTTGAGAATGATGGCTTGAGTATATTGAATAGTTGGCGGGAGTGAGTTCCCTTTTATAAGGGGGAAATAAGAACTTCTTCGTAATTACATGGAAATTTTCCATAAGAATTCAAAAGGATAAAGTCATTAAAATGAAAAAAGCTTCTAAATGACCGTATATTCAATAATGGGAAGGATAAAGTGGGAATATGTACAAAAAATAATATTTTGACAAGTTAGTAGGTCATTTTAACCCTTTCCTTTTTGATTTACCCCACGATGATCCCTTTTTTTACCTTAACCATGGAAGATATTTTTTAGAGTTTTCACTATTCATATTTTTCAAAAATGATATTGATATTATTTCATAATATAAATTATTTTGAATCTAAATACGAAATCCATTTTTCAGAATTTCATTAAAAGGGGTGGGAATTTTTAATTAAAATTTATTCTTTTTTTCGCGATGAGAAAGAGACTTTTGTAAGAGAAAATTGTCATAAGTTTACAATGTTTTAATATCGAATTTGGATATGATAATGATTCTAAGAAAAGGATAAATTGATATATAATTGTACTAGATATTCGTTAAATCCAATTCAATATTATCATAACCCCCTCCCTAAAAAGATACCGCAATGATGGGTGAGAGATATTGACTTCCTTAGTCTTTCCTCCAGAAGGCCTTGGGTTGGAAACTAACATGAACGATAATATAAATATACATAAGGGAGGAATTTACCAATATTAGAACTTGAAAAAGACATATATAACATATTTACACCAATAAAAATCTTCTAATACATATATATAAATCAAACCCAGTTAAAAACATGCAATTCTATAAAGTACTCTAACAACTGAATGAAAAGATATAAGTACGAAAAAGTAATAAGACAACATCCAAGAAGCCCAAACAGATCCCGAATAACCTTGAGCATGTACTATTTTTCTCAAAATCCATCCTTTTCTCGATGAAATGACAAATAGATGATATATAAATAGTATTATAATAACAATATACTCATTATGACCATCCATCGGTCCTCTCGTGTAAATGATAAAGAATCCATGCTATAGAAAACCTGAAAAAAATTAAACTAAATCATAACGTAAACTAGTATACAATGATCCCATCCTCACCATTAAAAACTCTAATTAATTATCTCATTTAAAAGAAAATATAATATAACAATGAATAAATATGGGTACCCCTCTCCCACTTCCACACTCGTTTTCTTCTCTTCCCCGACATCGGTTGTGCTGAGCCACCAATCTCTAAAAATAGGCCATCCAAATGAATCGTATGAAATGTGTCAAAAAATTATCATTTTGTATCAAATCATAACATAATGCCATCCACATATCCATTTATTTTAATAGGATAGTTTCTGGGATCAGCCACTACCCATATTATTATATCATACATCGAGTATTATACCTCAAGTCATTACAGCCCATACACTGAGTATTATACAACAAGCCATGACATACTATAAACATATACATATAATAATTAATTGGATAATATATTTTGTAATACATGTGTATGAAATAAAAATAATCCTTCAAAAACCTCTACACACATATATTGAGAAACTAACTATTTAGAATACTAGGAGAAGTAACTAGAAAGAGAAGAGAGTTGGGCGAGAGGGGGAATTCAACAATCCATCGTCTTACATGGATACTGGGGAAAACAAAATCATAGATTCCAATAGGTGACAGTCATCCTAAATGACATAGATACAGAATCATATGAAATCACATAATATATATATATATAATCTCATACCACACTATTTTCATGCCATTTTCTTATACTTAACTACATGTATCACCACTCATACTCATGGATTCCACTAAAAAGACTAGATATCCTATATGCAAAGAATCATTTAAAAGTGATACATTAACTATTTATTCCCTTTTAATCATTTAAGTTAATTAATTAATTAATTATCCATTAAATTAACAATTTTAATTATTCTACACTAAATTAAATTAATCTTCATAGTAAATTCTATGCCCTACATGAATAATCATCACAAAATCCATGGTTTATAAAGATTGAACACATATTATCATTTTCATTAAATAATTTCAAACCCCATAGGTTAATAGTTATTTATTTATTATTATAATCATTCCATACTCTGATTACTCAATAGAAAACATCCTAATATACTGCTAAGAGGAAACATGCAACCGAGCACATCCCACTATCACAATTAATAGGGAAAAGTACATAGTTAAAATAAGTAACCCAAAAAGGTCTGTTATGTTGGTATATAAGAGAGATTTCCACCTCTAAGTATCACATAAACTGGTAGACACGTCTTCGTAAAATTATTTAATCTCTACTGAAATCCCTGACACCCTTGTGCATATACCAATTCACTTCACCATCATAGGTGTAAACTGCTTCTAAATAATCAATGCCTCCACCCATCATAACATCACTCAACCCGTGCTTATCCATCCAATGCTCACAACAAATCTAGTCCTCACCTTCACATATAAAATCATAAAGAAAAATTCTATATAGATAACATCACAAGGTATCATGTATTCAACATAATAAATGGGAGATCATTTCCCCACAACTGTTCATATCGATTTCACTTGAAAACGAGCTCTGATGACTCCCAACTCTAGTTGCATTAGCCTTCACCAGAAAAAAAAATAAACTCAATCCCCATAAATTATATTTATAAAAAATGGCTCTTATTACATCTCGAATTAACTGATTCATTTTTCACATGTTTCAACTATGTTAAACAAAAGGCCTCAAGCTATAATAATCTATCAATGATTAAAAATGTTATCAAAATATTTAAAAACAGTTTTATCAAATTGTGAGAAGTTCCATCCAAATATATCATTAGTTTTTTATTTATTACCAAAAATAATAATCATTCCTCACAATATTTATCATATATAGTAACCATATGAAACATCATTTTTAGGTAAACATGTTCATTGCATCAATTTGATCACTATCAAATTACATTAAAAAATGTATTTAAACATGAATATTCTTTAATTATTCTAAAGCTATATGATTATCAACTAATTCAAGAATTTTTTTCTTTTCCAATATAAATATTATAATCCAATAATAAGACAATTAAAACAAATAATATCATCGATATAACACTATAATTAAAACCAAGAGTCTAACTCCAACAACAGTACAAAGAAACAACATTGACATGCGATAATTGTCCAATTCATTATTAAGGTAGTTCAATAAATTATTAGGTTAATTCTGTTTCTATACATCACGATAAACCATGATAAATTTATGAATTAAAGTAAATAAAATTATAAATGTAATGAATCTCCTTCATTAATGGAATCCATGTTCTTCTCCCGATAATAAACAAACATTCCATATTTTTTATCACATCTCGTGCAATGAAACTATTATCTCCATAAGATTTCATGCCAAAAATACATTGAAAGCAACATAGAAACCAAAATATAATAGTTTAAATGATTAACCATATCATGGTGAGAATAAATGGGATGAAATGAGACCAATCAGGGAGAACCCACTCAAAAATGAATAATGAATTCACCATGGATCCCCACAGATCGAAGACAGAAGCCAAGGATCGAACTTCATTGAATGAATCCCCAAAATCATTTGAAAATGGTACTAAAAAATTGGAATTGAGGTAAGGCATAGGGTTTTATGAAATCCCATGTTGCTTCACCATTTATAGGTCCACTACACATGACATTTACACGACATGAAATACATTTTCATGTCATATAAATGTTGGGTTTCAGATCATAGCAACAAACATGTCACATCAAACCATTTAATCTTGATGATTTATATTTTGTGTAACACCCCATTAATAAGTGTTAAAAAGACATGAAATTTCTATACAAGACAAGTAAAAAATTTACACCATGTTTATTCTCCTTGCCTTCAACATTTAGAAGTCGAACCACGCAAGACCTACTTTTTTCTTCTCCTTAACCCCCTGAGCATTAAAAACTTACAAGGGTTGAACAAAAATGATATGATCCATTAAAGTATAACACTATTAAAAAAATTATTTTCCTGAAGAATAAAAAATAAAACCAATATTGAAAAAAGGGGGTCACTATAACACCCAAATCCTAGAAGCCCCGAGTCGGTGCATTATTTTAATTCATTGGGATTATTATAATGAAAAAAGTCCCATAAGACTGATCTTTTTACCAGTCTTGGAAAATAGATAACATAAATGAAAGTTACATAACACATTTGAAAATAAAACACAACATAAATTATCCTTTGATAAATCCATTAATCCCCTAGCTTAATCCTTCTTATCAATCATAATTCACTTCTTTGAATTCTAGGAAAATTAAACATAAGAAAGGGCTGAGCTAAAATGCTCAGTAAGGATAACAATGTAGTGGATACTTTAATATATAATCATAATAATTTAAGTTAAGAAATAAAACCAAAACAAAATCCCTTTAAACATAAACATCAACATAACATGGAAATGATAAATCAAATAATTCCATTTACTTATTCACATGGATATTCTATTAGTCGAATAATCACATGCAATATCCATTGCCAATTTCATAATAATGGAATTCATAATGCTAGACATCATAACCACATCGTAAAGGCCTTGTTCCATGATTACAATTAATATTTTATCAAGGCCTTATGATAAGACACATGTTTGTCTCATGAGACCGACCGATGCATCGAGGAGCTATAGCGGGATACACCCATCACTTGCTAAGTACAATGCATTCATATATTAAAATGTTGAAATATAACATAATAATTCATATTAAAACTAGCATACGAAACGTCAATACTTTATCCATAAACCATGAATGGTATAAATATAACACATACATAGTCAAATATATCACAAAACCTTAAACAATATATGGAATATTTGTATCATAATGAACAACTTAAAACAAGTTTAAACTCCATCAAAGGATGTTGACATAAATGAAAATTATTTGTACAACTCTTTTAGAGAAATAACCCTTTTTCATGAAATCAGTTTCAATGTCACACAATTTATAAAGTAAGTCATTTAGAATATAGTTTTGAATCAATGTGTCCCATATAACATTTAAAATTTTTAAAGGAAATAACATTTTAAAACATTCATGTCCATATAAATTAATCCTTAAAACCATTTTGAAAACATGGACATTAATGAAAAAGGTTTAGAATAATAAATCTTTAAAGAATTTATAATGATCCTTTAGTAAAAAGTTCCCTTAAAAATATCCATTTGAAAACTCTTTTATGAAACATGGAAATGGAAAGTAAATACTTCCGAGGATATACTTACGTAAAAACAACCACAGATAATAAAGAGATTTTGAAATTAACCCTTACCCTGTACTTTCCTTTGGTCGAGGGTATGTTTAACCCCCTTATATAAAGAGAGTAGTTTTCTATTAAAATATATTAAAACCAAATAAATATTTATGATATCATACGTGACTCGTTTATGACATTACACTACATATTTAATAATAATTTCCATGTTAAATTAATATTTTGGGTAATAACCACATTCTTTATCGTACGCGTTTCAACTTATTAATCTTGATTGTATCACATAGATCATGATTTAAATTCATCCAGAATATAAAAAATTATTTATATATCATATATATTTAGAATATAATATTTATAATATAAATATATTTGAAATGGAAAACATCGTTTATGGAGACGGTAGGCCGTAAGTACGCATAAACGCAGTCTCCGTTTTCATATCATATTGAACAGAACTAAGTGAATAAGATATATGTAAGTACATAAATAAACATATGTATATATATATATATATATATATCTATTATCATTATTATTTAATATATTACATACTTATTAGTGATATAAATTTTTTTAATCATCATTGAATGTTGAACGTGGAAATGAATCTCATTACATCATGGAGACATTAATCCGTACGTACGCACAAATGACAATATCATTATATTGATGGTGAAAACATATGTAATAGGATAATATATCATATAAAAAAATCCTTAAAATGATATAATTATTATTTACATCAGTTATACTTATTATTATACCCATCCAAATAATGAAGTGTATGAATAACAAACTACAGCACGATGTGGAGACGATAATCCGTTCGAACGCACGTATGGTGATTTTGTAATTTATAAGATGGATTGAATATTGAATATGGTTGTAAAAATTTTATAATAACATCATAATATATATAATATAGTAGAGTTATTATTTTATAATGGAAACAATAATGAAATAAGAGGTGGAAGAAGAAAAGAACTTGAAAGAGGTGATGAAATATTTAAATCTTCTTAAGGTTCTTCCTTTCCATTTGATGAAAGGGGTTCCTTAGGTTGGGTTTCTGAACAAAGGAATGCCTCTAGGATGAAGGAAGAAAAGTTGGTAGTATATTTGGGCAGGTTTTGGCGGAGCCAAAAATCTTTGGAGGTGTGAAAATAAGATAATGGGAAGTTCCCTTTGATAAGAGAGGTGATGGTCACTTTTGGAAAAGCTTGAAATATTATATTATAATAAAATAATTTTGGGTTTCTAATGGCTACAAAATGAATTATTTAATGTCTTAGGTGGGTATGGGTCTAAAAAATTTCAAAAAAATTGTTTTAGGAAAGATTTAGGTCATCATATTAACCTTATCATTTTTATTTAACACATAGTTAAATAGTTTGACATTTACCATGTCTCTTTGTATTTATATTTTATATGGTTAATAAAATTACTATAATAATCCAATCAAACCCCTTGTGGTTCATTATTAATATATATAGCATTATCTAAGTCCTTTATATTATCCTTATATTTTTATCAATATTATATCAATTAATAATATAATATATTTTTTTTTAAAACTCAATTATGACAATCTTGACACTATTTAGTATTGGATTTTTTCAAAATCCATAAAAAATTTATAAATTCGAATAAAATTTATTTAACCAACCCTATCATATCATATTAATAAATAAAATTACTGTAATTCATCATAAGTATCAATTTAAATTTATTTGGATATTTATAATATCAATTATTTTAATATTTCATTAATAAGGTAATTACTACATCATCATTTTGTCATAAATAAAATAAAATATTTAATATCTAAAATTTATAAAAAAATACCATAATTTGGGAAATTTTGTTATATTTCTGATGAATAATTATAGTCGAATTTATCTTTTTTATATCCCAATATGAAAAATTGTTTAGTTATTAAACATTCAATTTAACTCTAGTAAATCTTAGTTAAATAATATAATAATAAATGTCCTAATATTATCCATGTAGACCAAAGGGGGTCCTATTTTATTCCTAAGGTTGTTTTTTGTCGAATTATACTTATCCAATAGAATTAGAACATGTGTTAGGGTAATTATAATATTATTTTCTCCTTAATTAACCTATATACTTTTAACTGTGGTAAATAAAAGTTAAAAGTTACTATTCACCTAAAATTATTTTCACCTTATTGACCCACATTTTACATACTAATGTCAACCATTTGTCTTATATTTTTGAAATTCAACTTATAGAAGCGGTAATATTATGTTTTATTCAAATTTGTAAATTCTCCTAGAAGATGGGTAAATGATGGTAAAATGTTTGGTAAGATTTTATATATCTAAACTTATTATAAAATGAATCTAATGAATTACATTAAAAATATATAGGTATTATGTATCTCTTTTTAACCACAATAAATTAATATAAAATAACTAATTATTAAAATAAAAAGTTTGTTTTAAATAATAACGAAGTGTTTTTCACTATTCATCAATAATTGAATGTTTTTCAAAAAATCCCAAAAATTGAACTGAAGCAATTTTTGATATTTTGAATTCCAAAATGAAGTCTGTTTTACAAAATTCAAAACAAATTAGTTTAATTTATTAATTTAAAATTAATTTTCGTTGTCAAAACCAAAAAGGGTGTTTTTAAAAAGTATAAACTATCAAAATATTGACATGTGTTTACATCAAATTTAAATGTGAAATTAATTATTATGGAATACATTATATTAAATGATAAATAAAATAATCTAGTTATACTTACAAACCATTCAAATTCATAATTTATCACTAAAAATTATTTTGATTAGTATAGTTTTTTTTCAATTAAAATATAGTATTTTTTACTATTTATCAAAATATGAATGTTATCATAAATATACCAAAAATTTATCCAGACTAAATTTAAAGTCCCTCTTCTGAAGATTAATTTAATTTCATTAAATTCAATATATCAAAGTATCAAATATTGGTTTTAAAAATGGTTCCCCATTGAAAGACGGTAAAATTGCATTTTTTTAAAAAACTTCTTTTATCGGAAAAAAATTTTGTTCTAATATTATGTCAAAGAAACACATAATATAGATGTAAAAATTATATAGAGGATATAAGATTCCAAATGAAGGCAATAATATTCATAACCGCTTTCTGAATGGCTAGTTTGGTATGTTGTGGTGCGCTCGGACTCAGTGTTGCGTGTAGCGCAAGTTATTTAATTACTATGAAGAAATAATGTACTATGAAATCTTGGGGTGTTACAGTCATCCAATAAGTCCACCCCGTGAGATACCTCTTTAAAATTATTCTATCATAGGAGATTAACGACCACTTTTAGGGAAATATGTGTCGAACCAAGCACCCAAAACAATATCATCCTAAAAACTCTCCCGAGGGAGATATCTATAAAAGGAGAGTAAATCCATAAAATGAAACATGAGGAAACCATCACATAAATAAAAAATGTTAAGATACATAATATAATAACATCATAAGAGTATAGATTCACAATAAATAGATTTGTGTAATGAGTTCGCATATATGAATCACATTCCCAAGAACTCTGCACAACAGAATTGTGCCACCATATAATATGATCTAAGGGAATCAAACACATGCACAACTAATTATCCTGATGGGCCAATATCTCATAGGGTGTTCCTCTAAGGTCACATCATCCTCAACATCAATCTCACCCCAATCAATGAGACAAGAATCATCATGATGATAACGATGAAGTTGTGGAACATGAAAAGCATAGTGTTTCTAACACATCATTTGGGGAAGTGTTATCTAATATTCTCTAGCTCCAACATGATCCAACACCTTGAATGTCCCACCAAATTGGGGATAAATGTTACTTACACAAACAATCTTTCACTTTCCACAATAAAAAATCACATTCAAGAACATGTTATCCCCAACATTGAACACCAAATGTATCCTACTATTATTGTTATAGTATTTATGATGATCATTAACTACCTTCATTATCTCACATATTACTTATACTAAATCTATTTTATTATTCACCAGCACTATAATGAGAATTAATACCTCTCCGACCCTAGTCCATCAAAATGGAAAATAGAAAGGTTGCTCATATAATGATTCAATCGGTGAAATACCAATGGTGGATAAGGAATTATAATTGAAATAAAACATGAATGATTGATGGTTCCTCATCCAAAAACTTCCAAAATCCATGATTTGATATCACTACATGTCATCAAGAGTTTATATGATTCGATCAATCTGATCATCCTTCTATCGATTAAACATTGTTCCAAGAAATAACTGAGATCCAGAATCATACTAAAGATCCATACATCCCATATAGGAAAAATGAGGATCTGGATTAGAGCTTATCATCCTCGAGACTCCATGGTTTCACACCCCCTACCCCAGATACAACCTCATTAAATATTCTACTGATCTGGACTTTATGATCCCTTAAAGATGGATGATTGTTTTACAAACAAGACAATATAACCCATATATCTTCATATACTCCCTATTCTCAAGGTATACTAGTATAAAATTAATTAAAGTTGTTCTCCCACTAACACTTGGGAATAACAATTTTCTATAGGAAACCATAATGAACACAATGATTTCTATTAACTTTCTAGAAGACAAAATATCGATAAACCAACTTCGCAATATCACACTTAAACCAAGGCCACCAACACCTACATCTCAAATCATGGTAAATTTTTCACTCTAATATGTTCCTCAAAATTTTATATATGTAACTCATATATAACTGTCTCATCCATCACCAAAAAATGTAAATACTTAATGGGAACAACATCCGCCACAATACACCCATAGACCAACAATTATGAGCATCAGCAATAAAACTCTATCCCTCCAAACCTCCACCTCCTAATTCACTAACTAATCATCTTCAAACTATTGCACAAAATATTAATACACATTCATCTTGAAAAGAAAAAATCTACCTCCAACCACTCCCCGACATAGATATATCACTTAGATTTCTTCCACCACCCGATTAGAATTTCTAGATTCATGTGTAACATCACTACAAAAACTCCTATAAAAGTATAAAATAAAACATTTAAATTTAATAAGAATATATAAAATATGAATGTAATAGTCCTATAGTAATTACATCCATTGATGTTAACACATCCTTAAGTCACACTGGTCCAATACATACCACCACCTCTTATTGTCGATAAAAACCACAAAACACTCACTGATGATGTAATATCCCCACAAATTCCAAGAAAGCACCACTGTATAAAACTAAAGATCATCTGTATCATAGTTAATCTCATAGGGATAAAAAAAATACCCATATGAAAAATAATATATATTATTCATCAAACCATAACAAATTCCAAGACATGAAACAACACAGAAAACCTCAAACCGAACTCGTACTGATAGAAAACAAAGGACTGGAGTGCCAAAAAACGGCTCTTTGGGGTATTAAATGTTTTTTATAATAATAGTAATACTATAGAAATACATGATCTATCTAGATAAATTATTTTGTAGGAGTAATATTCTAGGAGAAATCGGCTAGAAACCACAAATAAGAGCATACAAGACAAGTAAACTATACACCTCTACCATTGTGTTAGAGGTTATCCAAGAAACAACCACCACTATCATAACTGGATCTAAAATTACTCCATGAAGTGAAACAAAATTCCCTATGAAATGGAATTCATTAGTTTATAACCAAAAATTAAACAACATCCCAAATAGTTACTCCTAGTGAATGACACACAAAATGAGACACAGATGCTCTACATTCTCCTCCTCAAACACTAAGAACACAATGATATTTTTGATGAAATCCCCCTCATAAATATATCTATAAAATCTTTCCAACATCATTAATAAACTCTATGAACATGGATTGATATTTATCCACACCTAATGAAATCACAACATGCTAATAATGACCTTCAAGAAAATGACAATTAGTCTTCTAGATACCCTCATCCTTCACCCTCATATAATGATATACATACCCTAGACTGATCATTGATAACCAACATATTACATAATACCAACGAATCCCATTTCTCCATTCATGAACGGATAAAACTGAATTATATCTCGACCTCCTCAAACCATTATTCAGTTTTGAATATGAAATAGAGACCTCATCCATTTTTAGACACTTGGACTAAAACTCTCAGAGTTTTGTCTTCCATGTCTCATCGTCATCGACATCAACACTATGGTGATTTGTTGACACATCCTACGTAAAATATTAAGTGAAAACATTATGAGGATTCCTACTTTGACAGAATCCTACAGAAAGAAAAAATAGTTATCCTACAAAGAACAATACATTTTATATTTAAAATAAATTAATTAATTAAATTTAATCTTATTATGGTTTTAACCTATCAAAGGGTGATCCCATTTCAGTCATAGGCGCAAAGAAGAATGATGTGTGAACCTTTCATAGGTCTCTACCCAACAACCAGTTTCATCTCATTTAGAAGGTTCTGAAAACACAATGGATTTAAAATCTCATCATTGGGGGCCCTAAATACTGATGTCTTGTCTACTCTAACCAATTTACATATTATACTAAACATAGCTGATATCATTTCCCTACCAATCCATGTATCCTCATCAGTTCCAAACTCGAAACACCATCATATCCCTCAAACTAAAACTCTGATTTAAATATGTCATGACCCCCTCCCCACAAAGATAATATAATTAGTGGATATCGATAGTGGTTTCTCATGTCCTTCCTCTAGAAGCCCTAGGTCTGAAACTAACACTAAGGTTATAATAAACATATTTATGGGAGTATTTACCCTATATGAGAACACACAAAAGAGGGATACAAGGTATATACACGAATCCACACAATCTGACACATACATATATATATAACCCAATTTCAAACATTCAATTATATAAAGTACTATAATAACAGAATGGAAGGATATAAGCACAAAAAAGGAAATGACATTAGTGACCATGATGACAAAATATCTCCTAAAAACAATAAGATATTTATATCCATCCCAATTTCCATCCTTCATTAAATGAACATAAAAATGGTTTATATATTCATAAGGTGATCATAACAGTATATTCATTAGAATTATTCCTGGATTCTCCCTTGTAAAAGTTATTGAAATCATACTAATCAACATTAAATAACGTGAAACTAACTCGTCACCTAAACATGTATAATATGTTTCCATACTCACCAAAAGAAAATCTAATTAAGTATCAGAAACAAGAGAGAATGTAATATAATAATGAAACATAAATGGTACCACAATCATGCTTCTCCACAACTTTTCCTCTCTGCTAAGCATCACACATCTTGAGACATCTCTCATCGAAAAATAGGCTAGACCACGACACTTTGGACATGCATCACAACATACATCTAGTGAATTTCATCATCACATCATCTTTTCCACATATCTATATATTGTAAGTGATTAGTTTCAGAGATCCATCACAGCCTATATAAAATGTATCCAACTTCAGGTATTATACCTCAAATTATTTCAAACCTTACACTGAGTATGGTATAACAAACCATCACATTCTAAACATGTCATAAAAATAATAATCTATTGGATAATATATATGGTAGTAAATTTGTGTTAAATAACCACAAGACATCACATACATAAACTCACATATAGGTGGAAACTATAGGTTGTTTTTACTATCAAGAGTATATACCCATAGAAGTGAACTAGGCTATAGGAGGGAGTCATCCATCTATCCTCCCACCAGTATGTTAGGGGAAATACCCTCCCAAAATCCCATAGTTTTTATTCGCCCTAACAATAATGAGTTGGGAAGTGTATAAAATCAACGAATATACAAGATATAATATATCTCAGAACCACACTATCAGAATGAATTAGTCTTATACTCAACTCCAACTAATGACACATAGTCTTCTAGATGCCACTAAATAGAGTAGATATCCTATATTCATAAAAACATTTAAAATATCTAAATTAATTACTTATTTTATATCTCATTTATTTATATTAATTAATTAATTATCTATTAAATTATCAATTTTAATTATTCAACATTTAATTACATAGATCGTCAAAGTGAAATCCATGCCCCATAGGGAAAATCCTAATTGTGTCCATGATTTAACCATATTAACATATTTTTATCATGTTCATTCCATCAACACAAAAACCGCGGTTTAATAATTATATATTCATTATTAGAATCATTCCATAATCTAAGTACATCAAGAAAATAATCTTAAACGACCACCAGGTAGAAAAATGAAACAATAAACATCTAATTACCACATGCAGTGGGAAATGTAATGCATATAAAAAAATAATCATACACATCATCACTTAAACAGATCCATAAGAAATGGTATAAGATATCAACATCAGATCAATTGGTATGAGAATATTAAAATTATTCCATCATCAATTTTTCTATCCCGAAAACAATTCGTTTATATACTGATGCATCTAATAATATCACGCATTAACTACTTCAACATCATCCATGAATCTACTCCCATATCACATCATCCATCCTTGGATCATCCAGATGTACTATATACTGACTAACTGGATAACTCTAGAAGGGGTGAATTGAGTTCAAAATATTTTCTTCAATATTAGACCACCCTATTTGAAGTATATGACTTTAATTCATTCCTTAAGAATTAATATCAAGTGGAAATATAGAATCATGCATAAATGAAATTGAATAAAATGATTTATAATTTTTAGTGAACAAAAATCCCCTTTCCCACTACACCAACACTCTAATCTACAAGCACGAGGATTTTCAATATGACAACCCATTTACCAGGGGCTCCCAGCAGAGTAAAAGCAGTTTTCATGTAATAAAAAAGTCGATGATAATTCAAAATAGATCCCCCTTTATAATACATATCCACGTTCTTAACCAATCTCTTACAATAATTAAAAAAAATGATAAAAAAATAGATGCATTGAGAGGAAAATTTCCAGCAGATACATACAAGCATCAAGTAACAGTAGGCGAAGATTATTTCTGAAAGAATAATAAATTTCAATGTGTATCTCAAGATAATTTATAGTGAAACAAATTTAACAAATAAGAATAAGAAAAAAAATTTCCTCTATGTATAAGTCACCAACATTTCTACTGGGTTCTCAAAAGTAATCATTTATGGTTCCTTATCACTCTTTAGGATAGTGGATCACTTATCCTTTAATATGATCAAACATGATAAATAGATACATATAACTATCGAGAGATTTATTATTGTGATCAGGATGAGGCAACTATTAGGGATATACATCCAATATTTAAAAATATATAAATTCATGTAGTGGAAGTGATGATAGAGATCTTCTTTGTCATTGGATTTTTCAATTCATGTTATGACTTATGTAGACCGATATTAACATAAAATGTATAATATAGTTATGATTTTCTATAAAGGCGTAAAAGGGATTATTAAGAGGTTTTCAATGAAATCAGGATGTTTTGTGAAAAAACATCTTCATAAGATATCAATGGAAAGAACTGTTCATCATAAGAAAACATTCCCAAGATAATGAAACTGATCCTTGTAAGATAAAATTACTTCACCATACTTTATGAAAATTTTACAATGTATGATAATGTGTTTTTGGGTATAACATTTAATTTTTTCCAAGATATTTTGGATATGAATATTCTTTTTAATGGGTAATGTCTATTTATATTTTTATTATGACTGGGGGATCTGACTTGTGAAACTCAACAATTATTCATAAGATAAATTATTACATCGAAATTTTATATTCTGATAAAATTATGATATTTTTGTTAGATAAGATTACATACAAACATAAATAAGATGAACATGATAAAAAACACATGATATAAAATATTTAGAAAAAAATAATTGATTTTTTATCTCATCATATCACATAATACATAGATATATTAGAACAATATATTCTTTAAAAAAATCTCTCCCCATTTTTGATGACAAAAAAACTATGACAAGGAATAGATATAATTTAAACACTAGGATTTAGCTTTTCAATAATTAATATGTTTTCTTTTATTATCTCTAAAAAATATTCTTTACTTTTATCCATGTTTAGAATAAGGGAATTTTTTTTCCATCTCCCCTTTTTTAAATAAAAAGGTTTTTTATTTTCCTTTTATTTCTCTTTTTTAAAATATAGAATACTTTTTTTATATTCCATTTCTTATCCCCCTTTTTGTAATATAAAAATTATATATAATAAGGAAAAAACTTATTTTGCACTGAAAATGTAGTAAACTATTGACACTAATCTTTATAAACAAAATTTGGTAGTAAATAGATTTCATAATGAAACCTTGAAATAGTATAGAATAATGGATTAATATAGTAACATATTGAAGGGAAATCATGACACATGATTATTGAATTTCTATGAAAAAGGAAAAGGAATTTAAAAATTAAAAATTTTCTGAAGAGAATTTAAATTTTTATAGTAGTATGATCATTCATGTAAAATCATAAGGTAAGCTGTTACTATCATTCAAAAGAGATGTTAATGTAAATATATGAAAATGTTTTGAATTACATGAAAGTGCCAAAATTCAAAAAAAAATTATGATGCTTGGCCACTAGTGAACTATTCCATAACATGAAAGGGTGTGTATCAATTTCTTTTTGGAAAATGAATTTTTATTGGAATATTTTTTAATGATAGGGGGAAACTATGAGGTGAAGAGGATGTAGGACTAGGAGTGTCAAATTGCATTCCAACAACAAAACCCAACATCGGTTGGAATACTCCAAGAATGGTGTGATATTCTGTAAAAACGACGACTAGTGTGGACCTGATATTAAGAGAAGCATTCATTTAACTCACGAAATATAATTTACATTCATTATTAATAGTTAATTCAGGGGATGATTCAAGTAAGAATAATTGATCTTATTTAGAAAACCTTAGGATTTCCCTTTTATGAAGATTTGCACGATTAAATGTTTCATTAACGTGTTGAGAGTTGGATATATTATTTTCTAAAATATGAGTTGTAGGTAGTCTTTGACCAAGAATTGGAAAAAAATGCATCTACATAGGCATCAACCCTTTAAATGATATCATTTTTTCAATATTATAGATGACTTATATGAATTTTCAAACCACATTGAAAAAATAATCAAATAAAGTTCCACAAGTCTCCCATATTTTAATAAATTGATATCAATCATGTCAAAACATTGAATTTCCTTTCTATTATTCCAATGACAGAATCATTTTCTTTTTGTTTTTAAGGTGGAATTATGTATATGGATTCTACAAAGGCATCAAAATTTTCCTCATCATTGTATAAGATTCCTGGAATGAGACTATTTTCCACTCATTTTTGCAGGTATTCAATATTATTTTATATTTCTCAATATTTGATTGAAAATTATCTATAAGCAATTTTTTTGAAGCTTGATGATGAAACATGAATCCTTCTTCAATTGAACAATATTTCTAGGGATTATATAATATTTTGGATTAGTATGAAACTTTTTTAATTTTTTGATAAATAAACTGATTCCATAACTTCTATTGGTGTAACGAGTATCCATCAAAATATTTCTACAATATTAATCAGAATGTTTTGAAACATAACTCTAATATCAACACTACAATGAAGAAATTCAATAGATGCATTAACTATATTGACAACCTCAGATATCTCCACTATTTTAAACTAAATATCTGAACCATGTGTTGCTCTAGTAGAGGATGTTCTAAACATTTGCATAACTTTTTTTTGACAAATAGTATAACTTCCTGAATATCATATTTTCAGTCCATTTTATAAAATAAGACTCTTACTTGTCAATTGGATTCAATGATTTTGGATTTTAGAGTTTTGATTATAGATGCTGACTTTGAATAGTTTGGTTTAGCTCTTTCATAAAAACGTTTATCAAACTTTAGAACTTCTTTATTTTCATATTCTTAAGGAATATTGGAAACAATATCTTTGTGATCTTCATCACTTTCCTCTGGAACTGAATATTTCATAGAAACATTGGGTACATCATCCAAGTGACATGATTTATGTTATTCCGTTGTAGCTATTCAAATTTTAGTCATTATTACCAGTTCTAGAGAATGAGGCTTAATTAAGTTAGTAGAAAATCTAAATTCATTAGAAATTTTCTAGTCTTGATGCAAAACATATCCGACTGATAGTCAAGTCTATCCATTTCTACGAACATAAGGAGGTATAGATGTAGTAAGATGAGGAGTTCTATCATAGAATCCGATATTTTGGTAGGATAGATTACCAATCCAAATACTTATATTAAGTGTAATATGTTATTCATCATCTTGAATTTCCCTAATCACAGTTTTTTTATTATAAAATTCATGTACTATCATCAGTGTCTATAGTAATGTAGAACGCTACCCCCCCTGAGTCAAAGAATGGTGTACTCAATCCATTGAAGAAAAGTGCGTTAATTTTTTTAACAATGTTTCTAAATGCATACCAATTTTCGTTAAGAAACATTCATTTATGATTTCAACCTATGATAAATAGTTGTTTTGTCATCACCAAAATCTACTCTATTTCTTCGAAAAACATGAGTTATGATTTATCCAAAAGGGTAAAAGTCCAATAGCCTATTTTGGATATTACACATATATATTCGGATATATAATTATATACTTACTGAATTTTCCAACATAAAGAAATAAGTAAATGTAATAATTTTAAAATTACTATTTTAAGAATAACTTCTTTTAAAGATTCCTGACTAGAAGGATTTTGTTTACCCTTTTCTTTTATGTAATATATTCTTAAAATTATGGTAATCTATGACAGCGGTTCCAAACAATGAATTCATGAGTTATGGAGGGTTGACACCATCTATGGTAGAAGAAAGGTTTTCTAAACAATGGTTGACCATTTTGTAGAGATTTTAATTCTTCAACTAACTTGTATGATTTTAACGATAGATTTTTTGGGCTAGTTGTTGCAGTAGAAAAGTCCTCATCATCAATGAAATGAAAAAGTATGTACTCGTAAAACTAAAAAACTTTTTTCTTTAAGACATACATAGTCTGAGAATCATCAAATACATACTCCCATCGTTGACAGTTTACAACGTCCTTAAAAATTATGTATTCTTTATCCATCCTTCGAAAATCAATACCTTATCGACCTAGGACTTATATTTATATCCTTTGAGATTTTAATTTATTAATGAGGCACCATCAGTTCTTTTTTATTTCTCCATTTGCATCAGTTTTGAAGTAATCAAGGGTTGAAATAAAAAGGTTAAGAAAAGGTTTGAGCAATGGTAAAATGTTTTTAAATTGTTTCTATGTCATTTTTCATGTAGATTTTGTGCATAATATTTTTTTTCACAGTAATAGAGGTTTTATATATTGTTGTATAGGGTAATTATTATTAATAGTAGGATGTGTCGCCTATTGGACATGAAAAGTTCTCAATACGGACGCATGAAAATAAATTAAAATAATAATTAAATAATGAATTTACATGAAATATGATAAATTTACTATAAAATATTATATGTAAAATTAAACAAACCAAATTATAACTTCATAATATTGAATCTATCAGTATGAAAAAGTTTAGTAAAAATGTCTTCTAATTATTTTTGTATTTAATGGAATTATAAGGATATTCCTGTTTTTATGCTTTTAATCCTTAGATATTATGTCTTATATCAATGTTCTTAGGTCTTGAATGGTTTATTACATTTGTTGAGTTGTGGACTGCACTACTATAATCTCATTTGATTGGAACAGAATTAAAATTAAATCCGCAATCAATTATGGTGTGTTTCATACACATCAATTGTTCTCATAAAATTTTTTGAACAATATATTCATTTTCACAGTTGATAGTGAAAAAAGGTGTTGTTTTTTACTTGACCAAGACTCCAAGGACATACTAGGAAAATTATAGGTTCCTAAAGAGATTGTCCAATCTAATATACAACTAGATGAATCGACATCTGACTATGAAATTAAATTAATATTAGATGTTTTATAAAAAGAAGATAAATAGTGATAGTACATTTTAGATATCTTAAAATTATGTTTGTTGCATTAAAATGAATTTTTTATTATATTTAAATTTCTCACAAAGACATATTGAAAACATAATGTCTTGTGTACTTACAATCATCTATAACAAACATACACATATTCCACTATATAACATGTTGAATATCGGTGTTCAAATTTCATCTAAGTCAATTTTGTTACTAAAAATAATAGTACTTCATTAAGGATTATTATATTCATGTACAGACATCTTATGTAAGTCGTGTTTCTGTGTCCTGGGATTAAAATGATTCCAAACTATTTTTGGTAAACTTAATGTCCTAAAAATATTTTTTTCCCATTAATACTCATTTCAAATTTTTTCATTTTATTTGAGAAGACATTAATATTTTTTTGTTTGTTGATCCAAATATAAAATCACCTACATATGTTTTTACTATAAAAATACAAGATAAATAAGTTTTCATAAATAATGTAGAATTTTTGATTCATAGAGTAAAACCATTTGATAGTAGAAAATAACACAATAATTTTAGCATTAACTTGGTGAGGTTTTAATTCTATATAGATCATAAATAATGATTTTTTCAAATTAGGATCTTTTAAACTAAGAGGTTGTTCTACATAAACAACCTATCAGAAAAATCCATTTAAATTTTCTGATTTTACATCCATCTCATATAATTTAAAATTAATATAAAACACATATGAAAAAATTATTATAATATATTTTGATGTAGAAATTTGAGAAATGGTTTCTTTATAATCTATTAATTATTCATTATTATATCCTTTTTAAACTGATCTATATTTTTTTCTTGTTATTACACACTAATATTATTGTTTTTTTCTAAAACCCAATTTTTTCCAATTAAATGATATTTCAAGGTTCTTTCAACTAGTTCCAATACCTTAAATGATTGATTTTATTTAATTCATATTACACATCATAGAGGAAAAATTCAATTGATAAGGGTTATTCTATATATTTAGGAAATAATTTTAGATAGAAAAGAATATAATTAAACTAAATTTCTAACATTTCTTCTAGTTATCACTCCTTCATCTATATTTACAATAATGGTTTCTAAAGGATGTCCATTAAGGTTTCAAGGTGTTCTACGAAACAGAAATTCTAGTTCACTAGTTTTCACCATTGTTGGACTTGATTTAATGTAGTCATGTTCCAAATTATCATTCCTTTTTAAATTAAAAAGAGGTTCATGTGTCAATTTATTTATTGAATTATTTTTATCATTAATTTGAATCATTTTGTGTATGAATGGATAACATTAATCAAATTTTAACTGAACTAATTCTCAAACGATCCTTGACATTTATTAAAAAACTATATAATCGTTGGAAGTAATATAATAACCTAGGAAAACTACTTCACCAGCCATTATAATTACCATTCCATTTTTATCCATGGTTTTTAATATGTACAACGTATATCCAAATTCATTAAATTCTAGTACCATGGGTTTTTTATTTTTCTATATTTTATAGGTTTTTTAATTTAATATGGGCCTTATTAGTTCTTTATTAATTATATAACTTGTTTTGTTAATAGCCTTAGCCAAGAAAATAGTGGTCATGTTATATTCACCTAACATAGTCCTAGAAATTTCATGTAAAGTAATATTCCCCATTTAAAATTATTTTTGAAGATCCCTAGTGATGATAATCTATTTCAAATTCATTACCTAGATAAATAAATATTGAATTCATGATTCTCAAATTGACCTCCACTGTCACTTTTCAAATAAATGATTTTGACATAGTTTTCATTTTACATATGTTTATAGAAATAATTAAAAATAGAACATGGTTCACTTTTGAGTCATAAAAAATAAACCATTGAAAATCAAGTAAAATCATCAAATAACACATAAATAAATGTTTTACAAGAATAAAATACAGTTATAGTAGTTCTGAAAAATATATTTATATAAGCTTAAAGGGTATATAAGTAGAAACTTCATTAATTGGTTTCATGGATGTCTTGTGTTTCATACCCATTTAGCATTAATCCAATAGATATGTTCTATCAAATTTAAGATTCAAATAATCGGAATCAGATGTCTTTTATAAATGCTTCTTAATAAATGAACATTATAAAATTCAAGCTTTCTATTCAAAGACCATTATTCATTAATTTTATCATTTACACAATTCACATTCATTCTACACAAAGAATAAAGATCTAATTTTAAATCATTATCTTTTATTTTTTCTTTATACTTAAATTATTTATAATTAAAAACTAAGATGACAGTGTTAGGAAAATCTACAGAATAACCATTATGAAATTGTTGAGAGATTCTCAACAGGTTGTGCCTCAACCCTTCAATGTAAAGTACTTTTTTATGAGAATAGACTGAGGATTTCGAACTAATACAATGTATATTATCTTTATAGTTTCACTATCACCAAACCAGATATATCCTAGATCTGTTTTAAGAGAATGAAAAATAGGCTATTCTTCACTCATATTCCTTTAAAAACCAATAACCATAATCCATTTTGCATTGTTGTTCATATGGACAGTTCCCTATAATGAAAAATCAAAAAACATATTTGTTACCAAAATACTTTTGGTTATAGAAATTTTACCAATAAAAGATCTTGGAATCCATGATTTCATTTATTATCTATAAAATATCAACTTTTTGATTATTTTTTGAGGGAAAACATAGTTAATTTAACAAACATGATGATTTTTCGAATAAAAAATATTGGAAAAAATTTATATTTCACTACAATGAAAACAAAATAGCATTAGAAGGAGATTGTTTTTTTGAGAATGGGAAAATAAATGCGTTCTGTATGGTTTATGCCTTTCACCTTAGCTTACAATTCAAAATTTTCCTTTTCTATGATGAATTTGACTAAGAATTTTGTTTAAATAATGTAACAATTTTGTAAAGACACTTGATGTAACAATTAAATTTTTACCCTCCTTCAAGAGGATCTCAATCATTTTGATTTGTTCAATAATAATGATAATACATATTTACAACTGTCGTTTTAAGTATTCATTATGATTTTTCAGTTATCCCTCTTCAATATAACATTTATTATAAGAGTTTTTATCAGCTGTATTTTTATTTTTCGGTCTTTTGTACTAGATATACAACATGGTTATGTAATCATTTAATTATTTGTATTAGAAATTATAATTTTTTGATTCATTTTTATGATGAAATGAATAATAATATTGTACCTCATTTTATTGTTCCATAAAGAATATGTTGGCCTTCTGATTCTTAACTTCATCTTCTGATTTGGATGATGTGAATTTTCTAGGGTTCTCAGAATCACTCCTCATGGCATTCATATAATTCATAGATATTTTGTATACAATCTTCATGAAATATGAATTTTCTATCTTATTATTTTCATTTATTTTTGGAAAGTCAGGTTTGATGTGTCCTAACTTTTTTCACTTTTTCTATCATCTCAAATATTTACAGTTTCAACATGCTTTATGTATTGGTTGAAGGATCTTCTAAAAACACACCTCTTATTATATAAATTTTTGAAATTTTGAGAAAATTTTGTGGTCTCATCATTTGATTCTGATTTTCTTGATAAATAGTCTTCTTCACGAGATTTAGAGATTTGTATGTTTTTTTCATTCATATTTAGAAGTAGGATCCTTCAAGGTAGTGTTTTCCCTCTTAATCACTTTATTCACTTCGCATCCAGATTCAATTTTAGCTTTTTATATCATGAAATTTCTGATTATATATTTTATCATGATGTTCTTGACTTCTATTGATTGTATATTATTAACTGTGATTCCACTCCACATGGGTGGAAATACTCTGAGAACATTCAATTATTGTTTAAGCTAAGTGATACACATTCATAGAGAAGTAATTTTATTCACAATCGTTGTGAGTATTCCATTTGGTTGTGTAATTATATATCATTATGTATTTTTAAATGTGTCAATATAAATCTTATATATATCATATCTTAGAGTTTTCACAATGCCAGTGCCTTCATATGGATCTTCAATAGTGGTACACATTTCATTATCTTTTTGATATTGAAAGATCTGGTAGAACTCATCTTTTCCTAACCCACAGATTATATACTTCATAGATTTGGAGTATAAATCATAATTTTATTCAATTCCAGCATCACACATTTCAGGTACAGACATAGTAATTTTATAATGCTTAACTGTATTGTGATAGACTTTCTAACTAATATTTTTAAATAAATGATCATACAATCATTCTAGAAACCATAGTTATCACCATATAAGTACAAATAACTAACCATTGAAATGCCTTCTTAGTTATCAGCATTACAATCCATTTTATAAGGCTTATTTGGAGTTAAACCTTTAATAATTGTTAACTATATAGTAAATTTATATCATTCAAATTTTATTCCTAGATAATAACTAAAAAACAACTCAGGGGGGGGGGGTCAATTGAGTTATTAAAAGATGATTGAGTATTAGACAACCCAATTAAATTTTTATGTCTTAAATTAATACCTTACGAATATATAGGTTGTGGGAATATAAAATAATTTAGAACGGAAATTGATCATTTGGATTTATAGTGGTTTGGTGAATGTAAATCCCCTAGTCCACTCCACCAATTCTCTTATCCATGATATTGGTGAAATTCACTATAATAGCCCTTTTATAGGGGCTCCAAGTAGAGTACAATATGTTTTCACATAGTAAAAATGTACCATAGATTTCAGCTAGGATCTCCCTTTACATGACCTATTCAATATCTTAACCACACACTTACACTGAGTGGAAACATGATAAAATAAACATAAAATTTGATAGGAATGTTTGTTGTACACATTCTCAATAATGATTTGATAGTAAGTGAATATTTGTCCTAGGAGAACGATAGACATAAAATTAAAGATTGGGATGATCATCATTTTAATTGTTAGAAAAATAAAAACAACATAAATGTGTGGTTTCTACTAGGTATAGGTCTCGAGTTTTTTCCTTTTGGTGCACAAAAATGATTAGCTATAGTTCTTCATCAGTCTTTATTTTAATGTCTAACTGATCATTTTTTATGATATTTTAACATGAGTTATAGATACATATAATGAACGAGATATATTTTATTTTTATCTTGATGATATATTTAACATGGATATACCACCAAGCATTCCCAATATAGGAATTTATTTTGTCATAGTGATGATAGTGTTATTATCAATCTTTGGATTGTTCTATAAATGGTATGTTTTGTGTATACTGATATTTCCTTAAAGGGATAATATTCTTATGATTTTATCTAAATGTATTAAGTTACCTATCAAGATATTATAAAATTTATCATTCCATTATATAATAGTAGATCTTCATATGATGTTAAATGAAATTATTGTTCCTTATATGATAATTTTCGTAAAAAAATCAACTCGTCCTTTTAAGATAAACTGGCTTAAAAATATTGTAAGATAATTTTTCAGCATAATATAAAGTGTTATTATTCTGTAACAGTTACAATTATTCAACTTCTTCCCTCTATGAATATTATTTTCTTAGGATAAATTCATTACATATTTTTTCATTGACTGAGAGATCTTGATTGGGAGAATTGATAATTCTTCGTAAGATAAAGTATTACATAGAATATTTTGATTCTAATAAACTGATGATTTTATTTTTGTTTCATAAGGTAAAATTCATTCATATAATAAGAAAAAAATGATCTAAAAAAATGATATAAAAATTTTAGAACAAAATTAAGGATTTTTTGAATCATCAAAACATCATAGATATATTGGAACAATATATTCATTACAACACAACCATCCTGAGATCACAACACATCCATGAATCCATACCCCATATCACGTCACATAGTGAATCTCAGTTTAAAATAATGTCACATTTAAGTAAGAATTTAACTTAATTAACATGGAAATATTTTTCTCTAAAATCAGGCGTCAATCAATCACATGAAAACGATCATTCATGACTCCAAACTCAAGGCACTTCTCCATTCACAATCAAAGAAGAAACTCATGGCCCATCAATTATACTTATCAAAAAACCAGTTCTTATAACATGTTGTATAAAAAAGTTTATTATTCATGGGTTTCAACTATAATAAAAGTTATTAATTATGATCTAACAATCTATAAATGGTTAATCATTCCCTCACGCATTAGAATTAGTTTCAATATATATATAAAAGTACCATTTGAATTTAATATGCCGTTTTAATTTATTATCTACCAGAATAATCTTGTTCCAAATAATTAATCAATTCAATTAATAATAGTAAGGATAATTTTCAATTAAACATGTTCATTAAATCAATTTGGTCTTTATAAAATTAAATAAAATTCCATATTTAAACCTGAATATTTATTCATTATTTTTATTACAATTAATTTTCAATTAATTATGGATTCAAATTCTTTAAAAATTTGATCATTTTTCTAAACACATAAGAACATGCTAACAAATAAAAGCATAAATATCATATTATCTAGAAAAATCATGATACAAATAGTTATTATGATGTAATGAAATTACGTCGACATTCGAATGTTATATGATTCAATATTATTATGATTCTATAAATTATTAGTTCAATGCTATTTCCATCCAAATTGATAAAACATTATGAATTTAGGAATGCACATAAATAGAATAAAATGATCGATAAATACCAAACCACAAAGGTGTAAATGTTCATCACAAGAGAATAAACCAATGTTACTTATCTACGATCACCTCTCCCATGAGGAAACTACGATATCCTAATGATTTCAGAGGAAAAATGAAATGCGAAAAAATAACCATCATTAAAATATTAGATATCACCCCCATAGTATGGTGGGAAAAAACTGAGGAAATGAGACCGATCAATGGTAAACTTCATGGAAATAAAGAAAGAACACACCTTCTGATCACAACGAATCGAATAAATAAGCTAAGGATTCATCCCCACTGATATAATCCCATAATTCCAATAAAATATATCTAGATTATTATAAAATGAGAGAATTTATAGGGCTTGAGGAAATCATTATACAGTAACACTTTTATGGGTTCACTGCACTAGGCATTTACATGGTGTGAAACCCATTTTTATATCATGTAAATGCCATTCTTCCGATCTCATAGAAGAATGATTCACCTATAACAATTTAATCCCAAAGTTTTAAACATCATGTAACACCACATGAAATAGAATTTACATGTTGGGAATTTTAAAAACATGATGTGAAACATATTTACATGTTGTGAATTATCCCTACATCAATGTTTTTGAAGCTGAACCCCTCCATACATTAATTATAAATCCTCCAAGCACCGTAATATTATGAAACACACAATATTTTTTAAAATATATATCTAAGACCATGAAAATATTTAATTTTAAAATAAAAATATATGAAATGAAATTTCATTTTTCTATTATAATTTTGTATAATTTAGTATTCATCAAAAAACAAAACATTTTAGATTTATCGGAAAAAATTCACCCTATGATATTTTGGATATTCTGATTTCACAAATGGTGTTAATTTTATAAAACAAATTCTAAATTTTTTACATACAAAAAATTCAAATTATGCACATTAAGTGTAACAAGCCCTTCATTTTGAGAAAATACATTTTTTCATATAATATTTTTTAATAATTTAAAGGATTAATAATATTATTATTAGAAAATAGATAACAAATCTACACGTGAAGAAACATATATTTTTCATAATTTAGTTACTCATATTCATACAAATAAATTTAATTTCTAGGTTATAATGTCTAAATGTAATATTTAAATATTTTATCGTGTATTTTTAAACCATATTTTATGTGCATCACATGCTATCGAAAAAATAAAATTTATACTAAAAGAAATATATTTTTAATTTTCAAGGAGTTACATTATTCCCTCCAATCAAATTTTATCTTAAAAGTATTCATGGATATTAAATTCTAAATAGATGAGTGGAGTTGTTCTTTATAATATCATTTGGTTCCCTCATTGCTTCCTCTATTTTATTATTTCTACAATGTACCTTTACCAGTAAATTTATTATATACCTCAACACTATCACTCTACAATCAATAATTTGGATTGGTTCTTCATAGTATGATATATCAGGTTCTAAATCTATTTCATTAGAGGTGATAACATGTGTTTGGTATGGAATCTACATCATTAATAATGAATCAAGGAACATATCATATATATTTGAGACATTTGTAATCATTTCATATTTATTATAATAAACTCTGATTTAATAAAGAATTTAAAAAGGTGTGATGTACCTTGGGATGTGTTTCCCTTTCTTAATTAACCGTATAGCAGCCTTCCATGGAGATGTATTCAATAAAACCTGATATACAACTTGGAATTCTAAATATTTCCTTCGATTATCAATATAAATATTTTACCTAAATTGATATATTTAATGTAAGACCAAATATTCATTACCTTTATTTCTGTCTCATTGAAATTTTATGGGCCTATATGTATTCTTTCACTAACATCATATGAAATAGTTTGAGTATCACATCACATACATTATATTGTGGCATACAAAACCATTTGAAGTCTTGAATACAAAACTGTTGTTATAGGAAAGATACAGCAAAGGTAAATACTAATTCCACATGCCATGAATTTCATGTGAGAATGACCATAATATGGAATCCATTTTACGAATAGTCCTTCCAAATTTTCAATCAGATTGAGGATGGTAGGCAGCGCTCAAATGAATCAAAATATCAATATCCTACGGAGAACGTTTAAAAAAACATGGAAATTAGGGATCATGATCAAACACAATTATAAGAGGGTATCTATAAATTCTTATAACATATTTAATATTGAGACCTAATATGTACTAAATTGTTAAATGTTCTCTTATAGAAAAAAATGTGCTAATTTTGATAGGTGATCAATGATAACCCATATTTTATCACACCTTCTATAAGTCATTGTTGACAACTTGTATTGTAATTTTTACCCATTTACACACATGTATTGGAATTGGTTTCAAGAATCCTCTATTATACTATATCATAATTTCACATGTTGAAAAAATAACATGTGGAAATATAATCAGCAATATCCAACATCTAATTATCTTACTACAAATGGTCCCCAATATATATATATATATATATATCATTCTGCTACTCGAGTTAATCAAGATAATTTAGCTATGAGATTCTCCCAAAAATTACCTATTTAGCCTTGGTATATATGGAACACAAAATTAATTTTAAAATCTTTGTGCACCATCTTCCCAAAGAATGTTTCCTAATTTAAAATTATTAACAGATTTAATTTTCTTCTAAATGTTATAATCATCATATTGTAATCTTTTTATCTATTATAATAAATATGGACTTTAAATCATTTGGAACATTTTTGATCTCCCCATCCTTAATAATTAAAATATCCATGTTTATAAGAACCACGAGAATATGATCTCCCTTAATCATCATATTGATCAGAAGTCCATAATCTACAATACTCAATGAATATACTACTTGATTTTTTTTCTATGAAGGTCGTGTATTGAGAATTCATATTCCTTGAGTAGCTTGATCCATCACCTTTTATCATATTGATCAATTTCAATGAAAAGTTATATTTTAGTTTTTTATGATTTTGTTATATCTCACATCTTTCACCATTGATAATATGTCTCAAAATATTCATTTACAATATTATATATTCAAACCCAATGTCATGGGTTTTAGAGTTCTATTCACGAGTCTTCAGTTTCCAAGAGGTATATGAGACAACATTATCATTTCACTTAATTACAAAATGAATTACCTTCTTGGATTCATACCAATATATCACAAACCCATAATTTCTATTTGGTTGATAAAAAATCATAGCATTGACTGATCTTCTTTTTATTTCATCAAAACATCCTTCATATTCCATTTTCCAAAAAACATTACTAATTGTCATGAAATTTTTGATGACGATTTATCCATTTGGGAAAAAAATTAAATGAATCCTTAATAGTAACATTACTAAAAAATGAATCTACCTACCTCAATTATGTTCATTGGTATAGACCAATATCTAACTATCTTGGTATTGGTATTATCAAATGATATTCTATCCATGGGGAAAAATTGCCAAAACAATAAACTTTATAAAGATATAAATTACACTTAATATATTACCATATACATCATTCCTTATAAAAGTCCCAAGAAGGGTCTACAAGTGATTCTCATTGTCCATGTATCTTATAGAGTAAACTAATGTATCATTATTTGAAATCACAAAAATGTCCTCAATATATTCCTTGAATACTCAATTCATTAAATTTAGATAAACATAGGTTGCATTAGTTAATACCAATAAAATTACAGGGAACTCATAATATCCATACATTATTCAATGTTATTTATTTAGAATGACTTCCTTGTTTACTCATAAATGATTATAACTGTACCAGTTTTCAATCGTTGAAAAATATTGGTCTTTAAATGTCCATCGAAGAGGTCATTAGTTTGTGGAAGGGGATACTATATATTTATGGTAATAACATTTATTTACCTATTATTAATGAAAAGACTCATGGATCCATATTTCTTCATAACAAATAGAATATGTCCTCCCTATGGTGAAACCATAGCAAATTAAATCCCTTAATTCCCAATTACTCTAGTTTTTTCTTCAAATACATTAATTACACATTATCCATTCTATAATTATTATTACATGTTGTACATGCATCAGGGGTCAAAACAATGGAAAACTTATCTTCATGCTCTTAAGGATGACCATGTAATTCCCTATGAAATACATCAATCTGTTGTTCTACAATAGTTTAATTCTCAATTTGAATATTGCGTTATTCATCCCAATATTTTGTTTTCTCTTCTTCCTCATAAATATCATTTAGTAGAGATACTGGCTTTGGATCTAGTTATTAATTAGATGATTAATTCTCTAATCAATATATATAGAATTATATATCTTCCTCACAAATCCTATTTTACATCTTTTGTAATAATTTTGTGTATCATATTTTGTAACCTACTCCCTGCCAATAATTATATTGAATTAAATTATAGGTATAATAATAAGGTTATAAAATAACTCATGAATATATAATCGACATATATTTTCATAAACAAATATTACATATATTTATATGAATATTCAATACAAACCAATATTATGCATAAACTAATCATAATGTTTTAGAGTTTTCAGAGATTTGAGATATAGTATTCTTATTTTATGAATGATCTTCAAAATATACCACAAAGATCTTCTATATAGTACTACTATTAGGTATAGCCTACCTTAAAAAAATTTCATAAGGTAGAGAAAATTAATCATAAGAAAGGGTGAGATCAGGTTTTCCATAAGGGTAAACATAAGAGATATCGATTATTATGTAGTCATAATATGACAATTGGCATATAAAACATAAATATAATGTGATAATTTTGGTAGCTGGTGAATTTCATAACCAACCAATAATATATCATAAAAATGATTCATGGAATATATATTATCATTTCAGTAAACATGGTCCAAAAAAGTGTGAAATAATTATAAATCAATCATGATTCAATTTCTCATGCCATAAAAGTGTGCTCCATCATCGATATATCAAAACATTTCTTATTTCAAGGATAACAACCAATACCATCCATATAGTAGATCGTGAAAATCCAATTTCCCATAGTGGATCAAGATGAACTTGTTTCCCATAGTAGATCAAAGTGATCGACTTTTTTCTCATTGTTATATAATGAGATATAAAGATTTTCCCAACATATTGGAGGGAGATATAGATACCACCTATCATATAATAATATATATATATATATATGTGCCACAATAACATAAATCATTCATCATATCATAACCTATGAAAAGAAATGGAATTCTTGAACATGTCATCATATTATGACCCATGGAAATGAAATAGGTTTCATAAACATTTCAACTTTTCAACATAAACACAAAACATCCATAGAAATTTTAAGAATGTAACATTTGATCATATCCCTAGAAAATATTATGTAATATAAAATAATGTATTCTTATATGGAAAATTATTTTGAATGATCACGTAAAATAATTTCATAGGAAAATATCCTTTCACTCTTGAAAACATTTTTCATTAAAACCCATGCAATTAAAAAAAATATATTTTTTAAAAAAAATTACCAAATAATATTTGAAAGGATTTTTCAAGATAGTATAGTTTTTGATGGCATTAAAATAAACTCATGAATAATGATAAAAATAAAATTCCTTCTGTATTTTTGTATGAAAATTCACAAAGAAACTCATTTAGAAAATAGCTAAAATAATCCCTTCAAAATATTGTTTAAATTGTCAAAAATGAAAAATGGTTTCAATAAAAAACATAATATAATATTAAATCAATTCTCAAAAAAAATTAAATCGTGAAAATAAATGAGAAAGGGAGTTTAAATGGAACCTTTTAAAAAATAATTTCTTAAAATAAAGTCCCTTATAAATTCAAATTTACTGATTTGAGTATTAATCAAATGAATAAATTATTATTATCTGATATAAATCAAAAGAAAACATGGAAATAAAACATAATATCATTAAAATATAACTCACACATAATATTAACATTTTATAATCAATGATGTGTATGTTTAACCCAATGAATGTAAATGTAGTTAAGAAATCCCTTTCTACTTTATAATCAGTCGAATACCATGAATAATAAATTAATAATTAAAACCCTAAAATTATACTACCATTAAGATAATTATTGTCATGATATGATATATAAAAGGTAATTATATACAACACACAAACAAAATAAGTTAAAAATAAGTGATATATCTCACAGATGATAAACTGAGACAAGAAACCCGCACTTCACACTTCCCTTTAGTTTTGATTACATCAGCCTCATGTATAAATGTTTAAATAATATTAATAACTCAGAACATATATATAATATTGTTTATAATACCTTATATTATCCTTTTATAGTAACAATCAACTTTTTCAATAATATTATTTTGTAATTTTTAATGTTTCATGTGCGTTCATTTTATGGTTTCGTGGTTGGTTCACTTGTATAAAATTGTAGATTTTATTATCAAATGGAAATAAAACTTCATAAGTCAAATGAAATGGAATTAATGAACATATTTATAATTATATTTTCCATAATATCATTTTTTTAATTAGAGTATGATCTATTTCATAAAATAATTATGATAAATGTTTAGTCTATTTTGGTAGGTTTTCTAACCATCATGAACTAATGCAGTTTTATTTAATATTATATAAATATATTAGTTGTAGAACATTAACTAAATTATAATAAAACTTTTAAAATATTATTTCACCATAATAATATTTTTATGACCATCCTTGAATGCAGTAATGGAAATCGTTAAATCATTATCCATAGAGATAGTGAACCACATAATTTTTGTAAATGGTTTCTTTTCATTGTAGAAGAGGAGACTAGAAAAGTGGTGGATAAAAGATAATCCCCTATAAATATGACATTAAAATATATACATGATACTGGGTTTATTATTCTTTTATTGTTGAAGGAGTTTATTATGAGGTATAAATAGATAATAAATTATGAGTGGTTGTTTGTGAAAGTTATATCATTAATATTACCTCATTCAGGGAATCCTTAGGGAATTAGGAATTGGTCATTGGGGGAGACCATAAGAACTTGGAGGATGTGTATGTGGGTAGGAGAGGGGTTTTATGAAATTTAACCATTATCATGTCTTTTTTATGTGAAATGGGTGGTGAAGAGTGGTATTTATACTTGATTAGGGTTGATTTTAAGTTATTAAATAATGATTATTTTAAATTTATAGCCATCGAAATTTGGGTAAAATTAATTGCAACAAATTTTGATGATAATTAATATTGTAATGGATTTAGAAAGGCTATATATACATAAAACTAAAAACAATTTTTTTTAATTTTATTATTGTAACCTTTATCTTTAAACCACTACATTATTGAACTTTTATAGTGGTATATCATAATTTCCATTGTAAAATATTTATGCCTAAAATAGGTAATGTAATTCTAGACTAATATTGACCATAATATTCGTGATGTGGTATATATTATTAAAAATTAAAAACTCCAATTTTTCATATTATAAATAAAATTAAACACCCAAAATGCAATGACAAATACATTTTTTCGGAAATGTGTTTTTATGCCCAAAAATAAATTGATAACAAAATATGATATAAATATTCATTAAATGTTACTAATTCGATTTTATATAAGTAAAAATTATATAATTTTGTTTTTGATAAATTTAAAATCATAAAATTACTTTAACATATAAATAAAATGAGTTTTTAATTAAAATATTTAAATTTTATTATCCACTGAAAAATTATACTTTTCCAAAAATTCTCAAAAAATAATCATATGAAAATTTGTACATGTTGAATCCAAAATTTATATTTAGTCTCTGATGTAAATTTTTTATATTTTTAACTAATTAATTATATTTATTTTCTCATTGAATGAAAAAAAGATAACTCTTCTAAAAACAATATATATATGAAAAATAAAACAACTTTAAAAAAAATATGTTCATATTAAAAGAGAATAAATTAATACCTTAATAAAGAGTTGTTAAATTATATATTTCACAATGTCGTTATTACAATAAATATCATACAATTTAATGTCTATGTTATAATGGTAGTGTTAAACTAATAATATATTATAGTTCGTTTAAGATCCATTTTTTGTGTAACATAAGCTATCGAAATGATTAAATTCATTTAAAAAGATATATACAATAAAATAATGGGGTGTTAAATAATACCCCCTTTATATTTAATTACTCCCTATAAATTATTCGAATAGTTATTAATGGTTAAACATTTAATACTTCATCCTAGAAAACCACATCGTACACATGATTAAAAAAACATACATTAAAAAGGGATGGCTGGAAACATAATGGTCACCTGAAGTAATGAATAAATAGGTTTAAACATAGTGAAAAATTGTTGGACAACAGAAAGATCGATTTGGAATGGAAACCTAGTCCCCATGAATGAAAAGATAGTGATACAAAACATGGTGAAGGTAAGGTTAATTATTACAAAACCATAGACAAAATTGGCCTGAAAAATGACATTTATATCATGAAAAATGATTCTATATAGTACAAAAATTTATTTTATAATAATTTGGTAAGATATTCTTACATGATTTAAAATCATAAGTATAATATCACTCTTTGTTTTTATATTGATCAATTTATGCTACATTTCTTACTCCATCAGATAAATTTGAAATTATAATACATAAAGAACTAATGTATAACGAGATCCATGATGGGATGACACATAGTTACATTAATATCTAGTTATTTTAATAAGAAAATGGCTTGAAGAACATATCAAATATGCACAAATATTCATATGGATATGTTAAAAATAAATCTCTAAAACCTTGTCCAAAGTTCTGTTTTAAAAAAATAATAATAAGATACTTTTATAAACACTCCAAAAGATTAAAATCCCAATCCTTCGAAATAAGGTCACTAAATTTTCATAATAGACTTATCAGTAGCCCACAAAAAACATGATGTAGGTATTAATTTTTACACCCAAACATGTGAAGATAATTTTCATGTATTATTTTAAAAAATGGTAATTACATTAATTATCATGAATCTGTAGTGAAAACATGAATTATTCAAAAACTAAATCTTTTCACATACCATAAATCAATAAAAACTATAACTCAATCAATAAACCACCTTTTCATAATATTACCAATAGGTTAAAATGTCATAATTATTATCCCATTTATTTTATCATAGTTAAACATATATTTAACTAACTACTATCCTAAAATCATGCACATATTAAGGGTTATATTACCCTTAATCTTGTGTTCTTCAAAAATATCATCTTACCATCTCAATCACTTTTCAGGTTATTAGTTCTGTACAACATATAATTTAAACTATTTATGGATAAAAATATAGTGTAATAATTCATAGATCTTTCATTATTCCATAATACCAAAATGTCCTTCAATAAAATTCTTCATTAATATAAGTACCCAATAATTAGACCCCGTTCTTAAAATATTAATTGGATTCATCGTTTAATTCCTTAAAACTTCTTCCATATAATATGCCATTTATAGTCCCATTATTGTATTCAATATAACCATTAGTCATACAACGTATCTGATTCTCTTTAATATCTTAGTCCTTAGGGAATAAATTTTCATAATGGCTCTACATTCCCCATTAATGAAATTTAAATATTGATTATGCCTTAGGAATACATTTATTATCATCTATTTCATTAACTAAAACATTAACTTTTCCTTTTAAATTAATTTCATTGTGTCCTTCTTTTCCACAAATAAGGCATTATCTAGTTCCTTTGCATCATTATCATTGATTCCTCTTCTCAAATGTTTTACAAGAGGAAAATTGAACTTCCATTAATTTATAGAAACCCAGAAACTCCATATTTCTCTAATTATATGAATTATAAATCTCCCCAATGTTGATATTTTTTATCATATTATGAGATCGATGATTAGTCAAAATAACAGATTTTCCCCTTTCGAACCCTATTTCATTTGGTTACCCTTAAGGAAGGTCACTACATTGTCCATCATAATCACAATTAACAAGATACCTCCTGGTTCTAGACACTATCAAAAACCCAAAATACATAGTTTGAGTGAAAATAATCATAGTAGAAACCACAAAACTATGATAAATATATTATAAATTTTCTATCCATTACACCTATGATTAATCTAATGTTATTCATGATCATTATCAAAAAATTAGGATTTTATCCCATATATAGTGCCATAACTAAGGTTTTCACGAAGGTTTTCCATTAATAATCTCCAAATATTGTATAAACCCTACTATAATATGAACTATAATAGCCCATTTTTTTTATAAGTATATATAGTATCTATTTAGATTAATATTTAATAAATAAATATACAATTATCAATAAAACCAAAATTGTTTAGGTTCAGTATGGATTATTTATACAGTATTCTTATTTTATGATAGATCTTCACCATCTCCCACAAAGATCTTATACATAGTAATCCTCATAGGAATGCCCTACCTATACCATTCATAACTTCCAATGAAAAAAAGGAGACAAATGAAAGGGAGATCTCTAATTCCCAATAAGGGTTACCATAAGATATATCAAATATTATTTATGTGTAACATGATAATAAGGGTAAAGAATATAGATAAAACAATGATAATTAAAACATACGTGTCATAAATAATAATCATAAGTGTAGATATACATAAAATATATAAATTCATGCTAATTTTTAAGTATAAGATAATAATTTTATCATGACGATAACTCATGAAGGTCATACCCATCTTTCCATATATCATAAACATGATCCAAGGCATCAAGCTTATCATTTACTAAAATATTGGCCATAAGTGTGAGAAATCATTATAAATAAATAATGATCTATAATATAATTTTATAAAGTTATTAAATATCATAAATATATAAAACCATTTCATATATAATTGTAAACTATCAATACCATAAACATCATTTGTCAAGAAACATCTGTTTCCCATAATGGATCAGGGTGCACCAGTTTCCCTAAGTGTATCAAGCCCATTTAGTTTCCCCCCATTGTTATCTCATGAGATATAGAACATTACGTAATTAATTGGAGTTTGATATAGATA
The DNA here is from genome assembly GCA_963277665.1 of Viscum album. Lineage (NCBI taxonomy): Eukaryota > Viridiplantae > Streptophyta > Magnoliopsida > Santalales > Viscaceae > Viscum > Viscum album. The sequence goes on along the minus strand of OY728162.1, from coordinate 1,365,846,195 downwards.
AAAACAATAAAATAATTAAAACCATACATATGTATTCCACAACAACATAAACCATTAATCGTATCAGAACCCTCTTCAAAGAATAAACCATGCAAAAGAAATGGGTTTCATAAAAATTGAGTATTTAGACAATGAATATAAAACATACATAGAAATATTATTGATGGAATAATTGGATAATATAACCATTTAATACTATTTAATATTTAATAATTATATCTTTTATGGAAAACTATTTTAAAAATCATGGGAAATAATTATTGAGGAATTTTTTTTTCTATTTTGAAATCATGTTTTTCGAATTTTTGTAAATAATAAATAAAAAATATATATTAAAAACTTATAATATTTTAAATTTAACTTCATTAAATTTTATTCATCTTGGTTTTAGGAATTTCTTCCCATTCCATATATGTTAAAAAACATTCCTTCTGTGTTTTTTTTGGAAAATTCATTAAGAACCTAATTAAAACATTACATTTAGAATCCATTCAAACCAATTTGTAAAAAAAATGAGTAAAAATTACTTTAATTGATTATAAAATAATTTTAAAAAAGTTTGGAATATATTTTATAAAACATTGAAATGAATTAAAATTTTATTTTATGGGAGACTTTTAAATGATAATATTCAAAAAATAATGTCACTTATAAATATTATATAATTGACATGAGAATTAATAAAATGAATATATTATGTGTATCATATATAGATACAAAAAAAAACTATTAGAACTGTAACAAAATATCAAACAATCCATCTCACAAATAATATTATAATGTTATAATCAATGTAGAAGATGTTTAACCTAAATAATGGAAATGGATTTAAGAATTTTGTTACAACATTGTAATCAGTTGAATCATATGATCTATAAAAGTAATAATAATAACATTAAACATTTAATACTAAGAATTTAAGTAGATTAATTGTAGGATATACGAAGTGTAATTATATACACCATACAAAATAAATAAGTGGTTAATAAGGCATGTATCTCATTGAAGTAAAAGTGAGATGAGAAATTGTTACATCACCATTCCCTTTAGTTTGTAAGACATTAAACTCATGTATAAACGAATAAATAATTTTATTGATTCATTAATGAATTATAATTTTATATATATAATACATTATATTATTCTTTTATAACATATTACAACCATTTAAATAATAATACTTCATTATTTTCATTATTTTGTTTGTGTTCATTTCATAGCATCATGCTCGTTTCACTTATGTATAATTATGAAATTTTATATGAAAATGGTAATACAACTACATAAGTTGAATGAAATTGTATTAGTAAAATTCCTTCAGCTCAAATAATCTCTTTAAACATTTTTATTTATGATTATAAGGGGATTCATTTGATAATATGTTAATGTTAAATTATTTTTTTCTTTATTTTTTCGGTTTTACCGACCATCATAATCTAGTTTAATTTTATATAATACAATACCATTTTATTTTATCCTAAATATTAAATAGATTCTAATATATCTTTTAAAATCATATTTTACTTTCATAATAAATTTATAACCATATTTGAATGTGGTAACAGAAAATGAAAAATAATTATCCACAGGAGATGGTTAACCAGGATAATTTGGAGAATGGTTTTGTTCCACTTAATAAGAGGAGATGAGAAAATGAGATGATATAATATATTAAATTAGAAATATAGATTTCATGTATATACATTATAACATATTTTTCATTATTTTATGGGTGAATGTGGTTAATATAAGGCTGAAAAATAATAGAAAGTAAGATAGATTGTTTGAGAAAGTTAACTCTAGAATATCACCTCCATGATATACCCATCAAGGAATATGGAATTGGTATTTTGTTTAGAACAAGAGAACTTTAATGTTGTGAGAGTGGTGAGGGGAGGGTTTGGTTAAATTTTATATACTCAAGTCGTATAATGAGAAATATAACAACCCTATCCTTTATTAAACTATTAAACACGATGTATTACATAGAAATCACTTGATACAACATAGAAGATTTAGAGATATAGTGTCATTGAGGATTAAGATCATTACAAAACAACGTAATACATGAAATTCAACATCTTTGTTGAAAACATTCTTTACATGAACACTATATTTCCTCATACCTAGCATTGCATGGGATAACCTTAGGACATGCATTAGAAAAGGGTTGACTATAAATCCCAATAAAGAAATAAACATAGAATAACATGAGGAATAAATTACAGGTTAGAAAATAGGAATATCAATTGAGGACAAGAGAAACATAAGTTTAAAGGAATGATGAAGAATTATAATCATAAAATAGATATGTGTTCACAACACTTAACATAGAATTAGAATGAGCCAAGGATCATTGCACAAGGAGCATAAGTAACAGTGGTATTTCAGACAAGAGAAATCCTATTACCATCACTAATTTCACTAACAATGCTTCTTCCTCTGGTAATTAAGCATTAAATGGTATTTCTTGTAGGGATGTGGAGGATATTATACCTTCTGATCCAATGGAAATTACCCTTGCAACTAATAAGTCACTTGGTATGTCTGGAAACACTGCAGATCCAGGTAACCATGTACATCATAATTCTGAAGTTAAATTTGTTTCTTCTGCTCCAAAAATATATATAATAGAGTATAAAACTGATACCCATGACTCATCTGGTATTACTTCTACACACCTTCCTGCACACACTACTGATTCTGATTCCACTATAAAAGTGGAATCTCCCTATGTTAACAAGATGATGTCTATTTCCCCTACTGACATGCAGATTTCTGCTGCTCTGCAGACTAAAGTAGATAACTCTTCTGTTGTAGTTAAGGAAAATGTTGTTAATCCTGATGTTATTAATGTATCAAATATTACAAATGTTGTCTCTGATTGTCTTCATTTGGCACACAGTAACTCACACACCCCACCATTTCTTTCTGAAGCTTTGCTTGATTCTGCTCAAACAGTTGCTCCATGTATGGTAAGTGGGATAGTTGCCAACTCTCCTCTTGTCAAACCTGGTCCTTCCAAGGACTGTAACCCTGTATCTGATATCTCAAAACCTGAAAAACTTGAAAATATCCAGTCTCTGATTGACCCTCTCGATCAATCTAAACTCTCATATGCCCATGATGCTGCTTTGCAGATCAATCTGAACAGTCCGTCTTTGGCTACAGAGGTGAAACAACTCTCTTTTGATCATGCCTCTTCCCTTTCTACTGAAAAACCTCACACACTGGACAGTAATGTCCCAGTGAGTACCCCAGTTTCTGTTTCTAATATAAATATACTTCTGAATTCTGTTTCCTCTCACAGTTCTGAAACTGATGAGAGTAAAAAAAAATCAGCTTCCTTCTCAAATATTATGAGATCCCAAAAGAAGGGTTCTGGTAAATCAAAAAAAGAAGTGTAATAACCCAAAACACAACCAAAAATGAACATCCTCTATTGGAACTACCATGGAATTGCAAACAATGACACCTCCACTACACTTATGAGGTTTTTAAGCACTCACAAATCTCTGCTCTTTTCCATTGCTGAACCAAAAGTTTATTTAAAAATGAATTACATTAGATTTGGATCTCTTAATTATTTTTTTCTAGGTTCTTGTAAAAGTGGTCCTCATGCTAAACCCATGTGTATTTTCTCCCACATTAACTTAAATAATATTAATACTTTTAGAGTTTCTGACCAGCACTTCACAAGTGATTGCTTTTGGAATGGCCAGCATATCTTCTGCACTTTGGTTTATTCCAAGAACATATACCAGGATAGGAGAACATTATGGTCTGATCTTCTTGATATGGCTAATCTTATTCAAGAACCCTGGGTTGTTTTTGGTGATTTTAATTCCATTCTTTCCCCTTTTGAAAAAATTAGGCCCACACATCTTTTGATATCTTCCAGGGATTTTAAATCCACTATTGAAGATAGTAACCTTTATGAAATCTCTCTTATTGTTGCAAAATACACATGGTATAGAAAACACTACAACAAAAATGTGGCGAGTAAACTCGACAGGGCTTTTGTTAACATGAAGGCCCTTGACATCTGGGACAAAATATCTAGTGTTACTCTACACAGACTCAACTCTGATCATCATCATATTCTTGTTAGTCTTTCCATGAATGATCATAAGCCTGTCATTCCTTTCAAATTTAATAATGCTTGGTCGTCGAATCCTGATTGTGTTAATTTCATATATAACACCTGGATCTCCATGAAACATCACAAAGACACTTTTTCTTGTTTACACAAACTGAAAATCCTTAAACATGCTCTTAAAAGCTAGTGCAAAACTTCAAACTCCCAAACGAATCAGGATATCTCTGATCTTGAAGATGAACTCAGTCGCTTCCAAAATCAAAACACTAATTCTGATTTTAATATGGATCCTCATTTGGAGGCTAATCTCTCTCATAAACTGAACTCACTACTTACCTTTAAAGACAATATCCGTGAACAAATGTTTCAGACTAAATGTCTTACTGATGGTGATCACAATACTAAATTTTATAATTGCCTTCAAAGAATTAGAAAGGCCAGTCGTCCGCTCTCCTCGCTTATACACAATGACCGAATCATTGAATCTGAGGAAGCCATAGCAGATCATGTTACATCGTAGTTTTATAACATATTTAATGGTTCTAATATTAATAATGATCTTAAAACTGTTATTATTCCTTTAATGGTTGATGAAAGGGACAACACGTCTCTTTTAAGTACTCCTCTTGATAATGAAATTGAAGACACTGTCTTTGCTCTTAATTCAGACAGTGCTCTGGGTCCGGATGGATTCAAAAATGGTTTTTTCCAAAATCATTGGGATATTAATAAAAAGGAAGTTTGTAGCCTTGTTAAAATATTCTTCACTAATGGATCTCTTCCTCATGGAATAAATTCTCAATACCTCACCTTAATTCCTAAGGTGGAGAATGCTTCTGAGATCCATCAATTCAGACCGATTGTGATGATTAACACTATCTATATAATTATCACTAAAATTATTGCAAATAGACTTTCTCCTATCTACAATAGAATCATCTCCTGGAATCAATTTGGTTTTATTATGTGGAGGTCCATTCAAGATTGCATTTGCCTTGCTTCTAAATGTGCTAATAGATTAAATAAAAACACTAGAGGGGGTTTTTTGGCCATCAAACTGGAAATAAGAAAGGCTTTTGACATCATTGACTGGAATTTAATTTTCAAAGTTCTAAAAGACTTTTGATTTTGTGATTCCTTCATTGGTAGAATACAGACTCTTTTTCACTCTGCTGATATCTCTATTCTGATTAACGGTACCCCTAGAGGATATTTTAAATGCTCAAAAGGTGTTAGGCAGGGGGATCTGCTTTCTACCATCCTCTTTGTTTTTGCTGAAGATTACTTTAGCAGGCTCCTTAAAGATCTTGTTAATAAAAACATTATTAAACCTATTCAAGTTGCCAGGAAATTAAATTCCCCCACCCATCTCTTATACGCTGATGATATTATTCTATTCATGAAAGGAGACCAGAAAAATCTTCATGTTCTCAAAGAAGCTGTATCTCACTATGAGGAAATATCTGGTCAAGCTATCTCCTGGAGTAAATAATATATTTATTTTGGTAAGAATTTTCCAATTAGAAGGAAAAATAATATCATCACGTATCTGGGTCTTAAAGAGGCCACTTACCTTTATCTTACATGGGTGTTCCAATATTCTGGGGTTGACCGAAAGTTATCCACATTGCTAATTCCACCTCTCAAATCACAAATCAAATCTCCAGCTAGAAAGGGAAATCCCTCTCCATGGCTGGGAGAATTTGTTTAGTCAAATCTACCATTGTTTCAAAAATGTTCTATTCCTTTGTGGTTTATAAATGGCATGTCGGCATTTTAAAAAAAATTAATTTCTATATTAAAAACTTCATTTGGTCTGGAAGCATTTTTGAAAAGAAGCTTATTACTATCCCTTGGAATACATACTGTAAACCCATCACTAATGGTGGAATTGGTATTAAAAATTTAAAGCTTTTTAATAATGCTCTTCATGCTCGTCTTACTTGGCGCATTATTAACTCCACTTCTAAGGCTACTGATTTTTTGAAAATTACATTCTTCTCTAAGCTTATAAAAGGGAACTTTAATTTCATTAACTCTTCCATCAGACCCTCTATCCGTGAGTCTTATTAAAATATCATGCATAACTCCAGATGGATTGTCAGTGCTGATTCTTCTGTTAATTTTTGGTGTGGAAAATGGTGTGGTAACCCTCTGATATCATTGTTACCCGCTAACAATCCTCTTGATGATACTAATCAGACCATAATGGTAGACTTACAATCTAATCAATGTGATCTCCCTGACAATATTTTGCAAACTATTAATAACTATTCCTTTTCCTCTGAGGGTGATTTTCTTGTCTGGGAACCTTCTATTAATGGCATTCAAGATTCTAAAAACTTTTATAAGCATAATTTCTCTGAAAATGAATCTAATTTCTTCTGGGTGAATCATTTTAACAAACCATGGATTACACCTTCGAGGCTTACCCTTAATTGTCGTAATGCTCAAAATAGACTACCTACTGAAACTGGTCTGCACGTATTTGGTATACAACTTTGTTCTAAGAGTCGCTTGTGCAATAAACATAGAGAAGATGCCAATCACCTCTTTCTATCTTGTGCGACAGCCTCTGCCCTGTGGAATTATATTTTTTATTTATTTAATTGCAGAAATCTCCTTACTGACTCAATCTCCTTGTTCATAAAAAATTTCACTATACATGAAGCTTCTCTCCAAATCAAGAATATGTTTCTTGCGGTAGTGGAGAAACTCTTGCATGAGAATTGGTATGTTAGAAATGATCTTATTCACAATAATCATTCTCTCAATCTTAATGCAGGAAAATATCAGATTCTTACTACGATTCATGAAGCTGCCTCAATGCAAAAAGACTATTGTGACAACTCGGTTAGTGATTTTGATAATCTTCGACATCTCCATATCCATGGCATCTTCTCAAAGCCTAAACGTTCCTTTGATGTGTTCTGGAAATATCCAATGCCATGATGGATCAAAGTGAATGTGGATGGATCTTCCAAAGGCAATCCAAGTCCTTCCAGCTGCTGTGCGATCTTCAGAGACTCAGCTGGCCAATGCCAAGGATGCTTCTATGTGGGCTGTGGTTACTCTTCATCTCTGGAGGCCGAAATTCTTGGGGTCATTCATGCTATTGATATCGTGATTCATATAGGTTGGGGAAATCTATGGATTGAAAGTGATTCAACCACTATCATCCATGCCATATGGAATGACAACATCCATCTTGCCTGACCTCTTAATGCTCGTTGGATGAACTGCCTCAACATGCTCAATGGGATTGACAATATTGCGACTCATGCATACCGTGAAGCAAATGCAGTTTCTGACTCTCTTTCCAACAAAGGTATTCATCAGATCATGACTTGGATGGACTCTATTCCTTCTGACGTATTATATCTCTTTGATAGAGATTGTAAAAAAATCCCTTCCTTTCACCTCTTGTAATCCTTTTTATCTTCCAATAAAATGTGATTTGGTCATTTGACCAAAGCTTAACCTTTAAAAAAAATAGTAAACCCTCATTTAATTTGAACTAGAATGAGTCAAAACTCATTACACATGATGTATCATGAAACTATACTTTACCCAATGCATTGTAGTGCTATTCGAATGCAACCTTCATAATCATTTCATTTCATGTATAAGTGTGCCACATAGATCGTACAACATGGATTCATTAACTTCACAATTCATTAAAAGACTGATATATGTGGAAAAAATAAATGGAATTCCTCAATAAAAAAATACATGTGAGTAAAGGTGAATAACCTTGATAGAGGAGTGATTATGGTATTCCCTACACAATGATTTTTTCATGGAAATTTTGGTATAATTTCAGAAGCATAACAACATCAAATAGAAATTCACAAAATGGGTTGATGAGAGTGAAAGGGTTCTATCATCATTTATACCATAAATTGAATGTATGTTAATCATGGGACAAAATATACCGACATATATAATGAAATTTTGTTGCATAATATAAAATAATTGATTGAATATAAATGAGGAGAGAGAAATTTCATACGGAATTTCAGCATGGAAACGGGTGTACATGAGAGGCATTAATAGGAGATAAATGGTGTCTCTCATCATTAAAACGTTAATAAGGCAGTATAGGTGAGGTGAGAAATCATACCAAAACATTTATAATTGAAAATAAAAGGGCATAACAATATTATGTGACATGGATAAAAAGAGGAAGGAAGGAATCCCATACATGGAAGTGTGATCGCAAAGGATTAAGAGGGGGTTGAGAGAGGATTATTTGATGATTAGGGTGACTTTGGATGATTCCAGAGAGAGTAAGGCACATGTTTTATGGACTCCATAGGCTTTGAGTGTGGAGAAATTGGTATATTGGTTGGGTTTTTATATGAATGGAGATGGAATTATTTATTATTTAGGATTGGGACACCACACATTAAGCTAATAAAAAACACTAACCATCCCATGGTTTGTTCCTATTGTTTTTTCAAAAGGGTATTAGAAAACAATATTATATAAGGCCAATGGACGATCATCAAAAAAATAGTGTTTCATATGTGGAGGTGAGTCACACTCTTAAATAAATCAATTTAAAAAGATAAATTTTTTTATAAGTCATGAAGTGTCCACTAAAGATTTGTAAAATAAATAAAATCAAAACTAAAATAACATTATATTAATTGAATAAAAAATGGTTGTCGAACATAATTTGTAGAGTATTTTCTTACATCAGTAATGGGTCATTATGATGTCATAAAATACATTATATATTTAAACGAAATATAATTTTTAAACAAAAATCCGACTGTCTCAGAAAATTATGAAAAAATCACCCTTGGATAATTTTGAAATCCTGATCCCAAAAATAATATTCATTTTATCGAAACAATGGTCTAAATATCTGAATATTAACTTTTAAAATAATAACTGATATTTATAAAAAATTCTTGGGTTTGGACAAAAATAACTTTAAAGACGTAATAAAAATTAAAATTGTATTCATAAAAATTGTACAGTCATTTATGCATTAAAAAAATTTACTTATTAATAATATTTTATTAAAATATTATTTAATTCAAAAATGAAATAATTTATAGAAATATATTCTTTAGTAGAATATTAACTAAAAATAATATTTTTATTTGAAAAACAATTTACAAAGTAACAATAATAAAATGAATGTATATGCATTATTATATAAAAAATAATTCACATATTTAAAGTGCTATGGTCTTGTTACATAAACCATTATAACAACAGCATAAGTTCGAAGGGTATGGTGTGCGATGGTGACAAACTCTTAGGGTGGTGCAAATAACATCGCTCGAGTGGTAATCTCTATGAACTTCCACTTCTCTCGTGGGTGGTTCTGCTCAAGCTTAACGTATTCAAGATCGGCATGGTCTTGGTCAAGATAAAATCCTAATGATTCCACCTCGTTTCTGAGCTACGACAAATAGGATTTGTATGGGGAAATTCAACTAGATTGGGCCATCCCTTTCTTTGTCTAAGTAAATTGGATTGGTTAAATCCCTATATTTATAATGATAATGTTATCATTGTTCTATGGATATATTACAAACGGTCACAATTCCTAATTGTAGTTTAAAATGATAATCATAGAACCAAATAAGTGCATATATTTTACATAACCATGATAATACATTTAATCAGACCATGAAGAATTTTCATTAATGAATTTTTGGGGTGTTACAATCTTCCTCCCTTTAGAAATTTCACCCTCAAAATTTCCTTTTCACACACAAAATCAGATTTGGGTAACTTTGTTTCATCACATCCTTCGATTGCCACATCTTTTCTTCAAACATTTGGTATCACCACAACACCTTGACGAGGGGAATTGTCTTATTTCATATAACTTTTTCTCTACGATCTAAGATCATCACTGGTTTCTCCTCGTAAGAATGATCATCATCTAATTATACTACCTCTGAAGAGAGTACATTTTATGGTTGTAGTATGTACTTCCTTAAGAGGGATACATATAATGTACTATCACCATAGTAGGTGGAAGTTCTCGTCGATAGGCCACATCCCTGTCATGATCAAGAATATCAAAGGGGATGATGTACCTAGGATTTAACTTCCCCTTCCTTCCAAACCTCATGACCTCTTCCATAGAGATATTCATAAAAATAGCATGTCTCCATCTGTAAACTCATGGTCTTGCCGATGGTATCTACATAACTATTTTTTGAACTCTGGGCTTCCTTGATATACTACTGAATGGTTTTCAGAATCTCCACTATTTCATTGACCATTTATGGTCCTAGAAGCTTATGCTCACTGACTTCATCCCAACATGTCGATGTTCTGCACCTCTTCTCATATGGGGATTCATAACGTTCCATTCAGATGCTCGAGTGGAAACTGTTATTATAGGAGAATTAAACCAGAAGAATATGTTGACCCCATCCTCCTTTAAAGTCCATTGAACATGATCTTATCATATCTTCCAGTGTTTGAATAGTTCGCTCAGATTGGCTATCTGTTTTAGGATGACACGTTGTACTGAATTTTAGTTTAGTACCTAGAGCATGTTGAAGACTATTCCAAAACCTAGAGGTGAATCATGGATCTCAATCATATACAATAGATAGTGGTACTCCATGATGCATTAAGAATTCCCTGATATATATATGTTCCATTTGATCCAATGAGAAATCCTCCTGAATTGCAATGATGTGTGCAAAATTTATATGAAGATCCACAACAACCCAAATTGAATTGTTTCCTTTGGATGTCTTTGGAAGTCTGGTGACAACGTCTATGTTGTTGTTCTCCCATTTCCATGATTCTATGGGCTATGGTTGCATCATCCTCTTAGACTTCTTCCTCTCTTCCTTCACTTACTGACACACCAGGAACATTGATGTATACTTAAATATCTCCTTATTCATATTATCCAACCAATAATTCTCTCAAAGATCTCGATACATCATTGTGTTTCTACGATGAATAAAGAAATTTGAACTATGTGCATCATCCAAATGTTCCTTCTTCAGCACCATAATTGATGGAACAGTTAGTCTTTTCCCAAATCAACAATTCCTTCTTCATTAACATTGAACTACGAGGATTTATATTTTATGATAGCTTCCACTTCCTTTAGAATTCAGACATCATACTTTTTAGTATCCTTTAACCATTCTAAAATAAATGGTAGATAAATTACTTGTGAAAGGAATGACGATGTTACCTTCATGTCCATCTTCATAAAATATAAGATGATTGGATCCTTCTCAATTCTCATCTATGATATAATAATTGGGTCATTTAGTCTTTAAGAATATTCCACCATTTTCGATTTCCTATGGTGGTAATGGATTGAGCAGTCATAGTCATTGATTAGCTCTAACGACCTTCATTAGCACATGTTCAACTCTTTCTATGTGAAAATATACTTGAGGATGTTGTGGTCCATATATATTTCACACTTCTCTAGAAAGAGATAATTCAACCATATTTTTAAAATGAAGATAACCATAGCCAAATCCAGATCATGTGCTGGATAATTTATCACATGAACATTTAATTTCCTTAAATAATAAGCAATGACTTTTTCATTTTTCATAAAAACACCTCACATACCCTTCTTTAAAGCATCAATAAATACCACAAAAAGATCTCCACTTATGGGTAAAGTGAGAACTAGAATAGTGTTAAGCCTCCTTTTCAACTCCTTGAATATTTCTTCACATTCAACACTCCAATAAAACATTACCCCCTTCCCAGTTATCCTGGTAGGAGGGTTGGAAAATAGTGAAAATTTCTCACAAATTGTCGATAATATCCAGCTAACCCCAAGAAGCTACAGATATCTATTACTAATGTTGGCCACAGTCGTCCCTCAATTTTAGCTTTCTTGGAGGGATCTATAGATATCCCATTCCATGTGATGATATGACCCAAGATTGAGACCTCCTTCAACCAGATCTCATACTTTCTGTACTCTTCATAGAGCTTCTCCTTCAAAATGGTCTCTAGTATAGTTCTTAGATGTTCCTCATGCTCCTCCTTGGTTTGGGAGTATATTTTAATATCATATATAAAGACTACAAAAACTTTTTGAAGTTAATCTCTAAAGACACTATTCATTATATCCATGAAGATTTCTGGAGCATTAGTGAGTCTGAAAGGCATTACTATGAATTAATAGTTCCCATATATTATATGAAAAGCAGTCTTGGAGATATCTTCCTTTTTCAACCTTACTTGATAAAATACTGAACACAAATCCACCCTGGAGATGTATTAGGCTCCAAAATGGTGATTGAACAAGTCATCAATTTGTGGTAGAGGATACTTGTTCTTTATCATAATTTGTTTGAGTTCACTATAATCAATGCAAAGGCACAATGACCCATCCTTATTCTTGACAATGTTGAATGGTACAACCCATGAATAATCACTTGTTCATATAAACCCTTTATCTAGATTCTTCTAATGTTGTTTCTTACTCTCCTCAATCTCCACAATAGTCATTATATACATAGTCTTGGATATTGGAAAATCCCCAGGTATAAGGTCAATTGAGAATTCAACATCTCTTCTAGGAGAAAGACTGGACAATTCCTCAGGAAACACTTCAGCAAATTCCCTCACAACTGGAATTTATTCAAGGATGGTTTTTTCCTTAGACTATACCATATAAGCTAGATACGCATGCTCATAGGCTAGTAATATCCATGCTTTAGATGATGGTTCTAAATCCATGACCTACATTAAAAAATTTACCGTTATAAAAATACACTGAAGTTTATCATTTCATTTTCACTATATTTCAAGGCCATAAATATCATCTCTGGTTATATAATTAATTTTTCATTTACCATTGTATTGTTCATTGCACGAAATAATGGGGGTTTCTATCACAAGAAATGATCCAGCTTATGATAATCACACCATGGAATAGGATTTTTCATTAGGGTGACATTATTTTTTAGAACCAAATTAATATTTTCTGATATAGCCATAATTTTCTCAGTTCCAAAACTATTGGTATTATCTTCCTCCACTGTGAAATATAGACATTGGTTATGATTGTTAGTACCCTTATTAATTATAAGTGGATTTATAATCAATATAATATAGTATATTATTTCATAAATTATGAATTTTAACTTATAATTTATAATTCAAAATATTTTTGACACATATCATTAGTTGTTAATGTCAATGTCGTAAAACATGGTTTCATCAGGGTTATCCTTATTTTTGAATCCTTCATAATGTTTTGTAATTAAATTTTCATTTATCCTCATAATTTCCCCATGGAGTGAAAGACCAGATACATTGTAAGGCCCATTCTCATGCATAGGTGATGATCAGGTCAAGAATAATTCTCTATTTTTAGAGTTATTACACATAGGTACATCTATTCTAGACGAAAATCCACATGTATTATCTAAACATGGATTTATTTTAATAAAACACATTATATATTCAATAAAAAAATTCTAGGATTTTACACTACTCCTACACTCAATGTCTATCATGGGGTTATGTTCCCTAATAATTCATTCTCTTAATATATTTCAAAAGGATTCAATTAAACCTCCATTTGAAAAAATTGTAATGGACCTAACCCTAGTAATGTTGAGCTTCTATTTTACTTTATTAAATTTTGGAAAGATTCAAAGTTTCTAAACTTGAAGTACCAAGCAAGTTTGTAGTTTTGGTGAAACTGATCCATACATGATATCCATTTCAAAGTTGGAATAGGAAATAAAACATAAAACATATAAATATAAAATTAATTTAATCCATAAAATCATATTCAATTATTTCGTATTCATATCATTGATAATGGAAACAAAACAATGGTGCGCTCAAATTCTAAATAAGGGTTATGTAAAATTGATAGTATTATGAATAAATAATTATATTTAAACATGAAATGGTATCTAACTAAAAATGAATTCCATTTGAGAAACATTTATATCATTATAAGATAATGAGTAATCAATATGGAAATAAAATTATATAAAAATAGAGACCATATAATCAATAACTAATAGTGAAATTTTCCTAGAGATATTATATAATGAAAATTTCAATAAAAATGATAATAATATATTCTCAATGAAAGAATGGATTAATTTTTATATGTGATTATCTGTGTCATCACAATACATCTACCGTCATTATCATTACACTATAGAGTTTTAAACTATTGGGTAATAACCCACATTGTTTGTAAAATATATGTTTCCCATGATACATATCCATACATTGAGGGGCTATCTATAGGTAGGCCCCAACTATAACATCAATTATAAAGTATTAATCATAGATATAAAAAACATTAATTCATGAATAATATTTCAAAACAATAAATATTTACATAGATTAATTAAAATCGATATATTGATATATCCCAATTTAATCTAATAAACTTTTAAGTAAACATCATATATAAAGATGGTATACAGTTTAAGCAATGTTTATATACATGATACAAATAATATGGATAAAAATGAATTAAAAAATTAAACGTCATGGATAAATTTTTATTCATGTAAAACACATCAATTTGGCAGTATATACATAGCATGAAAGAAAAAATGTTCATATTAACAAAAATGTCACAATGAAATTGAAATTGTGATGAAATATCTTACCTTAAGATTCCGTTTAGTTGAATATGATTTAGAATCATGTATATTTGTTTTTAAAAAGTTATTAACTAATAATTGAATCATATTTCTATTTATAATATCATATATTATCCTCTTATAGTATTTTACCACTCATTTGATAATATTATTCAATTATTTTTCTTGTTTCGAGTGTCTACTATCTTGTTTTCTCAAGCATGTTATTCAATGATTGTTCTTGTTATTATAACTAGGATACTAATAAATCGTATATATAATGATAATAATGTTATAATTATCATTTTTACTCTATATATACATTATTATAATAACTCATTAACGTTGGGCATTTAAATTTAATATCATTGCTTCATGGACATAGTAGATCATATATACGCATGCGTAATGATATCATTCCCTTATTGACTGAAAGTGTAATGAAGGGGGTAATATATTAATTATAAATAATCAAAATCATTTCACATATATCAAATTTATTGATTAATTTTATCCACATTAAATTCGATGTAAAGTATAAGTGAAAAATGAATCACATCATTTTGCAAGGTGAAAGTCCTTTGTACACACAAGTGACATTAACTTATTTCAAATAGAAGGGAATGTAAAAGGGTAAATGTGATTTAAAATTTACATGAATATATAATAATATAATAAATATTATAAAAGTGTCATAATTTCAACATTATATTCATATTTTAACAGTGGTGCAATAAAATGAACTACATCATTTTGTGAGGCAGTAGTCTGTCATTCACACGATCAATGATTTTGTATCCCCATTTATGGAAGCGGAGATGGATTAATATTGATATATAAATATAATAAAATATATTTTTATATAATATAATTTTGGTTATTATGTTGGATTATTTAAGACAAATTTTATGGTTGCAAAATAATAAATAAAAAGAAACTGTTTAGTAAAGACAATTATTATCTCTTGGAAAAAATCTCATTTGGATCTATTCTTAAGGACCCTAGGGGTGGTAATTTGTGAAGAAAGGAATATATAAACTATGTATATGGATGTTGGTGAGGTATTTTATTTGTTTTTTATATCAAAATGTCTTTGGAGGTATATAAATGTGAGGGGAGTGAGTCATCTTTTATAATTGTTGAAAGGGGAACTTCATAGAACTTTTATGAAAATTTCCAAATACATTATCAAATGAAAAAGACATTTACATGAAAAAATATTAAAATTCAAAATAGAAATTTGGAGGTATAATTTTGATATAGGGACATAAAATATTATTTGGAAAATTTCTTATGTTATTTTAACCCTAATCTACTTTGTTTAACCCCATGGTAAACCCATTTTTTTAACCATGTAAAATACTTTTTTCTTATTTTTTGTAGAAATTTTTTAAATAAATAACATTTAACATGTTTGATAATATAAAAAATTATTATTTAATATATGGGATTATATTCTTACAATTCCATTCACATATGATTCAAAATTTAATTAAAATTTAATCATGTAGATGTGCCCGTAAGGTGCTCTCCTCCTAGTGTTCTACATTCGCCGCCGCGAGATTCATCGCTGCGGAGGGAACAGAGTTCCTCTTCGAGTTCAACTAGTTTTGGTGTAGGCTCTTTGCTGTAGTGAAATTAGGCGGCTTCATGGTCTTCTCTGGTTGAGATGCACTATGGGATTCTACAGCTGTTGCTTCAGATTTGGTGGTGTAAGACCAGATCGTCGTCGACATACTCTTTGGAGCGCTCCTATTTCGGTTCGGAAGCCTGTTATCATCCTATGGTGAGTTCCTCATTGTTTGAAGGTCATGCTCAAGCGTCGGCAGTTTGGTGTTTTGCCACTTCTCTGGTGAGTGTGTTAGCCTTTTGTTGTGCCTATTGGGGCTGATCTGTTCGGTGGTGGTGGGATCTGCTGGTTTTCTTTTTCAGTGTGATTTTGGGGTTTTGTTTTTCATCTTCTTTTCATGTTCCTTTGCGGGGTTTCAAACAGAAGAGATTTTATGTTCATGCGTCTTCATGAGCATGGGTTGAATTTGTTCCTCAGTGTTTCAAGGATGATGTTTTTGGGTGTGTGGATAGTTTGCGACTATGGTGATGGTTTTCAGTGATTGCTCCTGATTTTATGGCTTGCGCCATTGATGCATTTCTATATCAGTGATTGGTTTGAAACTCCATTGGGTGTGATGATTGTGATCTGTTGATTGAATTACGACGATGTCATTGGATGCTAAAGATCTGTGAAGACAGTGGCGAGTTCGGCTTGTCTTGCCAGTGACCTGGCCAGAGTTGGCGTTGGGATTCGCGACGACTCACAGATCTGAGGTGACGCAGCAATCGAGTGCTTTCTATTTTCGAGGTCGGTGCATGATTGAGGTCGTGTATCGGGGCTCGTGGCTCAAGGTGATGATAGAGGTGGAGTGGAAATTTAAAATTTGAATTTGAAATTGAATGTTTAGTTTTGGATTTTGAGTATCTGTATGGTGACCGTTTTTCCTTAAACTGGCTTTGATTAAATAAAAAAATGATTTTCAGTAAAAATTATTATTATAATAAACATTATAATAAATGATATATAATATTACTATGTTTACATTAATCAAATTTAATATAAAATTTAACTTTATAGTTAATTTAAACAAAATGATGTTTTGAATTAAAATTCATTAGTTTTCACTATTCATCAAGTAATGAAACAATTCAGAAAAAACCCATACATTAACCCTAAAATGCTATTTATATCAATATTTTAAAAATTAATTTCATTTTATTAAATAGTTTTTCAAAACATTAGTAGTATTTAATCTTATTTTTTGTTCTGGAAGTGTAACTAAATCGACTTTTGTAAATATATTATTTTTTTAAAGAAACATTATTTTTATAAAAAATAATTATTATTTTTATTTATCATATATGGATAATGAAATATATATTTTTTAAAAATTTATTTTTCACAATTTTGTTATTCATACTTATAACTTTCAATTTAATGTCTATGTTAAAATAGTTAGGTTTAAATAATATTTTAAAAGACAATTACTTTTTGGTTACACCCGGTGTTACGTGCATCACAAGATATCGATGAAATTAAACTTATTCTTTAATAAATATATTTTAATGTCTTAGGGTGTATAGTATGAAAGAAATATATTTTTTAATGTTCTATGAAAAGAAATGGTAATTAAAGAAATTTACAATTCACTCTGTAAAAATAGAAATAGAGAAAGAAGGTATATTATGATGTGAAATTAAAATATTATGTCCACGAAAAGAAAAGAAAATATTAAATGTATATATGAAAAATAAATGGAATTATTATAGATTTTAAGATCACTTATTATTTAAATAATTTCTAAATATATTTATCAATATATGAGAACATTACAATATGAAAACTATAGAAACCCATATTTTTCATACATAAATATTACCTGTATATAGAAGAATATTTATTACATAACAATAGGTCCCATCTTAGAATCACATTGGACTTTTATATTTCCAAAAATGGATGCATAAAAATATAGTTGTTAAAATATCTAAATTTCCCCCCAATAATTTCATCATAACTAGAAACGTTATTAATAAAATAATATTTAATACCCATATTCGTAACCTTAGGAAGGAAAAGCTAAGAAAGTGTGAAATCAGATTCATAGTATGGGTAAACAACGGAGATATTATAGATCACATTAGTATACCATGAAAATAGGTGTATGAGAACATGATATTACATTTTAAATCCATACCCTGCATATTAATGGACAAAATCCCATGTTTTCGCATAAATCATATAAGTTCTTAAGACATGAATCATAAAATAATCCATTAATTTGAGCCATAAGAGAATAACATTGGTATAAGATATGAAATTATAGAATACACCAAATCATAGAATATATTATCATTAGTAGTCAAGGATCTTCTATAATACAACCATAATGTTATGGGATTACTCTCAAATCCATCACAGCCAGTAAAAATTACTTTAAACACATTCATAGGGGGAACAACACTTACAAAACCAGATTCACTCCCCACTCTAGTCCTATTAATCTCATGATATGTCCACCTTTACTTGATGCATTAGTGGGAGGTATAGCACCCACGACTCACTTAATTAAAATAATATATTTGTTTTCCCAAATTTCATAAATCATATATCATATCATAACCCCTAAAAATAAATGGGTTTCATTAAACATTCAATATGTAAAAACCATGAAAATAAATGGGATTTATATATATTTTATCATAACATAACCAATGAAAATAAACCAATTTTATAAATTTTTTTATCATAAATATTAAACATATAGAAAATTTAAAACTATTATATCAATGGATTAAATCTCAAGTAAATAATATGTAACATAAAAGGATTTCATCTTATATGGAAAATGATTATGAAAGAAAAAATCACACATTTATTTTCGAAAAATCCATT
Source organism: Viscum album (assembly GCA_963277665.1). Lineage (NCBI taxonomy): Eukaryota > Viridiplantae > Streptophyta > Magnoliopsida > Santalales > Viscaceae > Viscum > Viscum album. The sequence goes on along the minus strand of OY728162.1, from coordinate 1,365,827,060 downwards.
TCAATTTTGAAGATAAATATTTAATAAAACTATTTAAAAATGAAATTAAATATTTTATATGAAAATTACCTTAATAAATTTTAAAGTAAGATATAATAAAATATTAGTCATGATGGATGAAAAATTCATTCAGGTCCTATATGTTAAAAATGGTACTTCAATAACATTATTAAATTGTTAAAAATACTTCCACATTAGAAAAATGAAAACATGTTACATTCAATCAATATTGTAAAAATTAAAATAAGGGTAAAAAATAATTTCATAAATAATAAGGGAATATATAATATCATTTATTAAATTATTTTTAGGATATATGGATGTGGAAGAAAAGGGTTATACAACAAAAAAAATCTAATTAAGTCTAATTTCATTAAAAACATATTTCTTGTTTTGTGAGTGCATATGATTAAAATAATTAAAGGGAAAATATATTTAAAATAAATAAAAAAGAGTAGATAATAATTTACATGTTTACTGAGACGTATATTATAATATTCCATCATGAAATCACAGTTATAAATAATCCTGATAAACTATATGATTTTGACATAAAACCCTTACCACGAGATATACACCATTCAAAATCATTATAACCTCAAGTTTAATAAATTATTTTTTATTATAATTATATAAAATGAAAATTTTAATACTTATTATATCATATATGATTATTTTATAAAAAATTACATAATAAAATTTACCTTTCAGGGGGTTAACTATTTCAATTATCATTAATATTTTAGCTTAGTAGTTATGGTCTTCGTACATTTAACATAGATTCATCATATATATAATATTGATAATTATTATACATCATATATATTCATTATATTGATCTTTAAAGCCATATATTATTTTTAGAGATAGAAAAATGAGTCACACCATTCATGGGGATGACACCGTTTTAATTTCTCAATTAATGGAATGTATGAAATGTAAATATTAAGAAAATTTCAGGGATCAATATCATATATATCATACATAGTTACAAAATATATCATCATTTTAATCCATGTAATATATAATTTAAAACTAATTTTCATCGCATCGTGGAGGTGGTAGTCTACAAGTATGTATGCGTGAAGTTATCATTTACCAATAGATTGGATGGTAATAATAGACACTAGATATTATAATAAATAAATTATAATTAAGACATAAATATAATTTATAAATGTTATAAATATAATAATTATCATCTATAAATGTGGGTGATGAAAAATGAATTGTATCGCTACGTATTGAAGGTAATTCGTATATACGGACAAGCGCTACATCCACATCTCATTTGTTGAGAAAGAGGGTTTATAATTATATTTTAATAATAATAATAATATTTCATCATATTTTTGGTACTCAGTTAATTAATTTTTGTTATATAAAATATCTTTATATGTGGTAGATAAGGGTATAATTGAAAGCTATATATTGAGGCGTTTACCACATCTTTTAATTGACTCAATTGTTCCCCTCTAAAGTGCTATAGGGATGGTATTTGGGGATGATAATAACCTATTAAATGTTTATTAGTGATATTTTATGATTAATTGGTAGAGTATTTTGTATATATAATTCAGAATGTAGTGTAAATTATTGAGGTAGGGTGATCCCTTATATAATAGCTACGATGAAAACTTTTGGAATTTCTAATAAGATTAAATTATAATAAATACAATGAAAAGTAATATTCTCAAAATTTAAGATGGATTATAAGATAAAATTTTATAAGACTATTTTCCCATAAAAAATTTATTTTAGACCTGATTTGGATATATTTTCAACTTTCAAACATTGATTAACCATTTGTTAACTAATTCTTATTTTAACTATAGTAAAATCTTTTTCAACATTATTGGTAATTATTTTTTACTTATAAGTAGAAATGTGACATATAAATGGTAATTTAATTATATTTTAGATCATATAATAATCATATTTATTTTTTCACGATATTTATAATTTTTAAACAATTTAATATTTTTTTATAAAATATCATTATTAAAAATTTTGGAATTATCTATTTAATTTTACTTATAACCCATAAAAAAGGTTTAAATCAAATATAATATTTTATCGAAACACTAATATGTCATATGGACCAATAATATTTGTGGAACACTATAAAAACATCAAATTATATAAATTATGAAATAGTTAATATAATTTATTTCATTTATCCATTAATTGAAAAAACAATTTTTTAGAGTTATTTTTGAATTTAAGGTGATTATCTAATAACAATAAATTAAAAATAAATGATATCCATGAATATAATTTTGTTAAAAAAATAATTATGTGTATTATTTATTAATAACTAGTAGTCCATGTGTTAATAGATAAAGTATATTTATAACATAGACAACAATATTTTATTTGAATTTACATGATTTTAATATTATATAAGTAATTTCAGTTGAAATGTTTCCATTAAAAAAACAATTTGGAAACTATTTTTGTCAGGGTATAACTATTTTCATCCAATATTAATTATGATAAAAAATTATGGCCTTTTCAATTTTTTTAAATCTAGATTTACCCAATTTACCCTTTACCGAGGTGAAATATTTTTTCACAATTTCTATTCATTTTAACCAAATATGAAAGGCGCCTAATTAAAAAATCAAGACCTCCTAATTCTCAATAAGAAATTAATTTTATCTATTTCGGTAATTATAATTATAATATATTAATTTTAATATAATATCAGAAAATGAAAATAAAACTTATTTTTAGAAACAAATCAATTTGAAGAATAAAACTAGATTTCTTCTTATACAATACAAAGAAAATATTATTTTTTGAATTTTTAATTAACTTTATCAATTAAAAAACTATATTCATTCACAAAAAAAATCACTATTAGTGACTAATATAATTTTTTACTATTAAAATTCATTTTCCTCAAATACATATTTTCTCATAAAATTACATCACATTTATTTTCAAATAATTTTTTTTATTACAATAACTTGATAACTAATGAATTCCTTTTATTAGTTTTTAGACAATATATTTTGAATAATTATTTTTTTATTCATACAATTAAATCCAATTTATAGGATATATTAGACATAAAAATTTAATAATATTATATGCATCATATAACCTCATTGTAAAATGAAATCCAAGATAGGAAAGAAATAAATTTATTTAAAGAGACATACATCCTAAAACTATTGGGGTGTTACATTAAACACCAGTCTAAATTAATTAATTTATTTATATTTGTATCCCTGATAAAACAAATGAGTTCACTTCTACCTCATCATATTATCAGGTTCACATATAACTTCCTTGAAATATTGGATTCATCCCAAAACATTGACTAGGTGAGTGGGTTTTTATACATAAAATTTTTTCTTTATGATCAGGAATATATATTGATTTTTATAAATTATAAATATAATTATCTATTGGTTATAAATTTGTTCAGTACATGTGAATGAACATGTATGTACTTCCTCATGAGAGATACATTGAACACTTCATGATCCTGAGAGAGATTTGGCGGAAGCACTAATATATAAGCTACCACCATGATACAATCAAGAATTTAAAAAAGAAAAATATACATATTCCATATCATTCTACAAAATACAGATCTCATCACCCTATTATAGGTTGATATTTAATGAAATGCCTTGTCACCAACTTAAAATTCTATTTATTAATGACGTTCGTCACCATATGTTTTTTTTTCATATCCTAGATACTCTTATGTATGGATGAATGACTCTAACATTCTCCTACAATTCAATATCTAGATCATATCTGAATATCTTTCTTCCTCTAAAATCATTCTATAATTGTTTTAAATTTTTGACATAGAGGGCTTTGTAATGGGACATCTGAATATTGGATTCAAATCTAAAGGTATAAGAAAAATCTACTAACTGATGTTTTTGATCCCAACTCCCAATTAAATCCATAGATAAAGATTCAAAATTATATTCTAGAATTTTAATGGTCTTTTTAGATATATCGTCTATTTGATGTTGATAATTAGTGATGAAACAAAACTTTTTATCCAGATCCTATTTAAGAATTATCTAAAACATTTATGTATTCCTTGGATCTCGATTAAATATAATTTATTATTTTACACCACTAAACCATAACATTTCCAAAAAGTATCAAAAATTATTTTCATTATGAAAGAAATATTATAGAATGAAAAATAATTGTTTTGACATCCTAAGCTGATCAACTATAACCCAAATATCACTATGACCATTAGATGTTTTTTGGAGACTGATGAACATAAACAAGGTTTTGTTTTCCAATTTCAATTTTGGTATATGTAATGGTTGTAACATTCATTTAGAATTTTGTCTCACATCCTTATCTTGTAAACAAATCAATCAATGAGATACATACACTGAAATATATATCATTATTCTATCCAATAGTAAGTACTCTTTCAAATATATATCAATCTTCATAAATCCATGAGTAATATAGAATCAAAAAATATGAGCATCATCTTTCAATTGAATCTACAAATCTAATACTATGGGTACACATAGATGGCTCCTCCAAATTATTATTCCATCATAATCATGTTTGATCTAAGTTAATTAATTACATTTTTTCAGCTTCCTCCTCTTCCACTTTAATATTCACATGGATAGAGGGTTGAAAACTAATTTGATAAGGACTGTATTTCTACCCTTTAATGAATTTGTCAAGATCCAATCTTTAGAAATCCAGATATATATGATATTTTTTATCTTAATAATAACAATCTAGTATCACCCTTTTTAATTATAGTATCATCCACTATGTATTCTTTCCAACGGTGGTAATGTATTGAGAAGACACAATCATTAATCATCTCTAATTATTATATTTTCTACATGAAATGACCAGTTTTATTGAAAATATACTTTTAAATATTTTTATTAGTATATATTACTCACCTATCTCTATATAGATAATGCCTCTATATCATTATTGTCAAAAATAAAATAGATAACTCCTTATAATGAGTTTTTATATTATTCCCATGGACCTTAAATTTTCAAGAGTCAAAATATATAACCATATTTTTATAAATGAGGATTCCTCCTTGTAACTTATTTTACCTATCATTATATATTAAATACCCTTATCTACTATATGGTTGTGTTATCAATGGTGCACAGAGTTACATCTTCTTAATCTCTTTAAATAATTATGTACATTCATCCATCCAAATGAACTATTATACTTTTGTAGTTTACATATTGAATGAATTTTATAAATATGGAAAATTCCCAACAATGATGCAATAATATCCAGTAAAAACATGAAAAAATGGATATGATTCCTTCTATATAGTCTAGGATGGTGTTTATTAACTTTTTCCATTAATGGGCGTACTCATATTCCCACACAATATTTTATATGACCAAATAATGAAACATTATGAATATAAAATTCATATTTGGAAACTTGTTTCACTTTTCTTATACTTCCACAAGGTCTTCATTAAAATTGTCCAATGATATTCATTGTTTTTTATTCTTTTTGAATAAAATATAATTTCATTTATAAATACTATGAAAATCTGATCAAGTTAATATCCAAGGACTCTATTCATTATATATATAATAGAAATTATTAATACCAAATTGAAACTATTTAAATTCATAGTATCCATACTTTATATGGTATGATGCATCCAAATATCGTCCTTATATACCCTAAGTTGAATATATATAGAATGAATATCAATCTTGAAAATGTATTGAAATTTGAGAAGCTGATCAATCAAATATTAAAATGGTGAAGAGGATGCTTATTCTTAGTAGCAATCTTGTTATGTTCTTTATAATCAACAAAAAATCACATTGATAATTCATTTTTCTTTAAAAATAGAACATGTGAACCCCATGGTGATTCACATTGATGAATGAATATTATTTCATGATTCTTGTGAGTAACTTCTTCAATTATTAAAACTCAATTAGGGTATTTTATATTGATTCTTGGAAATATTTGTAGCATTGGACCTGATTTATATTCAAAAAAAATCACTGAAATTTACTGGAAGATGAGGAAACTATTCTAGAATAGAATAAATAAACTGCTACGTCATAGGAGTATTTTGATGTTTATATTCATCCTACTTATCTTATATAAAAACTCCATTAAAATTGGAATCATCAAACATATAATTGATATAATTTCCATTGTATCTACAATAGTTTCATTACATTGATAATTGATCTTAGGATCGTTTGGAATATCATATGTAACATTCCTGACTCACGAAATGATGCGGGATTTATTTGAAGTATACTAATTTGTGACTATAATAACAATGATGTCAATAAGAACAAGAATATAAATATTTATAGGAATCACATTCCTCCAAACATATTTTTGAGAATAATCCTAGAATTGGGATAAAATAATCATACCAATGGGTTTTTTTTAAACTAACTCATCATATTATTTTTGAGGTAGTACTGTTATTCTTTTATAAATTCCTTTAGATATAATAGAGTTGGATAATCCATAATCAAATAGACAATAGCAGTTCTAGAGTGGATTTCTAGTGTACCTACACCGTGTCTTTCTCATACCCTTTATAAAAAACAGTTATCCCATGTGATTTACCTTTATATATATGAATTAGGACGTTTTTTACATTGATCATAATCAATATCCATTAGATTTGTGCAATTTATAGAATAAATTTCATACCCATTTCATTTAAAACACTAGAGTGTGGGTGTTAAATTCTATTGGTATTTCTGTATATATTCATCATTATATGACTACTTCACATAACATTTACATTAAATGTCATGATTAAAATCCTTTCAACACATGAAACATTTATCATTTCCCTTAATAAAATCTCTACTATGTTTCCTTCCAAGCATTGAGAATAAAGGAAGGATATCCTTCTTCACTATATTGTTTCTATAATATTCATTGAATTTGATTTTTCTTTTATTTTCAAAACCATGATAATGATGGGTAACTCTAATATCATTATCCACCATTTGAGTATTGTAAAATGTTTCTTTATAAATAACAATATACTTTATGGTTAAATCCATTTTGAGACATGGTTTTAATCTATTGAATTATCGATAAGACAAAATGATAGGTTGGATGATAATACATGAAGCGTACTAAAAATATCATGTGATAATTTTCCTCATAAATACCAAAATATTCCACATCCTTATCCTTTAAATCAGGTAATTATTTCTCCATTTTCATATATATTGTATGAGTAACATACTTATCAAAAAATAATCTTTTTAATTCAACCCACTCCATATATTTAATTTGTTTTATTTACTTGTGTCCTTATTAAGAGACCACCATAGGTCTACTTCAATTTCCAAAGTATAAAAAACTAATATAACATTCTTATATTCCAATCATTGAATAATGGAATTTTTTTTTTCATTGGTGCTAATCCATTTCTAATATACATGTGGATTTGTAGAGCTATAAAAATAAGTTGGTATTTATTTATGAAATACATAACATAACAATGTTCCATAATTTTCTTGTTTCTAATCTCTGTGTGATTTATATATTGATAGTGTTATGTTATCATATCAAAACAATTTTCATTCCATCTCTATTAAAATCAAGTTTCTAAGGAAGATATTAATTAACTTTTTAATCAGGTTAAATATTAACATGATTCGTTCCAGTTTCACCTCTCCTACCCTAGTTTTCCCATGAGATATAAATCATTAGACAATTCATTAGAGGTAGATATAGTTCCCACTAATCACCTGATAAAAAGTATTAATATGTGTGCATAAATATCATAAAAAATTCATTAAATCATAACTGATGAAATGAACTTGGTTTCACAAAACATTTATCTTAGCATAACCAATGAATATTTTTCATAAACATTTCATTATAGCATAACCCATTAAAAGAAATGGGTTTCCTAAAATTATTATAATAATATACATAAACAATTTAATGAGTCTATAATTATGGAATCTTTATATCATATCTCTATTAAATCCAAGGTTACAAAAAAGATTAAATTATGGATTGAAAATTATTTTGAAAGATAACTTGGAAACATATTTTGGAATATACCCTTTCCATTTTAAAATAACTTATTTTAAAAAACATATGAAATATGAAATAAAATATTTTATATTAAAATTACCTTTTAAAAATAAAATTATTCATTAATGTAAATTTTAATCACGAAGGATGGAAAACATATTCATTTCATATAGGTTAAAAATTATTTATTAACACCATTGTAAAAAAGGTTAAATAATTACCTCATTTATAAAATGACAAGAATAATCCATTAAAATCAATTATCTAAATGTAAACAATTGGTAAAAATGACTACAATCAATCATTGAGAATATTAAAACCATATTTTAAAATATTATTATAAATATGGGTTCGGAATAGAAATAGTTTTTGACCAAATAGAGAAATGGAGTAAATTTCATCTAAAAACATTATTTTTTGTTTCTTGAATACATAAAATGCAAAAAAATAAATTAAAATGTGTATTTTAAATAAATAACTAGATGAGATGAAAATTTATATGTTTCATTAGGGGTTGATCATATGATTTTATAATCAGAACTTAATCATAAACAATCCCAATAAATAACGAGATTCTAACATAAAAATATACCACAAGATTGCCTTAAAGTAATCTTACCTCCATAATAACATATTTTAAATTGTTATAATTTTATACCCGAATAATGTTAATAAATTAAATATCATATATCATCACTTTAGAAAATTTAAATTCCACCTTTAATTAAAATAATCATTTTGATTAGATAAGTGTTTCGTTTATCCTTAGTATTTTAGATTATAATTAAAAATACATGAATATTTTTCATGGTTTAATCATATAAAAATTATTAATCATTATATAGTTAATATATATATATATATATACATTATATAAATATTTATACTCATCCCTAAAATTTAGATATAGAAAAAATAATTACATTGTTCATAGAGATCATAGGGTTTACATGCATCTGGACACTCTTTTATTTTTTTGATGTATTCAATATAATAAATGTAAATATTAATTCACCTTTATAAAATCATTATTAAATCATGTGGATCATACATATTAATCAATATAAACCACAAAATCATGAATTTAAAATATAAATAAAAAATAATCGCATAGCTTCATCATGGTGGTAGTCTACATATATGGATGATGTACACTATTATTTCAAAAAAGATTGGATAGGTAAGAGTTAGAAAAAATATTATAATTTAGTAAGAATAATTAATTCATATATATCAAAATTAAACATTATGACCATCAAAATAACCATATATAAAATATGGTTATCCATAATGAATTATATCGGTAAATAGAGACAATAAAATTTATATAAGTATTAACGACACTTTGACAACTCATTTAATTGGAATGAGTGTATATATTGTGGCTTTAATAAGGATAATAACATTTAATCAAATATATTATTCTTAATAAATGATTTTTATGATAAATAACATATATCAACAAAATGAAATAAGGAATATATTCGAAAGCAATCGACCTAGGTGATTACATTTTCTTTGAAATGACTACATTAAATATCCTCTTATGGGATATGGGGATGGATTTTTCAGAAAAGTAGAACCTATATAATGTATATATATATTCTTATAACATATGGTTTTAGATTTTTGTAGAGATGGAAGGCTCATGGTTGTGTAATGAAGTGTTGGAAGATCTTCCCTTTTATAATAATGTTGAGGGTCACTTTTCGAATTTAAAAATAGAAAAAATGATAATATATTAATTCTCATGAAATGTGCATCTAAATTTTTGGGAATTATATTATAAGGAAAGATATTGTCTTATCCCACAAAAAATCATTTTATACCTTTTTTCATGTTATTTAAAACCTTATTGTTTTGATTAACTCTTAGTCCACCAATTTTAATTTTAACTATGGTAACAACATTTTCAATATTAACAGGTTGGATAGTTTGACATATATGGTGTAATTTGGCTGATAAATGGAAAATAATGAAAATGTTTACCATATCATAATCACATTTTCTTAGTTAAATATTTTAATGATTTTAAAATAATTTAATAAAATTTTATTTTTTAAAGTATCATTATTGTATACTCTAAAACTAATTATGTAATTTGAGATAAAAGGAAAAATTAAAATTTTTTAATTTCAATTTAAACATTTAACAAATAAAATTTCTGTCATATCGAACTATAGATTTTTTTAACACTATAAATTACTCTAATTCTATCAATTTTGATACTGTATATGAAATGTATTTTATTTTACAATAATTGATGAAATATTATTTTGGTATTGTGTAATTATTTAAGGTAATTATATGATTCATAAATAATAGAAATAAATTAATATCATGAATACTATTTCATAATGCTCAAAATTTCTATTATTAATTGTTCATAACTAGTATTTCTAATGTGAACATAGAAAGGATATTTACAACTAAGAGAGTGACATTTTGGAACATTATTTTATTTTAAAAATATATAAATCATTTTCATGGACATGTTTCCATTATACAACTAATATAAATCCTAAGGTGACAAGGGTTGAATTATATTCATCCAATAATAACTAGGGTGAAATATAATGTCCTTATTAATTATTTTTTATCAATAATAACTATACATACCATTTACATAGCTGATAAACATTAACATGGTTACAATACTTATTTAACAAAAAGAAGAAGATGTTTAATTACCAAATATGAACCTATTGATTTTAAATAATTAAATAATTTAATCTAATATTATACCTATAAATGGATGAAATTAATTTTTTTCTTATGTTAACAAACTGTGGAAAAATATTATTTTTATAAAATCATATTTTAAAGCATAAACATGAATTTATTATATGATTATGGATAAAAATTATATTATGAATGTTTAAAAAAATTTATAAGGTAATTAATATTTAATTTACATTATAATACTTAACTAATAGGGATTATTTTAATTTTTTAATATAAAAATACATTTCATGTCTAAATTTTGTTTTAAGAAAAAGCATCATATTTATTTTCAAATAATTTTAGTTATTAATTATAATAATTTAATAACTAATAAATCATAGTTGGGGTATTACCCTAATGGAATATGATACCCAACAAACCTAAATAAAACTAGAGTTCAATACATGATTGCCCCAAATTTTGGTATTTAAAGGAGATGTGGTGGAGTTGTGAGTTAGAATCTCTGCGGGGCATGGGTGGAGGTGGAAAGGGAACATAAGATGTAGTAAATTCAAGGAGGGATTAACAGTGATGACATTGATATTGAATGGTTGGTTTTATTCTCTATGAGATAAGGCTTAGGGAACATCATATTTATTTAATGCTTCATTGGGAGGTGGGGTTGATGGTGACAACACAATGAAAGTAGGATTGAGAAGAAAGTCAGGTGGTGACATGGTCAGTTCGACTTGATGGGGGAGGCTGGTTCAAAAGTGTCATGATAATGGTGATATTCATCAACATGGGCTTGATAATGAATTCATATCATAGGATGAGATTTGGTTTTAGTTTGTGATTAGATGATATGAAATGGAAAACACTATAGATGAGGAGTCTAGCGAAGTATGCTTTGTCGGATGGGAATCACTTCAGAAAAAATAATAATTGGGATCTGATACAAGGTGCAGTCACAAAAATGGGTTAAGGAAGGATAAATCCCCAAAAATTATATCATATTTGTATTATTGAGTGGTTATTTCTTTTCCATCACTACCTAGCCAATTTATTCATTCAATAGGATTTCTCGCTGAGCATCTTTTAAAGCTGATAGTTGTGGTTCCAAATAATCATCATCAAGAATGGTGGGGATTGCGATTTGGCATTTGGTACTTGGTCATTAAATTCAACTTTCTTTAAAATGATTATTTCTTTTGGGTATACAGACTATAAAATATTTACCCCTCAACCTATGAAAATGGACTATCAAATTAAGAAAACTATATAAAACTTCTAGTAATTTAGGAAGGATAACTAATGAATTCAATTTATAAATGTATATAGCATATATTTTTCATTATTTAGTTATTATTATTCACACCCAGCAATACAATGACTATAAGATAATAGAAAAATAATATTCTAAAATTATTATGTAGTTTTTCTAAATCTTTTGTTTTTTGTATGAATGTATATTCAATGAATAAAATTATTAATGAAGAAATATTTCATTAATATGATAGGGTGTTTCAACAACACATATAATTGATGCAATTTATTTAATGATTTATTATGCAACGGTGCACATAATACTATCTCAAAGGATTATAAGACCTTTTTTCATCGAGAAATATTGTACATAGAATAACAAAGCGAACCAGGACTATAATTACAGTATAAAAAACATCTTTTACATGCTCTTAAAATTTCATTTATCTAATAAAACTATATGAGGTAACCTATCATTGTATATAATAAAGGGGAGAGATATAAATCCAAGTAAGCGACTAAAAAAATAATTTAATTAGGTAATGAAATAAATGTTATCCAAAAAATATATTAAGGTGACAAAAGTGGTTTAAGAATCATATTCGTTACCAAGGAGGCATAATTTAACATGATGACATAAATGAAACATGGGAATGTGCCAACAAAATAAAACATGGAATTATAAATTATGTCATGGATTAACACACAAAAAATAACATATAGGTTATATGACAACCTCCCATGAACAATACATGGAATCTCATGAGATTGAAACATTTCCCAATGTATTGAAGGGATATATAAGACTGGGCACATCGGTAACATTCATATAATGTGCATGCATATGTGTTTCATGTTGATCATTCAATAGAGGACCATTTTTGATCGATTTAAATCCAATTATTTAGGAGTTTCATATATATAAATTTATTTACAAAACAAATTAATTTTAGGTAAATATAGGTGAATACCCTTTAGTGGAAACAGCGATGGGAATTCACAATACAATAGTTTGACATCGAAAAAACGTTGTATATTTTCAACAATATAATGTGTGTACATAATGATTTACAAGAGGGATTAATGAGATTGAAAGGTTTATCATTTCAATTTGACATCATATTGTAATTTTATTTGACAAGAAAACAATTATCCAATTATTACCAATTGGAAATCAAATTGAATAATGGAAATATGTGCTTGAATAAATTGGAGAGGATCCCATACATCAAGAGGACACATTAAAAATCCTGGGGGCTCTTCATAAAAGCATTGGGAACCATTGGATGTCTCTATAGAGGGAATGGGATAAAAATTTCATTCTAAAAGTGTCTTTAGTAAAGATTAATTGGATATTGGGTGGGATTATATTGTAAATTAGCAGAGAGTTCATTAATAATTTCCAAATTTGTATTTTTGGAAAATATATAATACTATAATAAAAACCACAAACCGCAAACAACTTTTCACATTTTTATCAATCATTGACTGGATTTTACCATTTTATACGGTTGAAAATTTAACTCATTAAAATAACAGCATTGGTGATGTGGAATTTAATAATGGTTGTAATGAATTGATTTTAAATCCATAAAATATAATATATTTCTTGAGGATTTGATAAGGGTTTAAAAAATTACATAATTGCCTAAAACAGATTAATTTAATTTTCAAATTTTTTTTTATTCATACACTTTATAGAATATATAAAATCTCTTTTGAGTCATTATGATGTTATAGTACAAACAATATATTTATACCTTATTTTATTTTTACATAAAAATATGGTTGTCTATGAAAATTATGAAAAATTCATAGCTGGATAATTTCCTTGGGTTAATTCCTAACGTAAAATTTATTTTATCAAAAATATATATAAATTTGTGAAATTAAATTTTTATATTAAAAAATAATTTATTTCAAAATACAGGTTTTTTAAAAATAATTTTTTTTATTTCTTATATAAGTTATATTTGGAATTATAAAATAATACTATCATATATATTTAATATATATTATTTAATAACATTAATATATTAACTTTTCAATTTTTAAAAAAATTATTTAGTTAATCAAAAAGAGTTTCCTAATTGAAAATATGAATTTCCCAAAATATAAAAATAGTGTTTTGTCAAAATAAAATCTAATTTTTATCAAAATAATTAATTAATGATTTATAAAATAAAAAATAAAAGTAAAAAAATATAATCATAAAAAATAAAAATATTAATAATCATAATATTATGGTCGATATACATATCTATTTATTTCATATGTGAATTCCCTAAGGGTATGTTGCCCGATGCTGAGCTTTTCATAGCAATGTTCGACATACCTGATATTGTTTATGATCTCAATGAGCTTGAACTTCTACCAAATATAATTTCTCTCATTGTTTGGTTTCGGAATCTAATCAAGGACTTAATAAAGGGAAATTCCCAGTGACTCAATCTCCCTTTGATGATCTGAAAAATGAGAATCATAGTGTTTGATCATATAGGTCAACGACATCTCTTCTTTTTTCTATGTCCACTGGATTTTTAAAAACCCTTAATGTACACTAATAATATTATAATTTTAAAAAAGATATATTTTCAATTGTTATGATTAAAAATACTATTTTAAATTTCATAGACTACATAAGGGTCTTAAAACATCATTAAACTGTACTTGTTTACACTAACTATATTACATAAAAATTCTTTTATTCAGCCATAAAATGAATTTCATTTATAAAATCCTATTTTATTACCCTATCCATATTTTAGAAATATCACCCTCAAAATTTTAATTTCATCCATTAAAAAATATATGGGTACGTCTGGTTCATCGCATATTCTAGTTTCCATAATATTTTCACAAACATTTGGTTCTTCCACAACACATTAAGTAGTTCAGTTGTCCAATTTTTTAGTTTATTGACTATATGGAGTAATATATTCACATATTACTCCATGTATAAGATATCTTTATCCAATGATACCACCACGCATTCAGTACATGTGAGAGGTTTGGTATGTAATTAAATAATAGGGATACATTGAACACCTCATGTACTTTTGATAAATTTTCTTGTATTTATAGTCGATAGGACACTACTCTGATGAAACCAATGATATAAATGTGGTAGATGTTTCATGGAATGAGAAATCCCTTCTCCTCAAACCTCATGAGTATATTTTATAGAGATATATGAAGGAACACTTTTTCTCTGACATTGAACTATATGTCTATTTAATGACTGTCTCTATATCATTTATGTTGGCTTTTCAAGGATTTTATATCATACATAATGGTTGTATCCTTCATTGTCATATCATGTATAAGATAAAGTCCCATAATTTTCCACTCCAACTTCATCTCATCAGAAGGAAGTCTAACACAAATTCCCATATAGATCCTCATAGGGTTCTTTATGAATGATAGATTAGAAAATATTTATTAATGATAACTCTACTATAGATTGATGATTATCCCAACCTCATTTGAAATCCATTGACCATGATCTAATTACTTACTTTAGTGAATGAATAGTTATTTTATAATAACCATCCATATGAGGGAGATAATTAATGTTGAAGCTATGTTACATATCTAATGCTTAATAAATCCTTCTCTGAATCCTCAATGTAAAACTTGGATTTCAATTAGTTACATCTGAACATCGAAGTCAATTCCTTCTTACCACTTAACATATGTAAATCATGGTGAGTTTTTCAAGATATAATTCTTACTTGATATAAATAAAATGATTTGAAATTGTAAGGTGATCAAAAACCACCCATGTGGAGTTATTTCTTTCAAAAATCCCAGGGAGTTCTATGAAGAAATCCATCATTATGTTTTCCCATTTCAATGCTACTATTGTGAACCATTTCAATAATGGTATGGGAAATGGTTTTAGTATACACTTATTAATTTTCCAATACACCATTAATTGAATACAAAGAATCGATATATGAATCTTATATTATCCCTCTTTATGTTATCCATCCATAATTTTATATTCAAAACCGTACAAATCATAGTGATTCCAAGATTAATAGATATGTATGAGCTATGTTCATAATCTAGAAGTTCCCTTTTTAGTTATAGTTTTATGGGACATATAATCATGATCCAAAACATATAACTCCATAATCAGGAAAGCTGAGCTTTGCTGTATATTCTACCTTCTTCTATAGACACTTTTAATATATTTATCCTTCTTGATCACCTCAAAAATGGATGGTTTAGATGTAATAATATCATGGTAGGATGAAGATCTCTTTATTGTTACCACATATATCCTTTTTATATCCTTGATGATTGTATCCAATGTAATCTTCCTCACAGTTAGTGTTGTAGGATCTATTATACTACGACCATCATCCATTTTTTGATTCCCAAATATTGTTATTTATTAAAAACTAACAATCATTGATAATATCTATCCACCTATGTCTGAGCATATTGATCTCCATTTGTTAAAATATATAATTGATGTTTTTATATTGATTTAATATGTCAATATTCTCCATGTAGAGATAATTCCCAAAAATATTTAAAGACAATATCACCCAACCAATTGTAGATCATGACTTGGGTAGTTATAATCCTTAATAATTAATTTGGTGGAGGCCTAGAAAATCACAGTTTCCTCATGAATGGGTTCTCATCACAAACAGTTTTTGGATTCATCAATATAATAAAAAACATCCTTCTCCACTACAGGGTAATGTGAGCACAATTGTAGTTATTATACTCTTCTTCATTTCTATAAAACTTTACTCTCATTCAACATTATAAATAACTAAATTCATTTAATAGATATCTTGGTTCAGTGATTGAAAATTTTTATTGGTTTACCAAAAACTAATGATAGTACCAAGATAATCATTTGAGCATATGGATTTATTTCCTAAATATAGTTCTGGATCATGTTTTTATTAATTATTATTTGAAAGGGTCTATATATAAAACATTTCAAGGGATAAAATAACACAGGATTGTTATATTTTACAACCAAAATTCATATTTACAATACAATACATACATATTTTTCTTCATCTAGATCTTTAGTAAGTATTATAATTCTCATCAACATCCTCCTTGATATTGTTTAACATGGGAGTATTGTCTAAAAATACTAATATAAATATTTTTAGGTAATACCTAAAGAGTCTATTCTTTATTTCCATAATGATTATTTGTTCATTAGTGAGTCAAAATAGAGTCACATTGATCTCATATTGCCCATTCCTTGTAAAAAAATTATTTGGGATACACTTCTTATCAAAATTCATATGATAATTTCCCAATTAATGATCTACCATAATAGAAATACTACTCTCCATGTACCATATCATTCAAGTCATCATTATATGTTATATGATAAAAAATATTTGTTGTGATTAGGTTGCGATATAAATAATCAATGTATAAATGCCTTGAAAAATCCTTCTTTTCAAAAAGAGGATCAGTGCAGCCCATATATTTCGTACAAAATTGTAGTATTGATAGAATTTTTTTTAATGGAGATGATCCATTATTCATCAATTAATGGATGATAAAATCCATTTACTATTTGATTCATTTTCATATAATGTCCTCAATTACAAATTTCTCTTTGTCAAGCGAATTTGAATATTCTTCTTAATATAGGATTCTATTAAAAACCTAAGTTAATTGAGAAAGTATATTGATGAATTTCGTTATTTATACCCCCATTAGGTTAGAAATATCATTTGTGTAGTCATTAAATTTCTCCTCGCATTGGTTTTAGATTCTATTACTCTAATTTACTACCATTGACATGGAGAAAAGGAAAATTAGGGATCAAAATTTTAAAATTACTAAATGCATAAATGAGAAACCATAAACAATAAAATTATTACTAATTAAGAACATTTCCATAACCTAGTATTTTTTTGGTTTCAATATAATGTTTCCATGATCTATTTCCCATCATCAAATACTATGAGCAATTTTTCTTCTTGAAAAATTGTCAATTATGAAATATTGAATTAACGACATAATATCCCTCATGAGTGTGAAGATAATTGGGTATCCAATCCTTTTATTATTATCATGTGTACGATTGAGTCTAACTCAATACACCTATTTTTTGGTTATTACCACTAGGTAATATTGTGCCTGATCTATATACACTTGCAGTGTCTAGAAATGTATGTATTTGATTTCAAACCACTTACTCAATTAATTACTAAAATTTATAGGAGTTTTCCAATATTATTAAGTATCCATATAGCTTTCACTATAGTTTGGTAAGCCTAATCCAAAAAATTACTAGACTTCACTCATATTACAACTATGATGATCAATATATTTGATTGAAATTATTTCATGATTTAATACATAACAAACATATAATAGAATCCAAAAAGATCTTGGACCCTTTTTACATTGGAATATTAGGTCACATAATATTAAAAAGAAATTCCAATACAATAACATTTTTGAAAACATCCATACTATGATATTGAAATTACCTTTCACATTTATAGCTACACCAGATATCCTCATGATGTTCATAAGTATATGAGAGATATAAATTTCATTAAGGTAACAAACAAAGATTAAAATATGGTAAAATGATAATTTGATACAAAGGGTATATCAAGGTAACATTATAGGGGTTATAAACATTATATTTGTATAATGAGGCATGATATATCATGATAACATAAAGGCAACTTGGGAATGTGGAAACAACATAAAATATGACATGATAACATAAGTAATGGATAACTACATGGAAAACATAACGTAGTGTTATTAGGAAAACCTACCATGGACCATTCATAGACTATCATGAAATTAAAACATTACTCAATGAATTGGTTGGATATATATATCTGTACCCACTCATCATATTCATATAATGTAAATTCATAATTGTGGCACGTAGATCATTTAATATATGATCACATTTAATCACATTAAATTGCATGATTATGGAGTATCAGATAAGAGCATGAATTCCCCCAAAAAATGAAATATATTTTCATATATTTGGTTATCCTTGAATTGAAATGGGGACGGGTATTCAAAATAAAATAATTTGGCATGGAAAAATCATAAGATATTTTATCCAACCAAATGAGGGTACATAATGATTCGTCTGATGGACTAATGGTAGTGTAAATGGGTCTATCGTCACTTGGAAATAATAATTTTATTAATAAGTATGTGTAAAAAAATATCTAAATGTGATATATTGGGAATAAAAAGTCATAATATAAAGTAGTTTCTTCAATGAAGAGTTGAAAAAGAGGATCCCTTACCTTCACAGGATGCTTCTCAAAGCATAGATGATGCTTTTAAAGAGCACAGAAAGGTCTTGTGAAGAATATTGAGAGGTAATGATAGAATAATATCATGATACAATGGTTCTTGATGATGATTAATGGGTTTTTGGATGTATTTATATTGCAAATAGAGGGGATTTCTTTATTAATTACCAACAACTATATTTTGAATCTATATGATAATGTAAATAAATCCACACACCATCCCATGTATTTACCATCATTTCATACAAATAGGATTGGTTTTAATTATTTTATATGTATTTGAACATAAATAATTAAATTAATACCGTTGGTTATTTGAAATTGAGTCATTTTTATATTTTAAAACGTTAAAATATAATATATGTTTCGGAGGATTCATTACAGGTTTCAAATTCTCAACGAATAACCTCAAAACAAAAAAAAAATAAAAAGGACATATATGTATATATTGTTTTGAAAAAAATATGTTATTTAGTACCTCACTTAATTTCAGTATGATTTTATAATATACCTGCTTTACTTATTTAATATTCCATTTTTTCCCAAAAAAATCGATTGTCTCCCAAGATTTGGAGAAATTCACCATTTGGTAATTTAAACATGATTATTCCAAAAATAAAATTTATTTTATAAAAATAATTCTCTATATTTGAAAAATTACACCTCAAAATAAAAATCCTTATTGTTGAAAAATAATGGGTTTCTGACAATAACAACCATATCACCCTTATAAAAATTATATTTTACTTCGTATAATTATTTTACAATTTTTCATTAATAAATATTATTTAATAATAATTTTTTGTAAAATTTCATGTATTTCATAAATTCTAGAAATATTAAAAAATTATATCTTCATTTAAATTGAGTATTTCCCAAAAACCCAATTCGAGATTCATCGTACGAAAATCTAATTTTTATCAAACCAAATATTTATGCATTTATAAACTAAAAAAAATTAAATTACTATAATAGATAAAAATAAAATTTTAAAATTTTATTTTGTTGTGGTTTAGATACATAACCACTTATTACACTAGTGAATTCACTAATTACAAGATACATGATTGTAAGATTTTCATTGGGTGGTTTGACGTAGATTATTTGGGTTGTGATTTCATTGATTTTGAAATTATACAATAAATGGGTTCACTTATGCTTTTTTTGAATATTATCTTAGGATTGGTGAATGGAATGGCCAAGTGATGTTATCCCCCATGGAAGCTCTAAAAAATGGTCTTTATGGGCTACGATCCTACTAGTTTTGTACATTACTTCAATTTTTTATTATTAATTGTATTTATAAACACAC
Source organism: Viscum album (assembly GCA_963277665.1). Classification (NCBI taxonomy): domain Eukaryota; kingdom Viridiplantae; phylum Streptophyta; class Magnoliopsida; order Santalales; family Viscaceae; genus Viscum; species Viscum album. The sequence goes on along the minus strand of OY728162.1, from coordinate 1,365,806,477 downwards.
TTAATTTATACTAGTCATGTGGTCACTGCACTATGACCATTCATTCATTTATTATTTTAAAATATTGTATTTTAAATTCGAGAGACTATATAATGGTCTAAATCCATTAGATAAGGGTATGTTTATTTCTACAATTATATTACATAGTAGGAAATTTATTCTATCACAAATATAATTTAATTTAAAAAATAACATGTAATTACATATATATATATGGTATGCAAGATTTATATATTTTTGATGATAAACTATTTCTATTTGTATTTCACATTATAATGATTTTGCGTAGTGTAATCTCAGTTGAATTTGTATCATGCTAAAACAGTGTACTCAGTTTGATTGAAGCACATGAGCCTCAACCCATTTGGTGAGGTATCCTTTAGTGCATCCCTAAGACCCAGGTTCAAAAATAGGTAGAGGCATATTTTTGGGGGTACTGTAGTAGTACTGTAGCAGTACTGTACACTGTACAGTACTGTAGTAGAACTGTACATTGTGTGGTACTATAGCTGGAAATGTAACAGTTATTGTTCAAGACTATAGCAGTTGGATCTATTCACCTTGCGCCAATGGATTAGGCTTGGAGTCCTTAAAGCTTTCAGGCCACCCAGGCCTTCGGGTCAGTAGGGATTTCGGGCCACATTTAAGGCCCTCGGGCCACCTCAAGGCCATCGGGCCACATGCAATTTCCCAAGACACACTACAAAAAATGATCATCCCCAGAAGAGGATTCAAAGCAGGTTCACTCACTAGAGCAGAACCAAATGTATTTTTAGAATGAGAGGGTATGGCTATTCCATCGGTACCAACTAGGGATTACACGAGATGCCTAGCCAAACGGCCAAGAAAAGGTGGATAGCTACAATCAGGACGCAGAAGATGGGGAGGGGAAGCTCCTTATAGATAGTCTGGTTGAATTCTCTAATAACTTCGGGTCATGTAATCTTCTAAGCCTACGGGCCTTGTAATCTCTAAGCCTATATGCCTTGTACGGGTTCCCCCTCATCCCTTGAATGGTGGGTTATCAAAAATCAATAAAAACGAAGTCCTTCGGTTCATTCGGGAATTTTGATGTTAAATCATTATAAATCCATTATGCTAACAATGTGTGTGTTCATTGGGGTGTGTAACAATAGCCCAATATTCAATTTCACATTAGATCATGTTTTTAGAAAAGAAAATTACAAAAAAAATTAATCCACATACCCCTTATCTCAGTGAATTTTCATTTATCATGATTGTCATTTTTAAGTGGTGTCAAAACCTAATTCCCTTAATTAATGATGCGTCATTAGAAGAATAGAGGCAAATCATACATCATTGGGAGATGATTTAGATTATAAATTTATATTTTAATCCATTTATTCCCTATATATAATTCAATAGTATGGTCATTCCATAATTCGATAGTAAAAAACTTATATATGGAGAATAATATTTTTCCATATTTATTATCAATGAGTATAGTTATATTAGAGACTACAACATATGGTTCTACCCTAATGATAAAAAATTATACTATGAAAAAAATTTATATAAATAATATAAAGAATAATATAAATTCTCAAAATGATATCCAATCAGCTCTTTTTCAAAAGAGTTTTATGAAGATAAAATTGATCGTGGTAGTAATTGGAATATACAATGTGTGAAGAAATATTTGTAAAATAGATAAAAATGTGCGGAAAGATAAACATTAATTTTTTATATTTATGTATAATACCTTAATATGATTGAAGATAAAATATTAAATTTCATTATTATTCATTAAATGAAATAATGAGAGCCATTAGTGGATTTTGTGAACATTCATGAAGTATTATAACTATATAAAAGGAACTATATATTTTTATACATATGTTTAAAGAAAAATTCCCACAACATGGTGAATGTGATATTTTTAATATTCCGTTATAGGATTTAAAAATATTCCTTATTTCATATAACAATTGTTAGGGATGTTACTTTAAAATTAATGATAAGTCTGAAAATTGAATTTTTAAAATGTATTAATGTTTAAGAAATATTTAGTTTTAAAAGAAGTGTATTATAATATAGAATATGTTCATAAAGGTAAAATTTAAATACAAATTTATATCAACTATAGATGTGTGTGAGGTTGAAATGAATTTATTAAAGGCATGATTCAACTGATGTGTTTCATGTGTGGATCCACTGTACATTTTCAAAAAAATGTCCAATGTTGAACAAAAAAGTTTTTTCTGAATATAAGTATGAGAAAAAAAGGATATCCTATAAAAAATAGAATATGATAAATCAATATTTCCTACCAAAATGATGTGTAAGAAATTATCTAAATACCTTTATAGAATCTTTAAATCATTTTTTTAATAATGTGGTTGTAGTGGATAAGATGATTTATATGAGACTTCTAGTGTTTTAAATGAAAAAAAACATATTGAAAAATTTAATGATGATGAATTTACATGTCTTAAATTTAGTGGTTCTTATTTGGAGGAAGAAATAAAAATCAGTTTTTTTGTTGATGAAATAACTAAAGTGTTTTCTTTTAAATAAATAAAATTATTTATTAAGTGATAAATAATTTAAATAAAAATAATAAATATTCATTCCAAAATAATTTTATATTGACCAAATGGTGTGGATACTGAATATTATTAATAACCTGGAGTGTTTAATTTATAAAAATATAATTTAAAAAATAAAATTGAATAAAGTATTGGAATCCTTGATAAGGGGATTCATAATGTCCAATTGAATTTTATATTTTTCTAAAATGGAATTGGAATAGTACAAATTTAACAGTCTTAAATTTATTTAATAAATTAGAGAAATATCACTGAATGAGGTTATTATAGACATTAATGATTCATTGAATGAAGAGTATCATGTTGATTTGAAAATAATGCACTATAATGGTGAAAATGAAAATGTAAATGAGGATAGAATGTAATAGACGAATTATTTTGTGAAAGATATAATATTTATAGTAGAACGTAATGATTCTTAGAAATAAATAAATATATAGAACACTAAATTTAAGGTAACACAGAACTACATATAGTGTTTTGAAAAAGTATAGAAATAATACCTTAAATAATAATATTGTATTGGGATACTATAAAATTATATGTTCTCAATAAGAATAAAATGATAGTAAAAAAGTATTTAAAAAATCAGGTCTCAATAAACGAACTGTAATATGTTTTTCAAGGTAAATATTCATTTTATTTCTATTTTTGGAACTATTGTCTTATTTAGAAAAAGGAAGGAAATTTTTAGTTTAATATCATATAATTAAATAATATTATATGGTTTGATAGAAAATATTTATGGAGATTCAGTCCCATTAAAACAAAAATTATTTAAGGAAAAATGAAAATTCTCTATTTAAACTTCACATTAAATGAGTACAAGGATTATATTTTGATTTGAAATATATACTAGAATGGTTAAAATTGTAATTCACCATGAGGTTGGGTTAGTTTTTGGATTTTTTACTTTTCTAATAGTTTTTTTGAGATTCTAAATTGAAACTTGTTATTGGAAATATCTATGAAATTTGTTTAGAATATATTGTTTATATATCATGATTTAGTAGTTTTATCATGTTGTTTCATTTGTTGTAATGAAGTATATATAAGTCATTGTTATGCATAACACGGTACTATTGGTCAATATTCTTGATTTCTACACTGGGTTCACTTACGTATGCCTAGAAATATTGAATAATGGTTCATTACTTAGAGTGATTGGTTTCAATGTAATTTATATTCCTCAGATGAAGAAATAATCTAATTGTTTATATATTTAATCCCAGAGATTTCAATTGAAATATATTGAGAACTAAAGTGATTGAAACATTTGGGATATCGAAGAGACTCATGGTTGAGATATGATTATTATTATTATATATAAAAACATATATCATATTTATAATATTATAAAATTAAATTTAATATGTTGGGCAAACAATATTTAAATAAATTTGGGCCATTGTGAATTTTTTTGACAATTCATGAAGTAGCATGGATGTTTCTTTGAATATAGGTTTTTTAAACAAGAAAAATTCAGGGGAGATAGCACCAAACATAATTGTTTTTCATATTCAATGAAAAATATGAGTTCTATGCAATAATGAATGTTATGATCCATACAACGGAATCAATGAAATATAATAACAGAATATAAACCTAATACAAAGAGAGTGGATAATAATATATTGTTTGTAATTAATTCAATTAAATAATAAATACCTACAAAGTTATTATTTCTTTGTTGATGAATTTGGCCATATATATGTAGGTGTATCATTATTACATTGTATATATCAATGGTTTTTCTATTATAGCAGTGATCCACATGTATTCTACGTATCCTCAGACATCAGTCAAGGAGTCTCTAGGTTCTAGCATCGAATAACCTTTTTCTTGTGTTGTCCACCTTCGATCGCCATTATAACTACTTTCAAAACACTATCATTGATGTCAAAGAGAAGGATCTCTCTCATTCTTGAAATCATTCATATAGAAGGATAAATTCATTATGATTGAGGGATTGTCTCTAATTCGGTGTGAAAACCAGAATATTTTTTTAAGGCTTTACCTTTGCTAATGAGAGAATAATATAACAATACATTTATTTCACTACTATAATAAAAAATAATTTTCACCAGTGCCTTTAATTGTTTCATTAATCCTAGATAAACCCCCATGTTGAATCATAGTAGAAAAATTATTATTTCTTAACATGCGCTTCACTTCCAGGGTATAATTAAATATTTTTTAATGCTATAATATTAAATATCATTGTTCCTCACTAGACCATTAAACTCAATCCGTCAATCCTCCTCAATTCGTATAAATTATTTTTCTCAAAATATATTATCTGAAATAACTACTTATGGAAAAAATGCGATTACACATACATGAGTAATTATAAAACCATGACCAGGAATAATATTTATTGAACTCGTTAAATAATAAAATATTTATCAGGGATACACTATACACATTCTGTGACCCTCTATTCCTCTTTCTTAGTGTCGTTAAGAAAATCTATCTAATGTCCAAGGATAGTTTCTAGAAACACACAAATTTACCCATCTATATAGAATTTAATGCCACAATGACGTGTCACCTCATACAAATACTTATCGTGTAATATAATCCCATTATCACAATTTCTCCATTTGAGAAAGTTTCATGTAAGTGACATCAACCTATATGCTCGAATTCATTTTCGTTGGCCTATCGAAAATATAACATTCCTATAGAACACCATGTCCTTGTATTTTTTTTGGGTATAACATGTATATCAAAGGGCCTATGATATTTCCATTCTTTAATGAGTATAAGGGATAAATCATTTCTTACATTATTCATTAAGGTAATATTACTCATGTTATAGCCAACATCGCCAACCTCATATCATTCTCATAATATCTTACTTGAAACTACCAAGGGGTGATCCATGATAAGCTACCTCATAGTCCTATGAGTCTCCACCCATGATAGACTATATCATTTGTGTCCCTAAAATGATATCATCCAGCCATAGAACATATATTTGAGTATAGTTTCATAACACTTCTCCGTCCTCATCATAGTTCGGAACTAAGATGGCTATTAATGTGAAAGCTACACTTTGGACATTATGACACACAATGATACACATAAGAACAATCAAGATGTGATAAGGAAATTATTAATATTCAAAACCATGAATATAAGGTATCATAATGTACAAAGGAATTTTACTCTGGGGCACAAACTCCAATAGACACTTAATTACACTATATATAACTACGAACAAGATTTAGCCTGCTATCTCCCACATGATATGTAGGATTATTATTAGGTAGGCATTTCGCCTAGGGGTCTACCACATTCTCGTTTCAGGATAGTCTTCTCACTACAACCTCACCCCATTAATGAAAACCATCATTATGTTCTACTTTCGGAGTGTATTATTTGTCAGTTGAAGAGACCTTGTCCCTTTTGCAAGATCCACCACTAAAGTATCATCAAAATAAAATTTGAAATGGTCATTATTTATAGTTAAAAAATCAAGATACAAGACAATGTTATAAATACAGACAGTTTCCTTGGATACATTAGAATCCTCTATTTACTAAGAATTCACTTTTGAGTGAGTTACAATTTGATATAGTCAACACTTTCAGATCATAGATCCTCCATTGAGACATAAATCATATCCTAGTTAGAAGTTCATATCATTTCGAACTATCTTGAAACTGTCATCATCATACCCTATGATGAAAAGTTCCTCATATCGAACATACATGAGAAATTTATCCTAGGTTCTTCTCAAAAAAATATGGAGATCCATAACAATATTCCAACGTAGTTCTCTTTGATCTATTTGATATCTTGCTACCATGATCAGTGTATAGTAAAGATCATGTCTAGTACATAGAATGGAATACTTGGTTGTTCGTATCACTGAAGAGTATGGGATCTTACTCATGTTATATTTATGATATTGTTTTCTGGAACAATGTTTCATAGAAATATGTATTCCATGTGACACAATAACCAATTTGTTCTATGAATGTTCCATTCTAATTTTTTTTGGTATTTGGTCAATGTATATACTCTGACTCAGCCCAAACAACCTCTTGAATCTATCACGAATGATCCTGATCCCATCAATATAGGCTGCTTCACCTAACTCCTTGATGGAAAAGCACTTTATCATCCAATACATAGAAGATTTTAAGACTCGTATGTAATTTACAATAAGTAATATGTCATAAACATATACAACTCTTATAACAACCATATTCTAGCTAAAAAATTTATAAACACATCTCTCACATTTGTTTTTAATGATACTAAATTATTTTATGGATTCATCAATTCAAATGAAGCATGACCAAGATTCTTTCAATAATCCAAAAATTGATATCTACAACTTTCAAATCATTTTGGCGTCACCGAGTGTCATAAAATCTCATGGTTGTGTCTTATAGACAACTTTCTAAAGGTTCACATTAATCATTGCAGTTTTGACATCCATCTACCAAATATCATAGTTGTGGTATGATTCTATGGAAAATATGATTCCAATGGTATTAAACATGGTAAATGGTGAAAATATTTCATCATAGAAAATTTGGGGACACTGTTTAAACCCTTTAGCCACTAGCCCTGCTTTATAGGTACATTTGTTTCCTTCAACATATAATTTTTTATTGAATACCCATTTACACCCAACATGCTTTACATCAATTAGTCCATCAACAAGAAACTAGACATGGTTTTGATACATGTAATCCATCTCAAAATTCATATCTTCTTTCCATATTACTGGTTTTGAGAACTTTACTTCCTCCATTTAGAAGATAGGTTAATCATTTTCCAAATATAATAAGTCACCATCCTCAGTGAAAAGAATACCATATCTCTTTGGTTCCCATATCTCTTTTATAATCCTATTTTTTACTTGCTTTTTAGGAACCAAATCTTCCATGGGAACCTATTGAATTTGTTCTTGTACCAAATATTCTGTATCTTGATCATAATATTCATCATGGTCAATATTTCTCACACTACCCATTTGGAGGATCTGCTCCCTCTCAAGAAAGAAAACACATATAGAAAGAGTCAGAATCGTTTCTAAGGGTTTTTATAGGTAGTACACCTTTTTCTTCTAAGGAAAACCTATAAACATACACTTCATGCCCTAGGGTTCTAGTTTTTTTCCTAAGAAAGCGTTAAAAATTCATCTTTTCCACGTATATGCATATTGAATAAAATGGGATTCCTTCCACTCCATAGCTCAAAGGGAGTTCCACATTACATTTCAGTTAGTACTCATTTTTATTTTTAGCATTTAGTTTGAAATGTATATCCCCAAAAAGATAATGTAAGATCTACATTGATAATCAATATAGCTTATCATGACCAAATGGTATGGTTCTTCCATTCAGTAAAACTATTTACTATGGTGTATAAGGTTTGGTGAGTTGAGATATAATCCCAAAATACCATAAATAGTTTAGGAACAATTGGTTAAGATATTATCCACCTCTATCTGGTATAATATTCACTGGCTTCTTACCCAAATGATTATATACTAAATTTTGGAAATTACTTTAATTTCTCAAACAACTCGAACTTATCCCGCATCATGTAAATATATCCATATTTACTCAAGTAATTAGAAAAGGTTTTTAAGTAAGAATATCCACCACTATACTATACTGAAAATGGTCTACACGCATTACTGTGTACAAATCCTTGAATATATAAGTCCCTTTCACCATATCTAAAAAATTGTGGTTGGGGCATTTTCCCTTGTTACCAGTTGTGACATCTATCATGTCGCTTTCGCTCAAAAGAGTCTAAATAACCATCATGATGGAGATTATTCATGATCTTCTTATTTATATGAACAAGATAGTTATTCCAAAACTGGGAGGTATATGATTCAAGTGAACATAATTTGTTATCAATATCCAACACATGGATTTCATAATTAAATACCTACAAACTGTTATTTAAATGTTATATACCATAACATATGTTTTTCTTATAAAATAAAAAATCATTTATTTCTTAATTTTAACATAATCCCATATGTATATAAATATGATATAGAAATCATGATCTTAGTAAAACATGTTACATAATAATAGTAATGTAAAAACAAATTCATCCCTGTCATAAATGAATGGTGGAATTCAACAATTGATAGATTATATATCCTCAAACCATTAGTAGCTCGTAGATCCACCTCTCCTCAAATTTTATTGAAATCTACTCAGTACCTGTAATTGAGTACATTTGTGACTACCACAAGATGTATCAATTAAAAAATTTATAGAAATAAAAATATTTTAGTTGATAACGGAAAAACTATTTGCTTCGCAAACCTATGGATGCAGTTCCTCTTCAAATGGCCTAACTTTCCACATGGAAAATAGACTACTTTCTTTTCCCTGTCCTATTTATAGATCTTCATATTTTTTTGTCAGAAGGTGCTCCAGGGATTTAGAATATTTATAAATCTTTTCACCCATTGCCTTTTACTTCCTCTTAATAATAACTCTATAGATTGCTAGTTTTTCATTCCCTATGTCCTTATCCACTTGTCCAATCAGGTTAAGAAGTTCTGGTAGGCTCTTCTCATTACTGATCATATAATAATTCAAAATAATACCATAGAACACATTGTATTGTGATTATAGCGTGATATTTATATGAGAATCATCTAGGAATTTAATCCATTTGTTTTTTAGACAATCAATCTAGGTGATAAGAATGACTATATTTGACCGATATATCACAATCTTTCCAAAATTTGTCATCAAAAAATAATTGGAGATCTCATACCTCACTCCTCTCACTTTCTATTGATAGAGATCCTGATGATGAGACATCCTTCTATAAGAAATCAATTCATCATGTTTCTTAAAGAGATCATTGGACATTGATGATATCATGAAGAACTCTATATAGAGAGGTCTTTATCACTTGCCTCATTTCCAGGTGCAACTGGTAATGGTTTTCCTAGAACTTACTCTTTCCTTTCATTGTGAAGGATGATTGATTGGATAATTTTCACCCCTATAAATTAGTGTCGGTGAGATGGTTTTCCTTCTAGAGTATGGATAACAATGATATGTTTGATGTCATTTTTTATATTGTTTACACAAATAATATAGGAATAATTTTATTACTTTATCTATTAATATTTTATATAAATAAATAATGATTATATTTATTAGTCCCCAATTTTTTATTAAATCCCAATATCCATCACCATTTTCTTTAGAATACCTTTTTTCTCAGATATTGTCATGGTGAGGATCAATATTCCTTTCTAATTACCCAAAAATTATATGGTCATTCGAATCGAATGGTTTAGTTAGGCATTTAAAATTCCAACTGCATTAACTCACAGTTCCATGATCTTCAGTGTGGACACCCTAATCCTAAAAATCATTAATTTAGATTTCCTCAACCTTTTACTCTCAATTACTCCATGTTTTTTTGGTATTCAACCCTTGATATCAACAATGCTATGTCAAACCAAAACTAAAAATCAAAATTCCCCAATAATTGAATGCATCCAAACATTGGATGGTAAATAACTTTGAATAATGGTTCCATTCTGACTGATGTAATGGAAGGATATATAGACTTAATATTCTATTGAGGGATCTTATCTTTTGTGTGTAAATTTCCTATTATTATATTTTCATATGATTGTTAATATTTTTTGAGATTAATTAAGGTATTAATCAAGTCATTAGATAACATTTAAGAAATAGCCAGTTTACTTTAGTTCCATCCTTCATGCTTGTTAATTCATTACTTATGTGATCGCAAAAAATAGTAATCATGAATAACCATGAAACTATTACAAATAAAATAATGGGTATGATCATAAGCTTGTTCTAATAGTTAGTATATATGGAAGTTGATTTACTATCCATTGACCTAGGGGGAAACACCTAGAACCATTTTAGGTTCATTTTTAAATCCTTCACCCAGTCCACATTTGTATCTCAATGGATTGGTTTCACCTCAGATCCCAACATGTACCACATCCACCAGATTCAGAGCTCCATCAATTACATATTCAATTACTCACATGTAGTTTAGGGGAAAAAGGGGTTTATATAAAAGAAACCATGGGCATGTAGGCCCTACATATTAATAAGGGTAGAATCCACACATGACAATAATTTAATTCAATAATAAATTAAAAGTAAAAAATTCATATAAAATGGACTTTTCTAGCTTGTTATCATCCACAAGCATGAAAAAAATTACATATTTAACAAATATAACATTAAATTCATTAATTATTATTATTTAAGATAAATCAACCTCTATTCAATTAATTTTTCCCTTTAATAAATAATTCATTTTATCATAATCCATTTCTCAATTTCATTGAGATTATCGTCCATTATATTTTTTATCAAATTAATAAATTTATTTATAATTAACTCTGCACATAACATCTACCATGGATGTAACCTGGTTAATACCCATAAAAAAACTACCCAACATGTTATATACACATATACTATTTATTCATTGTGACATATTACATGCATATACAATAATAATTGTAATAATACTCATAAATGATGTGATGATCATCAATATTGTGTAATTGTTAATAAAACACACACACACACACACACACATATATATATATATATTAAATAAAATCACATGGGGTGTCCCATATTTATTCCTAAAAATTATTACATGTCTCTATTCTTACATAATATAATAAATTTTAAACTTACATAACTAGTAAAACTACACAGTGTATCGATTTGATCTACACAGTGTGTACATTATTATCTATGTATCTAAAGTAAACTCCAAGGGATGCGGTGGGTGAGTCATACATCTAAAATAATAGAGTACACGATGTTTCTAGTGGGACAAACACCTTGTTGAAATTTTGTTACATGGTCATCGGTCAGGTAGGCCATTTCGGGAATAAACTGCCCCACTCAGACCCCAAATTATCTAGACACCATGTCCAGTGGGCCACACAACATGTTTGCTAGTTTTTCGTGTTCCATTTTATCCTGGTCAACACATGGTGTACAAATTAACTACACCAATTCCATTAATTCACACGGGTTAAGTAATTGTCGAATTACTCTTGAAGCGTTGAACACGGATACATAATAAGTAAAAGAATTGTCTCCTGGAATCAATTTGGCTTCATCAAATGTAGATCTATACAACACTATATATGTCTCGCCTCTAAATCCACTAATATCATAAATAGAAACTCTTGAGGGGGGAATTTTTCCATAAAATTAGATATCACTAAAGCTTTTGATACAATTGATTGGAACATTATATTTAAAGTGTTAATAATTTTGGATTCAATGACCATTTTATCAATAGAATCAAAACTATTTTCAACACATCCCATATCTCTTTTCTTGCCAACGGATCTCCCAGATGCTACTTTAAATGTTCTAAGGGGGTCGGACAAGGTGATCATCTCCCTTCCTTTATTTACACTATTTTAGAAGATTAACTGAGTAGATTACTCACTGAAGTTGTAGATCAAGTCAGGATTAAACTGATTCTTTCCTCTATAAACCTAAACAGCCCATCCCATCTTATATATGATGATGATATCCTTTTCTTCCTCCAAAGTGTCAAAAAAAAGATTAATAACCTCAAAACCACTATTTTTCACTATGAGTAAGTGTATGGAAAATGTGTCAACTGGTAGAAATCTGTCATCTAATTTTTTAAAAGATTCACCCACAATAAAAAAGTCCATCCTATTGATGATATAGGGGTCCAAGAGGGGTCCCTTCCTTTCACCTACCATGGTGTCCCCATTTTTTGGGGCCAACCCAAATCTATCTATTTTCATCTCATATATGATAAAATTCATCGGCAAATTTCCTCTTACAAATGTAAAACCCTTTCATGGGAGGGGAGAGTTTTCCTTGTCAAATCAGTCATAGTCTCTAAATTGGTTTACTCCATGATGATCTACAAATGGACAGTGTGACATTTAAAACAACTTAATATTGCTATAAAAAATTTATCTGGAGTGGAAGTACTCTTGGAAGAAAACTGGTAATGATCCCTTGGACTACCTGCTATAAACCCATAGAGAATGGTGGCATTGGTATAAAAAATCACAAAGATTTCAACACTGCTCTCCAAGACAAACTCATGTGGTCTCTTATAAATAAAAACTCTCACTCCACGAATTTTATTAAATCTCATTTCTTTGCGAATCTTATGATAGTTAATCATCACTATATGACTTCTTCTATATGGCCCTCCATCAAATCTGCTTTTTCCTCCATCATTGATAATTCCATATGGATTGTCAGCAAGGACTCTACTCTTAATTTTTTGTTTGAAAACTAGACTATAATGACCTTCATTTCTAAGGTGCCTAAATCTTATACCCCATTCTCCACTAATATAACTATTATGGATGTTCATAATTCTCAAATATTAAATTTTCAAGATAATGTTGAAGAGATTATCAAGAACTAATCTTTCACAACTGATGATGATATTTTGATTTGGGAGCCTAAAAAAATGGCATCCTTGATTCAAAAAACTTTTATAACCACTGCTTTTCCAACTCTGAAAATAATATTATATAGGATAAAAACATCATCAAATCATAGATAAAGCCATCTTTCCTTACTCTTAATTTTTGGATTGTGCATAAAAAAATTCCTACTAATATGTGTCTGAAATCTTATGGCATTAATATTTGTTCTAAATGTATAATGTGCAACCAGCATCGTGAGGACATTAATTATCTTTTCCTATCTTGTGAGACTGCTTCTGCTCTATAAAATTACATTTTTTTATCTTTTTGAGTCCAGATGGATTATTGATAACATTAACTTATCTCAACAAAAAAAGATAGTTGACTTTCCAAGGTCCCCACAAATTAGAAACCTCTTTCTCATAGATGTTTCAGAGCTCCTTGAAGTCCTCGGGTATAATAGAAATGACCTTATCTTTATTAAAATATCATTCAGATTATATACAGGTAAAATGAGTATTCTTATTTCTATTAGAGAGGGTGAATCAATTCAAAAAGACCAATGAAAAAACTCAGTTATGAATTTTACGATACATCATTGTATCAGAGTTTGTGGAAACTATCTGATGCCCAAATACACTATTGAAGACTTCTGGCTAGCACCTCCTACTGGCTGGATCAGAGTCAACGTGGACGAATCTTCAAAGGGGAACCCAGGGCCCTCGGGATGTGGTAGGTCTTCAGATACCTTCTTGATCAGATCCTAGGATGTTTCTATGGATGCTACGGTATCTCTTCTGCTTTGGATGTTGAAATGATAGGTGTTATTCATGGCATTTCCTTTACCAAAAGGTACAACTGGAACAACATTTGGATTGAGAGTGACTCCAAAACTATAGTGAAAGCAATTGTGAATAGTGTTTCCCATATTTCTTTGTCTGTCACCTCTTGATGGATTGATTGTCTTAACTCGTTTATGAATCTCAATTTCATTGTCACCCACACCTACCAAGTAGAAAACATGATTGCTAATGGTATTTCCATTATGGGATTTCCTCACAAAGTTGTTTGGAGGAATGGACTTCCTTCAGATTTGCTTCAGTGCTATATTAGAAACACATGGAAAATACATACATTTTTTCTCATGTAATTTTCCCTTGTACTCCTTTCTTTTTTTGAATAAAATATAGTGTTCTGGCCTTTGACTAGAGCAAAATCATCTTTTAAAAAATTCCATTTATACGGTGTGTACTATTTTGTTTACTGAACATAATATGTGGAACCTCCAAATAAGATCTTCGATATAATTTTAATAATAAAATTAATCATATCTATTAGATCTTTGAGAAATAAAACAAGATGAAATATATCTTTTCATTAAGATTAAAAAGGAACAATTAAAAATGAAATGAAAATTAATTATAAAAGAAAAAATCACCAATGATTATAAATAATATTTAACAAGAATATTCCCACTCATATACCAAATGTTTTTTTGGGCGCTACAGAAGCTTGGAAGTGATGGTGTGCAATTTTAATTTCATCCATAATCATTGAAGAATATAAGATCTAAGAGATGATGAACATTGTTATCCTAAAAACTTAATGATAGAAATTTGAAAATGGATTAGAAACTTCGGACCAAGATAAAGGATCAACAAATATTTTTTATAAATTATTTAATTAATTTGGATTTTATTCCAAGGATATTCTTACTTCGCTGATGCTTTCAACCATAGATCTGCAGGTGTAGTGTCTTCGCATTGTAGAGGTTTAGGTAGATCTCATATAGATGTAACCAAAAGGTGTTTCATGTAAATATGGATATCACTAAAGGAGTGTTTTGGTGTTAACATATAATATCCTTTAGATCTGCTTCTAAATAGTTCTTCTTGATCTTCTAGATAAGGATATCTCTCATTATTGAATGATTTCATGGAGAGTGATTGACTCTTTAGGATTGAGATATTTTTTTCAATTCGTTGTGAAAATCGCTATAGGTATCACTTGGCTTTCCCATGGCTAATTAGTGAATTATATAACTAATCATTTATTTATATAGGGTAATAAAAAATAATTTGCACAAGTGAAATTATTTATTTCATTAATACTAGAAACATACTCATGTAAAATAATAACAGCAATATTTTTATTTCCTGACATGTTTTTAACAAGATATTTGTAATTAAATATTATTAAATGAAATAATACTCAATATTAAAATTTCGAAATAGAGCATTAAAATCAGTCTCCTAATCATCCTCAATATTTATTAATTATTCCACTCACAATATATCCACTCGAATAATAAGTGATGTAATGAATCTAATCAGGCATACATGAGTAAATAAAAAATAAAAAGTGCGAAAAATATTTAGTCAACCTGTTAAATATTAAATTATTTAATTGAGATATTGTATACACTTTCTGTGTGACCCTCTAGGCATATTTCTTAGTGGCATTAGGAAAACGAGTCTTATGTCCATGGTTCTCATCTTAAAAAATGCCAAGGAACCCAAAGAGAAAGAAGATAATTCCAAAATGAAATGTCACCTCATACGAATTCTTTTTGTGAAGTAAAGACCCCTTATCACAATATCTTCAACTGTGAAGGTTGCATGCCGGTGACATCAACCTATATGCTTGATATCAGTTTCTTTGACATTATGGAAATTGAACATTCCTACAGAACAACATTACCATGGATTTATTTCGGCTATATCATTTCTATCAAAGGGGATGAGATAATGTCTTTTGTTAATTAAAAGATGGGATAAATCATTTTTGTCATTATTCATTAATGCAATATTACTCATTTCACACCTAACATATCCTACCTCATCATGAAAATAACCCATCATAGATTTCATAAATACATCAATGCACAAGACTCATAATATGAATTAATAATATTGGTAATTTCTATGGACCAATATACACATTAGTAAATAGGAACAAGCAATTACACTTATATATTTTTATCTCCTACTATCGGTTCATATTCTTATAATATTATACTAAATATTACTAAGGACATAAACTATGAGAAGGTTTCTCAACGTCTTATGAGTCTCCACCCTTGATAGCCTACATCCTTTAAGTCCATCAGATGATAATATCCAGCAATAGAACATATATTTGAGAATACGGTCATAGCACTTCCAGATTCTCATCAGAGTAGTGAACTACTATGACCATTTAATGGGACAGATGCTCTTGGGAAAATATCACATATAATTTTACACTGAAGAAAAATCATGATTTGTTAGGGAATTAATTAATACCCAATACCAAGAAGATATGTTACCATAATGTAAATAAAGTTGTTTCTAGGGAACTACCACCTACATGACGATTAACGGATTTGGACAAGAATTTAACCATGTTCCAAATTCTTATTAATCATTGTGCTGAATCATAAGACACATTATATTTTATCATACAAATATTTTCCTATATCTCAAATTATTTAGAGATTTATATATTTCATTATTTATTTTTTGATGTTTCATAAGAGTTTCAATGTTTTATTAGATTTATCTCGAATGAAAAGTTATTTTTTTAATAGTGTTTATGATTTTTTAGTAGTAAAATAAACATCGAATCTTCCATTAAAAAAATTTAAAATCATTATTGATGTGTGTGAATTAGTTAGTACACCGCTGAAAGGGGTTATAATTAATGGTTCTATTTATGAATTCTTTTCATTTTGAAATATACACCTATGAATTTTAAGAGTTCTTATCTACTATATAGTGACTTTTCTCACCCATATGCATGATATAAATGAACAATAAACCGAAAATAGTTTTGCATGGTTTGATATCAATAAAAAATATGAATACATTTGAGGTTTAGATGGGTTCCTAGAAATCAATATCAACTAATAGAAAAATGATTTTAAGAGAGGGCTAGTGTTCATTATTAAACATTGAATGGATTTATACTAGCTTTTATAAACGGTAGAAGTTCCATAAACATGATCCACAATAAAAAATAGAATTTTTTTGATTCCCCTTGTCCATGAGCCTTGAATAATTTCATCCTTGATCTTTGATTAATTATGTCGTTATAATGCTTCTGGATTTATTTTCTTTACGGATTTGATTTTATTTAGCAGAGACATTGAATATGAGTGCAGTTATCAAAAATTAAACTCCCTATTTCAATAATTAGGATTATATACCCTTACAAAGAGGAATAAATGTATGATCCATCCTCTATACTCTTTAATATCATGAAAATAGAAGATTAATAAATGATTCATCATTCCCTCACTCTATCCGTTATATCAATATTCTTTCAAACATGTGGAATTAAATTTATTGTAGAATTTTTTATATATTAATTCATGAATAGTACATTTTTATTCTAATTTTCACGTATCAGTTATCATTTTTTTGTAAATGATATTTCCAAAAAAATATTATAGAAACCCCTTTATTTACAGTTGTATTGAATCATCTATAAAAATCATAGATTTATCTGTGAAAATATTTCTTCAAAAAATTAGTGTCAAAACCCATGAATAACCGATATGATCCTTCTTAATAAAACTCATTATTTCTCTATGAAGTCATTGATTGAATCATTGATTTTACAAAGACATTGTTATTTATTAAAAAATCAATGAGTAAACAATTATCATACTTATTCTCCATTAGAATACCTAAACTCTAGAAACCATGGTTTTCAATGAAACATTTCATCAATAAATCCCAATGTACATGACCAATAATGAGTCATTAAACATATAAAATTAATAAACCATGAGTAAAATTACAATTTTATGTAATTACAATTCCATGGTCAACTGAACATCTATATTGCACATGTGGATCAACCACAAGAAGATTATTTGATCAACCATATTCTGTTGTCTCGATCTCATATAAAAACCTATCAACTACAGTTGAATGATGACACATATGAATCTAAACTATCATTCCTATAAGGATATAACACATGAACAACAAATATTCCATGGAAATAGACTTACATTATGTGAAAACTATTATGGTTAATTTATTCAATTAATTATTACTTTGATCAAATATTCTTGTATTTTCTTCCACATATCTTTATAAGTCGTCAATTAATAACAGTATCTTCCAATATTATTTAGACATTATTTTTATATCCATAAACACATATTTTTTCATCAATTGAGAACCTATTAAATAACATTGACATTCAATCAACTAATTTACCTTTAAGAATTGTATTTATACCCTTAGATACCTCATAAAAACCCATTAAAGAAGTTGTAAAAAAATAATTCAACCAACTAATTCATCAAAACCTAAAATTGTACATTACTATCCTCTAATTTGATTTATTTGAAATATCTCTTAACAATCCAAAAAAAAAGAATATATATACAGACTTTATCAAAGTCCATTATAATAAAAAAATCAACCCATATATATTGAGAGATAAATCATCCAACATGTAACTCTCAAGACTTGAAATATCATCTCCAAGAAAGAGTTCCATAAGACCCAATCCACATATCCTTCTACGCAAGATATTGTCAAACAGAAGTGAATCATTTAATATCTCTAGTGGGTATACTATACCATTAGTATCATATCCTTGAACTGTAAAATAAGACATTATAATATAACAATGTGAATTATATGTTGAAAATAGACTAACGGATAATTTTAATATTTTATTAATAAGATAATATAAAATAGAAAAACAATAATCCATCATAATAGAAGGAGTCACGAGAGATAGATATTTTGAAGGTCTATGGAATACCAGTAAGAAATATTAGTACAATCAATAGGTAAATAAGATATACTTGAATAGACCACATGCATGTCGACAAGGATAACTTTTTAAGAAAATATAATGACTAACATGTCACAATCATGACATTTGTGATCGACATTGACATTTGGTTATTCAATGGAGATGTAGGTTTTTATGTATTAAACATTGTTTCATGGGAATGGAATTGTAATTTTAAGGTGTTGAAAATAATGTAATAGTCTGATACCTCATTTTATAATGTTGTATTATTAATCGTATAGAAATCAATCCCTTAGGGAATTTCCATAAGACGTATCCACTACTGAATTAACCACCCATATGTCTGATAAAAAGAATAGGATGGAATGTCATCCATATGTATTTAACAAAAATACCACCTTAGACGATCCATTAAATAAATGATCCATCGATGTTTAATTTAAAACAATGATTGTAGGTTATCATTTAACCTACAAAACCACCCCCCTTTGGAAATGTAATGATACACTAGGGGGGAACATGTGTGTGATAAAAGACCTCAAATTCTAGATGTAAAAGAAAAACTATACAATTATTAATAGTATATTATATGTGGTACATAAATTTTGATTTAATTTAAAAGAAGTTAGTCCAGAGTCCCTGATGGTAGAAAGCATCGCAGTTTTCCCAAATTACATGAAATGAAATAAGTGTGAAGATAGTCTATCCCATTTCATGTGCTCTATTCCCCAAACGAATGTCCCATATAGTATAAAAAATAAACTACTGATCTTACCCTATCAATAGAAACTATATGGCCTCTAACATTTATCCACAAGCAAGTATTCAATTAGAAGTTGAAGAAATAGTGATTGAGCGACTCCGCCTATGAATTGAATCATAATTTTCACTTCATTTAAAAAGGAATGATAATTTTTTATATTCCCCTCTATGTTAATAGATTTATTTATTATTCTCTAATTGTTGAATAAAATACATTGAAAAATTTTCTTTCATGATATTATGATACCCATACTATCTATATTAGAAGACCTAGCCATGTATCACAACCATGAAGAATGCTCTCAAACATCAAGGATTCCTCATATAGTATTTTAGTGGAACTAGTTCCTGTTTATATAAAAATAATGGGATCTAATTACCTAGATTCATTATCATTACACGAATAGATCATGAATTCATTTTCAAAACTATAATAAAACGTCATGTTTATTTGAAAAATAGAAATCCTTCATCTTTCCATCCCAAAATTGATTCTAATACATGATTTAGGATGGATATAGAAACATTTTTATACATAAAATATATACTAATAGATGGAGGAGATACCTAATACAATGGAATGAAAACTCCCATACAATAACCATGATTTCATCCACTAGTACCGAGGATAAATCCTACTATATGAGGGATAAAATAATTTTTAAAAATTACATAATTTTTCCCCATAAATGATTGGAATGGATTATAATGGGATATGTTTCAGGGTTCAGGGGATTTTATATACATTTTAAAAAAATAGCTATTACGTTGTAGTGAATATGGGTACAATATAATAAGTATATAATCATTTGGGAATTAATATAAAGGAGTTGGTCATTATGAAGTTGTTACAGATAAAATGAGCCTCTTAAATCCATGGTGGTCAATTTCTAGGTCCTATGATATCGAGAAGTGAATTATTGGAATGATAAAATCACTAAAATTTAGCCACTAATTCCTTATAAAGACACTTTGATGCAACCACCACTCCAATGTGTAGTGACACAAAAAATTTGATGAACAACCTAATATTCACCTTGTATCCTCCGTGAAACAATCGATTCTCTATGCCACAACCATGTTATGATAACCATAACCACCAAATACATCTTTTATTCCATAACTACACAACTACTCTTCATCCATAGTAATCGTGAAAAAATACACCCACCATGCCATATGATCCCTTTTCCACCAGACATCCCCTCTTTCCTATAGAACCATCCTTATGAAATCTCTTAAAATTAGATGGACTTCCAACTCACCTCGCCTAAAATTTATTCACATACACATGAAGTAAATATTTGGTTCATTCTCCAAAAACTCATATCATTGGGATTCAAAATATTCCCCTCACTCTAATGCCTCAACTAGGGTCCTTCCATGAGACCATGGAATCAAGAAATGTGGTATCGTCATCCCTCAAAACACATTCTCCCTACATTATAAGATTGAAATTGGGAACTCTACAAACAATGTGTAAGGATCTATCACATAATATTCTTAATTGATGAAATTCAGGGAATCAAGACTGATACCCCAGTGCTACGAATCAAGAATCATATCATCCATATCGTGGTAGTGAGAAGTAATATCTAAAAGGTAATCTACTCTTACAACATAATCAGTGATACTGATGGTTCTATCAGAGCATACATCTACCACACTTTTCTTCCTTAAATGTAAATTCCAAAAATTATGATTCACTCTTAGAACGACATTTTCACAAATAGATATCCATAGGGATCCTCCCATGATTTACATATCGTGGTAGTGAGAAGTAATCTCTAGAAGGTAATGCACTCTTCCAACACAATTGGAGATCTTGATGGATCCATCATTTCATTAATCAACCATACTTTTCTTCCACAAATGTAAATTTCCCAAATAAGGATCCACACTAAGAAATACTTGTTCACATATAGATATCCATAAATATGACTTATTTATACATTTATCTGTGTTCGTACTTTTCTAAATAAACTATTTACTAACCATACTCATTCATATATAGTCGATAGTGACATGACCTACAATATAGAGTCTCATAAGGTTCCATTTTAATAAAATACTAGTAACTGTTTTTTAAGACCACTCAAGATGGGTTATGTGATTATCACAAGCTCTACCAAAGTCAAGAACACAATACTAAAGTATATCCTACTATAAATTAATTGTACACTATAATTTACAATATGTTTAGGGTTGTTATGTGGAACCCAATATCATGTGAGTCCCATAGAATTTTTACTAGACCTAAATAAGTAGGGATATAAAATTTGTATCTCTTTTGGATAGAATTATGAAGGGAACCCCTTATAATCATAAATATTAGGAACATAATTTATTCCCAATGTTTTATCTAAGTGATTCGCAGGGATATGTAATAAATGAGTAACATTCCTTGGTCAAAAAATAGTCAGTAAAAAAAGGTCCTAGATCATTGGTATGCAGGGTCAACCCATCAAAATTTCAATCATTATGTCCTCCCACATCCATATGGGCATAGGAAGTGGTTGGAGGAAAACATCATGATGCATATGATAATTCATTATCCTCAATTAGATAAACCATCAAGAAAAAATCATACAATGTACTAATTCATCCAATTCCATAATCACTTCTTCTCAAATTAGTGTTACATCATTTTTTACCACATGATGTACCACCCACAAAAATATTTTTAATTCACTTTTCAGTTATGACGTAAAGGAAGTACGGACTACAACTCTCCCATATATATGGATAACATCATTTATATCCATAAGATATGTATGCAATATCTCATCACATACTATTCATTCTTACATCATATAGCACACTAGACCAGTCTCTTTTCTAACCATTACCTAGTCTAATAAATAATATGTTACCACAAATGGAACATAATTCATTGACATCTAGTTAATAGAAGCATGTATCCTCCATTGTTCGAAAACGTTATCATAGGAAATTGTTCCTCTAATGGATATTAAATATGATCCTAATCAACCCACATATTCTGGTTAACAATATACAAAATGAAATTACCTTTACCTAGTTTATAAAAATTCTATAATTTGAAAAAATTTAGGTACCCCACTATGTGACCATACCTTAAATTGATGTCCCATTGTGTGAAGATATAGTAGAGGCTCATAAAGTCCTTGTAGAAAATAAATGTCTTGTTAAATAGATAGTGTTATCATCACTTATAATTGTGGACCATTATTTATATCTTTAATTCATGGGATGGATATGTTTCTCTAGGGTGATAGACGTGGTGACCAATATGCAACTAGCATTTCCCGCTACATCAGTACTACTTAGAAACCAATTCTTGATGAATTATAGTAATTATAATATCTAGTTCTTTAATGGAGAATTATCAATAATGGATATATATATACAACCTCATATTCATCTTATGAGTAGATAAATCAAACTAGCCTGACCATTGAAACATCATTCCTTTCTTTATCAATTCACTCATAGGAGCTGATAAATAGGAGGATTCATAGATAATATATCAATAGTATACAAAAAATTATGAAATATTCTAAAATATAACACATTCTAGTTCCATGTTTTGGAAATTACCACCTCAATATTATCTAATTCTGTTGATATACCTATCTCGATCACCAGAAGCCCTGTGAAGTTTTTCTTCTGATTTTAAATGTTACACTTCATATTTTTGGAATAAATTTGATTTGATAAAAATATACTAAGAAATTGTTTAATATGTTTGGCCTAATTATATAGGGTCAGTAAATAAATGAGTATATTGTTAATTAATAGCACAATTAATTATTTATATATGTATGAATGAACTTGTTCCTGAGATCCACGAACACTATTGGCACATTAATCTTTCCAAACTAAAATTCCAAGTACTCATATTGACCATAACTAATCTGAAACACCATTTATGTAATGTCTTCTTCTCAAACATGAAACAAGGTATATCTCGATAGTGGGTTACTCATGGAGGACCACCAGACACCCTATAATAGATCGAAGACATTTTGAATCATGTGATTGGATATGCATTATTCACCAACACATAATTTATCTTCTATGAAGCTATTTCATGTTCAAGACTTTTATTATTCTTATAATAGAATAATATAGGTTTACCATAAGATGTTGTACATGTTTTGACAAATCCCCTACATTCTATTTCCTCGAGATTTACCTAGATCTTCTTTAGCACGGATTGAACAATACTATATGGGTGTACTAAAATGGGTTTCACACCTTGAATGTTCTCTATCTAAAAGTTTACTCCAATATTAGGGAGAAGTCCTATGATTTCATTTGGGAATAACACCTCATTGAAATTCCAAATTGGATGAAGATATCATGTTTCTACCACTGTTCTATATAAAAAATACAAGCATTCAATCTATTTCATGATCATCAAAAGCTAACTCAAGTCTGGACCAGGTCTACCGGCTCTCAATTCGAACTCACTTATCATCACTAAATTTTGTCCCCTATTTTAAGTAAATGATACCCTTCTCTGATATAATTCAACATGGGAATGAAAACATTTAATATTTTCCTTGATATAAATTACATTGAATATTTTCAGCTCTAGAATCACACTGTCCCAAAGATTAAAAAAAATATTAATAAAAGAAACATTGAGAATTTTTTATGATGGACCATTTTTAAGACCAATGATGTATATATATAAATAAATACACAAGAAAACCTGACTATTAATCCAGTTTCATAAATAATTTTTTTAGATATATATTAAAGGGAATAACTGATATTAAATAATGTGTAAAAAATTTATAATTTATTTATACCATACCACAAATAGTAGAGGGTCATCCAAATCCATTTACTTGTGTCTATTCCACTTCATATACCCAACATGCCTATATTGGTTATACCATATCAATGAGATTTCGGACTCTCTGGAGTCAACATCATCTTATAATGCTATTTCGGACACCACCAAGTTCCCTGGTTTAGAGATCATAGCTATCCTATACCAATGTGGAAATATTATCTTAAACCTATGCTGATAAATAGTTGATGATTTACCATATTTTCAATCATTCAATACTTTTTCTATGGTGGAGTTAACTTATTATGTTATATTATAATATTTACAAATTTTAAAAACCAGATATATCCTCCTGATATAGATTAAGAGACTATAATTTTCTCCACTAGTGAACCATTACCCAATTGCATGTCCCTGGAATTCCTCATCTTACTATCAGAACTATAACTAGTCATATTTGTTAGAAGCCAACCCATCAGAGAAATTTAGGGTGGAAGAAAACCATCAACTCAATCCTCTTATTTGTCATTCTCTGTAGTAAACTCCTTATATATAATATCTTTGTATATCACTATGTAAAAGGTTCAAACCTATTGTCTAGTTTCAGAATAATAACTAGCCTTGAACATCATAGAATTATGTGCCTATTTCCAGACCAAGAGAGGAGAAAAGATAAGTAGCTTAGTGAAATTAGTGGAGTATGGGAATCCCATCACAGACCCCAGTATATCTCATTGACTTTATATTCATAGTATAATATCACTATATCATGAAACATATCATTAAAAAATTGTTCCTTTAAGGCCTCCCAGGTGAGTCCCTCACATCATCAGGCATTCCCATCATTCCCCACCACCTCCTAGTGGGTCCCGATATCTAGAACACTACCAACATCAACTCTATGTTCATTGGTATCTCAAAAGGATAATTGAAACCCTCTATGATATCTAATATGTTCTTTGAATCCAAAGGACCTCTAATTCCTTGAAAGGATGGAAGATAATAGATCTTAATGTATTGGGCATAGTCGACTATAGACCATGTTTCCCCTCTACTAAGGGATTGAAGATGAAAAAGGAATCCCAATTGTGATGGGACCATTGGTTATGCAACTAGAAGTAAGATCCCAAACATTTATAGATATTTATCAAGATCTTTTGTAGGTACTGTTGTGCCTTGTTTGGTGTATTTTTTATTTGGGTTCCATTGTGGGGTGTTTTTGAGTTGAAATATAAGATAAATAGAAGAAATAGGGAAGTGCATGATTGGAACATTTTTTTTCAAATAGTCCAGCCTCTTAGGAGTAACCATTCTCCCCATTAAATGAGTCAAACAGTTTAGATGCATGGTTAGGGGAAACCAAGAACACCTTCCCAAAAAAACATTTCTCAACTATTTAATTCACTTGAAAACTATAATTTTAATTAATAATTTCCCTTTTATAATCATTATTCAACTTCCATTCAAACCATTATTATTTCACATGATTTCTAGGCTCCTAGATAGATTCCAAGCCTTACCAAAATCTGTTATTTGAAATTTGAATCCATGATGAAAGGTCTTCACCCATGATAATAAGTAATTCTTATTTCACTTGGTTCCTTTTTCTTTTCCCATTGTTCCCTCTTTCTTTAAGTGATTTTATTCTCTATTTTGATTAGATGTATAACTATTTTTGTTGAATCTTGATCTAGGATTTTATATATAGATATTGTGTTTAAGAAAATTGATTCATTCATTATTGATTTAGTGTTTTTGATTGGGATCTCACTCTACATAGTTGTGACACTCTAATTTTTGGGATTTCCATTAGGAGATCGTTTGTCAAAAAAATTGAGGTAGTTGGTCCATAATTCAAATCACATAGTCTTGATAAAAATTATTATAATTTGATTGTTGGATTTTTATTTTATGTTTAGAAAAGGTATTCTTGGTTAATATAATTAAATTGGTGAAATAATTAATTAAGGGAGGTATGATATTTGAGATAGTTGAAATTATATATTTGATTAATTAATGTTTGGAATAATTAGGGGATATTGAGATTGTGGAATTGAATAATTAATTTATGAATACATTTTAGAGTAATGATATTGTGAATTGAATAATTAATTAATGAGTGATTTATGGGATTATTTGTATTGCATATTTTGATTAATTAATTGGGAAATTAATTAAGGGAGTTGACATGATAAACTAATTGATGAATTAGTAATTAATTGAGATGATTAATTAATTTTTAAATTAATTAATAGGAATGATAAGATTAATTTACTGTTGTGTTAATTAATAGGATTGGGATGAATAAATGATTTGTGAGTTATTTATTATGACTAAGCTGATTAATTAATTATTGATTTAATTAATGACATTGAAACGATTAATTAATTATTCATTTAATTAATGGGACTGATATGATTAATAAATTGTTGAATTAATTAATGAGGCGATGAATGGTAACAATTTCATTCATATGATACATGTAATCCAGAATGGTAATAGTGGAATTATAATATGTGAAACATGTTACATAATGGTAACAATGGATTTATATGATGTGATAGCTCTTAGTATTGTTTACACTCTTGTATGGGACGATGTAGGTATTGGGTTTCAGGTGTCCTTGGTAACCTAAGGAGTTTATGTGTTTAATTAAAAAATTAATTTATAATGTGGTAAATTTTTATTTATTCATTATAGTTGTTTATTTATACAAATTCATACACTAAAATTGATTTTATATTGTTCATGACACCGTTGGTGGGGGATTAATGAGTTTTACTTACACCCTACTCATGTTGCATGATCAGTACCTGAATAGATTTTATGAATTCATGACAACTTAAGGGAGAAGGCCCTAAGTAATATGGATGATTTAGGGATGGGGAATGGATGAGGGAAGCAGACGGGATTCAGCTCCTTCTTGGAAGTTGTCAGTGTCATTAATTTTGAGTTTTAGTTTGACACATAGCATGTAATTTAGAATGAAATATCTACAAGTTAGTTTTGATATTATATTTTGAGTTGTCGACATCTTGTGATACTAGTATTTTCATGATATATTTATATATTTGGTAATTTATTTACTTATTTATCACTGGTGTTCTACTCTGAAAAAGAGGCTATAGTCTCCCCAGGACAGATTTTAGACCCTCAATGCTTGTAAGAAAACTCTTCTGTACGAGGAGGCACACTTGAGGTCATGTAGTGAACCTGTTTGGGGCACTGTAGCATGGAACCCAGGCTCGGACATTACAATGTCATTTCAAAGGCCACTTTTATTTTCGTTCTACTATATTATAGTTTAGGAAATGTGGACACGGGACTAAGAAGATTTAGGCATTGGTTATGAGCTGATGTACTATAGTATATAACCCATGTACATGAGAGAACCCAAGTACCCAAGGTGGGATATTTTTTATTGATGTTTTCTGTTAATGTTAAATATTATTTCATCTTGGTTGATGCACTTGTGGTGGGATGTGATTATTGTTTCTAAGATATTCTGATTATTAACTCATGGCTGACTATGGGTCAATATTTGAGTTTTCATGAATCATACTATGAATTGAAGATTATTTTATGACATGCATCATATTTGGAATGCATGGAAAAACTTTTATTGTGCATATCGATCAAGATTATCTCTTTATTTACTTTTTTATGAAATGGAAAAAAATGGTGACTCTTGTGAAATTGATAATGATTGTAAAATGATGCAATATGAGGATAAAATTGTGAATAAAGGAGAAACTTGAATAATGATAATGTGTTTCCCCTTGTTAACTAGGACATCGGTGTGGTATAGTCATGGGAAGTGATAACACCTCAATTTTGACCATGTGGAGGGGTTTAGAAAAATTAATTTTTGTGAAATATTTTGTTACTCGCCAATGTTTTAACATTTCTAAACTATTTACTATGGTTCATGTTTTTCTTGTAGTGTTATGCCTCTATGATGATTCTAGTTGATATGATGACCATAGGTTATGGTTATAGATTATAAACCAGTATTGGATCCTATGGAAATGAAAATGATAGGTGAGTAAGTTAGAGATATGTTTTAGGATAACAAATCTCGGTTCAGGAAAATCATGGAAATAAACTAATGGCAGATTGAGAATAGCATATCTCACTTGAAGAGGGAGTTTAAGTTACGACAACCATTGACATTTTCAAGATAGGGTGGATTAGACAGAGATTACTTCTGGATTTATTCTATAAATACTATTATTGAATACTTGGATACTCCTACTAAGAATATGCTCAAGATAACTACTTATAGGCTATGATTATTAGAAAAGTGTTAGTCAGATGTTCAGACTCTGACTAGATAGGCAGATGACATCGTATGGTAGTATTTCACGGATAGGTTCTTGGATCACTTCCATCCCTATATGTTGATATTGGATGGATTGTTTAGTGCCTGAGGATGACTTAGGGGAGTATGTATATGATGGACTATATTAGATCCTTTATAGAATTTCATCACATTTATCCAATGTTTGAAATTAATGAGGTCACTTCAGAAAAATGATTTTAGGAAGGACATGAGTATTAAATAAAATACTAGGAGAATTTTTTATGTATGAATAAGTTTTTAAAAATGGGTAATTAGGCTCCCATAGATGAGGGTAAACTAAAAGATGATTTCAAAGAAGGACAGACAGTTATTTCTTAATGATCAATAGGTACATCTTCCAAGAGATGAAATCATTGTTATGATAGAATTATATAGAGGGGGTAAAAAACATATTATTGTGGGGAGTCAGTTACATAGGAAAATTATCTAGTTATTTTTCACCATTGAAGTAGGCCATGACAATATCATAGATCTTTTCACAGACTACAAGTTGAGTACTAAGCTTATAGATAGATGGGATTTCCATATAAGGTCTACAGTAACCTACGATAGACGGAGGATAATGGGGTAGATATACAAAATTAGAGTTCATGAAGGGGGTCATCTACACTATATCATGCTTGAATTTTTAGTTCTATATATTTTGGTGGTAGGGGTAGTGTATTTGGAGCTTCTAGGAAAGAGCACCAATATTATCTAGGTGGTGCAGTATAGGGGAGTCAAAATGCATCACAGGGAATAGGGGTGGGATAGTTACACTACCTTTAGACTAGACTTTTGAATAACAAGGCAATATCATTGATGGTTAGAGGTTCTATTCAAGTACATTATTCATTTTCTAGAGTCTTATTTTGTATTTGTTCCTCTATTGTATATGTTTTAACATTGGGGTGGAGTTCATGAGCGGGGTGTTAATGAAATATAAACTAATGGGAGTAGAGTCTGGGACTTCTTCTTATACAAGGGGTGTTCTCTCAAGGATCGAATGTACCATTTTCAATGGAATTTATACTTTCAATACATGTTAGGATTCCACCTAATTATAGGTATGTAATGTTTAGTATCATATTGCTTCCATATGGACTCTTACTAGATGAGGGTGATGTTTACATATCCTAGGGTTGACCAGTACATACATTGTATAGAGTGAGATATCCATGTGGTCCATGAATTTTCAACTCATCATCAAATGGATTATATGAAACCCCATGTCTCTAGTCTATTTTTGAATGATGGAGGTGTAAAGAAGGATCTATTTCCACCTGTAGTGGATCCCTTTCAGGTTGTTCTTCTTAAATAATTCTCAAGGCTACCAATTGAGAGATACATGGAGTTCACTATTGATATCATTTCTAGAGATGAGCTAATTTCAATTCCACCATACAGAATGATGCTGATAGAGATTCAAGATAACAAGAATCTTCTAGAGGAGTTAATGGATAGGGGGCCTATCTAGAAGATTATGTCATCGTAGAGATTAATTGTGTTGTTTGAGAAGAAGTCAGATAAGATTTTTCTCTTATTTTTCAATTACTGAATGTTAAACAGTATGACTATGAAGAACTAGTATTCTATTACACATATCATTGATTTTTCAACCAGTTGATAGGAGCTTATGTATTTTCCAATATTGACTTAGGATCAAGTTATCATTAGCAGGGAGTTAAAATTTATAATATATAGAGGACATGATTCAAAATCCGGTATAGTCTATATGTGTTCATCGTAATTCCATTTGTGTTGATGAGAACACCAATAGTATTTAATTCCATGATGAATATAATTTGCCAACATCACCAAGATCAATTTTTGGTAGTGTTTGTGGGTGACATATTTGTGTACTCCAATAGTCATGAAAATAGTACCCAAAATATTGACATCATCTTGAGTATACTGAGAGAGAATTGACTATACAGCAAGATATGTAAGTGTTGGTTTTGGATTGATCAGGTACACTTCATAAGTAACATCATCCAGGAGGAAGCTTTGTCAGTGGACCTAGAGATGTTTTAGGAATTGGTTTTATAGTAACAACTCAATATTTTTATCAATATTTGTAGCTTTTTGAAATTATCTGGATATTAGAAAATGTTTTAATATGAATTTACCGAGAATGAAGAATCACTTATGGAATTTACCATTAAATGGATAAATTGTGATTGCTTGGAATCATGTGAGAATTCCTTCCAAGAGTTGAATAAGAGGTTAACATCGGCACCAATCTTGATTCTACGTTATATAGGCGAGATGTATATGGTCTACTGTGATGCTTATGGGATTGGAATTTGAGATGATTCGATTCAATGAGGCTGATTTATGGAATATGGGTCACAGTAGTTGGTCCCACATGAATCTAATTACCCAATGTACATCCTAGAGTTGGTTACACATTCATTTTCTTTGAAATACTGGTGGAACT
This sequence comes from Viscum album, assembly GCA_963277665.1. NCBI lineage: Eukaryota > Viridiplantae > Streptophyta > Magnoliopsida > Santalales > Viscaceae > Viscum > Viscum album. The sequence continues at coordinate 1,365,775,367 of OY728162.1, read as the reverse complement.
ATCTATTGGGTGTGAAGTTTATATTTTTTATGATTCAAAAGAACTTGAATTACATATTTTTTAAACAATATTTGAGTCTCTAGTAGTGGAGATGGGTTGATTATATGAAATCATTTGTTTTTGAACTTCTATATATAATCCCATGAAAGGACATGATGTTGCAAATTGTTTGAGGAGGAAAACTCAAACATAGGTGGTTTAGGAGTCTTGAATCAAGTGGATGATTATGACTATACTAGCTAAGATTCATGTGGTGATTAATGATAATTATTATAAGATGACTCTAGTATCAGTTTTATTGGACTATAGACATTTGCGATAGAATGTGGATAAGAATTATGAGGATTTGGAATGTTTATCTATGACGGAAATCCTTGAATGTGGGGAGACAACTTCAAACTGGATGATATATGTGTATGATACCATCTTTTATAAGAATATATATATTGTCCCCATGAGTATGCCATAGGACATGATATGGGTATTTCAAGCCTCAATGTGGATGGCACATCTAGGTGTGTCCAAAATATACCATGAAATATAATGACAATTTTTGTTGATGATCATGAAAATGGAGATACAAGGGTTTATCAAATGGAGTTACACCTGTCCCCAGGTGAATGTTGAGAATCATGGACCAAGAGGTATTTTGAAGACTTTTCCCATTCTTGAATGGAGTTTGGACAAAGGTACCATGTATTTTGTGGTAGGTATCCTGAATATTCCTCATAAGAATGATTCTATTTGGGTTATTATGTACAGACTGAAAAATGTAGTAAATTTCATTCCAATATGGGAGACTTTATCAATGGAGATGTTGGGGGAACTGTATGTTTGGGAGATAGTCCTACTACATGGGGTTCCATATACTATGTTTTCAGACCATGATAAAAAATGTTACTTAACAATTATGTTAGGAATGGTAGAAGGCACCTGGTTCATGGGTTTTATTGATTAATTATTTCCACCCACATAGATGTGGGAAGTATGAGAATACTATACAATTTCTTAATGATATGCAACAATAATATGTAATAGACATTAGTGGATCACAGGAGAAGAAACTAGATTTGGTGGATTACACATATAAAAATAGTTATCCGCATACTATTCAGATTGAACCATTTGATTCTATTTATGGTAGGTTATGTATATCACCTTTATGCTGGATGGAGGTAGGTGAGTTAGAGTTGTTAGGTCCGAGCCCCATGTAAGAGACGCCAAAGTAGGTTTTTCTTATTCATAATATTATTTATATGAATTAATGTAGATATAATTCAAATTTCAACAGATGTCAATGAACCCTGGATTTCACATAGGGTGATCTTGTTTTACATTGGGTGTTACCTAGGTTGTGTCACTATAGGATACTAAGACATGGAATGTTGGTGAATAGGTTCATTGGACCATTTTAGTTAGTTGAAATAATTGGGCTAGTGGCATACCTATTTTCCATTCGATAGATGTACGATGTTATGCATAATGTTTTTCATGTGTCATAACTACAACAATATCTCCCCAACCCCTCTCATGTGATAAATGTGAAATATGTTGATCTTAATATAGACGATTACTTTAAGGAGTATCTGATACGTGTGGTGAATTGAAAATATAATATATTTAGGGATAAGAGAATGTTCCTAGTTCTTGTATTGTGGAAACAAAGTAATTTTCAATAGAAAACATGGGAGATAGAAGGTGATATGAGGGATTAGTAGCCCAATATTTTTGACTCAAAATCATTGAGATACTTGGGAGTGAAACTAATGGATAAATTATTATATGGTGGGGATATTGTAAGATCCTGACCTTTTTTGGAGATGTCTCAACCACATTTGAATAAAATAATTTTCCTTTTATTGAGTTCTTTTTATTTATGTTCTATCGTGAGGTATTTTGGGTGGAAATTTCAGAAAATTGGAAAAAATTGGGTAGTGCATGGTTGGCACATGGTTTTCCTTAACCATGTGCCCCTGCCTAGAAAATCATAAAACCCTGCATAGAGGGGAACTAGACATTTGGTGCATGGTTTTTCAATATTTTCACTCTATTAGGAGTAACTATGCACCCCTATAAAAGATGTTCACTTTTTAGAAGAATATTTATGGGACACTGAGTGATCCTACCAAGAAAATCATTTTTAAATTTTCTGTTCACCAGAAAATTAGAATTGTATTTATGTGAATCCCCTTTTAAATCCAAAATTTACCCCCTTTTGAACCATTTTTATTTCTCAAGATTTTTGAGGCTCCATGAATATTCCAAGCCTTAATGACCTCCGTTCATTACGATTCGAAGCCTTAATCAAAGATCTTCAACCCTCCCAGTATGTGATTCACATTCTTCTTGGTTCCCCATTATTATCTTATTATTCCATATTTCCATAAGGGAGTTTATTCTCAGTTGTTATTAGATCTAGATCTATATTAGTTTAATCAAGATCTAGAATTGTAGGTGTAGATCTATAATTAGAGGATCTTGATTCGTTCGGTCTTCATTTAGGGTTTTAGATTGAGATCTCATTCAACATTTTTGTGCCACTCATGATTTTTTGGATTTTGTTTGAATATAATTTGTCTTAAAATACAGGTAGGTGTTCTATAATTAAAATTCCATTGTTTTGATTAAAATTATGTGTATGTAACTACTGAATTTTTATTTCATGTCTAACAATTGATTTCCTGATTAAACTAATTACATTAGTAAATTAACTAATTTGGGAGATGTGGTATTTGGGATAATTTAATTACAGATTTTAGTAATTATTTTCAGAAATAATTAGTGGATGTCGATATTATGTAATTGAATAATTAATCGATTAATTAATTATAGGATAATGATATTGTGAGTTGAATAATTAATACTTTAATTAAATTAGTTCTTACTGAGAATTTGGATTTTTTTAATAAATTTGGAAATTAATTAAGCTAAACGATGTCATAATCTATTTATTATTTAGTATGAATTGAGAATATTAATAAATTGTTCAGTAAATTAATTTTATTGAGAAGATTAATTGATTTTTGAGTTTATTAATTGGACAGAGAAGATTAATTAATTTTTAAGTTAATTAATTTGACGAATATGACAAATTAATTTCTTATTTAATTAAAGATATTGAGAAGTATAATTAATTGTTGATATAATTAATGAGATTGAGATGATAAATTAATTGTTGAATTAATTAATGAAATGATGAATGGTAAAAATTGAATTTATATGTGACACGTAATCTATAATGGTAATATTGGAATTCTAAGATGGGACATGTGATAAAGAATGGTAACTATTGTATTCTAGGATTTGATATCCCATAGGGATTGTTTAGACTCCAATATGGGGCAAAAAATATATTGTGTTTTAGTATTCCCCATAAACATGAGTACATTATATAGATAATTATAGAATAAATTCTTGATGTTTATTAAGGATGGGGGTGAAGCCTCATTTATTATTAAATCAAAGCATAGACCAATTTAACTGGGTAGAAGGATACCCATTACATTGTCTGATGGCCCATTCGGCATTTATCTCATTACATGGCATGTAGGCCCAATTTTTTGGCCCAAGGAGCATTCTATGAATAGTAAAGCTAAAGTACCCACTTCCTACAGTACCACACAGTACCCGTCGTTTCCAGAGTGCTCTACCTCCGCTACAGTGACCTACCCCCACTACATAGTTATTGACCATATATTTTTGTATACATCCTTGGTGGTTTTATAATGAGTTTTACTCACACCGTACTGATGATTCATGCTCAGTAGATGTTTATATTTTTCAATTGTAGAATCGGTTAAGGTAAAAGGTACTATGTTAGATGGATAATTTTAGGATAAAGCATGGATGACATAACCAAAGGTTTTTTGGGACCCTCTTAGGTGTTGTCATTATATTTACTTTGGAGTTTCATTTTGACACTTTTCATGTACATTTTCATAGCATATCTACTATTTGGTTTTTTATGGTATTTATAGTTTTAGTCATCTTGTGATACTGGTAATGTTATGGTTATGGTTATATATTTGGTTATTGTTTATATATTTTAAATTGGTTGTGTACCCTAACAAGAGTGGTATAGTATCCCCCGACTTATTTTAGACCCTTTCTACTAGTTGGAAACCACTGGTGTATGGGTTGGAATTCTTTATATCATGTACCGATGTAGCTCAGGGAACTGGTGTATGACACCCAATACATGATGTTACCCTGGAGAATGTGAAAAAGCGTGATCTTCTTTCAATATCCTATTCATCATGGTGTGGAATGTGGTTTTACTCTCTATGAATAAAATACATGTCAATAAAAGTTTTGGTTTCATCAGTCTTGTTGAGGAAGTATCTTCTAAAACATTATAGTAACATTATGATGTATGAATCTAGTTAAGATGCATCATAATATCTCACCACGATCACATAGTGATTCATATAATATGATTCCTATAACCCCAATGTATGTACCTCATTATACTGATGAAAATTTTCAATCCATGAATATTATTCACAATCACACATATATATATATATATATTCAAATTATAATACCATGATCATGTTCAACTAATAAATTACATAAATGTTATTTCACAACATCATGAAAAATAGATATATCACTAAAAATAGAATATAACTATATCCTAAATAGATATTATAATTTAATTTAGTGAATTAATGAACAAGTATAGAATGATCAAAATATATATATTGCATGTGATCATACATTCATATTCATAATGCATCATTGCACCAAAAGTCACAAAAAACCCTAACATCAATCCATTCAATGCTAGCGCAGAGATCCATTACAGATGATCATTCCACGAACATGGAAACGCCCCTACATAAGTCCCACATATCATATATTCTTTCTACTATGTCCCCAGACGGTCAAATACACTATTAATATATTAAATTTTATAAATCCAAATCCCGAACTAGTGGGTCTAAGATAGAGAGACACATGACATGATGTTAACCTCCTTGTATGAAAGTAGTTACGGACTAGTAGTGAGGATCGTAACATTATTAGTGTTGATAATATACCATTAGTTTTATATCCCTCCACCAAAAATATATATAAAAATTTAAAACTTATAATATGAAGAAAATGACTAAATATAAATTATAATACCTGATGAAATACATGTAACCCAAGAAAACAATTACTGATCTCCATGAATGGAATGAAAAACAATAGTATATAGAATGGAAATGAGTAATAATTAAAACTATGGAATCCAATGATGAAAATATATGTACCACATTTGAATCAATGCTCCCCATCTTAGCCATCTATCATATTCCCATCTCCAATTCATGGATCACTATACATGAGGTATACTAATGAATAAAGATCTTAGATTTGGGTGTGAGTAATAAAACCTAAATGTACACCACCAATGAGTACCTAACAGGTGCGAACATGTCGAGAATTTCTATTTCAAGATCAAAATAAATGAAAACAAACATAAAAACATTTTTCTGCGACTCATGTGATAATGAATCCAACTCCATCATCAACCACAAACGTTTCTTCTCTATACTAGAAGGATGATAATGATGTCATATGTGATTAAGAAATATCCAAAAGGAAAGAGACATGATACTTTGTATAATAAATTAACTGAGTCTTGGGTTATCCCATAAGGAAAAATAGTGAACCCATAAATGGAATTCATAAGACATTGATTTCTAACTTTTCAATTAGAATGGAAAGACATACTTACAACAAAAATATCTTACATATAATTAAATGAATATTATTTGTATTATATAAGGATCCATGCTATAATCTTATAGGTCTTGTATCGTTGGAAACCTATATAAAAATTATAACACTATCATCAAAATTATACATCATTTCCTACATAGATCTTAATAACTATCACTCTTCTTAGATATGGTGTACTTAATACCATTCATAAAAACATTGGGAAGTAGAACTTAAGAAAGGGTGATATCAAATTATTAGTAAGGGTAAACACGAGAGATATCAAATATCAAAAAAGAATAACATGATCATAAGTGTATAATAACATGAGTGTAAAAGTTTAAATCCATAACCTATATATTATAGATCAAAATCATGGTTCATGTCCTTAATAATAGAAATTACTAAGATACGATTCATAATGTATTCAGATAAAATGAGCCATGAGAGCTTAACATTTTCCTAAGTCATGGAATTTCAGAATACACATTAACATAGAAAATATTTTCCATAATTTGTAAGGTCCTTTTACAAATATATAATTTTTGAAATACTTTACACCCCAAACCATAAAATTAGAAAATGATTTCTATAAATACTATCAATGATAATAAATTCCCTTACTGAACTGGGTGCACTACATATTCCAGTTATATTAATGTCCTGAGATATTAATATTTACTCATAGAATTGGTAGGAAGTATAGGTCCTACCTATCACATTTGGAAAATTAGTGTTCCATAATATCATAAATAATTCATTAAAATAATCCATAACTATAAATGGGTTTCATAAAACATTTATCATAGCATTACCCATGAAAAGAAATGTATTTTTTCGACATTTTAACATAACATAACCCCTAAAAATAAATAATTATTTATAAAAGTCCCTTGATTATAAACATAAACCATATAGATAAAGAATAAAGACGGTATAATCATATTATATCCCTATTAAATCTTAATTAAAATGAAATTATTTCACTATAGATGGATGATTATTTTAGTTGATCACCTGGATTGTTTTTTATGGAAAATGCCATTTCCATTCTAAAAACATTTATAGAAAAAAATTATTTAAATATAATGGAAAATATGTTCATCGAAAATAACCATGTATACATGTAAAGGAATATTCATAGAAACTATTAGTAACAGTTGTTATGAAATTTTTTCATTACATATAAGTTAAAAACATTTCTTTCAAAACATTATAAGAAATGTTAAAAAATACCTCATTTACAAAATGAGAGGATGATTCCCCTAAAACTATTCTTTTAATTTTTACAAAAAGAGAAGAATTACTTATAAATTCAATGGAGAATAGAAAAAACAAGTGTTAAAATACTTTTATAAAATATGAATATGGATAAAATATGTTTTCTGACTAAATGGAGATATGAATTTAATTTTCCTTAAAATATATTATCGGTTTCATGAGTACATTAGACGATGAAAATATAAATAACACATGTATTTGAAATAAATAACCAGTGGGGAATTAAATTCATAAGTTTCATGATAGTTATATCATACAATTTTATCATCATAACTTAATAATAAATAATCCAGATAAAGAGTGAGACTGTGACGTAAAACCATTTCCTCAAGATTTATTTACTTTGAAAGAAATCTAACCTCTTGTATGATAAATAAAAATTTATTATGATTCTATACCATAGTAATTTTATGAACTCATAATATCATATATTATCCATTTATAACATTTTAAAACCCCCTTTAATCAATAATTTCTTATTAAAATCATTATTTCAATATTCTAACTTTTCATTTATCAGGACTATTTTAGATCATTAGATTTGGTACTTCTATATTTATCTTGGATCCATATTCTAAAAAGTATGAATCCTGGTATAAATATCATATATATTTATTATATATATATACAAATTTTCAAAAAATTTAGGTATTGAAAAATGAATTACACCATTTGTGGATATAGTAGGTCCTACATACGTATTAAATATGTTATCATTTTTTTGACAGATATGATGTAATAAATATTTAAATAAATTCACCTTTATAGACTAATTATTATATAAAATATATCTTATATATTCATTAAATTGTATAACCCTTTGTTTCAAGTATATACCCCTTTATTTATGCTTTTAATGTATGTAATGTTTAAGGTTGATGTTTTGGAGGTTTTTGATGAAATTTGGTTTTATGGGGGTTTTTATGAAGGTTCATAGTTTCTAAATGGTTAGTCAACTACACGGAAAGCCTACAGGATTCAATTCATATTGAGACAAGGGGCTAATGGGAAGTTTCCTTGTTAGGTGCTCGGTTTTTCCAAGCCTTGCAGAATCCCCGGAGAAACTGTGAAAAGTGGTACAATTAGATTTTTCATGGTTAATGCATGGTTTGTGTTGCTATGTAATCCACCCATGTGAGGTTCTCCATAGGGTTCATTCTGGTTCACATTTAGAGCCCGATTTTCCTATCATTGTGACTTAACATTTTTGGTTTAAAAACTAGAGCCTAAAAAATTGATCTTCATCATGATCAGATATAAACCCCTCTTTTTCCACCATATTTGTCCTATCATTATATTTAATCCTCCCATTGCTTTTGGATCCCTTCCTAGTAAAATTATAATAAATATTAACGTGTTTCTTGGTGCTTTGAATCCAAATTCCATCGGAAATTTCCTATTTTTTATATTTTTACGGTTTTCATAGATCTACATTGTTGCCTCTCTTGGTTTCTTAGATCAAATCCACTAAAGATTTCTGTAATGTTTTTTATGAAAATCAGGGTTAGTTTTTTTCATGTTGATGTTAGTAGAATATATTAAATGTGGATTATGGGAGATTCAACCCATTTGTTTGAGTTTTTTAATGACGTTCTTTATTTGAACCATTATTCCCAAGGTATGTGTCTTCTCTATTGACTCCATTTCATAGAACCTAAAGTCTTAGTTTCAAAATCATTAAATTTATTGAACATGAATGTGGAAGTTTTCTATAGTGCAAGGTAGAAACCTTCTTTAGTGATGGTCTGAGGATTTTTGGATATGTTGAAGTTGTGTAATTATTTTAGAATATTAATTAATAAAAGGTTTTAAAATATTGATTTTAAAAATACATATTACGTTTTATTTGTAGAAAGATGTTTTTGTGGAATGGTTTTTAATAAAAAAATTGTTGAATTTTTTTATGAATTATGGTTTTGGAATGGTCAGGCATAATATATTGGTGTGTGTTCATATTGCATTATCTGATGCATGATTTAAATTTTAATTTGTGATCGGTAACAATGGTGTAATGGGATGTGGGATTTTAAATACAATATGAAAACTTGGGAGATTGATGAGAATCCTCTCATGTGTATGGAACTTCCATATGGGAATGAATTTGATGATGTGTGGGTTTGTGGGTTTGTGGTTTAGAATTGGATATGCTAATAAAGGGATATAAAATTGTTTTAGGAACATTCTTTGTTACTTTCCATGGGAAATGGATTTGGTTTAGAAAACTATTTTTCTCATAAGTAGTTTTAATTATGTGAGAAACCTGTTATATTATTTTATACAAACCTTTTTATATAAATGTTCTAACATGTTCTATCCTAGTATCATGTGTAGGGAATTTATTTGGGAAAAATCAAATGAGTTTCATTAATCAACTCATCTATAGAACATTGGAGCCTTTTTATATGCTGCTTACCAGGACATAAGTATTGGTAAGAATCTCACTTCATTAGCAGTTCTTAATGAAACATTAGCAAAGAGATGGAGGTGGTTCTTTGATTCATGTTTAGAGTCTTTTAGTTTTGTTATATTGGTATTCTATTATGTACATTGATGTTACTATTCATACATTGTGGTACATTTTTGTAGTTTTTTTGATATAAGTGGTATTAATTTGATTTGTTTTACATTATTATCATGAATCATATATTTGTTTTGGTTATGGGATGTTTTGTTACGGTTGTTTTATTTTCACAATGAAAATTTCCCCCATTTTCATTGAAGCCCATTGAATTTATTTCTAGCCTTTGGCGCCTGGGAGATGATGCATAACACCATGTACATATTATTCTCTAACGGATTCCAACAAAAGAGGCCAGGATGTTACATGTTGTATCATCTTTTTCAATACTTAACAAAAAAATTGTCATCCTTCCTATAGGTATTGGAGTTGAAATTAATTTTTCGTTTTTCCTTGATTTGGGATGATATAAAGGATTAGGATTGTTGGGACATTCAATGTAGTTCATAAAAAGTGTTAGTGAACATTTTTATTCAGATATTCATGTTACCATGAAGTGTGTAGAGAATTGTTTTGTAGACACATATAATAATTAGAATCTCATTTTCGATGTTTTATCCAATGAGACAAACATGATATGCATTGATATAAGGACTTTCCATTATGAGTCCATATTTCATTTTCTGAAATGATTTATTATTAGGTGAAAACATGTTGTTTTTTGAAAAATCATTCCATTGTTTTCAAATATTAGATTTTGAAAAGGGTGTGATATGGGTTTTTTGGAATTTTGTTGATTTTCAAATCCATGGTGAGATTTTAAAAAATTGTTTTATGAAAAAATGGTTTCATTATGTAAATAAAATTTTTGATAGTTATGATGTGATATAATTTCAAAATTTTAAGCCGTTTGTTAATATATAGTTAGAATTTTGATGTTTATTATGATTCTGGAGAATAGAACATGGTAGGAAATGAAGAAACCAACTGGAAGATGCTGTTGAGAATGCGGTTTCACCAGAACCATAGGTGATCCACCAACTTGTTCAATGTATATTCATGGGATTTGGATATGTTAATAGAGGTAACATGATAGATTAACTAAGGAAAGTGGCTCATTATATCGAATTCCATAAGAATAACCTACCCATCATTCAGGATGATTCAGAACAAGAAATGGTGTAGGTATGGCCAACTTGGATGGCTCAAATATTTGATTTTCTAGGAACACCAGAAGAGACAAAACTCAAGTTTGCAATACATATATTGGATTATCAAGCATGATAGGGGTGTGATTTAGTAATTTTGTCAAAATTAGACCAATTCTATTGATGGAAATTTTTTGATTATTTATCAAACAAAATATTCTATCATTACACTTTAAATATTACAAGAATGATTTACTTTTTTAGTGAGCCTTAAAGTGTTAGTTAATATTGATAAATTTAGGAATTTAGATCTCTTTTCACCTGCTGTTTTAGCTGGTTCATCCTTCTAGGAACACATTTTTTAATCAGCGATGAGGCATGAGTTTCACTTGATGATGATTGTGATATATATAATTTGTTATATAGAGATGGTCAATAGAGTGGTGGTGGAAGAAATGTAACCCACTATACCCAATATACATGTAAGTATAAATTCTCTATAACCAATATAATAGAATCAAACAATAAATTTTATCCACATATAGTCACATCCCAATTAAAAATCCTTTTCCAATTGGAGGATATGATAGAGACCAATATAACCTTTTTCTACATAGGGGCACAACCTAAAAAATATATATTTTCCCCTAGCAATGAAACCAATAGCATGAATTTTGGTAGGGATTAACAACAAGATACCTACCATTTAATGGTAAGTAGAAAAAATTAATTTTAAAAAAAACAATATAAATAATTAAAATATTTTACCTATAATAAGTTTTCACATTCTAAGGGTCAAGGTAATATGTCATTCTCCAAAAGTAAATGATGAAACAAATATAGTTTTACTAAGGGTAATAATTATCAAAATGTATATCACACTTACATTGCTCAGGAATATCCAACACCGTGTGATTTGATCTCGATTTGTAGAAATCATTATATCGAGTGGTTATTTTCATAGAAAATATTAAAAAATGAATATCATTTCAATTAATATTTCTCAATACTTCATGTGTTATCTTTAGTGAGTGAACATGAAAAATATAAACTTGTGGGTTAATTCAATAATATATAACATAAAATTCATAATGCATTGTGATAAAATGTTAGAATAATTAAAATAGAGGTAATAATTAATTATTTCCATCTTTAAAATCCCTTGGACAAAACCCCATAGAGTATGTGAGATAAAGGTTTCATATTCCTACGATATTTAATTTGAAATTTATGTTTTCCCAAGAAACAATGTCAAACTTCAACACATGTGATATGAATATAATCCTATATAATAATATTCCAAATAATATTCCTTAGTATTAAAATGATTAATAAGTATTTAAGGAATAAATAAATCATGATAAACATGTGAAATATATATGAAATAATTTTCCATATAAAAGTAAACATAAAACAGAGAATGTTTTGAGCTAAAATATGAAAAAATAAATAAGTGACAATGGATAGGTCAAATGTTATGTTCAATTGATTTTAATACTTTAACAAGTGTTTAGTATATTTTTTTATGTTTTCTGTATATTTTTTTCATGTGGTCAGTACATTTTCATTCATCTAGTCAATACATTGTTTTCTTGTCGTTAGTATATTTTTTAATGTAGTAATTAAAATTTTGTTCATGTGGTTGGTAGATTTTTGTTTATATGGACAGTAGATTGTTGTTCATGCAGTTATTATATTTTGTTCATGTAGTCCTTATGTTTTTTCTCATGTAGTCAGAATATTTTTTTTCATGTTTTCATTATATTTTTATTCTTTTGGTCAACACATTTTGTCATGTGCTATAAAAATGTTTTCCATGAAGTTAGTACATTTTTATCAGGGGATATGTAAATTTTTTCCCTTGTGGTAGGTATTATTATGTTCATAAAGTCATTTTGTTTTTTACATGAGGTCTATTCAAGCCTATTCAAAATGTTCACACATAGTCAATTCTTTAATTAGCCAAAATATTCAAGAAAACATATATTATGTCAATTCTGAATTATTAGAATTATCTATAATAATAATAATTTGTATCAGGGATATGATTTAACAGTATTGTGTAATTTATTGAGATTGATGGTTATTTCTTCCCATAATTCATTGAAAATTTTCCACAATGTTATATACCCAAATTCCTTCATTTATGGGGAGAGGTAAGAAAAATACCTAATTCATTTAGGCCTTTTAGTTTTAACTAAATTTATTTGACAGATAATCATGCATCATGTGGTTGTTTATTCTCACTGTGTGGTTTCAAGGGTGTGTTGAAGACACTTTTATGGGGTTTGATTGCTCTAGATTCCGTCATAAAGGCCACACTAATTAATTTTTCTTACAAATATTCATAATTTGTATTTAATTATGTAATTAATTATAATTTTTTTATAATAATTTATTTATTTCACATGGTGGGAGGAATAATTTCAAGTGGTTATATGATCTAGGATAAGGGAGGGGTGGGTTTGGTCGAGGTCGTGCAGAGTAGTGAATGGATTGTAACTCCATGATTGATGTAGGTGGTCCCTTAAATATAAATTCATATGATTATTTATGATTGATTTTTAGTTCATTTAGGCATTTCATGATACCGTGTAGATGAATAGGGACATATAGTATCCAAAAGGCCGATATAGGATGGTGTTGAGTCTCCTATTCTTGTGACGTGTGACCTTTAGCACTTGAGTAAGTTGGAATTACTAAAATACTATGTTATCATGTTCAATGAGTTTTTTTATATTTATGGGGGGAATTTTGTATGTATTGTGGTTTTATACATGATGTTGGTATCCTAGGTGGACTCTCTTAGGACCAACGAACATGTGGGAGAAGTGATTCGCCATGTGCTGATAAATAAGATGGTCGAATGTCGCTAGTATGATAGCAACACCCTCTTAGGGGAGCTATGATCTCTTGGATATCATTGTGAGATATGATAGTTCTTAATGACTCGAAATGCTATGATAGACAAGAGTCTCTAAGAGACGGTTTGAGGGATCATAGTAATGATGGACCAAGATAAGAGGTATAGGTCAGAGCATCCTTTAAGAAATTGGGTCTCTGGTGGGGGTGAGTGGGTTTTTTTACTAATGGATAGAGACATTGAAGGGTCGGTATGGCCCAATGAAAACCCTAATTGGATCAGTGTGATTTGTTTGATGAGGTGATAGGTCCCATGAAACAGGATCCTTATCATCAGATATAGTTTTATTTGTTGGTTGATTGGATCTATGTGTGTGAATTTGTATGTGGCCTCTGTAGAGCATATGGGGACGGTCTGGTGAGCTTATGACCACCCTAAAGTCTGTGAGGATGGATGTTGTGATTAGAATTCACTATTCATTCATGTATCGAGTTGATGACATTTCTAGTCAAGTACTGGGTCCGTGTCTATGAATTGAACCATGGCTTATAGAGGCATTTTTTGAAAACTAAACTTAGGTCTATGTTGTGGGATGATATGATGGATGACTGATGGAACCATCCAAGAGTGATTAGGGAGTGGATTTTGAGATATATGTATGATCGTGCACAGTATTTAAGGTTGGGGGTTTAGATATTTGGATTATTTACTTCATTGAATCTTTGTGCGCTGGTTGGGAATCGATACATTGTCAATAGATAGATAGGATGATGATGTGGATTCGATAATGGTGCCAAATTTGATATGATTGGTTGTTATGGTGGCCTCATTATCACATAATGACTTGAAATACTAGGATTCAAGGTGTTATGGTTAGCACCCTACATTACTGGTTCTTGTGTTGCATGTTAATTTTCATTCGAGGATAAAAATATATGATTGTGTACACTTGGGGAACATAGAGAGTCCCTGCTATGATTCATTTCGAAAAAATATCATGTGAACTACAGTCCATGTGTGAAAAATTTGTATGATTTCAGGTTTATCATAGGACGTTCATATCTTCATGTTTGTGACACTTAAAGAGTATTTGGAAACATTGGTTGTCATCCCCAATGATGGCAATTGTTCTAGTGTGTGGGAATTTAATTGTTGGTTTATTATTATTTTTTGGATCAACCTACTGGGAGATTAAGGTACGTATAACTGTATGATTCTATATTCCATATTTTTCTGTAGATTTATTTTTTTCATTCATATGCTCTATGATTATGGATATTCTTATTTTGGTTATTTTATATTATTGTTTACTCTAATTCAAGGGACCATTCTCTGTGATGTATGGACTATGAACTCACAACTAGTAAAAAGCCTCTGGAATAAGGGTAGGTGCAATTGAATTCATGTGGTTACATTGTCTTGGGAACCACTATGTGGAGCAGGTTTAGGGTGTTAAATCAATATTAAATCAGAAAGTGTATTTAATCTGACAAGAATAGAATAATCATCAGTGATGAAGAATAATTATTAATACCAAATCATATACATATTGGTTAAAACAATAAATATTAAAAATATATTAAAATTCAAAATAAATCCTAAGATAATTATGTATACAATACTCCATAATTTTTTACCTGAAAGTCAATGTATTATAACCTAAATATGCTTAGTTGGATATCATAAACCATACACTGGATCAGTGCGGTGGCATGATACATGTATCTTAATTGGACAGTTTGGAATTAGGAATCAATAATCATTCACAATGGGCCCTAAATATATATTTCATAGACAATTCCTAACTTTCATCATAGGTTATGGTTAAATGACATGCTTTAAACACTAAAATCATAGAATACTAACTTTTTTTAACCCTACAATCAAAAAATATATCATCAAAAGTCTTTGATCCTGCTATTTGATGAACCATCCCCACTAAAACCCATATTCGGTCAGTAGGGGAGTTGAATGTGGACCTCAGACCCCACATCCAATAAAACCTCGGTTAGAGACTATCATATAGGGTATCGATCACAATCAAGGGGGGAATTACCCTCTTAATTTGATGAAAAATACCGAAAATTCCACCAATCAAATATATATATATATATAGAATATTTAAAATTACTTATTATGAATATAACTACATGAATCATGAATAATACAACCCAAGTAAGTAAAAGACCGACATCCTCAATCTCTACTCAAGCTACCTAAGATGTAGTATTTCCATTCTCACTCAAACAATCCTATAAATCCCACATAAGAAACACTATAGAGGGGTGATCACATAGTAGTTGTTAGTATTATCATATGTTAATGAAAATAATCATCCATGTGAAATCATTGTGCAAATCATGACATGATATAAAAAACTAAATAGGAACAAGAGATAATCAAGAATACAGGTATAGTAAGTATGCAAATCCACAAGAAATAATAGTATTTTAGAGTCTTACAACTAAAACATCAAATGTATCATGTAGAATAATTATACATTATTAGAATACATGAGTATAAATGAGATTTAATTGTATCTTGTTTTTTTCAATCATAAAAATAAATGATTAAATGGTCTAGAAATGAATCACCACACCTCCATCTATAAAAACCATTCCTTTATATAATCAATATATATTTCCAAAATGTTCAAATCATAAATTTCTCTATTACCACCATAATTAAACCTTCACAACATCTTAGAAACTATCATAACCATTATGAAAATAGGTAACATATTGTCTCAACTTATTCCAATCGTCCCATCGTAGTATCATTAAAACTGTATCCTTCACCCCATTCTTCCCATCATCCTACACCCTATGAATCCCATAATATCAATATCATCTTTTAATTATGTACACTTTTAAACACATAAAAAATATTAAATAATCATATAAAATCTCATTGGAATGTTCTATAATTGAGCTCTAATATATGTTTAATGTCCATCATCCTAATTCTCCCTCACGGGACTGAGTCTGGTTGGATACTAGACCTCATACATGCCTCCTTGTACATGAGATGTAGCTTTTTACAAGTAAAGCTGTAAGAAACAAACAGGGGAGACTATTACCATTGGTAAATATTATAAATAATAGTGAAAATAATATAAATAATCACGCATTAAAAAAAGATTAATAATATAATAACTAAGAAAAACAAAATAATAAAAATCTCGATGTAATGATAGGATGATTGTAACTAAATAATGTACTGAAATTCATACAAGTAAAATATTGATCCAACTCAAAAAAATCCAAAACCCTGGTTCTAAAACCCACATTGGTTCAATCTTCAATATCTAACCCATCCCACAAGTAATCAATAAAAATGTATTCCTTTTCTCTTGTCTAGACCTATATTTATGAAATATTTCTAGGTACCAAATGATGCTCAAATTTGGTGTGAGTATAACTCAGTTGTCTGATACCAATTATGTCAAAAAAATTTGTATATTTATATATATTGTTCGTTAAATTATATAATACATACTATTATAATTCATAAATTAATATGGAACATAAAACAAACCTGCAGTCACTTGGTCTCTTGGTTGACACCTTGAATCAGCCAAACCATCTTTAACTCTACGTCGAATATCTATGTAAATTGGTTTATAATCATATATTAGGTTGGATCACCTATGTGAGTTGTGGATTAATCTATGTTAAGATTAATTTTCTAAAAATTCCTCAAGTAACCATGTGACACTGGTATTTATGTGAATATACCCATGTATGATTCTTTTACATCAACCCACATTGCCCATTTCCAAGGGGTATGTAACCATCTCATGTGAGGGTTCTATGGGTGTTTACTCAGGCTGATTCCCCTTTCATATTCCCAAGGTACATGTCACCATGGGGAATGTAATAATCTCCTATTGGGCTCCATGTGAATATCCCATGTTAGAGTCACTTATGTCTTTCTATGGTCCAATAAAAAAGTAAGGGTAAAGTAACCATATCGATTGGTGGATTCTACCGCATCATAAAGAATAATCAGCACCACATATCATGAGAAAATAGATCAATACCTTGATCATCATGTGATAAATTTAACTAAATACAATAATGTATAAGGAAAACAATAATTAACTGGGGGATTCTATTTCATCAAGATTCATCACTGATAGTTTGCATCAAGTAATAAATCATCAACTTTTTATTATGTTATCATAATAAACTTTTGTCAATTTTTCCAATTACTAATTTATAATATCCTTATTCTCTATTAGCGTATTCTCCTACATTGGGATGATTAACCAGTGATATATTAGGCCAGGATTTTATTTATTTTAATTCACATGTTATTCCAAATTTATCTTTTTGGGACATCTTATTCAACATAGTTTCATGGGTAGGATCACATCTCTGGTTTCCTCATGTTTGGTTTCAATTTCAATAGTCCAAATAACATCCATGGGAGGTTTAAGCTTATGAAAATTCAATAAACATTGAATTCCCCAATAAATTAGGTCACGTGAATGGAGTTCATACATGATCACAATTATTCCACATAAAATTGAAAAAAAACTTACATTGTCTGTTTGTTATACACCATCCAAATACAAATAAGAGTATATGTAAAATATTACTCAATGTTTGAGGTGGATGATGTATTCTTTTTTCAATACCTTAAATGAAAAACATAGAACTAACTGGTATAAGATGTCAGTTCAAGATCTGTGTTTGGATAACTGAAATTGTGTTCTCCCTAAGAGAAAACGAATGGATCAAGATAGAGATGATAGTTCAAGATACACACCATTAATCTCTAGGTATTTAAACATCCTTATCAAATGTGGTATACTTATTGTTCGAAGAGGGTGCACAAATGTCGCCAATGGAAGGTCCGTAGTGGAAAAAAAGGGGGTGCATGATATCATTTTTCAAAGAACTAGAATTTAAGTGGATGGTCTATAGTTGCATATTCACA
Organism: Viscum album; assembly: GCA_963277665.1. Lineage (NCBI taxonomy): Eukaryota > Viridiplantae > Streptophyta > Magnoliopsida > Santalales > Viscaceae > Viscum > Viscum album. Next base: position 1,365,756,964 of record OY728162.1, on the reverse strand, counting down.
ATGTGAATAGGGTTTCAACATTGTGTATGGTTTGTTTTCTAGTAATTCTAAGAAACCCCACACTTCATCCGAAAATCTACAAAATTACCACTTCACAATGTGAACCCATGTCCTGGTGTGAATTTTCATTTAATGGGTCTATCATTAACCTAGCGGTTCATGAATTAGATACATGGTGTCTTACCATAACCATTTATTCCTTAAATGTATATCATGGGATATTCCTGAATTAATTCCCAAAGATAATTTATTTCGTAGCTATACTTATACCCCCTTTCTACTTCCACCAAACGATAAACCTAAACAGTTTAATAACATGATTATGAAGGTGAAAACCCGAAGTACATGGAGATAAGAAGGCTAAACAAAAACTCAATGAGATATAATCCTGGAAAATATAGGATCTTAAAGATTCTTGTAACATCCCGTCTTTTTTAGGTACAAATCTCCTTGAATTGTTTTGGAGCCTTACTGGATGAGTCTTGTATAGATATAGAGAACCCTTTTGCATAAAATGACATTATATTAAGAGATTTATTTTTATTTAAATTAATGGAGCATGGATATAAATGTTTTATGTGGGATTATGAGGTTTCTCCATGGTATGGATGGAGTTGGAGGTGGGTTGGGTCCTTTAGTAAAAACTGGACTAAACAAATCTTCATAGCCTTTATATATCATGTATATGATACACATGTAATTTCATTCCATTAAATGTTGTGAATTGGGTCATTTTGTGAAGGGTTTACACATACTGTGCCTCATTCACATTGTGTAAATATTTATGTAGATAAATATTATCCCAAAGTGATGGTTTTTTCAGTGTATCTCTTTAATTAAAACATACACGATGTGTATGGCCTACACGATGTGTAATACTCAGCACTAGTGGTTTTAAGTGTGTTGTACATTTTATTATCCACATTATATGAGTGAAACCCTTTGTCCTATCGAGAACATGGGTGATTGAAGAAATTTTGGTTATATTCAATTTATTCTAGATGTTCTATTTCCACATATGATCCCTGAGGAGTTTTCATTCATAGGTTTCCATAATCTCTTCCATTATTATATTTCCATGTGATATAAATAATGGTACCAAAAGTATTTGATGTTTTGATCATGACCTGGGTTGTTCTAGGTTCTTGTTCTTATCTTCTATGTCTTATTCCTTATTGAAATTTTATATTAGAAGTTTTCTTGAATCAACATCTGAAGGAAAGAAGTTTGAACCTAACCCTATGATTTTTTAATTTCAAATTATATGTCACAATATGATTTCACCAACGTAACATGAAAATTTTTTAATTAAATATTTTATAGGTGTTTACCCTTTGAATGGAACTTTTTGGATCCAGTTGGTTCAATTATTTATGTGACATAGCTTATGGATACCATTTGCTTGAGTGAACCCTTGATTAATATTAATTTGTAAATTAATGACATATTATTTTATTATTAAATGTGTTTCATTTTATTTATTTCAATTGATTCCCCATAATAAATGGATTGTTTGATTAATTGAACTAATTGGTAAATTGAAAAAAAATGTAATTAATAGAATTAATAATTTTTTATCATATATATATGTTGTGATATTCGTATTGTTATGATGTGAACTTGAGAAACATGGTGAAATAATTATATATTAGTCTATGACTAGACACATGATGCAATCCTAACATACTAGGCTACTCCCCAAATTATGTAGTGATGATCATATATCTAGCAAGGCCCTGAAATTTGTTGTGATAATTTTATACCAATAAAGGATCTAAGGCATATTGTGATTCTTATATATTGGGCTAGACCATCACACATGTTGAGTTTATTATATATAGGTCTTTTCATAGTGATATGTTACACAATTTGTATACTGATTTGTTTGGCATAGTTTTCTACATAATCTGAGATATTACAGAATAGTTCCAAAAGTGGGTTGTTTTCTTTTATGGATGCGATTGGAATGGTTAATTGACATGCTCAAATATATTCTTCCATGGAGTCGAAGTAGGTTGATAGATTTATTATATTAATTATTGAATTAATTAATACACATAATATTCCCTTTCATTCATGCACAATGTATCTCAGACTAATTTTGTTTATAAATTAAGGTGTCAGCCTACTGAATTTTACTCACAATATATTTGGGAATTTTTTTGGTACCTGAAAAGATTATAGGGATACATGTTTGGAAAACTTCATGGGACATTGTTATTTATTTTTTATTTCATTGATTCAATGGAGATTTGAAGCAAGACAAATATTGGGCTTGGGACTGTGGTCATTGAGTTTATTTTGTGTTATTTAATTATTTTATTTTTAGGCTTTTTAGATTTACATTTCGATACATTTCATCCTATAGAAAAATTTATTATTAATGAACTATTTGGTCCCATGTTTTATTTCCCAGTTGCATGATATATTATTTTCCTCTATCTATTAGTCTAATTGAATGTTTTTTATATTTTTTATTTCCACTATTATGTAACTTTATATAAGAGGGTAAATTCTCACAACTATATCATCACATTTCCCACTACTAGTCGTCATCCTCTATCATATAGGGAGGGATTCATGAGTTCACATAGCCAACCGACTCCGTAAATTTAAGGAGAACCAGTTTAGGGACACTACAAATTGGTATAAGATGGAAATATTTTTCTTTTCTATTTCGTTTATACATATAAATTTTGGAAATTAGACTATGTTGTGTCGGTACATGGTAATGAGATTTTTAATTGGAATAGTTAACACTTATTCAATGAATAATTTGAGTTTCCCAGGATGGTATTATTGTTCATTATGTTTCTTTATTATTGTTTGATGTTAATTCACCTTGTTTGATTCACATGTTGTGTGATATTTTTATTTCTAGATTTATACTTAGAGCCCATTATGACACGAGGTTATTATGCATCCATCGTAATGTGCACATAGGTGTATATACAATGACTTGAGTTGTTCATTATAGGGACATATATGTTTCATGTGATATATTTTCCTATATGAACTATGAAATGATAAATTCAATATATCTGATAAAATAAATATATTAATTGATATTCCATGTTAATTGACTTGTTAATCAATGTTTATAAAGTCTAGGATTTTTGTTTCTCTATTTATATTACCCATTGAGGATTCCCTTGTTTTTGATAGCCAGTGATCTAAAGAGTTTGTTTGTATTTTTGAGAAAATAAATCTTCATTAACATTGATTTTATCGTTAGGAGAGTGGAAGTAAACCAGATCCTAACATGGCTGAATTGGACCTTCATGTAGATCGTAAGGATCATATAAATGATCCTCTTCATGAATGATTCCTAAGGGTCATGCGGTACACTGAAAGGGAGATTGTTCACATTGTACCTTTGTTTTATGAGATGATGAGAGACTTCTGGAATATCATCTACCCATGTTCACAATGGATGGAGGGGCCCAAGTAGATGAGTTTTGGATTGGGTTAGTCCGTAGGATCTTTAAACATCATGAGACACCCATTATAGGATAGAGAAACATGTTGTGTATATGATTCATGGACCACCCAAATCATGGTGGGATATTCTAGGGTAGGAATGTTGGCAGGAGTAGTAATCATGGAAGGCCATCGAGGAAACATTATTGATCCACGTCTATCTAGAGACGTTGAGGGATTAGAAGCCTAGTGATTTCATAAATCTCACATATGAGGGAATGTTAGTTCTATACTTCATCGAACGTTTCACTGGAATGTAGCACTTTGTACCATCTCTATATGCTGATAAGGATTCCATGTCATGGTAATTTTAGGATGGTCATCACTATGATATCAGGTCATAGGTGACATTTTTTCATTTGAGTAGTTTTTAGGATGTAATGAATTAGGAACTCGTCACAAAAAAATCTAAGAGATGCCTCAATAAATGGCCGTACCACTTCATCAGGGTGAACTATGAGCTATTCTTCATGTTGAAATAAGCACCACATGATATTTTTCAATGTGGATATAGCATGAATAAATATAAAGGTAGAGGGAACCCATATCAGGATCATGTTTTGTGGTATTTCTATCAATGTTGAATGTTTGGCCAAAAGTGGACTCAGTTTCCATACCCAACATTAGAGTGTCATTATTGCAGTAGATCGGGTCAACTATAAATGTTTTGTGGGAACCTTCTACATTATATAAGAGGCAGTGGATCAGGCCATACAACTAATGCTAAATGGGGATCAACTACCCCTCCATATATAGGTAGTCGGAGTTCTACTATATAATCAAGATATGGTAGGGGCTATGGTACCCAAGTGTAAGAGAAGTAGGACCAATCAAAGGGAATTGAACTAGAGGGTTAGACTAGATCTCAAGAAGGAGGGGTGAGCCAGCTTCATGATATCCCTTCTACTCTGACTGGTTTGGATGTAGGATATTTTACCATCAAAGATACGATTATTGTGTCATCTACCTTAGATTGTGTTTTTTGATATTTTAGAATTGAAATCATTTATATCTTCTCACATTTCAAATGGTTTGGGATTAGTTATAAAAAACAATTAATAGTTCATGACTATTCACAAACCATTGGGACTGTGGTAAGTGGGTACCAAATTTTTCAAGGACTGTTATCTTGATATTTTTAGCCAAAATTTCCATTGGAAACATTTTTTTCTATAAATGATATTACTATATTTTATTCTCGGTATTTATTAGATAGCTCTATTCTAGAATCATACTAACTATTATCAAAGGGGATTTACCTTTCTATCTCATTATGGGGACTCTCTACAGAATTGGCTGAGTGGGATCTTTAAGATGGTCGTACAAGACAAATTTAGTGTAGATTTATCATCACACTTCTTCAATAGTAATACTTTTTTGGACTATATAAGAGTACATCAAGATACTTTTCCTACAATGGTGAACTTTTTTAGTACATCTTTATTGAAGAGTTCTCTAGATTACCACTAGAGAAAGATAATGACTCTTAGATTGAGTTAGTTCCATGAGATGATCTAATATATCTCCCACCTTATTGAATGTAACTAGAAGAGTTTTTTGGGATGAATTTTTAGTAAGAAGATCTAGAAGCTGATGGTTTTATATGGCCTAGTACATCTCGGTGTAGTGCTCTAATTCTTTTTTCCAGAAGCCTGATGGGACATTATTCTTATGTGTGGATTATCAGATAGTGAACCTGATGATGGTTGAGAACTAGTATCCCCTTACACACATTAAATAACTCTTTGATCAGTTCAAAGGCGACATAACTGTTTCTATTATTGACTTTTAGTTATGGTACAACCAGTTGATACTAGGAATATAGGACATAACATGTAATAATTTTAGGAGGAAGTAATGCATTTATGAGTTTGTAGTGACATCGTCCAGTCTTAGAAACATACCAGTAGTATTCATGGACTTGATTAATAGGATCTAACATCAATTCCTATCTTAGTTTTTTAATGTTTTTTTAAATATCCTAATGTACTATAAGTATGCAGAAATTCATGCCAAACATCTTGAAATCATCTTGTGTACATTAAGAAAGAATCAGTTTTATGCCATGCAATCCCAATGTAGTTTCAAGATTGTTAATGTTCACTTCATAGGCAATGTTATCTCATAGGATGTATTGTCCATCCAATGGCCCTAAGGCCTTCAAATATTTTTATTATTGATAAGTCCCCCTTTTAAGGGAAGAAGGAGGAAACACGAAGACTTCATGGACATACAACAATCATACCTGAAAGACAAAAGAGTGAAAACAAAATTTTAAACCGTAGCATCCCCTTCCTAGCCTAAAAACAAAATTAAGCACTCCAACGATGCAAGTAAAATCGGCTAGTAAGTGTCCTGTGTCAAAGCACATGCCCGATCCGACGGCTAATTCCATACCCTCTCAAACAACCAGATCTGAAAAGCACGGAAAAGGTGAACCACCAACTCTGAATCTTCCTCTGAGTCTATTCCATGTGATCATGTCCAGCCTCACAGCTCTCCACCTCCAGGATTGAACCAATCAAAAAAAACTTCACTGAACACATCCAAAGCCTTAAGAGAACCAAATCACATGCAGAGTGATGAAAACAAGAAAAAGGGTAGATCCAAGTTGAACTCTCCCACAACAATCACCACAACGACCGAAACTAGAAGAACCATGTCGTTACCACAAGGCACCCTTCAAAACCATATGCAGCAATCCGAAAAGGAGGACATACCAAGGATAATTAAGCCAAATCTTTGTCACCTAGGACTACAAGATGCAACAAAATATCCATAGACCATCACCGAAGCGGGGAACCAAGCAGGTCCGAGACGGCAACACTGCTCTGGGCTGGATCTGATCAGAACAAAGCTGTGGTGAAAACCACTACAGATTCCAGATCAGACAAACAAAAAAAAAGCGGAATGGACCATCTGGAAGAATAGGGACACCTCCGACGACGACACCATGTAAATAACATCAACAACACATTGAAATAAAAGATGAAAAACCAAAACAAAACCTCCCTCCTCCAAGATTCATCGGAGAAGACTTCGAGCCCTACCGGAATTCACCCAAAGCCAGACATCAGCTAGATCGCAATTCTAGAATCCGACTCCAAGCATTAAATCTGAAACCAAGCCACTGGAAGATGTCGAGTCGCATCGTTGCCAAACCAAAGACAAATATCCACCAGAAGCAGATGTCGATTCCAAACCACTGGAGCCTATCGGACATGCCATCACCATGCTGAGATCTGACCACTAGTTTCATCGCTAGGATGCTCCATCGCTATGCCAAGGGATTCTGAGCCAGCCAGATCCGCACCAGAACCACGTCGAAGATGCCGTCGATTAGCCGTCACCATGAATTGTTTTATCAAATTCATACTAGAGGTAATTTCAAAATCTAAATGGAAGGATGGAATCAAAACTTATCCTCACAATACCTTTTTCATTTAATGAATACACCATTTACTTTGATGCATCATTATTTAGACTCTGAAAAGTTATTATGATGGAAGATCGAGTGGTTGCATGTGGATATATATTTTTGAGACTGTATAATAGGAATTATCCAACTCATTATCTATATTTCAAATCTATGGTACATGCCCTTTGATAAGGAATACAGAATATTTTAGGTGTGGGTATTGTGGAGTACATGGCCACAAGAGCCTCATGGAAATATTATCTCAGTGAGACCTAAACTTATGATAAAGGAGGTCAGTTGAGTATCTTCAGTCATTGGAATTCATGATATCTTATTAACCAAGAAGGTGGAATTTCATTACCAACACATTGAGTTGTATGACTGAAACATCGACAGTGCTGGAATGTTATGATGATTGGTGGATGATGGAACTATTTGTAGACATGAATCTTGATGTTTAGGTTTCTTAGGGATGATTTCCACTAACATTGACATATTTTATACCCATACTTCTTGATCAGATCATTACATGAATGTTTTATGATTTGGAGGGATTTTTTTAGGGATACCATACATAGTGGGGATACCCTTTCATTAAGGAAAATTTTGATGTGAAAATTTTCTTATTTGTTATAGAGATTTATGGGTTCATAAGGGATTTTGTGGGGAGGTGCTGAGAGAGTTTCATGCTTCTATTTGGGTGGTATATCTTGGTTTAATAATGATGTATCATGGTCCCCACTGATAGTAATAGTGGTACAGAATGAAGAAAGAGGATTCTATATTTTTTGTGATATGATTCATCTATCAACATCTAAGAGCTTATAATTAATGTCCAGTTAGGATATAGTATCCTTTAACAATTCTAGAGTTGAAATGGGAGGATATCCCTATGGATTTTGTGACAGGATTACCCAAAACAATACATTAGAATGATGCAGTTCCAGTGATCATTGATAGAATAACGAAGGTATCCCAATTCATTGATATCAACGAAACCTTCAAAATTGATGATATGGGTAGTCTATATGTGTGTGATAATTTTCAATTTCATGGTGTTCTTGAGAACAATGTTTCTGGTAAAGATTCACATTTCAATTCTTAGTTTTGTAAAGGTATTCAGAAGGCTTTGGGATTTATTGTTCTTTTGAGCATAGCCTATTATCTATAGACTCACATATAATTTGAGTCTACTATTTAGGATCTATAGGATATGATGAATGCCTATGTTTTTTTATTTAGATGGTTCATGGAATAGGCATTTTTTACTTCATGTATTTCACATATAATAATATCTTCCAAGAATTTTTTCAAGTGGATCCTTCTATGGATTTGTAATGTATGTTTGGTGGTTTTCCTCTATTGGTTGGGGAAAGGCGTGTCAGTTATTTTTTTACCCAGTCTTGTAAAGGAGGTGACTGATGAGGTTTATTTAATAAGAGAGTGTTCGGTAACCATGTAGATCCAAAAAAACTCATAAATTGACCATTATATACAACCTCTAATGATTAATGTTTAGTCATCATGCTTTCCATCGAGTTTCCCATAGGTTTAAGGAATTCCAAATAATGAAATAAGGAAAGCTATCACCCACATTCATTGGGAATTCTGAGATAATAGGTAGCGTTTGTCTAGTGGAACACTGATTTGCCTTTCCACAATTCTACAATTACATGAACGACATGTTTCACACATCTCAAACTCGTAGATATTATACTGGTCCTTATCGTTTGATTAACGTCCAAAACATCAAGCTATGTCATGATGTTTCCTTGGAGGAGAATCTAATATGGATTTTATACTATGGTGAGAGATATATTTCTAGGGGGTATTACACTAGTTTGAGTGTAGGGATGAAATAAGTGTGGTCAATTGGAGACAAGGGATAGGGTGTTTGATATGCAGGATCAGTGTCCATAATCATTCATCGTGACCCCATAGGGATTCTTGTCGAATCTTGAGGTTGATATGTTATATTCAAGGGAGGTTGTAGGATATTGTCTCTTATTGGTACATCTCTCCTTGATTTTTTGGTTAGATCCTTGGTTGATGAGTCCTATTTGTAGACAGAGATCCTTCGTGGGATAAAATGACCTAAAGATCATGGATGTATATATATTTGAAATAATTTATTATATATATATAAATGTGTTAAATATTCTTAGTATGGTTTTCCATTGTATGGACGGAATTGGAGGTGGTTAAGGTTTTTTATAATAAGTTATGCTGAATCCTCCTGTAGAGAAATTATATTCCACATATAAGTTATAAAATGTGCAACAATTATCTAGCACATTTTGTGAACTAGGTCATGACCTGAAGTGGTTACACATCTTTCCCGTAATTCATTCCATGTAAATAGATTCACCTTGGGAAAATAGATTATTTTATTAATTGAATAGATGGTTAAATTTGAAGAAAAATAAAAATTATAAGAATTAACCATTTGGTCATGTGTTATATTGTGATATTCTTGTTGTTGTGATATGCAATTGGAACACATGTTGCAATTCTTCTATATCATTATAGGCCCTAAAAATGATGTGATGAATGTTTATTAGGATATGACCTGATATATGATGTCTTTTTTATATACCAAGCCTTGTCCTAATGCATGATGCAATGATTATATATTGGTCTGTGAACTAACACATGTTTTGATTCTTTTATATCAGGCTATGGCCTGAAACATACTATTATTCTTATATAATGGGATTGGAAAATAGAGTTATTATACCATGTGTATAAGGTTTTTGCATGGTTATTCACTATGCTCAGAGATATTCTGACATAGTTCAAAAACAAATTCATGGTTTTGGTTCACATGGTCGTGCTACATTCTTAGAGACATTCCGGTAGAGGTCAGAAGCTAGTTGATTGATGTATTATATTATTTTCGAATTAATTAATTAAAATTTTATTCACATTATTAAATGGAATATGTTTCTAATATTGGTTTTCTATAGACATAGTTGTGTCAATCTACTGAGTCTTTCTCACACACATTTCATCTTTCGGTTTAGTACCTATGAAGATTTCATGGATATAGCCTTTAATAATGAAAAGGGACATTTATCCTGATCTCTAATTTTTTGGGTCGGTTGGAGTTTGGGGACAGAACTGACCGGAGGTTCGGGACCTCAGTCATTGATTTTATTTTATGTTATCTAATTAGGTTGTTTTTATTATTTTTATTCTAACATTCAGATACAATTTGGCCTATAATTACATTATTTATTATTATTATATTATTTGGTCCCTTATTTTTTTACCAGTTGCGTGATATACTATTCTTTCTTTTCCTTTTACTATGATTTTAATTATTTATTTTATTTATTTACACTACTATATGACTCTATATCTGGGGGTATAGTATCTCCATTTTATAATCACACCACTTTTCCTTGTTTAAGCCTATGTCATATGGTGATGCACGCATGAAGTCACATACATAACTAGGACAATAACATCAAGGAACATCGGTTTTGGGATGTTACTCTCCCCACTATATTAGAGCCATCCGGGATATGTGCTTCATATAATCGTAATTGGTATCAGTGAACAGTTTTGGACACTATATCTGTATATCAAATTCCCTCTCTAGGGTATCCTTCAGCACACTCCTATGCTACATCCTCACTCATGAAAGACGTACTGTCTTCCCTTAGATATTATTTTCACTATGCTCCATGATAAAAATAAGATGCTCCTCAAAGCATTCTTCAACATATGACTGAATGTCATAAACATCTATCAAGTGAGTATTGTTAGGATGATATCTCTGAATATATGACACAGGAAACATGTAGTGTGTGTAATTGTAGCACTGGGAAAGGGCTAAACGGTATGCCACAAGAATGACCCTTTCCTCTAAATCAAATAGTTTTAAGAACATAGGTATGAGCTTCCCATGCTTTGTAATCTAGTGTTTCTTCATCTTAGTTAACACCAAATAAATAACATAATGACCATACTAAAATTATGGAGGTCAACTAAGATGGTTATAATATTATTTTTATCATATTTGTGTGGTCACAAATAACTTTCTAATTAATAAGACCTTCTTAGAAGTCTCCAACACAAGACTGGGTCCAATGAGTTCATACACTTATACCTACAACTAGTAAATAGATAAATGGAATTTACATACCTACAAAGCCAAAAAAGGATATATTTAGACTTATTCATAGAATTTAATACTATATGTGAACTCTATGATTGCCAAATGCTACTCTCAAGAACCACTAAAGCTAAAAAACTGATCAGAACATATCCTACAGAATCTAAATTGTCTTTTCAAGTTGAATATCTATCTGTGTATAATATTATGTACCTGAAAGAACCTTCATTATTAGTTTCATTTGGAGACCAATCTAGAATTTGTGACATGAAATGGGGATCCTAACCAGAAATGATACTCCTTGGATCACTGTGAAACTCGACTATTTCTCACATGTAGAGACATACCTGATCATCAGTAATAAAAAAGCCATTGATAAGAAAAAAGTTGGACACCTTCATCAATATTTCAATGATCAATTGTACTACATCATTCTTAAGAGTTTTATAAAGTAATCACATCATAAGATATATATTTTCATTATCTCATTTCCATTCGTGAGTTGTCAAAGTCTACAAAAAACTAGAAAGTATAATGTGGAAGGCCTTCACCTGCAAATAGGTGAAATAAAAGTACACAATGACTATTTTTTCCATTTTTCACTAGAAACCAGTACATTCTATAGACATCACGATACATCTCTATAATCCAAGGGTGTACCACCTATATAGAAGGAATAAAATCATGCAATCAATCTTCATTTAATCTAGTTGGAACCTATATAAGGACATATAAAATAAAAACATGGCTGCTACCTAGAGATTATCTAAATGGTGTCTCCCCATAATAATAGTTATCCCTTAGTTATATGACCTCCATATTAGATAACTTATCTATGTTGATTCGTCCCCAAATCATGGTCAATAGTAATCCTATGTCATCAAGCCGACCCCTTCAGGCCTTGAATGTTGGTTGAATGATTCACATTAAATTCCACCCCATCATGTTCAGGTGGAATCTCGACACTCTTGGAACTATCCCTTAGTGCACCCCCGCACGTCAGGAGGAAAAAGCTGGAATACGGCTTCTCTCGGGGCTCCGGCGATCCGAGTGCTAAGACCATAAACTGGGATCTTCTCTAAGAGCTGTCTACAGCTTGATCCTCATCTTCATAAGATACATGGGGTCACCCGGACATTGCATTTCGGGTCCATCTCAACTGGATGTTAGGTCCTCCAGCCCCTTATCCTTTAACCCTCACTGGACTCATGGTCCGAGGCTCCATTCTCAGAGTTGCGCACTGTGATGATTTGGACATCGTCCTCATTCACGTTAGGTATTATTTATCGCATCATGAACATTCCCTCAGGTCAAAGACATATGACCTTAAAATGTGTTGTCAGGTCCAATCACATTACCCGAAACTGTTATAATATCATCCCGGCCGCACAAAAACAAACGACACTACATTGTGATGACCTCATCATAGGGAACATCACGTAGGGTATCAGTCATCCATCATCCCATTTTTCAATGCCCTTATCCATCTTGATTCTTGTGAAGATGCCAAGGAATTCTACACTAGGCATGTAGCTTCACAAAAAAAACCCCCATTCACCTTAAAGGACAAACAAGATACATCAAATTATGCTTCTCTTGGTAAGAGGGCCTGACCCGCACACCATTTTGCCCTGGTATCATATTGTTCTACTTTCAGAACTACGTGAGGCTTGATTCCCATCCCTATGGGACCCGTAGGAATGCTCGGGAACTTCCCCTTGGGCCCAACCAAACTTTTGTGTTCAGTCCCTTGACCTAAACACTTCCCCAAGGAACATTATGATAATGAGGACTCATGTTCTCATTCATTTCTAGTTCCATAATCACATTACCATCTGCCTCCTGCACTCCTCACAAATCCCTGTTCTAATTTCTAAGACCTTAAACTAAGACCCTTTACAGAACTACGTGTGGCTTTATTCACATCCTTCTGGGATCTGTAGGAATTCCCAGACATTTTATCTTGGGTCCAGCCCTAGGAATCACAAATCCCATATTTTCCCCCACCATCAGCCCCTTGGCCTGAACCCCCAGGGAGTTGTGTAACTGCAGAATTTTCCCAGAACAAGTTTGATATTCCCTATAATGACATTGGGAAGCGAATGTTCCCTCACCAGAGAGGTCCTGTCTAAAATTTGGGATGATCCATGAACATATTAATGCGCTTGCCTAATATGCTTACACCATGGTGGAGTAATTTTGGGAGTGTTGTATTTTGTTCTAAATAACCATCACTTCATTTTCCACGCTTTGCATGCCCTATTATTTAGACCCTCATCCTCTTTCACTTTTTAAGGGACCCCCTAACAGTATGGATGCTCGACCTATGGTATGCCTGCTGTCCTGGGCCAATGATCTAGAAGACGGATCACATTTTAAGGGACCCCTTTACAGTATGGATGCTCGACTTATGGATTGCCTGCTGTCATAGGCATACATTCTAAAAGACTGATCAAAAATATTTCAGTTAGGTCCTATGTTGCGAACAAGGTCAGCGATCAGCCCTCATTTGTGTTCCCCATTTCAGGCTAATGCAATAGGGATGATTTTTTTCAACCATGTTCAACAGTTGTCCTTTATTTCCACGCCCCTCCCATAGTGTTCCGAATTTGGGTAACGTGATTCACGTTTTTCATTCCCCTATGTTCGGACTGATTTCAATGCCCCTAGAATTCCCCCCCCCCCCTCGTGCACTAGAGCACATTGATAAGATGATACATCGATTGGTATGAGGTCCTCTTCCTTTGATTAGGCCTCCCTCTTCTCCTCAGAAATCCAGGTTCGAATTTCGAATGCCCGAAGCTTGCTTGACACTCCCACGATCAAACGAAGTGATAGTACGAGCCCCCCTTGTTTCTCATATTAGGTAAGGCCCACATGATCTTAGGAATGGATTTCTATTTATTTCTAGATTATGTATGAGTATGTTAAACCAAAGGGACACGCAAATGAATTTTTACATGGATATAGTTCAAAAATATAGGGTAGTAAGGCGATATAAGATTATGGGTTTTTCCAAAACAGGGCCTATAAGGGTCGGTTTCTTGGATAGATCGCTCCAATGTTGTCAACTTTTGGCTGGTGGCCTCCAAGACTTCCCCCGCACCCTAGGGACTCTATTCATTAGCGGCCGCCGAGCACAGTTCGTTGACCCTAGCCCATTCCCACACCTTTTCAGTTTGTAGCTCAGTTATCTGGAAACTCGCTTCCATGCGTTGTTCTTGGGCATCTGCAAGCTGGGCCCTCAACAGCTCAATGAGCTCAGAGCAGTTTGTGATAAATATCTCATGTTCATTCTCATGTTCCTCATGGCGTTGGACCTCCTTCTCCGCCCTCAAAAATGCTCGGGTACTCCCCGACTGATCCCAACATTGGGTGGTATCGGAGCGCCGACATCTCTCACACATCCTCTCATCCATGTAATCAAGAACCGTTAGGTGAAGGCATTGAGCATTTGTCCCTCCATCACAGAAGAAACCCAGCCAGGTGTGGAGTGATCTCATACGCTTCATCCATTCTATCTGGGGCCGACTGAAAAAACACCAGATGGACATCCATACATTGTGTCGCATCATCCAGCTCTCCTCGGCCGCTTTCTAATATGAATTGTCGATTTCTTCAGGATCAGCAGGCTGATAGACCGGGAAGACATCCAAAAGGCTAGATGCAGGGTCTTACTCAGAGATTCCTCCCAGGGGATTAGGCTCCTCAGCGTCTGACCGACCTTCCTCTCTCGTCTCGACCCTGGTGGCACCATTGTCAGCTTCCGGCCCTGCCCCAACAACAATGATAATGGAGTCCACTGCTCCCTTATCACCAATTACCGTGGCCAACTCGGTTTAGGAGGAATGTTCTAGATGAGGCGGAACATTTTACATTGGCCCGCCCGCAGATTATCTGGGCTCAGTGGCCTGACGAGCCTCCAATTCCATGATCACTACACAGATAAGAAGCACCCTTATTAGTTGAGTCCTCCAATGGTGAATACCGGTATTGATGAAAGAAACTTACGGGAACCCAAGGCACCAGCCTCAAGTGTTCTCGCCGCTACTGGAGCTATCATTACAGGGGATCCCTCAGCACTCATCACCTTGATAATGAGCGTCAGTTCCACACCTTTCTCTATTGACGCTTTCCCCCCTCCTTCAACTGGGGATGCTTGTTCAGCACAAGTATTCTCCTAAGTAAGATATGTAATGTGGGTTATGTATTGAAAATGAAATGGGATACAAGGGTAGATAATTGTCTAAGAGTACATTGAGTAGATTAGTCACATTCATATAAGATTCAATGATCTCTCTCCTCTCCTGAAGACTCCCTTGGAGGGATGCCCCATGAGATCCTAAACCTTCGGTATTGTAATCTCCTTCACCCTAACCTTCCCCTTCTACTTATTCCTCTTCTCCTATTTGTCCATCATTCAACTCATCATCATTGTCATCATCAACCAACAGCATCGTTTCGGGATCATGTTCCTACCCAAGCATCACCTTCACCAAGAGAGGTGGCTCCACACACCGACCCTATTGACCTGCATACATGTCCATGGATATCAGATAAGCAGGTCGCTGGCAGAAGTTCCCTTTGTCGACAACCTGAATGAGCCCGAATTATAGCAACAAGACCCAATCTCACACTATCTTCTGCCAGAGCATTTCAGTACTCACTAACTGCCTCATGGTTAGCCAAGCTGACCATAGCACGGGGAAAACGACATCTTGGGAAGGTTGAAGCAGGTATTTATTTGCTTCCCGGGAAGTTCTATGGTCGGCTCGTGGGCCCCTCTTTTAGGAAATGAGGGTGAATCCATGCCACGTGATGCCCCCGCTGCTGACGTCTTGTCCTGTGCGGGACCCATTTCCAAACGCACTTCTGATCTTCCCCCTCTAGCGGTGCTCTGCCTACTCTCTCGCTGCTCGGGTTCCACACTAGAAACATTGAGTTGTTGAACTCACTTGAGCAAGATCCCCTCAGGGTATGCAATGGCCCAATGTTCGGCATACTCGGTGGAGAGACCAGCATCGACTACGGTGGGAGGAAAGTTGAGGATGTCTCCAGAGCCATGGGTCGTTAACATCAGCGAAAAATGACGAAGAACAAAGGGATGCCTTTCTTCATTGACATCTGTGTATACATTTTTGGTCATTCCTTAGAGGCACCCGAACTTCCTGGTAAACTAGGATGACACATAAGGCTTGTAGAAGATCTTACCATCAATTCAGGCCACAACCACCCTACCTCTGATGCTCTAGAAGTACTCCTACTTCTCTAGTGAGCCTTTCCCATTGTCTACCATTTAGCCACTTGGGGTGGGGAATGGGATGAAGGTGTAATTGGAATGGTTACCAATCCTAATCCATAATCCATCCTCATTAAGCGTCATTGGCATGACTCCCAAAAGTTTCATTAAAGAGGGTCATAGTCCATTGCCTGGAGGATGGATGGAACTTGGGAAATTGTATCCGCCACAGTGAGCCCCAACCTAGCCATGGAAAATTTGTATTGGGCCGCAGACTCTCCTAGGTGATCCCCCTCTCAAGATGCGTCCCAAGATGGTGTACATCTGATCCAACACAGGGACCCCTAGGTTGAACCTCTTTTTGGCATCAATGATGTCATCCATCTCCAGAGTTACTGGACGGACGCCCATCATTGCATCCCTCACCGGCAGAAGCCACCTACTCAGGAATGTTGCGAGAAATCCGGTGTACCAAACATTCGGATCCCGACTCTTGTTTATTCTCTAGCCCCACGAATGGTAGTTCATCACCTCTAAGATCCTACAGTATGATCCGATTTGGCTTCTCTGTGCCGCGGTTGGACACCCCATTCCCCGCCATAGCATATTGACTTCTGGATCTCTCTCCAAGAATAAGCTGAACCAGCCTTTGTAGGCAATTTCCTTCAGGAAATTCATGACCTCCAGCTTCTCCTTGGCGAGCTGCAGCATGTTCCACATCAGTATGGGTGTTCTTGATCTATCACCCCAGGTGTTCATTGGTTGAAGGAATTTGTTTTATTGATGGCCCACCAAAGGGATTCCCCTAATGCAGTGAATGTTCTAGAGACTGATGTCAACTTACTCATGATGAAGATGGAATGTGTTGGTATCAGGGGACCACCGGGTGAAAAACTCTGGACAGAGCTCAGGCTCGCGGTAGAAATGGAATTGTGATGTCCACACCACCTCCAATAGACCAATATGCCACAGCTTGTCCCCAAATTGGTTACATTTAGGGAGAACCCAGTACACCCAGGCCCATTCGCTGGTGAAATTGCCTCCGGACCACAGGTCCAAGTCTTGCAGCCAGCCTTTAGTCTCATATGTGACGCTCTGGCGAAAAGTGCTTGCATAGAGGACCAACGAGCACTCTACAACAGGGTCACCCCCAGTAATGGTCGTAGTCCTGGGATTCGGGACATATACTTCCATGTTCCTATTTTCTCTAGAAGGATGACTGTTGTTGGTGATGGTGTATTGAGGAAGTTCATCCTCACGGGTCACCGATGACTGTGGCGTATCCACCTCAAAGCCCGGCAGAGGGACCTCGTCCAGAATATCGAATTCCCATAGTGGTAGGTTATTGGATAATGCATACTTCTTTTTGGGATATTGTTAGAAAATTGAAGAGGGTATGGTTGTCGGAGAAAATCCTTTCGTGCCATAAACATCTGGGATTGCAGCCATTTCAGCCCTTCTGGTTGTGGCTTCTCCCTCACTAGCCTAGTTTGCAGCCATCTTTCTCAGGTGGGTGTTCGGATGGTTGGTTCGAAATGGGAATGACTGGCATGTAGAAGCAGTAGGTGTCATGAAATTTTCGGTTGCGGCGCGAAAATCCCCAGATTAGCGTATAAAACAATTCCTGATCTCTATGGAATGACGTGCAGCTGGAGAGGTTTTTCGTGCAGGGCTGGAGAAAATTGCGAGCGCGAGAGCAGAAATTTTTTTTGCACGAGAGCTCAAAGAATATCAAGCAATAAAAGTCATATGGAGCATGGCACCTGCGGCATATTTTCTAGGCTATGCATAGGTTCCACGCCATGCTAAAGATAGAATTCCACGCCATTAAAAGTTTTGAATGCTGCTTCAGAGTTTTGCGCTCATCGACCACACAAAGCCCTATATTTCAGAGTTTCCATAGGAATCCTACCACTGTGACCTCTCGCCGATCCAATTCCGAGGGGGGACATTTGTAGACTCCGAAAAGTTCTTAAGTGTTGAAGAATGTTTCAAAACAAAAAAGTGAAGATATATTTAGACCTGGCGAAACTGTTCGGGGTGACAGGAGGGGCCGCGCGAAATAAATTTCTAGGCGTGCGAAAAAAAAAATGTGTCCTACGCGGAACGGTCCAGGTTTCGTGAAGACCCCTGGCGCATGCGTGAATTAATTTTGCGCCTGCACCTCACACGGTGGACTATTCATGCCTCCGACCTCTGGTGCACAATTATTTCACACCGACCTAGTTTCTGCACAACTGGACATCTATAAATAGAAGGCGACCCCTTCCATTTCGGGGATGAAGAATCTGAACTGGCTCTCGTGTGTGAACTCTGTCATCTGCACGCACAATATGGCCTTTAGGTACGGTTCTTTTTATGCCAAGTTTCCCTAGGGTCCATCTTCACATGAGATCCCCATGGGTTAGACTGAATTCTAATCCCTTCGAGGTCCACCCATTGCACGCAATCCCTTCCATTGCGCACAGGCTGGCCATTGCACGCAATCTCCCTTCCACTGCGTGCAATCCCCTCTATTGCACGCAATCCCTTCAAATTGCATGCACCCATGTCCTTGCGTGTAGTTCCTCTAAATAGCACGCATTTCCAACTCTTTCATGCAATATTTCTAGTTGCATGAAACACCTCAGCTCCAATTCTACACATACATCATCGATTTCAATCTAGCACAATGTTTTTTGCGAAGGACTATTATTTCACACACAATCCACTCGGGACCTCTAATCTTTGTGATCCCCATGAACCCCATTGCACAAGCGCCCGATACCTTTTTTTATGAATGCCATAGGTGGGTGTCTCCCATGCACTGAGCATCCACATCATGCATCGTTTTCTTATGTGACCATCTAGGCTCGTACAAAGTATCTTTAACGTCTCTTGGATGATACCGCCCATTGCATTGCTTTGCCTCATTCTTCTTCACGTAGGTTTGATAATAGCTATTTCTTCATTTCATAGCCATGATAATGTGGACCCCTCGATGGTTCACTCTGTGAAACCCCCTCGTTGTTGTCTTGTCGACGCCTTCCCTCCCACAAGAAGCAGAGGGTAATGGTTATGTATGTCCTAGGGGTGCAGAGAAAACCCTCCTCGTCCGAGCTGTAGGACGTTAAACTACCAAGGACCATCATCCTCATCACATGACGTTAAACTGTGACATGGCCACGTGCCTTGCACGTTGGGTCCCACCACTTTGGACATTCTCCACGCCCACTTGTCTCTATGAGGATGGTATCACCCATCACATTGGGTGATATCCACTTTATCCGAGTGGCCTTTGTCCATGGGTGATGGGCAGCCACCTTGGTGTAATCCCCTAGTTTCCCTTCCTGGAGGTAGCATCCCTAATCCTCCTTTCTTTGGTCCCTGAGGCCAGCTGAGGGCATGATAGGGAACAATTCTCCTCCTTTCATCAGTCCCAAGTCCATCTCCTGCTACGCTTTGTCACACTTGGGCCTCCATTATGGAGAAAGTCCCGGCACCTTGGGCCGCTCAATGCATAAGCCCATCCTCACTTCTCACGGATGCACCCTTCTCGATGTGATCATCAGGTCTCTGTTGTCTCTTTTTTCTCAGACCGAACACGACTCATGTGAGCTTAGAGTGAGAACCAACCCTGGCTAACCCCATTTGGCCGCCTAAGAGTGTAATCCCAAATCCATCACAAGCTATGCGGACATTGATCCATGTCAAGACATGTTATGTAGGAAGCCTCCATGAGGTTCAAGACCCAAACACCACGGGCCGCCTCAGAGTGTAATCCCCAATCCACCCGAACTACGTGGACATTGATCCATGTAAAGTCATGGTATGTAGGAAGCATCCATGAGGTTCAATCCCAACACATTGGGACGCCTCAAAGTGTAAGCCCCAATCCATCCCGAACTATGGGGACTTTGATCCATGTCAAGGCATGGTACGTAGGAAGCCTCAACGAGGTTCATGCCCCACCACCTTGGGCCGCCTCATAGTATAAGCCCCAATTCATCCTAAAATACGGGGAATTTTATCGATGTTATGGCATGGTACGTAGGAAGCCTCTACGAGGTTCATGCCCCAACCAAATTGGGCCACCTCAGAGTGTAAGCCCCAATCCATCCTGAACTATGGGGATGTTGATCCATTTAAAGACATGGTACATAGAAAGCCTCGACGAGGTTTAACCCCAAACCACCATGGGCCGCCTCCGAGTGTAAGCCCCTATCCACCTGAACTACTGGGACTTCGATCTATATCATGTCATGGAATGTAGGAAACCTCCACGAGGTTCAAGCCCCAAACACCTTGGGCTGCCTTAGAGTGTAAGCCCCAATTCATCCCGAACTACAGAGACTTGGATCCATGTCAAGGCATGGTACGTAGGAAGCCTCCATGAGTTTCAGGCCCCAAACACCATGGTCCACCTTAGAGTGTCAGCCTCAATCCATCCCGAACTACGGAGACACTAATCCATTTCAAGGCATGGTATATAGGAAGCTTCCATGAGGTTCATTCCCACCACCCGGTCATTCTGACCTCCTTCATGTCGGTTCACCAAAAACACTACGCTGCCTCAGAGTGTAAGCCTCAAACCATGCTTCACGTCGGTTCACTAACCCCAAACACCATGGTTCACCTCAGAGTGTAAGCACCAATCCATCCCGAAGTACGGGGACTTTGATCCATCTCAAGGCATGTTACGTAGGATGCCTCCACGAGGTTTAATCCCCAAACTCCTTGGTCCTCCATAGTGTGTAATCCAAAATCCATCCTAAACTATGGGGAATTGGATCCATGTTAAGGCATGGTATGTAGGAAGCCGCCATGAGGTTCAAGCCCCCACCACATTAGGCCACCTCAGTGTGTAAGCCCCAAACCTCCCAAACTACGGGGACTTTGATACATGTCAAAGCATGGTACGTAGAAAGCCTCCATGAGGTTCAAGCCCCAAACACTTTGGGCCACCCCAGAGTGTAATCCATAATCCATCCCGAACTATGGGACTTTGATCCTTATCAAGGAATTGTATGTAGGAATCCTCCACGAGGTTCAATCCCTACCACCTTGGGTCGCCTCAGAGTGTGAGCCCGAATCCATCCCGAACAATGGGGACTTTAATCCATGTCATGGCATGGAACGTAGGAAGCTTCCATGAGGTTCAAGACCCAAACACTTTTAGACGCCTTAGAGTGTATGCCCCAATCCATCGCAAACTAGGGGGACGTTGATCTATGTCAAGTCATGGTACGTAGGAAGCCTCCACGAGGTTCAAGCCCATCACTCATGTCTTATCCTGTCCTTTCCCTTGAGCCTATGTGTCTTGGGAAGCTTATGCCCTAACCCAGAGGGTCCCATACATTCATCCCTTCTCACGGGTCATGTCCTCAGGTGTCCCACTATTTCATCGAACTAAGCAGACATTGATTACCGGCCATGGGGTTACGTAGGAAGCCTCTTCGAGGCTCATGCACAAAGCCATCATTCATCCTGATTCTTACCCATGCCGCCACATCATGGTGGAATCATGCCACTTCGTTCCCCATTCCCCTCCACCACATTCGGGAAGCCGCCCACGTGCTGGTCCCAATATCGGTGTTCCCTCCAGGGGGTTCCTCAATCTGATCCACTCTAATAAGTTTTCCGATCAGTACGATCTGACTCCGCAGGATGTTAAATATGCAGAATAACCTGTGTTAAACATGGGAAGCTAAGGAAAACCTTAGATACCTGCCCATGGCAGAGGCTTCCCCATGTCCAATGTGGGATACCTTGGGATTTCAGTCACTCAAGAATCCCTATAATAAGGGACATAATATTGACATGCCAATTCCCAAGTGTCAAGACATGCCAGTGGTTCCCAACGTGACTACTACCCTAACTGAAGGTTACTAACTTGACAGGACTCCTTGGAGCGTCCTGATGGAAACAATGTAATTAACTAGTTTCCATGAAGATATTGCGCCAGGAAGTGTTTAATGAACAATGTCTTAAATCTATGAGGGAGACCCGGACTAGGTGATGATCACCGAAGATAAATCCATTGAAGGAAGAACCGACATCCCATCATCTCATTTCGATCAAGGAGGAGACATCCCTGACCAAAGATCGGATGCCACCCACCTTTGGAAAGCGGGAATGTGGGGCAAGAACAGCGCATCCTCTGCGTGATGGATGCGCGCACCCTGGGGAAAGCACTAGAAACATACATCGACATCATTTACGATATATTATTCTTCATTGAAGTTGATTCATTTTGATACAAATCATTCATAGTGTATTTAAGTATTTGTGATATGTTTTACTGTGGATGTGTTATTTTTATACCATTTATGGTTTATGAATAATGTATTGCCATTTTGTATGCTAGTTTTAATACTAATGTTCATGTTATGCTTAATTCATTTCATTTGAGGAATCAATTGGGCTTAGTAACTGACAGGTGGAGCACGCTATTGCCCCCCGATGCATCGATAGGTCTCATAAGAAAAACCAGTGTCTTGGAACAAGGCCCTGACAAAATCTTATTTATAGTCCTGGAATAACGCCTTGACTATGTGGTTATGATGTTTGACTTTATTTATTCCATCATTATGAAAGTTGATATTGATATTCCATGTGATTATTCAACTAGTAGAATATTAATGTCGATAAGTAAATGTAATTAATTGATTTTATCATTAATATATTAAGATAATGTTCAAGTTTAAAAGGATTTTGTTTTAGTCAAATACATTTCCTTAAATGTTTATGCTTATTTATGAATGTTTCCACTATATTTTAATCTTTACTGAGCATCTACGCTCACCCCTTAGTATGTTTTATTTTTTCCAGGATGTGAAAAAGTAATTAATGGTTCACCTATAGGGATAGGCTAAGGATATAAGTTTGTTCAAAACGTGACAAAATTTTGTTAATTTTTTTTATTTCATGATGTAATGTTAAACCTATGATTGTATCTAGAACTTACATGGCTACTAAACTGATCGGTCCTTTATGAAATGATTCATTATATAATGGTAATGTTATGTAATAATGCACCGACTCTGGGTAACTGGGGTCGTGGTGTTACAATAAACAAAACCAACATAAAAATATCGAATACAAACTAAATAGAATTTTTTACAAACCAAAACACATTTTATTATAGTCATTTGATTGTTTTTTATTCTATTTAAAATTAATCATTTATTTATTCATGAATTTTCCAACCCTTATAAACTGGTGTAGTTCCAAATAAGAACAACAGAATTAATTCTCTTAATTATGTCTAGAAATAGATGAATAATGGTTTTTGTTATAGAGAAAACAAATATTCGATAAGCTTATGGTTTTCTAGGTATCCTTTTCATAACTAATTCCAATAGCCAAATTTCTTTATATTTTATTTAATTTATCAATATTCACAAACCATCACTTATTTTTATTTTGCCTTTAAGTTATCAATTATATAACCAGAATAATCACTCTAACTATGATGCAAAAAACATAAGATCATAAATAAATCATTAAAATTGTTTAAGAAAAAATTTTTTTTAACAAAATAATAAATTTGTATACTAAACTATTTTATTGGATTATTATAACTAAATTTCTAATTCATTCACAGTATTAAATTAATAAAAATTTAAAAATTATGAATGTGGGTATTTATGATGTTTTTAGTCATTACAATGTATAACCAAATCCAATCAAATTTTTTATGTCAACAACCAAATAAGATTTTTACTAACCAAAACCCATTTTAGTATAACTAATTAATAATATTTTATGAATTATTTACTTAATTTTTAGGTTACCATCTCATTTGATATCCCTTAGTATTGTCTTCAATATTTCAAAAATATAATAATTGTGGAACAATTCCAGATTTATTATTATGAATTGATTATAAAAAATAAATATTTTATCATTATGTTAATTATGATAATTAAATCTTATTTGACTATATTAACTATTATATTTATGTAATATTTGACTGTACTATTTATTATCACATTAACTAGTGTATCCTCCATCAATCAACCAGAAATGAATAAAACTTTCCTCCCCTTTCCCATTGATGTTCAAACCATGTAAAATCATGAGTTTGTTTTCTCATTTGTGTCTCTATGTGTGTTTTAGTGCCATATAAAGTGATATTAGAGTTTATCTTAATGATTAACAAACGGGTTTTAGTTCTTTCTACAATAGACGACACCACTCCTCATGTCACAATGAATTTTTATTGAGTATTCCAACTACATAGATATTCTATGTCATCCATACATCAACATTGGGTTATTGATCCATCTCTACTGTTGCCACTATTTCGATCAAAAATTACTTATATATATTTTCATTTGTGAGATCCAAGTGTTGATTTCCAAAATATTTATTATTTCAAATAAATATGTATAGTTAGTTTTATGAGTGTTCACACTAAATAAATGGAAGAGAGCATAGGTAACAAGAATAAGTTGATTGCATTTAATTATTAACTCCTGATGACAAAATTGAAAAACATATTTTGTATCAATGATTTTTGGAAGTCCATTATTATACTATTAAATAACATGTATCTCACTATAAACCCATCAGAGGAAATATTAAAGGATAATCAACATAGTGAGAAGTAATTACACATGAGTAGATCGATAATTGATATGGAGTGGATCTTTCTCAAGAAAAAGTTGGTTTACCAAATTAGTAAATGAATTGATAATATTAAGATAAATTTTTTTCCTTCAAAAATGATATATATGTACATTAAAATTGATTTGAAACATTTATACAAGTTAATCCACAAATAAAAAATGCCAATCTAGTGTAAGGACTTTTCAATTTGATAAATAAGGATGAGAACAATGTGTCATAACACATGAGAAAGTTCAATGGTATTTTTCATCAATTTAATTCTTTGAAAATGATTATTTATGTTGTGTGACAAGCCTTGTTGATAATGAGTTACTTCACAAAGATCATAGATTCACAAATCAAATTAGCCAATAACATCACTTTTGTTGGAAATCTCTCCATTGAAATAGTAATAATGGAATGTCGAATTAAGAATCACATAGCGAGGATTAGGGAAATAATTATGAATTTGATGAAATTATAATAGAATGATAAGAGATATTAATGTACTAGAATAATAAAAGGAAAAAAACTCATGGAAAAATCATAAAATAAGGAAGCAAAAAAATTAAAAATCAAAATTTGGCATCTAGACTCATCATTGAGGAAGCCTAATCAATTCATTTGAGAGTGTCAAAATTTAAGGGATGGTCTAAGATACCATAAATTTAAACATAAAAGAATGATATTTTATTCATAAATCAATATCTTATTACTTTTTATAATGATCATCTTGTTAATCATTCATGTATTTATTCAATACGAGTAAAAAAAAGTCAATAACCTTCTATCATGTAACTGCCCAATTTGATTTCTATACATATTACACATTATTAAGTTTTAGAAATGTTAAAATGGTAAATAATATTACATAAAAATTCATCAATATTGAAAATATTTTTTCCTTAGACTGATAATATTATAGATTATTTTTTAATGATACAAGGAATGTTCTGAATATCCACCTCACTCTGATCTTCACTAGAATAAATGATAATGATTGTTATTTTAATTACTTTCGTAAAGAAAAATAGAAGTTTAGAAGTGGTAACATGATAAAAAAACTAATTTTAAAAACTTATTAATATATATATATTATAAAATAAAAAACCACGTTGAAGTGTTATTAATGTAGTCAGAAAAACATTTAAAATTAAAAAATGGCACAAATTTCTAGGTCACATGAATGTGAATGATATCAAAATAAATTCAATTAATGAATTCATCCCATGAAAAATTGATCGAATTTTAATGTATTTATTGATTGTATACTGAAAAAATAAAGAACCATTTCCGGATTATATTCCATCCCAAAAATAAAATATTTTAGATTTGATACAGTCATTTGTTTGTACAATGAGTACTATGTTACTGGGAGGTGTTATTTACTATGTGTATCTTATTTAAGATCACTATATATTGTATACTAATTTTCATTTAAAATGAATCATTGAGTGGAAAATAGTTTCCAGTAGTTTCATATTAATACTGATTGAATAATAGAGTATCAATTAAAAAATTATTGTGCAAGGTTCTATTTAAATAATATTGTTAATGATCTAATATCATACTAAAAAGATTAGTGTGAATTACATGTCAATATAATGTATATGTAAGGTGCAAAAAGCGATATGTAATCTTGTTAGTTAAATGATTTCAAATGAAAACAGATAAATTGATCTCATCATCCTTTCTATGCCAGTTCCACTAAACTATGATATACCTATATGTAAATTGATAGGTAGATAAATGCAATGCACAAACTTCAGTTTTTTATGTTGCAATCCATCTATTACAATTAAAATAATGTATTGAAAGATAAAATGAGAAATGGGTGGTGAATCAGGATAACCCTGAATAGTCAAATTTAATTTTCCAAATCTATAAAACTATGTATACCCCAACAAACCTTGATTTCATGATTAATAAGATCCCCTCTCATCTCTTCATATGATTATTATATAATAAAGTTATTTCTTTATTATTATATTTAACCTATTTATCGATTTATTACGTAAACCATACACATTTATATTTCTTGTTAAATATAAATAAACCATGAATACAATAGATAATGATTTTACATGGATAACCCACACTAGGTTATGTACAAGAATAATACAAAAAATATTTTCTTCTAATGAACTATGTATATTTTCTACTGAATCAATTTTATATTCTATTAATATTATTTCTATTGATTCTCATTAATATATATTATTATAACCTTAAAAATAATTATATTATTTTATAAAATAATAATATTATTTTTCATTTTTAAAATGAAGTAATTTTTATTATAACTAAATTGTTTTTCATGGGTTATATAATAATTTTATATTAAATTTATAATATATATAATTTATTTTGATAAAATGACCATATTTTTTGGATTCAACTTATAAAAATTATCTCATGGTGAATGTTTTTTATTTTTCTTTATGGGTTGTTGTTTTGGTTAATAAAGGAAAATATCATGTTTTCAAATACAACAACTTTTTCTTTGTTTTAGTATTTAAAAGGTATATTTTGGGTTCTTATTAAATTTAATGTTACATAAATCAATTTTTTATTAATAAAATAATAAATTTAATGGGATTCTATATTATTCATTAGTATGGAAAAATACATTTTTACACTTAATTATTATTTTTTCTAAAAAAATGTTTTTCATTGTGTTTTTCACACTTATATTAACATAATTTTTTACCACCTCTTGAATTTGAATGTTTTTAAATGGTTTTCCAATTTTGAATCAGGATTTCCAAATTAGGAAATAATATCCATTTCATTTTTAGCCATCAAAATAAGTTACAAAGGTAAAAATATTGTCACCCTGGTAAATGTTAAAATTGTTCAAGTGGTGTTAAACTACAGAATAAGGCCACAAATTACACAAAACAGATTATAAATGTGACTATTTGAGTGTATTATAGAAACCCATTATACTATCTACAAAATGGAATTATTTTTTTGACACATGAATTAGGTATTGTATTTATTATATTATAATTAAACAATTATTTACAAGAGTAACACTCCTCTCACTTATAAATGGAGTCCCTCATCACATCACTACTCCACAAACATTGAGAAACTTATCCCAAAAATACCAAAACAATTAATCCCCAAATATATTTCATACATTATTTATGTCAATTTCCTCCCAAAATAAAATAATATGAATGCTTAAGGAAGATGTAAACGATGATATCCATTGATGAAGTAATAGTCTTAACATAGTTCTTAAAAGTTTCTTTCTTATTCCACCTCCTTCAAATATATTTTCAAAATAATAAAAAAAATAAAAAAATAAATATATAATTAGAATAATATCATGTATTTAAATTGATGGAAAAATCATTATTTACCTTCCTCCCATCCATCAGAAAATAAAAATGTCGCATGTATTATGTGCGAACTATTGCCTCCATAAACGATGTATTTTTTTTCATCACCACCTTACTAGAAAAAATAAAAAAATTAATTTAATGAATTAATTTGATATTTATTTAGTGAATAAGGTTTTAACATGGTAAAATTTTCATTATATTAAAATTGATCAAAATAAATGGTTATAATAAAATTTAACTTACTAAAATGGGCATACTGAGATACTATGAAAGAAATAACTTCTTACCATTCCATTCCATTTATCTTATAAATCTATCTCTTTTTGAATCACAATTATCCCTTTAATAAATTCTTTTGGAAGAATTTAATCTTAAAAAAATCATAATTTTACTAAATAATAATAAATCCTAATTTATTTGTTTATTATAACGTGTTAAGGTTTGAGGGGGTTTTCCACTTACATAAATGATGTTATAATGTTCATGTGATAGATGATTTATAAAACATAAATAGTTGTAATATGACACAATAAATATAAATTTTGTATAAACTTTGTATTATATAATGTTGAAACATATATCATTACAATGGAATTAAACAGGAATAATCATGTGTATATTAAATTGTAAAAACAAGAACACTAAATAATATTCACATATAAGTCTCTATATCATAACCTATTGAACTCTTTTTTTCGTAATTATATGAACCATATAACATGACACATATATATCTTATATAACAATTGGACATGTAATTTTAAACATTACTAGGGTACATAAGTAGATTTAATGTTTTTGAACCAAAAAACCCCAATATGACCAGTGTGAACTTTACCAATTTTGTAAATAAATAGGGAATTATAATATTTGAAATAAAAGGGATAATAATAAATGGATAAAATTGTAAAGGGTTCTAAAGATAGAATATAATTAATTTCATTTTATAATTTTTTTGGGTAAACTTCATTCTATATTAGTTGAGACTTGAGATAAGTATTTTTTCATAAAAGAATTATTTTAAATGTTTTAATTTTTTCCATTAAAGTATTTCTATTTAATATTCATATACATTATGTTTTTTTAAGAATGTTATTATCTATAATCTAATGAATTTTATGTTCAATATAAAAATAACTTTTACTTTCTATACAAAGGATTAAAAATTAATCGTTTTACATTTTCCATAGGACTTACTTTTGATGTTCCGTACAAAAGATTCAAAATAGTGGTATTTTAATTTTGTCGCTTGATCTTATATTCCCCAAAATATATTTTTTCATAGTTATTAATGTTACATTACAAACCCCCATGGAATATCAAATAATATCGTATTACCATAGTTCATGGAGTTTTTTGTTTTAAAAGTGTTTTCAAAGGAGAAAGATATTTCTTTTAATTTTTATTTCATAGCTGAATGTGTTTTTTCTTATGGGTTGAAATATTAGTTTTTATGAGTTTGTTAATTAAAATGAATGATTATTTTATTTTATTTTTGTTACAAAAAAATATTAATTATATATGATGATATATGAACATGAGATGTATCTCTCCAATTAATTGGGTAATATGAAATTTTAATGAATATGATTCCATAAGATATCTTCATGATTGTATTCTATTTATGTGTTTTAACGGTTTTCTAGATAAATTGTTAATTTCATGTGTGATTATGAGCTCAATTTTTATTTTGTTAAAGGGGGATATTTTTCATTAGTTTTCATGTTTTTAAATTAAAAAATTGGTTTCCTTTATGTTTATATACCTTACTGAGATTTATTTAGTCATCCCACATTTTCAAATGATTTTACAGGATATATGTTGGTGAAATAACAATTATAGTGTCAATATTACTGTTATGGATATTCTTCTTGACCAAATAAAGTGTCTCATTAATGAAATAATAGTGTTAACATAAGAACCAATTTGGTGGGAAAATATATACATGGTGTAGAAGTTTTAAATTTATAATATAACAGAATTTACAATTTCCTAAAACTCGAAATATAAATGGTTATGAGAATGTTGGAAAATGCAATCCTTACTATAAATCATTTAATTATGTTTTTTATTTTTATTTGGTGTAATAGCTGGTATCAATGTATGTTTCAGATAACATTATAGGACATGATTTTGATAGGGAATTAGAACACGAGGATGCTATTTTATGTCCATAAAATCCTCACAAGGTTTTTGATTAATCTATCAGTTCCCATGATGTTTCATTTAATTAATACCTATTTTTGAATGGATTTCCATAACGATAACATGGTGAATAAAGTAATAAGGAAATCGTAGGGAAATATACTCCTAAATCAATAACATGAAATGGTTAGAGTTGGAGTTAGGTTGTTTGTGGATATGATAACTATATTAATTTAGGCTATAAATTGGTGAACCCATGTAAGAGTGGAACCAAATTATCTAAAAAATAATATGACAATATTAGAGAACTTCATTAAACAACGTCATTATAAATTTATAACAACCATATAAATTGTGGTATATTAAATAAGGATTAAAAATTTGGAGAAGATATTTTAATTTTTGGGTTTTTTATTGATTAGGAAGGTAACTATGGATTCTAACCATTTTGATGGTGTAGCTGATTAATAGTGGCCTTTAATTAAAAATAACAATTAGAATAATGAAATTGATTATATGGAATAAATGTTGTTTAAATATTTTTTAAGTAAGTTTTCTTCCTAAATTTCATGGACTCGGAATGCAAATAAAATATTTAGATTTAAAGCATTGGTAAGTGGACTCAGTTTCTTCTTGTGATGAAAATTATACAAAATTGGAGTGGTATACAATAAATATATTTCTAGGCTATGAGAAAAAAATTAATTGGTTTTACATTAGTCTGAAACCAATATTATAAAAATAATTACCTCCTATAAATTTAAAATTTATGAAGAAATTATTTGACTTGTATAGAATGTTGAGATGGAATTTTTGGTTCCTTATGAATCCCATGACGTCAATAATAAGAAATTTACAATGTAGAAAAAATAATGAAAAAAATATAAATAATTTTTGAGGTAGGACCCTAACATATTCCAAATATGGTAAAAATCGTTTTAAGAAATACATAACATAATTAAGGACGTGTTTCCACTGTGGTATGTTCATTGATTTAGCTCATGACCTGAAATAGAAGAGTATATATTCGACTGATAATGGAAAATTAGGAGGCCAATTTTTAATAAAATGTTTTAATTTCAATAGATAAGGACACTATGAAAATTTTTGTCTGACGATACATTCATAATCTGATAATAATGATAATTAAAACTAGAAAGGTGTGCAAAAGTCATTTTCAACTACTAAAGAAAATTTGTGCCATCAAATGTAGTGGTCACATGTATATTTTTTGTTTATTCAAATTATGCAATGTTTTTTCTAATTTTTTATTTACACATTCTTTTATTTTAAGGAAATTTGAATGTAAAATATACATATAATCTCATGAATTTGAAATAATACAATTGATTATAAATCATATAATAGTAATTAATGTAACATGGGTATATATAGATAGTTATATAGTTATCTTTAGAAAGATTTTTCTTAAAAATATTTTTGTCATGATCATATTAATGTATGATATTATTTTTGGTATATATTAGATTTGAATAATCATGTTAATATATTTTGAAAATAAAAAGAAGTTATATTCAATTTTCAAAAATAAGTATCATTTTGTATATAAAAAGTACATAATAATTGTGATAATATATCAAGAAGCTAGGAAATTGATTTAAGATGAGGTTTATAGTTATATTTAATATATCCTTGAAAAAAGGGAGTGATGTTCCTATAATAAATTAATTTTCGGATATAATTACTAATGATATTAATTGTTTTATTTTTTGGATGTTGATGTTGAATTACTCGATGTATTTGTTTCTACTGTTAGGACAACATAAACCCCCACCATATTTAATGGATTTAGAGAATATATTAAAGATGAAAAATAAATTAAAAATAATTACTTGTTGTGGGTTTTATTCACACTTCCCCATCGCCTTGGGGTGATTCTATTTTATTGTTAAAAAGATATTTAGATCTATGAATATTTTCATTGATTTAAGAGCATTTAGTTACATTATTATTGAGCACATGTATTTGTTTCCTCATATAGATGATTTATTTGAATAGCTCCAAGGTGCACAATATTTTTCAATGATTTCCCTTAGTTCAATATACCTTTGTTTGAAGTTAAAGTAAGAATACATTTCAGTGGAATTATTTTAAAATATGCAAGGATATTATGAGTTTGAGGTTATTTTCAGTGGGTTAACTGATACACCAATTGTATTTATGGATCAAATTTCTAGTGTTTTATGTGATTATTTTGATAATTGTTTTTTTGGTATTAAATAATAATAATATATTATATTCTAAAAGTTATGAGGGCAATGATAATTATATAAGTATTGTTTTGTATATCCAAGAAGATAATTTGATTTTTTGAAAATTTAATATATGTGAAAGTTAGTCGGGTTTGATTTTATTCATTTTTTATATTATAATAAATGATCTCATAACATTTGATCATTATAAATATAAATAATAAGTAGAATGGTAAAGGCCTACTAATTCATGATATTTTATGTTATTATGGACTAGTAGGTTATTGCCAATGTATTTTTTTAAAACATTGCTCTATTAGATAACCCACAGACCATGTTAATGTGAAAGGGAGTTAGATTTAATTGTAAAATAGAATGTGATTATTGTTTTTAGTAATTAAAAATAAGATTGAGGAATTCACTAATTTTGGAAATTCCATCATGAGAAACATAATTTTCTATTTATAGTGATTATTTTTTAAAGGGACTTGTTTTTGTTTTAATGTAAAATGATCAAGAAACAACATATGTGTAATAAAATTGGAAACTCAATGAGAAAAATAATCTAATGATTGATATTTAACATGTATTAGTAATTTAGTCTTTAAAAATTTGGAGGAAAAATTTACATGGGTAGAAATGTGATATATATATATATATATATATATATGAATCATGAATGTTTAATGTATATATTCATTAAGAAAATATTAACATGAGACATGGATGTTGTGTAGAACTGATAATGTATTATCATTTTATGATTCACTTTCATCTAGGAAAAAAACATATAGCAGATGCTTTGAGAAAATAGGATAATACATCATTAACCATGGTATGTTTAGAACATGATCCTATATTTAGTGATTTAATGCAACTAGAACCCGAATTTTGTATCTGAAATTACATATTCATTTATATTAGGTATAAATATTATTTTCCATGTCAGAAATAATTACGTTTGATCAGAAGTCAGATCATGGACACTAAATAAAGAAAGAATTTGTTAAGGGAGGAAAATGTACTGAGTTTAATATTGACAAAGAATTTTTCATATGATTTAGAATGTGTTCATATATACTAGTTTTCTCTCAATTTAAAAATTTTATATTGAGTGATGGACATATATCAATATATTTTATTAATCCTTTTTAAAACAACATATACAATCATCATTATTAATTTTATTTTTTCAAAGGAATGATGAAATGCATTGCTGATTATGCCTTGAAATGATTAACTTCTAAAAGTGTTAAATATGAATTAAAACAGCTAGAGGGAATTCTTCAACCATTTTATATTTTCAAATGAAAATTGTAGAATATATCTATGGATATAGTGGTGGTATTACTAAATACACCTTCAGATAATAATAAAATATGATTTATTTTTTAGAAAAATATCTAATTTTTTTCTTTTTTTTGGATCATAGGAATATATATTAGTTCTCCCAAATACATCATAAAGAAAATTAATGTTACATAATGTTACTCCTTATATTGTATCAGATCATGATCAAAGGTTTACATATAATTTTTTGAAGTAACCTTATAAGAAATTTGGTACTGAACTAAGTTTTAGTTTATCTTTAAATCATAAATCTCGTGAAAACATCTAGAATAAAACTAAAACATTAGAGAATACTATTTTGGAATTATCATTTGATTATCCTGGTGTTTGGGATCTATAATACACTAATATTTTAATATATTAATATATTTGATAGCGTATAATAAATACAACAAAGAACATAAATGAACCATGAAATATGACCATAATAACATAGGTGTTGAATTAAAAGGTATGAATAGGAGTAAATACAAGATAAAAAAATTAAAATTGTACTAATAAATAATAATTTATTGATTAAATCATATGAAAGAATCTCTAAATTTTAGTAAAGTTGTTTTAGGCTTGAAAAATAAATTTTCATCAAAAAATTATTTTTTTTAATTTTATACACAAATATTATAAATTAATTTCTAATAGTTTTAAAATGATTATTTGATTACAAAATGTTTAATTCTTAAATTCAATATATCAAAATTATCTTGTGGAGATATTTTGGGATATTTTGGGAAATATTAATTTTTTTCAGTTAATAGTGAATAGTATTGATATTATTTAAATCAATCGTCTCATTTTAAGTATTTATAAAGACCCACTATTTTAATTTATTTTTACATGTCATTATTTTTTTTATATAAATAATCAAATTAAATTCATTTTAATATACATTATGCTTAATTTTGGAATAAAAAATCTTAATACAATAAAATTCATATTTATGGAAATCAAATTTTTATCACATTTCTCTGGTTTATTTTAATCGTAATTACTACCACATAAATATTTTTAATTTGATTAAATATTTTCCTTATTTTGATTCATGAGGTTTACATTTAGTAATTAGAACCCTTTTATTTTTGGTAATTATGAATAATTACATCGGTAAACATTTGGTCACTATAGTAAGGATAAAATGTGTAAAACTTGATTAAAACTATGTGATACAACTTTAAAATCACCTTATAATATCCCAAACTTTAACAAATATGTTCACTCATTATGATTTTTTGAAGTATTTAAAATAATTATGGTCGAGCATGTTCTTATCATGAAAAATGTTTTAGACGGTGCATGAGGGCTCAGTGGATATTGGTTTGTGGGGGATATTGGTGGCCTGTAGAATTAGAGATATTGATGTTCCACTACCTAGCTAGAAGAATCCACCTTTTATCCAGTGGTGTTGTAGTAGCTTGTATAATGCCCAATGGCCAATTGATGCAACCCACCCGCTAGCAGATTTGGTCCCTAGTATAGTAGTGGTTGTGGAGGACATCATTGGCACGCCATTGGCATCTGGTTGGGATATAATTAATAGGGGAAACAACATATTTTTACCCATGTAACCCCCATTTAATATTCTTTGTCCCCTCATCCAAGTATGACATGGTATTTGGGATTGTTATGGTTTTCACAAGGAATGTTTGGCTTCTAGAAAAAATTTCCTTGGCTCCTTAATATGTTTATCTATCTAGAAGTCCTGAAAAATGGAGTCAAAATTAGTTTGGGGGATTAATCTTATTTTCATAGAAGATATCCTTGTACAAGAATCTATAGCTTAGATCAATCATTTTCTATAGGGGATCATGGTGATGAATATTGATTATGGTATTTGATATCATGGTTTCTTCCACATTGTTTGAGGTATGTGGTCTGAAATAACTCATCAATGTATTAATTGTTTATATATTATCTCTAATAAAAATTAGCATACTGGTATTCCATGTTCATGACTAATATTAGTTGAAATCCTTTTGTTTATCTAGAATTCTAATCCCTAGACCTCCCACAGAACCATTTGGGTCTCGTAGTAATTGAGATCACGTTGAGTGGCCACCCGAGAGGTGTAACTACCTTTTACTTTGATTAATAAATTAGAAATTGTTCTATTTAATTGTAAAATAAAATTTAATAATTTTTTATGTTTTTAATTAACTTGTAAATTCACAATTCACTACGATCAAACTTCTCATGAATTGATAATTT
Organism: Viscum album; assembly: GCA_963277665.1. NCBI lineage: Eukaryota > Viridiplantae > Streptophyta > Magnoliopsida > Santalales > Viscaceae > Viscum > Viscum album. Next base: position 1,365,720,852 of record OY728162.1, on the reverse strand, counting down.
TTATGGAGTTTGTTTAATAGAGAAATTGTTTTATGATATGAGAACTTAATGAATCGTGAAATAGGAAATGGATTTATTTTAAATGATAGTCTGGTTTTTTATACTTTTGTAATGTATTTATAACATAGATTGTTTAGAGTATATTTTTATTTTTTATGATTTGGATATTTCATGGTTCATGTTGGAGGAATCATGTTTCTTGATGATGAGGTTGATATACATGTTAGTGTGCTACAAAAAGGTGAGATGCATAGATATATGGTTTCTAAGGGTAAGTTGTATGACTACATGATTCCAATAGATGGAAATATAGATTTATTGAGTCTTCAAGGTTAGGTTCATGAATACTTGATGTTTGTGAGTGAAAATATTAATTATTTGAGCATGAGGTCATTGCGCATGTATGTGATTTTTAAGGGTTAGAGTGATAGAGGGAAATAACATCAAATTATAGTTATTTTCATTATGGGTAAAATATTATACCATCCAATATCATCTAAAGTGAGCTTTGTACTGACCTCGGTTGCTATCCTGGAGCTTAAGGGTCAGTGGTTCTTCTTTGAAGTTCAATATTAATTTATAAATTATGGATGTTTTTATCATAATGTTGAAATAAATATTATATCTGATTGTTTTTTAAACACTGTGTGTGTTGGCCATATGATTTTTTCTCACACCCAATGTGGGTCACTTCTTGGTACCTTATAAGTCCTAAAAAATAGGTTGTGAAAAGTGATATGGTCTTTTCTATTGATTGTAGACTATATTCTTGTCGTGTTTTGAGCATAGATAGGGGAACAATTTTGGGGTGAATATCGATGATGATATCCTTTACATGAGTCATTCATTTAGTTGTTTCTTTATATGACCTTCAATGTGACATTTAGGTGATGTTAATTATGGAATGACATGGTTTATTGTGCTATAATATATTTGGAATTTTCATATTTATCTATTGTAGTTCATTTATAATGATTTAAGGAAGATGAGAACATGTTTAGTTGGTAATCATTATTTTGTTAAAAAAATATATTAACAATGTTTGAAATAAGGCCTTTTACAACAATATATTTCCAAGAAACAAAATAAACATTAGGTAAGTCCATAGACCACATAAAGTCATTAACATTCACCCCTTTATTTTGAATACAATCATCCAAGGAGTAGAGATCATGTTATGAATTTGTGATGATGTAGTTTAGGGATTAAAAAAGTTCATAGAATCTGATCAACCTAAAATCCATTTTATATAAAAGATGAATATAACCATTTCTTATAGACTACATGACGGTGGTATAGAAATATTATAGTTGTAGATTATTCCAAAATCATTTCATTTATATATTAACTAAATTGAGAAGGCTAATAATTTTGGCCTCAAGAGATGATCTATATACACATGGTCTTTATATACATCCCAATATATCTCCATTCTTATTCCTAATGACTACTACAAATCCCAAAGGTCCCATATTCCCTCTGGATTCACAATCTGAGTTGCATTTAATCCATCTTGGAAATGAGGGAATCTCTATAACATCAAAACTTCTAGAAGGAGTCCATAAATTACCTATAATTTCCAGATTCATAAGAATTAAAAAGTAAATAAAAGAGTTATTACAATGAAAATTTTGAATGGAGTTCACAATTTTCATTAAACCCATAATCTGTATGAGGACTAGTTGAATATTGAAGGAAGAATACCCAAAAATCCTCTTATCTTGGTTGTTACATATTACAAGAATCAATTATACACTATCCTCTTAATGTATATTGAGTAGTTTTTGAGAGTGGTTAATCCTTGGGAAATCATTGAGATTATATTAGAAATAGGCTTGCTCATGAGGCTTCACATCAAAAAATAACAAAGATATGATTCCATAGAACTAAGACAATTACATAGATTAGGAAGACATGATTTAATTCACCCTATTCTAGTTTAATAAAACAAATTTTGAATAATATAAATTCCTAAATATTTAAAGCACGAGTCATTAATAATCATAGAATGTTCCATATTCTATTGAAGTATAAATCTATATGGTGAAATTTATGAATTGTTTAGACTTTTTTGTCCAGTTATGTGCATTCCCATCTAAATAATTTTTGTATTACATTTTGGAAGTGTGTATCCCTTTTTCCTTCCATACCCATATCATTAGAACATCTCTGTTAATGAAGTTATAATTTCCAACCACATGTGTAATCTAACAAGAAATCATATCCTGAGGGAATTCCTTTTTCTCTACAATAATAGAATTATAATCCAATAATGGTTTTATAGAGTTTCATTGGTTCTTATGGGGAATAAATTACATGTTACACAATAAAAAATTTAGAGATTTTTTGATTGACCATTCAATCCAATTTTGTTGAAATACTGGAGAATGAGGCCCTGAGAGAAGGTAGTATATATGATTTTACATAATTCATATTTCTAGATTTGAGTTGTCATAGAAATATGGATATAATAAATCCATGATTGTTTGATTTATTTTGAAAAATTATCTATGTAAAATGTGTCTATAGAGATTGATTCAAATCATGGAGATTTTTTATTTCAATACCACTAAGAGTAAATGATATAAAAAACTACAAATCAACTATAAAGAAAATTTCATAGAAGGATTATCCCTCGATATAGATTTTTTTATGAAAATATTGATCCCTTTAAATAGGATAGAAGAATATTTCTAAACAATTAAAGAATAAATATAGTTAATAATAATGAATGATTTCACAAGACATATCCTTCTATAGATCGATAAAGCTTTTCCTTTTCTGTAAGATATTATTTCTCATATGGTCCAAAATGTGAGAGCGATGACATGTTTGAGGCCTTACCTAAAACATGGGGACACCAAGATATGTTAAGGGAAACAAAACATATCTAATAAAATATTATTGATGATTTAATCATCTTAGGCAGGAGTAATGATCATTGTAAAAAATAAAAAGTATTTTGTCCAACTGATATCATGACCTAAAATCCTTTCATTGTTATCAAGAGGATGTTTTATTTTGTAATGTTTTTATTTTCTATTTAATTGAAGAGGATGATATCATCGACATGAAATAAGTGAAAAGTAGCTGTAAAACCTATAGTTTCTCTAATCGGAATCATATTTTCATTATCCACCATGTTATGTAGAATTATTCTTAGGTAATCATCTATAGTAGGAAAAAAAATGGCTCAAAGAGTATCAACTTGTCTGACACCTCTTGATCTTGTGAAGTATCCCTCAAGATAGGAGTTGATGAGCACCGAAATAAGAACTAAGTTTTGATGTATTTTGACCCAATTAATTAAGGTATCATCTAAACCATATTTCGGAAATACTATAAAAATTAAGCCTTAGTTAATCATAAAAAATCATTCCTAGACATTGTGTTTTGAAAGAGTTTTACCTCCCTTGGAGGATTTGGGGATAAGTTTGACACATTATGACATAGTGATATGTTAGTATTGTATAGTATATCATTTAACAAATACAAAATTTATTTTAAGTGATAATAATATTGGAAATAGTGGAAATAATATTAGAAATAATTATTTCTAATATTTTTTCAGATATTTTTTACAATAGTTGGAATCATAAAGAGATGAATATCATTTTAATTATAAAATTTTTGAATTAGGAAAGAAATTGTGTATTGATTTATATATGTAATATGACCACCCATAAGGAAATTAATAAAAACATTGTTCACATAATATTGAATAATATCCCCAAAGGATTGGAAGAAGATGTTAGTGAAACCATGTAGGCAAATAGATATTTTAGAATAAATCCAAGGAACACTTTTTTGATCAATAATTAAAAAATAATTGAACAAAGATTAGTATTATCATCATGGTTTACTAATATATTCATGATAACATCAACAAAATCATATCTGGTACTAGGAAAATTAAATATGTTCATGCAAAAAATGTAGACATGATCAACAAGAGATTACCTATTGTGAAAAAACAACACATCATCATTGAGAATAGACAAGGGTCTACTGAATTTTCTAGCTCATGGAATTGAGTAAAAAACATAGAGTATTTGTTACTATAAATAAGTTATTTATATTTGAAGTTTTCCCATTAAATTCCTTCTTTATGATTTAGATGGTTGTTGAGTTCATAGGATTCCATAGTTTCATGATAAATACCACAGAAAAAATCATGGTAAGTGATATCATCCTGAATGAATTAAAGGTATCACTCAAGATGAGAAATATCTCTTTCAAGAATTCTAAATCGATCTATACTCTATTATTTCAATTTCTTATTAGTCATCATAATCTTGAATACACAATCCAATATATTATCCTTTTGATAATAATACCCTCAAATATCCTATACAGTCTTCCTATATTCAGGGTTTATAACTTTTGCATTATTAAATATAAATTTGAATGGTGGTTTCACAAATATTTTTGAATAATTATCAAATTTTATATGATGATAAAAATTTATTATAGTAACAGTGGAATAATAAAAAAAGGACCAAGTATCTAGTGATTATTCATTAACAATATTTGTATAGAGTTTACTAATCACCCTTTTTTAAGGTGTTTTCTAAACCAAATATATTTTGATCCGACAATATTTATTTAATATAGGTTTTTATCTTCAATAAAATATTTTAATTACCTATATTATGAAAATAATATTAACAATACCCATCCTCTCACTATGATTGAAAAATATAATAATGTCCCCAACAAATCCCCATGGACCAATGATTGAACCACTTAAGGGATGAATATCCCTCCACAAGTCCCTTCAATATTGAATATTGTTAAAATAATAGATGAGGAAGAAAAAATTAAAAGTTACCATGAATTAACAACAACATGTGACTATTTTTTCACTATAATTAATAGTATAAATATCTACCATATTTAATTATGAAAACACCATGTCCCATGTAATCATTATCGATGAACGATTTTTATACAGAATGTGGTAACCCATATGTTAATGAGATGAAATAATGGAATGGATGATCCATTTATGTTTGAATAAACCATAGAGATCAGAATTATTTTGATAAATAATGATCCTAAGAGAGATCATTATTTTAGGGCTGGACATACCCAGATAGTTCCCGATGAAAATCCACTTTTATATTTATGTTCGTGGCTAGAGCCCCATTTTTTCTCACCTCTTGATTTTTTCTTCCTAGCTTATTTTTTATTACTCTATACTATTTCAATTCATGGAAAAGATTTCACCAATTTATATACGAATAATATCTTAAATAGGGTCGTTGTTGTAGTTCCAATGTTACATTGAAGATGGAGTAATATCAACAATATAGTTTCTATCATCTAGAGAAAAATTCATATCCTTGGAACTAGCATCAGCCTCGATTTATTTAAAAACTATTATAAAAATATATCATATTAATAGGATGATTTTATTTCACAAATAATTCTATAGTCTAGGAATATTTCATTATAATTTAATTATAAACATTCTTATTAGAATTATATGTTAAATAAATATCTTTTAATAAAAAATAACAAGATTTCACACATTCTTTGAGATGAGTAGGCTGTATTTAAATATTACTGGGATGAGTAAATATATCTAAATTACTGTGATAATATGTATCATTATAAACCTTTTTTTTATATAGATCTGAACATATTCTGGATTCACTGATGAATTTCCATGGTTATGATAACATCAGTATTGTTCTTTATAGAATAGTATCCTATGTCATTTCTATTAGGAAAAATTTTATTTCTTGTCACTAAGGGAGAATAAAATGTGGTTTTCTCTTTTTTCACATCACCAACATGTCTAGCCGTAGAACTCTTGGCTAGAACAATTAAGACTAGAGTATTAGCTTGCTTAGCTATCACCCATTTCATAAAATCATTTTTCATTAAGGGTTCACCTCTATAAAAAAATAATTTCCCTTTTTGTTACTACTTACTTTCTTCTAGATGGTATAACCTAATGTTAGTTTAACTTATTTTTTTATAGTACAACAATTAATAATTGAGTCTCCCATATTTATAGAAACATCATAAAAAGATGGATGTATTAATACACCACCCTGAATTTTGGGTTTTGATAATTGGTAATGTGATTTATCACATCTCTATGAACTATATGAAATTTAAATCAAAAATGATATTAGAATAGAATCCCAATTCTCCTGTAAATGTGTTTTATTATAGTTTGGATGGAATTCATGTGAATTATGTTGGATCATTGAGATTTTTCTAGAGGAAAAATACCCAACTCAAATGATTTTTCTTGAACCATATTTGAACTATATGTTCACATTGATTGAACGGATTAAAATTAATATTCAACTAACAGTTTATAATTCCTCATGTTTTTAGGTGATGATTCCCAAAATTGAAGAATAAATTTAGTTCCTCTTTTCATCATTAAAAAATTTTGAACAACCCTTTTTGAATCATAATCAGTTTCTAATTGTTGGTAATCAAGCAAAACGATATCTAAGCACTATGATCAAAATTAAACTATGCCTAATCTACCTTTGAGTAAGTGATACAATCAAGGATTGGAAACTTGAACATATCGATCAATTTTTTGAGAGATTTATTGTTAAACACCAACAAGAATCCCCCGTATTTCATTTTTTAAATCTCAGGTGGATTGATATGTTCATCCTTGGAGAGAACTGATTCATGGAAAAATTATATAAAAGAAATTACTTTTCTTATTTATTTATAAACGTTTTGTTAATACCTCACATTAGCTAAGGTATACACAATCCTTTTTTTATTTCGGTTGACTCATGCACCACATCCTTGAAGGATCACTCCTTGTATCTATGAAATGATGCCATGATCAACAAGAAACCTAGGAAATCGAATGTACGTCATCGCAGAATTCCAATTTAGTGTAATATTACACATTATAAGGGTCATTTACAGAGCATAAGGATAAGGCATCATATAATTCTCTCATGTGAAATATCTACATGATTCTATTGTAAATATTAATATTTTGTTATGTTTCCTAATGTTTTCATTATCATATAACATAGGTTATAGTATCCCAATTATACATATTAGACCCTCACCACTAGCCGATAGCCTCTAGCGCACATGGATGCATTCACGAGGATATGTGGTAACCCTTCTCAGTTATGTGAGGGAAAACTGACCTGGGGACGTTACACACTAAACAAATATCATTATTTCACTGAATGATTGGTTTTAGACAATAGTCATCCAAATTTCAAAAAATGTGGAAATTTATTTCCACTTTCCTTTGATAATGATATTTATATTCTTAAATGTAATGAATAAATAAAAACATCCACTTTTTTTATTTTAATATCACTAATTAGTTTTTATAGTGATAAGAATATGATATGTTTTGTTTTAAATGGAAAATTGAAATATTAATTAATTGTTTTTATTATGATTTTTTTAAATTATTAGTGTTGGAATAATTACCTTGAATATATATACAATTCAGACGAAATGTTTTATTTGTAGTAGAGAAACCATGTAAATGATTTTAAAAAAATACAATGTGCTATTTTTTAGGAATTTTAATTATTACCATGTCTTTCTTGGGTAATATAATGTATTGATGATGTGTTCAAATATTATAGTAGAACTAAATTAATATATTTATAATTTTTATTTTAAATTAGGTGAATAATTCGAAAAATGATTTTAATTGTATTTTATGCTAAATAACACATTATTAAATGATTTAAAATTATTTAAAATATTAACTTTGAAAATTTTAATGGTAGATGGTCTACCATATCAAATATGTTCTATATATTGGAAAATTTTTCAATTATAGTAACTATTTTTACCAATAAAGAGTAAAATAATTGTTATCATGGTAATCATTAAAAAGGCTTACAAATGGTTACAACTAAGAGAAAATGATTAAATAACCATATAAACTTTTATAAATATTATTTTATTAAATTATTTATAATTATATCCATCATATACTAGAAAATGTCTATTTGGTGACACTTTAACAAGAAAATTGATTTATATTTATTTTATTTTATTTGGTAATTCCAATAGTGCCCCCTCTCTTCTATTATATAAGGACACAAAACATACTATCTTCCCCACACTACATAAACCATTTAACTCAACAAAAATTCTACTAAATAAACTTACCTTCATATTTACCCACATCCCAAAGGTCATGGTCTCACTAAAATACCATCCTAGAACGTGTAAGCGAAATATAGGCTTCTAAAGTGGAGGTATAATTCTAAATCATGTTATATAATTTTATTTCTTATTATACCTCTACCAATTATTTCTTAACCATTATGATATAATAACATTAAAATTTAACAAATAATAATATTTAATTACTGTTATGTAATAACATTTTTAAATATCATTTTAATCAAATTTGAAACCAAACCATCATTTATATGCACGTGCTGACTACGGCTTCACGAACTAATGTATCACTTTTATCATCATTGACAATGATAGATGGTTTCATTTTTTTTAAAGTATATATGTGATATTTACAAAGTAATTATGATTTTGGGAATATTATATATCATCTATCCCCAAAACATTCTGATTATTAAAAAATAGAATCAACGCACATGCGCATATACAAGTTACCATCTCCATATAGTGACATACGTCATTTTTTGAATCCACCTATCATGGATAGTCATGGTGATGGATTTAATTATGTTATTTTATTTTTATAATACTATAATTTTTATTAAAATATTTTATTTCTTTATTTTCAACAAATGAAAATTAAAAACCATGCTTTTGTGTACATCCAGAATACCGACATTGGAGATGATGTATTTATTTTTTTATGATCTCATGTCATGTGTTACACTAAATTTTATTTGAGGTGTAAAATTAATAATTAATTCATCATAAATATTTTTAATATTATGTAAAAATGAACCCCATTACAATGGTCAACCTACTAAAGACATTCTGTAATTATGAACCAATTGACCTCAAAACACCCGATTCGGACATAACCAATTATGTAATTAAATATTTCATTTAAATAATTAAAATAAATGTATTAAGGAAAACATAATAACCCTATAAAAAATTATTAAACAATAGAATAATTAATAAATATTTATTATACCAAATTTAACAGACATTCATAGAAATTTGGGACTTGAGGTAAGGGGTTTTTTTAACTCAATTTTCATTAATTTTGTTATAAAACATCTTAATTACCTTTTTTATGACATTATTATGAGAATATTAATATATAAAATTTTTTAGTATTAAATTATGCATTCCTTTTCTGTATTTACTTATGTTCACAAACTCACTTCATAGATTAATTACAACTTCAAATATTGTGATCTTTACCCTGGTCTTCATTATCTCAATCTCTATTTCATGAGACAAGGTCCATGTCAATCTCCATGATTTATTTTTTTATTGTGTATTTTATAACCAATAATTGAATTAAAATACATTACATTATATAATTAATGTGTTTTATATATCCATACTTCATTTTTTCAATGGATTTTTATTTTAATGTTACTAAATTTGTAAGTGTTTCTCACCTCACCTTGGGTTATATGAGACATATGTTATATTTAATAATTGATTATTTAATGTAGTTTATATAATTCCCCTTTGATATTTTATATCATTAATATTTTTATAATCATGCCATTTAATGTTTCATTTTATGTTACTTCATTCTTGGGGCTTATGATACAAAAGTAAGCAAAGCACTAAGGTTTTTATGTAACAATCTCAATTTGTACTAGGATTGTTAATTCTTAAATATATGATAATGAATTTATATAATATATATATATATATATAAAATGACATGTATTTTATTATACTTTTAAATTTCTATAAATTATTATTATTTTTTTCTTTTTCATTATCTACGTACTAAAAATTATTGAAGATTGTTTTAAAAGATAACTGATTTTGTTTTTCAATTTGGTTGAGAATATTTTCATTCATGTAAATTTTTTTTTTTCAACATTTCCAATAATGATTTTAATAATATAAATTTAGGTATTAATTTGATTTTCCCATGTTTCAAATTATATAATTCTTTTAAATGGAATCTTCTTTTCCTTTTATAAACGACGTACTTTTCACTAAATGTGTGAATGAGATAATTTTTTAACATTTTCCACCAAAATGAATTTCTTATCCATAATATTTTTTATTTTAATTTCAGATTAATTACAATTCTTACAGGATTATTTTTAATTAAAATAACTTTCTCAATACTTTTTGAAATTATAGTTTTTAAAAATTCCAAAAGAAAATAGTATTTTAAATATTTTTAATTAAATGATATAAATGTTCTATTAAAGGTATTTTAAAATATGTTGGGATCCTTTATTTATTACTATAATTCACTCGTAATATGATAATATGATTCCATAAATTTACTTTCTCGGTATGAAGTATTATAATTATTTTAAATATATCATCCTGAAACACATATCTTTTCGATTATTAAATCAAACTATAATGTAATATACGTTATTTTTAAAAGTTTGATGATGATAATAAATTCATTTATGTGTTATATTCATGTATAGTACATGGATATGTTTAATAATAGTGGGTGTTCCTGATATATATCTCAAATATATTGTGTAATGTTCCTTGTATTTAATGTTATGAATGATGGAGTAAATTGGAGAGATTTATCCTATGGATTTAACTAAGATCCAATTATTTCATACATAATTGAAATTTAGTAATGAAGATATTTTTTCAAGGAACCAACATGTTTTATATATACTTCATTTTATAAAGATTAATTTGATCATGATTGATTTCACATGGAACATGACTAATTAATCTTATGAATATAGTCTTTGCTAAATATTAATTCCATTTAATATGTTTTTTGATCTAGGTTTTTATGGGTATGATTTCTATTATGTAATTATCATTATATTGATACCCATATGTTCATGAAATTATCACTAAAAATATACAACTATTAATACTTATATTTAACATTACTTTGCAATAGATATAAACCCCTTCATTTTTTTAATTTTCCAACGGTTGTAATGAAAGTTATTAAGTAGGATAAATTGATAAAGTTTTTATGTGGTATATTATAATGACATAATATGGAATAAGAAATTTGTTTTTAAAGTAAAAATATTTTCACTAAATACACAACAATTGTAATGAATGATCATTTCCAAATTCCATAAAACTCATAACTTAAAAGGTCCATGGGTATTTAAGTTATCTTTAAGTAACTTGAATAACCTAGAAAAATGGTAGTAAATCAATCCTAATAAGGCCCACAAGTGCATCATTGATCCCCATGTGTTGGATACCATCACCAAGGCATCCAATAAATTATGTGATAATGATTTCACCAGGAGGGTAGATCATCTAGAAAAAGTATTGGATAATAATCAATAAATATCATATTTTCAAAACAGTCCCCAAGAGAAAAGTAAAAAATATATACTGATACAAGTTCCAAAAAATTGTATTTCTACCAAATTTATTACACAAATAAATCAGGAAAAAAACTTTTAATCTCCATTCTAATGGTGTCTCACATGCTCTACCAGTCCCCAGAAACTCCCTAGGACATACTAATCAAGCAAAACCCCCCACAATAATTTGGTGAATTTACATTCCCATGAATTGGTATAAATATGTATTCAAATTCCTAAAAGAAAATGTTGTGTTTGATGAAACAAAATCCTACTAGGAACTCACTAAGTATTTTATAACAAATCCATATCAAATAAAATAAACATTGTCAATTTTAAAAAAAACATGTCATGTAAATAATTTCACAATTCATAAAAATAATATGATTTTTAAATCAAAACAATTGCATGTAACGAACTAGTAAAAAAGTTAATTCCCATCAAATTACGTAGATGTGATAATTTTATTCAAATAGGAATGAATAATAATATTTATCAAATATAAATTAATAAATAATTAAATGAAACACTATAATATATAATCTTTTTCATTCAATAAACAATGGTAATAACGCTTAAGGTTAGTTAGTTCAATTCATAAGGATCCACAAAATCATGATGTAATATTATTCCATGTGTGCACACACTCCGTAGATATCAGGTATAGGGGTAAAATGATTCCATACCAATGAATCAAACCCCTTCCCTCATAAAATTTTAGGGATTGTTTTCATTTTCAATTAACTTATAGATAATAGTTATCCTAGTTTGTATATCCTCCAATTTCATTTAAAAAACCAACATCTATTTGTTTTCATAAAAAACACATTCCTTTGAAAATAATTCTTTTCATTTAAAACATAAATCTATCCATGTATATTTCTCTCCCAATACAATATAAAAATGATGTATTAATCCAAATATTTAATTTAAAGATATTTTTATAGAAACTGACACCTTCCTTCAAAGGATATTTTCAATGGAATTAAATCACCCACATCATGAAATTTCAAAATAATTTATCAAATACTCAAACCAATCCTTATAAATCAATGAGAAATATTTTTCAATTAAATATATCAATAATGGTTTATATTGATAGTACCTTCTTTAAAAAATCAACTAACCCAATTCATGGACTTGAAGAACATCCAAAAATGTATCCCTTAATGGAGAGTTGATTGCTATAATCTTTAGTAAAAGGATCCTCGAAACAAAATAATTATATAAGAATATATAAATAATTTTTTTTTGAAGAATATGAGTGATATGAAATACAAAACTCAAAAAATATAGGATAACTCATAGAAACCAGTGAAGATTTATGCAATGAATCCAAATTTCATGATGGAAATATATGAAATCCAATTATAACATGTCGCAAACTATATATACTATAAAATGGACCATATCGATGATTTTGTTCAAGGATCAATGGGTGGATCTATAATATCAATTAAGAACAATAGGAAAGTTTCTCTTACATTAGAGAATCTAGATCTAATGGTTAATGATAACACAAAATAAATCAGTTGCAGGAAAATATTCCCCAAAATCATACAGTGGGATATCCTTGGTTGAGTACCTAATAGAATATGAGATGAATGGTTTAATTAGGGTATATATTATGTTATAAAATAAAACATCAAAATAATAGAAAAATATCCAAGAATTTGGAAAATTATTTTAACAATATGTGAACCAACCATGCACCCCATTTTGGGATTAGAATAGAAATATATTTTAGCAACAATGATAAACAACCCATGAAAAAATTATATATAACCACAATCTCATAAGTCACCCAGTTTGATGGATAGTTTTCATGGTTAGTACTAACTATCAACCTAACCATGCACACCATTATAGGACTCAAACATAAGGTGTTTCGGGTCCAACCTACATAGTATTATCTAACCATACGATAACCATGAATATGCTCAAAAACCTCTAAATAATTTCCAAAATGTTTCCCAAAATAACCTATGATATGACCCAAGAAAAAGATGAAAAAAACAATGGAATTTATGTACTTGAAAATGGATGTAAGAATATTGCATTTTTACCAAACATAAACACTTTTTGAATCCAAATAACATTCAATAATAATCAATACAAAAGAGGGTAGGATACTACTCTATCATCATTTCCTCATAATCCCATATCTCTAGAGTTTCATAATCATTCTTCCATGGAACCTGAAATAAAGGCAAGGATTTCCCATGAAGAAACATTATGTGAGAATCAAAAATCCAAACTTTATGCTCAGTCATAGACTTATTAGGTTCTACATAAAGGTCCTACCAACTCTGTACAATAGAAGGTCATAAAAGATACTTCCTATGATGGAACAAATGAAAAATTTAATGGATCATTGTCATATTTTGTTCTAGGTACCAATTTTATGCCACTTTTCGAGTTTTTTAAACTACTTAAAATGGTCCCCTATGTCTTGGTGCCATCTTCCTCAATTATTTATGCCATTGATTTTACTTACAAGGTGATACTCTCAAAAATCCTTGGTCATCAACTAAAAAATCTAAAGGAAGACAAATAAGAAAAACATTGAACTTATACTTGATATATATTGTTACCATTATCTAATGGGTGAAAAAATCATTATCATCCTCTCATGGACAAAACTGTATCCCAAAAGAGAATTATCAACAATATCATACCAATAAACCAGATATTTACAAAGACAGCCATACAAGGCCTCGAGTGGTTCCATTTCAATTAATTATTGGTAACTATTATTATATGAAAAAATTAACTAGACCCAAATGACAATCCCAATATCGTCAGAAGTCATGGACACAATCACCAAGCATGTCCTCTAGAATTTATACAACCCATTATATCTTACCATTAGTCTGAGGATGGTACACCATTATCTACATAACATATGATATAATCACATACTAGAATACTCTAAAAATTGATATGTTAATTTTGGATCCTTATAAAAAAATTTGGAATATATAACTCTAGGAAATATGATTATTTCCTACACATATAGATTTCTCAAGTGCTCCAATTTTATCATATCTTGAATATGATTTATGTGATATTATTTTTAAAAATATTCAATTACTACCGTAATAAAATTTCATTATTGAGGATTACATGAAAGCCCAACCAAAAAATACATATAAATTTTATTCAACTTCCATTTTGGACAAATAAAGGGCAGAGGTAAACAGAAGTTCATCTGATGCTCAACATTAATTTTCATAAATGTATAAAAATTAGAAATAAAAATAATCAAAGTCTCATTTAAAAAATTTCCACTAAAAATAAAAACTAATTTATTAAATCATTTTTATCATGTTTGGGTGTACATCCATCTAGGAATGTAAAAACTCCCCCACACAACCTTCAACATTGGTAACTAGATAAGAAAATGGTTCCTTAAGAAATGGAAAGAGTACATTCATCATGGTCTCCCCACTGTATAAATAATCCATAATTGTTTAGATCCCCTCATCAGGTTGTTATTCTAAAAGAATGATCACAAAAATAGAGGATTTCAATTGAACACTCGAAAAAACAACATTGTCCTCATTCTCTCAAAATAAAAAATTCATACGAGAAAGGAGAGACCCCAGATCCCATTCTTCATAAGACTATATCATTTCATATGTTGGTATTTTCATTCTCATAAAATCAATAAAAAAATTCCCTTTCTAATGTTGTAAACAATGACAAAGTCAAAATACTAATTCTACTCCACCCTATACCTATGTTGAATGTTGAAAACATTTTTTGAGAGGATATGAAAGAATATTTTATGATTGTTGTAAATGGTAACCATTTCTTTGAAAAGGTAATGTCTCAAAATCATAAGAGGTATCATGTAAACTATGATTTTGAGATCATGTTTGGGATAATTCATCTCTTGAGGGTAAATATAATGAGACCCATAATCTACCATATGACCACAAATCATATGAACGTATCCAAACCCAAATCAAATTCATCATAGAAGACCGCATATCCCTGACTAGCTACTAAAAGAATAAAAACTAGGGTTAAAGTCAAACAAAGCATTAATAGTTAAATAGAATCCTAGAATTTTGAATCCCATAAAAACATTACTCCCTTCCATGTGAGACCAATAAACAGTGAAACCAAAATTATTAAATCATTTACGAAGTTGGGATAATACCCACCCAATATCAAGAATCATTCTGTCTAAAAGATGATTCATGTTTGATCCCAAATCATAAAAACATTCACCTTATAACGATCAACTAAAATACCTTTTTTTTGAAACAATGTTTCCCAATAAATTTAACTCTTCAATCTAGATGTTTCATTTTGAATGTTTAGAATAATGTATTTGATTTCACGAGATGTCCAGAACAACTCTCAAATTACTCACATGATCCTCCACAGTTTTAGCGTAAACAATAATGTCGTCCAAAAATACCACGATGAAAGAATATGGTGACTGATGGGAAATCATCTTTATCTATTCCATAAACAAATAAGGATAATTCGTTAAACAAAAATACATAAAAAGATACTATTAATATTCTTACCTACTTTTAAAAGAAGACATAGGGATATCAGACTCCTTGATCCTATGTTGGTGTTAACCAAACAAAATATCAATTTTTTTGAACCACTTATCTCCTTTCTATTGCTCTGAAAATTAATCAATATGGGGTAATAAATATTTGTACATAACCATAACCTAATTGATATTTTTTTAATAAATACATAGTCAAAGGGTTCCATAAAATTTCATGGAAAAAATCCATGTTCTTTCTCAAGGTTCCACACTAGTCTATACGAATCCTTTGGACATAAAATCATCTAAATAATTCATTGACCCATTTAATTGAGATAGATATATATATGATAATATTTAATTATTATTGGTTGTGTACCTAGCTAAAAGTAAGTAGAAATCTCTACCACTATCACTACTGTAAAATTGAAATGTCAGACAGAAACCCATTATGAAACTCATCTCCTATTAGAGGAAGATAACTACAAAAAGATTATTTCTATATTTTAACAAAAAAACATAGATATCATCCTATCATACTCTGGAAGAGGAGGTCTAGATCATGTTGATCTTGGTTCCTATTTTCTCAAAATGTCATAACACTCCCAATCGGAGAATGTAAAGGAGACTCATTAATGATAATAGTTGATATATGAATTATGAGAAATCATTAAATCCATCATAATAATTTCATCCATAAGATTCATATA
Organism: Viscum album; assembly: GCA_963277665.1. Taxonomy (NCBI): domain Eukaryota; kingdom Viridiplantae; phylum Streptophyta; class Magnoliopsida; order Santalales; family Viscaceae; genus Viscum; species Viscum album. The sequence continues at coordinate 1,365,704,203 of OY728162.1, read as the reverse complement.
TAGAACCAAAATGTACCAAACAAACTCCACTTATGATAATGAAAATTTAAAAGAGGTGTGTCAGAGATCCTTCCATTTCATTATCCAGAGAGGCAGAGAAATACCCATTTTATAAATCATGATCTCTAAAATATGATTTATTATTTTAATAATATTATTAGATATGAAGGAATGAGAGTTAGAAATATAAAATAAATTAGTCTCTAAAGATGAATCAGTGGTAATGATAAATCTCACAGTCACAGAACCAATATTAGATTCCCTAGGGGACTCATACACTTTTTAAATAATCATCTTTCCTGATACCAATGCCTTGAACCACCTTATTCTTAAGACATCTGACTATTCCATAGATCCACTGGGTACTGTTAGCTCACACCAATTTTATAATTTTTAAAAATGAGTAAATCCTATATATGTAACCTAAACATCATCAAGGCTACAAATATTTTACACCTCCAAGAAATCTGTATTTGAGTACCAAAATTATATAGGCTCGAAACATGTTAGTGGTCCTTTACAAGATACATCATAAGAACTACGGAGAACCGCCGCTACAATTTCCCCTACAAGACATATATTAAATCTTATTCTCTTTCATGGGAACACTCAAACTACCACTGGGAGTATATGAAACTCCCATCAACCCTAATTTACCATGAATGTAATGTTCCATTTTCAATTCTCTATCCAAAACATATTCGTATGAGGAAAGCATTAGCATGAAAACTTGAGAATGGATATCTTCTTGATACCCATATCAACCCCCATGGATTTTAGTTTCTCATTCTATATTATATTAGATGTGAAATAGACATAGTTTTCAAAATAATTGGAATATTTTGTCCATGTGTGTTCACTTCACTAAATGTTAAGGAAATTCATTGACCGGGCGAATACTAATATTTTCTGATAGAACTATTCAATTAACAGAGAAATGATGTTTTTCAACTGTAAGGACTCATTTTCCATTAATCAAGTTGATCACATACCCACCAAATCACTAAAAAATATAAAGGTCCCCTAATCAATAATATACCCCACCAAAATGTGGTGATTTTTCATTCCCTAAACAAGGAAAAATAATTGGTAAAACATTCAAAGGTAAAAGTATGGTGTGAGAAAATTAATCCTAGTAGTCTCTCACCATGTATTTTACAAATAATATATATCAAATAAACCAAATATGATCAATTTTAAATATAATTTGTCATAAAAATATAGACAAAATATATAACAAAATATACCTTTCAAAATATATAACTGTGTAGTAAAACTCAAGTACCAAAATTCATTTCTATCAAAATTTGTAGATAAGAGAATATTTTTTAAAACTTTTAGGAATAATCATTTATATAAAACATGTATAAATATTTATTTCAATAAAAAATTGTATGTATAATCATTTAAAATCATATAAAATGGTAATAACAATCAGGTTTAGTAAGTTATGATCAGAGTTTTTTTCTTAATCTTGATGAAATATGGAACCAAACATTCACACATTCCAAATATAACCCACCATTCCCCATAGATGTTCAATTATAATTATATTTGTATATATTTTTCTATATATAAATTTTCCTAGAATGCATATCCTCATACTAAAATACCTATACACCCATGTGATTAATGGTACTCAGTGATATATGGTATTGAAATTCATTAAAATAAAACTCAAATAATTTCTATAAATTACATCATTCATCCATGCTTAAATGTTTCAGAACATTAAATATAATTGTAGAAACCAACATAAAAATATTTTCCTCAAAAACAAATGACGTTCAATTCAATTAATTTTATTTCAAATCATAAAACATTTCATGATTTCTTCTTCTCAAAATTCATTATAAAAACTTGCTTCAAATCACTCAATTAAATTGAACATCATTTTCTATAAATCAACATAGTCTTTCAAAATTCATTTTTAATGTAATTTAATCAAACAAAAAATTCCATTAAATGATAATTTAGTAAATAGTCAAAAAAATCATAGCATGTTAATCAAAAATCCATTAGAAACTCAACAATCAACAATGGTTTGAAATGAGAGAAATTGCATTATAAAACCACCTAATTCAATTCGTGGTTCGATTATACAAAAAATGAGGGATCCACCACAAAAGTGTGTATGGATAGAATATATAAATAAAGGATCATATAAACACACTTCTCATATAAGAATATTCAATTCAACATTTATAGAACAATGGGAGAGAGAGGAAACACATACCTCAATGATTCATGGTGAACTCACAATGACCAATGAAGATACGGGAAATGAATACCAATTACTGAATGAATCGATGAGAAATCCAATTAGATCATGTCATAAACCATAGTCATTTCTCAAAAAACCCAGTCTATGTTTCCATTCAAGTGAAGAAGGGAAGATATTTACTATCAATAAATAACCACAAGAAACTATCACTTATGTTTGAGAATCTAGATCTAATGGTCAAAGACCCTTCAAAATCGATCATCGAGGGGTAATGAATGTCGAAAATATCCAGCATGAGTCTACTTGGTTTAAATATTATTCTTGCATGTAATGAATATGGAAATTCAGGTAAGTATCGAGTTATAAAAAGAAGATTTAGAATAATAAAAAACACATTTTATGGTTTTGTTGCACAGTTTAACAAAATATATGACAACCCTATATGCCTTTCTGGGCTACTAGAAGAGATGTTTAGTTCAAAAACCCTTTTGAAAACCATATCTAACCCAACCATATCATGTCATGAACATTGAGGTATAGCCCACATGGTTAACACTAATCATGTACATAACTGTGCGCCCTCCTATAAGACTCAACAATATAAAGAAAAATTTCTTGGGTGAACTCATATCAGATTTCCTAATCATTCACCAACTATTCACAGGTCCAAAAGCCTCAAATTCGTTTCCAATAGTCACCCAAAATAACTTATGATATGACCTAAGAATGGTGATCAAAACAATGGAATGTTGTAACAAGCAGAGATTTTATGAGATATATTAGTTTTAATTTGTTTTATGTCTTCTATTATACACTACACCAAGATTATCATGTACTATATGCTACACCATATTAGCTTGTAGTATACGCAACACGATTCTTGGCTCATGTTACACACAATTTCATTTTCATTTTATGAAAATTATTTTACGCAACATTAAGTATAGATTTTGTTTACTATGTTTTGATTATGTTATACGCAACACCAAACGGGGCTTTCACTACACGCATCCCTGACTTGGCTTGCATTACACGCAATCAAGACCTTCTTCGATAGCGTGTGTAGTACGCAGTACCAAGTTTCACAAAACAAGATATTATTATAATATTATTTTGAACCAGCAGTTATGAATAGTAATACCCACTTTTTGAAATATAATAAATTTTATCTTTCAAAATGGACTTCATTTTTCGATTCGGAATATCGAAATTAGCCTAGGATGAATTTTTTTTATTTTTCTGAAAACATTCAATTTTTGATGAATAGTGAAAACACTAACAGACTTTTTATTTAAATAATTATTTATTTAAATTTAAATTTATTTTAGGTCAAATTTGATACATAATACCTATATAATATCAATTTAATTCATTTGAGTCATTTTATAATCATTTTAGATAAATAAATATTTTCTTGAACTTTTCACCGTCTTATACCCACCTCCTAGGAAATTTGAAAATCTACATAAAATGTAATTTTACAGCTTCTGTGAGTGGAATTTTGAAAATCCGAGAGAAACGGTTAATATCAAGGAGTAAAACGTGGTTCAATAAGATTAAAATTATTTTTCGTGAATAGAAACCTTTTATTTTTATTTACCACGGTTAAAATTAAATAGGGTAATTAATGGTAAAAATGATATTATTATTACCCTAAAACATGTCCTAATGATATTGTATAAGTTTAATTCGGCCCAAATAAACCTTAGGAATAAAATATTACCCTTTAGGACCACTTTTATTAGATTAGGACACTTATTATTATTTTATATAATGAAGAGTTAAAATAGCTAAAATCAATGTTTAATAACAAAAACATTTTTAATATAGGGTTATACATAAGATAAATTAGACTATAAATATTCATTAGAAATATAAAAATATTTCCTACATAATGATATTTTATTTATAATTTCTAGACATTAAATAATTTAATTTATTTATATCACAATGATGATGTAGTAATTACCATATTAATGATATATTATCATAAATGTTGTTATAAATACCCAAATAAATGAAATTTGAGACTTTTTATGAATTAAACTATTTCTGTAGGTTAATATGACATCTTAGTATTGATTAAATTATCTTTGTTAGAACTAATCATGTTGTTATAAGTTTCAAAAAAATCAATTACCAAATAGTGTCAAAATTGACATAAAATAGTTTTTAAAACATATATTATATTATTAATTGTTATTTTATTCTTAAAAATCGATGGTTCAAAGAAATGACTTAGATAAGGTTATATATATTAATAATTAACCACTTGGGGTTATTTTGGCTTGTATGTTTTTTAATAATATAGTGTAAGAAAACAAGAAGACAGGGAAAAGGTTAAATTATTTGACTTAGAGTTAAATCTAAATGATAACGTTAAAATAGTAACCTGAACTTGTCTAAAACGTATTGGTTGAGAGGATTTCGACCCATACCCACTTTAAATTCGAAATAAATCAATTTGTACCTATTATAAACCGAATATGACTTTATTATAAAATAATATTTTATGTTTGTCTAAAGGTGCCTCTCTCCTCCCTTATAAAAAGGGCACCTTTTCCATCATCTTCTCACACCCTTTTGAGCCTTGAAGATCTTCCAACCCATTCCCATTTCCCTTGTAATATTCTCTATAAAAATTATAGAGGTTCTTGTCTCCTCAAAAGACCAACCCTAGTGCCTTAAGAGGAGGTTAAGAAGAGGCGCGTCAAAGAATAGCTAATATCCTTTACCGATTCTTTCTAATTTATTTCTTCTTCTACTTCTTCTTCGTAATTTGTTTCATCATAAATTAATAATATAAGTATCACTCATATACTGATATTTTATTATAAATATTAAACAACCCAATTTCATCTTCTATCAATCCTATGGAAGATGAAATCACCATGCGTGCGTACGTACGGAGTACCGTCTCCACGTCGTGGTGTAATCTGTTTTCCACCACCACCTTACTTGGATGGGTATAATGGGGTAAATAAATAACTATATATGATTATTGTAAAGTGATATTGATACTTAAATATTATACATACACTTCAATACAATTCCACGATCATGGGAATGATATCATCGCTCATGCGTACGTACGGACTACCGTCTCCACGAACGCGATGAGATTCATTTTCCATGATTAACCATTCATTTGTGATTATAAAGTATATATAATAAATAATCATGAAAGATATAACATAATAATGATACTTTTTTTCTGTACATATATGTTTCATTTACCTAATTCAATTCAATTCAATAAGGAAATGAAAAACAGCGTTCATGCGTACGTACGACCAACCGTCTCCAAAAATGGTGTATTTATTTCCATTTATAGATCTATTATATATATGTATATTCTGAATATATATTATATATAAATCATGTTTTATATTCTATAATTAAGTAATCATGATATAAGTAATCATATTAATAATTACATGTCAAAACATGGACGATAAATGAAACGATTTTACCCAAAACGCTTCTTTATTATGGTATTTACAAAAGAATGGGTAATATAAAGTAATAAGTGAATCATATATGATATAGTAACAATGAATATGATTCTCTAATAAGTCAATGTCAATATTTAAATCATTATACTGGATTTTAGGATACGTATGAAGCATATCATACGTAAGGTAAGGGATAATTTTTCAATATCATTTTTTTATCCGAGATTGCTTATATGTAAGTATTTACTAGGGTAATATTTTTTCATCCATGTTCATAAAATGATTAATATTATAACATGTATTTTTCAAGTCATGACTACCCTTCTTTGAATTTTTATTTGTGTTATGAATGGAATATTTCTTCTATTTACCATACATGGTACTTTTGGATTTTCCGTTAAAAGTACAAGGATACTGATTTTTAACTTATACGACATGAATAGATTTTTACAGTTTCATAAAACCGTATTTTCATGAAGCATACTCTACAAGATTTCAAGACTATTTTCAACAAAATACAGTTATTTTAAAATTTCATGCAATTTTGTGAAATGAAAATGATTTTGTATAAGAAATGATATTTTCCTCAAGAATTTCTTTCAAGTGTTTTATCAAAACCAATTTCCATCAAAGATGACATTATTTCATATGTGTAAGTTTCAAGTATAATGCCTCTATGATTTAAATGGTTTCACTTATCTTATGAGGAAATAATATCTATTTTTTATTTGGATTATGTTATGATGGGATGCTGTTTATGAAACCCATTTTATTCCTTGGGTTATGATGAATGATTTTTGTTTATGTTGTGGAACACGTAAGAATGGTTTCATTATGAGATAGGTGGGACCTATATCACCCTCCAATGTAGTGGGTAAAGATTTATATCTCATGAGATAGACATGGATAGAACATTAAGATAATCTGGTTCAGCAATACAGGACTGGAACGAGGAGTGAACTTGATTCAGAAAGGGACTTTGTCCACTAATATGGTCTTGGCAGCAATGCCTTGGCTACTTTGGAGATCATATCATGTGCTTAATGGTTGCCACAATCACATGTTTTATTACCATGATATTTTATCATGATTAATGTTACTTTATGAACTATGTCTTACGTACTGGAAATATTTATTTAACAACTCGAGTTTTGATGTGTAAACTTTATGTTCATGTTTTGAAGTTCAAATGTATATTGTTTGTTTTATTTTCTCTATGCATACCCTTACTGAGATTTTGAGCTCACCCTTTATATGTTTTCTTTTCCCCAGGATATAAATAAGGGTTTTTTGTAAGAAAAAAATCGAAGATATTTATGGGAGATGTTGAAGAGCTTTCACCAAGATTAGAAGATTATTTTTCAGAGTTTCCAAAGACACTAAACTATTATGGTCATTGTGTGTTTGTTTTTATTATGCATTAAGTATTCCGAAAAAGTAATAGAATGTCCATGTACGCAAAGATTCGGGTCTCTACAGTTGGTATTAGAGGAAAGGTTTAATCAACCTTTGGAAACTAGGATGCGAGAACTTTAGTGAGATCCCTTGAGATATTTCTAAGGTATGTCTAGGGATTTCCATAAGGTTTAGTATAACTATAGGTTATAGTCCTTGAATTATTTTGACAATCATGAATAACCTAGGGTGAACATAGGGTGTCATGGATTAAAAAATGTGTGATAAGTTATATATCCCATAAGTGACTTTTTATGATTATGTGGTTCCTTGTTATTTTAACAGTTTCTTACACCATGGTTTTTGGTTTTAGTAAATGGAAGGGACCACAAGGAATTGGGTCAACATTGAATCTAATGGACAAATTGGTGACTATGAGCAATGAAATTGCGTAATTCATAGAATGAAATATTTTGTGGTTATGCCAAATCAGTCATCGTGATATATGATTAAAAAGGTGAACTTTAGTGGTATTCATAATTCATCAAATTAGAGGATGATGGACTTTTATGCATATTCGAATGGTGAGGAGCATAGAGAAAGGAAGATTGAGATTTATAATGAAGGGAAGAAAAACTTTGATGAATATATTAAATGGAAGGGAAGGTGTTATCTATGTGGAGAGAAGGGTCATAGAGTTATACACTGTTATGGAGTTCAATGTATTATCTGTGGAGAACATGGGCATTACCCAACTCAATGGCCTAACCTAAGAGGTTACTTCTAAATCAAGGAAGGAATTATTCCATGAAAATCATTGAAGATGATGGATTGAAGTGTATACGTATTGGTATTCATGAAAAATGTTGTTGAGTTACTTTTATGGTATATTGGAATATCTATTTATTTTTCCGTTGTGGTTTTCAATAATTTTATGGTACCAGTAACCCAGAAAAGTGATTGAAATATTTTTGGAAAGAAGATGAAATGTGCATAATGAAGGCAGAAGGAGAAAATAATATGTATGATAGTATTCATGATCTCATAATTGATATATGAAAAAATTTATATCATGGTTTGAGTATATAGAAATTTTGAGATTTTGGTATGTGGAAAGAGTTAACTTTTGACAGTATTCATGTGTTCACAAAGGTGCTATGGTAATTCATGTTTCAAAAGAATACATGTTTAAGGTATTCACTTGTTTGGAATGTGATAAACAAGATATATCTTATGATATATGGGGGATATAAGATGGTATTCATGTGCTTGATATGTGAACATTCCAGTAATCATTTTCCTTATACTACAAGATTGGACAGATGTATTTTGGATAAGTTTAATGATTGGAATGGATTATGTCGGACATCAGATAGTATTGATTAAGGAAAGAACTTTTTTTCAATATTATTTCTGGAATTTTATAATAGTATAGTATTAGAAAATTGAAAACCTGTAAGATGGGTGATAACCTGTCACGTCGGACAATGCTATGGGAATCGAACCCACAACTGATGTACGACATGCCTTCATCGCATACCACTGGCCTACATGAAGTCCCTTGTTAGTAGAATCTAGTTTTATTTTATTAAGCGCTATGATAGAAGTATAAGTCCATTTTAGAAACCATATATGATTCATCTCAAGATAGATGGACTTATTTATATTTTATAAATTGTACTAAACTTTTTGCGATAGAAACAAATGGAATGTCCTATCATTCTATCACATGATCTACTAACACTTCATGAATAACAAATTCAACATCATTTCATTTAGAGATGAACTGGAAATTGTTTAAGGCACAAACAACGGTGAGATTTTACCAAAATCAAGTAAGTATTTCTTTTAATTCAACAATTCTTCAGCATTAGGCGAATGATCATGAAAACTAGAAATGTCATCCTAGTACCCTCATACCCTATAAATTAGACGACACCTTAGATCATCACAAATTTATGGCTTTGTGATTGATGCCTTTTTCATATCCATGTCCTCTACCACTCCTCGTCAGAAGTTCATGGTTATATTTCTCTTCCATATCCATATTTTCACCTAAGTTTTCATATTTGGAAACCCAGTGATGAGTTACTTTGGGTGACTGTTATGATTCTAACTTCACTTTTTAAAATGAAGTTTTAGTATTCCATTTTACGATGTGGGTTTCTATGAAAGAAAATTTCAAGTAGTAAACCATTTATATCCTCGATGAATTTCGAGGGCGAAATTCATTTTAAGTGGGGTAGAATGTAACAACCCGAGATTTTAGGAGATATATTATTTTTAATTTCTTTGATTTCTTCTATTATACACTACAACAAGATTATCTTGTACTATACGCTACACCATATTAGCTTGCGTTATACGCAACACTATTCTTGGCTCGTGTTACACACAATTTCAAGTTCATTTTTTGGAAATTATTATATGCAACATTATGTATAGATTTTGTTTAATAAGTTTTGATTATGTTATACGCAAAACCAAAATGAGCATTCACTACACGCAGCCCTGACATAGCTTGTATTACACACAATCAAGACCTTCTTCGATAGCATGTGTAGTACTCAATACCATGTTTCACTACACGATATATTATTATAATATTATTATGAATTAGAAGTTATGAATAGTAATACCCATTATTTGATATTTTATAAATTTTATCATTCAAAACGGACTTCATTTTTTGATTCGGAATATATAAATTATCCTAGGATGAATTTTTGGTATTTTTATGAAAACATTCAATTTTTGATGAATAGTGAAAACACTACGTTACAATTTTAAAACCGACTTTTTATTTAAATAATTATTTAGTTTAATTTAAATATATATTAGGTAAATATTGATACATAATACCTATATAAGTTCAATGTAATTCATTTGAGTCATTTTATAATAATATTAGATATATAAAAATTTTATTGAACTTTTCACCATCTTTTACCCACCTCGTATGAGAATATGAAAATGTACATTAAACTTATTTTGAGTGCTTATGTGAGTGGAATTTCAAAAATCCAAGAGACATGGTTAATATCAAGGACTAAAATGTGGTTCAAAAATATAAAAATAATTTTTAGTGAATAGTTACTTTTTGTTGTTATTTTCCACGGTTAAAAGTAAATTGGGTAATTAAGGGTAAAAATGATATTATTATTACCCTAAAACATGTCCTAATTCTATTGGATAAGTTTAATTCGACTAAAAACAACCTTAGGAATAAAATATTACCCTTTAGGGCCACTTGGATTGGATTAGGTCACTTAATATTATTTTATATAAAGAGGAGCTAAAATAGTTAAAATCAGTGTTTATTAACTAAAACATTTTTAATATAGGGTTATACAAAAGATATATTCGACTATAAATATTTATTAAAAAGATAAAAATATTTCCCACATAATCGTATTTTATTTCTAATTTTTAGACATTAAATAATTTCATTTATTTATGACACAACGATGATGCAATAATTACCTTATTAATGAAATATTAACATAATTGATGATATAAATACCCAAATAAATTGAATTTGAGACTTTTTAGGAATTAAACTAATTTTATAGGTTACTATGACATGTTAATAATGATTCAATAACTTTATTCGAACTAATAATGTTGTTATGAGTTTCACAAAAATCTATTACCAAATAGTGGAAAAAATTGATATAAAATTATTTTTAAAACAAATATTAGGTTATTAATTGTAATTTTATTCATAAAAATTTAAGGATTGGACAAATTAATTAGATAAGGTATTATATATTAATAATGAACCACTTGGGGTTCTTTTGAATTGTATGTTTACTAACCATATTGTGTAAGAAAACAAGAAGACACGGTAGTGGTTAAATTATTTAACATAGAGTTAAATCTAAATTTTAAGGTTAAAATAATAAACTAAACTTGTCTAAAGACTATTGGTTAATAGAATTGCGACCGATCCCCACTTTAGCTTCGAAATAAATCAATTTTAAGCTATTATAAACTGAATATCACTTTATTATAAAATAATATTTTATGTTTTTCCAAAGGTGCCCCTCTCCTCCCTTATAAAAAGGGAACCCCTTCCCTCTTCTCTTCACACCATTTTGAGCCTTGAAAATCGTCCAAAACCTGCCCATTTTACTTATAATCTTCCCTAGAAACATTATAGAGGTTCTGGTCTCCTCAAAATACAAAGCCTAGTGCCTTAAGAGGAGGTTAAGAAGAGGCGCGTCAAAGAAGAGGTAATATCCTTTACTGATTCTTTCTAAATTATTTCTTCTTCTACTTATTCTTATTTATTTGTTTCATCATAAAATAATAATATCAGTATCAATCATATAATTATATGTTTTTATAAATATGAAAGTACACAATTTCATCTTCTATCCATCCTACGGAAAATGAAATCACCACGTCTGCGTACTTATGGAGTACCGTCTCCACGACGTGGTGTAATCTATTTTCCACCACCAACTTACATGGATGGGTATAATGTTGTAAATAAATAATTATATATGATTATTGGAATGTTATATTTATTATGAAATATTATTCTTACACTTAAATACAATTCCATGATCATGGGAATGATATCATCGCTCGTGCGTACGTACGGACTACCGTCTCCAAGAACGCGATGAGATTCATTTTCCATGATTAACCATTCAAGTATGATTATAAAATATATATAATAAATAATAATGAAAGATATTAAGAAATAATGATACTTTATTTATGTACGTATATTTTTCATTTACTTAATTCCATTAAATTCAATAAGGAAACGAAAAACAGCGTTCATGCGTACGTACGGCCTACCGTCTCTAGGAACGGTGTATTTCTTTCCATTTATAGATCTATTATATATATGTATATTCTGAATATATATTATATATAAATCATTTTTTATATTTTGTAATTAATTAATCATGATCTAAGTAATCATATTAATAATTAAAAGTCAAATCATAGATGATAAATGAAACGATTTTACCCGAAATGCTTCTTTATTATGGAATTTACAAAAGAACGATTAATATAATGTCATAAGAGAACCATATATGATATATTAACAATGAATATGATTCTATAATAGTTCAATGACATTATTTAAATCATTATACAGGAGGTTCAGATACGTATGAAGCATATTGGACCTATAGTAAGGGATAATTTTTCAATCTCATTTTTTTATCCGAGATTGCTTGTACGTAAGTATTTACTGGGGTTATATTTTTCATCCATGTTTATAAAATGTTTAAAATTATTCCATGTATTTTCAATGTCATGATAACCCTTCTTTGAATTTTAATTTGTTTTATGGATGGAATCGTTCTTTTTTTACCATACGTCGTACTTTTTTGACTTTTTCGTTAAAAGTATGAGGATAATGTTTTTTTAACTCATACGGCATGAACGGATTTTTATGGTTTCATAACACCTTATTTTCATGAAGCTTACTCTACATGATTTAATGACTATTTTCAATAAAATCCTCTTCTTTTAAAATTGCATGGCATTTTGTGAAAAAAAAATGATTTTGAATAAGAACGGATATTTTCCCCAAGAATTTATTTCACATGTTTTATCAAAAACAATTTTCCATATAAGATGATATTATTTAATATGTGTATGTTTCAAATATAATGTCTCTATGATTAACATGGTTTCACTTCTCTTATGATGAAATTATATCCATTTGTTTTATATGGATTATGTTATGATGGGATGATGTTTATGAAACACATTTTATTCCTTGGGATATGATGAATGATTTATGTTTATGTTGTGGAACATGTAAGAATGATTTCATTATGTGATGTGTGGGACCTATGTCTCCCTCCAATTAATTGGGTAAATATTTATATCTCATGGGATAGACATGGATAAAATTGTAAGTTAATCTGGTTCAGTAATACAGGACTGGAATTAGGAGTGAACTCGATTTAGAAAGGGACTTTGTCCACTAAGATCGTCTTGGCAGCAATTCCTTGGCTACTATGGAAATCACATCATGTGCTTAATGGTCTCCATAATCGAATATTTTATTCCCATTCCATTTTATCATTATTAATGTTCCTTTATGACCTATGCCTTACGTACTGCCATGATTTATTTCACAACTCATGATTTTGATGTCTAAACATTATGTTCATGTTTTGAATTTCAAATGTATATGGTTTGTTTTATTTTCTCCTTTCTTCCCCTTAGTGAGAATTTGATCTCATCCATTATATGTTTTCTTTTCCCTAGGATATATAGAAGGGTTTTAGGTAAGAAAAAAAGGGAAGATATTTATGGGAGATGTTGAAGTTATTTCACCAAGATTAGAAGATTATTTTTCCGAGTTTCCAAAGACACTAAACTATTACTGTCCTTGTGTGTTTGTTTTTATTATGTATTTTTTATTCCACAAATGTAATGTTATGTCTATGTATGTCAAGATTTGGGTCTATACAAATGTAAGTACTGAAAATATGGTGATGGGATGTTATTTATGTGATCCAATATTTTTTATTGATGTTATATGTTTTAGATGAAACAAATTGATTCATCCTTATTAGTATAAAATCCAAAAATATGTATATTATGTGTTAAATACCATATTTGGGAGCGAGGGTTAGTGAAAGTTGTAGAATCAATTATGTGGAATTTATTTAATACATTTCCCACATCCTTTTAATTAAATAAAATGAGTTTTTTATTGAAAAGTTATGGAAATGGATAATTTTTTTCTTTTTAAGAATATATGATTCTATTTTATATTAATTAAAACTAATTTTAAAATGATAACATTTTGTGGTTAAATTTTGGAAAATTTTATATGCTTAATTATTCTCTAAGTCATTAATTTTTTATCATTTTATGGTTCTGTGTTGAATGATTTATTCATTGTATGTCATCATAAAAATGGTAAATTGTGGTTTACTTTTGATAAAAAATATGTTCTTAAATTTCTAAATGTAAATTTGAACATAAATTCAATGTTTTTGGTTCATATAAATAATTCAATTCTTACTTCTCCCATTTCTTCTACCCCAGTGTTCCCATGTTCATGTTAATCCCATAATCATCAACCACCATCACAAGGTCCTTGTGCTACCTCACGCATACCAGCTACCACTAAAATTATTCCTACCACTGGTGTGTTTTGCTACCATTTTAAATTAATACCACTACAATTTTCATCAAATATAAAACAGGATATCGGCCACATCTATGATATCCAAAAAAACTAAAACTGAACACAACTCATGTCAATATAGAAGAAGAATCATGTAATGATACTACCCAGGATTTATAACTAATGATCATATATAAGATCCCAATTTTTTAGGCACGTTCCCTTTTGAGTTTTCTTATTGTTCTATGGTTTTCAAGCGTTTTATTTGGATAGTTAGTCTTTAGAAGGGGTTCAGATCATCAATGAATATTTTTTTGAGCTAAAACATATATTTCATAAAATTTATAGGTCAGGTTAATAGGTTACAAGATGTGTAAGTTTTTAATCAGGATAAAATCCACCAGGTGAACGGTTTTTTTAACATAACTATTTAAGAAGGACTACATGACCTGTAATGGAAGTTCATGTCATGTGATTCCTTGAGAAGATATTTTAATGGTTTTATGAGGTTAATTTTGTTTTCATTCCTTCAAATATCTATCCTTATCTCAACCCTAGAGCGACATTCAATCGTTTTGGGGTGATATATTTATATATAATTTTCACAGTTGATGTTTGTTTCCTGGTAATACTTTTTCTTTGGTTTCCATTCATTTATCCTTATTACAATAATGAAGTGGAACATTTTTACTAAGGTGGGTTTAAGGGTTGATTACAAAACTTGGTTTTGGTCCCAATCAGTTTTTTGTTATTTTGTTTTGAACCACCTACATACATTGAGGGTTGTGATTTGAAGTTTTGTCATCAAAAATCTTGAGGAATATGTTCTAATTCTCAATTCCAAATGTATTGATATAAATTAAGTATATTTAATTGTGAAATAGATATTTTAAATTTTCAAATTTCACCTTGAATTCAATTAATCA
This sequence comes from Viscum album, assembly GCA_963277665.1. Lineage (NCBI taxonomy): Eukaryota > Viridiplantae > Streptophyta > Magnoliopsida > Santalales > Viscaceae > Viscum > Viscum album. The sequence goes on along the minus strand of OY728162.1, from coordinate 1,365,689,086 downwards.
ATTATTTTATTAATTAATTTTATTATCAAATTTATGGAATAATGGGATTATGAATTTATCCAACTATTGGGATTGTGATGATTTTTGATTAATGTGATCACAAATAGATGGGTAATTGTAATTAAATGATATTTGGGTTGTAATTGATGGGTTAATAGTTTATATGATTAAATGTTGTTAAATAGATTAATGGTGAAAATGTTCATATTATTTCTATTATACTGAAGTGATGATCCATGATTAATTTGATAAATAATAATGGTTCACAAATATGTGATTAATTTAAAATGGGTTTAATGATTATTAAGATTGATAAATGTGAAATATGTTATTTCTTGTTAAATAGGGGGTGGGATAAGGATGGATGCTCCAAATACTCGCATGGTGATTGCAAGGAATTCTAGTAACCAAATTCATGCAAGTGAAAACAAGTGAGGGACACAAACTGATGCTGTAAATACACATATGTGATATGAATGAGGTGTGGGATAGGGATCAATGCTCTAAATAACCATTGTGTGTTATACATGATGTTCTAGTCCCGAAAACTTTGCATTGGATGAGAGATAAAAGGAGCCTTAATTTTAAATTGGAATTAAATTATGTAATGTATGGTTATTCCAAATGATAAATACATCAGCCTATGACACAGGATGAAGTAGGTATTTATGGTTCAGGTGCAATCATGAACTCAGGTAATTATGTCATTGATTAAATAATAATGAATAGTTAATATTGGTAACTTTTTTATAGTCCTCAATTCTTAATAAAAATGAATACACAATTATAGATGGGATATTTATTAGACACCATTGTTGGTGGACTACTGATTTATACTCACACACTACTTGGGATACCTATTTGCTACTCAAATAAACATTAGTATTATTTGAAAATATAAGCGAATGGTCTATATAATAGATGGATGAGTTGGGATGGAGCATGGAGGAGGGAACTAAACATCGTGTTAGGACCCGCTTGAGAGTTTCCAGGGTGTCTTTTATTATTATTTTTAATTTTACACTTGGCACATATATGAAATGACAAGTTTACAGCTTTGGTTTTGATATTGTTTCCCATTTTTTTCATCATTTCATGTTTGTATTTATTAATATTGTATGATATATTATTATTGATTATTATCATTGGTTGTCATTTATTTATTATCTTCTTTTTAATACTCTGATACCGAGTGTATAATCTCCCCACTATACATCTATTTTACCCATGTTATTTGTCGGTATCATTTGGCATATAGGGAGGTCCGCCCGAGGTCATGTGAATAACTAGCTCGTGTAACTGGTATGTGGAAATTGGATTATGATGAGACACATTGGTTTCAGATCCATTTTATTTTTATTTTATTTTGTCTTAATATTTGAGAAAATTAGACATGTGACCAACAAGATTTGGTCCTTGGTCCTTAGCTCATGTATAGGATTATCTAACCCATCTATGGGGGAAATCCCCAAGTTCCCCGGGTGGGATTCTTGTTATTAATATTTATTGATAAGGTGGGTTGTTATTTCACCATGGGAGATGGAATTTTTGTGTGAAATTATTTGTTTCTATGACATTATTTTTGGCCCAATAAGGAATGATGGTTGAGTATAAATTCATTTTTATAGGTACATAGGATTTATTATGGCATGACACATTTTTAGGCACAAACGGAAAATTATGTTTTGGGTGTGTTTTTTTAATGAAAACTCATTTCTTTACTTGTGTAATTTCTATAGAATAGAGCCCAATATGAAATATATAATTGAAAAGGGATGTTGAATGTGTTAAGTGAAATGGATAAATGGGTTTCTAAAGATAACATTGAATTGTTACAAACTTTTACCTTTTTTAGCCATAACATAGGTTGGAGATTGTTGAGGTTAATGATAGTGCCTCAGTTTTTACCATGTGGCGAGGTTTGGGGGATGAATTTATTAGGATTAATGTGAATATCTATCATTAATAAATGATAATAATGTGTTGTTCTTCCTAAGACATGTTTTTTTCATTATAGAGACATGCCACCCAGATGGTTTGTTTTGATAGGTCAACAGGAGGACATGGAAGGAAATGTGCCTCCAATTGTGAAACTATATGCTCTAATAGTGTTGGGTGAGGAAACTGGAGAGTATTTTCATGAGTTATTTTTCACATAATGTTGTTTATGGAAAGGGACCATGGGTAGGTTGTGAATAGAATGTTTTATTTACTAGGGAGTTCTACTTGTATCACCCTCCAATATTCATCAGAGAGGGTGGATCTTAGGTATTTGAGAATTGGATTGAGACTATCCAAATGATTATTGACCACATGGAGACTCTTAACGAAAAGAGATTAAATCTGGATACTTATATGTAACATGATAAAGAGAAACATTTGTCAGACAAACATACTCAATTTTGATAGCTAAATAATATGGAGTAGAAGGAAATTCAAGATAAGTTCACTTTTCACTTTCAACATGAGACCCTCAAGAAGAATATGGAAACTATGTTTATGATGTTTACCAATGAGAGGAAGTATGTGATGAACTATGATGGATGATTTTCTGAATTAGAGTTCTTTGTTCCATCATTGGAATAGGATGATGATACTATATTGAAATGGTTTCAGAGTCTTCTTGAAGGTGAGATCAAGTAATAGTTTTACATCATTTGGTAGAAATAGTTTTTATAAGTGGTGAATCAGGCCCCCATTTCTTAGGAGAACCAAAAAGAGGATTCATGTGACACTTATGGGTTCTTCATGATGATCAAGTGGTATTTAGTTTTATGGTTGGAAGAGCCTCTTTTAGAATGTTAACCAGAGTAGTGGAATATAGTGTGGCCAGGGGGAAGGGATAGCTACATAATATATTACTTGAGAACTCTTCCACCTGTGATGTAGGTTGGGTCACATTCATAGACATTTCCCTCGACCATCATTTGACTTCCATGGTTATACAAGAATGGGACATCTACAATGTTTTTTGAATAACCCATGATTGGTGGGTAATGATAGAGGATCCAAGAAGAATCAGAGTGCTGGATGGGGGTATTCTACCTTATATATATATGGTAGTTGGAGTTCTACAAGCCATGGCGGTTGTGGAAGTAGACAAGGTACTTCTAGGTAAGAGTGAAAATATCGGCAGAGTGTAAGAGATCATGGGACTCTAAGTACAGCACATAGAAGAGGGGTAATAATGTTTAATGAAGTTCAACTTACATATATGGATAGTGAGGCCAGACTATCGATAGTCATAGGTACTATTCTTGTAGTTTATATGCTTAATAATACCTTATTTGATTCTAGCGTCACTCAATACATAAAATATGAATAACTTGTGACTGTTTTGGGATAAAATATGGATATTGTGAGTGGTGTTTTGATGATCGACACTCTATGGGGTGTATGGTTGAGAGAAATATATTTATCCATGGGGAGTTATCTCAAGGATGGTGTGTACAGTTCATATTGGGATCTTTACATCCTTGGATTTTATGGTTTTTACTTGATATTGTGAATGGATTTCCCTGTAGTGTACTAATCCCACATATATTTTTACCATTAGATAATGACCTTTACATCATTTTAGGGTAAAAATTATGTTCATTGTGGATATTGTGATATCAATTTGGGTCGTGCAGTGCTCGATCATCAGCAATAGGGAGAGATCACCTCCCATGATTCAAGTCTTCTTATAAATGATGGTGGTGTGAATCATGATGAATTTCCACAAATAGCATATTTGATCCATTATTTATTTCCCAATTACTTCTTAGGGTTTCCACCTAAGGGAGATGTAGTGTTTGTGATTGAGTTCATGCATGGAGCTAATCCAGTTTCCATTCTATTTTGTACAATGGAACCAAAATAACATTAAGATATTGATACATAACTCGAAGAGTTGATGTATAAGGTATTTATCTATCCAAGTACATTTTTAAGTGTTCTTTAGTCAAGTTTTGTTGAAAGGATAATGGAAACTTGCGTGTATGTATTGATTACCAAAAGTTGAACCATATGATAGTGAAGAACTGGTATCCTCTACCTCATATCAATGATCTCTTTGACCCATTGAGAGTAGCATGTATGTTCTCCAAGATTTACTTCAGATCAGTGTATCATCATATTTTTGTTCTACCTTATGATATCCCATGGAATAATTTTAGATGCAGGTATGGAATTAATTAGTTATTAGTGATTCCATTCATATTGAGAAATTCTCTAAAAATAATATGGCCTTAATGAAGCAAATATTCCTCCCATACATGTATTAGCTTGTGGTTGTTCAGTTTTTGAAATCATAGTTTACACTAAGACTCAGGATGATCATGACCAACATTATGAATTCTTCTCGATTACACTATGATATAATCATCTATACATCAAACAATCTATGTTGCAATTCTTCATTTATCAGGTATAGTTCTTGGGTCACATTGTCCCAGAGGAAGGTGTGTAAGGGTACCCAAAGAAAGAGTGGGTAGTTATTTCATGGGAGTTTCCAATGAACTTTTTATATATTTGTAACATTCTGGTATTATTAGGATACTATCGATGGTTCATCTATAACTTTTACCACTTTCCATTACAACTTTTAGGCTAGAAAAATAAGGGAGTTAAGGTTGACTGGTCTAGAGAAATTGATAATTTTTATAGGAGTTAATGAAGTGTTTCACTACCAAGTAGATCGTGATCCGAACTGAGCCGGTTAAGAAGTATACAATGTTTTTTGATGCATTAGAGATTAATATTCGACTAGTGTTGATGCAAGGGGGATTATTGTTTGTCATAAGGGTCACCGAATTTGATGCCACATTAATGGAATTACCCAATGCATGACCTCATGTTAGCTGATGTGGTTTATTCCTTAATTTTTGTGTGGAATTATCTATTGGGTGAAAATTTTACTATGTATATAGACCTATAGATTTTGAGGTTTATCTTTTCATAAGGATATATAAATATCTAGTATAAAAAGGGGTTTAGCGTATGCATTTATTTTATTTTGATATATAATATACACCCAGTAAGGGAAATATTATTTTTCATTCTTTGAGTAAATAAACATTGTCTTATGAATTTGAAAAGTCATGTGTTGAGTAGAAGATGAAAACATTACTTGTTTAAATGCATGTGGAATTTTAGGAGGTCCAGGAGAAGATGGCCCTCGTATTAGTATTAGTTTATTCAACACTTCTATGCAAGAAAAGAGAGATATAGTATAAGGATCTGGAGAATTTCGCCTTGATGGAAAGGCATGAAGGTGGGGAGTAACCTTTATATTGAACCATAGATGAGGATGATTCATCTATGTCAGGAACCATGTTGTTTCATGTAAGAGAGTGTGGGGGAAATGATTTTTGAATTTAAATCATCAAACTTGGTGGTGTATATATGTTTGAATAAAATTTATTGTGACCTACATCGACAGTATTGATAGTCGGCCATCAAAAAGGATATTTCATGGTTTGTGACATGATACCACACCATTAAATTGGGGAAGTTTGATATTAAATGATTAGGTGGTTTACTACAACCACAACCGATTTCAGAATGGAAGTGAGACAATGTTACCAGGTATTTTTTGGTATGTATCCCAAGTACATCTTGGATGAATGATTATATTTAGGTGGTTGTGGAATAACTAAAAAAATATCCTCGTCTCTTTCCTATTTGGGAAATTTTCTATTTGGATTTTTTCAGAGATATTATTTTTTGATATATAGTACGTCTACATGATATTTTATAGAATATTGTTTTATACCGTGACTCATGATTTGCTTCACGTTTCTAAAAAGTCTTGTAGAAAGCACTTGATACCGATTACAAATTTCTACCCACATAGAGATGGGTAGTCTGAACATACTATAAAAATGTCTTCGGATATGATATGGGAATGTTTCCTAGACTTTGGTGGGTTTTTAATTAAGAACATTGAGCTTATTGAGTTATCCTATTATAATATTTAACAAGGGAACATTCAGATGGAACTATATAAGGCTCTTTATGGTACTATGGGAAGATCACCTCTATGATAGATGGAAGAAGGTGAGTTGGAGTTTCTGGGACTGAGTCTCATGTTGGAGACGTCATAGAAGGTTCAAATAATGGAAAAATGTATGTCTATGGATCAGAGTAAAAAAAATTGTATACTGGTAGACGACGTTGACCCCACGAGTTTACAGTGGGGGATTATGTGTTCCTTCTAGTATCACCTTGATTAGGACACCGTTGAATTATGGAACCCATGTTTTTGGACCTCTTGATTTTGTGGAGATAAATGTGTTACTGGAATACTAATTGGATCTAACAAATAGGTACTATCTTATGCATGGAATTTCTCATGTGTCATGGACTTCAAGGTATAAACCTGACCCTTCTCATGTGATCGATGTTGATGAAGTTGAGAAAGAGACTGATGTGGAATTCCAAGAGAATTTTATATGTGTTATAGATTGAGGTGAAAAGGTGTTTCAGGGAATGACTATGCCAATTGTTAGAGTATTGTGGAAACATGGACATGTTCAAGATGAAACATGGGAGAGAAGAGAATATATATAGGCTCATTGGCCAAATCATTTTACCTAGGAATCATAGAGATTTGTGGGAGTACATCTCGAGGTCGAGTTGTTATAAGGTGTAGAGATTGTAAGATCTTATTCATTGATAGATTTGTTCCATTTTGAGGTTTATCCTTATTCAATGGTGTTAAATGGTTTTATTTGGGTTGGGAGGCTTTAGAGGTTGTTAAAATCCTAATAGTATATATTTTTTGGGCTGGAAAATAGTATATAGAAAATTTAAGCATCGTGTAAACAGGTTGCACAATGTGTAAATGTTTAATCTGGTTAAAATCAATAAGGGAGACCAGTTTTTTGGAATACCCCTTTCAAAATGAATACATGATGTGCAAGGGAATTACATTCCATGTAATTTATCATGTTGAAATTTCAAATTTTCCATGCTGTTCATTTTGGTTTTATCCCTTCGTGCATTTTTCATTCTTTTGAACCTAAGGTGACTCTCATAATTGTTGTTGTTATTTCTTAATTTTTATAATCACAGTTTTGTGTTTGGTTCATGGAAATCCATTTTTCTTGGATTTTTCTATTCATTCTTTTTTTTATAAAGGAGTGGAACATTTTGATAGTATTGGATTAGGGGGTTAATATTAATCATATGTTTCAGTCCAGATTCATTCTATAATTGTTATTTTAGCACATCCTACATAAATTGATGGTTGTGGATGGGTGAGATTTCATTAAAAATCATCAGGCATGTAGTCTAATTTTCAATTCTAAAAGTCATTATTTAAATATTGTGTATATTATTTTGAAACAGCTATTGTATGTTTTAAAATTACATAGTGGGTTGATTTAATGAATTGGATAAATAATTAATGGGATTTCAAAATTGTTGGAATAATGGAATTATGAATTTGGTCAGTTAATGGGTTTGTTAAATTTTTTGATTAATGTGATTATTAAAGGATTGATATTAATAATTATGTGATTTTTGGATTAACCATTAGCATTTAATGGTGTATATGATTAAATATTCTTAAATTGATTAGTGGTGAAATGTTCATATTATTTCGATGGGTGTAAATTGACGATCCAAGATTGTTTTGATAATATGAAATGGAACACTATTATGTCATTAATTGGAAATGGGGTTAATGATGATTAACTTTGATAATTTTGATATATGGTATATAAGTGATTGATTGATAAATGGGGAGCATGACAAGGAAAAACAGACCAAATACACATGGGATGCAATACATGGAATTCTAGTCACTAAATGTGTTCATGGGAAAATTAGTGTGTGATACAGATTGATGCTCCAAATACCCATATGTTATAATAATAAGGTTTGGGATAGGGAATGATGGCCCAAATACCCACGGGTTGATAGACATGATGTTTTTGGACCAAGACATTAGAATTGTACTTGAGTTCAAAGTATCCTTGATATGAAGTTACAATATAATTATGTAATGTATGGTGATTTAGGATGAAATTTAGTTCAAACTCTAGCACATGTCGGTGTATGTATTGATGTTTAGGGTGTAATTATAAGCCTGGGTAATTATATGGATGAATAAAGGATAATTATTTGTGAATATGTTTTACTTGTTTTATGGTACTTTATTTTTTTATATATTTTCACACACTGTTATAGACTTTATATTGTTTAGAAACCATTGGTGTTTTCATGTTGAGTTTTACCCACAACCTACATGGGATTCGAAATCTATACTAGAATAGACATCAGGGTTTCAGGGTAGGATGAGGGTAATAGACCAATGATAGATGGATGAATTGGGATGGGTCATCGAGGAGGGAACTAAATATTGTGTCAGGACATTCTTGGGAGTTTTCAAGGTGTCTTTATTTTTTGATTTCATTGGAAACTTGTCAAATATTTGGAATGACATGTTTACATTATTGTTTTGGATATTGTTTCATGTTTTGTTTCATTATGTGATGTTGTTATTTATTGTTATGGTATCATATGTAGTTATTTTTTATTATCATTATCTATTGATTATTTATTTTCACCATCTATGTTACTCTAATAAAGAGGGTATATTCTCCGTATGGTACATCTGTTTGTCCCTCTCTATTAGTCAGTAGCCTCCGACATATAGAGTGGTGTGCCTAGGTTCTTGTGACCAACCAGATCGGGGAATCAGTTTTTCGAACATGTGTCAGAACATTAAATCCTCTTTTAATCTAAGAACCACTGTGGAGGCCATGCAATGCACTATATGAAGAATAATACAAATGTTTTAAACTAATCATGAGCCATGGAAGCCCTATTTTGAGACAGTTAACAAGAAAGAAACATGAACCCATGCTACTTTGGGAGAAATAATGATCGTGACCAAATTGATGGAATTGGAAATTTGAGAGATAGAAAAAATGGAGCCAAACTACATCATTGAATGAAGACCAAACGAATCCAATACATGAATTTGATCAATAGTAGGAGATTTAGAGCTTCGTTCATGGAACCAAATACATATCATCATGAGATAAATCTGAGAAAAATTACTTTTTTTCATTGGTTGCTTTGTTTATAGGTTGTTGATTCAACAAAGGAGGTGGCCTCTGATCTTCCGATTGGTTTGGCTACATTGAACCAGATGCATAAAAATATTTTTCTCAAAGAAATACCCCAATGAAATTAGGAACCATAAATATACACTAGATCCACTAAACAATATAATTGAAACCATTTAGTAAATACTCCATGTCTCCTTAAATAGAAGTTTAATATCTATTTTTGGTGTACATAAAAATTGAGATGATATACTAACATTTTAGGGAAAACATGATGACCCAATTACCATAGTAGGTTGGAACTCACTGTTGATGTTATGGATTCCCGTGTAAGGGTGTATAAGGACTCACATAAGGGTGAAGAAAGACTCATGTGTGGGTAGAGAAGAAATTTCATAAGGGTGGAGATGGGGTAGTTGTGTAAGTGTCATTTCATATGTGCAAGGGAATTGGTACCCACATAAAAGTAGTTATATGGTTTATTTTCAAAATTATATCATCACTAAGCCTGAAGGTGTTGTATAACGGTCCAGTATAGTAATATAGGGGTAGAAACATCGAGTTTGACGGGGTCATGTAAGGGGGGTTGAAGGTTGTTTATGGGTCAATCAATTTTTTGGAACAGTAATGATGCATGCCAATGAGGCTTTGTAAGGGTATTTTTATGATCATTATATATGTGAAATATCAATATTTTATTTAAGATCATAGGATACCAAATATGTAGAAATGATAAAAAATGAAAAAAAGTTGCAAAACTTACTCAAAGAATTCATTGATAACATTTTAGAGTTCATTAGAATTTTTACATAGCTAAGGAATCATCTGTACTGATCACAAGAGGTGGGATAATTCCCAGGATCAAGGTAGTGCATGCATTTAGAAAATTTACACAATTCACTTTATAATGAAAAGATAATGTGATAACATTTCCCTGTGGAAGATATTGAAGCAATTACCACATTTTCCTCTATGATCTAGCTATGATACAATGATATTAGTACGTAGCTTATGAGGTAATATTCTAGAGTCAATGAGAGCATTCTTAAGGGAGGTATTATAGAGAACTATTCACCATCTTCCTTGATTCACATGATCCTTCTCCATTCCACATCTAATTATAATTCCATTACCTATATCATCAATCATCCATCTAGCATGAAAAGGATCCTAGAGTTGGCCTACAGGCTAGAGTGCACTCGAGGTAGAAGGGCAGTGGTGTTTGAGATAGAGATAGGGGCAAATCCCACTATAGGATCTTCATTACTATTTTATTTTTTCATGTTTCACTATGTAGATATGTTTTAAATGAATTTTATTGATTTTTCTACTTCTAACTTTTGTAACTGAATTCTATAGTGGGTTGGATCAGACACATTGAACTATATTTAACATTTTCTATTATTACAACCAAATTGATCATAAAGGACTGGTGTGTTTAATCAAGTGATGTCATTTTTATTCCTCTAAAGCTTATTTTCACTCTACCTTGAGTACCAACATGACAAAGGATGAGTGTCTTCTTCCTAGGTTAACAAAACCATTGTACTAACACAAAAATGTTGTGGTAGGATCTTCCCCTTGAAGAAGTATCATCATCTTAGGATCTGGTAAAAAGAATGTCCCCCATAAGAGATCTATACAGATGATAATTTTTATAATGAAAGTTAGATATTTCATTCCTTTTCACACAACATCAGTGACTCTATGGTTAATTCTTTGAAAGGGAAGAGGCATTTCATTTAATATTCTCTTGTCCAGTTCCCCTAACTAAATCAATTATTTTGATTCCCTATCTATTTTCAAAGGATAACCTATATCCCCCAACACTCCTCAATCAATCGACATTACCTTCACAAATTTACTTCACTCATAGTTTTTCCCTATATTATTTTTTGATTTCGTGTGTTTTTATTGTTTTTTGATCATAATAATTATTCCTTCTATATGTTTTGACCATTATTACAATATTTCTAGTGTGTGTATGTTTATAAATAATTAATTTTAAATGATACATAGTTCATTAGCTAGGATCCGGTAAAATATTTATTTATAAACTTACTTACACTATGAAAGTGCTATGAAGGGTCGAACAATAGAAGAATCATTGTTTAATGAAGAAAAAATAAATAAAAACACACTAAAACAAACATGAAAACCTTAAAAAACAACTTGCGAAGTTAATTTGTGATGTGAATGTGGTGTGATGCAGTTATGGGTGTGGAAAGTGGGAAAATAGAAAAAATTATAGAGGTGATTTTTATAATTAATTTAGTTTTGGTAACTCAAATGGATAAAATTGAAAAAAATGTCACTACCATTGCATGGAATTAACTAGAAAGTTACTATTTCTTTTTTAAGAGGAATAAATTTTCTAACTAATTTTAGAAATATCGCCCTCTCATTATATTTCCCTAGAGATCAATTATCACTAACAGATCTCATCATGATGATAATATCTCAACGAATAATGCTTTCCACAACAATTTCAAGTTAGTTCTATAGTTTTGGTCACCATGAAATAAGATATTGTAACATTCTATTGTTAGTACATTTGGTAGAGTAAAAAGATAATCATAAGGAAGAGAAAATGTGATCCTTATGTGGAAAAACTTATCCCTCTATGGCCAATCTAACTATATGAATTGAAATAAAAAATGACATGGAATTCAATATATTCGAATCAACCAACAAAAAAATTATTTATACATGGTAGAAGTATAAAAATCAATATAATTCATTAAATTCATCTTAGTACCCTGAAACATGAAATAAGAAAAAATGAGAAAAAGATTCTATGGTGTGATCCAACTATTACTCCAATTCAAACTCCAATTCTCCCCTACTTTGAGGGCTCTCTAACCTCAGGTTAATCATCAAAATCCTTTTTTATATATGAATGATCAATGATCCCTAGAAAGGAATGGTGATTGAATTTTGAATGGAGAGGGATCATATGAATTAGGGAGTATGATGATTGGTTAAACCTTCTTCCCCCACTTGGAATATTCTCTATATCTCTCTCGAGTATTAACTCTTATATTGCACACTAATCTCTATGAATCTAAGATAGCCCATATGAAATGGATTAGAAATTACCTAAATTGCCCCCACATTTTGAGGTTGTCACGGTACATTTTCGTCACCAAGTGACAGGATTAAATCTCTTAACTACATGTGATTCCCTCATTATGAGAATATTTACACATAATGAGATTAGTGATGATGATTCCTTGACTCTATATGAACTACAATGAACTCTAGAATTATCTCAACACATTCTCAATGAATTTCTAAGCTTCTCCTTTATAAATTATTTTAATTTTCATATTTTTCGTTACCTATGAACATAAATTTGATACTAGAAATTCACATATCTTAGGATCACATAAAAATCCCTTATAAACCATCATTTGAATGTGTTATTATATTTATGTAAAAACATTTTACCCTTACATAACAAATAATCAACCTTAGGTGATCCCTTTAACCTGAGTGAAACTGCCCTTATGTAACTATATGGGACCCTTATACAATTCCTTCAGCCTCAGAGATGCTACCCTTAAAAAAAATTGATTGTTGAACTATATTTACGAGAGTTCCCTAACCTGTGAATATATGAAATGACCTATAAACAACTATACCTATTCCAACCTTATGAATATTCCTCTCCACCATTAAATGATTCGTACTCTACAGTTAAATGATTCCTAATCCACTCTTATGTGGAATTATTCTACATAAACATTGAGTACCTATTTAGATTTTGATGAAACAATACCATCATCCAGGATGGTGGGTGACCACCATGAATTCCTAGCCACAAGAGGAGACCAGTTGTAGATGTTTGGTGGATGCTCAGGATGAAAGGGTGTCAGATGTGGTGACCACATGTAGAAAATTATAGTTTTCATTTTTTTTGTTCTCCTCCACAACTGTATATATGTGGTTAACGTATCTATGAAAGGAGACATAGGGGAATTTTTAATATGTATTATTACTGTTTGAATAATAATATTAGTTACCTTCCACATCGGCATAGTTCATCTGACTGAACCACATTAAATTTTTTGTGTCCTTGTTTGGGTTTGATTTTCTAAATTTGGGTGTAATTCTAAGAGTGTGAGGCTTATGCAATAATGATTATTAAAAATACTTGGAATAATTTTTGGTATTCATTTGATACATAATTTGAAAAATTATATAGTCGATTTCTGTGTTTTTTACTATTCATGATTCATCGATCATGTCTCTTGTTGGAAATTTCTATCATCTTTTGTAATGGAGAATCGCCAAATAGAATGCAGTTTAGTACCACCCTAAGGGGTTGTTCCATCAACACATATTGGTATTTAAAATACTTCTGGATGTAGAAGTATGGTTTCTTTGAACTATTTTGAAGTGGATATGTTCAACAAGATGAAAACGTTCAGTATATGGAAATGTGAGGTTTTGGATATTATTAATATATAAGAGTTAGATATAAACTTGAAAGAAAACCACACCAACATCATAAATGGTGATTGGAGGAGACTCAACCATGAATCATGTGGTACGATATGAAAATGTTGGCCTAATGATCCTAAATACCTTCTAATGGGAGAAACCTCAACAAAACTATTTTGGACGATTTTGGAGAACAATTATAAGGACAAAAGCATTGAAAATCATTTTTACATGAAAATTTAAAAAAAAATTATTTCAATAAAAGCATTGTATGTGTATGACTGACCACATAGACTCTTTAAATAAAATCATGGATTATTTGAAAAGACTGGAAGTAATAATTGGACATAAAGATAAGGCTTCATTCTTATTGGACACTCTACCAGAGAGTTATGATCACCTCAATACAATTTTTTATTGTTGTGATTAGGTAAGTATTATTGATGTTTAAAAGGACATATTAAAAAATGAGTACTTCCATAATGAAAAGTATGAGAATTTGGATTCCACACCATTGGTATTGATTAATAATATGGGAATGTTATATAATGAGAAATTATAAAGATATAGAATATATGAATCACGATTGATGTCAATGGGGAGTCCTGCTTTAGATGTGTAGAAAAATATTAGTGTCCCAACTATCAAAAAAAAGGTTACTAGAATAAAGATTGTCCAAAAATTAGGAATCTGAAGAGAAACGTTCTATATATAACCCAAGATGTTAAAGATCATGTCCTCATTTCTGTGATGTTAAACCATTCAGAAGGTTGTATTCTTGATTCAGCTTATTCATTCCATATGTACGGGAATCATGATTGGTTTTCCAATTTCAAGGAGTTAGATGATAGTGTGTTTCTTATGGAAAATAACAACCCTTCACACATGAGAGGTAATTGAACAAACCTGTTGAAGACGCATGATAGTTCAACTTGATTCCTTACAGATGTAAGATATGTACCTATATTGGAGAAGAACCTCACATCTCTTGGTTTTTTTGATAATATTTGTTACAGGATAACCATTGAAGATGGATTCAGGAATGTTATTCATGGTGCACATCTTGTGATCAAAGGTATCGGAAAAGGTGTTTTGTATTATTTGAATGTTTAGAATATTACATATTGAGTATTGATATCATATAAGAGTATCACCACACATAGAACACGAAGTACTATATGAAGAAATTCCTTATATGGATAATGGGTTTTATATTCCCTTTCTATATTTGAATATTGTGTTCCAGATGGCTATTGAGACATTTTAATCATAATGAATTAATCCAATAAAAGCATATTATGGAAGAATTTAAGAATTATATGCATCATAATATGATTTAATATCATATTACTCCTCCTAATTAAAAGAAGAATTATACAGGGATCATTTTTTAATATTCTTTAGACTTGATCAAACTGACTCAAAAATGAGATTCTTGCAAGCATTAGGAAGATTGTAGCCAGTGGAATTATTTGCATCAGTGGAAACATGGTAATATATTTAGTTAAGGTTGAGATAATTGATTTTTTATGAATCAATTGCACTGTCCATAATGGTGGGTGACTGCCAAGGATGACTAGCTACTGGAGGTGACCTACTCCAGATGTTTGGTGGCTTCCTAGGAAGAAAGGGTACACGAGATGGTGGCTACTAAAAGATAATTAAAGTGTTAATTTTTGTTTTTCTCATCCACTAATATATATATATATATGGTCCCCATCTATGAGAAAAGAGATATGGGGAATTTTTAATCTGTAATATTCTAGGTTGAATAATAATTCATGTTGTCTTCCCATGGACGTAGGTCATCTGACAGAACCACATTAAATTTTCTAGGATCCTATTTATGTTGGATTTCCTTGATTTGTCTGTGAATCTGATAGGGTGAGTATTCCACTTCATAATTCACAATCAACATTTAGAATGGGATAATCATATATTCCCTTATATTTCAGGATCTTCGGACAATTTTGATGAACGCTGAAATTAGATCTTCATGTTTTATTAGTCATGGTGTTGGATCTCTCTTCTATTGTTCAGAGGCTCTAGTTCAATGGAACTAGTTCGTATTTTTCGTTATACATTTAATTGGTGAATTAAATTGAGAAATTATTATGTATACTTCTTCATCAATGCATCCCTACTAGTTGGTAGATCAGAGGCCACCCCTTTGTTGAATAAGTGACCTATAAACAAAACAACCAGTGATACAAGACTGAATTGATGAAGAATTTATTTCAAATGAAACTTCATTTGGGGCATTGATTGAATATTTATGTCTCCCAAGGGAAATAATCTTAACATATTGGATTTAGTTGGACTTCATACTTCATGTAGGCCACTTTCTTCTTTTTTCTTCATTTTTTATTTCCAATTTCTACAATTTGGTCATTATCATCATTTTTTCACCAACAATCAAAATAAAATATTTCTACATTATTAATAGACTCGAAATAAGTATTTTATGGTCCATTATGGATTTAAATAAGTCATCATATTCTTCATATAGTGCTTCATGCATCATCAATAGTGGTTCTCATATTCAAAGAGCACTATATGTCCTCATGCATAGGCAGTATATTCAACTGGTTTTTATTTGAGCTCATCGTATTCTATATTTGGTTATGGTGTTTTGTGATATAGTGGAGGATTATTGTTGATTTATTTTTATTTGGTGGAAGTGGTAATATAAATAATGTGTGATTTTAGAAAAATACACTAGTTGTAGAAACATTAATGGTTGTATAGGGTATTTTCGATGAAAGTAGAAGGGCCTGATGGTTGTGGTAGTAGATTTTTGGAATTGGAGGTAGTAGAAAAATGAGAACACTAATTAATGAAGAAATAATTGAACTAGTGGTTGAGATATTACTAGTCTATAAGTAGCTAGGGAGAACAGTAGCTAGATTAATGATAGTAGAACTGATGGTTGTAGTAGAAGCTAAAGGTTCCATGGTTCATCATTAGAAAATTATAGTGATCACAGATACATGACCTAATGTAGATTAAAATATTAAATTAAAATCATATAACAAATAATTTTGATAAATATTTTATCAATTACATTACTGAATTTTGAAAATATTTAATTACAAAAATGATATATAAAATACGGATAAGAATGTTCATTATAAAATTAATTTACCCAGCTAAAACATTTAAAATTGTATATTCAAATTTTAAATGAAAAATAAAATAATCTACTTTTTAAAGCAAAAAAAATAAATGTATGTTCAAATGCATATTTAGAAATCTAAGAACAATAAATTATCAAATCCAACAAATATTTTTACATTTTCATGATTACTTCCAAAGAATAAAACATTCAACAAAAACCCATAAAATGATAAATAAAATATACAAATAAACCAAAAATTGACATCAAGAAAAATTCCATTATAAAATCTGAAAAAGAAAACCAATTTAAAGTAAAATTCAATGAATATAAAATTACAACCACATTTTTAAAAAATTAATCTATTCTTAATTTCCCTATATTCTCTAGAAAAATATCATTTTATTTAAGATGTATGGTGTGGAAAACGTATAAACACATTCTATATCAATCGACACTTTTCATAAATAGAATTATCTTATAATAATAGTTTTCATTCAATTATATATATTGATATATTTGAGGAATTATATAGAATAAAATTTGAGACTCTTGTATGATGAGATGAAGTTAGTGAGAGAAATTTGTTAGTAATTAAATTGGTAGAAAATATGGATAAGAAGGTAAATATGCTTCAACACCATATGAGGGTGTCTAAAATGTGGAACAAAATATTTGGAAATAATCAAAGGAAATTTATTTCATTTGAGTTAGGGGATGATTTTTTAATATATCCATGGAAATGTGTGATGTGTTTTATAACAAAGGGGAAATTAACCACATGGTTTATTTTACCATATGAAATTATGGATAAATAGGTATTAAATAAATATTGATTAGTCTTGACATTTATTTTATCTTGGTTTCATGATTTGGATTATGTTTCATCATTAAGAAAATATATACTAGATGCATATCATGTTTTAATCTCAGATATGGTATAGTTAAAGGATAAATGTTCTTATGAAGAGATGATAAATCAGATTCTTGATCATAAAGAGTAGGTGTTGTGAAATAAATTAATTCACTTCACTAAAGGTTTATGTAAAATTATATTATTTAATAAGAAACATGGTAACATGAAAAGGGTATGTGATAAAAATATCATCACTTGTTTATCAATGATTAAAATTATAAGGAAATTGTTTATTTATGGGGAGTATGTGAGAACCAGGGTATTTTTATATAATGAATCAAATTTAAATTTTCTTCATATTAATTATAATAATTATAACCATAAAAATAATTTTATTAGTCTATGTAAAAAAATATAATTTTTAATTTAAAAAAATAAGTTGTATTTATTTTATCTAATTTTTCCATTTGATAAATGTTTTCGAATAAAAATTAAATTTCAAAATTTTTAGAATTTAAATTTTAGAAAATAAAAATATTTTATTTATTCAGCATATCAAAATTATATTTTGTTGAATTTTAGATAGTTTCAATGATGGTTTTTCTTAAGTGAATAATAAAAAATATATTGTTCTAAAATTATGTAATTTTATATACTACATATTCATAATATACCTTTTGGTTATACCTTATTTTAATGTCACATTACAATAATTTTTATTCATAATCTAATAAATCTCATTATAATCAATTTTGTACTTTATTTTGTGGAATTTTATTTTCATGCTTAAATATTCATATTTTCTAAAGAAATATTTATTGTGTTATATGTACTTATATTATAATTAATTTTTACCACCTCTAGAAGAAATATCTTATAAAATAGTTTTCTAATTTGAAATCATCATGTTCAAATAAGGTGACAAATTCCATACAATTTTTATCTATAAAAATAAGTTACTGAGGAAACACGTTAGTCAATACAATAATGTTTAAAATGTTTGGGGGTTACCTCGGTGATAAGGCCAAAAATATCTCAAAACATTGTATAAATGTGATTTTTTGGGTGGATTATCAACCCTCATTATCATTCCTTTAAAAATTTGTTATTCTAGTCCTAAAAAATAAGATTATAAAATTTATTATATATTTAGAAAACACGTCTTTACAGGACTGTGAGTCCTCTAACTTTTATATGGAGTATCTAACCACATCACGTATCCACATAGTTTGAGAAACATAGCTCAACCAATTAATGAGATATTTTCATAGGGTTCTCAGTAAAATAATTTTTAACCTGTGTAAAATGGATTAGTAGTGGGTCTCAGGATTGTCACAAAATAGGCCAATGTTATGGGTGTGTTTCTTTTATTTTGTGAGATCAAGATGAAAAATAGTAGTGGGATTAAACTGTATTGGTTTAAAATTCAATTTTAAAAGTAGTGGAGTAACCATATATCAACCCCTTATTTTGCCTATTAAATCATTTTTACAATTTATTCTCTTATGTTTTCTCTTTAATTGAGTAAAATATTACCTTATTACTCTCACTTTGAATTTTAGATTTATTTTGAGGGATGCAATGTCCAATACATCGTCCATTATCCAATGTACAAGTAATCGGATTTCAAAAATTACTCTCAAGACAACCCACTACTCGTACTTTCAAGCAATGGGGAGATCCTAAGGGGTATATGAGTGAGTTCTAGTGAAGAAGGGAAGATGAATTCAAAATAAAATAAACAAGAGATTTCAGAATGTCAATAAAATTTGAATGAATATAAGGAGAGAAAATGATATGATATTGAACAATTAAATTTTTAAATTTTTTAATAGTAGGATAAAGATAATCTCCATGGATTATCTAGTAATGAACTAGTGTTCCATCATCAAAGTATTATAGGAAAATTATAACAAATTTAGAAAGAAATAGGTTACTAACTGATTCATAAACTCAACAATTTTATATGGTGATTCATAAAAACCCCCACATTATTGAATATTTCCCATTTTATAGGGATTCTCAATACTATATTGCCATATTGTGATAAAAAATAGATTCTTTTATTCTTTATGACAATGTTAGATCTTCTAGAATAAGCATTAATTTCAGTGTTGGGATTAATATAATTATTCCTCATATCCTAGATAGATGTATTACTCACGGAGAAATGGAGTGAAATGTCATTAGTGTAACACAACATTACTGGATTTTAAATTATATTTATAGGATGAATATGATATATGAGTTGGGAAGGAATTTTTATCTTTATGCTTGGTTTTGGATCCATGTTTATTTGGCGTTAATATTATATTTTTTCTTCCATTTCATCATTATATACTTTAGAGGAAACATGATTGTGCTTCTGGAATGTTTGTAGCTTAAATACCCTGACATGGAGGAAACATGTTGGTCTACTTCAATATAATGGAATTCCAAGGAAGGATCAAGTCTACAAAAGCAAGCTTGATGCTGTAATTTGGCAGAAATAGAGCACCTAAGGTGTTACTTTGAAAGAATTTTTTATCCAACTTCGGTAATAAAATATTATAAGATCATAAGTCAATAACGACCAAATAGAAATAAGTTATGACTAGTTTCATGTGAGTCAATAGTCAGGTATGCAAATTATAAGCGGTAATGTTGTTTTTTATTGTACAGTGTGTCTCCACCCATGTCATTTATTTTATAAAAACTGTATTTAAGAACCAAAAACAACACTGGGAGTCAAGATCATTATCTTCTAATGCCTCGCCTTCAATTTTCCTTTATTAATAAAAATAAAATACATAATATTAAATTTATCCAATATTAGGCGTTCATGGGTTAGTGGTTTTGGGAATGATAACCACCGAAAAACATGGAAAAATAAAAAAATGAACGTGTAATGGAAATAAATTTATTTCCCATCAAATAGGACAGAAACATTTTAAGTGAATGCACAGTGACAAAATATATGTGTAGGAAAAAAATGATGACACTAGCAATTTTTAATGAGGAAACCCCATAGAGGGAAAACAGTGGGACCTATTCAAGAAGGCAGAGTCCACGAATAATAAAGTGTATATAGTAGACACTTATAAATATTAACATGATATGAAAAATAATACTCGGATAAAATAGTCGATTAATGGGAGAATGAAGATGTAGTCTGAAGGTAGCATGAAATTAAGAACAAAATATATAAATGAAAAGCAAATAGATATGACCATTTAAAGATGTTTTTTATTTTCCACATAAAAGGTGAAAATTAAATACACTCGTGTCAGATCAAATTGCATTTTAGAAAAAATATGATCAGACCTGGAGAATTTTAGGGGTTACATATATAAAAATAGCTAGTTATAACTATATCTTCACCAAAAAACTGGAAGGAGAGAGAGCATCATGCCTAGGATGAGAAAAGAGTGTGGCGCACCTAAAAAACATTCACACAACAAAAATCCTATCATTAAAAAATCACATATATATTTTTTTCATTTCATTGTTATGTGGCACATTGGGTCCCAACAATAGGAGCACCCCAACAAACTCTCCCAAAGAATCAATTAGGGATCACCTCCAACAATGAAATCAATCAGAAAAAATCAATGTTGTTTCTAGGTATGATCTTGATCAATATCTCTGAACCATTGTCATTGGTGTAGATTATCTCAAGCACTAATGATCTTGAATCAAAGGAATCATAGATCCAAAGGTATAAACATCGATATTCTTCTCTCTTCAATGAAAAGTTGGAGTTTTTTTCCAAACATATATCACTCATACTATCACAAAATAAACGTTACCTATCATGAATAATATTGAGCTTTGTACTAAATTTTTTCACCACAACAGTTCTCTACATTCCTCTGTAGTGGAAAATAACTCACACTCTCTAGTTAATAAAGATACACATCTCTAGAATCTAGAAAATCACGATATATCTCTCCCTGTAAAAGTGATCAAATTTTCATAAGTAAACATCCTGAAATCAATATATACGTTATTATTTAAATCTATAAATCAACAAAAAATATCCCCCATTGGAAAAATACAGTCTCATATCAGAAGTATCATAATTATTGAAAAATATACTTCACTGTTCCCCAATTCTCTCTACCTTGATTCGATAGGAAATGACTGATCACTCCAAATTCATGATCTATATCAGGTCTAGTAAATACCATCAAATAGAAAAATTATTCAATAATAGATAAATAATTTTTGTTCTACATCCCCTCTTTCTCTCTTCATCGGTAAAAGATGTCTAAATCGTACTGGTCTTGAAATATAATTTAGGAGGAGTACTATCCACTTTCACTCTATCCATATAAAATAACTAATTAAACATATCAATATACATATCCTATGATAACCCTAATTTCATGGCCATTCCATTATAGTAGATTGGTACGCCAAGATTCTATCGTGATGTACCTAAGTCTTTCAACCAAAAAGGCTAACAAAGATCCTTTTCAATGAATCATGTATATAAGAATCATTTCCAAGAATGATCATATGATCCATATAAATAATATTTAAAATAAAATCATAATTAGTAAATCTCTGAAAAAATAAGAATGATCAATTGATGTACTCTTGAAACCTTGATGAATGATGAATGATTCAATATTCTAATACCACTGTGTGAGTGCATGAGTCAAACCATACAAACTCTTCATTAACCAACATACATAATTCAATTTACCTTCTTCAAACAAACCCTCTGCATGATCCCTATAAATTCACTCCTCTACCTCTGCTTGGAGGTAAGTTATCTTCAAATCCATTAGATCAATCTAAATATCCAAACTAGCAACAAACAAAGAAAAATACTAATGGAATACATTATGAAAGAAAGTGATAATATATAAGAAAAATCAATACCTTTCTTCCGATAAAATCTTTTAACAACATATCACACCTAGTATCATGAAAAAGAACTGAATTCTTCATTTTAAAATTAATAAATCCACTGATTTTGAAAATATCTCTTACCTATTGGTAATTTCACTTTATCAGAAGTATGTTTTTCATGTAATGATCACATATCATCATCCATTGTTGTAAACCATATATCCTTTTGTTCACATTCTCTTGCCTCATCAAAATATTTTAGTTCTCCCCCTTCAGGGAATAGTACACACTCAATTGGGGAATATCTAGTAAAAATGGTACGATGTTGAGAAGATCTCTAGAGTGGAATTATATGTTCATTAATAACTGGTGGAACCATATCATTCGAAACAAAAGGTGCATCAAAAAAATCAACTCGGACCTTTTTACCCTAAAAGTTATTTTTTACTTCAACATAGTCGTTAGAATAAACAATATGAGGTAAATGTGAATCATAAACTGGATCAAGACTAACAAATCCATCATAAGATAGAGAAGTATATTTTTCTCACTTATCAACATATGTGATAGTCTGGTCCTCCTTAAACAAAACATCATGGCTTACTAAATGTTTCTTAAATGTAGGATCATAGATCCCATACCCAAACACATTGTTTCCATAGAAAATATAAATACACAATTGTGACTTACCATCCAACATGTACCTATAAACTTCAGGAACATAAAAAATCCTTACAACCAAAAATAAAAAAGTGATCATGATTTATCAACAAACGATACCAAAACAAGTTGGTGGTTTTTTTAAAAGGTAACCACATTTGATAAATTGATAATATAAGAAGTGGTACATAATGTCTCACCCCAAATATTTCTAGGAAACATCACTTATAAAATAAAACCATGAATTATTTCTAATGAATTCATTTTCATTGACTCGACTACATCATTTTGATGAAGTGTATATAGAGGCATCATCATATTCTAATAACCATGATTCCAATAATAAAGATCAAACGAACCAAAATACTGTCTTCCATTGTCAGTATGAATATATTTAAACTTATTTCCAAATTCCCTCTAGGTTGAAACCTATTTTTGAGATAAAAATGTTGAGAGTTTAAATTTTGGAATTCAAAAAATAAACCAAATATTTATGTAATTCCCCAAACCTAATTACCCCTATTTGATGCATTATTACATAACATTGTCCTGATACAAAGAATCATGCCCCAAAAGGCCGATGAGTTTAGTAGACTTGGAATACTAGATACAAAAATAAGTTCAAAATTACAACTTGAAAAGAACTAAAATACTAATTTATTCAATTAAAAACATCCAAGTATCCTAGATTATGAATTCACTTCACTCATAACTAACAACTTCATAGTTTGGTAAAATGAAACATAATAAATTGGAGGCTAAACCGCTCAGTAAGAGTATGCTTTTCAACAGAAGATAACATAAATATTAGGCATGGTGAATAATTGAAAACACATGCCTTAACAAATAATAAACATGTACACTTTATGGCATGAATATGAGCTGAGTAAATAATGCCATAATAAAACATTATCATGGGTATTCTACAAGTCGAATAACCGCATGAACCATAAATATTTTTTTTCATAATGAGGGTATGTATAATGCGGGACATTCTAAAACAATTTGTCAAGCCCTCGCCCAAGACTTCATAAAATGATTAAGGCCTCAGCCAAAACCATATATCAAATTGTTAATGGCCTCAGCCAATTCCTTGTCTAATTGTCTCATGAGACCTACCATTGCATCGATAAGCATTAGTGGGCTCCACCCATCACATACTAGTTCTAATACATTCCTCATATGAAAAGGTTAAAACATAAAATAAAAATTCTTATTAAAACTATCATATGAAATGTCAATTATTTAACTTTAAATCATGAATGCTATAAAAATAACATATCCACATTCAAAAATATCTCAAAACCTTAAATACAATATAGAATATTTGTATCACAATAAATCAACTTCAAACAAGTGTAAAATTTATAAAAGGATGTTGACATATATGAAATCAAAACTATTTGAGAGAAATATATCTTACTATTTTGAAATCATTTATGAATCACATATTTATAAATGAAAACATTTATATTGAAAATATTCTTACAAGATTTTAAGGAATTCTTCGACTATGTTATAATGGCTGAAAATAGTCGCACCCACCGTATAATTTAAAAATACATTCTTACATTTATTTTTTCAAAAAGTTTATAAAGTACCTTGTTTGGAAAATGACGGAAAGATTCCTTTAAAAACATATAAGGTCAAACATTGGTATAAATGACTTTAACCCATATTCTTGTAACTAGTAAAAATGGTTTGAAGTAATTGTTTAAGAAAACACCGATGTGGATGATAAATAGGTCCCAGTAGATACTTACATATTAACAACCTCAGATAAGTAAAAAGATAGTAAAATTATCCCTTAACTTGAACTTTTCCTTGGTCGGGGGTCCGTTAACCACCTGTATAATAGTTTAATAATTTTTATTAAATTATAAAATAACTAAATAAAAAAATATGATATCGTATATGATCTTTTAATATATATTTATTAATAATATTTTAGAAGTATCATTGTTTCGGGTGTTAACTGATTCATTTTCCTTTATATGTTTTGTTACGTAAGTCATGTTTTTTATAGATAGGATGTATGTGATTCAACTCTAGAATGAAATTATGTTCTTAAATATTATTTCTAATAATCAAATGAAAATTATTCTTTAAAGGTTACGATGGGGAATTAATCTCATCGCGTTCGTGGAGACGGTATTCCGTACGTACGCACGAAGGCTACTTCCATTTCCTTTTTTAATTTTAAAAGAAAGAAAAAAATGGTACATAGGTATATTATTATTCCAGTATAGTATAATATTTTATATATGTTATTTAATTACATTAACACCATCCTTTTTATGTTCCATGTGTGATATGAATCAGTCATATCACTTTGAAGGCGTAGTAGCCCGCACTTCCTCAAATGAAATTAACATATATATACAACATGAAATAATAAAGGTATGCTATAAAAGAAAATTAAAAAATATTATTGATTAACTAAATATTATATATATCATATATAATTACATTTCCATAATAATGGACACCATAGGAGGTTCTAGTAGAAGATTGACCAATCATCATTTCGTGAGGCAGTAGTTCGCTGTCCACAGAAACATTATGTTTTAAACCCATTAGATGGAGGTGTGTGTGAGTGTAGTTAAAATAATTCTCATAAAAACAACACAGTATATTTATATTCTGTTTTTGTTTTAATAGAAATTATTAAAGTGTGTTTAGGGGTTTGGAGAAGTAAATTAAAAGAAAAGAACTCAAGATGAGATGTTACCTTAAAATCGGGTAAATCCCTATGGGTTGAACCAAAAGGCTTCCTCGAAGTGAATTATGCCTAAGGTAAGGATTATAGAAGGACTATAAGGATGTAAGGAACTTAATTGGGTAGATTTTGGATGAGCCAAGGGGATTGCGAGGTGTGATAAATGGGTTATAGGTGAGGGATTTTTATAAGGGGGGGAGGGTCTCTTTAAAAATGTATGAAAATATTATTTTATTATATATTTGTTTTGGTTTATAAAGGTCAAAAACTATTCATGTAAAAATTAAGGTGAGTCATGTTTGATATAAAATCATTCAAAAAGAATTGTACATGTTTTTGATATTTTTTTAATTTTTATATTCTCGTTATTTAAATCATCCATTAATGAGGTAAACACTTCATCCTTATTGTCTCATAAATAATTTTATTTATGTGATGTATAAAATTTATAAACAAAATAATATGATTTATGAAATCGTTTTAGATTTCAAATGAATATTTATATTCGAATATATAACTTATATAACCCCATGTAAAAATTATTTTACTAAATGATATAAGTTTATGTCATTTTTGTCTTTACTTTAAATTAATTAATATAATGTGTCATTATCACTCTCAAGTGGCTCCATGGGGTCCCAAAATAGACTCAAGGATGTCCATGGTTGGAAATGTATCAAACAATAGGAATATTACACATGTTATGGTAATTTAATATTATTATTTTAATCTCTGTTTACCCTTATTTACCAGATTTACCTTTTAACCATGGTAAATAAAATATTTACGGAAGTGAATATTCATAATGTCTAAAAATAAAACTTACCTATTTACAAAATTTGAACTGCCTAATTCCAAATATGGAATCCATTTTCCCAAATTTGAAACAGAGAAGTGGCATAAATTATTTTAAAATTAATTCCCGTTTTCAAAACAAAAGCGTGTTTTAAGAAATAAAAACTATCAAAAGATTGACACTTCTTTATGTAAACTTTAAATGTGAAATTACATACAATGACCTAAATTATATTAAATTATAAAAATATAATATTATTATACTTAAAAATCATTCAAATTAATAATTTAACACTATAAATTATTTTGCTTATGAACGTTGTTTTTAATTAAAATTTAGTATTTTTCACTATTCATCAAAAATTGAATGTGTTCAGAAGAGTGACAAAAATTAAGCCTAAGCAAATATTGATTTTTTTGAATCCAAAAATGAAGTCCATTTTAAAAAATAAAATTTATAAAATTTAAAAAAGTGGGTATTACTCTTCATAATGACTAGTTTGATTTGTCGTGGTGTGTTAGAATCCCGAAGTTGCGTACATCGCCAACAATTACATTATTCAAAGGGAAACATACCATGGAAGCTTGGGGTGTTACAATATTCCCACCATCAAATAATATCATCCTTTAAATTTCTAGAATACTACTATATAACAATATTTGGGTGGTTCTTCATCATAATATCCTCGGGTTCCCATGTTGCATCTTCCATATGATGATTTCTCCTTAGAACATTCACAATACGAGTCATCCGTATGACAACCATGATTTTTATTACAAAATTAAACATAATTTAAGACACAAACTTCACATTATTCAATATCTAATATCAATATTTATAGTGTCTTTGGGTCTTTGGATCATTACACAACAACTTAAAACATGAAATACAACATCTTTATTGATAACTTCCTTTACATGACCACTACATTCCCCCATACTTAACATTGCATGGGATAACCTGAGCACATTCATAAGAAAAGGGTAAGCTATAAGGACTAGTAAGGCAATAATCATGGAATAACACGAGGAACACAATACATGTTAGAGAATAGGAATATCAATAGAGTACAAGAGAATCATAAACATAAAGGCATGATAAAGAATGACAATACTAACATGGAAATGTGTCAACAACACTTGACATAGAATTAGCATGAGCTAAGGCTCATTGCAGATGGAGCCTGAGTAAATCCTCATTGCACACGAATCATGAGTAAAACCTCGTTTCACTTGAATTAGAATGATTAAATACTCATTGCACATGAATTATCATGATACTATACTTTACCCAATTCATTGAAGCGTTATAAGGGTGGACCCTTCTTAAACTTTTCATTTTATGCATAAGAGTGCCACATGGATCCTATAACATGGATTCATAAAACATTATCATTTATTACATGATAAAGGAATGTGTAATTCATATATGAATCTTTATAATAAATATGTAAATGTGAATAAAGTTGAATTCCATTGATAGAGAAATGAGCATGGTATTCACTACACAATGACATTGGCTTGGAAAATTGGTGCAATTTCGGCAGAGTAATGGCGTTAAGTAAGAATTCATAAAAATGGTTTATAAGAGAGAAAGGGGTGTCTCATCATATGTACATGAAATTAAAAGTATGGGAGTCATATATATAGATTACCCAACAATTGTAATGGAATATAGATTCATGATAAAAAATAATTTCTTGAATGTTAAATAGGAGAGAGAAATTCCTTTTGGAATTCCGGCATAGTAATAGTTGTACATGGGAGGCATTTAATGAGAGAGAATGGGGTATCCCGTCATTAAAACATAAATAGGGAAGTATGGGGGAGGTGTGAAACATACCCAAATATTTATAATTGAAATTAAAAGGGCATAAAATCATTATGAAAATTGGACAAAATGAGAAAGGAAGAAAAACACCTACTTGGATGTGTGCTTCCAAAGGCTTGAGAGAGGCTTTAGAGATGCTTCTTTGGTGCTTGGGGAAACTTAGTAGGATTATAGAGATAGTAGGGAATTGTTTTGACGAACTACAAAGGATTTGAGTGAGGTGGATGTGGGATCTTGGGTGGGTTTATATAGGAAAGGTGAGGGAATTCTTTATTATTTTGGTTTGGGACAGCTCACATTAAACTAATCAAAACCAAAAACCACCCAATGGTTTTTGCCTATTGATTTTGTAAAAGGGAAGTGGAAAAAACTATTTTAGATGTCCAAATTCCAAACGTCTTAAAATAATGGGGTTTCTTATGAGGAGGTGAGTCACATTCCCAAGGAAATCAATTTAAAAAGACATTATGTTTAATAAGCCAGGAAGTGTCCATTAATGCTTCGTAAAATAAGTCACACAAACCCAAAATCACATTATTTTAATTTTACAATATATATTGGCAGAACAGAAGGCTTATAGTATTTTATTACATCACTATTTGGTCATTATGATGTCATAAAACACATTATATAATTAAACGGTATTTTATTTTTACCCCAATATTTGACTGTCTTCGAAAATTATGAAAAATTCATCATTAGATAATTATGACATCCTGATTCTATAAATAATATTTATTTTATCCAAATAATTTTCTAAATATGTAAATTTTAACTTTTAAAATAAAAACCGACATTTATAGAAAATTCACAGGTTTTGACAAAAATGGTTTTCAAAGCTTAATAAACATTACGATTGCATTCATAAAATTATACAATCATTTATATTTAAAAAATTAATTTAATAATAATAAAAATATATTATTAAAATATTATTTAATTAAAAACTCTATTAATTCATAAAAATAGATTTCTTAGTTGAATATTAACTAAAAATACTAATTGTACTTAAAACCCCATCTACAGGGTAACAATAATAAAATGAAGGTATATTCATTATTATATAAAAAAATAATGAACATGATCATAGTGATAATGTATTATTGTATAAACCCTTATAACTCCCGCATAAGACAGAAGGGTAAGGTGTGCGATGGTGACCAACTCCTAGGGTGGTTCAGATAACATTGCTCGGGTGTTAATCTCTATAAAATTCAACTTCTCTCATAGGTGGTTTTGCTTGAGCATAACATATTCAATCTTGGCATGGGCTTGGTCAAGAGATAATTCCAATGATGCATCATCCATTATGAGCTCTATCAAATGGGCTATGTATGGGGCACATCTACTGGATGAGGCCATCACTTCCTTTGCCTAGGTAAATTGCATTTGTTAAATACCTATATTTATACTAATCATGTGATCACAATTCAATGAATATATTAACAACTGTCAAAATTCTTAATAGAATTATGAAATACAGAAACATAAAACCAAATAAGATTAAATTTTATATAATCATTTTACATAAAGAGATATTTAATTAGATCAAGAGGTATTTCCATTAATGATTGTTTGGGTCGTTACAATCTTCCCCACATAAAGAATTATGCCATTGAAATTTTTTTCCCACAATAAAATAGTTGTGGGTAACTCTGCTTCATCATCTCCTCTAATTTCCACATTGCTTCTTCAAACATGTGGTTTTTCCACAACACCTTGACGAGGGGCATTGTCTTATTTCATAGAACATTTTTTCTACGGCCTTTGATCTTCACTGGTTTCTCCTCATAAGAAAGATTATCCTCTAGTTGTACCACCTCTAAAGAGAGTACATGTGAAGGGTCTGGTATGTACTTCCTTGGGAGGGATACATGAAAGATATCATGTTATTTGGCCATGGTAGGTGGAAGTTCTAGTCCGTAGGCCACAGCCCCAACACGATCAAGAATCTCGAAGGGGTGATGTACCATGGACTTAACATCCATTTCTTTACAAACCCCATGACATTCCTCCAACGTGATATTCATAGAAATACCATGTCTTCAACTTTAAACTCATGGTCTCTCGATGGTTATCTGCATATCTCTTTTGTAACCTATGTGCTGCCTTGATATGCTGGTTAATGTCTTTCATGTTCTCCACCATTTCATTGACCATTTTTTGTCCATGCAGCTTAGTATCACCGATCTCATCCCAGCATAACTGTGTTCTATACCTTTTCCCATAAAGTGCTTTATATGGTGCCATTTGTATGCTCGAGTGGAAACTATTATTATAAGATAACACAACTAGAGGAAGATATTGATCCCATCATCCTTTAATGTCCATTAAGCATGCTATCAACATGTCCTCAAGTGTTTGAATATTCCACTCGGATTGGCCATCAGTTTGAGGATGATAAGTCATACTGATGTTCAGTTCAGTATTCAAAGCATGATAAAGACTCTTCCAAAACATAGAGGTGATTTTCAATCTTGATCGGACACAACAGATAGTGGTAATCCATGTATCCTTACCACATACCTGATATATATTTGTGTTAGTTAATCCAATTAAAAATCCTCTCGAATAGCAATGAAGTGTGAAGCATTTGTAAGACGATCCAAAAAAACCCAAATTGCATTGTTTCATTTGGATGTCTTTATATGTCCGGTGACAAAGTCCCTAGGGATTCTCTTCCATTCCCATTCTAGTATGGGCAATGGTTGCATCATCCCCTATGACTTCTTCCTATGTGCCTTCACTTTCTGACACACCAAGAACTTTGATATATATTCAGCGATCTACTTCTTCATATTATCCCACCAATAATGCTCTTAGAGATATAGATACATCTTTGTGTTTCCTAGGTTAATAGAGAAATTTTAACTATGTGCATCATCCAAAAGTTCCTTCTTTTTCTCCAAACATTATGGAACACATATACTTTTCCCAAATCTCAAAATTCATTCTTCATTAACATTAAACTCCTAGGCTTTACATTTTCCGATAGCTTCCACTTTTTCTTAAAATCCCACATCAT
This sequence comes from Viscum album, assembly GCA_963277665.1. NCBI lineage: Eukaryota > Viridiplantae > Streptophyta > Magnoliopsida > Santalales > Viscaceae > Viscum > Viscum album. Next base: position 1,365,657,741 of record OY728162.1, on the reverse strand, counting down.
ACTTTTGAGGATATTTTATCATTTCAAAAAGTGACAGTTGAGAAATATTTTGTGAAATTATTGATGATGTTCCCTTATTTATGATTCCATTATCCATATACATCAAATCTAGAAGATTAGATCCTTTTCAATTCTCATCAATGATAGAATCGCTGGGTCTTTTCTACTTGGGGCATCTTCCACCTTGTCCCTTTCCCAGGGTGGTAATGGATTGAGCAGTCATAGTATTTGATCACCTATAATAATCTTCATTTGATCATTTTCAACTATTTCTTTGGGAATATATACTGGATGCTTTTTTGGTACTTATATATTTCACACTTCTCCCCAAAGAGATAATTACGCAAACTTTTTAATGCAATGATCACTACATCCAACTAGTGGTCCTGTGTTGGATAGTTTTGTTCATGAACAATCAATTTCCTTGAAAAATAGGCATTGACTTTTTCATTTTGCATCAACCCTACATCTCAGGCACTTCTTCGAAGCATCACTGAATACCACAAAATGTTCTCCACTTCTGGGAAAAGTGAGCACATGCATAGTGATAAGCCTCCTTTTCAACTCTTTGAAGGTTTCTTCACATTCATCACTCCATGAAACATTACTCCCTTCTGAGTTACCTTGGTAAGAGGGTTGGGAAATCGTGAGAAATTTCTCACAATTCATCCATAATATCCAGCTAATCCCATGAATCTATGGATAGCTGTTACTGATGTTGTCCTCGGTAATCCCTCAGTTGAATCTTTTTTGGAGGGATCAAGAGATATCCCATTTCTTGTGATGATATGGCCCATGAATGAGACCTCCATCAACTAGAACTCTCATTTTTTGTACTTTTCATAGATATTCTCCTTCCGCAATGACTCTAGTACAATTCTTAGATGCTCCCCATGATCCTCCTTGGTTTTGGAGTATATCATAATATCATCTATAAAGACTAGCACAAATTTGAGGAGGTAATCCTTAAAGACACTATTCATCAAATCCATGAAGAGTTCTGGAGCATTATTGGGTCCAAAAGGCATTACTATGAATTCATATTTCTTGTATCAAGTACGAAAAGCAATCTTGGTGATATCTTCCTTCTTTATCCTTACTTGATAATTTCCCAACCGAAAATCCACCTTGGAGAAGCATTGTGCTCCACAGAGCTGATCGAACAAGTAATCAATTCATGGTAGAGGATTCTTCTTCATTATCATGATTTTTTGAAGCTCACGATAATCGATGCAAAGGATCATTGTCCCATATTTCTTCTTGTCGAAGAGTACTGGTTCACCCCATGGTGAAGCACTTGGGAGTGTAAACCCTTTATCTAGATTCCATTGTAGTTCTTTCTTTTTCTCTTCAAACTCCACAACAGCCATTCTATATAGCGTCTTGGATATTGGTAACACCCCAGTTATATGTTCAATATAGAATTCAATATCTCTTCTTGGAGAAAGACCATGAAATTCGTCGGGAAACACTTCACCAAATTCCCTCAAAATAGGAATGTCATCAAGGATGGTTGCCTACTTAGACTCAATCATCTGAGCGAGATAAGCATTCTCCTAGGGCAGTAATATCCACACTTTAGATGATGGAGCTAACAATGATTCATCTTCCTCCTTTCACATGTAAAGAATCAGAGGTCGATTCTCTGCATGGAGAGTGATTTCCCTCTCACAAAAATTTATGTTGGATCTATATAAAAAAACCCATCCATGCCAATAATTGCATAAAATTCTACCAGAGGGAGAATGAAAAGGTTCTCTGGGATGTTCAATCCATGTATTATGACAGTAGAGCTGTTATATTCATGGGATGCAATGATTTCTCCATTTTATGTACTCACCGACATCATCACATCCATTATTTGTGGTGGTGTTGGGATTGTTCTACTAAACTTTTGAGATATAAAATAATGGGTAGAACCTAAATCAAAAAGTAAATTCTATATTATTGAATGAATTAATAGCATACCTGTCACCACTTTATTTTCGTGGTTCAATTCAGCAGTAGTGATGGAAACAAGATTTCCCTTTCTACCTTGGAAATTGTTGGTTGCATCCAAAAACCTTTGGCATAGGGAACTGATTTGAAAGGTGCCCTAGTTGTTTTAGTTTTAGCAGTGAATAATGATTTGAGAGTCGAATAGACATGTTCCTCTCGTCTATCGTAGCTACAGGTTTTTCCTTCCAACAATTAACATACAGGTACCCTTCTCTTCCACACCTAAATCATTTCCACGTCCCCTTCAGGAAATTTATTGGGTTCTTCTTTCTGCATCTTTGGCAAGTGTGGTGCTGGATCATCATAGCACAGTTGGATTTATCCATCAGACTTCCAGCATTAAAGTCCACCTTACACTTTATATCCCCATGATACCCCTATGATTCTATGATCTCTATTTCGACCTTGGGGTCACATCGGACAATTTTCTCAAAGCTGTCGAAGTCACGGATCACCGGTGCTTTCCGCAGGCTAGGTTTCATCCCACCAAAGAAGCAGTCAACCTTTCATTGAGGGGTAATTACAATGCACGAAGCGTATCGTGCAAGAATTGTGAATTTTTTCACTTACGCTCCAATATATTTGTCACCATTTTGTTTGAGGGCAAGGAAGTCCCTTTCCATATTAATCCAGAGGGTTCGCAGAAAATATATATTGAAAAACATCTTCCAGAAATCCTTCCATTCCAATGCCTCAATCTCCTACTCTAGCTTTGTATTTTTGATCAATGTCCACCATTGATCAGATTCACCCTCCGTATGATAATCAGCTAGGATAACCGTATCTCATTCAGAACATTGAAGGATTGAGATCTTTTCAATGGAGTTCATCCATTGTTCAGTAATTGAGGGATCAAATGATCCATTAAAAGTATGAGGCCTTTTTCTCATGAAGCTCTCGATAGAAACATGTTCTTTCTTAGGGGGGTTGAACGTTCCGCTGGACCCATGATTCTATTCAAAGAATGAGTAAGATGAGAGAGAAATGTGACAAATTTTTTGATCCCCTATCCCATTGGATTGGGCATCTCATTAGTACAGTCATCACATTTTTCTTCACATCATTTGTTAGCCTGATCCCTCCTACTACTGGCCATCAACTCGAATAAAAGGATTGTTAGGGGTAACACATAAAGGGCAATACATGGAAAAAACTGATGACTTGTAAATAACTCTTACTTCCTTAACATATTAATCTATTCGCTTCAATGTATGTTATCCTTGACCTACTTTCTAACATATATTAGTAGGGATTTTTTTTTGTCCCTTAATAATGGTTCACACTAAGATTTTGAATTTAACAAAACATATCCCCATGGAGTGTCATAACCAATAGTGAAAAAAGGCCCATTGATGTGCACCGGTTCCCATTAGAGTCTAGCTAAAAGCTGTATTTTCAGGTTTTACCCCTAGGATACTTCTATGCCAGAGCCACCTCTACCTTCTTGTATCCATACAAGGATGTATTTTTTTGATAAACCACTATCTCAGTACTCAAAAAAAATAGGGAAGTTTTTAGTATACATAGTCTTGTCTCTAAGGCTTCACTAGGGTTTTCTAATCCTAATCCCAAAAATTACCAAACCTATCATTTGATACCAACTATGACAAACATACTTTTTATTACACAATTAAACATAATTTATTAAATAAACCTCACTTGACACAACATAGAAGAGTGATATTTATAGTGTATTTGGGGATTAGGATAATTAAATAACAACTTAAAACATCAAATACAATATCTTTATTGAAAACATCATTTACATGGCCACTACATTCCCTCGTACTTATAATTTCATGGGTTAACCTAAGAACATGCATAAGAAAAGGGTGAGCTATAAAGCCTAATAAGGGGATAATCATTGAATATCATGACGAATACAATACTTGTTAGAAAATAGACCTGTAAATAGATAAAAATATAATCATAAACATAAAGGCATGATAATGAATGATAATCATAAGATGAAAATGTAGCAGCAACACTTAACATGGAATTAGCATGAGCTAAGGATCATTGCACATGGAGCATGAGTAAATACTCATTGCACATGAAGCACGAGTAAAACCTCCTTGCAATTGAAATAGCATGAGTAAACACCCAATTCACATGATGTATCGTGATACTATAATTTACCCAATGCATTGGAGTTCTATAATGGTACACCCTTCTTAAACATTTCATTTCATGCATAAATGTGCCACAAGGATCATATAACATGGATTAATAAAACATAATCATTTATTCCTGGATAAAGGAATGTAGAATTCATTCCTTAAAAATTATAATAAATATATAAATGTGCATAAATTTGAATACCCTTGATAGAGAAATGGCCATGGTATTGACTACACAATGACATTTGCTTGGAAAATCGGTTCAATTTCGGCAGCGTAACGACATGACGTAAGAATTCATAAAAATGGTTGAGGAGAGACAAAGTGGTATCTCATCATATGTACATGTAAAGAACTTTAAGGGAGTCTTATATATAAATTCCCCTAAAATTGTAATTTAATTTTGAGTCATGGTACAATATAATTACTTGAATGTAAAAGATGATAGATAAATTCCATTCAGAATTCTGGCATACTAACGGGTGTGCATGGGAGGAATTTAATGAGAGAGAAAGGGGTATCCAATCATTAAAACATAAATAGGGATGTATTTTTGAGGAGAATAACCATACCCCAATATTTATAATTGAAATTAATAGGGCATAACAACATTAAGGAAATTGGACAAAAATGAGAAAGGATGAAAACCCCTTACTTGGAAGTGTGCTTCCAAAAAAATGAGATAGGGTTGAGAGAGGCTTATTGGAATATTGAGGCACCTTGGGAGGATTATAGAGAGAGTATGGAAGAGTTTTGACCAACTAAAAAGGAATTGAGTTAGGAGTAAGTGTGATCTTGGGTGTGTTTATATAAGAAAGGTGAGGGAATTCTTTATTATTTAGGATTGGGACACCTCACATTAAACTAATCCAAACCAAAAACTAGACCATGGTTTTTGCCTTTAGTTTTTTCAAAGTGAAGTGGGAAACAATATTTTATATTTCCTATTTCCTAACTTCTTAAAATAATGGGGTTGCTTATGTAAATGTGAGTCACACTACCAAGGAAATAAATTTATAAAGACAATATGTTTAATAAGCCTTGAAGGGTCTATTATTGCTTTTTAAAATAAGTCAAACAAACCCAAAATCACATTATTTTAATGGTAAAACACATAATTTCCGAACATAAGGCTTATGGTATTTTATTAAATCACTATGTGGTCATTATTATGACATAAAACACAATATATATTTAAACGGTATTTAATTGTTACCCAAAAATTTGACTGTCTTAGAAAATTATGAAAAATTCACTGTTGGATAATTTTGACATCCTGATTCCATAAATAATATTTATTTTATCCAAATAATTTTATAAATATCTGAATAATTACTTTCAAAATAAAAACTGACATTTATCGAAAATTCACGGGTTTTGACAAAAATGGATTTCAAACCATAATAAAAATAATGATTGCATTCATAAAATTATAAAATCATTTATATTTGATAAATATTATTTTAATAAAAATTATAATATTTTCTTGAAATATTATTTAATTCAAAAATCTATTAATTCATCAAAATGGATTTCTTAGTTCAATATTAACTAAAAAAACTATTTGTGCTTTAAAAACCATCTACAAGGTAATTGTAATAAAATGAAGGTATATTAATTATTATATAAAAAAATAATGTACATAATCATAGTGCTAATTTATTGTTACATAACCCTTTATAACACCCACATAAGACCGAAAGGTATGGTGTGCGATGGTGAACGACTATTAGGGTGGCTCGGAAAACATTACTCGGGTGGTAATCTCTATCAACTTCCACTTCGCCCATAGGCGGTTCTGCTCGAGCTTAACATATTCAAGCTCGGATTGGGGTTGGTCAAGATCAAATCCGAATGATGAAACCTCATTTCCTTGCACTGACAAATGGGCTTCATATGGGGTATGTCTACTGGATGAGGTGATCGCTTCCTTTCTCTGTGTAGATTGGATTTGTTAAAGCAATATATTTATACTAATCATGTGATTACTGTTCAACAACTATATTAACAACGAACACAATTAATAACAGTATTTTATAACCCCAACACATAAAACCAAATAAGTTGACATTTTATATAAACATTTTACATAAATATACATTTAATTATATATAGAGGGATTTTCATTAATGAGAGTTTGGGTCGTTACAGTTTGGTTTCTCAACACTTGTTCTCCGGTATCAATAATTATGATAGGCTCTTCACAATAAGACATATTGGGTTCTAGTTATATTTCTTCATAGGTGATTACATGTGTTGGTTCAGGAATTTATTTTCAAAATTGTGATTCTTGGAACACATTATGTTCATTGGATAGACATGGAAGAATTGCCAAATAATAAGCTATAACCCCAATTCATTCTAGAATTTAAAAAGGTCGGATCTACCTAGGACATAATTTTCCATTCTTACTGAATTGTATGACACCCTTTTATTGAGATACCTTCAAGTAAACATTTTCTCCTACATGAAATTCTACATCTTTCATTCTGTTATCAGCATATCACTTTTACCTACTTGGAGATTCTTTGATGTGGTTTGAGAGAACCTTCACCTTTTCCATTGTTTCCTCAACATGTTCTAGGCCTATGTGGTTTCTTTCACCAACATCATCCCAAAAAGTTGGTTTGTCATATCTCTTTCCATATAATTCTTTATATGGTTCCATCTGAATACCGGAATTGAAACAATTGTTCTAGTAAATTTCTACCATAGATAAATATTGATCCCACATACCTTGAAAGTCAAGTGAGGAGGATCTCGACATGTCTTCTAAGGATTGAATAGTTCATTTTGATTGTCCAACTATCTGAGGGTGGTATGTAGTGCTCAAATGAATTTTAGTATCTAGGAATTGTTGAATACTTTTCCAGAACCTTGTTGTAAAATGGGGATCACGATCAGAAACAATCAATAGGGGTACACAATTATGTCTTATAACTTCATTAATATGTAGTATAGTTAAACGTTCAAGTGGTAAATCTACTATTATAGAAAGAAAATGTACTAACTTGGTTAGATGATCAACAATGACCCATATTGTGTCATTCCATCTAGGAGTATTTGGTAGCCCCATGAAAAAGTCCACTGTAATATCATCCTATTTCCACTCACATATGGGAAGAGGTTGCGTGACTCCTCTAGGATGTTGCCTTTCAAATTTCACTTGTTTATAAAATATACATATTTACACATGTTCAACAATCATTCTCTTCATGTTTTCCCACAAAAAATGTTCCTTCAAATCTCTATACATTTTAGTGTTTCCAGGGTGTATAGAGGAATTTAAGCTATGAGCATCTTTCAAATATTCTATTTTTAGATCAGGTATCTCAGGAACACAAAGTCACTTCCCAAATTCCAAAATACCATCTTCATATATGAAGATGATCAATTTCCCATCATTAAAAGCATTAATTTTCTTTTGAAACTCCTCATTATCATCCTGATAACTTTTTATCCTTTCTAGTAAAGATGGTTTAGCCACCATTTTAAAAAGTATCGATGTTTTGAATTCCTTGATTATTCCCATATACATTTGTACTAGATCCATGAGAACAATATCTTTTTCAACTCTCATTTTTTTCAAAACACAATAACAATTTCTGATCAAAGCATCTACCACCTTATTTTTCTGGGTGGTAGTGTATAGTGAAATCATAATCCTTGAGTAGTTCAGTCCATCTACTTTGCCTCATGTGGAGTTCTTTTTGTGGAAATTTATACATCAAATTCTTGTGATCAATATATATCTCACACTTTCCACCATCGTGATAGTCTCTCCATATCATCAATGTAAATATTACAGCTGCTAACTCAAGATCATGAGTATGGTAGTTTTGTTCATGTATTTTTAGTTGTCCTGATGCATTGGAAATAACTCTCCCATTATACATAAGGAAACAACCAATTCCATTCTTTGAAGAATCACTATAAATAACAAATCCATCATTAAATGATGGTAGATTTAAAATAGGATAATTGACTAATCTTCTCTTAGGTTCTTCAAAACATTCTTCACACTCTTCTGTCCAAACAAATTTAACCCCATTACATGTGAGCTTGGTTAATGAGTTATCAAATCAGGCAAAATTCTATAAAAAAACACTGATAATAACCCGCAAAACCAATAAAACTGTGTACCTAAATTATACCAATCTTTGCTGGCCATTCTGGTATTTCTCTTGTCATAGAAGGATCAATAGAGATTAAATCCTTAGAGAAAATATGGCAAAGAAAATAAATCTTTTGAATCCAGAATTAACACTTTTTAATCATCCCCTATAATTCATTTCATCGGAGGGTTTTCAGAATGGTTCACAAGTAATTTTTATGATCTTTGTAGATTTTAGAGTATACCAAGATTTTATGAATAAATACCACTCCAAAGTCATCAACATATTTCCTTGAAAACATTATTCATTAGATCCATGAAAACAGAGGGTGCACTAGTCAGTACAAAAGGAATTACTGTAAACTCATAATGCTCATACTTGGTTCAAAATGTTGTTTTTGGAATGTCCTCCATCTTCACACACAACTAATGATATCCATATCGAAGTTCAATCGTTGAAAAATATTGATCTCTATGAAGATGGTTGAATAAACCATCAATGTGAGGTAGGGGACACTTGATCTTTATTATTATATCATTTATCCCCCAATAGTCAATGCACAACCTCATAGATACAACTTTCTTATTAACAAAAAGAATAAGGGATCCCCATGGAGGAAAACTAGGGTGAATAAATCCTTTATTACTCAATTTCTCTAGTTGTTTCTTTACTTCAACTAATTCAACAGTCACCATTCTATAAGCAGTTTTCTATATGGGAATTTAACATGGAATTAGGTAAATGGAAGACAAAATTTCTTATTCAAGAGAATGTCCAGGTAAGTCCTCTGGAAACACATCATCATATTCTTTTACAATAGTTACATCCCCTATTTGAACATAAATTTCGTTGCCCACAGTTATTTCATTCTCTTCCCCCCCAATAATTGAACATTGTTGAGCTACTAGGGGTGGATCTAGATAAGAATCATGTCGTGAATTTTCTGCTATAAATAGAAGGTACTCATAAACAACATCAAAAATTGTATCCTCCTTCTTCTTATAATAAATTTTCACATTATGGTCTGAATTCCAATCCATACTGAGGATTATATCAAATTAAATCATGTGTATGATGATGAGATCATCGGATAAAGAACATTCATATGACCTAATAGAAACTGGTTAAAAATACTGTGTTGCAATGATACTACCCTTAAGAGCATTGAATACCAGCTCCTTTGTTAAATAAAATTAGAAATATCTAATTTTCTTAGCAAACAGGGAAGATATGAAACAATGTGATGATCCGGAATTAAATATATCTTTGGATAAACATGAGGAAACCATTAAATTACATGCCACAACATAATTTGTATATTCAACCTCAGTATTAGTGATGGAATAAGCTTTTCCTTTCTCCATAGGGGTTTTCTAAGGTATTTTTTCTTAGTGCATAGGACATTTGTGTACATAATGTCCCATCTCCCTACAATTTTACGCATTGAACATTGGTAGCTTCTTTCCTTCCCTTATAATCACCAGCAAGATGGCCTTTCTATCCACATTTTTAGTATACTTAGTTTTATTTTAGACAGGCATGAGGGTGTTTCCTTCCACAATTAGCACAGGGTGGAAATTAAAATCTTCCCTTCTTTCTTGTTTCCTTATTTCCTTTTCCACAGAGTTTAGTAGATCTCTTCTTCTCTTGCTTTTCTTTAAATTAGTAATACATAAGGAATTCCTTTTCTATCATGATAGCACATGAGACAATATCTTTGTACGATATGAAGGACTGTGAGACTAATTCTCAATAAAGAAATGGTTTTAACCCATCAATGAATCGATCAATCTTACTCCTTGGCTTAAGTATATAATCTGCCACATGCCTTGCTACCCTTGTAATTTTAGCCTCATAATTTGCGACATTCACATCATCCTTTTGCCTCAGAATCATAAATTGTCTTTTCATATTTGTTTGATGGTCACGAGGAAAGTATTTTTCTATGAAAATAACTTTATACTCCCGCCATTACATATTTTATACTTCATCATATTTATTTGTGTTTTTAATCAATGTACACTATTGATCTGCATCTCCTCGGAGGCAATAAACAGTAATGACGACTTTTTTCCTTTCGCTACAACCCAATGCATGAAATATTCTCTCTAAGGAACTTTTCCATTACTCATCTACAAATGGATTTGTAGTCCCATTGAATGTTGGTGGTTGTTTCCTCCTGATGTGGTCTAACATTGATCATCCTCATTGTGGATCAGGGTGCTCTATACGAGTAAGGTTGTTATTCATAACCTAAGTGAGTAATCCCAGTATGGTGATTATATGATCAACAATAGTTACATCACCAACTCTGATATAATTATCTTGAGTAGGAGGGAAATCCCTACATGGAATATGTTCCTTGATACAGTTTCCATTCCTTCCACTAGTTTCCATTTCTAAACAATTACATACACTAGATTAGTTTATGAATCACAATACATAATTCCAAACATGTAAAACAGTTAACATAAATTGAACAGTTTATGGATATAATCCGTAATCATAAAAATGTTTTCATTGAGAAATTATAAACTCATAAATCCTTCATGATGGTTTGTAATGAAAATTTGAAATATCCTAAGCATATCCCCCCCAGAGTGTCATAACCAACAGTCATTTAAGGCATGTTGTCGTGTACAAGTATACCTCGGGTCAAACTAAAAACTCCTTGTCGGAGTTTTCACTCCTAGTTACATCTATGCCCGAGCCAGCTCTACTTGCCCGTATCCATACAGGCATGTATTTCATGGAAATTACAAAAAATCTCTACATTAACAAAATTCTTGGAATTACTTATATACTAATCCTAAAAGTCTATCTAAGGGTAAAATTCTTTAATCAGAGTTTTTCTAAATCTAGCTTTCAAGGTTTTTACTAAAATTCTCTGATACCAACTGTAGTGCCCCAAAACCAGTTACTGAGAGTTGGTGCATTATTACATAACATTTTCTTGATAAAAGGAATCATTTCCATAAATACTGATAAGTTTAGTATCCTTGGATGTACTAGATACATACATTAGTTCAACATTACAACATGAAAAGAAATACAACACTAATTTATTCCATTAGAAACATCATATCCTCCTAGATTATGCTTGAAAGACACTAATAAGAAACTTCTTCATTTCCTAGGAAAATTAAACAAAAAAAGTGTGAGCTCAAACACTCAGTAAGAGTAAGCAATACTGTGGAATATAACATAAACATTTGGTTTGGTGAATAATTGAAAACACATGACTTAAAATAAAATAAACATGTAAACATTATTTCTATAATATGAGATGAGTAAATAATTCCATAATAAAACATAGTAATGGGTATTCTACTAGTCGAATAACCACATGAACCATCAATATTATTTTCATAATGATGGAATGTATAATGAGGGACATTTTGAATCATTTTTTCATGGCCTCGGCCATGACGTCTAAAAATGACTATTCCCTCGGCCAAAACCATATATCAAATTTTGAAAGTCCTCAAAAAATTCCATGTCTAATTGTATCATGAGACATACGGCTGCACCAAGTATCTATAGTAGGCTCCACCTATCACTTACTATGTCTTATACATTCCTCATATTAAAAGGTTGAAACATAACATAAACATTCGTATTTAAACGAGCATACGAAATGTCAATAATTTAACCATAAACCATGAATTGTATAAAAATAAAACATTCATACTCAAACATATCACAAACCCATAAATACAATATGGATGTTTTTTATCATAATAAATCAACATCAAATAAGTGTAAAATTTATCAATTGATGTTGATGTAGATGAAATCAAAACTATTTGAGAGAAATATCTCTTTATATTTTGAAATAATTTAAGAGTCACAAAATTATAAAAGAAAACATTAGTTTTGATAATATTTTTATAATTTTTTAAGGAAATATTTGATGATGTTATAATGGGATAAAATAGCCACGCCCACCGTATAAGTTATAAAGACATTCTTAACATAATTTTGTCAAAATTTTCATAAAGTACATTGTTTTTAAAATGACAGAAAGATTCCTTTAAAAACATGTAAGGTAAAATAAGGGCATAAATTACATTAAACCATATTCCAGTAAGTATGAAAAATATTTTGAAATATAGTTTTATGAAAACACCGATGTGGATGATAAATAGGTCCTATTAGATACTTACGTATTAACAAACTCGGATAAGTAAAGAGACTGTAAAATTAAACCTTAACTTTAACTTTTCCTTGTTTGGGGGTATGTTATCCTCTTGAATAAAAGTTAAATGATTGTTATTAAGTTATAAAATAAATAAATACATAAATATAATATCATAAATGATCTTCTAATATTTATTTTTTAATAACATTTTATTAGTGTCATTGTTTCAGGTGTTAATTATTCGTTTCCTTTATATGTTTTGTTATGTAAGTCATGTTTTTTATGTATATTATTTATTTGATTAATATACATAAGTATATTTTTTTGATAAATATATTTTTAATAATAAAATTAAAATTATTATTGAATGGTTATGATTGGTGATGAATCTCATCGCATTCGTGGAGACGGTAGTCTGTACGTATGAACGAATGCTACTTCCATTTCATTTTTTAATTTAAAAGGAAAGAAAAATAAATGATAAATAGGTATATTATTATTCCAGTATAATATAATATGTTATATATGTTATGAATGTTCATTAACACCATCCTTTATATGTTTAATGTATGGTATGAATGAGTCATATCACTTTGAGGGGGTGGTAGTCTGCACTTCCTCAAATGAAATTATCGTATATGTACACATGTAAAGAATAAATGTATGCTATAAAATATAATTGAATGACATTATAGATATAATAAATATCATAAACATCATATATAATTATAGTTCCATCAGAATGGCCACCATATGAGGTGGTAGTAGAATATTGAACAATAAACATTTCGTGAGGCAGTAGTTCGCCGTCCATTGAAACATTGTGTTCTATACCCATTAGATGGTGGTCTGTGCAAGTGTAGTTCAAATACCTATCATAATAAAAACCTAGTATATTTATTATACTAGTTTTTTTATAAAATAATGTAATAAAAAGAGTTTAGGGGGTTGGAGAACTAAAATATAAGAAAATATCTTAAGAGGAGATGATACCATTAAATCGGGTAACTCCCTTTGGTTTGAACCAAAAGGATTTTTTGATGTGCCTTCTGACTAAGGTAAGGCTTATAAGTGGAGTAGAGGGATGCAGAGATCTTAATTGGGCAGAGTTTTTTAGAGACAATGGGCTTGAGGGATGTGATAAGTGGGTTAGAGTTGAAGGCTTTCTATAAGGGGGAGGAGGTTCCCTTAAGGAATGTTTAAAAGTTTAATTTTATTATATATTTATTTTCACTTTATAAAGGTCCAAAACTCATTAAATTACAATATATTATTCCTAATGTTATAATTAAAATAATCCAATAATAATTGGATAGGTATTGGATAATATTTTAATTTTTATAATCTCATTTATTTAAATCATTCATTAATGAGGTAAACACTACATCATTATTGTCTCATAAATAATTTTATTTAATTGATGTCTAAAAATTATAAAACAAATACCATAATGTTGTAAATATTTCTATCTTTCAAATGAATATTTATATTTCAAAATATTACTTATATAACCCTATGTAAAAATTAATTTACAAAAAGATATATGTTTTTTTCAATTTTCTATTTACATAAAATTAATTAATATAAAGTGTCATTATCTCTACCAAGTGGCTCCATTGGGTCCCAAAATCAACCCAAGAATGACCATGGTCGGACCTGTATCAAAAAAGTATAATAGGACACATGTTATGCTAATTTAATATTATTATTAAAATATTTGTTTACCCTTATTTACCAGATTTACCATTTAACCATGGTAAATAAAATATTTACTAAAGTAAATATTCATAATGTCTAAAAATATAAGTTAAATATTTACACAATTTGGACCTCCTAATTCCAAATATGAAATCTATTTTTCAAAACAAAATACATTCATGTGGAAGAAATTAATTTAAAAATAATTCCCGTTGTCAAAATAAAAAATGTGTTTTTAAGAAATAACATATATCAAAAGATTGACACTTGTTTATATCCAATTTAATTGTTAAATTACATCAAATGACCTGAATTATATTGAATGAAAAAAATATAATCTATTTATACTTAGAAGGAATTCAAATTTATAACTTAACATAATAAATTATTTCGATTAAACAACTTGTTTTTAATTAATATTTAGTATTTTTTACTATTCATAAAAAACTGAATGTTCTCAGAAGAGTACCAAAAATTCACCATAAGATAATATGGATATTTTGAATCCAAAAATTAGGTCCATTTTTTAAAACAAAATTTATAGAATTTCAAAATGTGGGTATTACTATTCATAATGGCTAGTTTGATTTGACATGGTGTGTTAGAATCTCGAAGTTGCGTAAAACACTAGCTATTGCAATATTCAAAGGGAAACATATAATGGAATCTTGGATTATTATAGTTTATGGGAGTATTCTTAATTAATTGTAAGAAAATAAAGACTATAATAAATTTTATTATACTTGAAAGGATCAAGACTTCAGAATTTACTAATTCATGTACCGATGATTTTTGGTGAAAAGGATGACTACTGTAACTCACTATATTTCGTTTTCTAGACATACAGTTGTATTAGATGTATAATTAGACACTATTTAAATCGAGAAGAATATTTCTATTAACAAAACAACCAATCCCACTCTCTCTATTGCAGTTGATCCTCTTATGCCATAACATGGAAGAGAAACTGCAGTCAACAATGCAAGCAATACCATAAGAAATAGAAATTATAAACTATTTAAACCATGGATACTTCTTACATCAACTCATAACCAATGAACCCTTGTAAATATTCCATTGTCCATCACCAAAAGTACTGATTGAATTTTCATCATAGATAACCATTTTAGAAATATTATTTTTGGTAAATTTATATGCTTTTCGAACATTCATCAAAATCATCTTACTTCATATGCCAGTGACTAAAAAAATCCTGGTACCTAAAAAATCAACATGACCATCATAACCCATCTTCAAAATTCTAAAATTTCATGTGTTGTAATATGTGAAGAACTCATTCCATGATATCATGTGAAAGTAATCACCAATTTTAACAACCTAGAAAGAGTCAACGTATGAAATATTAATGGAGGCATTATCAGTAAAAGATTACTCCCCGTAGTGGGAGTGACATGATCATATTCATAACCATTTTTATTTTATATATTTTTCTTCATTATTTTTTCTCTTTTCATATGATCGAAAACCTTCATAAGATATCCTTTATTATAATAAATAAGTAATTCACACTCTCTCTGCTAAAAACCTATATTTTCTTCTCCCATTTATCTTTCCTCGGTTACTTTCTCCATGGTTAATGTCCTAACATATCCCCTTCTTCTATGTGACAATGTTTTATGATGAATATTTACCTGAGTACATCTATTGACCTCTTCTTTGTGCCTCAAATTCCGTACTTCTTTAATGAGAAAGAATTTACTATTTCATTTCTTGGATGCATTGTTAGACTTAATATGATCCCACATAGTTCTAGTATGATATATGTAGACAATGTTGTTTATAATGTTGTCCTTGAGACACTAACAGATTAATCCAAAAACCAACTCTTTCTAAAACTATCATTCTGCATCCTAAATTCTTTCTGTGTTCTATCTACTAAACCCTAAATTATTCATTGTGTTGATGAATGGAATAACATTCATTTTTAATCATCACATATGGTAGTTGACTCCATTCATTAAAATCATCTAATGGTAATTGTCTATGATACTTTTTTAGTACAAAAACTGAACCTTTTGATTCTATATTATGGTAAAGATGAAAATAAATGAATTTATAAAAATATCAATGAAAAAATATAGTGGAAATAAATTTCTTTACCTTCAAACAATCCTGAAAAAATTAAAGTGGATGATCAGTGACCAATGTGTAGTAAAAAATAAATTTTGAAACCAATAATTTTTAACATGGAAAAACCAATGAAGGAAAAACTATGGGACCTATTTCAGAAAGAAGAATAAAATAATAATGAAGATTAAATGTTAGATACTCCTAATGATGAGTGGGATCTAGAAAATAATACTCATATAAAATAGGGTATCAATGGGAGAAATAATATGTAGTCTAATGGTGTTCTTAAATAAAGAACATGGCAGCGGCGTAGGTCATCCATAGTTCCCTACGGTGCTATAAAAATAAAAAATTTATAAAATTTATACAATCTAAACTCAAAGTTTATTATCTATAAATTATTATTATAGAACCCATGGAGATGATCCATTTGTTCTAAATTTATTAAGAAACAAAAATTTAAATTGATTGATTTGTTTGGAAAGAAAGAAACAACTACAATAATGGTTTGGTTGAAATTAAATTTGGGAGACATTCCAGGGTTAGTGATTTTCAGGTTTGTGTGCTAGGGATTCAATTAATATAAATTTATTCAGTTTTGGGGTTGTAATTGGGTCGGCATGGATCCTTGGTATTGGTATCCTTCTGTAATCCTATGATTTCCCCATTGGAATGGTGATCTACTTGGTGTAATCATAGGACTTGTTGACCCAAAACATTATTTAAATATAATTATCCAATGTTTCATAATGGTCATACACAAAATAGATAAATTAATTGATTCGATATAACGAAACTCCTCAAATCGCCCACAATGGTCATGAAATACGAGATGAAGATGAATTGGAATTGGTAGTTAAATTTTGCTACAATCTGTAACATGAATAATATAATGAAAATAATACCTCAGTATTACTCCCCATATAAATCACATCACCTAGAACTATGGAAATACTCTCTCATAGAGGAGGAGAGCATCTTGGATACCCAAGGAAGAATAGCGTGGATGAATGGGCCTAGATCTTTAATCTATGCGTGTGTCACCTCCGTATGGTGTTCCTTGGCCTTTTTTTGTGTGAGAGTGTCTTGAATGGAATTAAAGGGTGGTATTTATATGATATGTTTGTCAAAACCCACAGCGTGCATCGTGTTTATTTTTTTCTTCACATCAACCCCTACACAACGTGCACTTGGGGTACATTATGTGTACCTCATATTTTCATTTTCCTTCGGTGTGTTGAATCTACATAATCTTCATATGCTGATTTGACTATTGTCACATCATGTACTAATGGTGCACGACGTGTACTTGGCGTTCATGTTGTGTATGATCAACATGGCTTGTCTTTCATGGTTCTATTTCTCATGAAATATTCATGACGTGTACTTGGGTTACAAGACTTGAAATGCATATTTCTTGAGTTTCTAGTTCCACTTTATCTGCAAAAATTCTATATCATGATGCAAGGATTTTTTGAGGTACAAAGGGTCGTTGGAGTAATTTTTCATCCACTTTTCCATCCATTTTCAAATATACTTCATTTCCAATCATAAAAATATAACAACTCCAATAATCAAAAATTGGAATGAATATTATATTAAATAAAAAAATCTACACATTAAACTACAAAAAAATATATACATGAAATAAACCTATCAGAACGCAACATGATAAAGATTCCTAAATAGATATCTCCATGTGATGATGGTGTTCTCTATCAAAATAATAGTTTTTGTTAGAAAAAACAAGTATTGGATCATAGATCACTATAGAAAAAAATTGATTAGAGCTGGAGAATATTGTGGGTTGTAGATCTAAAAATTGTTTGCTATAACCCTAATTGCACAAAACACCTTGAAGGAAGATAAATTTTCATACTTGGGATGAGAAAAGAGTGTGGTGAAACCAATAAAAACATTCCCTCCTTCGGAATCCCATAACATCATAACACACACAAATTTTTTATTATTAATATGACGAACGTGGAGTCTCCTTGTGAGGAGGACCCCTAACAATTTTCTCCCAATGGAATAATCAACTAAAAACATTGCACATCACTTCCCTCCTAACCAAGCATACTTGAATTTGGGAGATTCATTTCATCAAACAAATAATTCACTCCCCTATATACCTAAAATAAATATGAAATTAATTTTCCATAGAATATTGGTACTTAAAATGATAGGCAAAAAAGTCATCATCATTCCGAGATTAATCTTGAATCATAGAAACATCAGTGTAGCTGTTCATCATTGGTTGGGATATGGTGGTTCGTCATCCTTAGTGGAGATCCATTTCTATAGGGTATTATGAACATGGATCTTATCTATCATAAATCTATCATTGTGGCATAAATCATCTGTGTATTAGACACTTCATTATATTTCATCCTTGTGTTTGGGGAGAAACCCAGTCATTGGATGAAAATTTCTTGCGAAACAATTTGAGAGAAACATGATTAAAAATGAAAGCGAAATAATGTAGAGTAAAAAATCTGGACATAGAATTTTTAATGTATAAAAACCCACTAATGTGGCATATTAAAAAACAATATTGAAATTCCAAAATATCCACTATGAATAAAAGAGTACAAAATCCTTGTTATCCCCAAACATGAATTATAAATGAGGTCATAGAAACATATATGTAAAAAATAAAACCACATTAAGCATCTGTCATCTCTCTTAAAATAATATCACCAACAACACTCTTAAATAATTCATCTATGACAAAATATATCCCTTCTATTGATCAAATTCGACTACCATGGAGATCTTAATCCAAACATGAATCCACCACGCACTGTATTGTGACACCTAAAGGATTTATATCTACCTCGTTCATGATCACTCCATAATTATGTACCACCAATCATCAACCGGGACAAGATACTTAATCACTGTAATCAAGAAGACTCCTGATACATGGCCCTCATATTTGATCACATCATTGATTCTTTGTACCTACTCAATTTCGAGGCAGAACACATGCTACTGACAAAAATGGTATCCCGTCGTATCATAGATCCATCGTCGATGGATTATTCTATATTTCTGATGACCCTACTAGGCGACCACAAACATGGAGGACACATTCCTCTTAATTTTGGTGGACTACATCTTGAGAATCTCTCTCTCCTTTCACAACCAGTAGATTCCACTTTTAAAAACATCATATTTACTTTTTCAAATATAGATAAGATATAAAATATTATATCTTAAATTTCAAAATCACTATGTATCTATAATGTTATGAATCAAACACTTTTCGTATCCAAATAGATATAAAAGATATATATCACCACGAGATATAGAAAAACCCTTTTCTGTGTGATATGATAAATGATATCTCATACTCAGAAACAATTTAATATCCAATTCAAAAACACCCATAAGATGAATCCTTTAAAATCTCATCCTTCAATCAATCAACAGTGATATCATCTGACAGACTCAACTAAAAAAAGAACATGATCCCATAAAACTGACCATAATCCTCTATTGAAAAATGATGATTCCCTTTTGAAACCCTAAATGAAACCTAACTTCTCCCACTACAAAAGAAATTTATATGTTGATATCTTCACAAAATCTCAATATGCACTATCCAGTCAAACAAGACCCAAATTAGTAACATGTGGCTCCACCGTAGTTATGATTGCCACATAATTTGGATCACCTTCAAGAAAAAAGTTATCCCCTGGAATATCCCTCTTAACATGTGTTGTCTTCTAAATATTATTCTTCCTTACACACATGTCATAGATCCTCTCAAAAACATCTATAACTATCATGTCAAATTGTAAGCCTGAACCATCACCTATGATACCATTTTTTGGGGAAAATCACTTTCAAATATTTTTGCGAGAAACCCAAAAAAAATATGTATATTATATAAAGAAGAATAAATAAATCAACATGCAGAATTTTTAATGTGAGAAAACACTCTGATGTAGAGAATGAAAAACCCACAGGGTAATTTCAAAATATACACTATGAATAAGAGAGGATAAAATCCATTTAATGCAAGAACATAAATTAAAAAATTTAATGTATAAAAACAAATGTGAAAACCAAACCCTGATACACCTATGTCATCAATATGATATTCACCTAGAAAAATCCATGGTTAAAAGATCCATCAGTGATGAAATGTCACCCTTCTTTTGATGAAACATAACTACCATGGGGATCTTCATCTGAACATGCATCAGCCTCAAACTATCTTGAGACACATGAATTATTTCCCACTCTCTAATGAATTATCCATCAAGATAAGATGTTGATCATCAACCAAGACACACCACTCGATCACTGCAATCATGCATGCTCTAAATAGATGGCCTCCATCATTGATCATGTCGATGCAGCTTCACATATGATAAAGGTTGATTCAATGCACATGCTTCAAAAAATGTGGTATTGTGTCACATAATAGATTTACTATAGATTAGTTGTTCTCTATTGACGATGAACCTCATGGGATATCACAAATGTTGAGGCCCTTTTCCTCTTGATCTTGGTGGACAACATATTTAGAAGCTCTCTCTCTCTATTTTCCACCCGTTGTTTTCCATTTTCAAGAAGTCACAACATCCATTATCAAATGTAGATAAGATATATAATATTATATATTAAATTTATAAATCACCATGTATATTTCTTAATAATAATCAAAAAACATATCTAATATAAAAAGATATGAAACATATATTTCCCTAATATAATCTCATGCTCTTTTATTTGTGGGATTGGAAACAAATATTTCCCATATTCAGAAACACTATATTCCCAAATTTGGAAACACCCATGGGATGAATTATATCATATTATTAGTCACAGTGAGATTCAATGGTTGATCTATCTCTATTAATCATTGTTATCTTCATCAAGTATCATGACAATGATTTCGATATTTTACATTGATATAATGATATTTGTGATCATTCTTTGATTAAAACAGTATCGTGTGATTTGACTTCCTTGATATAATTACATCAATCATTATCGGATCGAGTTCAATTTTAATACAATGGAACCGATGAGCATCATGTCGGAAGATCATCATCACAGCACATCAGTTTATATTATTTTTTATAATAATGGTGGAAGGGACTTCACATGGATACATGGAAGATACCCTGGGAGGTGGAAAATGTTGGTGAGGAAATGGAAGTTGAATGGGAAAGGGATAGTACTAGGATGTCATATGATATTTTAATGGAGTAAAACCAGTAGAATGAGCTAAGGTAGATTTCATGATAGAAGGTTGAGTATATGAAACAAGATTTTGCAATGGTAAAGGAATAGAGGAGTGGTAGTAAAATCATGGGGTGATGATTGTAACAAGGATTGGTGGTATCAGATGTGTTGTGTTATAGTAAGCATTGTTCTAGAAAAATATATGATTCATTTTAGAATAGTCTATAGAAACATGTTAAATATAGCATTGGGTTGTGGTAACATATCAGATGGTAGTTGATGTAAAGGTTAGTAGGTAGGGTTCCAATAACACTAATGAAAGTGAACCTAATAATATTTTTTCAGTGTGAGCACCGTTTTAGATTAAATTCCTAAATGAATAGAAATAATCAGTGAAAAAAAATTCAAAAATAAATTTCATTTTTAAATCATGATTGCAAATATATAATTTTTCAATCGCTTTCAAAATCACATTTTAATGACAATTGAAACATTAAATTAAATTCTTTTCACGATATTTATGGATTTAAATAAAATTAAAAATTAAAAAATAATTAATTAAAACTCAAAAAAATATTTTTAATAATTAATTCCAAATTATGTTTCCAAGTATATTTTTTCCATAATTTAAATCAATGAATGGCTTCACATATTTATTCCAAAAATTAATAAATCACTAAAACCTGTTTTTTCATTCAATTTAAAATAATGTTTCGAAATCACGGTCATAAAAATAACAAAATTACCTTGGATTTTAATTAAAATATGTGGCATTTTTAAAGAATAATAATTTTTTCCACTCACATAACTCCTCCACACTTGACCTATTACAATCTCAAACAATTTAATTACTGAATTCCAAAAAAATGATAGTACTTGTAACTTCCTGGTTTCGGAAGCCACCCAGAGGTGACTTGTACCCGGTTAGTCACATGGCCTTAAGAGGATTTCCCCAAACGCCAGAGGCTTCTGATTAGAAGTTAGGGTCATGGGTGTGATAGTGGGGAAACTATGCCATCATTGTGACATGTTTGAATTGTTTTGTCCCATGCTTCTCAAATCCAGAATAATCAAGTACATGAAGTAGAAGGGCACTTGCCCTTATCTATACCTGTGGAAATATAATTGTTTTCGGTGCAAAATCATGACCCAAATAGGGTATGAGACGAATCACATCAAGAAACCACCAAATGATATGTTCCTAATAGTAAGTTAATATATATGGCAGGCAATAAGAAGAAAAAATCAGTAACAAGGAATTTATCAAAAGTAATAAATTCTAAAATTTCAATTGCATTAGTTTTCATATATTAGGTAAACAATTAATAAAAACAAGTAACCATTTGGGAAGTACTCACATCCTAACTCCATTGGTTCAACCAAAAAAAACATGCAACCCCCTAGGAAGTACTCACAGTCTAACCCCTCTGGTTCAGCTTTTTCATAGACTCTCTGAGGAAGCACTCGCCATTAATTCCACTTGTGGTCTCATATCGATAACTATTGACACTCTATGGAAGAACTCAACGTCAAATTCCCCACATGTGGTCTTGTAACTAGGAAACTATAGACACTATGAGGGAGCACAATGAAAATACCCCTATGGTCTCGCAATGTAAAAGTAAATAGACACTCTGTAGAATCCCTCAGTGTACATTCTCAATGTTGTCTACTACACCAGGTTCCCACACCCCTGTCTAATTCAATCGTGAAAAAATGATATATGGATGCCAAATTAATCCTCAATAGCTACTTGGATAAATAGTATACAACATCCCACAACATTTTAGATAAAAACTCTCCATCCCAACAATACTAGGCATGGAAAACAAAGCATCTTAACTGGAAAAGCTAGGTTAAATTGTCTATATCAATAAAACATGGGTAACACATCCATAGAAAGGTGAAAACCCCTATTTACAATCATAAATCATCTACTCAATCATAGAAGTCTTAGAAGGCTACTACATGGCTAATAACCATTAACATGAAATACCCCGAACAAGGTTATTGTCCACTTTTCAGATATTACTCAAAGACTACCTACAGAAAGGCACAAGCCACCTACCTCAACATTGTACAATCGATGTACGTGAGAGTCAGGCCTTGAATCACCCTATAACACTATATATATACAATATGCTAAAACGTTCAACTAAGGTTATCTCATGTAATAGAATAAATCAGGAAATGAGGCTCTATACGAAGGAAGAGATTACCTTGACTATACCAACACAATCAACGGTGGTCGATTCAGAGAACAGGATGAGAGTCAGGGGCTCAGATAAGATTTACATTGTATAGTTGGTCTTGGATGAGAAGGATGGAGAGGAAGGGTGGTATGTCGATTAGACGTGACCCTGGACCATTTAATGAAAAAAATAATGTACATAGCATGTATTTTAAAAGTAACTGACATGTACTTGCCTCAACCAACCTCTTCTTTAGGCGGTCTTGAGGTAACCCCACAAAACCATGTACATAGCCATTACACGACAAGTAAATAGTCACTAGTGGTTACTGGGTACAAAGGGAGTACTTATAAGTACATGAATTGTACTCCTGAAATTTTCAAATACACATATTTTCTAATGAACACTAGAAAACAAGATTCATTCCAGAAAAGATGATCCATGTTCTTACAAACATCAACCCTTCCCCATATTTCCCTAGTAAGGTAGCATAGAAGAAGAATTCTCAAACAGCTCCAACCACTGTGATTGTACATCGGACTCTGTATCCCAGGTCTCATCCAGTACTTGCATGTGCTTCCCCAGCACATGTACCAGAGGAACAGATAGGCTATTGTGAACCGTCGTACATCGATCCACAATCCAAATAGGATGCTCCTCAAACAAGACGTCCACCTCTTACTCATTCTCCTCTGGTTGGAAAACACGATATGGGTTTGAGTAGTAACGTCGGAGCTGAGAAACGTGGAATACACCATGCATATCCTGGTAACTTTGAGGTAACTACAACTGATAGGAAATTAGATCGACTCTATCTGAAACCTCAAATGGTCCTACGTATCTTGGTGAATTCTAACCTTGTCTTCTAATCCTCCTCTATCACAAACTCGGTGTGACACATAGAAAAACCTGATCTCTAACCTCAAACACTTGAGGTCATCACTTTCGATCAGTATAAGACTTCTATCTTAAAAGTACAGTAGTCATAATCTTCTGAATCAACTCTATCAGTTTTGAGGTCTCCTAGACAATACGATGTCCAAACATAGCTACCTCTATTACTTCCAGCAAACATAGGGGGTGATCAGCATGGCCTGCCATAAAAAGCCTCACAAGGTTCCATCAAAATAGTTGGTTCTAAACTATTATTGTAGGAAAACTCCGCATGTGTTATGTGTTTCCCCCAAGAAACTCAAAAATCAAGGACACATGCTCACAACATTTCCTCCAGCACCACAATCATATGCTCGGACGGACCATCTGTCTGGGGATGGTAACTTGTACTCAAAATTAACTATGTACCCAAAGCCCTCTGTAGTCCTTCATAGACCTGAGAAGTAAAATATGTATCCTTGTCTGAAACAATTTATTGTAGTAGCCCATGCAGACATACAATCTCTCATATATACATCATTCCCAGCTAATCAACATTGATGGTCTCCTTAATTAGTAGGAAATGAGAGACTTTCATGAGCCTGTAAATGAAAACCCCGACTGCATCGTTTCCCTAAGGTGAACTCGATAATCCTATCACGAAGTCCATATTGACATCATTCCACTTCCACTCAGGATTGGGTAACTGCTGAAAAAGCCCTGTTGGTTGTTGATGCACTTCCTTCACCTGCTGACTGGTGGAACACCTCATGAAAAAACTAGAAACATCTCTATTCATACCTGGACACCAACACTGATGGTGTAGATCATAATACATCTTTGTGAAACTAGGATGAACTTCCCAAACTGGGGAATAAAATTCCTACATCAGCTCTTCACATATGTCTTCCGTCACCCACACACGCCCCTAAAAATGAAAGATCTCATCCTACCCCATGGTCCATCTAGGAATAGGGTCCTCTACTAACACGCATTCCCATAAGACTAGGCCTTCAGAATATGATAGATGCCTCATTCACACTCACTCAAGTATAGTAGTGGTAACATATATAGAAGAAGGAAACGCATACCCATGTATGTCGTGCACCTCCAAATGAATCTCAGAGATCCGGGCCACAAAATCCAACTTACTATTGGCCTCCATAACTTCCTATATCTGAGTCCTTCTCCTCAACGCATCAGCCACTACATTTTCATTCCTACGCATTAAGAATTCTCAATCTCAAAGGACTTAAGGTACTCAACCGACCTTCACTTTCTCAGATTTAGATTGTGTTGAGTAAAGAAATAGTTGAGACTCTTATGGTCGGTGAAAACCGAAAAATTATCTCCCAACAGTTAGTGTCTCCAATAGCATTAACCATGAACAACTACAGCCATCTCGAGATCGTGCATCAGGTAATTCATCTCATGTGGCCTCAACTGCTTAGACCCTTACATAACAACTCCTTCTCCCTGGATAAGCACTACTCCCACCTCGATGCCTTATGCATCCTAGTAAATAGTATTTCTATTTCATGTATCTAGAAATACTAGTAATGGTACTGAATTCAACCTCCCAATAAGCTCTTGAAAGGAAGACTCACAAGATTCTGGCCACATGTACGTCACTCCCTTCTTAGTCAGGCCAATTATTGGCACTACTATGCGTGAAAATTCTTGTATGAAACGTCTACAGTATCTATACATCCCTAGAAAGCATTGTACCTAAAAGTGGTTCTTCATCTGCTCCCAGGAGACTACTGCTCTCACTTCCTCTTGGTCTACTGATACTTCTTTCTCTAATATAACATGTCCCAAGAAGTGAATTTGGTCCGTCCAAAAGTGGCATTTTGAGAGCATATCATATAATAGATGATCCCTCAGAGTACTCAAAACAATCCCAAGATGTGTTGCATGGTCGTGTTGTGTGTGATAGTACACCAAGATATCATCCATGGAGATTGCCTTGAAAGAACCCATGTATTGATTGAAAACCCTATTCATCAGTGCCATGAAGACAGAAGAAATGTTTGTGATACCGAACGACATAACCACATTCTTATAAAGGCTATAATATCTCTAGAAGGCTGTAAGAGGTATATCAAAATGTCTAACGTGCAACCGATGTTAACTAGATCTCAATTCAATCTTAAAGTACACCCGGGCTCCACAAAGATGATCAAAACGACCATTAATCCTCAACAAGGGATATCGGTTCTTGATTGTCCACTAGTTCAACATTCTATAATCCACACAATGTCAGAGGGTGTCGTCCACCTTTTTTCAGAAACATAACTTGCAAGCCCCAAGGAGAAGTACTGGGTCAGATGAAACCCTTTTCCTGCAACTCCTCCAACTACCTTTGGAGCTTATGTATCTTTGGTGTAGCCATCTTATAAGGAGAAATGGACATCGGTGCTGCTCTTGACACGATCTCAATAGAAACTTATACCTCTCTCCATGGGGGAAAACCTAAAAATTCTTATGGAAAGACATCCATGAAATGATCAACCACTGGAGGAAAGTCCATCTGTGAAGTCCCCTAGTCATCTAGATATAGACTAGTAATTAGGGCGGTAACTCCTCCCAACCTGTGATGATCAGGTTCTAACATGCTCTCCTGGAAATGCCATTTGCCCTTATGCAAAAACAATATTCCCTCTAGGGACGTGAAACTCACCCTATGACGATAGCAGTCGACAATAACCTGGAAGGGAACTAACCAGTACTTTTTTTGAATGACTTCATAGCTTTTCATATCTAGGATATAGAGGTCCCATAAGAAGTGAAATCCACCAAACTCAAGAGGGAAAACCATGTACGGATGTACAATAGTTGTTCTAGTCCACAACAAAGTGTCTAGTGTCAAGATATCATGAGATGTAACGATACAGAGCCCAAGGCTCTCCACAACAGCAATAGAATTGAAACTATGGGAATCCCTTTTATAAAAAAGAACATAAGATAAAATTGAGGCAACTAGAATTGTACCTCGAACAATAGAGGGTCTAGAATCCTACCCCTACTAGGTCTTCACTGCTGCAAAAGTCTGACATTCATCGTGGCCTAGGGACCCTACCTGGTCACCCTGAGCTGATCCACCCAGTTGTCCCTAACATCCTTTAGACTGACCACCATGAATGCGACCACCACCTTGGCTTGTACATCATGAAGAACTCCAGTTCATAGACTGATGAGAAACTGGTGGTGCTACTCCTGAACACGGAGTCATAGAAGAACTCTGATCACCAGCTGCTGGTGTGAAAAAATGATAGACCTATTGAATGTAACCCATCATGCCACATGATTGGCACTCCACTGGGTCTCTTGTGAAATGTGGCCTCATATTCCCCATATTATATCAATGTTAGCAAACCACCGAGCCACCATAAGAAGTATTCCACCAACTATGATATACACATGTAGGCTCCCTGTGGTGCTTCATGCTGTCATTCTGCGGGGTACCGAATCCGGTTTCCAATCCGTCCTGGCTCACAGCACCTGAATCCATCAGATTGTGCTCTATGATCAAAACATGGTTGATTATAGAGGTGATGGAAGTCAGACTGAATATATTTACCTGAGATCGAATGTCGTTCCTAAGACCATCCTCAAACATCCTTGCTAGAAAAAACTCATCACCTCTTTGAACGGGTGTGAAGTGTTGCAGCTCTGTGAAGATAAAAGAATACTCCATGACTGAGAGAGTTCCCTACACCAGACTCATGAACTCTCTTGATCTATCATCTCTCAAAGTATTCATGTATAAGTAGTCATTGATGGAAAACTAGAACTCATTCTATTCCATATCCCGCTGGCATCCCTCTTGTGAGATCACATCCCACCATCTCTTGGTGGAATCCCGAAGCATATAAGTAGTGAGATTCAACCACCTCTATAGAGGCATCTCCATATGCTTGAAGATGTACAATATGGCCTCCAACCATGATTCAATAACCCAAGGTCATCGATACCCTATGAATATGGGATGCTGCTGCTACTGAAAGACCCACTTCAACTCTATCATAGATGGGGAAGGATGTGGTGCTCCCCTGAAGGTCTGTATGAACCTCATAAATACCTATCAGAACTTTGTATGAGCAATTTTTTATTTAATGACAGATGGTTCCAAGGGTGGCACTATCTGAGGATCTAATGGTACTCCCTGATCAGCCATGTTTTGTGTCTGATCACTTCCATATAACTGGCATACAATCATAGGACGTCTCGGTGGAATGACTCTGCAATGTCTAGTGCACACCGTAGGTCAAGATCATCAAGGAAAATAATGTAGATGTGTATGAAGGTAACATTAGAAAGAAATAATTGAAGAAATTCCTAACATGACTACACATCTTATATAACCCCTACATGGCATGTTCCCTTATTCCTTGTGCATGGAAGTGTACTCCTGTCAACCATGGTTGTGTAACACCCCATATACATAGCGTGTTATCTGAATACACGAAGTGTACTTGAATACTCTTCCCCTAACTAAGTTCCATTAATTGGAAAATCCACACGGTTCTCTTAGAATAAGACTACACTACCTATTTGTTCCAGACATGTTGTTTACAAGAAGAACATCATAGACCCGTTTTCTTAATCACACGGTCGGTTACACATCTGACTCTACACAGTGTGTTATCTATGGAAATAGTGTGTACTAGCTACCCAATATATTCTTGTGTAAGTCACATGGCCGGACACACAGTCTGTAGAATATAGTGTGTACAACTGGTAAATGGCATGTCCCATAAATGATTTTCTTAACCCCGTGTCTCTTTCCATAAGGCCAGTAACACAGTTAGAGACTACACGACGTGTATATAAGTAAATGGCATGTACTTAAGAAAAACAGTTCCTTCTTAAATAGAAGGACACATGGCGTGTATTTATCATTACTGGTCATGTGTTTTTTTTCTATAGAGTAAGCCTCAGAAACTACTACAGAGCCTCAAAAAAAACTAAAATGAACATTAAAGTGCCAAATTATGAAATGTGAGGGCCCATACTCCATGCGAATCAAATATTGGCATATTATACATGTCATATACAAGAAAAAACAAGGTAATGATCCCCCAAATTCCGATCCATGAGGTCCCATAACACCTCAAAACCCAAATATTTTATTTCATTCAAAAAACCATATACAAAAAATAACCTATAAAGTTGTAGGTATTATATCAAAGCATCTATCAAAACATCATGAACATTTAGCACAACATCTATCATAAGAACACGCAATCGGTGATGCTCTTAAATAGCATGGAAAGGAGGCATGAAATGTGATCCTTAGAAAATGACTATATGATGCATGAAATGGAATACTCTCATCTCATTTGGATTCAATAGAAATAGAACCTCAATAATATCAACAATAACAACAAAAATCATGTGAATCACCCAACGATGAAATCAAAACAACTATAATAATTTCAAAACCAGAAAAATTTAAATAAACGAGGTAAATTGGATTTTCCCTATACATGGGTTAGCTACTCCCAGTAACAGTTTATTACCATGTAATTATTTCATCATATCCCTGGCTATAGGATCCAAACAGTAAGTCAAGAAGAAAACAGTCCCTCGAATACAACTTTGTAACATCCCGGTTCTGAAATCTACCGAAAGGTGCCCCGTACCCGATTGGTCATATGGCCTCAAGCACATTTCCCCAAATACCAGTTGCTGTGGACTAGTATCAAGGGTCATGGGTGTAATAGTGGGGAAACGATTCTATAATTTTTATAGTAATGTAGAGGAAATAAATAGATAATAGTAGCAGACACAATAATAATACTATACAATAGTAAATAGTGGAAGACTGAAAGAAATAAATAACTTGAGCACATATAAAAATGATGCATGATACATATGTCTAGGAAAATATCCAAACAATTCATTATTTTGGAATACAGTACTACACCAAAATACATAAGAAAAAAAAATCTAGTAGCGTCGCAAGCCTCAGCTTGGTCTCACGCTCCACAGCTCCACAACAATCAAGTACCTGAAGTAGAAGGGAGCTTTTCTTCATCTATACCTATATAAATATAATCTATTTGGGCCCAAAATCATGACCCAAATAGGGTGTTAGAGGAATCTCAGTAGGCAATAACCCAAATATCTGTGCCTAATAGTTAGTAAATATATATGGTAGGTAATAAGTAAAATAACGTAGTAACAAGGAAGTACTCAAAAGTAAACATTTCTACAGTTTCTATTGAATTAATTTTCATACATCAAGTAAATATCTAAAAGAAAAAAGTAATTTAACACCCCAAGATTTCATAGTATGTTATTTCCTCAATGAAATTCAATAACTTGCACTGTACGCAACATCGAGTTCAAGCACACCACGACTTACCAATCTAGTCGTTCAAAAGAGTTTATGAATAGTATTAACTGCATTTCAAATTTTATATACTCCATATAATTTTAACATCCATATTATGTTTTTCTTAGACATAATATAAGAAAAAATGTAATCTTATTAGATAAAGTAAGTATTTATCAAAAAATGAAATTTTTTCTCCTTTTGAGGACGATCCCATTATAAATCCAATATTTGACACTTTTATGTATTCAATTTGACAAAATAAAATTCTTCTTTAGAATCGGGAGAGAAAATTTTAGTTTTGATAAATTTTTTGTATTTTTCTGATAACTTTTATATTTGGGTAAATAGTGAAAAATACTAAATTTTAAATAAAAACTAATTTTTTAATTAAAATAATTTATAGTGTTAAATTATGAATTTGATTGGTTTTGAAGGATAAATAAATTATATTTTTACAATTTAATCAAATTCTATTCATTTGACATAATTTCACATTTAAACTAGACATAAGCAAGTGTCAATCTGTTGATAGTTATTATTTCATAAAAACACGGTTTTTGTTTTGGAAATAGGAATTAATTTTAAATTAATTTTTTCCACTTATGTGTTATGAATTTAGAAAAATGGATTTCATATTTATAATCAAGAGACCCAAATTTTTTAAATATGTAACAATTATTTTTAGTCATTGCGAATATTTCTTTTAGTAAATATTTAAATTACCAAGGTTAAAAGGGTATGTCCAGTAAATAATGTTGAAAAATAATATTATATTAATTGAAAATTACTTTCAAACTTGTCCAAACCTTATTGGATGAGTCATGAAAGACCATTTGAATCCTTGGGTCTATTTTGGGACCCCATGGATCCACATGGAAGTGATAATGACATTATATATTAAATAATTTATGGTAGAGACAAAAATAACAAAAGAAAATATATTTTCGAAAAAAAAAAATTTTACTTGAGGTTATATAATGGATATATTTGACTATAAATATTAAGTAGAAAGATAAAATGATTTTATACCTCAATATATTTATTTATAATTTTCTGACATAAAATAAATATATGTATTTATGACACAATGTTGATGCAGTATTTTTCTCATTAATGAAAGAATAAAATAAATGATATTATAGATGTTAAAATAAATATAATTTAAAATTTTGATTCCATACACGAATTTTATAAGTTATTGTGAAATTTTATTATTTATTATATGATTATATTTCAAAATAATAATGTTTTTATGAATCTAGAAAAAAGAAAATACCAAATAGTGTCAAAATTGTCATACAAGAGTTTTTAAAACAAATATTATATTATTAATTTATATTCTATTCCTAAAAATATAAGGTTTGGCCAAAGGACATATATAATGATAGTTGTATCATTAATTAACCACTTTGGGTTCTCTTGGAATAATATAGTAACTTTATTAACCATATAATATAAAAATACAAAGAGGCATGGTAAATGTCAAACTATTAAACTAAGAGTTAAATCTAAAAGATAAGGTTACTATAGTGTCCCAAACCTGTCTAAAACCTATTTTTTGAGTGTTTTTATACCTATACCCACCTTATAATTTAAATAAAACATTTTTAAGCCATTATAAAAAGGAAATTATTTTATTATAATATAATATTTCTATCTTTTCATAAGGTTCCCCTCACCCCACTTATAAAAGAGAAACCCACCTTCTTTTTAATTCATAAATTCAAATCTTTTTGGATTGGAAAAATCCGACCCAAATACCCTCTCAACTATCCTACATTTATCCTAAAGTCCTTCCATTAGTCAAAAAGCCAACCTGTGGAGCCCTTTTGATCAAATCAAAAGTAATAACCCGAATAAGAGGTAAATATTCTATCACCTCTTTCTAGTTTCTATCTTATTCCACATCCTTTTTATTTATTGTTTACATTCTAAAATATTAATCCCATATCTTATATATGATTTGATGTTATTATAAAACTGTTACAACCAAATTCATTATTCTATCCATCCTTTTAATGACATGTCATCATATGTGCGTATGTACGGCTTACCGGATCCACATCGTGGTGTAATTGTTATTCAATACATTATTATTTTGATGGGTATAATAACGATGTGTAATTGATGTAAATAATAAAAATAAGATGATAATGATTCTGAATATATGATATACCATCCAATTCCATACCTTTAAGAAAATTATATTGTCACTCGTGTGTACATACGGATTACCGTCTCCATGACGCGATAAGATTCATTTCCAAGTTCAACCTTCATTTACGATTATTAAAATATATATTACTAATAAATATGTAATATCTGACATAATAATGATACTGGAGAAATATATATATCTATATGTGTGTGTGTATCTTTAAGTACTTACATATATCTTATTCACTAACTTCCATTCAATACAATATGAAAAAAGAAACAACGTTTATGCGTACATAAGACCTACTGTCACCGAAAACTGTGTTTTCCATTTCATAAATCTATCTATTATAAAAATTTATATTATAAAAATGTATGATTGATAAATTAAGGTTTATATTCTGGAAGAATTTAAATCCTGATCTAAATGATATGATCAAGAATAACAAGTTAAAATATGTACCATAAAGAAAGAGATTGTTACCCGAATTGTTTATTTAACATGAAAACCATTATTAAATTTGTAGTATAAATTCATAAATGAATAATTTATGATATAATAAATATGAATATGGTGTTGGTATAATCTAATAACATGAAATGGTCATTATACATGAGGCTAAACCAACCCTCGACCAATGGAATGTGCAAGGTAAGGGGTTTCTTATCTCACTTTTAATTCCGTGAGATTTCAATTGTTCACCACATATTTATTGCATGTGGTGTATTTTGTACTACCATTTGATATATATATTATCATGACACTCTTTATATTCATGATAATTTGTGATTTATTTGGTGGTTGTTGACTATTTTTCATAATACTTGATTGGATACAATGAAGTAAGGGTTAATTTCACAATCTCTTAATTATTCGAGGTTGTTTTTATGAAAGTATCTACTAGGACCTATTTATCATCCACATCCATGTTTCATAAAAATGTATCCCAAAACGTTTTTAACATTTAATAGACTATGGGTTAAAGTCATTTATACCCATTATTTTTTTTATAAAATGGTTTGAAAGGAATAATTCCGTCGTTTTCCAAACAAGGTACTTTATAACCTTTTCTACAAAATTCAGGTAAGAATGTAATTTTTTAACTTATATGGAAGGTGTGGCTATTTTCCGCAATTATGACATCAAAAAATCTTCCATTACTAGCTAATAAGAATATTTTCAAAATAAATGTTTTCCTTCTAATTGTGTGACACTTAAATGAATTCAAACTACAATGATATATTTCTCAAAAAATGATTGGATTTCATCTATGTAAAAATCCTTTGAAGGGTTTTAGGTTTATTTCATGTTGATTTATTATGATACAAAACTTTCATACTGTATTGAAGGTTTTGTGATATGTTTTAATATATTTTTTCTAATCGTATATCATTAATGGTTTATGGTTAATGTTTTTAAATTTAGTATGCTAGTTTTAATATGAATGTTTACGTTATATTTCAAACGTTTCTTATGGTGAATGTACTGGAATAGTATGTTCCGGGTTCGGGATTGGTAAAAGTAAGCCCTCCGGGTTTGGATCTAGTTACCGAAAACCCTCCACGATGGAGTCCGGTTACATAGGCTCTCCGCGTTGGAGTCCGGTTACAGAGGCTCTCTGGGATGGAGTTTCGTTACAGAGGCTCTCCGGGTTGGAGTCCGGTTACAGAGGCTCTCTGGGATGGAGTCCAGTTAGAGAGGATCTCCACGTTCGCGTCCGGTTACAGTTAGCCCATAGGTCCTAGAACAACACCTTGACATAGAAATTAAAGTTTGGTATTATACATTCTCTCATTATGAAAATAATATTGATGGTTCATGTAGTCATTTTACTAGTAGAATACCCATTATTATGTATTATTATGGAATTATTTACTCAGCTAATATTCCTTCCATAAAATTATTCATGTTTATTATTGATAAACGCATGTGGTTTCAATTATTCACCATGCTTAATATTTTTTTTATCTTCCACATTATTTTTTACCCTTACTGAGCGTTTGAGCTCACACTTTTCTATGTTTTATTTTTCCCAGGCTTCCAAGAAGTGTATTGTGATTGATATGCATGGTTAGTCTAAGGGGACAATGGCATTCATAAAGGATTATTTATGTCGTTTTTCTATTATAAAGTTTAATGTGACATTCATGTATGTAATCTATTTTCCAAGACTTCTAAACCAAACGGTCCTTCAGGACTTGATTCCATGTAATCATGACAATGTATTAAAATAATGCACCAGCATTGGTTAACTGGGTTCCGCGCATTACAGTTGGTATCAGAGAATGTTTTTCAATAACCATGGAAAAGAGATTTAGATAAAAACTGATTAGATAACATTACCCTAAGATGGATTTTGAGGATTCGTATATAAGAACTTCTTAGAATTTTGGAACTGTATAGATTTTGTAAGTTTTTCAAGCAATATATCCCTCTCTAGATATGACTAGGTAGAGGTGGCTCTAGCATAGATGTACCTAAGAGTAATACCCCAAAACACTTCTTTGAGCTAGAATCGAACATGAACGGTTGAACGACAACAGGACTTGCTGCACTCTTGGTTACGACACTCCTGGGGGATATTCTAAGGAAAATTCCCATTTTCATTACAAATCATTATGAAGGATTTACGAGTATATACCTCCACAAAGGAGATATTTTTATGATTATGAATTATATTCATAAAATTTTCAATTTACATTAGGTATTTTACAAGTTTGGAATTATTCATTGCAATACAAAAACTAACCTAGTGTATGCCATTGTATAGAAATTGCACCTAGTAGAAGGAATATGAACTCCAACAATATGAATGATCCAAAGAGTAAGAAGGATCATATCTTTCATGGTGTTAAGACAAAATTTAGATTAGAATTATTCTCCCACGTATTCTCATCAAATGATGAAATAGTATCATGTGATAATAATATATATAAATAATTCTCTGAGTTCTATGGCTTTGAAGGGAAGTAAGAAAAGAAAAGTATGGTATAGAGAAAGACAGATAAATAGAGGAGGGGAAAGAAGAATTTTTCTATATTTGATAAATGTGGAATGAATCACCTTGGTAAATTCTTAAAGGGAATGAGTTTTTGCTACAGGTGTGGACAAAAAGGACACAAATTACATGATTGCAAAGTAATAAAGGTTTCCAATTTACAATTCTTCATCTACATAGAGTTGGGACACTATGAAAATCAATGTCCAAATCATCAGAGTATACCTCAAATGCTGTTATTTTATAATAATAATGTTTTGATACATCAGAAGATGAAGAGGAATGATTATATTTCTGAAATTGTTATTAAAGTATTGTGTCATTTGAGTATTTTATTAATGATGTAAATTTTATAGGAATTATAAAGTATATAAGGATTGTACTGCAGTACTATTTCTTTAAGGACATGAGATTGTGTGGAACCAAGAAAAGTGACTGAATTGAGGGTTAAATATTTGGAAAATATATGGTTAAGAGAAAGATAAACCATAATATGGTTCTAATACCGAGGTAGTGATTTTAGAATAAGAGATGGTTGATTTGGATAAACTATATTTGATATTCTTAACTTACTTTGAACTTATTAATTATTTTCTTATTTCATCATTTTTGGAATATTCAATATTTTTGGATATGAGGAATATATCCATTATTATATAAAGGATAAGAGAGCATGAATGTAATCAATAATATTTTATGGTAATTCAGGGTGTTACCATGTTTTAAAATAATAAATGTTTAAGGTGTTCACAAGATATTATGTAGAAAAAAAGGATATTCGTTATGTTTTACTTCCTTATAAATTTTAGACTATGAGTTTGGATAGATTTATTTTGGATAAGTATAATGTTTGGAGTAGACTAATATACTATAGTTAAGATTATTTTTAAAAAGGAAAACACGCAGACCGTGTGACAACCCATCGCGTCGGATAAAGCTGCGGGAATTGATCCAACAACCACAGTGCCATTGGGATTTATCGCCTACCACTAAACTATGTAATTTCCCTAGATAGTATAATGTGGATTCCTTTTTTAAAATGGTTAGATATTTGAATTATAAATTCATATTTTTTTGAACCCTATACAAATAGGATAAATAGAATATATTTTTATGTTCTATTATCTTTTAGAGTGAAATATGAGTTTGTGGTAGAAATTAGTTAAAGGATGGAACTATACTTTTCATGAATATATATATATATATTTTTTTCTATTATTCTATGAATAAATTTATTATAAAACTTTCTGTAAGGGATATTAAAACTTAAAATATGTTATCCTAATACCTTATGTTTTGTTGAACCAATGATATTTTAAATCATCATAGATTATTGGCTTTAAGGCCCTCAATTCTACAATTGTTTCTGACTGATGACCTCAATCACTGCCTATAAATATTTACATTTTTCCTCCAATTATGTGTCTCTAATTTCCACCAATTTTCTCCTAATCTAGATCATAATTTTGGGGGGAATTTTTCATTCCCCTTTTC
Source organism: Viscum album (assembly GCA_963277665.1). NCBI lineage: Eukaryota > Viridiplantae > Streptophyta > Magnoliopsida > Santalales > Viscaceae > Viscum > Viscum album. Next base: position 1,365,620,315 of record OY728162.1, on the reverse strand, counting down.
CTCTTATTAAGACTAAATTTTATTAACCAAATTTCCGATGTGGGTTTCCCTACAATCGTATTTTATATTTTCAGCCTTATATTTTCAAAGAACAATTTAAAATTGTGAGGAGGAAATTTATTGAAGTATGGATCAATGTAATAACCCACGATTTTGTAGTATGTTATTTCTTCAATGAAATTCTATAACTTGCACTACATGCAACACTGAGTCCAAGCACACCATGACATACCAATCTAGCCGTTCAAAAGAGGTTATGAATAGTATTAACTACATTTAGAATTTTATATACTCCATATAATTTTAACATCCATATTATGTGTTTCTTAGACATAATATAAGAACAAAATTAATTTTTTTAGATAAAATTAGTATTTTTCAGAAAATGCAATTTTACCGGCTTTTGAGGTTGAACCCTTTTTAAATCCAATATTTGACACATTTATGTATTCAATTTGAAAAAAATAAACTTCTTCATTAGAATCTAAAGATAAACATTTAGTTTTGATAAATGTTTTGTATTTTATTGTTAACTTTCATATTTTGGTAAATAGTGAAAAATACTAAATTTTAATTAAAAACATCTTTTTTAATCGAAATAATTTATAGTGTAAAATTAAGAATTTGATTATTTTTGAAGTATAAATAGATTATATATTTACCATTTAATCCAATGCTAGTCATTGTACATAATTTCACATTTAAACTAGACATACACACGTATTAATCTTTTGATAGTTATTATTTCTTAAAAACATGTTTTTTGTTTTGACAACGGGAATTAATTTTAAATTAATATCTGCCACTTATGTGTTTTGAATTTAGAAAAATGGATTTCATATTTGGAATCAGAAGGTCCAAATTGTGTAAATATAGATCTTTTATTTTTATACATTAGGAATATTTACTTCAGTTAATATTTTATTTACAGTGGTTAAAAGGGTAAATCCAGTAAATAAGGTTAAAAAACTATTATAATAATACAAAATTACCTTAATACTTGTACTAACCTCATTGGATTAGTCATGTCTGAACATGTAAATCCTTGGGTCAATTTCGTGACCCCATGGATCCACTTTGAAGTGATATTGACATTATATATTAAATAATTTAAAGTAGAGACAAAAACAACAAAAGAAATATCTTTTAGTAAAAAAAAATTTATATGAGGTTAGATAATTGATATATTTTACTATAAATAATCATTGGAAATATAAAAATACTACCTACCTCAGGATATTTAATTTATAATTTTTATACATAATATAAATATATTTATTAATGATACAATGATGACGCATCATTTTCCTCGTTAATGAAATAATCGAATAAATGGCATTATAGATGTTAAAATAAATATAATTTGAATGTTTTGATGCCATCCAAGAATTTTAGAGGTTATTGTGACATGTTGGAATTTATTAGATGAATTTTTTTATAAGTAATAATTCTTTTATGATTTTATAAATAACGAAATACCAAATAGTGTCAAAATTGACATAAAAGAGTTTTTAAAACAAATATTATATTAGTAATTGATATTCTATTCCTAAAAATCTAAGGATCGAACAAAGGACATTTATAATGATAGGAGTATCTTTGATGAACCACATGGGGTTCTATTGGAATTATATAGTAATTTTAGTAACCATATAATATGAAAATACAAAGAGACATGGTAAATGTCAAACTATTTAACTAAGAGTTAAATCTAAAAGATAAGGTTACTATAGTTACCCAGACCCGTCTAAAACATTTTTTCTGAGTAGTTTTCGACCCATCCCCACCATATCCTTTAATAAATACATTTTTGGAGTAATTAGAATCCGAAAATTGTTTTATTATAAAATAATATTTCTAGCTTTCCCTAAGGTACCCCTCACCCCTTTTATAAAAGGGAACTCCCCCTTCTCTCTAATTCACACATTCAAAGCCTTTTCACTTGGCCAAACCCCACCCAAATACCATCTCAACTATTATATATTCATACTATAGGACATTCTTTAGTCATAAAGCCATCCTAAGGAGCCCTTTTGATCAAATCAAAAGGAATAACCTGATGAACAGGTAAATATTCCATCACATCTTTCAAGTTCCTTTCTTCTTCCACTTCCTTTTTCTTTGTTTTTCCATTATAAAATAATAATATAGTATATTATATATACTGTGATGTTATTATAAAAATGGTACAACCAAATTCATTTTTCTATCCATCCTTTGAATGATATGTCACCATACGTGCGTACATACGGCTTACTGTCTCCACGTCATGGTGTAATTGTTATTGAATACATTAATATATGGATGAGTATAATAATGATGTGTAATTGATGTAAATAATAAATATAACATGATAATTATTCTGTATATATTATATAACATCCAATTCATCACTATAAAGAAAATGATATTGTCGCTCGTGCGTACGTACAGATTACCGTCTCCATGACGCGATGAGATTCATTTCTATGATTACCAATCATCGACGATTATAAAAAATATATATTACTAATAAATATGTAATATATGATATAATAATTATAATGTATATATATATATATATGTGTGTGTGTGTGTGTTTATGTACTTATATATATCTTATTCACTTACTTTTGTTCAATATGATATGAAAACAGAAACAACGTTTATGTGTACGTACGGCCTACAGTCTCCATAAACGATTTTTTCCATTTCATATATATATCTATTATAAATTTTATATTGTAAATATATATGATTTATAAATAAATTATTATATTCTTAAAGTATTTAAATCATTATCTAAATGATGTGTTCATGAATAACAAGTTAAAATATGTACAGTAAAGAAAGAGATTGTTACCCGAAATGTTAATTTAACATAAAAATCATTATTAAATGTGTAGTATAATGTCATAAATGAATCATGTATGATATAATAAATATTAATATGGTATTGGTATAATCTAATAACATGGAATGTTCATTATACAGGTGGTTAAACGTACCCTCGACCAAAGTAAAGTGCAAGGTATGGGGTCTCTTCTCTCACTTTTAATTCCATGAGATTTCCATTGTTCACCACATATTTATTGCATGTGGTGTATTTTGTACTGCCATTTGATATATAAATTATCATGATTTTCTTTATAATCATGATATTTTGTGATTCATTTGGTGGTTATTGACTATTGTTCATACGACTTGGTTGATTAAAATGAGGTAAGTGTTAATTTCACAATCTCTTGTATATCCGAGGTTGTTTTTATGTAAGTATGTACTGGGAACTCATTATTATCCACATCCATGTTTCATAAAACATTATTCCAAAACGTTTTTACCATTTACTAGAATGTGGGTTAAAGTCATTTATTCCCTTGATTGACTTTTTATAAAATGGTTTGAAAGAAATCATTCCGTCATTTTCCAAACAAGGTACTTTTTAACCTTTTTTAAAAAAATAAGGTAATAATGTCTTTTTATTAACTTATACAGTGGGTGTGGATATTTTCCTCCGTTATGACATCACCAAAGATTCCTTTAAAAGCATATAATAATATTTTCCAAATAAATGTTTTCTTTATAAATATGTGACTCTTAAATGATTTCAAAATAGAAAGTGATATTTCTAAAAAAAGGTTTTGATTTCATCTTTGTCAACATCAATTGATGGGTTTTATGTTTATTTGTAGTCGATTTATTATGATAAAAAACATCCATATTGTATTTAAGATTTTGTGATATTTCTGACTATGGATGTGTTATTCATATACCATTCATGGTTTATGGTTATAGTATTGACATTTCTTATACTAGTATGAATATGTATGTTTATCTTATATTTCAACCATTTCTTATGATGAATGTATTGGTTTAGTATGTTCCAGGTTAGGACCTGTAAAAGCAAGCCCTCTGGGTTGGGGTCTGGTTACATCAGACCCTCCAAGATGTAGTCCAGATACAAATGATCTCCTTGTTGGAGTCCGGTTACAGAGGCTATCCGGGATGGAGTCTGATTGCTGAGGCTCTCCGGGTTGGAGTCCGATTATAGAGGCTCTCCGGGATAGAGTCCAGTTACGTAGGCTCTCCGGGTTTGGGTCTGGTTACAGTTATCCCATAGGTCCTGGAACGAGGCCATGACATAGAATAAATTTTGTTATTATACATTTCCTCATTATGAAAATAATATTGATGGTTCATATGGTCATTTGACTTGTAGAATACTCCTGATTATGTTTTATTGTGGCATTATTTACTCATCTCATATTTCTGCTGTAAAAGTATTCATGTTTATTATTGATAAAGGAATGTGGTTTCAATTATTCACCATGATTAATATTTATGTTATCTTCTATTGTATTGCTTACCCTTACTAAGAATTTTAGCACACCCATTTCTATGTTTTATTTTTCCCAGGATTATAAGAAGTGTATTGTGATTGATATGATGGGTTAAGATAAGGGGATAATGGAGTTCATAATGGTGTATTTATGTTGTTTTTTGTGTTTTAAAGTGTAATGTAACATTCATGTATGTAATCTATTTTACATGACTGTTAAACTAATCGGTCCTTCATAACTTGATTCCTTGTAATCATGCCAATGTATTAAAATAATGCATAGAATCTAGGTAACGGGGGTCGGGGCGTTACAAGTAACCCACTAGGAATTACTCACATCCTCATCCATCTGGTTTAACCAAACAACATAATAAATTATATAGGACGTACTCTCAGTCTAACCCCTCTATTTTAGGGTTAGCAAAGACTCTCTAAGGAAGCACTCACCTTAAATTCCCCATATGGTCTCGTATCATCCACTATAGAAACTCTGAGGAAGCACTCTACTTCCAATTCCCATTGTGGTCTTGTAATGAAGATACTGCATACACTCTGAGGGTGCACAATGTCCATCCCCCCTCTGGTCATGCAACATAAATGTAAATGGACACTCTAGATAAGCATCAGCGTCCATTCTACATGTGGTATACTACACCAGGTTCCCACAGCCCTATGTAAGCCAATCGTGCATAGACAATATATGTCCTCTAATGTAAACCTCAAGAAATAATTGGCTAAATAGTCTACATCATCTCACATCATTTCAGAAAAAAAATCTCTCCATTTTAACAATACTAGGCATGGAAAATAAGGCATCCTAACTGGGAAAGCTAGGAAAACAGTCAATATCAAGAAAACATGGGCAACATGTCCATATTAGTGTAAATAACCGTATTTACATTCATAAATATTCTACTCAAGAACAGAAGGCATAACAAGCAATAACTATGCTAATAACCATAAACACACAATACCCCACACAATGGTATTGGAATCTTTTGCACATATAACTCAAAGACTAATAACAGAAAGGCAAAAACCACCTACATCGGCATTGTATGATCGATATACGTGGGACTCCGGGCTTGAATCTCCTTACAACACCATAGATCTATAAAAATGCTAAAAAAATTCATCCAAGGATATCTCGTGAAAGAGAAGAAATCTAAAAACGAGGCTCTAGAAGAAAGAATATCATACCATCTCAATCCAAACGAAATCAACGGTGGTTGATTCGAAGAATAGATGAAGAGTCGAGGGATTGGGGAATATTCATGTCATATGGTCTCTCCTGGATGAGATGGATGGATAAGAAGGGTGTTCTAATGATTAGACGTGACTCGGTCCGTTTAATGATAAAAAGGTACACTGTATGTACTTTAAAAGTACATGGGGTGTACTTGCCTCAATCATCCTCTACTATAGGCAGTCTATATGTCACCCCGCATGGCCTTGTAAACGGCCATTACATTTCTTGTGTATGGTCACCAATGGTAAACGGGTAGACAATGTGTACTTATAAGTAAACGGTGTGTACTCCTTAAATTTCCAAAAACACTCATTTTCTCCCAAACACCAAAAATCATGATTCATACATGAAAATAAGATCTGCTTTTTTAAAATACTACTCATCATTAAATAATAATGTATAATTTAAGAAAATCTGAAAATTCTTCCACTAAATGGTCATGCCTTGTATGTGACAACCACACACTATTTTACCTCATTCTGGTTTGAATTCTAGTTATATGGGTGAATTCTATAGATTTATGTGGAATAATAAATTTAACACGTAATACATCCATTTCCCTATCACAGAAGTATCAAAAATCAATATTTATGTTAAAATTAATTGATACTTCCCAAATAAATTTTTTATATTTCAGTTTTTCCATTATTCATCTATTTTCATTATTTCCCACCTAAATGAGTTAATTTTTAAAACATGAGCACTTTATTAATAATTTTTTTGGATTTTTCCTAGCCATATAGGTTTGAGGAAATATGAAAATGAATTTATTGAATATGTACTGAGGGTATTCACTCACACATCCAATTTCATTGTCTCATATATTCATTTTAATATCTGAATTTCCAAATTTACACTTGGTTAGAAGGAAATTATATGAATTTATTTTATAAGGGATCCATGAGGTTCCATGGAATTAAAAAGGATAGGAAACTTAAAATTAAAATTAAAGAACCAGTGAACACATGTTTTAATTTTGATTCCAAAAAGATCCTTTAAGTCGTCACTACATTTTCCTAGTCCTCAAATATAATTTCTATTATACATAGATTATTTTTACTCCACAATAATTTAATTTCAATAATTCTAAATCAATTTATTCGAAACATCAATATTGGTAGATTAATTTAGAAAGGCCCCATTGAATTCTGCAGTATTTGATTTACAATCTAAAAATCTAGAAATAGAAAAATAGTGAAACTTTTTAAGGATTTCTAAAAAATTATTATATTTGTTTTTTTATTTAAAATTAATTTAAAAACAATGATGTGCTTTTAAATTCAAGAAATAATTTTTCCAACCCCCCCAATCTTGTCTCAAATACAATTCTGTTTTCTTCAAGCATGTGATTTTTTTTAGAAATTCAAAATTGAAAATGAGAATCGAGAAAAATATAATTGAATTAGACAACACATGTTTTCTTCCTTTTGATGGTATAAGTGAGGATTTTGGACTCTTCTTTGGTGTCTTTCCATGGAAATTTAAAAAAAAGCATCTTTTGGACATTCAACTTGAAGGGATTCTTGGCATCTTTTCCATTGATATCAAATATATCAAATAGAAAAAAATGAGTCACTGTATAAGATCCAGAACACTTGGAAAGAATTTTACCAGACATCAGCGTACCTCTTGATAATCTAGATCAAAATATCAAATTTCCTTTTAAATATACCATCGAGTGGAATGATATCCCAAAAATCCCTAATATGTGCATACTTGGTTGAGAACATAGGTTATCATGTGAATAATAAAGAAATTCATGTTCGCATCGTCTCATAAAATGAAAATATCAAATAATAAAAAAACAACATGGAATTTTTCTTTTTTCACATTTTAACAAACTATGAACCAACCATCCATACCATTATAGGCTATTGGAAGAGTTGTGCGGTTTGAAAAACACGGATACAACCCTACCCAACCCTTCTATATCTTGTCATACAGTTTGAGGGATAATTTGAATAGTTATTACAAATCATGTACCTAATAATGTTTCCTCATTTAGGACACCAACATAAGGTGAATAGTTTCAGGGAATGACCCATACGAGTTTCTATACTAGTGATACAATAGTTCATAGGGCCAGAAATCTATACAAAACTCAAAAGTCACCCAAACAACTCATGAGATGACCCAAACAAAATATCATCATAACAAAGGAATATATGTACTAGAAAGTAGGTTGTATGTTGTTTGGTAAGTGATCCATTTTTTTAAGTTGTATGTTTTGGATTACAAAAATTGAGTCATTTTTTTACGTATCAGACCCAACAAGTAATGATTCGGATTAGAACATCAGATCTAGGAGTGTGGGTTGGAAATGTTACATGATCAATTATGTGGCATGTATTTAATACCTTTTCCTCATCATTTTGATTAAATAAATTATTTTTTTAAGTATTGTAAATTGATTATTGATGAAATTTTATAAGTTTATTTTACAATTTAACATTCATTGAAAATATTTTCAATAAGGATTATTTTTTGTGACATAATTGTTAAATTTTTCTTAATGTTAAACTGTGCAATAATTGGATATTTTTTGTTCATTTATTGGTTTTCTATTTAATGTTTTATTCCTTGTAAATCATCATGAAAATGTAAATTTGTGGTTTCTATTTTACAAATGATATATTCTTAAATTTCTAAATATATATTTAGATATAGATTTAAATATTTTAGTGTATAGGATTAAATATTTTCTTTTTATTTAATATTTTAATTTACAGTTTTAAATATTTTTGGGGGGAAATTTTCTTTTTTAAGTTAATTTTATGGCCATATTTTATACATCATTACTGTAATGAAATATTTAAAAAATATTAGAAATTCATTGATGAATTTTTTATTGATATAATTTTTTTTTAATATTCTCATTTAATTTTTTAATTTCTCATTATTTATTCAATTAGTGTGTATAGTGGTATTCTACTTTTGGAGGTTCTGGTACCATTCTACCATCAATCAGTCTACCACCAGAATCATAATAGTGCTACTGCTAGTACACCCATTTCAGCAACCCCATATGTTTCCATGTTTCTACTACTATGATTACCCAAACCCGCTACCACCATATATTTTTCTACCACCGATGTATATTTCATCCACTGTAACTTTTATACTAGAAAATGTTCTGTGAAAATGGATAATAAAAGAAAAATGACTAATATATAGTTGGGACAAAACCTTTTCCCAATGCCATGTTGTATATGGGGGGTGGGGGTCATACTAATAGAAGAGCATCATTTTAGGAGATGACATTTGTACATTTTTAAAAAATAATGCACTGAATTTAAATGTTTTTTATTTGGAGAATACCTCTTCATTAAGTGCCTTCAGCAGGAAAGATCTGAAGAAGGATCCTTCATAGGAAACATATTTTAAAAGGCACATTTCTATATGGCGTATAACCATGAATTTTTTTTAAAAAGGAATTATATATATATATAATGTGATTGATTGTGTAATTCATAATAAAAACATGATTACTATAATATCTAATAGTAAATATAAATAATGTCATAGATAATATATATATACAGATATTTAAGAAATAGACATAATTAATAATTTAATCATTATTAATAATTTTTTGATTAGTTTAGTTAATAATATAATTATTATTAAATAATAAAAATAATAAAAAACACTTATTATTAAATATAATTTTTGTATTATTTTTTATTAAAATAATTTATATTTTCTTTTTAATGTCAAAATATATTCAATCATATTATCATTAAATAATTTTATTATTAAATAATAATGATATAGATATAATCATTTGGACTTAATAATTATTTATAATTAAAAATATCATTCCTTATATTATTATTTAGTATTACTAAATACATAAATACTAAGATTATAAATAAAATATAAATTTATTATTAATTTACTTATTTATTATTTAAATATTAATTATATTACTATTGTGGTTATTACAAATGATTAATAATTTTATTTTAAATTATTAATAATAACATTATTATGGACAATGTATTTTCTATATCAAAATTTTATATAATATATATTTTAAATTATTTTATAAATTAAATTATTAGTTTTTTTACAAATAATAATATTTAAAAATTTATTGAAAATTATTTTAGTAATTTGTGTAAATATTTTGGAATATATTTATTTATTATTGAGAAAAAAAATCATACTATTGAAAAATAATAACATAATTAATATTAATTATTTTTATTTTTATTTTTATTTTTCCTTTTATATTCAATAATTTTTTTTTGTTCAATCAATGTTTTAAATTTCATATAGATTTTATTTATAACATATTTTATGCGCATAAATTTTTTGATGTCTAAATGATATCTTTTTAATCAAAAAATCCATGTCTTGTAAACTACTGTTAGTTTGGTATATTTTTTTATTTTAAAATATTTCTTATATTTATAATTTATTTTTTATGTTTCATTTACATTGGGAATGTAGTTTATATTTTATAGGATTCCAAATTCACCTAATTAAAATGTAATAAGTAGTTTTTGAAAAATGATTGTCTTTAAAAATGTGTTCCATAGAGGGAGAGCCAACCAACTAAGCTCATATTACTCTGAAATCACTCAAAAAATAACTATAGATTGATTTTTGAATTTTAAAAACTCGCGACGCATCAAATTGAGGTTTCATTTCCCCAAAATAACTAAAAACATAGTTTCAATAATTTAGAAGGATAAAACATGTGTTTAGAAGTTAAAACCATAGAAAATGATCATCTATTTATGAAAAATATTATGATATTAGTATTAGGATTATTTTTGACATGTGTGAGAACATTACACATCAATCTGATGTGTGATGTGCTGAAAAGGACTAAATATTATGTTTTTAGAAAATTTCAACCATTTAAAAGGTACGTCATAAGGGGGGAGCCAATTAAATGTGATCATATTTCTACAAAATCAAATGACAACAACTAAATATTTTTTTTTGAATTTTAGGAAGAAATTCTTCATTTAACCGAGTTTTTTTTCCTGGGATGATGGGAAAAAAATTTAAGTATTTTAAAATTCTAAATTGTGAATTTAACTATTAAAACCATATAAAATGATATCCTATTGATTTAAAATAAAATAAATGATATTTTTGAATTATTTTCAATATGTGTGAGAAGACGGAGCATCTCTCCGACATGTGATGTACTCAAACGGACTAAATAATGAGTTCTTAGAAAATTTTGGTCATCAAATATGTGTTCCATAGAGGACAATCTAACAAAACTAACACAAATTTTTTCTAAACACACTAAAACAACTATAGATTTCTTTTTGAATTCTAGGAATCGTTGAAGCCTCAATCCAAGGTGTGTTTTTCCCGAGACAACTAAAAACATGGTTTCAATAAATTATAACACTAAAACATGCATTTAATTGTTAAATAAACATAAAATAATGTCCAATTGATTTGAAATATTATGAATGTTGTCTTAAAATTATTTTTAATTTATGTGAGTAGATGGTGCATCAATACGAGGTGTGATGAGCTCGATCAGACTAAATAAGTAGTTTTTAGGAAATGTATGTCTTTAAAAATATGCGTCATTGCGTGTGAACCATCCAAATTGTCTCAGATTTCTATTAAATCACATAAAAACTACCGTAGATTAATATTTTTTATTTTAGGAAACAACGACATGTCAAACCGAGTTGTTTTTTTCCTGAGATGATGGAAAATGTAGTTTTGGTAATTTATGAAACTAAAACATTGATTTAACTATTAAAACCATAAAACATGGTATTCAATTTATGTGAAATATTATGAATGTTATCTTATAATTATTTTGAATTGAGCAAGTAGAGGACTCATCAATCTGACATGCGATGTGCTCGAATGTAATAAATAAGTATTTATTTGAAACTATTGGTCTTTGAAAACATGCACCACATAGGGAATGCTACCCAAATGAGATCTTATTCATATGAAATCATAAAAAACAACAACATATTTTTTAAACTTTTAGGAACTGACGGCACATCAAATCGAGGTGTTGTTTTCCTGAGACATAAGAATACACAGTTTCAGTCATTTAAAATGCTAAAACAAGCATCTAACTACTAAAACCGTAGAAAATTATATATAATTGATGTGAAATATTATGAAATCTATAATAGAATTATTTTATTATGTATGGGGTCAGATATTGGATCAATCTGACATGAAATGTGTATGAATGGAATACATAAGGGTTTTTAGAAATTGACAGTCTTTAAAAACAATCTCCATAAAGGAAGAGGTGGAAAAATGGGATCATATTGTCGTGAAATCACATGGAAAAAATTATATTGATTTTTGAATTTTAGGAATCTACGACATGTCAAACCGAGCTGTAGTTTTCCCGAGATGAAAAAAATGCAGTTTGTGTAATTTAAAATTCTAAATAATTCATTTAACTATTAAAACCATATAAAATGATATCCAATTGATGTAAATATTACAAAATGTTTCATATAATTATTTTTGATGTGATTGAGTGTAAGGAACATCACTCTAATGTGTGATGTAACTGAAAAGACTAAAAAATGAGTTTTTAGATAATGGTGGTGTTTAAAAATTTCTACCAAATAGGAAGAGTTGACCGAATGATCTCGGATTTATATGAAGTCACACAACAACAACCATAGATTAATTTATGTGTTTTAGGAATTAATGGTATGTCAAACTGAGGTGTCATTTTTCTATGATGGTCAAAATTGAAAGTTTATAGATTTTTGTTTTTATAATAAATAACAGCAATGAATAATTAATAATATATATTATTATACATAATTAAAATATTTAATTTCATGAGATTTCAAATATAGTACACCATCAATGACTATCAGTATGTAATTTTCTTCTAGTACTATACCTTAACTCTCTGATAGTACACCAATATTAACTAGTCTGTCTGGCAGTTTCTGGAGTGTGTTCATCTATAGGTATAAGTGTGATTTCCTCTACTACATGTCTAGCTATGGTGTCCAAAAAAAGTGGGTCTAGTTGAAAAACTATGAATAATATCCCATCGACTCGAGTGATGAACATGTAACTAGAAAGCAGCTGGAGCAAGAAATAGAAACTCACTGAGTGGAAGCACCTAACCGGTTCCCCAATATAAGGAATGTGTCTCTACAGAAGCTGAAGATGGAATAGAGGTCATAATATCAAACTCAGTGGGGTAAACTATTCCTCAATCCAAAGAAGGGTGTGTAAGGTATGTCTCTAATGGCACCATGTGTGATGAGGAAGGTTTAGTCGATTGGTGTGTAGTGGTCCCCACTCTTGAGAAGGGTGTCTATCAAATGTCGCAGATGGTGAAATTTATTATAAAGCCCCAATTAGTGGTTCTGTAGTGGAATCTAGATCCAACTATTAGGTGTAATGATGAAAATGAAGTCGGTGTGAAGGTTGGTCCTCATCAATGTCACGTGGATTGAGCACGTCCTATGGTGCAATGGGCCGGTGACGAGGAGCATGCTATGATAGTACAGATATTCTCTTTTCACTATAAGTTCAACTATCACAAAATAAAGAACTAAACTCAACTGATCAATAGTGAATATAACTCATGTCTCAAGTGTGATCATATCACAAAATCGATGAATCCCATCACCCTGAATAGAAAACATGAAATAACAGATTATCAAATTAATAAAAAAGAGTAAATATGTATGATAAAATTAATTTACCAAGGTATAATAAGAGCCTCCATGATGAGTAATAAATCAAATAGTCACTCATATATATATAAGAATATGCTCTATACGAGGGTTATGATGAAAAAAACCTCCAAAATATCCAGTGAAACAATTTTTGTCACGTGAATCCAATTGAGATATGTATGGCTCGTGTATATTATTCCAACATCGATCCTATTTTATTGTAATTTGAATGTTGTGCACCTCTCCAATATACCTCAATGGCCATTGAATATTTTGTCAAGATCCAAATGGACTCATGACGCTATCAGGTTGGTCCACTCCACAATATGAAAATATATGGATGGAACCACAATGGTAGAATGATGTTGCCCCATTATATAATAATCTAGATGATGTACCCGAAGCTCACTAGTATATGGAATATAAATAATCAATGTAGAAAAAAAATTTAATCATTCATTCAACAAATAACAAACATTTCTATCAACAGTTATTCGTGGATACTTCTTCAATGGAAAAACGATCAAAAAGAAGATGAAAATATGAAATGAAATGTGTAGGTATAGATATATGTCTTTTAGTGGATTCATCAAATAATAAAAAGTAACAAAATTTCAGAATTTATATAATTATAATATTAGTTTAAAAGAAAAGTGTGTATTAAACCATTATAGTATCTGTGAGAAAATGGCCCCATATGTTATTCATCAAATGGTAAATCAGCGACAAACTGAGGTGAAAGTGTAGGGAATCATATCCACGGCCACACATGTAATAACAATCCAAAAAAATATCTCTCCATCACCTCCATGAAAGATTCCCTACATAGATCTCTATCCTGATATTCCAGATATCTCGAACCCCAACTATATTTCCCAACATGATTGAAATATCTATATTGAGGTAGGTGAATCATATTAACATATGATCCATAGTGATCAACAAATAATGTATCTCCAATTAATCATAGAATTTACAGTAATGCATATATGTTCAATGTCACCTCCTCTGCAACTAGATCAACCTGAAGGAAATGAGTGTCTAGCCAAAACATTCATAACTGACCTATTATAAGGGTCCCCGATATGTCTAGTAGTGGTAATTACATATATATCTATAAAATTTTATCCTAACTATATATCATCGTATATGTAACAACATCTCTATCCTTGTAGAGACCTGGTTTTTTCCTTATAAGACATTGGAATATTTCTACATAAATTTTCAGTTCCAGATGCTAAGACAACATGCGATTCCGAGGACCAGAGATGCCAAAATATATTATACAAAATTATTATGTATATTATATACTATTAATGAGAAAGAAATTTTATATCTATCAAATGATAACTCATATAAAAAATTTGAGTCCATGGTTGCGTCTGGTGTGTTGACTTTACCCTAGGCTAGACATAACTTTTTTCAGCATGGGACATCTGTAGAAAAAGCTCCAGATGGAGTTTTCTTAAATAAAATATTTAAAATTAATTATTTTATCTCATATTTTGGATCAAATAACTTCATAATTGAGACTCATATAGGATGTCTGAGAGCACCATTTGGTGTATAGTGTGGTGTTTATCCTAGGGGAAACCTCAGTTTAAAGGGTGCATGATGTTCAGATTCCATGACCACTGGAAATTTCCTAAAATAGGTATTTAATGAAATGAGAAAGGGTTGTGGCTCATTTCCTATTAAACAATGGTGATTGGTACTCCACTACTTCTAATGGATAATTGTCATCAGATCATTGTGGGTTCACAATGAAACATGACATCCGAGTAGTTCAGAGCATTGTGAACACAATGAAAGATTCAAAATCCAGATAGGAATCTTCATTCAGATTCTACATCCCCGAATTGATGTTTTGGTTGTCCAATTTGATTTTTGGTCATATTAACATCTTTTAATCCATATTTATATGAACAAACCATCAATTTCCATTGACTGTTTCAATTTCGGATAACTCGTTCTTTGATTCTTCATCTGTTCATCGCATTCTTCGTCGATAAACATTTCGACACGGTTAATAGGAATCCAAAATTCGAGTGGCACATTGATCTATAAAAGTTGAAATGCATGGATTTGATAACTATGAATTTTGTTTGGGTGCTGGAGGAGGTGCATCAACGAGAAGAAGTGGTGGATTGTTTTTTTTACGTCAAAACAATGACGGATTGTTGATTGATGGCCATTATGGTGAATCCTTCATCACAAGGTTCATTGACTCGCTAATAGATTCACGATTTGGGGATAGGATGGAGTCATATGTTCTATGGAACAGACCACTAAAGCTCCATCGGAATTTCATCCAGAAGTAGCTTATGGTGGTATTCTTCGAAACGACAGACCACAGAGTGGTGGCGATGCCTGAGCATGGCAGACAACATGGCTCCGCCGGTCGGCCACATTAACACGATGGCTGGGATCCAGCCTTGGGCTGGGATGTTTTTTGATGTGGGTTGAGTAGTTTGGTTGGGAATCCAACAGGCATATCAATCTAGGCCAGCCCAAGCATAGGGGTCTGCCCAGAATGGGATGGACCGATATGGGTCAAGCATTTATCTTTAAATGTCCATATCATGAAAAATTGGATCTCCTATTTATGTGACTTCTATGCCAACATGACCTTATCCACTAGTTGGAAATTTTGAGGTCAATGTTTTTATTTTATATCATTGGAACATGGCTTGGGACCACAAAATTCTCAAATAATAATAATATTTTATTATTACTACAAATTTGTCATGCCAAAACATCTGCATAATATGCTTGATCTATGTAACATCATTGTCATCGTGGCACTAAAATTGAGGCTGGGTTTTCATGACATATTTCGGGAAATTAAACTGAAATGTAGGTGTGGGACCAAAAAGTATCGGTTTTTTCTTTTGTAGTGAAATGTTACATTTTCAGAAGGTGTTTATATTAGATGAATGAATGGATGATACCATGTATTTTCCCAAGAGGATAGTATTGGTTCGATCCATTTGATGTTATCTAGTATTGAGGTGTTTACCCCATGATGAACTATTCATGCACAATGATGTGAAATGAAATTTCATCATTGGGAGTCTAATTTGGGTGAATTAATAGTCAAACCTATGGATTTTATTCCCAAGGATCATGGAGGTGCAATCTGTTTGGTTGTCTGGGATCATCTGAAGAGAAAAGTTAGCAATGTAACATTTTCTCCCTTTTGGACCAGCGACAAGCATCGTGTGATAATCTGCCTTATGTCTAGAGTTGCCATGTACTTTAGGATAAAAATGACATGGATAGGGGTACATGATCAAAATTTAGTAGCTACGTATGGATAGGTACACAACCAAGTGGTGAGGTGGGGTAACACATCGTGGTGGCCCAAAATGTGTTGTACACAACATTGTGAATCTTCTAACTCTCATATCTCCTTCTAATAAACATTGATTTTGGACCACCAGTAGAATATCCTATGTGTTTTTTCATTTTGAATGAAAAGGTTACCTTCATAGTGGATTCAGAGATACGATGCAAGATTTTATAGGTGTGACGCATATCCGAGGAAATACACAAATACAGCAGTGGAATTCTTCTCTAGCGGTACCATCTATCAGGGTGGGCCATTATTCCTTAATTATTTTTTGAGAGGTACCATCCATTAGGAATGGATGGTGTTCCTTGGTGATTTTATGATAGGTTCAATCATGTAGGGATAGACAGTATTCCTCAGTGCTTTCCGAGAGGTACCATCTAGCAGGGATGGCCAGAGGACATTCCAATATACCTCTAGCTTGGCTGGGCAGTGGGTCCCCTATGGTAGTTCTGGTAAAACCTCCATCTGAGATGGGTAGTGGGTCTTAGATAGTAGTCTCTAGCCATATCTCCATATGGGCCGGTCAATGGGTCCCCAATGACAGATTAGGTCTTGCCTCCAGTTGGGCTACAAAATGGGTCCCCATATACTTGTGACACGATCTCTCAATTTAACGACATAGTTATGAGATGTGTTTTGATGTGACTTTGGAATCATGAGGATTATGTCTTCTTTTCCCACAAAGTTTTGTCAATGGGATATGACCTAAAATCGTGAGTTCGAGACAATGCCGCCAAAAGGAGATCGTATGAAGGGGAGGTGATTGATACTCTATGAATCATGGTTCGAGGAAGACATGTGGGATCATATGAATTGATAGTTACTTAGGGGACTATTGGATATCCATTATTTTACTAAGATGTGAGATGTAGATACACTTACTTTCTTTTTTTGTTTCATTGATTGAGCATATATATATATATATACTATTTCAGTACCCACTCCTTGGGTTTTTTTATTCTCCTTGCTGGAGAGGTGAATATGTGTGGGGTAAGCCACAAACACTCCGTTTCTAGCTTCTCATGGTTCAACGAGTCTAATTTCCTACTATAGGTACCAAAGACTTGAGGATAAGTTCATATTCTCACTATTTTTACCTTTTTATGATTGGAATACCTTGCATCACTATCATGATAGATTGACCTATACTCTTTTATTATACCTTTTTCTATAAACTACTCCACTATTTAGTATATCTTTTTCAACTCCCTTGATCCTTCAGGGCATCCTATTGAGTATTTTTATACTCATGCCCATATGGTAATTCCCCAAACTTGGTGTTCCCTTATAGATAATGGATTGGATGATCGTGAATTCAGAATACCTAGGGATACATGGTTCTTGGACCATGTGTAGTGGTTATAACTTAGGATTCAAAAGAGGGGCTCTTGAAGCAACTAGGATTTCCCACCTATTTCTAGGTTGTGGCACTATTCCATTTGGGTGTGTATTTTTTCACTATACCGTTTAGTATAATTTTATGTACTTGTACTATTTGGGAGTCGATGCATATTTTTGGTTTACATAGAGTAGTCTTGTATCATTTAATCCTTTCCCTTTGCACAGATACATTGAGTTGGTTGTGTTTTTTTGTGTGAATATACTTATTCAATGGCCTCCTGGAGTTTTTTATTCCTTCAGTGCTTGTTTCCATCCACTTTCCAATAGAGGTGGGCTTGGGTTAGTTGTGGAATGAGTGCCGACTTGAGTCGGGTCATGAAAGAGTTGTATCAAAGGAGGTTCAACCCTTGGGACATTTTTTGGATGATTCCCTTTTACGGACTAGGTACGGCTTAAGGAAACATTGTCATCATTTATCGATACCATCCCTCAGGAAAGGGATTCTAGTGATGGAGCGGAAGGTGACATAGCCATTCACTAAGGCCCATATTAACTAATTGTTAACTCAGCCTGTAGATAGATTTGTTATTGGGAACATTTGTGCATGAAACATATATGATTGATTCATTGATTGCCCTTCTTGAGTCATATCCCATTTGTAGTTGATAAATATATATATTTTTTCTTTTGATCGTAGTACTCCTTTCTAGGATTGAATATTCTTCTAAAATGACAGCCAGATAGGATAATAGGTCTTGTTTGTGACAACTACACTATAAGGGATGATGCCTCAAATCGTGATCAATCATAAGATCCACCTTCCTCTAGGTGCATAGGTAGCATCACCTCCTTCTATTGAGCTATAGTTTGTTCCCATAGAGCTGGTTAGGGACGTGTATAGTTTGAGCGCACTCCATGAGTTACAGTGCTAGAGACAGATGATGTTCTAAAGTGATCCAAATCCTCAGGAAACAGAGGATTGGATAGATTTCGTGGGTTTCCCAATCAGGCCTGTTTAGACACTAATATATTTGATCTTGACTTCAGTAGCCAGCATTTTACATGGATCATATGTACATTTTTGGAGACTGGTTATACAATAACATAACGATTTGGAACTCTCGTGGGATGACTTCCATTAGAAGTTTCATGAGGAGTACTACCCCTAATAATTTTCCCCATTTGACTTTAGGAGATCCTCTAGTTTCAACAGCGAGGGATGACAATGATTGAAAATGTGACTTCAATCACAAACCTAGCATGCTACTCTCTAGATGTGATCCTCGATGTCAACATCCAAGAATGAATGTTTGAGAAGGGACTCTATAGAGAGATCATTGCTATCATAATTCCCTTGGGTATCCCCACCACTTTCAGGATACTATAGAAGGTGCTAGTGATATAGAGATTCTTGTCAGAGGGATACCAAAAAGTTGGTTTTGGAAGAGGATGAAATAAGGGTGAGATTTCTGCTACAGCTAACATGCATTAGTCGATAAGATCTCGATGCAGCAGGCCTCCCCATAATCGGTCATAGGCATGCAATCGAATGGGGATGAGGCAGTGTAGAGTGCAGATTCATCCCGAATAGGTATGATACTATACTTCTACTTAACGATGTCACATAGAACAAGACATCCCAATTTGATGTGCTAAAAACACTAGGCAGAAAGCAGGTGGACTTCAAAGATAGAAACAACACCGTAATTAGGGAAAGGGTGGTACCAATGGAGGTGGTTCTGGAAGAGGAGAAAGGGGAGCTAGAGGTGGGGTAAGATGATATGAGGTCATTCCACCACTGTTAGGTGGCCCACATCAGGCTCAGGATGCAGGAAGTTGGGGCCATAGACAGCCACAATATTTGGATGTCTATGATCCTACATCGCATAAGATAATAAAGGGTAAACTCTATGTCTCCTCAACTATTTTGTAGTATAAATTTTTGGACACTGTGTGAATTACACTTTTCTCCCTGTGAATTGATTAAGTTTTTACCTGGGTGAAGTTGGGCATCAGGGTAACTCAATGTCATTAATTTTTGACTTAGGATCGAATGCATGAGAATGATATGTCATTCCTCCCCAAGACATGTTCTAGTGATTTGAGAAAAACTGTAGGGGTGAGGTAGTTTCCTTAAAAGATTATAGTATCAAGTTGTGGTGGAATATTTCCATTGAATTGTGCGTTCTTGAAGAGGTTTCGTGATGGAGTGTCGATGTAGGTCCTGGAATTTCCAATGGAGTTTTCTTACTTGATACTTTTTTCTTGGGATGATACTATTCGGTGTAGTAGGGTATCTGGTATGGGATTAATCTCTTTCCAGAGGTGTTGAAGACACATGGGGTATGACACATGATTTTGTTGTCTAGATTCATACTATTTGATGAGTTTAATAACCTACCATGTATGTTGGTACCATTTTTTGCTCAACATAAACCTTGATATAGTAGTTAACAAGTATAGGTTTAGGTGATTAACACCCAATGAGTAGGACTATGTGACTCACTATGTAGTGCTGGCAGGAGTAGTCTGCGATATGAGGGTGTAGAAACACTACCATATAGGAGTATGCTTTGAGGTTTTTACATACAACCAGAGTCCCAGGTACGTCTTTACACATAGATACATGAACCAAAGGTGGCGGAGCTAGTTTATCTCCCTATAGAACTACAAATTCGAGATATTCTATACACTGCACAAGGGTGATGGTGTAGAAGATACCCTTAGCAGGATTTCCCAGGCTCGCCAGGTGTATAAGGATTTGGTGTAGTGGCCTTCACATTAGCTGACCCTAGTGGAGCTGGCGGGTCCCATTTTCTTATATCGACGATGTTTTCTCCTTCACTTCTTTAGAGTGTGAGAGAGTCTATGTTGTGAGAAATCGACTATTAAATAAAGTATGAAATGATATCCTTAGGTGTTTCATTAGATGGATATTCTAAATGGGAGAATCACGAGACATTATTCAATCTAAAAATAGTGATTCTGGGTGAGACATGGGATGTTAAGGTTCGACCGAGGTAACAAGCTATCCCCTGAGTTTCATCAGGCTGTTCGGGACCATGAAAAGTGATGGTGTGGTTGCCAAACACCTTTCACAAACATTAATAGTTGATGTGGGCACACAATGTCTCCCATTTGTAGAAACAGTTGAGAAATGTTCATGTTGCAATGCATTCCACCAACAGGATCAGACCTTAAGAGGATTGAATATCCCTTTGGCTTGCATTCTATTCTATCATGGAAATGTGTTGGTTTTCATAGGAGTAGGAGACCCAGCTTTGAGCCCAGTAACCCAATTTTTTTCCATAATCTTTCTTTTCAATGATGAAAATCATGAAGGATGGAATTATATAGAGATCTTGTTTTTACCTTGCAATACTTTTGAATATTTCTACATATATTTCTAGAGCCATTAACTGAGACAACATGGGATTCCGAGGCTGATATTACTATGAATAATTTATACAAAACTATTAATTATATTTCATACTATGCATGCGGCTGAAATTGAATATCTCTTAAATGGTGACTTAGATCAGATATCTGATGCGATGGTTGACTATGATGCGAGGTGTTTACCCTAGACGGGTTATAACTTTTGTTTGTGTGAGTCTTGTGTATAAAAAACCACTGAGGGTGTATTTTAGTTAATATAATTAAAATTAATTATTTTATCTCAAATTCTAGATCAAATAACTTATGAACAGAGACACAGATTCGAAATTTGAGAGAAGTGTTGGGTTCATAGTGTGGGTTTTACCTTTGGGGCGACTTCAGGTGAGAGGGCACAAGAAGTTTGGATTCCGCGACTATTGGAAGTTTTCTACAAATAAGCATATAAGTAAATGAGAAATTTTTATGGATCATTTACTCTAGAATGCTATCAATATCCCCTCCTCTCATTCCAATTATGAATCATAATCAAATAATTTTTGGATTGCAATGAAACTACAGATCCGAGCAGAATAGAGCCCCTGGAACATAATAATGGATCCAAAATCCCGGTAGCATTATTAATTCAGATTTTGATTCCCCTAATTGATGTTTTGGTTGTAAAATTTGATTTCTAGTCATCTTCGCTGCTTTTAGACCCCCTTTACGGCCAAACTAACAACATTCATCGACCATTTCTATGTTGGATCGTTCGTTCTTCATGTTTTTCATCTGTTCTTTGCATTCTTCATCGATAAACAGGTTGAAACACTGAAATGACTTCCAAAAATAAATATCATCATGGATATATGATTTTCAGGATCCCTGGATTTTGGATCTATGATGATTTAGTTTTTCAGGCGCTGGAGGTGGCACAGTGGTGAGCGGAAGCAGCGTCGACTTTTCGGTGCATCAAAAAATTGATAGATGATTGATCAGAGTACAAC
Source organism: Viscum album (assembly GCA_963277665.1). Classification (NCBI taxonomy): domain Eukaryota; kingdom Viridiplantae; phylum Streptophyta; class Magnoliopsida; order Santalales; family Viscaceae; genus Viscum; species Viscum album. Next base: position 1,365,598,006 of record OY728162.1, on the reverse strand, counting down.
ATAGTGAATACCAAGTCACAGCAGTCCCCAATCGATTGAGGAAATCATGATCGGGTGACTGAATAGAGTATGGTGGTCTATGGAACAGACCCCTAGAGGAGTGTTGGTGCGTCCCAGGTGGCGTCCACGACTGCAATGTGTGGCGGTAGGTCGACCGCGTTGATGTGGTAGTTGTGACCTGACACCGAGAAGGGATGGTGTCAGTAGTGGGACTTGGCGCGTGGTTATTTCATTACCTTGGGGATTGGAACGTGCCATCAAGAGCGAGGTGGACCAAGCAGATCAGTCCCACCAGAATGGGACGAACTAGTTTGGGTTGGGCCACTTATTTTTGAATTTCCATATCGTGATAACCAGATATTTTATTGACATGTCATCTATCGCTACAAGGCCCTCTAATTGATATTGATCTTTTGAGACTAGTTTATGAATTTTATATATATGAAATGTGGCTCAGGTCGCAAAAATTCTAAAATAACATTAATATTTTTTTATTATTACATTGAACCGCAATAAAATCTGCATAATATGCCCGATGAACGCACTGTCAGCCACATCATGACCCTGAAATAGAGGTGAACTTTTAAATGATGATTTTTTTTCTTACTCAGAAATGGAGGTATGAGACCAATGAGGACTAGTTTGGTTGCTTGTGGTGAAATGTGGATTTTTCAGAGGGTTCCCATTTTTGACGAATGAATAGTTGATCCCATGTGTCTTCCTATATGGATCACCATGGTGAAATCTGTATGATGTATTATAGGATTGAGGCATGGGACCCATAAGTCACCATTCATGTACAATGATTCTAAATGTTGTTTTTTTATTGGGAGTCAGATTCGGGTGAAAGAATAGTACAACATGTGAATTTTCCCACATGGATCATGGTGGTGAAATTTTTTTCTGGGGTCATATGAAAAGGAATTTCATTTATGTTATGTTCTCTTCCTTTTAGACCGATGATATGAATTGTGCACTCTCCATCCTTATGGCTAGAGGTGCCATGTACTTTGGGGTTACACTAGCATGCCTAGGTGTATTTCATCGCAGTTTATTAACTATGTATCTCTAGTTACATAGCTGGACAATAAGTTGGGGTTCCATGTCATGTAGTCCCCACATGTTCCGTACACCACTTTAGGAATATTCTACATCTCCTATCTCCTTCATCTGAAGTCGAATTTTAGCCCATGAATAGTTGATCAGGAGTGATTTCTGCGTAGAATTTGGTGGTTCCATCCATAGTGAATTCAGAGATACGATGTAATATGTTCTATGTGCGACACATATCAATGGAAATACTCAATGACTATAATGTCATTCTTCCCTAGAGGTACCATCCTGCTGGGATGGATAGTGTTACTCATTGATTTTTTGAGAGGTACCATCTAGCAGGGATGGATAGTGTTCCTTAGTGCTCTTCTAAGATGTACCGTCCAGCATGGATGACTAGTGTTCCTTGTTGATTTATTATAGACAAAAACCAGCAGGGATGGCCATATTAGTTCCAGTAATACATCCAACTAGGATGGGAAGTGGGTCCCCAATATCAATTTTGGGATATATCTAACAGGGCCAGATAGTGTATTCCCTATGGATGTTCTAGGGATACTTCCAGTTGGGTTAGGCAGTGGGTCCCTGATATAAGATCCAAGCATACCTCCAGCTGGGATGGGTAGTGGGTCCCAGTCACCTTTTGAGATGATGTTTCGACTATAAGGCATAGTGACAAGATATTATTTGATGTGACATTGGACTCTTGAGGAAGTGGGATTATTTTTTCACCATGATGTGTCCTTATGACGTGACCAAAAAATATGAGGGTGTGACCATGACACTGAAAGCGGATAGTATCAAGGTGCAATGATCAATTCTCAATGACTCGTATTTTAGAGCATATGGGTGGGATTTTTGTAATTGATTGTTACCTCGATGACTATTACCTGGTATTTTCATGGCCTGAGATATGATATGGCGACCTCTTTCACGTTGTGTTTTCATTGATTTAGCATATATGTATATCCTATTTCATTACTGAATACTTGGGATTTGGTGACACAACCATGAGGAGAGTTGAAGACCCAAGGGGAATGCCACATGCCTTTTATGTCTATCTTCTCATGATTGAATGAGTCTACTATCCTACTACAGGTAGCGAAGACATGACAATAAGATTATCTTGTCACTATTTTTATCTCATTGTGTCTGGATGATCTTACATTACAATCTTGATTGGTTGAGATGTACTCTTTTACTATACCTTGTTGAATATATAACTATCGTCCTCAGTACCTCTCTTATTGTTCCCGTGAGCCTCCAGGGCATCATACTGAGTATTTTTATACATAAAAATTCTTGGTCTTTTCCAACACTTGGTGTTCCAATGTAGATGATGGGAATAATGATCATGAAATCATAGGACGTAGGGATAAAAATTTAATGGATTATGTGTGGTGGTTGTGACTTGGGATTGAGGAGAAGTGTTGTCCGTGATTTTTTAATTTTCCACCTGTATCTTGGATTTGGAAAGTTTTTGTTTCAGCGTGTATTATTTCCCTTTTCCATTCAGTTTAATTTTATGGACCTGTACTATTTAGAGTAATTTTTTTTATTATTCTTTATATATAGAAATATTTTTTCTTTTCTTCCTTTCCCTCGGCCATGTTTTATTGAGTTGGATCTATGAGTGTGTACATGTAATTAATAAAATGCCTCTTTGATGTTTTCATTCCTTTGGTGCTTACCGCTAGCCCCAGGCCTATAGATGCAGGATTGGGGATGTTGCGGCTCGATCCTCAACAAGGGTTTGGTCATGAAAATCCATAAGAAAACCCAACATTATAAAGATATTCTATAATGTATTCATCGTATCTTATAGAGGCATATGATATGCTTGCGTCTCTAGTGTCCATCACTCAACCAATGAAAAAAACGAGTAAACTTTATATTGGTTTATATTGAGGCATTCTCATCCTACAAAACCTAGAATAATGAAAATAAGGTATTATAGGCTCCGGTGGGCTCACATGGTGAAGGTGATGATCCCTATGGACTTTTAGTTTTTGATCATCGCCACTATCCAATTAATAATCTTATATATTCTCAATATGTGAGATAAGAACAGATGGTCCCTCATAGCCTAGATATAGCTATGAAAATTCCATATATTAAACTGATAAAAGAAATGATAAACACATAATACTATTAAATAATATATATGTTGAGGGAAAAAATTTATATAATGGAAATTCTGTGTCAAATAAATCTTTATTCATGGAAAGTAAAACAATTACATTGATCATTCCATAATAATGAAATAATGTATGGTGTGATGATGAACCCTCCATGCTATCATTCTAAGGAAAATATCTATGATTATTTGTCTCTTCCCTACATGTTTTACATTGTTGACACATCCCTTTCTCTTGAGTCCATTCCATTTTTTTCTCATGCATGTAGATTTCAAAAGACACATTCCATGGATCCATGATTGATTCAGAAAAACAATTGGAAGACTCAGACAGGCGGTTAATATTAATACATATCCAATTGGGCTCCACTCTATACATTTGAAATTCTACAGCATGTCAAGTCGATTCAGTAGATCAACATAACTCTCCTATGATAGGTGAAAATGAAATCATGCTCGAAGAATATGTTATCAAGGCATCATGTAATCTTGGATGTAACCACATAAACATCTCTGGTTAATACGAAAATTTGTCATCACCAGGTCATCCTAAACCAATTCAAAGTCTCCCCAACATCCTATACTAGGAAAATGTATCATCTAATAAAATTTTTCATTGGTTGATTAACCCTAAGATCCTTTTTAAAAAAAATTTCTCATTGTTGACCCTATAGTAGTTCCTTCTCCACATCTTCATATTTTATAAAAAAGTATTTGATGAAAATATAAAATTTTTGAGAAACAGTACCCAAGGTTATTAATTTTCTAACCCACTTGAATACATCATTTATGCCTTTAGAAATTTTTATTTTCTTGTTATAATATTTATTCCCTTTCAGAAAATTCTAATAACCATTTTTCTTTGGTATTTGCATCATGTACTTATAGATATCCACATTTATTCTTATTATTTGTTATAGTCATTGATGGAAAACTTGGTGTCTTGGATCATATAATAAAAAGGCATGTGATAACAATTTTAACAAGTGTACATTTATTTAAAATACACATATGTAGCCAATGTGTAGAAAATGTGAACCAATGCCTCTGTTGATAATTTCTTTTTCTTTCACACTATCATAATGAAATTTTTTCCATAAATTTCTAGCTATATGTTTGATGATGTAATTATGATAGCCATTGGGGGGGGGGGGGTAACCAACAAGCATCCTCTATATTCATTGGTTCCTTGATAGCATGATGAGAATTTGAAATGAGGCATATACTATTACTTTTAGTTACAAGAACATGTATAAATGATGGAAACCAACTCCAATAGTCTTGATTATCCTTCTCTACTATTGGAAATTCTAGTGGAACGAGAATTCTATTACAATATATCATGGTATAAATAAAGGCAACTCTATTATAAATTAAATAAAGATAATTTCCATCTCCGGTATCAAATTTTTTCAGTTTGGGAATGCTAAAATTCATTGAATGAATGAAAAGAATAATCGATGAAAATTCACTCTTTCTAGAGAGATGTGATTTTTCACTACATTCTATACTCATTTAAATTGTTAAAATAACATGACAGATTTTAACCAATCACTTGATCTAATAATGAAACACCTAAAATTAAATTCCCCGATAACCATACGATTTTTAATAGTTGTCTTCTTTGAAAATCATTCTTTCTTATATGATATTCTATATCAATAATCAATCTCTAAAAATTCCTATATTAACTAGAAATGATCAACCTGATTAACTCTATATTGACCCATATTAACTGAGGATAGGAAGGTTGTTTAATGGTGTCAATGATTTTGAGATATTCTTGTATTCAAGAAAATGTGTTTGTCCAGATATGTTTTTTAATTTTCCTAAAGGTTGAATTTTTTACAATGTTAGTTTATAAACCAATGTTCATGTGTCACCAAACTATTGACATTTTATAGATAATATTGATCGCATTGAATCACTTATGAGATATGTATAATGCCTCTTCATATGATAATTCATAATAATTATGTGTAATATCTATTTACTCTCAAATTGTATTCTAATAAACAATTCATCATCATTCCATAAAATTAATTTGTTGTAAATACATGTGAACTCAGTTATTGGTGTCAATGCATCCCAATAAAACATAGGTATCACTGCGGTAATATAAATTTATTTTTTCATCGGTTGTACATGTTGTATTGTGGGATCAATGGTTGTCATTGTAATAGATTCTGTTTTAGATTCATCCTAATAATTTTAAATATCTTCATAGGAATCATTGATTTCACACATATGTGGATCAGTTGTAAAAGTAGTTTTTTTGGGAACATCTACATGTAAATTCATTTGATAGATTTTCTCTTCTCTACATGTATTTTCTTCGAACTAGTCCACCTTGAACAACAATCTCAGATGTAATCATATACCACTCACCATTGTATGATATGATTTGTTTGATTTTAGTGTTATCTTCAATTATAGTAACAAAATTATAAAATTCCATCTCACTAAGACTCCATGATCATGGAATGTATCATAATATAGCCTCAAATATTCATCATCGACCATATGATGAAACATGTAATATATATTATCTTGATTATGAGTAAATTTATAAATAGTAAATGATATACATTTATTATCAACAAACATTAATCAATCATGAATTTTACTATTAATTTATCTCTTCATATCACATCCGAAATGATTTAATAATCTTATAGAACAACAAATATATGATATTCCATGTTCATCATCAATTATTCAACATCCATGATATAAAACACATGCATCTGTTTGGACATATTTCAAAAATTATTATTTGATATTAAATTTCATGATAAATATAAATAGTAGAATTCCATCAGATAAATCCAATAACAAAAAAATTTAATATTATTATTTTGATTATAATTCCTCTGAGAAGAGACAAAAAAAATAATGACAATTGGTAGTTGTGATGCAGTAGAGAATGATTTACAAATATATTAAATAAAAACAATAATATTATATTTTCAATGTAATATTATATTAATATATATTATATACATATAGGTTTATTTTATATAATGAAATAATATTTATATATATACTATAAAATTAAATTTTACAAAATAGATAATAATGATTACAATGAAATGTTATGATATTATATATATATATATATCATACAGTGTAATAATATAATAATTTCAGAACCAGTAATTGATTTGCTAATATATTTTATACAATTAAATAATATATACAGACACACACACACAGACACATTCATAGTAGAATGAAATAATTCATACAAAAATATTCATGTAATAAAAATAAAAATAATTATACAAATACTAAAATTTTATTTTATACAATGTAATAATTCATAAATAAATAAATAAATATATATATATATACTATTATAGGCCTAGTGGGTTTATAATTTTATTTCTGAATGACTATGAAAAAGAAATTATATGGGTTAATTTTGTTCGTTTAAAAAATTTCACAATTTTGTCTCTTATCCACAAAAGTAGATAGTGCTGGTGGAATTTTTGTATGAGAGTATGTGTAGTGGAAAACTAGAAAATAGAGCAAAAAAATTTATAGTTGTTGAGGTCATGAAGATCCCCTAGTTCAATCCACCAGTCACACTCTCTATGGGCTTGGAGAATTTCACTAGTCAAGTCCACTTCTCATAATACTTATCCACAACTGAGTAAAGGTAGTTGTCCCCATTACAAACAAGGCTAAAAATAGATCCTTGTAGTTTTTTTATAGTGAAATGAAATATCTAAAGCTTAGCATGAGAAGGTGAAAATCCACCATGACCTAAACCAAGAAGCTAATACTCAAAATAATGAATAGATATTAATTTGATAAAATAACTAAAAAATCACAGTAACTGTAGAACACAACTAATAGAAGATAGATAATTGACATCAGAAGAATAATAATATTTGAAATATATATAAAGTGATCTGGTTTCATAAAAGATCTTTGAATTTAAGAACACAAATAAAAATAGAGCATCGAACTTCTAGGAATGAACATTTATATATCTAAAATGTAGTCATTGTTTCTGAGATGCACGATCGTTATAGCACAATAAATTAATTTTCAGAAGAAAACATGAAGAATGAAAATTATCAACACAGCTGAGAGAGAGGGAGATCCAAAAAAATCCAACGTAGAAAGATATATATAATGATATATCTTGTAGAAAGATTTCCCATCTATAGAAGATTGATGATAAATATACAGAATTCAAATTAAAAAATATAGATATGAGTAGTCAAAATGTCCCTTATTAATATGAGAGAAATATACACTATATAATTTCTTTAATAAAACATATAACAAGCATTGAATCGTTTGAAATCATGATTTAAATTCACCTGATATTCCTCTAAGACTATTGCAAAAAACTCTGATAATGTTGTATTTACAAATCTCTAGTGATGAAAAGTCAATCATAAGGTTCCTTCAAAAAATGACCAAATACCTATCATAGAGTTCAACTACGTAGCGTATGGTTGATGACCTATTCGTTTATCTTTGTCAGTACAATGTCTTGATAGTAACAATGATTATAAATGCGTTCAATTTTCCCAAATGTAGGGTTGTCCATGTAAGGATGATCACAAAATTAAGGTTGATGAACCATACATTTTCTTCTCAAGGGTAAGATTCCATACTTACGTAATGTTCATTAACCATAGTTTATTATCTTTGATAAAAATAAGGTTACATTAAAATATATTTTTCTTTATCCATATCGTTCATTCAACTTAAGGTTGATTAAAAATATGTGTAATCCTTTTCCATCAGCTATAATTTGAAATTATGGTATTTTCCTTACATTATGTTCTTCAGCGTAGGAAATGAATTGTTATTCTAGAAAATGACAAACGATGAACAATGATTCTAGAATATTATTAAGAGTGTTCCAAACACAATATAAAATATTTTTCATGAATAAATACTTGAATATTATTCAAAAATAAGAATTTTAAAGAATATAAATTTTCCAAAACACACTTAAAATAAGATCATTAGTATCACAAATAAGGGTATTTGTGAACATCAAAATCAGTAATATTTATATAGTATTGTGGAGATAATACAAGCCCAAAAATATATTCCTTTTTGATGATCACAAAACCAATAAAGCAAAAAAAATGTATAATAAAATTTATTATTTTGTAAACATTGTGTGAAATGAATTCGATTTGATAGAATTATTTCAATAAAAAGAAATGTTGTGTTTATCTATATTTCTCCCCAAATATTTCAATATTTAAAATAAATGTTATGTTTATCCAAATTCCTCCCCCTTTAGTGAGATGAAAAATAAAGAAGGAAAACATAGTAAAAACACATATAGTATTGAATAGTTTAATAATTGAATCTTATAATAAACTGATAAAGATAATGACGATTATATGTTGGACTATTAGAGAAAAATATAATATAATGTAAAAACTAAAGCACAAAAAATAGAAATGAAGAAAATTTCATTGATTATGAATTTTATAAATACAATAAGGATACGACTAAGAAATAGAATAGTCATTGTCAATATATGGATTAACTGTTAGCTAGGGATTTTTTTACAGGGTTGAAAAATGTTAGGGATTGGCTAGGTTAGAATTATGAACGGCTTGAAACATCTATGTCAACTTAGCCATCTGTACCTAAAACATTTTCATTAGACTATCACCCTACAACATTATCAGAAGTATGAAATCATTATTAACATCAAAATAAAACAAAATATTGACTTTAAAAATCTCATGTAATCATTCCTCTTGCTTCATACATTTTTCCAACATTTCTGTAAACTGATTCAGTAGAAATATGATGATGGGATCACTCTAGTCAGTTGATCAATTAGAAATTTTTTATTGTCAAAAAAAACTAAAAGAGGAGAACTATTTAATTGAAGGTTATATAGATGATTATTCATGTCTTCCATAACAAATGTTATGGCATGAAATATTTTAATCAAATTTGGGCTGGTTTTAGGAGTATATATAGATGTACTGGTCTATCCACACTTCTCTAGATTGATTCAAACTGACATTCCAAGTACCACTCCAAATATCAATATTATTTCTTGGAAATGGATTAAAATCTGATCCTCTAAATCTCATTTATCATTTTTCTCTTTAAGGAATAAAAATAATTTCTAGAAATAGTATTCTCATTATGATTCTAAATCATTTTCTTCACAATTTCAAGCTCCTACCACGGAGTTTAATTCTCATCCTAAGGGTTGTTAACCATAATCACAGTTTCTTCAACTTTATGTGACAATGAATCAGATGTACCTTCAACTACATTCAATGTCTGATAAAAAACATTAGGAAAAGGATTCTCCATTTATCTCTCCGCATATTTTTTGTATGAATAATATTGATTATTAGGAACTTCAATCTAACCTCCTGAAACATGACATGACTGTTACATAGTTTGATTAACAACCACATCTTTAATATTAGTTACTGGTTTTTGTATTATTTCTTTCTAGAGTAGCTTATTTCTAAATAGTAAATTCTTGAATATCCACTTGTATTACTTCTACAAAAATTATTACATCTAAATGAACTGAATAGGTTACATCTCCAGAAGTCAACACTTTATCTCCATCCTGTTGAACATCTCTATTTCTAGGTTTCTTAAAAAGTCCTTCCTGACTTTTATCTTCCACAACTTACACTACATCAGTATAAAATCTAAACCTTCTCTTCGATGTTTGAGAAACCGCATTTTCTTGATATTCAGCAACACCCTCCATTTGAACATTTGTTTCTCCCCCTAAGAAAAATCTCTTGATCTCCGTTCTTCTTCAGCACCAATTGGTAAAATAATATCATACATTTTATGCCAGAAAAATAATTATTGTAGTAGAGTTTCATCATTTAAAATATTTCTATGATTAAACTTTAGCCTCGATTATATTAATCAAATCATATTCTTCTTGATAATAATTTTGTATATTATCCATACATAAGGATCGAAATTCATCCTTGAATTTTGTTGATTGTAGTAATGAAAATATAGAAACATAAATCAATGAAAATTCATATTAATGTTACTCATAAATAAAAACAAAATGTAAATATAAGGGTAAAAAAATCTCTCTATATATTCCATCCTTGGTGCAATACTGGTTTGAATGAATTTAACAATGATTTTATGATATTCCTCGAGATCTTTAACAAAAAAAATTCTAATCTACAGTGAGTTAAATAAAAAACACATAACGTCTTTAGACGAGGGATTCATGTCTCCAATCGATCGATGATCGAAGTAAAAAATCTCTTTCAGGTGGGAAGTCTATGATTTTTGAAACATCAGTTGAAAAAATCAAAAAATACATATCTTAAATACATTTTAACATCATATCCTTGAAATCACCAAATATGAAATATACACTCTTATAAAAATAGTATAGTTTTACCTCATAATGAATTTTTGAATTGATGTCATTGAAAGCAGTATCTAGCCCTTGAAATTATAATTCGTGTTTCAGAAGTAGATTTTTCTGATATAACCATTCAAAATTATCAACTTTTTGTTGAATTATTTTTCTTCTTTTAAAATGATTTCACTTCAGAACACTTGGGTCTCCTTCCTCGATTCTCTCGGTTTTCTTCATTTTAATGTTTTTTTACAGTTGCAGGTTTTCAAATTATAGATTTTGGAAGGAAAAAGGGTTTCAGTTTTGACCAAACCGTTTTGTTAAATGAATGGTATGGAAGATGAGGGATTTCTGATAGGTGACACATATATCCGTTTCTCATGTCACAGAGTAATTATGAAAATAAATTTAATAATTATGCTGTGTAAATAAGTTTATGATTAAATAAAATAACAAAAATATTGTAAGATAAAAATACGAAAAATAAATTAGATTTACTGTAATAAACATTAGATAAAATAAAATAAAATTACATAAAATAAAATAAGATAACATATTTAATGATTAAAGAAACCTACCTCCACATTAATAAAATTAAAACATTCAGTGGAAAGTGGTTTAGTAAAAATATCAGAAAATTTATTCTTTTTGTTAACAAATTCTATTGATATATCCTTTTTAATAACATTATATCTTTGAAAACGATTTCTAATATCAAAATGGTTAGTTCTAGAATGATTTGTCGGATTTTTTGAATTATTTATAGGAATTTTATTATGAAAAAATATAGGTGTAGTTTTAAAATTATGTCCAATTACATCATTGTGTTTTTCATCCCCAACACTTGCACACAACAACTTCTTATAGACATATATTCTACTTCAGCTGTTGACAGTGCAACATAGTGTTGCTTCTTACTTGATCATGTTACTAACAATTTTCCTATGAAGTTACAGGTTCTGGAGGTGATTTTTCTATCCAATCTACAACCTCCAAAATATGCTTCTGAATATTATATTAAATTAAATGCATAAGTTTTTGGATAAAGAAGATATAGAAAAATAGTTCCTTTTAAATATCTAAAAATCCTTTTGATTGAAATATGTTGTGATTCTATTGGATTTTTTTGATATATGTCACATAAATACTAAAAAAATAATATCAGGACTGCTAGAAGTAAGATATCTTAAACCAATAGGGATACCACGGTACAACATGTAACCCACATGTTTTCTAGCTTTATCCAAATCAATTTTTATATTATTACACATGGGGGTTTAATATTTCTTATTATTCCAAAGACAAAATTTATTCAATAAATCGGTAATATATATTTTTTAGTTTAATACATTCCCATAATCTTTCTGAAAAATTTGAAGTCCTAAAAATAAATTGAACTCTACAATAATGCTCATCTAAAATTCGTTTTGCAAGAGTTCTAAAAAATCATTAAAAATATTTTATTTTTTATTGAAAACTAACATCATGAACATATATTTGAACTAATAATAAATTAGAACAAACAATTTTTTAAAATAAGGTTGGGTCTAGAAAACCAATAGTGAAACCATTTTCTAATTTAATTGAACTTAATATTTAATACCATGCTCTAGGTTCTTGCTTAAGGACATAGAGTGATTTAATACGTTTAAAAAAACATATTGTTTTTGAAAATTTTCAAAACCAAGGGGTTTTTGATCATAAATTTCATCTATTAAATAACCATTTAGAAAGGTATATTTGACATCCATATGATATAATTGAAAATTTATATGAGATTCATAATGTAAAATGATTCTTATAGCTTTTAATTTAGCCATGGGGGAAAATTATTCCTCATAATCTATACCTTCTTCCTAATTATATTCTATAGCTACTAATATAGCATTATTTCTAGTTATAGTCCCTTGATCATCTTGATTATTTCTAAAGACCCATTTTGTTCCTATAATTGGATAATCTGATGGTCTTTCAACTAATTCGAAAACATTTTTTCTTTTTAACCGGTTCAATTCTTCTTGCACTGCTAACATCCAACTATCATCTTCTATGGCTTTTCAAAATATTTAGTTTCAAGTTGATATATAAATGCAGATTATTCAACTAGGTTTATTTTATTTTTTCTAGTCATTATTCATATGTCTATGTATTTTATTACAGTTCCTAAAGGGTGATTCATTAGGGTTATAGACAGTCAAGCCTGAACAATTTTAGTTTTATTAGTATCATTTTCTTCTGAGATGGACTGAATTTTATTTTCAAAATAATTTTTTATGTTTTCAGGCCTCATGTTGTCAGAATAGTTAAGAGATTCATCATTTTTATCTTTCTCTTTATTAGAAGGGTTAGTTTCATTAAACTTCACATTAACTGGTTCTTCAAAAATCCATAAATTTTTATTAAATACGCTAAAATCTCTAGAAGTTGGAGAATATCATAAAATAAATTCCTCATCATCCTTTGGATCAAACATACTAAGATTATTCTTTGTGTTCAGGATATACACCTTGCATCCAAATACATTAAAGTACATTACCTTAGGATTTCTGTTCATACAATGTCTATAATGTGTATTTTTGAAATTATACTGAATTAAAACTATATTTATTATATCACAGGTTGAACTTACAACTTTTTCCAATAGATAAGATGGAATATTTTATTCATTTAGCATAGTTCTAACCATTTCATGAATAGTTATGTTTCTTATTTAAAAAATTCCATTTTGTTGAGTTGTTCTTAGTAAAGAGAAGGTTTTTTTTAATACCCATTTTTGAGAAAAAAAGAATTGAATTCTTGATTCCTAGACTCTGCACCACGATCACTTCTTAATGAAATTATTTTAAACCTTTTTCATTTTGAACAATTTTTCAATATCATTCAAAAATACTAAAATATTCATTTATCATTTGTGGAAAATAGACCCATGTAAATATATAATACTAATTAACTAAAACATATAAATATAATCTTCCATCCAAACATTCTACCCTAGATGGTCTAAACAAATGAATGTGGATAAGTTATAGGGGCATTGATGTTGAAATTTTGTTAATAGATTTGAAGGATGATTTGTGTTGCCTTCCAATCTGGCATGCATCAAAGAATTTATCACTTTCAAACCTAAGACTGAGTAAACATGAAACTAATATTTTCTTAGATAATTTATGTAAATCATAAATTATGAAATGAACAAGTACTTATTTCCAAATCATAGATTCATTTATCTTAGTAGTAAAACAATTCACCTTTTTACATAATGAAAATAATTCCATTGTTAGGACAATATATGTCCTGGGTGGTCAAAAATTATGAAAATTATATTTAAATATATAACATGAATTGTTAGAAAATTCAACACAGTTTCCAATATCACAGTGTTGAGATATACTTATATGTTTATTCTTTAAACATTTTACATACAATACTTTATTGATTTAGAGAGACATTGGATCTCCAACTGTTCTGAGTCCAATTATCTTCCCTCTATCATTTTCACCAAAGGTGACTAGGCCATCGTCAATCTATGCCAATTTATTGATTTTATATGTCTTCCCATATCTGTTTATAGAGTAGCCATTGTCCATATACCATACAACATTTCCTTTTTTCTGAACTGTTACCTATAATGTCAATTTAAACAAAAAATTGTCTTCGTACCCATACCTTTTTTGGTTTAGTTTTGTTAGATAACAAGGATTTAGTAATCCAAATCTTCCTTTTTTTCCATGCCTTTTGTAAATTAATTCAGATAACCATTTTGAAATAAAATCTCTTTTAATTCCACTTAATTGAGGATTTCTCAAGTAACAATTTTTTCATATATTTGTTTTCTATTCCTCAAAAATGAAAAACATTAGATTTCATATTAGAAACAAAATAATTCTTATATAGTTTTTATTTTTTACCTTTACTTCCTACAACAAATAATTTATTTCTTATGAAATTTTTACCAACAGTTTCATTTTGAATATTTTCTCGTTTTGTATAGAAGATTACATCACTATTATAAGTTTCTACTTCTTCTTTTATTTTTTTTAATCTTATATTCATGATCAGTACAATTTGTATTAGAAGAGATATATTTCTCAACTAGTTATTGATGATGTTTAATTAAAGTATCCCTTTCTACAAAAAATTCATTTTTAATATTCATCAATGATTTTTTTTCTATAATTGGGATTCATATCTTTCTTCTAGAAATGTAAAATAGGTATCCATTTTATCATTTCAGAAACTAGAATCAGATTTAGACGAATTTTAGGGTTGTGCATTATCTTCGACATCCATAAATCACATATTATTTTTCATATTTGATTCATCCTTTCTTGAATTTGACATTGATGAGCTTCTTCAGTCATCAGAAACACTCTAAGTATCTTTTATAGAACTTTTTCCTTTTTTTCATTGTCAACATATTTCTGAACATCTATTCTATCATTTTCTGTTCACTTATTAATTGAGTAAATAAGTTCTTATATGACCCAAAAAATTTCATTCGTAGCATATAACTTCCATTGAATATTTCTAGTCCTTTTTGAAGGGTTTTTTAATACTCTCTTTACCGATAAAACTTGATAAACTTTCTTGCTAATTGAGCCAACCCGATTTCAGAATTAGATGAGTCCAAATTTTTCTCTTCAAGGACTTCTAGTTTAATTTGTTTTTTGTTTTATTGAGATGTATCAATTAAAGTAGTGTTATCAATTTTCAAAAGGAAATTGTGATCTTCATCTTCATCGTGAATTTCAGCTTCATACATCATTAGAGATCTAATTAATTCTCTCATTGTTAGAATCATTATAGGTGATGATTGGAGAATTGCAGATAAAATTCAATTCCACTAATTATGCATTACTCTCGGTACATTCAAGGCTTGATATGATTATTTTATAGGTTCAACTAAGGCTATAATGTTGTATAAATTTTGTATGAGCCTTATATTCATTAAAGTGATTCTTTCTCTATCAACCATTCTGAATGTTTTGAATTTCAATTTAATTGTTGCTTACCTCATCTTTCTTACATAGTTTGTACCTTCATAAGAAACTTAAATTTATTGTCACATTTTCTTAAGTTGTAGGTCATTGTGAGACATAGTTTAATTCTTCTAGTGTAATACCACATATTATAGTATTCATTGATTTATAATTCATTTCATAGTCAGCCTCTACTGAAGCATTACAGGCTTCAGGTTTTTCAGGGATTTCTTAATCAGTAACAATCATTGAATATATTTTAAAAACTTTATTTTTCAAATATTTTATCATATATGATTTCTAGCATCCACTGTTTCACCCTTCAAATATGGAGCATGACCCATTTAAATTACTTCATTGAGAAACACTACTGATCTTTATGTAAATCATAATCTCTAGTTTTTTAGAACCAAATCAAATGTGTCGAGCGCATCCTCTGATAACAAATGTTAGTATAGAAAGTCTGGGACAATGACATGAGAGGGAGTGAATTAGGTCCTTTTAAAATTTTCACAATTCGGTCACATAACATCAATAGTAGATAGTTCTTGTGGTGTTTCTATATGATAGTATTTTCAGCATAATAACCAAAAACCAAGCACAACAATTTATAGTAGTTCGGGGCCCAAAGATCGCATAGTCCACTCCACTAATCAACCACTATGTAGACATGGTTAATATCACTAGAAGAGTCCCCATATCTTATAATCGGTCCACAACTGAGTGTTGGTAGTTGTAACCCATACATAGAAGGTTAAAAATAGATCCAAATGGTTCTTTTATAGGCAATTAAAATATCCACATCATAGAATGAGAAGCTGAAACTCAACCACAACTGAAACTAAGCAGCCGATACTCAAAATCATCAATATATATTTATTTGATAAAAATATTTTAAACTTCACAAACCACACATCTAAGATAAGATGGATCTTCAACTTCATAAGAATACAAATCTCTGAAATATGTATGAAGAGATTTGGTTGCATAAAGGAAAATTGATTTTAAGAACAACAAAAAAATAGGGCATCATGCTTCCTGGATTGAACATGTATATCTCCAAAATTTAGTTCTTCTTTCTATGATCCTTAATAGCTTTATCACAATAAATGAATTTTTAAAATAAAACATGAAGAATAAAAATTAACAGCAGAGCTAAGAGAGAGAGAGACAAAGAGAGAGATCCAAAAAATTTCTGACATAGAAATATATATATATATTACCATATAACTCATAGAATGATTTCATATCTTCCAATGATGCCTGGTAAATCAAGATAAATCAAATTCAAAAAAACTACTTAGAGTAGTCGTAACTTTCCTAATTAATAGGAGATAAAATATCTTCTATTAACGGATAGTGGAAACAATTATAATAAGATTTGAATCAGTTGATATCAATCTCTAAATCACCATGATATTCAGTAATGACTGTTGCAGAAAACTACAATAAAGTTGTCAATTAAAATTTTTGGTGATGAAAAGAAAAATGTAAGGTTCATTTGCATAACGATAAAATACCAAATGTAGTGTTCAACTATGTAGCATTGGGTTAATGATCTATATGTTCATCTTTGTCAGTATAAAATGTTGAGAGTATCATTGATTTTAAATACATTCAATTTTTCCAAATGTTTGGATGACAACGTAAGGTTGATCAAAACATTATGGTTGATGAACCAAACATTTGCTTCTTAGAAGTAGGGATCTTTAACCATACCTTTTATATTTGAAATATGTAAGGTTCCATTCAAATGTAATGTTCTTTATCCCTATGTTTCATTGAACATGTGGTTGATTAACTACACTTGCCGATCCTTTACCATAAGCTTTAATACAAGCGTAGGGTGTATTTCTTAAATTATGTTCTTCAATGTATTAAAGGAACAATGATTCCAGATAATGACATACCTTGAATAGTATTTCCAAAATATGCTTAAGAGCATTCTAAACACTTTAATAAGTATTTATCATGAATAAATACTTAAATATTAATCCAAAGTAATATTTATGAAGAATTGAAATTTCCTACAACACTCTTAATATAAGATCCTTAGTAACACAAACAAGGGTATTTGTGAGAATCGAAATCAATAATATCAATAGAGTACTATTGATACAATACATTCCCTATAGTTAATTCACTACATGTCTATGAAAAATACTAATTTACAAAAACAACTCAATCTATGATACTCTATAAATAAAAACAACTATAGTTGTATGCCGTGATCGATCCAAAATTACTATGAAATGTGTCTGACTAGGTTTCGAAAAGATTTACTTTTGTTTTTTATAGAAAGAGTTGAGAAAAAATGGGTTTATATTAATTTTACAAATGCATAATTAAAAGGAAGAAAATTGATTGGTTTGTTCGAAAATAGATTATAAAAGCATGTCTCGGTTTTGTAATTTCAAGCGTTAGTTGAAATTGGATTTAATAAAATGATATTATTAATTCATGATTAGTGTTTCTGTTGATATGAGTAAAATACAAGGGTTATGGTATCTCTGCCTTAACGTGGTGATACAAAATTTCTCTTTGTCCATAAATTTTCATTTTCACTGAATAATGTCTATCTCGATACCGGATTTGAAATTGATTTCCCGTAAATACGAAAATGGGAATCCCTTCTATAGGGTTGTCATTTTCACAATTTTATGATTCCTTTTTTTATTAAATTATCAATGTTTAGTGTAGAAGAAAAATATTAGGATTTGAAATTGAAGAATGAATTACAGAAAACCAAATACATGAATAAAGAAAATGAAATTAATCCCACACACCATCCCAAATTTTATTAAATTAAACTAAAACAATTTGGTTTTACCCCTTTCTACTATAAATAATAGGATAATAATGAAGTAAAAAAGAAAATTAAATCATAATGAGAAGGGAGTAGAACTCAGGATGGGCCCTGCACAATGTAGCGTCTCAATCCAAGCATTGGTCTCAACGGATCTAAATATCCAATAGCAGCAAGCTAGCTCTCTATTTCTGGGATTCAATGGAATTTTTAATTAATTATGATTTTATAGTAATGTTCCAACAGTGGTCCGAGTTAGTTCTAATGTTGAAAATGTTTCAAAAAACAGTTACTTGGTGATTTTGTGCATTAAAATCCCATGCTGGAAATTTACACCACATGTAAAGTAATTACTCCATGTATAATTTTAAATGATATTTTTAATTACATAATTGTGTTTCCCTATTTTCACAATATGCATGGGAACACGACATTTAATGAATACATAACATTTTGATGACATTTTTCTGTTATAGAAGCCTTGTATTTCCATGGTTCTTCAGTTTATTTCCCTGAAAGTGCTCTATGTTAATCCTCAAATGTATTGTGTCGTGCCACTTGTCATCGCTCACAACATGGAGTGTCTTTTTTTCACTTTTCAATTATGATTTTTATCCTACCATAAAACACAAAACAAATTATATTTTCCAGCATTTCCAAAGAATAATCATTTAATTATAGAAATTAATTTATCAATACTCCATAACATATATGCATGAAATAAAATAAAGAAATTCCCCCACACATTAATTCATTTTTTTTCTTGATGGTTTGAATATCAACATACTACAAGGTATGTTCATCCTACCATGATTCAAATTCAATTTCAATAATAAAAATTTGCACAAAGAAAAATAATTTTTCAAGTGGGACAGTTATAAAAAATTTCAACGCATCACATTTTAATGTATAAAAATCAACCATTTATTTTTCATTCCGTCTTTTGAATTAATCATGCTTTTTTATGCATCCAATTTCATTTTTAAATTCATTATTAATTTACATAATATTTTCAATATACACCACTTTTAATTTTTCCACTCATCATCAGGGTACAAATGTAAATAGAATTCAACACGTTCCTCAAATACATGTCCCTTACCATAGGCTTATAGGGATACAGACATATCCATCTTGTAAAGACAGAATCACAAATAATCATGATTTCTTCACCATTTATGATCAAATGACACTAAGGCTATAGACAGGTAGTCAAAATGTTTAAATCCTTTAAGGCTCAAAAAGAGGTTCAACTATAAATTAAATTGCCTGATAATAAAAAATAGCTCAATAAATGTCTCCTCTTCCCCCATTATCCTAGAGAAGGTTCATAATGAGATGAAATGAAAGAAATGAAAGACATAATTTTCTATTTTTTATCTTAACTTTCTCAAAAAAAAATATAGGGACAATTCTCACATCCACCACCCAACCCTTAATGATTTCCTTAGGACACTATTTTTAAAAGTTATAATAATATCACAAGACAAGAAATTGAGATTTTTAAATTTCCCTAGACATAACCCTTTTTTCTATTATTCCTATTTTTGAAGATAGTGTGAAATAAATACAATGAACTTTTCTTCACCAAATCTCTAGATTTATCCCCCACACTTATTCATTAAAAAATTCACATCCCTTCCAATTTTTGTTGATTACCCCACTCTTTTGTTTGATAATCAGGTAATGTATTTAGAGGATGGTAGGAAAGGATAATATAGGATTGTAACATGTCCCATTTGTTAATAATTGTATTCACCAATTATATATATTTTCAATGTGCACTAATGTAAGGTGGTTATCATGATAAGGTATAAAAAAATAATTCCACAATCATTTTTAATGTGATTCTATTTAGGAATAACTTATATAAGATAAAACTAATGTTCTAAAATAAATTCTGGCAATGTATTCCAAGAATTACACTATAGAAAGAATAGAAAATATTCTCTCACTGGATGTTTTTGGAATGATATGAATAGTTGGGACAACTACTCATGACCACGGACAAGAATAATGAAATCAATTATTTACAATATCAAAAATTCCAAACATGTCCAAATCGTAGAAAATTATTATTTGAAATCATAAAAAATCTCTAATAATTCATGATTTTTCAAAACATAATTCACATACTTATGTCTACTGATTATTTCACCAATTTTTATCATTCAATTATATTGAAAAAGAAATCTAAATTTAAAGCATGGTAATTATCTTGGGTAGTTTCATGTCACCTAGTTTTTTTGATTAAAGATTGTAACAAATACAGGGAATGCAATGTTTAGTTAAAAACTCCAACTAAATGTGGGGAATACAATAAAAATTTGAAAATCATACTCATCTTTAAAATTGATTCATCAAACATGGGTTATACAGGTTCTTCCTACACCTTTTTCATGACTTGTTAATTCCATTCACTATGTGTATTTTTTTATAGCCTCTAAATCAAATTCGTTACTTTCTGTATGCATCTTGATGGTCATGAATTTTAAAAATAAACTAGTGAAATATTTAGCCATTATCAATGCGTTTTGAAATATTCAGATCAATTTCATGTTCTCCTGTAAAAATAGAATATAAATATAGAAAACTAAAATAACATGGGTTACCTCATGGAAGAGTTTTTTTATCATTGTTGGCTTGATCTTGCCTTATTTAACTTTTTATCAAATAAAATTTGATTGAATTTTTTTTTCATTTTGAGGGTCCATAAATGGTCTTAGTAGTTTCCTATCCATGTAGGTCGGTCTATATCATTAATCTCTAAACAACATAATTATACCTAATGGTTGTACTTTCTTGATCTCTATTGGAATGATCCATCATTTCATTCTCAATCCTAATAAACAAAATATAAGTTCATCTACAATCCATAACTATTGACCTTCCTCAAATATAGTGTTGTTGTCTCTCCTCTAGTGTCAGCCATCTTGGTTTTCAGTGACTAATTCTTCAATAGTTGAGAATCCTCTTTCCTAAAAATATCTAAATCTTGAACCTCTTTAATTTTAGTGGAAATTTTAACTACGGGTGTATTGAATTCTACAAAATCATTATCCTCTTACACATTACTGTTTTCTATTTCCTGATGGATGTTCAAACTTACTTGATCATAAACAACTCTCAGATAGACTTTTCCACTTTGAACATAAATTATCGCATCCCCTATAGAAAAAATGGTCTTCCTATAATGAGTTGATTTATCTCTTCTCACATATCTATCACTAGGAAGTCAATAGGAAATTTCAAAATGTCAAAATTAGATCTGTATATCTTATTCAAATCCTCTTGGGTATTTCATTGTTGAATTATCTAACTGAAGAATTAATCTCTAGGGATTTAGTCTATCTAGTCCCAAATTCTATAATGTTGTGTACGAAATGAAATTGACATTAAAACCTAAGTCACACAGTGATTTTCAATACTTTTTAGCTCTGATAAATATGTGAATTGAAAATCTACCTAGATAACATTTATTTTTTATGTAGTTCATTAGATACCACTAACGAGCACTCCTGTGTGAGTTGAATGTCCCAAATATCATCCATATTCTTCTTGTTGC
This sequence comes from Viscum album, assembly GCA_963277665.1. Classification (NCBI taxonomy): domain Eukaryota; kingdom Viridiplantae; phylum Streptophyta; class Magnoliopsida; order Santalales; family Viscaceae; genus Viscum; species Viscum album. The sequence continues at coordinate 1,365,576,103 of OY728162.1, read as the reverse complement.
TTACTATAAATTTAATTAATTTTTTATATCTAAGGTTTTTCAAAAGAACCTATAAAAAATGTTTATTATTATGTAATTTTTAAACATTTTCCTAAAATTTACATTTCTTTATGTTATTCATTACTTTAACAATTTGTTCTGGAAATGGAAGTCTTGGTATGTACTTAGGTGGTTCTTCTTCTTATTATTCTACAACTTTTTATTTACAACATTTAGCGTTCTCTACAATTTCTATTACTACTGGTTTTCTAGAATATTATAAACCAATTCCTTTTATTTTTTCCCACTTTAATGTTTAAAAGCATTCAAATATTCATGTGGGCATACATTAAGGAATCTTGGTAGTGTTTCTCTTGGTCCCTCTCAAATCTATTTAGAAATTCGCAAAACTTGATTCTCTAGATTCCATAACGTGGCCATTTTGTTTGATAATTCTTCTTTTATTTCTTTGAGTACATCCCTAGAATTTGTGATGAATGTTTCCAATGTCTCTTCCAACATATGGACCTTTCTTTTCAGTTTGGGTCCTTGGGGTTCTTTTTTTTTCAGTACCGTTATTGTATATTTCGAAGTCATTATCGTTATTTTTATTGTGGTCTCTAACCCTGAAATTTATAAACATAATTGTAATAAACATAATTTTCATCTTATATATGCATACATTTGTAGTTTTGTAGTTGGACCATCCTGATCTTTATCTTATTTGTTAATGATTCCTATTGTGTTTCTATCTATTTATTATTATTGATTGCATGAATTCATTTTCGTTCCGTCCCTTCTCCTTACCATTAGAAACTATTTCTTCCCATTTCGTTGATAAAATTCTCCGGATTCAACATCATGAATTGACCTATTTTCCTATGAAAAATATATAGATCATTTGAATATGAATCCATAGATATATTCTATGATGATGGAATTTTTGAGTCATATATTTACAACATTCCCATGAATAATACAATAACTCTTCATCAAATTAAAAAAATGGTTCCAATATTTACACATATGTCCATTAACATAGAATGTGGAATGAATCAGGTAAGGATGATTATGGCCATACCATCCCTTGTAGTAACAGAATGATTAGGCAGGCTTCAAATCCAATATCAATCTCACTCACGTAATGAAAATCAGAAGAGTATAAGTCTTGGAGTGTCACCTAAGACATTCTGGAATAGTAAGAAATTATAGAGCATTAGAAATTTTCCTAAATGCTTGTTAGGATCATAATGTGGTTATCCAATGAATTTCACAATATTTCAGATCATTGAAATTATTTCATGCTTTATATCAATGTTATTTGTTGCAACTAGGGGTTGTAGAATGCTTGGTTACAATACTTTCATTGACAGCCGCTCGTTGTCTGGGAGTGTCTGCATCCCCTAATCTATTTGAAGAATACTTATAAGTGCATGTTTCTTAGATCCAACAATGTTTGGAGTGATTTTATTCTCCAAAAATAATTTAGAATGGTGTCTTGAGTCAAAAATGTCATTTCCCTTTTCCAAACTTTTGTAGGTGTGCCTCTGAATTAAAAAAAATATAAATCTCAGAACAAGAACACACCAAATATAAATAGTGAAATTCAAAAAAATAAAATAAAAAATTTAAATCCGAATAACTGAAAATAAATCTTCCCTGAAAATGGTTCCAGTTTGAAAGGTATAGAAGGCATCGTTACTTCAATACATGTCTATGAGAAATAAAGATTTATAAAAAAACTCAAGATACTCTACATTATTAATTAAAAATAATATAGAAGAAGGTCAAGATCGATCCATAGAGATAGTGAAATTAGTTTGATTAGGATTTCAAAATATTAAATGTTATTAATTTATAGTAATTGGTGATAAAATATGGGGATTGGTTGATTTGACAAATGAAAAATGGAAATGAAGAAGATTGATTGTTTTGTTTGATAAAAATTAAAAGTGTTCAAGTGTTTTTTAATTTCAAGGTTTGGGTGAAAATGGATTTAATAAAAATATATTGATTAATTTATTATTTGTGCCAAAGTATAGAAGAGTAAGATCCAGTTGTCATGGTATATCATCCTTAATGCGGATACACCCTATTTCTCTTGGTCCAGTAATTCAGGGTTTCACTGAATCATATTTGTCTCGATATAGTATTTAAACCTGATTTCCCATAATGGTGAAAATGGTCATTCCATCATTAGGGTTATCAGTTTCATTATTTTATGATCCATTTTTTATTCAATTATCAATGGTCATGATAGATGAAAATGAAAGGTATTGAAGGTTGAATGAAGAATTTTAGCAACCCAAATACTAGAAAAATTTAATTAATGTAATCTAACACAACATCCTCAATTAGATAACATTACCCTAGCACAAGTCGGGTTTACCCCTTTATCCTAGTGATTATGGGATAAAAAATGAAAAATGAGATGAACTCCAGGAGGAACCCGCACAACGTAGCTTCCCACTCCAATTTTTGGTCTTTATGGGATCTAAATATCTAATGGAATTTAGATATATCTATATTTATATGCTTTAATGGGCTTTGTATTAAAGAATTCCATAATGGAATGGCCCAATGGTTGTTCGGGGAAAGTCCCGTGATGGAGATTTGGTCAGAAAATGGATATTTGGAGAATATGGTTGTTAAAATATCATGCATGAAATTTACACCACGTGCAAAGTAAGAACCCCACATTTAATTTTAAATTATGTTTTTAATTTCTTCATTTCATGTCATTCCTCTAAAAACATGAACAAGTACACATTTTATAATGATTACACAATCTATAATGTCATTTTTCTTATTTATAAGCCCCATGTTTTCCTGGTTCATCGGTTTGATTACCCGTAACTGATCCATGATCATCCTTAAAAATCTGGAGTCCCACCGCTTATATTCACTCAGGACATTATGTTTCCTTTTGAACATTTTTCAATTATCATTTCTATCCTACCAAAAAACACAAAACAAGTTAAACTGTCTGACATTAGGCAAGATTAATCATTTAAGTACATAAAATAATTTATTAAAACAACATAAATGTATTCATGAAAAACAGTTATCAACTATACAATGCAGTAATGAAAAAATGAAAATTAAAAAAAATAGCAATTAATATTTAAATAAAATTACAATTTCATTTTTCTATTTAAAAATAATTTATTTATCATCATATATTAAATTTATTTATTTCATTTAACGTTTTTATCAATTGAAATTATTTAAAAAACAATAAATTTAATTCACTTAAAATATAAAATTACAACTATCTTACTAATTAATATATTTTTACAATTAAATAATATATTTATTATATATTTATTTATAAAAAAATAACATATATTTTATATAATTCAATGACAAATATATTAATTATAATAATAAATTAATATATATATATTGAGCAATGCAATAAATATATTATTTAAAATTTCTTTAATTAATTTGGAAATGTGTTTTATAAAATTAAATAATAGATATATAGCCTATAAAATGAAATAATTCTTATTAAATAAAAATACTATAATAAAATTAAAAATCAGATGATAAAACAATACCATTCATTGAATCGTAATAAGTTAATAGCCCAAATTTCATAAATATAAATAACAATAAAAAAATAAAAAACACACTTCAAGTGAACATAATAAAATTATAATTAATTATTATAACATACAATAAATATTTCTTTAATAAAATAAACCATAATTTTAGTTAAATAAAAAATGTACCAATTATGGATCATCAGTCTTCGCAAAAGAATAATGGAGAACCAGGTAATGCGAATGGAGATTTGAAAAATGGGGTATCGTGAATGGAATTATGAGGGCGTTGCTAGGATGTGACTTTTGTGTCATTATCTACAGTAGAAGAATAATATTTTCCAAAAATTAGCCTTAGTAAAAGGGGTGTCCCCGATTTTGTGGATTGCTAAAAAGGTTTCGAAGCACTAGACCTACACTTCACTAGTAAATGGGAACTCAATTCTAGTATACTTTATTGGAACAAAGGCCATCCACGTTCAGAGGTTACAAAAATATTTTCAAAAAACCCATTCTATGCTTTGTTTTGAAGTTGTAGCTCAATTATGAAGAACCATAAATTCAAAATCATGTTGATAGAAAGATAACTTTTTTGTAGGGGATGATGATGGGAATAACCACCACTAGAAAGCATAGTACGAACTAAGGGAACTATGATCGACTAGAAGAAAAATGATGGGAGAGCACTAGAATGTCCAAGATCTAGGTAGAGTGGGTTTTTAGGGAAGAAAATAATGTGTATTATAAGAAAGCGCATTTTTAATGAATTTTCGTAAAAGATTATTTCTATAAAAGAAACTTTTGAATATAAATTTTTAAGAAGGTTCTTTTCTAGAATGTTTCTTCCTCCAAATATTTAAGATCGTGATTTTTTAAAATCTTATTTCAACAGAACCATTTTGGAAGGCTCCCATTGAGAAATTGACTTCCAAAAATCAATTTTGGTGATGGTAATTTTTCGGAGTGAACCTTCCACTGAATGTTAACTATCGAACGGGGGCTTATATCATGATATTGTTTCCCTTGTAAATTATTTAGGTAATATTTTTTATATTATTATTATGTATGGATGAACTCCCCAATACAGTTATCACTACAACTGGATATTAACCATGCATCTATTCACCTCCACAATATCAAAAACCACCAAAATCAAAGATAGATCGCACCGAGAAAGAAGATAAGTTAGGTTATGAACCACTGTGGAGGCTATATGAAGACCTATATAAAGAATATAATGAATTCTGTAAACCAAGATTGAACCATAGAAGCCTAATTTCGAGACTGTTAAGAAACACGATACTTGAGCCCGGGCATGTTAGAGATGAAATGATGATCATAAACACATTATTGGAATTGTATATTGGATAAGATGAACAGAAAAGGAGTTTCCTTACACCAATGAATGAAGAACAACTGAATCCAATACGTAATGTTACGCCATGACTGGAGATACTGATATTTGGTCAAGGCACCAAATATAGATCCACTTGAGATGATGTCAAGACTAATTCAATATTTTTTCATTATTTATTTTTTTAGGCCGATGATTTAATGATGGAGGTGTCTAATCTACTGATTGGCTCGGCTGCGTTGATGCAGAAGGATGCACATAATTTCAGGCTATGTAAGGGTAATTCATGTTTGTGTAATGGTAATAATTCATTACAATGTGTCTTTTTAAGCATGTTATTAGGGATATATGTTGTATTAACTCATGTAATATTGTTTTTAATATTATTAGCATGGGATAATTAGGGATACACTTGTCAAATTGATGAAATTTAACATTTAATTAGATAACTACCCATGAAAACTATTTAATGCTTATTTAGAGGGGCTTTTCATTGTCAATTAGGACTCAATGATTATCCTGTTATGTTCCATCAAAACCAATGCAGAATATAGAAAATGTAAAGGATAGAAATCTTTTTAAGTGGGAGAAAATCAAGGAAACTCAAAATGAGAAGTTAAATGTTTTAAGGTATGTCTTTTATAATGAATTTTATTTATTTTTATACGTGGTAAATGAATAATTTAATGATCCAAAATCAAATTAAATTAATATAAATGTGGTATCAAAGTGGGTTCATGAAATATCTATATTCCAATATTTAAATATATAAAGTGTTACATTAAATTAAGAGACAAAAATTTGGATTACACTCTTTATGCAATAGATTTTTCCTAAATCTAAATTCTTTGTGAATTGTCATTATTTTTATTTTATCTTTTTTTTATATTTATTCATTGGATGTGGAATTTTGTTTAGAAATCAGAGTGTTGTTGTGAAATTTTTTGGGAATCCCAATTCCCTACCTCTCACCTCAAGAGTTTTATAATTTGATAGTTTATGTGAACTATTTTTAAGAATCCCAAAACACTCCATCTCCTCATGTTTTATTTTTGAAAATATCTTATTTATTTATTATTTTTATTTTTAATTGGTTTCAAAATAAATGAGAATCTAATATTTAAGGTGGAAATTTTGGGATAATGGTTGTGATTTTTTTATGAAATCACTGGGAAATTTTATATAGGATCATTTTTCAGAGAAATTATAATAGCTGTTATTATTATTTTACTAAGGTTATGCAGGTTAGTTAATGTAACATCATAGGTAAATAAAGAATAATACATTTTCATAATTATTAATATTTGAGAATTGAATATTAATTTTACTTTAAAGTGGTTTCTATGTTCGATAGCGTACTCGATACACAACAAAGAGTTTCATTGAAATCTTACGTTGCACACTAATAATAAAATAATATTATTTTAAATGGTATTTAACACGTAGCGGTTGTATTGGCAGGAATGAATAGAAATAAATAAAATATGATTATATATGTTTGTTAAATGTGTTTACATTTATCCAATTAAGGATAAAGGCTTAAAATATGAAAAGAATACAAATTTATGCATATATACTCTAAAATTCACAAAAGGTCGACTTATCGCCTTTTAATGGAGAACCGTCTATAAATATAGTTCTGGTCACTATTATAAATTATATTGTACCAAATTAAATTCTTCTTTAGAATCGGGACATCAAAATTTACTTTGTGTAAATTTTTGGTATTTTTCCGATAAAGTTCATTTTTTAATGAATAGTGAAGAATGTTGTATTTTAATTCAAAACCTATTTTTAATCTAATTTATTTATGTGATTAGATTATTTTTTTAATTGGTTTTAAAGTTAAATTAGAATATATTTTTACCATTTAATCCAATAATGGTCGTTGGAATAAATTTCTAATTGAAATTGGACTAAAACTAATGTCAATCTTTTTATACTTATTGTCGCATAAAAACACGTTATTTGCTCTGGAAGCGGGAATTAATTTTTGAATTAATTAATGCACCATATATGTATATAATTTGGGAAAATAGAAATCATTTTTGAATTCGGAATATCAAATATAGCTTAGGGTGAATTTTTTGTATTTTTCTGGAAAGCTTTAATTTTTGATGAATAGTGAAACCACTAAGTGGTACTTATAAAAAATTTCATTTAAATAAAATTTTACCACCATTGTATTTTGAATTCAAAAACTCCTACATACATGGTTTTCATTAAGAAGTAAAATATTGTTCAATGGGATTAAAATAATTTTTTGGTGAATAGTAACTTTTATGTTTTGAATAGCGATTACAGGTCATTAGTGTAGATTAAGGTAAAAATAATGTTTTAATAATATGAAATGACCTTGAAAAATTCTCTAACCTTATTGTATGTGTCATGGTCGACTAGGAAAATCTATGGGTCATCTTGGGGACCCCATGGTGCCACATTGGTAGCAAAATGACATAAATAACTTTTTATTTAATGTTAAAATAAAAATGTCACAAACATGAGTTGTTTTACTAAAACTATTTTTAAATGGGGTTATACAATTCCAAATTTTGACTATAAATACTCATTAGAAAGATAAAAAGATTTACTACATCATGATAGTTTTTTATAATTTTTTGACATTAAATAAATTAAATTTTTTATGACACCATGATGATGCAGTGATTACCTCATTATAGAACGATCTAAATAAAATGAAACGATAATGTAACATCTAAGACCTACACTTGTAAAAACCTATTGGATGGGTGGATTCAGAAATCTTATCACCTTATCCTAGAAATATATAATTTTGGGACCTTTAAAAATACGAAAAGAATTTTATAATAAAGTAACCTTTTGTAACTTTCCAAGAGTGCCCCTCACCTCCTCTTATAAAAGGCCCCCACCTCTACCTCCTTACCCACACCTCTAAAGCCTTTGGTTCGGCCAATATCTGCTCTTTTTGTCTCTCCACATCCCTATATTACTCCTAGATGCCTCACATTGTGCAGAAATATTCCCAATGAATCCTTTGATCTCAAATCAAAAAGAGTTACCCGTTTTAAAGGTAGTGTTTTCTCTTGTGTTATATTGTTTTATTTAGCTTCTCCAACCCTCTAACATCTGTTTATTCCTTTATTTTGTAACAACAACAGTATCTTCAATATGCTAGGATGTTTTTATAAGAATAATTCGAGCTACACTTACACACACCTATATCTAATTGTTAAAGAACATACTATTTCTGTGGTTGGTGTATTTCTACCTCACGAAACGATGATTGTTCAATATTCTTTTAACACCTTTAATGGTGGCCCTTAAGATTCCACTCTATATATATATGATATATATTATTTTTATGTTTTCCTTATTCTTATTTATTTTTATTTCTTGTATACATTTATGGCTTTCGTTTTCGGTATACGCGATATCTTCATTTTAGGAAGTGCGGACTACCGCCCCCTCAAAGTGATTTGATTCGTTAATGCCAAATGTGGGACATATTAATGATGGATTTAAAGTTATTATTTATGATGTATGTTACATTTAAATGATGAATATTATTCTGGAATTAAAATATACATACCTCTCACTTAGTTTTAATTCTATTAATATGAAATATAAATGAAAGTAGTGTTCATGTGTACGTACGACTTACCGTCTCCATGAACGGTGCATTTCATTTATTACCTCTAAATAATTATGTAATATTATAATTACATGTATATGACGGATATATATGATATATATGATATCCAAATACGGAATTTCATTCTGGATATAATGAACCTTTGACCACACGAACAATATGTAATTGTAAGAATTCCACTTTCGACTTAAGAACCAAATATCGCCAAAACAAAGATTATTAACTTAAATGATTAAATATTGTTTATAACATGGAAATAAGTGATATAAAAGGAATAATGAACTTGAAAAAGGTTCTTAAGAGAGTATAAATTAACTCATGTTTATTATTCAGGATGTTAAAGAATGATCGAGTCAAGTCGGACCCGAGGTAAGGGACATCATCTCAATCTCCTTTTATTGAGGCATATTTCGTTTTATACACTACTTTCTTTTAAACGGTGTAAAAACCCCTTTGAATTTTGCTTTGATATAAAAGGAATATTTTTCTACGAAGTGTTTTACTAAACGACAAAAAGTAATGTTTCTTTTAACGTACACGATGAAAACGACCTTTTTCTCCGCCGTGAGTATTATTTGGTCTTTGGCTTCCTCAACAAGCCGTAATGTTTTTAAAATGAAATAAATATGATATACTCTTTATGTATTTGTTATTGAAAATGGTTTTTATAATTGATTTGTTATGTCAACATATTTATGTGATATATTGTGATTAGAGTGTGGAAATTTTTTCTTTCCATTATATTTGTTTTATGTCTTATGATTTTATAATGGTACTTGGACATTTGATGGGTGGTTACATGATAAACCATATGACGGGTGGTGCCGTGAATACCAGGATGGGTGGTTACATTATAACCTCCAATGCATTGGGTATGGAAGTCGGTCGTATGGCTATTCCATTTATGTGTGGAAGTCAACCGTATGGTTATTCCATTTAAGTATATTTATGTCCCAAGTTACCTTTATATGTTATATGTTATTTATATGGGTTTTATGGTAATATTTTTATTACAAAAGGGTAAGTAATGATCTTTTATTCAATGAAGAGTATTTTCTTCTTCATAAAGGTGAAAAGTATTACATTTATAATGTATTGATTGTTTACTGGTGGGTTTGTAAAGCTAACAGATTTCTTTCTTTTTGTATCCCATACTGAGCTTTTTATGCTCACCCCATGTTTTTGAAATGTTTTTCATAGGACTTAATGTGGAATAGGGTCAAGTATGGGATCAAGGAAAAGTCATGCTATCTAAAACATGGAACAAGACATGTTTTTTTTAAGAGTTTTTATTTTGTGGAATCTTAGTAGAAGTTTCTACTTTGTAACCATTTGATATGTAATAGTTATGTCCTAATTCTCTAAAACTCCAAACCTGAAAAGATCCTCAATGTGAATTATTCATTTAATTCAATAATAAGTAATTTTTAAGGCCGAGGAATTATAGTTGGTATCAGAGGTCGATTTAGACATCATTAGGAGTAAGAAAATTTTTCAATTATAAATTAATTTATGGTATGACTGAAATGATATAGCATTTAAAGATTACCATGTTTCTTAGCCTAAGATATTTCTCTGTTCAAAATGGTTTTCCGTATAGGAAACAAGGAAGCTATGTTGGGATGGCATCAGGAGGAAGACAACCTTATAAATCAGCAACCTGAGATGGTCGGAATTGGAACTGAACAGTTTGTTGCAGTGATGGAATAGTTGACTCAGGCTATAAATGGTGGTGGTATCCACGCATGAGAACAGCCAGATCAACCGCAGAGAAACATGTTAGTGGTGGAACATTTCATGAGGCAACATCCCCCATCATTCAGAGGAATATCTGACCCTGTTCTAGCTAAAGGGTGGATTAAATCACTGGAGAAGATTTTTGATGTCATGGGGTGTTCAGAATATCAAAAGGTTAGTCTTTCTGTTTACCGTTTTGAAGGTGAAGCTGATCAGTAGTGGTCGATGGTGAAAAATATCAGGGATAGTGATGAGATTGATGATATTCACTGGGATGAATTCAAAGGTATGTTTCTTGAGAAATATTTTCCTAATGTGGTTCATCTAAGGATAGAAAAAAAATTCCTAGAATTGAGGCAGGAGGATGACTCAGTGGATGCTTATGAAGTAAAGTTCACTCGACTGGAAAGGTATGCTCCAAACTTCATACGAGATCATGATAGTAAAATCAACCGTTTTTACTCAGGATTAAAGCCAATGTATTGAAGGGATACAGCTTCTCGTGAGGTCAAAAGTTATGAAAAACATGTTCGATGTGCGGAGAAGGTGGAAATGGAGTTTGCTGATGATTATGTGTTCTTTGAAAAACAACAGAATAAGAGGTCCAGTTGGCAGTCAAAGGGGTAGAATTCATCAAAGAAACAAGGAGGTAGGAAAAACAAATATCCATCATGTGAGAAGTGTGGTAAAATGAATCCTGGAGAATGTTTATCCAAGTCTATAAAGTGATTTCAGTGTGGTAAGATAGGTCATATTACTCGTAACTGTACGGAAGATGATCAAGCAGGCAATGAAAAGACAGTAGTAATATGTTTTAAGTGTAATGAAATGGGTCATTATGCAAATGAGTGTCTAATGATGAACTAAACTGGGGGAAAGCAGCCAGACTACAAGCAGAAAGGGGTGGTGAAATCCTTAGCAACTACTTCAGCAGATGTTGGGCCATCGAATGAAGTAGTATCAGGTACACTATTTGTTTGTTCAGATTATGCCAATGTATTGTTTGATTCAGGGTCTACACATTCATTCATTTATGAGAAGTGCTCTTGTAAAATGGAAATTCCATCTCAAGATATGAATCCTGAACTTCTGGTAAAAACACCCAGAGGGAACGTTGGGACCAAAAGGAATTATAAGAACCTGCCTATCTTTTTGTACGGAAAAAATCTACCAGCAGACCTTATTGTTTTGCCTCTAGTAGAGTTTGATGTTATTTTGGGCATGGATTGGCATTCTGTTTATCATGCTAAGATTGACTGTAGAGCTAAAATGGGTTCTTTTCAAAAATATTTTCAGTTTGTGTACAAGAATTAACCCTTGATTTTGATAACATATCAGGAAGTTGAGAAACTAGTAAAAGATGGAAATGAATGTTACCTTGAAAATATTGTTGGAAATAAAAGACATGTTCAGATTAATGATGTTCTAGTGGTAAATGAGTATCTTGATATTTCTCTTGATGAGTTGCCTGGTATTATTCATGATCAAGATGTTGAATTTACTGTTGTCTTAGTTCCTGATTCTATGCAAATTTCAAAAAAAAAATTATCGAATGGATAAAGTTTACCTTTTTGAGTTAAAGAAGCAGTTACAGGAGTTATTAGATAAAGGTTTCAGTTGTCCTAGAGAATCACCATGGGGTGCTCGTTTCTTGTTTGTTAAAAATAAAGGTGGCTCAATGAGACTTTGCATTGATTATTGAGCCTTAAATAACATTACTGTTAAGAACAAGTATCATTTGCCTCATATCGATGATTTGTTTGATCAACTCCATCGAGATCAGTAATTTTCGAAGATTGACTTGAGGTCACGGTACCATCAGTTGAATGTAAAAGAAGCAGGAGTTCCGAAGATTGTGTTCTGTACTAGATATGGCCATTATGAATTTTTTTTTATGACTTTTGGGTTAACCAATGCACCTGTTGTATTAATGGACCTTAGGAATAGAATTTTCCATGAGTTCTTGGATATGTTTGTGGTTGTTTTCATTGATGATATTTTGGTTCTTTCTAAAAATAAAGAGAAGAATGAAAGTCATTTAAGGGTTATCATGCAAACCATAAAAGAAAAGAAACTATATGGAAAATTCAGCAAGTGTGAGTTTTGGTTACAAAAAATCTCTTTCCTTGGTCACATTGTTTCAAAAAATGGAATATCAATTGATCCTACTAAAACAAAAGTTGTTGAAGAATGTCCATGACCCACAAATGTAACTGAGATCCGTAGTTTTCTTGGTTTGGCATGTTGCTACCGAAGGTTTGTTGAAAACTTTTCATGATTATCTAGCCCAATGACTAAGCTAACTCAGAAGGGTGTTAAGTTTATCTGGACAAAATAATGTGATGATTGTTTTCAGGAGTTGAAAATAAGATTGGTGAATGCTCCAGTTTTGTCACTTCCTTCCAGGAATGGTGAGTTTGTTATCTACAGTGATGCTTCATTGAAAGGACTTGGTTGTTTCCTTATGCAGAATGATCAGGTAATTGCTTATGCTTAATGCCAATTGAAAATTCATGAGGTAAATTACCCTCCACGTGACTTGGAATTAGCTGCTGTTGTTTTTTCTGTAAAAATTTGGAGGCATCATTTGTATGGAGTAAAGTTTGAAATATATACTGATCACAAAAGTTTAAAGTATATATTCACTCAGAAATAATTTAACATGATACAGAGGATATGGCTAGAATTAATCAAGGATTATGATTGAGCAATTCATTACCATCTAGGAAAATCAAATAAAGTGGCTGATGCTTTGAGTTGAAAAAGTAATGCTTCATTAACAATGTTGCATTTGGAACGCGATCCTTTGGTTAAGGATTTAATGATATTTGGCATGGAAGTTGTTTTTGCAGGATTTCCTTCTGTTCTGTTTCAGGTATCAGTGAAATCTTCTCTATCAGAAAGAATTAAGCGAGCACAAAAGCAAGACAGCGAGTTGCAGAAAAAGGTAGAGCTGGTTCAGAAGGGTAACTTGCCCGAATTTAACATTGATAATGATTGTGTTTTGAGGGTTGGGAAGAGATTATGTGTGCCTAGTGATTCACAATTGAAGAATGAGTTGTTATGTGAGGCTCATAGTTCCCCGTTTTCTGTTCGTCCTAGCATTACTAATATGTACAGAGATCTGCTGGAGTATTACCGGTGGGATGGAATGAAAAAGAGATATTTCTGATTTTACAGTGAAGAGTTTGACTTGTCAGCAGGTTAAAGAAGAGCGGCAGTTACCGAAAGGGATGCTTTAGCCTCTACCAGTGCCATAGCGGAAATGGGAAAATATATCCATGGACTTTGTTGTGGGATTACCGAAGACATCTAGAGGTAATAATGAAATCTGGGTTATTGTTGATCGATTGAAAAAATATGCTCATTTCATTCCAATTTGAGATACTTTTTCCCTAGATCAACTTTCCCGTTTGTATATTAAAGAGACAGTCAAGTTAGATGGAGTTAACTTCTCCATTGTGTCTGATGGTGATCTCATGTTTAATTCTAACTTTTGGAAGGGCCTTCAGAAGTCGTTGGGTACTGAATTAAATTTTAGTACAACTTTTCATCCGCAATCAGATGGGCAGTCAGAACGAACAATTCAGACATTAGAGGATATGCTACATGCTTGTTCTATGTATTATTAGGGATGTTGGGACCAACATCTTTCTTTGGCTGAGTTTTCATAGAATAACAGTTTTCATTCTAGTATACATATGGCTCTGTTTGAGGCATTATATGGGAAGCGGTGTCGAACTCCAGCTTTTTGGGATGAATTGGGTGAGAGGAAGATGATGGGACCATAATTGGTAGAAGGGATGGTAGAAAAAGTTCAGTTGATTCAAAAACACATGAGAATAGCTCAGAGCAGGCAGAAGAGTTATGCAGACAACAGGAGGAAGGATCTATCTTTCAAGGTAGGTGATCAGGTTTTTTTCAAAGTTTCACCATGGAAATTAGTGATGCGATTTTGTATGAACGGAAAGCTGAGTCCAAGGTTCATTGGACTATATGAAATTATGGAGATTGTTGGATCAGTTTCTTACCGAGTGGCTTTACCTCCGAGTTTATCTCAGGTACACATTGTTTTTCATGTTTCGATGTTGAGAATGTATATGCCAGATTCATCTCATATTTTAAGCCCAGAGGTAGTTCAATTGGAAGAGAACCTCTCTTATGAAGAAAAACCTGTGCAGATTATTGACCGAAGAGAGAAAGTGTTGCAAAATAAGGTAATTCACCAGGTAAAGGTTTTTTTGGAAAAACCACATGAGTGAAGAGGCAACATGGGAATTTGAAAATGCTATGAGGGATAAATACCCCCATTTATTTTGATAAATAAATAAAATTTCGAGGACGCAATTCTCAGAAGGGGGAAGGATGTAACATCCCAGGTAAATAAAGAATAATACATTTTTATATTTATTAATATTTGATAATTGAATATTAATTTTACTTTAAAGGGGTTTCTATTCTCTATAGCGTACCCGATACTCAACAAATATTTTCTTTGAAATTTTATGTTGCACACTATTAATAAAATAATATTATTTTAAATGGTAGTTAACATGTAGTCGTTGTATTGGCAGGAATGAATGGAAATAATTAAAATATGATTATATATGTTTTTTAAATGTTTTTACATTTATCCAATAAATGATAAAGTCTTAAAATATTAAAATAAATCAATTTTAGGCATATATACTCTAACATTCACAAAAGGTCGACTTATCGCATTTTGATGGTGAACCATCTATAAATATAGTTTTGGTCACTCTTATACATTCTATTGGACCAAATTAAATTCTTATTTAGAATCGGGACATCAAAATTTACTTTGTGTAAATTTTTGGTATTTTTTCGATAAAGTTCATTTTTTAATGAATAGTGAAAAAAAGATGTATTTTAATTCACATCCTCTTTTTAATATAATTTTTTATATGATTAGATTATCTTTTAAAGTGGTTTTAAAGTTCCATTAGAATATATTTTTACCATTTAGTTCAATAGTGGTCGTTGGAATTAATTTTACATTGAAATTGGACTTAAACTAGTGTCAATCTTTTGATACATATTGTTTCATAAAAACACGCTATTTGCTCTGACAAAGGGAATTAATTATTTAATTAATTAATTAAACATATATGTTTTGAATTTTGTGAAATAGAAATCATTTTTGAATTCAGAATATCAAATAATCTTAGAGTTAATTTTTGGTATTTTTCTGAAAAGCTTAAATTTTTGATGAATAGTGAAACCACTAAGTGGTACTTAAAAAAACTGATTTTTCATTAAAATGAAATTTTACCACCTCTATGTTTTGTATTTCAAAAATCAGACATTCATGGTTGTCATTAATATGTAAAATATGGTTCAATTGGATTAAAATAATTTTTTTTGTGAATAGTAACTTTTAAGTTTTTAAACGCGATTAGAGGTAATTAGCGTAGTTTAAGCTAAAAATAATGTTTTAATAATATGAAATGACCTTGACACATGTGTTACCCTATTTGGATGTGTCATGGACGACCATGAAAATCCATGTGTCAACTTGGGGACCCCATGGTGCCACATTGGTAGGAAAATGACATAAATAACTTTTTATTTAATGTTAAAATAAAAATGTCAAAAACATGAGTTGTTTTACTAAAAAACATTTAATGGGGTTATACAAGTCATAATTTTGACTATAAAAATTCATTAGAAAGATAAAAATTTTTACTACATCATGTAATTTTTTTATAATTTTTAGACATTAAATAAATAAATTATTTATAACACAATGATGATGCAGCGATTACCTCATTATTTAACGATTTTAATAAAATGAAACGATAATTTAAAATCTAAGACCTAAACTTGTAAAAAACCTATTGGATGGGTTTATTACGAACTCTTATCAACTTATCCTCGAAATATATAATTTTTGGGTCCTTTAAAAATCCGAAAACCATTTTATAATAAAGTATCCTTTTATAACATTCCAAGAGTGCCCCTCCCCTCCACTTATAAAAGGCCCCCACCTCTACCTCCTTACCCACACCTCTCAAGCCTTTGGTTCAGCCAATATCTTCTTATTTTGTCTCTCCACATCCCTCTATTACTCCTAGATGCCTCACATTGGGCAGAAGACTTCCCAATGAAGCCTTCGAGCTCAAATCAAAGAGAGTAACCCATTTTAAAGGTAGTGTTTTCTCTTGTGTTCTTATATTTATTTTGCTTCTCCAACCCTCTAAAATATTTTTATTCCATTATTTTGTAACAACACCAGTATCATAAATATACTAGGATTTTTTTATAAGAAAAAATCTATCTACACTTACAGACACCTACATCTAATAGGTAAAGAACATACGGTTTCTGTGGTTGGTGAATTTCTTGCTCATGAAACGATGATTGTTCAATATTCTTTTAACACCTTTTATGGTGGCCATTAATATGTCACTCTATTTATATATGAAATATATCATGTTTATGTTTTTCTTATGCTTCTGTATTATTCATTTGTGGTATACCATTATGGCTTCCATTATGGGTATACGCGATATCTTCATTATAGGAAGTACGGACTACCGCCCATTCAAAGTGATTTGATTTGTTAATGCCAAATGTGGGACGTATAATGTATGGATTTAAAGTTAATATATATGATGTATGTTAAATATAAATTATGAATAAAATTCTGGAATTAAAATATACATACCTCTCATTTAGTTTTAATTACATTAATATGACATAGAAATGAAAGTAGTGTTCATGCGTACGTACGGCTTACCGTCTCCATGAATGGTGCATTTCATTTATTACCTCTAAATAATTATGTAATATTATAAATACATGTATATGCTGGATATATATGATATATATGATATCAAAATCATGAATATCATTCTGGATATAATGAACCTTTGACCACACAAACAACATGTAATTGTAAGAAGTCCACTTTCGACTTAAGAACCAAATATCGACAAAACAAAAATTATTAACTTAAATGATTAAATAATGTTTATAAGATGGAAATAAGTGATATAAAAGGAATAATGAACTTTAAAAAGGTTCTTAAGTGAGTAGAAATTAACTCAAGTTAGTTATTCAGGACGTTAAAGAATGATCGAGTCAAGTCGGACACGAGGTAAGGGACTTCGTCTCAATCTCCTTTCATTAAGGCATATTTCTTTTTATACACAACCTTATATTATACGGTGTATAATACCCTTTGAATTTTAATTTTATACAAATGGAATCATTTTCTACGAATAATTTTACTAAATGATAAAAAGTAATGTGTCTTTTAATGTACGGGGTGACAATGACCTTTTTCGCCGCAGCGAGTATTATTTGGTCTTTGGCTTGATCAACAAGCCTTAATGTTTTTAAAATGAAATAAATACCATATATGCTTTATGTATTTTGGTATTGAAAATGGTTTTTATAATGGATTTTTTATGTCAACATATTTATGTGATATATTGTGATCAAAGTGTGGAAATGTTTTATTTCCATTATATTGGTTTTATGTCTTATGATTTTAAAATGGTACTTGGACATTTGATGGGTGGTTACGTGATAAACCATATGACAGGTGGTGACGTGAATACCAGGATGGGTGGTTACGTTATAACCTCTAATGCATTGGGTATGTAAGTCGGCCGTATGGCTATTCCATTTAAGTATGTGTGGAAGTCGACCGTATGGTTATTTTATTTATGTATGTTTATGTCCCAAGTTACCTTTATATGTTATGTGTTCTTTATATGGATTCTATGGTAATATTTTGATTACAAAATTGTATCTAATGATATTTTATTCAATGAAGAGTATTTTCTACTTCATAATGGTGAAAAGTATTACTTTGATAAAGTATTAATGGTTTACTGGTGGTTTTGAAAAACTAACATATTTCTTTCTTTGTGTATCCCTTACTGAGCTTTTTATGCTCACCCCAAGTTTTTGAAATGTTTTTCACAGGACGTAAACTGGAATAGTGTGAAAGATGGGATCAAGGAAATGTCATGCTATCTAATAATGGAACTACACATGTTTCTTTTTAAGGGTTTTTTTGGGGAAACTTAGTAAAAGTTCCTACTTTGTAACCTTTTGAGATGTAATAGTAATGTCTTAATTATCTAAAACTCTAAACCTGAAAAGATTCTCAATGTGAATTATTCATTTAATTCAATATTAATTAATTTTTAAGGGTGGGCCTTATAGTTAGTAAGTAAATAATATTAAATTTTATAATCGATATTTGTTTTGAAATACTTATATGTTGTGGAAAATTTTAAATTCTTCTTCATTATTTTTAGATTTTGGTATTATTTATTATTATTATTTGTTATTAATTTGGATGAAGTTATAGTTTAAAAAGGTGATTTTATTTATTTGAATGATAAAATAATGACTTGTATTATATATTATTTTATTTTAGTTTTAGATGTGGTAATGTGTCAAATGTTATTATTAAAATATTATATTATTCATATATCATTTTTTGAAATAAGCACTATAGTTTTATGTTTTATTCCAAACATAAACATTGATTTTTTTTATTAATATATATTTTTATTTATAACTATTTCATGATTATGATGTTTTATATTTGGAAAATTATTAGTAGACATTTTTTAATCACCAATGTGGTCAAATAAAAATAAAAAAATTTACTAAAATTATATTAGAATAATATATATTTATTGCACATAAATTTGATACTAGTATGATATCTTATTATTAATTAAAATTCATTATTATAAAAATTTATTAATTTACCAAATAAAATTTTCATATTCTAATAAATTGTGATTTAAATTGTTTGCAGTATATACATGCAATATGAGATTTATTTATATGTCCAAATAAAATTAATAAATCTAATTGATCCATATACATTTTTCCAAATAATGTTAATTTAAATAGTATTAATTATTTTTTTGTATTACTGTATGACCCGAATAATAACATTAATACAAATTTATGTTCAAAAATTTGTCTAAGTAAATGTATTATTATTATTTCAAAGCATTAATTTTATGCGGGTATTTATTGTAGTAATATTTTGATCATCATTGCACTCATAGGCATTAACTGTTCAGATCTTTAATAGATTAAATTTTTTTGATTGGATTGAACATATCCAATTTCGCATTGGTGTGTTGGATATTCATTTAGCACACCATGTAGAAAAACATTATACAATAACAATTTATATTAGTGATGATGATTTAGTATATTATACACTGTCGAAATATCAAATAGGTTATGTTTTATGTTCATGATAATGAGCATAGAATGTAACATCATTTCTGGTCTCCCAAAAATTACAAGTGATAATGACTTTATGAAATCTAATGTATACTGATCTCAAACTAATAACAAATCAATTTCTATGAAATTAATATGTACATCACCAACATGATGTTTGTTTGTTCTCGTAATACGCATAAAAATTTCATTGAAATGGAAAATATTATAGTAAGACTTATGTATTTAAAAGTGGAAGTGGATGAATGTTCCATTGATAAATTTTTACTAAAATAGTTAATGACTGATCATGTAACATTACAAATTAAAAACAACACCATTAAAGAGAAATGGATTGTGCATTAATTTCATTGTATGAAAGTTCAAGAGGAATCAAATTTAAAATAGTCACGTAATCCACTCCATCCATTATGTGAACCATCATGGAAGAAATGAGAATGGTATAATGAAGCGTGGAAAAGGAAAGGGACCATTAATGTATAAGAAGTCCTTTAGGAAGAACCAAAAGAACAAAAAAATCCCATTTATGTGGGAATATTGGACATTTCCAAAATGAGTTTCTAAAAAAAGAATAGTTTCAAAATAATAGAGTGAAAAAATTTATACTTGTTAGGAATAAAAGTTAGATAATGTTCCACAAAATACACGGTGGATTCATTATGGTTGTATGACTCATTTTTATAATATTTTTCCTGGATTTCATTTCAACCCAAATCACAAACCCAACTGAAATGTTCATCTTTGTGGAAAATAGAGTGACGGTTCTGATTGAAGATATCATGAATTATAATTTAATCCTTGATAGTGGATATTTATTGGATTTATGAGAAACCATTTATGTTCCTATTATTTATAGGAATTTGGTTTCTTCATCAAAAAATGTTGATGATGGATACTCTTTTAATTCAGGGATGTATATTTTAGTTTGATTAAGCATGAATGAATGAATAATTCTAGTTTATTTCATTACGGTTTATATAAATAATTCTTCATAATATCTATTATGAAACACTTATGAACTTACATCATAATTTTATTGTTATATGTGGTTTTGTAAATGAAATGTTTGGCCATTTAAGGCATAAAAAGTTTAGTCATATTTCCAATGAATGAATAGAGTGATTTTTTATGATAAAAAACCATCCAAATTTGGATTGTACCGACCAAAACAGTTGTGTTGATTGTATTAAATGAAAAAAACAAAACACACAAAAAATATTCCATGAGAAGTAGTCAACACCTTGAGATCATATAGGCCAATATATGTGGGCCTTTTGATTAAAATTTATTTAATAAATAAAAATACATTATCAATTTTATTGATGATTTTTCTTTTAATGGTTATGACTATTTATTTCATGAGAAATATCATGAAATAAATGCCTTTAAGTTTATTTAATTTAAGTGGATAGGAAATTACAAAGATATTTGAAGATAAAATGTTTTTATAGGGGTGTTGAATATTATGAAATAATTAATGAAAGTGGAGGAAACCCTAGTCCATTTGGAATATTTCCATAATTCCATGGAATGTGTTCATAAAACACTATGTTAGGTACATAACAACAAAATGGTGTAGTATAAAGTTTTAATAGATCATTAAGGGATATGGTTAGGAGTATGTTATGAAATTTTTCATTACCTTTATCAATGTGGTTGTATGATTTAAGAATAACTTTTAGTTATTAAATATGGTTACTATTAAAGATGTTCCAATGTATCCTCTTGAACATTGGACATTCAGAAAACTTGTTTGATACACCTTCATGTATGGGGTCGTCAGGTCGAAATAAGATCATATAAACCCCAAAAAAACGAACTATGTGTAAGAAAAATGAGTGGATTTTTCTTTGGTTATCCAGATAAATCACAGAGGTGTAGATTTTATTATCATAACAATAGTATGATAATTGCTAAAAATGTAAATTCTATATTTATTGAGACTAGTAAATCCAGTGGGAGTGAAGTTCCATAGATTATGGAAATTAAAGAATTTAGATTTCTAATTCCATATTCTCATATTCCAACATAACATGTTTATGTTTCTCAAATAATTATATCAAAAAATAATAATATATTAAAAAATATAATGTTTTCTAAATTTAAAATGAATAAATTGATGACGAACCAAATGAACTAGTGTTAAGAAGAACCCAAAGGGAAAGAAGGTAACCTGTTTAAAATGACAATGTTGTATATCTACCTGGAATACAATGTGATCTTAGCATTTATAATTATCTGATTTCAGATTCTCAATCCATAATGTTTGATAATTTTGATTAATGGTTAAATTCCATGAATTTTGAGTTGAATTACATAGAACAAAATAATATATGGGAACATTTAAAATTTCTTGAAGGATGCAAGAGGGTTGGATGTAAATTGGTCTTCAAAACCGAATGTGACTCTTGGTAACTATGAATGTTAAAATTCCATAATTGTCTCTAAAGGATTCACTCAAATTGATGGTATATAATAAAAGGAAACCTTCCATCTAGTTTCTAAGAAAGATTCTTTCATAGTTATTATGGATTTGGTAGCTCAATATGATTTATAATCATATTAAATGGATGTTAAAACGACCATTCTAAATAGAAACATAGAGGAATATGTATATACGGATCAACCAATTGGATTTTCCATTTAAGTAATGGAACACATGGTATGAATATTGAATAAGTTGATATGTGTACTAAAATAAGAATCCTGATAAA
Source organism: Viscum album (assembly GCA_963277665.1). NCBI lineage: Eukaryota > Viridiplantae > Streptophyta > Magnoliopsida > Santalales > Viscaceae > Viscum > Viscum album. The sequence continues at coordinate 1,365,553,888 of OY728162.1, read as the reverse complement.
CATATAATAGTTTTAATAAAACGATTAAATCTTTTAGATTAAAGTAAATTATCATTGATTGGTGTATATATTATAAGATTAGTGGGAGTAAATATATATTCATGATTCTATATGTTGAAAAAATATTACTTACTACAAATCACCTTGGTCTATTATGCGAGACCAATAAATTCTGCTCTGATAATTTTGAAATTATAGACATGGTATAAGTGAATTATGTGATTGGAATATAAAGATTATTTAATAGAACCCATGTTTTATTTGGATTATCTCAAAAGACATAAATTAATATAAATTTTGTGAGATTTAGAATGGAAAAATTTTCATCATCACCAGTTCCAATTCAATAAAGGGGTATATTTAATCTCAATTAGTGTCCCAAAAATGATTTGGGGCGAAACCAGGTGGAATATATTCTTTATGCATCATTAGTTTGAATATTGATGTAATCTCATACATTTACAAGGCCTGATATTATCTTTTATGTTAATATTTTGGGAAGATACCAGAGTAATACTGGACTAGATATTTTTAGATATGCTAATAATGTTTAGCAATTTTTTAAGGAACAAACGATCACATGCTATCTTAAAAAAATAAAATGATCTTGAGGTGATTGGATACTCTTATTTAGAATTTGTTTGTTGTGTCGAGACAAGAAATTTCTCTTTTAGTCATTTAAATATTCAATTCAAATCAGAAATATCTTGGAAAGGTTCAAAGAAATTGGTTATTGATTCTTGATAATGAAAGATTAATTTTTAGCATGCTATGAAGCTACAATTCATGGTATGTGGTTACAGAACCTTATTTCAATACATGGAACTATTGATAATATCACTATGACCTGGGAACATTTATGTGAAAAAACCACATTAGTATTCATATCAAATAATGACTTATATTCCATGGGTGATAAACACATGGAAGTAAAGTACTTTTTAATTAAAACGGATCTTGTAAAAAGTAAGGTGGAAATTGAACATATTAGCACAAATATTATGACTCTTGACCATTTGATAAGAGAGTTTTTTTCCAAGACATTTATTGGACATGTTGAATGTATGAAAATTTTCACTGAGTATGTTTCATTATATGTGTTGACTATAATGAATTTTAATGTAGACACTTGTACTTATACATGTTTATATCGAATTGTCTATTTTTTAATAAGTATAGATAGTTGAATTGAATAATGATAGGAGTCATAGTCTATAATAATGATATTATACATGGGATAATTATCAATATCCCATTATAATTTTGATAGGGAAATATTTTGTATTATAGTACAAGGAAGGGAGTATATTAATAGACAATATATCATCGCCATGAGTCATGTGTACATTATCCTTAAATATGATTAATATTGTATAAATGATATAATGTACATAAATGGGAATAATGACTGATTGAATATATTAAAAATTATAATGTATTATCTAATGAGTAAATTGGTAGAATTTTGGACTAACTCCTATAATATTATGGTTAATATTATTATAATGTGATAATCAGTGATAAACATGTCAAATGGATTAACATTGACAGTTAACTAAATAACCACCCAAGAAAACTATTTTATCCCTATTTAAAGTGTTTTTTGATTAAAAATTATGTATCAATGATAATTTTGGTATCTTCCATCAATAATGCTAATGAAGAGGGAAAATAAAAAAGATAGAAATCCTTTGATGTGGGAGAAAATAAATGAAACTCAAATACATAAGTTAATGTGATCAATGTATGACTTTTAGTTGGATTTTTGTATATCCTGATATGTGATAAATATTGATTTTAAAGATTATAAATTAAATTAAATTTTGTTATTATACTATGATAGGTCAATGGACAATATTAAATTTAATTTTACAAGATCCCTAAAATGCGTAAATGAGCAAATTTGAAAGGGTAAAACCACAACATTAATAAAACAATTCACTGAGAAGATTATAGAGTTCATTGTAATATTAATATTGCTAAAAAATTATTTTTATTGATCATGTGGGGTGTAATAAGTACCATGACCAAGGGAGCGCATTATTTTTTGAATCATCCTATCTTAATTATGTTTTAATGATATCAAATCCTGAACATCCTTTATATCTTGTTACTTCTATCTAGTGTATCTCTACTAATGATTGATTTTTGTAAACTATATTTTATTTAATATTATAATGGATTTCCTTAATCGTTCTAAACTCACGTTTTATTAGGGTAACTTATATTATACATTGTGTTATAATGTATTTCCTTATTCAGTCTCAACTCATGTTTGATAATTGTAAAATATATTTTAATTTGTGTTATAATGGATTTCCTTGATAAACTATTAATTCTAATCTATTTTATTAATATCACTTCTTTACTTTTTATATAGATAATTTTCAAATTCTAAGAAACTACGAGTCTGCCACCGGTTCTGTTTTTCTCGAAAAGGACACATACATTATGACCCAGACACTGTGACCAAGACTCCGTGACCAGACACCATGATCGGACACAGTTACTGAGAAACCATGACCTAAACACCATTACGAGACACCATGACCTAGACACCATGACTATGCACCATGACCCAGACACTGTGACCAAACACCGTGACCAGACACCATGATATTTGGAAAAGGGCCAGACACTGTTGAATTATGTGACATTAGTTCCTTTATAAGACACCATTTGATGTTTTGGAAAAGGACCAGACATTGTGATCCTAACACCACATCTGTACTATCGGTTCCAGATCTCTATATAAAATTATGCCATCATAACTATATCACCACTCAATGGAAAATAAAAACACATCATTTCATGGAGACACTATTTCAGGGAGACACCATTTCATAGAGATATTGTTTCATGGTGACACCATTTCCAAGTGACACCATTTCCAGACAGAATGTGACACAATTCTTTAATCTATTTTTTCATTTTCAATATAATTTATATTTTTCATATTTTAGTATTTTAAATGTACTGATATAATTAATATTTCTGTGTCGACGTTTCACCATACCATATAATGTACAATGTGCAAAATACATGCATCATGTCTGCTTCAACACATGCACTCCATGAATAAAAAGAAAATCAAGGTCCAAACACAAGGAGGTGATATAGTGAAGAAGAAAAAATTGAAATATTCAACACAAAACAAATGATGAACACATGAAGCATTCATGAATCAAAAAGCATGAATACCACGGATAATAGTTAAGAACATAATTGCAACACAAACTCTAAGAAGAACATGTTCCAGATCTAACTGTAAACCGAAGAACCAAACATGTGATACTCTATTTTTCACAAGAGGACTCGATTCTTAAATCTAATTTATCCTAGAAATCCAAAGCTCAAAAGAATAACACTCAGAGCACTTATAACCACATATCATCATTTTTGTTCTGTTGTGTATTGTTTTTTAGCTTTTGAGTAGTGTGTGTGTCTTTAGAAAAACACACACTATCTCCTTCACTATACTTTAGGATACAAGATATCCTTCCTCTCATATATTTTTACTCAAGTTTACTGCCACAGATAATTGTTGAAGAGGACCTTATGTGACATAGTATTTCATTCCCATGAAAAACTGTGAAAGAGTTCATGTAACCTGGACAGTCCAATGAGTAGTTGTTTACCCTGATCCATGGTGTGGATCAAGTTATTTATATAAACTCTTTGGTGGTAGGTGATCACCAGGTGGAGTGTATTAGGTCTCGGCTTGAGACTAAACCCCTTGTTTTATATCTGCTGTGTTATATAATATCATTTTCTCTATTTTATTTTTTAATTCAGAAATAACTATATTTACCTTGATAGTTAATCATGGGAAGAAGTTATAATTTTTTATTCCTTATTAGAATAAATTCAAATTTAATAATAATAACTGATATTATGTTTACTGAGAATTAATCAATCTTCTAAGAAGTTATTAAAATAGTCAAACATTCATAACCCTATTACGTTGATTAACTGGTCTATATTTATTTTTATTGTGGAAAATTTTATGAAAATGTTTTAAATATAAATTTTATAGATACTAAATTAACCCCCCCCCCCTATTGAGTAATCTACTCGGACCAACATTTGGTATCAGAGGAAGTTTGATAAGACTCTGTTTTTGAAACTATTCAACTGTGATTTTAGTTTCACTTCCATGATCTATAAATTTATGTTAATACTAAATTTATAGCTCTTTAAAATTATTTATTTGTTATGGATAAAGGACTTGAAAGTGCTTCATCAAAAAGAGTACAATTCTATAATGGAACAAATTAGGTGCAATGGAAAATCAAAATCAAAATGCATATATAAATTATTGTTTTTGAAATCTTTTCTTCAATTATAAATGAATATAGAATTCCTCCTACTGATAGAATCACATTAGATGAACCATCCAAGACTACCTTCAATAACAATTTCAAATCCCTGAATTCTTTATATTGTTCTTTATGAGATAATTATTTTAATAGAATTTATGCATGTAAAACTACCCATCAAATTTGGGATACTTTGTTTGTTTCACATGAAGGAACTTCTAGTGTAAAAGAAATGATCCCTAATTCTTATACTATTAAATATGATATATTTAAAATGAAACCTTATGGGCCTATTTCTGACATGTATCTGAATTTCAACAAAATTGTCAACACATTGATTTCTCTTGGAAGAAAAGTTACTGCCAAAGAAAAAATCATGAGGATTCTTAGATTCCAACCTGATAGATGGAGAGGAACCGTTGTCTCTATTAGAGAATCAAGTGACATCAGAAACATAGAAATAAAAGAAATCATTAGGAAACTAATGATGAATGAAGAAGTGCTGAAAGTTAACAAGGAAGGGGTGCATGAACCCAAATGAAAATATTTTGCATTTAAGACCACCACCTCTAAAAACAATGACAAAGGGACATTGAATACTTCTATAGAATGTTCAAGCAGTGAACAGTCATCATCTGACAGTGATGAGATGACGGCTCAATTAACTAAAAGGATTAAGAGATTTTACAAGAAGAAGAAAGTTTTCACAAATCCTAACTTCAAAGGAAGATATGATAAAAAAGGAAGCTATAAAAATATTGGAAAAGAAGTTACAAGTCTAATAAGATAGTATTATTTGAATGGAAGCGAAATAGAAATGTAAATTTTGAATATCCCAAGTTCAATTACAAAAGGAAATATGAGGAAAAAGATAGAAAGTATAAATTTTCAATTAAATCAACATAAATTGATTTTGAAGACAATTCAAGTAACTTAGAATAATCAAATGATGAACATGCTAACAAACCCAATATGTGTTTTATGATAAACACATCTGAGGTAACACTGAATCACCTATACACAATTTCTATTACTCTAGAGAAGAAAATGATTTTGAGAATATGTCTAATGAAGAAAGTTTTGAGTACTGTAATATTCTTAAAGAGACATGTAATGAAGAAAAAGATAAATACATGTCTTTAAAGAAACAACATGCTCTTACCTCAACTGTTAAATTATAACTTACTATAGAAAGGGAGAAAAATGTTCAATTACTCAAATAAAAATATGCACTAAAACTATCTAATGAGGAATTGAAAAATTAACTTGAATGGTTTACTAATGGTAAAGATACTTTGGTACAAATTCTAGGTAAAAAGATTTCTTTTAAATATAATACTGGTATTGGTTATCAACCTTGTAAAAGAAATTTTTGAAGAACCCATTTTGTTTCTAAATCTAGGACACACAATTTTACTCCTAGTTCTGGAAAACATTCATCTAGTTCAAATTATGTTTAAATATATACTGTTTCATGAATTTATTGACCAGATATAGTTTATTTTTAAAGAATATACATAATGCTTAAAGTAATACTATGAGGGAGATGTGGGTTCCTAAAACACTACTCACATATATTATTAGACCCAAACAAATATCGGTACCAAAATATATTTTTATTTTACTATTTTTTAGAAAGGTTTCTTAATGATCTCCTGTAAAATCATATGGTACATTGGTTGTGGGTGTTTAAGATGCATGATAGGGGACTATTCATGCTTCAAAAACATAATAAAAATTGATGTTGTACATGTCACCTTTGGTGACATTTCCAAAGGAAAAATCATTAGCCTTGCCCAAATCCTTAACTCTAACTCAGTTTTAATTTATAATGTATTTTTGGTTGATGTATTGAAATATAATCTACATGGTAATTCACAACTATGCGATGATGGATTTCATGTTAAATATGAAATTGATGCTTGAAATTATTTTAAATCTAAAAATAAATTATTGTTTTCTACATTAATAAATGAAAATGTATACTCTATTAAATTAGATTCTTTAGTCTCTCAAAATGATTCCTGTTTAAGTGTATTTCACAACGAGTCATAGCATTGTAATATGAGACTACGAAACTGTAATATTGAATCCCTTAGAAAGAAAAATAGAAATGGCTCAATCCAATATCTACCCAAACATGAGCTTCCAAATAATAAAGTGTATAATCCTTGCCAAAAGGGAAAGAAAAAAAAACTTCCTTCTAACCGAAGAAAAAAGTATGAACTTAAAAACATCTCAAACTGGATCGCATGGAATTTTTGGACCATCTAGAATTTTTATTGTAAATGGAATGCACTATCTTTATCTTCTTGTAGATTAATTTTGTAAAAATACTTGCACTTTCTTTTTGGATCAGAAAAGTGAAGCCTAATCTCACATCACCAAGTATACCAAAACAATAGAAAATATTATTGTACATAGAATTAAATCCCTAAGAAGTGATAATGGTTGTGAGTTTGAAAATCAAGAGTTTGAATACATTTATTCAAAAAATGGCTATAGTCAAAATTTCTATGTCCCTACAGAACCTCAACAGAATGGAGTTGTAGAAAGATGAAATAGAACCTTGTAAGACATTAAAAGAATCATGGTAAGTGAATATGACTTACCCATTTATTTTTGGGATGAAGTTTTAAAACCATCATTCTATATTATTAATAGAGTGCTGATTACACGCATTCTTAAAATAACTCCATATGTGTTAAGGAAAACTAGAAAACCCAAGTTAAACTGCTTCAATGTTTTTGGTTGAAAATTCTATATCCTTAATAATAAGTACAATCTTGATAAACTTGAATCCAAGAGTGGTTAAGGAGTCTTTCTAGGATATTCAATCTATATTAAATTCTATAGAGTGTTCAACAATAGAATTGAATGATTATAAGAATCTGTGCATGTCACGTTTGATAAACAATGTCCACATTTTAACACCCCAAGATTTCATAGTGCATTATTTCTTAAAAATAATTCAATAACATGCACTACACGTAACACCGAGTTCAAGCGCACCACGACATACCAAACTAGCCGTCCAAAAGCGGTTACGAACAATATTAACTGAATTTTGAACATTATATAATCCTTATAATTTTAGAACCCATATTATGAGTTTCTTAGACATATTTTATGAACAAATTCATTTTTTTCAGATAAAAGAAGTATTTTTCAGAAATGCGCTTTTACAAACATTTAATAGTGAACCCTTTTTGAATCCAATATTTTAAACTATTATATATCCAATTTGACTAAATAAATTTATTCTTTAGAATGGTGACTTCAAAAATTTACAATGTAACACCTCAAACTTCCACGGTACGCTTCTCTTTTAATAATATAGTAAGTGTGTGTTGTATGCAACTTCGAGTTATAATACACACCACAACCTATCAAACTAGTCGTTATGAATAGTAATACCTACTTTTTGAAATTATATGAATTTTATCTCTCGAAATGGACTTCATTTTTGGATTAGGAATATCGAATTTATCCTAAAGTGAAATTTTGGTAATTTTCAGATAACTTTTATATTATGATGAATAGTGAAAATTATTAAAAAAAATTAAAAACACATTTTTTAATCAAAGTAATTAATAGTGATAAATTATGAATTTTAGTGTTTTTAATGTATATTTAGAATATATTTTTTCCATTTAATACGATGTTGATAATTGGACATAATTTCACAATTAAACCAGACATAAAAAAGCATCAATCTTTTGATAGTTATTATCCCTTAAAAACATGCTTATTGGTTTAACGACGAGAATTAATTTTAAATTAATATATGTCACTTCTGTGTTTTGAATTTGGAAAAATGGATTCAATATTTGGAATCAGGATGTACAAATTGTGTAAATAGGAAACTTTCATTTTTAGAATTTTTGAATAATTACTTCGGTAAATATTTTATTTACCATGGTTAAATGGTAAATCCTGTAAATAAGGGTAACAAAATAACATTATAATAATAATAAATTACCCTAAAACGTGCCCTCACCTTATTGGTTGATACATTTCCAACCATGGAAATCTTTGGGTGGATTATGGGACCCCATGGAGCCACTTGTTGGTGATAAGGACACTTTGTATTAATTAAGTTAAAATTAATACAAAAAAGACATAAGAATATATCTTTTAGAAAAACAATTTTTATATAGAGTTATATATGTTGTGATTTTGACTATAAATATTCATTATAAATATAAAAAGATTTCCTACATAATTGTATTTTAATTATAATTTTTAGACTTTAAATAATTTAATTTATTTATGACACAATGATGATGCTGTAATTACCGTATTATTGAAAGATTAAGATAAATGATATTGTAAATACCCAAATAAATGTAATTTGAGACTTTTTATAAGTTCCAATAATTTTATAGGTAAATATGACCTATCAGTATTATTTATATAAACTGTTCTTGAGGTAATAATGCTGTTATAAATTTCACAAAAATCAAATACCAAATACTGTCAAAATTTACATAAAAGAGATTTTAAAACAAATATTATATTATTAATTGATATTAAATTACTAATAACTTATGTATAGGCCAAAGGACTTGTATCATTATAGGTGTATCATTAATGGACCACTTGGGGGTCTCTTGGATGTATATAGTATGTTTATTAACTATATATATAAAAATACAATGTGACATGGTAAGTGTCAAACTTGTTAAGTAAGAGTTAAAACTAAAATATGAGGTTAATATAATGACCCAAACCTATCTAAAATATATTGGTTGAAAGGATTTCGACCCATCCCCACCATATAATTTTAATAATCCACTTTTTATCTATTATAAATAGAATATGAATTTATTATAAAATAATAATTTATGTTTCTTCTCAAGAGCCCATCCTCCCCCTTATAAAAGGACACCATTTCTAACCAATTACTCACACCTCTCAAGCATTTTGGATCGTCCAACCTCTACCCAATTAAGCTCCCTATATCCCTATCCTCCTCATATAAGCCATTCCTTAGGCAGAAATCACTTCATGAGTCATTTTTGGTTCAAACCAAAGGGAGTTACCCAAATTATAGGTAACGATTTCACTTTGATTCTTTTCTTTTATTTTACTTCTCCAACCCATACACTCATCTTATTATTTTCTTTTGTAACAAAACCAATATCCTAAATAAACTAGTTTATTTTTATTATATGTATTCTAAATACACTTACACACACCTCCATCTAATGGGTGAAGAACATAATGTTTCTGTGGATGGGAACCAAACGCCTCACGAAGCGATGATTGTTCAATTATATCCTATCACCTCTCGTGGTGGACATTATGAAGGAAATATAATTAAAAATGATACTAATGGTATTTATTTTATATATAAGCTTCTGTAATTCCATTCTATATCATACCATTATTCGTTTCATGTTGTATATATATACGATAATTTCATTTGAGGAAGTGCGGACTATCGCCCCCTCAAAGTGATATGACTCGTTCATACCATACATGGAACATATAAAGGATGGTGTTAATGAACATAAGTAACACATATAAGATATTATATTATACTGTAATAATAATATACCTATGTATCATTAGGTTTTGATTCCTTTTAAAATGAAAAATGAAATGGATGTAGCATTTGTGCGTACGTACGGATTATCGTCTCCACAAACGTGATGAGATTATTTTCCACATCATATCAATTAAATAATAATTATCATTTGATGATTCAAATTAATTTTTATGGACTTGATTTCATTATGGATATGAATAATATAAAGCCTATCAATAACAGACATGGCTTACATAACGAAGCATATAAAGGAAAATGAATCAGTTAACACCCGAAATGATGATAATAATAAAATATTATTAACAAATAAATTTTAAAAGATCAAATATGATATCATATTTATGAATATGTTTCTTGTATAATTTAATAACAATGATTTAACTATTATATAGGAGGATAACATACACACTATCAAGGAAAAGTACAAGTTAAGGGTTTTTCATCTTACTCCGTATTCCTTTGAGATTCATGCCATATTGCAACTATTACCTTTTCTATGGTGTATTTACTAACCATAATTGTATTATTTGTGTAATAAACTTTAATTTATGTGTATTTACGTATTCATTGTATGATACTTCTTTTATTGGGTGTATGTTTCGTATGTTACCAAATTCGTAAGTGTTTATTTCTCAATATTTTCATTATCTGAGGTTGTTTATACGTAATTATCTACTGGGACCTCTTTATCATCCACATCCATGTTTCTTAAAAATGAATTGCAAAAAATTCTTAATATTTTACAGAATATTAGTTAAATTAATTTATACCCTTGTTTGACTTTTATAAGTGGTTTATAAAGGAATTTTTCGGTTGTTTTTCCAAACAAGGTCCTTTTTAACCTTTCCGACAAAATTCTGGTAAGAATGTTTTTTTAACTTATACGGAGGGCGTGGCTATTTTCCACCATTATAAGATCTTGAAAGCATCCCTTACAAGCATATAATAATATTTTCAAAATAAATATTTTATTTATGTGACTCTTAAATGATTTCAAAATATAAAGATATATGTCTCTCTAAAAAAAGGTTTTGATTTCATCTATGTCAACATCCTTTGATGGATTTTATGTTTATTTGAAGTTGATTTATTATGATACAAAACTTCCATATTGTATTGAAGTTTTTGTGATATGTTTGACTTTGGATGTGCTATTTTTATACCATTCATTACTTATGGTTAAAGTATTGACATTTCATATGCTAGTTTTAATACGAATGTTTATGATATGTATAAACCTTTTCATATGAGGAATGTATTGGACTTAGTTAGTGACGGGTGGAGCCCGCTATAGCTCCTCGATGCATCGGTACGTCTCATGAGACTACTAGACATAGAATTGGCTGAGGCCCTTTCCCAATTTGATTTATGTTTTTGGCCGAGGCCTTAATCATTTTATACGTCTTGACCGAGGCCTTGACAAAATGTTTCAGAATGTCCGGCATTATTCATTCACTCATTATGGAAATAATATTGATGGTTCATGTGGCCATTTGACAAGTAGAATACTCATTATTATGTTTTATTATGGCATTATTTACTCATATCATGTTCATTCCATAAATGTATTCATCTATATTATTGGTAAGGGAATGTTGCTTCAATTATTTACGATGCTTAATATTTAGGTCACTTTCCGTTGTATTACTTACCCTTACTGAGCGTTTGAGCTCACAACTTTCAATGATTTATTTTTTTCCCAGGATATGGAGAAGTTAGTTATGAGTGACCTGCAAGAATAATCTAGAAGTCTTGGATGATTCTAATGAAATATATTTTTGTTGTTTTTCTCTTCA